>OX457110.1:2605343-5165686 GCA_949752805.1 Deilephila elpenor
AGACGAGCATGCCATTGGCCTGATGGTAAGCGATACGACCGCTCATTGGCAGAAGCAAAACCAAACAACACCAGCAATACTTGGCATTCCACTGCGCTCGCAATCCTGAGACATAAGATGTTAAGTCTCAATATGTCCAGTAGTTACTATGGCTACAATGTCCTTCAAACCGGAACACAACGGTGCATTTACACTGCTATATGGCGGGAGAAATAGACATTGCGGTGGTACCTCCCCGGCGACCTCTCACATATGAGAGACCTACCACCAGTAAATATGTTTCTATACTCGTAGTTTAATAAAATAGAATAAAGCGCACCTTAGGCCAGGTTCAGGCTTTGGTAAGAAGTAAAATATACGAATTATAAAATTGACATTTCATTTCGAAATTCTGATTTAATTATTCACTGAACCAGTGGCAACTGTCAATAAATCTTGTAAAGCATGCAGTCGATTAGTCAGCCTTGAGATTGGATAGGGGAAACGAAAACAGGTTCTATACTCGACCATACAAACGGTGGGACATTATTATATAATAATAGCAAGAAGTATTGTTATATTTAGAAAGGTCCCTTGCATAGTAACATGATTTTTATGTCCTATTATTATTTAACAAAATATATCATCTGGTTCTTGTACTCCGGTGACTATTATTATATTCAAGAAGACGAGTAATTTCTTTTCGACTTTTGCGACATTTAATAGCAATAATAATGAACATAAGTACTAACAGTCCAAATCTATTGTACAATGTTTGATCTTCTTGATTGATAACAAAGTAAACTACTTTTTGCGTTTCCACTAACGATTACATACTTCCCATATTTGTATGTCTGTTTTGTCAACAGTGACTATTAACATCTCATAAACCATACAACACAGCCATTTTTCTCATACAACATACACCTCATAGTATAGAAATTACCATACAAAAGTATGGACTCACCATGCACAGTCAGCTCGGAGTCCCTGTTGAGCTCGTACAGACGGAGCGCCTCGTCCAGCTCCAGCTGGGTGGATATGGTGCACGGGTCACCCTCCTCGTCCACCCACTTCATCGTGAACACCTGAGGAGTAACCAAAAAAACACTTATAGTATCATAATCATTAAACATTTCTTTTCAGAATTGCTTATTAACAATGGACTGTGGTTTGTTACAATGCTCATTTGCTCTCCTGACTTATTGACAAAGAAGTTTTAGCTGCAAAAATTGGCCCATACCTAGCGTTGCCAGGTCGCCAAACCTAATAGCCGGACAGACCAGCCAGTTTGGCCGGACATTTGGTTAAAAAAGCCGGACACCCTATATTATTGAGGATTTTGTCTTAGTATTAATAGGTACGACAATTTTTTTTATGTAAAATCAAGTCTTTTTGATTATTATCATAAATCTCGGCCACGCTCGGCGGCGCGGCGCGGCGGCAGTGCTCGCTTGTTTGCGAAATGTAAAAAGCCTAACAAAAGCCGGACAAGACGGACACCGTTTATTTTAGTTGGACATGCAATGAAAAAGCCTAACTATGTCCGGCTTTATCCGGACGCCTGGCAACGCTACCCATACCTGGAAAAGGACTTCATAATGTGTCATAATGTCCTAATTATTAACTTGAGGCCATTGTCATTTCCTGGACAGGGGTTTCACAGTAGTCTCTGCTCTACTTTCAAGTACCATTTGGATTTTTTTGCATATTCTTATATTATATTTCTGACCCTCTGACTAAAACTCTGAAATTTTTGGATATACTCAGAACCAGGCATATTACAAATCTCCTGAATAGAAGAATTGATTAGACATGTACCTGGGATTCAAACTCAGATCCTCTAACTTCCTAGCTTTGATATGGATCAATAAATATGCTGGTTTATGGTTATGTGTTACCCAAAATTATAGCTAAATTGAGATACCTGATCTGGCGGGAAGCGGCATATAGCCACCATTTCATGGGTGAACTCCTCAAAGCTGATATTGTGGTTGATGTATGTGATCATCACATCACCGTTGTACACAGTTTTTACACGCACATCGTTTGCATGATTGTCCTGATTCACTAGTGGTGTCGGCATCTTGGCACTTGCGGAGAACTCTTTGTGTTACCCTTATAGTTCCTGAAAATAGGATACAGGTATGGTTAAATTTTACAGTCTTTTATGAAATATTTGCAATATAATTCATAATAATTAGTTAAAGTTGTCTTAAGTTTTTTGGGTTGCTATAAAGTAAAGATACATTTATATAAAATATGTACTGTTCTTAAGAATTAGTGTGAGGGTCCCCGTAATGCTCTTCACAATCTGATTTACTAGCATTCAATAGTAAGGACACATTTTTCTTGATTAATAGTTATGGTCTTATTTATAGTTCTTACCTCAAACTAAATTCAAAAGTTGTTGGTTTGGGACAAAAAAGTCCATAACCAAAATTTGTTTTTTAAACTGTCTATGAATAAAGCCGTTGGTGAATAATTCTTTAAAATGTCTATGTTCTCGACTAGTCACTACTCAGTCTTGGTAGACAAATACAGGCTAATAGAAGGATGATTATTCCTGATGAGAAGATATATGAAATTAATAAGGCCTTTCTGTAGTTTGGATCTGTCAAGCTATAGATTAATCATTATTGTTAGAACATAAACATGCAATACAATTTGTGTCCATGACTCAACTTCACTATTTCTGATGTCATACAAGAAGGAACAGTTGTCAAAACCTGGAATTACCATTGCTCCAATTCTTTTATTAGTTTTTTTTAGTATAGTTATAATTTAGGGACAAGCAATATTAAGCCCAGTGATGAGTTGCTTATGATTTACCATCTAACAATTTGAGTGAGAGGAAAATGTTTTTGTTTCTTTATTTTTTCTACAGTAGTCTTTAGTCATTGACTGTAAGAGTTCTGTATAAATATAAAATTTACAGTAGTGGAAACTAACTCTTCTATTCATTGATGTAAATTCAATAACATTAACATTATGCACGAAAATGGTATTGGAATAATGTATATTGAAATTAGATTATATATGTTTATCTCACACATTTTATATGTTTATAAAATGTGCACCCTTAATAAAATAATCTTATTTAATTTGAATGAAAACTTTGAAAGAATACATCCAATTTATAAATCCTATTTTAATGCAATATTGTTAACCAAGTTAAATCATTGCAAAGGCATGAGGAACTGATATGTAATATACAATACCTTGGAATTTATCATAAAGACTTATTAAGTTGTCCACAAATGTTACCCTTTTACAGACATGTATAGTAATAAGGAACTGAGCGATTAGCGTACCTTTTTATCAATACACAGCTCAAGAGCAATGCATTGCTGCACTTTCCACACCCTATAAGGTTTCTTTAGCTCATAACATGAATATAACCTATCAGTAAATCAGATTACCATATACAACGCCTTTGTCACTCCAAAATAATAAATAATTGCGATTCCACCGAGCCCGCTTCCTGTTTAGGGCTACATAATAGCCGCGTTATTAAAATATCTTGTATAACATTCCCATATAATGATTCATTTGAATAAGCCGTAATTATGTACACAATACCAACCCTTTCTGTCTCGCAGCGTGACAACAACAATGTCCTTTCCAGCTATCGTGATAACTGATTACAATTCCATTGATAACAGTGCCTGAATGAGTTAAACACAATATATTCCCAGATTAAAACTAATAACAACAAAAGTTTGACACACACAACACAAATTCACAAACTGACATATCGTAGGAAATAGTTTTATTCAAGTTGTAAATTTAAGCCAAACTTTTCAAATTAGGTTTGGTTCTTCTAACAACGAGCTGCTTTACGAGACCGACAGAGATAAATATACCGGCGTCTATCAAGGAAGACAACATAATAAAAGTCAAAAAACAGTTATGACGTGCCAGCTGTTTCCTGTTGTCTAAGTTGGCAGCACTGGCCGTATTTATAATCGGTATGTTGTTGAGAATGTCATCCGATATGTGCGTTCAGAAACCAACTTTAGATTTGTGAATAAAATAATAAGATAAAATGAACTGGTGAGTGGTGACACCCAAAACTAAAATATTCGAACAAAAACTGCAACTGTCAAATTACGTCAAGTTATCGTATTCGGGTCGGACTTCCTATTATTTGTAATTATTATAATTTTCGTTTAAACACGCTGAATTTATTAGTTATAATCACAATACCGCCTTCCTTATAACCTACATCGAAAATGGTAAGTTACTGCTAACATTTTCTTGACCTACAAATTTTTCGTACTAGATTATTTGTTGTGATGACTAATACACAGAAATTAGAGGATATTTGTCCGATTGTATGATGATTTGTGGTTGTTGCAGACTGACCAACAAATGGATTGTGCATTGGATTTGATGCGGAGGTTACCGCCTCAGCAAATCGAGAAGAACCTGACCGATTTGATAGATTTAGTGCCCAGCATGTGTGATGATTTGTTATCATCAGTGGACCAGCCGTTGAAGATAGCTCAGGACCGTAGTAACGGGAAGGACTATCTTTTGTGCGACTACAATCGAGATGGTGATTCGTACAGGTCGCCCTGGTCGAACACGTACGATCCTCCACTCGAAGATGGTTCGATGCCGTCGGAAAGGTTGAGGAAACTGGAAATAGACGCGAACCACGCATTCGATCAGTACAGGGAGATGTATTTCGAGGGCGGTGTGAGTTCCGTATATTTGTGGGACATGGACCATGGCTTTGCAGGTAAAGTGAATGGGTTATGTTTCATATGCATGACATTTGATATGTTTAATAAAAGGATCTGCCATTTGCGCTAGTTAATATGGTTCTGTGTTAGTATAGCTGCTGTGGTATGTATGTTGATAAATTAGGAATATATTTACATAGAAATGAGTATATAGTCATCCTTGTACATCCTTGTAATAACAATCTGGAAGTATTATGTAGATAAACATTAGTGAATCAATGTTTTTGTGAGAAGAGTGTTTTTAAGAGAAACCTAACAGTGTGACTTCAATGCACTCCAATCATTAGTTATCAAACTGCAGCGTAATCTTAATATTGCATCTATTGAGAAGAAATGGTTATCTCTCATTGGCAAAAGATTTATGTGCCATAGATTAAAACTGGACATACACACTGGTCCTACAACTAGGGGTGAACTCTCTTGTAACTAACCATTTATAGGAATAGAAAGAAATAAGTGTTTTATAAAAAGGCATTCTAGTATTATCCATAGCTAATGAAGAAAGATTCTGATTGACATTGTTCTAAAATTAAGGACATTATGACGTGAACTGCTAAAGATGTTAATGTGGAAAAATAACATAACTACTAGCTAGGTTGGGAAAATGTGTCACTTGTCACTATATTGTTCAAAAACATTATCTTTCCCTCCCCAAAATCCCTCATTACCAGCAGTCTATTAAATATCACTTTATGGTTGTTAAGCTAAGTGCTTTATCAACATATTTCAATTTTCCTGTCATTTAATAGCTTGGTACTATATTTTACTCAGTTTGCTGGAGACTGTAGTTGACGGTACATTATTGTCATCTGCACAGATAACCATCATTGTAACAAAGTAAAGGAAATCTGTTATAGTGCCAGCCCGCACGAGGCCAGCGTTGTGGACTTTATGGCCTTACCCCTCTCAATCATACTCTCGATTGTAGAGGAGGCTTGTGCCCTCCAGTAGAATGTATATGGGCTGATACAGTTATAGTTACCCATACTAATGTCTAGCGTTTTATGTCCAACTGGCTACTGTTTTTGGCAGACTGCTAAAATTTCGAGATAATAAATAGTTATCTTGCTTGGTTAGATACTCTTCTAAATTATACTGTGCACTAACCATCAGATGCACTGTGGTAAATTTTCATTCTATTATTCAAGAAATATTTAATGTCTGTTTTATAAATATAAAGGCTGTAGATGATGTTGCTTTTATAGTCTTTTGTTGCATGTTTAATATCAATTACTAAATAGGTTTCATTTTCCAGATCTATTAATAGAAGTGAAGCTTATGTCAATTGTGGGCATATTTATTCTGTGGTTGGCATGTTACTTATAATATTATACTCTATTTAATGTTGTAATCTATTTATTTATTTATTGTATTTAGTATGAAATCTTAGTTTTCAGTGGGGTCCCACATTTCTTATTTTATGTTATATGAATTCTACACAGCCTTAAATTTTTTAATTATCTGAAATTCCACATGAACTCACTCTGAAACTCGTAAAAATTACTAATAGTACATTGAAATGTAGCATACAAGTAATACTTGAATACACTCGTTATATTGAACAGTTAGAAGAATCATAACATTATATTACATATTGTAAATAGTTCATTAGTAAATTAAAGAACAAACATGCAGCGGCCTTTTTATTGCAAATAATACTAAAATGATGTTCAATCACATTACCCTAATTAACAAACAATTTTCAGGTGTAATTCTAATCAAGAAAGCAGGCGATGGTTCTCAGAAGATCAAAGGGTGCTGGGACTCCATCCATGTTGTGGAAGTGATAGAAAAGAGCTCCGGCAGGAATGCCCACTACAAGTTGACCTCCACAGCCATGCTCTGGCTCCAGACTAATAAAGAGAGCAGTGGTACTATGAACCTTGGAGGAAGTCTTACCAGACAGGTAAGGGTTGTGTTGTTACTAATTTGTTGTAAAATGTATAACTAACAAACACAAACTTCCATAGAGTAGTTAGTTGACGGCGAAAATTAATTTAAAAATTGTCTCTATACACGAAAGGGTCTATTCCGAAAATCGACTAACCAAGTTAATAATTTATAGGAATTGAAACCCACAGGCAACTTATCTTTGATTGATTTATTCTTTGGCTCGATCCTAATATTAAGATTATAGTAGCCTATTAGTTTCGCCGTTAAGGAGACCAGTATTGAGATTAATGTATGTACGACCCCCAAATCACAATGCTTTTCCGATAGCCACAACACTAGACTTCGTAATTTATTGTGAAGTCAGGTCTGCGTGTGGCATATAGGTGTATTTAATCATTGATATTTCAGCTTGTATCAAATATTGAACATAACAAGAGATATCCTATTTGTTATCTGAATTCATATAAATTATTTATTGACATTGATAATCTCTTTACAGCATTAAATTGATTATGTTAAATAAGTATTTTTTAATGCTTAAAGTATTTTATAAATCTAAAAATGTCATCATCTACTACAAAGGAAAAGCTCTCTTGATTGTATCATGTTCATTCTATATATTATTTGTGGATCTTACAAAAGTTGGCTAAAAGAAAGACGAAAGGATTCCATAGAGTAATAACATACCAAGCTCATAAAAAACCAAACATAAAGCCTATGTCTTATATTCCTTTTTATATATTACTATGCAGGCGGAACAAGACTCAGCGGTGAGCGACGTGACGCCGCACATCGCCAATATCGGCCGCATGGTCGAGGACATGGAGAACAAGATCAGAAACACACTCAACGACATCTACTTTGGTAACTTATTCATTTACTTTGATATTTTGTTTGTTGATCGCAGGCACAGTAAGTGCAGCACATAATAGGAACAACATTACCGTTTTATTGTTCTATGTACTACGATCATCACAAGATACGAAGGTTTCGCTCCTTGCTCACTAGTTTCACTGACTATAAGGTCCTGCAAACTAAAACACAACAGCGATTACATATTGCTTTTTGGGTGGAGAAATAGAAGTGATGATACAAAATATAATGACGACACGCTTCTTTTCTATCGTGAGGAACACACCTTATGCTCCCCTTCCGGAATCTAGAGGGGGTGGGTCTCTACGGCCTTCTAATCCGACGCGTCTATGTTTCTGTTCACATCGCAAAAATGTTAAGTCGAGCTGGCAAGGTCCTGGCACCTAGATTTTTTTTTGGTTTTTAATGCTGCTTGTTGCAGGTAAGACGAAAGACATAGTGAACGGTCTGCGCTCGGTGGTGCCGGCGGACGTGGCGCTGCGCACGGCGGCGCTGCAGCACGACCTGGCGCTGGCGCTGCAGCGCCGCCACGTCGCGCGCGACGACTGAGTGCCGCCCACACCGCACCGCTCTATGTACGTACCCCACACGCACACGCACCAACGTACACTCGCACGCACTAATACGCACGAACGTACACGCATACGCAGAGGTACATTATACAGTCAAATTGTTTACGGAATAAACTGCAGTGGTGTGTTGGGTGTATTTATTTATTTATATAACAATAAATAAAAACAAAATAATGGTCGCGACTGATTTTTCTATTGCCTGGACATTCTCTGGACATATAATACCACTAACCTGTGTATCCGCTAAATGCTGAAAAATGCACAGACACACATAGTGACATTGTCACAGTTAAACCAAGCCCCGGAGTACAGTCCTCAAATTTGTTTATAATATCACACGCCGAGATGTTTCTTTCTGATGGCGGCCGGAATCCCAAGTTTCCTTGCCTACCCACATATAAAATGATAAAAAATGGCCGAACAACTATCCAGTTTAAACACGCACATTATGAACTTAGACCTTATCTTTCTACCCAATACGGGTTTTGTAATCAGGACGAATTACATTTCCGTCCCTCAATCATTACGGAGAGTTTTACCTATTTTAAACTATCTTAGTTTTTCTAAAACAAGTATCTATCCCTTTCAATTATTAGAATAAAGAAATATTGCTAAATATATTGCTAAAAAAGACATTTTCTGGTATTATCCCTAATTCCAGATCAGGCCATCTTCGTCTCAAGGTTTGCAGATAAAGTCTGCGTATTCACTCGTTTTCGTTTTTTTCAGAAACAAGCGTTTTAATAAAGCAATATAATATAAATATTGAAATTGATCATAAAAATGTTATTTCGTATTCGAATCACGTCTTATTTCTAAAACACAATATATTCACACACGTCAAGCAAAAAGTTTAAAAATTCGGTAAAACTTTCTATTACATACTTGTATGCGAGCATTCGCAAAATCTTGCTAATATGCGTGCCACGGGCAGGTCATTGACCGGCAATTTAGATCTCGCAAGTTGCCACAGCCTTCGAGCAATACTAAATTGGACAGATCCATTGCTCTATAGTAATTCTATTAATATCTCAATGTCATAGTGGACCATTAGCAATGACCATTGAAAACAAGTGACGAAATTACGGTATTTTTTTGTAGAAGTTCTTTCTTAATTTTATGAATCAATTTGTAAAATTGTAAGTGTGGAACATAATCAATTTTCTGTATAATTCCAGATGAGGTGGAGATATTGGGTGACACGACGAAGGCAGACGTACAAGGAAGCGACACACAGTGACTTGAAACGAAATTGCGAGAACTTATGAAAAAAAAGTTTTATTTAAAAAAGTTTTTCTCGACCGTTAAAATTAGTAATAATCAATGCGGCCACTATGGTGCTTTGAAATAGTCCGTATATTTATGTATTTAATGTCTTCATAGAATGTATTTGAAAAGTAAGAGTTGTGTATAGTTGTTGAGAGCATTCCATGCGCGATACTTTTCGAGTTGAACTATTTAAAAAACATAATATTATTAAACATTCCACCTTGACATTTGATGCTTTAAAATGCCAATTAATTTCAAGCGCTCAAATACAAAACTTGGAATTTAATAAAGTATTAAGTAGATTAGGGAATCGATTTCTGAAAGTATCGCATGTGTGTAATTACCTTAATAGAATCTATCCAATTTTTTGAAAGTTTAATTTCAATTATTAATTCGGCCCAAATATCATCCATCTCATTTCGCATTTTTTATTGCTTAGTTTTTTTTATTGTAGATTTAAAATTGTATTTTTAAATATAAGATATTATGTTAAATAAGAGATCGATTATACATTTCGCGCCAGGTACGGTATACAAAGCAACGCGCCAATTCAAATGTTGCTATTTATTTCACGTAATAATAACAATAGATTATAATTGGCCTCTCTAAATAAATATATATTCTGAATTTGTTTTTATTTTGATTTTTTAATTGTGAATTGAACGATCATAATTTTTAACAGCGAAAGAAATAAATAGGGTATATTTATTATAAAAATAATGTACCAAAAATGTGTTAGTCATCCAGCTTTTCAAATATGACTGTGTTGTGATCAACGCACTTTCCACCATAATTATCCATCATGGAGAATTGAATTAATGCAAAGTAAGATTGATTTTATGTGTATTCCAAGAAAAGGGCATGGGACATGGCCCTGGACCTTTAGCGATTCCCTCGCATGCGAGAGACCACCTGGTTATTGGGTAATTACCGCCACTGTGTATTTCTGCCGCCAATCTAGTGTGTAAGCACTATTGTGTTCTGGCGTGAAGGAGTAATTACCTAGTGTAAATACTAGTTAGGGAGTAGGCACCTTCCTAATAAGAGACTTAAACACCTAGGTATATGCCTCTAGGTGATGAGCGCAATGCAGTGTTTAGGTGTTGTTCCTGTCTATATGCAGCGGTGATCCTTACCATTAGGCGAACGTACGGTTCGTCTTGCCTATAAAAAAAATTGTTAATTTAAACCTTACCTACTCTTGCTCTTTTTACTTTAAGTTGTATCTTTGAATATCGAGGTATTGCTCAGTTTTAATTTTGATTATGTACGGGAAATAATCCCTTTTGTTTTCATACTTTATACGGCGGCAAACTTGGAACACTACTCGCATTTTATTATGCGTCGTGTGGCAAAATGTAGGTATACTAAATTTTTCAGTATATTGTACTGTTATTGTAAGTTTTATTTACTTATTCTAAGTTAATTTTGTATTTATTCCTGTGGTACCATGTATTGCATTGTAGCAGCAAGCGACCATATTGTCTTTCGTAGCTTTTACATTCCTACATTTACGTACACTTGCAGTTTTTAGGCCACTGCTCCGTAAATCGTAATGTTCTCAGAATAATCATGAAAATCTGACTTAGTGTGTAGTGGATGTAGTCTCAGATGTAATCTCGTGTGGTTCCCGAAAAGGTAGGAAATGCAATGTCCTCATTTTGTAATTCTCAATAGGTATGTAGGTACATAATTTAACTTAGTAGAAATATTTCCCTACAAGTCAATGCTTAGAAGTGGACAGTCAGAAACCAATTGCTTTGATCTAGGTGTGCCTTTTAGCACCAATTCTCACAATGAATAATTATTTTTTTAAATATCGGCGCCTTGCGTGAATCTAGTTTTGTGGAATCTGGAATATCACTCCCCATGGCTTTCTCCTCCGGTGTTTCTCCAACTGCGTTCAGGACCAACAGGTAACTGAAAATTTGTTCTAGGATCCCTGAACACTACTCGACCTAAAAATCGATAAATATAGGCAGCAGAGATAGTATACTACGAACCGTAAGGTGTGGTCACGGCCCTTTTTAGACCTTCCCCTGTATTGATTTATAAACTTAGGCACATAATTCTAATTCCATTTGGTCTAATTTCTTTATCTTCGTATAAATATATACATAAGCTGTCGCCTGTATTCCAGTAAGGATAGATAAAGGTGTTGCTAGCGCAACATAATATACTTAGTACGGATACCTTATTCCCACTGCAGTGTGATAGGGGTGAGCCTATCGCCATGCGTCACATAATAGATTTCATCGACATATCCTGTCCAATTTTCTTGTTTTTTTTTTTTCATTTTAATTAAATGCATCGGATGTCCACAAGCAGCTGTATATGTATATCGTATTCAAAATGTATTGGTAAGATCGTAAACTAAAAATATAAAAGAAACTAAAAGGGATATGAATCACAAGCCATGATTGTTTGTTTTGTACAGATTTAATTCGACAGATTGTTAAATACTTATGACTGTTTTACATTTAGTTATTGGCCATTACTATTAAATTCGGTAATGTGTTTGCACATTGACATGCACGATAAGGTTGTCGACAGATTGCATGTGGATTATCGAATATTAGTTACTAAGTTATCCATTTACTGAACGATTTATACCAAACTTACGTATATACAGAAGTTTAGCTTCAAACCGTCATTCTTCACACGACCCATCCTAAGCCCAATATATAAAAAAATAAGTTTTAAAATTCCTAAATAAAAAATTCGCACATTTCTGTATCTCGCACCTTAGCAACAAGGTGTAGTTCACCCCTATCACTTACTAAATACATCGATATTAGTCAGCTAACACCAGCTATACACAGAACGGGCAAATTCTCAGTTGGTAAGTAACGTGCAAGCCGCGACAATCGTCGCCACATTCCGCTTGTATAGCTCGTTTCACAGATTGCACATTATACTAACAGACCGCGAGTGCAAAGGAATCAATTCCTAATAATAACTTACGGGTGCACCAAATAACTAATTCTAATCGATTAGCAAGCCAATCCATTGGCCCGGATATCTGACAAGATCCCGACAAGGATTTGATACATATATTTTATTGGGGTATGTCAACATTAGTTTCACAAAAAGAAAAAGTGTTTTTACTAAAGTATTTATTTTACACCTCCCGATGTCTTTACATTATACTTTAGGTTTTTTATAAAATAAAAACCTGATTACAAGCTGCTAAGTATAAAAACTTTACCAACAACAACGATTATGCAATTTCGAAAAAAATGTACAGTGCCGTTTACCTGTCAACTTAAACTCGTTATGAGTAAAAAACAGCCTAATTTTTAGTCTACAACCTGCGATGTACGAATTTTGAATGCATAAAAAAATATCATCTCCTATAGGGCCTTACCTTACATTCTTATATTAATTTTCGTATAATCATATCGTCTTTGACAATCTGATGTTGAAAACTTGATAAGTCCACTAACATACAAGTGAATATTAATCCTATCGAGCCCCTTGAAGGCAACACTTGCGGGAGTGGCCGCGGCGAAACATCACACAACACTGAATTAGGCAATCATAAGCCACTCGGTAACGTGTTCCGGCGAGCGACGTGGCGACAACGCGTCAACGCGACAAGAGAGCAAGGAAAGGCCGAGTTGAAAACCTATAAAAAGTAACTATTTGTCCTCTACAAAATGCATCATCAGTCTTGGCTGAAGATTAACTGTCAGGAGTCAGTCTTGGCGATGGTGACGGCAGCAGGCGAGTGAGGGAGGCAAGTGTGGCGCCGGGCACTCGCTGCTCGCGGCTGGTCTCCACAGAGGACTAATCAATCACACACCACATTCAACAATTTCTCTTTATTACTATTTTTTTTGTGTATTTTTCCTTTTTTTATTTTTATATGTATTAATTAATTTAGCATTAAAATATGGTAATAACTTCAAGTTTGCGTCCATCTTTTCGTCGGATCGTGAACCAGTTAGAACAATTTCGGCATCCCCCACGGTAAATTTACCCACATCGACGTCGATCGACAAACTTGCGGCGGTACGCGGAGCGCAACGTAACTTTAACGTTAAGTAGACGTTGTAAGCGAAAAGAGAACAAACAAAACAAAAACAAACGTGAAGTTCCGGCAGGTCGGACGCGGCGCCCGCGATCTCTACTCTACTCTCTCGCACTCTACCCTACCGCAGTAGCGTAGCGGAGGCTCCAGTGCCGCCCGGACACTCCGCGGAGCCCCTGGACTATACACAACCGAGTCAAACATGCTACTTGAGCATTACAAGTGTCTAGGTTCAATTCCTCATTACAATGGAACCGCATTGCACACGCAATGCGATTGATGTTACATGTTGCGAGAGTAGAGGCACCCCGCGACCTCCGCGTCCCACCATTATATTTTAAGTTAAATTATACATAATATTATGTTTTACATTTATGTAAAAGATGTTGATTGTAAAAAAATTATAAGTTTGTTATAACCCTATAAATGCTGAGTTGGTTTATTTGTCGAGAGCTGTGTTTGCTTTCACTGCAATTACGCACTCCTCACCGCAAGACTTCAGCACGGTGCACTGGAACAAACAAAATCAAACATTAGTATTGGAAACACATAGGCTTATCATTAGCTTCTACGTCATAGGTACTAATGTATTATCAACAAGGTCTAAAACATCTCAATCATCACTTTTGTTCTAGCCTTTTAAAATCATGTCAGAATGTTTCAATACATCTTTATATTTCATTAAGTTATCAATATCTATATCAGCCCATATACGTCACACTGCAGGGCACGGGCCTACTCTACAATCGAGAGAATCGATCGAGAGTGGTTAGGCTATATAGTCCACCACGCTGGCCTAGTGCGGGTTGGCGGACTTACATACCGTAGAAATTCTTTAAAATCGCTACGGTATGCAGGTTTCCTCACGATGTTTTCCTTCACCGTTAAAGTGCGTGGTGATTGATTATCAATACACACATAACTCCGAAAAGTCAGAGGTGTGCCCTGGGATTTGAACCCGCGACCACCGTGAACATGTAGGCAGCCGCGTCTGGTCCGTTACCAACAGGCCACCACGCTAACAAGTTATCAATAACGCAAACTTAATTTATCTACTTAAAAACGGATTAAAATTTAATAAAACATGAATTCTACAGAATTATGTGCGTTACTATCACATTAATTCAGATTTGAGGTGCGACCATTTATCGTGTTACGTTAACGTAATTATTACACAACTGAACTCAAATCGATATTTTACAATATTAATAGCACAGTGCCACGAGGGACGGATCGAATAACGCTTGCCATCATATGAATAATTAAATCGCAAATGGTACATCACAAACGTCGAGGACGCCGGCGTAAAACACATGACTCATAATATTTCAATGTAAATTTTATATCCATACTTGTCGACCAAGGGAAAACCAGTGCTTATACAAAACTATAATCTTTTTATTCTATTAGTAATCGATTGGACAAAACCAATTAAAGATGCACAAAAAATTTTTATTAAAAAATAGCCCAAATATTTATCCAGACGATAAATTACATATAATAAAGACACGCAAACAGTAATATTCTTGAAGCAAACAAGTGAAAATAAATAATGTGAGGGCAGCATTGTTCTATTTATAGCGTATTGATTTATACGATCCGAAAGCTGCTCATGTCCTTTCGCAAGGTCGCTATGCGCTGAATAAGTTCATGCCGTCGAAATATTTTTATTTGTGCATCAAATAGCTCTTGTTCAACCCTACTTGATATTAAAATACGGTCTTTAAAATCAAGTCCATCAATCAACTTTACTCATAGTACGTAGTAATTAAAGATAAATGATTCAAGTTGGTCTGGTGTTCAATTAATTGTAATGTCCTCTTAACCCATTATCCGTATGACTGGTGATATCACTAGCCCAGGTAAAGGGCGGAGTTACGATCTACGAGTTGATTTAGCACCAGCATGCTATTAAGCTTACCGGAGACTCTATACTCGACAAAGTATAACTAACTTATCAATAGTTTGAGGGATCTATTTGCAAGAGTTTATGAAAACTTACAACTTTACTGCCCAATTAAAACCTGTCCAATTTTATCCGGATGTTATTTGAAATATAGTTAGTAAACTTTTATCCAGTTAAAAAAAATCCTATCATCAAATTTATAGGCATAAACTTCATTTTAGTGTATCAGTGTGTAATCAAAGTTTTTTACAAATGTAAGCTTGCAACGCCTTGCTGTTACTCCAATATCGCGTGACTTGCTACCATTTTCCACAGATTTTAAATTGTGACAAACACTTAGTTACCTCTAAACAAGGAAATGGTGTGAAAGTACATAATATTTTTGGAAATTATGCTGCGCGAACAAATTATTGATTAATGACTTGATTGTAACAAGAAACCTTATTTATTCCACTTTTTACTTAAGTATTTTTCTTTTACCACGTGTTTTTATTTATCTTTAGAATTTAAATATTGTTTTATCTAGTTTAAATCTTATATTTCGTTTTACATTAAAATTATTTAGGAATAATTACAAAATAAAATAAATTTTAAAACTACCTACACAGTCTGTATGTAGAAAATCTGTTTTAGTAAAATCTCTTCCACATCAACATAAATTATGAGTCATATATCGAAGATTCATTGTAGTCGGAAACATAACATGTTTCACTGACTTATATTTATCTCGATAACAGGTAATCAGAATCACTTATATCACCCCCACTAAGCTACATTTGACACGCAAAGAAATGTAAGTATTGCTAAGTGTTTTGGACGCTGATTCATTTCAAGTATTAATAATTTAATTACATGACCAATCAAATGTATGTAAAGTTAACCAACAAAATAAACTGATTGAAAAGTAGACAAATAAAGCATGGACTTAACTTTAAAACTCATAGCTTAGTTTCTATATAAATGCGATTGTTTTGGTAATCAAACCTTTAAATGCTTATTGTACACCCTTTTACCTATCTACTTAATTTATGTTTGAGGTACTTTTGCCTACTGCAAACTTTCAGAACTGTATCATCGCTTGCGAGTATAGTAGTAGGTTTATTAAGAGAATAAAATGATGGTACTGACCAACAACTCTTTGCCGCTGTCGAAGTCAGAGCGCAGCTGGGTGCCCAGGTCGCCGTCGGGTATCTTGAGGTCCTCGCGCAGGTCGCCGTTGTCCGCCATCAGGGTCAAGTAGCCGTCGTCAGATATGTCCGTGAGCTGGTAGTCCTCGCGCTTCACGTGAGGCACGTCCATGTTGTGGGTGGAGGGGCAGATATCTTCGTACCTGGTGGCAAATTATGTTTTTAATGAAGAATATAATAAACTTGCTTGTATATGCCTAACATTTACCCTATTGGAGAAGAATATTATGAGTGGCACTAGTAGCATAACTAACCCATCTGAGATAAAGGTTAGAATTTATCATGTATTTAACTGTTGAGACAATCAATTGCCAAAGGAAAAATAAAACATATTATATTTCAAGACAAATAACTGCTAACGGAGTCAGCGCTTGAGCCAAAATTTATATTTTCTATATTGTTCCATTATTGTGCTCAATATACGGTATGTAAAAAATCCACGACATAAAAAATATATTTGCATAATACGTTCTCGTCTTGTCAATCTCTGCGATTGACAGTAAGTAGGACCGCAAAGGACATTCAGGATTAGCAGACGAGACGAGGTCGTTTGGCACACACTATTTTTTTTTTTGAAAATAATGTAATATTACAAAGACATCCATTTCATCTGAGAAAAAGATTTGACGAAAATACATGGAAACATTGATTTATATATAGGAAACTGTTCATTCTAGTTATGACACGATAACCATGTGTAGATGGAGTGTGTAATTTAAATTAATATTTTGATTTCAGCCAAGCGTTTATTTAACATCCATACATACATAAACTCACGCCTTTTTCCCAGAAGGAAACCATCGCACCTCTGCCTGCTATTATTTAACTTGAAAAACATATAAATTGTGGTTTGATAACATTGGGAAGCGGCCACATTCTAACCACATTTTAAAAATTATTCTTCTATTCCAATATCGCAAGGATAAACCAATAGGTTTAATTATGCCAGTGGCAAGTAATATCTAGAATATCAAGTCGCTATGGATGGCGAGTCGAATGTCTATAACCTAACCTTTATCATAACGTCAATACCCGGAAAAGTTTTAACATGCTCTTCCAGGCACGTGCGGAAAAGAATTTTGTAGAATAAACGTGATTACTCAATAAATTACACTGTTAACACTTTCGACCACTACGTGACGGTAAAATATTCGTTGATCTTTGCGGTATTTCTACTCACTTGTGCTATAAAAGACAAATAAAAATTCAACTATCGTGTGTCAAAATGTTGAAAAATTAAAAAAATATGGATAAATATTTGTGCCCCTGTACGGTGATCCCATAACACAGTGGTGCAGTGAGACGCATAGTCGGGCCTGGTGTTCTCTGTTCGAGTACCCTCAGCACGAGCGCAATATGATAACTGCACTCGCGACTCTATGGGCTCGAAATGTGTTTTAGGAATGGAAAATGAAAACTACCTATTGATGTGTTTTAGTCACTGATCGTAAAATGCGGGATATTTATGGGTAAAATTAAAGAAATAATCATTTTGAATATAAATTCCGTGTTAAAGTTGTAACAGCATGTAAGCTAGCAATCATACTAGTCTGATTTAGATTAGTACTATAAAACGTTGTACGATGTTTTGTAAAGCCGCACTTCATTTCTTATTCTTGCTGCAATAAAATCAATACTATTGGTCGACGCCATTACCATTCTTGACGTTACAACCTATACCTATCCTAGTATACATCTCCACACGAATTGAATAAATATTTTAATACTGTTAAATTGCAAAACATATAGATTAGTGAAGCAAATAAATACTCACTTCTTGCCGTTAAAAATATCAATTCCGACCAGGTGAACCTTAGCGTGGCCGTGTTTGCCAGTTTTGGAGGTGGACATTTCTACGATTTTGCAGGGGCGACCCTTCAGCATGACGAATCCGTTCTTGCGCAGGGCAGAGCACTGCATGGGGAAGGTGGCGGAGGCACCGGAGTCCCCGGTCTCGAAGTGTGTGTCTTCGATGTCACCCATTTTGTTATGTGCCGAGTTCCGACTACGGTCAGGAGTGATCTGGTAAATGAGATAGTTATATTAAAAACATTTAAATCAATAGTTTATTGTTCCTATTATATTTGACACACACATAAAACTATACGACACTATACGAATTACTGAATTGTTCTTGGATCCTATCAAAATGAAAAGTTGCAAAACTATTTCTCTAATAAGGAGCAAAACGAACTCACGATATGAGACACTCCTTAAACAATTGAACCTAAACTAACAAAAATACGAACCAGCATAATCAAATATGGTATTCTATGGAAATACCTTTACGAGATAAAAAATGAAAATGTGCCCTAAGCAGCGCCAACTATTTCTAATAATCAATTTAATTTTATCAATATTTTGTTTCACTTGTCCTAAGATTGAAAAGACCAAAGACTAATTAATAAATTCGGAAATATGGAATTTATAACACATCTATTGGCAATCATGAATGAAATGCAACCACTGCTGATAAATATAATAAATCAAACATTAAAAAAACACAAAATTTAAACATACGATTTTGCTAAATGACCCTTAATATAACAAATTAAGGTCTAAATTTGAATGACACAAACCAGAACAAAAACACTTCACTCCCTTCTTGTTTTAGTACATAAACTACAGATTCAAATGATCAAACGAAGTGCTCTAACCAATAGAACCTTGGCATTAACTGTACTGTGATTCACGTGCGAGTGACGAAAATTCAGCACTCAGGTTATTGACCTTGGGTCATTGAACTCTGCCAGGAGATTTTGATTGATGGAAAGTGAAAATGGTTGAGGAAACTGTAATTTTCATAAATTTACGATTAAATGATTACTACTTAGATTATTGTTTAAAAATATATATTACGTTATTTTTTGTTTTTCTTTCCATAAACAAGTATCAAATAACACGTGAATCTTACAATAGACCATGTGATTTTCATTGATGACTTATTGTTATTAAAATCTACCAATTATAGTAAAAAAACGAAAAAGTGATGTCACATGTTCAGTTTTGACACACAACAATGTGATTACATTGCATCCAATAGTAAAATGCAGTGCGGTGCAAATGATATATCTTCATATTTATATTTGGTTATTATTACTACATGGTTATTTGTATAGCATTAATAGTTAAGAAAAAGGCTTGTGCCCCTGTACGGTGATCCCATAACACAGTGGTGCAGTGAGACGCATAGTCGGGCCTGGTGTTCTCTGTTCGAGTACCCTCAGCACGAGTGCAATATGATAACTGCACTCGCGACTCTATGGGCTCGTAACTCGCTTTAAATATTGTAATTTATTTTAGTTATTTCCCAAACGATTCAATTATTATGAATCATGTAGGTGCATTAAATGTTTTCAAATAAACTTCATAATGCAAAGTTAGGGTTAAGTTACCAAATTCCAAATGATTCTGAAATTTTAATACATACTAAATATCTTTTGTGAAGCCACCCATTTGTTTTTATCTTAAACAAAAGCAAATAATGCAATGATCTTATGACATTTACGCAAAATAAACAAGCTCAATTATTATTTGCATCAATGGACCTATAACAAGTAAATTATGTTATCTACTCCTCAACAGGCAACATTGATAAATGTTTATGAATTTTATACAAATTCAGCTATGGATATAAAATCATTGCAAGATCTACATGTAAGTAAAAAATACACAAGAATGCAATTCTACCCAAATTTAAACAAAACATGCATTACATCTACAGCCTTATTCATACATATAGATTTAAAACCAATATTCAGAATTCAGATTGAGAGAAGAAGACAAAGCATTGGTAACTAAAATAGGTTTTAAAGCCGTCTATAAATAACCCTGCTAGGGTGTAATTATAATATTGAGGAATGTTCAAAGGCAGTTACACAAAAACCAAACAGATTTAATAGACCGAAAAATAGTCCCAAGGGAATAGCATTATTAACAGTAGTTAATTAGAATTAACGAAGACAAAGAATAAAGTATTACCAATATAAATTTAAAACACCCTTCATGGATCAAGGTTAAAAGCAGATAAAAAGTAGTTTACTATTAATTTGTTATTGGCATGCAAAACATACAGAGAGCAATATTTTTTTCTTATATTTTAGCAACTTTTTACTATACAAAATAATGAGGCAGTTACAAAATGTATATGTCAGGGAAATGTGTGTGATATGTAATATTATATCATAAACAATTTCTTGGGCTTCAGATATTTATTTCTTTGTGTCTGTATGAAAATTCTGGGCAGTGGATTGTAAAGCAAATTATAATTGGAGTTGCCTTATTTTGTACATATAACATGTAAATGAGGCATATGTTTTACATATTATGGCAAACTGGTTCAGAATTGAGAATTCATTTAGCAGCCTGATATGATTTGAGACACTATCTTAAGTAACAAAGATTATTTAAATTATCAGTGTAATTTGTTAATCCTAAAGTAAATGACGAATTAGAACGTGATGGTTGGCGCTCACTTGGGGAGGCCTATGTCCAGCAGTGGACAGCGACAGGCTGAGTATATAAATGATGAATAAGCCATGATGAGTTTTTTGGTAATCACAATTATCCATTACAATTTCTGCCTTAATGAAGACCACATGCTAAGTTAAAGCGAGAAGTGGAGATATGATAAAAATAACTAACCATAGAATAGCTAATTTGTATGCTGTTAGGTCTAAAAATAGTGGGCCACTAATAATTATATTATTGTATAGCAATGGTTATGTTACATTATTCATTTAGTTTGAAATTATTGATTTTTAAATTTGGACCTGTCACGTAATTTAATAATTTTTAATTATTATCATGGACTTACTAAATGAATTTTTCTTCAGTTATGACACAACTGGATATATTAGGCTTACACAAGTCAATTAAAACAATAATTGCCATCAATATTATCTGATTGTGTGAAGGCACTTTGACATTCATCAATTAAAATGAGATATGCCATGATCATGAACCACTTTCTGAAGTCTTATCTTGTTCCATGTATCTATTAGTCATAATTACCACGTTTTTCAAATTAAATATGCAAGGAATATTATTATCACCTACTCAGAACCAATAGTGTAAGAATTAACCCATACATATGCTCATATACCTATATAATCATAATTACAATAAAGGTTAGACTGTCAGTAGTCTAGAAAACTAATTTCGCGAATAGGACGTAATGAATCACTGAAACATTGCTGATAGAAAAACAAGCACAAAACATGTCAAGTCATACTCTGCTGTACCTTTATAACCTATAACAGAGTGCGCCGGAATACTATACATATGTTTTTGAAAATTTTGACACCACCTAACCCCACCTACCGCTGTACGAAGAAAACCTTAGTAGGAGTGTACTCAGATGACGATACAACCCTTATGGCACTTGATAATATTGATTTGTATCACAAATACATTAAAACAAAAGCAAAACAGATAAATGAAATAAGGCCCGAGGCAAACTGGTGATGGGATGCAGTAAGCGGTGTGGTGCGCTTAACATGTGGCTTCCCAAAAGGGACATCTTGGGCATGTCTTCTGTACGACAAATTCAACACGACATAAAACCACAAAAGATAATATAATCTACTCACGAATGAATTACACGTGTAAATTACAACTGAACAATGTGAACTTGATCTCTATTCCGAAATGGAGATAACGAAAAAAAATAGATATTTGACAAACGTGCCGGCACCGCGGCACATTACATTTTCATTATTTACACTAAAATCACACTGCCGCGATGTCGCGCTTGCACAAAATTATATTCACCATAAAAAATACTTACGAAAACAATAAATATTACTATTTATAAAGGATTCACGACAAAACTAAGATATTTATCGACACTCACATGTGACCGACGGGTTCTTCAACCGAAAGGTCAATTTGCGCCTGCGTAGCACCTACAACACTCACTTCCTGTCGCGGGGTTCACAAAATGTCTGAAATGCCGCCTCCAATTGGCGGCAAATATGAAATTAACTTTTAATGGGTGTTATTACACTATTATTTAGGAATATGTGCCGTAAATAATTTTAAAACTATTCAAGTTAATGAATCTTTATGGATATTAACAATTATTTCGACAAATTACATAAAATAATTGAAAATAAATTCCTACTAACCATACTGCTTTGCCGATTTAGGCATGCGGTGTATCACAAACTCAATAGATGGCGCTATATAACAGATTTGCCAAACAGATAATAAAAAATATTGAATGGTAACGACTATGTTGCTAGATAAATATTTTTTTACTTTTATTTATTTATATAACATTATTTATTTCCTACATACCATATTTCATTTTCCTTTATACAAATATTTCTACCACCAAATGAACATTTTATAAATAAGGATATTAATTTATTGGTAGTTTTGCCAAACAATAAAGAGATGGCGTTACTAGGTTCTCTTTTCAATATCTTAATTTTCTCATACTTGGGCGTTTTTGCCTTTTCCCTTTCAGCACCTTTCAGGATTGTGTCCCAGGATCTTTAGAAGTTAGTTTTCAAAGTTCTTACTTAAACTAATCTCATTTGTACATTGTCGACAGGTTTATTTTTTAAAATTTTATCTGTCGTTAAATTATTATCATTCTTCGCGGCATATGATTAACTTTATAAAGGACACCGAATTTTTTTATTGTCCCACAATTCGGTATACCCATCGATTGTAGGTATTTAGTAAGCCTAGAACTTCCGATGAGTGATGGCTATTGACTTATAATAAAATTCTTTATCCTGATGATACTCGAAGCAAAATTGTTAATTCGTTTGAACATTTTTTCTATATTAATTATTATCAATGATAATGTTCCCTGCATTTATGTAAAGTTACCAAATGGAATTTTAGAATATTTTATTACTTTTAATAAGTACACTTGGATCGACTTCGTAATAGGTGAGTATGCTGCTGAGGTATAGTTTAATCAGCCTGTTTTTTGTACATACACATACATACATTAACTCACGCCTTTTTTCCAGAAAGGGTACGCAGAGGTTCAACCAGGATACCCACTTTTCCGCCTAATATTTTCCGTCCCACGACGTGATAGGCGGCGAGCCTATTGCCTATGGAATGGTAACCTTCTCTTGAAGTCGGTTAAAAATTCAATATAATTTTGCCCGACCCGGGATTCGAACCCGAGACCTCAGCCTTGCAATCATACCGTAGTACAATTGCGCCACTGAGGCAGTTTTTTTCTGTAGATATTTAAAAATACTATGCATTTTGAAATGCGTAACATTTGAGAGTTATTGTTTTGACAAATAGGATATTTAGATCTTCTATCATTACTTCAGTGAGGCCGAATTGAAAGTCCCGGTGTCACTAGCCTTCCAGACAGGCACGCTAGCACTGTGGCAGGGCTAAGTAAATCAAATCCCAGGCCATACCACCAACTAAACTTCAGTTACCATCATCAGAAGCAGCCAGATTTCCATCTATATGACCGTCCGGTACTGAACCTTTACTTGCCTCGGCTGTTAACTCTGATTTCTCATATTTATATTTCCGTCCAGTCAGGGTTTTTTTTATCTTGCATAGGTCCTGCAAGCGAGCAGACGGTTCACCTGATGGTAAGTAAATATTGCCGCCCATTAACATGTACATTTAGATCGTAAATTATTTACCAGTCTCTGAAAACGGAAGGGGAAAGCGCTAAAAATGGGCTTTAGGTTACCTCGACCAAAAGCAACTTGACATCAAAGTTGTTGATTGTCTGTGAGATAATAGGACCACCGTGTCCGATCCGCTCTACGACTCCACTCTACTGCTACGATGGATACAAGGTCAGGAAAATTTTTTGGAAGTCTTTAAACAGCTTAGAAATAACAATTATTTTAAAAAATCGCCAAAAATACATCCCTGAACCTCATAAGCTTGTTATAAAATAAATAACTTGGTTATTAAATAAATTTATCCAATATTATTTTCAATACTTACATTTCTAAGATACCAAACATAACATCATAAGCGAATGAATTAATAGAGCAAATCTGAGCCCGACCAGTAATGATCCATGCCATAATAAAAGACACAATTCTTCACAATGGCTCGCCACCGCAAGGGTTTAAAAGCTTTCTTCAATAAATCACCCGAGAGGGGTCGAATGTACCCTCACGGAGGGTTGGCTTCACAATACAGATACAATAACACAATCGTTGATGTAGTTATTATAGAGCGATTAAGCGTTTTCGCGACTCATTGTCGGAAGATTTTTTGTTTTTTAAAAGTATAGTGTCATATCCGATGCTTGGTAATGATTTTTTGTTACTTTGATGAGCTAATTTACCAGTGGAGGTTTGTGTACTCGATTGTGATTTAAATGAGTGTATATTTTTAAATTATGTTTTTGATAAATTATTTTTATCGAACAATTAAGTTATTGAATTTGGAAAATACCAAAATGACGTAATTTTTTGATTACTCTATCTTCTTCAAATAAGCGAATTACAATCAAATACGGTCGGCAACGCACAAACGATGCCTCTGGTGTTTACCATCTGGTGGCCAGTCTGTTTATTTGCCTGCTCTTATATACCTACATAGTGTCCCAGAACTAGACGATAAACCGGTAACCAGGGATAGATTAAGCTATGACGGCTCAGGAACAAAAAAAATATAGTCCTTACCCGATAGTTTTCAAAAAAAAGTTCAAAAAAATCTTCCTTGGACAACACTTTGTGACAGTGTGACAAGTAGTTTGTATTATTTATTATTTGTATTCACGTTTTGCGATTATCAATAGCTAAGCTTCAGAACTACATACAAAACTATATCAAACAACTTTTCAAGAAAATTAATTAAATTCCTCGCGGAAGAAATTTTAAATTAATTATTGATCAACTTTGACACTTTACACTGTAAAAAATTTTAGTATACCACCCGTGGCAACTTTTATCAAAGTTGGCGCATTTTATCAAGATTATAAAATGCTACTGCACTTGGTATTTGTTTTTAGGATTTCCTTTCTATTACACTTTTAACTGAAAATAACCCAAGTTTTCAACAACCCTCCATATTAAATGTAATAATTACTTTTTTCAGATGTTTAATTAACTTACTTAATACTTCAATAACTTATCCTCAAGCACCCTAGCTGAGGATAAGTAATTGAGTAAAATACATTCATTTTATGGTTAAAAGCTTTTTAACCATAAAATGAATGTATTTTACTCCATTTTCTAATCTTAAACTCAGTATCAATTATTTTTACTTTTATTAGTTGGGTCTTTTACTATAGCGTGTTTGTTAGTTTTTCAAACTAATATTTTTATTTAAATTAAGTTACCGAACGAAATATTAAAGCCAAGCCATCGCTCTACGTCGTTGCGATTTGCTGTAAGACAGTGGTATAACCCGGGTCAAGTCGACCCATTTCTACAGAATTCGACTACAGTTTGGCTCGACTACTTATAAAGATTATTCATATAGGTAGGGATATAGTATTTTGTCTAACATATTTTTAACCATACTTTGGCCGTTTTAAGAATGCGTTCCTGACCCATGTCAGTTGATCATGAGTAGTGATGGGAAATAATTAACAACATTTTTAGCAATTCAGAAACTCATTTAGGAGGAAATAAACTTCGTCTGTGAAGGAATATTATGTCTTACATTTGCCAACTTTAAATTAAAGTCAATTTCATTCAAATTTTAAATTAGCTATATTTTATAAGGTTGTAACTTCAAATCTATCCCGTAAAATACGTAATGTAATAAAATACAGTCTTTTCTGAAGGCCCCTAAGCTCGCAGGACTTTTACGCTTTCTTGCAATCACACGCACTCTCATTCTTTAGGTCAAGTTTTCGGTGTTGATCCCGTTGTTTTAATTGTGATAATATATTGATTAGACAAATTTGTGTTTAGGCGCTAACCGATTTTGCGTAAGAATAAATTTAAGTCTTTACAAACACAGTACAGTTACAAACGATCGAATTGTTTTGGAAAAAAATACAGACACAAAATGCGTTTGGCTCTCCCGTAGAATGACTTATATTACCTCAAAATGCAAACTACCCGAGGATATCAGTCTTACGCATTTTTGTTAATGTGTTTTTGAATTACAGCCGGTCAAAACGTACATTTCGATTGGCCCCACCCGATATTTCACTAACTAAAAACTTGATTTTCCAAATTGAATTGAAGATGGTTTCTGCACTATTACACTAGTGAACTTTAAATTCTTGGATATATATTGTACCTATTTGAAGATTTATTTCCTTGAGAGAATGAAAAAATACAGAATATTTTTTAAAAGTCAAAATTCCATTCATTTCGTTTTTTTTTTCAAGTTAACGCATTTTTCTCAGCAAATTAATGTTTTGATTTTTTTACGCAAATATTTTAACTTAACATATGCTACGGTATGAAAACAACAAGTTGCAAACAACGGCAAAGTATATATTTTTTTGTTGACCAGTGTTATTAACTTGCCAAATACCATCTAATGTAAGTATATTAAACAATAAATAAAAGTCTCTTCCAATAAATCACAACTGAATACAGTTTGGTGATGTTTTATATCCCCGCAACATGGATTGCCAGAAAAATAATAGAGACGGCATCTCAATATATCTCGTAAATCTCATCACGGTCCATAACAAAGCGGACAATGTCATCAAAATATAGTTTTTCCAGACAGGATGTTGCCAAACGCATTGAATATGTATGGGGCTGGATGAAGGGCGATAAAGTGGAGTGCGGCGATACGAGCCGAATAAATTCAGCGCGTAAATGAAAACGGCGCGGACAATGTAACGCGACTTGCGACTCCACGGGCCATTACGCGCGCCCGACCATTACACCGATTCAAATGAAATCATTTACCATATTATTTTCATTTGGCGTCGCCCGCCCTCTCGCACGCTCCGCTCGCCCGCAAACTCCATTTCGCCGCCTAAACTCGTACGCGGCTCAGCCAATTTTTTAAATGTACCCGCTCAAATAAATTATGTAGAGAACGGAGAAGGCGCTGCGGACAAACAAGAAATAAAACGGATGAGCGCGACTCGCGGCCCGCCAGACAGAGACAAATACATCT
The DNA here is from genome assembly GCA_949752805.1 of Deilephila elpenor. Taxonomy (NCBI): domain Eukaryota; kingdom Metazoa; phylum Arthropoda; class Insecta; order Lepidoptera; family Sphingidae; genus Deilephila; species Deilephila elpenor. The sequence goes on from OX457110.1 coordinate 2,632,859, forward strand.
TGCACGCTCCTCCCCATACCTACCCCCCTCTGGGCGATGCCCCGCGCCCCGCCGCCTCCCCCGCCGTTCCACTTGAAGACGGCCCAGAGAGCTAAGCTCCCGTTTTATTGTCACTTACACCTCGGCCAAGATTTGTTTGTTACTCAAATCTTGTTACCCATAACTAGGTTGGGCTTATTGCTATGGCATAAGGTTCAAATTTCCATCGCGTTATCTACGATGAAGGTAAAGTTAAGATGGTCGAGCAGTATACAAGACAAGTAAATTTTGAATCAGCGCTCTGATTAAAGAATCAGACGTTGAAACGATTGCTTATAAAGTATTAAGATGCTTATTTTGGATTGTCCGAGAATATTTGATAATAATGTCTTCTTATTGTTTCGTTAGGCGTTTTGGAAGGCTTTACGTACGCTTTGACAATTGTTTATATTTTATTTAACCCTTTATGTTTGTTCAGTATTGTAAGCTAGTTACACTTATAAGAAAAAGTAAAAAAATGTAGGCTATCTTTGGTTAATATCCTTGGGGATAGTAATCTGATTGGTGTTGTAACTAATATCGAGTAAATTACAGGAATTAAGGGAAAACAACCATAACCAAGAGTTCTCGAATTGAAGTCGCGAACTACAGTTTGGTTATTATTACCAAGTTTTTAGGTGTTGAAAAATTATTTACAAGTTTAATTTAGTTAACAGTTCTCAAATTTTATTTTTTTTGGATGTGGTAGAACCACGCTGTTGTCACAAGACTCGCAATGAATGAGCAGGCTCGTCGAAATAAGAGAAAACATATATCAACACTCAGCACATTTATTTATTTATCAGCAAGAAAAAAAAAGTTTTTTGTAATAATTGAATACCATTAAGAAAAATTTAAGTACGTTTATTAAGAATCAATTTTCAAATGAAATATGCCATTACACGACGTACGCATCATGTTTTTTCATATTAAAAAAGGATCTACAGCGTCGATAGTTTGATGAAAACTAGAATACTAACATATTAAAGAAGATATAAACATATGTTAGGAAAATAAAAACTGTGTGTATTAGCCCTTAATCACCCGCTAAGCTGGATACTCTTCTATAACTGAGAATTCAACTGAGCGAGCTTAGGCTATTGATACACTAGACTTGGTGGACTTTATAAACCATGAAAAATTCTTGTAATCGTCTCTATCTCTTTATTGGCATTTCAAGTCACATACACTCGCCAGAGAACTAAAGTCTCAGATATTGCTCGTAGAATTAGCACGCTGAAGTGGAAGTGGGTGGGCCACGTCTGCCGCCGGACAGATGGTCGGTGGAGCAGGCATGTATTGGAGTGGAGACCACGCTTAGGTAAACGTAGTGTAGGACGTCCTGCAGTACGATGGACCGACGACTTGAAAAAAGCGGCGGGTAGCAGATGGATGACGGCTGCTCAGGCTGAGTATATACAGGGTATATCAAGACCGCAACCGAAAACGAAGCCAGGAGGTAGTATTAGTGATATCAAACACAATGCAAGTAAAAATTTTACAAAAAAAATCGTAATTTTTTTTTTTACATATCGTCGTATTTGAGTGATTAATACATAGTTTTAAAATGAATTTTTAAACACGCAATGGTACGTAAGGGTTTAAATTACTATTTTTGCAAAAACTAGGTATTAACCCCTCAAAAACGATGATTTTTAAAAAATTGTAAAAAAAATCCGTCGCTTATTTTGGAAAATTTTTAGTTGCATTGTGTTTGTAGCCGCTAAAACTACCACCTGGCTTCGTTTTCGGTCGCGGTCTTGATATACCCTGTATACAGATTTAAATGAGTGGTAATCGACTAACATACCACCAGCCTCAAGAACCTCACCTAAAAACTCCAACCTCTGACCTAAAAAAGTCTTTGCCTTATGATTCAAACCTACGATCGCGGTCTCGGCAGATCGCCTACAGTTGAAAAAATACATAGGTGTTTATTATTGCATAATCAGGCTAGCTTAAACCTTCTTAATGTAGAGTCAGCCGTTGGAAAAATCATGTTTTTTAATCGGAAAATAGTCGTAATAGCAATTTACTTATCTTGTGTATTCAATCTAATTTATTACGACTATACTTATAACGACTTATTTCGACTATTACGACTACGATAAGTAGGTAGTAATTTACGTTATCGTTATACCAGTGAAAATAATTATTATTAATATACTTTTTTCGTAAATAGAAGACAGGATTAAACAACTAGGTAGATAATGTGAGAGGGGAAAATTTTAAATAAATACACCCAACAGTCACATACATAGTCCTGACTCCACACTAAGATCGAGTCTTGTGTCGAGGATATCGGAAACTACGAGAGACTTTTTGGTCTCACAAACACCCAGACTCGAAACAAATACCTGTGGATCACACAAATATTTGTTTCGGTGCGAGGATCGAACCCGCGGCCTCTCGCTTCACAGCAGGCGTTTAACCAACTGCGCCACAGAGGCCGTCAATGTATATAGTTGAGTGTATTTTTTTACGTCATATTTTATTATGAGTAAAGTTTATGTTCAAAGTTTACATGCGTATCATTGTCGTTACCGCGTAAGTCGAGCTTCCCAGTGTTTGGTGTATAACAAAATATAGCATACATATATGTGTAGATTTGATAAAGACATTGACAAAAAACTACTAGACATATTACATAATCCACTTCTAATTATCAAGCCATTGTCAATTTTCAGTCTCGAAGAATTATAAATTAAATTATACAATTATTTATTATTTTTTCTTGAACTTCTCTTAGCAAAAATAATAGTTTAAAAAATACCCAACTAAAAAAGTAAAAATAATTGATTTTATTTTATGGTTATACAACTAGTTTGCTTGAGGATAAGTAATTGTAGTTAGCACCCCACGCTTTGTTAGGTGAAGAGGCGAACCTAATAAAAGCGTGTTAAAATAGGTGTGATAATGTATACACACATAAGTTGAAAATCTAAGGCCCGATTTTTCAGGGAAGTATTTTATTATTCATATTTTAATACAATCGAAAAACTACTTAGTTGTATTGCTCTACCTATTCTTTTCATCCAAATAAATATTTATTTTCACCTGAGAGAAAGCCTTTTCGATCGACAAAGGAACCGATAGTAAGGTGCCGCTAACTGAGCACCGTCTGAAACAAGAGTTAGTAAAGGGGTCACGAACAACATTACAAGTTAGTTCACTCCACAGATAATAATAAAATTATGCTTAATTGGATAGGTTAACTGCTCCGGGATTTGGACGTCTGCGTGCTTATGTTTTATAAGTAAATTTTGTTTTACCTGTGGGACGTGAAAGTAATTATTTTTTATATTTAATTATTAATTGTAAGTTAATTTAACACTGTGTAAGAATTTATATTTGTGAAATAATTTTTCAGTGCAATGAAGATCATCATTATTTAATTAATATGCTATTGTGTTTGTTACACACATTCGTTTTTTCATAAGTCTTAAATCAATTTCCATCATAATAATTTTATTAATAATATTTTTTTACTTATTTTTTATAAATTGGTAACTCGTACTTGGGTAAGATAGATCTTACTCTACCATAATATTAGTAAGTTAAATTAGACTCCTAGTTTATTTTTTTAAGCCATAAGAATATGTACCGCACTTAAATTATTCTTAATATGTTTTGGTTACTTTTAACATTTTTAAAGAGTAGGTACTTATTTCATACAACTAAATTGATATAAATTTAACAGTCAGTAGTCAACTTGGACTATTGAGAAAATTTTTGTCTTCATTAAAAAGACTGAAACAATAAATGCGATTTTTTTATGAAAATAATATTTTTTACGAGCGTGAGATGACAAAATGTAATTGGATGTAGCGGCGGACAGCCGGGCGCGCGGTAATCCATCCGGTCACTCATTTAATTCGGCTCGTTTTGAAGCAATCTTTTTTAGCCGCCCGAGCGTGCCGTTAAAAGTATTTCCAAACGTATAAATAATTTACGAAATGAGGACATAAAGTTTGCGGATCGACCCCCGCTCGCATGCAAATCGAGTTGGAAGAAAGAAGTGTCGGCGGCGGCTCGCGGCGCCGTCTCTTTCGCGAGGCGAGCGCGGCGCGCGTGCGAGCGAGAGCGCCGCGCGGGCCGGTCGCCGACGCGCGGCGCGAGCGAGAAAGAGCCAGTCGGTAGTTGCGTTCGGTTAAGTGAATCAGTGCCCGCGCTCGCTATTAAATCAGGCCGCGGGAGCGGGGGAGGCGCGCGTGCTAAAATGCTCTTTACGGCGGGTGGGGTTTTGTTTGCCGAGGGCGGTTTCGGCGCGATTACTCGCTGGTGGCAGTCGCGAGTCGCGCGTGGTGCCCGCAGTGTGGCAGTGGCTCGGCAGTCGCTCGGGAGTGCTCGCGTCGCTCGGAGGATGTCGGCCGCGCGGTGACCGCGCTCTCTCGCACGCGCTCTTAGGCGGGAAAACTTCCCGCCCACAACACTGCAAAATATTTTCGGACGCTAATAAGGTAATTAGTTTCTATCGTATATGATTTTGATTGTGCTGGTGATGATAAACGTTATGTGTAATAACTTTTGAAGGTTTTCGTGACGTAATAGTTCGGCAACATATTTACTAATTTGTGAAATAATTTTGAAATATTGAAATGCGGTAACTAGTTAAAGCTACAAGTGAGGAACCGATACTATAATTTTATTTAATTATTTATGTTGTCTATACTTAGTTATTTACTATTAAGCTAAGTTGCTACGTAAACTTATTTAGGTATGTTATGACCATGATACACCCAGAGAGTGAGCGATAGTCTAGTCAACAACACAATATTAGACTGAAAAATTAAGGATTAATTAGGTCTTAGAGAAAAATTACGTGTAATTTTTCAACTTGCCTACTTTGTGATGAATTATCGTTTCACTCATGGTGAGGGAAAACATCGTAAAAAAGCCTGCATCATTTAATTAACTTAAAAAAACTAAAGTTTGTAAGGTCCACCTAGCCGTACTGAGCTAGCGTTGTAGGCTAAGGATTAAACTCCTAAAAAAGGCCACGGGCTCTTAAGGTATTCCAGTATTATAATTCAACTGTGGTTTCAGTGTTTTACGAGAGCCAGTTTTGAATTAGGAAAGAGGTATTTCATGTATTTGAGGTATTATTATCAATGTTTTTATATAATTTTTCACAGATGTGGTTAAAAGTAGAATATAATGCAAGTGACTTAAAGATTTTAAAAATCTGCACCTTATTAAAAATAAAATTGATTCTCAAGATAAATAACACGTATTAAAATATTCGATATTAATGTTCTGAGATGCATTGTGTTTAACTAATATCATTCATAAAACGTTGACTACACGCTAAATGTTCTGTTTAATATTTTCATTAAGTTTTATTTCTAGTTGGACATTTTTTACTAATAAGTTTTCATGTAATAAACTAGGGAGCGTGCACCAATTGGTTCTTAAGAAAACGTTTAAACATTAACTACCCACTTATAACAAAAAGAAACCGAAAAAAAAATGGATGAGGATGAATATTGGTAGGAAAGGTGCAGAAATTTGACAAATAAATCTAAATCAAATTTAAATTATCCAATCTTTAAATAATTACCAATGTATTACGAATTGCAAATTTTTTAATCGCGGCTTGTTAAGTTATATAAAATTATAAATATATGCCATTTTTATATCAAACATTGAAAATAAAAAGTTAGCAAACAATATACTATTAGACTAATAAAGAATAAATAATAAATAAATACACCCAACAGTCACATACCTACATAGTCCTGACCCCACACTAAGATCGAGTCTTGTGTCGTGGGTATCAGGAACTCCGAGAGACTTTTCCAGTCTCATAAACACCCAGACCCGAAATAAATAGTTGTGGTTCTCACAAACATTTGTCTCGGTGCTGGGATCGAACCCGCGGCCTCTCGTTTCACAGGCGGCGTCTAACCGACTGCGCCACGGAGGCTGTCAAATATACTATTAGATTGTCCTTTATTAAAATGTGTTCTTTATATCCAATAAACACGAAATATCATAACTAATATTTATGGTACCTGTAATGCTATCCGACCGATTACGGCCATGGCGACCACTTCGACCCCTTATAGGGCTTGGCGCTGATGCGCCCGGAGATGGCTTATATAGCCGATTTTCGCAGCAAACTCCCTTGCACAAAGTGGGCATGTGTGCTTACCGCTTTCATAATTAAAGTGAATGGCGGCGAGTGGACCTACAACATATTGGGATGACTGGGTATAAAATATATTTTTTTATTGCATAGGTTTATTATGCAAACGAATAAACAGGTCACCTGCTGGTAAGTGACCACTGCCGCCCATGAACATCCATAACGCCTGGATCATATATGTGTTGGAGAGGAGCGGGAAGGAGAAAAGAAAGAAACGCGACCACGAAGCTGTCGCTTCTCGACGTTTTCCTGTGAGACAATGGTACCACCCAGGATGAATCTGCCTCTTAATGCTGAACCTGACTACAGCGTGGCATTACCACATTAAAAATATATTTTCATTTTTAATTAATAATAACTTTTTTAAATGAATAAATTAACGGTTACAATATTCCTTTACTTCCAAAAATGGGCTTTCACCAATTGATGCGTGATCTATAGTTCTTTCAAATTTACTCAAATTACATTAAATAGTTCCCGATGTCTAAAGTTTGCTAATTAGAAAAAGTAATTATCGATTGTATTAGTTGACTGATCGCCTTTTCCTGAATGAACATGAGATCTTCTACTCTCCGCATTCAGAAATTTTCGTCCGTTCTCCACAGTTTGTATGACTACCTTTCCGTTGGGAGCCTTACACAAAGTTTACCCAAACAGGTAACAACTCGTCTTCTCAAGCTATAATTGGTTACCTCAAGTTTTATATTAATTGTAAATGTGACTCAGATGTTTAATTTGTATTCGATTGTGTTCGTCTTATTTTAAAATAAAATCTAAAACTTTTCAGTTTACGGTTTTGCTAATTTTACTCTATTATCCATGTTTTACAATATGGTACCTATAGCTTTACGGGTAGTTGGAATTGTCTTAATAACATTTGAAATTGTGTTTTATACTGCGTCTATCTCTGTCAGTCTCTTATAGCGTCTAAAGAAATCGAAAATATTAGCTATATTATTTCACAAATTGTCTACCACTTCATGTCTCTTGACTCTCTGTAGATGCTCCTGTTTTATTGTCTCGTATGGCCCGTAAGCCCAACATTCACTACCTGCCTAACTCTCTATCCGAAAAGGCATTGCATCTTGCAAAGTGTGGTTATGGGCGATCATTATCAATTTTCTATGGATTCACTCTTAACATTTTACGACGGTTATGGTGTATAAAATAATTTATCGTCCAATAATGTTGGTTTCTATCAACGAAATTCTCTTTGTGTAGGAAATATTTTTCATAAATAATAACTTTACATGCACTTAGCTTTCGAAGCTCTGTGAACACAGGTCTTCTCCAAACTGTGACAAATAAAAAAGAAACATTTACATAATAAACCTCAAACTAAAGTATACCCACATAACAACAGCGGAATCACGACGCATCCACGGCGCGCCGCGTCGTCCCAATCACCCGCTCAGTAATACAATAAAGGCCAATAAGACATTGCGTCCAATAAGCTCAATTACTGGCAAATACGAGCATCGTATTGATATGCAATCGCGGCCGGCGCCCGCGCAATTGTACGTGGCGCTAGCTTACGTACAACCACTTACTTACGTCGCCACATTTTATTGACTTTTGATAGTCTGATGCGCATGAAAGTGTTGGTGTCACTACAATCGCATGTACTTTTATGTTGATCATTTTAAAGGAAATATTCAGTAGTGCAAGTATTCGAATCATCAAACTAGAAGTGGAAGACATTTAAGATGTAGGAGAGCCACGCTGTTCTCAGTCATGGTTAGCATGAATGGGCAGGCTCGTCCGGGGCGGTACCATTGTCTGAAAGGAAATCGACGTCAAGTGACAGCTTCGTTGTCACGTTTCTTTCGGTGAGTGAGATTGCTGGATGCCAAATACTTTTTCTTTCCCGCTCCCATCTTAATTTGATGGGCCTGCAATACATCCATGATTGTGGATCCAGCGTTGTGGATGTTCATGAGTCGCAGTGATCAATACACACATGACCCCTAAAAGTCAGAGGTGTGCGCTGGGATTTAAACCCGCGCCCGCCGTGAACATGTTGGTAGCCGCGTCTGGTCCGTTTACCGGCAGGCCTTCACACATTTATAAATGACCTACCACGAATATATAACCTAATTTAAGCTAAAACAAATAACCTAACTCAAGTTCCTAATTAATACTAGTGCGATGCAATACCCACTCATTTTAATTAATGATTCATACGTAGCTAACCCGGAGCTTAACAGGCTTACAGAAACTTGGTGTTGTTTGTACCGAGTTAATACACCCTTTACTTTACCACTTTGCGCACAGGATGCTTCGGGTTTTAGTAAGTTCGTGTTTTGATCGAGGCATTAGGAAATTGGTGCAGTCACATGATAATGGTGACTATTAATTTATTCTGCTACACTGCACTTGATGATAATTAATAATCAAAATTATTGCACTTGATGGTAAGGTCAGAGCAACCCAGATATTGTATCGAATGGCCTACTATTATGACGGGTTATTCCATTTCCTTCTTGTTTAGTGCTTTATTCAAGCAAATAAATAAAAAAATACACCCAACGGACAACGAACACATAGTCCTGACCGCACACTAAGATGTCTTGTGTCGCGGGAGACAGGAACTACGAGACATTTTTCGGTCTCACAAACAACCCGCAGCCTCACGTTTCACATGTCCAACCAACTACACCACAGATGCTGTCAAAAGAAACCAAAGTTGTAAAAGGGGAGGAATTGCCTCCACCGTAGTCCGTAACTTTATTTCTAGTAACACATTTACTAAATGACTAGTGATTTTGTTTCTATAAGCAATAAATACATTGGAACCTTGTCATAATTTGTTCTTACAATTAGGTCAAATATTTGTAATCACAAAAACAGGACCAGACATCTTCCGTCATGAGAAACGACGTCTTAGAAAGCCATTGCAACTGTTAACGCGCCCTCATTAACATATTGAGCTGTCTCGAGTGTCTGCTTCACACCTAGAAAGTACTCACAACAAGTGATTGGATACTTCAGTACCAGTACAAACATTCTAAGACAATCGCTAGTAGTGGGTTACCACTACTGTTAAGCCTTTTGATTCGCAAACTTAGTAGAAAACTCGTTGAGAAATTGCACGTAGTTTAATTAAGTTTTTGGCGCAGTAGTCACGAGCGTTCTATGTCTAATTTTCATGTAAGTCTATACAGCACGTCTACCTTAAAACACCAGTTTAAGATTATATTCATCATCAGTCATTTCAACAGTGACCAGTTGAAAGAGATCCGAGATCCCCTGCAGTCAGGTCTTGATTGTTATCGGTAATATTATTTGGTTTTGTTCAAACTTCTCCTCTGTTCACATCTTGATTGTGATCATCATTTTTTAAATACTTTGGTTGTATTATAACATCTTCATCTATTCGATAACCATTACCATGAACATCCAGAGTGCAAAAATTCCCAAAACACCAACTATTCTGATACAAAAGTAGAAGAAGCTGTACATTACCGTCTATTTCGTTGTTTTTGGAAACAGAGGATCCCGAGGCTCGAAGCTCTGAGCTCACTAATGGAGCACAAAGAGCGATAATTGGATTGCAACTCCGCGGAGCGTCGCTAGCGTGCCCGATACCGTTCGATCTGTTAGCTTCATGTTGTTAGTTCACTTTGTTATCCGATTTCATAATTAAACATTCCTTGTTATCTGCGCGTGGATTAGCTCTTTTGTAGTATTGTTGTTTGATGCTCATGCCATACTGTGGGAAAGAGGTTGAAAATCAGGAAGTTGCTGTATCCTTAAAGACCATTATAAGTGATAGCATCATTTACTGGGTTATCGTATGGTACCCAAAAACTAATTTGTAAACTATCTTTAATACTCTTACAATTTATTCACTTATACTCTGTACTGCATTGCGTCCTTTTCAGTTTCAGGTTTCATTTCATTTCAGTCACTATATCCAATGTGAGCAGATACGGATTGATTGTCTTTAGTTTAATATTTTGGACTCAGATTGCATAAACTAACTCGATATAGTTTGACAAACTAGAAAAAGATGAGCGAACAAGCGGCCATTATCCTTATCCCTTTATGATCAATTTTATAATTTATTCCGAAGAGAAATAACTGTAAGTATATGACTAAAGATCAATCACACATTTATGCAACTATTCATTGTTCCATGTTTTTTACTTTCTCACACATTTCGGTTGCCTGCACGTCACAACTCAATCGTCAACGTTCAATCCTCCTCCTCAACAATATTCTTTTATGCCCCTTTGTTCTTGCATTGCGCTTGTCATCCATCTGCAACGTAAACAAATTTAAAAGTCATAAAACGATGAACGTGATCTGTTCGTACGTCAGAGCAATATGACTCGTTTTTTTCTAAGCAATGAATTGATTTGCGATGTGTCGGCGCTGCGACACCTAACTAAATTATTGTCTATAATAACTGGATATTAAAGGTCGAGATGGTTTTTTTTGTAATTGGGGAATTGGTTCAAGAACTACGCACTGTAGTTGGTATAAGACTCTTTGTAACATTAACGAAGGCTTTTGTAAGATTTAAAATCTTACTTTTGGTGTCTTGGTACATAATTCCCCATGTTCAGGGAGTATTCGTTTTTAACTCCTTAGGATCAGGTGACTCATGAATCATCGTACATTTTCATAACAATTTCAAGAGAAATCTGTGTAATTTTGCACTAACTTTTTATGAGACGATTTGTTTAAAACTAGATACACACATTACTAGCACTAAAGAGTACTGAAATAGTATTTATATGGAATGTGCGAATACATAACATGAAAACGATGCAAATTGAATGATAAGTATCGCCTCATAAACCGATTAAAGGCCAGATATCCCCGGCTATAAACGATGACTGACAGCACGCGTAGGGCTGACGCGACGCCACACAATCCCGACGAACGAAACTGTATTATATTAACATATATAATTTTATTATTGTATTAAAGAATAATTGAATTCGAAATGGATATTGCTTATGGATTTTGGTATTTTGTATTTTTTTTACAGGTACGGTAACTTGCTGTGCGGTAGAGCCATGTTAGCTTAAATAATGGGCAATTAATAAAATGATGTTGTTGGAGGTATATATGTGTAATTACTTTTAAAGGAATTCCATAGCAGTATTTCTATTTTTTTAATCATTATTCGCAGTTTGGCATTTTTAGGGTAAAGTCTAATATTATTACACAATAAAATATTGTTATAAATATTTAAATCTTTAAACTTAAATAATATACACATGTCTTGAAGTAACAACAATGATGACTAGTAAATAATAACTTTTATTCCATATTATGGCAAAAACCACGTTCTGAAATAGCGACATTATGTAACCCGTCTAAGAGTTACTGAAAGTTCTAGATAAAATTATTACATACATAGTCCTGACCCCACACTAAGATCGAGTCTTGTGTCGTGGGTATCAGGAACTACGAGTCATTTATTGAATCTTCTTAGTAGACTTAAGAAGTTTTAAAACTTAGTTTAAATTGACAAAATAATGAGGGTTAATTAAAATATTATTTACAATTAAAATATTATTTACAAAAACCTTCTCGAACATACTTTGTAAGCTTTGGAAGTTACATTTCTCACTATTTGATGGAAGTTTAGTTTATATTCATTGGAGCTTTGCCGGTGCAAGTTTTTTTTTTGTGTGAGGAAACTTTTTATGCTTCTTCTCCCTCGGGCGAAATCGGAAGGGGTATGTCAGTATCATTGGCCTTCAGTCCACTGTTCTTAGTGCAATTTCGCCTTACATTACTTGTTACATACTTACAAGTGTAATTTCTGGTAATCTGCATCTTCATAACCATCGGCTGTAGAAAGTCTGCTGTATTTTTTAATAACTTAATAACAGCGGCTTGCATTCAGCGGCTTATTGCAACCTTTTTAAGAAAGTGACCACGTAGTTTAATTTTGGAATTAAGTTATCTACATCGCGTATATGCAACATCGAATTTAAAATGTTTTTTAGCGCCCCTTTTTTGGTGGACCTACCTAATTCTGAGAATGATTTCGGTTCACGACATTAAAGAATTTTGCAAATCTTACCCATTTCTAGCTTGTCGTGAAAACACCTACACTTTTAATAAATAAGTCATTATTTTACTGCCTCGGTGGCGCAGTTGTAGTACGTCACGATTACAGAGCTGAGTTCTCGGGTTCGAATCCCGGGTCAGGCAAAGTGATATTAGATTTTTCTATTCGTTCACATCGTGGGACGAAACATACATACAAGGCGAAATGTGGGTGTCCTGGTAGCACCTCTGCCTACCCCTTCTGGGAAAAAGACGTGAGTTTATGTATGTATGCATTATTAAAATCTCATTATACAACTTAAAATACTCTGAGGTCACATTGGACATGTGAACAAGTTTCCCCGAGCGTTCGGATTGTCGCGCCCCGATTGAACCATCGCCAGTCATTAATAGTTAATTTAAACCGTTCAATTGATCTCCATTACAGTTTATAAAACTCCAATATCAAATGAACGAGTTGTATCGGCCCCGTGATTAAATATTATTGATTGTGTACGTGAACAAGCGGGTTTGAATCGTAAAATGATTTGTTTCAATTGTATTTAATGAATTTAACATTACGTGTTTTATTGCGCTGCCTGGTGTCCAGTGCATGTTATTATGCAGTTTTATTATGTAAGTATTTGTATAATAATATTTTATTGAGCTGGTCTTTCCTTCAGTCGATTAAAATGATAGTGCGTCTCTGCCACTTTGCTTGGAAGAGAACGTATTGCAAACACAGAGTTTTCGATATTGATCCCCGAACCTGTGGCAGAGTGGATTGACGAAGTAATAAGGTTTGTCACCGTAGAAATCTTTGGGGTCATGGAAAATGGGCTTCCTATTGTTAGACGATGAAGATAATATATAAATGTGACACAGTTTTTATGAAGGTGCGTGCGAGGTTATTATCCTGATTGCAATAATGAATGAAAAGGCTTAAAAAGTGGCTTAAAGAAATCTGCCTTAAGAAAAGATAAAAACGTCTAAACCCCAGTATCTAATAAAATCCACACGAATTGTCTTTCAATCGAATAAGTTTTGTATAAATATTCATTTACTTTCAACTTGTGTGCATACAATTAAGAAAATATATACAAGAAACATCACATTTCAAAAAGGACGATAAATCATTTTAATATCAAAGAAAATATCAATTACTTTAACAGATCAATTTAAGACGACAAACAAGCACAGGTCGGAGCTCCGACTAAGGACTCCACCGAGTTCGGCAAACAGTCTCGGAATCGATAGCCTATCAAACGTAATTACCGTCCAAATTATATTTGTATCGTTTACCTTGCCATACAACTCGGTATTAACTCGTTTAATCGAATGATTCACTGGATTATTAACAGCTTTTACGTACATTACGGTAATTAAAGGTACTTTTGCAGATTCTGTTGAATTGATAGGCTACATACGATTGATGAGGAGGTGTAAAAGGGGCGATTCAATCTCTGCAACGAGAGTGGAGACTAATGTTAGTGATGTTATATCGGGTATATTCAGACTGCGAGCGAAAACAAAGCTTGGTGTTAGTTTTAGTAATTTCAGATACAATGCAATTAAACATTTCGCAAAAAGCGATAGTTTTTTTTGTAATTTATTATGGGTATATCGTCGTGTTTGGGTAGTAAATACCTAGTTTTAGCTAATATAATAATTAAAAGCCTTGCCTACCATTGCGTCTTTAAAAATAAAAAGGTTTACATTATCACGCAAATACGTCGATAAGTAAAAAAATTCAACAAAAATGGACACTATTTTATTTCCGAAATTTTAGTTGCATTCGGTCTGAAGTCACTAATACTACCACCTGGCTTCGTTTTCGGTCGCAGTCTGGACATACCCGGTATATTATTTGTTACGATGGTTGTTGAATAAATTTCAGTTAAATAGTTGCAGAGTCGATTTTGTAAAGATCATTCTTGTTTATTTATTTAGGATGAGTACGTAATGCATAAGTTGAAGGTAGTACCTACTGTACAGTATAAAAAAGTTAATTTTGATTTTTTCTGAACAGTGTTTGTGCGGCATAATTTGACCGAAGGTGCAAAGTAAACAGCAACTGCGGTATATAAAAAACTATTTTTATACACAACGCAAATTCCTTTATAAAGGTACGTTTCGGACTCGTAATAATAAGTGCCAACTGCCAACAATATTCTGCTTATTTGCAAGCTTAAATAGCTGTTAATAGAATAAAATATGAAAAGGGTAGCGAGATAAATCAGTTCCCACACTTGGCGGTTCCTCACAAAAGCCCTTTGGCACTCCGCGAGTGTTGTGCCGGTGACGATAATCTCGCCTTCGAAATGAAGTGCCTTTGCCATCTTTAAAAATTATTCATATTGTCTATGGGTTCCTTTTTCAAAATAATGGTTTTCATTTTTTAATGAAATAAGTGGCTGGTATGTAGGATGTTTTATTTTTCATCGGTTTAATAGGTTTAAAGCGGTTGTATGGTTTTTGAATACTTGGGCATTCTGAGGTTTGAAAAGTGTTCTTGCCATTTAAAAAGTATTTTGACGAGAATTCAGGCGTCGTGGTCGGAAGGGTTTTGTTTCTAAAAATATTTTTATTTATTGTATAAATTAATACCGTAATTATTGATGGACGTACCTATATTGAGAATTATAAACGTTGATTTATGTATATTTTTTCGGGATACGCTGAGACAACAAGTTTTAATATTATAATATTTATTTAAAGAGTTTTATTGCTATTTCTTGGTATAATTTCTTTACTGTGCAATGTGCATAAATCCTAGACTCAGAATCCTTGTTCCTAGGTACTTTTTTTCATTATTTGTTATCATTGGCTCTTGTGAAACGACTGGGAATTGGGATTCCATGTTTAATTTTCCTTGAAAATGTGCTATGATTTTAAAAACCTTGTTTGCCACTCTAATACGTTGAGAAGCAGATTGCAGAACTGTGGAATTAGGAAACAAGCACCTATTAAACCGTGGGACGCACACGGGTGTATAACAATTTCGTATGTATTTTATGGGAAAAAGTAGAAAATAGCAATTAAATAAGGTAATCTAATTGAGCCATGGTCCAGCAGACCAGAAATACTGCGTCGCGATTGACGCCATATTTGAAAGGTCGTTCAAGAATTAGTTAACTGAGTTCTACATAAATCTCGACAAGCTTAGTGGAACATGTTTCGATATGACATAATACTCGTATAAGGAGAGATACAAGAAAACCTCGATTCCATAGCCAACGTTTATTCGTTTTAAATGTTTTGAGTTTCGTTCGGAATCGGAACTTTATATCAATTGAGTCATTTACTACAGCCTTTAACAGTGAAGGAAAATATTGTGAGGAAACCGGCATGCCATAGACACATTTACAAGATTGTCTATGGTAAGTAAAGTCGAGCAAGTTTCCCTCGTCACAAGGTCACAGCCGGTGCATTGCGGATGCGGCGGTGGCGGCGGCCGACGCGCTCGGTGGGTGTTGTAATGCGGTAATGACACAATAATATAAATAGGATTAGCCGGATCAGGACCCCACGCGCGCAGACAGGACGCGCCAATACACGCACGCCGCGCACTCGCTACTGTCACAAACACACCTTTATGGACAAAATTATGTTTTTTAAATTCAAAAATAGAACTAAAGAAGCAACCCACGTAATGAATGTAATTTAATGTAATTTTGGTGTAATGGTAAAGTTATTTGCATATTTGCTGTACACCTTTAACGCGAAAATCCATTTGAAAAAAACTTATTTTTATTTTAATTAAAATAAGGAACTGGAGGACTGCCTCGGCGTAGTTGTACCACAATACGATTACAAAGCTGAGGTCTCGGGTTTGAATCCCGGGTCGGGCAAAGTGATATTCAATTTTTCCATCCATTATCAGCCCGGAGTCAGGAATTTGTGCCCGATATGGCGATAGGCTCGCCCCCTATAGCATCGTGGTACGGAACATACAAGGCGAAATGTGGGTGTCCTAGTATCGCCTCTGCCTACCCCTTCTGGGATAAAGGCGTGAGTTTATGTATGTAAAACAAGGAAACCTTAAGTAAATTGTTATGTTTAAAAT
Source organism: Deilephila elpenor (assembly GCA_949752805.1). Lineage (NCBI taxonomy): Eukaryota > Metazoa > Arthropoda > Insecta > Lepidoptera > Sphingidae > Deilephila > Deilephila elpenor. Next base: position 2,649,103 of record OX457110.1, read on the forward strand.
TCGAACACTTCAAAAACATCATCAACAGGTCATTGGATTTCCAAATTCAATTATGGTATTTAAATACTAATTGGTGACCTAGCGGCTGGAAATTTATACGAAAACGCAAGTTTATATTTGCAGAAATAATTAAAAAATCTACTTGTACACATATCCTTACAGGCTCATAATTTAATAATTCAATCCTATAAACTTATAAAACAGCTACCACAGCTAATTCAACATCATGCCCACTGCGCTGACGTCATAGTCGGCGTCGAATGCGCCCGCGCATCGTTTAGCCGATCCTTTGCTCCATTAATGTGATTCGTACAAACGACCCGTGGAGAATCCACACGTGGGTCACCGCTGGCAATGCGTGCAATTGAATTTCATTGCCATTTTCCTCTCGCAAACAAAGTTATGTCACACGATATTAAACAGATAAGTATCCGCGGTATTATTTTATTTGTAAATGGCTGAGGTTTTTGAATCAAGGATGTTTTATGATGAATGACTATCTACGTTTGAGAATAGCTAGCGTTTTTGTAGCTATGTTTATATATCTTACAAGAATAGTTTTAGACTGAATTTTAGTTCAACGCGGTGTACGTTAAGGCTAATAAAAGGAGCACCTACGACCGACGTAGGTTCATATCTAAGATGGAGTACGGTCACTTACGTGATGATAAAATTCCGCGCTCCTCTTCGTACCAGAAAGCATGCTTCGGACTGTCTCTGTTATTGCCCATTACAAGATAGAAAGAACAGTGCCCTCCAGATAGAGTTATACACTCTTATTTCGAAAGCTCACGCCGATCAATACAAATACGAAAGTTATTTAAATTATTTTACAGAGAACTGAATGAAATATTCTTTATTGATGCCAAACGATTAATTTTTCTTGAAACCTGAAACTAATAATCAACAAGTTTTTACCGATAACCACGATTAAGAAGAACATGTAGAAATTATAATTGGCTTAGCTTCTGTATTCGTATAAATAGTTAGGAAGAGAATTAAAAAAAAAACAGTTTTGGGGCGCTGTGACAAATATAAAGTTCCGGTCGTTTCATTACATGGCTCTTTTAGTCCATTATCCGATAGTTCTTCCAACCCATTCTAGAACATTCCAGAGATAGACCCAAGAATGTAGTGCGATAGTGATTGCGCGGAACTAGCCGCGCGATGCACTGCGGCAATCATGCAATTTATTCATCGAAATTAATTGATTTATGTCCGCCGTGTCCTTTACAATGCGATACCCGACGCGGAAGGATTTGTTAGCTAGTAAAACTGCTTACATTTATTGTATTGATATGTGAAACAAACTAATATGTTTTTTAATAAAAGAGATTGCTCTAGTATCTGTATAAGCCCATATACGTCCCACTGCAGGGCACAAGCCTCTACTATCAAAGGTACGATTGAGAGGGGTTAGGCCGCATAGTCCATGCTGGCCTAGTGCGTATTGGCGGACTTTACATAACACAGATTTTTTTTAAAATCGCTACATTATGCGGGTTTCCTCACGATGTTTTCCTTCACCGTTATAGTGCGTCGTGATTGAATATCAATACATACATAACTCCGACGCCATAGTATCGTATATCACACATTCATTGCAACAAAACTTTACAGAAATACTAATAAAGTATTTTACTATTAACGGTCTAATTCTCGATTTGCAATATAACAAATTGTTGAGAGGTATGGATAAAGGAATATTATAAATAAATAAATACACCCAACAGTCACATACATAGTCCATGACCCCACACTAAGATCGAGTCTTGTGTCGTGGATATCAGGAACTACGAGAGACTTTTTGGTCTCACAAACACCCAGACTCGAAACAAATACTTCTGGTTCTCACAAACATTTGTCTCGGTGCGGGGATCGAACCCGCGGCCTCTTGTTTCACAGGCGGCGTCTAATCAACTGCGCCACGGAGGCTGTCAACGTAGTATGTTTTCAATCTGTGTTTTAGGAAGTGTGAATTGATTTGTAAGTTTCTCAGATATTGATTTCATCTCAGTGGAGTTCATAAAATGAATTTTAACTACAGCATGAAAGACTGATGGGAGAATTATCACTGCCTCGTATAAAATTGCTGTGCTGTCAAATTTTGTTAACCCTTGAGATTGTTCGTTAATTTCTCCTCAACCTTTTTATCCTCAAAACCCGGCGATACATCTACGACTCCCAAACAATTTGGAACTTATTGTTCATCAAAGGATCGACTGGATCGTATTTCTTTTCTGTGTTACATAGTATCTAGAACACACTTAGGATGTCTTATTGCTCGTACACCAATAAAGCATATGATTAAACTTCGATGGCCTAACAAATGACGCATGATGACAAGTCGAACGCCGATAGCAATTACGATCTCTATGCGCGCAGTTCGTATGCGGCGCTTGTACCGCGGCGCCATTTCTATGCTAATGTAAATATTAGATCGCAGTAATTATCGTACGATTTCTAATGATATGACGGCTTATTCTTTGCCATTGTCGCTATTGTTGATCGGGATTGGTGATAAGTTGTCGCATGCTTTGGGAATAGTGATCGGCTCAAGATTGAAATAGTACAAAATTGCTGAGACGGAATTGCTGTGGTCGGAAATAAAATTTGGCAGACAATTGCTCTTTCTTTCTGTTAATTTATTAAAAGAATCTGTTTTTTAGTACATTTACCCAGCACAAACAATTGAGACTGAATAAATTTAATATGTCGTTCCTCATGAACAGTTACCAATACTATGGCGGACCGTACGTTATTATTAATTACTTATTAATTAAACACATAAACAGCGGCTTAACTGTGCCCTTGGCATTGCAAAGTCTATATTTTGGGATACCTATGTGCTTACTTTGGGCAACTCTTAACTTGTCTGCGTACGTTGGCAAAAGTATAGGAACACTTCGTAGAATGCAATGGACCGACAAATATTTGTTTTTAAAAGCAAAATGTCTTTCGTAGTTTCTAATACCAACGACACTTAATTATTATTTTACCATGATGTCTGGACTGTTAAGTATATTATTTTACCTCTAACTCTCGCTTTTTGTTAAGCCACACGAAATCCATAGCTGAATATAGGTTACGATTTCCATAGCTCCTGTTGGAAAAGGCGTACATCCAGCGACTTTAAATAAATAAATAAATAAATAAATACACCCAACAGTCACATACATAGTCCTGACCCCACATTAAGATCAATTAAGTCTTGTGTCGCAGGTATCAGAAACTACGAGAGACTTTTCGGTCTCACAAACACCCAGACCCGAGACAAATATTTGTGGGCCTCACAAACATTTGTGTCGGTGCGGGGATCGAACCCGCGTACTCTCGTTTCACAACCGGCGTGTAACCAACTGCGCCACGGAGGCTGTCAACTTTCTAGCTCAGCTTGGTAATTCCAGCTAGAAGATAATTGACACTTCGTTTTTTTAATATTAAATTTATTGAATAGTGGTCGTTGTTTGTTGCAGCTGGCGAGCGGCGGCGGCGGCGGGCGCGGCCTGTTCTGCTACCACTGCCCGCCGAGCCTGCCCCCGCACCAGCATCGCCTGCCCGCACTCGACTACCCCTTCACAGCCTCGCACCCATGTATGTTCACTTACTATATTATTTTTACATTTATTAAGACCAGTGCTAACATCCAACCTAATGGTCTTCAGTTCTAAGTATACATCATTTGAGTTAGATTTCATCAGTTGTACATCAAAAATGTATCACGTTGTTTTCATGACGTGATCATCATGTTTGAGCGAATCTAGTGTAGTAGATAGACTAAGTGGAAAGACAGCTTGCAAAAACTAAAGTAGGTATATGGTCAGTGACATATAATGAGGTGAAATATGTTTGAGATACTAAAAGCTTTAGTTATGAGTTACTTGCGATATAGAAGTTAAAATTGTGTATGTTGTATGTTTTCCTAATAATCTTGAAAGCTTAGGAAACTACGTTCTTATTCATGGTAAAAAAATAACATAAAAGTAAACTAAAACCGTGATAAAAACAAAACCTACTACAATTTCAATTAAAACAGTTTTCATAAGTTAATTAAAAATCAAAATTAAAAACTCAAATACATATCTAATACAAATAAAGATCACGAAGCGTTGATAATTGCGAGCTGCATAGTCCCGGAGCCGCTTGGATTAGTTCACTTAACGGTCCGCAAACTCGGTTAAGCAAGTTTGCCGAAGCCACGGCTCTCGGCCTAACGACATTATTGTCAGTTAAACTTTCTTGTCTTGTTACGATTTACAACTCGATTCTGCGAACAAACTAGATTCGATTCCAATTAATCGATACTCTCTAATGAATCTGCGGGTAATTCGTTTTATTATCGAGTACTTGCGATGTTCAGATTGGTGCGCTGGCATTAGTGATGTAGTGGATTGTTTGTAGAGGTTGGTTATATAATGTTAATAGGTTTAAAACACTAAGCTAAAATCATGAAATTTTCAAAAACCAGCAATGTTACGGCGTGGAGTCAAATAATTGATTGTATTTTAAAATGATATATTGTGGCAACGATTATTAAGTTTATAAAAGCTCTAATTCTGTTTTTCCATTAAACTCGGATTTATTATAAAAGTATGCAAATTTTAAGATGCATAAAGTATAACAAAAGGCATGACGTATTTATTTTACCCGATAAAGAAATAATAAAGATATAATATCTAAAAATGAGAATTACATGTTACAAAAAATATGTTTGTAATTACTTTTATAACAAGAAAAATTGATTCCTAGTAATAATACAAAATTTAATATAAATTTTCCAATTACAACAAAGTTAAACGTCTTCCACGTAGTTTACTTTTAAGATCCCATAAATTAATGGGAAAATGCAAGGGGAAAATTACATCCGTCTCAACCTGCGATTGGGGAACGGGTTACGTAAACCTTAAATGGCAAAAATCAGTTTCTTTCCTTTATCCTGACTCCCGGCCGAGTCGCGTGCTTGAGGGGTAGTAATGTGCTAATGAATAGAGAAGGCAGGTCGGGGCGCCGGGGGTGACGCGGCGCAGGGGTGCGTCGCGGGCGGCGGGGGCGTCGGCGGGGGCACGGGGCGCCGGTGGGCGGTGCTCCCCGGGGATTGGTCGCCGGCGGCGCCATCTATTATTCATAAAATAGTTTTTGAGTCGCGCCGCCACCGGTCGCTTTAACGCAGTTACATTGACTAACTTAATAAGTATCATGTCACTTTTGATTAGTCCCGGAGCGCGGTGCTTTTTTACTTACGGCGATCAAAGAAGCGCCCTAACAAAGTTTGTCGCTGGCCTTATTTCATTTGGCTCGGAGTAAATGACAGCGAGCCGCGGCGCGTAATTGTGTAAGTTTATTAATTTTTAAAATCTATTAGCGGGGTGAGGTGAGTGGGGGAGACGGTGGAAGTTTTTAAAAAGCGCGCCGGGCTAGGTAGATAAAAAAGCGGCTTAAACGAATCTATTAAATATGTAGGGGGCAATTTGGCGCGGTGTGGCGGCACGGCGGCAAGTCATTAGCTCGCAATCACACCGACTGCTCGACGTCTTTATTTGTGCCACTCCGGAGGAACTTGCGGTACATTAATTTACTTATTTCACGACAAAAGATGCAGTATTGTAGAATGTAGATGAACACAAATGACGATTCATGTGTGAAAGGATTTGTCACGGCTGATGAATTTCATTGATTGCCAAATTGATTAATCAAGTAAACTTAACTTATTTTAAACTTAACAAAAAACTTTAATTATCGTTACACATAATAGTTTCCTTAAATAGGACATCTAATAAATATTCTTTGTAGAACATTGACAGCTAAATACTTAAGTTCCAAACTACTGTCTAAAAAAATACGTATTAAGTTTTCAAATCAGAATTTTCACGATTTTTCCTTTCGTGGTGAATACAATCTACAAAAATTACCCAACGATTAAACCTCTTTAAAAATATTTTTATAACAAAAAATCTCCAAGCCGAGCAGCGCTTCGTACCAGTGCAATTACCTGCAAGCTAGTTAATCCGCGCGGATTGGGCCAACTTTTTGCACTGCACTCAAGCCAGGCCGGACCACTTCCGGCGGACGGGGAACACTTTTTAATTTCCGCCGCGCCGAGGGATTTTTCTACTGCCAACTTGATGGCGGCTCAATTATTAACATTCAATTAATGAAAATATTTTAATCTGTTTCAATCTGCGCTCTGTTTACTCGTTACACTCCGGTTTATTTAAATATTGTTGGAATTAAAAACTGCACGCAAATCTGCGCAAAGCTGGTAGCCGATTAATTGCTATTAATAATTATAATAATATTGCTCTTATTTAACGTTTACACAAATGTTTGAGATGGTTCAATCAGTTCATTATTTAAGAAGCATTAAAGTCTATTGAGATGGGTATACCGAATGTTTTAGAGATAAATTTTGATGTTATTTAAAAATGTTGTTTAATAATATACCATTAGAGCAAGTAGTTGAAAAGTTTATCGAATTTCCGAAAGTAACGACATCGAAAATAATTACGACAGAAATTAATGATGAATCGGCAGAGATTACGGTGAGAAAATACGTATCATTAACATTTTAACATGTCACTTTAAGTATTCTCACCGTGGAATAATGGTTCCGAAATTCGAAGCAGCTTAAAATAAAGTACATACCGCAATGATAACTCAAAACAATTACCAGCAAAGTCCGGCAAACAAATAAATGGACGCGAAACCTCGTCACATACCTACAGCAATAACGAAATTAATCTATACACTGAACGTGAATGATACAAATTGGTGGAATTAATTCACTCCATTAGGCATCGAGCCGTCGCTTTGAAGTCTCGCCAACTGAGAACTACGTTAATTATTTATCGTGCGCTTTTTAAAATAACCGCCCGAAATTGATTCCGGCGGTCGGCTGGACTGTTTAAAAATGTTTGCAGGTGCATTGCTTTGTCAGTTTTTAAAGTTTGATATTCAAGTATATACAGGTCAAGAGTAATGGAATAATATTATAGGTTTTATAAGTACTTACGACATACAATATGGGTTCCTTCTCAGTATGAATAGTAATAAATTGAAAATTAATATATTCAGTTATATTACCACAATTATATTTTCCTACCATACATATTATGTCACTAACATTTTTTGATAACTTCTTGCTACCCTGAAGTTTCCCGTAAACGAATAAACTAAAACGTAAACGTAAAAAGTACCCTGTCGCCATTTCTTCTTCCATTCTCAAAGTTTACCAAACAATTGAACTTGCCAGGATATAATATGCTCTTAGATAGCGCCGCACACCATCAATTTGTCTGTCTTAAATTATCAATTAAATCATCGACAATGTTTCTTTATTAGCGAAAATAAGTTGGCCGCTAGAATCGTAATCAGAAATCACTTTGGGTATCACCAGCAGTAACAATACCACTCAGAATTAATAACTATTAACTGCGCTCTAAATATTATGATTAAATAATAAATAACACATACATGATACATATTTCTTCAATTTGTCCAAAAAATCCGATTACAAAGAAATAGAAGTAACGATCCTGCCAGGATTCGAACCTGGAATCTTCTGACCCGTAGTCGGACGATATTGCGTCACAGGGCCCATTCAATAAATGTTAAAATTATTATTCGCTTAACTGTATGTGATTTATACTTATTTTGAGTGATTTAAATGAATCGTAACAAAAAATAATAGATACGTATATTTCTGCTAGGTGTAAAATAAAAAGCAGTCGGATCTTTCTCGCTTCGAGATAAATATATACATTAATTCCTAAACTTACGCGTTTTCCCAAGAAGGGGTAGGCAGAAGTTCTACCAGGACACCCACTTTTTGTCCTATGTGTTCCCTCCCACATTGTGATAGGGGGCGAGCCTATTGCCATATCGGGCACAAATTCCGGACTCCGAGCTGATAATGAATAGAAAAATCCGATATCACTGCCCGACCCGGGATTCGAACCCGAGACCTCAGCGTCGTATTCATGCTGTAGTAAAACTCCACCGATGCAGTCAAAAGAAATATCAGCATAAAAATCCAGACGAATGAATAGCTGTTAAACAATAATAAGATTAATAGCAGCAGGATTGTCGACGAGTAATACTGGCTATTAGGGGTAATTTTCGCCGAGTAATGTATGGAATGACATTATCTTGAAGAATAATAGAAATGTTAGGGGCCGGACGAGCCCCGACATTTGTCACTGAATCTATTGCGTCACACTAGGGACACCATGATTTTGAGATTTATAGGGATAATACTTTGTGATTTATTTGGTAAGAATTCTATGATGTAGTTGGGTTTCTTATTTAAAGAGGTACATATTTTGTAGATGTTTTTTTATATTTCACACAAGGAGAGACTATTAAACATTCTTAAAAAATAGCTAAACAAATCTAGTCTGTGTCTTACAATCAGTGTTTTAATACCTTTTATAGACATTTAAATTTCCTATACTATACAAATCTCATTGTTTTTAGAACCCCTCTATAGTCAAAGCGATAAAACTGGCATTATATTAAACATAACCATCTTCAAATTAAATTTTACGTTTTAGTTTACAATAAATATTTTTCACCATACATATAATTCCATTATAATAACATCCATCTCACCCTTCAAATCTACCAGTAAAATAAGTCTCGTTAATCCAAAACCCATGGCGAGTGCGTTCCCGCCTCATCAATTCCCATAGAGGCGCGGATCCGTCCGTTACTGTAGGGCGGCGATTTAGCTCTCGAGTAATGGCTTCCAGCTTCCGTACTGAGGGTTTGGTGCGATCTGCCTTCGCTTTTGTTTATTTTTCCGTGGAAATTATGTTTGTTCCCAGGTTAGTAGGTTCAACGTATTCTGTAATGTGTGTTTGGATCTATGTTGAATAATAACCCCATTTGTCGGCAATTATATTTTTGAAATGCTATGTTTTTTTTATCAACCAACACTTTTATTTTTCGGATGCCATAATCTATTCTTATACTGGTAAAACATGCTACAATTAATATAGAGCGCATATCAAAAATTTAGCTTAGACGTTAATATTTTACAAAATGGAATTGGCATGCGATCATTACAATCTTTGCGTTCTCCATTTGTCTTCCCCTTCAAAAGTATTCCTGAGTTATTTTGGTTCAACACATTAATATTGTTGACAGACACGAGCTACTCGTACCACCCGGCGATACACGATGACACCTTCGTGCGGCGGAAACAGAGGCGGAATAGAACTACCTTCACACTACAACAGGTAACAAACACTATATTACACAGAATAAATCTATTTTTTTTAGACTAGTTTTAGTCCTAAAATTGCCTTGACGTCAATCTTTTCATTGTAGTAAACGCCGAATTCTCAGTTATATTATCGCTATTTCTTCAGTCATGTGATTAAATTTCTTATCAAGGTACCCTGTAACTAATATCTCCCCTTTTTACTTGAAATTCGGTGGCGTAATTGGCCTTGCTCAGAGAGTAAAAGTATTCAAAGTAGCCAATTTCAGTTGAGCTTTCTTATCATATCTATAGTCTAATACATCCATTATTCTTTAGTTGGAGGAGTTGGAGACGGCGTTCGCGCAGACGCACTACCCCGACGTGTTCACGCGCGAGGACCTGGCGCTCAAGATCAACCTCACTGAGGCCAGGGTGCAGGTGAGTGCCTTTTATAGCCAACTGAGTGCTCCACTCATACATTTGATAAGTAAATACACCCAAAAGTGATATACATAGTCCTGACCCCGTACTATGATGAAGTCTTGTGTCGTGGGTATTAGGAACTACTAGAGACTTTTCGGTCTCACAAACACCCAGACTTGAAACAAATACTTGTGGTTCACACAAACATTTGTCTCGGTGCGGGGATCGAACCCGTAGCGCTGCCAACTGCGCCACGGAGGCTGTCAAGTCTGTAGGATGTCAAGTTTGTAATTAAAAGGACAATGAGTCGGGGACGTATTTTTTATACTGAGTGTTTTCATAATATTTCTTCCTTCTTCTTTGTAGTCTTGCACTCTTGATAGAGTGGTCGTGATCATGTTTAGGCCAATTGCTGAACAGCCATTTTCGCGACGCGTCTCCATGTATCCCGTGTCTATTCATATTTAGGTGTAAAGAAAAAAATTGAAAAACAGCTGAAAGTAGTCTAAAAACGGCAATTAGATAACGCCATAAGCGACGGTGACCTCAAATCAGTTGCATATATTGGAGTGTCAAACAGCAGAATAGAACCCAGGGTATAAAACTGATAAAAGCATTTTAATATAAAAATACAGGAACATAAAATATCCCATGAACTGATATGCACACTGACGATAAAATACAATAATTACGAAACGAAAATATCGTCTCTTAAATTAATTGCATACAACATTTTAATTAATCACATTTGGCTACGTGTATGTCAGCATAAAAATCCATTCTCGTATAAAATCATGATGTTATTCCGATATTACGAGAATTTATGCGATAAAAGCTATTTCAGGGTGAAATTTACTGTGCGGAGGCGCGCGCTCGACGTTTACGCAATGAAATATGTTTTACGATGGAACGTCGGGGTGACTTAGCGAATATTATCGACACGTCGCGCCTTGTTCCTGTGACACCCTTTGACATATTGTTTTAAGCACCTTTACAATATTTTACTAAAAAGTAATAAATAATAAAAAAGGAAGTAGAGGATGGTAGAGTCCGGAGGGTCAAGTCTAACTGGTAACGTTGATCTAATGTATAAGTTTGACCGAGTTGGAACTATGGTTTCCCGAAAACCCGACGTATAGCGAAGGTTTTGTTATTATGTTTCATTTGGTCAGTGAGTTGATAGGGTACTCATTTTTCCCACCTTTCTCCTAACTTTTCATCCCTTTCAAGTCACATTTTTTTGTGTTGGTACGGATAGTGCCTCATTGCACCTAGTGGGAAGTGCTTTTGCCATCCAGACAGAGTATCGAATGACATCAGACGGCAGTTTCATACCATTCAGTACAATCATGCCGGTCCGCGGAGATGCCTCTTCACGTTACGCATACTGTAAGTGAAAGATTTCTGTGTTTTGCTGCATCTTTTTTAAATCTTAAATGTAACTCGGTTTAATAATTTGTCTCCTGCGTTCTGCCTCATACTCACTTTATATTGTACGCCGGTTATTTTTAAAGTTTACCTACAAGTATCCTCTTACGACGTATGAATTCGTAGATATTACTAGATCCATTCCAACAGAGTCCAAAGCTCAAAGTTATGAATACATAAAAAATAACACACTAATACACTTAGAGCAAGTGGTTATGCCGCGCAGCTTCCGGTTTTAAGCAAATTGCCGGCTGTTTTATTTATGTCCATGTGAAATTCGGCCAGTTGCACTGAAACTACGATATGCCAATACACAATTTAGATAAGTGTTATGATAAAAAGGTATTTTTGTGGTTCGCGTTTATTTAGGATTAATGCTATGTTCGATAACATATTCATAAGAGGAGGAGGTTAAAAGGAAGAGGTCAATTCGTCTAAATTTCATCACATCTCATCTTACGAAGAAAACTTTCTTTAGAACTGTTATTATTTCAAGATTTCAAGGTCAACGCTTTGTTAATGCATATGCACAATTGTCATGCAGTGATATTATTATTTAGAATAAACTGTATAATATTAATAATTATTATTTTTTTATAAAAGTCACCAAAATATGATGTTGCAGATATAAGGTACTTTAAGCTTTTAAATTATCGTGGTTACTTTTCATTCATATTTCCTCGACATAATTTTCTAATTGCTTATGAACGAAGTATCCTAAATTAAGTTTACATCACTTTTTTACATTATATATTTAAATCCTACCCGTATTCATTTATTAGTGCTTATTCTTTAAAACTGAGTGCAGCAGGAATCGATCGTGTACAAAACTCAACTTAAATTCCCTGACAGTGATACTGCAAGCGATATCCGCCACTGTCACATCAACCGAGCCCGCCAATAAACATCTCCAGCGTAACACGTAAGACACTATTCAATTTGACCACGTCGATCCACCAGTCCACTTCCATTAGTTAACAGGACCATTGTCAAAACGCACTCCATTTGGCAAAACCAGCGAAACAATTGAGGTGCAAGTGACCAATCGATTTTGATCTTTGATAGTTCATTCAATTTGTCCGATATCGTTTCGGTGCGCTCGTGTTTGGGCGGCAGGGACGGGTCAAGTTATGCTGGTGGTCTGTAACGCGTTTAAGTCGCTCATCTCGGAATGGTATTACGGTATGAGGCTGTTACCCCGCCCCCGCGCCGCGCCGCACCCCCGCACTACCCCGCGTACACCTTCGGCACGTGCTACTGGGATTAAGGGGTGTCGCAGACAGTGAAACTCTAGAGCTTAGATGCTCTGTTTCTGGTAATTTTGCAAATGCATTCAAATGTTCGTATGCTCTTATGAGTGTTAGTGAAATTGAATATGAATACGGTTTTTACATGAACAGTAGGCGAGTATGCAATATGCAGGAAAAATATTTCTAAGACTTCATGCCTGTTTAATAATGCGATTAAATAGGCATTATATTACCAATTTCTTATCTTAAATTTTATTTTTGTCCTACAATGTGCGGCCTAAATAAGTGATCACGGAGCAGACATTTCAAAAATAAAAAAAACTGTGGAATTATGCATATCACAGAAAAGGAATAGTCAAAGTAGGTACCTATTCCACTCCACATGGCAGTATGAAATCAAAGCATTTTTTTCGTTTACACACAGAATAACGCGAGGTCTATATTTCGAGAATGAAGTCGGAGAGTGCTTTAACTGTATAGAGAGCGATTTTTTACGCAGCAACGAACATTTAAAGTACTGAAATCATATTTATTGTACGCCATAACTATTCACAAAAGAATAGTTGTTGATATGACAAACTCCCATGCGCATTTCCTACTCCTATGAACAAGGATCGACAACGGAAAGTATTTTAAATCGAGTACTGAAGCTCGGCGAGACTTTGGGAATATTAAAGTTATTTTATTATCTACCCTACTTTCTTCCATAGCAATGTAGAAGAAAATTAACAAACCAGAGAGTTAAAAACCTCCGATTTACAAGTTACGCTAAGCTTATTTTGCTACCTCTTACATCACGTCTATTTTCTTAGGTCATGGCAAAAACGCTTCAGTCCAATAAAGGGATGTCTGTAAGAAATCGCTGACAGCGATAAGTCAATTAAGTTATATCTTCAAGTGTTTTGTTCTTTTACTCATTATTCTTGCATAGTAGGTACCACAATCTCAATGAAGTACCAAATCATGTGGACGCCGCGAAATACCTCCAGTTATAGTTTAAGCACCAGCCACAGGCAACCCTACAAAGCCGGGTAATATAATTGAGTCGGCTTTCAATTTGATTCCCATCCTCGTCCAGCCGGGGAGTGTCGGTGATAATTCGCCCGAAAAATATAAAAAGGAAGCTTCAGTAGAAGCTGTCAGACATATTGGATTACGTGCCGTGGCGGGGACCTCGGCGCGAACGTTACCGGCTAACTAGCAGGTTCGATATAATGGAATTTTATTACTGACGGTAAATATGTGATGGGAAAGAAATGTGATGTTAAAATTGAACTGGATTTTTTAATTAATTGTGCTTAAATTTTCATTAAATTACACTACGAACGCAATTAATGTTAGTTTAATGTATGCACACTGCAGACTGGACAACGTGATTTAATCTGAAATAATTGGCTAGTATAGCTGTTATATATTAGTTTCTCGGGATAATGCAAACTTGGAAAAATAGTATCTTTACAATTAAATGAATACTTATAGTTATGCAAACTATTTCAATTCCATAATCGATAACATTTCTGATTAAATTATACGCCATCTGATACCAATTATAAGAATCGTATCTTCTCAATAAAAGCTCCATTAGCTAACTCAATAAGAACTGTCTCCGAGAAATACCTAAAAATCAAAACTCACTCCGAATGACATTGACACAGGGCCCTACACTCGCTTAAACAATAGGGCTGTCGCTGTCGAGCGTGTAAACAACACGTAACAACACACAACGACACGCAACAACACACGACACAATGGCACTCTCTCGGCGCTAGAGGGCGCCTCTCGAACTCACAGGGCTGTTATTAATGCTTACTTAATTATTGTTTGTTCACAAACATGGCTATTATAAAAATGTTAAGGCTGAAGCATCCTTCACTCTAGTGTTGATATTTAATTAAGTATGTGTTCGGAAAACAATAGAAACTTATTAGTTAAATGTTGGTAATAAAAATATTGATTGTGTTTCGTAATTTTAATTCATAAGTGACACTTGTATTGGGAAGGTGGCTATAGAAACATTGTTATGTCAATGTGATGATAATTTCAATCGAATAATTCAAATAATTAAATTTGAATAGTTTCACTTAATTCACAATTAAATTTTATATAAACACTATATGATTATAAATGTAAGCTTCGTTTATTAAGCCTTACTTTTGCAGTAACTTATTTTTTGGTTACCGCGTCCATGTATTTACTTAAATAATACGCAAAATACCTTTAACATTATTGAAACGACGCTACAACATTTTTATTCCCAGACCACACTTAAAAATGTCAGCCCATTATTACCCAAAATAGTACCCGATATAATGACAATTATATTGCAAGTGTAAATTTCAAAAAGTAATATTGTTATGTGTTGTTAAAGCAATTACGCGTCCCGGCGGAGGCAACCCTACCGCCGTGTGACAAGAGCTAACGACGCGTCGCGTCGTGTCGAACCGTATATTTGCAAAATGAATGAAAAATACGGGAGCATATTGTTTTATAAAACGCGATTATGTTATTAAATTAATTTAAAACTAAGTGTAGTTTATAGGTTCTGAAAAAAATATAGTGTATCATTTAATTTATTTATAGTTACGGTATAAGATAGAAGATTAGATACGATTTAAGATTTAAGATCACTTAAATTCTAATTAATTAACATAAGTGATGCGGTAAAAATATCTAGCTTATTAATTTGATATTCACGCCCATTCAAAACTCATTTTATTTAAAACCTAATCCTTGAATATAAACTTTCCTAAGAAAGTTTAAACTTTCATAAGTTAGTGGGTAAGTTCCATTGTGAGCATTTTATAAGCTGTTCAAAAAGACCAATGCTATCCATATTTTGAACGGTATCAGCACAAAATCGCCCATTTCCGAGCTCGACTTCTCTACAACCTAGATTTTGAAAGGGAGGGCTTAGGCCTTACTTCACCACTTGGGACGTTTGCAAGTCCGCGGACTTCACATACCACAGAAATTCTTATTAGATCTCTACGTCATATATGATTCCTCACAAGGTTGTCCTCCACCTATCGGTTTAAGACTTAACTTATTTACACATTCTTAATTAGTAACATCCTTTCACAATACGCTTCTATTACCTACTAAAAATTCAAGAAAATTCACAAAATCCACTGCAGTTCCGTCTCAATTCAGCTCCCGTATATTCCGCGTTTTTTTTTATTTAGGTGTTCAGTTGCACTCGACTGCGAGGAGCCACTCCGCCGCACTCTTTATCAATCATTTTCGTACTGAAATTAAATCAGGGGTGAAAACGAAATATGTCACTCTTTTGTTAACAATTGTTTTGTAATTTCGCGCCCGGCTCCCAAGTGGCTCTTGATTTTTCTGATTTCGAGGTGAATTTTGCGTAGGAATTTTTAATGTAAGTTTTTTTTATTTAATATACTTGTTATGTTACTGATAAAAAATCGTTTATGAGTAAATAAATAATCAATCAATTGAATGTGGATGTCAAATACTGAACATAGTCTCCACCCAAAATTTATTTATTATTATTTTCAAGGAAATGGGAAAACTAAGACGGTTCGTTGAGACCTCTGCTAGTTTTCATTCACATTTACATTTAGTTACAATACAATTAGATTACGAGTGGATATAATCTAGTGCAACTCAATCCGCGTGGGATGTCAGTGGGATCATCCGCGACCCTCCCCTTCGTGACGTTCGTAAGCCTTGTAATATTTACTACTGTCTGTTACTGATCCTGGGTTATTATACAAATGTTATTTATTTATTTACATTCCATTACACAGTTGATAGTATGTACGCTTTGGAATTATTCTATAACTTTAAATGAAGTGGCTAAGGGGCCAAATCATTTCTATATCTTCAGCGAAATTGTTGTTTTTAGAGCACATATAGGTTTCTAAAACTGTGTACCTGATACAAAGTTAATCACTACTCTTCATAAATATTAACAATACTTAAGTAATGGTAAATACCGACAATATAAGTATATTGCTGGTCATATTTAAAAGATAGAGGATAAAGATATGGATGAGCTGAGGAAGACATTTTAAATAAAAAAAAAGAAATATACAAACACTATTCATTTGAGTGTCGAGCTTATTAGATATAAACAAGTAGTAAGTTAGTTGGTAATCAGCGCGAGCCGCGCATGATCTCGAAGATAATTCGCTGGTAAACGTGTTAGTACATGCTCCATATTGTGAGCCACACTCGCGCAATCTCATTACATACACTGATGAGCGAAACTATGGACGAGGAGTAAATAAATAAAATCACTAGATTGTTTAGTTAGTTTGCAGTTATGTTTCAGGATGTACATATTAAACGCTGAACTTTAATTGGAGAAAGACTTGACTAACTTATTCTGTCTTGTATACGTAGAAGAATTATAGGAGTATCATAATCAACATCTTCGCCTTTTTATGTGTCATATTTTTACCTATAGAAATAAAAAACGTTTCAATTGATATTGGCTAAGCTGGAATAAAGGCGTGAACTTAAACAAATAAACTTTTTTAAGGTATCAAATTCACATTCAAAGGTCTTAATCATACTCTCGATTGTAGAAGTGGCCTGCGGTGGGACCTGTATGAACTTATACAGATACAGACAGACATATCAAGTGGCTATCGCAATAACACAATAATGCTGGCTTGTATTGCTTTTCCATGCTTTTAAAGACCAAAAGGTGAAAAGGAGAAGGAATTACCATCTCTCCTTGTTGTATGTCTTCTTACAGATTTGCTTAAACTTGTATTTCTCTCTCTCTCTCCCTCTCCCTCTCTCTCTTTCTCTCTCTTCAGCAACAGGAAGTCCACTGTTGAACATAAACAAGTATTTTCCATTATTAAAATAAATACAAATAGCCATATCATAAAGCGTTTTGTTCATCATTGTATCAAGGCTAAGAAGCTCCAGATGCTAGGCGGGATAAAGAAAGATTTGCCGGATCCCGAGAGTCGGTAGCGGAGAACAGGGGCGCGGGCGGGGAGAGCAATTTGCTCCTAATCATGTGATGAAAAACTTAACGCCGCAACTTCTCTACCATATATTGCGTTATAGAACAGGCTGGTATTCAGACGGGGGTCAATTGTTGCTTGGGTCCCAATCGAAACATCGATGAAGTTAATATGATTTGATCGTAGGTAACTGTTATTTTGTATTTGAATGTCGATGATAACTATTATTATCATGTCATTATTTATAGTATTGTTTTCTCTGAGCTAGTGATTTCGAATAATGTACGTAAGTCAGCATCTAAAATACTTCTTTATATATACCCATTTTTAAACCAACTCAATTTTATTAAATCAATTTCAGCATATCAAAATTATTTTAGTTTTTTTTTAAGAAATGACTTTTTATAAACTATCTATCTGCTAGTGTGTGATATTCTACTGTTATAAAATTAGGGAGTTTTAATAATAGAGCTCTCGACCCACCAGCATTCACGTAACTACCGCCCTGTGTTCCTGATTGGTAGACTTAGAATAAATACTACATTATGTATGATGATACGGTTCGTTGGAAGATTTAGCTGGTAATTTGTTTTGGGAACGTATGTATGCGAATTAGTGCGAGATAATTTGAAAGTGTAGATCGGCTTGGGTTACGAACATTAATGGCATTAAAAGATTAATGAATGTTTCGTATTATTTAGCCTTAGCGGTTGTAAGAGCTTTTCACGTACCTGTAACACGTATGGATTCTCTTTAGTTAAGTATATTGAATTAACGTTTTTGGATACCGATTATCATGAAAGTATGTTTCTAATTATACTGTGTCTCACGCATGATAATAATGTAATCATGATTAATACCCGGCTATTGTCTTGCGCAGGAAAATATGACTCAAAGGAATTTTTGCTTCTAAAAACTACTGTCTCATTGAAAACTAGCGTGCATACTTAAATAAATTATGTAGTAATTGTTAAAAACTAAATGCAAATAGACTTATAAGTCTATGTAGTATACTACAAGAAGATTAAATAGCTATTCTTTCTCTAGCACTATAGACATAGCACAACGTTTTATTAGAAATGTCATTTAGCAATAAAATCAGTACAACTTGCTTTCAACAAAATTACAGACCGAAATAAACACACAAACCTGCTCCTAAACAGCAGCCTCATTAGTGAAAATTAGAAGGACGTTGAAAGAGTTGAGCGTATTCTGCATAAAAGATTAAAAAGTTGCCGGCGAATTAACGAGACTACACACACCGCCATTACGGCGTTTTAATAACACCGCCGGGCGCCGACGCTTGTCTGCTTTAATATTGTATTACAATTAAGGTGACTGCCTTATGTTTATTAACTGTCGCTGGATAGAGGCTGGATTTGTAGTGAAGCTAAATGTGGATTAGATAGGTGTGTAAGTTTCTTTTAGGATATGGGACTGGATATGATAGGATAGGATGTGAATATGCTGTCACAAAGTGACTATAATGTACCTGAGGATAGTCACCTAACGTCGGTTGTCAAAATTATGTCGGTCTGTTCAAAATTGTATATTACTAAGGTTAATTCCGATTCTTTACTGACTATGCTTATTGGGTTTTCAACCATCTTAAATAGTCAAAATATAAAGGTTTTTACAATGGCGTCGCACAACAACAAGCATTTCTATTTTCATAATTTGTGCAACTGCCTTGGTGGCGTAGTTGTATTACGGTACGGTTACAAAGCTGAGGTCTCGGGTTCGAGTCCCGGGTCGGGCAAAGTGATATTGGATTTTTCTATTCATTATCAGCCCGGAGTCAGGAATTTGTGCCCGATATGGCGATAGGCTCGCACCCTATCACATCGTGGGATGGAACATACAAGGCGAAGTGTGGGTGTCTTGGTGGCGCCTCTGCCTACCCCTTCGGGGATGAAGGCGTGAGTTTATGTATGTATGTATGTATGTAATTTGTGCAAAACCACCTTTCAACATTTCAAAGTAACAAACCAAAGAAAATAAATACGCTGATAATTACCTGGCCTTAACACGCGAGCTGTCACTTACCGAGACTCGCGAAACATTCCCGCGCTACTTAAACAGTTTCCCTTCGGTTTTCTTAATATTTTCAGCCGCAGGCAACGTTAACTTTCGCGTTAAGAGCGTGTATGAAGTGTTTTAAAACATTACCGCGCGCTGACGTAATTACCGAGTGCTAACTTTTAAGTGGGTGATGTAGCTTTTTAAGTTACGACGTGTGTTCGATGGGGTATTTGGGTATTTTACGGAGTTAATATGCGGTTAAATGAGTTTGTTTTGGAGTTTATTTTACCTTGTAGAATATGCTGTCATGTTGACAAAGTTAGCACATGAATTTTATGAGTAAAAGTTTATGATTATATTTTTTGAGCCAGAGGTAGATTAAAACTGTCTCGGTGGCGCAGTTGTACTACGGTTTGATTGCAAAGCTGAGGTCTCGGGTTCGAACCCCGAGTCGGGCAAAGATCTGATATTTGATTTTTCTATTCATTACTAAGTTACATTACATTAAGTTCTCGAATGGAGGCCACGTAGCGGAAAGCGCAGCGTAGGACGTCCACCCACAAGATGGTCAGACGACCTGGTAAAGGACGACGTCGCTGGATGCAGGCTGCCTCCAACAGGTCACTGTGGAAATCATTGGGAGAGGCCTATGTTCAGCAGTGGACGTCCTTAGGTTGATGGATGGATGGATGGATTCATTACTAGCCCGGAATCAGGAATTTGTGCCCGATATGGCGATAGGCTCGCCCCCTATCACATCGTGGAACGAAAAACACAAGGTGAAACGTGGGTATCCTGGTGGCGCCTCTGCCTACCCCTTCGGGGATGAAGGCGTGAGTTTATGTATGTATGTATGTATGTAATTTGTGCAAAACCACCTTTCAACATTTCAAAGTAACAAACCAAAGAAAATAAATACGCTGATAATTACCTGGCCTTAACACGCGAGCTGTCACTTACCGAGACTCGCGAAACATTCCCGCGCTACTTAAACAGTTTCCCTTCGGTTTTCTTAATATTTTCAGCCGCAGGCAACGTTAACTTTCGCGTTAAGAGCGTGTATGAAGTGTTTTAAAACATTACCGCGCGCTGACGTAATTACCGAGTGCTAACTTTTAAGTGGGTGATGTAGCTTTTTAAGTTACGACGTGTGTTCGATGGGGTATTTGGGTATTTTACGGAGTTAATATGCGGTTAAATGAGTTTGTTTTGGAGTTTATTTTACCTTGTAGAATATGCTGTCATGTTGACAAAGTTAGCACATGAATTTTATGAGTAAAAGTTTATGATTATATTTTTTGAGCCAGAGGTAGATTAAAACTGTCTCGGTGGCGCAGTTGTACTACGGTTTGATTGCAAAGCTGAGGTCTCGGGTTCGAACCCCGAGTCGGGCAAAGATCTGATATTTGATTTTTCTATTCATTACTAAGTTACATTACATTAAGTTCTCGAATGGAGGCCACGTAGCGGAAAGCGCAGCGTAGGACGTCCACCCACAAGATGGTCAGACGACCTGGTAAAGGACGACGTCGCTGGATGCAGGCTGCCTCCAACAGGTCACTGTGGAAATCATTGGGAGAGGCCTATGTTCAGCAGTGGACGTCCTTAGGTTGATGGATGGATGGATGGATTCATTACTAGCCCGGAATCAGGAATTTGTGCCCGATATGGCGATAGGCTCGCCCCCTATCACATCGTGGAACGAAAAACACAAGGTGAAACGTGGGTATCCTGGTTGCACCTCTGCCTACCCCTTCTGGGAAAAAGGCGTGAGTTTATACCTACCTAGTTACCTACATAATATGTTTATACATATGTAGGTAGACCAAAATGAATGACACTAAAATATGCTATCATAAAAATTGTTTATGACCGACACAACCAGTCATTATAACTTTTAGTTATCAATTCATGTAATGCGCACACATCACTATTGTATCCCATTGTGATTCGCATTAACAAAAGAAGCAATTAACCGACCGCCCGCTAAAGAGTCATTATCGTTCTCACTTCAACACTAAACAATATTTGTTATTATTTAAGCGGAGAGCACACAGCTTTGCAACGCAAACACTCGACTATTACAGCTCACTGTAGGCAATTACCGCGCCCCTACTGTGCAACACCCCTAATAATGAGGCTGTGGACAGGGCAAATATCTATTGAGCCGCGATTACTTACTACCCCATCCCTTTCTTGGTGCATTTGCCTGGTAATAAGAGGGGCGAGGAAGGTCAACTTATACTGGTTGTATGGAGTTAAAAGTGACAAAGTCGTATGTTAACATGTGTTTTAGGAAGGTTACAACTTAGCGGGGGTTGGATCGCTTTATACTGTTCTGTTCAGTTTGAATTGTGATTTTATTGTTTGTCTGCGATTTAGTACAAAAGGATATTGTTTAAGTTAGCTAAATGAGATTCAATGTAGGTTTTATTCAGATACAAGTCACTGATTTTCTTTCTAGACTATGGTAGAGCTTATTTAGATATTGAATTTTTGAGCATTTTATTTAACTTTATGTATATGATAGAGAAAGTTTTCAGCTGCACTTACATTCTTAATTATAATGAATGGAACCCTCCTTAGTTTAGAATTATTATATTTAACTTACTATTATTATTTGTTATCAAAAAAATTTTTTTTTATTTACTCATATTTTCACATCACAAAAAATACTTACTTAAAAACTAACTACAATATTACCCATTATAATCTGTAAAAAAACACAAAATACTTGCACTATATCTTCACCCCAAACCGAGTAGGTCGATAAGCATAATAAGCATTAGGTGCGAGTCAAGGGGCGCTCGACACGTTCAAATATTAATTCCACCCTCGCAGATAAAAACTATTAGAGCTCCCGTCGGATTATGGTCGGATTATTATTTTAACTAAATTAGCTTAGTGTATGCGAGGGACTTTGCGGACTCGTTCAAACTTACAGAGGCCATAGAGTAGACAGACAGAAGGGATGTTTCTAATATGTTTGATGGTATTTCGTGTCGACATTATTTGGCCCGTTGATATAATTAAGTTATCCTAAAGATAAATAGGCTTCGCTAGTTGCTTGTATATCTGGAAATTATTACGAATGTCATCAGGTGCAGTCACGTTTTCATGCCAATGTAACAAATAACTGTATAGTTTCTCTCTACAGTGCAAAAACGGATTAAATAAATTATCCCTAAAATGAATTATAAGATTTTAATAAATTTTAAACAAGTCTCATTTGTGTATTAATTATTATGCAATTAATATATTAAATTTTAATTACTCGCAGTGAAATCACCATCTTTAAACATATTTACCTATCGTCCTTTCTGCGTCATGTTATTCAGTTCTTCAACCACTACACACAACAGAAGGGCTCATTAAAACTGAATTGCGAAAATTGCAGCGCAAATGTGGCCCTGTCGTATTTTGTTAAGCAACTTAACGTGCCCAGCTTAAATGGCCTTTGCCGGAGTACATTTCATTCTAAAAATTAGCTCTTGTTATTTTGACGTATAACACCAATATAACTTGACCCCTAGTAGCAAAGAAATCAGACTTGCGTAAATGTTAATGTACGTTGGTTTTTAAACCCTTGTATTTGTGTATCGAATGATCTGTAATCTTCAGTAGTAATGTGCAACAAAATAGAGTAGTTATGACGTGCTATTAAATTCTCCAGTGTTGACAGCTCCGCTATTAGGGATTTAGTGTGGTCTATGATTATGGCTTACATGAATTATGGGAGCTAAGGAATTATTTCACGTATATTGCACTACACATTGATTTTATTTATTTATTTTATTTACACACTTTATTGTACACCACATCATCCATCCATCCATCAGCCAAAGGACGTCCACTGCTGAACATAGGCCTCTCCCAAAGATTACACCATGTACACCACAATAAAAGAGAATAACACAGTAACAGTAAATCACTTAAAGCTAATGTCATGGTTACAATTGGCGGCCTTATCGCTACCTGCGATCTCTTCCAGGCAACCTTTGGATGGATTAAATCATTACTATATAGAATTATGGGGCAGTACAACTTTTTTGTGATGGGATTGAAGTTAACTCATGTGCTTAAAACAAAAAAAATAGGAAATTTAATCTCAAGAATGCCAAATAGTAATAAATTAATTAATACAAATAATGAATTTATACAAATATTAAGGAATAATAAATAATTAAATACCAAATTAAAGGGTTAATTTTGTGGAGATGCATTTACGTCTATTGAATACATATCTATCTTGTTATCAGGTATGGTTCCAAAACCGACGTGCCAAATGGCGAAAAGCGGAACGGTTGAAAGAGGAGCAGAGGAAACGGGAAGGCGCGGAAGTTATGACCAAGAGGGATCCGGCTGATGACAAGGTATTTATAGCAACATCAGATGATAAGTTATTTGTAGGTATTACAAAGATTAATCGATATAATACATATGTATATCCTATGGCCTTTCAGAAGTATTTATACGTATTAATCAGAATGAGTAGCAATTTTTATAAAGCGAATTTCTTTGGTCAACTCGCCTTCTCACTATGATCAAAATCTTTGTAAGTATATTTACCTTTATCTGTAAACGAATCCTAAATTATATCAAGAACCAACAATTCACATACAATAATTCAAATTAGAACTTTATAAACATTTTACAGCCGACTATATAAGACGGGGGTGGATTGCTAACAGTTTCTTTCTATTCTAGGGCTCCTCTGAGTGCGGCATGTCCCGAGGTTCAGCAGAAGCGTCGCCTGTATCAGGAGTAGCCTCGCCTCGAACATCGCCGCCTGTAACACCAGGTTCGCCGCGACGTTCGCCGCGCCGCTCGCCGATGCGTTCGCCGCGCCGCTCGCCAAACAGGTCGCCTAGACTCGACAGGTATCGATGGCCGTATGGTCATAGATGCTGGATTTATTTAATTACAATAATAATAGTGATAAAACCCCTGTTTGTAACGATTTCTACTATCAATCACAAATCAAAAAAGATTTTATACTTTCTCGAGCCCACTTTGTAGCAATTGACTTTTGGTCATCATTTGGGCCAATTTGCATATATCTTCGAATTTCATTCAGAGGACATCACGAACGCCCTGAAAATAAAATAAATATTGAGAATATATTTTTTAATTTCATAATGTAATTAAATTAGATCGGAGGCGAGCTGTGCTTCACCAGCGCCGTCGGTAGGCAGCGCGGGATCTCGAGACGCGTCGGCAGAACAAAGGCCCCCGCCACACATCTTTTCGCCGTTTGACCAGTGAGTACCTACTTTGGTTCAATATTTGATCAAAGACGAAGTGTACAAAACAATACTAAATAACTTGAATCAGAATCGAAAGAGTTCAAAATGTATGACTATTTCACTTGTCGGTACGCAGCACGATGCACGAAGCACGATGTCTGTATGTGCTACCAAAAGTTAAGTTACATCCTGACTCACAGGATGAGTGTCCATGCTTTTACAGAACTGCGGGTATGCAATATGCTTGTTTATCCGCCGCAGCTCTAGAAAAAGTAATAAAATTCTCGGAACACTAATTATGTCAATTAATTTTATGTTTGTGCCACTCATCATTTCCCTCTACCACATATTTCATTATTTATTCAAAACGCCAATATAAATTACAATAAATTAGCTTCGTAAACGGTATTACAACTTAACCTAATTAAACTTTTAACTGAACTCAATTGCGATATTAAAGCATAATATAAACTTCTCACTTACTTGCTTCTTAACTGACGCGGAGTTAACCCGGCCCCAAGCAATTTATTTATCTTAATCAAACGGCACTATTATGCATCATTTGTTTAATATAGTTGAACTGTGAACGGTTGAATCACACGCGCTAGTGTGTCGTCATGCACGGGTGACTAGCGAGCGGCGTAGCGGGTAGGCCGCAGAAATAGGTAGATCGTCGAAAGTACAGGTAGACGGTATAGATTGTAGGTAATTATAAAATTTACAAGAGCGTAAATTTGACGGTAAATCGTAGAAGGTACGAGTAGGGCGTAGACTTATTGGAAGTAACAGGGATAAAGTAGAGACAATAGGTATAATGTATATCGCAAAAGGCGCGGGTAGATCGTAGAGATAGTGTCGTAGAAGATACGGATGAAGCGTAGAGACAGCTACTATCTTCACGCAGTGACGCACATCGTAGAAGGTTTGGGTAAGATGTACAAATAGTAGGTATATCATAAAAGTCGCGGGTAAATCGTAGAATTTGTAGTTAGATCGTAGAAACGGGTAGCGGGTAACGCATAGCGGACGCGACTATCGTCAGTACCAAGATGATGTCCGTAAGGCAATTACTTGATTAACGAACCGCCGGCCGCACCGCTCTAATGAACTTTAATTATATTGCATTGTACGCGATGTCGTCGTCAACAGACAATGAGAGGATTTAACTTCCACAATAAAAAAGTGAATAAACGCCAATTATGGTTATGTGTAAGGATTTAATAAGAAACTAGCGGGGAACACACTTTATGTTTTACTTATAAAACAGGTTCGTTGAATGAGGTAATTTTTGGTAAATGTACAGCACGTCCCACGACGTGATAGGGGGCGAGCCTATCGCCATATCGGGCGCAAATTCGTGACTCAAACGTGACTATTTCAAAACCACAACAGACTAACCTCCTATACCTCCTCCACCTTCCTATCTAACTTGATATGCACAATAAAGAGTATAAATAAATAAATAACCTCGTATCTCCTTACTTGCACCACGCACAAAGAGTTTATCGAGTCGCGAGTAAGTTTCAGTAAAGATTGATTTTAATCGAATCAAGCGGAGTTTAATTGCGAGTAATAATGATCCGGAGGTTAACTGCGCTCACAATATTAAGTTTGTAACTTGTTCGTCGATTACTCACTTTGTCTTGTAAACTGTTTCGATTAAACACTAAGTTAATTACAGATTTTAGTGCTGAAAGCTGTGGTAGGATAGTTTATTGTATGGGAATTTGTGTTGTGTTACGAAGAATATTAGTATTATGAACTTGATCTTTATATAAATAGATAAATAATAATAATAAATACACCCAACATTCACATACATAGTCCTGACCCCACACTAAGATCGAGTGTTGTGTCGTGGGTATCAGGAACTACGAGAGACATTTCGGTCTCACAAACACCCAGACCCGAAACAAATACTTGTGGTTCTCACAAATATTTGTCTTGGTGCGGGGATCGAACCCGCGGCCTCTCGTTTCACAGGCGGCGTCTAACTAACTGCGCTACGGAGGCTGTCGATATGCTATATTACGATTAATGCGTATTTTGTAATTATAAGTGTGTTATCTCTTAGTTAAGAACCTAGATAATTTTGCATGATTTGTGAAGTTCATGAGAAAATGTATATAAAACCCAAAAGTCGAAAACACAATAACATCACTAGTATTTTTCCTTATTTTGGAACATTGCCTATATTTCCTAAAATTGTCTTTCAATAAATTAGTGAGCGTATCTAAATCGTACGAAATGGAACAAATAAGCAACTAGGCGGCTAGCGTTGCAAACAAGATGGCGTCGCGTCCGGCGGCGGACCGGAAGTTCCGTTAATGCGATATGTGCGAGCCGAGCTTATGGCGCCTGCGACTTATAGCGCCCCGCCCTCAGATCAACGCCGATTGTTTTGTTTACTAATGCTTGGAACGTAACATTATTGTTCAGATAAACAAGTCAAGTGGAATGTGCAAAGATAATGGTATTTATTCCTTTGGCACTTTCTTTATGTTTTAGGTAGTTTATTGTATCTATCTAAAACTTGCGTCATAGGTGTAATTTTTTATGGCAATATTTTCAGTTGCAGTGTTGGATCATATTAGATATGTTGGACCTTTTAACTTCGATGCAAATGAGCGTGCTTCACGAATTATCTCATCCATTATTCTCTTGAAATTAATTCATACTATTGCATTATACTGAGCGTAGCTTAATCAATTTAGACCAATTAACTGTATCAATATTTTCAAACTGTTTCATCACCAAGACCGCACAGGGCGGGTATCATTATCAACTACTGGTAATATAAAGGCAGTCTACACGATGGCCGATTTTCAATTACTCGCACGAGCTGCGACGGCAGTAACACGCGGCCGCACGTCATCGCGCCAATTGTGTCGGCGAAACGAGCTGGGTTGAGTTAGTCTGTGCTCACCTATTACTAATTTACTGGTCTTATGTTGCCTCGGGTTGTGTCGTGGTTTGCAGATTTGTGCAGAGATTTTTTTAGGTTTTATTATCCACCGCCACAAAGTATATACTGGTGGTAGGTCTCTCATACCTATGTGAGAGGCCGTCTGGGTAGGTACCTCCGCAATGTCTATTTCTCCCGCAAACAGCCGTGTAAATGCAATGTTGTGTTCCGGTTTGAAGGATATTATAGTCAGCACAACACTCTTGCGTAGGTCACCATGGCAGGTTTTAAACTACAGTGTTCGGTGGATACAATTAATGTCCTACAAAGTTTGTACTGTTTTACTTGTAGATTTCTGAAAGGCAGCTATTTGGTAATAAAAAAATAAGTCATATTCTTCCAAAATAATTGATGACATATTATATTTCACTAACTACATGTAAGGAATTTGCATTGTAATATCGTTTACATGTGAAAGTATTTTCAAAAGCGAATTAATTTCTTAGAACACATTAATATAATTTTACAAGTATTAGATCCTTTAATAAAGAGAGCAAATATCTCTTTAAATTAAACTTTACGTCACAAAATACATTGTTTTGCACACTCACTCGTACGAGGCCCAAATTAAAAGTGACTCAGTCCAATTTAGTAATTTTCATGTCTGCATCAAGCATTTAATTCATTAAGTAGTACTCAAAAACGGTATCGTTGTGAAATCTAATTAAACGCGCGATTAACCGCCAGGCGGGTACAATTAGTCAGTGTAATGAACTCGGCAGTGCAGTGCCGTAGTTGGGAGTTGAAGTGGGGGACAGAGTTCAAATTTTAAGGATTTTAAAACCTTACATCGTAACATGGTAATAAGCGAATATTTAGGTAACCTTCTTGCTTCAATTGGTAGAACGCATTTTTGTTCAAAACAAAGGTCTTTGATTGCGATAACTTTGAGTACGTCCTTGTTTTGAGTGACACGTTAAGCAGTGAAAAAAACATTAATAGTAGGTTTAAAATGATGAAACCACGTTTTATATCAGATTAAGTTATTGTGCAGAAAGAGAATAATTATTTTTATCGTATCTGACTATCACTTAACGACCAGGGCTAATATTAATTATACAGATACAGATACACAACACTTTATTAAACAACACAAAGTACAGAGACAATAAAACATAGAAAACTTTAAAAAATAGTTAACAATTGGCGGTCTTATCGCTATAAGCGAACTCTTCCAGACAACCATAAACGATAGAATGGATCGTACGAGAAGAAATAAATAAAAGTATAGCAAGTATAAAGTAAATAAATAAAAATATAGTAAGTATAAAGTATAGCCACCGCTATTTTGACTTTACCGCACTTCACCATCCACTGAAGTCACTTTATACCATCACGATAAAAACCTCACCTTACCTTACTAAACTTCTACTTAAAAAAAAACTCTTTAAAAAAAACCCTACACCTTGTCGATGGTTTCTATATAAAGTATCGAGCCCTAGTGACGGAACTGTTGGTGGTGGTTTCGCGCAACCCTTCCGCGCCCGCATGCCACTCTAATTGCCCGTAATAATATGACAAATAGATTTACATGGGTCGGCTTTGCGCTGCGCTTCGACACCAATTTTGGAAGCGTTCGCGTTGAGTTTTCCGCGTTTGGACTTATATCCTTTTTATGAATATTCATGTAACATATATGTTTCATCGATCACGGATCTTCTTTCGTAGTAAATTATGTAAAGTCGCACGGGCTTATACCTATACCAACATGGTAAATTTTGTCGTATAATAATTAATAGTTTTAGATATATGAATTACCTATTTAACTAGTAGTAGTTAAATAGGTAATTCATATATTAAGGTAAGTATTCTTATATTTCACTAGGACTCTCTTTTACATTAATCGGCACCAGAAAGTGCAAAGAGACCTTGGAATGGATTAATTAATGATGATTAATGGATAAATTATTTGTTTGGTTCGCATTTTATTCTTTGCTAAGATCTATGTTTCTGCGTTTCCCATAACCAAGAGGGAGACCCAATGGTGACCCACAACCTTCAAGTTACCTATAGACAATCGACTTATACAGTAGCTGCGCCGTAGGCTGTGTGGATTCGATTCCCGCATGGATAAAATAATACTAAAAACATTTGCCCTAGGCAATATATATATTTTAAATTGAACTAGGTATGTTTACCACGATTATAATTTTTCTTTCATAATACAGATAAAAATATTCGAATTTTAGCTGTTAGGCGATGCATTATACTGTAAGTTGAAAGCAGCGACATTACCGCGAGTGCACGCAGCTCGTGTGCGTCGCTGTCGTGAAATAAGTTGGTTAGTGCATTTGTCGACACGGACGCGCTCGCTAATTCGCGCACGCCGGTTGATCCCATACACGGCGGCTAATTGTGTTGCCTGTGTGTTTATTTACACGTTATTGTATTCCTTCTGACGTAGAAAGTATCGTAATGATGGGTGACATCATTGGGTACCAGTTATTAAGGAGTAATATACGTGTTCGGGGCCTGTTTTTATCGATGTTGGATGAATAACAGAAATGCTTATTATGCATCTGTTAAAAAGCAGTAATATTCATGTTGGGCTCCTATGTGCACTAGATTTTCATTAGCTGAAGGAGATTTTAAAGACTTCTATAAACCATGACCCACCATTGTAGGCAGAGTCTATATTTTATTACATCCTAATATGGATATTACTTTCATTTCTTCCACTTTCACCAATCTCCTCATTTTGTCGTCGGTTGAGGGTTCTTCTGAATTGATCTTGATTAAAAGTGTCACCATTTGGCTGACTCCATGCATATAATATCCACGCTTGCCTTGGGCACTACTTTTTAAATCTATTTTGATCCGTCATCTATAAGAAAGGATTTCAATCATGTCGAAAAAGAAAGTATCTTTTGTTTAATGAAACATTATAACCATATAGTTATAATTACAAGAGCAATCAAGCAATTGAGCTAATATAATGGTTCCCTTAAAACAATCAAAATACTTAACTATAAAAGTAT
Source organism: Deilephila elpenor (assembly GCA_949752805.1). Taxonomy (NCBI): domain Eukaryota; kingdom Metazoa; phylum Arthropoda; class Insecta; order Lepidoptera; family Sphingidae; genus Deilephila; species Deilephila elpenor. The sequence continues at coordinate 2,679,563 of OX457110.1, forward strand.
GTTTGTTACGTCCAATCATCTCTAAAGCTTTCATCAGCGACGCTCAAAAATAACATCGCAATTAACATTTTATTACCCATAAAAATCATTATGATTAACCTCAATCTACAACATTTAATTAAATGTCCTTGTATCAACGAAACGTACTGAATACAGTCGGTCCGGTGCCCATTGGCCAGTGTTCCTAGTAGGAGCGCGTTGATTGTGGTATTACTAATTGCATGTCTATTTAAGTCAATTCAACTGTAATTAATGTTGTTAATGAAACAGTTGAGACGCACTTCGTAGTTCGTTGCCGACTCCTTCCTGCTAAACGGATAGTACACCGATGTAGTATATGCGCAATTTCAAACATTTATACATAAAATACGTCAAGAAAGTAAAATATATTTATTATTTAATTAAATATATTTATTGTGCATAAGTATATACAATATAAATTATACATTTTAAAGGTACAATTCATGCTTGCAATGAATTTATCATGAAATATCTAATTACCTAATATATTAATTGATTAAACACAATTTAAACTGAAGAGCAATACAAAATTAAACACCGATATATTCCCAGCATTTTTATCGGCTACTGATAATAATATGTTAATTAACACCATTAAGCGCTTATAACAGAATTATCCGTCATTACCATGTGAAAATTGGCGCGTATACGTATTCCATTTGTGTTTAGCGTGTGGCGGAGCCGGGACGCATGATCCAATTGCCGTCCGCTAAATTGATACTCTATTTGGCTCAATTAAACATTAATTAATGCCATTAATGAACACTGAGCCGCTCTATTGTTCTGCGCATTGAGTCACGCTGTGTGCCATTCGTTTTGTCACTATTATTTATGAGCTTTTTGTTCGTTAGGCTAGATCATGATATAAGAGATATTTCCCTTTGCCCTTGTATTGTTGCTGGTGATGATGATGTGCGGGTGCCTTTACATGGCTTTTTATATGTGTCGTATTAATCACATTTTTTATCTATAATGTGAGACTGTACTTTATTATTCAAATTACAGTCAGAAAGTATTTTCATTCCAGTTTTTGATAGCTGAAAAAAGGTGAGAGGTTACCACCATTTATTCATGCTTTAAAATAATTCAATTAGGTTGGTAAACTAACTCCCATGCAATGGTTTTTAGAAAAAAACTCGTAAAATCTAAGTTATCAGCATTTCAACATCCGTTGTGGTATTTCAAAATATTTAATAAAGAAGCCAAAAACATATTTTTTATGCCTCTTACAAGCGAATTAAAGTGTCCATTTACATTTATTACCCTTTCAACAATGATTAAATGACAATAAATGTCCTCCACAGCCCATATAAAATGTTTTCATCGGTCAATGAGCACGCAACCATACATTAACACCATAAAACGTAAACACGTCACACAAACAGCGATTTAATAGCGGAACTGATTCCAATCAACAACCGAATATCGTTCGGACAATAAGGCGCGTCTACATTGGCCATAAATAAACGCGGCGAGAGGCGACCCGCCGCGATCGGCGATTAAAAAAGCAGAAAGCCAACGCTTTCGGCCGCAGGGGTGTTTCCCCATCGTCGCAATTGCTTAACGCTAAATTGACTCGAATATTGTATAAACAAAACACGAATGAAGGCCACGTGGCTGTGAACGCACGAGAGAGCCTATTGATGGTAAATGTACTGTAATTGGATCTTGATTTTGTTGCTGAATCACATTTGATGAGCAATTCTTGGGGCTTGTGTTAAATGGGTGTATTGATTTGGTGGGTATTGATTTCTCCTTTTTTGTTGAGTGGTAAGTTTACTAGTGGTGAAATTTTAAGAATAAAATGATCATGCATTACGAGAAAAAACTGCGTACTATACATTGTACTTCATACTTTTGTGTATGAGAATATGGCATTCATTTTATTGTGTAATATTATATTCCAAATTTAGTTTAAGGCGATAACGCATGGAATGCAACATTAATAAAAAAAAACTATAACATGAAACACATCATCATACAAACATTAAACACGTAGGTTCAATAATATCCTTTCGCTTTTTCCAGCCTTTTAGTCCAACAAAAACACCAACGATTAGTTAGCGGGCATAGGTTTTTATAAAACGTTATGACCATTGTATCCAAATATCCAATATTCGATATTTTTTACAAACATCGCCCAATTTGATAGCTGGTAGCTGGCGCCCCGCCGCGGCGCTGCGGGCGTTTGACAATATTGTGCGATAATACACGCGGCACGTGCCGCCCGCGTGCTTGTGAACACCGCTTTATATCGCAAGTGGACAACGATTTAGTGTTCATTGATTTTTACTGGCTTTTAAAGTACATTTTGATTTAATCTCCTTTGCAATGAAAGGTAAGGATAAGCTTTAAATGTATGGCTTTTTTTGGAAATTATCGTGGATGAATTATGATAGCTTAATATATAATAAAGTATTTTATTTTCCATACAATGTAATTTTGAGTAAGCTAGATATTTGGGCCACGTACGATTTAATTAAAAATCTGGCATTATTATCTTGAAATTCATCAAACATGAGGCCATTTCACCACAATTATCCACGCCTGCATAATAAACGAGTGGTCATAAAAAATGAAATCAGTATGAGTTCGGCGACGCGTAAAGATTGAGTGGTAACGCGACCTTTTCACTGTAACCCTTTAATGGTCGCCATGCGGGCGCGCGCCAAAACAACAAAAGGATAATTACACCCTTTTTTAATTCAAAATATTTAATCTGCTTCATTTCAATTAGGTTTAAAGTTTTTTAAAACGGTACGTAGTGGAGATGGGCGTGAGATTAATTCATAAGTGGGTTTTGTATCGTTTAATGATACAGTGATTATGACAGAAATACTTTACTACTATACTTTATTGCTACATATGAAATCCTAAGTTTGAAAGCCTGTAAATCAATTTTATGGGTATTTTTATATCCCAAAATGACTACGTGGTGACTACAATACCCCTCATATCAATGTAGTCATCTCATATCCAGTACAATTCAAATAGCGTACCTATCGGCGATGATCTCTCTAAACCCAATTATGCTCGATTTGTCGTAAACAAACAAATACAAATTGGGAGACGGCTTAGGAATAACAATCAGGATCCCTTGTGTGTTCCGAGTCGTAATAAGACAACGAGGGAATGTCGAATGCCTAAAGCTGCTTTTTGGAAGTATTAAGTTAGGTTTTAGTTACAGTTTAGTGTATTTTCTACTGATTTTAAATTTATTTATTATTTATAGTTCTTCATTGTACACAAAACATAGGAATAACACAAATAAGGAACTTAAATCTAAATAAGAGTACAAACGGTAAATTAACGAGTTGATATGGTCAATATGCCTATGTTTTGTCTCAATAAATACAGCGAACAGTTATTTACTGTAGGTAGTTTCGGTTTGAGGTTTATTTACTAATAAATAATAGAATTAAATGTTGATGACATTTTTAATACGTATCAATTTTTAGTAATTAAAAGTATTACTTACCTTTCGCACATACATAAATATTCTATAAATTAATATAAAGTACACACGTGACACTGAACAAGTTACAAATAGTTTTAGTAATAAAGTTGAACTAACAACGTTCGGCCGATCGGGCGGCTCGCTCGTTAACGTAACGAAACTAACGGCCGCCGTAACGATATCGTAACGCCGCCGTAATTGCGTTACACCGCGCACCTGCCTATGTAACTATGTTTGCTTTCGGTCCGGTCATGTCATTGGCGCATTTTGTATAAAAAAATATAAATAAGATTTAGTTGACCACAATTGTAATTTGTAAATAAACACAGTATCCATATTAATATAATTAGTGGTTACCTCAAATTCGATCGCGATTCATTAAATAAAAAATATGCATCAATAATTGTATTATTAAACAAAAAGTTTAACAATTACATTTGTTTTACTTTACTACTATATTATTTTATTAAGACACTAATGCTACTCAATACCTACATAAAAATAAGAAATCGGTTGAGAATCTTTTCGTCGTCCTATTTAGAAATACCCATAAGGGGACCATTAATCAAAGCGTTCTAGAGACGAGGCGCGTCACGACAATTTGTTGTTATTCAGCCCACATTAATTACAACTCCGACAACAAATTAAAATGTTGTGCAAGTAATTTGTGCGTTTGGAGCTCTATCATTCCCCGCAATTTGCATTACAATTTCGTATGGACAGAGTGACCATGAAATATGATATAGAGATTATTTGTGTTTTATTCGTTTTACAAATTGATTTTTTACATAGTATTTTAATGAATATAATAGCAAGGTATTCATTATTGTAGGAAATTGTGAATTTACGTTCCCAATTTATTACGCTGTAGGTAAAATATAAGGTTATTTTTATATATCGACCTTTTCTGCTTACTTAGAGCCAAAATCCTCTAAGATAGGTAGAACTAGCTTAAACTATTATAAATAAAATAGGACTGGATTCTTTGCAAGCAGATGTATTAATAATAATTAATTAATTAGGAGCTACACAATATGTTTATGATATACCAATTGATCCATTCATCATCATGATTCATTTTTTTCATAAATTTATATTTTACTCTTTAAAATAATACGACAATTCAGAAAAGCTTGGTAACCCTAAAGTCTCTGTGGCGAGTCTGGAAACTTGGCATGTTGGAATGAAAGAGTCCTCCCTCCTCGGCGCGAGTTATTTACTTAATAAAAATTATGCTGACTCATTTAAAACTTTCACAAACTCGACGCTTATGTACCGCACACAATTTGTGCTTCCTAAAAAAATTATAGCTTTCAAAGAACGCAATGACTTCTGATTTAATATTTTGAAATTGATTTGCAGGGAACCGATCATTAATAGTTTTATGGTTTAAATAGGATTTGCTATTATAGGATTCAATTACAAATTATTACCATCAACAGTTTCGGTAACTAATTTGTTTATTTAGCACTAAGGCACCGTAAAAAACGTTAACCCATTAGAAATGTAAATTTCACTAAGACCGTATGTGATATTGTTAAACGTATTGAGTATAGATTATGTCGATCGAAATCCATCGTTGAGAAACTTAATTTGGGGCATATGTATGGAAGTATTTTAGTAGCGTTGTATCATCGATTGCAATCAATAGCGAGCGATGGTAATCACATATACACAGCTACTGCACGGAGAGGCGGGGAAACAAACAAGCAAATCTTCAAACGAGGTAGTCGCGTACGACGTCAAAGGCACGAGCGATTCCTTGCAAATTGCATTTACGCGTCCCGCGGGCGCGGCCTTATCGAGTTTGCTCTCAAAGAGCCGCCATTTTTAAAACTTCCATCGAGTCAGGTAGAGGATCGGTTCACGGTACGGCCAATTGTGGTTCCGCTTTGTTCTTTACCCCCTTTATAGGGTTGATGAAGTTAGGGAGTTTCGGCGCACGAATAATTTGTGTTCCCGGCCGCGCGATGCGATTATGCGAGTTTCCACGGAATCCGATCCGACAGTTTCCAGAATCGAATTCTCCCGAACCGCTTGAGTGGATCGAGTTGGCAGCGAGAACTTCGTTTGTTTGAATTCTAATGTCGGTGACGATATCGCCGAATTAAACTCCGAGTTTGCGAATCGGCATGCAAATTGCGACGCGACGTCGTCTGCGCACTGCCCACCGCGCCGCCGCTGCCGCCGCTAATGCTGTTTAACATAAAGCTCCATTCGCGTCCGCATATAAATAAGAAACAAATAAAGCTCTTAATCCGCACAACACATAGAGCGGGCCGCGCGAAATGAGCTCATTTCTATTCGGCGCGCAAACGAATTCATAACTCGCCGAAACTCATAAAATCATCCGCGAAACACACTTTTATTAAACGAAAACAGAGCTAACACGGTCCGCGCATAAGTTAACATAACATTCCATTCCTTGTTAAAAGATAAATTAGAGCGGCGAGGCGGCGAGGCGGCGAGCGCGGCCGACGTGGAAATGTATTCGGAGCCAATCCCGCGCTCCCCGGAGCAAGCCCGTAATTGCTTAAGAGAAAAATCCAAATGAGAAATGAAAAGGGAATCCCTTTTCAGACGAAAAATTATATAATTGAATATCTCTTTCCTAAGTATTATGAGGTATAAAATATGATAATTGAGTTTTTGCTTACGGTGAGCGGCGGGAGGAGCGCCGTCGCAGCGCGCACACCGAGCCGCACTTTATTATCACGAGCTGGGTCTGCGGCACACGCCTTTAAACCATACTTTTGACATTTATACCTTTAAATATGTTTTATCAATTATATTTTAATCAATTTTAATTGTAACTGAAACAATCTTGTTTTCCGAAGCTTAAACATAGCAAACAATTTTCATCGTGTTACACACTCACCACCCTGTATCGAACACCGACAAAATTTCCTATACCTCATTTCCCACATGTTCAAAGAGCCAATCAAGATCCACACATTGGCTAACAGAAAAAACGCGAAATCAGATTTCGTATTTAAGGCGGCGTCGGTAGCGTGTCGGCGTCGTGTCGGTGTCGTGTCGCAATCACGAGTGTTTGTGCCTTAAAGTCGTTAGGTTGGCGACAGTCGTCCGTTCGTGACTCGATTTCTTATGCCGCCCTCCTGTAAGGGTGGTATCGTTACGTAGGTAAATATTTTACTATCGCTGTAGAAGATATTGGTCGTGAGTGATCTTGCTGTTGTCCATAATTTTTGAGGCGTGATATAAAGAAAAGTATATGTCCCTATAACATTGAAACTAAACCTGATATTTAACACATCGGATAGAGAATAAACTGTAATTTCAATTAATTAGCGACTGAATTCTCTATCCCAACTTGATTTATTATAATCGTGTCCGTGACGTAATCGTAAGATATTTTTATCGTATGAAAAAGGGAAATTTATGACAAATCTAAAGCGTCTAAACTTTAACTGATAAAGTTTACCTAAAGGTAGTATTTAAAATATTAAGTCACTTATTCGAACTAAACGCTAAAACAGAGCTGTGTAGTTTTTCTTAGGAAAATTGCGATTGTATATGTTGCAGTACCGTTCCGTCGTAAATTCTTTAAGTTCAGTAAGTTCAGTAAAATATAGCATAATGTATTTTAATTTATTTGAATCTTAGAGACATATAGTTGGTACGCATTTCTATAATCATCATCATCATCATCATCATCATTATCATCATCATCAGCATCATCATGCCCGTTGCATACCATTGCTGGACATTTCTATAACACTAGTGTAATACTAATTATTCACTTCATGTTTAAAGAGACCACTCGTATTATGGTAAAAGTATCAGATCCATCAGTGCCTTATAGAAGACATCGAGTCAATGGCCCCGGATTAAGTCATTTTGCATTGAGTACTGGCTCTTGACTTCCTTACTGATCATGTAGCAGTATGTAAGTCTTATTGGAGTATTAGAGTCCTGAACCTGAAGGGAACCTGAAGGGAAGGGAATATCTGAACTTCCTGTAAGGCCCTGGACTGATATTTGTAGATATGCTCTCCAGTATCTCATTGAGGACGAAAATCAACATTCTGTGGGTAGCGCTAGTGTCAGTTCTGTATAAACGCACGGTTATATATGACCAATGCTTAAGCTTCGTCCAAAGTCCAAGTGGTTGGTAGCAGTGGGCGTATATAACCCAGTATAGTGGGCAATAAATATAGGTTTTATTTATAAAAGTCCCAAAGTGTAGCGAGTAGTGAGGGGCGGGGCGACTCACCCCAATAACGGCTATTACACGAAACCAGTATAAATAACACGCGTCGGCGGAACGAACAGGTACCGACGAATATTTGCTCAACGCGCACGCACTCACTGCACTTTGTGGGGGACAAATGTGGTGACCAAAATAAAACCCACTATTCTTTCTGACGTGCAGTCGTGGCTTCTCTTGATGTTGAATATTTCTCTTTATGACCTTACAACCACTATGACAAGCAACCTTGTTACTTGTAAGATTTAATCAAACTTGACAAAATTTTGTATTGTATGCATTTCTAATATACCGTAGTATATTACAAATGCTCAAATATTTTATTAGGTTTCGCTGAGTAAATACTACGTAAATAAATATTTCAACCTAATAAATATTTTAAAAGTAGATATACTGCGAGTAAGAAAATCAAACGCAATTGACTTTGTGATTTATTTAAATATCTAATACATAGTGGGCGTCGCAGGCCCCCACGCAGGCACCAACTACGTCCCCGTAAGGAGCAATTTCACTTCATGAATAATGTAAAAGAGTCCGCCCAGTAAACGCGTTACGATTTTTCATAATAGCTCCTTTTGATGTTTCCATCGCTTCGGTTGCTACACTCGGTTATTATTCACATTTTTATGTGATGCAGTTTAGTTTTATGCTGTTTCCTCAGCGGGAACTACGTTACGGAAACGTTTCTTCGTGTTAAATGTTTTTTAGAATTTTTACGGAATGCTTTTCGGTCGGTTGCGCGAGAATATTAGAATTTGTAGTATAAGGTTATGGTTTCAGGATTTATACTCGGTATGAATTAATTGTATTTCAAATCGTTTACATAAAAGCTAATAAACTTAAAAACCAAGCAAAGCCTCACATTAGGATCACTTGCGTATCATAAGAAAATTTAGTGACAAATTCTATGTGCAACACACACACACACACAATCAAAACTCGTACAAATCTAGCAGCGGGAAATGGTCGTCTCTCGCCTATAGACTCAATCGTGGAAACAGTTCGAAACCATATCTCAGGCTGAATCCGAATTGACAAACACTTGTATGAGTCGCTATAACATTTTTATCATCATCGTGTCGTGTAACTTTCAAAACCTGGATGTGTACATGTTAAGCTGACTTATGGGCCTTCGTCATACCAGTCAAGAAAGCTATCGCTCATTTCATCAAAAATACCAATAAAAATATGAATGTTATATTCAAATGACCCGTATAGCTCATGAGCGAGTTGCGCGGGAGTGTTGGTGCCACGTTCATTCCGACAACCCTTCCACGAGCGCGCTCTAATTAATACAATTTAAGCGCGTAATTAGACAACACACGTGTGACGTTGTACAGTGATGTACAGCCAGGTTGTCGATATTTTTTAATGTTTATATTGTGGGGCGCCGGAAAAAAATGGTTTTCTAATGGCACAATTTTTGTAAGGGTTAACTGTTTTGGATATACGTATTTATAATATTTGATATCAATGAGGATAAAGACTAGTTATTCGTCCATTTCCATACTTTGGCTAGGCTTAAAAATAAATTATAAGTCCAATAAAAATGAAGAAAGCATGCACTAATTCGTATGGGTCATCGTGAAACAATACATAACAATTATTTATTCGCAAATATTCATTACTAAATAGCATTATCCCATTTCTATCGATAACCATGATAAAACCGAGTTCTAAATCGACAATTCCCGCCGCTAGTCCACTTGGCAGCGCGCGGCAGAGCGCGGCGTCGCATGTCGTTATTTCACGTCCGTCTCATCGCATTAATTTATGCCTTTTTTACGCAATAAACTTTAATTGGACTTTATTTATCACTTTTAATTTTTCTAATTTGATAACGGTCGGTGTGTTTTATTAGAATTTATGACGCTGCGACGGTCTACCGTCTCAATTTACTCGCATTATGGGAACAAATGAGCTTCGATTGTTATGAGAATCGTTTTGTATACACACATTGACAATCTGTGGCGCAGTTGGTAAGATGCTAGATGTAAAATGAGAAGCCGCGGCTTGAGTCCGGATCAACACAAATGTTTGTGTGATCCAGAAGTATTTATTTCAGGTCTAGGAGTTGATAAACCAAAAAATTATCTTTCAGTTTCCGATGCCCATAACATAACAAATGTTTAATACTGTGAGGCCAGAATTATATATGACTATCAAGAAGATATGATTATTCGTAATATAAAAGTTTAATTACCCTTTATGCATAAACTAACCTATGTAATTGTATGATTCATAATAGTTACAAAACACGGGAGCCCACCCACACAATAACAGATTTATCCAGTAATAATGTGATAAATGGTGCACTATTAGTTGATACCAAGGGACTTGATCACAACGCGGCGGCGAGACTATTCAATATGTCAACCTTAACTTTAACAGATTGGTTGTTAATGTTCACTAGATTTACTATCACTTTGTTATTATTAAGCCAACTTCCTTATGTGTGTGTTACAGAGTGTTTATTGATGTTATTGTATTTTGTAATTAAATGATATTGATACATCAGTAACACATACACATTATTCTTAATAATTGTTGAACGTAATAATGGACACGTAGAGATTAATTATAATATTTATTTATTAAACATAACGACATTTTCCAAGAGCGACTTACAACTGACATTATTCTTTTTATAAACATAATTCGAACCTTATATTGTTTATCAGTCAGTAACTAAAGAGTCTTAATATTACATTGCTTTTCAACACACCCCCTCAATGTAATATTTTGTACAATCAATATTATCCACCTACTGTCAGTAATATACCTACCAATAAACTAAATGTTTATTTATGCCACACTTGCTTACAAATCTTAACAATGATATCTTATTCTCAATATCCCTATCAAACACAAAACAAATACTTCCCTCTAATATACTAACATTTAAATTTACATCCATGGCATTACACATTTCTTTACAATCATACATTTAAAAAATGTTATAAAACCACCAATAAAATATTTCTATTGACTCAATTCAGTGATTCTATTTTCTATATCCTGTTTCAAATGTATGCCTGCGTATATAGATTGAAACTAATCCCAAGTATTTTATTTTAAACGCATTACTTAATGTTTACTAAAGTTCACGCATGTTTTTCTATTTCACAATCTCTAAAAATCAACAAACTATCCATAAACAGTAAAACATCATTCAAATTAAACCTATACAAATACCTATTAATTTAACTTGACAACCCTCTTTTCCCATTGTAAGCTGTCATTTCTTTTTAACCTTAAAGACCCATTTGCTACTTACAGTCTTTCTACAACTAGAATAAGGATTTTCACATAATTTCCAGGTATTCTTTTCTTTCAACATTCCTAGCTCTCTGCCTCCAGCTTCCTGCCATTTAATCGCTTCTTTCCGTAGCATTGCTTCTCGATAAATTTTGGGTTTACTTCCCTTTGTATAAATATGATGAAACTTGTAGAACGAGGTCTGTTTTCTGACGCGTGTGCTTTTCTGATGTCCTAGTAATTTGTCAGCTTTACCACCACTAGTAAATAATGTATACAAACTATCTTCACTGTCTGTAGATAGTACATGACTTCCTTGTTTCCATCTGGGCTGCTTTTCACAACTGTTTAAGACATAATCCTGTGTAACCAACTTCTCTTTCTCTTGCTCACTATTCTCTGATACTTTCGTGACATATACGAAATTCTGATGAGCCAATTTTTCATGACACATGTTTAAGTCGTTTAGCTTTGACTTAGCAATATGTGCTGCATTACATCTAAAGCGTAAATCCATATAATAACCGCTTCTAGCTCGATTTGCCACCGCACAAACATTGCCGTTTTTGTAAAATTTGCACGACTTGTTATTTGTCATCATGACATATCCTTTTTCAGTAGCACGACTCACCGAAAACAAATTTACTTTCAAATCAGGAACAAACAAAACATTGTCTATAGTCGTATTAATCCATTCTTTACCGTTTTGCACCTGAACTGCCATCCGTCCACAACCTAATACATTAATTGACGTACCATTTCCAATTATTACCGATTTATGCAATGTGTTTGTCAAACTTGTAAATAATGCTCGATCACAACACATATGTTCCTCTGCACCTGAGTCTACTAGCCATTTCGACACTTGAAAATTGTCAAATGCTGTATTCAATGCGACAAATGCATTACTGTTCTCATTATGGTTACTTGTGTCTTTATTTCTCTTGAACCAACATTGTGTTTTATGATGTCCAAATTTACCACAGTAATAACATTTATCCTTGATCTCTTCCTTGTTATTTCTGTCATTTCTACATTCTTTCTTAAAATGTCCTATTTTGCCACAGTTAAAACACTTCCCAGTATTTCTGTTTTTCATAACAAATGCAGACGACGTACTTTGCTGAGGTTCTCCACTCTTTTCTTTTTCCACCAGCCTTTCTTCCTCCATCATCAACCTGGCTATTAAGTTATCCAACGTTTGTTTATTGTCTGGAGCCGATTCCCATGCCGAAATAAAATGTTTGTATTCTTCTGGTAGCGACATCAATATTTTAGTTATTACAAATTTATCAGATACCTCTTCTCCCATCTGCTTTAGCTGGTTTTGCATCTCTTGAACTTTCGACAAGAATACAGACATTTCAGTACCTGTTTCAAATTTGTACTGAAAGAATCTCTGCTGTACAATATGAATACTAGTCTCCGTCTTCTGCTCAAATACGCTTTGTAACTTTTTCCACATTTCTGCTGAAGTAGTACAGGTAACAATGTGCAACATTACATTTTCTGTCATTCTCATGGCTATCAAAGTCTGAGCCTTCGCATCTTTGTTTTCCCATTCAACTTTTTGTGCATGTTCCTTGGGTTTTATGCTCCGTCCTTCCACTATGTCTAGACTACCTTGTCCACGCAACAACACCATAGTTTGGAACTTCCAAACATTCCAGTTCCTTGCACCTTCCAATTTTAGAGTGTAGCCCTCCATTGTCGTTCTTCCTTCCTGCTCGTTCTCGTCCCGCCCTTGCTTAGCAAGTTTTAAACCTTCCTGCCGGCTATGTCAGCAACAGATCGCCGCGTCGACACGCCAACAGTTTTCGACGAAAAACAGTATTTTTCTCTTTTACATTAAATCACTACGTTCCGTTATGTGCCTGGGCCCATAACCTGTTAAACGTAATAATGGACACGTAGAGATTAATTATAATATTTATTTATTAAACATAACGACATTTTCCAAGAGCGACTTACAACTGACATTATTCTTTTTATAAACATAATTCGAACCTTATATTGTTTATCAGTCAGTAACTAAAGAGTCTTAATATTACATTGCTTTTCAACAATAATCATTATGGGTACCGCAAGAAGTTTTGAAGTAAAAGAAAGAATGAAAAATAAGTAGTTAGTTTTTTTCTACACTCAGAGATAAGTTTTACATCGGTTTAGAATAAAACAAAAGTGGTACCCCAATATATTTAATTTTGGGAAGTCAAGGCATCAAGGGCGTCGATGTATATACCAATGCAATTTGGCCTAGTATTTTTAACTTTAGTCACTTCGTAAGCAAGTGTATAAGTTTCTAGGCAGCACATAGATTTAATCAATATTTTGACTACCATAAATTACTTTCATATTCACGTGCAGGGCGTTCTTAATTTACGTTTAAAATTTACAGTATATTATGTATCAGTATTTTACACAATTAGGATATTCGTAATCTATGTATAAAGATCGAAAAACAGGGAATGTATACTCCACCAAAATATAAAATATTAAAGTTTAAAAACACGTTATTCGGTAATGAAACAACCGTTCAGCACTTTCCTCCGCAACCCTGTTCATCGATTTGATAATCGATATTTCATAACGGGGCCTAAGTCCTTTCATGTTACAATAAGACCGGCAGAACAAACATCTTAGCGAAGGGTTCCCGGGGCTTTTTTAAACCAACGTAAGCAGTTTAAAGTCCGCTGGGAGTCGCGCTACATTAGCCGCCGTGGATTTGAGCAAATGTTATTATTTCCTTTGGATTACTCGGTGGATTCGCGGATGCAAAGCTGACAACACTAGGCCGATTCGATTATCCTCTCGTGCATCGATTTTCATATCGATTTTAATGTTTGTGAAGGTCAACACTCAGCGTTAATAAACGCTGTGGATAAATTTGTTTTTACAGAGACTGAAGAGTCAGTTATGGACTATGACATCTAGTGCGTCATGACTTTAACATATCTTCGAGATAATGTTTATAATATGCCATAGTAATTAATTTGCATCAAGGTAGCTTTATGCTTGTTGCTCGTTTCGACACTGTACAAATATGATTATAACAAATGTGTGAAAAAATCGCTACTTAGATAATATTGTATTTAAAATTATTATGAAGTTTCTCATCAATGAATATCCTCTTTGTATTTCGCTGCACTGACCATCGGATGGATTACAGACACTTCTACTTCCCTGTTAAAAATATTGATCAATACACCCACGTACCATCCCAAATACCTATCCAATATCTGCTATTAACAAACCACAAATCCCCTGTACATTTTTCTCCTTTCAACCCCTGCTTGTTAATAGTTCGCAGAGTTTTTACACCGCCTCGAGGTAAGGGTTGTGGAACAACTGTTACTGCCCTCTCGCGTCACTGCCGATTAACTCGTTATAAAGGGATCGTTTTTATTTACGTTGACGTGTGGTTAAATGCAACATGTTTTAATCATAATTTTGTTTGTACTCGTAGTTTGTTTTAAAAATATTGGTTTTAATAGTAATTATTAGACGGTTGATTTTAGATACCAGTCTTGGGGGAAATTATGTGTTTCAAAAAGTTGTTAGATTCAATTTGATGTTTTTTTGATGAGATATATACATATATGTGTCTTCTAGCCACAGAAAATCGTAAAATTTGAATCTGACAATTGAAAACTCCACTGGGGCCGTATCGTTCTTACTGGCATTGTCAATTTGGTCACTACTCCACCAGTAAAAAATACTGTGTACCGGAATAAAGGTGGACACAGCATCATTAAATAAGAAATAAATACCCCAACAGTCACATACATAGTCCTGTCCCCACACTAAGATTCAGTCTTGTGTAGTGTATCAGAAACTACAAGAGACTTTTCGGTTTCACAAATACCCAGACTTTCAAACAAATACCTGTGGTTCACACAAACATTTTTCTCCGTGGGGGAATCGAACACGCGGCTTCTCGTTTCACAGCCGGCGTCTAACCAACTGCGCCACTGAGGCTGTCAAATAAAAGTGTATTTGTAATTAAAAAAGTAAAATCATTCCGAATTTCCGGTAAAACCTTCGAGGTAAAACGTAGAAATAATAATGACTAACCCATATATGTCCCTCTTGTGAAAAATATACGGTTGAGAGGGGTTAGGTTATTGACTAACACCATGCACCAGTGCGAATTGGTACCCTTCGCATACCTTTGACGTTCTTGTGGGAAGTGTCAGGGATGCAGGAACAGATAAGGGCATTTATTCATGATATTTTCATTATTCGTTCATGTTGTTCAAAAAGCACAAGCTTACAAAATAGATCGTGCCTATACCCCTCTTAATCGAACTCCCGATTTAAGAGGGCTGTGCCCTGCTGTGGTGCATGGAATTATTACTACTACACATGACTACATCAAGGAACACTGTAGTCACAAAACGCAATAAAAGCTTAGTGTGTCCGGGCTCAGCGGCACGTGCGGTTACGCGATCATCTTCCAGCCATAATCCGACTCATGCATAATGCGCGCATATAAATTTCAATTTTAAACCTGCCCGTTTCGAGTTACACCCATTTGTGGAATTACGCGGCGGGGCGGGCTCAGAGAATATCAAGCGGTGCGCCGACTCCGGCTAATCGGGTAATGCGTTTGCGACGCGCCCCTAAATAACACATGGCTCTTGCATCTTTGAAGGTTTCGTGTGACCTTATACGCCTTTACAGATCTTGGCTGTGTATGTTGTGTGGGTTGTGTGGGTGATATGCACGTACTATATTTCCTTTTTTATACAGGCACGGCGGCTATAATGTATGGTAAAAATACAATCCAAATATGCAGACTATAGAGTAACCATCGGCGTGAATTTCTTTTTTATTGCAATGAGTGGCGAGACGTGCATGCTATTCGCCTGATAGTCAGCGATACGACCGCTCATGGACAGTAATAAAACCAAACAACAGTCTTTGAAAGCCTCCGAGGTGCAGTTGGTTATACGCCGGCTGTAAAACAAGAGGCCGCAGGTTCGATCCCCGCACAGAAACAAATATTTGTGTGACCCACAGGTATTTGTTTCGGGTCTGGGTGTTTTTGAGACTGAAAAGTCTCTCGTAGTTCCTGATGCCTTCGACACAAGACTCGATCTTAGTGTGGAGTCATTACTTTGTATTTGACAGTAGGGTGTATTTATTTACTTAACACCATGAATAACAAAGCACTGCTTGGTATTCCACTGCGCTCGCCATCCTGAGACATAAAATTGTTGTGATTGGTCTTTTCAAAAACCTGCATTCTGTAACATTTTTGTGCGTCGCTATGACGAGTTCTCCACTATTGCTTTTCGTAGTAATATACGGATTTTCTTGAAATATCATCTGAATGTATCTTGTTAAAATACAATTAATATTAATTTCAAATTTGTTGCTCTTAGTTTTAAATAGGCTAACTTAAAAGATTAGATCAATGTTGTAATCCACGAAATAATATTATGACAGCTAAATTCTATGCTAATGATATTAATTAAAGTAAGTATAAAAGTATACAACAAATGAATAAACTGCTACCAGCTGCACACTTCCAATATTAAAATTCCTTGTAAATTCATTTCATTGCTAAATTATTTGGTGAAAAATTAAAAACAGCTACAAATAAACAGAGCGTCGGCGTCTTATAATTTCGTGAGCGGCGAGAGACGATTAGGGCTATTAAATATGCATTAACGAATTTTTCTCCTTAAAAGCTGAAAAAAATGGCGTAAAGAGAAAATTGCCAATTAGGATCGCCCCGCTCTCCCCGCCACCCCGCGCTCCCCGCCGCCGCCCCGCCTACCTTTATACACTGGAATTAAATTTGTATCATAAAGATGTACACAAATTGAGTGTTACGACGTTTTGATATTTTCTCGTTTTGCGCGTCCAACTGGAAAATCCCACGGTGAAATGGAAATACCATGTAAGGAGCTCAAAGTGAACCTTGATATTATTTTCTATAAATGAGTTTTGATATTTGGAGTTAATTGTAAAGTTTCTCCTGACGTTTTGATATATTTCCATCGAAAAAAGTGAATACTAGTATATAAGTCTCTCTAATTTATTTTTTATAATTATATCCACTAAATATACTTAAATATTTTAAATCTAAGAAACCACTAACAACCTCAGAATTTGAAAATAGCAACACAAGTCGCATAGAAAACATATGTCTATTCATCGCACAAATATCTAAAGAATTTAAATAAAAGAGAGCACAATATATTGAATATCCCGTATTATTTATACAACAGTATGACAACAGTGTATCTGGGATCGTTATTTGATTGTGCGCCGCCTTTGATATTCGGCTTCATGAAATGTGTGACGTGTAGTTATGAATAAATCATCGAAATATAGTTGCCTCACTAACTAAATATACATTTGACGGTGCTCTTGGTCACGACGAGCGGCGGGAACAGTAACGCAACTCTGTTATTAGTTTCAAGCTGTTTGTTGATTACAAAATATTAGCAAAATGCTTGGATTTAATTGTTTGAGAACGGTTCAGACATTTTCATACTGGAATGTTAATGATATGTAAAATATAATCAGCATGGTATGCTGAGTGAGATTTATACAATTAAAGGCTGAAGTAACTCCTGCTCCCCATCCTTGATTATGCGGATGCCAGTTATCTTGATCTCACTGAGGAGCAACTTAATAAACTTGAGCGTCTCCAAAACTTCTGCATTAGATTTATATTTGGACTGCGCAAATATGATCACGTTTCCGAGTTCCGCAACAAGCTCAAGTGGTTACCCATTAGGTTTCGCCGGAATACACATATTCTTACACTTCTATATTCCATACTTTTTAATCCCCTCTCTCCCTCGTATCTCAATAACAGATTTGAGTTTCTCCATGATACACATTCTAGATCCCTGAGGTCATCAGAGAACTTAATACTAAAAATCCCAGTGCATTCCACTACATTTTTTGGCAAATCTTTCACTGTACAAGCTGCTAGGCTGTGGAATGCACTACCTGTCACAGTGAGGCGATCTAAGTCCTTGCCCATATTCAAAAGATTAGTCAAACAGCATTATCTTTCCCAAAGTAACTGAAGACATTACATGTATTGTATAAGTATGCACATATTTATGTATGTATGTATGTGTGTATGTATATGTATGTATGTTTATGTATATATATATAAATATTTAAATATTTGTTTTATTATTATTTTTATACATATATTATGTATATATTTCTTATTGTCTCACTTCATCTTTCGTACACCTCATGGTACCCCAATATTTTCGTTTTCTCTTATCCATCCTATGGTTGGTTGTCTGGAAGAGATCGCCTCGAGCGATAAGACCGCCTTTTGTACGTCTTTTTGTTTATGCATTGTGTTCTTTAAGTATGTCACAGGTGTACAATAAAGTTTTAAATAAATAAATAAATAAATAACTTAATTACTAAAAGGAATAAAAATCACGTTTGTTTATTCAACAATGTAAAGTATGGAGCCGTGTACAGTACCCGGCGATAAATATTGCACATCGACCTTTGGAAAGAGACAATCGGCTAATTTCGGCTTCGTAGAGCATTATCTCTATCGCACACTACCTATGTGACGTTTTGTCAGTCGTTGTTCAAGTGCGTTCGCGTCCAGTTCAAAATATATATATAGAGTTGTTAATACCCCCAAATTTAAATAATTTAATGTCGTACTATGGCATCTTTAGGAAAAAGAGGGAAACCTTTACGAGGTCAGTCACGCCAAATTATATTCAATGTTTAGAAATATTTTGTAACCGAAGCTGACAGATTTAAAAAAAATGAAGATGAAAATGTAAGTTGTTATTTTAAGAACGTTCAAGCGCGAGTTGCAAATGCCACTGGAATTTCAAGAAGAACTTTGAACAATATATTAAACGAAGTCAGTACTGAAACACATTCTACTGAAATTAAGTTTAGCACTCCAAAAAAAGGGGAGACCAAAAAAGCAATTTCGTTTGGATATGGACGATTTTGATTATGATGTTCGAAGAATAGTGTATGATTTTCACTTACGATTTAATGAACTGCTAACAATAAAATCATTAAAAGCTAAATTATCTGAAGCTATTAATTACAATGGGTCTTAAAAGACGTTGAGAAAAATACTTCACGAGATGAGATTTCGGTTCACTAAAATGGAAGATAATCGAAAAGTTTTAATGGAAAAGCACGATGTAGGTCTCAAACGAATGGAATACCTCGATAAAATACGCAAATTTCGCGAAACAGGAAAAAATATCGTCTACATGGATGAGTCTTACATACATACATCCCACACTAAAGGGAAATCTTGGAGTGATGATAAGAAAAAAGGAGTAAAAAAGCCAATTTCAAAAGGTCAACGTTTGATAATAGTTCATGCGGGAAATGAAAAAGGCTTTGTTCCCGGTGCCTTTTTAACGTATAAATCCACGGATACTACAGGTGACTATCATAATGAAATGAATACCGATAACTACGAGAAATGGCTGGTTAATCAATTAATCCCAAATATACCCAGTGATTCCGTTCTAGTTATCGACAACGCACCCTATCACAATAAATATGTTGAAAGACCCCCCAACTCAAACACCATTAAACAGGAAATGATCAACTGGTTAAACAGACACGAAATTCCAGTTGATCCAAAATTAACAAAAACCCAGATTTACGCTATTATATGTCAGCACAAGGAGAGGTATACAGAGTTTTCCGTGGACAAAGTACTTGCCGAACATGGGCACACTGTGTTGCGATTGCCACCGTATCATCCGGATTTTAATCCAATTGAAAATATATGGTCTCAACTAAAAGGCTATGTAGCCTCTAGAAATGTGGGTATGAATTTAACTACAGTAAAAACGTTATTGACTGAAAAAGTAAACATGATCGGGGCTGAAGAGTGGAAAAAGGTTTGCGATCACACAATCAAATGTGAGAATGAATATAGAAGCATTCAACACGGTTTAGACAATTACAGTGATAGACTAGTGATAAATACGGCTGATAGTGACAGTGATATTGACCTCTTTGAGAGCACAGATAGTGAAATGGAAGTAATTGAGAATTAGAATTATTATTATTTTTATTACAATTTCTCACTTTAACAATAGGTACAATGGTGTTTTAACAGCTCCTAATAGATACCGGACTGTTTGTATTTCGTGCGACAGAGATAACGCTCTACGAAGCCGAAATTAGGCGATTGTCTCTTTCCAAATGTCGATGTGCAATATTTATCGCCGGGTACTGTACCTCTATGTTACCATCTGAGCGGTAACTATGTTTCATTTAAAAATGGTCTGGGAGAGAGAGCGTTTTCAAAAATATTACGACCTTTTATCTATTTTAATACTAAAGAAAGAACCGTAATACACATATGGGTTGATACAAAACACAGCGCAGTCTACATAGTGTATTTTTTTGCTGTAGAAAATCATGATTCTGCATTGTTATGTCGGCGTGATTCAACCAGATATCTTCATCTCGTAGATAAAACCCATGATCTATTATCAGTCATAATTGCCTAAGAGATAAAATTATCAATTTTTAGTCATAGTTGCGTAAATCAGTTTACAACTCTGTCTCTCTTTAGCCACAATAAGTCCACTACTGAACATAGGCCCACCCCATGGATCTCCATATAGAGGAGGTCCAGGGCCTCAATGCATTCAGTGACTTCCTGCGACCTTAACCAGGTCGTCCGTCCACCTTGTGGGTGGGCGTCCGACACTACGCTTCACGAGTTTATAACTACAAAATATAAATTTCAATAACTACAACATACCATACTGTCCTCACTATATAGTGCAACACGTCTGCCGGCAGTCGTGTGGCGCACAAATGAAAATTAATTATGCAACGTGATAAATTGACACTAATTACGTGATACAGGGGCGGCGACGTTTACCGCGCCGCTGTTTATGTAGTGTGGCTTAACGTCGTTACCGCTTCGAATGTATAAGTGATAGGGTACATACAGGACATGGTCTAACGCCTATGTGGTCTCGGGGTGAAGATGACTTTTGAGGTTCAAGATATACCTATATAGATGTGGAGGTCAAATTAGTGATCCTTGCAGGATGCCTATGTTCAGCTGTGTACTTGTAGTCGCTAAAAAGAAAGATAAGATATAGATGATTTTTAAGTTACGTAGCGTTAAAAGTGGTACTTTAAAATATATTTTTTTTAGTGAAATTACAACAATGTAATAGACAAGAATTGGTTTGGAGTTGATCAACTTATTGCACATCTTCCATAAAACTAAAATTGTAAATTGTCTGATATAGAATAATGCTGGGAGAGATGGCTGTAAATTACTGGGAAATCTGCTGTAATTTTCACGAAATAAGACGCACAAGTTTAATACACCTAGTACCTACCCGTGTTATTTTATCTGCCTTATTTGTAATAAGCGTTTGTACTCGTTTTTAGGCACAGAAGAATGAATTAATTAAAATATGAGTGTTTTAGTGAATATGCGTCATGGGAATTGGATCTCATTTTAAACGTAATTGTTTCTTTTGGAAGATTAAGACAGATGTCCTTCGAATACGTGTCATAAATAACTCTTTGCAAAATAATCTATAACTTTTTATTGCAAAAATGATTTGCAAAATGAAAACTACAACAAATTCCTAATTAAATAACTATGTAGTGTGGGTAACACTATATCCTAGCGAGATGGCGTGCGGGCTGCGCGCTGCTCGCAGCTCTAATGACGCGCTCAATTATTCATGCAATTAACTGATTATAGCGACACTAGCGCCGCCCGGACCCGCGCCGCGTCCCGCAACTACCCTCACACACTACACACTACACACGGCTCGACAAGTGCTTTAGCGAATTTGTTCAATGGAATTGTAATTGGGTGTTGAATTAAATTAGACAAGAAATATAATGAAATGCCAGAAAAATATGACATGTTAATTGTTATGTTTGTGGAAGTGGTAGAGCCACGCTGTTGTCAGTCATGACTCAGCATGAATGGGCAGGCTCGTCCGGGGCGGTACCACTGTCTCACAGGAAATCGACGTGAAGTGACAGCTTTGCTGTCGTGTTTTGTTCGGTGAGTGAGATTGCCGGATGCCCAATATCCTTTTCCTCTTTGCATACTTTTTCCTCCCCGCTCTCGTCCCGATTTGACGGGCCGGCAACATATCCATGATCCAAACGTGATGATGGGCGGCAGTGATCACTTATCATTATGTGACCTGTCTGCAGGATTGACGAAACTATCCAATAAAAAAAAAAATTCTAAATATTGATTCAAGCCTAACGCTATCAATTACACATTTCCCCAATTTTCTAATTGTTACATAATCAATTTTATCCACAAGAGGTCTACTGCTGCACATAGGCTTTTTGCATGTAAAAATCACAAGAAGTCTTTGAATGTAGGCTACTTCAAAAAGGTCATTTGAAATTCTCGGGGGAGGGCTATATAATCATTTATTTATCTTTGGTTAGTGATTTGTACGTGAGCTGATATTTTAAAGAAAGCACATTTGTTGATATGCCCTTTGGCATATAGTATATATTATTAGATGGTTGTTTTTATCTACATACCGTATTGCATATTTTCTACAGCTTATCATAAGATTGATAAAACAGTATTTCAATAATTAAAAAAAATCCTAAATATAATTATGAAATATTAATATAATCCATTACTAGAACAACAGACAGCTATTTAATAACGCAATCCGCAGCAGACTCAGCGTCTTAATCAAAGCATTAAAGTTACGCGTCATATTAATTCTCTTTGTTGTTACAGCTCTTGTATTCTAGTTGAATATTCATATTAGTTGAGTTTGAAGGCGGGCCATTTTCCGAACACCCCGCGCCCCGCACCCCCTCCCCTCCCTCGCAAATCAATTAATAAGGCCATGGTTTGTTAACCGAGGGGCAAACTTGCCAACTTGACATCTGCGTCCGTAATGGAATTTTCAGTCGCAAGGAGAATCATTGATGACCATTAACACACGTTCTGCGAGTGTAGGGTAGTTTGTCTAATCGGGGTGTAATTGCTAATGTGGGATTAGTGTGTAATTAATTATCAGGCGCGCGTGTTGGCGGATTTGAATCAATTATGTTGTGATTGATGTCTTGTTCGTTATTCAGAAAATGTGAAACTGGATATAATTAATGTATGCCACGAGGTCCAACATCTTGCTTCCACAAGTTTACACTACCGATGAATGTGTCTAAATCTTCCTCCAACTCATCGGCAAAACTCAACTTGTTAGTTTTACTATAAAGAGATATAACATAAAGTAAAACATCTAGAAACAAACGAGTTTTTGGTGAAAAGAATGCGAGCAACGAATATTTGTGTTGCTCTGTAAACCTGAATTTATATCCTTCCGACCCTTACTTTTAATTGATTGTACAAGCAACATGAGTTATATTTTTCAAAAAACTCAACTTTTAATATAACGACCTCATTCCTCAATCATATTTTCCAAAAATTACAACTTGTAACAAATCGATATTCCATAAAACAGTGTTATTCGTGTATGTAAACAAAATAAAGTGTCTCTAAAAGCATTTGACCGTCACCTGCGGCAGATGGGCGGCGCGACACTACTGCGCATCAATTATTACCGTCTGTAATGAACGCAAATCCTTTGATTCCATTGAACGAGTGCCACCGGGAATAGAGGGTCTAAGTGGCAGACGAAGGTCGAGTTGAAAGATCGCTGGGATGATGATATTTTTTTAAGTAATTGATAATTATATTAATACTGCCTCGGTGGCGTAGTTGTATGGTACGACTGCAAAGCTGAGGTCTCGAGTTCGAATCGGTCGGGCAAAGTGATATGGATTTTTCTATTCATTATCAGCCCGGAGTCAGGAGTTTGTGCCTGATATGGCGATAGGCTCGCCCCCTTTCACATCATGGGACGGAACATACAAGGCGAAATATAAGGGTGTCTTGGTGACGCCTTTGCCTACCCCATCTGGGAAAAAGGCGTGAGTTTATGTATGTATGTATGTACATATATTATGAAACAGTGATGCACATTGTCGTATTGTCATTGTGAGTGCTTCCTGATATATGAAACCACGTGTAGCTTTTCAGTCCCTGTATACTTAGACCTAGTATGTAAACTTTCGTGTGATTAATAAGTATTTGACTCGATGCGTTGTTCGAAACGGAGGTCACACTCATAACAGACATAATGGAAAATCAGATTGGAATAATGAAAGGTATATTCATTTTTAACGAAAAAGCTAGAATTTATTTTGACGAAGTTTTCCTTAACTAAATAAAGCTGATATTAATTTTGAATTGTAATATTGAGTACATATAGTAGTAGTATTATTTTGTTGTGATCATCATTAACCTCATTTTATTTGCAACATTTAGAATGGCACCTTTTAGAACCTTCAAATAAATAAATAAATAAATACACCTAACAGTCACATAGTCCTGACCCCACACTAAGATCGAGTCTTGTGTCGTGTATCAGAAACTACGAGAGACTTTTCGGTCTCACAAACACCCAGAAACAAATACCTGTGGTTCACACAAATATTTGTTTCGGTGCGGAGATCGAACCCGCAGGCTCTCGTTTAACAGCCGGCGTCTAACCAACTGCGCCACGGAGGCTGTCCAAATCCATTTAAATATAATTCTCCTCCCTAAATACATCCATAGTTTAATCACAGGCTCAGGTTTTTACTAAACTTCAGTATGTTCTAAGCCAAACGTTACCTCTTTCCGCTATCGCCTATGCCTCGCTCCGTCCTCCGTCGCGGTACATCAAGTATGCACTGAGGGAATGCGGGAGAGGTGCGACACCTCGGCCGCCGCTCAATTCATTGTCTCCTCGCAGAGCACTAACACTCAATGCTCCACTATTTTACCTACTCGACTCAACTGCGGGGATTTGGAAAATAATGCTATTTGAACATTCTCTTGGCCATTCTGTAGTGGTTTTTATTTGAGGCGATCGATTCGGAAAACATTTTTATATTTAATTGATTCCTAGTTTTTATATTTAAGTTTGAGAATAATAAAAATCGTATGAATTGGGATACAAAATATCAATATTTATACATTTTTTATTTTTTCAATTGATATCGCCGTTTTTTAATTTCTTAGTTTTATGCTAGATTCAATTAATTTGTAGCCACTATGATACTTCAGAATTTTACACAAACCAAAAATATCATAATACATATGTATAATAATGAACCGGTTCTCTCAATGAAAATGTTAAGACAATTACTCCCAAAAATGTGGACATGTACGAGTATACCATATGAACATGATTATATTATCAATATCATTTACTTCAAAATAAAAGGTATTATAACAGTATAAAGATATAAAACATGATTATACGTTTATAATAAAAATATATTTTGTACGACAATGTTGCAAAGAGGGAGAGATTTTAAGTAGCACAACGCAATCCCCTCGGGACTTGTAATAAAGACATCAACGCGCTCGGTGGTTTATCTAATGGGGTAAAGTATGCTCCCGTGCAATTATTGAATTTATTCCATTATCTATCTAATGTTTATTACATTTAAATGTAAATTAGTTATTAGTTGGCGCAAATATTACCAAATTTCCTTTGCAATATTTAAAAAAAAACTAAAAATGTGTATGAATTATTGGGGAAATAGGAACACATATTGAAAATTATGTAAAGAAATATTCTATTGTAATGATTTCAATAGAGTACCCCTTAATAAAAATTGCTAAAAGAAACGCTATCACACGAGGAGTTTATAGAAAATATATATAAATCTAAAACAATATCAAAGATATCAAACGTAAATAAATTCATAAATCACATTAAATATAATGATGAAGACGCTAGGCGCAAGTAGCCGTCGGCTCTCACAACGCTTGGCCGCTCACAAACAAGGTTTGGCCGGATCAAAGCGAAGTGTTCGCATCGATATGCACCCGCCGCGCCTCTACACCCCTGCCCCTTCAACCCTCCCCGCACCCCCGGCGACGCGCTGCAACCGATTTAAATAATACATACCAGCAGAAAAATCAAATGAAAACTTCGTAGATATAAATGTCACCCCGTGTGCATTACTCTAACTGAATGTATAATGCAGGTTTTAGTGTATTTCGAGAAGGAAACTTGCCAAATGCCATTCGTGTGGCATTCGGTTATGCTAAGGATTTATTTGCAAATTGAATATTTTACGTTTCTAGAAGGAATTTTGAATGTTATAAAGATAAATCGTGACTTTCGAAAGATAAGCAATAATGTTAAAACATAAACTTTGAAAAGTACATGCCCAATGAAGGTATTGGAACAAACTGAAGACAATAATGATAAAGAAACAAATCAATTGTATTGTTTACTTTATATCAGCTGTTGGCAGTAACAAATATATGACATTTCAACTTTGAATGTGAGGATCTCATCATAAGTTGGTTGAAATAAATTCAATGATCATCAACCAGAGTAAGTCCACTGAATATAGAGAGAGATGGCCTCCCTCAGATATTTCTACAGCCACCCAGCTACTTCCTGCAACCTTCAATAAGTCGTCCATACATATACCATATTAACGCAGCCTCCGTGGCGCAGTTGGTTAGACGCCGGCTGTGAAAAGGCCGCGGGTTCGATCCCCGCACCGAAACAAATATTTGTGAGATCCACAGGTATTTGTTTCGGGTCTGGGTGTTTGTGAAATCGAAAAGTCTCTCGTAGCTTCTGATACCCACGACACAAGACTCGATCTTAGTGGGGCTATTGGGTGTACTTATTTATTAACAGGTCCCACCAAAGACTTTAACAGCGAACTGCATCCAACAACTTCCTACAAACTTCATTAGCTTAATCCATACAAAATACTCTATAAGTCTATACTAACAGTAGAATTTGTTTCAGTTCCGGAGTGTTTCGCTCGTCGCCCAGCGGCGGAGTGAACGACGCGCCGCCCGCGCCGCCGCCCCCGCTGTTCCTGCCGCCACACCTGTCACATCTCTCGCAGCATCTCAACCACTTGTCACAACCTTTCTTCCCTTTAAAAGGTGAGGTTATAAAAAATATTAAAGAACATACGCGAAATATAATTTATGATAAATCCTTCTTTAGTTTCCTAATCCCATAATGTAATATATTTTAGTAACGCTAGATCATTGGTATTATTTCTACCTTTCAATACGAATTTTGGACATGATGCAGTTATTTATCAATAGCTTTCTTCAATACATAATTTATTAAAATGAAACTAAAAGTTTAGTCTTCGCTCAATCCACTTACCAATTTCATTCTTTTTTATCAGCAAGCTTGTTTGATAACTGTAAACTAGTTTGCCTCTTTCATTTGACACCAAATTGCTCATTAACCTCAGATCGATTTAGCATCTACCATACTCCATCCACTATTGGTAAATATAAAGCCTGATTATTGTCCGCAGGCTGGGGCGCACCTTGCCCCTGCTGTCCCAAGGAAGAAGCGCGCTCCTCTAGTGTGGCCGAGTTGCGTCGCAAGGCGCACGAGCACTCGGCGGCGCTGCTGCACTCTCTGGCCAGCTTCCAGTCGCGCGCGCTGCTGCCTCTGCCGCTGCACTTGCCGCCGTTGCCGCTGGCGCTGCTGCCGCACGACGCAGCGCCCGCCCAGGCGCCCGACCCGCCCAAACACCTCGAGTGATGCTGCTCAATTACTTTCAACAAGGGATCACATAAGTGAAGCTAATATTGATCTATTCATGTATTGTTTTGTTCTGGCGCTGATATCCTGGACCCGCCTAAACAGTAATGCTCAATTGTCAAGGATGAAGTGAAACATTTTTTATTGATCCCTGATTCATTTTGTGCTGTATTTTAAATATGATGGTAATAGCTCCATCTTATTTGTCCTAAAACCTTGACATCTGTTTTCATTTTTCTTACAAATATCTTATTAATGATATTGATCCTCAATTCTTATATTACATAGAGTTCCACCTCACATTAACTTATTATTAACTAATTTTGGTATCAATGAGCCTTCAAAAAGCCGTAATCACAAAAGTTAAGTTAATGATATGGATCCTTAGTTTATTATCTGGAGTTTTAATTTAGATGTTATTGGCCCGGTCATAAAGCATCCTTAAACATATTTTATCTGTATGGATGTTTACTTTGTGGTATTGATGTTGACCAAAAACCTCACTTTTACAATAGCTGCAATAAAAACATGTGTTCCAACATGTTTACTATTCTTAGATCCATTGTTTAATGAAGTAACTCCAGCTATAAAAGTATTCTTTAGTTTAATATTTACCGAAGCAAATAAATAGTTTTAATGTGAAGTGAAGAAATAGACAAGTGGATTCACACGTGCCATAACCGATTAGTGCCAATGCGGATGTGCCATATTGTTTCGTAGTGTAAGATTGTTCCAGAGTAGCATTCCACATTTTGTTATTAGCTTAATTTGACGGTTTTAAAGACATGTGGCGTACTATTTGCTATATTTTTACCAGAATTCGGGGTAAGCAAAGCCTATTATGTTAAGGCATTTTTATGGTTCAGCATTCGTCTGGCATACAGGGTTCATCAAGATTGCGAGAGAAAACGAAGCCAATTGTGTCTGTAATCACTTAAACTACCACCTGGCTTCGTTTTCGATCGCAGTCTTGATATACCCGGTATACATTTTGACGATTTCAGTTTTATAACCTTGCGATGAATCAGCATTGAGGAATATAAACTAAAAACTCCTGAAATATCTAAAAATCTTATTTTAACTATATTTCCGACTGAAACAATCGGAAATAAATCTGACGCTATGCAGAAACTTCCGATTGATGAAAAACATACGAAAGCGTCAAGAAGTATCCGAAATCAAATGAATTTTATATAAGAAAATTATAATATGATACGTTTTACTTTCATCAACAAGTACAACCGACTTAGTATGAGATATGTAGTAATATTATGTTGTATATAAACATCACCGTTGCAGTATTCGACCAAAACCTGTTGTGAATATACTTTTTAATTCTTATTGTAGTATGGACATATTGTAAATAAGTAAACAACAGTATTCATAGTTCGGTGTTCGTATGTTGTACGTAGTATACACAAATGTACATAAAACACATGTTTGATTTCAATAAATCTATTATTATTAAGTATAAATATTAGATGCCAATTATTATTAAATTGAGAAGCACTCTATGTATATTACAATTGTAAACAATAACGGTTGCTCATAAAAAATCTTGTAGCCTATTAAGTTTAATAAAACACTGGTTTGTGGAATATTTCATTTCTAATAATATTATAATAACTTGGATAAAACGGAACAAAATGTAATTGTTTAATAAATAGTTGTATTGTAAAAATTATACAGGGTGTATCCAGACTGCGACTGAAAACGAAGTCAGGTAATATTAGTGACTTTAGCAACTCAAAATTTCGCAAAAAGCGTCAGATTTTTTTCCGATTTGCCGCAGTCTTGATATACCCAGTATTATTTTTCAATTTAAAAAAAAACTTTTATTTTATTTTATTTATTTTATTTTATTTGAATTTGGTACAAAAGCATTTAACAAATTATTTTTTTTTATTTGTCCTAGTACTTTTAATATGAGACCATGTGAAGTAAATATAATTTGCATATTATTATGTATTAAACTCATTCAACACAATAGAAAGAGATGAATTTCCAAACACAAGGAAATCCGTAACTCCATATTAACTCATAATGTAACGTATCTCAGATTAAACCCAGTGATGTACTTGTAAAGTTTTATCGTCACGAAATGAAGTTTTAAATAGAAACATTGTATACAGCTTCACTAAACATACTGTCATTTTAAAAACACAACAATACGTATTCTTGTGTATGGATTTTAAAGAACATTATTAATTCTGATTGTCAAATACAACAATACAACAATTACTATAACAATAAAGTAATTGACTTCTTCAATTACTTATTTCTTTTTAATGTACTATGATATGACCAAATTATCCCAAGAAAAAAACGCGTATTTTTTTTCTCTAAACAAATAAGAAATCCTTAATTAGCTATCCTGAGTATATCCTTAAAATATATAAATGTCCCGCAAAATAAATGTTATTCTGAAGGCTAACTACAGTATTTTTAGTGAAGCTGTACTATTAGGAGTCCGCGCCATGTGTGTAAATAGTTGCGTAAGAGGTAGGACCACTGCATTATGCACGACGCGTGGAATTGCGGCGCGGCTCACTGTATCATATAGATAAGCGATAACCGTGTAACTCATTAGTTGTTTTAATTATTACGAAATATATTACGTACCAGTACCTATGATGTATTTTTATTTACTGTACCTATCCTTAAAATTATTTTCATCAATTCCTCAAATAAGACATATGATCAAACGGTTTTATAATTTCATTTACAGCCACCAATTTATACATTTGCAATAAAAAATTACATGTACAATAAAGACGTCTTACAGTACATGTCGTAATTTATCATTTTGTAAACACCCACACCTGGAAATATTGGTAAAATAACTAATTTCCAATGGAGGTTTAATGAAAACATCCTCCCTGCAGTGTCCTTAACTATATCTATCTATTATTTGAGTTCAATTATTATTAAGGACAGTTTTTTTTATTACTAAGTAAAAACAGTAGTTTAAGGGATAAATAAAAATAGAACAACTGTACAACGCATTCGATAAATGTAAAACCTAGAACAATTGTGACATGAAAGTAACCTTTTATCCGCAGACTTATATAATCAAGCAAATAAATACATTTTAAAGCACTGTTAGGAGTTTTTCTTTATGACTATGTCTTTAATGAGAACAATCCTATTTATGAGTCTCGTAAAAGCCTAAATGGACGTAGATGCATAGAGTATAGACTCACCATTACAACCACAAAAGTGTATGAAGGGATTCCACTAATGCCCTCCAAAGACAGCCCAGCTTATTTTCGGAAAAGAAGTTACAAGGGCCGAGTCTTTCATTGTACGGGGCTATTAAGAACCGCGCAACACTTAATATGTACATATGTGATTATTGGGACTAAAAAAACTAGCGTCAATAAAATAGGCATAATTTGATGATTGACCTAATAATCCAAATGTTTTCTTTAAAAAAATGTGTGTGTAGTTAATAGTTATGTCCGTACGAAAGAAGTTAAACTTATTTTTAAGATAAGTATTATTATCACGATTTTATTAGAATGCTTTTTCAGACGCGCCAAAAAAATAACTTCAATAAACGAAATTATTAAAGACTTAATATTAGTTTTTTCCAATGGGTATTATTGAATAACCAAACTCTCAACACTGTCTATAGTTAAAAAAATAATAGATGACAAAACATATAGTTGAAATAAAACTATTTTATACGGATTTTATCCTGTCAGTCAGTCCGCCCCGTGACCACGAAAGCTGTAAAGTAATCGAAACGTCGGGAAGTTAAAAAATGTAAAATTAAACCAAATCGCGATAAAATCCGTATAAAATAGTTTTATTTCAATGTGTAACATTCGCGTAAATCTAAGAAACCATTATGAAAACATATAGTGTTATGAAAGTCTCAAAATATTGAACACTAAAATAAAAAGAGATTATGGAAGACCCAGTATTTTGTTTTCTTTTTCAATAGGTATTATTAAAGACCCAAACTCTCGACACTGGCCAGTTGGAACATTGTAGATGACAAAATAATGGTACTATATGAGACCCAAAATTCTAAGCACTAAAAAAATTCCTCCGTCAACTTCATGCGTCCCTGCTACTTAAAAAGTGAAAACCCGTCTAATTCAAAATTTAACAATTTTCTCATGTTGTTTGTTAAATTTTCGATTTCCCCGGTGGCGTAGTTGTACTACGTTACGATTACAAAGCTGAGTTCTCGGGTTCGATTCCCGGGTCGGGCAAAGTGATATTGGGTTTTTCTATTCATTATCAGCCCGGAGTCAGGTATTTGTGCCCGATATGCTAATAGGCTCGCCCCCTATCACATCGTGGGACGGAACATGCAAGGCGAAATGTGGGTGTCCTTATGGCGCCTCTGTCTACCCCTTCTGGGATAAGAGCGTGAGTATATGTATATATGTATGCTAGTTTTTTTTTCTAATTTAGCCATAATGGAAAATTTGTCCAATGTCCATATTATGAATAAATATATCACCGCCAACTTCATGCGTTCCTGGTATTTGAAAGGTGAAAAACTGCTCAATTTTAAAATAATGATAAACTAATATCGCCAATTGAAAGTTATCTGCTGAGAACAAGAAGATCTCCGCTAACTTTATGCGATCCTAGTACTTAAATAGCTTACTCATGGCGTCCCTTTTTGGATGCAGGTGCGCGCGCATCATTAAAATTTATGTTATGTTTTTTTTCAAACGCCCCAAAAGAAGTATAACTTCAGAACAATCATAAACGTACTTTGTAATTATTACATACCACATCTGTCGAAGAAATTTAATAAGTACACAATAACTTGTCCGATGGTCTTATTCCTGCGCTATGAACCATCAATTTGGAGGTCAGCGCAGCCCCCTACAAGCGTATCACCTGCAGAGCGCCCTAGTTGTTTTGCAATTAACTAAATTAAGTAAAGTGTAAATCGACGCCTACAGTGGAGATTAGTTGAAGACCAGACTATATTTATGCGCGTATGTTCGACATACTTGTTGGGCTTTTCCAATACGTATTTTTGAAGTTACAATTCTTTTTTCACGTTGAGAAAAATAAGAATAATTTTTTTAGTAAAAAAGCGAAATCGTAAAGTTATTTATGTACCAGGTACGCATAAAGTTGGCGGAGGTATTTTTTATATTACAAAACAAAGATACTACAACTGCATCTGATGATAATAAGTGCAGTGCGTATCCGCCGACAAGAGACTACAGAAAACCTGTTACTTCCTTTTAGTTTTCTATGAGACAGTGATACCATACCGTTCGACCAACCTATTCGAGCTTTGAGGCCTTCTACAAGGTTCTACCACTTCAATTTCACTATTCTTCAGCTTAATCTTTTAGGGGAAGCCTGGGGATTTACTCCATGATCAGAATCGAAGTTCGAATATTCGAACGTCGTACGTAAATCTGTTCAAATGTGTCTATGTACGTCGTAACCATAGGATAATTCGGAGTGAATGATATTGCTAAGAAACGATCTTCGAATTATATTGCTACTATGAAAACAATATTAAAGAACGTACAAATTGTACTACATATATATAACGTATTAAACAATGCATAAACACAATGTTATCAGTATCAGCCTAAATACGTACCACTAATGCATTATTTTGAATTTATGAAACTAAAGCTAAAAAAATCGTTGAATTCCAAAACTCTTGCAACTTTAACGTTTTCTAATAAATTAAAAATAAATCATTTACTTTACAAAAGTAAACACATAAGGGAAGCTGCATTACCCTAATTATTCCTTAGGAACTTTTAAGTCGTATTTCAATATTTAAAGTGGGACAATTAATCACAATATCCGAGGCGAGTTGAGAACAATCGTAAATATCAGCACGATGTATTTATGTGGTAAGTTTGTTGCGAACGGCTTCTCTTAGACAAAGCGTTTAGAGGTTATTAAAACGCCAGTTGTTCTTTGTCTACTTATGAAATACTGTGTTTCGTGAGTTTTCTTGTTTATGTTAGCAATATACTAATGAATTTCCTTTAAAGGCCTATAGTACATTATGAGATGAAAGTTCTTGACAGGTTTTTGGATAAAACTTACTGAGTAAAATGCAGTGCAAAAAAGTTCATATTTATCCTTACTGTACGTTTTTAATCCTTGGGAACAAACATTGTAGAATTAGTAGTTACATATTGTGCCTATTGTGTAGAGTAAACGAAATGTTCTACGATATAATTTTATCTTCTCTTAGAGTCGACCTAACGTTTGCGACTATAGGAATCTATGATGACATCACAACCTTATTGCTAAATTCTTATAGCTATTTATCCCCAGGGTTTATTTTAATAACACGTAAATTATAGAGATCTTTAGAATCAGCTGATCAACATCTAAATATTTTATAGCCTTCTAATCTTTTGAAAACTACACTCATTCATCCATTTCATTATTGTATAATGTCTATTTATGTTCCGCAAAATATTAAATTAAATCTATCACAACTGATTGCCATTTTCAAGTAAAATCCAATTGCTACTGAGTACCAACAACAATAAGCGAGGCGTGCATTAGAGATTTATGCACAACTTCGCTCAGGTGTTGAACAGACTGTTAGCGAGTGCTATTCGCTTACCGATATGTTTATCTATGAGACACATCTTGTGTTGCGTTGTTTATGTTTGTTTGTAAGATACCATATGGGTATTTCGTAGGCGTATTAGAAATCGTTTCATTGTATTTTGTGTATTTAGTTATTACCGGTTTATTGTCAACTATAATTTTCAAAGCAGTGTTGAAAGACTGCTAGGTGGCGTAGTACTACGGTACGATTGCGAAGCTGAGGTGTCGGGTTCGAATTCCGGGTCGGGCAAAGTGATATTGGATTTTTCTAATTTTATCTCGGAGTCAGGAATTTGTGCCCGATATGGTGATAGGCTTGCCTGTATCACATCGTCGGTCGGTCATAAAATCCGTATAAAATAGTTTTATTTCAACATTTTAAGTCGCTTTGGAATGTAGATATCGAAGGAGAGGGGAGGGGGGCATAATATGTTTTGCAGTGAACTTTCTGTTATATGAAAATTACGATGAGGAATATATCTAATATATATTATTATAAAGAGGAAAGATTTGTTTGTTTGCATTGAATACGTTTGCATCTGAAACTACTGGACCAATTTGAAAAATTCTATCACCACTAGAAACCCTTACCCCTGATTAACATAGGATAAAATATCTGCCTCCAGACGAAGCTGGGACAGACCGTTAGTGTTAAATAAAGTCGTCTGTTTTGAAATCGTATTATTTTGGGTTTTGCAAATATACTACTATGGAGGGTAGTTATCGTTTAACTTCTCGCTTGGTATACAGGTCGAATTAGTCTCGTGCATACTGTCGAACGTGTTACGTGGTCTAATGCCACGCTGTATTTTTACGCGAATTTCGATTGTTCCGCGGACAATCTCGTGCAAGTGATTAGTGCTATAATGAGTGATATCGGCATTTTGTTTTATGTACAGCTCCGAAATCAGAAATCATTTATTTGCACAATATGTAGGTACTATCGTAAGGTGTTAATATGTTAATAGTCCAGTACATTTTGCCATGTGACGTAAAAAGTCTCAGCGGGCCGGAATGATTGTATCGAATGGTATGAGGCTAATGTCTGATACCATTCGATACTCTGTCTGGACGGCATTGGCACTTATCACCAGGTGCAATGCAGTCACTATGCCGTGCCAGAATTAAAAAAAAGTTAGTATTATTATAACTTTTAAATAATAGTGGCGGTGGTGTTTAGTGCAATAGACCATTCTTCGTGCTTTCGTGGACTCTGGTTATCCAAGTTCGAGATTCGGTAAGTAGATTTATGTACAATTATGCCATTTGATTTACTTTCGTTTCTGTATTCGATGTTCTGTGTGAACTTTCTCCAGCCAAGAGTGTATAGGGAATAATTACAATAGTTAATTTAAGGAATACCAGTGAATGTAAAGAAAACAACGATTCAAAATAATTTATAATCATTTATTTAGTATTTACATATTTCACCTACATTTATGGTGTAAAAATACTTTGAGTTAGGCATAATAATGCACTGGCTATGGCTTTGAGCCCCCTACCAGCATTTCAGACAAAAATATTTAGAAAAAGATTTCCTCAGGTATTTTCCAGTAAGTTTGGTATTTTCCACATTACCACTGTTATTGACAAATGACTCAACATCGAAAGAGCCCAAGTACAATTCCTCTTTAATATTACATAGCTTCTCACTTTAAGTACATTTTGCAATGTTATCTATAACAAGTCCTTCATGCGCACGTTTTTTCTCACAGCGTTGTTGAATCCTTCCCTGTACTGGTAGAACACGTTGCTTGACGAAATCAAGTCGGCCACGGCATCTGCAGAATGGAATATTATACATACTTTTAGCACAATATTTTCGTTTTGAAATCGAAATAATTAATATGTTAAACCTGCCTTTGTTCTAGATTTTCGTTTGGTCTAATGTAATTTTATAATTTTCTGTCTGATCTACCAACTATTATGAAAGATCAAATTATATTTTATCACACTATAAAACATTGATAATTATTCTTTACTAAAGTGGGACCTCGGAGACAATAAATTTCAGTCCCTGTAAGCCTAGAAAAAGTAATAAATCGTAACCATTATGTGTCCGAAATATCTTTTAATTATACTCTTTACATACGTGATAATACATTGAGTTAACGTAAAAGCAGAACCAACACATATTTATGTTACAAGCCCATTAAAGCCGCGTACAGTCGTTAGAAGATAATCACCTAAGTACAATTACTGGAGAGCATTGTTAGCGCTAAATAATCATTGCGAATAACACTACTTTTAACTATATAGGATCATTAGATTGTTTTACTGTTAGATATGTGTAAAATAAAAGTAATAAAGCGAATAATGTACTTTAATAAATTATATTATTATTGTCGCGAAAGTATACAGGGTATATCCAGATTGCGACTAAAATGAAGCCAGGTGGAAGTTTTAATGTCTACAGACAAAAAAAGAAGCGATTTTTTTTTTATTGCAGATGATGTTGCTAGATGTTTTTTTTGTTTAGTTTTATTAATTAATTAGTATAGATTGTAGACGATGCCTAGTAATATAAAGTATATTAGGGCATATCATTTAGCAGATAAAAGTTTGAACAAAAAATCTGTTATGTCATGGTTACTATGCAACACGATACATTTTCGTTACGTGTCTATTTTTATCGATTAATAACACAAATAAACTCGCAAAATATATAAAAATACAAACATTATATTATACTACAAGTATAGCTCTTTACTGTAGGGCAAATAAAGAACAATAATAAGTTTTAACAGCACATCTTTTCGCTCAAAACGACCCTTACATAATATGTATAATATACACACCAGAATTACAATTACGAACTCATTATACGATAAGTAAAACTTCGATAATTTTAATAATTCAACAAACAACCCACCCTATCATCACCGCAAACAATTTCTCAAACAGAGCTAATTATATACGGAAATCAATCTAAAACCGATTTGCACTACAATATCATTACAGATCAACAAATCAGACGGTTATTACAATAGAAACTTTATTAAACCGAGCGGTTAGAGCAAACAGCTAGGATTGGATCGTGAGGGGGTGAAAGAGGGGCAGGGAGGGTGGAGGGGGAGTACGGACTCGCTGCCACCGAACAATTAGTTTATACAGTCGGGCCTTTATTATAACTTCCACTTGATATTGTGGTTGGTGTACAGTCGACTAGATTTATGAATGAGTTATGATTTTTTTAATATTAGAATTTAGTGACTGAATAGCAAGTAAAGGTTAAGCGGATTGTTGCATTTTTGAAGAATGAGATGGAATAAGCGTGCTATTTCTACTTTTAAAGCGAGCGATAGAAGCTCCATACATTTCGTCTCGAAAAGTATGTGCGAATTACTGTATTCAAATCATTTCCCGAATAATCTTTTGAATGGTGAAATAACTTGACTTTAAAATATTTCATAGGTCAACGAAAATAATTATCGCAAAATAACAAATTAATAATATTAATTGTTTGATTTACATAAGAAAACTAAAGAAGGGAAATACATAATATATTTTTTTCGTAGACAATCACGTAGCTTTGCTACGACAGCTACACTTAGCTACAAACATTGCAGAGCTCTCAAAAAAGACCTAATTAAATTGTATATTCAAATTGAGTGCGCGAATGTACTGAGTCGCAGAAACAATATAGCTGAGGAGACGTCTCGAGCGAATTTCCACTCAATCCCATTACAAATCGCGTTGAGATTATTAAACAGTCACCTTAACGAGAATTGTGACGGCGAGAGGGTGAGGGCGAAGACGCCAGGGGGAGGGACGTTTTAATTTAGGCTGTATGTACAATGCATGGATGCAGTACTGACTGTAGGTAAATTAGCTATGTGTTTGTAATTTGTAGATATTAATTAGGAATGTTGTCGCCATTAAAATAACTAAGAAAAATACCTAGAAATAATAGTACCTATTAATGAAGTATAATTTTATGGAATCATTATGACACAGCACACAATATGTATTAAAATAATATTATAAATAGAAACGCATCCGAATTTTACTTTAATTGAACAGTTAAAATAGCTAGACGACCAGGTTGTTTAATTAATGGTAATGAATATAAACAAGGACATCTCTCACTCACTATTAAGCACTGCATTGCACTGCCAGACATTGTAGCACAATCATTAATTAACAGGTAATACACAACTTTTCAATTCAGGCATCCATATACACTTTACCTAATCCCATAGCCTATTAAAATTTTCCCATTCACGACGAAATTATACAGGATTAATAACAAAATGGTAGACAATCGGTGGATTACTAGGGACGGGCCCGCGATCAGGTGCGCGGCGCGGGGTGTCGGCGAAATGAATATTAACAACCCTTTCCGAGCTCTCGCCCGATGGTAATTGAAAATAATAGGCGCACTCATAATTCGACGTGTGATTAACGTTATGCGATAACACCGCTGCGGTGGTATTCTTATACAGGGTGTCATGATTACCAGCCAATGGGAACCAACTACACTTATCTGAGTTATGTGATAGTCTATTGCCACGCATTTTAACGGTGGAAGAAAAAATTCGTCAGGAAAGCTACTTACGTTACATTTTAGGGTGTCATGATACAGGGTGGTCAGTTGCCAATGGGAACGAACTACACTTTTCTAAGTTATGTGATAGTCAATTGCCACGCATTTTAACAGTGGAGAAAAATATCACCAGGAAAGCTGCTTACAATAGATTTTAACAAGATTTTCTATGATACCGTAAAACAGAGTGGATAAAAACAATTTCATTTTCAAACTTAATTTGCATCAACATGTTTGCCTGTACGGATTAAGGATTGTTTATTATTTAGTTTATATGAAAACAGTGTTTTCTATTTCCTTATGTGACTCTTAATAAAACAATTTCAAAATATGTTTATTGATTATTCTTTTATATTTCAAACATAATGTCAAAACAAATCATTTAACTGTATTGAATATAATATGATAAATATACGGTTACCCGTACAAGGATAATTAAAGATTTTCTCACCTGATCGTTGTACTTGTGACAGCGGAACGATTCGACCGAAGAAATCCTTGTGTACCTGCAACAAAATAGTTGTACTTTAAACATCTTCTAATTAAAAACAATAAGGTAATTAAAAAAGATATAACTCGGGAAAGTACATACATCATACAGGCATAAGCCTTTTTCATCTGTAAATTGCTATTCTTGTGGCCTTGTATTATAAAGAAACTACAGTTAATATTTCATATATTATTAGGAAAGAACACGAGAAATGGAGGATTTAAAACATTCAAATGTCAATATTTTTATGAATTAATTAAAAGAAAAAACGGAAAATGAAGCGAATTCAAAACATTTTACAAAACTGAGTAAAATAATTTCATACACACATTTCTAATTGTCTCGGAATTATAATAATGTAAAATAATAAAGACGGTAACCTCTTAAGATAATTGTACAAAAAAAGTATACAAAACGCGATAGTCCATAAAAAGTAAACAATTATTACAAAACAGTCTCATTACTTCGAAAAAAGATCGTGTTTAATGTGCAGTATAAAAACATTTTTACATGTAGTTGTGATATGCAACTCTTTAGTGACAATTAAAAAAATAAAGCCACGTTGTTACGAGATTGGTGCGAGAAAAAGCAGAATGCTCAGGGCATCACCGCCTCCAATTAAACTCGACGACTCTCCGTTTCGCTGCTGTGTGGGTAAGGGTTACAGTACTGTAACATTTAAGCTTGATATAGACTAATATTATGATTATAAATCATTCATTTTTTTTCTAATTAAACGAGCTTAAAAATTAGAAAAACTTTGAAATATTTTCACTATCTCCTTGAAATCTGAGGTAA
The DNA here is from genome assembly GCA_949752805.1 of Deilephila elpenor. Lineage (NCBI taxonomy): Eukaryota > Metazoa > Arthropoda > Insecta > Lepidoptera > Sphingidae > Deilephila > Deilephila elpenor. The sequence continues at coordinate 2,719,547 of OX457110.1, forward strand.
AGTGAGGCTGAAGTGCCGTATGTCGTTCGATAATCAAGATTTCCGTTACTTTTCTTTCTCCTTCTCCTAACATTTTCAAAGGCTGTCAAAGCACTTACAATCTAAGTAGAAGTCTCACCCACAAGATGAAACGTAAAAGACAAGCTGTTAGTTACTTCACTGACAATTTTCTATGGGGCAGTGATATGACCCCAGTCAAAACTACCCCTTGTACTCGACCTTGTAGCAAACCGCAGCGTGACCCTATCACTTTAATAAAATTTTCCCACCAAACTAGCCACTAGTCAAATTAAATGCACCTATTTGGTTATTTGTTGTTGTTATTTCATTGGCCCAGCACGATACTTTTTACCAATACTTTTAAAAATAATCTTGCGGATGACCATCAATGAAATTGCTTCGGAAACACAAGAACAAAGATATCATACTATCAATCTCATACCCAACACATCCCGAGCCTACCTCACCTTACATTAACCTTAACCCCAAAGCAATAAGGTGGAAAATCCCTTAACCCACCATCAAAGTGCGATACAATGCAAGTGTTGTTTAACAACAAGACAGCGTGAGACGTCGTTAGCGTCGATTGCGGTGAATATACGTCATTACAGCGTTGCGCGATGACACACGAGTGCGTGCTTGTACACACGTCCTCCGCTTTGAGACAGGGATGCTTATGCTCATGCGTATATCTTGCTATACTTAAAGGGTAAGAACTTGTTATTGTTTCAGAATAGTACTCATTCTTATATAAAAATGTAAATTGTATCATTCCTTATCGCGTATAATGATTGTGTTTTCAGAGATCTGTTTAATCAGCGAATAAACGTTAATAAAAAAATCACATTAAATGGCTTTCACACTCATTCAACGATCGTCCATAAAAACAAAACAAAATATGCAAGTAACAGGTCTACGATAATTCGTAGCATTCTGCTACGATGCTACGTCGTAGCATCGTCTACGAAATTAGGAACGTAGAACTTACTCTAAATATTTTTGATTGTAATTTGATTACTTGACACGTGTAGCTGTAGTTGGACAGCTTGATTTAACGGTAATTGAAAACATAGTAGTTCTCTTCTTATATGCCAGCGTTATTAATAACGGTCTACTTTCCATATGGTGCTGAAGACTCATGCCCAGCAATGGGACATCACAAACATAGGTGCGATATCAATAGCAATATAAGACGGAAAGATGGGCAAACAGTATGAATGCGGGCGGGAGATAGCAAACCAATTACTAGTTTGTTACACGCGACTCCGAGCGAAACGGGATCGACAATAACGCGAGTTGAGAGGATCGCCGGTTCGCCGCGTGGTGTAAGCAACAGTGGCGAAGGGTTCTTACAAGCCGATTCCTAACAGCACGCCTTATAATTTAAAGGAAATTATTAATTATTTACATTTTTTTTAAACAAGTTATATGAAGAAAATAATCAAATAATAAACAATATTAAAATAAATATAAACAATAAACAAATGTTATTCGATATTAATAAACAAAATATTATCGATCAATTAATATTAACACAACGACAAACGCATTGCGCGATGTTCAACGTAAGTACATGCATACGAGACACGCGGCCGCCTAGATCCCGATGACGTCACGTCAGGCTACAAGGACACAGCACGAGTTCCCGTTGCTCTCGCGCTCATTTCCAACGCATTATTTGCCATCTCTGTTACACGTTTGTTGCTCAGAACTGCATGCAAAATTGCACCTTAAAACTTATAGCTTTTAAGGTCTAACTTTATTTGTAGAAATACGACGGTATTCGCTTGTGAATATGCCGGTGGGCCTACGGCTTATAAAGTAATTTGCCAGTTCGCGCCTCTTTTATTTCGTGTTTATAATTAGAAAATATTATTTACTACTGTGTTGTTTCAGTGTATATGTATAATGCGGTGTCTATTTTTAGGTTTGTATATAATTAGTGGGTAATTTATGAAATTTTACTGGTTTAGAAGTGCAAACAGATCTATCTATTTAGAAAAACTTTAATGATGAATGAAACTTGATAATGTCGTATGTATCGTTTTATCTTATGAATTGCATTATTAAGAGGTAATTTTAAAAATGCTGCATTTACGTAATTAAAAAACGCACTGGAAATTATATTAAATTTGATAATACATTTAAGTACCAGATAAAGAACGGCAACTGACAAGTTTTAATTATTTAATAAATATTGTAATGCCGTATTTTTGTTAGCGTTGATTCAAAATAGGACATACAAACATAACCCACGCCTGCATCCCATGAGGGTTGCCAGATTCGATAGATCTCCAGTTAGCTCTATACTGGCATCGTTTTACTTTCGTCCACTTACATCAATCTCTTCATCTTTTTTTTATATATAAGGAACGTTTGAAATTTTATTGTCGATCTATTTCAAAACAGGGTAATGTTGTCTTTTGCATTGAATCGAAATTTACTTTAAAAACGTTAAAAAAAGCACCTAACGGGCACAGTGCTATTTCGTGCAAGTGTTGTATGAAAATATAGTAAGTATTACTAAGCAAATATGTCGCTCAATATCTTACGTACATAACGGAGTAAAAATATAAGTATGAGTACTTGTTAATTTAATAAAACTAGTCACCAGAAGTATCGGCTTCCCTTTTGAAAAAAGTCACCCTTCGCCACTGGTAAGCAAGCAATATTATTATCAATAAAGGTGTTATTAATTTATAAACTATTTTTGCGTTTAATAATGTATTATTTGGAAGTTTAGTTATGATAATAAAAACATATTTTTTTCCGATATAACGTTTAATTCCTCAAAGGGTCGCGTGAAGGCTTGATTGCAACAAATAAAAACTATTTCTTATCTAAATTTTCACAACGACTGATAGATCTGACCACTTAAATTGGCAACACCAAGGTCCAAGTTACCCCAAAACCAACAAAATATTGTGGACCAACCAAACACTATGTCTGTAAGAGTTCCGAACTTGCCGGCCTCTCATTTTACTATTATTATTTGTTGTCCGCCACGTAATTTGTCCCACAACATCCCATTGCTTTGCTAATTCGCAACGAACCAGCATTAATGAATGATCAGTCAACTCTTTCTCACCTGACATAATAAAATTCCTAAGCCAATTTGCGACACATAAAACAAATTATCACAACGCTATCGCTCACAACTTGCGGCAAGTCCTAACTTCGTTCCGGCGCAATATTTCCGATTACAGCGTCTCTGGCGAGCGGCGGCGAGGGCGGCGGCGACGTCGGCGGTAAATCGCGACACATACCCGCATAAACACAATTTCGCACTCATAAAAGTTATCGCTGTGACGCGCCGTACCGCCCGTATTGACAATCACACCGCTCGCGCCGATGGCATTGTTATTGCCGATCGGATTTGCGGGATTCAGGTGGGATTGGGATTTAATTGGGGTTTTCTAGTGATTTAGCGGGTGAAGTTAGGTTGATTTTGTTTTGTTTTTGGCTGTGATTACGATCTCGAAATAGGTAGGTAGAATGGACAAATTAATTTTAAATATTGTCTTTATTGTTTATGAAAATTATCTTGCATTATTGTATTATAATTGGGAGAGGCCTATGTTCAGCAGTGGACGTCCTTTGGCTGATGGATGGTTTGTATTATAAAGTGAACCAAATAATTCTAAATAGTGGTGCTTAATGACAAGCCATAAGATTCCGTACTGGGGTCACATGCACAAAAAAAATCCAATTTAATCCTTCTGTATCTTTTTAGCAAAATATTTACTAGTCATATTTCTAACCATCCGATACCTATCACACTATCAACAATGGCAGGTCGCGTCTCAGCGGACCACGTAACCACATAGTGGAGTACTAACACAAAAAAAAATTAAACATTCATCCCATCTCAAATATTTATAAACATACAATATTTCACGTTGTAGATAACATTTTTCCGCGCGGCTTCGCCCCAGGGCCGCAGGCTGGGGAGATAGGGGGCAGAGGGGAGGGAGGGGAGGCTAGGTATCAGTTCGCCCCGCCCCGCCGCAAACAATACAATCAGAGCCAATCTGCCGCACAAATAGGAAAATAGAGTGCGCGACGAAACAGGGCCGCCTCGGGGCATCGCAAATAAGCACGCGATACACTCCGCTGTGCAAACTAACTCATCTCGTATTCGATAGCAGAAGGACTCTGTTATGTCGGCCATTCATTTAGGAGGATGGGGACATGTGTGTAAATTATTCTTAGCTTTAAATTAGTCGTGACCGTCTAGGAAATTATCATTGCTACATGACTTGTATGGTTGCAGACAAGTACAAGCATGCGTTCCATAAAATTGAACAAGATTTCAATGTTTGGATTGGGCAATCTTATAACTTTAAATCACTTTGCGCCTGAAATGTACTATGACGCTTATAATTTAAAAAAAAAATCCAGCGAAGAATCAATACCCAAAGATTCTTTTAAAACACTTTACTTGACTTAAAATGACAGACTCCGTGGCGCAGTTGGTTATACGCAGGCTGTGAAACGACAGGCTGCGGATTCGATCCTTGCACCGAGAAAAATATTTGTGAGGCCCACAGATATCTGTTTCGGGTCTGGGTGTTTGTGAGACCAAAAAGTCTCATAGCTTCTGATACCCACGACACAAGACTTAATTGATCTTAATATGGGGTCAGGACTATGTATGTGACTGTTGGGTGTATTTATTTATTATTTATTTATATTATGTCCAACAGGCCCATCACTTTCAATTACTATTATCTACCAATATTACTTTATTCTCAAAATTACATAAAACTCAATAATTAAATCCAAATTCCCCCCTGCCGCACTAGAGCAGAGATCTCGGTCTCGCGGGCAGATCCGTTCGAATCCGCGCAATTTTCCGCCGGTCATTTTTCATTGTTGCGAGTTGGAGCCCGCGGGCCGTACCCAATACTTATTTGTACTCGTAAATACGGCACGAGTAAGTCGATACTAGCGCCCACTTTGTGTTTATGAGGTGTTTTCAGGGAATCGAAAGAGTTAGGAGATGATAGCGTATTTACAGGTTTGTTTGTCAGGATTTTCTTTTAGTGTGATGTATAGTTAAATGTATAAAAGGTAAAAAATCAATAATGTAATTTGTAAGTTTAGGCATTTATTTAAATCATTTATTTATACTACAAAATAACTTTAATGCAAGATTATCTGAGTATCTAAAATTACGAACTTTAAGATTTTGTAATTGAATTTATTTATCAGCATGATACTTTTTTGTGCCTTATTGGGTGAAATATCTTTCGACATGTTAATTTCACTTGAACACGTACCCTACGACCTTTCAGGAAATATCAATTTTCTTCCCAATTATGTGAAAGGACTTAAGTAAGGCTTGCTTCCATTGAGCCTGTACCCAGTACAATAACATATAAATTAAGAAATTCTTATCTAAATATCCAACAAAATACCCTTAAATAAACAGCAAAATTACCTAACACAGAACTATGCGTAGTAAATAACAGTGAAACTACGCACATGACCCGCTGAATATTCAACGCTGGTACGTATAAAACATTATACTCGGGAGGAAATATATTTATCGTCAAATTGCCCATTTGTACCGTAATACCGGTCGTATATCGTGCGCCGATCTAACCTATGCGATATTTATTTAATGGTGTACATATAACACGCGGAGAGGTCGGATTTCCCTGTACGGTGTTACCGCTTAACGATATGATTTTGGTGCGCGGTTCTTGTTTATTATTTTATTTAAAATTATAATCATTATGAAGTATTTAGGAAAATGTTACTTAGGAATATATTAAATATTTTGCTTTTACTACGAGTGCTACCACCATAGCGCCAAGGTGTTAAACCTCGTGATAATAATCATTCCTGATACCCACGAAACAAGACTCGATCTTAGTTTGGGGTCACTATGTGTGTCACTAAATAAATACACCCAACAGTCACATGCATAGTCCTAACCCCACACTAAGTTAGAGTCTTGTGTCGTGGGGTATCAGGAACTACGAGAGACGTTTCGGTCTCACGAACACCCAGACCCGAAACAAATACTTGTGGTTCACGCAAACATTGGTCTCGGTGCGGGGATCGAACCCGCTGCCTCTTATTTCATAGCCGGCGTCTAACCAACAGCGCCACGGAGGCTGTCGCGCAAATGTAGTGACAACGTGCAAGAACCAATGCTCTGATTCATATCCCAAAAATCTATAAAAGTGATTTACCCGATTTTGTTTTTGCGTTCTATGTTGATAGTTTCAAAGTCATGAAAACTGAAATTATTCAAAGATCAAAGATTGAATCCAGATAATCCAAAAAAACAAAAAATATATCACGTTATTTCCCTACCACGTCACTAGCACTCCTTTGTTCTAAGAACCACATTGATATTGTTACAATAGTGGTTTTATTTATATTTCATCGTTTAGTGGTCGTAATAAAAGCAAACAATAATATCTGTCGAACGCGAAACAAATAGCCCTCGAGAACACAAACAATTCAACGATAGTTTTATATTGAGTGGATATTGCAGTTTATTGCTGAAGAAAATGATTTGCTGTTAATGTAGAGGGAGCTATTTCTAAATGGTTTAATGGTAGCATGGTTAGTAACCGTGAGTTTTGGGTTCAATCCTTGAGTGGAATGGAATAACTAAATATTGTGGATTTTAGAAATAATTGGACACATGTTAATTGTCGGTCATAAAGTAATATACAAAACAGAATACAGAAACATTAACAGTAAAAAACACCAATAAGCCCTACGTAAAATTTAATACAACATACATAAACATCCGATACGATTCATAACGACCCTTATAAATACTACATCAACACCGTAAGGCGAAATGAACATTGTCAAATAAAAAAAAACCTTTTCAAGAGATTCACGGAGGAGCTGCCACTGAGCAGCACTTAATAACACAGGAGTGACTAAAAGCTAAAGTAGGTCAGTCTGGATTCCATTGTCGCTCCGCCTAGGCGCTGCGTGGAACGAGACAAGATATGCTAAATTGAAATCTACATTTTCACAATTACTGTTGCAGACGATGAGATTTCTAGACTCTCAGGAACGTGAAGTTGCATATTTCTATGATATAATAAGACTATGTTTTTGTACCCTACAACAGTCCATTCCATTATTTTAATAAATTCATACATATTTACTTAAACTCACGCCTTTATCCCAGCAGGGGTAGGCAGGGTTACCACTCGGACAACCACATTTCCCCTTGTATGTTTCGTCCCACGATTTGGTAGTGGGCGAGCTTATCGCCATACCAGGTACTAATTCCTGACTTCGGGTTGATAATGAATAGAAAAATCCAATATCACTTCCCGACCCGGGATTCGAACCCGAGACCTCAACATTGTAATCGCATAGTACAACTACGAATTAAAGTTTGAAATAAATTATTTCCCAAATTTTTCATTACTTTCCACATTTAGGGGTTGAAAAACACAGAAGTACATGCTGTATAATTGTGTCGAAAATCCTGAACTTTCAAGTTCAAATAATTTATCGGACCTGCCGTGAATAATTGCTTCTGAAGATTTGATTTTATATTAGCGTACATTCGATATCTATATTATTTTCCTAGCAATCCCTGATATAGTATTGACAGCCTCCGTGGCGCAGTTGGTTAGACGCCGCCTGTGAAACGAGAGGCCGCGGGTTCGATCCCCGCACCGAAACAAATATTTGTGTGATCCACAGGTATTTGTTTCGGGTCTGGGTGTTTGTGAGACCGAAAAGTCTCTCGTAGCTTCTGACACCCACGACACAAGACTCGATCTTAGTGTGGGGTCAGGACTATGTATGTGACTGTTGGGTGTATTTATTTATTTATTTAATATTCTATGTGCATTACATGACATTGGGGCTCGTCACACATATTTTGTCATAACACCAGACAAACTCACATTATGTATTCAAAATGATCATTAAGTCACGATTAAGCGAATACGAGTACATATAGGCCAGATTATCCATTAGCATTAAATAATCTTTGATTCGACAAAAATATTTCGGCTTCCTCGAAGCTGGAGTACGCTGCCTGTTCTGGGGCATATTTGCGGAACATCATGACTCTGGGGCGAGTTTAACATTTTGTCTGCCGCGATTAGTACTCGTAGCAATAATATAAATACTTTTCCAACCCTACACTTTAAAACCGAACGTCTACAAGTCTATACAATCCTAACAGTCCACTGTCTTCACTCGAGATAACTTTAATTCCAGTACACGGCTTAAGGCCCCGAAAGCTAATGCGGTTGACTGCGCCTTTACAAATTCATTTTTATACTGTCTATTGACACTGATAGCCGATCGATCACGTCGCGGCCCTCGCGGGGATATCAATAATTTTCAATTTTACTTGAGTAACAAATCGTTTTTTGGCCGAATGTAATTTACTTGAGAGCGTTTGTTTAATTTATAAAAGAAAGTTGGTTACGCCTGAGACTTTCTTCGCTTGGATAATTTTATTTTTCATGCGACAAGAAGAGAATTAAAGTACTTGTAATTTTATTTAAGCTACTTATGAACTTATAAGCATGGGGGTTATTATTTATTATTAACATCGTTATCGTCTATGGAACGTCTCATAAGTTCTCTTAATTAATTTCTACATAGTTCATCATATCATTTATCATTTAGCTTTTGTAACTTTTAACGCTGCCTTTGTCAATATGCCATTTGCACACATTCCATAACTTTTCGGACATCATTCTGCAAGCTATCTAAGAGACATTCCGACACTGTATTACAGTAAATATATATTTTGACTAAACTTAAGCAGAATTTTTGTTACAATTTTATTATCAGGTGCAATAAAGTCAAAACACGCATTTAACTATTGAAAAACCATAGAAAACAGAGCACAAGAGAAGGGTTAATTGTGCGTGTGGCGAGCTCAAAGCTGTGTACACCGCGGGCCGCTGCATTGTTCGCGCTAATCAGATACACCGCAATATGCCGCATGTTTGGACGACGCGCTGAGCCGCTTAGCCGCACAAATGGCGTTTTTCATGCCTAAGTTTTAGACAAACATGCTTTAGTGGTGTTTATTGTGGCATGGTGATCGTTACTATGTACACTCCATGGTTTTTTAATGTCAGTAGTTTGACTGGCAGTAAGTAATCTTCGTCTCTTCTTACAAAGAATGAGAATAGAAAGAGTCCCTATCATAATTATTGCCGAATTAAAGCTGAATATGACCAGCAATGTCAAATAGAAAATAAAATCACTAAACTTATCTAAAGGTCTTACTAAGGTTCGGAGCATTACTAACAAAAAAATACTGCCCTAAGTAAAACGAAACTTTCACACTCCACACACATCAAACACGTTCAAATTACCACTAACAACATTACTTTGGAGCCACACTTCGTAATTTCCATTATTACAAGGATTACGTACAATCAACTACTCCGCCTCCGACAAATCTTATCAGTAAAAAGCGATTATGCGGGACCAAACTCAAATGGGCTTAAATAATGCGGTACCAAATTTAAACACGCATGTAATCTAACAAATTGGCAGAACGCGCCATGTGCGTCGCCTTCGGGCAATTTTTTCGGCGCCGAATAGGCCGAAACAGGACCAGTTAAACGGGCATTAGCCACGCAAATATATTCTTGCGGGATGAAAGGGGATAACAAACGGTTCTATTGACTTTGTCCCGCTGAGTGGGCCGGCGTCAATGATCTCTATTGTCAGATGTTTTGAACATTTATAATAACATTTTGAAGAGCAGTCGGTGCTATCGCTATGAAATATTCTAAGCCGGAGAGTAAACGATTTTTTTGACTCCAGTATTTCTCTGTTGGGGTTTTGAAATAAACGTATTTCATGCCATTATATAAACTGATCAGTCAAGTATAAATTAAATAACTAGATGAAATTTAATTTTATTTTAACGACCCAGGCACGCTAAACTTGTCACACTTCATGACTTATTCTCTATTCAACTTAAGAAGTAAAAAAAAGTCTGCGTGCTTTTTTTTCTTATAATTACTCTAAACTAATATTTGGTTAATGGTTTCTTAGATTTACGCGAATGTTACACATTGAATAATATTTGGAGTGAGGAGGCATGGCGCTTGATTACATCTCGGCGGGACACCAACACCCTCTCCATTGTATTATTAGTTATTATTTGAAGGCGACAAACGAACAACCCATATCATTTGAGGATTTAGGAGTAACTATATTGTATTACAGTTGTAAATCTTTTTTTATTAAGTCTTAAAAAGTTTGGTTAATATTTATAATATTGCAGTGAGTGTATATAATATTTTTGCGTAATTTGTATCGAAGCTGCGTTCGTCATCTGTGTGGTCGTGTAGTAACAACCTACTTACTAAGTTTAATAAGAAGTCATTAAATAATTTCCCTAAAATATGGCTGATAGGCAGGCAGCTAATCAAAAAATTATAAGCCATAAATTTATAACCACATGTAAGAAAATATGTTATACCAACTCAACATACCGAATAATTAAAACCAACAAGTATGATCACTACAAACATATTCCTCTATAAAACCCTCGCACCCTCAAAATAAACTAACCAAAGATCACACAATCAGTACGCGGCACGTCTAAATAACCCACCAACTATATCATTGATGTAATTTCGCGTACAAAGGGGTTGCCAGCGTAAAAACTAGCTAACAAGCGGAGCGGTGTGGCGGTGCGCGCGCGGCGCCCGCGGCGCCCGCGGCTCTCTAATTCACAATTTGCCGCGACCGCCGACCGGCCGCGCCCTGGGAACGCGTTCTAAATTCAAATTTCCAGTGATGCCAGCTACAAACGAATCCCATTAGAAAAAGAAGATTTAGTTTCGGAATTCAACCTCATTGGGTTTGCATGAATGGTGGTGCGATTTTTGAGATATTAGAAATCATATACAAAAATATTATAATTACATCCGTAATTTTTTGTTTGTTTACCACGCTTAAACTGAAACGTTTACTTGTAACAATCAGAAAATTTCACCAGACTAACAGTGGTTTTCATGGCATCAATAATTAGCCTGCAAGTCCAGCACACATTTTTCCACTAAGACAATGAAGACAAATAAGCGGATTTGATATGAAATCATGAATATAAATAATTCACTCCCCATCGGTATCGGATCCCGTTCGGCCGCGGCGGCTTACCGGTAATCCGCGTGGACGTGTGACGGACGGGTCGAAGCCGAGCCGCGGACGCACGGACATCTCTCACCCTTGGAATGTAAGACTCTTCTCTCTCAATCAACACTCCTCAAACATTAGCAAGTTTTGCAATTATTTCTTTTATTTAATATTTTTCTTATAATGGCCTATTCTTATCATATTTATGGACAGCCGTATCGCATTTTGTAACTATTCAGAAAATATATATTTTTTAATCTAATTAACCAAAAAGATCTTACATCGGCATCTAAGTATACCTTTACAAAAACTTTGATAAAAAAACAATATATTTCAAATGGTGATATTATCGCAGGCAAACAATTATTTTACAAATTTTAAAGCCGTGACATTAATATATTATGGATATTAAATAAAATTACCTAGCTGATATGTAATTAGGTAATATACATACAATATATTTTTAATATATTTCATTAGGCGTACAAAGAATAGCAAAAGTAGATTCTACAGAATTTGCTACGGCACTGCGATCATGGTTGCATATCTCCGTAACCTAAGCTACGGATTCTGCTACGAAGGAGTCGCGTAGTAAGAAGCTACAAGATTATTTCAATCGAAGCAAAATGAAGAAATGTTCCTAAAGACAATTTGAAATATTATGAGACAAGTAAAATTAGAATTATTTTGAAATTATAACTCCAGTATGAATGGATCGGCTCCACGAGAATGGTACTACTATCTAAAAACAAACTTGCTCTAGTAACAGCTGAAGTATCGCATTTCATCATGTGAGGCTGCCCGAGGCCCAACAATCCTCACAACTTTACCCCCATACCCGATCCCTTTTGAAAGTCGACAATGCTTTTGTAATACACAAGTGTAGAGCCGCTTATGGGAGATGATGTTTGTCAAATCTATGCTATAAAAAAGGTACGCTTCTATGGATAAAGATTGTGGTAAAAAGCAGACAGAACTTGCTACCTGCTGCTTAGCTCAATTTATCCATTGTCACCATGACCAACTAGATCCATTCAATCATAATGTACTATAAGGTCCCAAATCCAAAGCGCTCACAAGCATGATCATCAACAGACCTAAATCCTTTTAATAATTGACTAAACCAATTTTTCAAAAGTCAACCTTCGCACCTAGTATTAAAATTACTTTTCCCATAGTCCACATACTCTTAGATTTTTATCAATTACCACCCCAGTCTCTTTACATAATCCGAATAACCCTTGGCGGGGCCGGGGCACGTCGCGCGCGCTTCCGATTGGCCGCTGCCCCGGAAGGATATAACCTATAGTTTTTCTTCTTAAGAACTTCCCCGGGCCATTGTGCGCGTGATTTACGAGCGACCCGCAGGGGGGAGGCGGCAGGGGAGGGGGGGATAGATTGATGATTGTCTGTATCCGCTGGCAAATTAGGGTTATGGGTATACCAAATTGTTGCTATTATATTTGTGTTATGGTTGTATGTGCTGTCAAATTATAGACGATATTTTTGTTGGTGCAAATATAGAAAGTTTTAAATCGTTGTTATCGGTGGGCAAAACTAGATAAGGGATTGAAAAAAATGTTTTTTTTTCTTAAACTTCGTATCAAAAAAGTATAATCCAGTTCTGAGAGCTATATTATTATTGTATTGTTATTAAATCAATCTTATTATGGTCTTACAGATTTCTATACACGATTTCCCTCTCCGCATTTCTCTAAACTACAATATAACTGACCATCACACTAGCACACATCAATTTCGCTATTGAATTTCCGGCACTACAATTTTTTTTCCCACAAATAGGAAACAATTATCTATATCAGCCCATATACGTCCCACTGCAGGGCACGGGCCTACTCTACAATCAAGACAATCGATTGAGAGTGGTTAGGCCATATAGTCCACCACGCTGGCCTAGTGCGGTTTGGCGGACTTACATACCGTAGAAATTCTTTAAAATCGCTACGGTATGCAGGTTTCCTCACGATGTTTTCCTTCACCGTTAAAGTGCGTGGTGATTGACTATCAATGCACACATAACTCCGAAAAGTCAGAGGTGTGCCCTGGGATTTGAACCCGCGACTACCGTAAACATGTAGGCAGCCACGTCTGGTCCGTTACCAACGACCACCACGCACTTTTATAAAACTTTACGGAAACAACACTACAAAATTATCTCAACAAATAGTCCCTACATTGGACAACGACAACCCTAGCATCAATCGCATCTGTTGGTCGGTAGGCAATTTCCCCGCATATTCGTTTACAGGCAGCATTATACGAGCACTCTTTCCGAGTTTGAGTGTTATTGCCTATATTACCGAGCGGGCCGGCTAATGCCGCCGATTCGTTACGTGCTGTGTGCACGCTCCCTTTACATCGTATTAGGTTGCCAAGATTTCGTGTGTTTAAAGTTGAATGTGGTCAGAAATTCATGAAAATGTGGATAGTTTAACAGGGTGTGAAATTTATATTTTTTACAGACAGGGTGTGAAATTGGCACAGACCTAGGGTCCCTAAAGGGTTGGGATAAGCCTCATACTCAGGACAACTTAAACAGATCATATATAAACTCACGCCTTTATCCCAGAAGGGGTAGGCAGAGGCGTCACCAGGACACCCACATTTCCCCTTGTATGTTCCGTCCCATGATGTGATAGGAGGCGAGCTTATGGCCATATCGGGCACAAATTCCTGACTCCGGGTCGATAATGAATAGAAAAACCCTATACCACTTTGCCCGACCCGAGACCTCAGCTTTGTAGTCGTACCGTAGTACAACTACGCCACCGAGGCACTTAAACAGATCACCATTTAATTAATCGGAAATATTTTTCAAAAAGTCGTTATCTCAATCGTTTCCAAAGTCTTGTAGTTTTAAGAACCCTCAAAACAAGTCACCTATCTTATTGCAAGATTAGGACTGTATATAATATACCAGAAATAATACGTAAAAGCTAAATAAGACGACAATAACACAAAGTAAACCTCAACCCATTACACCCCCCAAGTGGCTGTAACCATTTTCATTGGACCCGACAAAAAACAAAAAAACGCCGTTAAACAGCCAGAACTAGTCGGGGCAATTAACGAGTGGCTAACGGCGGGCGTAGACAACGGAACGGCACTTAGCCGCGGCGGCGCCTTAATGGCACAACCTGGCTATTTATAACGGTCAGCGTTTAACGCACTAATGCATTGGAAATTATCTTAGATGTCTTCTAAGTGCTGTATTTGTACAGTATTTAAAGCTTATTTTGCGTCTTAAGTACATTTTGTGGTAGTTTTAATAGTCTTTTTTGATAGTTTTCGTGATATATGTAACGTGAATGCTATTTTATTTTTAAGTTTTAGGGTTTATAAAAGTTGAGAATAAACAATGTGTATTTAATTTTCCTGTGTCGTGTCAAAAGGTTTCTACAACAAACAATACTGTTTCGATAGATTATAAAATTATGGTCAAATGACGTTGCCGAAAACGAGAAATAGATATCACTCCCAAGACCGTACTTCTACTAAAAAGCAATAAAAAGCACCATTAGAAGCCCCATCCAACACGATACAGTAATTTATGGGAAAACATGCGGTGAAATCACAAATAAATGACAATCCTGACCAATCAAAGGATGCAATTTATAACCCCATGCAGGTAGCCCATCGAATCCACTACTATATCGTCAATGGTCACCATCGTCACGCCCACGTAATAAATTGTACACTATGACACGGGACCGACTATGTACAAGAGACAAATTAAGTATATCAAAATGAATTAACCGGAAATCCTGCCCAAGACCATTTTGATTTCTACCAGACTAAGTCAATAAACAGCATTAAAAACCTCACCTTAATTGGTTCAGCAGTTTTTTAACAAACCGCATACATACTGATCGAGTGCATGACCTGTATTTTAGAAGTCGGTTGAAATGAAATGAAATTCGTTTATGAAATGAAATAAACAGTTTTTGAACAAATCGCAAACATACATACTGATCGAATACAGGACCTCATTTTAGAAGTCGGTTAAAAACAAAGAAATCACTATACCAACGATTAAAAACCTCATGCAGGTAGCCCATCGAATCCACCACTTCACGGTTGGTCAATGGTCACCGTCGTCACGCCCACGTAATAAATTGCACGCTACGGCACGCGACCTACTAAGTACCGCTTACCACCCTGAGTGCAATGATTTTATGGTCCAGCAATTAACGAGTTGGGAAAAATGTTGCGATTTACACTTACGTTGTGTATTCATCTTCGTCGACTGAAAGCTGATGAGGAAATAAAAAATGGCCACATACAATGAGAATTGTAAGTTTTGGAAAATGATTTTGAAAGTTTTCACTTATTTTCGTAACTTTTTATTTATTTATGCAAGCATGAACGCATGGTTAAATGCCTCCCTCATTACAACTTACATGTATTATGAAGATACTAATTGACCAAACATGAATTATTTTGCATTTATAGCCTTTACCACATAATTCCGATGTATCAAAATTCAAAACATGAGAAAATTATTCCATCTGTCATAAACAAGATATAATAATTTGATACTTGACTATGGCATAATTTATAAAAAAAAATTATATACCTTTACCAATCGATTCTCTCACAACGAGCTAACTAGTTTAAAAACGTATTTTCCAAACTGACAAAAAAAAACCACAACTGGAAGTAATAAACATTGATATTAATTAATATGTAATTTACATTTAGGTAACATAAACATAATGTAAAATCAAAACATTTACTTGTAAACGAATCTGTTTGAAAATAACAGGCATAATTATTCTCGTTCCAAGAGGCTACGGAATGAAAACTGATTCAACACGCCGCCTATACACCATTAGCGGAGAGGAAAAGTTACAGTAAAAATTGCAACAGGGACGACGCACACTGGGCAGTCACAGAATATTTGAATATCTATTTTTATTATTTTTTGTAAAAACTAAGTGATGCATGCTATTGTATGCTATTGCGTTGTAATGTATTGTTTTGTTCCCTAAATGAATTTACACCGATTATCAGAATTTAGTGCAAAATGATTTTTGTATGTGTTGTGGCAGACGTATCCTTTTATAAACTACCCGTCGGATTCATCAATTCTGCCGGGAAAACAATACAATGTCGAATATTATTAAATGTGTTATTACTATTTGGTTCGCACAAGTCATACTTATTGCATTTAGTGACTTGGCTATTAACGAGGAGATCAAGTACACTGCGGGTTATATTTTTTTTTATTTTAATTACTAATGATGCAAACCTATACTAATTGAATTAATCATCATCATCATGAGCCCGTTGCAGTCCACTGTTGGACATAGGCCCCTCCCAATGTACGCCATAGCATCCAGCCTGCAGCTTTATAAATGAATAATTTACTCATTGCTTAAATAAATACATATTTTCCAACATAAAACTACAACCTCTGTATTAATTCACCAACTTAAAAAAAAACATCCCAGTGTGCGTCGGCAAAATAACTCAACCCTCCAATGGAATTCTTAGCGAGTTTTTAATAGAGAGCCGGCCGCAACCCTTTTATTGTGATTAGTTATTGTGTTTACGAGGGGGCTTACTGTCCGCCCCGCCTCACCCCGCGCCGCGCCGTATTGGCACCCGCTAATGGAAATTAAAAAACGCTCGTACCTGACGAGATACTAGCGATTTTTGACGGGCTTCTTAAATAATGGACGTTTTAATTAGCCAGTTTAATATTTTTTGGTTTTAAATAAACTTTTATTAATAAATACACTGTTACACATTTAACTAACTCCATAGTAAATCAAGTCTTGTTTAAGTGTCAGGAACTGCAGGACTTTTGGTCTCACAACTAAACCGGACACAAATAGTTACGACAAATATTATCATTTATATTATCATTACGTGGATCCCGCGATCTCTGGTTTCGCAGCTTCTTTTTAGCCAACAACACCACAGAGTGGGTCAACGGAGACTGCAGGCTTTTTGATAAAGAAAATAGATATTGTACAGACATAAGTTCAATAAATCATTGATCAAATACTATATTGGAGAATCGGTGAGTCTGTCTTTACTATGGGATTACATAGGAAGAATGATTATGTGAAATGTCACATACAATGTACAATGGTACAAAGGTGGACAGCCAAACTCAGCAATTTGAAACAAATCATTATTCGAAACGTATAATTCTTCAGCTAAACTATAAAGTTTTTGACGATCGTGTGGTATTAAAACGTCTATAGTGTATAAGTGACGTAGGTGTGCGGATGTGACGTAGCGACGTGTCACGTGACGAGTGTGACGAGCCGGATGGGTTAATTATTTCTTTTTGTACGAGCTCTCGTCGGGAGATTGCTGTGATTATATGAGTTCGCGCTCGGAACTCTGTTTAGCCGCAAAGATTAAGAGTGTAGAAGCGACTATTGAACTGCATCATCCTCATATTCTTTGGTGTCTCATGTCAGACAGTATCCAGTTATTTCCATTCAAATGTCAGAATTTAAATACAAAAACGACGAGTTCCTACCCTTACGAAATCATGCATTATAAATTGTGTTTACATCTATCTAACTTAGAGACTCGCCGAGCTCGATGCTCGATGTGAATTCTTTGTGTGTCGGTTGACTTTGACCAACAGAAGTTCTGTTTTTGGATCGTCTATAGAAACTACTCATTTGCATGAATAATTTTTGAAAAGTGAGTATTTTCAGATGTAAATAATGAAGGGTTTTCAAAGCTAGACTTAATAGACCCGCACTACTTAGGAAGGAACCTATCCTTAAACTTGTTTAAGAACAATATTATCAACAATATTATTACCCGTCCATATCAATATTCCGACGCTAAACCTAAACTGTCTGCTCTGCCTAATATCGTAATCTATGCGAGGTTAGTGGAGCGCTTTCACGCTCTCACAATACGATGCGGATTTAGCAAACACAGTTTTAATTAGCGAGATTCGCAGAGCACTTCCACTTTCTGTGCGCCTGTGTGCGTTGTGTTATGTGCTATCTTAGAGACGGCAAATTGTTCCATTGTGCTTAACTGATAGATTTGTACGAGCATTAATTGTTTATGTATGAATATTGATTTAGAATTGGTGTTTTTCAATTTAATTCTCATACTGAAATACTTATAGATGATTGAATTATTTATATGAGCCATCGTCAATAATTTATACGATAGGTTTTATTTTTTACTTAAAACCGTGTGACGTAGTTTCTCAAAATTAGAGCTACCTGTTACTATTTTTTTTAATATCATACATATAAATTATAGAATTTTCAAAGAACACTCTAATTTGTGATCATCTTAGATTAAATTATTGTAATTTTAATAAAATGTATTTTTATGTTTTCAATTCCCCCATCCACACTTCGCTTTTTTACAAAACCCCACTATTTCAGTAACTTGCGTCTACCATCTAGATAAACCGTTTTAAATAAACCTAAATACCTTAAAAAGTATGAAATAATCACTAATAAATGATGACGTCACATTTCAGCCCAATGTATGTTAGCGAATCCACACAAGCCGCCGTTAGTGGGCATGCACATTGAGTGGCAGATCGCAGCGTTAATATATTCCATCAGGCGAGTAAACTTCAATCTGTCGGCCATTCACGCAGTAACGAGCTCTTTTACAAACGCGCACCTTGTTAGCGCGCGCCACACTTTTATTGTGAACTCGCCTTTATTATCTTGATTCTCTTTACTGCCTCCATTCATCGAGACTTCAGTACGTTTCTATTTTAATTCCAATTTTTGAGTTGTGATTGCTTGGCTTTATAGCGATACTGATGTTTTAAATAAAGTCGGTGTAATTGTGGTTTTGTGATAATCAACATTGAGTAATGTCGATATTTGGGTGATATAGAAAAATATGGCTAGAATTTTTTACGGTTTTTTTTATATTTTTTATAGCGATAAATGGCGAGACGAGCATGCCATTCGCCTAATGGTAAGCGATACGACCGCCCATGGATAGTAGCAAAACCAAACAACACCATGAATTACAATACAAAGTATTATAATTGAATTGAATTGATGAGTTTACTGTTCGGTAACAAATCAACAATAAAGAATTCGTCTTTTTAGACACCGTTTTTGGCTAACCTTAATGCATCCGATTTAATAGGCAAATTCTGCTACACAATAAATACCTAATGGACGACAGACAACGCAAAACACAAAATAACAAGAAAGCTATAGCATAACATATGACGCAGTTCGCGCACAGATCGCGTTTTAAAAATAATATTCGGCGCAGTTGGTTACAAGCCGGCTGTGAAACGTAAGGCAGCGAGTTCGATCCCCGCACCGAAACAAATATTTGTGTGATTCACAGGTATTTGTTTCGAGTCTAGGTGTTTGTGAGACCTAAAAGTCTCTCGTACTACCTGATACCCGCGACACAAGACTTGATCTTAGTCAGGACTATGTATGTGACTGTTGGATATATTTATTTATTTAAAAAGTGAATTGCGATATCCACACTACATTCATACATAAACAAAATCCATATTACATACATACATAAACTCACGCCTTTATCCCAAAAGGGGTAGGCAGAGGCGCCACTAGGACACCCACATTTCGCCTTGTATGTTCCGTCCCATGATGTGATAGGGGGCGAGAGTCCACAAATATTATGTTTGTTAATTAACAACATTTTTAGTGATACTATAGTTATTTTTAAAATAAACTAGACATACCTGTGGCGTGGATTTCGTGACTTCCTTCGGCTTTAGTCTTTGCAAGTGGTTGGGAACATGTGTCTCTTTAGTTTCTTTGCCGGAAGATCCCTTATTGGTTGTGTTCTTTGATGTCGTTTCATCTGCTCTGGGCTTGGCGGCAACACGTGCGGCCTGGACAGAATATATTTTGTAAAAAAGATACGTCAATAGTTTTGCAAAATGCCTATGTGAGGTTAGATCAGATATTATATATTTTTATTTAATTAAGTTTAATTATTACAGATTGTTTTCGTATACCAATATTTGTGTGTGTAATTTGAAAATGACATATAATATAAATGTAGTTAAAGTAGTACCATTTCCTCGTTCCTCCTGATGTTTTCTAGTTGCTGTTCGCGAGCAATCGCCTGCCTTATTGGTGGCGGCGGACGCGCTCTCTCTTCATTACCTAAATACATATTTATAATATACAAAAGTATTATAAACTAATACAAAAAATATCAGTATTATTTTGTATTTGTACTGGAATCTAGGCTCTTTGCAGTGTATCTCTATATGAAAATAGGCTAAATCAAAACAGTTCATTACCATTTTCTACTTTGTTTTCTAAACAATTATCCGTTTTAGTTATTTACGGTACGATTATTGATTATTTTTCCTGTTATCTTTCTAAAAAAATATTTTTACGATTTTCAACATTCAATTGAATATTATTTGGTTAACAATAGTCCAACTATAATCGCTGAGTTATTGACACAAATAGTAGGAGTTGAATAATACTCCTATTGATTTTTTTTCTGATTGATTTCGACGGGGGTTATGAAATGAAATGAAATGAAAATAATTTATTGAATCCATTAAAATGTTCAACATTGTTTAGATTCAGTCATTTTTTGAACTACCACCCGGTTCGGAAAGCGGTTTTCACTAGAGAAGAACGGGCAAGAAACTCTAGTGTTGCTCTTTTCAAAACCAGTTTACAATGTATGATTATTACAAAAATTACAAGTTGGTTTAAATCAGAGC
Source organism: Deilephila elpenor (assembly GCA_949752805.1). Classification (NCBI taxonomy): domain Eukaryota; kingdom Metazoa; phylum Arthropoda; class Insecta; order Lepidoptera; family Sphingidae; genus Deilephila; species Deilephila elpenor. The sequence goes on from OX457110.1 coordinate 2,740,380, forward strand.
AGTTCATTAATAACTTGTTATGATTTGCAAGTAGGATATAGTTGAATACGAATAAGTTTACTTTATATTTAATATGGCTGAGAGAAACGAAACGAAGTAACCCATAACGAAGAATCAGTATACTCTGTTTTGCCAACGCAATAAATAATTATAAAAGCGTTAAGTAATCTATTTATCAATTACAAAGTAAGCAAATCGGACAGACCAGTCCACACAAGCAGCACTCGTTCACGAGTATGACGCATGTGCCAGCCATCGGCCTCCTCAACCATGCTACAGGGAAGTGACCGACCCGGCACACGACGCCACCGCAAGCACAGACTTTTAAGCGAGCATGACTTATCCAATCGCTTACAAAGCAAAACAAAATAGTTTAAGTTACTTAATATAAATGAAATTATACAGAGCACACTAATAGCTCCGCTCCAAGATACTATATATTTAATTAATTTTATACTATACTATTCCCAAGCCTTATTATCATCTAGATATTCTGAAATTTTATAATAAGCTTTATTGCATAATTTTTTTTTTTTTTTTTTTTTTTTCAAAATCAAATTCAAAATATTTTTTATTCAAGTAGTCTTTTACAAGATCTTTTGAATCGTTAATTTCTGCTACCACCGCTTTGGAACGTGTTGTAGCTGTGAAGAAGAAACGGCGCAAGAAACTCCCTCAGCAACACAAAGACAAGCTAGTGTCCCTATACTTTGCTTGTTGCTTTTCTCGTTGCCAATACTTTGCGTGCCGCTGTTCATCCTGGGTCACAGGGGTTGCAGTCTCTACCACTAATAAAATACAATACATAACTCTCACCAAAGAATGCAATCTTATAGACGTCGGGTTCGAGTACGAAGGCGTAGAGTCCGTCGTGCGCGCGCTGCTGCACGTACTGCAGCCCGTAGTCGCACATGGCGCCCGCACACGTACGCACTGTCTGCTTCTCGCTCTCACTGCATAACTGCAATATACGACGATATTTATTCTCTTTTAGTAAATACTTTATAGGCTCGCTCCCTTTCACATCATGTGACGGAACACACATGGCGAAATGTGGGTGTCCTGGTAGCGCCTCTGCCTACCCCTTCTGGGATGAAGGTGTGAGTTTATGTATGTATGTATTTACGTAAAAGGAAATAACAACTGTTGGGCTATGTGATAAAATAATCAAAAATACAAATACAATAGCCTACTGAATTGATTCGATTTACAACCGGTTCGATTTTTCCACGATTTATAGAGAACACTGTTGTGAATAGAAGCTAAACATTGCATAATAGAAGGAAATTGCACATTCGCATTTAAAGGACTTGTGCAATATAATTTTTAACTTTTTAATATTTATAGCAAACTTTCATTTAACTCACACAATTTATATTACCTACTGCTGCAATAAAGGAAGAATCAATAGAAAAGCTCAAATTCTAGCTTTAAAAAAAGTATTCATATTTACAATTAATAAAACCCACTTACATAAGCTCACGGGGTAATATCCTAAAACAACAGTACCCTAGTATGATTCACAAAAATAAATAAAATGAAATATTTTTTACCTGTACATTGGCGGATCTAAGTGTAGGTGACAGCAAGTATGGCAGCATAGGCAGTACGTCTCGCTGTAATGTGCCGCGACTCACGAGCACTGCGGCCGTACAGCCGCGCCACACTGACGTCACTATACTGTCCAGCTCCACGCTCTTGCGATACATCTGCAAGGAAATGGTAGTTATATTATCACCATTCTAACATTTCCTGTTATTAATTATGTTATTAAGATTGGTGCAACTTTAAAAATCAACCAATCGTAACAACAATAACTTTTGGAATTAATAATTGAGATAAACAACAGTTTTGCTTTTTTGTTATAAAGCCACACATTTTTTTAAAATTAAAATTACATTTTTTTTTACAATTTGTCGTTCGTTCTAAAACTACAATCAAATCTCAAAATGCCATTGGGGCGTTAGACAACACCAATTCTCAGATATTGAACATACATTTCATCTACAACACTACCATAGACAAATACCTCATACGCCTGCGAAGGGAACTTGATACTCTGCGGAGTCCTAGAGGCGAGTACTCTATGGCACCGGGCCAGGCATAGAGCCAGCATGCCGTACAACGAGTAGTTCTGGTTCCGGAGTGTCCATGACTGGATGGTATCGTGTAGTCGGAGCCACGATAGAGTTTCACACGCGATGATCAGACGGGCGTCCACTCGAGCTGTTAAGTAGCTCTCGAATACTCCGTCTGCTATTCTGTAAAGAAAAAAGATAAGAAAATAATAAAAAACAATACGCTATTTTTTTTTAATTAGTACTTATATTACTAATATTATTACTAATTTCTACGGTATGTAAGTCCGCCAACCCGCACTAGACCAGCGTGGTGGACTATATGGCCTAACCACTCTCAATTGATTATCTCGATTGTAGAGTAGGCCCGTGCCCTGCAGTGGAACGTATATGGGCTGATATAGATAAATAGATAGTACTAATATTTGACTCGTTTTACAAGCCACTAAAATATTGTTTTCAGAGAAGTATAGTCATATACCCAATTGTATGGGAAAATGATTTTCTAGTATTACAAAATATCTTACTTGTCATATTCCCCCGCAGCGTGCACAGTCTTTATAACACTGTCTGGATCTTTGTCGTTAGTAGTAAATATCGCTTGGAGCGCTTGCATTAGAGTTTTGTTGCAGTCTTTCGTACCTATCGCTAGGTTCTCCACATCTTCTACACTTAACTGAAATAGAAAAACAAACTTATTTAATATGTGGTGTGGTTTAAGTGTTTGTGAGTTGGAAGTCTTAATCATTGGTACGTTTTCTTAAAACAGTTTTTTTTTCATCCTAAATCCAGCTAGTAATTACCGCGTAGCATATATAGATAAATGTTTATACAACTAGAGAGTTGTAAATGTTCATATATTTTGACAGGATTTTTCATCACCATTATAGGTTCATCCACTAAACTATTTGTTTAGTTTCCTGGCTAACGATTCAAGAGATAACGATGCACATTAGCACTTAATTTTTTTTAGTTTTAAATATTCATATCAACAAGGTTTATTACTTTTAACTGACCTATTTGTTTGCTTCCTAGGCTTACATTAAAAAAATGCTGCTATACATAACAGTTTACTTATATGGCACTATTTGGCACAGTCTCCGAGGCGCAGTTGGTTAGACGCCGGCTGTGAAACGAGAGGCCGCGGGTTCGATCCCCGCACCGAAACAAATATTTGTGTGATCCAGAGGTATTTGTTTCGGGTCTGGGTGTTTGTGAGACCGAAAAGTCTCTCGTAGTTCCTGATACCCACGACACAAGACTCGATCTTAGTGTGGGGTCAGTACTATGTATGTGACTGTTGGGTGTATGTATTTATTTATTTACATACCTGTGCCTTGGCCCGAGCCCTGACGAAGCTGAGCACGTGCATGGCGAGGCGCACGTCCCCCCGCGCCCGCGCCGCCAGCGCGCCCGCCACGCGCGGCGCCAGCGCCAGCGCCTCCGCTGCAGACACCCGGGCTAGCCGGGCTGATAGTCTGTCCGCACTCGCCCCCGCTACCCGCACTACCAGTGCTACTGCCCTGTCATATGTTATGTTATACAGGGTATATCAAGACTGCGACCGAAAACGAAGCCAGGTGGTAGTATTAGTGACTTCAGACACAATGCAACTAAAAATTCCGCAAAATTAATCGTCATTTTTTTTTGGTCTTTTTTTTACTTATCGTCGTATTTGGGTGATAAATACATATTTTTTTCCAAAATAATGATGTATACCTTTTTATTTTTAAAGACGCAATGATACTTAAGGGTTTAAATTACTATTTTCGCAAAAACTAAGGACTTACCACCTAAAAACAATGATTTTTAAAAAATTGTAAAAAATAATCTATCGCTTATTTTTCGAAATTTTGTTGCATTGTGTCTATAGCCACCAAAACTACCACCCGGCTTCGTTTTCGGTCGCGGTCTTGATATACCCGGTATACTATGAATGAATGACGAATGAACCGACCAATACAGGCACTTATAAATATAGGCACGTATTGTACATACATACGTACGTACGCACGCACGCACGTACGTACGAACGCACGCAGGTACGTACGCGCTACTAACGATAGTGCCCAACAACCTGTTAATAATTTACCACGCCTTATCACATTAAAGGAAAACATTGTGAGGAATTCTACATAGGTTCCATGAATACTTTTAAAAAATCGTATTTTAGGTCCTCTTATTCACTTTAGCTACGTAATTGACAATTACCATTGCCTTGTTTATAACGCGAGAAAAGCCGCCTTAAGTTTGCCTTCCGGTGCTTTCTGGTGAACTTTTTCAATACAGCGCTCAGAAAAGCAGTTTCGTGTTTAGCAGAGCACGTTTATGGACTGATATGCCATTATTTACTGTATAAAGTAAAAAAAAAAACAAAATAAATGTGTTTGGCATACCTGAGTGGCCTTAAAGACGGTGCGTACAAATCATTACAGATAGCAATAACAGGCCGACGTAAAGGCTGTGATTTGCCTTTTTTCTTGCCCGTGTCCATGGTGGCCGTACACCACTTCACTAACAACTCTACTGTTGGTAGAGGAGCACCGTCGATTTCATCTGAAATGATATTATTCCATCTTTAACGACAACATTCATCTTTAATATGGTTATATACTATTCTCTGACAATAAACAAGATTATTTAAAGTACTAACATGATCGTGTTATATGAATACACTCAACTGTCACATACATAGTCCTGACCCCGCACTAAGATCGTGTCTTGCGTCGTGGGTATCAGGAACTACGAGAAACTTTTCGATCTCACAAACACCCAGACCCGAAACAAATATTTGTGGTTCACACAAACATTTGTCTCGGTGCGGGGATCGAACCTGCGGCCTCTCGTTTCACAGCCGGCGTGTAACCAACTGCGCCACGGGGGCCGTCATATTAAACCAAAAAATTTAATTGAGGCCTCGTCGCTCAAATAAAACGTATTTCGCATTTCGATATTTTAAATTGCATGCATACGTTCACGGCTGCCTCCTTGAAGGGTAAGCAGCGGTATATACATTTCGCTTATCGCTATGTGTGCATCCAATTTTAGATTACAATAATCGATACAGCTTCAAAAATGACATACAACGCACTAAGATCTTACAAACCTAATATAAGGCAGTTGGGTCTCCTGTCGGCATCCAACACAGATCTCATTGAAGTGGAATTCGTCAACGCCGTGCGGAACGCTTCCGTACTTCGCTCATCTGACGCGTTCAGTTCTACCGGCCTGTATCCTGGAAACATTTTTGAAAGGATTTAAGATTAAATACCACTGCAATAACAAAATATTGTTAACAAGCGCCGTTAGATTCTAAAATGTTAGCTTTAAATCTTGATTTCTACATTATAACATTGCAATTGCAATGAGACTTTCAACAGAGTACCATTATTCCCGCTTTCCATTTACCTTCTAAAAAAAATCTAGAAAGCTCCGACAAATCCACTCTTAATATCAATCCCACAGTAATAATAGCGACAAGATTATTATCCATGTTTTTTAGGCATCTCAACAAAGTTCCATTTATATAAAAAAAAATCATTCTCAATTCTACACTTTTGTTTAATTGCAATGTATGGCGAGACGAGCAGGCCATTTGCTTGATGGTAAGCGATACGACCGCTCATGGACAGTAGCAAAACCAAACAACTCCATGAACAAAGCAATGCTTGGCCTTTCACTACGCTTGCCATCCTGAGACATCAGATGTTAAGTCTCATTATGTCCAGTAGTTATTGTAGCTACAATGTTCTTCAAACCGGAACACAACTGTGCATTTCCACTGCTGTTTGGCGGGAGAAATGACATTGCGGTGGTACCTACCCAAGCGGCCTCTCACACATGACAGACCTACCACCAGTATAACCACACTTTGCAAAGTCCCTTTGAAATATAGAATAAAATAAGAGCGTAACCAATTAGCCTGCATTCGCATATCACAGTCTTACCCAATTAGCACTCAAAACTACAAGCTTCTAAAACACTGACCAGTCAACTTAGCCAGTAGATGTGCCAGTGTGGTCTTACCCACGCCGGGTGGGCCACACAGCAACGCCACCTTGTGATGAGGCCGGCCATCTTCATCCATCTCCGGCTCGGCTTCTTTCTTGCCTTTCCATTTATTTGTTAATTGGAACTGGCCAGTCCTCTTGCTGAAACTGTTTCGTTGTTGTGGGTCCTTGGCTTTGAACTCTTTTTTGAATACCACCTGTAAAATGCAATGAGTTTGTTAAAGACACATTTTATTTTACATTGAGAACTCATAGAGTATTGATAAAAAATAAATGATTCATTTTTCCTTTATAATTAAATTATTTACACATGAACACTAAAATGAAGTCACAAAATGAATGTTGAGGGTTTCCTGCATTCATGCAAAACTTTGAGGGAAGCCAATGGTTAGTAGTAGATATCTTCCTCTAATAATAAAAACTAAGCATTATTTCACCATACTCATTGTCATCAAACATGATATCTTTTAAATATATTTTCACAATGACAATATTTCTATATAGTATTTGTGCACTCTTAGATTACCTTGTCCCACAAATGCAGCCAATGTAACAGAGCCCTGTTGACCGGTTCCTCTGAGAGCAGGTCCACATAGGACTCCGGCTTGTACTTATCCACCCACAGTTCGGTGTCTATATGTGTCTCCTTTTGTGACTGGGTTTGTGTTAGTGCTATTTGCCGTTCTTGCTCCTTTTGCAGTTTCATTTCTAACTGAAACATGTTGAATGAAAATGTTAGTGAATTGTGTAATTAATGCCTAGTAAAAAAGTTTACTTTTATAATACTGATATGTCAGATTGTCTACATTTCAGATGATAGTCAGTAAATTGCAATACAAGTAATATCCACTGGCAAAGGTTTTCGACACAACTGAACAAGCTGAACCTGGAACGCTACAAGCTTCCATGGACCTCAGCTATGGGTATTGCATAACAATGTGCCCAAGTATGTATTAAATTCCTAACAACCAGCAAAGTTAAAAAAAAAATTATAAATTCTTTGTACTCACAATTTTCCTTGCCTCCTCCCAAGTGCTTGTATAAGCCGCTTGCAAACTAGGTTGTTCTGCTGCAACATCTAAGGATTTCTCCCAGGAATCCTCTGACTCTATCTTCACATAAGCCCGCATACCATCTGAATTTGTTATAGGAAGAAATGGCCACCTGAAATCAGTCAATTGTATTCTCAAAATTCATTTTGTATGTTATTATTTTCAACACAATCATAAAATCAAGATGCCCTAGTCTTTAACATTTACATAAGCAATCTGACAATATGAAATCATAAGGCACTCTCTAAAAATTAAATGAATATCCTTACTCAATATACTATCCACACTTTCAATACAAACCTTGGTATATTAACAGACAAATTTTCTTTGTAATCATACAATGGTTTTGAATCACTGTGCAACATATTATTAGGTTCAGCCAACATCTGCCGTAACTTCCTGCCCTCAATAATTTTATTTATTAAATCTAAATCATTCTCTTCCTCAGTCTTTTGTTTTTTACTCGGCAAATCCAATTCATCAAAGTCTATATCTCCAACATCACCGAACAAGTCTTCTGCAGTCCTTTTGCTTGTACTATTTGTTGTTAACTCTTCATTGGGTTGTGATGGTGGTAAAGACATAAGAGTTCTCGGAAATTCATCTTGTATACTGCTTTGGGATAGTGTTTCAGGTTCTTGAACGGTTTTAGTGTGTGTTTGGGTTTTCGGTTGCTTATTGGTGGATGGACTTGTAAAATTAAGGCTTCGTTTGGCTGCTGCCGGCTTTTTTATTACATTAGCCTCTGAAAGTATTTTACCAAAAATGATAACATACTATTTCTAATAGAAAACATAAAATATACTCACAGAAGTAGGTAAAAATGTAACTTGGCAAGTAAAGACACTAATTATGGAACAGTATAATAAAACAACTATAACAATTTCCTAGAAATACTATCATTGTTTATTCATGGAATAAATTTAAATAGTAAAATTATATGTATATTATTTACCAGCGTGTTCTTCTTGTTCCTGCATCATTTCCAGCTCATCTGCATACATGAGCTCGTACTCCTCATCGGGATCAGGATAGTCACACATTTTTACCAATTTATTTATACCCAATATAAAAAATCACATATAAATCTATAGATAATTATCCTTTAATAATTCTTAAATCAGGTATGTGACTTCTATGTTAGAAATTATTGTTATTGTAATAAAATAAATCTTAAAAATTAACACACAAGTAAACAAAATAAAAAGGGCGCCTAAACTAAATTGTCAAGTTGACAGCTGTCAGTTGAATCATTGAATGAGTGTAACGGATCTGGCTGTACGATTAGCAGTTCTTTGCATTTTATAATTTAATAAAATTACATTCATGTGAGAGAACTTGGACCCAGCCCTTGATAATATATGAAGTAGGTACTTAAGTAATCTATGTAATATTAGTATCTGTCTCTCTTCATCCACAGTAGTCCACTGCTCAGCATAGGCCTCTCCTAGGGATCTTCCCATCGACGTGTTGTATACCGCCTGGATGAGGTCTATTCTTTAGCCTAAAAAATTGGTTATAAAACGCTGGATACTATCGTACGAAATATAGATTATTGTTACATTAAAATATAGGTTACCACTTTATTATTTTTAATTCGTAAAATAGAAAACATATAACAAGTAGATTTTTAAAGTCCAAATCCTTATGAAACAAATAAAACAATATTATGTAATATGAGATGTACATTAAAGAGTAGGTATTAATAAATATAGCTACTAAAATATATCATCGAATTATTCCATATCAGTTAGTTCGTCAGAGTGATCGTTTAATTATATGAATATAAGCTATCGTAAGAAAGCTTAATTAAAATTAATAACCTGTAACCTGTAATATTGCGATAACAGTTGTAATGGAGAAGGAAATGAAAGTAAGTAGACAACGCATGTTGAGCGGCACCATGCGGCAAATAGTATAGTTGAACGGCTGACCTTTCAGGAATTCGAACAGCTTCTGGATCTCGGCATACTCTCGCTCATCTAGTTGCAAAAATATTGCATTAGCTGTATTCCTTTTTTATTTGGAACTACCAGGTATCAAAACAGCAAGTGCAGATCAAACTGTCGTAAATCGTATCAATTACGAGATAACCATACCGTTCTTGTCGACACAATTGTGGGGGCCTTGTCGAAACGAGTCAAGTATAAGTTGGACAAGAAACGTGACACTTACTCTTACGTGGGTCACTATTACTGGTTGTCCATCATCATGCACGGTGTAAGCTACAGTAAGCGGATGAAAATCGAAGCCCTTCTCGCCCTGGGACACCAACCGCTGGGGCCGAAGTCCGGTGAATTTGTAATAAGTAATCTTTCCAGCCCCCCCCCCCCCCCCCCCCGGCTATCAAAAGGTTGTTAACAGGTTTACTTTTGTTCAAAAGAAAGAACGGTCAGCAACGATTTAGTTATCTCGTAGCATTGTTGAATCCCATGAGAGTTTGTGGCTATACTTACTATCAAGCAGGCCACCAGGTCGTTTACTTATAAAGTACATAAAAAAATCTAATACAACTCATGAGAAAATTAATAAAGATTAAATACTAGTAGAAGTAATAAGATAGAGGAGATCGATCTTACTTCTCCTACAAAGGATCAAGTCTAAATACGCTGTCACTTTACTAATATAAGTAAGTGCATATAGGCAAAGATTGTAGGTATCCTCACTGTAACAGACAATGCGTCTCTCCAACACGATCGCCAATATTTCCTTAATCTCTTCAGTAGTCAGATCTGCCAGGATAGCTGACAGAATTAATGGTGTGTACGTCATAAGCGTAGTTAACATTAACGTAACAATTACGGACGTCTGTATAATCTGCAATTATTAGGAACTCAAATATATTACCTCAAGTAGGTAGACTTTCTATGTAAACTTTTGAATACAAAGAATTGATTAACGTAAACCTGCAATAATATTTTGAAGCCTTGTTGTGAATAATTAACGGATTATTATTCGAAAAATTTGTTTGGTTTTCTAAGATATAACAGTCTAAGAGACCTTATTATGAGCACAAATCAAACATACTTAATTTGGTGGGTGGCAAGAAGACATCATAATTTTTATTTCCTTCGCTCAAACTGAAATCTAAAGTCGTTCGAAAGGGACAAAACATTCCATAACTAAAATAGGTTTTAAATCTATCTACGAATAAGACCGTAAATAGGTATCTACTCGCAGACTATGTATTTTATTTTCAGGAACATTTTTCACGACCAATTGAAAATTAACCTTTGACAACTTTAGAAACGCCTTACAAATACAAAAAAATAATCTGAACGTTTATTAAGGTATACAAGGATTGTAAGATATACAAGGAAGGATATATATTCTTTATATAGCTATTTTTTCTTACCTGATCTTTCAACCACTTAAAATGATTCTTGGTTCTTATTAGCGTCTCAGGTACCATTACAATTATACGGGTGAAAGTCTGAGAAAGGAAAAAATAAACTTCAAAAGTTGTGACTTTAACTTTAGATATCACTTAGCATTATGTCTCTACGGCTTTATTCATAAACTGTTTTAACACCTATTTTAGGTATCGAATGGTTCGTCTTCTTCGCTCAAACTAAATTTAAAAGTCGTACGAAAGCATTCAATAACTAAAATAGGTTTTAAAACTGTCTATTAATAAAGTCGGTATACTTTACCAGCATCTGCACCGGATCGTTAGTGTACTCCAAGCTGTCCATTATCATCTCGTACATCTGTATGTACCTTCTCGGATGATGCTTGCTGTGAGATCCGCAGTCGAAGTTATTATTCTGAAGTATCTTCCGCATGCTTTTCACGCGACAGTACAGCAGAGCGAATATGAATACCAAATGGAACCATTCAAACACCTCAGCATGCCAAATTACTATATTAAAAAGACCACTTAGATACACATGCGTTGTAATCGAGGAATGATGTTCAAAAAAATAAGAAAGAAAACAAATTCGAAGAATGCAAACTAAGCAAATGACCGATATTAAAAAAATGCGTAGCAAGTTGTACGCATTCGCGTTGGACTTCTCGTCAACGAGCGGTTACTTCTTATAATACCGCAGCAAGTACTCATTCTTTTTCCTCACAGAAATTATTACGTAGAACAAATATCTGGATATTTCAGCGCATTGGAAATATGGTAAGAAATCACGCTGAATAAAAAATAAAACTATTACAGATGAGGTGAAAAGGAGGCAATAACATTTTGCTATCCAACGCGCTCGCTTGGTTGTAAACTGATGGTAGTAACCGAAGAGTAATCTTATGTAAAGGTAAAACTTGATATTACACACTGTCTCCTCCGCCATGACGTATTCAACTTCCACAAGATACCTTCAACACTTCCAGAATATCAAAGAGTTGCATTATGACGCATGAACACTAAAATAATATCTATCCACGGTTACATTATAAAGTTTATTTATAAAGGCAATTAGGTATATTTAAATGTAAGTGCCAATGACGCTGTAAAATAAAATTTAAATTCTAAGAAGCACTAAAGTTCTATTAATCATGTTTCATAATCAATATAAAAAATTATTATTTTTAAAGCACCGTGACATACTATGTTGTATATTACAAATCTATATTTATATCTATCTACCTATATCCATACATGTAATTATAAGTAACTGATCGATGTCTGTACAATATCTTCCATATTTGAAAAACTATTACGGGGGGACTGTATGAAAGTAATAGAATCGAAAACAATAATCATTAGAATTTTTGTCTGTTTGTCTGTGCGGTTGTGCGCGATAATCTCAGAAACGGCTTAACAGATTTCGCTGAAAATTTGTATGGAGGTAGCTGACACCCTGGACACACACATAGGCTATTTTTATACCGAAAATGAAGTGTTCCCGAGGGATGAGCAAGGAATTCATATATATTTGTTACTCTTTTAAACTCGAAAGGGATGGGATTGGACAGGAATACATGCCTTGATTGCATATAACAGGACGGGCCGGGAAAAGCAGTACATAGGACGGCATTGAGTTTGAATATAAATAAAACAGTACGAAAAATGATATGTTGCTAATGTAGACTGGACTCGAAAAGAATCTGCATCCGGGCGGAGCACGGCCGGCCCCTTGTAAGTTAATATATGGACAGCTAGATATGCTGATATACTGTATGACGGACATAAGTCATTTCAAACCCTCAAAGTTGCGTTTCTCCTCCTCGCGCATGATGTTGTGCCATCCTGTCCGATTTTTGGCGACTGAACCCATTCAGCCACGGTCATGCTGAGTGTGGTGCGGAGTCGAAGTTGCGTTCACAGAGCTGTGTAATCAGGTTTTGGATGTAGAGCCTCGATGCTGCATACCTCTAAAATAACTTTTCGTCGTTTCTTTTTCTACTGCGTTTATTTATGTTAAGCTACGTTTAATGTTACGTGTCATGTGTCAGTAAAATAACACAGCTGTTCCTCTTGCTTTTATTTGTACTCTTGTATTTATGTTTACTTTTTTTCAAAACTGTAATAGCGGTTGCAAACAAGTTGGTGTTAATAGATAGACAAAAGACTAAAAAATCATGTGTAGTAAAAGTAGTTTGTGATTTAATCAGGTTTGTGAAATATTACAAGTGAAAATCGTCTCTGGTCTCCCAAAATAAATTAATAGGCAATAGCTATTAAATATGAATGACGATTTTTTAAAACAAAAGTGTCAAATTGAAAAGAAGGCACTTAGGTTTTATATAAGGTATATCCAGACTGCGACTGAAAACGAAGACAGTAACTGTTAGTATTAGTGACTTCAGACATTAGACATAATGCAACTAAAAATATTTTGTAATTTTTCACTTACCGTCGTATTGGGGTTCTAAATATTAAATACATAGTTTTCCTAAAATACTGATGTACCCATAGCTTTTTATTGTTAGGGACGCAATGGTACGCAAGAGTTTAAATTACTATTTTCGCAAAACTAGGTATTTATCACCCCACCCACGCAAGATGATTATTAAAAAATTGCAATATAATCTGTCGCTTGTTTTTCGAAACTTTTATTTTTCATTGTGTCTGTAACCACTAGAACTACCAACTGCCTTCGTTTTGGTTCGCAGTCTTGATATATCCGGTAGGAGGCTAATCATTATTTTTGATGTATTCTCTACAAATACCTTATGTTATTCGCTAACAAAATTGCATATGTCTTACCATAAATGTCAATGACAGTGTTTCTGTCGCCTTCCATTTGATAATTATTATTGCCAAGATCGTAATCCTCGCTTCCTTATCCTTCTTTTTTCTCGTGCATGTTTAAAGATCAGCAATGCAATGCTCGCATTCCATATGTTTAGTGAATCGGTCCCTAAACGCATATTTTCATTTTTAGGATTGACATTTGCTCGTTGATAGAAAACATCAGGGTCATAGAAAAATAAAACAACCTTTGTATGTATACGAAAGTTTTTTTTAATAATTGGGTATATTTACAGTAGGTTAATTAACAAACTTGAGTTACGTGAATCGAGGTACGAATACCTGGCCAGGAGAACATTAAGTAACGCATGTCCACGCTCAATATATCTATATAATATCTTACGAGATCTCCAAATTCGTACAACTGGCCATTTTTGACTTAATTAATTATTGGATTACCATCATTATGCCGACCCCTTGGAGCAAAATTAAACATACACTTATATTTTTGATACTTATGAGTAAGGAATACTGAAGTGTCGGACACACACGGGTTCCGTAGCTGAGATTGGGGAGATCTCTGTTTAATTTTCTTGCATAACTCTTTTATACTTATTGAATATTTTAGCAAATACCTATTCTTTGCTCGTTTGCTTTGATAGACAAAAGTAAGAAACATTATAAGCCTGATATAATAAGCTTATTATTACCAAATTCAACCAACTAAATATTAATGAGTGTTTTGAAAAATAATCGTAATTCTATTACACTTCTGATTTACAACGAACAGAAGCGCCCTTCATTAGCTACCATATGTCAAAACCCTATCGTTCTCAAGTTAATCAGGCTTCGACGAAAAATCATAGAAGTTCTAAATATTCTTAATAGCTACGGACCCTTAAAATGGACTTAAAATCGTAACAATGTGGTCATTTCAATTTCGAAATATCCATTAACTACTTCATACATTAAGAAGACGGATAAAATACCTACCATGCTTACCAAAGTAACTAAAAAAATAAATACGGCACCAATAATATATATTACAATCATAAATACAATTACAACAACAAATTGTGACGAAGTAAAAAAACAACGAAACGATTCACAATGAATAATAAAACATAAGATTCAAATAACATCACAGACGTCTACTTTCACCTAATGTTAATGACTTGGAACATATTTATGAGATTCCTTTTTTTATATTTTTATAATAAATACCTACGTACACACCCCATCTTCGTGAAACTCCACTAAACAATTTTAACTTACCTATGGCACTCGGCACGGAGCACACGGCTTCCATCATTTCGTATTTTAACATTATCAGTACTGATAACTAAAATGAATGATTCTATTGTCTTTGCCTCTAAATAGATCTGTCTTAAAAAGCAACAACCTTCAATGACATACCATTAAGCCAAAAAAACCGATTACTTTTAAATTTAGTACATTTTAATACTTAATTAATTAAACAAATTTCAAACAGGAAAATTACAACTGGCTATATAGGTAAGATAGTCAATTTTGCAATCTAAATCTACAGACCGTTGAATGGAAAACAATCGCACGACGTCGCTTCGCGCCGACATTACGAAGCGCGTCGTGGAGAAGCAAAACCATCAAACCGAGTGCCTCAATCCATTGTCTAAACTATACTAACGTTTAAGACTTAGTGTTACTCGATATTACTGTACAAAACGCTTATTCATTCGCAAAATTTGACCTATTTGTTATTAATATATTTCATTATATTATATCAAACAAGTCACCCCGCGCTTTAAGCCGGCCATCTTTAAATACGTACACTTCATAGAAGGGTTTACCGGAATAAATTCCTATAGAGTTCTTGCTTTATTGCATCCTCCCGCCTGCCAGACATTTCACTAGTATCATCTAACTACGTATGCGATTCGTATCATAATAGGATTGCGTCTACCGCACAGCTTTTCAAGGAAATATTTCGTCATATCCTTGCATGTTTTAAATGTATGTATATTATGTTTAGAAGCGGCGGTGGCGCGTCCAATCGCGTTTGGGCGGCGGCTTAGGGCGCCACAGGCTTTTTTGTTTTGGATAGCAAAATGCTAGAATATCGATAGCGCTAAAACCGGAGCTGTGTAGTGTGGTGTGGTGTGTTGTGATCAAGTGTAGTTTAGTGTGATGTAGTGTAGTGTAGTGTGGCGTGGTGTATTGTGTTGTAGAGTAATGTAGTGTAGTAGTGTAGTTCACAATATCCAAGATGGCATAATCTTTGAGTAGTTTTTGCACAAACTTGAAATTCAATATATGTAAGAAGCAGCATCAGCAATCCCATATAATAAGAATCACTGATTATACGGCAATACGATCATTTCACTACATTTACGAAACTCTTAACACACTAACTTACAGCTGTTCTATTGGACTAAGGGGCCGTCGCGGAGGTCCACCGCCGCCCTCGAGAGTACCAGACAAATACTTATTACAAACATATATTAAAAGTGCAGCATAAATTATTTTATGGTGGGGTTCGCGCCACGGTAGCGACCGACCCCGGGCGAGAGGCAGCGCGTCCATCTCAGATTGCATGGATCTCATTCTCACGTGGTCCGAAAAGCTTCTCTACTGATGAATTCGACATTTCTTAATTTTTTTTGACTAGATTATCACATTCACACTTTTTCGAATGTCGTTTTCGTACAGTATTCCCCCATTATCCGTCTAATATGTGCGAGCGTCTTGGCCAACCATTTATATTTTATTTTCTACACGATGAATATCCTTGAGCAATCATACATTTTGTTACTTGCCTTTGCTAACGAAACTAATATATTTTTAAGAAAATAGATCCTCAAATTTTATTTAGAAATATCGGAATGTAATGATGGCATGTGTAATCAGATTTCTTTAAACCAAAGAGGTTATCGTCTTTAATTACAATTGCCTAAACGGTACATCATAATATTATGGTAATTGGTAACATATTTCATAAAGGAATAAACGCACTGAGATTACATAGCATCAAACCAGTCAGATTTGTTACAACAATCACTGGATTAATCTAATTTAAACTACTATACATAGACGAGCATGATAAATACATTAATTACGGCAAATGAAACAACAATAATAACAACGTATAGTACTCAACAAATGTAAAGTAGCTTGTAGCTCCAACACTAGATAAGCCCGAGCGAGCTCCTGCACAACGGGCCGAAACCAATCTATACACAATCATACGTCACTCAAAACCGTTTGATCAAGACCCCCGCACATTGAAAATTGGTATCAGACACGACTGGGGCGTTCAGTCAGTGCCAACCTGAGTACCGCCACCTCCGTGTGTCAGGCGGCGGTGAGGGCGTGGGGGGGCGCCGGCGCGGGGTGCGCCGGCGCGGGCGGGGGACTGTCCACCGTGCCGCACGCCTTCAGCTCCGTGAACACTTCAGTGAAAAACCCTGGCTCCGAGTTGATCCTGAGCATGTTGAAGGAGAGCCGGTCGACGATCAACAGGCAGCGGTCCCAGAACTTATCTTTAGAGTCTTCGACTAGGAAGGGTTTGAGCGGGTAGGAGATCTCGTTGCCCATGTAGGAGTAGGAGAGGTAGAGACAGGTAAGCACGACGGCCTGCAGCTCCTGCGGGCGCGCTATCCGCTCGCCGTCCACCAGCTCGCGCACCAGCATGTATACGAACACCACGTTCGCAGGGTTTATGAATGCCACGTCCTGGAACATACACGTTCACTCATTCGACATCACAATTAATGAAGAGTTTATTAGCATATTTAAAACTAGTTGGAGATGCTTGTTGGAAGTGCTCGAGCCGTGGTTTAGATCGCAAAAGCTACAAGTACACATAGATCAGCTGGATCGGAGCGGTACAATAGTCTCGCAAGAAACCAACTTTAAGTTACTGACCATCATACATATTAGTCGAAAACCTTCACAATAGTATACGCAAGTAAGGAGTAGGTATTTCGAGTTCAGCTTTTATTCATCAGGTTTCTCCAATGTCAACATGTGTGGTTTATTTGAGAGCAAGTGTGTTGCAATAAAAAATAGCACAAGATACTGTTGCAGCTACGAGATGTCTACTGCTTAAAATAGGCCTTCCCCAAATGTTTCCGCTGTGACCCGCAAGCAGAAAGAGGTCTGTGACCTGAGACTATTTGCTTTTAAAGAGGGACGTCTGTGTTTCTATGCTCCATATAACATATTCATGTCCCTCTCTCATATTTACATAATAAGGTTTAAAACATATTAATTGCGACACTAATTGTATTCCTCTAAAAATAATCATTTCTTTAGGCTAAAGTTATATTTTACTGACGCAAACAGGTTTAATAGTGTCTTTCTCCAGTCTATTTTAAACACCATTGTCATGGACTAACTTTTTTAGATTATCGATTTCTCATATGAATAAGGTGTTTCGATTGACCCTGTACTTCGCTTGCCTGTCATGAAATTGAATGGTTATTATTGCCTAAGCCCAACCAGATACAATATACAATGTTATTATTGATGAACGTGTTAAATTGAGTATTGATATTTTATTGGCATATTTATATCAGTCTGCAAACTTCGGAATGACAACTTGAAACTTCGAGCCGAGTTTCAAGTGTCGTTGAAGCGTAGACAGACGTTGAAGGCTTAATACTCCATGACACAGCATTTCATAAACACGCTAAGTTTCATATGAGTGACGTCATAAAACTATTATTTATTCACGGCATATTTAATCAACAATGAAAGTAGTTTTCTAAGAATGACCTTTAATTTTCTAGCGCCATTCACGTCGAAATATGGCAATTTCAAGAATTAAAAATGCATTTGCATGCCCTCGGGCCTCGTGTGTTAATGGTCTTGATCGTCGCACCTTCCCTACAAGCCTGGCGTTTCATTCAATAATAAATTGCGCAGCCGGCCGATGAGTCAAGCCGGGCCAATCGATAAGTTTAAAGCCGTAACACCGAAATCTCCCACCTTGTTCTTTACCATCGAGGGGAGTTTGTTTAGACAGAGACGGCTATATTGGAGCGAGGGTGATTACGCCTCGAATTTCCTAAAGGCCACAAAACTTCGGAATTCTGACGCAACGCAACTCATTTATACGGTTTTACGGTAAATGTTGTAAAAGTCCTAATTTAGATTTCTTTTGTACAATTGACGAAATTGTTTGTACGTTGTTACATTTAAATTTATAATTGAAATGGAAACTAAAATTGTAAGGAATCCTTAATTTAGGCTCCTTTTGTTGCGCTGGAAACAAGAAAAGGGAATGCGAAATTCTGTTGCGAATTTTCTGTTCTTATTTATATCTTTTTGGAAAGATGTTTTAGTAACGAAATTCATTGTTGGGGAAAGGTCAAGTCCTTATTCGAATATAATAGTCATTATTTTCTTATAAATACTGAATACATAGGATGAATGTGGAATATAATTAATTTATTTTCATACCTAGTTAATATTGAAATAAATAGTTGTTTTACGACAAGTAGTTGATAGTTAATCAATGAAAGCTACCGTACAATGATGGCCGTAGAACAATAGATTTGACTACGAATTGTATTTCGATACCCTTAATACATTCCCACTTTAATCTGGTCTAGTACAACCATAAATCCATTAAAACCATCCCCAAAAGTCGGTTCTAAAACGGTAGAGTCTTCCTGTAGGTCGTTAAAACTACAATACAAATGAGTCAATTCGTATATACTTGATAAATACAGTTCATACACTACCAAACAGAAAATCGCCTTGAAGAAACAGCTTTGCTGATATATTTCGTTTGGTGAATGGGATTATTGCAGACCCAAAAGCAGATAGTATTATTTATATTAGAGGCGTCAAACGAGCAAACGGTTCACGTGACGCTAAGTGTTCACCACCGCCCATGAACATGCAAACCAGGGCATGGAGATTAATTGCAGGCCTGTAAGGTGGAAATAGGCTCTAATAATAGTATACCAACGAATAGTTACAAAGCCTTGGTGTAGGACGTTAATGCTACAATACAAATGGACAGGCTAGACCGGGGCGGCACTGCCGTCATATAGAAAACTTATGAAAATAACAGCAATGTTGCATATTGATTGATAAGTGAAATTGTTTTATCCGCTCAATTATTACCTTCCCTAATGGCGGAAGGTCATCATAACCTACATGGATGTATCACGTTTCGGTTCCAGTCAACCGTGTTTGGTTGTTCCAGGACGGCATAGTTGTGTGTACCAGAACTAGATACCTTCTCTTCTAGTCGGTCCTCTATTTGAATTGGCTTTGCCATCGGATGCATTACTGGTCGTTTCAGTACAAAAAAGCCGCATTGATTAGATGTAGCTTGCCAAAAAACCGAAATGTCTTGGATGACAACGAAGAAAATGATAACCACCATAAAACAGACTGATATGAAGACATATGAAAAAAATTGTCACTAGAGTTCACAAATTGTATTTCTTTAAACTTGCAATATGTTGAATAAAGGTGCGAAAGTTTTTACACTAGCCAATATTCCACTGGAATAGAGGAAGTAAAATGTTGTCTGAATGAACAAAGTTTTATAACTTGGTTATTTTCTGTGTAAGAACTTATGAGATAACTTTGCCCTATTCAAATAACCTAGATCTTGAAAGACGACACATTTTATTGCGTGTAAAGGAACGTCTTTTTGTCAAGTTACCTAAGAATTTCAAGGCATTAGGTATTCTAATACTTGTATTTAAATGTAGTAATTTAGATAAATTACTAGATGACTTACGTAATAAAGGTCACTGCATGCAAGGCGCCACCAACAGGTCGCAATAAAAATCCTTGAAAATATATGTTTAGGAGTAGAATTTTTGCGACCGAAGATGAGAGAGAGTTTTTTTTTTTGCGAAATAATATTATTTAAATGATTGAATAATCAATTTCCTACGCCTGCATTAAACCTCAATATCAAATAATAACTAAAATTAATTAATTAGAGGATTAATATGTGTGGGATTGTTAATTACAGACCTTTACTACTAGAAAATCGTATAAAACAGAGGTTTATCTTTAGCATACCTAAACAATAAATTAACTAGTGTATCTACATCCCACCGACCCGTGAGCCTTTTTAATTAAAAAAGTAAATACCTACACATTTTTCATTTAATTAAGTCAGTGTTTTTGTACCAGAACAAAATCATGTTTTTTTTATTTGAGTATTCTAGTTTCAAGATTCATTAGCACGCCACGTAGACTAGTTTGTCGTTGACTTTTGACCTACATAATCTTCGTATTACTAAATAATTTACTCGTCCATTTTTGGATGGATCGATAAGCACCGTGGACTATATTTTACTTTTACACAAATCACAATTGACCGGTCTTTTCCTTGAAACTTTACGTATTTTTAGCGGTAGGAAATTCGAAATTAAGTTGAAAAGGACTTATTCAAGAACCCAATCAGCGAAAATATAATTTCGTGACAAATGTACCACTCATGTTCATCATAATTTTTAGTCCACTAGAATTTCACTGCTAAATATAAGCTAATTGTATATGTAAAGACTTTACAGTGACTTGTTCGGGGCGATCTGCATCTACACCATCACTAGCAACATTCTGCAACCTATCTTAACTTGTCTGTCCACCTTGTATTTATCAAAATAATTTCCAATCAATATTGTATTACTTACAATAAGTTTAATGTGGCTCTCAAGTTACATTAATCATTTATTTTAATGGCTTTATGTCAATTGACCTTCTAAATTATTTAAAAAAATGTCATGGTTTTTATATTCTCCTACCAACCCTTATCACGCTTTCATGGGCTTGGCGTAACAAGATTTTATGGATGTTGTAAACGGATTTGGTTTATAATATTACATTACGTTATAAAACTTATGTAATGCCATTGAATGCCTACTTCTTCCCTTTCCAGGGCTTTTTGAACCGTGACCAAAACGCATTTTTTGGGTGTAATGCCATGTTACCCTTAAGACGTCAACCTTTTCGAAAAAACACTAACAATAATTATCCCAACTACACTAGCCTTAATACAAAGTAACTATTAGTACCTAACTAACATAAGAATCGAACGTAAAACGTTACGACTCATTGTAACGTATACTAACTCTTAAAGGAATAAAGCAATAATATATTTTGAGTCTGAAATATCCAATAAAAATACTTCTACGAGTAGGTACTCGAAGGCTTAAAATATATCAATATTTTCTAACCAAAAATAAACCGCGCCAACAAAATATGAACTAATAAATAATAATTGGACGTTATCTACGTTGTATCTTCCTTTGATATATTTCAGAACGAAAATAGCTTCAATAGAAATGGAGGCAGAAATGTTATTCGATAGCCTGTAGGTATTATTAAAAGGTATTTCTAAATGGAACGCGTGGGATGTTACGGACATCTCGGAACGTGAGAGTAGGTGTTAATTCTGAGTAGCTTTATCTGCAACGCCCCCGGGTAGTGCTTAATAATTCTGCTGCAACATTATTAGGCATGTGTAGTCTGAAATAACAGTCAGAAATAACAGAGGGCGCCACCGACATCTGTGATTATTTACTTTTAAATTATGTTATTACCCGCAAACGAGATTATTAGGAACACAGACGTAAACAGAGCTTATAATTGTAGTCATGATATTATAAATATTTTTATATTTTAAAGATACCGTCAGTCTTTCCAATACTTTTCTGTATTATGGTTTAAAATATCTCCCAATACGAGCACTAGTTACTCTATATTATAACGGCTAACTTGAATAATCTGATAAGACATTGGCTTATTTAGAACTAACAATAAGAACGTTACCAATATAAATTGAATACTCCAAAATCTAAATCCTATGATACCAGATTCAATCCAGATAGGTATTAAAAAAATATCAGGTCGTGTATCCCACCCAAGCTGCCGCTAAATGAAAATACAAATTATAGAATTCTTTACTAAATTCACATTGTATTTTAAAGTTTGTGTCATTATATTTTCGGGCATAAGATGGGAATGGAATGGAAGTGACTTCAACTAAGAAGCTTCGTGTAAACGTAGCACTTCGTGTTATTTTCATATCCACTTGAATAACCAACCCCAAATATTATCTAAGGACCAGTAAAATGCGGTAACTCCAGTAAATTATTGCGGTTAACATCTCTTGCAAGAATTATTGATGGGCAATGCTTTTAGGGAATTGCACAAGCGGAGGGTGCCGTGATAAACCGCTGCAATAACGTGTGGTTTAACATATCTCACCAAATTGTGTAATATATTATATGCACTTATCTTGTTCAACCTATATTAAACGCCATTTAGACGAGGAGTTTTTCGCGGCGAGAATCGTATGCGAATATCGCATGACATAACCGCCATAGATTATCGTGTTCTGACAAATGTTTACACGATGCTATTTATATCATTACTTTAATTAATTGACATTGACAGCCATTGATTGACAGCCTCCGTGGCGCAGTTGGTTAGACGCCGCCTGTGAAACGAGAGGCCGCGGGTTCGATCGCACCGAGACAAATGTTTGTGAGAAGCACAAGTATTTGTTTCGGGTCTGGGTGTTTGTGAGACCGAAAAGTCTCTCGTAGTTCCTGATACCCACGACACAAAACTCGATCTTAGTGTGGAGTCAAGACTATGTATGTGACTGTTGGGTGTATTTATTATTATTATTATTATTTTTAATCGTATCTTCGAGATGAAAAACTCTCCCCGTGTGAATGAGGCTTTAGGGGCGTAAACTAAGACCCTCATGTTATATTCTTAAAGGGAATACAAAGCAATCGAAACTATTGCTGACCAATAAAACCAAGGCAGAAAACTTGTTACTTCTTCATTGAATTTCTTTAGACAATAGCAATAACGTGCCAACTGTTTGCTGCAATCAAAAACGCAATCAATAATATGACTGCAATGCATAGAAGTCTAACTTTTGGTCTTACAAATACTTTAAACCGAATGGTTGTTGAGTGTTAAGATTTCAAGTAGAAACAACGCTACGAACACCTACAAAACTATTAGAACTATTAAGTTACGGCAAGAGTTTTCCTTCACCGTTATAGTGCGTGGTGATTGATTATCAATACACACATGACTCCGAAAAGTCCGTGGTGTGTCGTGGTAATTGACCCCGCGACCACCGTGAACATGTTGACAGTTGCGTCTGGTCCGTTTAACAGGCCACCCCGCACTTATGGTCAGTGAAAATTAATAAAAGCAACACAGCAGTTCAACCTTGCTGCGATAAGATAGTGAGAATTATGGCAAGGCCGACACAGATAGGGGTAACTGGACACGTGACGAGGGAATTTACACGACTCATAAATCTTTCTATATTAGTCATGCACGTGCCATTGTGTGACTGCCTCGATGGCCCAGTGGTAAGGTACGATTACAACGCTAAGGTCTCGCGTTCGAATCCCGGGTGTGTGTGTGATATTGGATGTCTCTATTGAAAATCAGCACACAAAGCGAAACGTGGGTGTCCTAGTAGCACCTCTGCCTATCCCTTCTGGGAAAAGGCGTGAGTTTATGTATGTATATGTACGTGCCATTGTTTAGAAATGATATCCTACCACACCGTATACACATAACATTACTTCACATTGGTTTTCTGAGAGGCAGTGGTACTAGGGTCAAGCCAGCCCATTCGTACTGCAGTTCTGGTTGCAGCGTACTTCTTACACTTTCATACCAAATAAAACAATCTCTATCAGCTGAGGGTCATATGCTTGAAGGGAAATAGTCTCCTACAACACGTGGATTTTGGAGTTTGGGTCGTCCACTATACTGATGTCGCTATACCGATGTTATTTATATAAAAATAGGTTTTATTTACTAACTAGTGTAATATTTACAGTACTAGAATTATTTAGCCAATCGTATGGTTTTCAACCCATGAAATGACTTAATTGTTGCGGCTACCGTACCCCGAATGGCAGTAACCACGCCCGAAAATGACTTCACTTTCTCCACAACAGTCAATTCTCATACACCGACGTCGGTAATAAGCTGTCTTTTGCTCAAACCAGAGTTTGCCAATTCTAATTGACAATATTCTAAGATTTTATATAAACGAATAAATAATACTTCGATTGATTAAATGCTGATCTTTTTTGTGACTATTCTATTCTTTAAAATAAGATTAACATAATATATATTTCCAATTGGTAACAACTATCAATCAGTGTTTATTGTCCAGTATTTTTCGTGAATTAATTTCACTGCCTGCACAGAGGTTTTTCTTGTTTCTCCTGTTTGGCTTTGTTTCTGTTTTCTCTGATATTTATATTTGAGAAAATCATATTGTGGTGTCTGAATATTGAATTACATTGATGCCTTTAACGTTTTCAAATGGACCTTAAAGATACCTATTACCTACACATATACTTCAAATGTTATCCGATAAACTAAAAGATACTTCATCTTTCAAAACATCTGATCAAAAATTGATTTGTTGCCCTCAATTTAATTTGCCGTTCTCGAACCTCAGATAACATAAATAAGATCCCAGAACAGCCGATATCATCTCTACTGCGACATAAAAAAATTGAATCTCGGCTTGTGCCAAGCTGGAGTCCATCTGCATTGCGTCTTTTTACAAGCTACTTCTTTTCGGGTTAAGTATTTGGTAGTATTTGTAAATAAATGGCCTACGATTGTGATCGGAATTAACGAAAGGTCGAAACACAAGCAAATCACACAGAATCTATCCTTGGCACAAAAATTCCTACAAAAAATTTGAAGGGCTAGTGCTAACCTTACGACATGAGATATGGTGCTTAATATAAATCAATAGGTAAAGTATATCAGGCAAAATTGGTTTTTATTTGAATTTTAACTAAGTATTGGTGCTAACTTCCTGCTACTTAAACTTAGCTTGATGCATGTCAACGCCATCTATTAACAAAAGTAAGCAACTGTAGCTTTATGCAACGCACTACAAACGGCTTATCCATTCACCGACTATGGGCTATTAAGCCTTAAAGCTTCATTATACCTTTCTTAAATCAATACAAAGATGTAATTTACGAGGGCTTTTTTCTCAATAGCATTATAAGTTACTTGTATCTGTTAAAATAACAATCACAAAGTCAAATAAAATAACATATTTTCTTGCGCCGTTTCTTCTTTACAGCTAAAACACGTTCCGAAGTGGTGGTAGCAAAAATTAACGATTCAAAAGATCTTGTAGAAAACTACTTGAATAAAGACTATTTTGATTTTGATAAATACATATCATGGTTTGCGTAACTCCAAAAACTTAAGTACCTAATTGTAAAACAGAGATCCCTGATATTCACAAACACAGCATGTATGTATACTGTTTAACCACTGTCTGGGATTATACCCTTTTACCCCGCTGAATCCCGATTGCGATCTCCGCTATGGTTTTTAATATCGACATGAAAGGTGTCGTGGCGTCACAAATTACTCGCTACACTAAAATGCCTGCGAACCCCTATGTTTTGTTTCACCGTCAAAGGCGAAACAGGGTGGAACGCACCTAAAGTGAGAAAAACGACGCACTTTTTATACTGTGGAATTTTCAACGTAAGAATTAAAAAGTTATAATAGCTTTTATTACCCATTTTCAGAAGAAAGGTTAGTATTGATTTAAGAGCATTGTAAGTTAAAGAATAAGTACATTGAAATGAAATAAGATAGGTAACAAGAAAAAACCGTAGAAGATATCTAAGATTATTGTAAAACTATTTCTTTCTTATTATTTTAAAAACATAACAAATGTTATGAATATTCAAACAATGGTATATATTTTGATTGAATTAACTTGGTACTTGGTTGGTTTTAAAACATTTGCAGGCTTGTGCCGCTAGATGTCACTTTTCTACAGTTTAAAAGTCTATCATCATAACATGTCACATTTTTTTATTGTAAAATGTATTAAATTTGTTAGTATAATATGTATTTATTAATGACGGATTGTTCTAATTAAAGTATAGTCTGGAAGACCCAATTCCTTTCCCAATTCAAGCAAGATTAAGACAAAATCTGTACTCATCGTAATAACCGACTCTATCATCATACATAGGACTGAAGTGGTAGAGTTAAAGTATATGCAGATTCGAATATAAACCTGTCGGAATTGCATATTATTATTATCGAGCTATTATTATTTACATGCATAAATTACATACATTTTTCATGCATAAATATTTCAAATTTAAAAACCAGGTGTTATAATAAACATTCACTGCGTAAATCTGCGTATAGTCATGTGACTTGTCTCCGATAACGGCTAAATCAGTGTTCTAAACACTGCGACACACGAAGGTGGCTCATGGTCGCCAGCAAGCGTGTCACGGACGGGCCACTGCAACCGCCATGTGCAACCGATCAGATTATCAATTTTCTACCCGTTACATTGCTTCTTTCATTCGTTTTTGTAAACACGCAATGGGAATGCACGCTTCAATGTATTGTGTTCTATTTTTAAAACTTGAAGTTGTTGGACATTTTATTGCACATTCATCTTTCTCCTCTCCACACCTGACGTCAAAAATAACTTTAGTTTAATTGGAAAGCATATTATGTCAGCCATGAAATTATAACACATTTATTTTGCTTGCTGAAACTAATCTAATTTATTTACTACGTTCAGTATAAATGCTCGCGGTAAATTCTAATTAAAGCTAATTAACCGTGTTCATTAACAATGGCGCATTTTAGCCGCCCCGGCTCCGCTATTAAAAGCTGACACGCAGGTCCTTGAACGCTAATCGCGATAGCCAAGCGTTCATAAATGTTCCCTTTGAATGCGGACTGTAAGAAACAGAGGGTACTGTTGATAAGGCTCACGGACTTAATTGCATAACAAAGTGGTTAGGGATGCCAGTCGAAAGAAAAGCTAGTGTTTGGTGTTTCTTATAAAGAAACTTCGGTCGTCGCGTCGCGCGTACTGCGCACATCTGCGCTGATTGTTAGCGATGCGCCGATGTGTTTACCTGCCAGCCCTGCAGCAGCAGCGACCTATCGACGGTGCGCAGCCACATGACCGCGTCGCCCGCCTGGAAGTCTCTCAGCCGGTGGCAGCGCGCGTGCAGGAACATGCCGAGGCATTTGAGCAGCTCCGAGGTGGAGGCCTGGATGACCGTCTTACGCGGCGCAACCGCCGGGCCGACGTTGCTGGCGGGGAGCTTGTCGCCGTAGCACACGTTGTTGTTGAGCGCGTTGGCGCGGGCCACGTCCGCGGGCGGCGGCAGCGGCGCGGGCACGGGCGCCGGCCGTGCGTACCCTCCGCCTGGCGCGCCCGGCACACCCGGCACGCTCACATTCTTGTTGCGGTCGAGCGGTGCGTTGTCGGTGAGCGGCGCGCGGAACGTCGCCACACTCTTGCTCTTGCATTCCAGCTTCTTTTTGTTGTTGTTGGCCGTCGAGAACCGCTTCCAGGAGAGCGCGTTGATGAACAGCGAGTGCTTCTTGAGATTCTTTTCGAGCGCCGTCTTCTCGGAGATGATCTTGGCGGCGTCGTCGAGCGTGGCGCGGCGCTCGTCCCGCGGCGCGTCGCGGTTCTCCCTGTTCTTGGCGTTGTTGAGTCGTTCGTATGAGTATGCGAGCGCGGCACGGTCTGGCGGCGGCGCGCCGGCGGGCGGGCGCCGCTCGCGCGGGCTGAAGCTCAGCACGGTGCCCATGAGGCCCGCGCGCGTGCAGCCGCTAGGTTCCCGCATGCATCACGTTCGCGGCCGGCGGCGGCGAGGGCCCGTGTGGACTCGATAGGGTGGCGCGTGCGCGATGCTGTCGCCGCCACCGCCGCCGCCGCGCGTATCGACCGCGGCGCGCGCACCCAGCTGACGGACCGCCGCCCTGCCGCCGCCCTGCCCGCCGCCCCGCCCGCCCCGGTAAACAAACCCCTGGCTCTCGCACGCGGAATCGCTGAATTACTTATCGGTTATTAATTTCAATTAAGTTCCAACGCGGCGTCGGTGGAGACATCCAGATAACAGGCTTAATACACTAGTATCGGTCCGAGTGACCCCGTACCCATTCCGCTCTAACGCTACACGGAATTCAAATCAAAGCGTCAATTTGTCAACTTGGCTGTATTTTATTGCCCTCCGGTCGTTACCAAAAGATACAAGCTCGTTTTAGAGATCGGATCGTATATATTTTATCAGCGAAATTCAATTAAACGTACTTAATGCCGCCATAAACATTGTTTACGTCCACCGACTGAGATAAACTTTGCAACTCAGATGTACAGACATTTCAGTCATTAAAAAAATCTATGTAGGTACTGTATATTAATTAGTGAATGAAGTATAATCTGAGTAAATTGCAGATATTACGTAATAATGCGGTGAATCGAATATACGGCACAAATGGGCGGAACAACACGGAACGTTTGAGTAGCCCACCGCGGCCGCGAGAAATATCCCTGTAATAGAGGCATCATAAAAATGTGCTCAGCGCTGCTAATGAGGGCTGTATGCGAATGTTAAACAACCTTCACAGTCCGCGGGTCGTTTACCGAACAACTTAAGGTCACTCACTTTAACAAACACCAGATGTGCAGAATCCTTGAGCTCATTGACAAACTGAAAACGTATTTTGAATTCAACTTTTGTTATCACAGATATAAGGTTCATACGTTGCATATTTTTATGCTATGTTTAGCTGATGGGATATTCCGATGCCCCGGATAACCACCACCGCTCATGATTGATGAAAACCAGTCATACTGATAACGCATTGTTTCTGCTCTCGCAGACCCATGCAAATGTATTGTTTTGAGTTCAACCTGCATATGTCCACTCCCAAACATGGCAATATTGTGGTGACCAGTGAGATAATCATAAACTCTCACCTCTACTTTCATATAACTAAAATATCAGCACAATTCTATTAATATCAGGAGAAAGTATTTCATTTGAGTCTTGTTAGTTTCCTCTAAAAATATTATTTAAAAGACTTGCAACTGCACCACTTTCCCTGTCCTTCGTACTTGTACAATTTAATCCGCACTCCACACCTAGTTGGCAACACCTCCTGTTAGCGAAGCTACATGTATTGTCGCGGTTACGGTAAGAATGCATGAATTCGTTTTACTAACTAGTAGCTACGCTTTTTTTTACCTCTCTGAACTTGCGGAATGGTCATTGTGTGATTTTCGAGTTGCAAAAATAGTTAGCATCAGTTCACTGACCTCTGTTTGGAATATTTAAGTATAAGAATACGTTAAAATAGGAACACGTTAGGTAAACTTCTTAGAAAATTGCCAATTTATATAAGAGTTTATGAAAAAGGCTCGGTACCCGGGAGCTGTGGATTCAATTGCATAACCTGATAGAAAGATATTTAAATCCTCCCAGACAAAACCACTGGACACAATAGGTAGTGGAAAATCTGTTTTAGTTATTCGTATACCGAGGAACACGTAGCTTATTACATGGTTTAGATAAGGCATTACATTTCTCATGACTTGCATTGCAATGACTTTGACATGTCTTTATAATCATCATATCAATCTGGGTGTAAAGTGCGTGTAAAAATTCAAAACAAAACCTTTATTAAATTGGCAACTACAGATAATATATCTTAGATATGATCTTCCTAAGTATGTTAGTGGAAGTAGGCTTATGTAAGTTGTAAAGTACGTAGGCATTGACATTTTGAGTGACATGAATCAGTGACCTGCTTGGAAGTGGGACGCGCGGACGGCCAAGCTCATTACTCACCTCCGCAAGACATTGACTTTGCCTGAAAGAGCTCCACTTCGGAAATACAGCATCACTTTCACACCATTGCTGTGCCTACAAAACTTATAACGTGTCGGAAATATCTGTGAACCTAGCTGGAATGCGGTTTTCATTTCATTTTTTTGTGTTCCCCTATCTACTATGTTATTTACATTAAAAACGTTTTGAGATGGATGCGAATTCTATTTTTTTATTCGTTTTTCTATTTTGATTCAATTTGTTTAACCTATATTTTGAATTTTCTGAACTTATGTTCCAATGACGTTAATTATTCAGGTCCACAGATATTTCCGACGTTTAATAAATACATTTTTGTTTAATTTTTGTATATAAAATACGGAAAAAGTTTAGTGAATATTTGGCCAGTATTAAATAGAGGTTAGTTCTAAAATAATATGTCTTTAAATCTGTAACACGACAAAGATAAAGATATAGGCGTATGTATAAAACTAGGAAAGAAAAGAAAAACGTTTTTTACGGGCACAGTAGGCCATCTGTACGCACTCAAATAAAAAAACCTTATCCAAAGTAATTTACAAAGATAATGAAGAAAGTCAAGCAGATACTAATCCACATCTCAATAACGAAGTGTTTCTAGAATCTAGTGCATAGCTGAAAACGCGGCTTCATTATCTAACAGCCATCAACTGTTCAAACGTACTCGATGCGACACGGATCAGGCATAGCATTAGTGCTGTATTTACGAGGGAGCAGTGGTTTAGCTCTCTAGCCAACTTTAAAACTTCTAGCTTCTATAAATTCTGACAGCCTCCGTGCCGCAGATTACACACCAGCTGTGAAACGAAAGGCTGCGGGTTCGAACCCCGCACCGAAACAAATGATTGAGTGAACCACATATGTGTATATTTGTTTCGGGTCTGGGTGTTTCTGAGACCGAAAAGTCTCTCGTAGTTCATGATACCCCGACAATAGATTCGGGCATTGTGGGGTCAGGACTATGTATGTGACTGTTGGGTGTATTTATTTAATATATTTTTATTTGAATTCGGTTCTTTTACCAAAGCTTGTAGAAGGAATAATGCAAACCAGCATAAATAAGTCAACTAGTGAGAAACATCACTAGCTGCTCACTATTCCATCATTCTAACAAACATTGTAGCATTGCACCAAACACCAAGCTTATAATGGTCAGTGTGTCCAGCCAATACAGGATGCTTTTGCAATATCCACGTTTTTCTTGAGCACTACGTAGAACCCAAAATAAAAAAATGCAGTTCAACGATAATTGTGCTACACATAACCCTTTCCAATGGCAATGCCAAGCTTTGCTTTGTAAATCAAAGTGTTGTTTGGTTTTGCTACTGTCCATGAGCGGTCGTATCGTTTACCATCAGGCAGACGGCATGCTCGTCTTGCCATTCACCGCAATAAAAAAACCTAAGGCAGGAATTCTCAAAACACGTCATAGGAAAGGCGTGGAATGTAGGCTACCGTTCCGCGACCTACATACAATTTTCATTAAAAACAAAGTCAGCATCGGCTCCGTGCTAAAAGCTTTCCTCTTGTGGTAAACGGACTATTTTAACGAGGTATTCTGTATACGCCAATTTAGCGGTGCACCCGCCGTGCATAGCGCTAAATTACACCCGTAATCATTACTGGATTTGTTTGCTGTTTGGAGTTGTATTTTTACACTACCGTATACTTGAAACTAAAAAACTTTAATAAATAAATATATACTACAGTCACATGCATAATCCTGAGTCCTCACTAAGATGTAGTCTTGTGTCGTGGGTCAGAAACTAAGAGAAACTTTCAGGTCTCAACCATCCAGACCCGACGCAAATACTTGTGATTCACACAAATATTTATATCGGTGTGGGGATCGAACCTGCGGACTCTCGTTTCACAGCCGGTGTCTAACAAACTGTGCCACAGAGATTGTCAATGAAAGTTGGGGACGCAAGGTCATGGTAAATCTTTGAAACCAGGAATGGTATTACTGAATGTTGTTGGAAGTTTCGTATCATTTGTAGTTGTATTTTTATACTACGATACACTTTAAATATAGGGGTTCGCAGGTTCGTTCCCTTTGAAAATGAGAGGGAAAGGACCCAAGGGAGAATGAAAAAGGAAGTAAGGTTCAATGGGATGCGGGCACTGTATATTTTATAAACTGCGGTTGGAGAAAAGTCAGGTACTCTGAAGGGATTTTTGTACTGTGTTACTTCAGTTAAGTGGTGACTCCTGTAGAAAAAGGTACAATACAAATAGTTCGCCCGGGAATAATACACATTATTATCCAATTTAACTTAAAATATAGAATTTTTTAAATTTTGATCTTTTCTTAATTTGTCAATTTCAATGTATTTTAAAATACTCGTAGCAGAAGCTCGTAGCTCGTAGCAAAGGTGTAGTAGGTTGTTAACGTTGTTTTTTCACCATCCTACACATATTTTTTCATGCACGCCGTTAAGTTGACTGATAGGACATCTCATACTATTTCAATCTGAAGCTAGACTGGGAGATAATGGCCTCATGAGTCAGCATCCACTAATACAAATATATCTTTTCAGCAATAAACAGATTTTTTAATGACAATTCCATTTATATTTTTTACTCTAATACTTGAATAAATTCGCATAAAAACAGACAACCTTGAATGGAATTGTATAGGTATTAGGTAGCTTTTGTATTTATTCGGATGTTATTGAATTTTCTCGTAATTCCCCAGCTTACCAACAACTGATCTAATTAGACTAATAGCAAGAATTTGTCCTTTTCTCCGCTGTGTGACTCTGAACCTATGAACTAATAATAAACTATAACTACTCTAAGAACTATTTTAAGTAACTCGTCAATTTGTTTGCATTATGGTTTCTTAGATTTACGCAAATGTTACACATTGAAATAAAACTATTTTATACGGATTTTATCGCGATTTGGTTTAATTTCAGTCCAGTCCGCCCCGTGACCACGAAAGCTGTAAAGTAATCGAAACGTCGGGAAGTTAAAAAATGTAAAAATTAAACCAAATCGCGATAAAATCCGTATAAAATAGTTTTGTTTGCATCAATCATAATTTTAAAAATACACAACAACAAATAAGCTCAAGCTTATACTCCAGAACGGGTGAGCCAAGCCATTAGTACCACCCTTAGTTTAGCGAGCTTTTAAGTGTACAAATATTGATATACAAATACACATAGTCCTGACCCCACATTAAAATATCAAGCCTTGTGACGAAAGTATCAAAATCTACGAGAGAGTTTTT
This sequence comes from Deilephila elpenor, assembly GCA_949752805.1. NCBI lineage: Eukaryota > Metazoa > Arthropoda > Insecta > Lepidoptera > Sphingidae > Deilephila > Deilephila elpenor. The sequence continues at coordinate 2,773,591 of OX457110.1, forward strand.
GGTCTCACAACACTTAAATCCAAAACGTGCGTGTCCCACATACAACTGTCTCAGTGAGGCGGTCGAAATCGTTGGTTATCTTTTCACAACTGCTTCGCTAACCACGTGTATCATACTCAAATGTTTGGTGAATGGCGTTTTAAACGACAAAATAGGACAATTTAAATTTGCCCCGTTAATTATTAAATTGTAATACTGTGGCACCCTTCCTGTCTTTCTCCTATTCATTTTCTTTCTCTTTCGGCCCTATTACCTGCCCGTCACCCCTCCGCACCCTTCAAATGTCCCCTCACCTCTCATTACTCTTTCGGGTTATGGGGTTTTCATAATTTATGCAAAGCCACCATCGAACGCAACAGCACCACTACCGTGTAAATGTTTATAGTGTAATCAAAGAAACAGTACAAATTTATATTAGCTGAAGAAATCAAAGATGCTCTTAGACCATACTCATTGAGAGTTGTTACGTTCTTAACGCAATCGCAATCAAAACGATTAAATCCCGTTAGTATTTCAACGTACATTTTCTGTGTAAAAAAGGTCTTGAACCTCATATTAACATGAAAATGCACAAACAAAGCATCTTTTACGATCTACCAATTTCGACTCGATGAAATTCAACTAAGGTAGCATAGTTATGTTAAGTATGCATTTTTTAATACCAGCTGATTTTTTATTATGCATGACCTAGTTTTCTTCCCGAATACTGATTTGTTTGCAAATTCTCCAAGCAGTCTGATATTATTAATACTTCTGCAGACTACTGCAGACAATTACCGCGGGCGACGCATATGCAACGCTTTATCGACCGTCTGGCGTATGCTTTAGTAATCCCCGCGGTGCATCTCAGCCTGCCGATCACAACTAATATGATTTAGCACGACGTTAAATCGAAGTTTAGTTTACTTTTTCTTTGTATGAATAGAGTAGCTGAATTTGCGGACCTATTTTTTTGTAATGCAATGAATGGCGAGACGAGCATGCCATTCGCCTGATGTTAAGCGATATGACCAGTCATGGACGGTGGCAAAACCAAACAACACCACAAAGCAATCCTTGACATTCCACTGCGCTCGCCATCCTGAGACGTAAGATGTTAAGTCTCATTACGTCCAGTGGTTAGCGGTCTATATGGCCTAACCCCTCTCAATTGCAGAGGAGTCCCGTGCTCTACAGTTGAATGTATTTGAGCTCATACAGATGTCCAGTAGTTACTCTGGCTACAATGTCCTTCAAACCGGAACACGACAGTGCATTTACACTGTTGTTTGGCGGGAGAAGTGGACATTGCGGTGGTACCTACCCAGGCGGCCTCTCAGATATGAGACCGAGACGAGTAAAACTTGGGATGGAGTGCCACACAGAGATATTTTTGCATAGGTCGAGATAAACGAGCTATTTATAAAACTTGGAACGTAGGTTTGTTATCCAGTCAGGCCAGTCTATCAAAATGGAAGGAGAAGGGGAAAAAGGGCGATAGGGGAAGGGGATTTTGAGCCTTCCACAACCTTACACACCGATCGAGACGTGGTATAAAACAATCGTTTAACGTCGGTTTTAGTTCAAGGTAAGCGCAATGTGGCTTTACCACTTTGAAAAGTTTGGGGTTGCAAAGTTCTACCCCCACACCTGACGTTTTAGACGTTTCGCCTGTTTTGCTCAACGCTCAACTTACCTATAAATAGGTACGTCTACTATTAAAAATTTAGTAATATAATATTTAAAAAAATTGCAGTTCTTTTACCCGCTGAATATCTTCGTCTAGACATTTCAATTATTTTTATAAGAAAGATAATGTCATCTTGCCCACGCCGTCATAAGAAAGGTTAGTTGTTTAGATACATTTCTTTAAATAAAACAAAAACAGATTGTACAGATTACAGAACATACTTTATTCTAGCAATGTCAGCCAATGTCATATTTTTTAAATAACAAAATAATCACTTAAAATAAAGAGAAAACCCCAAAACGATTATATTACTAAAAACAATAGTAAACCCTAGTGGCGAAGGCTCCATGGAAGCCAATTCCCGCCGGGTTCCCTTTTGTAAATTATCATTACACTATAAACAAGCAAATTATTCAAACTTATTTATTTAATATCAAAACTCAATTATTATTTTTTACATTCAACGACATCTGTCGGCCAGATACGTAAATATTACTAGGAAGCGGCACAGTAAGTCCTTTTTACATTGCGACGCGCTGCGACCTCTGGCGAATTCCTGTAAAATTGTTCGGCTTATTCAATAACACTAGCGCGGCCCGTGCGCCGCCGCCCCGCCGCCACCGCGCCGCCGCCGCGCCGCCCCTTACGCATTGTATAGTATGCAACAAACCACGCAAAATTGTACCTTAAATTTATAATGATTTAAGGTTCAATTTACGTTAAAAAAGCAAGAGATAAGCCGGAGCTTCTCCGGCATTTCGTGTGTTTACGTATAGATATTACTTATTATAATAGCGAAATGCGGAGTCTAATGTATTTATAAGTGTTGTATTTACATTTTTACAATATATTCATGGTTCATGCATGTTCATGTTTTAAATGTTTTTAATTACAAACTGTGTAATATTAATATTATGGTTTTAATGGAAATTACTAATCGATAAGAGCGTACTAATATGTTTAGATTGTCGATTATACAAATAAAGTTAGTGTTTAGATTTTAGGACGTGCTCGACCCTCGCCTGAGTAATACATTGTCTTACTATTGTTATAACTGATTAATGCGGGGCTACCGTACTTGTTAACATTGAGTCTAGGTTTTTATTTCTTTTATATTAATCTTATATTCACGTGCGGTTTAGAAATATACTTTTTTATTTTTCTCATTATGTAAGCATGGTTTAGTTTTTATTTCATGGACATTGTAAATATTGTATAAGTACATAGGTAACAAAAATATTAAAATTTAATTGACGGCCGCAATAGGCAGATGCCACAATATCACTTACCAAATGAAACCCAATAATTTGGTTTGGTGAGTAAGATTCTCGGAGCAATAATTTGCTGGTGGGAGGATATTCGCAAAGGTCCGAATATAAGGACACACTTGCATAAATGTGTCGCGTTTTGCGTTCATTCTGTGAAACATCACACAGTAAATTTGATCTCTATTCGGACTGCACTACGCTTACTATCAGTCGCATTGTAGTCATTTCGTAATCCCTTAACCCTACTAATATTATAAATGTGAATGTAAGTTTGTTTGTTACGCTTTCACGCAAAACCACTCAACCGATTATCATGAAACTTTGTAGACATATTCTTGGAGGTATAAGAAGTAACATAGGCTACTTTTTATCCCGAAAAGTTTAGTGTTTCCGTGGGATGAAGAAGGAATTCCGATATATTTGCTACTTTTTCATACTCAAAAAGATGGGATGGGACTGGATTACATTCCATTAGTGAGAATGAGACGGGGCGGACGGGATATAACGGGATGGGACGGAACGGGATGGTAGATTTCAAATAAAATTAACCACGCAGACGAAGTTTGCGGGCAGAAGCTAGTAACAGGATAAAGAAAATAAACATATTTTGTGACTTGAGCTTCGGCTTCCCTTTTAAAAAATGTCACCCTTCGCCACTGGTAAACCCATAAAAGGATACTGCAATAGCTATACCATAGGAATCTTAACACGTTAAGATTAGTTACTGTTACCATGTACCACTATTTGTGAACTTTCAAAAAGACATATAAACCTTTATGAATCAAGTAGAGTCGTATCTAGTTTACGTACTACAACGACAGCCTGAAATCTAAATCACTAATAACTACCACCCATTCAAAGAATCTTCCGCCCACAGGATAAAATCTACTATATCTAAATTCTAATCCTGAATGACAAAGGTCGCCATTCCCCTAATGTTTTAATTCAACCTACAATCAGGCATTTTCTCGTGGCGTCAAAGCATTCCGACACAAAGGGCCGGGCATTCTTCGTGCGTATTACACAGATCCACATAAAGCGCGCGCCTTACATCTCGCAATCATCTGAGAATGAACGTTTCTTATGACGTTGGTAACGTGCGAATATTTGGCCATTTCATACTGTAAAATTGAAGTTTTGAATTTCTTTTTATTAAATACATCTTTGTACTGGCACTATTAAGTACCATTGCAGCTGAGAGTAAATGCAGTTCAGATTATTTACCCTCGTAAGATGTGTATCTTCCGCCGCTCAACACAAGTGTACTGCCCTGATTGTATCATACTACACAAGCTGATCTGAAACGCGACGCATATTTATGTCTTTCACTGTGACGTGTTTCTCACGATCCTCTACGGCAGTTGCTGCTCTTTATGCGGGAGGATTTTGCAGCCTTTGTGGCGCAGTTGGTTACACCCCAGCTGTGAAATGAGAGGCCGCGGGTGCGATCCCCACACCGAAATAAATATTTGTGTGATCTACATGTATTTGTTTCGGGTCTGGGTGAGACCGAAAAAGTCTCGCGCAGTTTCTGATACCTACGACACAAGACTCGATCTTGGTGTGGGTTTATTACTACGTATGTGACTGTTGGGTGTATTTATAAGATTATCCTACACCCAGCTGTTGCGTCTACAGCGTTCTCTCTCACTTAACAAATCACAACAACAAACCTGTTACTTCACGCCAAATTTGTGTGAGACAATATTACCCTAACCAAGTGAACTTGTCAACTTATTGTTACCGCAACGACCTACATCACCGCACCCAATGTCCAGTGTCGTATTGTATCAGCCCATATAGGTCCCACTGCAGGGCACGGGCCTACTCTACAATCAAGGTTCCTATTAAGAGTGGTTAGCCCACTGTTGATAAATAAAATAAATAAATTCACCCAACAGTCACATACATAGTCCTGACCCCACACTAAGATCGAGTCTTGTGTCGTGGGTATCAGGAACTACGAGAGACTTTTCGGTCTCACATACACCCAGACCCGAAACAAATATGTGTACTTGTGGTTCTCACAAACATTTGTCTTGGTGCGGGGATCGAACCCGCGGCCTCTCGTTTCACAGGCGGCGTCTAACCAACTGCGCCACGGAGGCTGAATCCACTGGTAATCTCAAATGCTAGTTAATCAGTCCCAATCCGCATTAACCCGATCACGAATGTCATACAAGTGGAACAAATCAAAACATCACGAGAGTTGCCCATGGCCGGAGCGAGGCCGCCGATAATATGTTTAGTCGAAGCCTGATAAGTGTGTGCGTATGCCGCAGCTATAATCTATTGTTTACCGACATATATAGGGCTGGTCGACACCTATTTCATTGTATAACATTTCAAATAAATATATGTTTGTAATTGCTGAACTAATTCTCCCGATGGATCCGGCTTCGTGCCTGGTTTGTTCCACTATGCACCGATGAGCCAAAAGTCTTAAAGATTCGGATTGTCTTTACTGACATTAATATAGCATTTATTTTACTTGGCTTAGTTCTGCTCGATGCCCGAGTCCGTATTATAACTTAATTTCTTAGATCGTGACCGTGGATTTTTAATTAACCAATGGAACTCTAAGCTCACAAATGTTAAATAATGTATTAACCAGTAACTTTAATATGAAGCAATTGAAAACTCTCTATTTCATCTTAACTATAATTTAAAAAATATTAAGTTTCTTAAAGAGTTTCCCAAGCCATTAGGATTTAAGTGTAGCCCATTAAACCATTTCTTCTTGTGACATACATTAAATAAAACCTCTATGTGGCCTCCGTCTCGATGTGTAAAGAAAAAACAAAAGAAAACATAAAGGAGGAAAAAATATGTATAAATTATAATTTTAATAAGCGATATAAATTAGCGTCATTATTTTTCATTTAAAATTATACTATTACAAAAGAACGCCATATTTTATTCCATAAATTGCGAGCAGGATGTAACAAAGGGTTGTTCAACCGAACTTTGACCTCTTTATTGCCGAAAACACTTCTTTGGGGACAACCGACAGGGGATTGTCTATGCTTTATGACGCGTAGGGGAATCGAACCCTGGAATAGACACGCAACGTGCAGTTATTTGTTGATATCTACAAGTTCCAGACGGAGGGTAGATCAATCTAATCTTATTTTATAGACATAAGTGCATTTAAGTATTGCTTTGTTAGAATAGTGGTTGTGCTGCGGTTTAATACTCTCGTCATTTTTTCTGTGTGTAATAATTGTTTGAAATATTTAGTTAATATTATATTTAATCGGTGATACCCTCAATAAAGGTCAGGTCCAAAGTATGCGGAACCGACGAGAATGCATGAAGAGATTGATGAAAGTAGACGAAGCGAAAGTAGTATGTCAAGATCGAGCAAAGTGGAGATCCATAGTCTCTGCCTACCCCTATAGGATACAGGCGTGACGTTTATGTATAATAATAGTATAATAAATAAATAATAAAAACTCATCAACTCAAACAGTCACATACATAGTCCTGACCCCATATTAAGATCAATTAAATCTTGCGTCGAATCAGAAGCTACGAGAGACATTTCGGTCTCACAAACACCAACTGTTAAGTTTGTTATAAGATATTATTTTTTAATCCTATCATGTGGACATTTGCCAAGGATAACTATGTTTGTATCCGCTTGGACAGTAATTACCGCACTCGACTGTGAACAAAATCCGGAAGACCAGTATCTATTTATCCATTTTCCTCCCGTTTGAGTGGCAACGCATACACAATCAAATCCGCTTTGTAAATGTCCAAGGTTATCGAATTTACCACCAGGTGAAAAAGTTGCTGGTTTGCTGGACTTGAGCAATAAAAAAATAGAAATAGATAATGATAGTATTACCGTGGTGACAATGCCGTGAGAATTAAACAAATTGTTGATATATAATTTCCAAAGGTATATTAGTAAATAGGTTCTAAAAATAAAACATCAATAATTAGAATGCGGTCTATTTATACTCGTAGAAACATATAGTTTTATCTTCCTTGATTATGGTACGGCTGATTATGTAGCCAGCTTACATAAACAACTCCATTGTTTGTTATGCTGACTTTTTGATTGTATAACAAGAGTCTGCTCGCATGAGATAAAACATTATTTATAGGTAACTTATGCAATTTCAGCTTTGAGTAACTACCTTACTATCTGCATTTAACATTGAAATTAATGCAATGTAATGAAACCAGCATACCCGAAAAGCCTCAGTAATTTCGAAGCATCTTTCAAAATTGAAATAAAACTATTTTATACGGATTTTATCGCGATTTGGTTTAATTGTTACATTTTTTAACTTCCCGACGTTTCGATTACTTTACAGCTTTCGTGGTCGCGGGGCGGACTGAGGTATTAGTCATCCGCTCAAATTGAGATTTGTGGCCTATTACCAAACTTAGCTCAAGTCAACTAAATGATCTAAGTTAAGCTGAAAGCAGTGGCTAAGACATAATCTCTTAATCATAATAACCAAATCAACAGCGGGGTATAATTATAAATGATATGAATAAACCCGCAGACATCAAGAGTTATGAATGAGGAAACATGCAAGAGGGGAGGTTTCTTTAATCTAACCAGGGTTGTGAAGGGCTATTGAGAAGCTTTGCTAGTAGAACAGAAATACTTTTAAATTTATTTTACGGATTTCAAGCTTCGAGAGGTTTGTGACTGTGAGTGTTAGAAATAGTAAGAAGTTAAAGTAGCCTATCCAATAATTAATGTTGTGGGCTGTTAACCAAGACTAATTAGCTCAAGTCTATAACTAAACGATCTAAGTTAAATAAACCATTATGTCAGAAACTTCCTCGATCGTATTATCCTTATCTGCAACGCGGTATAATTACAGATGATATTAACAACCCGCAGATCCTATTAAAAGTTATAAATGAGGCATACATGCAAGATAGGGTGGTTTCTTTAATATAACCAGGGTTGTGAAGGGCCGTTATAAAGCTTTTCTACTCGAGTATATACTTATCAATTTATTTTACAGATTTCAAGAATTGTAGGGTACTTGTAGCTATGCTTATATGACTTTATTACCAGGGTATTAGAAATAGTAAGAAGTGACTTCAATGCATCTATGGGTAGGTGTTATAGAGTGCATTTAGAGTACGTACTCACCGACAATAAGAAATCTTCTCTGGACGGTCGCGGGTCGACTCAATCATATTTTCGAATCAAAGCAAACCTGGATCCACATTACACATTTATAGTTATTATTGTGAATTTGCATTAACACAAAAGCACAATCTTTCACCGAAAAACGCGTTATTGTTTCTTTTCGTGTACGACTGTTTTATTTTCACACCGAATTCACGGAACCGAGCGACCTTAACAAAATTGCGAGAATTTGTAGGACATTGACCTAAAGAAGGTTAAAAACTGCTTTTAATGAATTCAACCCTTTACAGGCGGTAGCAATTTATTATCATGAAACCCGCTTATTCGTAACATCGCTTATTTGTTACACGTTTGGTAACATTGTGCAATTAAAATAAAAACTTATACGCGTATATATCTATGTACACGTACTTATAGCTACCCTTAGGTTGTTATACAAAATACCCATGTTCTTACAAACTGGAACGATATAGTCACCTCAATATGTGTTTTAATATAAGTACAATCCAATCGAAATATAGTATCCACGACCGCGACACGGTTGTTCGTCACCAGTTGACACAATTATGCCGATGCGACCGAACATTACAGCAATTTACAGACATACATACATACATACATAAGTCACGCCTTTTTCCCAGAAGGGTAGGCAGAGGCGCCACCAGGACACCCACGTTTCGCCTTGTATGTTCTGTCCCATGATGTGATAGGGGGCGAGCCTATCGCCATATCGGGCTCAAATTCCTGACTCCGGTCTGATAATGAATAGAAAAATCCAATATCACTTTGCCCGACCTGGGATTCGAACCCAGGACCTCAGCTTAGCAATCATACCGTAGTACAACTACGCCACCGAGGCAGTCACAACAATTTGTAGAAAGTATATCAAAAACCACGTGAAATGTTAAAAATCCGATCGTATTAATATGATGGAGAGGACACTAGAGCAAATATCGGAACGGATTAGTTCCAGACAGCTACAATGACATAGGGTGAGGGTGAAATGGGGCTGACACTCCCTCATCTTATTTTTAACTTTATTACTGTTTAGTAAGGTTAGTTTTGCTTTGCAATTAATTTCGCATGTGCGTCATGTCATGTACACCTATCTTTGCCCTGCAAGCGGTTCATTGACCTCTGTAGACGCATTTTATTAGAACGCGTTATGCTGCATTTATAAAACCTATTTTTAAATGTTCATGAATGGAAGAAAGTGAGTGCATTTTTTTATAATAGTTATTTAATAACTCTTGTTAAAATAAAAAAGATACAAGCGATTGCTTGGGGCCTGCAGTCTACACTAATAATATACGAATATCCCAATATTCCTATCCGAATATGTCAAAATAACTACAATGTACGTAATTTAGTCCGTGCATTGCAACCGCAGATAATAACGCAAGCTGTGCGTGGTGGCCTGATGGTAAACGGTCCAGACGCGGCTGCCAACATGTTCACGGTGGTCGCGGGCTCAAATCCCAGGGCACACCTCTGAATTTTCGGAGTCATGGGTGTTTTTAAATTTAATCACCACGCACTATAACGGCGAAGGAAAACATCGTGAGAAAACCTGCATACCATAGCGATTTGCAAGAATTTCTATGGTATGTAAAGTCCGCCAACCCGCACTAGGCCAGCATGGTGGACTATAGTATAGTGGTGGACAGTCCTACTCTCGATTATAGAGGAGGCTTATGCCCTGCAGTGGGACGTGTATGGGCTGATACAGTAACACAAGCTAAACTGCAATAAATGAGAATTTTGCACAAGTGACCGTGACGGGCTATCCACCATTATATACGGTGACAGGTCGATGTCCAATTGGATACGAATCCGCTGGCAGTAGGTCCCCGACAATCTCACTCACGAAGCGTAACAGCAAATCTATTAGGCACTTAATCGTTAATGGGACAGTGGTACCAACCCATGTCCACCTATCACATCGTGGGACGGAGCGTACAAGGCGAAACGTGGGTGTCCTGGCAGCACCTCTGCATTCCCCTTCTGGGAAAAAGGCGTAAGTTTACGAATGTATGATGGTACCAACCCGGTACAGCTGACCAGTATTGTCGGTTAAATGCTCTTCCACTTAAAAAGCCAAGTTTGGTCCAATATTTGTGCTTCTGTAAGGTATTCATATTTGCCGTATATTTAAACAACCTTGGTAAAACACATAATCGAAAACAAAAGTGTTTTACGTGCTTGATAATTGGTCAGTCATTTATTTTTATATATGGCCGATGGGGCCAAGAAGTTCTCGATTGGAAGTCACGCACCAACAAACGAAGGACGCCCACCTACTAGATAGAATGTATTCAACTAAAGTTGTAGGTAGGCACTGCATGCAGCTTCCAACAGGCCTTATGAAAATCTCTGGAAAAACCTATTCGACATCTTCCAACCTTCATGTGACTAAGTAAAGAGATAGGGCGATTGTCATTTCTAATTTTCCTTATTTAATAAAGCTTAAATAGTATGTCCGACTGCTTGTTCTACTTTCCTACTTTTCAGGAAATAAAGTTTTAATATACCGAGTCGTACGCAAATTAATAGTCATTGGTAATTAAAAGTACAATCTGTAGAATAATTAATTTATTTAATTATATAGAACCCGGTATTAATGCAATGTCCGATAATTACATTATAATATAGTAATACACGAAATTGGGTCAAAGTGTATTGTCCTTGTCCATATTCTATACTGTACAATTCTGCTTTAAAAGAAATCGCTTACCCATTTGAATGAAAATTAAAAATACAGTTAATATTTTTTTATTGCTTTAAATGGCGAGATGAGCATGCCATTCGCCTGGTGGTAAGCGATACGACCACTCATGGGCAGCAAAACCAAACAACACCATGAATTACAAAGCAATGCTTGGCATTCCATTGCGCTCGCCATCCTGAGACATAAGATGTTAAGTCTCATTCTATTAAAATGTGCCTACAAAACAGTTTTCCTTTAGGAACGGCGAGATAGAGATCTTTCTTATGTCCTCCATTAATCTGATAAGTTTATACATACTTATGCACGTAATATATTTGTTTTGTAGAATGAGCATAGATCAGTTGAAAGCGGGCCTGAGTGCCAAAGCAGAACTCTAGTGTCAACTCAAAGCACATTGACACCATTGACTTAACGAAACGATTCGCGGATCTACTCTAAGTGAATTATTCATTAGTTTAACGATAAAGAAACCTGCATACTTAGAGTTTTTCACCAGAATTCCATATGTCTATGAAGTCCCCTATTACGTCTATTACCTAAGCCTACGCCCTCAGAGTATTCATAATATTATTATGAATGTGAAAAACTCTAAGTATGCAGGTTATAGGAGGACTGCTGGTACTTCAAATACGTAGATAAAACTGGTGGTGCCGGGTCACCTTTTTCTCCCCTTCTATTGGCTGACACCTGACAAGTTGTCCAACATATACGAATAATTTGTAAAAGAAAAATAAAAGAAAATAATTTAGGGCTATTGAATTCCACTCAATTTCGTTTTAGATGGAAAATAACTAAATATACTTTCGGGTAACAACGAAATTTATGGTAATTTGTTGTTAATACGAACAAAAAATATCTACGTTTTTAAGACACAAATTTATGACAGTACTCCCTTATTAATATAGTCTAACGGCCTTATTCATAGAGTGTTGTAAAATCTATTTTAGTTATCGAATGTTTTGTCTTCTTCACTCAAACTGAATTCAAAAGTCGTTCGAAAAGGATAAAATATTCGATAGCTAAAATAGGTTTTAAAACTGTCTGTGAAAAAAGCAATAAGCCTATACCTAAATCGGATGTCTTAACAAGCGGCCGGTTGTAAGTGTAACGACAGTCAGAAGGAAAGGATGAATATATTTGTTTCATGTGTTTTGTGTAAATATAAGGAAGGCAGAGAAGGATATAAAACAAGATGTAATTATTATTTCGTTTTTATTTTTATCATACTGGCATTCTGGCAGTCAGATTTTACTTCGCAATTCTCAAGCACTCAGGAAAAGCGATCGAACATCCACTTAAAAATAAGTGAGAGAATCGTCCACATGAACAATACTTGCATTTTTATAATAATATTAAATGCTTATAAACAATTCAACACTATAATTTACAGTCGTTTTTTAAATTGAACATGACTTTGATGAGACCACAAACATTATTTCCAAACACAGCTAAGAGATGGCGCTAATATTACATTCTAACTTGGCTCATAAAACACAGTAAGCTTTAACACTTTTACAACATATTTTATTTGGATATAACTTTAATATAGACAACAATTATACGAATATTTTATCTATTTGGTATATGCTAACATTTTATTTAACCTAATTGTGATGTTTGGAAATAATAAAGTTTCGACTTATTTCTTACAGAGAAAGACTAACCAATACCAACAAATATTCTACGATATCTGTGACCAATACTAAGCTTAGAAATTACAACAACATCTTTGCTTTTATCTCGAATGAGATTTCATAGCTTAATCTCAGCAACTCCAATACCAGAAGAAGAATATAAAAATCATCTCCCATTAAATGGCACTTGCTTAAAAATAAAAAATACTACAGCACCTAAACTGTGCGTTAGACGCAATAAACTATTTTATATTTACAAGGAACCCCCCGCCATACTTTTCATTTTTATTAACTCATACTATTGCAGCCGTTCCAATAAAAAGTTTAAAGTTTTTTTTTTATTTTTGTTTTTAATTTGTTTTTGGTTGTAGGGCAGAGGATCGCGTTTTGAACGCATTTATAATGTTCAGTCACGCTTAACTTAAATCTAGCAAATGTCGAAATTAGGGCTGATATTTTTCTACGCCGTATTATTAAAGAAATAATATCTGTGTACACCGTACATGTTACACCTACCTCTATTTTTAACAGTTTCCATAGCAAGAACGCTGGATTTAATCAGCTCAAACACAATTTTATACCTCAAAATTAATTTTACAACAAAACATTTTTACATGTTTTGCTTTTTTTTTATAGCTAAAGTGTACACCGACTATTCGACTTAAATAACTTAAGACTATTTAGAGATCCATGCTGAATGTTTCCTGCGACTCGTCGAAGGATATTGAGTTCGACCGGGGCTTTTGCACTGGCGTGGCCTGTGCGTTCGCTGGCGGGTTCTTCAAGAGAGCAGCGGGCAAGGAACACTTTGGTGGCGTCTGTGAGATCGGAGACTGCCGTAACGACATCATGAAGGAACGTTCGTAAACTATTCTGGTACCTGGAAAAAAGAAAAAAATTAATATTAGATACTTGAAGCATTAGTAAATGTATAGGATCAAAGATAAGCCAATGGCGAACTATTGAACAGCTGCTCTACTTTTTTTCTTTTTTTATTAAGCTTCATATACAAAAGTATACAAGGCGGACTTAATGCTACTAGCATTATCTCCCAGTCAACCTTTAGGTGATGCAGAGATAAGCTCAAGCAGGTGTATGAATATTTAAATAAAACTTAAGGATTAAAAAAACAGATAATTATACAAGGAGATAAAATATGGCCTAACCACTCTCAATCGATTCTCTCGATTGTAGAGTAGGCTCGTGCCCTGCAGTGGGACGTGTATGGGCTGATATAGATATAGATAGATAGATAAATAATTATATTGCATAATACATTTACAATTACATATATGACTTTTTCACTCGATTTGATTTATTAACATTAAATTCCTTCGCCATCGAGTTAAATATTAAACAAAGTAGGTAATATTGCTCTACTATATCGTTCTATAGTACCCAGAACAGCGCTCAAGTAGAGTTAGTTATATTTGGCATAGTGCAGAAGGCTTCAGTAATAAAAAATATATATAATTATTCTCAGCAAATAAAGTTCTATACGCACGTCCGAATCTAAAAAATCGAAGGACCCTAACAAGTTCTTACTTTAAATATTACCAGAATATTATAGATAAACGGTAATAAAGCATTAAAAAGTATAATTAATGATAGACGTAGAAATATTTAACTATTTTTTAATTTCGTTTAATGCCAAAAAGGAATTAAATCTATTTGAATATTGCGATGTTTTAAGAACTCAAAGTAATTTTAACAACATTATAATATATATTTCAGTTTTTGCGAATCCGCACTTTTTCCTTTTCAGTGCCACATTTTTCTCCTTACAAAAATCTAATAATATCTAACTTGAGCTAGGTTAAGTTCTAAGAAAGTTGCTGTAGCCAAAGTTACTATAATATATTGTTATTATTCTCACAGTTTCAAGGAACACTTTCTTCTTATTGACCAGCACTCTATTATTAAATTTTACGAAGTATTTTTAAAATGTATGTAAGTAGCTAATTTACATAATCATTTGTATTTTAATATTACTGTGTAATTAAATTTAATAATGTAAGTAAATTTAATATTATTTAATATTAAATTTACTTTAAATTAGGCTGTGAGATTTCATGATCCAGTAGTTGCAAAGATTTTAAAAACTTAATAATCGCCCTATTTTTTTATAACATCTAATTTATGATCGAAAAAAATAAACCTTATTATTATTCCATTCATGTACAAGTCAGATAAAGGTAGAAAAACAGAAACTCCTTATTACCATACTTAATGTTTAAAAGATAGAGTTGAAATTCACACGGCTCGTAAAAGCCGATATATGTGTTATCGGCTTACGAACTGTATTAAACCAAGGCCAATGAGCATCTAAATCTAATTAAAGATTATACCTACACTATAAAACAAACGCTAAGCCATTCGCTCAACACGTGTTCCACAAAACATGTTGCCTTTCTAATGTTCATGTTTATTTTTTTAAATCGGCGAAGAACATGCATAATGAACACACTTCCTAAAATTTATAAATACCACAAGGTAATGCAAAAACGATAATATGTTTTTGAGAAGAAACACGTGGTTTAAACAAAAATAAAATTTCAATTAATAAAATACTTCGTTGCGTTACCAAAATAAAATTCCATTTTGGAATATCAAGCCGATATATTTATAAATGATAATACATGTTCACAATATTATAAAAAACTGCTTATTTACATAAACTCACGTGGCCTGACAAAAAAGGTTATATAACGTGCTTGCTATTAAATTGTAAATATGGTACGTTTGTATTCGATAAGGTAATCTGTCGCCTGAGACCTCGACAACACAATAAACGTGTTCTCTTATTCCGATATTATTATTATGTTGATAGCGTGGCCAGACGTATTTTGAAGGATTATTGGAATAACAATGTGACTAAACATGTAGATAAATATCTAGTTATATTCTGATGTTATTAAACCTAAATCTTTAGAAATTCGTCGTTCGAATAATGTATTATGGGTGTGTTTATTGTTTATTTACGTAATGTTTATTGCCAAAACAACATTAATTTAATATTGCCTCTAAAACAGCATAGCAGTATTGCGTTCATTAATGTAAACAGACATTAATTATATACTTGAATTATTGACTACTAAATTAGAATACCTAATGTATTGCTCACTTAGTTTACTATCAAAACAACATAATATAAACCTCTAACAATGGCATTATGTAGGCGATTGTTTAGCCCTTCATTAGGAATCTATTGTAGCCGTAAGACGCACAATACATGACACGATGTGTATTTTAAACACGAACATAACCTGTTCGGTTAGTCCGTGATAACTACTTGGCATTAAATTAAAACGTATCTATTTAAATACTTTATCTCGTAAAGAAATATTGATAAGTTAAATTCTTTATTTAAATATATAAAGGCAGTATGGTCTATACTTCCTTGTATTCGCATTTATTTAATTTAAAACAAAGTATGCACTATGTGTGATAACTAATAACTATGGTAATAACATAGACTCTATCAACTCTACCTATTAAAATACTTTTAAATAAAGAACACATTAGAATTTTTGAACTAGGAATAAAAGTACTATACGAAACTCATGTTAATACATATTACATGTATTTTTCATTGCGCGTGGGTGTTGTGATTTTAACAATGGTAATAAGCTGACAAAGGCTGAGGTCTCCAACAGGAGAGGTCGTTGTTGCGTCTAAATATAAACGTCATAGAGACATGCGTGGACATTATTATGCCGCCTGGAGTTAGTAACGAGAGTAGTCCGTAGTCACTCAGTAGATAATTGTTAAACCGCTTTTAGCCGGTTCCAGCGAGGTTGGTGAACTTAAGGGCGCGTATTAACTTGTTCATCATTTACTTTTTTCTTTCGTGCGCCAGGTTGGAGTTGATTTTGTTGCCGTGCAGTCGAGATTACTTTGGTTAATTTCTTTTGAATTTAAATTCGTTATTGTGGTTATTTCTTATATTTAATGACCTGTGTTTTTACTATTGATAATGAAATGTTTATGTACCATTAAAAATCGTGTAGAGATAGCAACAAACTGCTCCTAAACTAAGAAACACATGTTCAGGTTAACCCAAATTGATAATAATTACGTAATGTTACTATACTAAACATATTGTTTACTTTAAAAATATCGACAGTGTCGAGAATACGTTTTCAAGGCCACCGCAAGAGGCGTTAATTGGATGACCCAAATCAAGGAGTTCAATTACCTCCAGGCGTGGTGGAGTAAACAGTGCCGCCGGGCGTGCTGGAGTAGACATCAGGCATCTGCGAGGGGTCGGTGATAAGCACCCTCCGTGAAGGGATGGCCTGGCTGTGGGTCGCTTGCCTCGCAATAGGTGACGCCGACATGATTGATAACTAATGTGCACTACACAAAACACTGTTAATCGGTCAAAAAGCAGAAATTGACTGAGCCGAGTGTCGGGCGGCTCCTAAAATAAATAGTGTTCGCTGGCGCACGCACACTGACGCGCTGTATCGTGTACGCACGGAACACATGAGCGCTCCCCATCAAAACATGCATAGATTATGCGTGTAGACACGACTTTGTTGACATTCTTATCTAATCATTACCTGAAACTGGTTTTCATGTTTGTCATTTATATTTAGTTGCTTTTAAGGATATACAAGCTAAAATACCTAACTAGGTACTTGTATTAAAAACAAAATATTGTAGTTTCTGATAAGAATGCTAAAATAAGAAATATACGTGAAATCTTTCATTATTTTGTCTTGGATAATGTCGTAGATTTTCATTTGATGTTAGCTGTATGAGATTAATTATGAAAATCTGCAGTCTGCACGGTGAACCTTTTAACAATTCGAAAATAAAATAAATCGTCTGTTGTTTTCTTTTACAATATACTCAACGAATACGTCAGGTATAATCGTGAAAAAGATTCGAATCGATAACAATAAGTTAACTTAGTTGTATAAAAAACTTACAATTACTTAGCTTTAATTACTTAGACAGCCTGCGAAACTAAATTACCGAAAATATTTTGAGGTTATAAAATTCCACCACGTGGTCGACAGAAAACAGACCTTCTGCGAAACATCAAAATAATTAATCTATGAACGCAATTACATACAAAACTGTTATCACCCACACAACGTGAGCTATATGCGTAGTTAGCTATACGTATAACGTATGTACCAATTTATATTCGTGAATACTGAATTGTTTATAAGCTCCGCTTGAACGGAGTGCAAATCCGGAAGACCAACTCTCTTTGAATTTTTATTCTGGACCAAGGCCATACAGAGCGAATGGTTCATACATTATTCTATGGATTATTTCTATTTATCTACATTCGGCCTTAATCTGGACATAAGTTATATAGCATCCCAGATGTTACGATCTAGATTTTCAACAAAAATGCGAGTTGTTTTTAAGCCTCGATGTTCATAATTGATAATGTAATAGACGTATGTATGTGTTTTTATTAGCCTTTTTTAATCATATTTGTTATTAACTTTTGAAGGTTTATTTTTGGGTTTTCAAATATTGTAGAAGTGCCTATTTTCAAGTTTTAATACAATACTTTGTGCGGAAACGAACTTATATTCATTATTCACCAATAATGTCATGTTTTTGAGATAATCTTCTTCTTTCTTTTCTTTTTCTCCTTCCTCATTTCAATATGAGTCTAAAAATGAACCCAAGTTGTACACCAGTTCAGAAACCATAAAAGCTTCACTCAGCATTCATTTCCAAATGTTAGCACTCGTAGAAAAATTCTAACCAGAAAATTAATATCGAATCATATTATTAATAATAAAAAGTCTTCCTAAAGCTTATAAAAAGAAGGAAAACTGTTTTTTTAACAAACTCAGTATATTCAAATCATGTTTTATCTCATCGAGGTCACGATAAGAATTTATTTATAAATAGAAATGAAAAACACTTTTTTCTTACTGCTCGTAAAACGAAAGAGATATTTTTGTGTTTCGTTTTTTAGAATTATAACTATTTACAGGTTCAATATATATAAACACAAATAGTAAGTAATTTTAAAATAAATGTAAAATTCGTATTAAGACTTATGAAAAGTAGAGCCATCGGGTAATAATAAGAATTCATAATGAAAATAATATTTGAAACAGTATTTTAAGTATTATTTTATTGCTTTTCTAAGAAAACAGTAGAAAAGAGAGTTTTATTTTATAAATCAAATGATAAAAATATATTTATTGATAAACAACGAAAACATTACGTTCAGAGATATAATTGTACATAAATTTTATTTAAATTTATATCCATCTAGGTATAATAATTTTTACTAAACTATTTACATTTTAATGCGGAGATTTAAAAAAATCAACGCTTCGTTTATGATTTATCATTTCCTTACAATAGAGACCATTGTCTGCATTATAATTAACGTTATGTGTCTACGAAACAAACACGTTATCTTTATTACAACATTTAGATAAATAAACAGTAACAATGTTAAAAGTTCAAGGTAATTGCATTTTTCTCAACCTACATATACTACGACGCATTATAATTAATCTATATGTAAATTTATACAAATTCATTATCAGTATTAAATTTTGTATTTAAAATCAATCATTACTATTCTAAATATAATCTACTTATATCATTAATTGAAAAGAATGTTAACATAAAATTAGAACGCATATTATTTATTTTTCGTCTAATTAAAACTCACTTTGAATTTCTGAATTCGAATTTTGCTTCATTAAAAAAAAACAAGGCAAAGGCTAAACATAGGTACGGCTTTAAATAAAAACACAATACCTAGTCGCATTTTTCCTGCGTGTGCCTGCTTAGGCGTTAATAACGAAAACAATTAAACCTACTTGATTAAAACCTTAAAGGAAAACTCAGTGGTAAAACAACGGTGAGTTATTGTACGTACATTCTGTTCTTAAGCCCCTTGTTCACCTGTTCCTACCACGTTCGCCTTGGGATCGCTTGACGTTGCATTTTATAAATATTTTGAAACCACCGCCGATAATACCGGTTATAAATAACTATTCACGTCAAATAACCAATATATTACGATGATTTAATTTTATTTAAGTAATTAAAACGCGAATAGACAAACTTTTAAAATTGATGTAGTTTATAGTCTTTGTCCAGGCTTATATTATTAAATTCAACACGTAATCTAGATATTATAATTTAATGTAGGCAAAATCTTTTATAAATCAGTATTTTCATTGCTACTCGTTTTCTGATGACGGAGAGCACATTTAATGATGACTCTATCTCTGCTTGACTATGGCATTAAAATATCTGACCATCCAGAGTGTACTTAACATTTACTACAAAGACCTCCGACAACAATGCAATATGAAAAGGATATTAGTTCGGACTGGACCGTCGTAGTATAACATCGGAGTGACAATGTGTATTCAGTCAGATTAGAGTGGGAACCTAGAGACATTAGAGTTAGTATTTAGGGAAAATAGAGTGACACCCACGTGAGTAAACTAAGAAATCTTAATGAGTAACTCGTGACAATTGAGGTGATAGGTCTCCCATATGTAAGAGGCGGCCTGGGTACCACCGCAATGTCTATTTCTCCCTCCAAATAGCAGTGTAAATGCACTGGTTTGTTCTGGTTTGAAGGACATTGTAGCCAGAGTAATAACTGGACATAATGCGACTTAACATCTAATGTCTCAGGATGGCGAAAGCAGTGGAACGCCAGGCATTGCCTTATAATTCATGGTGTTGTTTGGTTTTGCTACTGTCCATGAGCAGTCATATCGCTTACCATCAGGCAAAAGGCATAATCGTGTCGCCGTTCATCGCAATAAAAATACTCAATGAACAATAACAAAGAACTTAGGGAACTATAGCCACCGATAGAAAATATTAATTAAAGCCCTGGTGTTACTACAATGGTCGTAGTTAATTTTGAGTCAAAATCCGACTTCGATCATTGTTTCTTTTATCTTTTATCGGAATTATTATAAGAAAGGATTTCAGTGCATGGCAAGGTCTTTGATGTGATAACACATAACTGACAGCTCAATCTTTATCAGCCTGTTTGTAAATAATGCTTATGGTATATTACGCACGTTTATTCGAGGTTATCTTGACTTAGGTATACAGAAGATAGCCTCAAAATCGAATAGCAGGCACACAAAAGTATTCCGGTCACACCTAGAAAATAGAAAAAAATCTTCAGATTAATAAAAAGAAGATAAATCAAGTAATGTGCCCAAATGATAATCCTCGCATTAAAATTAATAAGTTTTTTTTTGTTGTTAGGCAATGATATTCCGTAAGTAAGTTTTTGTGACGTCATATTATTCACGTGTACTTTTAGATCTTCGTATTATTATTCGCACGTGGCAAAAAGATTCGGCTAATGGCTTTACGGTCAGGTTGACGTCAGTCCTTTCGAAAAACTATTGCATCTGGGTTTATGTGTCCGGTCTTAAATATTTAATTAAATATCTGTATTCTCTAATGTGTGTATCTGATTTGTAAGAATTTATGTGGTATGTAAAGTCCACCAACCCGCACTAAGCCAGGGTGGTGAAGTATATGGTCTCAATCCTCTCCATCATCCTCTCGATTGTAGAGGAGGTCCATGCCCTGCAGTAGTATGTATACGGGCTGATACAGACAGTAAAGTACCATTATGAAGGCCAAGGCTAACAGTTCCGTCAAAAGATCAAGTTAGTCCATAACGAGTTCATATTTCTTAATGAAGGTTAATTTAGAGGCGTTTTTCTTTATTAATTTAATTACAACGGGCATTTTTTGAATATTATTGACTTTTAATTTACTGTAATGACATGTCATTACAATCAGTCGGCGCAGTGTGTAAAATATTGGGCAATTTTGTAGCAGGCAGCTATTACTGTCCCACTGTTCAGAACTCCATCCTGACAGTTCCTTCATTGGGTGTCTCGCTCGTCCTGCCTCCTTTTCCTGCACCTACAGACACGTCAAAGAGTTTTAAAGCATTGTTTGATTTTTTGCTTTTTGTTGATATTAAATATTTCTATAGAGTATAAATATTGCACACGCGTAACTTATTTGTAACGCACCCAGGATACAGCAGTAACACCGAACTTATTTACCAAGATGCTATAGACGCATCATTGCTCGTGCAGTGCAGTTGACTAACAGAAAATATAACAATAAAATCAACAACTTACAACCTGTGCTTAATACAACCAGTTTGATGAAACGCAACAAAACGTATCAATTAACCGCGTGTATTTCCCTTTTGTCATCCGTCAACTGCGTACGCGAGGCGGCGCACGTGTAACAAATATTTCAGCACATTTATTATCGCCTATACGAGTTACAATACTGCAATACTTAAACCTTCTGTTAGGTATGACACACATCGTTTTCAAAGAAGCCCTTTATAGAAATTGCTACAAGCGATAATGTCAACACGGCAAATCTCACGCAAGATTTTCTAATATTTTATACAAAGTGAGTTCGAATTAGTATTAGTATTCCTTATGTATGTCGTCGACATTGCACGCCATGTAGATTTCAAACAACACATTGAAATATTTAAAATACACTCATTAATTACTAAATTCATCACATAAATTTAATAACTCAGATAAGACTCAAATTTTGTATAAATATCACACCTCATTAAACGTCCATTCTATAAAAGAAGCAAAGATAATAAATAAACTCATCATCAACTCAGCAGACGAGATTAGACCGATTCTATTTATTTAAACACAACTACGATATGTTATAAATTGTAAGTTCAACGACATTTTATTGAATGCGCAGTTCACGAAATATTAGAAGTTTATTTAGATGTTTGGTATCTACATTTATTTCTGATTGGAACGACCAACGCACGACGCTGAAAATATCTAAGTAATTGCTTTGCCGTGGGATATGCCGTCGGTTTGGTAATTTTGGAATATAAAGCAACTTTGTAAAAATAATAACATTGTCCTTATAGACGTCAAACCCCTTCTCAAATATATTTGATAAACATTACTCGAAAGCTAAGAGCCGTGCACAAGACGATAGACAAAATAAACATAACAGAGCCAAATAATTACAGAAACACTGCTTATGCATCCCCTCCTCATAACATTTAGCTGACTAGCCTTTTGTTTTGAACCTTCATTCATAAGAAATCTCTAAGTCTGATATGGGAAGATTTGCAACGTATGGCAAGCGGGTTGGCGAGCTCCGAATGTAGTGTCACTCGCTGCTGACGCTAATTTCCATCATTAGCTTATCTTGACTTTACCATCTCTAGGATAGTTACTCTGGTATCAGTGAGTCCCCAAAACGATGACCGTTGGCTACCAAGGGCATCGCGAGCAGGTGAATTTGCCTTAGTCCCCGACAGGTGTTATTACCAAGGGGTTCCAATTGTAGATGGGGCGTAAAGACATCTTCAATCTATAGTACATAATTTAAGTATAACATGTACCGACTTGGTTTTGGTTATATATTACTTACTTATTCTAATCTCAACAGAAATAAGACAAGAAGAAAAAAACGAATACGATATAGTCATCGATAAATGTATTCAATTTCTTAAATAACAAGAATTTATTGAAGAACATACATACATACATAAACTCACGCCTTTATCCCCGAAGGGGTAGGCAGAGGCGCCACCAGGACACCCACATTTCGCCTTGTATGTTCCGTCCCATGATGTTATAGGGGGCGAGCCTATCGCCATATCGGGCACAAATTCCTGACTCCGGGCTGATAATGAATAGAAAAATCCAATACCACTTTGCCCGACCCGGGACTCGAACCCGAGACCTCAGCTTTGTAGGCGTACCGTAATACAACTACGCCACCGAGGCAGTCAAGTTATTGAAGAATTAGGTTACAAATGTGATCTAGCATGTCCACGACACACAATTATTGAGCCTCGGATAGAGAAGCGTGGAAAGAAGTATGAATTTGATTTATTGTAGCACTGTACAGAAAAAAGCGTGGTATAGTCATTTGACGCTCATTTAGAAGTCCATTGAATAATTTATATCGGACCACAACGCAGTTTCCGGCAAACTTTTTATATATACAGCTCTGGCCGATCGCCAGGCGAACCTACTTCAAAAATATCAATACTAAATATTGCACAATATGCTGTATATTTTTATTTTGCATTTGATAAGAATCAATAACAATAACTTCTGATATAACGTCTATCGGTAGATAAAACGTGTTTACATTTTACGTTATCGAGAATACAGGAATAACATTTCTTCGAAAGTACTTAGACTGTTTTGATAGGAAAGACTCGTTCTTCAATGTCACTGAATAATCTTAATTGATCTAACGTTAGTAAGTGCTGTGAGCCATGATTCGGAACGTAAATAAATCCTACAAATGCGTAGTATCTACTTCCGCCAAACAACAGTTTAAATGCGCTGTTGTGTTCCTGTTTGAAAGTTTGTTTGCTTGCTTGTTGCTAGAGTTACTGGACATAATGAGACTTAACATCTTAGGTCTCAGGATGGCGATCGCAGTGGAATGCCAAGCACTGCTTTGATTCGTTGTGTATGGTTTTGCTACTGTCCAAGAGCGTTCGTATCGCTTACCATCAGGCGAATGGCATGCTCGTCTCGCCATTCACTGAAATAAAAAATAGTACTGTCTCAACTCCCACTTCATATTAAGAATTATTTCTATACCGTACAGTTGGTTAAAAAGCCGACGGTAAAAAGAGCGACCATGGATGCGATCCCCGCAACGAGACAAATATTCGCATGATCTATAATTGTTTTTGCAAAACGCTCTGATCGTGTAGATTGTATAACATGTTTATTATGAACGTTATTAACAGATTTGGCTTACGAATCCACAAGTCGTCATGCTGACGTCAATCCTGTGAAAATGAAATCTGCCAAAATCACGTTATGAAAGTTTATGACAAAAAATGTTTTCCTACATTATCGTCACCAGTATATACAAAAAAATGCCCTCCCGGATTTATGTCTGCCTCAATCACTTCCATTGCGACCTATTGGATCCGGTCGATCTATTAGGTACTAGGTATATTAGTTTAGACCCACCCGTTCCCTGTTTTCTATAATCGTAGGTCCCTTTAACGCAGCATATAGAAGGAGTCAATTGAGCCAAAAGAAGATAATTATGTAATCTCGATTATCGCTACCGCTGCCTGGGGGAAGGCGGAGCTGTAATGTTGGTTACACCGGTCTTACAACTCAACGTTGAGCCACCTGGGAAAGATGTTACCATCCGGGTGACCGTTGAGTCGAGTCCATACCAAAATACCTACACCGGCATACCAACCAAAAACCCACGGTGGTCCTCTTCAGTTTATTGGACCGGCTCCGGGATCCGGAGGCAAGATGCCATAGTCTCACCGAGAATGCTCCTGGACAATGCCGCGTTACGGCATTTCAATTACCGTAATGTACCGCCTGTAATACAGCCAGTATAATCTATAGGTTCGCTATAGGAAATTCCTTACTAATCCATCAAGGCGATTTAACCATACAATATGGGTTACGCAATCTGCGCCTAGAATTGTTTACAGCTTAAATTATCGGCGTCACATGTTTAACTGTGCGGTTACTAACGAGTAATGGGACAAGTTATATACTCACGCGGTTCGGGAGATTTTTAATTGCCTCATATTAAACATATTTGCCGTTAATTAGTCTATATGTATGTATGTTAAGTAGTCTAGGTATGGCGATAGGTTCGCCCCCTATCACATCATGGGACGAAACATATAAGGCGAAATGTGGGTGTCCTGGTGGCGCCTCTGTCTACCCCTTGAGGGATAAAGGCGTGAGTTTATGTATGTATGTATGTAATTAGTCTATTAGTACAATGAAACCGCATAACTCTGAGACCAATAGCTATTCATTTTGGCGCGTTATACCTAAATACATTTGATCTTTAACCTGGCTTTTCGGTGACGTTATGTTCTTGAGTGATAAAAATCTTCACCAGTTTACTAAATCCGGGAAATGATGACACCTTATCTAGAGACTACAGTCTAGACACACTGCAACTAGAGCAATAAAGAATAATATTAAATAAAATAATGAGTCACGAACATATTCTTTATTATTTTTATCCTCTTATGGTATACGAGTAATAAAAGTGCCGAATGGAATGTCTTTTGCATTAAAAAACGTTTACGTATCTTTTAATACCAATTCGACCTTTAGAAGTGTTATCGTGTTAGGAAAGTCTATCACACCACAACATCGTGTCATTAATTTAGTAATTAGCGATAATTCCATTCTCAAATAAATGAAATGGTGACTTTGTTCATTAGGTCTTCACACTGTGACTAAATAAAATCGATCGAATCGAAATTTGGTAAACAGGTATTATGCGACTTAGAGAAAGACAACGGCTAATTTTCATTACTACATTGAAAGGTCCACCTCTAGGAGAAGAAAATAGACGGAAAGAGTAAGAAGGATGTAGAATTTTTTTTATATGAAAATGTCAATTTCACGGAAGAGAAAACAGCCGTGGCCAATTTAGCCACCAGATAGAAGCCAAGATAATGTTGACATATTGATAATTGATAATATTGAGACACGTAATACTATAATGCATTGCGGGTATTCCATTTGTATCATGTTTACAAGTATTAGTCATTAAGATAAAAATAAAAACAATTAACCTGTAATGTTTTGTAAACAAAACGGATTCTCGAAAAGAAAGATTATAGAAACAAGGAAAATGTGAATGATTTTAAAAATATTCAAAAAAATACATTCTCATCGTTTAAATTACGTAAATAAAACAAAACAATTCACGCTTATTACTTTATTGTTTTCATTTTGTATTCGGGCTGCGCAGTTTCTGCGCGTAACTGAAAAAATGTTGTGACGATGTAAACAACATTAACTCTGCAGGAAAGTTTTACTGTTCACGCCAAATTATTTATTGTTGTTATCAGCTACGTAACTAGGTTGTTTAGTACATAAATATCAACGCATATACCTACTCCTACAAGTGAACATGTGATTCTTTACAATCAAGACTTCGGATAAAAGAGCTTAGACCATATAGTACCACTCTATTCTATCATTTTGTATTCTATATTTAAGCGCGGCGTTTGATTTTATTTCTTCTTTTAATATTCACACATTTTTCAATTTGAAAAAAATCTTTAAGCCTTAACAAAGCCTGATAAATGAAGAATAATGTAGTAAAGATTGTCGAAGTACACATGCTATTGAAACTCCCCTCTAAATTTTTCAGGAATAATTTATGACTATGATGATATGATTGATAACTTACGATGGAGGTTGGCAAGTAGTAACAAAGCATCAGGCATCCATGGCATTTTGTTGATAGCAACAGATCAAAGAGCATAAGAGATCGGGTTGAAAGTATATGTATTGAATCACAACCGAGCCTTTGCATCGCGAATGTCATACTGATAAGCTTATCGCTAATTGCGTAATTACGTCGTGTCAAGATTACGAAATAATTGTAATATCTATTACGTTTTATGCTATTTTTTAGTGGTAGCAGGTCTCTCATATGTAAGAGGCCGCCTGGATAGGTACCACTGCAGTGTCTACTTCTCCCCGCCAAACAGCAGTGTAAACGCACTGTTGTGTTTCGATTTAAAGGACATTATAGCCAGGCTATAAGTACTATATTAACAGCCCATAATTACCCACTGCTGTTCACGGGTCTCCTTTGCAACCGAGAGTTCAATTGAGAGGGCTTAGGCTATCAAACCGTGAGTGTAATATTAAAAAAACATGCTTAATAACTTGATGTTACTAGGATGTAGAAAAATTAGTGAAACTTGTAGTGGAGACACGCGGCCGGGCGCCTCGGAGTGACATCATTCGGTTCAAGGGCAAACCCAGCAGTATTTTTAGACGAAACTCTTTTAAAACTACTGACACACATCCACTGATCTAAAGCGTTGAATACAGTCTTGTCTACGTAAACAATTGATGATGAAATTATTCCTAACTTTACATCATTTTACAAAGTTGTTTTTTTTATGATACGCATGATAAAGACTTTAGGTACTACGGAGTCAGAACTATAGGTGACTTTTTGGTGTATTTATTTATTAATAGAAAGATGTACGGTCTATCTGTAAAATTTTGGCGAAACTACATACGTAGGTACATTAAATTTTGTTGGTAGAAAGCGACACAAATGCATGAAATTCACTGTATAGTATTTTTTTTTTCAACTGCTGACAGTATACATTTACAATCATTAATTTGTAGGTAGGTATTGCTAATGTATTAAATAACGAATTAATTGTTCGTGAAATAATACGAAAGGAAATGTGATTTTATTGTATTTAAAAACCGTATGTAAATGAAGGATTATTCATTGCTTGAAAAAATGTGAACGCAAAAATAAAATGGCTCTAAATATTTTATCCGCACATTACGTAGCAGCTACACGAAAAATCGAATTTTCTACGACTTTTAAGTCTTAAGCATCAAAGCAAATTTGACCTCCCTTTAGCCAATGACCAAGATAGCCAAGAAGAAGAAGTAAGAAACTGCTACAATATTAAAGAATAACATCTAAGGAAGTGTGTAGTTCGATTCGCAACAGAACTCGGCCTTGACAATGCCCGGCCTTGATTCACAAAAAGAATCATAAACTCGAAACATTCCGCGCAAAACATCTCGAAATATACGAGATAAATTAATGTTTCTGAAATATTTTGCGTGTTGTATAAATGGACAGTGCAAAGTGGAAAATAAATTCAGAAAAACAACAACACCTGCCAAAGTTTAGTAACTAGAGCTGCTGTTAACAGAAAACTTCAAAACAAAGATTTATAAACTTTCGACGGCAATGAGAGGAAGGATGTTTAGTTTTCCTAGGTAAAACATATTGGTGTACTAGGAAACACATGAGTAATCTTCTTCGTACACCTGGCATACTACTTAGGTTAGGCGCAACATATTTTTTTCACATTCAGTTTAAAATGCTGAGGAGGCCTTTGAATTTACGTATTGCGGCGTGAATGGCTTTCTACCTTATGGATTTTTAAACTTTATGCAATTATTAATACATATAGTATTTTCTAGATCGAAAAGAGCTGAAGTGTGACTGTCTGATCAGGAATTTGAGATCTAAATGGTATGAAAACACTGCAACTTGCGTGGGCAAATTTCTTTGATGGCTAAGATCTAGAAAGAAAATACAATAGTTTCTAATCCATAATCTATCTTCCCAATCAAATCCAATAGAAGTATCAAAACCAAATAGGTAATTAAAATCCACAAAGTAAACTTAAGAGTTAACTTTCATAATATTTAGAGCACAATTCCAAAATCTTGTATTCATTTTCCACATAAACATCCTTTTGAACCTGCAACGAAATTGTACGTCCGCGGTGACCTGCGTTAGTTAAGACGCAAAACACAGCAATTCCATTTCCGTCTGTGTCAATATTTCTACAAGTGTTGGTTACAATACTCGTTCGAACACATTGTTTTGTATTTAGTCATACTTAATGAACATTGCAGTTTATACGACGTAGCTAGCCAATGCTGGATTATGGATAGCTTTTATATTTTGTTGTGGTCTAGGAAAATGTATGTGGTTATTTCGTTTGATATCATTATTTATTTTTTATCGAGCGTGAATTAGGATTCTTCTTCTACTAGCCTGCTCGTTTCTGTCTGTGCAAGTTAGATTTTTAATGATATAACTAGTGTTTTTTCTTTTAATCTACTCTAATTTGTCTTCACGAGACGAATATCATGAGATAAACACATGTATATGTGAATTGTTTCTTGACAGTTTAAAGTCCTTATCAAATTTACATCATAAATGAACAGCGATTTATGAGCAATAAACCTAATCACCTAGAAGAACTAGTAAACAAATAATTTTGTGTCCCTACGAGCAAAGACGAACGAATTAATAATTTCCATACAAATGGACAATTCTTTGAAGTCCACAGTAATGATGCTGATAGAATATAAATAATTCACCACCCAATTGTTATTCTGTGTACACGGGAGTCTCCTAAATGCATTGCAAGAATTTTAATCAACCTCTTTGGAAAATTGATGTTTTCGTATTTGAATATTATAAATAGTAACTCAAATCCTAGGGCACAGCTCTGACTTTGCGCATGTACGTATTGATAGTCAACCACGCACTACAACGGTGAAGGAAAACATCGTGAGGGAACCTGCATGCCATAGCCAGTTGCAAGAATTTCTATGGTATGTAAAGCCCGCTAACCCGCACTAGGCCAGCGTGTGGGACTATATGGTCTAACCCCTCTCAATCGTACTCTCGACTGTAGAGGAGGCCCGTGCCCGGCAGTGGGACGTATTTGGGCTGATAGGTACAGTAAATAGTAACTACATTTTTGTTTCTGCTTCGACATTTTATATTAGGTAATTGGGCAAATAAAAAACTGGCTTGGGTGAGGAAGGTTCCTATTTATAAATATTACTTCCTTTACATTACCGTCATAAACCGGTTGTTAGGAATTGATTAAAAAAATATCTTCCATGGAAGTTAACAATTTGCTAATTTGAAGGTTATCTATTTTGAATTAAATAGCGGATATTTAATAAGTAAGGCGCGTGTAAGTTTAGTTATAAAGTTATATTTAATATTGGTGGTAGAGTCTTGCATAATGGTTTCTTAGATTTACGCGAATGTTACACTATTTTATACGGATTTTATCGCGATTTGGTTTAATTTTTACATTTTTTAACTTCCCGACGTTTCGATTACTTTACAGCTTTCGTGGTCATGGAGCGGACTGAGACGGTAGAGTCTTGCTTTCTCACAAAATTCCGACATAAACTAAAAAAAATTAAGAAGCTTAACAGCCTCAAATTTCTCTTTTGAATATTTGTAAATCTTTTAATTCCCAAATGCTATTGCTTAATTTTTTTTTCTTATAAGTTATTATGTACTTAGTAACACTACGGGCCGATTGGTCAGTAATAATAAATTTTTATTTATTTATTATGTCTAACTGGCCATTTACCGGCCCCATATCTAAAAAGATGAATGATATTTAAACTTACACAACACTAATTCTTGCTAAACAATTATATTTATTACCTTTACACTAATCACCAATCAACCATGACACGCTGTTGTGAACATCGGGTAACCTTGAACATGTTTACAGCTTAAAAATTTCAGTTACATAACACTGAGTCATACAGACACACCTCCTGTTTACAAACGTGAATGGTCACGTGACCACTGTTTTTAATCAAGGACTTCCGACACAAATACTACGTGAGCTGGACGTGGTAAATGGGCGCCATTTGCAATTTTTAATGACGTTTGCTGATTTAAAAATGTAGTCATTAGGTGGAAATGTAATTACCGACGATCATGATAACTCAATCCAGTTTTATGGTAGAGTGGACGTTTCCAATTTGTTGTGATGACATCACGGTAAAGTTAAGTTAGCGTTGGAAAATTATTTGACTATAAATCGCGCCTGACAAAGCTTATCAACCATTAAAAGACTTTTTAGCTAAGGTTTATTACGTTAATGCAGTATTACAGCTATAACCATTGATTATTTTGTATAAACTACGAGAAATATGACACGTGGAAATTACAGATTCACAATGCTATAATTGAATAGCTAAAGGCAATATCAATGACAAAAAGAAAGTCATCCCTTACGAAACAAGCCTGATATTTCAAATAATTTGCTCAAATTAGCCAGATGGCTTTGTACCGTAATGTAAATAATGTTGTTGCCAAAATATATAGAGCACGCTTGGCCAATCTAATAATATTGAAGAGGAAAGTGTTTCATGTCACGTAGTCACCGGGTAGGGTAGTGAGAAGTGATGCAATGTCTGCAGATACGTGGCGTGGCATGTGCGAGCGAGAGGACAATAGAAAGAGACAGACTATGGCGCGATCGTACCACAAACAATAACACTCCATACTAGAATTTATTTTGCATTTGAATGTCAAATAGGTTTTATTGATAAACACAATGTGACTAATATTGTAGAAGTCGCAATTTTTTTGCTTCACAGTTTCTTAAACAGACAGGAATTTGGAAAACTTGGAACGTCCTTTAAACATTTATAGGTATGAAAATTTAACTCAGGATAATGTTCGAGAAAGTAAAAAAGCTTGTCTCACCGTCAGTCCCAGAATAAGAACATCAGAAAGATATTTAATTATTGACGTCATGAAAGAACAAAAGGCTATGTTTAAGGAAAATGCGCAGAATAAAAGCGATGGAGAGTACAGAACGACATCTACCATTAAATATAGGAAATAGACTAGGTTGGAGGACTAATAGCAAAGTTGTAAAGGATAACCGGACTGCAAAAATGACATGAAGATCATGGTTACATACAGTTTTCTTGAAGTTGCCATGGTTTTTTCAAATTGCCGCATTAGAAAGTAGATTTATCAATACGGTCATGCAAGCGAGAAAATTCCACACAAAATGTAAAAATAATCGTAGACTCCCTGCCATGTAGGTAATGTTACGTTTTTTATAATAGCTCGTAATTAATATTATGTTGTCGGTATGAAGGCCATTTACATAATAGAACGAAAAACACCGTAAAAAAAGTGTTTACATTGTATACTCACTACACCTGCTTCACCGTCTTCCCCTCCTGTGAAGGAAACAATTATAAATGCAAGGTTTAGTAAAAAAAATTGTATGTCCTCTAATTTTTGTATCACAAACAAATGTTTTAAAAGCTTTCGGAAATGATCACACCTAGCCTAACCAATGTATTTCTTTTTTGAGCTAATGTTTACCTAATTGTTAGTTATTATGCACAGTGCAAGAACTCAATTCTAAGTAATAGATAATAATTCATGAGCGGTAGTTGCATTGAAACAAGTTTGGATATCCGTAATTGATAACTGAACATTTCTAATTAACAGTGTTCTAGCAATTTAACTTCTCCACCAAGTTGCAGACCACTTAATGTCTCGAAAGGTCGAGAGGGTCTCGATAAACTTGTTCCGGAACAAATATAGACTACAGTGTATAAAAAATGACCGGTTTGCCAAAAATTAATTTGTCTTTGGAATCTAAATATAATCAATAGTAGCAATAAATAATAATAGCCTATGGGACAGACAAGTTCTTAAGTAATTACTGCACTCACTAATGTTAATGTCAACCTAGTGTTAATCTTCTTCACAAGTTGGTAGGATGACTTGATAAAGACTGGAGGTCTCTGGATGAAGGCCGCATACAAAACGCTGCTCTAAAATTCTTTAAGAGAGGTATTGATTCAGAATTTAATTGGCTGAGACATTAGTTGTAACACTACAAGATGGGAGCAATTTTCATATTATGTTTAAATAGAAATAGAAGATTTTCAGTACTTTTCGTTACATAAACTAAATTTACATAAGTCTCATTGTAGTATTTTTTTAAACTAAAAAAACACCTGTAGTATGCCTCCTAATTTCTGGCATTAGCAAGTTTTCTAAAATAATAAAAATATTTTAGAAGCTACATTACGCAAACTTTCCATTAAAAAAATTCGTTATCTATTTAAGGTTAAGGCACGTTGATACATAAACCCGTGTTTTAATCACAATTGTATGCCAAGAATAGTGTTTAGCATACGCTTTTGACAAATTTAAATATTTTTTTGGTTAAATTGCGTCTTGTTTTCAAAGTACCTGTCACGAAGCCGTTAAACAAAAAAATATGCGCAACTAATTTATTACTCTCTCATTAATTCATTTTACATATAAAAACATATTTTCGTTAAATTTGTGTCAATAAGGAAGTGTTTAAATGTATGACAGATGGAAAACGACAAAAACATATTTTTTGCTTAAAATCCCGCAATTTTAAATAAATTAATAAATTATATTGTGTACAAACATATTAGTATACACTCTCCGGCATAGAGTCTATTACAAGACTCTATAATACCTTAAATGTATGTAATATTATAAGTAAAGTAGAGTATGCAAATCTGCGTTCATAAATGATGACATTCATATCTTTCTTCAAGGCATGAGGAATTTTCAAAACCTGAATTATTGCCAGTTTTAGAACGTACATTTTGGTCTGAGTGTCGCCTAAAATCTATGCTTAGTTTTGTCTGAGAGATCAGTGATCATGGAGTTAGTTGTACGGACTGCTAAACTACCTCTGAAGTAGATTCTGTTTTCGGATTTCGTTATTAAGTGTATCTCTATGATTATTTTCAACTCATTACAGTCCACTGTTAAACATGGGCTCATCTTCGAAGCTAGGTAGCTTCGATCATTTACAGATCCTCTTAAGTTTACGGGACGTTAATGAAATCACAAATTAGTGCACTCAGTTTCGGTAAAGGCGTGCAGAAAAACATTCACATAAGACCATAAGAAATCAGGTATTTTAAACAAGTGAATGAGCGTTGCGTAAAGTTCGGTCAATGCCAAGGTTACGACTAAGGATTTTCCACGTGTGTTTATGTGTTTAAGTCGATATAACTAAATCACGTTTTGTACCATGAGACCGATGAATGAACAAACGACGCAATTGGGTAAAATCTTTATCGCTGTCCATGAGCACCTACTTACAGTAATTGAGGAGTAGCAGATGCATAATCAGTCTTTATTGATAAAAGTAACGATGGTTGGAAAGGATGGGTATATGGACGGTAACTAGTCATTATCGTAGCTTGTGTTTACCACCCAAACGACATATGACTTCCGTTCAGCCGGCCTCTTTATGTAGGCCCAGTGTAGTCGATATGTCATAACCACAATGTAACTCAAGAATTTTGACCACATTTTATTTACACACTCATTATCCTGGAATGGAAACCTCACGGCTCCTTACAATTTATCCTCTGAAGACACTAAAGTAAAAAGACAAAAAAAGTCTATAGGTATAGATAAACTCATTTTTCATCAGGAAAAATACTGTATAATAACAACTAAAGTAATATTTCACAATAACTACAACTATAATCAATTCATAACAGTATCGAAACTGGGCAAAAGAGTGGAGGAAAGACGTGTTAAAAATGCAGAGCCAATGTTCTGCGATTGACTCGTTGCATAACGCTCGGTCACTGCCAAGGACGAATACTTAATCTGTTTACATTATACCATAGCCAATCTTAATGTACCTACGATTTAATGTTTACTACTTAAATCAACTTTTAAATGCGTAATCAATGGCATTTAAATTTTGACGCAGCAGCGATTTTTGTATCTCTGCATCGTCTTGTTAATGTAGGTGCCAATGTATTTATTTAGGCGTAATATTTTTTGATTATGTTGCTGATTCATTAAAGTAGGTCTTTTGTTTCCATCAACCCTTTCGGGAATGGTTTAGTCTCAGTAGTTCCTTTCACAGTCCTCCACGCTAGCCAATTACACTACGGCGGTTGGTAGACTCTACAAATCTTAGAAATTCTTAGGAACATTATCAGACTCATTATATTTTCCTTTACCAAAGTAAATAATAATTGTAAATACAAACGTGGACACCTAAAAGGAAAAGTAACATAATATACAATGTTATTTTACGATTTTTAGTGATAGTAAAACAAGTTCTTACAAACATAGGCCAATGTAGTTTTTTCTACAAGAAAATGATTTCTTAAGTCTAGTTTTATTCGTCAGTGTGTTTGATCTAAATTTCATGGGTTTGTTATGGTAATAACAAAGCAAAGTAGGCCACCGATTCAATCAAAATGACAAATACATGGTCGCCATATATTACTAGTAAAATAATCCCAAATGAATAACATAACATAACATAGAGTAGACTACATAGTCAGCTTTTACCAGAACTCCAAGTTTATATAGTCCTACTTAATTATACCTGTATTCATATCCCCTTTATTTTATTTTAAAGGGGTGGACTAAGAATGCAATGACCTTTTATCCAAATAACTACATATATACTAAATATTTGTCTCGGTGCCGGGATTCAACCTTCGGCCTCTTGGCTTACAGCCGGTGTCCAACTAACTACGCCATGAATACTGTCGAATAAGAAAATTATTTAAGCTCCATGCTACAGTTCTATTTGAGTAATTAAAAACAAGTCGTATAGCGTCATAATTTGTTTACAGTAGGCAGCAGCTAATCTAGGTGTTAGTACGAGTGTATTATGTCGGCCAGCTGCCAGGTGGGTCGCTCATTCCTGGGGCAACACCGGAATGTATTGGCACTGGGCCTACGACTATATTGCTTGTCCACCTCGCTTCGGGAAACGTATGGGAATTGCAAAATATTGTTCTTGTATAACTATTATGCTGGAAGGCCGAATTTGACTGGGAGCAATTATATTTTGGACTCCACGTTACTGCTTATAAATAACATTGCTCAATTATTTGTCATATTTTTCGTTCCTTAGGTAATTATTTTAGTAGTTTATTAAATTACTAATTTTTAGAAAGAGGAATGACAATAAAATCGTACTCTTACAAGAAAATCAGACTCCGTCGATTTTTACTTCGATTGTATCCATTGGCCATTGAAAAAAAATGCCAGGATTTCAAATACCAACACCGCCGTTTGTTATACCTATTTAAGCTTTTTATGTTATTGATTCTGTTAATTTTAATGGGTACAAAAAAGTATTTATAAATAAATAATTACCCGGACCTTTTAACTGCATGTTTTTTCAAGGGAACATTGGAAAATAAGACACGGCAACGCATCTCCGTGCCCTGTGGTGTTGCAGATGTTCATGGGCGGCGGTGATCACTTACCGTCAGGTGAACCTTGCTCTTATACAGGGTATATCAAGACCGCGACCGAAAACGAAGCCAGATGGTAGTTTTAGCGGCTACAGACACAATGATACTAAAAATTTTGCAAAATAAGCGACGGATTTTATTTACAAATTTTTAAAAATCGTCCTTTTTGAGGGGTAAATAGCTAGTTTTTGCAAAAATAGTAATTTAAACCCTTACGTACCATTGCGTGTTTAAAAATTAAGCGATGTACGTCATTATTTTAGAAAAACTATGTTTAATCACTCAAATACGACGATATGTAAAAAATAAAAATAAAAATAACGATTTTTTTGTAAATTTTTTACTTGCATTGTGTTTGATATCACTAATACTACCTCCTGGCTTTGTTTTCGGTCGCGGTCTTGATATACCCTGTATAATATGAAAACGACAAGAGTATCTTTTTTAATTTTTAAATAAAATATTAAATAATTGGGAGACGACATATTTGGCTTGTTCTAGCAACACACAGGCATTAACCCATTACTCGTTCGTGGTCAAGGGTACGAGTTGTTCAAATTATCAAGTCATTACCGAAAAGATATTGACGTTATACTTATCATAATCCAAATCAAACACACTTCTTCGCAGCAAAAAACATCACTTACCTTATTCGTGATTGAGCACGGAACTACCACGTGTTAACATATAGATTCTTAACTATATTGAACTAGTAAAACTGATTGTTATAAAAATATTTGTTTACTTCATCGCACTTCGTCATTTTTTGTAACTTACCAACGAAGATAAAATCGTACTTTAAAGGACTCTTTTCTTTTAAAATAGTTATTCGGAGAAATAATTGACTAAATCGATACTACTGCCTCTCGATATTCTACTTAATATTATATTTGGATGCGTTGTCTTGTGGTAGAGTCGATGTCAGACTCAACTGTTTAGGATCCTACCTTTACCACCGCTACCTATCCGCTACCTTTAATACTAGCTAGTTTTATACTAACTTGGCAATGCACCTTACGCCCAATTTACACGAAGAGAGTTTCTCGCAGCGAGAATCGTATGTGATTATCGCATGACATAACCGCCATAGATAATTGTGTTCTGACAGACGTTTACACGATGCAACTTTTTTATATTCTTACGATAATCGTATCTTCGAGGCGAGAAACTCTCCCCGTGTAAATGGGGCTTTATTGGCATACATCCGATGTTTCCTTACAGTCATTAATGGATACATGGATGATGTGTAATAAGATGTACCTGACCATAGAGTAAAAATGCAATCTAAATAACATGTATACAATTGTTATGCTCCTTGTGAAGGTCCGAGATAACTCTGTACTAGATAAATACCTAACAAACACAAGTGATAATCCTCTCTAAAGAAAATCTATTACTCTAAGTAATCTTTGTAATAAATCTCAACATTGATAGATGGGCGATGGCCGTACGTTTGAAAATATTTTATTGCGTTATCTTGTAGGCTAAATTCATCACGTTTTCACTTATATAACGTTACTTAAAAACACACTTAGATAAGAATTTAGAATAAGAATGATAAGAGTTGCAAACATTTTTTATTACTTTATTATTATTAGCCGGCTATTTTTCCTCCTAAAACTACGTACTTACTACTCGGAGAAGGATCGTTATAATATTCGTAATAACTAAACAACCGTACGTGTATAATTGATCGATGAACCGTACGGTAAGTTTGTTATTTCAAGTTGGAGAAAAATATAAGGACTTCAAGATGTGTCCCTGCCAAAATTTTACAAGGACTGTTCTATAGTTAAGCTACCATTTTACAAACAAAAAGAAGAAATAAACTAGCTTAAATTACCCATTGTAAAACAGATGTAACGCATAGTTTAAGACAACGATTTAAAGATAAAAGCTTTCCCTCATTAAAATATTTTCTTGTAACTCTTTGTGCACATATATATCACAGAGGGCGCTGTTAGTCGAGTGTTTAATTGCTAAACTCCAACGTAAGGAGTGTTTCTTGACACATTTTCTACCGGAGGAATGCGGGATAAATGGGACAAATTAAATTGTAGCCAATGATTACTGGGTTTTAACTGATTTAAAACATTTTTTGCATATTTTAAATTTTGTTTTTTTATTGCGATAAATGACGAGGCGAGCATGCCATTGGCCTGATGCTAAGCGATACGACTGCTCATGGACAGTAGCAAATCCAAACAATACCATGAATCAAAGCAATGCTTGGCATTCCACTGCGCTCGCCATCTTGAGGCATAAGATGTTAAGTCACATTATGCCCAGTAGTTACTCTGGCTACAATGTCCTTCAAACCGAAACACAACAGTGCATTTACACTGCTTTTGGCGGGAGAAATAGACATCGCGGTGGCACCCAGACGGCCTCTCACATATGAGAGATCTACCACCAGTAAAGTTCTAAAGGTTATAGTAGATATGTTTGGACAATATGCAGAATATTAAAAGAACATACTTTTTAATTATTTTTGGGTTGTTTTGTTTATAAACGCTACAAAATAAATATCATTAACCTGCATTTTTTTATATTGCACTACATTAAGATGCAAGACTTGGGTCGTAGGTATCAGTACCATACGTATATGAGAGCGGAAAGATTTTTTGGTATCACAAACAGCAAAATCTAAATCTTTCAGGTCTTCAGTATGTGACTGTTAAGTTTATTAAGTTATAATTAATTATATACTAAAATTCTCTTCAGTCCACATTAGCAACATAATTATTTCCCGTGCTGTTTTATCTATATTCAAACTCAATGTCATCCTCTATACTGCTTTTCCCGTCCCGTTATATCCCATCCTGTCCCGTTCATTCTGATATAAACCACATGTAGATAACCGAATAATAATTTTGACACTTAGCGCATAGGCCCTGTGGCGCAATGGATAACGCGTCTGACTACGGATCAGAAGATTCCAGGTTCGAATCCTGGCAGGGTCGGTGCTCAGGCTTTGTAATAGTCGAAATTTTTGGACAGAATGTTTTTTTTTGTGTAATTTATTTGAAGCCCTACAACGAAGGTTACAATACACTGTGACGTGTCTTAAATTATAGGAGACATAATTATTTAATGTATTTAAATATTTATACAATAACAAAAACTAATAAATTATTTACACTTTGAATTCGAATTACGTAATACACTAGAAAGTAATGGGAAAGCAAATAGTAAAATAGAATAAACACACAACAGTAGTCCTGACCCCACACTAAGATCAAGTCTTGTGTCGTGGGTATCAGAAACTACTAAAGACTTTTCGGTCTCACAAACACCCAGACCCGAAACAAATACCTAAAGATTAGTTACGGTGCGGGGATCGAACCCGCGGCCTCTCGCTTCACAGGCGGCGTCTATCCAACTGCGCAACGGCAGCTGCTTCATATAACATACATACATACATAAACTCACGCCTTTATCCCCGAAGGGGTAGGCAGAGGCGCCACTAGGACACCCACATTTCGCCTTGCATGTTCCGTCCCATGATGTGATAGGGGGCGAGCCTATCGCCATATCGGGCACAAATTCCTGACTCCGGGCTGATAATGAACAGAAAAATCCAATATCACTTTGCCCGACCTGGGATTCGAACCCGAGACCTCAGCTTTGTAGTCGTACCGCAATACAACCACGCCACCGAGGCAGTCAGTTCATATAACATAATGCAACTTAATAGAACATAATGGTAAAGGTGATTAAAAAATGTGTGTGTGTATTAGTGTACACACGTAAGAAGTGAAACTTCTTTATGACATCATTTTTCGAAAAATGATCTACTATTTACAAATTTACAGAATTGGTAAAATAAAGCTAAATAAAATAAAGTTTAAGTTTAGGAGGGGGGAAATTTTTGAGGGAATTTGGGATTTCTATCGGGGCCAATTTGTAGCCCTCACCGAGACGGTTCCGAGGATACCAAGCTCGGTGGGTCCACGACCTTTATTGGCCGAGATAGGTTTAGGGAGGGTGAGGTAAAAATTTTAGGTGGGGGTAGGGGCGGGGGGGGGGTTTAGGTTTCGTGGGGGGGCTATTGGGCACCTTAAAATATTTTTGGGTGGGGAAAGTTGTGGAGGGGGAATTCGGGAATTCTGTTGGGGCAGGATTGTAGGCCTCACCGAGCCGGTTCTAATGAACCCAGGGTCGATGGGTCTACGATGGATATTGGCGGAGATAGGAACAGGGGGGGTGAGGTAAAATTTTTAGGGTGGGGGTAAGCGGGGGGGGGGAGGTTTCGTGGGGAGGCTATTGGGCACTGTTTTGGATTTAGGGCGGGGGAAGGCCAGAGGGGGGGTAAGGATCAAATTACAAAAAAGTGGGTGGGACTTAAAATTTTGGGTGGGGCTTGGAAACGGTTGGGGGTGTGGCTTACTGAAGTGGGTACTAATTTACTAAATAAAAAAAGATGGCGCGTAACGGAAGAATGTGACGCGTAACGAAAAATTTTTTCCAACCCCGATAAAGAAGTTTCACTTCAATAATTATAGTTAAATATTTATAAGGGATATAATATAAGAAATAATATAAGAGTAAATAAAAAGAATAAGTACTAACTATAAAATTACAGCTTGTATAACATTTTTAAATTGCTTTTTGGGCATATCACGTATGTTGTAAATTTTTATTTTTATTGACTGTTTTTTATGTTAACTTTTTATTTATTATTTATTTATATGTATTTTTATTTAAACGACGCTCCTCAATCCAGCTCCAAACCCCGTCCCTTTCCTCGGGCCATAAATACTACCTTAAAAATTACACTTTTAATGCTGTAGAAACTGAGCTCTAGAATTCAAACATTTTGTCTTTGTCTATCGAAGCTTTAAGCTGGAGTCATGGGATAAGACTATTAGTTGTTTTTCTTCCTTTGTTGAAAAGGTCGATGCAACCACACGATGCCCCTGGGACAGTGCTGTGACGCCCAGAGCGCGCGACGCACAGTTTGAAAAGCCCTGCGTTATTTGTTAAGACTGTTAAAACCCAGTAATCATTGACTACAGTGTAATTTGTCCCATTCATCCCATATTCTTCCGGTAGAAAATGTATCAAGAAACACTCCTTACGTTGGAGTTTAGCAATTAAATACTCGACTAACAGCGCCCTCTGTGATATACATGTGCACAAAGACTTCCAAGAAAATATTTTAATGAGGGAAAGCTTTTATCTCAACATGGTTGTCGTAAACTACCCGACGCCTCTGGTTTTATATTAATGTAACAAAGTGACTGTTTTCCTTATGTTTGAAAATTATGAAATTACTAACAGAACAGAAATACTGTGTTACGTGTCGCGCCTAACGAAACTTCCAAAAAGTTCCCACGAATCTGCACAATCGGCAAACTCCATACTAATAAGTCAGGCCGATGACCCACCTGCATCGTCGGACCACCGTCACCGGGCAGCAGCGCTTTTCTTCTTCGATCGCCGTCGAGGGAAGTCGCGACAACCAAATTTATTAGTGCTATAATTATTAGTTTTAGTCCAATTTGTAATAATGGAGTATATTCAATTTTGTCGTAAGTAAATTTGTTTTTAAAAACATCCTTCCGAAGGCGACTAACGTAACTAGTATATAAATTCGAAAAAAGCCTTATTAGATTGCGGCACACATTTTAAAGTCATCAGGATTATATCCATGCCTCGTTTACTCCTTTTTGGTACGGCAAACTCGAGTTGAATTAAAGGCGATTAAAGATGGTGGGTGTGTTGTTAAATTCAAGTAACCAGGTAATTTTGTAATTACATTGTAAGTCTGAACTCATTAACCATGTTCATAATGAACATTTGCATAATGTTAGCGTGCTAGGCAGTAGGCCGTAATTTCCCACGGTGCTCTAACGAATGACTAATATTATTTTAATGTACTACGAGTACTTAATTTCAGTTCGCTTTTTTAAGCCACCGTAAAATAGATAAAAAGCTTTCATTATTCAGCATGTGACGATGCACAGCATCTGTGAGAGTGCGTCTTACTTCCTTTTCCGTTTTTACTCAATACAAGCCTTTTTTATGTAACTTCCGCTTCGTTTCGACCAATCAGCGTTGAGCAAGTGTCACGTGGTCTCAGGAGATCGCCTGTGGTGGGACCGCACGATATTGGATCATAGCGTCGTTCTTCCTTCGATGAAGCAACATCAAAAAATAAGTTTAAAGCAAATTAATATAAACATGGTAAACACCATTTTAAATTCGTAAGTGAAAAAGAGTATGGTGTTTCTGGGCGCTCGCTCGCCTAAGTAGGCAGTGTCGTCGGTGGATGACCACGTCTTGTCTTCCGCCGAGGATCGCTCTGACGCTTGAGACCACCATACCACCTTCAATCCTCGCAAGCGCCGATCTTCGCCAGTGAGAAATAAGTGGTTCGAGCTCTGAATACTCGGAATACCCTCATACTAAGGTGAAATGGAGCTGTCACGGTAAGTCCATTTAAAGCTTTAAAGTGACCAAGGGAACACTCTAACATGTACTTTGACAATGTAATACGTTTGTTACGTTGACTGCCTCTGTGGCGGAAGTCTCGGTAACGGATCCCGGTTCGGGCAAGGTGATATTGAACTTTTCTATTCATTGTCACCCCGGAGGCAGGTATTTGAGCCTCATATGGCGATGGGCTCGCCCCTTGTCACATCATGGGATGTAGCAAGCGAAGCAAATTTTAGTGAATGTCCTGGTTGCTACCAGGACAACCTCTGCCTACCCCTTCCGGGACATGAGTTTATGCATGTATGTAGGTAGGTTTGGAACTCTTGCCATTATTACACGCAGAGATACAGGTATTTCCTCCCTCACAAGTGCCTGGTGCGTTTTTATTACCGCAAAGGAAGGTCAAATCTAAAAGTTTACCATTATTAGAAGTGCAGTCTCCTTTGCCTTACTTGCACAACGAGTTATTGAGTATTAACTTACAACATATAATTGTCTGGGCAGCAGCCCCGGACATGGTTTACTACCTTCCTCTGTATTTAAGTAGATTTCGGAACTAGTTATTGAAACCTACTTTCCAATTTCATAATAATAATAAAATCAACTCTTATGCGAGAAAGAATAAAGCATGGAAAACTCGTCAGGAGCGTATCCTGAATCAATTGCCTAATAAGAACTTGCGAGGGTGTCTGCGTAAGATACCTCCAAGTTTTTAATTATTTTTTTTATGAGTCTGCTGCAGGCTTATAACATATGATATCGATGGTATTATAAAATGGGTCGTCCTTAGTACACCCAAGACAAGTAGGCACTGAAAACTAATGCTAAACCAGTGACTATACCAAACAATGAACGAAAGAGAGAAATCCAATCTATGGAGCCTGTCTGTGTGCGTATCGCAGGCAGTGGCTTTCGCTTTGGGCTTCGAAGGCCCATTACTATTAATTTACGAGAATGCGTCTGCCATTTACCTCCCAAGTCTCTGCTGGTCTACCTACCCATCACAGAGGCTGCTTCACTGATTAATTACAAGAGGCCTTCTGCGTGCAACAAAGAATTTTACGGAGGCTGTCTGTGAGCGTATCACAGGCAGTGGCTTGCGCTTTGGGCTTCGGAGGCCCTTCTCGAATAGTTTACGAGAATGCGTCTGCCATTTACCTCCAATTCTCTGTTGGTCTACCTACCCATCACAGAGGCTGCTTCACCGATTAATGACTCGAGGCCTCGTGCGTGCATCAACGGATTTTACGGAGGCTGTCGGT
This sequence comes from Deilephila elpenor, assembly GCA_949752805.1. NCBI lineage: Eukaryota > Metazoa > Arthropoda > Insecta > Lepidoptera > Sphingidae > Deilephila > Deilephila elpenor. The sequence continues at coordinate 2,817,348 of OX457110.1, forward strand.
GAGCGTATCGCAGGCAGTGGCTTGCGCTTTGGGCTTCGGAGGCCCTTCTCGAATAGTTTACGAGAATGCGTTTGCCATTTACCTCCACGCCTCTGCTGATTTACCCATCACAGAGGTGGCTTCGCCGAATAGAAGCGATACAATTGGCAACAATGTCGCAACAAACGAAGACACTGCATCGTGTGCTGGAGTTTGAGATTTGAATCTTTATTTACTCAAAATAAATTTTCATTTCACTTTGAGATAAGTACAATAATAACTTAAGCTAACATCAGAACATAAATCAAACTATACATTTAATAATTCTAAAATAATAATATGAAACCGTGTATTGAATACAAAACAATAAAGTGGGTAGGAGTAATAAAAAATGTTAAACAAGCAAAACAATGTGCACTATTGTATTGTTTCGATACTTGCTGCCGGTCCGTACACAGGTCCGTATTTAATACTTTAATGACAATACAAAAGATTGTAATTTATTGTTATACAGCAAAACTATTTATTGATTTTATTTCTTTTGGTAAATTATTGTACATTTGGGCATAGCGGATACATGTTTTAGCGTAATTAGTTTAGGGTGTTAGAAGACAAATATTATTTAGTTTTCCGGAGCAAAATCCTCTGGGACCCAGGATCTTGCCAACAATGTTTGGGACAAGAGTGCGGGAAGCTGCAGGTATATTTGTGTACCGTACTGTATCATTCCATATATGTCCCACAGCATTTGACGGTCCTCCTCTACACTCGAGCGTGCGACTTATCAGTTGTGCATGGTAATTGACTATTACGAATAGTACCCACATGACTACTTAAAGTTAGAGGTGTGCGCTGGGATTGGAGCCAGCGACCAACGTGAGCATGTTGACGGTCGCGTTGCCAACAGGCCGCCACTTGCATTTGGTCTATATTGGATTGATGCATCGAACCGAAATCATTCAAACTAATATATTTCCTCTGGATTCCATCTTGTATTCTGGATGATAAAAATTGACTTATACCCTTACCGACCTACACCGGCTTATACCTTTCACGTTAAATGTTGCAGAGTGCTTAACAAACTGCAAATACTCCAGAAGACGAGCTTATTTTTCGGAGTATCTTGCGCATTCAAAATTTTCGTCCATCGTTATTGGCTAACAGGTAACTACGGTGACTGGAGAAATTAGTTTTTAACACGCTCCAGTGCCTGGGTATGAACATCGAGCGCTGAACAGGACTACTCAAGAAATATAATATTTTGGACTAGTTTGAAACACAAAGCAGAACTTCAAGGTTCTTGCTACTTGAGGCGAGCCGTCGGGTCGCGTCGCCAAGAAAACTATGTCCTGTTAGTTCCAGGTATTACTAAGCAATTTAGCTAAACTTTTCTAATATTATAGCGCAAAGAGGTTGCATACACTGTCTTCTCTCACAACTTTTCGCAAGAAATCTTCCTAAATAACATCACCGGTATAGATAGTGCACACAAGAGCACACTATTGTTGACCTGATGTGGTAGATTGCAGCCAGGGAGTCCTTACAAGAGAAAAGCAATTTGTTTCCGAAATCAACTAAACATTTTCTAATGACTTGAGAGGGGGAGCCCAACTAGACGACCTCACGGTATCTGACTAAGTACAACAACTCAACCACCGAACCGGACAATGCAACAGAAAAGGAGAGGTTTGCGAGCTGTGGTTAATCATTCAGGTCCCTATTGCATAGCCATCATGTGATGTGGCCGTCGGACAGTCGGGCAGTCTTATCATATGGACTAAAATTTTCGGCACGTGGAACCGCCTGAATTAACTGACCTAATTCTGGCATGCATTCAGCCGGCATAGGCGTTTTCAACTAGGGACGTTAGTTCCTAAACCATGTATAATTCCAGAATTATACATGGTTCATCCATCAGGCATCCTATAACATATGAACTCTGCAGAGGGACTTTACTTCCTCGTGGTTCTAACGTGAAAGAAAGCATTTTGGCTACCACTTTCACAGTTTCGAATATTTTACAAACCTATGATATATAATCCATCAATTGGAGCAGGTGGATGGACCAGATGGTGTTGTTGCAAATCAAGTGCAAGTTGGTCAACATTTTTTAGCCCATCTATTCTATAAAATTTGACGTCTTATATTATTACTACACAGGTCTGTGTAGTTTTATTATTTGGTAAAAGTTTGTACCAACGATTATTTCGGATGTTAACATAATTAATTTTATGTAGAAATAGTCTTTTTGATTGAACACATTTACTAAATGCCATTTCGTTTGAGAAGCTCAAAGTAGAAAAACAAACCCCCCTTGGGACCCAGCGATTACAAACAAAATCAACAGATTGTGAATCGTTGTTTTAAAGTTGTTAGGTTCTCGAATATGATCACGTATATTTCGCCTAGCTTCAGATAGACGTGCGCATAAGTTTTGAAAAATTTCGCCCTGAATAATGCGTCAATGAATTGATCATTACGTCGTAACTACTGTACTTTACAGCCATGTTGGTTCCAACATGGAAACGAATATGTATTAATAAGGTGGGAAAATTCTAAACCATAATAATCCTAACATACATTCTATTAATTGGATTCTAAATGTTATCACTTTGCCTCGGTGGCGTAGTTGTATTACGGTACGGTTACAAAGCTGAGGTCTCGGGTTCGAGTCCCGGGTCGGGCAAAGTGATATTGGATTTTTCTATTCATTATCAGTCCGGAGTCAGGAATTTGTGCCCGATATGGCGATAGGCTCGCCACCTATCACATCGTGGGACGGAACATACAAGGCGAAATGTGGGTGTCCTAGTGGCACCTCTGCCTACCCCTTCGGGGATAAAGGCGTGAGTATATGTATGTATGTATGTATCACTTTACTAGCTGAAAGGCTCGTTACTGAATGTATTAATGCCTTATTTATTTCAAAGGACCTAACCATGGTGCTTCACGAGCAATAATCAGAAACTGAGTAAAGCCGGTTCTTCAGATGCAAGTATACAATATATATTATATATGCTTACAATACGTTTTCCAAGTTATATCAAAAGCAAGTAATTGATAAATCAGTGCAATTAACAATTCAATATTGCACTTATTTTTGAGCCTGTTTTATAGGTTTATGTTGAATATTACAAGCTGAAGAATATGTTTATGCATAATATAATTAACACACATTTCAATTTCAGAGATTCATTTTTTCTTTTAAACCTGAATCTTCATCACATAGCGTCGTTACGTGGTCACCAGGAGCTATAAACACCTCTCTCACAGATGCTGTGCATCGTCACATGCTGAATAATGGTACAAGTTTTACATAACAATAAAACTTGTATTATTAAGACAGAGACGATGCACAGCATCCCATTAAGACCTCCTGGTGAGAGACTTCTATGATCCAATATCGTGCGGTCCCACCACAGGCGATCTCCTGAGACCACGTGACACTTGCTCAACGCTGATTGGTCGAAACGAAGCGGAAGTTACACAAAAAAGGGTTGTATTGAGTAAAAACGGAAAAGGAAGTAAGACGCACTCTCACAGATGCTGTGCATCGTCTCTGTCTTAATAATACAAGTTTTATTGTTATGTAAAACTTGTACCATTATTAAAAAAAACTTGAAATAATGAATAAGGTGGGCTATGATGACGCTCGGCGGACTCGCTGTGGTAGAAGATGATATTGATAGTGAACTCTGAACCAACCAATAACTTAATATACCTAATCTCTTTATAGAGTCGGTCACAATAAGACAGAAAGGTTTAGACACATGTAAACGAATATGGGAAGGATGATTTTGTATAAATCCAAAAAAACTCATGTAAAAAAATACATCTGAAAAATACTGTCTAATTAAATTGGTTATTCACGGCATTTCTACATCGTACACCTCTCCATCCACTCCACTTTTCAAACAAATGGAAACTGCAATTCAAATTTTTGAAAGTCATTCAAACAATCCCTGAATTTAAACAACCAATTATTTGTTTACAATCAATACAAAGCGGGTCAACAAGCGAGAGATTTCAATCGGTGGCATTTTATGTGGGTTCAGGGCTGTACACAAGCTCAAACTATCCACACCCACAGAATTTGTCTGGCTATTGTAACAAATTAGTCGAGTCTGTCGCGAGATCACTTTAACAAAGAGATCATACTCACTCAGCTATATGCCTACACATATTCATAAATGAAGGTGGGAGTTTCAATTCGGATAGCTCAGAAAGACTTTTTAGGTGTGGTAGAGTCTTGTTAGTGCTCGTTAAACCTACACGGTCTTTATAATAGACAGATTTAAAATCTATTTTAGTTATCGAATGTTTTTTCCCCTTCGAACGACTTTAGTATTAAATTTGAGCGATAAAGACAAAACATTCGATAAATAAAATAGGTTTTAAATCTGTCTATGAATAAATCCGTGTATATGTAGTGATCTCTCCAGTGGATACTCTTTTTGGGTTGCATTACACTTAAGAGAGAGAGTGAGAGAGAGAGAGAGACAGACATAGGTACCAACAGACCTGCATTGTGCCCGCTTAACAACGAAGGGAAGTGGACAAAAATATTTCCGACTCTTATTAATTAAACTTTATGATTGATTTCGTTGCGGGTTAAAAGACAAGTTAGACATTCCGGAAGACTCGCTGAGCATCAATGCTCGGTGTCATTAATATGCGTGCCACTGTTGAACATGGTTAGCAGGAATTGCAGTGGCGGGTGTGAGAACGGAAAACCCTAACCTGGACAGTCTCAAAAGTCCAAGTGCATTGTGCCCCTTTCTACCAGTATAAAATAAACATCAGCCCGATTCAAGCAACCCATCTGCTGCTCAAATAAGTTATTGATAACTTCAAACAGGTTTCATTAAAAACGATGCCTATACACGTGGCCTTCAACCGGATCGCTGACAATGTTGATAATTTTATCGGCTCTGTGAACCGTCACGAAAATAAACAAAAATGTGGTACACACGATACTCGCGGCCTTGGCTATAGAATATTTGGTACTGCGTAGTTAGACCGGGGTTGCCAGGCGACAAAACTATCACTCATTTATTATTAAGTAGACGCGACGAAACATGTATTATTCATAGACAGTTTTAAAACCCATTTTAGTTACCAGATGTTTTGTCTCTTTCGCTCAAAAAGATTCACAAGTCGTTCGAAAGTGACAAAATATTCTATAACTAAAATAGGTTTTAAAAGTCTCTAGACTTTACTGTCTAATCTTTGGTCTCTACTATACTCATTTAATATTTAGGTATATTTACTTTTACTATTTCTGTATTTTAAATAAATAATTTAAAAAAGAATTTACTACGTTTCTATCGTGACAACCCTGAGTGTCATCACCTTATTATTGTTATCTCAAAAGGATTAGGCATTATCACGTGTTCTAAAGAAACATTTTTTTACTAACCATTTCCGCTTGTGTTCAAACTTTACTCCTTAGTCTGTAGTTCAAACGTTGAGTAATTCCATGCCCGACTAACCTCCTAAATGGACATTTTGCCCTTCTATAATCTATGTTCCAATGATACATGACTTTTGCACCCCCCGCGCACACATCGCATTCCCTGCGGTCACCTATCGGTGGGCGGTACCTAATTCCGCGGCGTCTACGCCGCCATTGTTGATTGTTTAATGGCGGCTGTGTTTGCGGCGGTTACCTGTGCATTACAATTGGGTATTTGACTGTTGTGGCAATAAATTATAAAATGTGTTGCATATGATAGCTTTTTGGTAAACAATAATTATAGGTATTTTTATTTACATTTATCTAAATTATAAATATTTAAATTGTCTAAAATAAGTTTGCCATTTTTTATCTGTTGATTAAATTAACAAAACACGACAAGCTGTCATTGTGCAGCGTGTGATGTCACGATTTACAATTTTCATTCATCTCTGCCACTAAAATCATTCACCATTTATAAAGCGTGACGTAACTTTTTCAAAGTCACGTGACCTACCGTTTTGGTGACATATATGATGATAAAACTGAAAAATATGTTTATTCGTTATAAACAACTCTTTAAAAATAAATTAATAGTTTGAAGAGGTATAGAGTGATTATATCTAGACTTTAAAACACTTTTCAGAAATTAGTCAAATAGCCAATTACTGCGTCGATTAAGTGAACTTATCCTCTCCATAGTGTTTTAAAACAAAAGTATAACTTTCTCGTGGTGAACGGTGGTTTTGCTTTGAGGAAAATGACAGTGTTGTGTTGGCAAATGCCTAAATTCGTGACCAGACGCTATATTATTTAAGATTCCGAGAAATGAGAAAAGACTCAATGTGTGGTTGCAATGTCTTCAAATATTCATTTGACTTTGTAAGCTGTGACGACCACCAACAGTATATTCTTAATAATTATATTAATATTGTTGTGAAATTTACCATAATGAATTGGTGCAAAACGATTATTAGGATTTTAAAGGGTACCGACATTTCTAGGTTAATTATAAGGACGATGTTACCAAAATTACAACAAAAAGCTTTAGAGATGTACAAAAATAAATAAATAAATCATTTAATAAATATTTATAAGGGTTTTATTTACAATTGGGTATTCTACCCATTTTCAAAAAGTCTTTTAAGTTGTTCCTAAGATTAAGACAAACTATTTAAAAAAAATATCAAATTTTTATTCGCTCGGCAAGTCCAATAAAAAACCATTTAAAATTTAAATTTTAAATTTATGCGCGCAAATATGTGAAAACGCTAGGCGCCATGTTCCTTTAAAATGATACGTCACTCAACCAGTAAACAACCTGTGTTTGTATGAGCTCTTGGACACCGGAGGGGGTATTCTACTTACGGAATGACGTAGAATCGTTATCCATCATGGCGGCAGCCGTTTCACATATTTTTAGGACAGATAAAAAAATTGAAATTTTCAAAACGAATTATAAAATTTATTCCTTGGAAATAAAAACTGAAATTAACATATACTTATTGCTTAATGCTCTACTATATACATTTATAGTTTTTAGATTTTTTCTTTCTTATAGTAAAATACCCAATTCATAAATCTATTATCAAAAAGTTGCATTTATTTTATTATTTTGCTATTTCTCTATAAATCACTATAATGTGATTTATAGAGACTTAGCAAAATAATAAAATCGATGAAATTTAGAAATTACCCTGTGGAGCCACGCGCAGCGCTCGTAACAAGGCTGAATACAACTTCTGCCTTTGCCTAACCCACGTACCATGTTTAAGAAGAAAAGAACTGTCATGTAATTCTAGCGAATGATTGAATGAATGAGACTGGGCTAAAAAAAATGTAGGCGAGTTGGTCGTCTGTTTACTCCTTAGTCTGTGGTCTGTGAGTAATTCTGTCATGTCAACACGTCTATCGAAATGGAAATAAAAAATAGAATGTAAACAATTGAGCATATTATGAAAAGAATGTGATCATTGCGTCAGAATTCATTTCCATAATTAGTGAATTTAAAAAATGCGTAAATAAATAATAAACGAATGAGGAAAATTATGTGGTAGTCCCTCATATGCGAGAGGTCGCTTGGGTAGGTACCACTGCAATGTCTAATTCTCCCGCCAAACAGTAGTAAATGCAATGTTGTGTTCCGGTTTGAAGGACATTGTATCCAGAGTAACAAATGGACTTAATGAAATTTAAATATTCTTTTTATTGCATTGAATGGCGAGACGAGGATGCAATTCACCTGATGGTAAGCGATACGACCGCTCATGTATAGTAGCAAAACCAAAAAACACCATGAATTACAAAGCAATACTTGGCATTCCACTGTGCTCGCCATCGTTGCCACGAGACCGTATACACTATACATAAATTTATTTTACTAAAATCCACATTTATAAAAGCTTGCTACCTATTTTAAAAGTAAACGTAAAATGATTCAAATAAATTACAATGATAGATATGTTTTCGCCAATAAAAAGGAGAAAATGTAGCACAGCATATTGTTATAGCATAATCTTAAAATCAGGCACGATTGACCTATACAATATATTGTTTATATTACTTGTTCATTCAACCAGCTGCAATCAATTGTAATTTTTATGTTCTTCAGTGTTACTCGTAGGCATATGTGACAACTGTAAAATTGACTAAATTAGGTAATGTATGTAAAACACGCAATATAATATGTTAAATGTACGTATATACTATGTACTCGCAGACATACCAAGCGTTTGGTTTTGCGAGACTATTTGTAAACATTATTGTAATTTCTTTCGAAATATATAATAAATTTAAAAAATACCTTTTCGGAATAAAATACTATGTAATGAAGATTCTTTGCGGAGAACCATCTTCAGCAGTGGACTACCTGCGGCCAAAGGTAATAATGGTGCTTGATAAAAGGTTAGTTAATATTGAAAAATGGTCCACTCAATCATACACTCGATTGTGGAGGAGGCCCTGTAGAAGCACGTATACGGTCTGGTACAGCTACAGGTAGAAAAAGGTGAGAAAAGGAGGTTTAGTTAATAAAAAACGTAGATGTAAATTTACAATTTAATATACAATTGCTTTTTGATATGTACATTTGAGAAGTATACATCGATTATGATATGATTACCATAAAACATTAATCACATTTCGTATTTCTACAATTTCTCTGATATTTCCACAAAATAATATGTGTCGGTACATTGATTAAGTATTATTATGAAAATATACAAATGAGAATTTGATACATTTGGTATATTATATTATATTCAGTTATGTGTAATCTTCGCGTGCACAGAAATGAGTAATCTACCGTCGTCTAAAAACAAATGTGAAGTATTGAAATTCATACTTCAATTATTGCCTTGTGTTTAGATTAAAAAATCAACGGTAAAATATGCTACTCAATAGCACATAATTCTATGATTTGTCAAATCGTCGACATGCCATATTGATGAGAAGCAATTGTAGTTAAAACCAATTATGCCAACAGTACAAGCATATTAATGGACAAAGGTCTTACAAAACATGTCAGTTTTTATGTCAATATTTAAATAAAATGCGATTATGTATGCGAAAACATAGATATGTGTTAATTACACATAATCTCATTATGTTTAATTTTCGTCTATACTGTGCTAAAAGGAAACCACTCTTTGAAACAATCGGTTTTATTCATAGACAGTTTTAAGACCTATTTTAGTTACCGAATGTTTTCTTCTTCGCTCAAACTGAATTCAAAAGTTGTTCGAAAGGGACAAAACATTCAATAACTAAAACAGGTTTTAAAACTGTCCATGAATAAGGCCGTTGGTACACAAATTATGTTCTACAAACGAAAATAAAATACGAATCAAATAGATACAGTAATCAAATTCTTATTAAATAATAGACTCAGTTTGCCAAATCAAAATAAAAATAAAAATTTCTAAAATAAGATGGTGGTGAACCTGTTTATCCAACACTTAATACAATCAACATTGGACTCTTACGCATTTCAGCAAAATTATGATCCTTATTGGATCGTGTAATTGTTAATACTGTTGTACCTTACACTTCTGGACGCAAATTATTATCTATTAGAATATGTGTTCTTAAATTATAACTTAGAAGTCTTCCAGTAAAATAAAATCGCAAATTACATCTCAAAAAATGTACAGTTACTTATGAACTCTACAATGATCATCCTCCAAAATTGAACATTACAGTTTAAACACAAAACGTCTTAAAACACTTCGTTCTTTGGTTTACAAATTGTACAGCAACAAAACCATAGACATAAATATTTAGAATGTTTTCCATTTTGAAAAATATGAACAGAAAAGTGCACAAGATAAAACGATCGAGCGATGAATAGCTGTGTCTTTCTGGAATTCTACACCGCGCAACTGCCAAGCAGTGGGACGTAAATTAATTTAAACAGTACAAAAAAGAGACAGATACTGATCACTCAGTCACATCATCTCAGTCATTCTTTTTATAAGTTTCAGTTTTGTTGACGTCGCAGCTTAATATAGCTTGGATACTATGAAAACAAAAGAACTTTTTGGTAAGTACTCGAATATGGGGTGGGTTTCTATTATCCTCAAAGTCGATAAAAAAATTAATAAACAATTTAACTAGGTACAGTCTTCAAAAAATATGACACGCAATGGAGGATTCAAAAAATATTTAATCGTAATAACAAATTCAAACGATATCTTGTTAGTAATAAAAAGTCTAAAAATCATATATTAAAGTAAACTAAGTTATTTAAATTACAGGCATTGGAAGTAATACCGTCAATATATCAATATATCAATATGTCTCAATATCTTTTAAATTACAAACAACAGAAAGTGTAAATTTGACCTAATTCTAAAATAATTAAAATAATAAATAAGATAAATATTATAGTTAAATAATCACTGGACAAAATAATGATCAATAAATGGCTAGAAACATCACGAGATCTTTTATATCAGTATGTTGACTGCGGCTCACACAGACGTTATTTTCTTGCACAAGTGGAACTATCGCACGCTTAGTTATTTACTTATATTGTTTTCGCACCACAGCGCAATATTTTTGATATTATAATTTTAATTTATAAGTCTAAAACGTGGCAACTTAATATTGAAGTATAACAATCGGCTGCAATTTGTGCAAATTGGTAAGTATCGGTGGGAAGTACAATGAAAAAATGTATTCGTCAAAAATAATGGACGGCTAAATTCTACGAAAAGCGCGATACATTTAAAGATTAGTTTAAAAATTTTCTCAATCATAAGGAAATATCACGCTCGTAATAATGACCGAATTCGAAAAAAATCTTATTCGCTTGCGATATTTGCTTGAGAACTTTTAATTTCTTGGCCTATAAGAAGAGAATTTTTAATTTCTTGGCCTATAAGAAATACAAACCCCCACTATAAAAACCTTAAGTAATCCTGCCGAAATATCTCTAATAAATATATTATACTATAAATTTACTGCTACTAAACATCATTTAATGAATGAAATCTCAATATTTGCCTTGACGTGTTTGAGCTATGTACTTAAGAAAACTCTAAAAATATTAATAAAAATGCAGTCTCTCTGTGCTATTCTATGAATAAATTAACAATACATAAAAATGCATAAAATCTCAGCCGTACTTATTAAAGACTTAATAATAATTTTATAGCAGATTCTTGGTTTTAAACACGAGAATTTGAAATCAAAACATATATAGCAAAACTTCTGCAAGCTGTATTTTTTTTATTATATTTTAGCGTATTAATGACAATGGTGATGGGTACTTTTGATCATTATTCTTACTAATGTTTGAATTTGTGAATGTATAATTTACTATTTTAATTATAGTTTTCAACTCATCAGCCCGCAATACTAATTGTGATTTATATGGTATTGTTACTCAATATTTAAAAGGATATGTAAGTACAGTCATATTGTTAGGAATCGACCAAAGTAGTCTTAAAACGTACATACATACATACATAAACTCACGCCTTTATCCCAGAAGGGGTAGGCAGAGGCGCCACTAGGACACCCACATTACGCCTTGTTTGTTCCGTCCCATGATGTGATAGGGGGCGAGCCTATCGCCATATCGGGCACAAATTCCTGACTCCGGGCTGATAATGAATAGAAAAATCCAATATCACTTTGCCCGACCCGGGATTCGAACCCGAGACCTCAGCTTTGTTGCCATACCGTAGTACAACTACGCCACCAAGGCAGTCTAGATAGTCTTAAAACGTGTAGCAACATTTTTACTGAATATCACTGAGAACACCTTAGTTTTTTCCAAAATACAATTTACCTGGTATTGTTTCCCGCGCTGTCAGAGTAGAATTTACTTTTTTAATCAATCATTTACGGCTCTGGATATTAATGGACCAATGTTTACGTAAATTTCAGATTACTGTCATGAGAACTGACTAACCTTTAAATATGAATTGCCTGACTGTATTCCATGGCAGAATAAGCCTCGCGCAAAAGTATTGATATCATGGAGATGGACTACCACTTTGTAATATATACATTATACGCTTCAATAATTAATCCCAATAATATTTTTGCATGATGATAATAAAAATACCTCCTATTTTAGAATATGTACCGACCCTAAATATAAATAAAGTTAAATAATACTCAAATAAATTATCGATATGTGTGCTTACCGCTTCCGTACGTAGCGCAGGCGTCCTTAAAATTACTCACATTGAACGGTGCGAAATAGTCGTCGTGTATAAACCTAACTATATTCTCAATAGAACAGAGATATGTATTGTAAATCTTCATATCGTCTATAGGGTCTACCACTTTCATAACAACATTCTGCCTGGATTTGCAGAAACTTAATTTATTAGTAACATCCTCTCCATTATAGATGACTCGAAAATAAAAGTCTTGTGCAATGGCTTTTCTTTTTGTAAACTTAAACTCGTCTCTCAAATCCTTTTTTCTGTACACTTCGAAAATCATTCTAGAAGCGTATTGTATATTGTAGTGCTGATAATTATTGAGACCTAAAGCTAGTATTAACGCTTGAATCGTCTTATCGTGTCCTGAGTATAATACAAATTTCGGTTTGTTCTCCGATATCATTCGGATCATATTCTGTACAATATTGTGTATCAAACCGTATGCTACTAACAATCCTCTTCTTTTATTGTGGATATTTTTGATTTCTTGTCTGTAACTCCATTCTAAATACGCGAATAAGGACATAACGTGTTCTTTTTTAATACAAAAATCTTCAGTCTCAGGCGTTGGTTCTTTGTAGTCCTCATCGAAATCTGTATCCATTCGTGCATCATTAGGGAAATTGAAATCTGCGTCTAAATTCTTTTTCACTATAACTACGTCATCGTAAGAATCTGCGTTGTCCATATAGCGCTGTTGGTAGTACAAAAGCTTCTCTCGTTCCATCTGAGCGTCGAAATCCAACGGTGCCTTCTTATCCTTACTATCATAATACTTACCTATAATATCTCTAGCCTTCCTCCCGATGTCGTTGTTGAAATCGATTTGATTGTTTATGTAATCGAGTTCCATGTTAAGGGTATCGATATCGACATCTAGTAGGTTTCTAGAGCTGCCCCTCTCGCCGCGAAACTTATAGCGTTTATCGATAGATAGTTTTGGTTTGGTGTGTTTGGTACTTTCGGAGCAAGGTAGAGAGACATCATGGCACATGTAGGCGAGCAAAGCGTCCCTTACTACGTCTGCATCGGTGCGTTCTTGTGTTTCGAAAAGTACTTTTGATAGTTTATCGACAAGGTCCTTTATCGCTGGATGGGAATCCAAACGGTTGCGTGCTTGTGTGTTTATTTTTCTGGAAATGACAATATTATCTATTATGCGCGAATATAATTTTCAAACATAAGTAACGTTTGAATGATGTTATCTAAATCTATCTTGTCTCTAAGTCTATCTTGGATTCAATTCTAACAACATTGGCCGCGTATTTCTATTCTATACACGACATTCTTACACTCGTCGCTTCATTTTCTGACACTGACCACTGAAGCTCAGCGAATCTCCGGGAATTTCTAACATGTATTTAATCCGCAACGAAGTGGCAGTAGGCAGGGCATATAGCGCAAATAACTGATGGCCGATGGGGCCCAAATGTTGTAACGTAAAGTGTTGGAAAACAGTCTACAAGGACCGACGACCTGGTTAGAGGGTTGTAGGAAGTAGCTGGATGCAGGCCGCTTTCAAAAGGTCGATGTGGATATCTTTGAGGCTTTGTTCTGGGAGGCTACTACGAAAAACGATATTCGATACATCGTGCGATTCCGTCTATTAAATCCTTTTTTTGTTAGTAGTATTCTTTTTCACTCATATCAATTGTTAAATTATTCAACGGTGTCGCCAAGTGTCACATAAATAATATTTATCGATATACACTAAAGTATCGCACGATATATCGAATATCGTTTCGCGTAGTAGGCTCCCAACAGTGGGCAGTGGCTACAGAGAGAGATAGAAAGAGATACAGACTTGTTGAGCGCGTGGTGCGCGGCGCAGGCGCAGTCTCGGAAGCAGAAGGCGACGGCGTGGCTCTCGCGCGCCGCCGCCACGCCCGCGCCCGCCGCCGCGCCCGCCGCGCCCCACCACAGCGCCGCCAGCGACTGGAACGTGCGCCGGTACCGCGTGCTGTATAGCACCACCGCACCTACATACACACATACTGTCACATGGAACACTCTTGAGCACCACCACGCCCGCCCACACACATACATATACTATCACATGAACACCCTATATAGCACCACCGCGCCTGGACACACATGCACACACTATTACACGGAACACGTACTGTGACGCTCATACACACAGTACACACACGACCACACAATACATTAGCGTTGGTGTCTGAGTGTGGTTTATTATCATTTCCTTCGCAAGGACCTCCTTGAGCTCACCATACGGTACGCCTGATGGTAAATATTTTCGGTTTTTTTTACAATTTAAGTGGTATTTTTCTTTTTGTTATTACATTAAACATAATTTTATTAATATGTAAGCTTGTTAGAAAAAATATAATTTTCTTTCATATTTTCAAATGCACATTAATCAATAGAATCCATAGAAGTGTAGAATAGACCGGACATCAATAACAAAATCTGTTCACACTGTACATGTACCAAACAGTTCCGCGGAAACTTAGTAGAGCGAGAGGGGAAACTGTGTTACTACGTTAGAGTGAGATACGAAGACAAAATAGCAGTATATTATAAAACCTAATACTAGGCGCATCGAGCCGAGCACGCTCCGAAACTACACAAAAATAGGAGCCCAGTATTATAGTATTCGCAATAAGAACGCTGAATAATGAGAAACTAACCTGTGTCACGTTTGCCTTGCGCGTCTGCGTGATCCAAACCAAGCTTCTCCCCGTAAGCGTCCTTCAATATGTTGCCTGGAAATTAATAATAATCATCGTCATTAACCACAATATGTCCACCGTCGCACATAATTCTCCTCAATAGATTTTTCTCTAGACTTTCCCGCTGGTACTCTTTTAAACCAAGATCGACAGCAAGACAAGATTTACACCGAGCACTGAAGCTCAGCGTGTCTTCTAGACTCTTAAAGTAGTCTTTAACTAATGCCCCTTTACTCTATACCAACTTATCTCAATAATTGAACGCACCATCATAATTCTTTGACGAATTTAGGGTCCACTCCCACTACGCCAGCGTGGTGGATTATTGTCTAATAATCCTAACCCGTCTTATTGTTGAGGCACGTGCCCAACAGTGGGACATTTATGGACAAGATTCTTTATGTTATATATCCTACCGATGGTGAGCATCTGCAGTAGGCCCCGGGGCGTGAGTTGTCCGAGCGCGCAGGAGGTGCCGGTGGCGCGCGGCGGCAGCGACGGGAAGTTGTGGAAGGGACCCGGGCCCGCCACCCACCACGCGCGACCTGACGTGCTGCCGTTCAACACGTACTCCTCGTAACTACAACATTGGAGACATTGAAGCCGCGAGATCATATCCCCTCCGCCATATTGTTAATGGGTATAAGAACTTCGCCACAGTACATCCTGGTTGAAAGAGGCGGTGCACCTGAACTAACTGCAACGCCTTAAACGGGCGTACAAACAAAGTCAATAGCTTTCTTCCCGTTAAAAAAATAGTTCCATTCCTTACGAGATCTAAGTCTGTAGTAGTTTTAATACCAACAACTCAAGTCTTGGGTATAGATATATTTCCATGGCGTCAGGACTATATTATTAATGAGTGTATTTCCCTGTATTTACCTTTTCAATAGAGGCGAAACAGGAGGCGTGTCACATGGTAATTTGTCACCCCCTTTAAGGTGCGTCAAAGGTCCTCGGTCTCCATGCCTTGTTATAACAAGAATCCCTTGGAGTAACCACGCATCATTATCTACTGCACCTGAAAATTATACATAAGATACATTATTACCATTTATACTATTGTAGTGATGTCTCATACATATTCGAGAGCATTCTTCAGTTAAGAAACGCTACAACAGTCTAAGGAAACCCTAGGCGAAAGCCTAGGACATGAATGGGTCCCCTGCGCAATATAATTGTATGGTTATTTTTACCTTCTTTAGTGGACCAAAGGGAAGTGTTGTTTTATGAAGTTAAATTAAAATATCTTTAAATCATGCAAATTATTCAATGTAAATCTTACCTTCAGATCCTCTTACAATGCTATCTGGCGGATTGCAAGCTCTAAGATATATTTTCCTAAATTTTATATCAGCCTTTGATATGTATGGATTTTGAATTATTTTCTTTGGTAATGTAGACTCTTCACTTACAGACATATACCTATACATTACTGTAAACATAGATGGTCCATATAAAATGAGAAGATATAGTAAAAATTAGGTAATACTTCAAAGAAATACTTTTTTGAGATTTTTGGAAGCAAACCCATCCTATCAAACACATCTACACTAATACCTTTACTTGTATTACGTTCAGAGGCTGATCCTCATACCACACTATTACATCTAAGATTATCAAGAATTCTATCCAAGTGTTTGAAGAAAATGTAGTCTTGTGACCCTAGGAGCTTCCAAACTCTGAAATTTCCAACATCTTGAACACACATTCTCCGATTTAGTGCTATACTATTTTTAAAATAATGCAACCACTTCTTAAACTTCAGCTTTCGAGTCAATCATATGTTTATAAAATTTGGATATTTCATTAATATCTGACTTAAGCTCTATTAAAATTCGTAAATATATTAGTATATTCGTAATCTTGAATCATAAAAATCTGCAGACATACCCAGAACAGCAAATACTTTTGTGATTTATAATTATTAAGGTGTGTTAGTGATTAATTTCTATGTAAAGTAAAAAATAAACATACTGTGTTCAATTAGTTATCTTGATAAGAAGATTACAAAACCATGTATGTTTATTCTATTTTATAGTTATGACAACATGGTCTGATAATTATTAACAAAGTATTAAATTGAAGTAAATTCATTAAAAAACTGTTTTAGAATGTTAGAACGATTCTAAATATTTATATATTGTTTTTGCCACTTCCAAAATTTAATTGATAAAATCATGGGTAAAATCCCCATTCTACACAGGTGTTCCTGCAGCTGAATATAATTTCCATATCAAGGAAACAATACTCATTTATTAGTCTACAATAATTAATGTAGAATTGAAATGTATTATAATATTTAATTAGTAAAACATGATTCTTTAAAGCAGTTATATTTTGCCCATCACCTCTACTAATAAAGTCCCATTGTTATTCTTTAATAGCTGTGGGAGAGACAGAAGCCTGAAGCTTACAATACTTAACTAATGAGCACCCAATGGGTGCCACCCATGCATTTTCCCTTACACTTAACACATTGACTGTGGCTTAGGCTAAAGCTGCATTTCCACTGAAGCAGAGACAAGTCATGCAGACTATACATGTGTAGAAGTCAACCAATCATATGGGACATCAATGTAATGATATGTTGAACATGTGAAGCTCAGCTTCTAGGCTAACACAGTTTTTTAATGAATTAAAACACAAAGCTGAGGTAACCACAATCAACATGCTAAGCACCCATATTAAAAAAATAGTTTTATTTTATACTGCTTTTGTTGTCAACACAGTCATTTATAATATTCTCTACAATACAAAATAGATAATACAAAATATAATTTGAATGATAAACCATATTAGTAAATTAGTAGACAAACTTCATTAAACAATAATTTCAGAAATAAATATGCAGTCTAAAACTTCACTCTTCACTTCTTTGTTAAATCTAAAGCTTTTCGCGAATCTATACATATAATAAAAATGTAAATGGTCGATGTCTGTACATGGAAGATATTTAAGAAATTTTAACGCGAGGGGTCTTTATAACAGCAACAGAAGCCAAAACAATTTTTTTTAGAATTTTTGTCTGTCTGTCTGTCTGTCTGTCTGTCTGTATGTTTGCTTGCGCATCACGCGAAAACTACTGCACCAAATGAGATGCGGTTTTCACAGTTGTATTGCTGTAGGTTCAACTTAAAAACTGGTATATGTTTCATTTACATACAGGGTGTTTCTTTTTGTTTGCTTGCACATTACTCAAAAACTACCGCACGAAATGAGATGCGGTTTTCACAGTGGTATTGTTGCAGGTTCAACTTAAAAACTGGTATATGTTGCATTTACATACAGGATATTTTCTTTTGTTTGTTTGCACATTACTCAAAAACTACCGCACGAAATGAGATGCAGTTTTCAGTTATATTGGAGCAGGTCCAACTTAAAAACTGGTAAATGTCTTATTTACATACAGGGTGTTTCTTTGTATTATGGAAGATAAATGAGAAAAACTAATATTCCCCATATTAACACTGGATTACATTTAGGCTACATTTTATCCAGATAAATTAAGTGTTCCCGTGGGATGAGGACGGAAATCCGATATATTTGTTACTTTTTATACTCAAAGGGATGCGATGGGCGTGGATTACATACCTTGAGTGAGAATGAGATAGGACGGGCGGGATATAACGGGACAGGACGGGACGGGATGAGAAATACCAAATAATCTATTCATGTATTTTTTTTTAAACTAAGTTAATCACGCAGACGAAGTTAGCGGGCAGAAGCTAGTAATATTATAACAATATTACATTAAAAATATGATTTGCGTGATATTATAAGACAATAAGGAAACCCTGCCAACACAATGACAATGTTATTTAAATTACACCAAAAGTTTTGCGATAATCCCTGGTCTTACCAGTTATGAGGAAGAATATCCAAATGCTCATGCCAAGGTAGCAGTAAAAGGCCCTGTGATGAAACGAAAACTTCATCATTTCAGTCAATATTTTGCTTTTACTCGTAAATGTTATGGTCATTGTTAGGTTTTTTAACTCACATTGCACCCGAAATTAAAGTCACTTGTAAATTAAAATGAATAATACTAAAGCTTTATTAACAAATCAACAACGATCATTATGCGGCAAAAACTTGGAAATAAATACACAAACAAATGATCGATCTAGCATTTTTTTCGTAATCCACTGTTGTCAATTGTACAATAAATGTCATTTGTCATCAGCAAAACAAACAGGACTAAGCTGATCGAAAAAACGAGCCGAGCGAGAGATGTTGAGTGGAGGATTGTGTCCCGCGCTTATGGGTGACCATAATAAATTTAAATTTTTAATACACACAGACCCAATAGTCACATACATGGCAGGACCCCACACTAAAATCGAGCCTTGTGTGGTGGCCCGTGGGTAACAAAAACTACGGGAGACTTTTCGGTCTCACAAACACTCAGACCCAAAACAAATACCTGTGGATTACACAAACATTTATCTCGGTTCGGGGATTGAACCTGCGGTTTCACGTTTCACTGCCAGTGTCTTACTGTCTGACTGTCCAGTGTCTTCAAATGCGCCACGGAGGCTGTTAAAAAATACTATTTTTCTAGTGAAGCATATTTTATTATCTAACAAACACAATATTGTCTAAGCGTATCAAGAAATGCATATCTATATATTTATGTACTTATTGCAAATAAAAAATAATAGTATGCATTGGTTTTTGTAAAAGTAGCGCGAAAAGGGTATAGTTAAGTTTTTAGCTGAACTTTTATTTGTTGATTGAAAAAAGATTTACGATTCATTATGGTCACCGTGGCGAAAGAAAAGGGATACAGACCTCCATCTACTATCTCGCTCGGCTCATTTTGCCTCCATTTCTTTTATCATAGCAAATTAAACCTTATCCCACAGGCATATGTGTTATTTGATATTTCAGGACCACATTATTTCGTGAGTGCGCAGTATTGTTTGGATAATACGTCCATGACAAGAACACGAAGACTAGGCTGTATGGCTCAGACCTTTGCCTTTCCGAAAGGATGAATTGAAAAAACAACAAGGCAAGGGGTTGTCAAAACAAGTCGCAACTTGTATTGTGTTGTTTTTTTATGCCGTGTGATTTGCACCAATTTGCAGTTTGCACTGTGCCGGACCGGATCACGGGAAAACTATTCAAATTTCTATTTAGTAATGTTAAATGTACCTGATTAAAGGATGTGGAAAAGGATTCTGTAGAAAATCATTTTGAGCAGGTATTTGATAACCACTGCATTCACAATAACAACATCTAACATCACTATATTTTGTTAATATTTATATATCCGATAACAAGATTACGAAGACAAAAATGGTGAAAAAGGTCGATCAAGGAATAATCATCATTCTTGATGTGGGGAAGAATATGGCCAAGGAAGAAGGGGAAGGTGAGGAAAGTTTCTTTAAACAAGCAAGAGAACTTACTGCTCGGATTATTGAACGCAAAATATTAAGTCATGGAAAAGACTACATTGGTGTAATATTATTGGGTTCGAAGAAGACCCTGAATAACATGGCAGAACAATGTGAAGGTGGTTTCAGAAATATTGAAACCATGTTTAAACTACAGTCGCCGCTTTGGAAATGTATAAGTGACTTACCAGAAGAAGTGAGTCTATTCATTATTATTTACATAAAAATAAAGGATATACATTATGTCAATGTGTCAGGAACACAATTAATGTCTGTTAATGTTTACATTTTTTCAGCCTACTAAGAAAAGTGGTGATTGGGTAGAAGGTCTCACTGTAGCCGCTGATCATGTCCAGAACGAAGTTAGTGGTGTGAATTTTGTCAAAATGAAAATAATTCTCATTACAAACTTCCAAAAGAACTCCCGCAGTGAAAAAAATGTAGAAATGGTAATGTTATAAATCTTTAACTGTTGTCATTTTTGTAGAGAGATAAAATAAACAAAATATTGTGAATTATGATTTTAAAAGCAGTTTTGTATTTAGCATGTAAATGGCACATAGATATTTATGAATATTGAATTTCTTTTGTCCTATGTTTCTGAATTAATACAATAACTGCAGCACCAAAGTGATTAGCTTTGGAGCTCTCAAAACACCAAGCCAGTTTTCACTTGTAACCAGTGGCGTGCCTAGGGTTTTGGAGTAGGGCAAGCCCAATATTATTTTAGTTTTAATACATATTTATTTAGAAGGACAAAAAATACTAAGAACGACGAAATCGAATTTACGGCGCGGCGGCAGACCTACCACACAATCTTTACAATATTAGGATTAGGTAATACAAATATAGATAGCCTGCGGTCATGCAACCGTAACTTTTTAATGCACTAACTACTGAGCACTTTTAATACCCGGCATTACACTAGCACAACGATAGTAACTATGCTCCCGTGTTTGACTACGCAGTTAACCAAAATTGCGGACAGAAATTGTTATAAATACATTAAGGTTAAGTTTTTACAAGTAATTTTAATTACAAGTAATAGCATGCCTTTTGAAAGGACCACAAACTCATTGAAATCATAAGAATTAATCCAAACATTCTAATACACAAGTGTCCCTTGAAAAGCATATGTAACACGACTGTTCAATAATAACCTATATGAATGGGAGCATTTAGAAATCGAATTACGTAGATAAGTAAACTGAACCGATAAAATGCCTCTTGTGATTTACCACGAATTTAAGAAATGCACAAACTCGGCGTAGTTTTCGCGCCAGTTTCAATATAATTGAATTAAATTACCTTTATAACGGCAATGAACACTTTCACCATCACATTAAAACCATCACAGGAAACAATACAAATCATTTTCGTATCAAAAAGTTTAAATAACATTAAAAAAACGAATAATTAACCTTCAACCGAACTATTTACAATAATTGCACAATGTCAAAATACTTATGAAGTTAGTAGTAATTCGTACAGTATTGCTAGTAAACGAAAATATTAACATTACAACATGCAATTATAATTTATGAAATAAATATAAAAACTTCATTATTTGTATTCTTCTTCTTTACAGTGCCTCTCCAACTAGTGAAGGTTGGCAGTCAGCTCCGCATATTTCACTCTGTCTTTTGCCAGGTGGAAGAGCTCCGAAGCACTCGCGATCCCCGTCCATTCCCGGATGTTACGCAACCAGGACTTCTTCCTTCGACCAACGGTTCTTTTGCCTGCCACACTTTTATTTGTATTCAAAAATGATTAAATAATTTTAAAAAAGAACCAACTTAATTTATTAACAATAAATATAATTTAGTTAACAAATAATGTTACACATGACGACCTTCAAATGTACGACGTTCAGTCAAAACAATTCTGTGGTCAAAAGCTGGGCTTTTGGTTGAGTACTTTATTGCTATATATAGATATCTGTAGCTATACATTCGTAGTGCCAGAGTGTAGCATTTCACCCGTCAGTGTGAAAGAGATAGCATGCGTTGCCAAAAGCCCCGTAAAAGCACACGAGAGAGAAGAAGGCAGATATATGTTTTTCGCGTACCGTCTTTTAAAAAATGCGTGGAGCTACGTTCAACGTGAGAGTTAAAATTATTGAATGAATTTATTAAATGCGTTGCGCAGCGCGGGCGGCGGCGCTTCGGCTCGCGCTTCATTGAAGAGCGCCATGCCGCGACGGAACGCGGTAAATTCAAAAATGGTAGATGTTTCGTAATTACTGTTTTGTATTGAATGTAATGGTTTCGTTCAGAATTTAGTATATACGTATTAAGTAGGGCAAGCTGGGCTTTTGGGCTTGTATGGAAGTACCGCCACTACTTGTAACACATAGTGTCAAAACAGGAATTGGGCGTAATATGTATGGAAATAACATGCTACACATTGATAACAGCAATGCACATTCCACCTGAAAAACACTATGTACATGTCATCTGGAGTTTACTTGTTTATGTGACATGGTTGACATCAGAAAGGCATCCATTCATGCTACAAAATTCATATAATCAAATAGAAGAAGAATCATAATTAGACATGCCTTGAGCATATGTGTCTACATTCAATATCATATTCTTGGGTTCTCTTTTTAAACTGCCTAATTTACATATAGAGAGAACTGAGAAATGAAAATATATTAATTTCTGTTATACTATACACTGATTAAAAACTATCTGTAAGAATTAAATAACATAATTTTTATTGTTTTCAGGTGGTTCAAGGGTTAAAAGAATATAAATATGAAGTTGATATATTTGGTCCTGATATTTATGATGAAGATATTAAAAACCCCGACTTTCAAATGGCTAGAGAGTTTGTTCAACAAACCAATGGTCAAACTGGAACATTTAAAGAAATAATGCAGTACCTACAATTTAACAAAATGAGGGCCATAAGGCCATCACCTTGGAATGCGGACTTAAGTATTGGACCTTACATAAAAATACCTATTACCTCATATATCAGACTTAAAGATGACAAAGTTATTCAAAAGTGGAAACAGAGTGTCAATGACCGTGGTACATCAAAGTCAAGCACCACAGAAGGTGTTGTTAAAGACACAATCTATTACAATCCAGAAGATCAATCAAAGATAGACCCATCAGATGTAATAAAAGTTTATAAAATGGGTCATCAAAGCATTCCAGTATCTGAGTTAGATGAATCAATGTTGTACCAATCAGGTAGTAGATCATTGTCATTGTATGGTTTCACACTTGCTAGCAATGTACAATGGCAACATTTAAATGGCACTGGCTTGTCTTATGTGTTTGGAAGAAAGGGAGATATTAAAGCTCAACAAGCAATTACCTGCTTAGTGAAAATTCTTCATGAAAAGAAATTGGTTGGTATTGCCAGACAAGTGTATAATAATAACAATGGACCAAAAATGCTTGTACTGATGCCTGTAATTGATACAAATAACTATATGTGCTTATCAATGGCAAGTCTGTGTTACAAAGAAACAATCAAATATATGTTGTTTCCCACAAATACTATAAAAAAATTCCCTTGTACCAAAGATCAAGTGAAAGCCATGAAAGATCTTATCACAGCCATGGACTTGACTAAGGCTTATGATGAAACTTTTGATGGCACAGAAGCATTTCCTACTGGCGAAATTATAAGTCCATCTATTCAATATGTTTTAGACTGTTTTGCTTATCGGGCATTAAACCCTGATAAACCTCTGCCTCCACCAAGAGATGATATCATGAATTTGTTCAAAATACCACAACCTATTGAGGAGAGAACTCATGAACCATTAAAAAGAATAAAGGCAATATTTCAGTTACAAAAAGTAGAAGAAAGAATTAAGAGAAGGAGAAAGAAGTTGTTAGATGTTGGTGATGTAGATGAACCAATGATAAGTATAAAGAGTGAAAATGAAGATGGCAATGGTGTTCAAAAAATCACTCTGCCTTCAACTAGTGTTGCCGATGATAAATGTACTATTGGCACTATAAATCCTGTCAGGGATTTCTTATCACTCATTAATGAAGGAAAAACATTGGCTGAGCTGGTACCAGAAATGACTGATGCTATTGAAAGTCTTCTAATCTATAATTTAGATGGCACATATACAAAAGCTTTAGCTGCCATGACACATTTTAGGAATGAATGTTTAAAAAGTGATCCATCACATTACAATAATTGGCTACAAAAGTTTAAAGTTGATTTGACAAATCGCAATCGTCAGGATCTCCATGTTTTAATAAAAGATAAAGGAGTAGATTTTATAATAAAATCAGAGAACAGTCAAAGCTTGTTTGAAACTGCAATCAGCCATGACGAGAGTCAAATGTATGAAGTAGATACTGTTCCAGAATCAACTGATATGTTCTTTGATCCAGATATTGATGCAATGTTTGATGAAATGTAGATGTCTTCATCAACTTGCTTGTTTAAGTATATTTTTACATAAATCACAAAAATACTTACTTTTAAATGAAACATTAGCTCTGTTGTATTATTTATACAAAATAAAATAAGTAAAAATTAAAATTTGGATAGATATTTCTTTATAATTTTCTATGTATCTTCATATACCACAACTTTCTTAAAACTGTTACAATGTCAACGCTACAAATACTTCCCAATAAATCTTTTCACAGTTACAGATTATAAGTGTTTTTAATAAATTAATATTAAGTTTATTTAAGTTATACAGGTATTCATTCATAATGTGTGTAAAACTTCTGTGAAATATTTTTTTAGGATGTTTAAAATTATTGTTATACAAGCCTATTAGGGTCATATACAAAGGAAAACAATATATTATATTTAGAAAGATTTTGATGTTAAAACACCTCTAGAATATAAAAAATACCTAATAAGGTATTTATTGATTATGTAATAACTAGTAGATGCATATTCCATGGTGATTTTATCTAGGCTTGTGCACTATTTAAAATTATGTGTGTACAACTTACATTTTAACTGTGTTAAAACTGTATGTTATGTGTAATCAAGGTCCCTTCTATAAATGCTTTTTGTATTTGTCTTCACATATTTTGAAAATAAAATTAAATGCTATCATAAATACATAGTATTAAAAACATAATATATGGCACTTCCAATATTAATCTATTAAAAAATGGTTATGTTATCTGGAATATGCTGTTAGTAATAAATAAATATATTTTACTCACAAACATTTTTATTCATTTCTTCGGTCATAATAATACATCAACTAATGTTTGAAATTTTAATTGGTTATCGATTAAAATCTAATTATAAATTTGCACACAATAAATTCATGTAGTTTTTCCTTATTGTTATACTTTCCTTGCATGATCATTGTACACCCGTCGTTGGATTTATCTTGTTTTGGGACTGAAGCAACTCAAGAAATTCTTGTAAGGAAATGTCTTCTTGGCAATCAGTGTCCAAATCATGTTCAAGTTGGGCCTCCAGTGAGTTGGCTTCGGGGCTTAGCACAATATTTTCATCGAGCACTACGTGATTCAAGCGAGACTTGAGGCTCTGCAGTATCTCCTCAAGTTCTAAACATTTATTTCTGATTGAAGTGCCAAGATCAGAAGCAGGGTCAATGTCGTCTATTGTGGCGCTCTCCGATAACGAATTCGCTGGCGTCCTTGTACGCGGCGGCTGGATCATGTTGAACAAGTTGTCCGGGATGCCGCTCCCGTTCCTCACCGGGGGCGATCTTGACTCTGTGAACTCGGCTAAAATCTCATCGATAATATCTTCCGCGTTCTGCCTTGGGTCAATATCTTCCGGGGTTTCAGCGCCATTCTCAGCGTTTATCAGTTTATTGTTTGAATCGAGTTTCATGTTTTCACTCGCACTTTTCTTTATATCGATTCGTTATCAAAATAAATAATAAATGGAAAGTTGTCGACCAGTCAGATGATTGATAGCGACTGGGTTGCCAAAATAAAAAATACAATCACCTTTAAAAAATGTTTATTGAGGAAAATGATACAACAAAACATTACAGTGATATGTAAACATGTAAGGATTATTTAAAGAATATTTAGAAATAAAATTATCCACACCTACAGACAACAGGAAAGAAATCTAGTTGCAAATTCTACGTTGCGGAAAATATAAGTCCAGATAAGCTTCCTTTCTTAGTTTCTTAACAATTTCCTCGCTTTTCATAATTTTAAGGGCAGCTTTGCAGCTATTATGAGCGTGAGCGAAAAAGCAGTCTCTCACTGACTGTAACAAAACGAATAATGTAGGAACCTAATTAGTATAAACACAAAATTAAACAACCTATCCGTATGAAAACCTTACGTGATTATGAAATAATCTAATGTCTTTAAATGTTAATCTGTTTTGACGAAGTTAATTACATATCTAAAACCTAAAAAAGACCAAGGTCTCTAACCGTACTTTTAAAACAATGAGTAAAAAATCGCTCTACCTTAAATTCGGCCAATTTCGCGCCCTGGAATTTTGCTAAACAATGTTGAAATAACCTTGTGTAGTGTTTTCTACACAAAAATATTCGATTTTCAAATTGCCAATAATCTCCCTGAGCGGAACAAGAGCAGCCGCACACACCACAAGCATCTAAATTATAAGGCACGCATTTTATCTGCAATAAAATACAATTGTAAGCAGTTACTGCGGTTACAACTTAGAAAGAAACAACAAAACATAATTAGAATTAACCCAACAAAAATTTGTAAATTATTCAATTCCAAAAGGAAATTACCTGCACAGCACATCTTAAAACTTTTTTGCCATTAAAACTGTAAGCAAATTTCATTTGCCTCTTTTTGTACTCTGGACAGTAATCACAAGCGCTGAAATGGCAATTAGAATTAATTTTTCGTACAAATATCATGCTTCTCACTCGTATATTCTCATCAAAACCGTAATAAATAATATTTTTTGATATTATGAAAGCATACTATCGGTTAGGAGAGCAATTAAGTAGGGGTGCCAACACTCAACAGTGGATAGTTATTTTGTCCAGTGTTTTTGTCATAAAATGTCAGGGACTGACTTAGGGTGTACCCTGGGTGGGGATCCAGAAGTCAGCATGGTCCATATATGCCCGCAGTTACGTATAATTTGTAGGAGTAGGGAACACCAAACGCGACTTATAGAACTTTTTTATTTGCTTCCAGCTCTTCAGGCCCATTAACTAAGTAATGTGGTCATTTGGCTACAAACCATCTTTTTCGCATTCTATTTATTTCATGGCACATCAATGGAGATTCAAAATAAAATATATATATATATATTACGCCGGAAAATCTGAGGCTTTGAATATTCCCTTTCTCTTTGAGGTTGAATTGAAGGGCGCGCAGTTTTGCCGAACGCGTTGCGTTGGGGGCGGTTCTTGCGACGGTGGTTGATATTCGTGTTTAGTCAACCACCGTGACGTTCTCGCACCTAGCCCATACTTGCTGTACACCTGGAAAACAAAAAATCCTCGTTTGGTTTTCAGGTTTGGTGGAAAACCACATACAATGCACTAGAAAGAACTAGCAAATACGAATTATCGAAATTATGTGTGTCCAATATTTTTGCAGGTTTATATGGGTTACGAACACCTTACAAGACACACGAAAAGTGACAGCCCACTACAGCCACCCTTGCAAGTGCATTGCGTTTCCAGAGCAGCCCTGATCTGACTAGCGAACCGAACCGGCTCCACCCGGATGCAGATACACGTTTTTGAAAAAAATATGCGATGAATGGCGATAAGAGCATGCCATTCGCCTGTTGGTAAGCGATATGACCGCTCATGGACAGTAGCAAAACCAAACAACACCATGAATTACAAAGCAATGCTTGGCATTCAACTGCGCTCGCTATCCTGAGACATAAGATGTTAATTATAATTATGCACAGTAGTTACTCTGGCTACGATTTCTAACTGGTACAGAACTGTGCATTTAGACTGCTCTTTGGCTTTGCTTTGTCCTCTCACATAATATGAGAGACCTACCAGTTACCACCAGTAAGTATTCTATCACCTATGTTCTTATGGGATAATGTAGTATTCTAATGGTGAAAGAATTTTTCAAATAAGTCCTGTAGTTTCAGAGCCTATTTAATGCAAACAAGCAATCAAATCTTTACTCTTTATATTATTAGTTTAGATAGTTTAGATTTCTACGACCTAAGTCAGCTTAATTGTTGCGAACCTCAGGATATTTTAACAGTCAAGTACCATCTCTTGCAAGTGGGTGTTCTATCTGGACTGGATTGCACTGCACTTTCTATCAGGTACATTTAATATTGACCTGTTGAGTCCAAAATGCCTACCTATTAGCAAGACAGTAGTCGAATACGCTTAACTTATTTATTGATACTAACCCTATGTGTGACATTGTAAAAGGCGTCCTGTGTTTGATCATACGTTCCGGGTCCCACATTGGGTCTGACTTCAAAAGCAATGCGTCTCATGAAGGGACTCATACTGGGCCCCTTCGTGGGCAGTACATCTCTGTTCAAAGTGGTACCAAAACATATCCGAGGTTGCGGTTTCTTCGTCACTACATATTCAAAATCTGTAAAGAAAATAATATTAAACAATTGTATTAACCCACAATTCAATCTGCGTGGAGGTTCCCTACTGGAATTGCATATTTAATAAGTATCATGAAAAACATTTTAAGTTATTGCCATTTCGACCAATACATTTCGTTATATTGTATAATCATCACATGCTGTAATAATAACGTAGTTGGAAATGGAAAAAATATAAATGCCTTCATTTATTTAAAGCTCACACAATTACACAAAATCCCCATTTAAACGATTACCACCATGACATGCCTCATGCATATTATTCGGAGGCAGGTACCGACGCGCATATGGCCGCTGCATGTTTGTGCGCCTCGAAGACTGCCGCCGGCAACGACGAGCCTTTCGTGATTGTCAAGACAATAAAAAAATATGACGAATACTACCATTACGGGTTATTGGGCGCACGCTCGCGGAAACGACGGGTGTATAGGAAAACAACATTTTTTGAGACATTTCCATAATAAATTTTATCAACTTTTTTGCTATTGCCGTTAATTTTGATACAAGAATAAAATAGAAAAATAAAGATTTCCAAGTGAATAACGTCTTGGTAATTAGTTCCCAGTGTGTATAGTTACAAATAAAGAAATTAATTTTTAAATATGTAAAACGCAAAACAATACCAATGTTTTACATATTCTTAGAATTTTGGAAAGCCCATAAGAGATTTCTGTGGGCTACATAAATAACATATCAGAAGGATACGAGGGCAAAAAGCTCCTGCGATGCATATTGTGTTGTATTATAGAATTTGACGACTTTCCAACGTTTTCTTTATATATTGTCACCACGTCTAAACAGTTATACGGAGGATAGCATCATAAAATTATTTCTTTAAGACATGAAACCAAATGACACGAAAAAATGTGAAGACCGCAGCAACGTGATTAAAGACTTCGGTACATTATATTATGCAAAACAATTATATTTATCGAAACTAATATATGCGAATTTACTTAAATTTCTTTAAACGGGAATATTATTAGGAAGGCCAATTTCAGGCCGTAGAAGTAGGTAGGTACCTTCTGAGGTTGATTACGATTTTTATTAACAACTTACAGAATATTCGAAACATACACTACATAATTCCTTCAGTTTCCACTGTGCAAGTCTTTATTGGCTAGTAATTGGTATATTGTATTGCTTTAATACGTTCATACTTTTTTGTACATGCCACATGTTATTAAATGAAGGTTGCGTTAACGAATGTACTGAGCCTAAGGACTGAAATAAGCTTTTGCTGTCTGATCACAAAAAGCCAGTATCATTCCAGTGAGAGATTTTACGAGAAACTCATAAACACTTTACTCACAAGTTTATTGTAAACAAATTATTAACTACTTTTGTCTCTACAAGCTTTCTTTGTCCCTATACAGAAATGAAATAGCGAACCGTTGTAGTCGTCGGTAAATAACAACATTTTCAATATGTTTCTATAATTATAACTAAAATTAATTTATCATCATAATATGGAGCATTACCTAAAGTAACATCCCAAGTCATCTTGTTTAAAATATATCAAAGCTGCACAAAACAAATTTCCAGATTCATTGTACTAAGTCGGATGTATCCAGGAAACTCCAAAACTTTTTTGAGCGATTGTGGGAACCAACAACGTGCTAGTAATTTTTTGAAATAGAATCGGCAATTTGCTATTTCCTTTACACGATAATATCTTTGGCAATTATGCAGATCATTGAAATAAATGTCTTTTTAGTTTGATTTTGAGGGTTTGACTTACGGATTTGACAATACTAGCGTCAAATTTTATTTATTATTTTTATTGTACACAATTTTAATGAAGCAACCTATTTTTGTTTAATAGAATTTCATACGGGGTAATTTAAACGTAATATTATCATTGAATAATTTATTACTTCCATAAATAATATACACGAGTAGCTATTATAACAAACTCTACTACTTACCAACTTCTACATAATTACATACACAGAACTCTCACATGAAAAGGTGAAAATAGGCAGAAAATATTATGTGCAGTATATACAGGTGGATTTTTCAAAGGTGCGTTGATCCCCAATATGAAATTATGAGAAAAACTCCACTAAAACTACACTGCAGGAATTTTGAAAATTAAGTAAATATTCCTAGCGAGGAATCGAAACTTTTAATTTGACAATCAAATTATGCACTTACTGTTATATTGATAATATTCAAGAATGTCACTAATAATTAAATGATAAAATTATCAAATGACTATCTCGCAGCCATAATTTGAAATTTCCCGCCAACCTCCAAAGAAGACATTTTATTAACACGCAATGGAAAACAGATCTATAATGCCTAATACTATATTCCTATCGTTTGTTCTTAAAGTAGAAATTGCTAGTTATTAAGCTATAATGAAGTATTGATCATATGTATTATGATAATAAATAATTATTCCATCGCATTATTAATTTATTACGCGAGATAACGTGCAAAAAATATATATTATCAAATACGTTGTGTCGTACAGCCTTTCTCTTTCTATCCCGTCAGTGTGAAAACAAGTTGAAACTTGTAGTTGCGTTTTGTCAAGTGTGATCAGTAATGTCAAAAATAACGAACGAAACGAGAAGAAATGCTCTGCCAAGAATAATCCACAGAATAAAAATAATATTACGTGCATTCTAAAATACGCGAAAGATTGTTATTGTTGCAGTATTCACGTGGATTCTGTGAATTTGCAACTGGACCGGGTTAAAGTGTTTTTAGTTCAAGAAAAAACTGTGGAAAAAACATACACAGTTCGAAGGTAAACGCTTTGAAAAAATAATTTCGTGTGGCTAGTATCACGTTACTTTGTGAAGTAATTCCTCCACTTGATATTATGTCATAGCTGCTAATAGATCGTTATAAAGTAAAATCGGAGTACCTATGTGTAAACCAATTTGAACCACAATAGAGGTAAATGCAATGAAATTTTATGTTCCTTGTATTTCCATAAGGACATGAATGGGATACAGTAGGTACCTGCGTATCATGTAAATGCATGTTTTGCAAAAATCTATGAGGGTATATATTTTACGACACCACAAATGTATATTTTGCTTAAGTACATATTTATATGAGATACATATATTTTTATTTATAATATAATAAATCCGCGAGTTGATAACGTGAAGAACCTTGAGCATGCGTTATTGGTGTAAAAATTGAAGTTACAACACAATGCTGTTAGTTGTGTCATTTCAAGGTTTTGTTGACATCACACACTGATTGTTGGTTTAAAAATTGTTGCAGCTGGTACTGCCAAGATGACAGAATTGCCTCAAAGATTACTCATATTGTAATTAGCCTGAGTATTTCTACCATAAAAACAACATAGTATTTGTCAACTATTATTATCAATTTTTTTAAGAAACTTAACACAAAACACTAATAACCAGACTATTCAATACAAATTTATCAATGAAGGTAGTTTAAAACAGTAAATATTTTCCAATTAAATCATAAATCTAATAATAATCATCATCATTAATATTTATCGAAATTTTTTATTTGTTTTAGGAAAAATGGCAGTGAACACGAAGCTAGCCCTGCCTGTAGCCCTAGGGCTCTCACTAGTGACAGTCACAGCATTTGTAGTGTATTATGTGTTTAAAAAGGATGAGGAAGAAACAAAAGATAAGGCAGTGAAAACATCACGTGTGAATGTGATTGAAGTCAATGTACCGAAAAGTATAGTGCCTGCTTTAATTGGTAAGTTGATTGTAAATTAAATTTTACTTGAAATTAAATTACATTTATTATCTTTGTGATCATACACATGAAGTTCACTGCATGTTCACTAACAAAGGGCATCCCCAATTATTTTCACAACAACTTACTTGAAGTGTAAATATTATTTTATTTAAAATATATACATTTATTATCTTTGTACGGTCTTGATATGATTTGCAAGTTAGGTAAATATACTTCAGAGGAGTTTTTGTAATAGAAACCATTAGAACAGTGTAATGGGACTTAAACCTATGCTTTTTCATGGTAGAAGTCTTGTGTTTAGTAGTCGCATAATTTGAGCTGATATAACTAGATTTTGGTTCCATGAATGGCTTAAAGCATTAAGTATAATAATTTCGTCATAATTATCTATAAAACATACCTAACTTTATGAAATTTCGTGACCTTGTTGATTAATTTATAAATTAAAAATTATTATTCATGACACTGGTCACGCAAAAAACCGAGTGCTTGCATACGTAAAGGTCATTGACACACACAATGAGATAAGATAGGTTAAGCGTGTTTTTTGCGGAAAGGTATCCACATGTTGTAATATTTTTGCAAATATTAAGGCTCACTATTATTAATCAATTCTTTTTTGCGTATATTTTATCACTTTTATATAATGTAGACCCTTGTTCAGTTATTGTTATAACAGTCATACCATTGGCACCCGTATTCTTACGGAAGCAAAGTAATCAAAGTCTTACTAGTGTGTTCCATTTCAGACCGAACGAAAACATTATAATGCAAACATTACACATTTTATCACTGATTTATCCTACATATAGATCTGCATTACGCGTGGCGCCCAAAATAGACGCAATTTATGTCTTCATATTCCGTCTGTCTATCTGTGAAGTTGAGTTTGTGAGCTAGAGATTATGTAGAAAAATTAGTCGGAACATTGAAAGTCCTTTCGCGAATGATGTGAATATTTTCAGTCATCCGGGTCTTTGGGCACACTGCCTTGTATCTGTCATGGACGCCCATGACAAACGGGCGTCTTAACAAAATACAAAATGAGGGTATCTGCCCTTCGATTAAAAAGACAAATATGTAATAGTATTGCGCCGAGTTAAGCAGAAGAAGTAATGCGCATGATGTTAACCAAGCTAGTATATCATTTAAGGATCTTTAGGGACCTATCCCGGCTGCAATATCCGCAAGCGTGCTGATCTGCGAAGCTTATACATTTGTAGTATACATTTGCGGGCCCGAGAGACTTTTCGATTGCCATAAGAGACTATTTAATGCAGGGTTGGAAAATTAATTGTAGTGATATTCAAAATTTATTTCTATCGAGATACGAGTACAATACGAGAAACGTAATATTGTCGTCGAGGCTTACTTTAGAAACTTAGCCGCACGATATTTGCATAATTATTTGGTAGGTACACAGATTTGCACTTAGAAAGAAAGATTTTAGTAACTACTAACAACATTATTCGTAGACAGTTTTAAAACCTATTTTATTTATAGAATGTTTTATCCCTTTCGAACGACTTTTGAATTCAGTTTGAGGGATGAAGATCCATTGGATAACTAAAATAGGTTTTAAAACTGTCTATGAATAGGGGCGTAAGTGACTATTGTTAGAGAATTTCGGATATTATATAACCGACAGGAACATATAAAGCAATGATATAGCTAATCTTCACTACAGCATACCTAGGTCCAGTTAGGCCATTAGTCATTACACATTTTAATTATTAAATATTGGTGTAGGTAAATAAAACGCGGGCTGTAAAACAAGAGGTCGGGGATCAAGAACTGCACGGAGTCAAATGTCTATGAAATAGTCTCATGTAGCTTTTGATACCTAGTCTGATAGATAGAGTACAAAACATATCTTTATGTGTGTTCAAAATTCTGCGTGTGACTCTCGATTGTATTTATTAAATTCACCGTTTTCTAAATAAAAATACTTGGACAAAATCGATAGGAACCGGGGAACTCGAATACATCCCACACTTGATACTGATAGTCATCGCTTAATAACTAGGCTGCTCTGAATTTGAAACGCGTGGACAGGGAAGCCTCGCCTACAGCTCACAGCGCAGCAATGCGCCTCGAGTTCACATCGGACCAGCCCTTCGGGTGTCCAAAAAGCCTATTTTGGGTTCGCTGTCAAAACTTTTATGACGTTCCCCATTGTTCTCCAATTGTTCTTCATTGTGGCGCATCTGTCAAAAGTCTATTGTTTACACCTGGACACCCGAAGGGCAGTTATCTTACGTTGACTGTACTAAACCAAAGAAACAACAATATTACAAGTATCACGTTTATCGTTTAAGGATACAACTTGAATGTTATCAAGCATTTAATTTACGAGAGGGAACACTGCGTGTTTATTGGTTCAAGGCCGGAGATAATATAAACAGTTGCGTTTCGCGCATAAGCAGTTGCACCATGTTGTATTGCACTCGTAGCTAGTAGATATTTATGGTTTCTTAAAATACTGCCGTATCTTTTTAACTTTGCAGTCGAGATAATACACGTACTTTTGCGATTATGCTGCTATTACTGACGAATCACAGTTAAGCCTAAAGGTTTTGATACGAGTTCAATACGTTTCAAAAGAAGTTGACACAAAACTATAGATATATAACACCTATATGAGTTTTTTATTTAGAAGAAATGTCTCTTGGGCAGAATAACGTCTAAATTGCCTTTACTCGGTGTGATGGATATTATTGGCAGAACATCTGTCAGTACTTGCTTACAGCATCATTATGTGTTGTGACTGAAATTTTAGTCAAAAAACGTTTTTTTGTATTAATCGCACGCAATGATGGAAACCACACGTATCCACTGTATAATCAATATCGGAAATAACCGCTTTCTAACAGCAATAGATTTGCAATAGAGCACATTGTTCAATAATATATTTAGCTACGAAAGGATATTTAAAAAAATTGGAATTTTCGTTCATTATTTTAATCATTGTATGAGTAGGTGATACAAAAAGGTTCTAGAATATACTGTAGTATCCATTGCAGGGTTATCCTTTTACCGGACTAGAATTATAAAAGGCTGCTCTAAGTAGTATTTGAGTATGAATCCAGATAATTTTCTTACCTGACACCGTTTTTCTCTGAATTTGTGCGAGAGGATTTGTTAATAATTACAATGTAAGTCAGATAATAATTTAAGCTACTAGTCAGATAATCTGACGTCATTCCTACTTAAGGAAAGATAAACAATACGCCTCGCGAATTTGATTAGTTTATTGTGCCACTCAGTAAAGATATGGAGGTTACACAAACTACATACAGTATTTATACTGAAAGATTTCCTCTACCATGTATAATGCCTTGTTAGTTACTGCATAAGACAAGCAAAACGGTAACTCTTTAGTGATTCTTACACCCGTATTCACAAACAATACTATGAGGACGCATAGTGTAGCCAAACGCACAGAATTGTCAATTTGGATTCAAAAACAATACTTGAGTGATGAGTGACCCTATGCGTTCACTTATGGAGGCCCTCAGGTAAAGAAACTCAACAGCTATTTTACGCAACGCATAGTGTCGATTGGTAATATATATGCCATTTCATTTTATGTGTTTTGCATTAGGTATTTTCAATTTTCAATGCGATGGATTACAGCAGCGAGGAGGAGTTCGACAATTATATAAATAATGTCCTTACCGAACGCAGGACGATAAGTACAAGAAATATTATTCGAGATTTTCAAAATCCTTTTGTTTTTTTACAATGATGAAGAATTTCGAAGACGCTATCGATTTGCTAAAGATATTGTTCTTCATATACTATTGCTACTTGTCGATTTAGACCTGACCTAATTTACGGCTAAAAAATGTGAGAAGGAAATTTTATAAAATATTTGGCATGTAAATATTTGAAGTTGTCAAAGGCGCTTTACACTCACACGTAATTCGCGGGAGAAATTAGCAACAGTAATTGACCAATCACTGATCCGCATTGGACACTGTGCGTTCCCATAGTAAAAGGATGACTCAAGTATTGTTTATGAATAAAAAGGCTGAGCGGAACGATCACTATGAGAAATGTCTTACTTAGCATAGGGTTACTTCAACACTGAGTAAAGTATTGTTTGTGAATACGGGCCTTAGAATTATACATAGTTCATTAGGAGTAATGTCACAATGACGTCATTATTTTTTACGACAAATAATATAATTTTTTTTTATGTACAATGTAATGTAAGCGCAATACCGTTTAATAAAAGTACCAATTAGTGTTAAATTATGTATTATGTTTCCATTTGATGGAAGTAGGCTATACTTTTACGTTTTATCACATTTTAGTATTTGTCTAGATAAGAAAACATGAATATGAAGTACACAATATAAATATAAGATTTAAGTAATTAATGTTTTAAAACATAAATCTATTTTCTTACAAAAGAATAAATAGGATGAAATGAATAATCACCTTTGATTTTTAACAATATTTTATGATTCCCGTTTGGTCATCCATTAAGAGCGAATAACCGATACATGGAACTAAAATCTAACACAGATCCCATCTAACCCACCATATCTCCCTAACAAATTGATTTATATTTACACTGTTAAATCAATTGAACGATGATATATTATTTCTCGGAATTGAATCATGTTGATCTCAATAACCCGCTGTCAATCTTATTTGACATCAATCGTCAAGGCGAGCTGGACTGGCGAGATATCTGTCCAATATATTTGATATTACTGCGGCATATCATATTGCTTAAGATATTAGGACCGCCAAATATAATATTACTGTCAAAATAGGTGTGCTTAAATTTATCTCCGAAATCCTCTGGGCTTTGGCTCAATATAAGTTTATAGCATACTTTACAGTTGGTTCTTGTTGTCGAATATCGGGCATAGTAAAATATGGGATGCTATAGTAGCAAAAGGTTTTATTATAAACTGTTCATTACTATTACACGTACTACACCTTATTTGCCGGCGCTGACAGGCATGGCAGGGGTCAACATGTTCAGTTGCATCAAAAAATTTCTTGGTGCCCTAGCTTGCTTTTAAATTCTTACGAGTCTATTATTAATATTTGTTCTGACGCAGATTTTAGGCAAAAGTTTTACATAGATCTACAAAAACTAACTGTTGCTTAATCCCTTGATGAAAATATCACATCAGCACCCATCATATGGGTTCTTTTAAAGTCAGAAAAATACCAATCGTTCACAAATGTAAGAAAGAATTTGGTGGGCTAATATTCATCCGTCTCATATTGTGTGCACCGCACTGGACTGTCCTTTAGTTAGAATCTGATTGCCTATAGCCTATTCCTACTTTAGAAATTCTATCGATAAAATTGTTGTGATTTTGGAATCCAATGCAACCTTATTCCCATGCATGCATACAACACTTTCTTACTAAGCCGCGGTGTACGTGGCATACTTAACGATTCAGTTCGCCCGCTTTCCATTGCAAACTCGTTCTTAGGGATCTAGATAGATTGCAGATTCTGTCTTATTCATCTTGTTTTAGCCGATTTTCTCTCATAAAATCAATGAGTATGAATCTTCACTTGGATTATGGCGTATTTATAAGTGAATGCACTTATCAATCTTTTCATGCAAGCTCGTAGTTACAGGGTTTTTCTAAACAGTCCTTTAATGAATTTGACCAATTTCAACAATCTGCCACTGCTGATGAATATTCGTATCAGCCGGCAAATTTATCGCGTTTTGGGTTAAGCCAGTATACCGGTGTTTTGCAGTCCCGTTTCGTGTCAATAAAAATACTTCTTATTGTTTCCTATCAGACTGAAAACCAGACGAGTTAAACGCCATTCGCTGGCAAATTCTCTGCGTCAATCGGCCGGCCAATCTCCGTGGGCGGCGCACATTTCTGAAGCTGCACCGGCCGCTGGTCATGTAATGGATGAGATAATATTAGATTTATACTGCAATTCGATTGCTGTCGTCATGATATATTGGGGAATAGACTTGATCTTATTGTTTTTCTCAATGAGGCGCCGCGTTAGCACGAAATGTTACTGTTTTCTCTGGTCTAGTTTATGATTTAAGGATCTGTCTTTATATTTAATCTATAGATTAGACTTCCTAGTACTTGAATCCAAAATATTGTATATAAAATCTAAAAATAAAAAGTTCTACGTGTGTTGCTATCTATCTAATCTACGAATCCCGCATAAGCGGCGCGGCCGCGGCGTATAAAACTTTTAGTAACTTTGTTCCGAAAAACATGGAATGAGTCAACGTTTTAGATTAGCCGCAAGTTAACCCACATACCAATGCATCGATAACAGTCTGTAGTAACTTATCTATTAAATATAACCATCTACGTTGAAATGCACGAAAAGCAAACCAAAATAATAAATAAAACGGCACAAATCGGTAAATCATGCGAATTAAAGTCTTATTTGGTTGAATTGGCCGCGGTGCAAGTATGCGTTTCGCACAAGCATTCAGAAAGAGTGACAAGGCGTCGGCCTAAGCTACAGGTATAAATAAATCATTAGGATGAGGCCAAACGAGCGTAATTTTGTGACTCGTGTATCGCGTAATTTACGCTGCATTCGGTCATACAACATTTAGTGTTTAATTTAAACATCCTTATGTCTCAGGATGGCGAGCGTAGTGGAATGCCAAGCATTGCTTTGTAGTTCATGGTGTTGTTTGGATTTGCTACTTACTGTCTATGGACTATGAGCGGTTGTATCGCTTACCACCAGGCGAAGGGCTCGTCTCGCCATTCATCTCAATAAAAAATACAACACAAAATGCGCTAAAACCGATGCAAAATCACAGGACTATTCGCAAAAATTACTTTAGTCTGGCCCCACCCATACTGTTCGGTTTTGTCACGAATGATGCAGTACACCCACAAGTACACCAGACGCAATGTGTCATCGTTTCGAGAACATGTCTACTGTTTTGTGTGCCAAATGAAAGTACATCGAGTGCACCCGTACTTACAGGTTGATTCATAACGCCTATACCCTCGTAATAAACGGGTCAGATGTAATTTACGATATCAATACGCTTACTAAAACCGCATTACATTGTATTTACACACCGCGATTGTAATCGGTAATCACATGATGGTAGAATTGGTTTCAATGGATTTAGCGGTGTAATTACTGCACTTTAGTGGGCTTAAATTTTGACTGGAAGCATATTAGGATGATTATCTTTGGTCACAAAATTAATGAGCGTCGAGATATATAGATGGGAAATTATTCAACGGAAATAATGACGATATTAGTTTTCATGATATCCGCCAAAAGATACCATTTACGAGATAGAAATGTACTTGCATTTTTTTAATAACGTTCCCCCAGCGTATATTGAATGTAAGAAATAATCACACAAGCACAACGCAACAGCGTAAATTAATGCCTCTCACAGTCGACGCATACTCCGACGAAACAAAACACGACTCTTGAAGCTTTTTACGCAAATCCTTGTCCGACAACGATTATTTCATTTCGATCAAGAGACCAAAGGTTCACAGCGTGGTGGACTATATGGCCTAACCTCTAAAGCATATTCAATTGTAGAGGAGGCTTGTGCCCTGCAGTGGGACGTATATAGATCAAATATTTTCTTTTCAGGCCGCAATGGAAGTAACATAAAAGAGATCGAGAAGAAGTCTGGTGCCCTCATCCACTT
The DNA here is from genome assembly GCA_949752805.1 of Deilephila elpenor. NCBI lineage: Eukaryota > Metazoa > Arthropoda > Insecta > Lepidoptera > Sphingidae > Deilephila > Deilephila elpenor. Next base: position 2,857,466 of record OX457110.1, read on the forward strand.
CAAGAAGTTCAGCGACCAGGAGTACGACGTGTGCATCATCCGCGGCCGCACGGAGACCACGCAGCTGGCCGAGACGCTCGTGCACGACTTCATCAAGCAGCAGCCGTTGATCGTAGAGGATACTATGACCGTGCCGGGCTGGGCTTGTGGAAGGATTATAGGTAATTTTGCCATGTCTTATTTTAATGAATGGAAAGTGACGGCATTTGTACTAAAAATTATTTTATTTATCATTAAAAAACTTTTATGAATTAGTTGCCTATGAAGTTACTTTTCGAGTTGAATTACTTGGTAAAAGTAGAAGACGAACGAACCTAATCGCCAATCGGTTAACATATTAAAAATGATGTATTTATTTAATTATATAGCCATGCAGAAACCCTTCAAGAAAATGTCTTAGAATATTCTGCATTACATGCATGTTATTTCGTAGTTAGCCAAACATAAATGTTTGACAGATATACAAATATTTCTAATTTGGATATTTGATACTGAAGAGTCTTTTATAATTTCTGATATCCACTACACAAGACTATTTAAGTGTAGGTCAGAAAGAACTATGTGTGATTATCCATCTATTTAATTGCTTAAACCCCTTCTTAATTCCAAGGTACAGGAGGCGAGAACATCAACGACATCAGTCACCGGAGCGGCGCGCGGGTGAAGCTGGAGTGCCTCCACGCGGCCGACAAGGCCACGCAGCGGCAAATCACGCTGCGAGGCACCAAGGAGCAGATCGGAGTCGCCAAGGGACTTATTGAGAATAACGTAAGAACTTATGACTAATATTTCTACCTTATTTCCTATTTGTGGACAGATATCTTGTGACGTGAGTATCAGAAACCACTAGAGGCTTTCGGGTCTCATAATAATCAAAACTGAAACAATTCAATTACTCGTTCTGTGGAATGGACACGCGGTCTTTCACTCAAAGCTAACGTTTTAACCAACTGCACCACGGAGACTGTTGAAATTCTGTCGTCATCATCATTTTTGACAAGAAATTAACGGCTGAACATGTACCCATCCAACAATTTCCATAGTAGCCGGCTAGGAACTACCAACATTTACCAACACTTTCAACAATTCTTCATACAACCCTATATTAAAGAGTGAATTTTTCAAGTGAGTCACGAGCCCGATTTTAATATAAAAAAGTATGTCGCTCAGGTCGCACAAGAAAAATGTCGACGCGAAGTGGAGCAGAGCAAGCGCAGTCCTCGTCACGTGACGTCACAATCGCCGTCACCGCCGCAGTCGCCCGTACAGACCGCACAGGAATCCGCACAACCTACACAGGCAGGAGTACAGTCTGCACAGGCATCCGGACAACCTACACAGTCTGCACAGGCGGAGGACGCACCAGGTGATAAACCACACCACACCGCGCATGTCAAATATAAACGCCCCGGTAAGACTCGCTAACTGCATGCTTTTTTTATACTGTGATTTAAGATGAGTCCATGTTAATATGTTCCATTTGATCACATAATTCATGGATACAAAAATAATATTATAATTTTTTTTAAAGGTAGAGATGACGTATAACATTTTCCGGTGTAAACTCGAGTGTGTTGCTTTTTCTTTCAACTTCGGAGCGAACTGTATCTGTCCAGATGTTTTGATTACTCTACCAAAAATAAATCGCCTTATTCAATTAAAATCAGTGCTCATATAACGCGAAATTACTTGTCGTCTGCGGCTGTTATTTATCGATGTATTTGACATTATCACATTATGACCTAATTTAAAAATACTATCCACCTCAAATTCACTTAACATAACGATATCGTCAAATGTAATATTCTGTTAACTTGAGGATGTGATTTTCCTATTTCAAAATTAATATTAAGTTTTTTTAAACCATTCACATTGAATATCAATAGAAACAGCTAACTGTAATACTGAATGCTCATGGTGAACTGAGTGAAATCCAAATAACAGATTTATGCTAAAAATTATAAATATTTGCCCAGCCGTAGTCTATAAATGGGATCATCGGATCACTTTTCGAAAATAACAGTGTATTTATAATTGATTATCGCACAGTTAGAGATGTAGAAAATTTATAAGGGAAACTGTGTACAGAGCTCTTCATGAGAATGTAGTTTTATGAAGTCACCTAACCTATTCCGACGTAATCATTTAAAGTTTTTATCTAAAATATTTTTAGCAAAAAAGTGTAGGGTATCTGTAAATTATAACTCTGTGGGGATAGGATATTGATGTCCTGATTTATCGGAGCATTCAGTATAAACTGTAAAACATAAATGTGTCAGTATGTTTTTTTTACAACTGACCGAATTACACATTATTTCAAGGTTATTTACGAAATATATTAGAGTCGAGGCGCTGGGAGATCACGGTAATCACTTTAATAAACAAGTGTATGTTTGTCATTTCATTGGAGGTATTTTTGTGTGTCTTTCGTATTGGTTATTGGTATATTCGAATCATTCTACCTTTTCCCCCAATATTATAATAGATATTATATAAGAATTTATATGAATACCGCCCGATATGGCGATAGGCTCGCCCCCTATCATATCGTGGGACGGAACGTACAAGGCGAAATGTGGGTGTCCTGGTGGCGCCTCTGCCTACCCCATCGGGGATAAAGGCGTGAGTTTATGTATGTTATATGAATACTACAGTCTACAAGTCACTATAAGAATCGTTTGAGGAGGTTTATGTTTATCAGTCGATATACCCTAAACATTATTTTATAATAATCTTGATGCAAATTATCCCAAGGCACGTCTGATGTATAGCTTGAGCTACATTTCCCAAATCTGTGTGATTGCACCATTTATATGTAGTTTGTATTGTGTTGTTTGTTGTGTTGTCCTTTGTTTTTATTGGTTTGAGGTACATAGTTTGTGTTGAGTTTTATGTTTCATTTTGTTTGTATTATACAGGGGATAGTTAGTAATAGTTATATAAGGGGGCGGTGACTTGGGATTTGAGATAATTCATAGTATTTTATTTTTTGTTTTGTATTTCTATTTATTTTACATTTTATTTCATATTTTTTGTCACAATTAAGTAATTAGTAAAGAAAGATAGTTCGGAACTTTTAATCATTAGGGTAAGGGTCTATAACATGATTTTACAAAAAAAATAGATTGATATAAAATTTTATGTGTAGAAAAGAGGAGCATTAGTGAAAAAATGTAAAGTAATGTATACGTATGTGTGTATTCAGAGTCGGCGGCGGCTAGTATCGAGGTGTACGTGTCGGCGGTGTCGTCTCCCTCGCGGTTCTGGGTTCAGTTCGTGGGCCCGCAGGTGGCGCAGCTCGATGACCTTGTAGCCCATATGACCGAGTATTACTCTAATAAGGAGAACAGGGCTGCGCACGCCGTGAGTATAACTATTTATATGTTTTTGTTAGGGCGTAAATGACGCACCTGATGATTGGCTATAAAAATCGTTATTAGCTCATGTGCATCATGGTTACTTATTTAAAAAATAACAAAATAATATATAATATAAGTCACTTCATTGGTCTAGTCGCAATGTGTTCGAATACCTCAAATCCTAGATTGGGCACGTTAATTTGTGTGAACCTTTATCTATGTTCTGTTCGAGTTTTTTTCATATGAGTTGTCATAGCAATACTATTACATCTTGGAACAGAAAAATCAGTGGCGTGCCTAGGGTTTTGGAGTAGGGCAAGCCCAATATTATTTTAGTTTTAATAAATGTTTATTTAGAAAGAAAAAAATACTAAGAACGACGAAATCGAATTTACGGCGCGGCGGCAGACCTACCACACAATCTGTACAATATTAGGATTAGATAAAACAAATATAGATAGCTTGTGGTCATGCAACCGTAACTTTTTAATGCACTAACTACTGAGCACTTTTAATACTCGGCATTACACTAGCACAACGATAGCTACTATGCTCCCGTGTTTGACTGCGCAGTTAAGCAATATTGCGGACAGAAATTGTTATAAATACAATAAGGTTAAGTTTTTACAAGTAATTTTAATTACAAGTAATATCATGCCTTTTGAAAGGACCACAAACTCATTGAAATCATAAGAATTAATCCAAACATTCTAATACACAAGTGTCCCTTGAAAAGTATATGTAACACGACTGTTTAATAACCTATATGAATGGGAGCATTTCGAAATCGAATTACGTGGTTTAGTAAACTGAAGCTGAACCGATAAAATGCCTCGTGTGATTTACCACGAATTTAAGAAATGCACAAACTCGGCGTAGTTTTCGCGCCAATTTCAATATAATTGAATTAAATTACCTTTATAACGGCCATGAACACTTTCACCATCACACTAAAACCATAACAAGAAACAATACAAATCATTATCGTCTCAAAAAGTTAAAATAACATTGAAAAAACTAATAATTAACCTACAACCGAACTATTTACAATTTTACAATGTCAAAATACTTAAGAAGTTAGTAGTAATTCGTACAGTATTGCTAGTAAACGAAAAAATAAACATTACAACATGCAATTATAATTTATGAAATAAATATAAAAACTTCATTATATGTATTAAAAAAATGATTAAATAATTTAAAAAAAGAACTAACATAATTTAATAACAATAAATATAATTTAGTTAACAAATAATGTTACTCATGACGACCTTCAAACGTACGATGTTCAGTCAAAACAATTCTGTAGTCAAAAGCTGGGCTTTTGGTTTAGTACTTTATTGCTATATATAGATATCTGTAGCTATACATTCGTAGTGCCAGAGTGTAGCATTTCACCCGTCAGTGTGAAAGAGATAGCATGCTTTGCCAAAAGCCTCGTAAAAGCACACGAGAGAGAAAAAGGCAGATATATGTTTTGCGCGTACCGTCTTTTAAAAAATGCGTGCTACGTTCAACGTGAGAGGTAAAATTATTGAATGAATTTATTTAATGCGTTGCGCAGCGCGGGCGGCGCTTCGGCTCGCCGTCGCAGGCGCTTCATTGAAGAGCGCCATGCCGCGACGGAACGCGGTAAATTCAAAAATTGTAGATGTTTCGTAATTACTGTTTTGTATTAAATGTAATGGTTTCGTTCAGAATTTATTATATACGTATTAAGTAGGGCAAGCCGGGCTTTTGGGCTTGTATGGAAGTACCGCCACTAAGAAAAATGTAGGTGCCTCTAGTGTCGTTTCTGCCTTTCCCCTAAAAGATACAGGTGCAAGCTTATGGATGAATGTGAAATGAGATGAAAAACTTTTTGCTATATAGTAAATATCTTGTGTGTGTATTTCAGCTGCGCCACGTGTGCGTGGGGCAGGTGGTGGCGGCGGTGTTCCGGCACGACGGGCGCTGGTACCGCGCGCGCGTGCACGACATACGACCCAACGAGTTCGACGCCTCGCAACAGGTCACACTCATCACCACTTACTCATCACCTTCATCATCAACTCGCATTTTTAGTAGATATAATCCGACCCAATGAGTTCGACGCCTCGCAACAGCTCTCACTTATCACCAAATACACATCAAGTTCATCATCAACTCGAATTTATAGTAGTTGTCCTACGGCTCAACGAGTTCGACGCCTCGTAACAGGTTACCCTCATCACCAGTTAGTCATCACGTTCATCATCAACTCGAATTTATAGTAGTTATCATCCGACTCAATGAGTTCGAAGTCTCGCAACAGCTCACCCTCATCACCTTACTCCTTAAATCCTTTTCAAAGATATACACTTGTGGTTATGTGTTGGCTCTTATATTAGTTGTTTATAAAGAATATGATTGTAGGTGGCCGACGTATTCTACTTGGACTACGGTGACAGCGAGTACGTGGCCACGCACGAGCTCTGTGAACTGCGCGCCGATCTCTTGCGGTTACGTTTTCAGGTGCGAATATAATCAGTTTTTGCAATTACATCAAAAATTTTCAGAAATTAACACGTCATTGGTTGCCGCAATGTATAGAATGTAATACTTGTAATTTTTCATTTCGTGGTTTTCTAAGTGAGTTTTGAAATTAGTAAAACATGATTTGCTCAAGATTATTTATTTTCTGCAAAGAGACGTTAGGCAGGTATATGTCATAATAAAATTATGAACTATTTTTTTGCTTATAAAAATTAAGAAACAACCATCCTAAAAAATATTTTTGTCGTTATATAAAAAATAATATACGAATACATAGTAATAGTACACGTGTGTCGCAGGCGATGGAGTGTTTCCTGGCGGGCGTGCGTCCGGCGGGCAGCGCGGCCGGCACGGAGCGCGTGACGCCCGCCGGACAGCGCTGGGACCGCTGGGATCCACACGCTGTGGAACGATTCGAGGAACTCACGCAGGTATAGCCTGTTTCATTAATATATGGCTATCGGCCTTATTAATAGACCGTTTTAAAACCTATTTTAGTTATCGAATGTTTTGTCCTTTTCGAACGACTTTAGAATTCAGTTTGAGCGAAGAAGACAAGGCATTAAATAACTAAAATAGGTATTAAATCTACTTATGAATAAGGCCTATAAGTGTATCTATATCACATATTGACACAATTTTATTTTTTGTACCTAATATTTGTTCAGAAATGTAAAAAATATATTAATCATAGTGTTATTCAATTAAGGAAAATATGTATTTTTTTTATTCATTCTGCAATCCCAGTCAGTATAGTTTTCGTAATTAGTCACTTTTAAATATATATATTATTTGTAAAATAAATCTAGATAATTTTATGAGTTATAACTTTTAAAAGCAAAATTATTTCGTAAATTAAAGCATAAAAGTCACTTGTCTTTAACTCTTTAAACATAATTTATCACATTTAGGTGGCAAGATGGAAGCCTCTAGTTTCCCGGACGTGTACGTACAGAAAGACCGCCACAGCTGAAGGAGAGAAAGACAAGGAGATACCCGGGATCAGACTCTTCGACGTCACGGATGGTGAGATTTTGTTATTATACAAAAACAAGTAAAATTCATCTAGTCCTGATCCCACAGTAAAAAACAAGTCTTGAGTCGTGGATATAAAAAAAATATTACACTTTTTTAATTTCCACACTTGACTCGTTGCGAAACTCACTAATATCAGTCCCAAAATGAGAATTAAACCCAAGTCCTCTCGTTTTACACCCGGCTTTCTAACCATCACGCCACAACGTATATGCAAATTTGCCCTTTAATTGATGTTATAATCAGAAGGCGAGTTGGACATCGGTGCTACCCTTATAGAAGAGGGGTGGGCGGTGGCGGGACCGCTGTCCTCCCCGCGGCCCTCGCCGCCGCGCGGACCACAAACACCCTTCGGAGACCTCAGCAACTCCAAGTATGTATTGTATAACAACATATAAGAATTTTAATAATCATCCTTAAAACACAGAAACAGAAAAACCAAAAACTATGCTAGTATAAAATATTACAAAAGTAATAATAAGACTGGATTCGCTACTTAATAATATAATAAACTTAAATTAGAGAAAGTATCTGAACGCCCTTTGTATGTTGAAGGTATGGGAATAACTCCGATAAATGTGACGCCATTGGGTATTTGACTGTTGTGGCAATAAATTATAAAATATGTTGCATATGATAGCTTTTTGGTAAACAATAATTATAGGTATTTTTATTTGCATTTATCTAAATTATAAATATTTAAATTGTCTACAATAAGTTTGCCATTTTTTATCTGTTGATTAAATGTAACAAAACACGACAAGCTGTCATTGTGCAGCGTGTGATGTCACGATTTACAATTTTCATTCATCTCTGCCACTAAGATCATTCACCATTTATAAAGCGTGACGTAACTTTTTCAAAGTCACGTGACCTACCGTTTTGGTGACATATATGATGATAAAACTGAAAAATATGTTTATTCGTTATAAACAACTCTTTAAAAATAAATTAATAGTTTGAAGAGGTATAGAGTGATTATATCTAGACTTTAAAACACTTTTCAGAAATTAGTCAAATAGCCAATTAAATATTTTATGTCCTTACGTTAGCAGGGATTTGTTATCTCACATCATCATTAGATGGGTCATTTAAGAATCAAGATGCTGCTGTCTCGTTTTCGCTTCATTTTTTAACTGTAGAGGATTTTAGCGATCATCTGTAACAAAGGCATAAAAATAATTAGTAGTGAGTAAATAAGTGCCCCGCGCGATGTGCCCCACCCATTGCCACTTCAACTTACTACTACTAATCCGCTGGGCTATGTCGATTACTTTAGTTCTCCTACAGATCTCCAATTTCTGATTCGATCTAGGAAAACCCCGAGCATAACCCTCTCTATAGCTCGTTGAGTGACATTGAGTCTCCTAATGAGTCCCATAGCGCGGAGAACTGATAGCCGATGGGGCCAAAAAGTTCTCGAATGCAGGCCACGTAGCGGAAAACGCAGCGTAGGACGTCCACCCACAAGGTGGTCAGACGACCTGGTAAAGGTGGCGGGACGTCGCTGGATGCAGGCTGCCTCCAACAGGTCACTGTGGAAGTCATTGGGAGAGGCCTATGTTCAGCAGTGGACTTCCTTTGGCTGATGGATGGATGGATAAGGATAAGTGCCCGCCCCGTGGTAAGGTTGCGTAAAAATTGACGTATTGGCGTAAAAAACCACGGGGACACTAACATACCCCTTGCAGCCTCCTTCGGGGTACCGAAAGGGGAACTTTACAGCGTTCCTCTTGACACAAGAAAAAAAGTTTGTTAATAAGTATGGGATCTGTATGGGTCGAATAGATGGTTAGAAATTAATGAATTCTCTCATTGCAGGGTGCTAGGGATGATCGGTGGCGGAGGGCGATCATCTTCTCTCCCCAAAGACCACAAGGATAGCGAACCTACAGACACGGCCGAGAAAGACGCCTTCAAAGGTATCTATTTTAATAGCCCTTGTCATAACCAAAGGCTCAGTTTAAACAAAATTGAAGAACATTTTTTCGTTTACTTCTTAATAAGACTGCATCAATGTGATGTAAGAATAAAATTAAATATAGAAATGCAATAACGTACCTAACATGTTTGATATCTGCGTTTCATTACGTACTTAATATCAATACTGATTATGTTTAATATCCAGTGACTTGGAAAGTATGTGAGTGTATTATTTCGGTGCGACTGAGTTAGACCTTATCATAACATGCAATTTTTCACAGATGGCGAAGGCATGATCGCATCAAAATCCCTCGCATCAGGCCTGGAAGTTTCCGACAAACACCCACTCTCCATCTCAAACTTTGATTTGTCGAAAGTAAGACCACATTTGAACGGATCAAGCGATTTCCTGGACACTGAAAGGCAGAATATGGACAAGGAAGTATCATCAGAAACGTTAGTACCTAAAACACCCACAACGCCAATACTATTCAAGAAACCTCTGGATGAATTCAAGGCTAATATGAACAGGATAGACTCGCACCACAGTAATCTAGAATCCCTAGGCAGATCGCAACAAGACCTGAGTAAGTTCTAAACGAGATTTAATGTAAGTGAGACTTCTGTACAGATATTTTTTATATTACCAGAGTTGATATATTTGTAGTAAAGTTTCCCACATATTTTTTATATTTTTTTTGTCAAATAAGAAAGTAGAAAAGATATTTTATTTTATATCTCTTTGTTTGATTCGTTAAATTGAACAGCGTAAATATTTCAAGTTGAAGAGCAGATAAGCTTGAGATTATCTTTCCTATCAATAGATTAACTAAAAAGGTTGGTCATATTTTTAAAACATTCAGATACTGATGATTTTTTGTTAATTTTTAATGTTATGGAAGTTTCACATAATATTAGTTTGATGTACTCAGAATGTGTAATTTATTCAGAATGATAAGTATGTGTATCTGTTGTCCCTTGCCATGCTGAAATAATATGCTGTCAATTGATTATATTATATTTGTAAATGAATAGTGAATCGGCGCGTGTAAAGCCCTTGATAAAAAAATACAGTGCAATGGCTATTGATAACTTTAGCCCTATAGTCAATATCAACAGTATTTTTATGTTACAATTAATCCATATTTTGTGACTGAAGAGTACAAGGGTACAATTTCATATATAAATAAGATTTTCTTTGCAACAAAGATACAGGTTAATTCTTTGAAATGTTTGGCAGATTTATTTCATTATTATTAAGAGGTTGTATACTTAAATTATTGACTTAATATTATTATTTATGAGAACTAAAAAAAACCTTTTTTTAAATCTCTTGAAAAAGTACCTTCATCTTCAAGGGATAAGTTTAAAAGTACATATCACTGTCTCTGTTCTCTATGGTTCGACCATAGACTGCGGGAGATAGATAAGTCGTTTGTACTCAGTGTGAATCTTATGCGCCCATGTTCCTTGTGAATTCTCATTCTTGTAACTTCGCAGTTGTATGGAATAAGTACAATTTTCTAATACTTCGAGGCATTGCCTTAGTATTATATTTCTGATGGTTTATATTGCTATAAAATGCGAAATACTTATAAATGACACTTTATGACGTGGTCAGAATCTTTACTCAGAACAATTAATAAAAACAGAACATAATGGTAACTATTGAAAAAATTTTTTTTTTATAAATCATGCTACAAAGTTTGATAGGCCGAATATTCATTTAAATCTGAGAAAATATGAAGAAAATAATAAAAAATAAATGTTGTCAACTATGCAACATTTTCGTTTGTGGATAAACTTGCCGAGTGTAATTTTAGCAGCATTCTGCAATTACTGTGTTTAGGAATTGCCAAAATAATAAAAGATATAGTATATTTCACATCTTATCCCTTACACTGATAAACCATTATTTTATGTATGCCATAGGAAAATGATATATTGGAAGAAGAATTTAAAAACTTATGATAACAATATAAATCATTAGGAATTTACCTTAGTCTGTGATTGTCAATAACTTTTAAGTGTAGCTTGTAGGTCCTAACATAACTGCTTATAGTATTAAGTTGAATGTGATTTGTCAAATTTCATTTTAAATGACCAAAAATCACTTAAAGCTTGCCTTCATGAAAATATATAAAAAACCCTTATAAATGGTACGAAATTTCGTATTTATTAATATCCATATAAAATCTATTATTCGAAAAAAATACATTTTCTTGTCCAATTTTCATCCTATTGAAAATGTATGTCAATTCTATCCTTGAAATCTACCTGACTAAAATTGTGTATCTAAAGCTTCCAACTCGCGCCTTATGTATTCAAAGTGATGTATTCTCATACCTTTTTTTTATCCAATAGTATAAGAAACAATTGTGTATATATAACAAAGTATACATGTTGATCCATTTAGCTTTTGTACTACCTTTATATAAAATCCCAGTGAAAATATGGTGCTTACTGTGGTCTGATTTCAAATATAAATATGTACTGTATATAAAACGCTTTTTTTGTAATAATGTTAAATATGTACTCGGATGAAAAGCAACACTTAATGTAATTTCATAAATACCATTTGTCATTATCATGTTTCAGTGTATGAGTTTATAATCAATTAATAGTAATTGTAATTCATTTATTTCTGTCATAGTAAATCTGTGTCTCTTTATTTGATGTAATTGTCTTCGGGCTAGGAAAATAAAACACTCGTAATAAGAGATTAAGAAACTTATTACTGTTCTTACAATCCAATTGTATTGACTTTAATGTAAATGTGAATGAAAACATCGTGAGGAAACCTGCATACCATAGCGATTGGGAAGAATTTCTATGGTATGTAAAAGTCCGCCAACCCGCACTAGGCCAGCGTGGCGGACTACAAGGCCTAACCCCTCTCAACCGTTCTCTCGATTTGTAGAGGAGGCCCGTACCCTGCAGCGGGACGTATATGGGCTGATACAGAATGAAAAGTATATCCGGCCAAAAGAATTTCTATAACAGCTTCATTTAAAATTAAATTAACACAATTTGTATAGTAAAGTAAACTAGAGTCTGTAGCCATGTAAAAATATATATCTGACAGATCTATAGATTTGTGATCTCTGACTTTGTTGCCTGTATAAAAACAACTTTTTGTCACGTTATTGGCATTAGAGAAATATCAATCAAGTTTCTATTTTCCTGGCTGGAATATCCACCTGTTGTTTTATCATATCCAATTACTAAGACACTTTATTGTACATACAAATTATTGCCATGTCTGAAATTGTGTATAGGTATGTTCGCGCCAACTTATCATTTCATTAGTCCAAGGTGCTTCATACATACTGCTTCTGTTAAACATCTTTGTTTTTAATTTAAATATTTGTTAAAATAAACAGATAATTCGATTTTTCAAATGAAAGTCTGTAACATGCCTAAGATGAATATGGAGAAATGTGTGATTTAAGAGTGTAGGATAAAAACTGATATAAAAAAAAATATATATTTTAAAATAACGCACAAGAAAATCAAAGTTTGACAATAAATAACGTTATTTTCGAAATATTTGTAGAAAAAATGAGGGGATGGTTAATTGTATTATTCTGTAGACAGTTTTTCAAATTATTTGAAATAACTTTAAATCCTACTGCTACAAATATTGTGTCACGAAATTATTTTTGGCTGAAAAAAGAAAAAAATGTCGACGTCGATGTTTTCAGTAAGAAATGCGTAAAGATATATTTTAGTCGATATTGGTGCCATACCGAAAAGTGCAAATTATTTAGTCAGCGTGTGTTCTACAGAGGGGTTACTTCGTAAACGATATTCGATATATATGAATATGCGACACTTTTCAACACTGTTAAATCATTCAGGAGTCGATGTAAGTGAAAACAAATCGTTTTTACTATGGAGTCGATGAATATGCGACACTGTTAAATCATTCAGCAGTCGATGTAAGTGAAAACGAGGGCACTAAAAGTAGGTTTTAACACGCGGAATCGCAGGATATATCGAGTATCGTTGTTTGTAGAAGCCCCCCCCTTATTTGTATCGAATTATTTGTTGGTTGATTTTTCTCATTTAGCTTTAGTTTAGAATTGTTGAAACTCGAATATTCGTTGTGAACTTTGTAAAAGTTTTGTAATTTTATTTTCTAGGAATAAACATATACATGAAGGTGTTAAGTGTTTATTTATAATACTTTTATTGAGCCCCTTTCCTCTAAATTGCATATAAAATTTATATTAGCAAGTAATACCATTAAAGTCAAGAATTACACTGTTAAACCTATTCATATTCATTAAGTTTCTAGAAATTTAAATTATCAAATATTTTAACTGTTTCCTATATCTACCGCACCGCCAAAATTGCATAAATGTTTGGTGTCCCACGGTCTCATTTTTCTCAAAACCTTGAAGCAGAATTTAGAACAGGAATTAACTGGCCTGCATATTTATTATGTCCATTAAGTAGAGAAAATCTTCATTGACAAGTTCATTCTCTATCTCAACTGCGCAAAAACCATCAGTTACAATTTAAAATTAATAAACAACCAAGCTTTCTATTTTATGTATTTTATGTATTTTAGTCAATATTAATGAAGAGCTCGCAATAAGATATCCGTAACAGCCGGTATTCCGGCACTAATTGGTAATAACTATTGAGACCATAGATGTAGTATGATTGAGACACATCCTCGCGGTTGCCACATCGTCCGCTCCCACCGATTTGTTATTACTTTACATTATCAATCACAGATTGTACTAGAAACAACTGCATTACAGTCTGAATCGTGTCTCTATTTATGCTTTAGTTTCACTTAATACTCAGGGCTGGTAACTGATATTTTGAGATTAATGCACATAACAGTCGTTGACGTAGTCCTGACCCCACATTGATATCATCATCATATCAGCCCAAATTCATCCACTGCTGGACATAGGCCTTTTCTCTATCACACCACATTGATATACCAGGTTTTTTGTGAAGGATATCAGAAATTAGTACAGAATTATTGGTTTCAATACACCCACATCCGAGACAAATTTTATTTTAAGCCACACAAATATTTGCCTCGGTGTTAAGATCGAACTCGCGGCATTTCGTTTTATAGCCCGCTACCAATTGCGCAGCGGATGCTGTGAAAATCCAACATCTATTATATTTTTTTCTTAAAATACATAGTGAAATTAGCTTTTGTTTATCTTTACCAACGGCTATTAATCTCTTAGTAGAAATTATTAAGAATCGACATAAATATTTACATATCTATAACTTGAGGTAACGGAAGATGTGGAAAGATTCTGAGAATATTAACTGTTCGAAACAACGTTACCGCAAAGCTGTTTTGTGTCAAATTTCAGCGCCTGGAAAGTATAAGTCGGACACCGTCCAAGTCGAGCTGGATTTTTCCAACTATACTTAAAAATGGTTTACAACATTACACTTATATAATTAATGTATGATGTCTGCTTAGTTCGGAAGATTTTTATTCATAATTTTTAAAGTAGGGTACTCGTTTAGACACCTTTATAAAAAAGATTGGGAAGCATTGCTATCACCCGATTTATCTAACTTGCCATTTTATTTCAAAATGATAAAACTCTGCCAACCCTCGCAAAAATCAAAGTCTTAAGTTTCACTTAATACATTTTCACATTCACAATGGTAAACCATAAGCTCTCACGTCGGTTACAATATCGCCCTAGTGGCATTTGAGAGGCGGCTTCACTTCATTCCGGGTTCCTTTACTTAGTATCCCATATTTACTTGCATTGTGGTGACCTTTCACCATCTACCACGCGAGCAAGTTCTGCTCATTACATTGTCTGAAACTTGTATTCCGTCAATCCAATTATATTTGCACATCGGTCACGACAATTTCTTGTTGGTATTATTACTGAGGTATCATTTAGGATTTGTTAGCGTAAGGCGTGAATGAAGGCTGAATAGCTGAATTCCATTGCCTCGAGACTTTAAGTAAATAATATAGAATTATGTATGCAATTGGGTTTGAATACAAAATTCTCTTGGGCTAAGTGCATAGTGGGCTGTTTGTAACGGGTCGCATTCGATAGCATGGTCGCAGATTCGAATCCCAGGGCACCCTTTAGGTTCTCTTTCAACGACATGTGTATATTGATAATGAATTACGACACATTCTGTTTTTACGTGAATTTCTATTTCACATGTCAAGTCGGCCAACCTGTAATGGGCCTTATTTCTCTCAATCGAACTATTAAGTGTAGTAGAGTTCCATCCTCAGCAGTAGGCCATAATGGGTTGTTACAATACAATAGCTATGAAGTTATATCGCCATACTTACTCTACGATAAATATTACCAAGCCTCCTCGGCGTTTCTAATTACTGTTTTCATACAAATAACAAAACGAAAATCATTACGTAAATTTTAAGAATTACCGTTGCACGGCTGCAATTGCATCGCTTACGCAATAGAGGCTTTGGTAAAAGTGCCTCAGTTACCAAAACTCTTACGTTGCCTGCCCACCGTCAAATGATAATGGTTCCGTGTAATTTCTGTAATCGTTCTGATATTACAGTAAACAATGGTAGAGTACAATGCGTCGCAGAAAGCGTCGTGCTCTCTCCGTAAATTATTATCTATTTACCTTTAGAAACGGTTTCGAGCCGCTGTAGCTGTGCAACTGAAATCACTGAGAAGGTGCAAGCGATGGTTGACTGGCGAAAAACAGACGTTTATGTAACTGAGAAAAGCTTTTAAAAATGAGACGTAAAAGATTTTATTGGAGCGTATGAAAAAAGAAATTAAATTAGTTGCATGTTAAAAGCCATTTAAAACATGCATAAAAAAGGACGTTGACTCATCCGTAACTTGGAGAGAAAGGTAGCTTTGTGAGATTTAATTTCTTACTCATAACAAAAATATAAATTACTTTTACGAATTTATTATTAGCATTTCACGAAATAAAAGCATAAGTTGTATTCTACGAACCTCATGTAGGTCTTAACTTTAAGTAAACGACTGCAGTAGTAAATAAACTAGGATTGGAAAATAATAAAGCATTACGTAGCTAGCATTTGATTTTATAGCGAATGTTTTTATTTGCAGTCGTTTGTCACTTAGACCGTGTCGGTTAAACATAATAATTTGTTGCGACAAAACAAAACGGCAAGAAAAGCGTTATGCAAAATTACATAAAGAGCTATCACCGATATGGCGCTAACTGGTGACGAGACATTTCTCACCGACGCGACGCGTCACTGGCACATTACCTACTGTTTGATTATACTATTTGCATAATATCGTTATTTAAGGAACATTTGTATGCCTCGTTATTAAAGATATCGACAGAAATCTTCTTTAAAAATTAAGAAAAGTTTATCACAGGTAGAATTTCAAATAACGCTTGTCATCGTATCAAATATAATACCAAGGTTTCGTTTTAATGGGTTAGTTAGGAGAAAGTCATTGGGATTGATTGGTCTGCATCGATGTTCTAAGCTGGAATTATGTGGTTTATTCGACTGTGTACATACTTTTTCAATTATTATGAAAGTTGTTTTAGGTGACTTGTTAGAAAGTCAAATAAGTACCTACTCGCTAATGTTTTTAATTGTGTATCCTTGTTTGTAATCCATAACTTTTTAATTTCACCTGGTACTATATCTAGTCAAATTATCTCGAGCGTATTTGTAAATAAAAATAATTTATTTCAAATAATTCACAAATGATAAATTCTAACAAAGACAAAGACTTGTGTTAGTTATGATGGTTTGAAGCAAAGTCAACTGACGTTGCGATGTCCATGGCTTATATACTATTCTCTTGTGAGAACCGTCTACTTGATACTCTTGGTATTCGCCACTGGTACATCGAATACATTAAGTCAGTTCAGATGAAGCAGCTATACAACTCCTTATTGACCCATTAACCCTGAGGGTTTAATATAGGGTATAAGGTGGCAGGTCGCATAACTCCTCCCTCCTTAAGTACGAAATCATTTCCTGAAACACTTTTCGGATGATGATTTCGGACACATTTTGACAATATAAAATTTCTATTACTAAACACAAAATACAACAATACAAAAATCAATATGAGGTAAAGTACAATAGTTCCTATGCTAACACTGTGTATATTCACTGGTGGCATTTGCCCTTCGTCTTTTATCACTTCACTATCACTTTGTAGAACACGAGACAACACCCGTAGATCTTCCATATTATAGTTGTCCAGGTTGACGGAAGTCCTCTGGAACTCTGGATGCTCAGCAACACTCGGTAGGTGAATAACAGGCATCCTGTGAAGTGTGATCTGGTTTCCATTAATATGACGTTTCCTCAACGTCATTTCTCCAATTTTTACCTCACAGTTTGTGTTTAGCGTAATAATATACGTGCCCAATATTTTATACTGGCTTATATTGTCATCACAATATTCCATAATGAACATTTCAATTTCGGAATATACTATCCACACATCTGTTTGTATGGTTTTAATTTTAAGTTTGCTAGCTTTCACTGGCAATTGCAAACATGAAGTTATATTAGTAGAAAACTTCATTAAATCTGCTATACATGCGTCGTCATTACTAGGCGACACGTTGCTCTCGTAGCACAAGTATATCTGTTCATCTATTTCATTGCATGGCTCCTTGAGCTCTAATGTTTTCAACCCTTCCATAAGGATAAAGGAATGTTTCGGAATAATGAGGAATGTGTTATTCCGGATTGGATTGAACATAGGAAAGGGATGTAGTTGGTAATAGTTATACACTTTTAATTGAACCGTAGGAATTGATAATATAAAAATTATTTGTTTGCCTTTGATGTAAGCCTTAATATCTATACATCTTTCAATATTTGCAAGATTCTCTACAGTAACAGGTAATATTAATTTATCTACCTTTTCTACATCTCTCAATATATAATATAATTCACTAATATTTAATAGTGACTGATGAACGATATTAATTCTACTAAATGCTATTATAGTTTCAATTTCACTTAATCTTGTAAGTAACAACTGAAAATTGTGGATGAGTATATTAAAAGTATTTATAACGAATTCTTTACTTCGTTGAAAATATGTTTTATTTAAATATAATTCAATTTCATCCATATTTTTCTCCAACATAATAAAATTATTCCTACTAGAATTTGTTAAGTTAACTAATGAATCCACTATTTCAGAGACAATAGTCATTTTATTGGAGATAGCATTTTGCTCAGATTGAACTTTACTCAAAATTTGTTCATATCTAATTGCGTCATCATTATCCATATTTCCTGTGATAGCTTTAATAATTGTTCCTAAAGGATTAAGTATTCCTCTTTTAACCCTAATATTCGGAATTAACTGCTCATACTTTTCTACAGTTATATTTCTTATATATTCTGCTTGTAGTTTAATGTCTACAATGCTACCATCTAAAATATGAATATCTAAGTTTTTATCTAAATATGAATTTACTTCTCCATATTTAATAAAATTATATTCCAAGTTTTCATATATTAATTGTAGATCTAAAATCTTAACTATTTCCCAGTTATATAAACTAAGGTAAGCACGACCTTCTTTTACTGGAAGTATACCTGGGTTGGCTTCAATTTGCTGAAGTTGAAGTGCCAGGTTTTGGACTGCTTGGATGATTAAGAGAAGGATGTACCTGTGGAGGACGTTTTATATCTTTAATAGGTACCCTTTTATCTCTATCTTTGGCTTGGACCATAACAGTATTTCTAATTATATTTTCTGTTATTTTGGCCTTTTGATAGCGAGGTTTATCCTTGCTACGCCTTATATTTACTCCTTTTATGAAAACTGTATCGCCGGGTTTAACGTCGAATTCTTTTTCGCCGCCCCGCTTTTCAATAATCTTTTCTTTAATCCCTAACATTCTATCTGTTAAGTAATTATACAAATATTTTGTCCTCTTGGAATGTACTGTCACAATATCAGATGATTTCTTGGATTCGCTGCTATTCAGCGATGGTACAGGATATGTAAATACGGATTTTTCTAATTTGTTAATCCTATTCATCCTATTCATTCTATCATCATCATCATCATCTGATGATATTATTACGGGAGAGTTACTATTTTGTCTTTCCCTATTCATTCTATTATATTCGTGTTCAATTTCTTGAATCACCGCCTTTACTCTCGGATCATTGTCCGTATTAACTAACATAGATTGACTATCGTTATCAATTGCGTTAATTTTTATACGCGATAACGCATCTGCGTTACTATTTTGTTTGCCAGGCTTATGCTTTATATCAAAGTCATATTCTGCTAATCTCAACTTCCAACGAGTTAGCCTACATCCTGGTTCTTTTAATGAATTTACCCATACTAACGGCCTATGGTCACTTATAACAGTGAATTTCTTCCCATATAAATATGGCCTAAAATGCCTGCATGCCCATACTACTGCTAATAGTTCCTTTTCTATAGCACTGTAGCGGGTTTCTGCACTATTTAAAGTCCTACTCGCGAATGCAATAGGCTTATCACTTCCTATCGGACCCTGTGACAAAACTGCACCTAACGCAAAATTAGAGGCGTCCGTAGTTAATAGGAATGGCTTTGAGAAATCTGGAAATTGAAGTAAAGGTGCATTAGTAAGCAACTCTTTACATTTCTCAAATGCATTTATATACTGCTGGGTTATGATCACTTTATTTCTCTTTTTCAAACAATTCGTAAGAGGTTGAGTGATTTTTGAGAAATCTTTTATAAACTTACGATAGTAACCTACTAGTCCAAGGAAACTTTTTATTTCCGTTGGTGTCTTAGGCAAAGGAAATTTTAAGACTGCCTTGATTTTATCATCATTTGGTTGAAGACCATTTTTTGATATTGTGTGACCTAAATATAAAACTTCTGTTTTTAAAAAGTCACATTTGTCTAAAGTTACTTTTAGATTCATCTCTCTAAGTCTGTCAAATATTCTCTGCAGTTTGCAAAAATGTTCCTGCAAGTTTGACGAATATACTATAATATCATCTAAATAAACTAAGCAATCGACACCTATTAAACCACGCAACACATTATCCATTGTTCTCTGGAATGTGGCGGGTGCCGTTTTTAAACCGAATGGCATTCGTATGAATTCGTAGTGTCCCGACTGTGTCGTGAACGCTGTTTTTGGTTGGTCCTGTTTTTGGACTTCTATTTGGTGGTAACCGCTAGCTAGATCGATTGTGGAGAAATATTTCGCATTACCGAACTTATCGAATAAATCTGAAATATTTGGTATGGGATATTTGTCGTCTATCGTTTTTTCGTTAAGACGCCTATAGTCTATGACCATCCTATACTTTTCTTCTCCGGAAGCATCTAGTTTTTTCGGAACCAAATGGACAGGTGCGCTCCACGGTGAGTGCGATTCCTTAATAACATTGTTCTGTAACAAGTTCCTAACCTGTCTCTCTATTTCCTCATTCTCCTTATGAGAATGCCTATAAGGACGGATATATACGGGATCCTCATTGGTAGTCCGTATACTATGTTTTACCTGACTTGTAAAACTTAATGGAATGCCATCATTTTGAAAAATGTCTTTATACTCAAAACATAATTTTTCTACCTGACATTTTACCTCATTATTTAAATGACCTAGTCTAAGTTTTGAAAGATTTACTTCCAACAACTCATCTATAGTTGGATCTATATCCATAAATTCTATAGAGTTATTCCCTATTTGCGATACAACATTATATACCATTGGTATATTCGCATTTTTTACTTTTAAGACCTTGTTGTTAAAATCAACATTTGCCTTTAGGTCTTGTAACAAGTCTGACCCTAATAATCCATCGTATTTCTTATCTACTTGATAAATATAAAACTTGTGTATCAAGTTCGTATTAAAAATCACTGGAAGCGGAATCTGAGCCACCGTATCATGCTCGCTACGACCATGAGTACTAATTACTTCGAATGGTTCGTTGTATAAATACTTACGAAAGTATTTAAACGCCTTGTTTGGGCTTAAGAATGAGCGAGAACTACCCGTATCAATCATGAATTTACCTAACTTTGGTATATTAATATACGGTAGTTTTATCATGTTATCAACATTATTATAATCTATCCTGGTGGGCTGTCTGAGGCTCCCTTTATAAAATTTCCTACTAGCTTATTATTCCTCACAGTTCGCATTGATACGTCTTGTACCTGATTTTGCGACTGTGGGATGCCAAACTTAAATTGCTGTTGCGGATTTTTCTTGAAAAATCCAGACCTTTTATAGTTATTCACATATTGTGGAAACTGTTGCGGTCTTGGTTGGAAATTTACAGGATTTTTGAATTGAAAGCCCTGTGGCTTTTGATTTTGCCCTCCAAATTTAACTTGAGGTTTCGGCAAAATATTATTATGCTCCTTAAATTGTGTTTTATTATATTCAGTTGTTACACAATTTTTAGGTGCTTGTGGCTTTACACATTTATTTTTAAATTCCTTTTGGAAATTAACTTCTTCCATTACGATAGATAATGTATCCTCCAGATTTGTGGACTTACTTAATCTCACAAATTGGATTAAGTTCTCAGGCAAGTTGTATATAAAAACTTTATGTGCTAAGTTATTATATATTATCATTTTTGACGCCTTAATACCTTCGTCCGTCAAAAGATTTACTTTTGCTATCAAAGAACTCCTAACATTTTGGATTCTGTGACACAATTCGATAAACGATTCGTTTGAATTTATTTTAATGCTTTCTAGCTCCATGGCTATACATTCTTCTGACCTACTGTCACCAAAATGCTGAACTAATAGTTCCCTTAATAAATCCCAAGATGCTACATTCTGTCTTTCACTGAGTAATACTGCGGCCTTTCCCGTCAGTCTACTTGTAACACTGTGAAACACATATGTTTGCTGAGCTACACTGTTATCGCCTCTAAAGCTTCTGATAACGTACTCACATTTATTTAAAAATAGACTAAGCAACCGTTCGTCGCCGTCATATCTAGGGATGATTTCGATTATCTCCCGTGGGATTAGCTGTATTTGATT
Organism: Deilephila elpenor; assembly: GCA_949752805.1. Taxonomy (NCBI): domain Eukaryota; kingdom Metazoa; phylum Arthropoda; class Insecta; order Lepidoptera; family Sphingidae; genus Deilephila; species Deilephila elpenor. The sequence continues at coordinate 2,879,298 of OX457110.1, forward strand.
CATTGTTTTAATAAATAATGCACATACAACACAAAAACACAATGATATCAAAGGCAAAAATAATTAATTCAAATTATTTTTCTACGTAAAATTGGCAATGTTAGTCCAAGATTACGGCGCTATTTTGTGGATTTCCTAATGAAAGGAAAAACACGCCTTTTTAAAAATTGGCGATTTTCAGTCCAATTAAAAAGGAAGGAAAGCGATAGGAAGGAATGAAAGGATTTACTCACTTGCTCTTTCTTCCCATGCTGGAAATTGCTTCTTTATCACTTGTTACGTACTTGACTAATTTATATTTTTGTGGTTCGCGGATTATTTATCTTTAGCGTTGGTAGTACAATTCGGCGACCTATTTTTGTGTCCCTTCCGAACCTACTTTTAACGCGATATTAAATCCGACCCGACTGCGCCAGTCAAATTATCTCGAGCGTATTTGTAAATAAAAATAATTTATTTCAAATAATTCACAAATGATAAATTCTAACAAAGACAAAGACTTGTGTTAGTTATGATGGTTTGAAGCAAAGTCAACTGACGTTGCGATGTCCATGGCTTATATACTATTCTCTTGTGAGAACCGTCTACTTGATACTCTTGGTATTCGCCACTGGTACATCGAATACATTAAGTCAGTTCAGATGAAGCAGCTATACAACTCCTTATTGACCCATTAACCCTGAGGGTTTAATATAGGGTATAAGGTGGCAGGTCGCATAACTATCTTGACCCAAAACCATCTTTCCTTTTTATTTAGACAAAATGCGTCCATCACATTTATTTTCTCAGCAGCGCTTGACTTAATTAAATACCTACGTTTCAAGAATACGAATGTACCGAACCTCGTGCCCCGAAGACCAATTGCACATCATGTAAAGTAATTCAAATATAATTTCCATCGTCCCTGTGGGTAACCTACATACTTTCCCTTTATAAGGCACTCAACTATTAGAAAAGTGGAGGCATTAATTGTGACTGACTATAGTTATAATGAAAGGCTTTCTGGTTTGCCGAGGCACTTTCACGAGTAATGTAGTACCTAGACACTACCCAGATGTAGGTGAAACAACCATGTCGGTGCTGGAAACTAGAAATGTTTAGCTAAAGGAAATGTATATTGGTGCACTTGTTGGATGTGGTTATAACAAACATCGGGATTGACGAGAAAAAGCGGATGAATAAAAAACCATGTGATAGTTTAGAGATTTTCACCATTGGTTGGGTACTTGTTTTTATGGATTTGCTATGGAGATGACGTTTCTAGTGTGTTGGAAGTTCCAATCATGGAAGTTTCAAGACCGTATGAAGCAGCGGCTAGGCGAACGGCTTTCGAGTCCGAAGAATCAGTCCCTATGCGGATACATCATATTGATATTATTGTGTGATGGCATTGCAGATATTTACTTCTAGATCTGGTTGTATATTTATGTATTATAATTTCAGATTTATTTTAGTAGTGTTAGTACACTGTCCTCTTTCAACAAAAGAGGGCAAAAATGGAGCGACAACAAACTTAAGTATCTGGTGAGAATTAAAATAGCGATTACTTGGCATTAAAGGATAGTACCTAAGGTTAACGTAGCCGAGCAATATTATACATTGGGTAACCTATCGATGGAAATAAGTCACCTAAAATCTCTACAGCTTATGGGTTCACTTTCACTCCATATTTTCATATAGGAAAGTATTATTTTATGTAATAATGATTATATGAATAGGTCAATACTTGAACTTTTCCCTTTGTCCAATTACAAGCTCATGTTGGCATTTATTATAGTAAATATTTAATCCGACATTTCACTCGCCGGTACGTTATGCAAGAGCGATACGAAATTAGCATTGTTATTAATTGATACCAATTACTACTACATTGTTGAGAAAACAATAGATAGCTGTATCGTAGTCTGTTACGGATAACATCGTTATGGTATATGAAGTCAGAATTTATAATTAATATTTATGTTTCAATGTTGTGGTGTTTGAAATTACGTGCAAGTGAAGAATGACGTAAACTTTTAAATGTGTTACCGCACGTTAATATTTACGGTTGTGATGTTAATAGAAAGAAAATAGTCTATCTAGATAACTAAAATGGTTTTTTGATACATTTTACTTATTACTAAGATTTAATATTATCATAGTCAATATAAGAAAGTGTTTTTAGAGTTTTAGCAGGACGAAGGTTTTTTTATTGCAATGAACGGCGAGACGAGCATGCCATTCGCCTGATAGTAAGCGGTACGTTCGCTATAGACAGTAGAAAAACCAAACAACACCATGAATTAAAAAGCAATGCTTGCCCTTCGACTGCGCTCGCCATCCTGAGACATAAGATGTTAAGTCTCATTATCCCCAGTAGTTACTCTGGCTACAATGTCTTACAAACCGGAACACAACAGTGCATTTACACTAAAGTTTGACGGAAGAAGTAGACATTGCGGTGGTACCAACACAGGCAGCCTCTTACATTATGAGAGATCTACCACCAGTACTGAATATAATGATTAATGAAATGACTATAATTTACCTGTAAGTTCCATCAGCATGGAGGGTGTTCGATGTCCGTACCAGTATCTAAAGAATAAGAAAGTGGTTTGATAAAATGGATATAATGTTAGTGGATAAAGACTATCAGCCGATGAGAATCAGGAGATGGAAAAAAATCAGACCAACATCCATATAGTTACAACAACCTAAACGCTTAATAATACATATATTGGTGATGTCCTTATGGCTGCCTCGGTGGCGTAGTTGTACTACGGTACGGTTACAAAGCTGAGGTCCCGGGTTCGAATCCCAGGTCGGGCAAAATGATATTGTGTTTTTCTATTCATTATCAGCCCGGAGTCAGGAATTTGTGCCCGATATGGCGATAGGCTCGCCACCTATCACATCATGGGACGGAACATACAAGGCGAAATGTGGGTGTCCTGGTGGCGCCTCTGCCTATCCCTTCTGGGATAAAGGCGTGAGTTTATGTATGTATGTATGGTGATGCCCTTATGCTTGCTTTTCAATGCTTTTTTAAAATATGAGAAAACTTATCTAAGCATGATACTAAATAGATGTGGGCTATTATAAAAGGCTAAGATTAAGATTACTCGAATCTCTTTTCCATACAGGGTATATCAAGACCGCGACCGAAAACGAAGCCAGGAGGTAGTATTAGTGATATCAAACACAATGCAAGTAAAAATTTTACCAAAAAAATCGTCTATTTTTTTGTTTGTTATTTTTTACATATCGTCGTATTTGAGTGATTAAACATCGTTTTTCTAAAATAATGACGTACATCGCTTAATTTTTAAATACGCAATGGTACGTAAGGGTTTAAATTACTATTTTTGCATAAACTAGGTATTTACCCCTCAAAAACTATGATTTTTAAAAATTTGTAAAAAAAAGCCGTCGCTTATTTTGCAAAAATTTTAGTTGCATTGTGTCTGTAGCCGCTAAAACTACCACCTGGCTTCGTTTTCGGTCGCGGTCTTGATATACCCTGTATAACTTATCTAATTCAGAAGTTCTTAAAGTCGCATATGAGTAAAGGTCACGTCACATGCCTGAATGCATTTAAGGTCAGAGTCAGTCAATCAGTCATAATCAGATGAGGACAAATTCAAGGAGGAAATCCAAGACATTATCTGAGGTCATTATTTTTCTGAAGAATACTCAACAATCGGATGAAATAATTTTCAAAACTTTCGTATTTATTTACTTACTTAGGAATATTTAAATATTCCGAAATATGTATAAGAATTCTAAACTGTAGTCATTAGACCTACTTACTTAGATAATATCTACAAAACAATTCAATCTAAATATTCGTACATTTTTAGGGCTTAATGAAATTATGTTTGTCACTGAGTGAACTTACAAAACTTAGCGCAAGATCACTAGGAACGTGTCCGTCTTTACAAAGATTTCGCACTCAAGCGGCTGCATCTTGCGTGTTACTAAATGAGCTACTATCCCATCATCATTCCAAGTGAACTAGAAATAAAATGGTAGTACGTGTAATGACGTGCCAGTTTCCTCACAGCGTTTCAAACACCTATTACATTAGATTTCATACTCCCAGGGTTATGTAACAGCGGCCAATGGAGCGGGAACCATCATCTGCAAAACGCGAAAATATTTTTATAACCTCTAATTTGGTATGTGCGCAGACAATTAATACTTGTTTTGCTGTTGTTTTATAAATACGGTATGTGTAGATAATTATTGATTGTCTGTTGGTTACGTAACGTTGATAAATGACCGATAATTGCAAACAACGGTTTCGTAAAATCATTTACATACCTATTATTTTTCCTCACTTTATTTTTTGTATTAAATTTCTTTTTTCTTAGTGAGATCATAAAATAAAATTGGTGTGAAAGTTGAAACAATTTCTTTTTGCAAAATACTTCCTGCACCATGTAGATTTGTCATAGTGTTAATTACCATAGAACACGCAAAAACTATATTAAACGCGTTATTTTAAAAAGATACAAAACAGGAAGCCATAAACATCTTCGTATCTTTATAAACTGTTTAACATTGTGTAATACAGATGGTTTAGTATTCAACAAAGCTCGCAAGTCGCAACGCGTGTTTGAAAGAAGTGTGTTACGCGCCTATAAATGGACGGTGATGGACTGTGCCATGGATAAATCTATCGACGATTACGTAGGTATCGACAGGTGTAATGCTTACTGAATTAATATCGTTAATGGGCAAGGTTTTAGCATTACTATAGCCTCATAACTTAGTAGCGAAGATGTTGCTTCATCGAAACATAGTCCAACTTATGAGATTCCAATAGTGATGTAGTTTAAATATTACAGCATTCCTACAGTCGCTAGATACAGGCCGCATATAACACGTCCTTATCAATCGTTGGTGGCAACCACAGGAAGCTCATACAAACATACATACATAAACTCACGCCTTTTTCCATGGGGTAGGCAGAGGTACTACCAGGAAATCCATAGTTCGCCTTATATGTTCCGTCCCTCGATGTGATGGGGGGCGAGCTTATTGCCATATCAGGCACAAATTCCTAACTCCGGGCTGATAATGAATAGAAAAATACAATATCATTTTGCCAGATCCGGGCATCGAAATTCGAATTCGAAACCACAGGGTTGCAATCATACCGTAGTACAACTGCGCTACCTTGGAAGTTCACTGCTTAATGGATATGACTAACTATTTGCAGTTAAAATTATAATGATGATGATTGTGTCAGAACGACAATGCTACAGAAAAATAGAACTGAAATAAAAAATCGACACTTTTTACTTACAAAAAAAAGTGGACGGTTATTATTGGTATTGATTTAATGCTGGTTATACCATGGAGAAAGATCATAAATTTTAGGGCATGTGCAATACTAACTAATCATAGTATTAAAAAATAATTAAATTTAAATCTATGTTACCATGTTAATAGTATTAAATCAGTGTTTAAACATTTAATATTAAAGCTTTTTATGGCGATAAGAAGACACATTACATCTACGATGAATATCACGGTCTTGATCTTTTTCGTTACCATTTAACCTTTGAGAACATTTTTAATAGATTATAAGAAGTCAAAACAACTATTATCTTATAAATACCTTGTTGGTTCTTAATATATTTACGTGTAGGAACATTAATTATCTTCCTGTCTTAATCTATTAGCTCTAAGTATGTAAATTAGGTATACAGGGTATATCAAGACCGCGACCGAAAACGAAGCCAGGAGGTAGTATTAGTGACATCAAACACAATGCAAGTAAAAATTTTACAAAAAAAATCGTCTAAATTTTTTTTGTTATTTTTTACATATCGTCGTATTTGAGTGATTAAACATAGTTTTTTCTAAAATAATGACGTACATCGCTTAATTTTTAAACACGCAATGGTATGTAAGGGTTTAAATGACTATTTTTGCAAAAACTAGGTATTTACCCCTCAAAAACGATGATTTTTAAAAAGTTAAAAAAAAAAACCGTCGCTTATTTTGCAAAATTTTTAGTTGCATTGTGTCTGTAGCCGCTAAAACTACCACCTGGCTTCGTTTTCGGTCGCGGTCTTGATATACCCTGTATATAGTTGGTTTTGTTATGTAATAGGTTAAGCTGTTTGTCTGATGTTTGAACTGATTGTAGTACATAGTTGCAACACAGTTGGCCTCGTAAGCCCACAAGAAGGCTTACGTCCAGCAAAACCATTTTAGTGGGCGTGTTGGATCTGGCCTAAGAAGCGTTATTATTAAAGACTTTTGGACTTTATCTAAACTAGTGGACAACCAGAATACTCACATACTGTTATAGAGGTGCTTATTTGTCAGCTTCTGTGGCGCAGTTGGTTGGACGCCGTTTGTGAAACGACAGGCCGCGGGTTCGATCCCCACACCGAGACAAATATTTGTGTGAGCCGCAGGTATTCGTTTTGCTTTTGGGTGTTGGTGAAACCGAAAAGTCTCTCATAGTTTCTGATACCCACGACACAAGGTTCGATTTTAGTGGTTTGCGGATATAGATACAATTATGCCCTTTTAGTCCTAAGTTATTGCTCCTGAATTCTTAATAAGTTATTCAGTGAGTTTTCAACTACAAATCAAGTGTATTAGTTGACTGATTCAATTGAACAGATTGCTATATCCACATTGCAAACCCACCTTAACATAATTCAAGATTTTAATGAGTAAGTATGCAACGCTATTAAAACGGAACCAACGCAGTTCACGTGTTAATACAAAAACTACAATGCAAGTTGATAAGAAATTGTGCCCGCCGCGTATGTCTATCGCGAGGAAACGGCTCGGTACCAAATAGAAAATTTATCGACTATCATTTGGTATTGTTTACGTATCGCTCGAAATATATGATATTCAAACAATAGAGATTAGGAAATGCTTTTGTATTAACAAAAAATTTGGTAAGCTTTGAATTCTTATAAAAAAAATATTATATTTTTTATGGAAATTCATTCTTTCTCTCCTCGATCCCTATCGTTAGCACAAATAACGCTTCGGAAATATAGTCGTGCGCTTATGTACTTCTTTTAAAAACATGATTTTTAAGCGAAATAATTATAAAACAGGTTTTTATTACTTGTCTTATACAAGCTGTCTATGAATGGCGTGCAGACAAGGTACAAGTTTTTTAATATCAATATCGGTCAATCTGTCGTTGCACGCATAGCTCAGCTATTGGATTGAAACACGATTGATATTAACGACACTTCTGACAAGTTTCTTCCTGTTACATGCACCGTACACGATTTATTCGAATACTTTTTTTGTATCGGAATAGAATATTAGATTGTCTATGCAATTTATTTTAAGAATTTTATACTGAAACCGAAGTTTCTAACAATTGATACCTACATACATAAACTTACGCCTTTTTCCCAGAAGAGGAAGGCACTAGGCGGAGATGTTACCAGGACACCCACGTTTCACCTTGTGTGTTTCGTCCCACGTTGTGATAAGTTGAGCCTATCACCATATCGGGTAAAAATTCCTGATTCCGGGCTCATAGTAGGTATAGAAAAATTTAATATCACTTTGCCCGACCCGGGATTCGAACCCGAGCCCTCGGCTTGTAATCGTACCAAAGTACAACTCCGCCACCGAGGCAATCAATTCATTGAACGTATTAATTGTTTAAAAAACAACAAATCATAAGTAATACTGTACAGACATATTATTAAAACGAACGATATAAAATTATCTTAAAATCCAATTCAGAATTGTACACGACCTCAGCTTTCTTTGCCTGAGCTCTATTCAGCAACGCGTTAGCTGAAAAGTACTTCAATTGTCTCTAATACTTTGCCAGTATGTTAAACAAAAGAATGTTAAACATGCCCCACATTGCTTAATGAATGAACATTAGCCAAATTGTAATGATGTTGCTTCACATTAGCACATAAACGCAACATCCGCTGCTTAGGTTCGTAATAAATATTTCACAATCGATATTCAAATTTCAAATTAATGATTAATTAATAGAAATAATGAGTGTGCTGTCGGATATCAAATTAAGAAAGTTAATACTTAGGAAAGAAACAGGAAGTCGCTATAAGTAATATTATACCTATACGCGATTGATTGATTGCCTTTAGAATACAATAAATACTAGTTAAAGAAAAAATAAAATTTAGTTGGGTCTTTTACTAAAGCATATATTTTAGTTTTTTAAACAATTATCAATTTATTTTACTAAAAAACGTCTATACAGGGTATATCAAGACCGCGACCGAAAACGAAGCCAGGTGATAGTATTAGGGACTTCAGACACAATGCAAGTAAAAATTTCTCAAAAAAAATCAGCAAGTTTTTTTTTGTAATTTTTTACTTATCGTCGTATTTGGTAGATAAATACATAGCTTTCCTAAAATCATGATGTAGACCTCTTTATTTCTAAACACTCAATGGTACGTAAGCGTTTTAATTATTATTTTCGCAATAACTAGGTATTTACCACCCAAAAAAGACGATTTTTAAAAAAATCTAAAAAAAAAATCTGTCTCTGTTTTGGTGAAATTTTTATTTGCATCGAGTCTGTAACCACTAAAACTACCACCTGGCTTCGTTTTCGGTCGCGGTCTTGAGATACCCTGTATATACTTATTATCCACTTTTCTTTTAAATAAATTTCACATACTTTTTATACTATTGTATTGTCATCAGTCTTTTGACAAGTAAAAAAATTTTCATGGCAGTCCGTAATTTTGTGTGCTCGATACAGGCGAAGCTAATAAAAGCGTGTTAAAAAATTACAAACACATGTGATAAGAAAAGTGATTAACATAAATGGAGGATGCTGTGAAAAGATCAATAGGTCGTAAATAAGATCGATCGATTGTAAATAAATAATGATATATAAAGTACGGGTGATGGTGGGTTAGGCTAGAAACAATGATAAATTGAGGCGTGAGACATTACGTCGATGCCAAATAATAGGTCGCTGCAGGCCTGGTAGTGATGAATGATGACTTCTTATGAAGATAAATTGGATTATGTTCCTCCATATGAAACAATGTCATCGTTTTGTTTACACAATCGTATCGTTGTTTATTTTAAACTTAACTATAAATAAATAAATAAAATAGACCGCTGTGACTTTTGTTAGGCTATACGATTTCGGCTAAAAGAGCGCAGGTTTCCTATTTGATTACATCATTTCAATAAAAAAATAATTTGATACCACCCCGCGTTCCCAAGGCGATAAAAGGGAACTAGGCAGTGCATATACTTACCATCAGAATCTTAGAACAACTTCGAGTGTTTCCAACAGCTGCTATAATCCATCAGGATCGTGTATGTGAAATTTGGCCAGTGTGAAGAGTGGAGTATATTACATTATATTAAAAGACTTGATAGGATGGAAGATACAATGAGAGGTCGAGGAAGGAGGGATTCGGAAGGCTTTTGACCATTTCACGTATACAACATAATAATAAATAAATAAATAATGAATACACCCAACAGTCACATACATAGTCCTGACCCCACACTAAGATCGAGTCTTGTGTCGTGGGTATCAGAAACTACGAGAGACTTTTCGGTCTCACAAACACCTAGACAATAACAATAATAATAATGCAATAATTATTTCACATCGGTTTCTTGTGAGACTTTCTTGCAATAATAAACGTAACAACCTAAAATACATAAACCTGTCAATTAAAATGCGGCGAAAAATTCCAACGTGCATTAAAATATAAATTATTTCACTATGTACCTACGTAACAAGTTTAAGTAGGTGACTGGTACTTTACATTTCCTGTATAAAAGTGTTTTAATGCTATAGTGAGGGATCCAAGGCCGACAAGATATTCACCTATGGTAATTATCATCTGTAACTAATGCTAGCCATTGCAAATTAAAGTTCAAACCTCCTACACTGCTTCTAAATGTCTAGACTTTATGTCTAAATCCTTTTGTAAAAATGTTCTCCATATAAGGCTGCTTTTTATGCTGTTTAGTCACGATCTGTATATTTTATTTAGGGATTTTAGTGAGGTAGATAGAACGGATAATAGTGATATTATCAGATTGGCGTGACTCAGTTTTGCAGTTAAAGTCCAGTATAGACAGTAAAAAGGAGTGGTTGTGAGACCGGCTAGGTCTACATCAGATGCCGAAGGTCTAGTTTTACCGTTTTCGCATAGTTTAAGCCATCGAACTATCTGCCAATCAAGGGAGAGCTTTAGAAATCTCGCCTAGGGCTCTGATAGTTCAAAACAGGCTCTGAACATGGGTAGTAATTCTGAATACCTGCATACTTTGAAGATAACTTTAAGCTAGCCTTATATCTATTATCTAGTTACTGTATTTAGATTGTTAGCGACACTAAACTCCGCAATAATCCCTATGAGTGGTTTAAAAATTCTATCACTAGATAGGTCACATCACAAATCCTCATCGGCCATACAACGTCCAAGATGTACCTAGCTTCCCAATATGGAGCGGCCGGTGCACAACTAAGGCATGTGACTGATATTTTCATTAAAGAATTTATCACGGAATCTTGTTTTAATTACTGAACCACATTCTACCCACGATTTTTTTTATTCTCTTTTTTATAGATGTCAATGGGCATCCAGTTAAAAACAATACAGCAAAACTGTAATATCATGACGCCGTTGCTGTTTTATTTCCCAACTTAGGTAATGCACTGATTTACATATGTATAAAGTATCAATTGCAGTATTAGAGGTGTGCCAATATTTGAGCATGAAATGGATACGTGGTAGCGCAAACGATATACATATTGTGTACTCTATTTCATAAAATTCCTTACATTTTATCAATATTTAATAGTGATGACAGAATCTGTAATTTTAGTCAAACCTAAGATAATCTCATAAATGATAATATAATAGACGTTCTACGTAGGCTTTGGATTCTATTTCCTATTATGGCAGAGGATAGACAGGATTCGATTATTAGTGTCACTTGCCACCCACAGAATAGTTGAAAAAGTCTCATGGTTTCCCATTTTAACCATTACCTAATGATAACCTAGGTGGGCGGTTTAACGCGCTGTGTGAGTCACAGAGGGGGCCAAAGGTTAAACCACTAAACGTGGTCGAGAAACATTCTAAATCGGATCCCAAATTTCTCTACCAAAAACATTTTTTTGTGTCATATTAAATTAGAGACATTTAATGTCAATTAAATCATTACTTAGTGTAGAATGTACAAAGATAATCTATACTAAGGAACAATTTAATTGACATTAAAGAACTCTGAGTGCGGCCGTTAGACATCTACAGCTATGGGAATAAAATACATAATATCTACATATCTTGAAATTTATAAAACCTATCTTACAAAATGAAAATCGCCCTATCATTGTTATGCAGTTAAATTTTGCCTTGAGCCATAGTTTACCAACTTATTTTTTAAAATGTACTGAGCATTGTAGAAGATTGCCTGTAGAAATCCACTTGGCGTAATTAGCTCAGAAACCGGGATATCCTGTGACCTCGGCACGCAAGCCAGCGGTCTCTGACATCTGGCAACCACTCGAGATATTGTTCGCCGTGGGCATAGGCCATAGGGTGGAAGTCTTTGTTTACCATAAAAGCATATCGTTATGGTAACCGTAAAAAAGTGGATCACGTCGGACCGGACCCGAGTAGAAAGTGAAACTGCTTTGTTGAAAGGCTGCTATAAAAATTGTAGCAGCAACTGTAGCGAGTTCAGTCGACGCGCGCCGTCTGTGCAGTGCCGACAACCAACACAATGGTCAGTCACGCTCATTTCACTATCGTTTGTTTGTTTTTTTTATTCTATCGGTCAATTCGTGTTATCAAACTGGTTATCTCATAGTGCTATTTCAAAAAAAGTTACTTGTCAAATTCAAAAAAGAATTATCTCATTTGTGACGTTTATAAATTTAATGATACTGCTGTAATGATTTGTAATGGACACAAATGTGTAATTAAAATATCGATTAAGATTAAATATACGGTTGCTTCGAGCAGTTGGTAATTTAGTTTTAATTAACAAATAATTATAAACTAACAGAGCATGAATTGACCGAAATTCACAAGGCTAGTGCTAAGTAGATTTGTGAGTTGCACAATTTATCTTAACAGCACGATATTTTATAAATATTTGCGTAAAAAATAATGTTTGAAAATATGTCGGACTTTCTGTTGGTCAATCTCAATTTCAACACTGTGTGATAAATATAACAATTTGTTTCCTTAATAATAAACAATAGTTCAGATTTTCCCGTAGATTGGCTCCTTTGCTAAAAAACAATAAGTTGGTACACATTTGTTCCCACATTTGAATTTATTGCATCATTAAACGATTCATTGTTGTGGATCCTTTTTAATTATCATTGCTTAAACCTGTTTATGTATAAATTAGCAACATTAGGCCGTTACGCTACAATAGGTGTTGAAATAAAAGATCGGTACTACAAGGCTCTACGTTACAATATTCAATAAACATATTATGCTGTGGATTGTTTTTGTGACAAAGCCATAAATTTTATACTTTTATGTAAGTAAAATAATAATTTGCCTAAGCTGTATTAATCATCATAGCCTAAGAACGAATCCTAAATTAATAGTTATTTTTTTAAACTAACTGCCGCAATTGTCCAGAAGGTCTTGAGTTTTAAAAACATCCAGGTATTTCATACGAAAAAGAAAGTAGAGAATTAGATATTGATTATAGGACGTGGAATGCAGGGTTAAAAAAAGTCTTTTAATTGATACATGAATTGAAATTTAAAAAAAATCGATAACATAAATTTGATTTTTATCCCAAATTTAAAAAATATTTAAAAGCTATATCATGCCGTTTCATAATGCCAAAGATAAAGATCGTTATCGCGTGTCTTTCGAAAGTGCAACCTTGCTCCGAACTCGCGTTGATACTGAAAGTACGTCAAGCTTTTGATTTCGTTTATAGCTTGAAAGGTAATTACGAAGAACCTGATTTCGACCATTACAATATACTTGGGTTCTTAAAACGGTTTGTGCCAGGCAGTTTTTGGATCGATTTTATCGCCTTATTTCTGTGCGGTGATATTTTAATGTTAACTCATACGGCCTTATTCATACACAGATTCAAAACCTATTTCAGTTGTGGAGTTTTTGGTCCCTTTCGAATGACTTTTGAATTCAGTTTGAGCGAGCATTATATAACATTCGATAACTAAAATAGGTTTTTTAAATTGTCTATGAATAAGGCCGTTTGTGTGTGCAACACAACACAATAATGATATGCATAGAATTAGTATGTTTCAGTTGAGTTGTAGTTTAAACTATTCCAATCAAATTTGTTTTATTCCAAGAAAAGGTACTTCTATAATTTCTATCATATCACATGTAAACTCTCGAGAAAAATAAGTATTTATTGCTGAAACGATTCTATCAGTAATCCGAGACAGATCGCTGACGAACTATGGGAAAAGATGAGGGGCGTAAACACATTTTCGCAATGTTTGTGGGAATTAATTGTGGTGTCCAAAACAATCGCTTTAAACTATGGCTTGCAAATAATTGTAAGTCTATCTAACTGTTGCAATCCTAGGTCCGATTTGCGTGTAAAGTCTGAGGACCGTAGCCCTATTAGCCTAGTAAACCGGGTAGTAGAGAAAAAAAGTGACTGAATCTAAATAATGTATAGGTAACATAATGGTTTCTTAGATTTACGCGAATGTTACACATTGAAAAAAACTGTTTTATACGGATTTTATCGCGATTTGGTTTAATTTTTACATTTTTTAACTTCCCGACGTTTCGATTACTTTACAGCTTTCGTGGTCACGGGGCGGACTGACTAAAAATGTAAAAATTAAACCAAATTGCGATAAAATCCGTATAAAATAGTTTTATTTCAATGTATAGGTAATATTTTAAAAATTCAAATTTCAATAAAGTATTTTCATTTCATTTCATTACGATTTAGATTTTGATCTTATTCTACCACGTCGATCTAGAGCAGATTGGTATGGGCATCAGTCGATATGATTAATGTCTACGATAGATGTCACTGCCCCAGTGCTAATCAACTGTAGATAAATACAGGCATTGGTACCGCATAAAAACACCGAATTATATTTGACACAGTCGAAGTTCACAATCGCTTTATAAATTGAAGGTTTGCACTTAACCTCGTACTCAATCGTCTCAGCAATAACACTTGTAATGAAATTAATTTTGTTATCCACGTGAAATATGGCGGCCGTGCGTTTTTACGAACATTGTCTTCGCGTAAATTTTATTATGCCTCTTGTTTATGACACGGTTTATTTTGTTTATTGCTCTTGAAAGGGAAATTACATTTAAGCATAAAAAGTTCATATTGCATTTTACTTTTCGTGAATTTAAAAGCTATACTTTTAAAAGGGTGCGTTGGGGTAACACCGTTATAAAAGGATGAAAGAGGTAAGAACCTAAACTTTATTATATAGGAGTAATGAATAGCTTTTATAATACGAAATTGTAAAAAATTAATAACATCTTACATCTCATTTACTCAACCAGCAATATGTGTTTATTTTTAATTAGATCAAAAATGTTTTATAGACAGATTTAAGACTAAACTTCCCTTAAAATCCATTTTATAATACTCGTCACAATAAGATTAACCAAATAAATCTTATCATCAGCCCAACTCTTTATCAAACCACTTTGCCCGGTCTTATGCCATGCAATGCCTCAAGGTAGATATTACTAAATATTAACGCCATTAATGCACACATAAAAATATCAAGTACCGCCGACCTTGCTACTAAGTTATGTTACTTTTTGTTATATATTGTGACAAAAGTAAATGGCATTGAAAAACCTTTCACTAGTGGCGGTTGAAGGCAAACAGGAACGGCGGGCACTCGCCACGCGGAACAAATTTCATTACTAGGTATATCCTTATTTGAGTGCTTTATTTGACCTTTACGACCTTTGATTTTGGTCACCACTTGTGACATCATCGTTAAGATTCAAAGATATACGGAATAAAAGCATAGTTTAAAAAAAATATCTAGACGAAGGATATTGCTTCTATTAAATTAATTTAGGAAGTCAATTTAATTCTCGGAGGTAGCGTTGCCAGGTCGCCAAACCTAATAGCCGGACAGACCAGCCAGTTTGGCCGGACGTTTGGTTAAAAAAGCCGTACACCCTATATTATTGAGGATTTTGTCTTAGTATTAATAGGTACGACAATTTTTTTTTATGTAAAATCAAGTCTTTTTGATTATTATCATAAATCTCGGCCACGCTCGGCGGCGCGGCGGCAGTGCTCGCTTGTTTGCGAAATGTAAAAAGCCTAACAAAAGCCGGACAAGACGGACACCGTTTATTTTAGCCGGACATGCAATCAAAAAGCCTAACTATGTCCGGCTTTATCCGGACGCCTGGCAACGCTACTCGGAGGAGAAATTTCCCACCTCTTTTCGCCAGTAAATAGCAATAGAAGCAGTCGTTAAAATGCCTCAGGAACCTTAAACTACTCTGCTACACATTCGTCTCATAAAATGTATTCGCGTGAAAAACAATTAAACAACGTTAATTCAAAGTAAGTAAGAGTAAATAAGTTCCAAATTCTCTCACATGCATTATTTCGTTAAGGAAACCATTTTTTACCAAAATGTATCCCATAATGTATTTTTTATAAAAATTTCCTATTAGCAAACCATAATTTGTTTCCTTCTGACCGTATCACGTAAAATTAAGGTATTTCAGCATCTGATGCAAGGTTTGATGGATAATCGGACGTTACCAATCCATTCGCGATTCGATCAATCAAAGTTTCTATTACACACAAACCGAAGCTTACGTAACTTTTTAAAAAGATCTCGAGCTATGAAATAATGATTACTCTGCTTTCTAAAGTACGGTAACAAACCGATCGTAAAAAATTAAGTGTTAAATAATTTCGAGCAAAATGTACCGTGAGAATGACTTGTTACCGTTATGTAATAAATGAAAGTAAAAAGAATAAATTAGCTTTTTATAATATTCAAATTAGATTATTTTCTCAATCTAATTGTCGAATAAAAGCGGCGTTTATATATTTGTTTATTGGGTCCAATTCACTTACTAATAACTTTTTCATATTTTTAATGGGCTAATTTGCAAATATGAATGAATGTATGCACATACTTAGGTATTATATAAAAATTAAGCAGTTACCACCAAGAATATATACATTGTTTATTTTAATCCTATAGTACAGGTAAATATAATATTTCTATTAATTTTTACGCCGCCTCATAATATGAAACTAATGCATAACATTTAACAAAAAATATGATATACCTAGAACAGTTCAACCTTGAGACAACGCCGGCTCAGTCGTGTTTATTTTGTTTAATCGCGGTTTAAAATTTTACATTATCAGCTACCATAATAAACCTAGTAATACAAAACATAGTTTATGTATTATTCTGTAAACATTGCGTGGAATCTGCATTTCATCATTATCTTATTCTTCCGCTTGCGGTTTTTATCAATTACCGCTCTATAATTTTCACGATGAATTGTTAAAGAATTTTCGTTTAAGTATTAAATTATTATTTTGTCCCTCAACTAACTTTCTCAAGTTTCTACTCAATGACAATTCAGTTTTAGATTCATTATGATATTACAACTTTCGCTGAATCCGTATAGTTTTGTTTTCGTTTGGTTTTTGTCATCAATAAAATAGTTTTTAAAGTATAAATAAGTGTTTCTGAATTAGTACTTTTAGGAGACTGTCCCGCCCTCACACCCGCCACTGCAACTCCTGTAAGCCAGGATCAACAGTATTAGTACTAGCAGTAGGTCAAAAACACTTCAAAAAACACACCTAGTCATAAACAGGAATTTAATAAATATTCCATAGCTATTTTAAGTTTCACAGCAATATTTGTAAAATGTTAACGAACATATTTCTCAGAATGCGTACTAAAATTGTATAATAATTTTAAATCCTATGAATTCTTAGAATACTGCCCAAGAAGGGATTACTTAGGCCTTATAGGACTAGGAATGCGGTCATATTGCCGTCCTAAGAAAGGCTAAATGTCGCCATCGGATATAAATTAAACGCGCCGGTAAACTTGAGGACCTCTCAATTCATTTATGGATTGTTAGCATTTTGGCACAGAAGGGGCACCTTGTATAGATATTTAATACAGTAATTATAAGTTATTCGCGATTTTTTTATATTTTTAGGCGATATATCAAGTAAAATAATTTTGACCTGCTTAATTATTGCTTGTTCACGCAAGGAGTGAAACGCGTGCTAGAACGCTATTGTGCGGTAAAGTAAGTAATATTGATGAATCAAAGACGTATGAATGAATACGCTTACGATGAAATCAATCGATTGATACTATTGAATGTTAAAATATCAAAAACACTCGACTTCTTCCAAGGTTTCCTCATTTACACTTGCCAAATATGGAGTTTATACACAGCCTTCTGTTGTGCACGATAATTGTCCAACAAGTACTTACTGACCTTTATTCCCTCTCAAATAATTATAAGTAGCATTAGGAGCAGTAAGGAAACGTTTTGAATAAATATCGTGGGCGAGAGTTTGCCGACGCCAACGCTGTTTCAAGTAATTAATGTAGGCGGCAAAATTTCCTTTCTCAGTTCATAAATACAAAAGCTTGAGTTGGCATTTAGGTTGAATATCATTTATTATTTCAATACCTACGCGAGGTATGACCATTCGAAATCGACCGCGCTAGGTTTCAATATTTATGAATTTATTGATCTAGCGTCCTAGACTGTACTTTAATCCTGAGAAACATTTTTGATTAAATCGTAGCTATCTGATATTCTACCTATTTCTAGCCTCTTATTAACTGACGTTTGGTTTAAACTTATTAAAATGACTCGTTTTTTTCTACAAATGCCCTTTACCAATATCAACGTGGGATCAGCGCAACATGCAAACAACACGTATTGTATATTGCATATGAGTAACGAAACTGTACAAAAAATTATCCAATGACACGGAAATTATTCTAATTTGTTGATTTACTTTGAATGCGCAATAAAAGCCCGCGTTTATGGCATAAACAATGAACTTCTATCGCGGTCCAGTGCGCGTGTGTACTTGCGACACAGTTCCAATTACTAAGACTTGCGCAAGCGCCGCGCCGCGCCCGCCTAGCGCCGGCCACGTAACCAAACGAGGCCTCACCGCAATAAATACTGCCATTTGTTTAGCAACACATACATTACTGATAAATGTCGCTTTGCTAATTATTGATATTGAGATGGGGGTCTGTGCAGGAGATGAGAACCATTGGAGACTTGACGACATATAATGAGGGCAAACTGCAAAGTTTGAACGGTATTCTTATTACAAGAAAAGCATTTAGTATAATTTTTATACAACAATTTATAGTAACAAACAGTTATTGAAATAATAGAGGTAAAAAGATTTTGTGCAAGTATTGTGTGACGAAATCGATCCTTCGAGCCGGATAAATGTGAACACACACTTCTATCGTGTCTACCGATTGTCTATGCAAACTGCTCATTTCTAATTTATATTAATGAGATTTTTTGCCATGAGTGTTGACTGGTTCATCCCAGTCTATGAATTTATTAATATTTATAACATATTTAGCAAATGTTATTGATGAAACGTGCGCTTATTTATCTTTATTTAATTGACAAATATATTTACACAACGAATAAGATATTATTAATACTATAGATACGCTATGTTAACATCATCTACACTGTACCGTTCTACTAAATACCGGCAAATTACATTTCTATTGTGGCAGGTATTTTGTGGGACAAACTAATATTGATCCAGTTGCGTTAAGAAGTGGATCACCATAATACTATTTTTATTCTTTGCGTTAACGTTGAGTTTCTTCCACAGCACACAATTATCTTGGCTGCTCTAGCGGCGGTCGCGTCTGCGATGCCTTCCTACATCGCGGTGCCTGCAGACCAGATCGCATTTGTGGACCTCTCCGCACTGAGGGTCCGGAGGGTTCCTCGGCAGACCCTCTCGCCGCCGCCGGTGCAGCTACCACAGGCGCTGTACAACCAAGATTACCAGCCAATACCCTTGCAGTATCAGCAACAACGTAAGTCGCATTTTTAATGATTGTATATCAAATGACAAGGTATAAATGATTTTGCTATTTGAAATTATAAATCTGTTTCAGATAATAGATCGCTGGTCCATTGTTAGCATAAGATACAAGATCAATGTGACTAGTGATATGTGCAGAATTGTTTGACATTCCTTATCGATTGTATTTATGTATTTATTACTATAGGTATAGTATTAGCACAGCTATTTACTTTTACAAAGCACAGATTAAGACGTTAGTTATTTAACACATAAAAAATAAATGATAAAAATATCGCTATAGAATTTCTTATTTCCAAACGTAATTCGTGTTCAAAAACTATTGTGCCGTAAGACAAGTGAAAACGGGAGCGAACTGTATCCGCGATGTGAATTTTAACGGACATCAATCACGACTATGACCCGTTCACTTTCACCGCAGCACAAAGGATCAAAAGATAAACTGCTTTCTATGCATTCGTAACATGTTTTACATTCAATGGCGTTGTTATCTATTCACAGTAGGTACTACCGGACGTCACATAAAAACAAAACTTTCTTATCCAATTCGTTGATTTACGCAACATTGTAGCAAAAATTGCCTCTATTTATTCAAACAATTTATGTAATTTCGCATCGTAATGTTTAAGATGCTTGTATCATTTTCTTGTTGCACGTTTATTTGTATTAATTATAAGGAAGCGTCGCGTCGTGGGACGGAAGGTTCATGTAATATAATAGCTTTAACCGTTTCGTGTTCAGATCAATTAGCACAACGCAGTTAAGAGACATTTAATAATAAACACAATGTTATCGTTTCAAATTACTTTATGCGGGTAGACAGTTTTACTGTTACTACCTACTTTCAACAGATGGAGCTAGTGATAGTATTTAATTTGGAGCTATTTTCTAATTTAATAATAACAAATAGATTTTTACAGTAGGTATATAAAGTCTGTCAACCCGCACTAGGCCGGGGAGGTGGTCTATATGGCCTAACTCCTCTCAATCGTACTCTCGACTGTAGAGGAGGCCGTGCCCTGGAGTGTGACGTATATGGGTTGATACAGATTTCCTTAATTTATGTTTCTTTCTGCCTTTAACTTTTAATTTACTGTCGATATCAGTGGTCCAATAGTTCAAATGTGTTATATAATAACATTGAACGAGTTTTAATATAAATTAAATCATGTTTTTATGCAAATGAATATCTAATATTCGTAATCAAGTTCCTGTTTTACGGAACCAGTTTGTATTAGCAATGCAGCATTTATTTCAATAACATTTATAATAACATTCTGTTTTCCGCTGCGCTTTAAGCTCTACGATATATTCATGCTAGACTACAAAATAATAGATGTTAATTTATTTAAGCTCAGAAGAGTTAATTTATTTACAATGAGTTGGAACTATAAACTTCAAATAATTCCATGGGTGCTCTTACTTATGGGTTCTTAAAGGTTTTATACATATTCCTTTCATAACTTTAAATACTCATAATTCATCAAACCCTTTACCCTTCATATAAAAGACCAAAAAAAAAATGTACCTAGTTACATTATGAAAATATGAGACATTTTATTTAACTACATTGTAAGATTGTATGCTCTAAGTCCCTAGTATACGTATATTTACAAATTTAGCTAAGATTAACGACACCACATATCTATACACATAACTATGGTGCAATAGTTAATCATTCGTGCAATGATAGTTTGCCTACATAGCTAAAAGTAGTAAATACTTGCACAATTTACATGTTCACGCATTCTAAGTAATGGATTTTTTATACGAAGTATTTAGCAGTTCCGTAACATGGTATTTTGCACGCCAGCTTCGCATTGTTGTCACGGCGATTATATCGTTTTGTAATATATTAGCGAATAATCAAATATTTCAAACAGATTTAGAAAGGAATCCTCTCATTTAATTTTAAAACATCTCAAATGATGTACACTTGAATATACAATATACATGTTCTGGGTCATTTAACTCATTCATGATAATTTAATTTATTCTAAATATAGATATTAATTTATATGGCAACAGAACAAATAATTAAAATTTAAAAGACATACCTAACACCAAATACATACTATTGAAAAACGGGATGGAGGTCCTTGAGTGAGTAGTCCAAAGTTATCTCAAGACTCAAAACATAAAATCTTTTATCCTTACAGCTGTGGCTCTAGCCCCACCTGAACCGGAGCCAGCTAGACTAATCCGTCTGCAACAAGAACCAGTAGCAGCCGCCTCGCTTGGCTCTCAAGGCTCACATCTGGCTGAAAGGCCACCAGACTTCGGAGAATACGTGGACTTCGGCGCCCATACTGGCGACCACGGCGCTTTTGGTTGGTACGCTGACTACCCCATCAATAACCATGAGGATTCAGGATATAGGAAGTAGGCATAGCTGTTTATACACCCAGGCTTACAATATAATATGAAAATAATTATTATAAGATCAAGAGTCTTACCTTGAGGTAGACCCACAAGTAAACTAAAATATTACAAAACACGTAAAAGCGAATGCACGAGGCTAATAAGATTTTAATACGGCCTGGGTGCAATTTTCTTGCCGCGATTAGTTAAAGGCACATTGCACTTGCCAAATAGCGAAAATTCAAAGCTACCAAAGACAGTATTGTTTCCAAGTGATATTTTTAATTATAGTTTTTTTATTACGCTGAATTACCGCACATTTGTTAAAAACGGTAGATTCCGCAAAAAATACGCACTTTATTTACAAATAATGAGTTCCTTTAGAGATAAGTTGCAAAGTACACTGTGATACGTACTGTGGTAGTTCATTAGAATCATTTCTATCTTCTCTTGTTTATATGCTTTACTTTCTGTCGCTATTTGTCACGCTTCTCTATACCAGTAGTACAACACTTCATACATAATTCTTAATTGCATCGCTTCATTTCTGTCTTCTCTCATCACTGTCTATTCTTGTGCTTCACTTCATAACTATTACATTATCATATTAATTTATATTGTTAATCACTTGTTAAGTTTTAAAATATACAATGTTACTTTCATCTTCGTTTCATTTCATCATTACATCATTTAAACTCGTAATTTCACGAACAATCACTTTCACTTATTCATTTATTGCTTATTCACCTTACTTCTTTCACTTGTCATTTCGCTTTATACTTGTATTTATTATTTCACGCTTAAGTTCATTCTGTTCTACATGTAGTCACTTTACCTACTTATTTCTCTACGCACTCCTTACCTTTCATTTCTGTAATTTTACCTATTCTGTACTTTCCATATAGCTCTTTTATCAACTTTATAATGTGTAACTTGATCTATACTCATTTCCATTTTTGATTTTTACTTCACTTTAATATTAATTTTTAAAGTGTCACTATATTCCTTACCTTCACTTTCATTTTCTACTTTGACTTGTTCTTTCACAACGTTGTATCTCTAAGCTATATTTAGGTGGCGTATTGAGGAAGTGAACACCGCAGCTGTTGACGGCAAAATAGTGTAGCGTATACCTTATTCATAGAGTATTGTGTATGATTACTGTGAATACCTAGCAGTAAATATTGTTTCATATAGTGATTGATAACTGCACTATACTGCGCTGTTTGATAACGGAATACCTACTATAATCTAATGACACTTACGCTGCAGAATGAAAAGAGAATGTAACCTAGCGATGATCATCATATTAACAACGTACTTCCTTTATCTTCACCTACTTATTTAGGTACTGTTTTCTCTTATTATATTAATTATTTCTATTCTTTACCTGTACTATTACACTTATCTATGTTTTATTTTCACTACTTTCCTGACTATTCATGTTTTACTGCACACATAT
Organism: Deilephila elpenor; assembly: GCA_949752805.1. NCBI lineage: Eukaryota > Metazoa > Arthropoda > Insecta > Lepidoptera > Sphingidae > Deilephila > Deilephila elpenor. The sequence continues at coordinate 2,902,189 of OX457110.1, forward strand.
TTTTTTCAACGATCCTTTAAACTTTTCTGTGACTGCCATTACCATTACTGTGACTGCCATTACCATTAAGGATAAAAATATTTTATTTTTTGCACTGCAAATATTTTTCTAGTTCTTCATTTAGCACTGAGCTTTATCTGCTTGTTTACAAGTAAGTATAATTTGAATTATACTGTTTCTTTATTTCTACTAGACACTAAACTATTCTTATTAAATCTTTACCATTTCTGTCACTATCAATCTAATATTTATAATCTTCTCGTAGTCATATTCTTGTTTAATTTTAGACTATAATAATTATATGGTGCATATGTGCTATGTAATTAATCGTCACACTGTCTAAGGTGTCTGAACTGTATTCATTTCGTTTTCTTACACACAAACTTTAAAACTTTCCTATTCTCTCTTTGAGGTTTTAAAATGAATAAAACTTTATATTACTTTACTTCCTTTCTACTCATTCTGTCCTATCTGTCCTCTTTTATTTCATTTTATCTTTATAATCTTTATTTTATTCTATTGCCACTGTATATTTCTAGATACTTTTACCCTATCCATGTTCTTAACGAAATACTTGAAACCACTCTTAATACTTACTACTTCCCTTCATATATATTATACTATTACTATATCTGTATTATTCTATCGTGTATTCTGTTTACATTTTTACACTTTATCATCGCCTTCACAATATGTTCTTACTTAACAATTTCTTTAATTTCAACTCAATCTCTCCATTGTTATGTCTTAAATTTTATGAATTCGTTCTTTCCTTTAAAATGTATTATTAAATTTTCTATTTATATATATATGTAAGTTATTTATTTACAAAAATTCTACGTTTATTTATTAATTCGTACTTCTTTATTTTCAGATGTTTTTCTTTAAAATACTACAATCTATGCATACTTTTCTATACTATTTGTATTGAAGTTTATGTATGATATATTATATGACGTATTATTTCAGTTTATCTTTTTCACACTTCTTAATCATATTTTTATTCTCGAAATGGACCTCAACTTTTTTAACTATAATCATTTCTTCTTCTTATATTTCTTTTTCCTGATAAAATAAAAACCTTTATAAATTACTTTTCAATTCACATATATCTACTATAATTTCGATTTATATCTCATCTATTCACTTTGTCTGTTCTCACATATTTTCTTTGTTTTATTTCATACTACTACCTTGCGAATCTTTTCTTCGTTTACCAATACCAGAATACTTCTTTATATTTCTACATACTTCTCTTTATTCTTTTTTTCACATTATTCTAAACTATACTACTTAATCTTAACTTCTTCTGTACTCCTTATTCTCACCTTATATCTTTATTTTCTAAATATGTTCACTCCTTACTTTTTCTTATTTCGAACTCATTTATTTAAATGGAGCATCTTGCACTTTTATTAATTTTTTAATTTTCATCATCAACATAATTTTCTTTCTTTCTTTTTTCTCTAATATTTCACTATAATTTGCACTATTATATTTTCTGGTCTAAAAACCAAAAAACTCATCATTCATATCATTGCTCTTACATTTTTTTTATCTATAAACATACTTTCGCTACACCTCCTAACTTTACAAAGCTATACTTCACCTATACCTTCACCTTTAATAAGATTTTCTTCTTTACTTCCCTTACTAAACTGTTTAAAAGTAATGTTATTTCCTACTTGTTCTTAACGACACTTGAATATTTTTTCTTGTTTCATTTCTATTCTTTACTTGCATTTAGTTAAATAAATGATTTCTTATTTTTAATATCTATGCTTTTCTTATTTCTTCTAATCACAAACATCTAAAATCTGAATAGTTTATACAAATCTCGACTCTTTGCATATTCTTACCAACCTTATTATTTTCGTCTTTTCCATTCGTATACTGTATGTTTTAGTTTCCTTTGTCTCTTACTTATTATCTGTTACTTTATTTCTTACTTTTGGTTTGTTGCGCTCCTTAAACAAATTCATACTGTTACAAGTAAAATTTAGTATCATGCACTATTCTTAATTTCTGACTTTCAATCTTAAACATGATTTTTCCTTACACTGTTCTTTCTCAACTTGCTTCTTTACTAGTTACACCATACGCATCATGTGTTTTTAACTTCATATGTATATTTCTTTCCTCAGCTTCATTTCCTACTTATTTCATTCTCTAAACTTAAATATTAGATGTGGAGTTATACAAAATTAAATAGATAAGAATAACATCGTATGACATAAATACCTTGTACAAATATATAAATTTCAATATATTAAGAATGTTCTAGCCCCTCAACCCGCACTAGGCAAGCATGGTTGACTATATGGCCTAACCTCTCTCAATCGTACTTTGGATTGTAAAAGAGGCCCGTGCCTTGCAGTGGGACTTATATGGACTGATACAGTACAGTACAAGTATCTTCTTCTTACAGTATCTATATTCCTTTTACTATACTTATTAAATCACTGCTATATACTCTCTTAAACTATTTTTCTTTATTTCTTCTGTTTTAAATCGTAATCTAATGCAATATCTATTTTACAGCTTCTACTTCTTTTCGATTCCTTCTTTCTTTTTCAATAGATGCTTTTTTCGCTGTCGCATTTTATTCTTTTTTCTATTCCTTGGTTGACTTATTTCACGCCTTAATATTTTTCTTCTTCTTTCTTATCTATACTTTCTTCTATCTTTTCTTATATAATTTCTTACTGCTTTCTATTTATGCTTATCTTTTTATATCTACTCTTTTCACGCAAAGAATATATTTTATTCAAATCTGTTTTACTGTAACTATTGTTCCGCTTTGAACTACCAGGTGCGCTTTAGAACATTTTTTTATAATTTATTGCACGACGTTATTATATTTTTTAATTGTTGATTAAAAATATTTTTTGTTACACATGTGTATTATTTTGACCTTTCCCGAAAATATCTCGAGGAGATGTATGGTATTAAAGGTATATGAAAGGCGTTTATCATTTTATTCGTTTATTTCATACAGATAACATGTATTCCGTACAATAATATTTAAAATAGATTTCTTTGGAATTCATTAACAGCACAGAGTATAGATGTCTAGAAGACTACCTTACGATTAAGAGACCAATTCCGGAGGTTCAAATAGCAATTAAGTCATTTGAAAAGTTGAATCTGGGTTATTTCTCACAAAATTAAAATACCTCCGGTAACTATTGGTTTCATGTCTACTATACACACTTTTTATAACATGTACACATCTATACATACGATACAAGATAGAAGTACAAAATGTTCAACCTATAGCTAATCTCTTGAGATTGATGCGGTAGCACGCAATTACATTTTGAAATGTCCAGTATAAAAAGGACTACAAAGGAAGAAATGTGACATTTCAGTTCGACAAATAGACCGATGTCCTTAAAACAATGACGTTTACAAACGTGATCATAATTATTTAGGACCAGGTGTTTTTACATTCAAAAGTTACATTTTAATGCTACTTTTGCCAGAAAAATCCTGATAAAACTACAATTATGTCCAGATTTGATTAGACCAAATGAACCCACAAAACGCACTTTCATCTGCCTATCAAATATTTGTACCGCTTTGTACAACACTGAAGTTTTCACAGGAACGACTTTACCGATAATCAAAGCCAATCGTTTGGCACATTTCGATTAATTACAATGTTTAGTACAAATTGCGAGTAGCTACATATGTGCTGGATCTTAACTCAGTGTTGCAGCAAAGGCGATTTGGTGAGTTTTAAAATATTCACAAAATAATGAGACATCAAGCAAGATTTTATACATTTTGCATTCTTTACAGGATGGAATGTGAATATTTAATTATTCTAGTATATTGTGAAAGAGAGTAATATCGGTATTCTGTGGGTAGCGTGTCCTTTTGCCATGAACATTTGTCAATTAAATATACTGATAATGTGAAGTGAATAGGGGCATATACGTTACGGGGCAATATACGTTATAATAACCATTTTATTCGAAAAGTCGATTCATTGCCAGCGATTCTTACAACACACTAGAACACAATTTTTTTTAAATATATTTTTTTCTTTTCAAATCAAAATATGGCTGAATTTCTATACTCATATCGTTAACCAGACAAATAGTTTTTACTCAAATAGAAAATACAGCAAACAAATACACATATTCATTGTCCCTATTCACTCCACCATACCGACACCGAAACTACACACTAAATTGTTTTATGCCATCATATTTGATACGACGCATCACTTAAAATAAAAAGCCGTACACGTGTAGCCACTACCCTACTTAGTGCCATTATTCTACTTCTAAAGCTATTAGCGTGGCAGCAAGCTTGTTGATACAGAACATCGACACCGTATGTACAAGCAATACTACAGTATTTCATACTGGTTATACGATGCTTGGTTATACAAAATTAAAGAACTGAGTTGTTTGAACACAATATAATTTAAGAGGACCCCTTCCGCCAAAATAAATTTGTATGGTTCGCATCGTTTACCTGTGTTAGTTGTTTTATTAGCATGACGTTGCGCTATTTAAAACAATATTGTACTTTATTTATATGAGTACAGAACGTTGTATTTATATATTTATACATGGTGTTACAAATAATTAAAGCGTTATTAGATTCGCATGCGTAGTCATTACCTATACATATACTATATAAATAAATAAATAAGTAAATACACCCAACAGTCACATACATAGTCCTGACTCCACACTAAGATCGAGTCTTGTGTCGTGGGTATCAGAAGCTACGAGAGACTTTTCGGTCTCACAAACACCCAGACCCGAAACAAATACTTGTGGATGACACAAATATTTGTTTCGGTGCGGGGATCGAACCCGCGGCCTCTCTTTTCACAGTCGGCGTCTAACCAACTGCGCCACGGAGGCTGTCAATATTTTTGAAACAGGTCCCCTTACACTCTGCGTATTGATTCTCAAGTTTTATACTACACTGAATACATAATGGAATGTTAATTCGACGACAATTCCCCTTCATCTGTTTCTAGCTTCAACACCTAACTAGAGAGGCCGAATAAATACGACAATAATGTTAAAAAACGTACAAACATTACATTGATAATACTGTTAAATCTCACTCAAAGTGTATAAAAAATAAATACTTTGAAATCACAATAGCAAAAATAAATTAAAAATAAATATTTGAGATCGAAAAATTCCTTCAGCACACTTCCATATCGACACTTAAGACCTTCTTAAATTCGTCAAATTGGTGTTATATTAAACTGACGACGGTACAAACTACAAAATGCATCTACCATACCTACGTAAATCTGGTGTTAGACCGATCCTTAGTGACGAAACACTTCGATGCATATTCCCAATGATTTTCACTCCCCATATCCTAATAAGACACTAGTATACAATCACATCCATTATCCTAGGATCATTCCCTAAAAAAATTGAAAAAAAGTTCAGCTAAAATAAAAAAAATATTTTTGGTATAAGTTCTTACATTAATCCTAACATCCAACTATACATCGAGTACACATTTCAAAACGTTTCGCCTAGTTTAAAATTATGACGTCAGAAAATACGGTTCTCATCTAGACATTTAGTGATATGACGACATGCTGTGACGTGCCGTGTACAGGCAGAGAAGAAATTCCATCATGGAATACAATATGTAGGATTATTGCATAAAATAACTAGTTTATCAAATCTTTCAATAAAAATACCTTAGACAATTAAACATAATAGCAAAAATAGCAATTTAAGATATGTCCAATAAATTAAAAATGTATACGGCGTAGTACTAGGCAAATATTATTAAATTACTATAATATTGTAAGTTTAATATTCGATCATAAGCGAGTGTCGAGTAAAAAATAATCATAACGATAAGACTTCCTTCTATGACTGTACTTACAAACTGAACGATGCAACACATATCCTATTTACATAAATATACACAAGCTATGTACAAGCGCGTTATAAATTTGTTGTAAGCAAATATTAGAAAAATATTTTGAAATTCCCATAAATGATACAAGCGAAAATTAACAAGTGCCTGTACATATTTTTTCATAAAAGTATCCTTTGAATTGGCTCACAATTCCACCAAACTTTATCAATAGCGGTTCAGCCGCGATAAAGGAAAAAACAAAGCATTCCTTTTAATTAAAATTAAATATATAGAAACGACAGACTAGCGTTACAGAGCACCATAAAGTTAAACGTATGAGCAGCCATATTGATGTATTGTTTTATTTCGTTCACGCAAACAAAGAGTTTACAAGAAAAATTTATTACATTTTTCTTGACGACCATACTTATGTTTATTTTTGATTTTGTAGCTACTACCTCTGCAAATACATTTTGAGACACCTTGAATGCGTGATTAAAAAAGTATCAGAAACACACATCTTAAAGATACTAAATTACAAATTATGCCCAACTACAGTACCACCCTTCTTATACAACATTACATATTTAAGACATTCTCAAATGTATAACCGTCCTTTTCATCCCTATTACCTTTATATCATAATTATATATGAAGGAAAGAGACAAAAGCAGAAATTCCTACAGGCGTAGATTACACACACGATGTGCATATAATTAGCCTCATCTGCGAAATATTGTCTCTTTCAGAGGTAAAAAACATTTTACTTAACCCAAAGATAATTCACAAACACTTCAATTTTGTGATAGAAATACTAACTTATAACATTGGCTTGCATAAGAAAAACATCCGACAATTGTTACTCAAATATCTTTGGTAGAAATATACGAATTTGGTAAACATTTTATGAATACATGATTGTAATTAATATTGATCAACATTACAACATCATTTCCTTATGACTTATAAAAGATTGAAAGTTTTATTCCGATATACAAGATTTTATGACGAACAGTTCAAGAATTAAAAATTATCCCATAAAAAAATAAATTTGCCGTACAGTAAAAAATAAGACTGGACAGCTCCAAAACTAGATTTCAGTCTTTAATATTTTACGTTTGTTAAAAAAGAATATTCGAGTTTATAAATATCGTAAAGTATTTAAATAGAAAACACTACAAGAAATTGAAGTAACAACAATATCTAACACGTAAAGTATTAATAATAGGGTAGTATAATTTTATATACAAGAGCAAATACGAAATTAAAATATATCTGTCAAAATAGCATTGAAATAGAGAAAAAGAGGCACCTATTAGTATTTTAAAGGTAATTGTAAGACGTAAAATTGTGATATAGAGAGAATATCTTACTATCTCTCTCGCACGCACGCACTGTAAGGGCGCTGACGTCACTATTCATGTTGTGCATCTCTTTTCAGTTCCTTGATTACTATCCCCATTAGCTTAAAATGTTTCTAACTTGCCTAATACTGAATGGATTCAATATTGTTTTAAAGTCACATATTACTTTGTTATGGATTAATTGAAAACAATAGAAGAAACAACCAACTACCCTATTGTTCTATATAGATACTAAAACACGGAATAATATTTAATCAGACATTGACTATGTATAGCTGAATGATTTCTAAACACATAAACATTTATCTTAAAGTTATATTTTTACATTTGGTATTCTCTCATTACATTCAGGATAACATTAAAAAAGCACATATAGTCGCTAAGACAAAAGCTCACACATTTTCGTCAATTCCTTATGAAACTTCCAAGCGTTTTATAATTTATATCCATTGCAATACAGCATGAAATCACAACTGCACTTTTTCTCGCCAGTGTCAATCGATTTTGATCCTTCGAGCCGGATCGAAAGCGTCCATTGTTATATTACAACTATACAGATCTTAGAGTTCAATGTTGCATATCAAAATGATTTCGGTTGACTCACATTTCGTATCTTTCCACACAAATGTTCGCATTTCAAAACGTTATAATTGCATTACTCGGTTCAACACATCAAGCGATCCTTTGGCGCAAATCTATCAGCCGCATTACATACACTTCTATTACATTAAAATTCCACCTAACCTATATTACAAATTGCACGAAATTATTTTATTTTACGAGCCCTGCGCTCTTTAATAGCAAGCTTTATCCCAAATATATTTTTATAGATGTTTATGACGCGGTATGTGGAATATGCCAACTAGGCCAGTATGGTGGACAATGTGTTTAGTCCAGTCCCGTGCAGTTATTCTGGGCTGGCTCGATATTTTTTGTATGTGGGTGTTTTAGAAGGGTATACATTTTCTATGGCGAAGTACAGCAGTAGGCCAGCGTAGTGGACTATGATTTTAGTCCTATGAGCCCCGTGCAGTGATTCTGGGCGGATCCGATATTTTTGGTGTATGCGGGTGTTTTTACGGCATTTTTTGTGGCAACGTCCGGCCGGCCAGCCTGGGCTGCGGCCTGGTGGTTAGTTGGCCCAGGCCATGACGACCTTGCTGAAGGACACGAAGAGCGCGGTGGTGCCGGGGGCTGCGAGGAAGTACCTCCTGCCCGCGTGCGTGCCGTCGTTGCGCACGTGTGCGGGGGATGATACTTCCACTCCTACTGCCACACTGCTGTTCGCCGCAGTAGCACCGGCGATGCCCACGTACCTGGCAAACATATTCACACATCAATACTGCCTTTTAACCATACTTTTCCAACAAGCGCAGAGTTGGACACCAAAAACTAATTGTTGAAAGAGGATCAATATAAATATATTATTTTACTGTTGTGTTGGTAGAAGTCATTGTTTTAGTTTTAATTCTGTGTAAAGGTTGGTAGTTTGGTAGTTCGGTGTTCGATGTTCGTTTGTGAAATAACGTTGTTATATTGTTCTTGAAAATACACGCCTTGGTTCTTACACAACTTTCTTATTTAAAACTAGCTTCTGCCCGCTAACTTCGTCTGCGTGATTAACTTTGTTTAAAAATATATACATGTATAGATTTTTGGTATTTCTCATCCTGTCCCGTCCCGTCCCGTTATATCCCGCCCGTCCTATCTCATTCTTACTCAAGGTATGTAATCCACGCCCATCGCATCCCTTTGAGTATAAAAAGTAACAAATATATCGGATTTCCGTCCTCATCCCACGGGAACACTTAATTTATCTGGATAAAATGTAGCCTAAGTGTTAATATGGGGAACATTCGTTTTTCTCATTTATCTTCCATAATGCAAAGAAACACCCTGTATGTAAATAAGACATTTACCAGTTGTTAAGTTGGACTTGTACCTATATAACTGTGAAACTGCATCTCATTTCGTCTTGTAGTTCTTGCGTTATGCGCAAGTAAATAAAAAGAAACATCCTGTCTATAAATAAAATACATACCAGTTTTCAAATTGGACGTGCACCAATATTACTATGAAAACTGTATGGTAGTTTTTGAGTAATGTGCAAGCAAGCAAAAAAGAACATCCTGTATGTAAATGAAATATATACCAGTTTTTAAGTTGGACTTGCAGCAATGTAACTGTGAAAACCGCATCTCATTTGGTGCGGTAGTTTATGAGTAATGTGCAAGCAAATAAAAATAAACACCCTGTATGCAAATGCAACATATACCAGTTTTTAAGTTGAACCTGCAGCAATACAACTGTGATAATCGCATCTCATTTGGTGCAGTAGTTTTTGCGTGATGCGCAAGCAAACATACAGACAGACAGACAGACAGACAAAAATTATAAAAAAAATTGTTTTGGCTTCTGTTGCTGTTATAAAGACCCCTCGCGTTAAAATTTCTCAAATATCTTCCATGTACAGACATCGACCATTTACATTTTTATTATATGTATAGATAACAATAATAAAAAGGTAGACAAACAACTAAATAAAAGTTGAAAAACTTAGATGCATCATGCAGGCAACATACTGTGAGTAAGTACTCTCATAACTTAGATTCTTTATTCTTCCTTCTACCAAATACATCAGACATCCTTTGTTAGTCTTATAAAGTTTCACCACTATACTTTTTAATGGCGGAAGAAAACTATGAGCGTCCTGTAACTATTTCACGGTATTACGTATTTTTAAAGAACTATTACGTCCATCGTCTAACAAACAAACTACAAACTATAATCAACTACTTATCTATTTTCTTGAAAGAAAATGCCAATTTTACTATGAAACTTGGTATCGGTGCGAAGATTTTTGTCCCTCGACGAAACCTACGTTTTTGTGTAAAACAAAATATATTTTCAATAAAAATAAACATAGTTGCGGCTCAGACACGGAGTTCTTAGAGAAACGAACTTAAAGTCCAGTCATACTAGTAGCCTCATTTGTAGTAATGACTGACGTATCGTAAAATGTGACGATAATTACTTTATTTGATAAAAATCCGGGGTAAAACCGGAAAACGTTTAAGGTTAAACCAGAAAAAATGCTACAATGAATTTTAAGCAGTATCGGGATCAACGATACCATGAATGGGCATTCTCCTGTATAATTTTGTACATTTAGTAAAGGCATTGAAAGTGATTTACCGGACTCGTCCCACGGCGATGCGTCCGTACGGCGTGATGACCTTCACGGTGTGTCCGAGGCGCAGCTGGCGAGGCTCCGCGGGGATGTAGGGCTGCCCCGTCAAGATGCTCCGGTCGCTGCCCTTGTCCACTGGAACCGAGTGGATTAAGTTTTAACAGTGATGTTAGAGTCCTGATATTTCTATGTTAAGGAGATTTCAGATATTCAAACATTTTTGTGTATTCCTCTTTTTATTTTTGGAATTGCTTTTAAATGATTCTTGTGTTTAACGAATTTTGAAGAGAATCAAAAAATCTTCCAGTCGGTAAGAAAAGAATATTTGTGTCCTGCAGTGACGCAGAAATGTCGGCTGTCAAGCAAAGGTATAAGTACGCGTATTCTTAGTACACGATTCTTATTATACCTCGTATTTAACACGTTTCAGCGAATTCCGTATATGAAAGACTAAACATACGGAAGACATTTCACGTATTATTGATAATACTCACCATTCAAGGAAGTGGATGGCAGGTTGTCGATGGACCTGCGGAGGTACACTTCCGCCTCCTCAAGCAGTTCCTCGGTATCGTCGCGCCGCACGTCCGGCAGAGAACTGCGCCACGCGCGGTGCTCTATAGTATCATATTACACTATCAAATTTTGTCACTTTAACTGATATTTCTGAACAAGTAGCTAGAAAATAGTTTAACCAAAATACATATTAGTTATACAAGATGTAATAAATTGACTAGGTGCGATACGTAGTGACTAAAGAAATGATAGTGCTGTCTACAACGGATGCGAAAAAACCATTTGATTTTTTTCGACTTCGCGAGCGTTCTACTGTACGACTAAATTGACTACAAGGTGTACTAAATTGACAATAAATAGGTACCTTTAATGGAAGATCCGTAAATAGGATACGGTGTGGAATCAGTGCTTCTGTCCACGCTGAGACACGGAGACCGGTACGAGCTGCGGGACAAAAATCTGAAACGATACATCAACGCATTCTATATAAGTAAATGGACAGAGCTATTATAATATTAAAATCAGGCAGTTTCCAATGTAGGGTGGTAAGTGACTCTATTTTATTAATTTTCGTATGGATCAATTGAACTATTTGGTCCCATTTTTATACTGGCAGATATAACATCACATCGGAGAACTTAGATTGAAAAAATTGATTAATATCTGAATTTTCGAGTCCGAACTAGTTTTTTTTTTTTTTTTTTACGGACGCCGATTTTTGTATTTCAAATTGAATGTAAATATTATGTATAAGTGATATAAACTAACTTGGCAGTGGAGTTGGTAGTGGACTCTTCGACGTTGGGCAGACGCTTGGTGAGCGCCCACACCGGGTCCGCCGAGCGAGACAACTCCGGGACCATTGATGTGAAACCTGTGACATATTGGAGTATTGATACCTACATTGTAAATCTGTTTGTATCGGGTGTAACGTTGAACGAGGAATTTATTTAAAGAGGGTATTGAGAATTCTATTTCTGGTAAATATACAGAATCTACGACACTTTTATAACAGTCAAGACCGAGTTTAGAGTAGCACGTGGTTCGACGACGGCTCAAGACGCTAGTCACAAAAGGGCGCAGCATACCGGGTTTTACAGATTTTTGCTTGGGATTGAATGGTAAATAGAAGGAACCGTGCAGTGAATTGCGCTGCTTAAATAACTCCCTCGTTTAAACTTACATATTATATAGAGTTGTTGTTTAGTTATAGTATTAGGCAATCTATAATGTATGTGTGTGAACTGTGAAATATCAGAATGAATATTTTGTTTTGAAGTGCTAACTAACTCTTTATAAATGTTCATGTATGTAAATGACAGTGAGTGCGTGTTCGTGTGTGCCCGGAAGTGTCTGTTGGCTGTTAGTGTACGAGTGCGTGCGTACAATGGGGTATTCCACCCATTTTCAAAAAGTCTTTTAAGTTGTTCCTAAGATTAAGATAAACTATTTAAAAAAATATCAAATTTTTATTCGCTCGGCAAGTCCTATAAAAATCCATTTAAAATTTAAATTTTAAATCTATGCGCGCAAATATGTGAAAACGCTAGGCGCCATGTTCCTTTAAAATCATACGTCACTCAACCAGTAAGCAACCTGTGATAATAACAACGCTGTACTGTGGTACTCAGTGACGAGTGAATTAATGCAATATACATGAGTTCCTCTAATTATTATCATTGGTGTGTTGTTCCTGGATGTCGAAATACTAGTATAAAAACACCAAATAAGTTATGGATACAAAGTCCGGATTGAATACAAAGAATCTTGCGACCATTATTGTATTTATTCTGGTTAGATTCGTACTGTCTGCTTTAACGAAACCGTCGTTCATTTTAATATTTTGGTAAAAAAATAATGCACGGGAAGAATAGTGTTAGAACTGTTTACATAAAAGTTTCAATGTGTGCAACTGTCGCTTATTATGTATTTATTCTACTGGCGGAATGAAGTAGAATCGTTACCCATCATGGCGGCAGCCGTTTCACATCTTTTTAATACAGATAAAAAAATTGAAATTTTCAAAACGCATTATAAAATTTATTCCTTGGAAATATAAACCGAAATTAACATATACTTATTGCTTAATGCTCTACTATATACATTTATAGTTTTTAGATTTTTTCTTTCTTATAGTAAAATACCCCATTGTACGTGTGTGTTCGTCGTGTGTATGGGCGCGCTCGTGTGTGTGTGCGTGCATGCGTGTGTATGTGTGTATACCCAGGTCGCTGAGCAGCAGGCGGCGCGTGTCGTGCGCGGGGCGGGCGGGCGGCGCGGCGCACACGCTGCGGCGACCACTCACGCGCTGCGGCAATGTCGGCGCCACGCACCCACCCATCTGCACACAATATACCAACTCACATATACCCATTCTCTCTCTCTCTCTCTCTCTCTCTTCAGCCACAGGAAGTTCACTAATGAACATAGGCCTGCCCCAAGGATCTCTTCATCGACCTGTTGGACGCGGCCTGCATCCAGCGACTTCCTGCAACCTTAATGAGGTCGTCCGTCCACCTTGTCCATACTACCCATTACTACTGAGCTAATGAACTAGAACCAATACTGCGAATAAAATATATGCACAATGCTTACCAACCAGGACCGCAGGAACCTAGTGGGACGGGGGGTAAACATGGTGTCACTACTTAGAAATAATAGACAAAGATCGCAATTGAAAAAGTATTTCCTGGACCAATCTGTTTTATTCAAAACATTTAATTCTCGGTGAAAATAAAAAATCTACTTTTTACGCATTTGCACGCTTGGAAACGATTAGGACCCTTTAAAATTAAGACGGTTTAGTACTCTTCTTAACCTGAAAATGAGGGTATGACCAGCACTAATCTACTTGACAGACACATACCTTATGAGCTAGATATCCATCCGACGTCCACCGCGGCGGCAGGGCAGAAAGTTCAGTCTGCGCGCCGTTGTCCCGGCGGGGGCCGCCACTGTCTCTAGCAAGAGGGCGCCACCGCCCCCCCGCGCCGCGCCCCGCGCCCCCCACGCCGCCCACCCCTAACCCGCCGCCCCAACGACTTGCCGGCCTGCCGTACACACTGATGTCATATTAAACCTGGACTTCTAATTAAAGTATGGAAGTATAATAAAAATTGGTACAACTTTTGGAAAACGTACATTGCACTGTTGAAGCTATTGGTTCTTGTATATCAACCTTAAACTCGAATGTTAAAGTTATACATATTAGTACGTAAAACACTTACAACACACACACACCACTTACACACTAACACACTTATTGCATTATTGAATATACTCCTTATTGTTTACCATAAAATCTGAAATACTCAAGATTAATATGTTTCATAATGACAATTTTCCACGCAAGCTCGCAGCAAGCTTGAATGATGCGTTGTCACGACAAAGAAACATTCACAACAAATGCTCTTATAGTCATAACATATTACAAAAGGTAGTGTTATAAAACAAAAAGTACCTTATTCACATATTAGATAAAGTCTCGAAATTTACTTGAGAAACGGGTGTAGAAATCTGTGATTTTATTCCCACAACATGCAAAACCAAAATAAATATGTGTTGATCATCGAACATTTCTTTCAGTTCAGTGAGATGATCAAACTTACAGCTTTTCGCTTCATGATTCAATTCTCACTCTTTACAACACGCTAGCCAATAACCATCAAGATACTCGTGTACTTCAGTACTTACCTGTACTGAAACGGGTTGGGGCAAGTATTCCTCCTAGCATTCAAATTGCCAGCCAAATCGTCCTCCGAGGTACCGCACTTCGATATATCCGTCTCAGCAAATACCGAAAACCTGTGCCCCAATCTCCCCTGTCTTTGGAAGCAGTCCACACTCTCTTCTCTATGCAGGATATCCATACTCGAGCCTAGTTCAAAACTCGATGACTTGGTATTATCAAAGCTCAAGCCTCTGTTATATTCACAAGTCAAACTGTCGACACTGTCAAGTCTTCTAGTACTGGCGTTAGGGCTTTTTCTGTACAACATGTTATCAGATTTATTATCATAACTCTTTAGAATCCCCCGTCCAGGCAGGTCCAAGCTCCCCTTGCTGTTAAACGCGACATGCCGTATCTCCTTATCATTGGGAAGGGAGACTCTTTTGATCTTCAATGTAGATTCTGACATAACGTTTTGCAAGGTGCTGTTCTCTTGGTTTTCGTTTTCCGCGTTGTCCGCCTCGTGACCTGGTTGGAAGTCAGGGTCGAGGGTGTGGAATTTGATGAGCACTGGTGTGGAATGCGTGGTTGAGGCGGAGTTTGGCGCCCATTGCTCTGTCTCGCGTATTGACACTAGGTCCTCCTGAAACAAAGTTAATGTAGGTTTAGGGTCTCAGAATACAGAAACAATGTTATATTCGTTTTCTTTTCTGAATTCATTTAATTCATAGGTATATTTGCAATGAGAATAATAAAGACGACCCTAATAAAAGCGTGTGATGCATCAATAACATACATTTTCTAAATTAGAAAGAAACATGTTTTCACACATTAAAGACAGCCTAAATTACGAGACTAGCAAGATTACGCTCATTTCTCTTCACCAAAGTTCTTTTTCTTGCAATAATTGAATGATTGAATGATCATTGATAGATGTCCTTAAATTATTTAAAACCCTAAACAAATATCAACTCACCTGCAAATTGCTCATGTCCTTAGACTCATCGGTGGTGAATATGAGCTCTATATCGTCCACCTCCTCAGACTCGTTACCACTAGCCTCCTGTTCCATCTTGTCGTCTGCACCGGGGGCAGAGCGGGGGTCTGCGGGGGTCGTACCGCCTTCCGAGAACACTGAGTTGTCGCCTTCTGATAGGGATCTAGGGAAGATAGTATGCTAATATGGTTGATATCTCTCACGCAATTTTCACTATAATATCTTAACTTTTGAAACCGGTACAACAGGCACTACAATGCACCAAATTATAAGCATATTGTAATCTAAATAGAGAATATGCTAATAAATGATATTATCTCGCTACACAGTATTTATTATTCTATGTTTATAAATTTTCAAGATGGGAAATCTTAATTATAGAAAATAGAACAAAATACATCTAAGTAAGAATTATTTTACATATAAAAATACAGTTTATTTGATACCATTATACAAGTGTACAATGGCATAGTTCATTAGAATCCTGTTCATTCACATTCTTAATAATTAATACAAGCATTGATGAATAGATAAAACAATGAAACAAAATCAATGCTGTTTCTGTTTTACTTTGTCAAAAAATGTTTTTTTTTAAGTTAACTTGTGTTTCATCCAGTCTTAATCTGAAAACATAGACTAAATGTCAACTCACCGTAGACTTAAATCGTCAACATCCAAATTGAGTGTATCTTTCCTTCTGTTCCTTTCAGTGTTTTCCTTGACCACAAGATTCTCCTCTGAAGTTATCCGCACTTGCACATCAAACTTATCAGTCTTAGACTTCACATCACCTTCATTTGGAACCGCCATTTTAACGTTCTCTGATGCTACAGTCTTAAAATGTATCTTATTTCCCTTGCGATCTTTATAGTCCTCAGAATGTTGCCTTTTCTCTTTGAAATGGAGATTTGGCTTTACATTCACCGAATCAGTGTCCCTTTTATCATCACTTGTAGAATCACTGTCTGATGTACTGCTTCCTATGGCACCGTCAGTCAAAGTACTCACTTTAATTCGTACATCAAACTTTGAAAGCAGTTCTAGTTTCTTTTTAAAACTTGGTTGTTGTTTTTCATCTTCATGGTGTGGGAGGCTTGTAATTTGACTGTAATCTAGTTCTGTATTGTGCGCTTCGTTATGAGGTGTGAGATCTGGAGTCAATGTCAGTGGAGATTCATTTTGTGCATTTATTTCAGAACCAGAATTATTGTACTCTTGTGATCTATGTGAGGTTTCAATAAGATTTGTCTCAATATTATATTCTCCCTCTTCTTGAACAGCCCTTTCTGCAGTATCAATGTCTTCTGTCGCAGTTTGAATTATTATTTCACTGCCCTCAACTTCAGACCTCGGACTGTAAGTGACTTGCAATTGAATATTCTGAGGATTAGGATCTTTTTCAACACCTGAATCAATTATTTTCCTTCTCAGAATATGATTTTCCAATGTCAACTTCTCTATAACATCCTCATAATCTACACAATTGGAGTGTTCTTTGTATTTCTCCTTTAATGCTTTTAGTTCATTCTTCGATACTTCTAGTGCGGTCCTCAAAGAGACTACTGTCTGGTGAAGGGCTCTTACTGTGTCCAAATTAACAGTCCCTGGTGGGACAGTCTCCAATCTGCTATCCATTCCAGCTTGCTACCTTTACCAGCACTGATCCCATACATGGTTACTCTTTAAGATTTCACTTAGCACACAATCTCTGCAGCATCCATAGTGGAGCGGTTCCTTGAGGGAAAAAATAGGCTTATTGTATTGAATGTGTTAAAAGAGTTTTCTCAATAAAATATGTGCTAAGTATGTGGATGATTTATATACTTTAATGTGTGTATGAATAAAAGTAGTGAAAAAAAACTCGTAACTTCAAATCAGAATTTACGGTGTTGTAATTATAAGAGATAACAAACGTTTAATAATGTGATTGCGGTGCAACATCTAACAATTGTAATAAATCTATAAATTAATGATAACTTATTCAATCCGCCCCTAATGCCAATTTGTGCCACGCATATGCTTCGGCAACTTCGCGCCATGTTTAACACTCGCTTTTCATTTTTTTCGCGAAAGAAAGCCACTTACCGGTGACCCAATTCCTTATTTCTAATGACACACATACTTTTCGAGTTCATCCTCAGATCTTTATCAAGTTTCAATGGCACAGCAAAGAGAGTACCGAGGACACGAAGGGGCGTGCAATCAATAAAACAACTCGCTTCAAACTATGCCAATTAAGCTTTTAAGGCTTTAGAGCCCTCGAAAGTATCGCGGAGCCCCGCGCCGCTGGTACGAATCACTGATAACACCGGGCACGAAAAACGGCAATTAGCTCGCTCTATTATCTCTTAATCATTTGACAAGGTTGCTCGATATACCTATTATAATACAGGATACTTGGACAGTCTCCCGTATCAGCGTTTCTTGTAAACAAATCAATACTGGGATTTTCGGGTTCGCGCGCCATTCGAGTCTACAGGTGTAAGCAGGATGGATAGATGACATTATCTCTGTCGGACGTGGTTTATTTTGACATGCCTTAACGCTGCATTCAAGTTAAATCATAAAATAGAAACTTTTTTTTTATATTTATTTTATGACTAATTACTAAGATAAACAACATAATTTGTTATATTTTAAATTGTTTTGAACTTTATTAATTAACACTATCAGTTATGTATTAATAAAAGATTTAAATATTTATACCCTGCGTAAGACTGCATGAAATGCATTCCCTAACTATTCACAAATTTTAAAAAACAATATTTGACAAACAAAACATTTCTTTTTATAAATATAACCTAAAATGTTAAAAGGTGCCTAAAAGTTGTAAAATATTACCGATGCAGTTATTTGTTATTTATAAACATGTTTAATTTATCAAATATATGTAATAATGCCTCTGTTAGGACTCAGATATTATTACAAGTTAGGCATAAATCGAAAACTCATTGGGTAAGTTCTTTGCAGCCTAAAATTAATTAAAAACGAAGTAATTTTTGTACTTACTGTAAACTTATTACTAATAGGCGAAATTAAAAAAGAAAACGGGTCCAAAACATAAGGCGATGAGTTTATTTGATGAGTTCTATGATTCTATTTTCGGCAATAAGTGGGAAAGCATACGTGAAGGTTTGTTGCGTCGTTCAAAGTATGCAGCAGTTATAAACAACTATGGAGACCCTGAAGAAACCGTGGAATATCTTAGCAACCGAGGTAAAGTAATAAAAATGCAATTAATATTTTATAATTTATTTGTATAAATTCGGATACTTTTGGCCAACCACAAAGGCGGTTTTAATAGTGATTGTGCTCCACTAAAGCGGTTATGTTTTATTCTGTACCTAATTTAAATATGATTTACACATAAAATTTAAAAAGTTATCAAGCTTTGCAGCAATTTACAAATCTATAATTGTATTAAAGACACCTTCCTATTCTTGGTCACACAGGAGCTCACTGCCTGAGAAATTTAATCAAAGTACAAAAAGAATTTCAAGAGCAATATGATCCTACACCGCAACCAAAACCAACTGAATCAGCCAACCACACAAAACAACTCCAAGCATTTGCTGAGAAACTTCACTCAGATGAAATCAGCAGCATTTATCCACAGCATGGAGATGCCCCTGAGAAGTTGGATTTTAGTGAACATGATCAAGATGGACAAAAGAAAACTAAGGAGAAAATGTAAGTGTAATTTTTCTTCCTGGTTTCATTTTATAACAATATAAAACAATCAGAATTATAATTGCTCCAGTAGCTGTATATTTTTCACTAAACATATTTTAGTTTTTAAATAAAATACTATTGACTATTATAATACAGACTTTAAATGTTTAAAATCATTATATGTATAGCTAAAAACTAAGAATATTTTCAAATATGTAATGCTGTAGCTCTAATCAGCTTCAGTTACTAGTGAGGCCCTACTATTTAAAATGTGGATGTTGATTTTTTTAAAATCATCATTTGAAAATTTTAATTTTAATAATGTTAAAAACATAAATGTATGATAAAATTATCAACTCTACCTCACCTCCAGTATATGTTTTTTGCAGAAATATTATAAATAAGACCCTGGATCAATCATTAGCTGAAGCAGAGATAGATGAATCCCGTATCATTGACCCCTCACTGGGAATGACCACAGAGGCTTTGTACCAATTCTTACCTGCCACCAAACTGAAAGGAATGGACGATTGGATACCCGAATCAACACATTATGCTTATTACTCAAGTAAGTGTTATACAAAATGGATTAACGTTATCTATTCATCTAATTTTATTGAGATTATAATCTAGCAGCATTCATTGGTATGCAAAATTCAAATAGTGTTCATAACTTCCCACTTTGTGATATGATTCTTGTATTAAATATACCAGAAATGAGATTAGGGGACTAGGATTATTTTGTGAATTTAAATCCTTAGATTATTTGATTGATTTCAGCAAACACAGCTAAGGTTGTGGAAGGTGATTTCCTTCCATCTCCGATTAATGTAGTTGTTTATCAATTGTTTTAATATTTATAATTTTATTTTTCAGCCAATACAGACTTTCCACTAGCAATTGAACAAGAGATGGAGCTAGTGTATCCTGAACATTTGAAAGTATTCACTTACGAGATGAATAGTGACTGGGATGATTTTCCAGAACCTAAGAGATGTCAAACAGGTAATATTTATGTCTAAAAAGCAAATACATTATTTTTGTGGTTTATCAAATTACTTTATAGAGGAAAATCCAGAAGGTACCATTAACAGCCTTTGTGGCGCAGTAGACACTGGCTGTGAAACGAGACGCCGCAAGTTCAATTCCAACGCCAAGCTAAGTGCCTGTATGAAGCTCAATATTTTTTCGTATTTGGGTATAAGTGAGCCTGAAAAGTCTCCCCTAGTTTATTATACTCACGCCACAATATCTTATTGTGAGGTCAGGACTATGTATGTGAATGTTAGGTTTATTTATTTATTTATCTATATCCAGGTGTGTTTAACTACTATCCAATGGACTGCGGCAGTGTGCTGGCCGTACTGGCCCTGGGTCTACAGGCGGGGGACCGCGTGCTGGACATGTGCTCGGCGCCGGGGGGCAAGGCCATGGTGGCGCTGCAGACACTACTGCCTGATGTCGTTGTGTGCAATGACGTGTCTATATCTAGGTCTAACAGGTAACATCACAACTACTTTACCGCGTTATTACAGAATATATTCTGTAGGTACATTAATTTCCATACCTATGGAAGTTGTAGCTCTTGGCTGGTGACATAAATTACTATAATTGTTTTTAAATATAACCTGTCGGAAATATCTGTGCACCTAGCTGAAATGCGGTTCACATTTTTTTTTTGTGTTTCCCTATCTACTATGTTATTTTACATTAAAAACGTTGTTAGATGGATGCGAATTATATTTTTTATTCTATTTTCTATTTTAATTCAATTTGTTTTATCTATATTTCGAATTTGCTGAACTTATGTTCCAATGACGTCAATTATTCAGGTACACAGATATTTCCGACGGGTAATAACTACAGCTACGAACCGGAACATAATTGTGCCGAGTGTCGAGAGATTGTTTTCTATCGTTGGTAATCTATCTATTTGTAATTGCACTAGACATACAGTCAGACGCATTAGATATTGATTGTCGTGTAATTTTCAAAAAAGTGCAGCCAAGTTGTACACAATTTTTTTAAGTTTTTATAATTTATGATTTCAGAACAAAAAGGATATTCAAAGACTATTTATACGACTTTGAGACGAGTAACAGATGGAACGAGCGGGTTATATTCAAGAGAGTCGATGGTCGCGAATTCGTCGATGATTATGGCTTTGATAAGGTAAACTATTGTATAGTCTTTTTTTTATTATGAATTAATATAAGTTGGAGTGGCAATGTCGAACACGACACGGATTATGGCAGATGAGATCGAAAAGGTTCTCTAATAGAGGCCAACTTACAGGCACGCGCAACATAGGCCATCCACACACAAGGTGGGCAGACAACCTAATAAAAGGTATCCCGAACTGGGAATCGAATTCAGGACCTCACAATGCACCGCCCATACATGCTGACAACACACCAATGAGGGAATTACATAACTTACTATTGTCTTGCAGGTGTTGGTAGATGTTCCCTGCACGACAGACAGGCACTCAGTGAATGAAGACGAGAACAATATATTCAGACCGGATAGAATAAAGGAACGACTAAAAATACCAGAGATGCAATCAGCCTTGTTGATGTAAGTATAAAAAGTTATTTTATAAGAAGATATCGAAGTGTTGATGGATCGTGAATAGTTTTTATCATGTAAGTTTATTGTATAATGCGAGTTAGCGTTTAAAATATAGAAGTGATACGTAAACTTAGACTTTTAAAGATATGCAATTTAATTTACATAAAAAATACTAATTGTTTTAATAATAAGAAGCCTTTTTGCCATCCTAATATTGAGATGACTTATTCGTGGTATTTAAAGAAAACACAGTAAAAACATTAGCAGATATTCATTTTACTGCCCTTAAATCAACCAAGTATCTAACTTTAATCATTAAAAAACATCTGTATCACAGAAACGCTCTCCGCCTGGTGAAAGTGGGGGGCACAATAGTGTACTCGACGTGTTCTCTGAGTCCGGTGCAGAACGACGGAGTTGTGCACATGTCGTTAAAAAATGCTTTTGAATCACACGGCATTATCGCGACTGTTAAGTGAGTATACTTCATGTCCGTACAAGACTTATAAACATTGCCATGTCGTGTATGATTTATTGTTTTTTTTATCTTTTTTTTATTGGCTGCAGTATACTTTTTTGCGGAAGATTACTAATGTAGCTTCGTTAAGTGATTCACCCATATATTATAACCTAATTAAATTATTTCATATAGACACCTATAAAATTGTAGCTTGGTTAAAACATCTCAGTATCACTTGCACATCAGCATTATAAAAGAGATTTTTGTGCGATGCGTCCTTTTTCTGTTACTGTATTCTCACTGTTTTTACAGCTTCATATTATTGTATTGATTATTAAAATTATTTTTATATTATATTTTGTATAATGTAATCTTCTGTTAAAAACAAAAAAATAGGTCGATTAGCCTATTTTTAGTTTGGTGTTGAATACTATGTTTTTGTTTACAGAGACATGACATCACCGATGTCAAGTCTGAGCAGTACTCTGCAGTTGTGCGCGGGGCCCGCCACCCCCCGCTACGGACAACTAGTACTGCCCACTATTGGCGCCAACTTCGGACCCACGTACATCTCCAAACTCGTGCGCGTTAAGTAATTTATACTTACTACTTACCGTTTTTGAATAAAACCAAATAAAATTCTCACAAATATAAACTATTATAGTATTGCTTTTTTATGAGAACACTCAGTATACTAATTGAATGATATTTTATTAAATGCATTTGAATGTCGATCATAGATTATGGATTTAGTTGATGTTCTACATAGATGCCAAATAGTCTATGGTACAGATAGACGCTTTACCAATTTGCATAGCTATGCCAGCTTGTTAAATTGTTTATGGGACAGCATTAGTTATATGAAGTCGATAAATTTAGAATTAATATTTGTAAGAAATGTAAATAATTTATGTAAATAAAACACTCAAAAAAATATTATGTAGTTTATTGAAAAAAATACGTCACATATAATATTTGAGGTAAGTACACATTGTCTTTGGTAAGCAAACATCTTACTATAAAACACTGATATAATGATATTATTTAAAAACCACATACAAAGCTTACATTTACGGCGGTACTTATTATTAAATCACAAAAATACAAGTTATTAGCCGATATACGATTCAGAATATTGTTTATACAAAATACAGTTATATGAAATCGATATAAAATAAGTACGTTTTATTCTGATAAACTGAAAGTATCTGTACTTTCAGTTAAGATTCAATATTATAAGGATATAAAGACAGCGTCCGTGGCGCAGTTAGTTGGACGCCGGCTGTGAAACGTGAGGCCGCGGGTTCCATTCCCGCACCGAGACAAATATTTGTGTGATCCACAGGTATTTGTTTCGGGTCTGGGTGTTTGTGAGACCGAAAAGTCTTTCGTAGTGCCCGATACCCACGACATAAGACTCGATCTTAGTGTGGGGTCAGAGCTGTTGGATGTATTTATTTTTTCATACAAACTGGCTCTACAAAGTTACTAAAATGTATATAAAAATCCACCATCAAGAGATTATTGTAAAATTTCGCCTGCCTTATAATATGTATTGTTATTAATAATGATATTTTTATATGTTTATGATCCGTCCCTTTTATAAATTGATACATTGCAATTTACAATAGCAACAAAACATCAAAATTAGATATTATTTTTCTTTCAACTACTATTTATTTCGAGCCTGGGTGTTGTGTGGGACCAAAAAGTACATATTTTAATGTAGGATATATTTGTTTTATTATTATTTCGAGAATAGACTTCATTAACTATTAATATTTTTGTATGAAATATATCTTTTGAAAATCTTGAGTAAGTACTCCTCCAAAATTGCACGAAGCGTATTTACTTAGGCTAAATAAATATAGTTATTACATAAACAGCATAAAATAGTTCATTTCCTTATTCCTAAAGTTTATAAAGTTTTTATTTATTATGTCAATTTGAGACCAATATACTTGCGAGTTCTTAATTATTGTATCCCTATTAGTAGTTACATAATGTGTTTAGTTGTTTATGTATTATTAGTATATGATTATTTTAATTGAAGGTAATTGAATACTCAAACAATTCACACACAAACAACATAATAATTTCACTCATATATTTCAATTTATCTATTCAATATCATTTCCTTACGTACTGGCTCTTTAAAACCTTACTTAATATCGGCCTTATTCAGATAGATTTAAAACTTATTTTAGTTATTGAATATTTGTCTTCTTCGCTCAAACTGAATTCTAAAGTCGTTCGGAAGGGTCAAAACATTCGAGAACTAAAATAGGTTTTAAATCTTTCTATGAATAAGTCCGTAAGAATTAAATAACAAATTATAGTACTAGGCCATATTAAAGTACGCACAATTTATTAATTAAAATAAATATATTCATGCAGTCTTGCAATTATCTTCGTCCTTCATATAATGCGCTCATACATTTTAGGGAAGACATGACACAAGCGATTACTAATATTAGTAAAAACAATATTAAAACTATCCTCCCTTAATAATCTGTAAATAATTAACCCAAGGAACGATGTAATATTTACGGGTAGCTAGGATCTACCACAAAAAAGTCTTATGACCTGAAGTTGTCTCCAAAACATAGTTAGCTAGCTTCACAGAGGAACCACAGTCATAGAATCATGCTCTGAAGTTTTATTCACAATGTGGTTTCACAGAGGACCACTGTTTGTGATGTCCACATGTCCTCAGAAAATATACATTATTTTAAAGGATACATAGATCATAGAATTGATGCATCCGGAAGCCTTTGATAGGTTTATGGTAGACAATATTTCGACGTTCCCACGTAGGGACAATTTTATTTTCGATTTCAATAATTTTCATCAACTATAGAATTCAGTATAAATAAATAGAGTGGAGATAAAAATTTATTAGTCTGTACAATTAAATATGTACAAATTTTATAACGTCAACTGGTTTCCAATTGAATAACTTGCCACTTACGATGTTATAAGTGTAAAGTGACTTTTCAGTTTCGATAGTTTACGTAGGGACCGTCGATTTGTATTTATTCACGCCACTATTGCCATACTCAATTGAAATACTTAAACGTGAGTTTTCTCAGAGCCATTGTTCAGTGGTTTGGTTTCAATGTCTTCTTTCGCGTCGTCTTGCACTTTGTTCCACGGCTGTTCCTCGCCGGAACCGAATAAAGTGTACACTATAATCTCGATCACGTACAGGCCTATTGTCACGAAGAATATTATCCGCCATGCTGATATGGTCTCCTGGAAATTTCACAAATAAGAAAAAAGTCTTGGAATGTTTTATCAAATTACATCTATCCCTTTTAACAGCAATAGGAGCTAGTTTTTTTGTACATGTCAACACACAAAAATTGCTGAATGAATTTGGATGCAGTTTTCATAAGTTGAGTATTGTGCTGTATTCATAAACTTAACTAGATTGAAGATACACCCAACGTTAATAGAAATAAATAAAACCTTAAATTATATAAGACTAACAAGAGCAGTGTTAATAAAATTCTACTTACATTATGATCAGTCAGCTTTCCTACGAAAACAGGGACGACCATACCAGGAACAGTAGCCACTGTGTTCGTTATAGCCATCAATGTACCTGGAATTATAATTGGAAAAATGTTTAAACTACCAGCATTTTTTACGTAAGCAAACTCGAGAATGAGTTGACCTAAAGTTCATTGATAAAAATAATGTGCTAAGATAGGTCAAGCAAGAACCAGACGGTTGTGGGGGTGGGATATTATTAGTCTTCTACAGTTTCGGTCAGAGCACTGCTATATATTTCTCATTCTAGTGAGAGTGCCTAGCAAAACAAGAATTTCTATCTATCTATCTATTCAGCCACAGGAAGTCCACTGCTGAACATAAGCCTCCCTCTATTTGCCAATACTCGTCACGCTTGGCAGGTGGGTTAGCGGCCGCAGGACGTAGCGTTTCGCGCTGATGACGCTGCTGCCCGTCATCAAACTGATTTTTGAAAGAATTTCGTTGTCCTATTATTATAGAATTTCCAGGATTCGCAATGTCGAGTATGAAGACGAGATAATCTAGCAGAAAAGCTTGTATATGATATTACCGGCGAAGTTAGGCGCGATGTCGATGTGGTTGGAGAGGAAGCCGCAGAACATGCCGCCGATGCAGGTGACGCCCACCGCCATGAGCGCCACGGCCGCCGCGCGGTTGCAGCCGATGTAGCACAGCGAGAGCAGACACGCGGCCGGAACCGCTGATGCTGTGGACGTATTATTTGGTAGATAACCTCATAGGAACTTTACGATAAACCTAGTTGGTAAGCCACACTGGTAAAATAAAAAATCGGAGGTGGGAGTTCAACAGTACACACTATGAGTTATGAGGTTTTTAAGATATGTGTCGATATTGAAACACCTGCGAAGGAAAACGTCGAAACCTTAAATATTCCTTAAATAAATTCTAGGATATGGGAAGTCTATGTATGAACTATCGGCTGAGACCTTTTAACCGCAAAGTAGGACGCCACCCAACATTATGAGAATTTTTTTTCTAGATTTTAAGTTAATGACATAAAAGATATCGTTCCTGGTAAAGCATGCAAAATAACGATTAGAAGACTACTACTGTTGCAACTACTTACCGAACAGTGTACCAATTTTCCTTGCGGTAGTGGTAGTGATAATGTCCTTGCCGCGCAGCCAGTCCAGCGTGCGACTCAGCGCGATACTGAAGATCCATAGCGATAGGAATGGAAGAGCTGTTGTTACTGCATTCTATGAAACAAAAGCACCACATTTAGGTAACTTTCATATTTATTATCTTGAATAATAAGTAGTTCACTGCTGAATGTAATCTTTCCTGAGGATATCCATGGATAACTGTTACAAGCTTCATCTTGCATCTTTCTGCGACCATTATGAAGTATTCTGATATAGTAGAACTATTTCGTTCAAAGTTTAAAACTAATATTAGCTTGGGCAAAGGAACATGGTGAATAAAAATACAAAAAATCATTCATTGATCACACAGATATTTGTCTGTATACCAAAACAGAATGTGTTGTTTAAGGCTCCCAATAAAGAGTTTAATGGGTAGGCTTAGTAATATATAGTTATCAGTATGTGGAACATCAATTTATTAATGGATTTTAATTAGGCCTGAGTTATAAATGTATTGGCGTTATGTCAACGTTTTGAAATGGCCAATCCATTAGTCAGTCAAAGATCAACACACCGTTCACTTACGAGTATAATAATAGACAAAAAAATTAATAAACTCAATCGAATTATATTCGACCGAATGCAATTCGAGTATTATTCATTCGATGGTAGAACATCAATATTTTACGCGCTAGCATTGAAGCTAATGGAAGTCTATAAAGCTATTTCTATCGCTACCTGTAGGTAGTGATGTAATGTAACGGAATGTATTCCGTGGGCTCAAATCTGTTGATTTATTATAGAGAAAACTAAATTTCGTGGATGATACATATTGTTTACATAAATTCGTTATACTGGTCAGGTAATTGAAATGACCTTCTAAGTGATATTATAAATATCCCTGTACAGTTTAACACCTTAAAGTCACGAGGTCACAACTATAAGTCCACCTATGACTACATAAGTGGACATTTCTAACTTCCAAAAATATAAATGTAAAATTATGAGTTCCAGTTAACATATATGCGTTTCATCGACGTGATCGGTAAGGACGTGACGCAAAAGTACGGCACCTTTAAAAAATACATTCTTATATTCATAATATGCTCTGGGTTATTAGTCCCACCTTTTAATAGCGACATCTATTGAACATCCTCAGAACTACTTTTTGTGTCTTACTACCTACAAAATTATTCAGTTTTAATAATTTATTCTTTTTCACTTCTTTTTATCACTAACTACTAACGGCCTTATTCATAATCAGCTTAGAAACATATTTTAGTTGTCGAATGTTTTGTCTTCTTTGTTCAAGCTGAATTTAGAAGTTGTTCGAACTTCGAAGGGGACAAAAATTCGATAACTAAAATAGGTTTATAAATTGACTATGAATTAAGTGGTATGTTGATAAGTTTTAACATTAAATGTCCTTACTCCTTACCTCAGTCATATTGAACTTGAGGATCTGCTTCATGTAGAAGGGCGTCTCGATGAGCAGCATGTACCAGCCCCAGTTGGAACACGCATGGGACACCAAGATAGCCAGGAATGCAGGAGAAGTTAGTACTGCGCGCCAGGGTACCGGCAGTTTCTGTGTAAATCATTATTAGAATAAGTTCGCGAGGATATCCATAAACATCATGTTTCAAAAGAGATAAATTAGATATGCAATAGACCTTTAACTAACGAAGAACATAAAATAATTGATTTAAAATATTTCGTTTTGGATCTAACGAGTGTCTTAACGTGCATTGACTGCTATTAACATGACTAGTTTTTAATAACGCAGAGATAGATTACAAAACTCACATTTCTGTTTCTGTACTAAATGTTTGCCTTACAATTACTACCACTCTTAAATGCCCTACCGGTAATAACTACATACCTTATGCGAGTGATCGTCGGCCTTGCCTCCGAGCGAGGTGATGATCATGTTCCTCTCGTCAGCGTTGATGAGCGGCTGCTGCTGCGGCGAGTCCTGCACCAGCACCACCCACAGCACGCACCACACGCACGACAACCCGCCCATCACGTAGAACACGCTCTCCCACCCTGGAAGCACGTGACATTGTTGAACATATGTAGGGGATACTTTCATTTCCATGGAAAGTTAACCTACTTATTATGCAGGTAAATATCAAGTAACTATATCAACTGATTTTTTGCTAAGATATTGCACCAATTTGAGTATTTAAAAATAATTCTTAGAAAAACTGAAGCTCGCGTAGATCCCGCTCAGTTATTAGCTTGTAGGACCGATACATACAAGTTACATATTTTAAAAACGGCACAAAAGAAATCGCCATAAACCTATTCTAAAACATTGTCTTAATTTATGTGCAACTTAACCTACATTTAAACAACGTACCCTAGTTATTTGGCAAAGAAACAAGATAGTAGTCAAAAGGAAAAAATCTTATAAATCAGGTACTTACCAACATTAGCTGTGAGTATTCCAGCCATGAGCATGGATATGACGGTACCGAGAGAAGTGCCAGCGTACACCAGCGCAGCCATCACACTGCGCTCAGCCGGGGGCGCCCATTTCGACAGGAGAACGTGCATTGCTGGAAATGTTACACCCTGCAACAAAAGACTAAGGTGAAAAAAATACATCCATTGGTCCTGATGCTGCTCTAATATGAAAGTTTCGTGCCATGGGCATTAGAATCTACGGGAAACTTCAGCAACACAACCCAGACGCAAAACAATTATTCTCAAGGTCATAAACTTTGGTTAGATACAGAATTGGAATCTAGCTTTTTTATCATATCACAGAAAAGGCAATGCGTATAGGAATTTCATTCAGATATTAATTAAGGTTATTGTAGGACGCCCTCCAGCTAGGTGGAGTGACGATTTGCGGTAGGTCGCTGGCATATGCAGCCACCTTGCGCACAAAATAGAGTGAAATGGCGCAATCTGCAGGAGGCCTATGTCCAGCAGAGGACAATAAAAGGCTTATGATGATGATTATTATTAATTAAGGTAAGCAAAGTAAATTGATAGTTAACTCGTAGTCAAACTTCTCTGTTTGGTGAACCAAACATGGTTCTGATTGAATACTTCTTATGTCTCAAGCAATTAAATAGGTATATTTATTTTCCTGAATGAGCAGACTTGTCAGGTTCTAAATTGGACGTTAATTAGTGAGTAACCGAATGAGTAACTGACGATACAATTCAGAAATCTATTAATAAATTGTGTAGCATCACAAACGCCGTAAAATTTACGCTTGTTAAATGATTTCAATAACATACTGTTGTCATATAAACGAAGTTGCTATTGAGATTTACAAGTTACAATTACTCAAATTAAAGCTTTCAAACAAATTCTTTAGTTTCAATAGCAGTCTGTTTATAGTGATGAGAAATGTAGGTATGTGTTTTAAATTGATCCAGAGGAGTGCCGTGATTGTCCTTTATCAATTGTCAGACGAATTGAAATGGAAAGTTCATTTCAATTGACACCGTGTAGATAGGGTGATGGATAGTTTTGGGTTTATGATACCTATATCTAAGAGAGAACTATCACTGATTATTAAGACTGCCTCGGTGGCGTAGTTGTACTACGGTGCGACTACAAAGCTGAGGTCTCGGGTTCGAAGGATTTTAAGCTTACCGGCAACAATATTTAAAATAAACAAGAACTTAATAGAAGTAACATTATAAAATAAACCAGAAAATACAACATCGTTGACGTTGAAGTGCGACCAATTGAAATCGCATGTGCATTCTGGCGCCTGGTTATTTCGACTCGAATGGAATCATATCATAATTTATCAAAACCAGGCCGATTTAAAATAACGCAACGGTGCTTCAATTGGGTCGATGTGTGAGGACATCTCTATAAACATACCTACTTAATAGTCGCTATTTTCAGACTGTTATTGCGAAAAATACGTCATAGAAAAATCGTAAAGCAATTTATATAGCAAGACTAGTACGGTCTACATGTGGTCTACACGTCGAGACGTGAGGCTACCTATGTATAGGGTCTGACTTATTTTGGATAACAATGTTGGGAAAAAAACATTTACTTGTCTTACCAGCGGTAGGTTGTTTGCATCCTATTCGAAACGCGATTTAAGTTGACAAAAAAGTTGTTGTTCCTCTGCTGAACATTGTCGCCCCTTATGTATCTCCACTCTATGCTTTTTACACTTAATATGCTGAAGTACAATATTGTCGTACCTGTATAAATACATCTAGATATACAAATAGAATTCAGTCTGGACAGTGCCTATTGCATACATCTTTCGCATTAACTTTGCCTTACTTGTAAAAATAATGTGCAAATAGTAAATACAAATAAAAGGGATATTGTTTCTTACCCCTCCAATGCCTTCTCCGATTCGCATGACCATAGCAGCTGCATAATGAGCCTCGGCCATCACGGGGGTGAGCAGAGTGCAAACCACGTTTATGGTCACGCTGAAGAACATCACCCATTTCGCCGAGAACAACTCGGCGATACGGGCACCTAGAAAAAAAGAAAAACAAATGATAAAATACTCCAGCCTTTAAAACTGAAAGTATGGTGCGTTGGGGTGCTATTATGGTGTTACCCCAAAGCACCTCATTGATGAATTGGGCTCACTGAGCACGTATTCTACGTTTATATTAGAATGTAATATTGATCGCCCGTATACACCTGTGAGTTCCAAGGATTTGTGGATGAAATGCTAATTACTTATCCAGGAATCAATAGGGTCTTTCCGTACGATATCTTATTGATATTGGTACAGAAATTGAAACCTAGACAAGTCTGCAATACTTAGGTAACCTTAATACTTCTAGCTATCTAATCAATTTTAGTTTTTGTAATTTAAACAGGCAGTTTTGACAGCCTCCGTGGCGCAGTTGGTTAGACGCCGGCTGTAAAACGAGAGGCCGCGGGTTCGATCCCCGCACCGAAACAAATATTTGTGTGACCCACAGTTATTTGTTTCGGGTCTGGGTGTTTGTGAGACCGAAAAGTCTCTCGTAGTTCCTGATACCCACGACACAAGACTCGATCTTCGTGTGGGGTCAGGACCATGTATGTGACTGTTGGGTGTATTTATTTATTTATTTAGTTATTTCTACAATTCTGAATTACTTACCAGGTATCTGAGATACGAAGTAGCCCCAAAAATAGCAACTGAGAACGAGGCCCTGTACCGGCGACTCCCAGAGGAATGGACCGTCCGCTTGCTATAACAAAAACAAACTTCTAATTAGGAAGCAAACTGCGTCGTCCCAAACCACTATTGCAATATAACCTCACGTCATATTCATTCCATAGCTAAAAACTAATGCAGAACTTTGTATAATGATTAGAATATGTATTGCTTGGTATACTCTGATTAATGAATAATAAGTGAATGAAATATTTTATTATACGAATAACTTAATACTAGAGTAGTGTACAATTGTTTTTGCTCTACCAAAGAGACCTGCCCCTGTGTCAAAACAAGCAGAGCCCTCGACAGTCCTCCAGCCCCTTGCGTTATATGGTTTGGTGATGCTATTGGTCATCAATTATCATCGTTGTTTAATTCCTCCCCCCACACTGGTGTACCGTGTAAGAAAATAGAAAAAGAATCGATCTCAGAAACATTCAGCCTAGACTTCAACTGACAGACAAATGTCGTCATTTCACATAAGAAATTAATTAGACAAAAAATTTGATAATGTTGTAAATACGGACTTCTACTTGATTCCAAACGAAAGTTTAAATAAAAGTGAATGAACCAGCGATAGCAACGTCCACAATGCACGTTGCAATGTCAACGCGGCGCCAAAATATCGCCCACTCTAGATAGGTACTAGCACATACTATCTTTACTATTATTCCGAGTGATGGACATTCTTGAATTTTTATTGGCTATAACGTAAAATCAAGATTGTTGTGTTTGGAAACCAAAATGACATATTTTTCGTACCTACGTAATATCCACGAGAAGATTGTTAAAGTTTTACTACAGGTACATTAATCATTAAAGTCTTTTTATTTATCTTTAGTCTTTTTATTGGTCTGTCTAGCTTCTAGTTTATACGATGCACCTAAAATCTAATTAAAGAAGTCTAGATCCAATTTCTAAGACAGACAACAAATGCGCAGTCAGGTTTACGAATTTAAAAAATATTCACTTAAATACCTATATCTACAGGCTTTCATGTTTCCCACAAAGTTTTATTCAAACAACTGACAGATGATTAGTCGTAAAAATAAGAGATAAAGTGTATCTGCATCATATGACATAAGTAAATATATGATTAACTAATACCATTCGTATTCGGAAAATTAATTAGAAGAATAAAAATTCCAGGACGGACCTACTTGAACACTACCTACTGTGGTACCAATTACTGCTAATTAAATAATTGACATGAAAATACATAAACAGTAACTAAAATTAAATAAACACTAACAATGATACACGTTACAAACGTTTTTAGATCATGTGATGACAGGAACTCCTATTATACTACTAAACGCAAGATCACGACTTAATCGCATGACACTGAACATAAATTAGTGCCAAAAAATCCCAATAATTTTGTCATAGGAATTAATTCGCGGTACACGCTCATTGAATACGATGTTTTAAAATAATAGTGGAAATGGTGTAAGTATTTTACTGTTTAAATAGTCAAATATGGGTTTCAAAGGATACATTTAAAATTAATATTGCTGCGGCTCACGAATTTGTAAAAGAACTTTTCACACGATTTTTTTTGTGTCTTATCCATTTAAAATAGATGCTTCAATTTTCTAACAAAATTACTAAGTGGATTTAACAATTAGGTAGGAACGCTAATCGTTAACATATTAATTTTATGTTAAGTTACGGCACATAAAACAAAATTACTTGATCCAGTTCCACTTTCGAGTTGCGTCAAAACAAAGTACGCGATAATCAGTATAATTTATGTCATAATTACACATTTCAGGCCAAGAGACAATTGTTTAACTACAGTGCCTCGTAAATTCTTTTTCCAGAATTATCCGCAACTTTTGGAAACGACCCAACATCATAATCAGCAATGAAAATCACATTACACGACCTAAGCCAAGGTCGATTATTTTAATCAGAGCCTTGTTTTGAGTCTTGACCGATTGTTAACGATTTTATTGCATGAAATGGAATGGGAGGCGCCAACTAAATATAATTTGTAAGCAGTTTTATTCGGAAAGTTTGAGCTGGATTCAATATTTTAAGTTATATTTTTACTTTTTACTTTTTAGTATAGTTAATATAACATAATCATGTTTACAATGATATTCGTAAATAGCAGATTTTTCACTGCACTGTTTGCATTATGTCATACTTTACCTTCCTATCTAAAACGCTTTTATCTTTTTGTATAATTAGCATTTATCTATATTTAGCATTTATCTTTGGGTCGCTGAGCCAGCGGGGTTAGTTTAGTTAGTAAGTTATATTTCATGGGTCTTGGAAAGGAAGTTTGCATGGCAATATTATATTACCGATTCCGCGTTCTGGGCGACTTCACTTAACTCAGCCGTACAAAATAACTTTACCAATATTATTATTGTATGACATTTCATAGGCTCAATTAAATATTTTTATTTCATTTCATTTTCATTTTATATGAATTCCCCAGTCCATAAGCAAGCTAATGTTATTGAAACATCATTTTGAAAAGTTCTTACGGTTTGGTACGTATGTACATTGTACATAATTAAACAATATTATTTCAAAGAGTCTAGTATCTTTAAAAAAAATCTTTTTGGATAGCATGACGTGTTTCAATAAATTATTGCTTCAAAACTTTATGAAGTCTACCGATCTCCAGCGTGGATTATGCTCTCAAACTCTTACCAACATTTAAGTTTTTTATAACATTACTTATAGCAGCTTGTAGCTACATTATTTAAATTTCTATATGACTCTACTGCAAAGCGAACATCAAAAATTCAGCGGCCGATAAAATTATAATCGATCCAGAGCGAGTCAAAACAGAAGAATCGGCAAAATATGTACACGATATGCAGGAATAGGAGGTAAACACAATATTTATGGATAACAAACTACATAATTATCTATTATTATCTAATACGTCAATTCTATTTATAGACCTACATATGTGCTTTAAATTCAACTTTCGCTTTCAACTTCCACCACATGCACAAAAAGTTTCCTACTAAACTCAACCCTTACCCAAGGTTTTAAAGACCCAAAATATGTTACCTACCTTTTTTATAGGTATTTATTTTTAGTTATTTTATAACTAGGTGAAATATAAACTTGCAGGTGACTGTAGAAATCCTTGGGGGATGCCTATGTAATGTATTGGACGTATTTGCCTAAAGAAGATGAAAATGATAATGAAATTATTTTTCATTCTAGCTACACCATAATAATAGACACGTCATAAGAATACAATATTAATAGGTATCTTGTAGCCGCTGATGATTTGCAAACTTAAAACATATTCATCTTGCAACGGTTGAACGAGACGTCAAGAGGAAAATGCATACAATTTGCAGTACAGTCGTAACGTTTATATTTAAACAAAGATAAATATTGTAAAATGATTGATCACCAACAAATAATTTAGAATCCTTGCTGTGACAGAAATGATTAAAAGGTCCAGCCTGAGTCCATTTACAAATGTTATTCTTGAATAATGAATAAATATTAAATAGGTACATCGAACAGTCGCGCACATGGTCAAGAACCCATATTGAGATCAAATAAGTTTTGTTTCGTGGATACAAAAATCTGTCAGACACTAAACAACACGGGAAATAAATACCTGTGGAAACAAATATTGGTTTCGGTACGGGAATCAAACACACGGTCTTTCGTTTCACAGCCAGTGTTTAAGTGTGCCTTGGAGGCTGTCAATAAAGAAATGTTTTAATATTTTAATTGCTAATAAAAATGAATACGTGATGCATGTAAATAAACACAAGAGTAATATCAACGTGTAAAAATAAAAAATGTTTTCGCAGAAGCCGACCTTATTTATCTTCCTGACCTAATTCACTTTCTTCGTATTGATTTATTAAAGACAATTACAATAAATTAGATGTGAATGCACCGTTATTGCAACATTATCGATGGATTTTTATTCAAGGACCGATCGATATTCTTTAAATATTATTTATCGATATTATTATTTTTTTCATTTGTAATCAAATAGAGTCGTAATGATTAATCCTGGAATATAAACCAAAATTCTATTATTTTTTTTAATTTGCATAAAATCTCGGCATTTTTCAAAATCACAAAGTTTTGTGCGGCCAATTAAACCAAAAGGTACCTTCATGTAACATAAATTTCCTTAGCTTTATTTCTGCAACAGTCCAAAGGAGAGAATGCCATAAGTAATAAAAAGGGCGACGAATATTTTATGGAACTTTTGTTAGCTCTTGAAATACATTCAGCTATGAAATTAGGTCATAATTTTTATGAAGAAATAGAACAGAAACATTTTTCTATCGTGTTATTACGATAAGACCGCCACTTGTAATACCATTTCGTTTCATTATTTTTTTGCTTTCTTTTTGAATTTTATTACAAAACCACATCAGAGGTATGTAACATTCATATCAAAACTGCTTCCACGTAACTCTATGCTTTTAATTGCAGTGTCGTTGATTGATTAGACAAGATTATGAAATTATCGCACACATTGTTTGCAATCACATTTTTATAATCATATCCATCTTGTGACAAGGCACGAGACGACGACGCGTGCTTACAATCCAGGAAGTGGACTTTACAAGATTAATTACGTTTTAGTGTCTATTATAAAGCATATCTCCAAGAGAACTATCTTTTTGTCCAATTTTTCATTATAAAATCATAACTTGTCCTAATTTGAACACATCACATCTTACGATGGAAAAGGCTCGGTAGCACCGAGGCACCTCTGCCTAACCTTTATAGTGTACGGGCGTGAACTAATATATGATTTCCCAAGAAATGGATTATTTTCTAAAAAAATAAAATTTTTGTGCAACGTTGTTCGACAAAAACAGATATTTCGCGAAAAATTTACGTTCAGATATTGACGTCACAAATACGATACACGTTATTGTTACGTCACTGTTCCTACTAAAATATGACGTCAATGAGAGCCATTGTTCAATAGGGTTCACTGATCATTATATTACAGCAACTTGTTACACAACTGTACAGATATCTATGTATAAAAATATATTATCACTTACCACAGCGGTACTGTTAGATCCTCCCGTAGGTTCACATTCTATATCGCCAGAGGTCACATTACTGGTGGAGAGGTCATCAGACGGTGAGGCCAGCTTGATGCCCGTGTGGTTGAGCATCCCGACCATGGCTACGGATAGGTTGACCTTCAGACCGTAAACTATGGCCATCGCTATCGATCCTAGGATAGCCAGAATGTACCGGGCCGGAACTACACCTGTGGGAATAGGATATTAAGCTTGAATATTTAGCGATTCTGCTGGAAACGAGATCAACAAAAGATGAATGATGAT
Organism: Deilephila elpenor; assembly: GCA_949752805.1. Classification (NCBI taxonomy): domain Eukaryota; kingdom Metazoa; phylum Arthropoda; class Insecta; order Lepidoptera; family Sphingidae; genus Deilephila; species Deilephila elpenor. Next base: position 2,939,613 of record OX457110.1, read on the forward strand.
CCGACACACTTTCGTATACCATTTCTCTTACTTAGCGTTATCCCAACCGGTACCAAGGTCCGGTTTCCTTCACCCTTTCGCTCTATATTTGGAATCTTCACTTGTAAGACCATTAGCTCTCATATCTTTCTTAACGAAAGTCGAAATCAAATAACAGCTTTGCTGTTAACAATTATGGGTTACCAAGGTATACAGTGGTCTCTAACAGGACGGAAAAATATGAAATGGTCGACCACTAGCAATATAATTCCTATAGAATAATAAATGTCGACTCAGAGACGTTGTTTCCTGCTACGACCAAAATTATTTGTGACTAACGTCTGTATTGTAACCACAATACGTCACAAATTCATACATAAAACAATACTTCTCGATAATAAGAGTCTTCGATACCTTCTGTACAAATAAATAAATTAGCGTTAATGGCTGAGAATATTGATCGAACAGTTCATTGATTCTAGATATTACGGTTTTTTAGATGACAATCTAAGTTTTAGTTTTACTAGTGAGGAGTAAAAAAATCTTACATACAAACACGATCAGAAATCATCCGTAATATTTTTAGGCTTCGGGTGAGTTCCTGGGTATATGTCTTTTATTAGAGTTTTTATGTTACAAGTAGTTGCAGATGAAAATACATAAGCTACATAGTTTGTTAAGACTTTTAAAGAACTCAACTCATGTGTCCCACCCATACCTATATGCTCTCAAGAAATAATATCACTAAAATCAAAATAACAGATTCGACGTACGTAATAAATCATTAATCATCAAATTTAAGCAAACACGGGTTAAGTAGCATTTGGCAGCCTGCACTAGTGACAATGCATCAATGGCACGCAATACGTATAACTGCCAGGATAGTGTTTAATTATTTTATGAATTACGAATACCCGAGTATTTCGTGAACGGCTGATATGATTGAGATCGACGCATGCGCAGTATCACGTGCGCCTCGTCCCGTGTCTTAAATCAATGCGCTCAATAAATGCAATGGAATTCGAGACATAATAAATTAGCCAGTTCGTTACGGAATGTCATTGTGAGTAAAAATATCTTTACCATCATCTTTCATTACTACGTAGTAATATTAACTCAATGGTTGTTGAACATAATATTTCTTTTCCCAAGTATTTTCATAGCGACCTGTTGTAAGTGCCCTGCATTTAGCGGATTTAAACCTTAATTCTGTCGTATCACTAAATCGAAATAGTTATATTTCATAGGAACGCATCACACAGCTTTTACCTCCAATGCTTTTAATTTAATAATATTCTAATGATCGTTATAATTTTCAAACGCATCGCGTCGCGTTGCATCGTAAACGTGTGGGAGTTGAATATTAGTTCATTGACCTTGACTCTACGAAGTTCAAATAATATAGAAAATGCGATTGTGACGCCTGGAACGCTCAGATAACGCTCGTGCTGTATATGTAATGTAGGAGCTTCGTGAACATTTTTTTTAAAGTTTCAATTTGGAATATTACCATAAAATAAGCAACTTATAATTAATTAATTAATAAATATTGACTCTGAATTCTTATTTGTATCTTTATTTTGTTTTATCATAATAAAGACCTTTGATACCCAAGATACAGTTAGAAATATGTTTTATTAATTATAAAATTAAATATTGCTTAAAACTAAGTTTAAAAATGTAAGAGGTGGAGCCGCGGATGTCTGGTCATTTAATAGAATGAGAAAGTAAAATGTAGAGTCACAAAGAAAATATTGATTTATCTAGAAAGGGAACGGATAATTATTAACTGGAAGTCATATCATAAACTAATAAGCCGTAATTTACTAACGATTATAATTAAGTAAATAAATAACATCTATCCCTGCGTCATGATACAAGACTTGTGTTCTTAGAACCTCAAAAACCAATTTAAGTGACTCACACTATTTGTTTCGGTACGAGAATCGAACCCGCAGCCCTGCGTATCACAATCGGGTTCTTTAAGTGACACGGTTAGAGAATGTCGAACGCAACATACCATTACATTATAGAAAAATGATCTGCAAGTCTTGTTCCTTTTGCTCCCACAATGCTATGCTCAACTTAATATGTTCAATAACCATAATATCCTTAAAAATATCTAAACACCCCATAGCGTCACTTTTTATCTTATTATTTCTTCATTGTATATATTCTAAAGCTGTCAGGTAGAGATCGCTCTACCATCCATCGTAACACCATAAACTTTTACTATTTTTAAGTTAATATTGTTTTTGGTTACAATGTAGAGGATTTTTGTGTTGTATTGTATTTTTCACAATTGTTTTCTAAAATATAAGAATACATTTTGTATTATAAGTGAGTTGGTGGTTCACGTTTGAGGACAATATCCCAGTTACCGAAAAACAGTAAAAGATAAATATAGCCACTCCGATTAAGTTAAATATATCACGGGAATTTTTATAAGTATGCATTAATTTGATTAAATAAACAAATGAATTATTATATTACTTAGATAACTATTGCTTACAATTTAGCGTTATTCGTTTACAATTTAGGTATCCTATGTTATCCTACATTAGTAATTTAATGAATGGTTTTCCTATTAAACATATTGTTTTAGTATTTTGTGACTTCTTTCATACAAACAATCGTTTTCACTCTTCAGTTGAAGTAATAAGAATATTACACCATAATAGGCGATCGAAAGGGAATAAGGAATATTATGAAATTTAAAAATATTACAAATCTGTGATTATGAGTTTATTAAATGTTGGTAGAGAAATTATTTGTAGCTGTAAAAATGATAAGATGTACAACAATTTCATAATGATTAGCACCTGTAAGCCGCACGCAACTCGTGACCTTTGCGTTTTACAAGGACGTATTAGACAAATCCTAGTTAAAACATTCTGCTTAAGGGTTATCCTAGATTGTGTTTTGAAAATAAAGAATTAATTCTTGAAAGTTATCGTGAAATAGCTGAGAATACTTGATAACTTAACTACATATATATACTTTTTAAAAATTAGGTACCTAATACATCGTGTCAAAATAAGTAAACCAAATAAATAATCATAAGGAAACTATTTCTACTAAACTATTTATTTATTTAATAAGAGTACCTAACTTAATGTGCATGTTACTAAAAACGACGACAAAAAACCTCCCTACCTATAAAATATTTTTAATAGGTAGTTACTCCTCAAATAATTTATTATAACTACAGTTAATTACAAATTAACTTTCTTTTAATAGCAAATAATTCATTACCATATGTAGAAATATTAGAACTTATGAATTTCAACGAATTTCATAATAATAAAAAAGTACTTACGGCCCAAAACGTTTCCTTTCGTCGGCACGTCCATTATTTCTTTCAATACTAAAGCTACAAAAAGTTTTTCTCACAAAACACCACTGAAATTAAGCGCTCAGTTATCGCGGTAGAGCTACATGTGTGTCTCGGACGGTTAAATAAACGCTACTAAGCGATCAAGTCCACGCAACACCCTCATATCGTGTTGAAATAACTGATTCAACGCTTTTATTTACTTTATATATTAGTTTTCGGTGCAACGTGCTTGCCGCCATGTACCAAAATGCTTTACGGTTGGGGCGTCACGCTCGTCCCGTTTAAGCTTTCGCGGTACTCCAAGGTGACCTTCAAAATTGAGATCAATGAAAAGGACTTTTCTTTTAACCCCACGGGACAGATCAAAACGAAGCGTTCCTTACAAATTTCATAATGTTACTCCAATTGGACACGTATAAAAAGATAGTGTTCGCATGAACACAAACATAAGTTAAAGTTATTTTAGTACAATAATTGTAAGCTCCCCATTTGAAGTTCCCGCTTTACAGTGAGTTTTTGTGTTCTAACGCCATCTAGCAGACATTGCATTAACTGATTGAATAGTGATCGTCTGAAGTAGTACTAAGTAATCTGTGCTCTGAAGGTTTAATATTGTTAAAAATTAATTTGTTAATAAAAATTATATTTAAAATATTAAATTTTTAGATAATACGGTAAAGAACATGAAATGTATCTATTTTATTAATAAATTATTGTTGTAATATATTAATACTCTGTTGCACTATTAACGTACGTCAACTCTAGGCTGTATGGCTCAGACCTTTGCCTTTCCCATGGGATAAATCGAAAAAACAACAACAACGTACGTCAAACGACTTGACAATGTCAACAATACCCAATACCGATTCAAGGTTACAGCATTCTGAATTTTATTTTCGCTGAAATATAATAAAGATTTAAGATGATCATAACTACCAAATAAGTTATATGTATCGCAATAGATGTGCCTAAACAACTGTACCGTACATACCGTAATTAACGGTACAGTTAACGAGTTATGCAGTGAATATCTTTATCAGCTGATTGGAAGTTGAATGATGAATCTGTGAGTTTATTGGTCTGTGTTGAATACAGTGTGCTACTCCTTAGTCTGTGCAGTGTGCAGTCGGGCGTTATCGGCAACAGCCGCTCGCTTCCATCGTTGGTTGTCCGCTCGTAGTCCAGTGGCGGGGCTCGGGGGACGCCGAACGGCGAGTGTGTGTAGAAAAAGTTTAGTGTGTCATTCGCGCGGTGAAAGTCGGCAGATGTCGCGTGCCGAAACGCTAGCACTCCGAGCTATTTGCTTATACCTTGAATAAATTAATTATTGTACGTTTTCGAAAGCGTACCATGGTGTGTCCCGCGGCCGTTTTCTAAATTCAAATATTAAGGACTCAAAAGGAAGTTTATTAAATTGTTGAGGAACTCTTGCAACTGATTTAAAATGGCTTTGAAAATGGAAAAAAAGAACGATCTTGATTTTATAATGAAGAACTTATTGGCCGGAGGTGAGTTCCGTTATGATTACGTCGTCATGTTTCGATCATAGTCACTAATTCATATATTTAATGAACAAAACACTGCAACAAGCAGTTGTTATAATTTGACAAATCAAACTTGCATGTAGTCCCCTTGATTTTTGTTTTGTTAAATATTCACAGAATTTTCAAATAAGTGGAGCACATCACCTTTTCTTTTAAAAATAATATAATAGACAATAGTGTATTCTGCAAAACTAATTAGTCATTCCCTTTTTGGCTGAACTTATTTGGGTTACCTGTACCAGATTTGATAAAGTTTATTATGATTACTCATATACCTAATAGGTGGTTTGAATAATATTTCAGGTCTCTGTATTGAAGTCATTACTGTTATATTTTTTGTCTATTGTAAATACCATTTTTTTAATTATAATTATTTATTTAAAGTAGAAGTACTCAAACTTTTATCCTGTTTTAAATTATTAAAACTAAGTCAATACATCATTCTATTTAAAAAGTCAATTGTATAATTTAATTTATTCCATCTCAGAATACCTATTGAATTAGATTTCCTATTATTATTTTGAAAACAGAACTACCGCTGCATTATCACAAAGGAATAGACAGAGAATACTCTCGAGATTCATATGACACTACACTTTGTTGATTCTTCATCTATTGCCTCAGGCATTCTCATCAGTTCATGTTACTGGTTGTTGTTAAGAGAGTTACCAATTTAACAAGCAAGGGTCTAATTAAGTTAATCATTAGGGAATATAAGATTTAAGTGATGTTTTTCTGTGTCTTGTTGCAAAATTATTTTATATCAACCATATCTCATTAACAGTTAAATATGCTAAACCTTGAATACACAAAATACAAGGATATTACAATAATTATTTTCTTACAACTTTTGTATTCCAATTTCCCCAAAAGGTCATTAAAAACTGGTTTTTATATGTCCAGATTTTGTTGAATGTAAGATGAAATTGTTTTTATTTATTACTCACAAATGGCACGGGTCATGTGTCAAGGCGGTCTTATTTCGTAATGAATTTTAACTACCAGTAAAATTGCATATGGCAGAAATGCTCATAATATGTACATATTTAATTTGTTTTAAATTCATAACATTTCATTTCTTTTTTATTCTAAGACCATTAGAGAGAAAGATATGCTGCCATTGAGAAAACTGTTTGGAATCTTATGTTTAAAGTCTTAGCAGTTTTTATCTCTACCAATTTTTTTAAGCTTGTGTAATTCCAGCACTAATACAAAATACAGTCTTAGTGTTTATATTTAATAATTATTAATTACATTAATTTGATAAATAATAATAAATTTGCAATTTATTTTATTAAATTAACATCTGGATGTAAAGATGTGCAACATTATTAACGTAATGATTTCTTAAATTTACGCGAATGTGTCGCCGTGAATTTACGATCCATCCCGTGACCACGAAAGCTGTAAAGCAATCGAAACGTCGGGAAGTAAAAAAAATTAAAAATTTAACCAAATCGCGATAAAATCTGTCAAAAATAGTATTATTAACATAGTCAAAACATAATAAAACGATACTATTATTTTATTTTGTCCTAGGCGTGGCGGGCATGTGCGCGAAGACGACAGTGGCGCCTCTGGACCGAATCAAGATCCTTCTTCAAGCGCAGTCTTCGCACTACAAACACCACGGGGTGTTAGGTGGTCTCATGGCCATCGTGAAACAGGAGTCCTTATTCGCGCTGTACAAAGGAAACGGTGCGCAGATGGTCAGGATATTCCCCTACGCAGCGACGCAGTTTACAAGCTTCGAAATTTACAAAAAGGTAAAAACAATATTCATCTTATTGGGAATTCGTTCGAAGGGGTATATACCCCATATGAGTTTACATTTCTCGTCATCGGATGTCCGGTGCAGCCCATAATTCGCGTGATCGACACCGAGGTATCTTAGTAAGATCGTTAAAGGCCCAAGTCGACCGCAATATACACAAGCGTATAGGGCTAGAAGGCTAGTAACACTAGCATACTCCTTTCAGTCTCCCCCGGGTTGCGGAATGGAAGCTTAATAGCTTCTAATATTTAAAATAGGAGCCCACATGTTTTTAGTGATGTAGGTTACAGATTTTTACAGTTTACTACACTAAAGTATTGTCATTCTATGCTAGGTTAGTCTATAAACTAACTATATCTAGGCCAAAAAATATCGATCGCTCACTCCGTTACTGGGTGAAAGAAGGACTAAGTTAATGGTTTTATTGTGACACCATGATCAATGTTAATTAAATAATAATTATTTATTTATTATATTTCGTACCAAAAAGTAATCCGTCATTGTATACAATTCCTAGGAAATGTATGTAATTCCTAAAATCGCCCGGAAATGTGTAAAATAAATTACATTAGACACATTTCCTAGGAAATCTATACATTTCCTAAATAGTAATCGGAAATGTAAGTAAATGTAAGTATTTAAGATATTAATTAACATAAACTAACCTAACCTAACCTAAACTACCTACCTACCATTGGAGAACAATGGAGAATGTCACATTAATCTTGACAGGGAGCCCGAAATGAGCTTCTTGGACACCGGAAGGGTTATTTTTAATTAGTAACATAGGTAATATGAAGATACGAGTATTATAGAATTAACCGCTATGATTGTTACCTGTGATAAAAAATATTACTCTCATTTGAACAACGTATTTTATTACAGAAACCATTATTCTTATACATTTCCTAATACGATATTGGAATTGTATACAATACCTAGGAAATGTATACATTTCCTAGGATATGTATGTATAAAATAATTATTGAAAGAATATTTTATACATTTCCTAAATAGCTTCGGAATTGTATACATTTCCTAGGAAATGTATACAATTCCTAAATTTCATACATTTCCGGTAACATATATTTGTATTCTGTGGATTAAAACACATATGAATGAAATAACATACTAGCACGGATTGTTAGCATATCGATTTATTTGGTAAAAGTATTGTAAACTAGCTACGCGTTTCTAGAAACCTTAAATATTCAGTGTAAGGGTTGCAATCATTTCAGTTTTTGAGTTAGTAGTTAGTTAATGATGAGGGCAGAGGCACACGTACAGGGCATACCGCACGCCGTATCTACTGGACTATGCCTTGCCTTGCCTTGCCTCGGGTATTTTGCTTTTATGCCTATAAACTAAGGCTGACTAGACACATAGGAAAAGTATAGTAGAATATGTATAATATGTACATATTATACATATTCTACTATACTTTTGTATGGGTGTACACCCAACAGTCACATACAGATTCCTGAGCCCGTACTAAAACCGCATCTTGTGTCGTGGGTTTCAGCAACTGCGAGAAAATTTTCGGTCTCAAACACATAGGTCTGGGAGACCCGAAACAAATACCTGTGGTTTACACAAATATCTGTTTCGGTGCGGGGATTTCACAGGCAGCGTCTAACTAATTGCGCCTCAGAGGCTGTGAAATTGCCTCGTCTTTTGGAAATCAAACTTCGATACGTGCAATAGAGTGCCGGATTTTTTTACTATTAAAACCTGTAGCTAACCTACGGCCCCTCAATAGAATATATGCCGGGCCCCTGGTTTAATCTCTTACTAACTATAAATAGAATTCTTCCCAATTGCTTCAAGGGCATTGAAAAGGTCTGTTTTGAAGATTCAATTCTAACAAAACAAATATAGACTGTCTGTATGGATATCGCAAATTATTTTTATGTGCGGAAACGTGTTAATGATATTTGGGCAGAAGACTTCTCAAGATCGTTCTATAAATCGCGCGGTAATGCAACTATTCGCCAAATGTTATAATTTAGGAATTATCTCCATCGTCTCGCGCACCATATAGTTTTATTACGTTTTAGTTTTTTCCGTATAACATTAGAGTCTTCTAATAGGCCTGGATGTAAATATTAAGAGACCTGTGTTCCGCAAGGGACCCTTGTGTTCGAATATGTAATGTTTGGTAATGATTCTGAAATTATTATTACTGAATACTGATACAAAAACATTGTGACCTCTTTACATTCGGTAAATACGCATGTTTGCCACAAGTGCGTTTAATATTTTGGCAACCGTTATGATGACCCCTTTGGTACTATCTACATTTTGTCAGGAAAAATCCATATCAGTTTTTCAATACTTATTTAACTCGAACAAAGATTTTGCACATTACGGAACGAAATAGTGTTCTACACCAATTAATATTTGTTACGGCAATTTGGTTTAATAATTGCGATCAATCATAAAAATAACGATTTTCACTGGCTGTTACCGATATCTGAATTAATGACTTTCGACTTTATTCAAAGAGAGATTTAAAACCTATTTTAGTTATTGGAATTTTTCTCTCTTCGCTCAAACTGTATTCTAATGTCGTTCGAAAGATACAAAACATTCGATAAATAAAATAAAATTGGTTTTAATTTTTTGTGTTTGTGAATAAGTGTATCATAGATAAACAATCAATAAATAAACCGCAAAACTAACAGACCCATTTATTAACAATATGTCTAATAATAATCAAATAATTATTAAGAACTCATTACCACTATCTTCGAAACATTACTAAAAGATTAATATGTTCATTGATATTAAGTCAAATGCGTTTATTAATAGAACAAAAACACATCAGCAATTAAATAGTCATAATAATGTGGCGATATTGCCTCGAGTCTCGATGTATTCTAGAGGTTTTGATAGTGAATCAATCAATGAAAGACTGTTCGAACTACAGTTAAATTGTCTGATCGAAGGAGAAACTAAATCTAAACGAAATGATAGGGCCATACATAACCTCGCGCTTGTGTATAAGGGGGTAAGCAGAGATGGCAATAATTTTCAGGAACGCGCAATTTTGTGTGAGATTTTAAGATAAATACACCAAACGCCAAAAATACTAAAACGTGACAGTGTAATAGAAATATGCATTACGTAGTACAGAACACACCCACAGGTTGTGAATATTAGCATAATTATTCAAATAGCCGTGTTTATGTAGCCGGATATCGATGAAAAACTTGAAAGGCATTGTTAAGTTTTCCCAATTAATAACACTGTACATTGAAATAGAATTATTTTATACGGATTTTATCGCGATTTGGTTTAATTTTTACATTTTTTACGGGGCGGACTGACGGATAGTCCGCCCCGTGACCACGAAAGCTGTAAAGTAATCGAAACGTCGGGAAGTTAAAAATTTAAAAATTAAACCAAATGGCGATAAAATCCGTATAAAATAATTTTATTTCAATGTGTAACATTCGCGTAAATCTAAGAAACCATTATAATAACACTGTAGATATTACAATATTACGAGCGTGTTGTTAGATTGTTATTTGATACGTAAACTGTAAGTGATGTATTCATCAATAGTAAGTAAATATTGATTCAACGTTTTGTTGTTAAATAATATTTATCTATGGTCATAACAGACAACGTGTCAAACAATTCTTTAAATAGAACTCTATATTATTTTAAACAATATCAGTGTATATGTTAACGGAAATGTGTGTAATCCGTCATTGTATACAATTCCTAGGAAATGTATGTAATTCCTAAAATCGCCCGGAAATGTGTAAAATAAATTACATTAGACACATTTCCTAGGAAATACAATTCCTACATATACAATTCCTAAATTTCATACATTTCCGGTAACATATATACATCGCAATGCATGACACTAGCTTTATCTTCAATTGAAAGAGGATATGATAATGCCTAACTTGAAGCAAGAAATAGAAAAAAAAACAAACAAAAGAAAGAAATTACAGCAAAAACTGTTTACCATTAGGCGGGCTATGCTTGTTTGCCACATAAGAAGTATATTTTTTTTTAGCACAAAATAAGACTAGACTATTATAACTAAAAACTTGCAATCATAGTATAATATTTGGAGATATTTCAAGACTAGAGTATTTATTGTGATTACGAATTTCCTGTTTTTAAATACTAAAGATCCATTTCCAGAAAAATGTGACTGCCAGCTCTTTCATATATTAGCTTTACCTTTTTACATTGGCTTTTGGCCAGTCTAGTTAAATTAATTTTCTATATATAATGTCACATTTCTTCGTAAGGATTTTAAACAATAACGAACTCATTGAGATTTATTTTGCTTCCGCTACCGGGACTGATAACTGGCTTATCACAAATAATTTATATCTAATGTATTAATTATATACATTATCTTTATATTAACATTGCTCTTGAATTTGCAAACGTTGTAGGTACTTTATCATCGGTTGATTCAACTGTATTGTTATGACGGGAATTGTTTAATTTAAGAAAAGTAATCTAAATTCAATCGTTACTTTCCATATTCCTTGACTAAACTATGAGCGTATTTTTATCCCTCAATTAACTCCTTCAGGGATCATTAATTGGTCAAAAATATTTTCTCCGTTTCTTCTCACCTCAGCTCCTCACTTTATAATATGTGCGAACTCCTGCGCAAGTTTTCAGTATTCAAGAATCTGGATCCATAAGTCTATGTTGTGGATTTTTTGTCAGTATATGTAGATTCATAACATAAAATAAAATATTCTAAGTGTGACAAGATGTAGACCATAATAATTTAATCAGCTTTGTTGTCATCGTAAATGCCGAGTTATGTGTAGTAATACCCTTAATCACCTTCTTATTACACTAATGCTGTGAATATAATTACATATTGCGATTACTGCCTGTCGTTTTTTCTAAGACTTATGATGTAATGTATCCGCTACTATAAGTTAATAAATCAGCACATATACATCCATACGGTCCAATGTAGGGTCCGAGCCTTCTCTAGAATTTACAAAGTTTTAGTTCTAACTCCACCTTGGCACAGTGCGGTTTGGCGAACTCCACATACCTTTGCATTCTTACTAAGAAATCGCATGATATACACTATACACGTTTCCTTACGACGTTTTCCTTCACAGTTTTGAGTGGGCGATAATAAACTGTTGATATGACTACGGAAACCTATGCAATAGATCGGTTTCAATCACATCTTTATACGTATACTGTTTCTTCTAAGTGCATGGAGTACGCCTGCACTCCGTCCAATGGTGTCTTACTATAAGATAAAGGGGGAACTATACCAACATTGCATACCATTAATTTTTATTTTACTATTTTCATTTAGTTTATGCGCCTACTTCGATTTCTCTGCGCGACCCTAAGGTTGACTGGGAGAGAATGCCTCAGGCATTAAGTCCGCCGTTAGATATTGTATAAAAAGCATAAATAAATAAATAAACATAGCAGACAATCACACAATTATTAAATTACTTGAGTCTATTAAAAATATAAGGCAAACCTGTCACCTGTAGTTTATATATAATGTAGAACAAATATATACACCCAACAGTCACATACATATTTATACATAGTTCTGACCCGACTAGATCGAATCTTGTGTCGTGGATATCAGAAACTACGAAAAAGTTTTTGGTATTACAGAATATTAATAAACTCATGAAATTGAAAAGAAAATGGTTTTCTATTGAAACTCAACGGAATCATCATCAAATTCGCGATACCACATGGCTAAAAGATAAGTGGAATAAAGATAAACTAACTGATTGCTTATCAATCGAAACATAACTACCAAAGAGCAATTTAATACTATTAACTCTGAATATGGTATTATTAAAAACTCTAACACGGATTAATGATACATAAAACATTTTGGAAGAAAGCAACGAGACTTATGAATTCGATTTATATTTAGAAAATGGTTATATGTATATAATCCATAATTAAAATTGAAATAATGGTGAAAAGGAATTAATTAGGGGAACCGTTAATGGATGACCTAATCGAAAAGGGAAAAGTGTTTGGCTTTGTATTGTCTGCTTTACCCCAAGGGCACCTATCGATATACTCGTAATATAGAAGAGAGACCTGCAATGCTGTAGGAATACTATGCAATAAAATGTCTCGTGCCGTAATTTGAATAGAAGCCAAGATTTCTTTTTAATCAATTTAATACAAAACTACTTTGACTTTAACACGACCTATAAGCTACCTAGTTCATTTACAACGTATAGTTTGAACAATTATTAACTTTACTTAAAAGGCACATTGATACCTTGACACTCCCAACGATTTAAAGGACATTTTAAATCACTGCAATTTTAACTTTAAACCATAAAGTTTATATAACCTCTCTAGCTCGGAAGAGGAGTGTCACATAACATTATAGCCATTGGGATTCTAAAAGGCCATTATACTGGCTACTAAGATTTATAATTTCAATACCATTAGGAAAATACCGTTACAAAGCTCGGCACTCTACCTTTCATCAAGAACTCTAACATAATGGTATCAGTCCGCCCCGTGACCACGAAAGCTGGAAAGCAATCGAAACGGCGCGGCGGGAAGTTAAAAAATGTAAAAATTAAACAAAATCGCGATAAAATCCGTAAAAAATAGTTTTATTCCAACTCTAACATAAAGTAGGAGGACCCTGCCCCAAAAGTTAGACTATATTACTATAATTAACGTGTGAATTCAGAAGCTAAATATTACTCAGCTCCAGTTTGCAAATTCGAATCACGGATCAATATTTGTATAATCCACGAATATTTATTGCAGATCCGATAAGTGCATATGAAAGTACCTCTGTAAAGATACCAACGACGGTAAGTCATCCTAGTGTGGAAAAAACGGTTAGTTATTAAAAAATATATGCTTTAGATAGAGAATAGAGATACAGCGATGAATCACGAATGTATACTTACATTATATATATCTGAGTGTCGTATACGCGTGAATCTGTTTTAAATTGTATTATCAGTTTATTTATTGTATTCGACATGAATTAAACAACACGTGACTAAAATTATAATCTTTACGGCTTTGAATTTCTCTACCGTCTTTAGGTTATCTTACGGTAAAGGTAAATGTGCTCGATGATTATGAAAAGTAAGCTCCTCTGAATATTTTAATAAATATAATAAAAATCTGTTTATAATACTTTTGCCTTCTTTTATATTAGAACTATAAATGCTCGTCGAATTGTGGAGCCGATAACACCTGCGCCTACGCCTAGGGTGGTAGGTATTTATTCGATGGGTGACTATATGTTTAACAAAATAAAAAGCGAAAACAAGATTTCGTTATATCTTTTATCAGATCAAAAGAAAATTAATACGTTCACATGTGGAAAAGCATACACTATTTACATTTCGCCGACGACTGTAGGTCAAGGGCGCTTGCTGAGTCGATTATATTGAGCCGCGGCGGTTAGGTAAAACAAGCACCAAGAGGAGGAAATATTGCCAGATTTTTTGCAGCGTCAAGATCTGGAGAAATTCTACTTTCCAGTTAGAGTATTGATTTGCGACTTGTGGCTGTCTCTAAAGTGGATATGATTATGCCGGCCTGCCTATTGCTTATTTACATTACGATTAAAAACGTAAAATTATGGAGAAAGGGAATATGATTCTTAACATTTTGATGTGTTCAAATGTAGAACACATTTATGATAGGCGTTATATAATCTCTGTGAGATAAAGTAAGAAGAATAAGAAAGAAGATATTATTATGTATTAAGAGACATAAGTGTTCTACGATTAAGTAAGGATGAATAGTCTTCAAATCTAATGATATTATACATAAATACATAGGTACTTATGTATAATATCTATAACATCAACCTATAGGTACGTTCTGTTTTTAGTTCAATATTGACCTTATTTATCCTATCTAGGTACTACTATAGTGGAGTGTATAAGTTACAAAAATAACAATATTTGAAGATTCTGTATAAATTGCAATCTTGTTTGTTGTCGTCTGGACCGCCATTTTCATTGTAACGATGAATCCACGACCGTTTACAATTCATTAGCATTCAATTCATCTTTTGTTAACTAATTTGGTCTTGATAAATAACATCGCAAATATTCTCACGTATAAAGGGATTATATTTAGATTGGCACACCCATCACTTATCATATCTAAAGAAACATACAAAATTTCGTTACATTATTTTTGTTAAAGTTGTAATATTATTAAATTATCCAAATGCAACGTTTTGGAATTGATGTACGATTATAATGTCGCAATTACAGTGTCTTTGTTTATAGTAGAATATAGCATGTGGAAATTAACTCTTGGATACAAGTTCATTGACTTATATGTAGCATTGGCAAGTAAAAGTATTTAGCGCGAGAATGCTCGTCCTTACTTTGACTTAATTTGTATCTCACTACTTCGACAGAATACCTTCTTTAAAAATGAATTGTATTTCTCAATACTTGTAAAAATTATCTCGTTCATAGTTTCGTAAACAGTGCCAAAAAATGTAAACAAGTTATCATTTCATTTAACCTTTCACCCATATTAGATTTATCACCACACGATTTGGCGAGTGCTTTCAATGCTCCAATGTAAACAAAATATTGCAAATTGCAAATACTTCTGAGTTACAGAAGAGAGGATTAATGCTTCTTATTTACTCAACCTATCGGCGTCCATTGCTGGACAGAGGCTCCTCCAAATAAGCGCCAACGATCCCGGTCTTGAGCAATCCACAAACCTTTCGATACTCGCCACCTTTTTTCTTTAAAATTCTCGACTAGTTTTCAATATTTCTACCGTGGATTTATATGCTAAGTCCTTGGTCTCAGAAATGTCATGTTCAGGTTTTAAATGAATACCTCTATCAACCAACCATCTCTTTCAAAACCTCAGTCGATCCATTTACGTCTCGCGTTGACACAATCCACTCAAGTGTTTTTAGTGTCAACAAACTTCCGACGTTTAGTATCCAGCTTCAATGTTACCCTTTGTTGCATCACCGAAGGCCTTTATTTCCCGCCCTCATCCGTCCATTATCAAAGGTTGGATGTGCAATTATAATTTCTCAGCTATGAATGTCTATACGAAGTGGTTATTAGCCACGATGGAGTTATCCGTTCGTTCTGGTAAATTTTTATGATACCTACTATTGTCACAGATAGCTTCTC
The DNA here is from genome assembly GCA_949752805.1 of Deilephila elpenor. NCBI lineage: Eukaryota > Metazoa > Arthropoda > Insecta > Lepidoptera > Sphingidae > Deilephila > Deilephila elpenor. The sequence goes on from OX457110.1 coordinate 2,955,402, forward strand.
GTAGAAACTGAAACAACAATCCCTTAATTTAATAATCCTTACATTCTGTTAGACAAATAGAGCGTAAACAATATAGAAGTCCATTAGAAAATTGTCACACTAAACGACTAAACCTTAGTTTTACTTTCCACATGTGAAATATTTTAACTATTTCATGTATTGGGAACGTCAGTTCAGATTCCGATTGAGAAATGGCGGCAGTGATAGTTGTGTAATAATTACATGTAATTTCACACGCAGCAAATAACTCAAAACGCTTCCTACAGCTGACCAGAATAGTTATTAAAAAAACGTTCGTGATTGAACTCACAAAGGTTTGTGACACGCTATTTTTATTTCTGCTACAAAAATATCTGGCAGACTTAAATAAATTTACGTTTAATTAAATAAAAGTAGCAGAAACGCGGTACTCCGAATTTTAAAGAAGTTTCGTAAAAGTTACGCATTCTTATGTACATAAAACACGCATACATTCCCAAAATAAGGCAGCAGAAATGCCACATGTAATTCGCCAAACTTATAACGAACATAAGGAGATGGGGGGCGAGCTGACTTCCATACCGTGTATAAATCTAATATCTAATAATTCCATATAAGATTTTCCCTTCTGAAAACTTACACAAAATGAATTGATCAATCTAGCAATCAAAGCTTGAACATCACGTGTCATAGCCATGAGCCACTGCCACTTGAACAATAATTTTTTGATCAAATTACTAAAACTTAAACATAACAACAAAATTGTATTATTAATTATATTGATATGAACCATTGATAAAACTACCTCGGAAAATTAACCCTCATCACAATGGTGAGAATAAGCGATGTTAAAGCAGATTTGTAAGGTGGTTATTTGGGAGACCATGTAAGCCGTTATGATTGCGAGATGTGTGTGCATCACCGACAACGATGCAAACGGATGGGCAGGTGACCGACCTAGCCGGAGTGACGCACGACTATCTGCTTCCCCTGTAATTGTATAACTGAGCAATTTTATATGATAAGAGCACAAAATGAATACTATAAATGGTGGAAAGAAACCATCGCTGCTTCATGGGCTGTGTCAAAATACTAAAATATCGTGAAGTGAAAGATGAATGCAGAGCTTCAAAAAACGATGATTGATGAAATTTGTGTTTTCTTCATTAAAAATATACGCAAAATAAAATAAGTTGACACTGTTTCGTAAATTGCTTCGCGTAGGTATTAAAGAATATAATACAAATAAATTACAATAAAATCTACTTGCAATGATGCAGTGTACTTGAATAATGTTGTATGTATAACTTAATTATTGTATTAATTGTTTTTGATATACTAGACATTTATATTTTGTTATTGACAGCATTCGTGGCCCAGTTTGTTAGGAAGCCGAAACAAGATGCCACTCGAGTATTCTAACCACAAATATTTGTTTCCATTCTGGGTATTGTGAGATCAAAATTTTCGTAGTTTTTGACTTATATGTTTAGTGTATGATTATATATTGGATGTATATGTTTATTTTCTAGAATAATCTACATATCTATGTATAAATATTGAAAAAATACGCGCAATATAATGGTTACATGTATTGTTTCACATACCAATCAATAAACGATCAATCGATGGGAATTATTAATTATGGTCATGGTAGTAATGAAAATAAAATCGATCTGTTTTATAAGAAGCTATATTATAACCGTGTTTCAGTTTAATTTCCTCATGGTACTTGGCCCATTATGTAATCTATTCTATTTTAGAACACTAATGAATTCACCCAGAGTTGTATATTCCTACCAGTCAGTACCTACAGATTAGATGAGTCCATAGTCCACACAATTCCGAGCTCACAGTCAGATTGTAATGTCTGTTGACTCTTGAAGGTGTCAGAATCTACAAATATTTATTTATCATCGATTTGATATCCTGTGGAAATCGAAGAGACGACTTTTGTTTTAACATTATCTCAATTAGCTATGAACTCTTCAGCGGTATCTGCACTCATTTTGAAATAATCACTTAATAAATCATCGTCAGTTTTAGTTACTAAACTAATAGAATTGTAGTCCGAACAGATGTGTGAATTTTAAATCTATACACATAGCATTTCTGAAGTAGCTGCTTGAAATTGATTGTAGAATAAGGGCAAGCGCAGACGTGGCATCTAAAGGGATTTCTCAATACTGCAGCATTAATTTAAATCATTGAAATTTATTTCGTATTGCTACCAGACAAGTTTGATATCCTAAGTAAAGAAATAAATCCTTTGCCATGCCTTCTCGGTGTACGCAGGCCATAAGAATGTCAGTCAATTGTGAGATATGGACGATGTGTAAAGAGAGAGTGGTTTGCCATGACACCACTTCCGTTACAAACTGGTACGACCGCATTTTAGTGAGACCTTAGCGTGAGATCATCCACTACCTTATAATAGGGTAAATATTCTCATAGAAGATACCTTATGTAATAGAATCAATATGTTGCTACGTGATGTTGGTTTGATTAAGTCATAATATGTTTTGCTCTTTTTCTCTGATTCAATATCTCCTATAGCATTATTTTATTGCTATATGTATTTAAAAATTGTACTGTAATTGCAAGGATTGGTAACTTTTATGCAGATTGCTGTTTTGCTGTGATCTATGCATTTAGTACTATCTTCAATATTACAATGTTGAAACGTTTGTATAAGCAGAAAGCATGATATTCAATGGGGAAACCGTGTACTTATTACTTTTTTTATTTATTTGACATCTCGAGCTAAACAAAACGTATTCTTTATGAAGTGAGGTAAAGTGGACTTTCGATTAGTAAACCGCCAGGCGACCTTTGTGGTGTAACGGCATTAGATCCGGTTTGAAATGCTATAGCTGCACCGAGCCATTGCCAATATTTGGAAATTATATTTTGTCTATACTTTCCAATATTAACGTCTTCCTTTTTAGATGTGTTGGTCAGTCGTGTTTATTAAATGTACGCTTTTTCGTATGTGATATACGAGTAGATATCTTATTGCTACTAACCGTATGGCGTGATTGCCATGCGTAACATCGAACATATCTCAATAGCCATAACATAAAAAAAACCTTACACCAAAGCTGCTTTTGAACTCCGAAATTATCGTTTTAGGTAATGAGTTATCAGTAATTTTATTTACTAAATAAGTGTCCTATGGTGCTGCACGATTTATTTTTGGCGACCGATTGCTTTAACTTCTTTCGGTTACTACAGAACCATTTTCCGGATTGGTATTACCTTGCAAATAATATTCACGACCTCAGAGAAGTGGTAGATAATAGAAACGTTTTCTTTTGTTTTATTTTCAATTGTAGAGTTATGCCTAAGTATAGTTTGTGTAGGACTTGTAAGTTTCCTTAACGAAACCAAAACACGAAAACAGTCATAAGTTTTATGCCGAAGTGGTTGTGAATTACAAGTAAAGGTTTTCCTTGTTTTAAATATGTTGTCTGAACATTTAAAGTACAATTTATATCCTCAGAATTATTTATGTTTAATCTATTGCAAACACGTAGATAGCTTAAACATATAATCACGTTTGCATGTTGGTTTGCGGTAGTATACACCTTAGTGAATATAAATTGCCATGATTTTAACATGTACCATAGTAAGGAAGATTTATTTATCTGTACCTACCTTTTGACCGCAGTTAATATAGTATAACATGTTGGGGCCATCAATTAATTTCTTGTATCGACAGATCCCGCATGGAAAAAATAAGATGGCATTTTAATCGTCATATGCATGCATTGGCTTACAAATAAGGCGCTTGCCTGATGGTACATAATGACAACCGCACAAATACAACACTTGGATCATTTGTATTGTCGGCCTCTCCAAATAGAAAGATAAAGGGAAGTAAGACATCAGGAAGTATAGAAAGGGTATCGGACCTCAGCAAAAGCCCTATGTTTAGCAATAAAATTTATTTTTAATTGTGATGTCTTTCTTTTCAGTATCTAAGCGGCATCCACATCCCGGTAGTCCAGCACGGCGACAAGTTCGTGGCGGGCGCGGCGGCCGGCGTCACCGCGGTCACGCTCACCTACCCGCTCGACACCATCCGCGCGCGCCTCGCCTTCCAGATCACAGGCGAACATCGGTACACCGGCATCGCACACGCCGCCACCACCATGTTCCGCACGGTAGGCTAACCCATTCATATTTATGGCATAGGAATTAAAATTAAGGATAGCTGATCGTCGAGAAGTTAAGGAGGAAAAAGAAAGCGTCATCAGGTAATAATAGCCCACTGCTAAACAAGGGACTCCTCTGCAATTGAGAGTTCGATTGAGAGGAAAGAAAAAGTAAATAGAAATCTATCAAGTTTACGGAAAGGACCGGCTCTAACTGGTAAATTCTGAATTTATTTTCCTCGGTGGCGTAGTTGTATTACAGTACGGTTACAAAGCTGAGGTCTCGGGTTCGAATCCCGGGTCGGGCAAAGTGATATTGGATTTTTCTATTCATTATCAGCCCGGAGTCAGGAATTTGTGCCCGATATGGCGATAGGCTCGCCCCTTATCACATCATGGGACGGAACATGCAAGGCGAAATGTGGGTGTCCTGGTCGCCACCAGCCTACCTCCTCTGCCTACCCCTTCGGGGATAAAGGCGTGAGTTTATATATGTATTTATGTATTTTCCCAATCTATTACTTATTTCTACTCCCATTTCAACTGAAATAAAATAGACGACCCAGAAAAGATACTATTTTTAGGCCGTCTCAAACAGGTCGTTGTGGGAAGTCTTGGGAGAGGCCTGCGTGCAGCAGTAGCCTTTCTACAACTGAACATGATAAAATTATTCGATCGTTCTTCTGTCGTTGAGTCGACATACATGTTTTATTTGTCCGATTAAGTTTGTTACTAAGATTCTGGCCAAATTCCCATTATTTTTAATCTTTTGGGTTTTTAATAGATTCCTAATTTATTAATTGTCAGACATAAACCGTGATTTTTCAGTCTGCCAGATTTGTATATAACTACCATCAGTACTGACTTTACATTAATAAATAATAACTGTGAGGGCGAATAGGCTCAACCACAGGGTTCTAATTTTGCTGCCTCTGAACTAATTCCATATACGTTTGAAATATGTCAATAATGGTATGGTGTGTATGTTTCAGGAGGGCGGTATCCGCGCGCTATACCGCGGCTTCGTGCCAACCATGATGGGCATGGTGCCGTACGCCGGCTTCAGCTTCTACTGCTTCGAGTCGCTCAAGTTCTTCTGCATGAAGTACCTGCCCACCACGCTGTGCCGCAAGTGCGAGAGGAATACAGGTAGATAACACAGTACACACACTATAAAGTATCGTGTTTGGGTTCAGTCAGGAATTTCACACCGGGATGCTCCAGGGATTTATGGGTTTTTAGACACAGTAAAACTGCAGCCATGTGTAGCCATGACATATCTTCATAAAAGGACGAAACCTCTATTCCTAGGGGAATCAGTAAAATAGTTCTGTGCTTACTTATTGTCTATGGTCGGACACCACAAAACGAAGAAAGAGGAAATTGGCTATTTGACTAATTTCTGAAAAGTGTTTTAAAGTCTAGATATAATCACTCTTTATCTCTTCAAACTATTAATTTATTTTTAAAGAGTTGTTTATAACGAATAAACATATTTTTCAGTTTTATCATCATATATGTCACCAAAACGGTAGGTCACGTGACTTTGAAAAAGTTACGTCACGCTTTATAAATGGTGAATGATCTTAGTGGCAGAGATGAATGAAAATTGTAAATCGTGACATCACACGCTGCACAATGACAGCTTGTCGTGTTTTGTTACATTTAATCAACAGATAAAAAATGGCAAACTTATTTTAGACAATTTAAATATTTATAATTTAGATAAATGTAAATAAAAATACCTATAATTATTGTTTACCAAAAAGCTATCATATGCAACACATTTTATAATTTATTGCCACAACAGTCAAATACCCAATTGTCGAACGTTTCTTTGAAAATAGTTGCTTAGTATGTTTGATAAGTATATTCAAGAACGTTATTATTCAAGTTAATTGCGTTATCATAATTTCTATTTATACATACATAACGAACCAACTCTAGTAATTTATACCATACGATGTTTATACAATTAGATAATCAGCACCCTCCAAAGGCGACGCACGCTCACTGTACAGTGGTAGGTCATTCACCCAAAATACCAATCAGCTGTTTACTTTGGAGATCTTTAATTACAATTAAATTGACCTAACCTTGAAGGGAATAACGGGATTTGTGTCACATAATGGATAGCTCGAATAATATGTTATGCGATATATTAGGCTGTATTAATGTATGCACTACATTGATAATAATCCAGCGAATACACATCCCACTGTAGGCCTCGGGTCTTCTCTACGATTGATAGAAGTTATTCCATAGTTTACCACACTGCCCTTACATGAACATTAGTTAATATTGTGTGTGTCGGTGTGGCAGGCGGCCTGGTGCTGACGGTGCCGGGTAAGTTGTTGTGCGGCGGGCTGGCGGGCGCCGTGGCGCAGTCCATCTCCTACCCGCTCGACGTCACGCGCCGCCGCATGCAGCTCGCCTGTATGGACCCGCACACCGCCAAGTTCGGGTACGTACACACCAGACTAACCACGAACACTGATGTACTACATAACCTTACCAACACTAAGAGTAAATTTACAAGGTAGATTCAAACTCATTAACATAGACACAGACTCCTGTGCTTGTCCTTAATTTCATAAAAATTATAGGTACACAGTGTCAGATTTGCCATATAACAGTCGTAGTTTACTCGGGGCACCTAGTGCTAGTCCTTTCCGCGGGTAACTTTGCTCGTCACAAATAATAGCAAATACCTGGTAGCTTCATGCACAATAGTGTTCCGATTTGTTTTTACTCGTCTACTAAATAAGGACCCAGCACTTACTTTATGCGGCACTGGTCATAAATGCTACTGATGCCACCCATATTTAATTTAGATCATTCCTGTCCAAAGATAAGATAATAGGCGAAACTATCGCCATGCCATGCCGCGGCTGAGCTAAAAAGTTTGTTTAAAAATTCCTAAAAATAAATTTTACTTAAATAATACGTTACACAAAACACCCTCTAGATTACAATATTACACCTCGTAAATAAGATGCTATTAGATGTTATCAAATCCCCGTTGCGTAATTACCGCACAGAATACTAAATTACCGCCTCTGTCGTTCTTAGCCCCCTGGAGTTGCTAAATTAGAATTTTGTAATGCAACGTTTTTTGGAAACATAGAATTAGAATGATTGTGTGAATTTTTAGAATGTAATTTTAGTACGTTTATGTTGGTTGCCAGAATTGTTTAGACAAATATTATAATAGAAAATTAGAAGTACATAGTATCTACTTGTAAAATTACATAAGTTTTTAACGTTCGAACCGTGTATTTCCTAGGTAAATTTTGCAGGGACCGAAACCGGTATCGAGAAAACCGTAATTTTTAGGTTACAACCGAAACAAAAAAATACCGGTATTTTAAAAGGTAACCCTTATCCACCATCAATCATTAAATTTGACAGATTTTACCGGTATCATACCGGTAACCGAAATAAGCATTACCTTTATGTTACACGTGCCGTCGGCATAAGTCAAAGCGCGGGCCTCAACTCAAGGCCGCCGCCCCGGCTGGCGCATGGGTGCATGTTGCAACTGGTACTGACGCGTCCTTTGCGATTTTTTTTCTTAATTGAAATTTCATTCAGTACGGTCGCGAGTGTTGAATTGTTTGTTTATTTGATTTCTATCAAGTTAAAAAAACGAAGCGATTGAAATGTCTTTCTAGACATCGCCATCGGCTGACTTTGTATTAAAAATTGAAAATAGTGGTTGCCATTTTGAAGTTTTTAGTTATTGGTCCGATCGATCTCAAAATGGAAGTCTGGGTGTCCCTATGACTCAGTGATCCAAATTTTCTAATATATCTTCCATGTACAGACATCGACCATTAACATTTTGATTATATGTATAGATGGCTTTTTGTTCTCTTAAACAGTCAAAATTTACTAACGAAATTGTGTCTCGTTTTTTTTTATACTGGCACGGCATAGAGACTGCATTGCATCTGGTGGTAAGTGCTAATGCCGCCCAGAATGGTATCAGACGGAAGTCTCATATCATTCCATACAATCATGCCGGCCCGCTGAGATGCCTCTTTACGCTACGGCGGAAGGACCCAGGATTATAGGAAGGAGGGAACACGTGTGATGGCAAACCGTTCCATAGCTTGACTGCGCGGCAGAAAAATGAATAAGAGAACCTTTTGGTTCGCGCCGAGATGGATTGAATAGTCAAGCTATGGCTCCGCAAGCCAGCGCGCGTGGTTCTGTTAAGGAAAGGAGAGGAGGGGATCAAATTGAACAATTCCTCAGAGCATTCGCCATTGTAAACACGGTAGAACACGCTTAGAGAGGCGACATCCCTCCGTAACTGTAGCGACTCTAAGTTGCCTGCATAATTCACAATGCGGATGGCCCGCCGCTGCAATCCATCCAAGGCATTGAGCAAGTACTGGGCGGATCCATCCCAGAGGTGCGAACAGTATTCCATACCCGGCCGAAACTGTGCTTTATACAAGTTGACCGGGCGTGAAAAACCGACGCACCTTGTTCAGAACCCCAACCCTGCGGGAAGTGGCAGATATTACGCCTTCGATGTGATTCCTTGGATCGAGATCACAACGGACATCCATTGTCATTCCGCATTGAGAGGGGAATACCCTGAAGAATGGGGAGCGGAGAGAACGGGGATTTTTTGCACGTGAACGCACACACCTGGGTTTTCCTGGCATTGAACTCAACCATATTCCTGGAGCCCCATGAAGAAATGAGACCCAAGGACCGATTGAGCTCAATGACAAGATCCTCGCGCCCACTTACAGTGTCGACCCGGCAACCTGGGGGCCCATGGCAGTATCGCCCATGAACCGTGCTGTCATCTGCATAGCAATGAATGTTGCCAAGCGACAACATATCATTGATATGCAGAATAAACAGGGTGGGCGACAGCACCGAGCCTTGCGGAACTCCTGCATTAACCGACATGAACGCCGAAACTTGTCCGTCAACGACGACACGCATTATACGCCCATGCAGAAAGCCAGAAATCCACGAACACAAGTTGTCGAGCAGACCGTATGCCGGAAGTTTGGACAGTGCTGGACGGCAGAAGTTAGATTGCACGGCCCTGGCCAATCTCCAATAAGCACGACTGCTAGTTGGGTGATTGGCCAACGCTCGCCCAATCCTGCAAACGCGCTGCGAATCCGCTCTAACGTAGGCCTTCTTGCAGGCCTTGGCGGCTCGATTATAGGCTTCCTTGAGGGAACTGATATTAGGATAATTCTTAGCGCGGCCCCTGATCCAAGCGCGATACGCCGCCTGTTTGTCACCGACAGCATCGGCGCATGCACGATTGAACCAGGAGCCTCCACGGCCTTTACTGATCTCAGATGAAGGAATGTAATATTCCATTCCTAGTCTGATTTCGTCAGCAATAGCGTTGGTACTCGCAGAAGGATCTTTTCCTTTAAAGCAGCGCTGCCGCCAAGGGATAGATGCGAAATATTCTCGCATGCTATCCCAATCCGCCGACAAGTAATGCCAGACCCTAGCTTAACCTGCACGGGATGTGGAGGTGAAGCGAACGGTACCAAGGACCGAACCAGGCAGTGATCGGAAGTGCCCAAAGGAGCACTAACGGTCACACTATACCCGGCCGGGTGACTCGCCAGCAGAAGGTCCAGCAGAGACGGCGCATGACTCGCCACATCCGGGATCCTGGTGGGCTGGTTCACCAGTTGTGATAAGTCATGTGTGAGAGCGAATGCATAGGCAGCTCCGCCAGCATGATCGGTCTTGGAAGCGCCCTACCATAATTCATGATGTGCGTTAAAATCCCCCAAGACCACCATTTCCGCTGACGGGAACTGCACCTGCGCGTCATCTGCCGCCTGGCTAAGGTATCTGTACAGCCGAGTCATCTCATCGTCCCCATTGTGTGACCTGTAGAGGCACACGTAGATGCGGCTCAGGGAACCAAGATCCACGTGCACCCACAGTGCGGGGAAGGAGGGGTCCTCCATGCAGCGCAGACGGCGACAGCAGACGTCCGACCGAACATACAAGCATACCCTGGCTTTTGGCTTGAAGTTTCCTTCAAGCGAATAACCGAGGTACATTAGGTAAGAATTGTCGGCCGGACAACGAATCTGCGTCTCCGTCAAGAAGAGCAAAGCAGGCCGGGCCGTCTCAAGAAGGTGGTGGACGGCATTAAGGTTTGTATGGAGTCCGCGGATGTTGGCGAACTCCATAGTGAACGCGGTGGTGGGGTTATACGCCGCTGAAGGACCTGCTTTCTTTTTGTGCACTGTCATGAAGCCTGTGTGTAAGAATTCAGAAGGCCGAAAGAGTACAGGGACAAGGGAGTTGGCAGCGCTAACTCGCGCGCCGGCCATCGGATTTAGTATGACGTGAATGCTCAAGGTCATTTGCTCGGAGTAAGGCCTTATTTAAAATTTTAATGTCTTAAAAGTATCGGGAATTTGTACTAAATTATATCATTTATGTGAATTTAGGTATCTATCTATTTATTTATTCAATTGAAAAGTCGAAAGCTAATTGCATTAATCAATTTTTTAAAACTAATTATTTGGTATAGTAACATACTGTATTTAAATAAATCAAACATAATAAAAATAAGCAACAACAAAAAGGATAAAACAACAAAATATAGATTTGAATGACAATAATAATATTAGATCACAAAAAATAAATATAAAATAATAACATTAAATAATATCAACTGAGATATAAAAATATCTTTCTTCTATACGTACAGTGTACAGTATGGTACTACCACATATAAGTTTATCCTTTACTCATTTCCTTTTATTTTCAACACAATTACACCGCAAAAAGTGACCCGATTACATTGATTATACGTAAGTCGTAAAGAACACAAGAATGATATTCGTCTGGTATGCAATGGTGAAACTATTTTCTACGCGATACTCCGTTTCTTTCTTGCAATCAAGGACATTTTTCGGTTACCGGTATTAATACGGTAATCTTATTTAAGGGTAACCTTTATAATATTGGTTATCGTAATAGCGGTTACCTAAATCAGAAAGGTAACCGAAATTCGTCGATACCGGTACCGTAATGCATAGCGGTTTTCGGTCCCTGAAATTTTGAAATACTAAAATCTTCTTTAAGATTAAAATACGTTTAGCACCCCGTCTTGTCTTTTACATACATAGATAAACTCCCGCCTTTTTCCCAGAAGGGGTAGGCAGAGGTGCTACTAAGTCACCGTTTCGGTTGTGTTCCCGCGGTGTGACAGGTGGCAAGCCTATCGCCAAATCGGGCACAAATTCTTAACGCAGCGCCGGGCTGATAATTATTAGAAAAATTCAATATCACTGCCCGACCTGGAATTCGAACCCGAAATCTCAGCGTTGCTATCGTACCGTAGTACATATGCGCACCCGAGGCAGTCTTATCTTTTCAAATATCGTATTTCGGTGATATAATTCGCACGATTATAATTTGTAATACCACATAATATTATTTAATACGACCTAAAATCCCGTTTGAATAAAATGTTTAACTTTAAACTGTCTGTTCTGTGGCAACTGTTAACCTTTTGCTTTTCTATATATTTTGCACCCTGTATACTTATAATAGCGCTGTTATTTAGATTAAATCAAATGAAATTTGTTCATAGGTTTCTAAGCAGGTAATGGCGGCAGGTCATGTTGGTAACGACGTAGCTAACATATTAATTGTTTGTTTGCATGTGTCTTGCACGTGGTGTTGGCAACACTAACAGGAGGTTGGTTTGTGTTTTCAGATTACATTTGTTGTTTGTTTCTAAGATCTTGTTCAGTAAGGGCGAATTACGCGCGAAGAGCGAGCTCTTACTGTCTCTAGAAGCGTTGTTCGCGCCCAGCATTTCGCCAACGCACGTATGAATTCAAGCGAGTAGATTCGCGCATAATTCGCCCCGTCTGTACAAGGTGTACAAATATAGATTGCACGATTGCTTTTAGACACGTGTTAATGTCGATAGATCAGAGACAAATCGACGTTGTCTATGTACAGTTATCTGTCAAAGAAATGGCAATCTTGTGTGTGCGAGTTATCGATAAAGTATTCAAAACTCGTACGAAAACGAAGTATACTTTATTAATTGGTTTTATTTTCTCGCATAAATTATGTAACCATAACTTAAATGTTGTAATCCACAGCAACGGCATGGTGAAAACACTGACGCTCATATACCGCGAGAACGGTATAATGAAGGGTCTGTACCGAGGCATGAGCGTGAACTACATCCGAGCGATCCCGATGGTGGCGACCTCCTTCTCCACATACGAACTCATGAAACAGCTGCTGCAACTCGACACCGGCATGAAGGTCTCGTAGGGCGACGTGTAGTCATTTAGTATTAAGGAGTTGTGATTTCGAATTTCGTACAGCCAAGCTATAGGGTTTGTCGGACACGCGTTACGAAAATTAAATTTTAAATCAGTATTTCACAGATAGCATCAAAATTCTTTAACAAGATTGAAGTGCGGAATAGCCTTTGGAAGTGTGTGATTAGTCAGTTATAAGGCAGTGGACATCGTGAATCATTTCCCACCATGTCACTTTTTGTTCAAAAAGTTTGCCGCGCACTGTAATTGCCTTTGATACATTTTTAAAATGATCCAGATGGCAGCACATGTTGATAACGCGTGTTCGACGTATCCTAACTTTCTATTTTTGCAGTGAACTGCAATTTGGTCTGTTATACTTAAATTTTGTTGTTTTTAAGATTTGTTTTTGTTTGTTGGGCTTAGCCAATCTTTTATTTCAACAAATTGCATTCCTTTTTAGCTAAGAATATGCCTTATGTCACGCGTAACGATATATAACATGTAACAAAATTGTTTATAAGTGTGTTATGTGTATATTGAAGGCAAATTTAATATTCTCGATCAACACTTAATGCTTATTGAAATAATGCCTAGTTATGGTCAGTTTGTGACTAATTCACGGCGTATTTCATTGCTATTTCTTTTTAAATACCCATACATAATTTCCATTTAAATTTTATATTTGTTACATGTTTAGGAATATAAATATTCAATGGCACAGTATTTTCTAATGCGTGAACAGTATTTCAGTAATTATCTCGTACAATCATTTCCAGACTAGGTCGTGGTTTAGATTAATTGTAAGTTAATTGCGTCAGTCTTGTATTATTTTGTAATGGAGATCTAAGTTTTCCATATAAAAATGTATAAATTATTAACTTTATCATTTTTGTTAAATTGCAGGATTTTAAAAATCTAGAATTTTGCTTCAAACTATTAGAAATTTGTCTTTTACTTTTTATGTAATAATTAAAGTACCAATTATGTCTTAATTGTATGTCTTATCTTCAAAGTGCAAATAAGGATTTAAAAAAAGTTAAGATTTTCATTGTAATTACATTTTGCTTAGATTGTAGATTATTCAGTGACATCTTAATCAATTATAAATAATACAGGGCTCACATTACAAGTACATACAATGTATTTATGACAATTTAGGATAACGGATGAGGTAATAAAGTTAAGACAAATGTTGCGAATGAAGTTTCATTAGAGGTGAAAGCGCGAGGCTAAAATATTATGCATAAGTTGTATCCATTCCCTAATATAATTTTAAACGATTTATTTCGTGGTTTCTGGGCTACCTCTTCAATATTTTACACACTGCCTTACAGCACTACGCATTTTTTAAGTACCAACTATTAGCAATATTTTTGTCACTACACTAACTCTAAAATAAATAGAAAATATAAATTTACTCATTAACTAAGAGTACTAATGAACCGACTCATGGGTACCTATTTTTAACCGACTTCAAAAAAAGGAGGAGGTTCTCAATTCGACTGTATGTTGCTTTTTTTTTTATAAGCAACTGATTATGGTGAAAGATTGTAATAAAATATATTTCAATTACAAAGACTATTTTTGTTGTCGGTTTTGATGAGTCTGTGTTTAAGTACATTTACGTTAGCATTAAATTATTTTGTACATTTGTATAAGTTAAATATTTATGATGATATTTTACCCATGGATATTAAATTGGTATGTATTATATTAAATTGTATCAGCACCAAAGATACAAGAGTTTGTATAATCCCTTTTAAAGGAAAATATAACAAGAATATGATATTTATGATATAGAATTTTCATTTTACCTTCCACAAGATTAGTTTTTATTTTTCAAAACATTTATTTATTTGTATATCCTTTAGATTTAATAGTTTCTTCAACATCAAGCAGCGCATCGCGAAATCAATAAACGGTGAGGTCAAAGAAAAATCCATTTTTTACAATTATTTTTATTTATTATCTAAGTCTATTCAGTGGCATAGTATAGATCGCAAGAATAAATTATAGAAATCGTTTTGTGTTTACATTATTATTGCCATTATGTAGCTATTTTCTGTTTTCAATACAACGAACATAAATGGCGGTTTATACACGCACGTTTATACAACACGCCGCGTACAATATGTTCAACATGATCACTCGCCAGTGTATATCGCCTTGCAGTTTGCCTGGAAAGCCTTAATTTAATTTTATTCGAGCGTCGATCGGGTGAAATAACGCCAGAAGCGGAAACCAACCTTGTGCAATGTGTTTAGTCCTTATTTATTTCACACTAACGAGGCTCGGCATCATTACATTTTTTTTTGTATTTTTTTCGGACATATAATTATTTTTACCTATAACTTACTTAATACTTATTTCAAACAAACGTGTGGCTTCAGATGTCATTGGTGGGAAGTTATTTGTATTTAAACAGTACACACGCGTTCTCATTACAATATTGGATCATATAAAATAATTATAACTATTCCAACCATAGATGTATGGTAGGTACAAGTTTTCAAACGAGATGGCACCGACAAAAGTCTCTAGTTAGCAGAGGTTCAGTACACACTCATCAATATTCACTTTTGCCAGTAAACTATATCAATAGAAATGCTTTAGGTGTAAGGAAAACGGGGCATCTCCAACATTCCCAAAACTAACAATTTAACGTAATTTTCTTACAGACGTAGTTACATGTATACTAGATAATAATTTGTATAAAATAATTGTCAATTTGCAAAGGACTCACTACAGCGGTCTCCGTTTATAAAGTATTGCCACTTGCTCGCCTTAGTGTTGTGACTACAGAGTATAATTACGTGAAAAAATATCCAAACTTATTTTAAACGAACAATACTTGCCTTGATCTTTAGGTATGTACACAATTACCTAAAATTAATAAACGTAGAATATGAACTTAAAGCTCCACACTTGCCAAACACTATTTCATGTCGTACAGGTACTGAGGCAAAAACCGATACCAACCAATTTAGTACTCACGAGACGCATTCGCATGCATTCGATACGGGAAGATTGCACTGGGATACACTATGTCCTAATACTTTTAAACGTAGTCGTCACAAGAGAAAAAATAAAAGACAATAATAATTATACTAAATATTACATATAATACCATTATCTCGTAAAATTAAATGCTTTCTATCGATTTAACCGTTTTAGTGTCGACTCCACCTGTAATCGTGACCTGTATGTGGCGTGTAAAACAATTATTATACATAAAAAAAATTGACTATGCGACAGTAAAAATATTTAATTGTTCAGGCGTAAAGAAAATACAAATGATTACACAATTTTGGCTTACAAATTGAACGGTTACAGTAAAGTCGCTGTCTAATCGCCCCAATGAAACTCAACAATATGGTCACGTGACGCGATGGCGCCGCGGCCTGCAGCACTCGCACTACTCGCACAAGCAACGCGGACTCGCAACTCGGGAGGCGCGAATAGAACCACTGAATAACGGACGCCGCGCCATCGCGACACTGACATCGGTGAATGTGTAATAGTCACCAAAGATTATTATGATGGTATGTCCATTGATCAATCGATGGTGACTGACGGATGCGAAATAAAACCACCTTGTGAGCAAAACGACGCCATTTAATGAGGTTTAAGAGTCTTTGATACATAAACTGTATAGATACAATAGTAATGTCGCACTCCGGGCGCTAATAATGAACATACCAGCATAAACGGCGCACGGGCGTATGCAGTGTACGGGCAAGAACCTAACTTTGCGACTGGTGACAACCACTTACACAACACGCGCCGCCCCCTCCCCCCTCCCCTCCCCCAGCGCCCCGCCGCACCCCCGCGCCACCTCGCACACACACCAGCCTGCGTCACTACTGTCAAGTCATTAGTGACGTAGGCTAATGCCGGCTCACTCCGGACACGCATTCTACGCACACGCAAGCCACTCACCACATCACGCACACTCCGCGTTCCCCCAGTCGGTTGATTCGGCGAGCGACCAACAAATTAAAACAACCGACGACACCAACAATCAAGGGAATAAAAGCATATTACGCAACAACGGGTTGTAATGACCAACATAGTTACATTGTGAGATTGAATAAAATTGCCACCGATACCGATGGTTAATTTTAATAATGAATAGTTTCGAACGCTCGGTTTCCAATAGGTACGAACGGCCCATACATAGAAAAAAGTAATAAAAGTTAAAAAGATAGAAGACACACTCGAACATATTGACTAAACACTAAACCACTCTCACGCGCAGACATACCGAGTTACAATGGGAAATATGATAAACAAAAGACGTTCGTACAGTGGCCGCTCATGACATTCGTGCAGCGACAGGTGGCGTGTGGAGTGCGTGCGGTTCAGACGTTGGCGAGCCAGTGTGCGACGCGCAGCAGGCTCTCGAGGCGGCGCGTGCGCTCGCGCGGCGGCGGGTGCGGCGCGCGCGGGGCCGCGGGGGGGAGCGGGTGCGGCGCGCGCGGGGAGCGGCGGCGCCGCACGCCCCGCGCGCCGCGCAGCGCCCCGCACTCCTGCTTCGTGTGCGCCTCCGCTGCAACAACACCATATTTAAAGATACCCAGTGAGATGTTCCCATAACGTCACCGCTTTCATTTAAAATATAATATTAACATCCTTAATTTACACATTATTTTATTATATTTTGACATAAGTATTTCTATTCATGGTGTTTATATTATCTACAGTTCCACATATATAACTTTGCTTTTGGAAAAATAAAATAATAAAACGATAATAACTGGTATGTTACAGTGTCTAATTCCTGTTATCTACAATCAAACAATGTAGGTATACTTACATGCAACCTACATGAAGTAATCTGGCGTCCGCCGTGTGACGTGCGGCTCGCCGCGTCGCGGAGCCGGATCGAACTGAAGGCTGCAAACATTAACACAAAACATATTAATATTATGTACTACTAATAAATAATATATGTTTATCTATGTCAGAGATGTGGTCATAAAACTTAAGTATCCACGGAATTGCGACTCGAAGTCTTTATGAAAATTTGATTAGTAAAATCAAATTTTATCGTCAACACTTTGCGCTGATAATCATACCACAGTGTGATACATCAATGATATTAGAAAACACAACAACTTTACGGATGTAATTAAATATCATTAAAATTACAAAAACATATTTACATTACAGATTAACTGTGGCTTATAATGTGTTTTGTACTTTTTTTTTGTATTGTATATTCTGTATTGTGTTTTTCGTTTGTAATTGTGTTCAATAAACATTTAAATAAATATATTTAATTAGTTGCTACACAAAAACTACCTTGATAAATGGGGCCATGTGAAAGGAGCTTTAGAAAACAAATTAATGACGTAATAAAGTGTCATCCCACGTAATAATAAAGTAATAAAGATACTCACAATGAGTACTTAAGCGCATCATCCAATTCCATAATGGCAGCTTGATTACCACACCTGAAACAAACGGAAACAATCATTTAATTATAGTCATTATACTTTGTGCGTTAACAATAAAAAATACATGAGTAGTATCCTATGTTGTGTGATTTTATAAAAAAAAATAAAGGTTCTAAAGACTTATAACGCTACTTTCAATCATTTACCTTTTTATCAAGTTTTGTAAATGAATCATCATGTTGGGCAACTGGAAATTCGTCATCAAAAGCCCGTTTCTCTAGAGATTTGATCGCAACAGTGACCAATCAGTACTATAAATATTTGAGTACTAAAAGGAGAAATAAATACCATAAAAATGAATTTATATCGGCGTCAGAAATGGCGCTTATATGAAGTTTCATAATCGATTGTTTATCTAAACGTCGCGTCGTGGAGTACGTGCGATATCACCGATTGACCGATATAAGCGTGCGTTTCTCACGAATTTCTCCTTTGTTTGAAAAAAGGTAATGAAAATCTTTATCTGTTATAGACTGTAGTTAGTAACCACCGTAACTAACGTAATTTTTGGCTTAAGAAAATTCGGTGATATAAAATTATCCGGACACAAAAATGTGACCAATTTGTCGTAATATTAATTTATGTTCTACATTTTTAATTATTTAAAACCAAACTTTCTCCCCAACAACCTCGTTCTCATTATAAAAAACTCAATGAAACCATATTTAGAAAACAACCTATAATACGACCAATTGTTTAGTATCAGCCCATATAGGTCCCACGGCAGGGCACGAGCCTCCTCTACAATCGACAGTAACCACAATTGGTTACAGAAAAACAAATGAAAATAATATCCGCGGCAGAATTTATGTAAAACAGACAAGTTTCAATTGTTGAACATTAGGTCTCGACCTCGCCGGCGAGATCGCGCCAACGTACGTTCTACACTTTTGGAGCTAACGACGAAGGTTACCGCAAATACTTTATACAATTGCGTGTCAACCCATGTACGTCCCACTGCAGGGCACGGGCCTGGGATTGTAGAGTATACAATCGAGGGTACGATTGAGAGTGGTTAGGCCATATAGTCCACCACGCTGGCCTAGTGCGGGCACAATAATTACTATACAAATTAATAACACTTAAAAATAAAAATTTACACGACTCGCATGTTTGTTAACATTATTAAGGAACCTTATTTGTATAAATATTATATTATTTTGTTACATCTCTGTTATAACATGTATTAACAATGAAAATGTTAATGTTAATGTAATTTGTTTTAGCACTACCAGACACGATAAATTTCACACGAAACAAAAATATTTTTTGTTTTGTATTGACAGAAAATGAGTTAAGTTAACTATTTAACTCTACGTTAAAAAATCCCTTGCAATCGAAATTACAAATGCAGTCCAATTCCAAATATTTTGAACACGTAATTAAGTTAACTTGAATAACAATAGTCGTTTTTCTAAATATACATTATATTTTGTATGACTTCATCAAATTATGTAAATAAAACAAATTATTCTTCTGTCGAACGCACCGTTTCATACATAAAAGCATCAAGAGTGCTCATTGCCAATGTCACAAGCGAATTATTTTCGTAGTGTGTCATTGACCTTAGTTTTTCGTAGGAAGAATAATAAACACTTATCGTGATCCGGATACAAGTCAAACTGACTGTTATGATTACTGTAAATAGTGAGTAAAACTTTAGTTTGTTGTAATTAAGTAGATTGCATAAAATTTCGATAGTTCTACCTAAATAATTTGTAAAACAAATCGAGTTTGTCTATTACGTCATCGTGTATTTAGAACATTTTTTAAATTAGTTATTGCTATGAACATTAAAGTATTTGGGTAATATCACAGTTTTCACTCATTATACGACCGAATCGAGCTGTCAACAATGGCTATTCAATGTGATAGTAAAACAAACTCATAATAATACAATGAGCGACTACTACGCATCGACTTGCAAACTTTTATTTAAACAATAACTCATTCACCAAACAGTATAAATTCATAGCATCATAGTAATCTTATTTATAGCGCGCAGATAGTGACAATGTCGATTAATTGTATTTGTATATAAATGCTTTCAATGAACACTGCAATTTAATTCAAGGTGTATTATTGTTATGGCGCCCTCCTGCGATAAAATGAAAAATAAAAAGTTAACATCTCCACGTTTTGTTTATACAAATCACATGATTTACATAAAACATTGTCAGAATAATGCGCGAATACGGTTTGGAATTTTTATTTATTTTTTTATTGGGATTGTCTGCACCTAAAGGTAACTACAGCAACGTTCGTACCAAATCGCCTGGCGACAAACGATCATCTCTAGATAGTCCATGTAATTAATATCGACGGGTCAATATTGCATTATATGTAAGCAGACGAGCTAATGGCCACCGCCGATCTTGGACCTTGTCGAAACCAGATGCATAGACATGCCTTTACCCACAAACCACCCCTTGCTTAGTAACAACTTTACTAGAAGCACCCAGGATCACTTTGTAGTATCATTACATCATGTTAGTGAATCTATTCTTCGTATAAATAATCATTAATTACACTTGTAAAGGTAATAAGTAGTACTCAGTACTCACCTATAGCAGTAATTGGGCGCTGAGAAAATAGTGACGACATTCCTGTCGTGGCACCAGTTGTAGCCCTCCATGACGAGCTGGTGCGCCCGCGACACCAGCGTCAACCCGTTGCTGTGGTTGAACGTCTCCGAGATGTCCTGCCCGAACGTGTAGCCCGCGCCACGCGGCGATATACCCCATCCGCCTCTGCACCAATATTGCAATGTTATAAACATGCTGATAGCTTAAAATATTCACGGCCTTAATCATAGACAGTTTTAAAACCTATTTTAGTTTATGTTTTGTCTTCGTCACTCAAACTGAATTTAAAAGTCATTCGAAAGGTACAAAACATTCGATAAATAAAATTTTGTCAACGTAATTTTAAGCTCGTATTTATCTAGTTTTCGAAACATGCTTCTTAAGCACACATCTTTTAGTCTAATAGAATATTCAATCGTGTGATAGAAATGTTGAAATATTTTACATAATGAGAGGAAGAGATAATTCTTAAAACCAAGATTTTACATCATAATGTATTGTGAAATGTAGTAAAAAAATAAAAAAAATAATTGTTAAGAGTTGATTTTAGACAACTTAACATTTTGAGGAGCTTGAAATGAAGGTATAAGGTAATGTTATAAGGAAAATGGGTTTCATATTAATAACAATGTCAAGTGAATTGTGTAATCATGACATCACAAAGTGTTGTGGTAAAATAATACGTTGCGTCTTTAAACGTTCCAATCAATCTTTAAATGGACCATCGTAATACAAAAAGTCAATTATTATGCAAAACGTGTAAATTCGTACACTGCTTTTATAAGGATGTTTCAAGATAACCAATAATACCATAAAGAAACATATTTTATATTCTTTAATACAAACTAATTAGCTTAGCTTCTGGGCCACTACTTTAACTAGTTTCTTCTCGTATGCGATTTTCCCAACATTCCAAATAATGAATCATAATTGTTATGAGGATAATATTTACAATTATTAACTATAAATTATAATGCTTTGCTCAGTATGAAGACATAAAATTCCACCAGCTGTTATTTTTAAATCAATCAAATAATAATTAGTTATTATAACAATATGTTTACCCCCATAATTATCATTTTATTAAAATAATTTTAAACTTATATTACGTAAATTCAGTTCGCAAGGCGTAAAATTTCTGTATTGCATGCAGGGGCGATAGTAACAGACTACTTGGGTTACTGAATTCGATATGATAACTCATACAAATGGCGCCACCTAATTATGAACGAACCGTGACCAACGGCCGGAGCAATTACGCGTGCGAGGCATTCTTATATAACTGCCGATATATTACACCGCAGAAGTCATGTTTGCCAACATCAAATTTGACTCGAATCTACTAGTATTTGACTGTGTTAAGAAAAAGGTTTTATATTTTATTCTTCTCTTCGTTTTATCATACATCATCTATTTGCGAGTCTATATCATGCAAACGTTGACAAATAGGTAATGTTTTAGGGCCACTTTCATCCAGGCATTTCAATGCTGAGTAAATGCTTCTCTAACTTCAACCCACTTAGCCACTCAGTTTCTATCATCCATCCCGAACCATTCTTCGAAGAACATAGCTCAATACCCCGGTACTCTTCATTGCACAACACATCTTCTCTCTTTGTAGTCCGTTATACTGCCTAGGGCGTAACTTTTACATAAAGGGTAAATGTACAAACCAATCGAATTCAAAAATGTCTGACCTCAATCCCTTCACACGTACACACACCAGTTCCTTTACATCATAATTAGCATCTTAATTAGGCAGCATTTGTAATATCGAAGTAATAAAATCGGCAAGGACATCAATTGTTAAGTAACAGGCGGTCGCGCATGTCCCGAGTACGTTACATAATGCCGTCCAGCGGAAAGACCTTAGCTCCGTTAGCGAACGCATCCAATACGTAACATCCTTAACCTTTTACTGAATCGCATGTACTGACGCGCAGATTAATTATGCAATCGAATCCAATTTGTGTTGTGTTCTCTGTAATTCCCGTATGTTTTATTTTACATGAGTTCGGCTTCGTGTAAGTTTTACATTGAAATGGGTTACTAAACTTAGTGTTTTAGTTAGATTACCAACCTATTATGAAAGTTACTTTCAAAAGTTACTTAAAATGAAATCCCAAACAAAACAACTATTAAAAGGTTTTCAAGGGAATTTATGGCATGGTATTTTCTTCACAACTAAAATAGCTACACATCATAAAACAGTAGTAATATGAATTGAACACTTGCGAGGACTTGTAAACAAGTATTTTATTTGATTGGTCCCACTTAATCTATGTCACTGCCTTTGATAGACCAATTTATATTTTTACTTCAGACTATATCTTCCCACTTTTCTACTTATGTATGCACGGAATCCACTTCACTTTACTTCATGGCCAGCGCAGACTGGGACGGCATGGCAAGGGCATCGGGAAATTCCTTTCGATGCCGCGGCATTAATTTAAAACATTGGAATTTATGTCGTATTCCTACCAAAGTTTGAATATCCTTTGGTAAAAAAAAAATTAGTCTCCTGTTATGCCATCCCGGTCTGCGCTGGCCCTAGCTCTTCCTAATTTTGACACACGTATCCTCCTGTTTAGCAATTTCAGCACTCAGCACTAAACAATCATAAATCCAGCACAAACAAATCGTTAACAAGCGTAACATCAGCTGAATCTGTACAAATACTCCCTTCCATTCGATGAGCGGGTAGCCCCATGACCCACTTCCAACAGATAAAGCACAAAAGCAGACATAACAACCGTCAGTGAAGCGTGCTTCATTATCGCGTCAATTAATTCGTCTGGATGTCAATATTGACTAGGACGTCCACACGTCAAGGATTGAAGTGGACTGTTCAATATAGATATTAATAAATGAGGTGAAGATAAGCTGTTAGCAATCTGTTTGTGCTTATAACTCTTGAAGTACCAATCTTATTTACATACTAATTTAGTTCGGATGAGAGTGATCTGACCATATTCTAAAATCAAGTGACAATAATTTAAAGGTAACTTTGACCAATCTGATGTCATAGACTTGTCCTGTATTCCACTATATGTTATTTTATAGTCACTAGTGTTCGCGTCCTGGTTTCAAGATGTTTGTTATGGTTTCCAAAGCCATTATCAATGTACACGTGCTATGAAACTATTTAAATTGAGATAAGCGGTTTGATTGTGCTATTAAAGTGTTCGATCAATTTGTTGTGATGTTAATAATCAGGTAATTATATTTGAAAATTAATAGGAAATGTGCATTAGTCTATTTATATCAACCTCATTATGATGTCTCACTGAAACATATCGGCTAGCGTCAAATTCTTGACATAGTAAGAATAGATGGAATTACAACATCTATTGCCAAATGCCAACAACTGAGACCAAATGTCTCGAAACTTCTGCCACCAAAGAATTATGCCATCCTAAATACGGACCCACATCCATTCAGGTTCAAAGGTATTAAGACAACGTTATTACTCAAACTGATATTATAATTAATTCAAGTCAGCCAATAAGTGATTTTGTATACTCAATTATAACATTATGTCTCATGTAACGGAATAAGACAATATTAAATTAACGAGAAACCGACGCAAAGGGGAGTAGGATATCAGAGAATACTAATTAAACGTATGTAGCCTGAATAAAAAGTATTTTAATTAAAATTCACCGTGTAATACAAGTTGAAATGAAGATGATTAATGAGCGGAGGCTGAACAAAAGAATAAAACACTTTCGAATCTCGACAATAATGAAAAGTTATTTGAGAAATAAAAAAATATATAAGCTAGACAAGACCAAAGCTTGAGGTGATCGCGTGCATATCTGATGCATTAAATCCAAATAGATTAAAAAACAATTCCCCATTAATCTTGGTTCGTAAGTCTAACTACAGGAGAGTTAATGAAAATTATGACAAGTATGAATGCATTACTTATATTATCTTTAGACCAGTAATCAAAGGGTTAAAAATCATTAACACATTCCATTTTCCTTGTTCTTTTTATCATTACATCTTACGACTGGTTTTTTAAATGGTGCAAATTATCAACAAAAACTGTCTTTGATCTGCTTTGAAGTATGGGTAATTGATAACTATTATGGGAACTTGGCACACGAAACGACTTGCATGACCTTGACAAAAATCGTTTGAATGTTACGGAACTTTCTTTTACTACTTTTGTTCTCACCATTAAATTATGTAATTAACAACCATTCATTAAAGCTTTCATTCACATTTCGGTAACACAACTTCCTATCTTGTTCAAAGTTCCTTTCACATAGGATCGCTCGGGTCATGTGTAATGTGTACACCATATAATTAATGTCACGGCATGTTTCACACGCGGTTACAAGCGATTGCCGCAACGCGCTAATATAGAGATCTAACCTGTCTTTGTCCTTGTCGCCTATTTGGTCTAACAAAACGTAGGTTGTACAATGTAGCATCTACTGTTTCATAAATATTTGTACCTTTGTCTGAAATCAACGCTTTTTTAAGTTTTGTAACTACTCCAGATATAGCTTCTCGTCTGACGTTATTGGGCAGAAACATTATAATTAACAGGTAACTCGAGGGACTCAAACTTATTACTACAACACTAAAGAAATCCTAGATACATTGCTGGCAAAAAAAATAAAGTGTCACTAACCTGTCATCGGGATCGCTCCACAAGAGATCGCACATAGGTCCCTCGTGAGGCACCTCCTGGAGACGGTCCAGGGCCCTGATGTGGTCGAGCGTGTCGATGGAGGGGCTGAGGCCGCCGTGCAGGCAGAATATCTGGCCATCCACCAGCGCCGTGAGCGGCAGGAAGTCGAACAGATCCGTGAAGTGCTTCCACACGGACGCGTTGCCGTACTTCCGCAAGCACTCGTCGTAGAACCCGTACACTTGAGTGATCTGACGCGACTCGTGGTTGCCGCGCAGGATTGTTATTCTCTCGCGGTATCTAACCTGGAATTTTATGGGGCGGTTATGGATATCTGATTCGGGATATCTTGTTTATTTTGATTCGTAAAGTAGTCCAAGCGCTGTAAAATAATGACTGTGGAACAAGCGGTCGTAGGCTCGATGCCCGCTCCAAGACAAATAATTGTGTACAAGTAATATTGGTCTACAAGTTTGTAAGCCCAAAAATATTTCCGTAGTGTCCCATACTGCACAGTCCACACAAGATCTCAATGTGAGTGCGGACTTATGTAGTGACTGTCGGGGTCGGTTGTATTTATTTTGTCGAAAATTGTAAAATTCAAACTTATGGAATTAGAACGGAGATAGCTTTGATAAATATTGACGTGAATCATCAAATACTAGACGACTGAGCGACTAACAAGTTGCAAAACCTGATTTTAAATATCATTAAAATATCCCGCCACCAACCAGTATACAATCTATTTATTTTTCTTCGGTATCGAATAAGGTTGTGAAATTTAATAAAGGCGTGAGTTTTGTATAAATTCGTCGTTTGCATTAATATCGGAAGGGCGTATGAGTGGCGTGAATAATTGAACCACCAATTGGAAGAAGGGAATAAACGCCACTTTTCGACATATTCACTTTTATACAGTTTTACATTCTTTAGACGTAGGGCTAAGTTGTGAGTTCGAAAAAAGAAAAAAAGTCCATTCATTTCATATAGATTCATGGGGCTAAAAAAATTGTTAGTTGGAAGGAGGAAACAAATCCTTCCTTTATTCCCTTCTTCCAACTATCAACTTTACGTGTATAGAAATAATATTTCTTTTTGCCTCTTTTTTTATACGATAAACAAAATCGCATCACATAGTGTTAGGGGGCGTCATACTAGCGATCTAATACCCGCCATTGTAGTTGTATTTGACGCTCCAAAAACCTTCTACAAACCCGAAAATACCTGAAACTCTGGCATATGTCACTAAAATACCCTTAAATGAGAAAAAAATGAATGACATACAAAAAATAGTCCAATATATTCCTGACGAATTCAAAGATTTCTACGATATAATTCTGACCTGGCCAACTACAAGATCCGAAAATGAAGAATAGAAGGATAACAGAGTGTCTTTGTAAGTTTGTAATAAATAAATAGTTTTTGTCATTATATTGTCTATTATTTCAAAATATTTTGTACCTGGACCAGTATACAATTATTGTATACTATTAATATATTATATAAAAGCATGTAATATATGGTTTATCTTTAGAATTATATGATAAATTGGAAGAAGGGAATAAATCCAACACATTTCGATGAACACACATAAATAAATATTATACATTTAAGGCAGGTCTGTCGGTGAATAAATCAGGATTGATATTTTCTTAATAATCATTGATGTCCTATAAGTTTATAGGTTGAAAGCAAAAAGTTATGAAGTTTTTTTTTATTATCTCCGTTCCTATTTTTTGGATTTATTCCCTTCTTCCAATTGGTGGTTCAATTATAAAATGTACTGCGCGCCAATTCTGAATTCATATTGAAACATTAGGTTAGCACGTGAGAGAACGCTAACGAGCGTGCTACAGTCTATCACTTAGATGCTCTTTAAAACCATTACGTAATCACATTAAAAGACAGATTTGTATGGACGCCAGGAGACGAGAATGTCCTCACCAAAATATACTATTGATATTAATATGTTTATGTCAAATGAATACTTTGTTTTAAAAGATTTATTTAGCATTCACACATTCTGGGAGCATAATAATTTATATTTTGTGTATTTATTTTATCTAGATTTTTCACTAGCATAGTAGAGCAGGTTCGTTAACGCCATTGGTAAATTTTGACACAAAACATGAAATAAGGGCGTAAACAGAAATCCGGAACACGCTCTACACTTCCGTACATAAACTGTACTGTAAATTGAAGGAAATTGATTGAAATTAACTTGTCAGGATTGTACCACATTCAGTGGTACAATCCTGACAAGAAATGCACCTTCAGTAAAAACAAGTTAGTCAATAATTCGCTAAATGGTCATTTTGACGAGATTGTACAAAACTGAAAACGGTGGGAAGAACGGTGAAAGGAGACCTCGGAGTTCGGACAGACAAACTGTAATATGTAAATCGGCAAAACAGAACGTCAGACGGCCATGAAGTTTATGCTAAGCCGTTCCGATTCACATGCAACCTATGTAAAATTTTACTATCGGATTGAAATTATGCATCAAACACTACAAAGAAATCGGATAAAGCGGAATCAATAGTTCTTCATAGAAACGTTGGACACTGGCGGAATATCTTCTAGGAAGATAATGAACGGTACGCGGCCGCAGAACTAATGTTTGTTTTCACTGTCAGAAACCGGTGTACCCATTTGAAAGTTTATTATTGTTCAAATATAAATAGATCTGACGTGACGTCACGTTTAATCGAGAAGTAAAATGACTAATACGGTTGTTTCGTGTTATTTGCCATAACGCTATAGCGTCGAAACTTCCCAATATTATACCAGCGCAAATTGAATTGACGTTGTTGAAATCAATATGGATTTTCTATTATAGCATCAATCCAATCTGTATTTCAATGAGTGATATTGGTAATGTACATAAAAAAAAGTATGTATAAAGTATAAACACTGTGATCAGAAGGTGTTTCTGTACTTTTTGCTGACTAGAAATGATTTTGTAGAACATAAATCGTTTGACTCAGATGTCGATAAATTAGTTTAACACATTGTAGTTTCAAAGTTGGGTAGAATTCACTTATCAGAATACGAATTATTTTTAAATGTATAACTACAATAACGTTTTATGGCAACCCATTTCAACTCCAATAGAATTTGAATATTCCAATACGTGAGTGTAATTTTACAATGCTCGCGAGTGCTACCCCAGTCGTTGAAGAAAACACAGCGTGACAAACGAGACTCATTTAATTTCGTAAATGTGTTGTCAGATACTAGATATTGTTAACACAAACAATGACCGAACTTTATCACAGATAGCGACTGATAACGCTTGTTTTTCTTTACATTCCCTCCCAGAAACAAAAACTAACGGGCTAATAACAAAAGAGCTATTTTCCTATTTTGCTCCTCATGTACTTGCTTTTATCAAACAATGTAGGGTCGAGGGAGCCTATTTATTGACTCTAGATAATAATTCATAAACACCCTCGTTACAAACGTATGTTCAGGCGTTTGTAATTTTGAAAAAAAGACTGTCTAGCTCAAATGAATGAATAAAAATTGAAATAAAAGAACCAAGTATAAGAAAACCCAACTCATCGAGTAACACAGTACGAGGTTTCCAAGAAATTATCTCTTGAAACTATTTCCGTTTGTAAAACATACGCATTTTGACATATCAAAGGTTATCTTATTTGCTTTCTCGAGATAAGATATAGCAATATTTATAAAAAAATATACAGCATATTTGGTATTAAAATATAATTACAATATGCATTAAAGGGATTAATTTTAGAGTAAATCGATGCACCAAATCAAAACGATAACGAAATCAATTTTCGGATCCCATATAAATCAAATAAGTAAACTAAAAATATCTAGACCTTAAAAATATATTCAACTGGCTTCCAAACAAATTGACACTAATTGGACATTGCAGATCTTTATTTACTTATATATTTGATAATATTACATCAATTTTAATAGCATGGTAAAGTAAGGCAGCGGTTCAACCCCGATCCAATTAGTATTTTAAGATTATAGTCATAATTAGCATTAATATTTGAATGTTATTATATAGCAGTTCTGTTGAAAGAAAGATGTCTTTCATTAATCATTACCAATCAATGATTTATGGCGAACACTGCTAGTAACCAATCTTCACACTTAGATCCACGAACATCTGTAACTCCTGGAAGGACATACATTGCTGGCTATGCAAAGTAACATAAGCCCTCACCTTAAGCGCGACGAGCAATGTGACAGTCTCGACGCTGTAGTATCCGCGGTCCACGTAGTCGCCCATGAACAGGTAGTTGGTGTCGGGCGAGCGGCCTCCGATGCGGAACAGCTCCATCAGGTCGTGGAACTGGCCGTGCACGTCGCCGCATACCGTCACTGGGCATTTCACCTCTTGCACGTTAGACTCCTTGGTGAGTATCTCCTTCGCCTGCAAAGATAATACAGTTTACATTGCTGGCTCTTGTGGATGTGAGTGGTGGATAAAGGACATAAGCTTCGCATTGGACTTTACAATACCAGTGTAAGCTGTGTGTGTTTAGAGTGTATATCTTAAACATTTTAATCAGAGCGCCTGATTTCCCTGAAGACGCTTAAAACGGAAATTTCATCACGAATTTTGTGAATACGCCATATAGACAATTCTGCCCACTGTAATACAAAGTCGACAGCAATACGCATTTTACCAACATATCACTGAACTTCGATAAGGTTCTTCAATGGTCTTAGATGTTTTCAGACCATATCGAAATCAAATAGTATAATCAATAGAATTTAAAAATAAATTCGTTGTCTAGTAGGGAATACCCCATTAGCACTAGCCCCATTAGTCAACGCACTAGGAACTGAGGCAGGACGCGACAAGTCGTTGTAACGTACGAGGAACTTAGAATCCATGGGACATCTAAAAACATTCCATCCATATAATTGTGTCAAACATTATCCACAGTCAAATAACCTTCAGTAAAACCGTGATGTTTGGTCATTATTCAATAACATTCGATAAAGAAGGAAAGTCCCAGCGCATACATTTTCCCAATTCCTGTTCGCGTGAAGTTTTGCATCGACCCGCACTCCGCGGCCTTAATCAAGTCATCGATGACCTAGTTAGAGGTCACTCAATTATCTCTGCGTTACTTTATGATAAAATTGCAAGGAAATACCAGTCCATGTAACATGTACTTTGTTGAAATACGTTTATTCCAGTCGCGTTCTCCCTGAGGGTTACGCGAAGCAAAGAAACAAAACAAAAGAGGACGCACAAAAAGGTTTTTTGGCTGTCTGCGCGCTCCGGTAATAAAAGCAATTTTGCAAGTAGGCATGCCATTATAACAAGCATTACTTTCATTACTCCTGAATGCAGATCTTGTAAAAATTTCATTACATATTTTTTTTGCAGAACCAGTTAAACGTTAAACGAGCTCTGTTGTAGAAAATAAATTTCCATTTCTTTATAATGCTCTAAGATCTACAAGATTTATGGCCACACCGGTGATATTCTCAAGCCTGTCCGTTAGTATATAAGCGACTCTTACCATATGAATAGACAATATCTATTTATAGGTCAGGCACGTATTTGGCTACTTTATGTAAAGCTAGTTAGCACGGAAATAGGCTTCGCAAGTTATAGAACGGTGATGCACGTGACACAAATAGAAGGAAGATCGATCGATCCACTATTCTCGCTGCCACCGCCTCGACTGCTACCGACCTATTAATATTATTTAGGACATATTCAGCTTCCGTGCCGCAGTGAGA
The DNA here is from genome assembly GCA_949752805.1 of Deilephila elpenor. Lineage (NCBI taxonomy): Eukaryota > Metazoa > Arthropoda > Insecta > Lepidoptera > Sphingidae > Deilephila > Deilephila elpenor. Next base: position 2,986,278 of record OX457110.1, read on the forward strand.
GCCTCTTAGGTACAGCTCGCTATATTCATAATATCTGTGATTTTGTTCATTATCGCTTCATCAACATAATGGCATTGCATAAGTGCGGTAAACCTTAAACAACTGGGTTCGATACTTGATTAACTTTCAAACAGGATAATAAAATGCACGTGAATTTCACAATAAAAAGAAGCGGAAAATCCCGGGATTTTTTGTCTCTTTACATGAACGATAGTCCTACGCCCGGAAAAGGGTCAACTGCAAAATGTTTCATCCCCATACATAATTAATGCGTAAACTTTGTTACCCCGATTCAACAAAGATTTAGGGGGACAGGTAAAAAAAAATATTTTCTACAATATCAAGGATTATTAGTATGAAATTAGGCTCCTACTGATTCATTCTACACTTCACAACTAGACCGTGAATATAAAATAATCGCTACTGCAAAATAACACCATAATATTTTTATCAAAATTCATGTTCAACATACTGAATATACTGAACCAGTCTTATCAAATAAACCAAATGATTTAAACGTATTTCCAGCGTTACATGTAGACTCGTTAAAAATGAAACACAAAACCCATAGTTCAACGAACAGCGCTCATGTCGTATGAATGGAACATCGAACGGCTCGGTAAAATCAATAAGTGCAAGGAATCCATAAAGTTAATATTGCAATGCGTCATTGCAGCAACGGAAAGATATGGAGACTGCTGACGTCATGAAGCCTTCATATTCATAATCCACAATAAGTCTTCTTACATAGATACCGTAATAGCACGTTATTGCATAGTCTTATTTGTGGAATATATTAAAATTTTGTTGCATCAACGCAACTATTACGAGCCACTTCCAACTTCACAACCATCTTCCTCATCATTGTGATGAGAAATCAATCAAGAATACCGCTGAATTGGTTTAGGTCTGGCTATCATATACAATCATACAAGCTCGAAAGTACCTGTAAAAGTATATTTCCTATCTCTTTTATGCATGATGCATCTCAGTTACTGAAATTTAAAAAGCACTACAATTAGATATACCAGACGTAATTGCTATACAAGTCCAGTAAAGGGTGCGTTTAAATGCTCCATTAACACATGACATTTACAAGACACTTATCATTGCTCTTAATAAACTACGTTAGGATACGTCACGGCAGGTCAGTGTGTCAATGACGAAACGCTCAAAGCACGGCAGCCAAATTGCCGGTCGATTCCGAACTACATACTTCATTCATAGTATTAACCTTAGCGGCATATTAAAATATCGCGAGTGGATGGTAATTCTGGACGAATATACTACAAAACTGGTGATTATGGGGTTTTGAACAATTTTATGTAAATATTAGAAATTCATCAAGTCATGCTTGCATTCTTGAAGAACATGCGGGCACTACAGCATAAATGCCAATTCTAGGCAATTAATATGAGAATGTTCAAACCAGAAAATCCTAGAATCGATAACAATGACCACTTTTCACAGTCTAAAGATGCTGCCACTATTACAAATACTGCCACTAGACCACTTAGGAGCATGTATTTAAACAAAAGTTTTTGCTCGTAGTTTAAATAGCACTCAGTCGACATTATATAAAAAGGAGCTTTAAAATATCCATAGTTCATCGAAATTGTATAAAATATAAAAATATTAATTAACGTGTATAAAAACGTGACACGACAATGCAAATCTATATGTTTATGTGAGGAAGTCAAAATAGATGGACAAGAAAAACGTGTCAACTTCGAAGTGAATTGTTACACGACAATAATTTCCTGTTTAAGGCGTCCATTGCAACATCGAAGGTAAAGACGTCTTTAGCATTGACTAATTTATGTATTAACGTACATTTTGGAGAAAGACCTTATCAAGCATCATACAGGATAATGTAAAGATATAAATATCCTCAACAACACTTGTAATTTTAAAACGACCTAATTGGTACTTGGATTTAACAGTCCGTCGTTAATATTATAGTAGTAACAGCGTGCGAATTTCTTATTTGGTCGGGGTGCAAGAATAACTCGGAAGTGTTTCTAAGAGGACAATAAAGCGAAGATGGATAAATCGATTAACAAGATGACATCATGTATCTGGTTCATATGATACAATCAACATTTACAACTATCGAGTTGAGTATTTTTAATAATGTTTTCTATCACAACACTGATACACAAAAAAAATCATATAACATTTCCAGCTAGAATAGAATTTAAATATCAAAGCTTTGCTCATATCAAAGACATTGTGAATTATTTCTAAAGCAGCAAGTTTGCTAGGTTACGTCCCGTATTTAAAGTCTGTCCTACTAATAATAACTAAAAATGACAAATGGCTATAATCTAATAAATTAGTAAAAAGCGTGACGCCTGCCAGACCTTAAATAAAAAACTTATTTTTATCACCATATTCGATCATAAATAATTTATTATTACAAATTGAACACGCAAATCCGATTCGTTGTTTTACTTGTTAAAATAAAACTAATAAATACAAGTATTTTTTGTTCATATTATATCACGAAACAGAAATATACTAATGGCTGGTAGCTACACATAAATTAAAAGAAAAGGTCATATTCGTTAATAGCGACAATGCTACCAACATTTAAATATGTTATATGCAGCACCGAAGTATTTTATCACACCCGCATCTATTATGATGCCTTTGCCTCACAATAATAATATAAACAAAGGAAAAGGCGCTGAAATTGTCCATGACTACAACAACCACGTGGAATTATTCACTACGATAATGACGCAGTGATAATGATTCACAAATGAACGCTAATGATAATGAATCATCGTTCATCACTTAGTTTTAACTCGCGTAGTAGAATCTTTTAAGGACGACAACTAACCGCAATGTTTTTTTCGGGTGTACTATTACATCATCTCTTTCGCATCACTTATACAATCTGTGGAACAGTTTGCGGCAAGATTTTGGCTAATGATTTTATGTCCAGTCGCCTGTCGGACGCCAAAACTTTGCCATCCGTTGTAATAGACTCGTATCCAATGACTAGAGGGGCCCTAAAAGAAGTTTAAATTAATCCATAATAAACTTAAACTTTTATAAAATTATAAGTAGAGGGTTGTATGATGTATCCCTTATGGAACATTTTCAAACTTTTCTGGTTCAAATGCTAAGAGAATTGCTATTCGTGAGGTCAACAGTTGTAACTACATCACATTACTCTTATTTACATTGAGGCTCAGTAGAAAGCAATTTTTTCAGTTGGAAAACTTGCCTGGTCATTGGAGTATATTAAATACGATGTTACGGCAAAAGTTTATACACTACACTAACAAAATACGTACAAAATTCGTAACGACCTTGACGGATGCTAAACATGCCTATTACTATTATCATTAAGGTCACAGGAAGCTATAGAATCTTAATGCAATCCGCAGGCTATGTCAATTTAAAAAAACAGTAAACCTATGGTTTCTCATCGCTACATGTTGACAAGATACGTATCTTATTGTGGTTCTGTATTTTAATTTTAATTTAGTTTTTTGATTGCTGTACTTTAGTTTATTGCTTGTTTATTTTGTATTTAAGCCTTTATTGTGTAAAATTACAGTAGAACGCCTTGAGATCGACTAAAAGTTAATGGCTTGATTACATCAAAGAAGACATGAAGATTCAATGAGCTTACAACTGAAGATCCTGGTGATCAGGCGGAATGAAGGATTGAGAAAGAAGGCGGACTTAGCATCAGCCTAAACAGCGCAAGGATGAACGAACATACCAGTATTTTAGTATAAGTGCAAAATGTCCTTGATATTATACAATATTGTACCTCAAGACATAATATATTTGCCAGCCGTATGCAAATGAAAGCATAATGAAATTAGATTTTTATATAACTTAAACATCCTACGTGCATTTTAGGCAAATAAACAAAATCTGATTCTTATTATTTGTAATCGCGTTGGATTTATTTTTCTTGACTGATATTTATTTATCCTTTGTGATTAATGTTAAACTCATCGACATTTACTACGACCTAGCCGAAACACTCCAATAGAATTTGGTTCTAAAAACCGAGATTCGCTGAATGGCACTAAAGTATTCATTGTAAGTCATTGCGTTTTGCAAAACAAGAGTAAGCTAAACAAATGATTAGCCAATTAAACCGGCGTGGGGGAGCTGCGATCGGTGGCGACCAACAGTGGCTCTCCTCGATAGCGCGAATCACGTGTGGGCGATACAAACACAAATATTTATCTAACACGTCTGTGATCTCCAGGGAGCTATTGTATGCTTATTGCGATAGCGGGAAAAGGATAAAACTACTTCTGAGGATCGAATAGAAATCCAGCCTTAAGCCTTTTATTTCTAGATTTTATTAGTGCTGTCTCGTTGGTTTAGTCATAGGGTCGCTTTGTTTCTCAGCTAGGGCAATTTATTTTGTAATATCTCAGTTTGCTCTATTAGTCCTCAATGGCAATCGGTTCAAATTCTATGACATGGGCCAGAATTCAGAAATAAACTCACCGAATTATGAATCGTTTATCGGCACTTCATACAGGCTTCACCTATTCTATGTAATATATTATTACACAATTATCGGAGCGATAACGTTTAGATCGCAGGCCAACACGTTTTATTAAAATATAATTTAGGATCATTTTCCCTATCCCTACGTTCATATTCCAAGAAGTTCAGTCGTAAAAGTTGATCGCAGGTATTACGTTCAGTTGGGTAAGCGTTTTTCTAACATAACAAACGCGACACATGTTGATTGTCAGGATTACGACAGGCTGAGTTTATCCGTTCGGTTACTTTTTAAGCAGGTGTCGCCTTGTATTCATTTCATGGAGAAATTACCATAAAGGTTTGCACTTTGCACGTACGAAGTTTTCTTTTGTACCTAAGCTAATATTAAAACCTGTGCCACACTGTTCATAGACTTGTGGGTATAAATGCTATTTTACTTATGGAAACGGTCTCTAACGGAAGTATATTAGCTACTTTTTCATTGCAAACATAATGTATTTATATAATCACATAATCATGATATGGAAGCTAGACATGATAAGTAGCTGATCAGTTCGCGTGTTCAACCTAAGTAGCTGAGTAATTACAAATGATATTCAAATAACATTCATGTTTATATTATATACTTTTTGCTGCAAATAGAAGGTTATTAGAAAGACGACGGATGAAGATAATATTTAGTCTGTCAATGATGGAGACTAGTAGACATGACAATATTAAAAGTATTCAATAATGTATTAAAAGTATTCATAATAGTCTAGTAAAAAGATCCAGTCACTATACCATTGAAAATAATTTTAAAATTTTTGGTTTAGGTTAGGTTAGACTGCTGACGTAGTTAGTTGGTGTGGTGTCAGTTAACATCATCATTCCTTCACCACACTAATATCAAGCACACCACACTAATCTGCATCAGCAAAGATAATGCAAAATTCACGAAAACAATGCATGCGAAATTGATTAATTCCGCATCAGAAATCTATTTTCATATACATGATTCAAATAAATAATTAATTTCCTGCATAGTTTTTCCTTTTTTCCTTAAATCATGCATGCGTTTGATTGACGGCCTTACACTCAACATGGAAAGGTTACACTCGATCATTTCTATACAAGTTCGCGGGTTCCTTTTCGTGGTGTAAAATACAATATGTGGTAATTCTTTTTAACTTGAATTTTAGATAAACATAATTCAATAATGGTTTTTTTTAACTAAAAATTTACTCTATACCATATTACACTTGAAAGAGTGAAAAGTATATTTAGATCAATGACTGAAAAATCAGTAACTATTATGCAAATAAACAAGAGATAAAAAAATCCAGACATTGTCTAATTGTAGGATTTTTATCAACCAACAATATACTAAACCACAAAAACAACCCAATCCTAGAATAAACACAAATATCACAACTTGTGTTCTATTTACATTTTAGAGATTTTATTTTGAAAGAAAGATATATAGATACAATATTTTTATTTCGAAATTATGCAGGAATTTTACAATATCCCCAAAATATATATTTTATACAGAGGTTAGCAACTTTAAGCCTACAACTTAGTAAAGTTAGTAACAAATGACACCATGACTTCATTGAAGAAAACAATATATATGAATTATCTATGGCATCTGATTACCATACCACTAGTGGGAGAACAACAATACAAATATTTGCATAACAATTAGCACTAATTACAACTCGTCATTTTCATGTAAGAGCTATTCACACCAACACTACCAATACATGTGCTTGGACACAATTCTTTTCAGGCAAGTACAAATGAACACATTCTATATTGTTTATGAGGAAACATATATTGATTAAGCATGTCTTTTACAGGGTTTTCCATTGTAACTAGATTTGTAAATAAATTGGGATGTAACTGGGATAATTAAGGATGATCCCTTTGAATTCCCACAAAATCTGTTCATTTTGATAAACACTACTTAGGAGATTTCTCTATAGTTCAAAATTAATCATCAAATTATTAGTGAACTTATTGAAAACTTATAGGCAGACTTACATAATAAAATCAATATTCACATGCCGAATGCAGATTTTTACACATAGTAATAAAACCTGTACAATGATCATAGATGTGACAACAATTTCCAATGTCATTTATATGAATACATAAAATGTTATAAACAAAACACTAAAATTTATCATACAATCAAAAAAATATGATAGCTGACAAATTCACATTGTGTCTCATACATTCAGGGACATGCATACTATTAATCAACCTTGAGAACTTAAATTCCTGATATTGTTTTGCAAATTGCAGTATGCAAATAAACCTGTAGCATTTTTTCGAAAAATATATTAACTTTCTTAATTAATGATTAGTTTGAACATTTTGAAGGTGGAATATTTGGCTCGAGCAATATCACTACAACCATTTTCAAGTCTCATCATTAAAATGAATTGAAGTTGGAATTGGAAAATGTTTTCAAACTCAGTGTCACTGAACTTGTAACTTTAACAATAAGGTCAATCAAAGTTGAGAATTTTACATGCAGTCAGATTGGCTTGTATAAAGCCAACCAAGTGTAAAGTTATTATTAATGGCTTTATATCTGCAGATGTAGTTAATGTGGTTGAAGATACCTTGTATTTGAAGGGTGAAAAATACTTTTTTAGGATATAGGTAGATTCAAAACTTAGATGGATATTATTAGTGCGGACTATTTAATAGCTATGTATCTTTAAATAGCTATCTATGTTTCAGTTGTGAAAGGTCAAAGACCTTTGCAATAAGATTTGCTTGTCTAATGTGGTAATCAAATGATAGTAAAAAAATTGGGTACATAACTGAAAAACAACATGTTCTATCATAAGAGACAAGTTTTAATCATTATCATTACATTAATTGGAATACTAACTATGCAGGAAATAAATTTTAATCAATATTTTAATTGAGTAACCCAAATACATCAGAGTACTGAACTGCACAGAGTTTAATTAACACATTTGTCAGAGCAACATCCTCCCCAATATTTATCATTACTATGTCATGGCAGCACAAAGCATTAAGTCTGATATTGTTTACTATAAGAATGAAATGAACAGAAGCCTTACAAAACTTCCATCATTCAGTGAAAAGTAGAGGAAAACTAATATGCTTTATAAGCTTTCTGTGTTTCTGTAAATTTACTAATATTAAAAATGAAACACAAAGTTAAAGAGTGATTTGAACCCTAGTGTTTAACAAAAATTAATTGCTGTAATGTTACAAATTTTGAAGTTTAGTCATATTAGTTTTACTGATGAAATAAAGGTTTTATTTTAGTTTGTGTTTAATGATTTAAAATCTTAACAATATGATTAGGAAAGCCCATTATGATGTCACCAAAATTACATTTTTATTTCATACAATTTAACAGTTAAAAAGATAATGTCACCTTGTTACTGCTGTGGTAATATTAAACTTAAAATTTAATACCATTTTAAAATATATTCAAATTCAAAAATAATTTATTTCAATTCTAGGAATTCTAAAAAAGTTATGTTGTATATAGTCTTCAAGAGAAGTGTTTATCAATAGTCACAGCAAAACAGTTTTCAGTTACTAACATTGCAATGAACTAGTATCATTTAAACTACAAATCATTATACTGATACTGTTTCATTTTAGTAAAATTCAAAGGTGTTTCTATTTTTTGAGATTTCCATTTAGTGTTTATAATAACACAATTCATTATGTAATTATACTTCATATTGTGATTGTTTCCACTTACATATGCAATTTGTTAATTTATATATTTGTAAAAACTAATGCAATCCTCTAGATTGTATGCATTATACAAGGAACATGCAAATAGCATTGATGATTGTTAGTAATTAATGATAAAAATAATAATTAATGAGAAACATGTGAAATCACATCCTGTGTCAGAATGACAACATAAAATGAAGAAATGTAAAGATAATGCTCTGATACTCATGACTGATGACAACTGATAAGAAATTGTATGTTTTACTTTCAATGTTTTTCTCATATACACTGGAAATTGTTTAAGGAACAACTCGAAAACTTGTCATGTAGCAAACAATGTCTACAGAGTGTTTATTCTCTTTGACAAAACATGATATCGTTAGAACAAGAAAAAAATTCACTATGAAAGTAATCATCGTGTAACATTTCGCGCAATCGCCAATGTACGTACGACGAAACCATAGATACTAGGTTGATGGCAAAAAACTTGTCACATACTCAAAAAGGATTCACCGTGTGAGAATTACACACATAAAATAAATGTTAATTGATTTGTAGAATTTCCGCGCGGCGTCTAAAAATATCCACCTACCAATTAGGCTAATATCAATCTAGATTGATTGCTGGGTGTGGTAAACACATCAGTGATATTCAAACTCAATCTGTCACGTAACCCCCTACAAGTCCTCGCATCCCGAAACGATTAGCTGCGAGTGACGGCCTGCCTCCACAACCTATACGCCGCTGCACGGACGTTACCACTAACTCGCTATGTAGGTACATGAATCATACAACTTACAGCTACCTACCAAACAATTTTAATCACAACCCAATCAATCCATCTCCAAATCACATTCACACACTTTTTACTATGTAAAAGATGTACATTACCTTGTCGCATAACGTTTTTACTTGATTTTCTGTCAATTGCTTGCATTCGTTTAGTTGTTCTATCCATTGATCTAGTTCTTTTAACGACGCCTTGTCCTCCATGCTTTGTGTCTGTGGAATTAACGTACTAGACGTTAACTGGGTATTTTGATTGTCTTTATGTTTTAAATGTACACAAAACCATGCGAATTTTGTATTTTACACTGTGCTCAAAAAACTGACTACGGCGGACACTTTACAAAATGGCGTTTGCGTGACGTCAATTTTCAGAAGAGCTCCTAGCGGGGAACGACAAAACTACCTCATGATGCCAATAATGGGTGCGTTCAATATAAAACGCAAAAATCGTTACAAAATGTTGCAATCAAAAAAATATGGCAAATAGATTTTTCAATAAATTGCCTTTACTGATAACTCATATCAAATCATAATGAAACTACATACAAAATTCAACCACGAAACTAAATAACGTTAACCCAACTTACTTTTAAGGAGCTTGAAGATACAATTTTGGCTTTTGCCATTATTTGCGGCGCTTCAACTATGAAATCCATTTCGAAATATAAATTAAACAATAAAATATATAAACATGTATGCTGTTGAATACAAAGACAATGCAATTTATAAACCTTCCTTTAGATTAATAAAATGTCTTGTGAAATATTAAACTTCCCAATTTTCTTTTGACTGTTGTTGCATGACATAAATTTATTTTTTTATCCATCTAAACAAATGCTAAATGAAAGTAGTATTAACTATAATGAATAATAAAACAATAAATATTGATCGATAAAAACACTAATGCTGGCTATTCCTTAAATGAGTATATTCTAGTATTGGACAGAGGACACGCATGAAAAATATCGATATGTAGCGTCTTTGTACATGAAAACTATTTCCAAAAAGTATAATGATAAAATAATAAAAAAGATGGCTCTACTGAGACATGAGGATTGAGGATACTAATTAAAAAATGTAAAAATTAAACCAAATCGCGATAAAATCCGTAAAAATAGTTTTATTTCAAGGATACTAATTATTAAAAAATATATTTGTATATGATTTGTCAATTAATACTTCGTTAGGTTTGTTGTTAGTTACGTTTACTAGGTTAGGTTTATGTACTTACACGGTTATGCTAAAAGAATAAATAAATAAAAATATATTACAGACAAATATTATCGTTTTTTTTTTTGTTTTATTCGATTTCGGTTGCAGTCTGGATATACCCTGTAATCTGTACCTATACATTGATGTAAGCTGATTATAAAATGTAAAAATGTTATAATATATTACATACATACATAATCATCATGCCTGTATCCCATAGGGGTAGGCAGAGACTATGGATCGCCACTTTGCTCGATCCTGACATACAAATTTCGCTTCATCCACTTTCATCATTCTCTTCATGCATTCTCGTCGGTTCAGGGTACTTTTGACCTGACCCTTCTTGAGGATATCACCGATTTGGATGGTGTAAGTTCGATGAGGTCGACCCCTACCGACTCTTCCATCCACACTCGCCTTGTATATTTGCTTAGTTATTCTCCTTTCATCCATCCTCTCTACATGACCAAACCATCGTAACATGCCTTTGTCAATTCTCTACATGACCAAACCATCGTAACATGCCTTTGTCAATTCTTATAATATGTTTAGATACATTATATCTATTTAAGACTTTTATTAAAATCTTTCGTCGTATATTTTATTAATTAATTAAGTATTCATATTGACGCGTTTGGTCACGTAAAATAATTATTGAAGTGAAACTTCTTTATCGGGGTTGGAAAAATTTTTGCGTTACGCGCCATCTTTATTTCTAAGTCACATTTTTGCGTTACGCGCCATCTTTATTTATTTAGTAAATTAGTAATACTTAGTAGTAATCCTGTGTATTGTAACTGTATTTAGTACGAATCCCACACTAGTGTATCATCCCACATTTGGACATAATACAGTGTATACCATTAGAACACATTCTGTACCCACTTCAGTAAGCCACACCCCCAACCGTGCCCAAGCCCCACCCAAAATTTTAAGTCCCACCCACTTTTTTGTAATTTGATCCTTACCCCCCCTCTGGCCTTCCCCCACCCTAAATCCAAAACAGTGCCCAATAGCCTCCCCACGAAACCTCCTCCCCCCGCTTACCCCCACCCTAAAAATTTTACCTCACCCCCCCTACTCATATCTCCGGCATTATCCATCGTAGACCCACCGACCTTGGGTTCATTGGAACCGGCTCGGTGAGGGCTACAATCCTGCCCCAACAGAATTCCCGAATTCCCCCTCCACAACTTTCCCCACCCAAAAATATTTTAAGGTGCCCAATAGCCTCCCCACGAAACCTAACCCCCCCCCCCCGCCTATACCCCCACCTAAAATTTTTACCTCACCCCCCATATTCCTATCTCCGCCAATATCCATCGTAGACCCATCGACCCTGGGTTCATTGGAACCGGCTCGGTGAGGCCTACAATCCTGCCCCAACAGAATTCCCGAATTCCCCCTCCACAACTTTCCCCACCCAAAAATATTTTAAGGTGCCCAATAGCCTCCCCACGAAACCTAACCCCCCCCCCCCGGCCCTACCCCCACCTAAAAATTTTACCCCACCCCCCCTAAACCTATCTCGGCCAATAAAGGTCGTGGACCCACCGAGCTTGGTATCCTCGGAACCGTCTCGGTGAGGGCTACAAATTGGCCCCGATAGAAATCCCAAATTCCCTCAAAAATTTCCCCCCTCCTAAACTTAAACTTTATTTAATTTAGCTTTATTTTACCAATTCTGTAAATTTGTAAATAGTAGATCATTTTTCGAAAAATGATGTCATAAAGAAGTTTCACTTCTTACGTGTGTACACTAATACACACACACATTTTTTTTATGTAACATATAACAGATGGCTCTGCTACTAGCAATAGATTTTGTAGACTTTGTTCATGTCAAAATCTGTATCCGGCATCCGCGTCTCTGACTTTCTGTCAGCCGCAAGTTGTGTTCTTTTTAATTGGCCGTCAGGGCGTGAGGTTGGGTGTTTGCTTGCTTCGAGCAAATTCGTCAAAAATGACCGAAACATTAAAGCTTAAGGGTACTCTCTGCGGCCATAATGGCTGGGTTACGCAAATCGCAACCAATCCTAAATATCCTGACATGATTTTGTCTTCATCTCGAGGTAAGCTATTCTCAATATAATCCGCATGAATCATTTGTAATATTTGTTATAGCTTAGTAATCTTAATGTGAAATAAAGATTTCACTATTGAACTTCTATTTGTTGAATGTATTTTTCACTATTTAATAATGATGACAAAACTTTTTGCCACGCGATACCTGAGCGGCAAGCGGATATGGGGCTGATGTCATTTTGGCACATAACCTCCAAAACATTCTTCATACTAGTTTCTCAATTATTGTTTTCGTATTGCAGACAAAACTCTAATCGTATGGAAGTTGACCAGAGACGAGTCTAACTACGGTGTGCCACAGAAGCGTCTGTACGGTCACTCTCACTTCATTTCGGACGTAGTGCTGTCGAGTGATGGAAACTACGCCCTCTCCGGCTCTTGGGACAAGACGTTGCGTCTGTGGGATCTCGCCGCGGGCAAGACCACCAGGCGTTTCGAAGACCATACTAAGGTGTGACAGAACTTTTGCTTTTGGTAGGGTTATAGTGCCGATGCGCGGCCGAAGATTAGTGTAAGCGCCTTTGCGAGGCAGAAGACCAGTGTTTTTGTGCCTTTGCGAGGCAGAAGATGCTAAAGTATATTAGCACATGTGCTGTTGAAAGTTAACTGAGGTATGTATTTCGTAGAGACTCGCATGGCTTCGTAGATATTGCACATTGTACCAACCTTGCATAATTAATTTCCTAGACTTTAGCACAGCACATACCCGGCAGAATAAAACAATTTGAATGTCTCATGGAACTTGTTCATTGATAACTGTTGTTTGCTTACTACATTTTTTCAAGTCGACAATATGTTACTTCATGAGTATTTTTAATATCTAGCATCATATTTCCTATTTTGCTATTAGTCGGGCTAAAATTGACAGATTACCTTCTGATAAGATGTACTAATAACTAAAACATTTTCCTATTGATTAAATTGAGTACTATATTAAATGTTTATTGTGCAGGACGTGCTCTCAGTGGCATTCTCAGTTGACAACCGTCAGATTGTGTCGGGCTCCCGCGACAAGACCATCAAGCTGTGGAACACACTTGCCGAGTGCAAATACACCATCCAAGATGATGGCCACAGTGACTGGGTCTCCTGTGTGCGTTTCTCACCAAATCACGCTAACCCCATCATTGTCTCTGCTGGCTGGGACAGGACTGTTAAGGTTTGTGGAAAATGTGTTTAGATACTGTTTAGTAGTTCAATTTAAATACTTATAAAGGAATAATATTGAATACTTTGTGAAATCTATTTATCTGTCCAATGTAGAATCATGTCTTAATTATCACCTTATTGATTTGTACACACATTTTGTGTTATGTGGCATCTTATTTACCCACATAATGAGAGTATGTTTCAGCACTACAGTCAATTTGTCAATAAAAGGCAACTAAAGTTTATGGTGTATTGATTTTCAAACTTATAACTCTTACTTTCCTTGCAGGTCTGGCACCTTACAAACTGCAAGCTCAAGATCAACCACCTTGGCCACTCTGGCTACTTGAACACAGTGACCGTCTCCCCCGATGGCTCTCTTTGTGCATCTGGTGGCAAGGACATGAAGGCTATGCTGTGGGACCTGAATGATGGCAAGCACCTCCACACATTGGACCACAATGACATCATCACATCTCTGTGCTTCTCACCCAACAGATACTGGCTGTGTGCTGCGTTCGGACCTTCCATCAAGATTTGGGTAAGATTTTTTATTTGTTGGCTATTGAGCATGATAGTTTATCTAATTTTGAAGTGAATTAAGCTTTTTAAGTACCTACTTGAAACTTATCAAATTGGTCAACTTTATGATGTAATTTTTATTTACACAGGATCTGGAAAGCAAGGAGATGGTTGAGGAACTCAAGCCTGAGATTATCAACCAGAACCAGACCCCGAAATCAGACCAACCTCAGTGCCTCTCGCTTGCCTGGTCAACCGATGGACAAACACTCTTTGCTGGCTACTCTGACAACATCATCAGGGTGTGGCAGGTGTCCGTATCAGCGCGATAAGGACATTCAGAAGTGGAGTTTCATTTATTTTTGTTCTGAATATGTAATGAGGATAAAAATAAATGGAATTGTGTTTTGAACAGTTTAGCATTTTCTTTGATCTCCTTGTAAGTTAGAGATAAGCACATGCTAAGTATGCAAGTACATTAGTACTTTTATATTTATGTACATATTTTGTATTATTGTGTAAATAAAATACTCGTGATATTTTTATAAATACCTTTTCTTTTCCTTACATACAAATACAATTTGAGATACGTCCTTTCAAGGATAATAATAATTCTTTGTTATGCACATACAATATTAACTTACATGCTATAAATATGTTTCGATCTATCATTGCCACTCAAGCTAAACCAACAACTAGTAGCAGTACTTTGTTTGATCAATGTTCAACTACATTGATAAAATAAATAAAAAATACAATATATCTCACCCAGTGGGGCCCGCAGTTGTATTATGCTCAAAACATAAAAAAAATACCTCTTGATTCACATGTTAACACTAAACAACAACAAAAATCAGCAAGAAAAAATAGCACAGCAGGGCCCTTTATAATTTCAATGAATATGCCCCACTGATTTATTGCAATTTTTAACCGACTTCAAAAAAAAGGAGGAGGTTCTCAATTCGACTGTATGTTGCTTTTTTTTACCAAAATAATTGAGGTTCATTGGATTTTATTAATAAATTTGAGAGGTACATTGACCAACTAGTTTTTTGGTCTAGTTCAATAAGTTAGCTCATGAAACTAATGTGAAAACATTAACTCACAATTGTTAGTTTATTTGTATTTATTTATTAGGATATTAGCCTTATTATATTATATATATCTTGTGTATTTTCTTTGTTGTGTACCACCACCAACTTCAGATACTACCCGTACAAGCATTGTATGGAAGAGATTGCTCAAAGTGATAAGACTGCCACGTCTTGTAATACCATTTTTGTATTTTCTTTCTTTCTGTAATTTTGCTTCTTTGTATTGGTTTACAATAAAGAATATTGTATTGTTCAGAATGGAATATAAAATAATATTTATCTGTATTTGTTAGGAACTAAGAACACTAAAGTTCTGTAGTTAGCTATACATATTTTATTAAGATATATAAGTAAAAATATAAATATGTATAAACATAATACCTATAATTTTCTTACACAATACAAATTTAGAATAGGTATAATTTATTAGCACCTTTACATAGTAGGAATACATAAGCTTTTGGTAGTTTAACAGAGCAATAGAGTAGTCAAAAAAGGAGTATACAAATTATAATTAAATTGAAAAAATATGCATTCTTATAAAAGGTTTTAGTACACAGTCTTCTTAAAAATAAACAATATCCCATTTATGTAATAAATAAAAAATGCAAAAAATACTGATTATTGTTGCACAGGTAAACCAGCTTCATTCAGCAAATGCGTTCCATCATTAACCACTGTTGGTCCTTCACCAACTTTAGTATGGATCATGTATTTGATCAAATCCTTTGTTTGTGGCACACATAACTTTCTCAGTTCCTCTGAACTAAGTGGCTCACCTTCTATCACAAGGCCAGTTACAAATTTCTTAGGATCTGATGAAGGGAAAGCATATTTAATTAATGAGGCTACTTTTGGCAATTCATTCTCGAGAAGATAGAGGCATGCATTTGGTCCAGCATCAAAGGTGTAGGCAACCTTTGGCTCTCCACAAAAATCATTGTACTTATGAACTAGTTCAACAATGGTATGTGAAACATCTGTCATGTAAACAAATGGTGGATAAGAATCAAGACATATTGCATGGAATTGGTTGCTTTCCTTCATTGTAATATTTGCAAATTCTGTAAATTTCTTTTCCTTGATAGCCTTGATGATATTCTCAGTTCTCTCTGGAACACAATATTCCACACGTTGTTTCATCAAGTCTGAAGTTTCCTTGGATATCTTCATTCCTTTAGTAGAGCTAACTTTCTTTTTGGTATCTGCAGTAACTAAGATCAATGCTCTCATTTCTGGCCAGTGCTTGGCATCAGCTATTTGTGTGGCAACGGAATCACTACCATCAGGGTTTCTGCCACTATGCCACCTTACAAATCCACCATAAACACTCCTGCATGCACTACCTGATCCCAATCTGGCTATAGCACTTACATCGGACTTAATTTTATATAGTTTGGCTAGCGCACTGACCAAGCAGGCGTACCCTGCCGCAGACGATGCCAATCCTGCTGCCGTCGGAAAATTATTCTCTGAACACACATGCACTTTCCATGATAGAAAAGCCTCGTCCACGCTTTTCTCATAAGCAGCCCTAGTTTTAATTTCTCTTAAGCAATTTTGTAGCCTTGGATTGGAAAAAGATTCCTTTAACCCATTAAGCCAAATTTCATCTTCCTGAAATTCAGGTTTCGCGCAGACCGAAGTCTTAGCGCACATCACACTGGTGTCCAAAGTGGCACTAACGGAATCATTTAACGGTAAAATTAATTCCTCGTCGCGCTTGCCCCAGTATTTTATTACAGCTATATTTACAGGTGCAATGACAGTAAAAATATCACTCATCTTGAAAGAATTTAAAACTTACAAGTTATACGTACAAATAACAATAAACAGTCTAGTAACTTTCTTTAAACAGTCTAGCCACTACCGCGCTAAATCATTGAATGAGAAATTTGAAATTACTTTTTGAAATGTTTGCCATTTTCACCTTTGAATAACAATCATTCTGAATATTTTCCTAATTCAGAATAATTTAGTCGTCGAATTGAAATAAGAACAAATATGAATAATTTTATTTTATTCACAACTAAGCAATACATTAAAAATATATAAAACAAATTAATAATATTTAAAACAAATTATTTCAACAACGAACGCAGCTATTCCAACGTGTGTTCAATTCATTTTGCGCATGGGGGTGCCACTCTCTTGCATTCTATTCATAAGGTACTTGCCGCGCCATCTTGAATGCATAAGACACAAACCACGGGTCCAACCTGATGATCTTTTTGTTAAAGTATTACTAGATGTCGCGGCAAGAGCCAAAAAAAAATAAAAAACTAAAAGTATAAATAATAAACAAAACAAGCAGTCTTGCTTTTTAATAATTTTTATTTTCCTTATTAATATAAAAAATTCAAGTATATTTTATTTATTACTGTAACCATTTTATTACATACTTTACATTTTATAATGTATGTACATACCCTCTTTACAATTTGTGTCAAAAATTGACACAAGTTTTTCGAAAACTTGTGTCAAAAATTGACACAAGTTTTTCGAAAACTTTCGTGTGCGTACTACTGCGATTCAATAGCTATAATTTTGCGACTTTGGCTTTTAACTGGACTTGTTTGATATCTTTTGCGTTTGACCTCGGCTTCCTATTACTGGATTTTCATACTTGCTTTCCGATTTGGATATTTCAAGAACAACAATGGCGCCTAGGAAGTGTTTCTGGAAGTGCTATTTAGAAATGGTGTGTACCTCTGAGGACGTTATAAGCCCTAACCACTTTGTTTGTACATAGATAATGCAAGATTTTTTCCTCCGTGGTATATCTTCTGCCTCGTGGTTTACTTTTGTACTTCATTTGGAGTTTGCTAAATACCCGGATGGGCTCGGGAAATTTTTCGATTTAATGTAAAAATTGTGCTGAATGTAATAATTGCACTTTCTATTTGATTTTTGCATTTTAAAATCATGTTAAATATGGAGCATATATTATAGAATTGTCCTTAATTTCTATCAGAGGTGCATGTATATATTATTTACGCACACGAGGAAACCCGTAGATGACACATAACAAATATAATACTAACTAAGAATTATAGAAATTGCAGCATTAAACAATTTATATCTTGAAAACTCTTGAGCCATATTTGATTATGCTTAAACTAAATGTGAAAAGTCATCTAGTTTAACCTGAGAAACAAACATACAAAAAGACATAATATATACATGCACATATGAAATTTTGGCTATCTATTGAAACATCGACATAGATAAACATGCAAACATTGCGCAATTGTAACAAAATGATAAAGATAATAATAATGATAATGTCGGGTAAAAATAAAGATAATGTTATTGCAAACGTGCTGTTTTTTTAAATACGGCAAATTGGTGCCAGTTCTCTTCGTTTTAAAATGAAATTATTGGGATTTGGATACAAAACGATGAGCTCGTGCCCAATTGTCGTGACTCCCCTCCATTCTTTAGGTAATAAAAAGGCATGAGCAGCACCATCTGGCGGATTTTATTTAAAACAATATTTCCAGCGACATCTCGCCGTCAGCAAAGGTAATTTTTTTTTACCTCAATATTTTTGAAGAGTGGCATATCTATTTCCTATATAGTGTATTATCTATGATTTTGCGTTTCGTTATCCTTTCGAATATATTCGTCTATAATTATCAAAAAACACGGGAGCTTAACAAAATATTATTGATTTATTTTTTGTTTTCATTCCATAATGTTAATAATTTTATTTCCAAAATTATAAGTCATTGTTGCTATTTGCTATAAAAACAAAACGTTTTCGACGTAAAACCTGGCGGTCGAATTCAGAACTAATATTACCCACCCACGTTGGGAAGTTCAGGTCTCATCTCCGATTTTAGACTGAGTCGTGTTACTCTCCTGCAATCATTAAGTGGGTGGGGGAAAAGAGAGGGAAGAACACGGAATATTACATTTTGCCAGGTAGCACCTCACATTTCGTTTTAACGCTGCCATTTTCGTTTTGTGGCACGGTTAGCGGCAGTCTGATAGTAAATTTGCTGAGATATCCAGCATTTATTTACACACGAAGTGCTGAAAATACATTGAAGTGTGATTGTTTGTTCGTGGCATCGTCAGGAAGAGGCGGTTACTGTGTTAATCGCCTCGATAAATTGTTGACTTCCTTGGGTGGAGTGGTGAGTAGGTACTTTACGGCAATATTTCGGGCTTTTACGGCTTACTAATCCTTCCTCCCCCGCTTATAAATTGTCTCATATGATTGAGATGACGAGATTTATGTTTAATTTTAAATATGTTGTTATCTGGCGTAATTGAAATGTAGTGGCTAAAAAGGGCGTTGTGGTTGTAGAGTGAAGGTTTATCACTAGCCTATATCGTCACCACACCTTATAATGTTATTTACTCAGTCAGGATTTGTCAGAAACTTGGTGTGTTATAAAGAACAAGGAAATGTATGTTAATATTTTTTTATTTTATCAATAATTTACTTTAGAATGTGAAGTTACTCCGAATTTCTCAAGCTTATCGCAATTATTATTATATTTACTGTTCTAGTGTCGTTTAATGTTGATAAAATGTTGAGTATAACTTTTGCAATTAATTGTGTGAAGTCAAAATATTTATATTATTTTTCTAATCAGACATGATAACACAAAACCAAACAATACCTCAGCAGTAAGTATTCATAAGCCAATGACAATTGTTAGCTAACTTAGTTCTTATTGGATTCTTTTTGTAGTTTCTTGTCTACCATATTTAAATAATTCTTGCATATTCCTATACCCTGAAATCGAATCCGAGATCAAAAATGTAAACAAACAAATGTCATTGTGAAAGTGACATTTCAGGGCTAGGAAACATTTTCTAATAAAAATTCAAATGTTGCGAGTATTGTGTTTTAGAATTTCCTTTAGATTAACATGGTAAAAATGAAAAGCACCAACAAAAACGAAATATATTTAGTTTTTTATTTAAAAAGTATTTTATCAATCACACACTTATCAGTTCACAAGCCTTCAATATCACTTGAATGAGACGAACTCGTTGATGTCGGAATCAGTAACATTTATTATAAATTGATCTGGCACTATATCAATCAGGTGGTCTAATTTGCACGTTTTTCTTCCTTTATTACATGTTTAACATATCCGTTCCACCACCGCGGTGTCACTTCTTGTAAGCCATCTTCATTAATCATGTTTTCTTCATAACAAATATTTTTTCGTAATTGGAGAGGCTAAATATAATAAAGTTTTATTTCAGTGAGCCAAATGTTAGGAATTTCTATTTATTGCCAGCAGCATAAAATAATTTCGTACCATTTTTATCACATCATTTAAAAAAATGTTGAAATTGTAATTTATGTAAATATTATACCAAAGAATTTTCATTCGGCTATGTTTTATACTTATATAACAGGTGAGAATAATTCTAACCTATCATTTTAACGGTTGTCGACAATCTACCATGGCAATTTATTTTTATTGTAGTGGTAACCCTTTTGTTTACATTTTTGATCTCTGATTCCATTTCAGGGTATAGACAAACCTTGTACTGGTCTCAAGAAACAAAATGTTATCTGAAATGTTGGGAGATATTATTCTAATACACATATTCTAACAATGCATTTGTCCTTACCATATGTAGAAGATCTCTATCAAATAATATAATACCGATTAGTCTTATGCATGCCAAATCCAAAAAGTATACACAAAATGTTATCCCTTTTTTATTTTATTCTTCAGATTTATTGCTATGATTAGTTTTAAACATGCAGCCTTTACTTATTCATTATTTCTTTAGCATAATGCTAATACATACATACATACATAAACTCACGTCTTTATCCCCGAAGGGGTAGGCAGAGGCGCCACCAGGACACCCACATTTCGCCTTGTATGTTCCGTCCCATGATGTGATAGGGGGCGAGCCTATCGCCATATCGGGCACAAATTCCTGACTCCGGGCTGATAATGAATAGAAAAATCCAATATCACTTTGCCCGACCCGGGACTCGAACCCGAGACCTCAGCTTTGTAACCGTACCGTAATACAACTACGCCACCGAGGCAGCATGCTAATAGCTTCAAATAATGACACTGCAACACCAGTTAGTTTTCATGATCTTCATGAATCATGGCATATGAATTTAAATTGAGCTGTAAATGTTTTAATTTGTCTAACTAGTTTATATTCATGTATTAACAAGATGTAGTAACATTATTCTGGGGATGGACATGTCAACAACATGTTGTTTATTTTGATTTCTTTTGAACAAATTCTGGTTATATCATTTTAAATACACCCTTCACTAGTGTTTAAATATTCAGGCTAATTGTCGGTTTGAACAAAATTGTTGATGGTTATTGTCGAAGAGCTTTAAATAGGTATATTCTTTAAAACCAAGTTTTATTTTGGGATAGTATATTATAATATTCAACTCATAAAAGATATTTGTTAAAAAGTTGTCTTACACTTAAAGGAATAATATTATGTCATCTCTAAAAATAATTTACAATAGTAATTCTATATTTTTCAACAAATAACATATGAATAAATAATTTTCTCTGCTTATGATCACCTACTAATCCAAGACAATCATGAGTACTTTGCTGACCTTTTAGTCTGAATACACTCTATTTTTTAAGGTCATCAAGTCATATAATGTTTTATTTTCTTACCATAATGTGCTGTGATAGTGTACATTTATAATTATACCTATTTATGTGTGTTTCGCTTGAGGTCATAGTAAATACTTCCATTTTAATGTCTCAAGAAAATTAGGTCTGTTTTATTGTCTGATATTTGGAATAACGATTTAAACAATGTAAAAAATATGCATATTGCAAGAAACATGACTTACAGCAAAATGTAAAATTAATGCATATGTAATCCATTGTCAGTATTGATCCGTCTATCATTGTAAACTAGAGCACCACAATTGATGCACATAATATATGAATGTGTACTGCTTCAGGTTTTTGTATGCATTCCTTTAAATGTATTGGGGCCGCAAAGCTTGCCGACTTTATTAATTATGTATCTGATGGTGTGTCATTCTTAGATAGATATGAGTCACTGCATGCCCCATGTCTGTCATTGTTTTAATTAAAACCATTCTTCATTCCATATAAAAGCTTGACTACTCAAACAGCTTTGTTATTTGAGACTGCTTCAATAGAATACTCTTGTGATAGTAAGAATTCTGGTGATATTTTCCATATTACAAATTATGTTCCATACTATTATATCCATTATGGAGCCAATGGCTAAATAAATATGAAGAAAACCAATTACATACTAGATACCTAGTACAAAATACTACCAAATATATCTAAATTGAAGTACATGGAAGCTAATAACATAAAGCTGGCTGTATTAATGTAGTCAAATCTCTTTACCACAAACTGATAAAGTTTAAAATATATTGTCGATATTGTCTATGATATTCTCCCGCCTGTGTAGTTGACATGACGAACTAGGCATTTGTAATGCGCACGAGTCGCGACATCCTCCGCTCGTGAACGGAAGTGCTTGCGATCGCGCGCCGAGATGCACGCGCTAAGCATGTTATCCCCCGTTTAAATTGTAGTCATTTACGCCATATCCCTTGTCACTGAACCAGTGACTGTAATTCAATTTTTTTTGTTGGTTTTAGAACGCGAATGTAATTACATGTATATTTTTTTAACTTTAAGATTTTGTTGTGGTTTATATGGATGGCAAAAAGCGTATTTTGGTATCAATGGTTTACCGCTTTAATATGCGACATCCACCAAGTTTGAATTAGCAATGTGCTACATTAGTTATTACCTTTATTAGTATAGTTTAGTCCGCTATCCGGACCGAAATATAAGATATCATATATTGATCTAACATAGTCCTAGCTGTTTACCGCATATGACTCATTCATCTCGAGAGATGAAATAAAAACAAACATAAGAAGCAGAACATAAATTCTCCTAATAAGTCTGTTTAAAAATAGCGCAGTTGCGATTATGGAAATAAAGAATAGACTCTGACGTATTAAACAATTTCCCACGCAGCGAATTAATTATGAAGGCGGTGTAATTTGTGAAAATGTAGGCTTTCTCCTCATCAGATTAAACTTGAGGGCAATGAAACGATGTTTCGAGTGCTCGATTTGAATTCGTAATTTCCGCGGAAGTATACTGACGCATAGAGATAAAAATATACACTACATATTTCAAAACTTTATTTATCAATGTGCAGAATATAATAGTCTGTTTTGGTGTTGAGAATAGATAAAACCTTTTATTATATTGTGTTTTATCGTTTTGAATACGTTCGTGATTTTCACGGCATTCATTTTTCAGTACACATACATATACGAAAAAATATTATACTAAACAAACTTTAGTTCCAGATTGTTAAAAATTGTATACAAAATATTTCATACACGTGCCTCAAAATTTTATGAAACTATATACACTACATAACATTACAACTTCAAATATTGTCTAAATTGGTTTTGTTTTTAAAAAATAAACATTATCCCTTGCACTGCACCTTATGTAACAGTATCCCAGGAAACATTCATTCGGGTTGTTTGGTTTATTATATTTCCAGTTTCCACCCCTCAAACGCGTCCCCTGTAAAATTGCGCACCACGTGCACACATTTTACGTATATTGTGACCTTCAAAAGTCCCTCGGACCTCACCCCTGCAAGAAAATTCCCCACACAAAACTATTGAGACAGTACGTGCATCGACTTCTACAAATATTGTAAATTGTAGTCTATTTTACAAGGCTTAAACCCAAATTGTACCTGAACTCTGCATAGGTCGCTTGTGTTTCCTTACGAAATTTATTCAAAATTCGTACGCCGAATGAATGATAACTTCGTTGCTTCAAAAGTGTCTTATCTATAAATTTTATCAAATTATTTCATTTGCATAAATAATCAGTTGAATGCTAAGGTATAATTGTGTCGTACTGCGAGAGATAAACGTCTCGATGGTTGATACTCTATCTGAATAGAGCTTAGCATTATGCGCAAAAAACTCACTGCAGATTTAGTGTAAAAAAGTAAATTATTTGAGACTAGTGGTTCGGCCCGGCTCCGCCAGGGTGCAGATACACTTTTTTTGAAAATATTCTATCGCCCATGTTCATCAGGCATAATGTAGGATTCTAATGGTGAAACAATTTTTCAATTAGGTCCAGTAGTTTCAGAGCCTATTCAATGCAAACAGACGATGAAATATTTCCTATTTATAATATTAGTTTAGAAAACTGAAATATTTACGCATTGAAGCATTATAAAGTAATTATGAACTTTGAAAAATTGATAAGTAGTAGCTGCATATCTAACTTTTACATCCATTAGAATTCGATTAACATAATTGATTTTTTTGAGTGTTCGAGGAACATAAGTTTGGCCGTAATTGCATTTGTCTTCAATATGGATGCAGTTTCATGATCTAGCAGTATTGGGAAACGAACCTTTGAGAATATTGAGTCTATTTATTCGTTCTCTGCTCGGCAATGCCATGTTCCAGGCTTGGTTATATTTACATATAAATCTAAAGTTTAAGACAAATCTGTCCATATATGCGTAAGAAAAACTAAACGACCTGGAATTCTAACGAGAAATAGAGGTGACATCCATTAAACTGTAAAATGTATGCAATTTGCTAATATTACTTGATTAATGCCAGTCGGTACAGATATGTGTAATTAGGAAATTGTTATCTAATGTAAGCGGTTCACAACCTTGGGAGTTTGATAGTTTTGTTTACACCGAGTCCTTGAGTTAGATTACAAACGCGTAAACTGTCTAGGGGTAGAAATAGCAGCCGTTTACAATATATTCTTGTTTACCTTCTGTGGGGAAAATAGAATGATATATTAATCTCTTTGGGTATTAGTGTGTCCCAGATATTAAGTGGATTATGCAGTCGGATCCCGTCTCTTTTAGCTGTCAAATATATAAATAGTAATAAAATCTTCAGTCAGGAAATAAGTCTGTATTACTCTACAAACATTTTTAATATCAACTTATTTGTTAAAGCAACGAAATGGAAAATAGCTCTTATTATGTAGCCGACCGCAGTGGCGAGAAAGGCACCGCAGTGCTCTTCCTGCTGTGCCGCGTATTTACAAGCAAAAAATACTAGAAACGCTATATTATAATGTCACTACCGGTTTATGACCAATATTCCACAAGTCGTGCGGAAACCTTCGTATTTGCATGTTCGGAACAAGAATTCATAGGCATGTGAAGTCTGCGAACCCGCACTGGGCAGGCGTGTGGACTAATACCCCTCAATGGTGGATGAGCCCTGTGCCCTTCAGTGAGAAATAATATATGGGCTGATTCAAATACTATGCGTCAGATACAGCGGTATTTGGTAACTGTCGTAGAAAGTGTCTGGATGCACGGTGCTTCTAAGAGTTCAATGTAATAAATCTTTGTAGGACTATGAACAGAAGCTGACTTTTCGTGACAAAATTATGATGATATCCAGTAGCCCAAAAGCAAGAAGTGATCGGTAGATTTCCTACTGGTTGGGTATAAGTTTCCGTCCAGTTAGCAGTTACCACCTCCTAAATAAGGTAGAATACCCTTCATATTGACCGTCATGCGCGTCCTACAAGCAACCAGTGAATATTCGTTGTTTTGCAGATCGGCATAATAATTCTAATTGACGAGATCGTCTCTTGCCAGTCGATATCTATTTGGATTACAGCACTGCGCGAACCGTTACGTGCAGTAAGTGCAGTGCTGTGAGTATAAAACCACGAATACTCGTAATTGAAAAGCTTTTATCAATGCAAATTTTTGTGTTCGCTCACGTATTTCGATTATGGAACATGAGTAATTAATATTGGTTGCCATTGATAGCGTAAGTGGTTAGTGAGCGTTATATTATTGAGTAATAACATTTATTTAATTTTGCAGTCGATTAAGAACATAAAATATATTTAATTAATTTGCTCAGAAACCACGTTTGTCACGGACAATAAATAATTGCATATAAATAATCAAGCTGGATTGAAACAATTAGGTATTAAATATTGATACGATAATATTGTTTACATCTAACGGCATTTGTATTGATTAATTATGAATTTAATTTAAATGCAAATTGAATGTTATATGCATTAGTATTCTGATTGCTCATAGCAGGCGAGTTCTTAGTCTTCGCAAGATGGCGCGATTTTATATTTGTTTGTATGTATGTATTTATAATCATCCAACATAAATATGTTAATTAATATTATCTATATCCCAACAGTCGATCATTATAGCCTAGACCGAAAAGCAAGATACCGTTTACATTTTTTGGGTGCCAGAAACTGCTTGTCTTTTCTTTCCCGTTACATCCATACAACGAACATTGTCTCGCTCCGGGCATCCAAAACAACCTTTCACAACCAGGTTCTAGTCTACTGCGTCGTATAATTTATAAAGAGCGGTAAAACATCCATTCATCCTGTATTCATCCACTGCAGGACGAGGATGCAAGACAAGAATTTTCAAAAATACTTCGTTGAGCGTTAACTAAAAAAGTTTTGATAACATTCCTAGTTAGTACTATATCAGTTAAGGCCAGCATCGTTTAGACCACCTTTGTATGATGATGCTTCAAATATTTCTCTCATAAACGTTAGCCGTGTATAAATTTTAATGAATGCAGTCAATGACCATTTCAAAATAAACCTAACTGTATATATCTGCAAGAGAATGCAATTAAAACAATATATCAATCAACGTATGAGTGGTTTGCACGACATTAGATTGACTTCGCGTGCCTCTTCGCTGTAACATTACTGAAACTGTTAATTTTCTATTTGGACCGCTATAATGGATTAATTGCAATAATACCTCCATCTCATGCAACTATTTTTATAACTTAGCATGTCAATTCGTCAAAACTCAGTGGCTTAGAAATGTATTGTTGTATAGAATTTCTTCAAAGTTTAGTTTAATTCTTCATTCTATCAAGAATGTTGTATCGCGAATAATGAAGTCTCATTTATTTGCCTCGTCGTTGTATCTTTTGTTTAATTAATGTACATATTACTCGTACAACGAAGTATACGACACTGCAGAACAAAGATGTTTTAAAGCGGTTGCCACTGAACTCGACATTCGACCCGGCTTGTTCAGTTACTGCCAGTTAATGCCGCTAGTCTTATCATATCTACCAGATCAGGTCAAATTCACCATTGTAACTTTGTTTAAGGGTGCTTCAGAGGTCTTTAGGTTTAGTGGTGTTTATAGTTTTTCCGTAGGTGCCATATATGAGTTGAGAATGTGGACAGTCTCAATCCTCATTTAAAATCCCTACACCCTACATGAGCTGACTCATAGTGATGGGGGAGGAAGTAAAATGACGCACAGTAATTTCAGGCGAGCATTTGCCTCCATAATTTTGTATGTTTCTATTTGAATCATTGATAACTTAACTTGTATCCTTACATATAATGAATTATTATGGGTTGTTTTGGTACGTGTTTATCGACACGCGTATTAATCTCTTATCAAAACATTTTCCAAATTGGTTGTTATTATTAAATAGATACTTAGGATACGAATTAAATGACATTTGATTATGTTGATTGCTGTAACAACAAAGTTCTTAGGACAACAGTTAACTTGTAAACAACAGGGACGTGGTTACGCAACGCACTGTTAGAGACACGAACCCACGGCTTGATTGAGATGCTATCTTTATCCAGGATTAACCCACACGAAAACGTTATAAACCTGGAGCGTAATGCGTTTGGTTGAAACGTCAATACTGTGTACTTTAAATTCATAGAATTGTAAATGGTATGTGATGTGTTTAAATAAAGTCAACAAATCCTTCAATAAAAACATGAAACGGCAGTACCATTAAGCCGTCTATTAACTACTCCGCTCTAACTTAAAGTATATTAATAAGTAAAAAAATTTAATCGTTTTCCTACTTCTATCTAATGCATCTACAATCAAAATTGGTTCGTTGACCACTGGAACAGAACTTCTGATGTAAACTGTTCAACATTTTCATTCCTTACATAACAATGATTCAATTGTATAACAATTTTCAATACAACACGGTTCAATAAACGCATGCCAGTTTTTTTGCGTAGCTCAAACGTGTAATGGCATCGTTTTATCGAAGCTTATCTAGTTTCTGTGTAACGTACGCATAATAAAGAACTGGCACCTTAATTTATCGTTTGCGAGCACTTAGGTATGTAATTATCGAGGGCGTGTCCGATTAGCTCGAGAAATGGAGTTATCATAACATTTTCTGCTTATTGCTCCGATTTCTCCGACCGACCGAAAAGTCTCTCGTAGTTCCTGATACCCACGACACAAGACTCGATCTTAGTGTAGGGTCAGGACTATGTATGTGACTGTTGGGTGTATTTATTTATTTATTTATTTATTTATTTATAAATAGAGTGCTGAAAATACGATTCAGGTAATGCAATTTCGTGGGACCTCTTTCGTATATTAGATAAGATATTACTCTGGCTTATTGCGAACTTTGGAACTATAGAATTTCGGAAATAAGTGATACATAATATTTAACTCTTAAGTCTGTTTGATGTTAGAATTTTAGGATCTCTGAAGCATAACAGTCAAATTGCCACGGCCACGCTGGTAACAGCTATAACTCCAGATATAATATGGCCCTGCATCTTATCTTTTCTTAACTGGTGTTTTAGTGTTGCGCCATTAGCCTGGTTTACTTAATACTTTTCCTCCGCGAGGAAAACTAGATTATGAGGCCTAAATCAGAATAGTCTTTCACTTTTTGTTTCTCGAGTCGTGGTTATCACAGATTTTCTTTTTCTTCAGAGTAATGTCGCTGAAATGATACATGATTTGCTCAGTTAATTAATCAGTAAGCCTTGATGTTCGGAATACCTTTAAATATCTATATTTCGGAAGTTTCGTAGCTCTTTCGGTGGTTTGATTTTCATTACATATTCATTATTTAGGAAAGTTTTTATTATCGTATTTACACGAGAAACAATCAACATTTTGGGCTTTGTCGTAATGATTTCGCTTTGTTAGTGCTAACTGGAAATATACCGCTTAGTGTTTCTTTAGGATGTCGAATCTGTAACCGAGTAGTGCATAATATACATGCATATCACTCCCGAAGAGGCCAGGTGTCGTTGTACGTGCGAATCTTGCGGAATCCGCAGGCGGGAGCATTCGATTACGAATGCATTAGTGGAGCGGACGAGTCAATTGAGCCTCGTCGTATGTGCTGTACGGTACACGGCACACCTCTGTATCGACGCCCGACGCCGCACAGTCTGACACTGATTATCGTCGTTTGATATATTATGGGAGAATACGTTCACCAGGAATTACTGAATCATTGTTGTACCGATGTGTGTGACACTAATTTAGCCAATTTTTACAATATAACACCCTTCATTTATCATTTTGATTGACGACTTCATAAATGACGGTATCGTAGACCTTATATTTCTGACTTTGATGTCAATACAGGCCCGAAAATTGGAACTGCGTCATTTCACTGCAGATGCAGCATAACCGGTGTACTAGTTACTATGCTGTTCAATAACGAAGTTGGAATATACACTGATCCAATTAATTTCGCTTCTAGTGATACAAGAAAATCCGTACGGAAGGGTTTTTATTGTTCTGATAATCCTGCCTGTCACTTACTTTTCGAATTTATACAACTAGTCTCCCAAAACTAATTGTATAAAACCAACTTTGCCATATATATAAGCAAATTATCAAACGAGAAATGCCGTTGGAAATCTTATCTAATTTTAAATGGAACTAGCTGTAGCACAATTTTGTGTATATGGAGCCAAGTATCTCAAATCAATTTGACAAGAAAATGTGGTCAGAAATTCGATAGATACCAGTTTGGAAATAAATATTCCGCGGCTAAGTTATATTCAACATTTATGCCGTGATTAGCATTTTCAACTTGCTGCTGTTACTTTTACAATATGGGTGAGATGCAGATTATTTGACCAACTAAGGGTCCAAATATAAATAGTGAGTGTTTTCTACTTATCGTGTAAAACAAAATAGATTTTCTCGAGCTAACCAACTTTATTTGTTGCCTACAGTGGGAGAGCCTTTCAATTGGAGCAGTGCCCTCCAAATAGCTTACACTAAAGTTTACCAAACAAGCTCGCAGTGCGAGATCTATATTTGTTTGATTATTTCAACATCGAACGTTATTAACAGACGCGCGTGTAAGACAATTGTTTATAATTCTCCAGATATTGTACTATTGATCTAATTCGGTGCCACTGGCCTTTTTGCAATTATGTCAGCCGGGACATTTCCTAACGTGGCCCGTAAAGGTTATTTTTAGATTGACGATTGATGTTTAAACTCTGAATCGGGCTTTACAGAACAATCAATTTACAGATCGTTTATAAGCTTTTACAGATGCAGAAAATCAGCTATAGTAATTATTCCAACAGCATGCCATAATATTATATCCCAGTAAGGTTTATTTTATTTTATTTTATTTCTTTTTAGGAAAACAAAGCGTTAATAATAATGTTACCAATAAGACTTATTATCTAACAATATGCTATTAACACAAAATACATGTTTACTAAATATAATTCCATAACTCAGGCCAACGATATTGTAGTATAAATGCCTTCTATTGAGCAAGTGCCTCCGGGCACTCGCTTGTGATTGACAATTCCCACGGAAACTTTATGAACTGGCTTCAATTTAAATAAATAAGCCTGAAATATGACTTGTTTCATGTTTTCAATCTGTAACTGTTGTAGATATAAATGGACTTATTTTTAAGTTTTTACTAGAATGCCGTTACTCAATCTGTGAAATTGTTTCTTGATTATAACAGTAATTCGGATTCTGGAGAAGTAATTTGTCTTCCAGCTAAGCTCATAATCTTCATATGGATATAAGAAGGGCCATTGAGAGTTGTCACCCACTGACCATTGCTCAGTCACCATGTGCGCCTTTGTATTTAGTTTCCTTTACTATATTTACGTTTATTGGTCTTAAATCCTTTATTAAATACCTAGGCACTGATCGGTGATACACATGTATCTGGCATCATTGAAAGTAACAGAGATATTCACTGACCATAATATGTATTCATTTCAGTATATGGTGTTTTATTTACAATATTTCAGATTATTAACTAAATTATACAATGTATGTGTGTATACTCAATATTAACTTTACCAAGTTGTACTTTAACTTGGCGAATGAACGAGGAAAATAAGCATAAAATCGGCAAATAACGGCTTGATGTCACATAAACTCGGCTTACATTTTTTTTATCGACACCAGCTGGGGTTCTGTAATAATGTGCAAGGAATAAAATCAACTAAAATTAATATACTCTTTTTGCAGTATCAGTGTAATAGTTATTTTTGTCTTTTGGCAATGAGAAAAAATCTGTTACTGCTTAGCACAATTTTTTTCATAGGAAGTTTGCATATTTTAGATATCATTTTATAGCCATGCAACGCTTTACACATAAATATAAAGAGGCGGTTTGAAATAATGACATGATCAAAATAATTAAGACACCTCAATGTTTGTGATGACGGCATTTCTACAAGCATTTCGAAGTACATAGAGGCAAAGTAAAGAGGATATTAATTGTTGGATATTAAAACATGATTTCCGTGATGACACGCCAACACTCAAATATCACTTAAAATGTCTTGTTTTGTGAAAACAGTTCATTTTCCGCTAACATTATTTCATACTATGGTTAGCCCATTAATATCCCAAGGTCTTCTATCGTCGCTCTTTATAGCGCGGCCAATGTCCCTTCCCAAACGATTTGACATTTACTCGCTGTTATAGTTCGTAAATAGTGCGGACAGTGTCAGGATAATCTTATCAAAGGGAGGATGTGACCATTTTTGACGTAACGCCACTAAAATAAAACTAGTTTATGTGTCAGATAATGTATTGTCGGCTGAATAGTTCTATGGATGTTGGAATCTCATTTGTTTCAATGATTTGTTATTCGTGTATTTGATTTATTAGTGGAAGAGTCAAATTTAAAATAGATATTCCCAATATTACTTTTTGTTGAATAATGTCAAACAAATTCTGATAAGGCAAATCAGACAGCACATCTATATCACCTATATACAATAATTTGAAAAGAGGGCATTAAAACAACTTCTTCCTCGTAATGAAGACTGTCTCGTCTCTTTGTTATATTTGAATCTTTTCCTTAAGTGGTTACCTGCTTCTGAGTTCACAAGCGAAATATAATTCCGATTCTCGTCACCATTCTAAATGTGATTTTCCGTGCCACAAGTTTTGTTATTGTGTTTTGACACTGATAATGCCGTTGCTGGCGAGACGTCAAAGCTTCATTAATTGTGAAAAGGATGCACCGGGCACGCTGCACACGTGAACTCGATTGCTTGTATGACCTACTTGCCTTTCTTTTGTTTCTAACTCAGATATATCCAGCCAAATGTTAGACAAATTTAGACCTAAAGTGGATTTTGTCAATTCTATATTCATGCCAAACCCAGACTCTCGAGGGAAAAGCCTCCGAAAGTTTGATGGTTGCTGTAAGAGCGTAACCGACAGTATTTTTTATTGTGTCTTACGTGATTTGAACAAACCTTTTTTGTTTTGTTTGTGTTTATCGCATAGTAATATTTGCTGGTTTATCTTTTGATCAAGGGGATTCGTATAAAAAGCCCATTCTATGGCCACCATACTTATCGGGCCTAAAAAGGGCTTATGAAATGGTGTAAAATTGGAAATTCATTTTGCCACAACACCATTATCATGGATTGCCAAAGATTAATCCCTTAATCCCGCATTATCTAAAGAAGCGCAAACACGACTTGAATAACGGCGTGGTTCAGCATAGGAATTTAATCACGCAGTAAGATTCAAATTCGTATGGTATTAGAGACAAATGATGCAAGATTCTGTATGTACCGGTGATGTCAGTCCTTGTTTAGAAGGCCTAGACGCGTCGCGCAGTGCGCTTCTGCATTCTGAATGCCCATGCAGTAGTGGAGATGCGGAGTTGTTATCATAAGTTTATTGCAATGTTTGTGTTTTAAATTTATTTTATACGAAGAAGATCTAAAGATAGCGATGGTCATCAGCTCTTAGGTAAACTACTTGGATCTCCTAGAGTGGTACAGAATTGGTAGATATATCGCGTGAAATAAAAAAAACAGCTGGATTTGAAATCTCCTTTGAATTCGATAAAAAAAGACAAATAAGTTATGCCTGTCACAATTCGATTATTCAAGCTTCAACTGTACTCGCTACAAGATAATTCGTTCTAATGTTTATTTTGTACCTGTCAGAATTACTCTAGAGTCTAGAAAATAAAGTCTCAAATAAATATATAATAAACCCGTCGACTGATTTAATCCCACTCTATTTAGGTTATTTCAGTCATTACATTAGACGTTGACATTTTCCGTCGCAGAATTCAATTCGACGGCGTGGGATTTATCAAGTTCGCAAAAGAAGTGTTTCATCTAAGAAGATTCTTTTAGCTGTAATACAATCAGTATTTCAGTATAAATAGTTTCAGTGCCTTGATTTTATGTGTGAACCTGGCATGTAATTTTCATCTTTAATTCATGGTTCAACGATAGTTTACTATTATATCCATTAGGTATTCTAGGTTTTACTAATGTTATGGCATTTGCTTTCCCCCGGGACGCACGGCTTGACATACTTTACTATCAAGGCTTTTTCAATTGATTCCATAAAATTCTGCATTCAACATACTACGAGGATCAGAGCTTAACTTAATAAACGAGTGACGATCGATACTAACATAATAAACGTACCAAGTTTATAATTTTGTTAGTTGCAACTTGCAACTAATTTCGCTAAGTATCCAGTGGAAAATGAAATTAACTGCGGTTGATGGTTTATTAATATATCTTACTAATGTCGAAGAGGTATTCCGAACAGATAATAATATTATGTTCCAATGGGCTTATCCCATGTGCAGTTATAGTCTATTTTTTTGCTACTACTAGTACTTTTATTGGTAACAATTTATCATAAACGCGTGACAACGTCCCATATGGTCCTGAATACATTGACATTAAATATAGTTCGGTTTTTTGTTTGACTAAAGTATAATAAATATGAAACATGTGATCAGTTCAACACGAGACAACGTTGTGTTGCCTACATTCGAATATTAATAGATACGACAGAACTAAATCCATTTTAAGAAGTAGCGAATTTTGGTCTAAATTTGCAAGGTTACTTTGAAATAGTATGGAGAATGTATTATTATATTTCGAGACTAAGGTCTGGCTTCCTACATAATCTTGTCCATTTCATTAATCTTTGATATCCTCGATTGTAAGATGATTAGCTCTCGAGTCTCGTGTATTGTTCTTAATTATATTAGAATACTTGTTCATACAAAAAAGAATCTTACGTTGTTTTTTATCTATCTGCTCGAATTACTTCTTACCGGTTGCCCTTACAACAGTCTAATATGGGTATAATACAGGCCAATGGCAGTAACTATTTGGTTTCGCGTGACGCTAGGTCAACACCTACGGGCATTTCTTATTTATTGTATGAACAGTGCAGTGTCCTCGACCTTTTGGAAGTCTAGACTGCTGTGCATCTAGGTAATACTGATTTAAATCCAATAACAAGCGCATGCTGGGGTAAATAGTAATTGAGTTTAACATGCAGCCTGCTGCAAATTGAAATATCCATCGAAAATTTTACCTACTTTGGAGGAATATGCTGTATATTTTCTGCTTGATTCATCTAAGGAACTATTTTTAGAATTATTTCGAAATACATTGGTAAAAAATCTACACTTTCTTTTTTGCATCTAAAGTTAGCTTAAAAGGCTCTTTTTTAATGGATGGGTTCATACTTTTATCTTTTCTTGCAATAAGTATAAAAGTTGCATCATACTGAATCTTGGCTATCTTCATCGGAACAAGCAATTTCCTATTTACTGCTATGCGTGTTAAATGCAATCTTACGTAATTGTCGGAATGTGTTAAATAATTCCCATTACATAATATTTTAATTGCACTCTTATTTGTAGTGTTTCTCCCACGAATTTTATCTTGATAATTTCTTTTATCACTAACACTTTCTACTTCATCTCATCATTAGATCTTCATTTCCATTGTTTTTTTTACTTAATGTTATCGTATCTGTATATCGCAGACTCATCTGTGTCAGGAAGTTTGAAAAATTGTTGCAAGTTTTGTCGGCTACGTCTTTTTGGAACTGATTACGGAGTATATTTCGTACGCAGTTGCGTTTTATGATCGATGATTATCTGTTTTCGTTTGAAGAATTTCATAATTTTTCGCCTCCTACGAAATTTATACAAAATAGAAATAAACGATGAATGAATTTGGTTCCGTTTTAGAATTTACTTTGTACGAGTGCTGCTGTTGTTTATTTCAATTACGTATGTAGACTTAGTGAAGTACACTACGTCAACATCCACCCTTTTTAAATTTAATACGTTTACAGA
Organism: Deilephila elpenor; assembly: GCA_949752805.1. Lineage (NCBI taxonomy): Eukaryota > Metazoa > Arthropoda > Insecta > Lepidoptera > Sphingidae > Deilephila > Deilephila elpenor. The sequence goes on from OX457110.1 coordinate 3,021,801, forward strand.
CTTAGCATAATGCGATTATTGCTAATGCTATTACAGATATTGTATTCCAAATTGCACCTTATTTTGATGAGCCACATACTTCAATTTAGCTATGTAATCTTACACAAACATATCAATTGGCAATGTGGCAGCACATCCCATATTGTAGACTCTATCATTTCTCATATTTAATCTTCAAATGACACCTAAGCTTCGATATTTTTTTAGTCTATAAGTTCAAGGGCGCCATTTATGGCTATCAGTTTCACTTTTGTCGTGTTATATTGTATAGATATCAGCATCATTATCCTACATTAAGTCCCCTGCTGATCATAATTCTCCGCCAAAAATGTTTTCATCGAACTGTTGGAACTTTCTGAATGCAGCGACTTCCTACCAGATATAAAACAATATATCAAATTAATTGTCCGCATCTCACTTGTATAATTGTTATGGAAAAGAGATAACGGTATTGTATGATTGCACCGTTATTCCATAATTGTGAACCATTGCGGAAGCACGTGTATTTAAATTGTGCGTTCGTGTGCGTGTTAATAATTTCATAAACAGTTCTATCCATTATTGTTTATACATACTCAAACTCACGCCTTTTGCACAGAAGGGCTAGGGGGTTATTTTTTATCACCGGACTATTTGGTGGAGTGGTTCAAAATGTTCGTGTGTTCAATGGTGATTATGGATGGCAAAACATTGCTCCCTTGTGATATGTCTGAGCTTATAGATTAAAAAAAACGCAATGCCGATAAAAATAAGTAATACTTCAGTATCCAGGGGACTCAACGATATTGAAGATCATCATTAGTGTTTTCAAACAAATGCCGTGCACATTGCTGTGATGAAATGGCATTGGTCAAATCCGTTTTATTTGGACAGAATTTTGGCTAAAATGTTTCTGTGAAATTATGGCGATGGGGCTAAGATGACATATTCAGTTGATTACATATCATATAGTGATTAAAATCGAATTTCGCCATGATAAGCAGCTACCGTTTACACTGGGTTATTGCGTGAGCAAGAGCCCGTGGCCGAAAGACTTTCGTCATATTACAATATCTTCAAACTTTAATAAAATGTAGTTTTCCCAGCGTTATAGTATCTGTTTTTTTAAATATTAAGGAAACTGTGATAAGATGTTTCCTTGGCATCCGGACACTTGATGGATCTTTCATCTTGCCAGACACATTAAAGTTGATAACTTCCGAAGCCACCCCGATCGGAACTTCATAATAGCTGATCGTGTGATGCCAACGCCAGAGGCATGCGCAGACAAACTTTCAAATTTATAAAAATACGAAAGTCTGGCGGCCCCGGGGTCTTGGACTAATTCTGTAACATTGAATTGTTTACAATTATTATTGTGTATGTCATTTATCAGTTCAGATTGTTTTATAACGAAGTACACCTGTATACCTGAGATATCGACCCGATAGTGCAATATCTTACAATTTTATTTTGGAACAATTACAATATAACGTATGTTGTAGCAATACGTATAAAAATGAACCAACCTAGGTAAAAGGTTTTACGTTTTTAGCGATGAAATCCAGCCCATTAAAAATTTAAATAACTACTGCAGTGGTTTGTATATTCCACAGGAGAGGCTAGAAGTTCTCCTGTTAACGGACACTACTTTCATTTGTAGTACAATAAAGCACATTGTTATTTTGCCCTGTTTAGTAATAGTTTTACGCCAAGTAAAGATAATTTAGTTACATTGACAGACACTTTCACTTTTGCTTTGTTTAGCGTTCGCAAGGCAACAGCGGAATATGACGAGAACCAAGAAATTGTGTAAAATATATTCTTAAATATAACTGAAAAAGCGAACCAAATCCTGATTGAATCTCATTATAATTAATTATAAAAAATGTTCATATTATATTCATATAACAAGGATTGTTTTGATTTGGCACGCCGCGCCGCGCCAGTCGAATGGCATTGACATTTAGCGAGACACTCCAAGCAATATGTTAGTATCGTACTTATGTATTTGCGTTGAGTTAATCCTGCGATATCTTAATCACTGATAAGCTGACGGATCTTTTTTGTAATTATTATTTATAATATATTTTTGTTTCATAAAATTATTAAAAAGTTATAAGTCGCTTCTACTCGTTCTTGGAATGAGTATTTGGAATCATTCAAAAATGATTGAAAATCCAGTATATGAATTCGAGTGATATTACAACTATTTAATTCCGTTGTTTTTCTGTTTAAAATACTTGGAAAACGCTTTTACTTTGAGAAAACATTAAACACGTTACGGCGTCGGTACATATAGTCCGCGTGAAGTATGATGTTTGTTTTTTTGCAGTTCATTTTAGTTTAAATATTTTAGTTTAAAGTATTTGTATATCTAATAATTAATTAAAGTATAGAATAATTATATTTATGTCGAATAATTAGATTTAGATAATATCGAGGATTTTTCTGATTCTAATTCGACACTGAAGAAGAAAGCTTTTTGCCCTTGTTTTATTAGTGAAACCAACAGCTAACACGCAATTAGAAAAAATAATTTTCAATGAAAGGAATTCAGTAGAATTTCTATATGATCCGATATAGAAATTGTACTGAATGTACCGTGCTGTCTAGTCGCCGATCATTAGCCAGACTTAGTTGCAGGAGATAGTCCCCCATTAATTTCGCATTACGTTTATTTACTCGAACGGTTTCTCCATAATTCGTCGGCACCGACAGAGAAACTTGTAAACGAAACGCACCTAATTCACTTCCCCGCGGTGTATATTCACGCATGGCGGCCGCACGCCACGCTGCGGATGGCTTAATAGCCAATAATTACTAGGAACGGATGACGGAAAGTGAAGAAATTCCGGAAAACGACGCGGTCAATGCTGTACAAACACTGGACATGATAATGAATAATTTGTCACCTAGTAGTTAAGCTACTTGCTAATTGCTGTGCTAGTTGAAATACGCGCCGGCCGATAAATCCTTTGTCGCAATATAAAAACAAATCTTTCGGTAGACATTGTAAAATAATATATTGTATGTATATTTTGCATTACATTACGATATTATTCTCATAAACTCTTAAATGTGACTGTGAAAACCTAAGTATCCTGGGCTGAGTTTTGTCATGTGATAAGCCCCATACAAACACCGTCATTTTCGCCCTAAATTGTCGCCTTGCTCGGTGCCTAACACATCCTGTGAAAAAAAAGTTTGATTAATTGTGTATGGTATAGAAAATTTACAAGTGTGTAAGTTGTTAGTTAACGTATGTGTGTTGTTCCAGTGATGCAGACGAGGTAGCCGGGCGGGCCGGCGGTGCGCGCGCGCCATGCCGCTGCCGAAGCGCTGCGTGGAGCCGGTGCACGTCTCGCGCGGCACCGTGCCCGAGAGACTCTCCGTGCCCTCTGAGCTAGAGGCGGTCACCAACGGCACGCTCGCTAACACTGTCAGGTAATTAAAATACTGCTACTGCTGATAGATCTTATGATTCAATAATTTGGCAGCCTCCGTTGGATAGACGTCGGTGGGAGACGAGGAGAGTAAGCCAAATGTTTGTATCATCCACAAGTAATTGCTTTTCGGGTCTGGGTGTTTGTGGGACCGAATGATTTCTCGTAGTTTCTGATACCCACCATACAAACTCGATCTTATTCTGGGGTCAGGACTATGAATGTGACTTCTCGGAGACTGTCCTGCCTTCACACCCACCACAACTCTTATAATCGGGTATCAACAGTGGCACGTGCCAAATTTTACCTTTTGAGTGGTGGTCTTTATACAAATATAAATTATCTCAAAATATTATTGTATTGCTAGAATAAATTGTCTCCTTTTGATCATATTAAATGGAGTATAATCTTGGGAAATAACTTTCCTGGCAAATAAATTTATTTATTTGTTTATATACAAGCGCTGATACTAAAGATTTATTAGTTTTGCGGCCAATATTCACACATTGCTACGAAGGTGCTAAAATTATTCAGTACTTATGTATTACCATATCATTTAAAAAATAGTTTGTACTTTGTACATGAGTATGTAAATGTATGTTGTAAATGTGCGTTTCCTAGCAACGCACTTCCTGTGGAAATATTCAAAATTATGCACAAAATAAACAGCATGTTAAGAAACCATAGTGAAAATGTCGAATTTCATGTAAATAATGTACCTATTTGGCTGTATTAAAAAAAGAAAGAGACGTAAATAGTAATCTGCTTTATAAAATATTTATCTACCACCAAGAAATACGTAACTAGTACAGCATACCATTTTCTGCTCGAAGTTTTGTCGCACTATCTATCTATTCAGACACAGGAAATTCACTGCTGAACATAGGCGCCTCCCTCAAGAATCTCCACATATTGGAAGCAGCCTGCATCCAGCGACTTCGCACTTTTTCACACTAGTAATGAGATATTTATTGCTGGACATTAAATATTGTGTTTCTAATAAGTGTGATTGGAATACATAAGTAATTTTAATGTATGTAAATTAAAAGACAACAGGACAGAGAGTTTTTAATTATAATTATTAGTTGTTTATACAATATTGACTCCGGTATTTAAGTAATGTGAGTTAAGTCTATCCGAATAATAAACCCACACAATTTGTAAAATATTAACTATGTTCATTTTTCTTAGCCTATCATTACTGGTAATGGCGAGACATCGCTGGATACAGACCAGTTTAAACAGATCGTCGAGGAAAACCTTGAGGGAGGCCTAAGTACCGCAGTGGGCCTTGTGTTCTACTAAGAAATAAAATACATATAGTTAAAATATCTAAAGAGTGATAACTGTACATTGCAGGCAGCTGTCGTCGTTGTCGAAGCATGCCGAGGATATGTTCGGGGAGCTGACGCGCGAGGCGACCAACCTCGCGGAGAGGACCAACGTACTGCAGGCCAGGATAGACAGGCTAGCCATCAAGGTCACGCAGCTCGACTCCGGGGTCGAAGAAGGTAATGTGTTTTTATTTATTTTTTTGTTGTACCAGTTGAGAAAGTTATGATGAGCAGAGAGCTATTTTAATGCCCTTGTGTGTTAGTCATAATCGATTTTGGATAAAAGGCATAACACATTAGCATATTGGTGGCCATTTTCAATACTTTGTTGTGAAAGCCAAAGGAAAATGTATATATTCAGCACAGAGCTGCTGAGGCTAAGCTGATTAACTAGAGTTGTGTTTTTGGTACGGCGAGTGCCACGGATGGATAATTTGTTTTGCCTCCGCTGTAAATCTGCAAATAAACACTTAAACAAACAATAATGTGTCTAAATAGTAACGCGTATATGGTACATTTTCCAGTGTCCTTGCAAGACATCCAGATGCGCAAGGCGTTCCGCTCGGCGCGCACGTTCCAGCAGCAGCTGTTCTCGCGCAACACCATGCCGTCCGCCATGCTGGCCACGTACGCGCGCTGCGACCGCCCGCCGCCGCTCGAGCGCCTCAACGAGTTCCGCGACGACGGCCGCGACGCGCGCAAGTTCTACACCGACCCCGACTACTTCTTTGAGCTGTGGCGCAGGGAGATGCTGCAGGATACTGAGCGCATCCAGCACGATCGGGGGAAGAAGGTAATTCCGACGAATGTATTTTTGAGAAAAATATCAGCTACCCTCTTGATTAACTACCAGTATGCCGACAGTGCCAAGGTCTAATTTTTATCCAATCCTGTTTATTACGTTCAGTGTTTGGTAAGACTTGGGCTGTTATGTTTCTTTAACGACTCTAAACCTTAAAGTTATTGAGATGGCCAGTGACAATTATACTTCATTGTATACAAAACGATCAAAAGGTGTACCACCATGATGTATCAGCATCGATTGCTAGATGTCCAATATCATTTAGAGTTTTGATCCATACAAGGATCAATCTATAGGCACCTGAAAGTGATAAAGAGTAAGAAATGTATCATAGCAAGAATGATTATAAATGTATTGTATGTACAGGTGCGCCAGCCGCGCGGCGGCAGCGGCGAGGGGCGCGGCACGCGGCGCATCCGCGCGCCACACTCCACGCGCGAGCGACACAAGGAGGCGGCGCTCAACCGCGGCGAGCACATCATGCCGCCCACGCACCACCACCACCTCGACCACTACCGACCCGACCCCATCTACGTCTGTTAGTAAACAACGCATTATTGTACTTTGTGTACATTATTTTCACTAATGTTAAGTCGTAATTAGCGCTTTGAGTACACTGAAAACTAGCTATGCACGCCTGTGTATTCTTGAGAAGGTAGAAACTAATATAACAAAACTTGGGACAAATTCCAGTCCCAGGAAATGCATATGAGCATTATTTTTCATATAAACCGAATGGGCTCCAAGGCCTATAATGAATTGTATTAAAAAAATCATTTGTAGTTCATAGACCAGTTATTATGGCAGTTACATATCAAAGTTGTACTTAACTTCCAGCCACAACGATAACAGACGGCGGGTACAGATCGACGCCGCACAACCGCCCGCCGTCGACGCAGCCCGCGCGACCCAACTCCATAGAGATCGAGACCCAGCAGAACAACAGGACGAGACTCACTGGCAATGGACACGGTATACTTACATTACATACTGGTTCAATTGACTCTATGATAAATATCTTATTTGAAACTCAGAATTTTGTGCCTGTAGTATTATTATAGTCCATAACTTGCCGTAATCCGTTACTACAGGCTTGTCAGCAGAAACCATTTCTCATAATTGTGCCGGCTTAGTTAACGGCTCCTTCACTACTACTTCAATCGCTACTACTTAATTTTATACGGAGGTGGTCTATGTCACCTATCGTAAACCTTTGCGTAAATATATTTTTTTTTCGATATTTTGATTATACTCGATGTTATTCTTTGATAATACATTGCTTTTTGTTTGAATTATTGAATAACAAAGATTGTCTGTCAGTGGTGGCGGAGGAGAGTCCGTACGGGTCGGTGTCGGAGGCGATCTACGGCGGCAGCCTGGCCGGCACGCCGCGCCGCCCGCGCCCCTCCGTGCCCCCGCCCGCGCCGCCCGCGCACTCGCTCGACACGCCGCCCACCGCCACGCACACACCCACCAGGTAACTATATCATTCAAATTCATTCAATATTTAGTGGTAATATTGTACCGTACCATATCAGTCCATATACTTCCCACTGCAGGCACGGGCCGGGACGGTGTATACAGTATATAGAAGGTGTCCATATATTGATATGGATGTCTCATAAGTATATGGTATTGTACATTTAACACCCAATTCTATGTATAGTGTTGGAAGGTAACATAGCACTTGGCTAGTAAATGAGTTGTATTGAAGCAGTATAGAAAGTGCTTTATGTCGCAGGTCGACGCTGCCGCCGCCGCCGCCGCCGCCCGAGGGCACGTCGCCGCCGCTCGTGAACGGCGCGTCGCCGCCGCACCGCACCGCGCTCGACGCGCACCTCGACCACATGCACGCCGTCATAGGTAAACACTGCATACTCGCACGCGCGTCTCTGATAACGCATATTGCATTGTTGACCATATTTTCTTCATAAAATGTAACTATATTGTATTCGATTATTGTCGACTGGGAGATAATGCCACTGGCATTAAGTCCGCCTTGTATACTTTTGTATATGAAGCTTAATAAATAAACAAAATAAAATATTTTTTTTGAAACATTTTTAATTACTCAAAATTAAGTGTAGTCAATATAAATGTTTCGAATACACTCCACATAGAAAATTTCCTTGATGCTTGTGTTTTTACTTGGACGAAATACCTAAATTATATTTGTTATGCAGGGATGATGTCTTCGGAGGAAACAGAGCCAGGCATGCCTCCGGTAGTTGGCGTTCCGCCCGCGCCCCCCGCGCCGCCCGCCCCGCCGTCTCCACCGCCGCCACTAGCGCTTTGCGACGAAGAGCGGCCCAGACCACCGTCGCCCGGCGCTCTGGCCCGCGGCGCCTCCGCCCTCAAGCCGCCGCGCCCGCAGCCAGACCCGCAGCCCGACCCGCGCTCCGATCTGCTCAAGGCTATTCGCGACGGTCAGTATCATTGCAAGCTCCTAACCCTTTCCGATGGAATCGGGGTACTAGGTAATGTTACCTAAAACTCCTCAACTAATCGTATTTATTCTGTTTGCTTTTATATTATTTTCTTTCAAGGTTAGCATAAAACAAGCCTGTTAATACTCGAATTCTGTTGTGCAGGCATAAAACTACGCAAGGTGGAAAAGCGTTGCGACGAGAACACGGGTCGGTACGACACGCTGCGCGGCGCGCCCGCGTTCCTAGACGTGGCGTCCATCCTGGCGCGGCGCGTGGCCGTGGAGCTCAGCGACACCAGCTCGGGCGGCGACTCCGACTCCGACGACTCGGACCAGTGGACCACGGAGTCCCGAGCGTGACGTCGCGCCTCGCCGCGCGCCCCCGCCCCCGCGCCCGCCCCGCCGCCCGCCGAGCCCGGGGCCGCGCCCGACGACGGCTGCCACGTCAGAAACTCCTCGTTTCTCAGTCGCGACATAGAGGCACAGAAGGCGCGGGCGGAGGCTCTCAGAAAAGTTGATGATCCCGCATCTCGCATGGGATCACCGAGAAAAGTCGCTTCTCCGCCCAAAAAGGAGGCGTCGCCACCAAAAAGCGTGACGTCTCCGAAAGGAGTGTTGTCGCCGCTCGGCCCTTCCTCTTGGAAGAAGGAGGCGTCTCCACCTAAAGAGGTCGTTTCGCCTCCTCTTTCCTCTCGACGAGAGGAAATTATGGAAGCTTCTCGTACTAAGGATGTTTCTCCTGTGAAGAAAGGAGAATCTCCCCCGAAGTATCAACGATCTTCGTCTTTAATCAAGTCTGATGCACGTAAAGGAACCAATTTACCTAATGAAAAAGCAAATGGATCTCCTCCTAAAATGATAAATACGTCTCCACCTAAAGTGAAACCTCCGCCCGTTGCTAGAGATGCATCTACGCCTCCGAACGAAAAGCCAATTTCGCCGCCTAAAACAAATAATTCTCCACCGTCGGCCGTCTTTAAACATACCAAATCGGATTCCACGCAAGAAGATAATTCGAACAACAAAACCCTGAGGAGAGAAAATTCAATAGTGCGGGAGGCCCCGCCGCGAGGAGAAAAATTGTCCCTCGTCGTCACAACAACAGAAGTCAATACAGCGATAGACAAAAACGAAAATCAGGCTGATTCACCCACACCCGACGCAAACAATCGGCCGAAAGATGAGGAATCACATGGAGTCTGTGACAAGATAAGAAAGTTCGAGAAGGCTGCTGAAGACGCAAGCGCCAGCGTGGGCCGCCTGTCGCGCCCCGGCTCCGTGCGCGGCCGCTCCCGCGACGATCCTCCGCCTCCAGCTACGCCTTTCAAGGATACTGCTCATTTTGATCTCGTACCGCATAATTCCGTCAACTCCGTCGCTGCCAGATGGCAACGCAACGAAATAGCCGCCGAAATGGACAAACCGCGCCCGGAACCCCAAAAAATAATAAAACCTGAATTCAAGCCACTCTCGTCACCGGCTGAGGTGACAATTCGATCACCCAGTTTGGGTGCTAAAATTGCAGATCGCTTCCCGTCACATGGCACCGCATTCCGCAACGTGGCATCTCCCGACCCGGCCCGCCCCCGCGACCCGCCCAAAACCGAAGAGGACGGACTGGCTGCAAACGATATCAGGTCGTGTAAATTTCGAAACAAAGAACGACACTCGGTGAGCAAGGGGTCGAGCTATTTCACGCGGGGCTCCGAGGAGATCTGGTTGGTGAAGAAGAAGGACATCGAAGAGATCGAGGAGCGCGTGTTGGACTCATTCCGGCGAGCGGGTGGAGTGGGCGGTGCGGGCGGCACGCTGTGCGCCCGCAGCGAGTCGAGTCGGTCGGCGGGCGCGCACGAGGTGGGCGGCACGCTGCGGCCGCGGCGCCACGCCTACGCGCGCAGCGAGTCGCTCGACCCGCAGTGGGGCAGCGCGCGCGCGCACACGCTGAAGCGCCAGGCGTCCGTGGCGTGCACGTGCGGCCACGACAAGAAGACGCGCGCCAAACCCGCCGCCGAAGCCGCGCGCCCGCGCTCGCGCTCGCACGGCGACGACCACGACCAGGCGCACGTGCTCGACAAGTACGAGACGCTTGTCTAGCGCGCGCATTTGTTGCGCGGCTCGCTCGACTGCTTGTCCTGACACGCGGCCCGCACGCTTCGACTTCAGAAGCGGGAACGTTCGAACCGTTCCAAAATATTAGCCCTATTGGCGTACAAAATTGGTCTGATGAAATAAATCGTCCTATGTCATCGTGCTCCGTGGCTGGATGTTTGTGTTTTGTGACCTACAATAAAAAGGACGTTGGCTTCTATACTGACGTACGATTGGGTGGACGACGAGATTAAGTTGACCATTGAACACAATGAACTGGTGTGTTTTTATTGACTTGTCGAGGCGGCGAGAGGTCCGTTGTATTCAAAGGACTAGATGCGTGTTCCGTGCACGATTATTGTGATAATCGCTATGGTATAATGAGTATTCATCATGGAAAAGGCTTCCTCAACTAATGGGTAATTAAGGTGCTGTGCACGGAATATTGTATGTTATGATTACATTATCAGCGTGTTACAGTAAATATTTAAAGAGAAAAGGTTTTCAGATAGACTAGTGATGAGATGAGTAGGACTAAAATATTTGTTTTATATTAAACCAAAAATAAATACGCAATTACAGTAGTTAATGGAAATAGTTAGATTGTAGAAGAAAAAAATCTATTATCTTCCCTCTTAAAAGTTTTTATAAAAATAATACCTAGCATTTATAATGTTTACTTTGGCCGAGTATTACATTAACGCATTTTTTTATGTCAATTATGTGTTCTTGTATATATTTGTACTGGCAGTAGAACACCTGAGCGCAATATGAATATGCGGTTCATAGCTTCTTGGTAGCCACAACGCATCTACATTGACAACTATTGCTGACATTTGCCAACGGTTGTGAAATTATGTTCTCAGATTATTTCAAAATTCACACAAATAAAATCATTTATTGAATCAGGAAAATGATGTTTCTGGTCAAAGCTAGTTTCAGTTTACAGATGCATCATTTGTTTGAAATATCTGTTACAGTAGCATGAAAATTATTGTATTGCATGTAATGTGTTCCAATTGAAAAGGTTTTTCCTAAGCCAAAAATAATATTTAGATGCCTATATCTACATGTAAGATTGCATTTCTAAAGTAAATATAAATACGATTTTTGTAATTTCATATATTGTGACCTGCATATGTAGTGCCAATTGTATCCACTGTATAGTTTCATGTTAAACCAATAACTTCCATATTATAATACATGATTGTATCCATCACATAGAGGATTTATATATATATAATTGGTTTATTGTGTATTCTACATCAATATCTTATAAGAAAGGAATCTCACGATGTTCTTTCATGTCGCTCCTTCGTGCGAGTGCTTTTCTATGTACATTTAAAATTATGAGACATTCCGATGTTTTAAGTTGCTCACTGCCCCCGCAACTGTGTTTAATGTGTTTTAAATGTTAAAATGAGCAACGAATGTGTACCAAATTGTCTAAGTATGTAGTGTTGTACCTAGACGTAAGTTTACAGTTTTGTGTACCTTGTGTTAATTTTATAGGTGATACGCCGAATTTCTCCATTGCTTGGCAAATTAAATGTTGACGACAAAATGCTCTTTAACTTATTTAGTTCGGAAATGTTTATGATTATTTGTATGATTTAATAAGTCGTTGATCCCGCCATTTTGTATATAACATCGCTGTCTCTATGAATGAGAGGTTTGGAAGCTCCTCTCGCAGCGCCTGCTGTAACGTTTCACTTTGGTTGCGCAATAGTTTCTGAGAGCAGCGTGTAGTATAGTCGTATGTACGTATATGAACACAATGATTAGACTAAGAATTTGTAATTATAGATGTAAGAAAATGAATAAAGCATGTTTTATATTATGTAGATTATGTAAACGCCTTTATATTTTGCCGTAATGTGGCAAATTGCTAATTATTTATTTGCATTTTCTTAAATGTTTATAATTTTTAATATAAAAAATTTGATGCAAGTTGTTGTAATCGATAAATAGTCCATTAAAATACGATTAAGTCCATGGTTTGCAATGGGGATATAAAATAACTTTTCACGATGAACGCTCTGTGTTGTGTGGATATCTCCATGAATGTGGAATTGTAAGTTTATGGTGACTTCGGATCCTGTTGTGAGCGATGGATGGGTCACAGGTAAAATGCTTCGTATTCCGGACTATGATGTCATTGTCGTATAAGAGAATATTTTATAAATTGTTTATTTGCTAATACAATATAAGTTAAAAATAAAGTTCAGTTGTTTCATTTCATAGCTCTCCACTTGTACTTGTGAAAATACTTAAAAAATTAGGAACTTAATTTTTATGCATAATAAATAAATGCACCCAACAGTCAAATAGTTCTGACCCCACATTAAGATCCATTAAGTCTTGTGTCGTGGGTATCGGAAACTATGTACACAGAAAAGTATTCTGTGGTATGTACGAGAGACTTTTCAGTCTCAAACACATGGACCCGAAACAAAATTTGTTGGGCGCTACAACATTTTTCTCGGCGCGGGAATCAAACGCGTGACCTCTCGTTTTACAGGCAGCTACTAACCAACAGCGCTACGAAGGCTGTTATTTGGTATATATGATGGTCAACCTGTTACAAATTTATTATATTATGCATATAGAATAGAATAGATAATAATATGTTACAGATCGAATAAAATCCATAGCTATGTAAAAATAAGTAAGGTTCATTTGCCTAAATCTGAAAATCGGGATATTCCGATACTGACTAAATTCTCTTCTTTAATTACTTTTTCATTCAAAGTATTTTGTATGAGTTGGCATTCAGCAACCAACTCACTTCGCGTTCAAGTCGCGGTGTATAACTTTAAAAATACTTGCATAGGAATTCAATCCGTATTACGTGACGCATAAGGAGCAAAATGTATAAATAAAAAACTTTGAAGTTTAAAGTATTTTCTATTGATAATTACGATTGTGTTTCTTATTTATATGGGGTTATGGATAGATTTCCTGTGCAAGTATTTTTATGTGCAGCGTTCCAAGTTTTTCGCGCATCGACGTATGGCGGCAATACTTTCATACTTATTGTACAAGAATTTTCTGCTCGTGGCTCGTACCACAGTGTCGCGCCCACAGATTACTTAGTACTAGTCGCGCCGCACTGAACAGTTCGCAACATAGTTCGAACTTTGAAGTAAATAGCTGCGGGTGGAAGTAAATACCTACCTGGTTTTAAAACCTAGTATCCATAGAGTAGAGTAATATACTGGGTACTAGTGTCGTAAGTACAGCTCAGCTCTCCTTCAGACTTCAGTTGGGTTGACTGTAAATATTCATAAAGTTATTCAACATATTTCAAATACGTAAGTAAATACAGTTTAAAGTAATACGACTATGCCTACAAAATACACCAAAAAGAAGATACCAATATACTCACAAGAGGATTTAAATAATGCTATTCAAAATGTTCCAGTCGCCGCCGGCCCAAAGCAGCAGACCGGGCTCTGTGGCGTACCTTGGGAGAGGCCTATGTCCAGCAGTGGACTGCAACGGGCTGATGATGATGATGATTCAAAATGTTAAAAATGATTCGATATCAATAAATGCTGCAAAAAAAAATACAAAATACCTTAATAAATATCTGGACAAATTCCAACCGTAAGTGTAAGTAAATTTGTAAGGGTAAATTCGAATGTAAAGCCCGCTGCCCACGACGCTTGTTTCGCTGCAGGATAGCTTGCTAGAATTTGCTGCTGGGTTCAAAGTTGGCTGTGGCGCTGGGTGCAATGATTTATGATATGTTTCTATTTTAATTTTTACCGCCATGAAATGAGATCTATTTATAAATCATTGCCATGTCAAAAACATGCTTTCTAAGCTGTTATAAAATAGCATAATATCACTTATGTAAATATAAGTGTGCAAAAATTACGGATTTCATCGCCTTTTAAAATGATAAAACAATTTAAATATGTATTTCTCATCGTGTTTGAAGAATTAATCGAATGGATTATTTTATAAACTGCATAGCACCGGAAAACGAAACGTAATATTTCGAAATTATAGATTAACGATACCGATTTCTATTTATTAATATTTTTATGTATATATTTAAATTATTTTATTTTATTAGTGGTTTAAATAATTATTATACTGAGTTCTTATAAAAAAAGGAATCATTTTTATAATCATAATCATAAGGTTATAACCAAAGGCTTTTTCTCGCGTGCAACACTGGTAAATACGTTCGCTTGCTTGTTGAGCTTGAATAAGAATGCAAGTGCATATTGAAAAATTTGTTCCTTTTTTCTAAAATTTTGAAATAAAAGTGAAGAAGAGCGATAACACAACTAATGTTAGCATTTTCAAGTGTAAATAATTAACTTCTGTGTATGTGTGAATCCGCACATTAATATTTTCTGTCATATTCTATTGAACTTTCATTTTCGCGTCGCTACAAAAATCTGGCAAAATGACTTCAGCACTTTATTTGGAGCATTATTTGGATAGTCTTCAACATTTGCCGATAGAGCTACAGAGGAACTTCAAGCTGATGCGTGACTTGGACGACCGCGCTCACGGTCTAATGAGGACAATTGACCTTATGGCCGATGAATTGCTCCCGAATATCCCTAAAATGGATGAGGAGACGAAAAAAGAAAAGGTAAATACCATACAAGGTTTATTTAATAAAGCTAAGGAATACGGTGACGATAAAGTGCAACTTGCAATACAGACTTACGAGTTAGTGGACAAACACATTCGTCGTTTAGATTCGGACCTCGCTCGTTTCGAGTCTGAAATACAAGAAAAAGTGATGAGTGCTCGGGCTGCGCAACAAGCGGCCGCAGACCAAGAAACTAACACGGCTACTGTCAAAAAAGGCAGGAAAAAACACAAGGGTAGCGAAAAAACTGCAGCCACAGCTGGCAAAAAGAAACGTGCTGGCGCCTCCAGCGAAGAGGACGCCGCTGCAACAGGAAGGTCTGCCGCCAAAAAGAAAGCGCAACGCAAAGGAGCCACCACCACGGCAAGCACAGCTAAAGAACAGGAGGAGAATGCTGATCTTGATTCAGTTGCAGGCATGGCGCACCCTAGTGATGTCCTTGATATGCCAGTAGATCCCAATGAACCCACTTATTGTCTCTGCCATCAAGTATCATATGGAGAGATGATTGGATGTGACAACCCCGACTGTCCCATTGAGTGGTTCCACTTTGCATGTGTTGACCTTAAAATTAAACCCAAAGGCAAATGGTACTGCCCCAAGTGTACCCAAGACAGAAAAAAGAAATGATCCACAGTTAAGCCACCTGTGAAACCCACAGAAAAGACTGTGATTGTTAAGAAAGAAGTGAAGTGATTTCCCATAGTTTATAAGAAGAAACCTATACTATATAATATTGTAAAGAAATGTGATGTAATATTTTATCTACATGGATAAGTCTTTTATACATATTTGTACAAAGGAAATATTACAAAGATGTTTTATAACAAAAATATTGGTTCAAATGATTGTCGGGTTTAGGCCCAACAATTTGTGAATAGCAGTGCTGCTGTCAGGCTTTCTATGAAATATTCTGAAGTAGTCTAGGCCTAATAATATGTAATAGCATGAAATATAACATGTTGTCCAACATTTTTCAATTTCATGAAATCAATAATGTGAAACACATTGTTGTGCCACATGCATAATGGCATTAGTCATTTTGTTTCAGAAATTAATATTGTCACTGTATATTTGAAAAATGTATGTGCAATCAACATGTTGATACAGAATTAAATGAAATTAATATATTGTGCTAGGTACATAATAGATATTTAAGTAAGATGAAATTTAATATTTCAGGCCTTATTAGCATTTATTAATGCTGTGAAAAGCAGTTCTGTGGGTCCTTAAATATTTTTGGTCACATTTCTCTAAAAAAATATGCCGACATCCATTTACACTCATCCTTATTTAATTACATTATAATCTGTAAAAAGCATTTTTAAATAATAAGCAATTATATTTTTATATGTCTGCAAGTTGTTCAAATAAGGGCAGTCCATGTAGGAATTATCTCAGTGTATTGATATCTTGATTATCAATTACACTTGGGTTTTCATAAATTGAAGAAAAGTTTAAATATTTGCAATTCATGATTTAAATTCTAAGATATCAGTATTTTTAATTTGGGACATGAATTTAAAGGGTTCACTCTCACTCTCAGTGCGAACCATAGGCAAACAGTATTATTTCAGAATTTGGAATTATTTCAATGCTATTGTTTTATGCAGCTATCTCATAATATGGAGTTTGGTGGACTACATTTTGCCTGCAGACAATATTGTAAATAGTATAAATAATTAGAAGAATACAATTAATTGCATCATTATTTTTTAATTGTATTATTAAAGTGAAAATGAATGACTGAAATATGCAATAGTCTTAGAATAGATCAATGTTAAAGTATAATATATCTTTATTCCCTTTCACTTATTTTAATTAATATACAATTGATTACATAATTTTTGTTATGGCTGTAATTATTTTTAATTCTTCTATAATTTACATTTAACAATTTTGGAATTTCAATTTATTATTCATTTTTCTTTTGTAACAATTGATTACAATTCTTCAAAATACTAGGTATATAAATTGTGAGGCAATATCATGTAATAATTATTAAGAAATTCTGAAAGAATTGATTTGGTTTCACTGGATTTTTTTTGACCAGCTCAATAAATAATATAGGAATGTTATTTTTTATGTTTTATTTCACCTTGCCTGGTGATGATTTGCCGAAGCATCTATTTAATTCTAAATTATTGCATTACATTTAAAAAATTGGAACAAATCGTCGAAGTATATCCAGAACACATAATTGTATCTTGTTATAGCTATAAAATTGTTTTAATAAACAAACATGTTATGTGTAAATACTTTTTTATTTATCTTAAAACTCACAAAATTTTTCTTAAAATCATTCCGGTTACCAGATTTTTTTCATGCTCTAATACAACTTTAATGATTGTAGTTATGGCTAACAGAATGGCAAAAAAAATATGTGGGCTCTCTTCTTTGTTAGAACATATTCAATAAAATTGGGTAATAATGCATAATGTTACGTTTTCTGTGTTCAAGCTAGCCACGATTTTTAATTGCTAACATCTCGTACTACTAGATGGCGTTAGTAGGTTTAAATTGTCAGATTTTTATCACAATAGAACAAGAGCTTATTAAACTCTTAAAAATAAAATTATAGTATACAATTTTGGAGTTTGAAGAAGCTGAAAATCACTTGATTAAAAACCTATTAAAATACATGCTTTAAAGCCTTCGATGGAATGACCCAAACCCAATTACTGCATTAGAAACTAACCGCGAGTAGTATTTTTAATAATCAAATAATATTGAATGTTTATGGAACATTTAAATCGCTAGTCACACAATTAACGAAACCTTTGATAATTCTAAGGGTTGCAGGATTGTACCAATTAGTACACTCGTTACTGTAGTCTGTACCAGCACTAGTCTCTAGCCTGGGAATTAAAATTTATGTCAGTCGAAGCGGGTCTTGCATATCGAGGATTTCATTGCATATTTTTTCTTTATTCCATTACATTATTTTCTTACTTCAATGGAATATTTAGTGTTGCTTCTCATGAAATATAAGCATCTTTATCTGCCAAGGACCTAATAATCTTGGAAACATCATGAAGTAACATATTTGCTGTCGCGTTGCGATAAGTAAGTTTGGCTGACTTAGTACCTGGTGGTAGTCCGTAGGTATAGTGACCACAGTACACAGTATATGGACAATAATGTAAAATCCGTCATAACGACCCATGCAATTGTTT
This sequence comes from Deilephila elpenor, assembly GCA_949752805.1. Taxonomy (NCBI): domain Eukaryota; kingdom Metazoa; phylum Arthropoda; class Insecta; order Lepidoptera; family Sphingidae; genus Deilephila; species Deilephila elpenor. The sequence continues at coordinate 3,039,672 of OX457110.1, forward strand.
AACATTTCGAAATCTGCCTGTTTAGATATATCCAGTCTCCAGTAGGCTGAAATATATGTTTTGACCAGCGAGTGAACCAACTCCCGCCGGTGGATACTCTACCTCGACAGTACCTACTGGATTATCGGTTACAAAATTCACTTTGACGAGCTAGTACCTACTTGTGAAAACCGGGGTTACTAAACAAAGATATGTTGTAGGGCATTTCTTGTTAGTATTTAATACATCAATTATCAATACGGGGTACCTACTAGGCAGAAGAATTCTTTCTTAATTATGATTGTTTGCTATTTGTAAAGATAAGGAGAGCCGTTTCCTCGCGCAAAACCAAGCTGTTTTTTCATTCGTTTTTTATGCGTGGGGAAATACTCGTAGTTGAATTGCATCAGAAAAATATGATGGCGGAATGTAAGGGATTGCATCAATTATGTATCTGCACATTGCCTTAAAGTTAATCAATGAAGTTTTTTTTTGGTTTCTTAGATTTACACGATTATTACACATTGAAATAAAATGATTTTTATGGATTTTATCGCGGATTTGGATTAATTGTAACAGTCACTGACCGGAAGACTAATACCTCAGTTCGCCCCGTGACCACGAAAGCTGTAAAGTTTCTTATAGTATTATTCTACTCTTTGCTGTAAAGCAACCGAAACGTCGGGAAGTTAAAAAATGTAAAAATTAAACCAAATCGCGATAAAAGCCGTAAAAAATAGTTTTATTTCAATTTTTTAAGTTCCTGACGTTTCGATTGCCTTACAGCTTTCGTGGTCATGGGGCGGACTCCGGCGGCAGTCCGCCGGGAAGTTAATGTAAAAATCAAACCAAATCTGCGATAAAATTCGTAAAATTCGTTTTATTTCTACCTTGTTGACCCTTGAAGCTATTTTTGACAAAATTATTTATTTTAGGCAAGGCGTATCTATATCAGTCCATATAAGTTCCATCGAAGGGCACGAGCTTCCTCTACAGTCTACAATCTTGAGCACCTACGATTGAAGGGGGTTAGGCCATATACGTAGTCCACAACGCTAGCCTAGTGCGGACTAGTTGGCAGACTTTACGTACCATATAAATAAAGTGTATCGTTCGAAAATTCAAATAAGTTTAAATAAATCAAATGGTTGTAATATTCTTGAGAGTAAAGTGCTGTTAGTAACGTTCCAAAAACAATGTAGATACTTATTTATCGCCTCGTGCTCTAACACTATGCCTTAAACTAAACTTTGTGCCGAAGCTCTGTAATGGACACTGGCAGAACTCTGGAATGGTTCGTCTTGAGACCTAGGTACGACACATTGTTAAGCTCCACTAAAATAACTCGGAGATCTTCAACTTACTCATTAAATAAGACCCAGTAAAAGCAAAATAGAGACGCAGCGAAAAACTCCATTGATGTTTATTCCCTCTTCATTCTATTGCAGGATTATCATGACGTTCTCTATGACAACAGGGAAAAGGTTTTACCGATATGGTGTCACTCTTTCGCATTCTTCGTTTTAAAGCTTTACGTGATCAGTAAGCGCGTGGACTCGTCCTCGCAACGAAGGTGCAACTCTCAGAGGACATCTGCGTACCATGCATCTTTGTAACAAAAATGTAAACGATCGATTCGCACACAGCGCCAAATTTTTGTGTGACTCGGTAATATTTTATTAGCGTCTGGATCCTGTGAAACCAAAAACCTCTAGTAGTTTCTGGTAGGTCATCTACCCCTATTCAAGACTGAAGGGTCAAGGGAATATCTAAGGTGGATTTGTTGTACTATCATAACTTTTCCATTTGTTTTTAGTATCGAAAAATGTTGTTTTATTATGTTACATTAGTCGAATACGTATAACGTAATGAAGTTCACAATATGTTATTGTTATTGTGATTATTAATCTTTATAAATGTACTAGTTAATAAACCATTCTTATGCGTATTAATTCTTTTTGTTATAAATACGGAGTAAAAAATATAATTTTGCTATTTTCTAAAGTATATAATACCTGAAGAGGTTTATCTCCATTCCATAGACCTGCTAAAAACGTGTATATCTAGGCATTAACACATGTGCGAAAATAGTTTTTGAAAATTGAAAAGTTTCGCGCCAGCTCTAATAAACATTAAAAACAAATATTTTCAATGCGAATAAAGTTTGTATATAACGACTTACGTAAACAAATAGATATAGTTACATCGTTTACATTCATCTCGCGTGCCCTCCATATCAAGGGTTGGTGGTCCGCGCGCAGTGCGTCGGAGACTTCGCGCGGGAAAAGTTGCGTTCGGTTTGTTGCAATAATCGTGCCATCATGACTACTTTATTAAGAAAAATGTGGAGGAACCATTCGAAGCATAGAAGTAAGTTGTTTATTTGTTACACAAGGATTTGAAATAATTAGATATTATTAAAGCTTTTAGAATCATTTTTTGTAGGTTTATTCTTTTTCTTATCAAAAAAAATACTCAATATTCGAAATGACAATAGGCAAGAACGGAGCAGTATTATGTCTATTTTGTGATTCGTAGACTTTTCTATGTATTTATTACCGATGCGATATCTATTTGGGAAATTAAAAGCGCGCTTGCGTTAAATGCATCTAAAATACTTAAAACATTGGTTTTATTTTTTTGCATTCTGCAAATTATTATTATGCACTGAGTAGTATTTAGTTCCTAATTAGCATATTTTTTCGTGAAAAATTTAAAATTACATTATGAATGAATGACCTGCTCTGAAGTAATGGGAAAAAATCAATAAATAAAATTATGTATGTATATCAATTTATAAAATATTCAGCAAATAAAAAAAATTTTGGCTCCATCCGTTCAAAGTGGCTTTCTAGGAATACTCGTTTTTTCCTAATGCTAGAGTTCGAACTATTTAATAAATTAGGAGCTTTTATTATGTTCTACCACAACTGAGCCCCTGAAAGTAAAAAGTTCGTAACGTTGACGCACTTGTGCATATTAGTAAGTGAAACTTTTTCCAAAGGTTGACGCGTAGGTAGGTGCCACTAGCTCTACGTACATTATTTCATCGCGCTTATTTTTGACAGAGGGCGAGACAATCGCAATGTCGTACACGAATTATAGCCATGGGCAACTCACACGAGGTTTTTCAAATAGAAAAATTCGTACAAAGTGTAATGGTTGATAATCGAAATCAGAACATCACGTGTTACAACGTGTTCGCCACTAGACTAACAAGGAGAGAAATAATATTTATGGCAACAACATTCGCTGTTGTTTCTAAAAAACTAGCTCCGTATTTTGTGGCGTTAGTTTCTTAGCGGGTGCGGCAGTTGTAAGTTGTAACATCGGCCCTACATAGAGAGACAATGTTGTATGCGCTGATTTCTCTTAGAAGTCAGTTTTTAACGCAGTCGTATAGTGAAATTATCTACACATATAATAAATTTGGGACCGAGTTTGAATATAAATAAAACAGTACGGGAAATAATATGCTGCTGGGTGGTCTGGACTCAAAAAGTATCGCCACCCGGGCGGAATCGGCTCCCTAGTAATAAAATAAATTCATCCAACAGTCACATACATAGTCCCGACTCAAAACTAAGATACAGGTCTTATGGGTATCAGAAACTATGAGATCTTCCTGCGGCTCAATAGATAGATTGAACCATCCCTTAACACTGCTACAACCAACCCTAGGGGTAGGAATGATTGTAGCAAAATAAACTGTTCTTATTTGGTAATTTTTCTCAAAATCTGTAATAGTAGTTGAAATGAAATTGGTGTTAGTAGATAGCCGCAAGACCGATATTTTATATGTAGTAATTAGTATTTTGTAATCTAATAAGATATACGAGATATTTTAAAGAACATTGAAAATCGTTATTTTCGTCCCTGGTCTCACCTACCTACCCCATATTATGACTTAGGAATAGTTAAGTAATTAAAACCCTTCCGACATCAACTAAAATTGACTGACCTATTATTTTATAGTACCTCCCTAGCAATAATCAGTTTCATTAGTGAAATGATTTTTACATCAGTTTCAAATTGTAGATGAGATGAGCGCAAGACAGAGAAACGTGGTGTGATGGAGAAAGATGTAGGAAATAGCATTAGAAAAGGTACTTTTACATTTCGCGGAAGTGATAAATGACTTAATTACAAGAAAGATTGTGATCAAGTAGAGATCTTGGCTCGAGACCTCGTAAGGTAGCATTCTTGCTAAATAGTTTCGCCCGTCTGGCCTAAAGACTACTGCGCACTGCAAAAACGGAACGTGAAAGCACCACTGGGAAGTGAGATTAATCTATTTCCATTAATCTTAAAAGTGTAACAGTTATTTGAATAATTATTTGTCATCGGCTTATATTTTACCGATAAACACCGTGTTGAATCGTTGTTGGGTCAATCGTACCTTTTTGTAGGCACCAATTTATGCGTGGAGCTTCTAACATGGGCTATTTCTAATATGAGCAAATCTGCCACTGATGGATTTCCCAGTTTATACTACTCCTAAGCGTTTATTTACTTCTGAGTATTGCGATGTCTCGTACAGTACGCGTGGATCAATGTGCAATTCGAATTGACTTAGATAATAATTATTTTGGTCTCTTGACAACGTGTATTGGCTGTTACTTGAATAATGTTCAAATCTCACAAACACCCAGACTCCAGACACATCTGTGGGCCTCACAATTTTGTCTCGGTGCGGGGATCGAACCCGCGGCCTCTCGTTTCACAGACGGCGTCTAACCAACGGTGTCACCGAGGCTGTTAGTGAGTCCTTTGTGATAATAATTCGCCTAAGAATTTCCCGGGACTGCAGTTTGTGCCTGATATTGCGGCAGGTTCGCTCCTTCTTCTTGCTTGTGACGAAAATAGGCTTTGGGTAACTGTGGGTAATTCTAGTGGCACTTTTGCCTACCCCATCGGGGTACAAGCGTGGGCGTAATGTATAATGTGTTACATAAATGGACAATATAATATGTATATTTATTATGCGTAACTTTGTTTTGAACACACTTAATGCGAATGTTGATCTTACGTGTAGCTTGTCACAACAGAAAATATGCGTCACTGGGAATAAATACGTCATCGTGTTACGACCGAGGGAATGGTTTGTACAGAATCATTTAACAATATTTTCCTCAAAATATGTGTAAATGTGTTCCTTTTAAATCTACGGTATTTAGAAATCTCATAGACGCATTAGCATTAGGAATTCCCGACCAATGTGATCAATAGTTGAGTCATGTGTGATTCGAAATTGATCGTAAAAATGAAAATAATTTAGTGAATCCATAAAAAATTTAAATTAGAGTCATGGTTTTGTTCTATCACCCCGTTCGGAAAGCGGTTTTCACTAGAGAAGAAATTAACAAGGTGGTTTAAATCAGAGCATCTTATTTAATATACAATTTGTCGTAGGTAAATGTAACCAATAATTATTTGTTTACCTATTTATTTTTTTGTAAATGCGAATATGATTAAATACGGCTAAGTGAAGCGAAGTCGCCCAGAACGAGTAATCAGTGAATGTATTGTTATAAATTAAGTGTTCTTATTATATGTATAATAATTGTTCAATTAAAATTCTTGTATCTCACACGTGAGCATGAAACTTTATGGATTACAGTTAATTTCCCAGACATCGTAAGTCACCTTTCCCGGCACATGTACTGCGCAATCATTGATAAACGCACGGGCCACACAAAGGCAATCAATCGCACAGATTAACGCATCCACAATCACAGATCACACCGATCTCTGGTATATTCTATTGCGCCTAATAGTGACCTATGACCCACTTCCACTATCGATACAGCCAGTCTGGCCTAGATAACGGCCAGATATCGTAATAGCCCGTCTAATTGCGGTCGATGCAGATAAATACGCTTTGTTTGCAAATATTGAACCGAGACCTTCGTTTTAGACGCAGTTGTAGCTTTTGTAAACATAACTTTCTTCGAAATTTCGTTAAGTGTTGCATCACGGAGGCTTTGTGCTTTGGCTGTATAGTTTTTGTTCCTTATATGAGATGCTTTTAAAAACGTTTTTTTTTTGCCGACTTATAGATAGATATACGTCTTATACTCATATTTTTTTATTATTAAAACGGCTATTTTATTAATGATTTAAATTTTTTTTGACAAATGTAAATAGCTATCCGTGATGATATTTATATTTTGACAGCGCACTTCGGCGAAACTTAGCGAGATTGTCGCAATAGTATAAAGAAAATGAACTATATTTCACAACTGTGTAATCATAATCTACAAAAACTGTATATCGTGATAAAAAGTGTGCGGTTGTTATGGCCAATTCGTATTTAATTAAATAAATATTGGTTGACATAACTAGATAACTTTCGAATTTCCACATGCACAGGAAAGCTAAATTAATAGGTATTTAAATTAGGTATAACTAGCGACGTGATTATCAACTTTTATACTTCCTTCAAAGTTTCTGAGCGTCTACTATAAACTTAATTCTTTTCCCGTATTTAGAGAAAATAGAGGGAATAGGAAAAGGTTGCATAATCAAGAAAAGTAACGATTTACACTTTTTTTCTAAAGTTGTAAATAAATATTGCAATTCCCAATTAATAAGTCTTAAATTCTGTTTACCGTGCTTTTCATAAGTAATTATTTCGAGTTTGATTTGATCTTACTTAGTGCCAAATGTCATAGCGCCATGTTTAATCTATTTGGTACAATCGTCCAAAATTAACGTTATGATACTCCTCTCGTTGATAACCCGCCGAATTACCGGCGCGAGGACGTTTATTCAAATCTGGGGTTTATCAAATACTCCGGTATATTTAGGGAAATAGTTCATGGCAAAAGTATGATACATACAAAATACTTTAGTTATTAAGTCGGAGAGGTCGAATGCTTCACCGTGCTCGTCTCTAGACTTGACTTTTATGTCAAGGAAAGCTTGTTAAGCTTCATTTTCGTGTAGTATAGACTGCGGGGGAAGCGGGGAAAGCTTTGTACTAAAGTAAAGAATATCTCGGGATGGCCAGCCTTCCAACCTGTCACACGTGGAGTCCGTACAACCCGCACAGAATGTGTCCCCAAAACAACAGAAGCCAAAGAATCCTATTCTAGGACTTACCAGTCTGATACAATCCAGTTTCAACAACGATCGAAGGATAGCAATGCGTGTATTGCCATGCTTAGATTGTCGATATTATTGGGCTGTGAATACTTACTATAAATAAAAAGCTCTGCAATTTTACTGTACCTACAACTGCGTAAAAATATTTTTCAATTGTTTCTATTGTACAAAACGTCGATATTTCTAATTTACCTCTGAAATCAAAATTAGGTACCACTTTAGTAAAGTGTGGACGGCAACAGCAGAAGATAGGGACAAGTGGAAAGAGTTGAGGGAGACCTTTGCCCAGCAGTGGGACAATACAGGTTGATAAAAAAAAATGCAATTCTAATCGGCAAGTCTGTCCTACCATTGCGTAAATCTGTGAGTAACCATCAATTACAAAAAACTCAGTCACTCAGTCAGGTTTCAGTAAAATTTGCATGATATATAGACGATTGGCAACACTTGCTCCAGGCTAATCAGGCTCTAATAGTCTAATTGGTAATGGCTCTAAGCTCAAAGGAAATTGTCCTTTACTTGTACAAGCGAAATTATCTCTGCGTCGGCGACAACGTCCGTTTTATAATTGCCCGTATCGGGACTTCGAAGAAAAACGCAATTTTTATCTGCCCACAGCTCACTCCATTTAAAGAGATGTAAAAATAGTTGCAGTACGATTGAGCGCGAATTCATTTAATTCTAGAATGCGTTGTCTTTTGAATGTGTGTTCGGGTAATTTTTTTATCATATTTTCGCTCTAATGCTTACATAAGAAATTCAAGCTTTTCGCCTAGTAGTTGGTTATAAAGACTGGAAGGAATTAATAAAACAGACAAATAACATATTTAATAATATAAAAATCTAAGTATAACTCTGTAGTCAGCTTTACCCACAGCATGTATGTATATGCTGATTTCAATTGAGCAATATCACTGCTTCACACTATTGATACTAAAATCGCCCAAGGTTCAATCTCGAGGACTTTCCATACATGAGATTCCAACTTTCAAGGCTGCGAATCAAAAAAGTTTATTCGTAGAAAGATATTGTTGTTATCCTACCTAAATTAGGCAAATTCGAGATCGAAATGTTTAAAAATTTATTTGAAAACAATTGTAATATTGTAAGACTTATTTAATTTTATCGCTCTAAATTCGAAGTTCCCAACTTTTTAATATGGGTGGATCTTGGTTATCAAGCTGTCCCCGAAAATATAGGTTAAGGGCACGAATAGACCGCAACGCTTCATGTTACGTACGCATTATTCAATAATGCGTCTTTAAGTAGTTTTTATAATTTAGCCTCCGTGGCGCAGTTGGTTAGACGCCGCCTGTGAAACGGGAGGCCGCGGCTTCGATCCCCGCACCGAAACAAATAATTGTGTGATCCACAGGTATTTGTTTCGGGTCTGGGTGTTTGTGAGACCGAAAAGTCTCTCCTAGTTTCTGATACCCACGACACAAGACTCGATCTTAGTGTGGGGTCAGTACTATGTATGTGACTGTTGGGTGTATTTATTTATTTTATTTAATGATAAGCAATTATTTAATAAATGTATTTTAGAATATTTCAATTATTACATTCCATTTTCGTGAATGGACCCTATCTTCATCCTTCTTAACCTATAACCACGCGGTCCATGCCACCCAGGACCGAACACGATGGAGGCACATCACATCACACATGTGGTTCGATCCTCAGCAGTGAGGGAATGACAAGAAAGACAGCCTTCTTATAATGTTAGACATAAGTAAAAAACGGACAGCCTAACTGAGGGGAGAGACAATATTGGACAATATTAATTTTATTTCAGGAGATAATATTGTTTTGAGTTTACGTAATTCAGAATCCCTTAAATCGTTATTAAGTGGATTATAAATAATCTGTTTTTTTATTATTTTTCTATGTAGAACAGAAAATAAGCTTTATAGCTTTGTGTTTTCCTGGCCACAATTACTATCGCACTCGACTTAGTATATCGGCTTGTAAAGTATGAACTAACTGCGTAAAATTCGCGAAATAATCAAGTTTATCAGTGCATTGAAAGGAAACACATGTGCACCAACTGGGTGAATGAATTTGGATCCGTTTTGAAATTGCGACTTAACTGCATGCGACGCAGGATGACATTATCGCCTTCCTTTTTGATTGGGATGTGATTTTGTGCTGGTAGATTTTCAGTTCGATGATTAGATAGACAAGGGGAATTGGCATACTAGTAGCAAAAAATATTGTGAACCTGTTTAATTTTAAATGTGAAGTAGTTGGTTGCGTAACTTTAAATATTCTCATTAGAAAGACTTTAAAGACATAGTAGGGATCTCGAAATGAAATACGGCTTCAATGGTTTCTTACTTGTGTTAGGTCAATAGTACCCTGAACTGACGATAATGCATGAAGAGGTTGATGAAAGTGGGTGAAGCGGAAGTAACTAGACTGAAGTCTCTCCCTCCTCCCATGGGAAACAGGCGTGACGATTATGTTATATGTATGAATGATTGTTTGTTTTAGAGTTATCTGAGGAGTGGGCGCTGGCGGAGTGCGAAGGCGAGGGCTGGTGGCGGGAGGCGCGTGACGTCACGAGCCGGGATCAGATGGACGTGCGCTACGCCGGCGCGACGCCTGTCGAGCGAGCCGCCTCCGCTCCCGCTACCGCTATTGCCGTGCGCTCGACACTGCAATCTGCTAAATGTTAGTACTGTTTTTATGTTAGTAATGTTTACCTTCACCGTTATAGTGCGTGATGATTGACTATAAGTACACACATGACTTTGAAAAGTCAGATGTGTGCCGTGGGATTTGAACCCGCGACCACCGTGAACGTGGCAGTTGCGTCTGGTCCGTTTATCATAAGGCCACCACGCACTTATATATTTCTAAAAAAAAATTTCTAAGCAGGAGTTTTTAGATTGATCTTCCTTACTTTTTGCGCAATATTGTAGAGGTTAATTGTGATTAAAAAATTGAAAGATATATAGAGTTCAATCAAATACACCGACCTGAATTAAATTAAGATCGTATCAGAAGACAAAAACTACACACTATCTATCTATATCAGCCCATATTCGTCCCACTGCAGGGCACGGGCCTACTCTACAATCGAGAGAATCGATTGAGAGTTTTTAGGCCATACTACACACCACTGAACAATAAATATTGAATTGTACTTACACTAAAAATATCCTTATCCATTAAATAAAAAAGTGAATAAAATTAACGTGGAAATTGGAATGAGGTTTGGGGGAATAAAATGTGTTTTGTTTCAGCCACGAATAAAAAGCTTCAGAGGGTGAACCTGGACATCAGCGCCAAAGGCATCATCGTGACAGACGCCGAGTCACAGAATAATGTCATGAGCGTGTCCATTTATAGGTAAATAGTAAATACATACACACATACATAAACTCACGCCTTTATCCCCGAAGGGGTAGGCAGAGGCGCCACCAGGACACCCACATTTGCACACCCGCCTTGCCTACCCGCCTTGCATGTTCCGTCCCATGATGTGATAGGGAACGAGCCTATCGCCAAATCGGGAACAAATTCCTGCCCCCGAGATGATAATTAATAGAATAATCCAATGTCACTTTGCCCAATCCGGGATCCGAACTCAAGACGTCATCGTAATCGTACCGTAGAACAATTGCGCCAACGAGGCACTGTTTAAATATTCCTTTTTGTATTCATATCAATCTTTCATAATTATTTATTATTTATTTATTTGGAACACCAACAGCACAGTATACATAATAGTGTTATAATAAATCTAACAATTGTTCTATACAAGTACACGTGCCAATAATAGGCAAACACAACATTTGTATTAACATTAATTATACTCTACAAAATAAACATTTTTCTACAAACTCAAGAAACAAAAAGTATGGCAATAGAGAAAATAAACAAAATATATAAAAACTGTAAAATAAAATGTAACAAAATATTAAGAAACAATAAGACTTATTAACAAAATGTTCGATCTTGATCGGATTGCAACTCCATGGGCCATGACTTTCTAACATATTACAGACTACATCACCTGATGGTAAGTGCTGGGCATTCTAGATAAAGTTTTCTCGCTTCTACACTAAAATCAGCATTTATATATGTGAAGTTAAATAACATTGATTAACGGGCACAGTCACCGGCTAGCCTACTTTTTAAAAATGATAATGAAATATAAACACTTTCAATAATGAGAGCTTGTAGCCTCGTAGGTCAGTAAGTAACATGCTAAATGCTTTTAAGCGATCTATTACCGGGGACTAGCTGAGCTTCAACGCTCGGTGTCATTTAAATTCGTGTCACTGTTTACCCTGACTTACAGGGGTTGTAGTGGCGGGTGTGAAGGTGCGACAGCCTCCATACATCTTCTTTTGTTTTTTGCCGCAGTTCAGTGAAAAGGCAAAGATTAAATAGGCGGAGTTTGTTTCTTACTTTGTAATTTCTTTTAAGAGTAGTACCAGCTGTGAAGTCAATGACTCATTGTACGGTTACCTCTTGATTGCATTATTTATTACAATAATACGACATTTATTGATTGTGATAACATACTCGGTTTGCTAACTAGTAATTAAAAGATTATTACGTTTTTTCCTGACAATGTTGCAACCATTTATGTTTTATTCATGTTTTTAAATGTAATAATAGCTTACATTAATATTAACTTGTTTGTATTGCGGAGAAGATAGTAATATTTTATATTTATAGATGAATTATTTTTTTATTTCATAGGTATCTCTTATTTGATGTTTTATTTTTATTCTTTATACTGGAAAGTCGAAATGAGTGCAGTGCACCATCTAAAAGTCAATGTAATCCAACTAGAGTATCCACCCGTGAGAGCTGAATACAAATCTATTATCTACCTATTTGTACCTAATCCTTGGTAAACAAATATTAGGCAAAAATATTTTCGACTCTCAATTGTAGTGGAGGCCTGTGCCTTGCTGATACAAATATATCAAAATATTTCTTTTCGCCCAAGACTTACATATTCTCCATACTGTGATTCAATTAACAAATAAATAATTAGCGAATCCTTTTGTCGTAGGATTTCGTACTGCTCCGCGGACGCCGCGAACGCGCGCGTGTTCGCGGTGGTGGAAGGCAGGAGCGGCGGCGGCGGCGGCGAGGCACACGTCGTGCATGTATTCGTGTGTACTCGACGGAGGCACGCCAGAGCCTTGGCATTATCCCTGGCACACGCCTTCAACGACGCTTACCAGGTAATACTTAACAAGGCAAGTCTACAGAATCTAGTAGGCGCAAGTTCGCCCGCGCTCTCGCGCACACTTCCTCGAAACAAATGTTTCTGTGATCTACAGGTATTTGTTTCGGGTCTGGGAGTTTGTGGGACCGAAAAGTCTCTTATAGTTTCTGATACTCACGATACAAGACTCGATCTTAGTGTGGGGTCAGGATTATGTATGTGACCGGTGGGTGTATTATTATTATTGGTAAATGGTGGTATTAGAGGTTACTGCCACTAGTTTTTGGGATCTTTTTCACCAAACCGGTTTTCTGTAGAACATGGTAGCGAGCCGATCAATTTGTATTGTACTTAAACGACCCATTAGATTTACCCACTTATGCAATTTCATTTCTTTGTTTTTCAGGCGTGGCAATCAAATCAAAGCAGTTCTTACCAACCCGACGGCCAGCGAACCGCACCCTGGGTAAGTCACATATTTTTGAACACTTCTTTTTCTCTCTTCAGTCGGTCTTTCATTATTGAGGATCGTGACTCTCAATTATATTAATGACGACTCTCCACCGTATTCTTTGAACATTAATGACAATAATGACATCTCTATGGGATGATCTCGTAACGTATTATAGTTACACAGATATTATAGCTGAGTCGCTATGGATGGGTTATGTGATCGCTAATCTAGTGACCGCGTGTATTTGCTATGGGTAGGAATATCCTGGGCTGACCTGCGTTCGGGCTTCGCGTGAGTTATTCAGTTCCACAAATTTGGGATGGAAATAAGTTCACCGAAATGTGGATGGCATTAGTTATGTTTCAGCCTACCCTTGGCGATACATGCGTGATTTTATGTGCTTATATCACTTTAAGAACATGGATATTGCATAAAGCGACGAAAATTAAAGGTTCATTTCACCATGGTTCTCTTAATGTGGTGGCAAAATCTTGACTTTTCGCAAATGCTAACTGTGGTGTTATAATGTAGAGCAAGCCAGTGAATTCATTTGTTTAGTACGATCAATGTTTAGTTAGCATTTTAGACTGGCCTTGATTTATTCAAAGGCCTGTGGTAATCCACAGGACTTTCAATTACGCTTTACTCTTCAGTCTGTCTAAAATAATGTTAAATTTTAATAAGCACTGATTAAATAAACAATATCACTCAACAGGCACATACTTAATCCTGACGCCAAACTAAGATCTTGTGTCGTGGGTATCAGTAACTACGAGAGATTTTTCGGTCTCACAAACACCCAGACATGAAACAAACACCTGTGGAGCACACAAACATTTGTTTCGGTGCGGAGATCAAGCCCACAGCCTCTCGATTCACAGCCGGCCTCTAACCAACTGCCCCACGGATGCTGTCAAACTTCGCCCCGAAAAGTCATAAATTTTAATAAAGGAAAGAAAGAAAACCTGAGGCAAATGGAATCAGTATTTTTTGGAAAAATCGTGGACATGCAAACACTCATACAACCGGTTTAATACAGGACCTAAATTTTCCGAAGTCGGTTAAAACAAATAAAATAAAACTTTAACGTTTCCAGGTTTGTTTCCAAGAGGAGTCCGACGAGGAGGTGGACAGCGAAGACTGGCAGTCGCCAGCGCCACTCGTCAGTTTTGCTTGACCTGATTATTGATCGTAATCTTAAGGCCTTAATTTAGGCATAGTTTTATTCTTATTGTAAAATTTATTTTTTAAGATGTATAATAAGATTTTTTTAAATGTCTAAGATGTAATTTTATAAATTTTACCAGTGTCGACAATTTATAAAGACGTCAATAAATGTTATGTGGAGTCTTTAGCAATAATACGTGCAATTATAAACAATTTAACAGTGGTACAGCCATGCTCTTGTCAGGTATGACTCAATCAAAGTTCGTTTCAGTAACTACTGGACATAATGAGACTTAACATCGTATGTCTCAGGATGGCGGCGAAGTGGAATGCCAAGCATTGCTTTGTAATTCTTGGTGTTGTTTGGTATTCTACTGTCTATGAGCGGTCGTATCGCTTACCACCAGGCGAATGGCATATTCGTCTCGCCATTCATCGCAATAAAAAATGCGCTTTTAATGTATAGGTAAGTAAAGTAAAATAGACACGAAATATATTTGCTTCGACATTAAGGTGTCTCTCACACATGGGCAATGTTTTAATATCAATGTACAAATACTAATGTAATACAAGGATTGAAACATTGGTGCTATGTTCAAATTCTATTTCTAATTTCTTTAAGAATTGTCATCATTTAAATTTTAAACTCTACGATAGTTCGTAGTCATTTCATATAGTAGGTAACTGGTAAAGACGGTGTAACTATCTACGTTTCACAATTCTAAGAGATTTTATTAAAAAATATACATCAAAACATAGATAACAGTTTTTTTGTAAAAGGGATTTATTTAAAAATAAAGGATGAATTATAGAAAATAGTCGCCTGAAGACTAATAGCCTTATTCATAGACAGTTTTAAAACCTATTTTAGCCATCGAATGTTTTGTCCCTTTCAAACAATTTTTGAATTTAGTTTGAGCTAGAAAGACAAAACATTCTATAACTATAATGGGTTTTAAAACTGTCTATCTATAAGGCCATAATTGATTAGTTCTTATAAAATGTCAAGAATAATCTCCGAAATTGACTCTATTACTTGTATTTCTTCCACCTGAAATACGTCTGTCGTACTACTTAATATAAAATACTTAGTTGATATAATTAATTAAATTATATGATTTGCCACTTAATATTATGTGTGTAACTTAAGTGTAAGAGAAAGTTAATAAATTGAGTAGATTTTGGCAAATAACTTTATAAAATTTTATTAGTTCTAAGTTCGAAGATATATTACATCTTATTGTTAGCTTAAGAGGTAGAATAATATTACTCCAGTAAATAAGTGTTAATTGACTGATGTTATGGACTTAATAAAGATAATTAATATTATTACTTTTATTATTTACCTACCATTCCTTACTTAATTTAAAGATAAGATATCGCTACTTAATGCCGATAGATGGCGTTACTGCTTCTGTTCCGCCATAAACAAAAATAATTTTCCTAGTAATTAAATATTCGTTTAATTTACATTAATAATTTAATTTATTTCGTATAAATATGGCAATGTTAGAATCGGCATTGTTGGTATCTCGCCAGCCAGCGCCGGCCGTGTTGTGTGAGAGACAGCGGGTCGGAGCACGCGCGGCCTCCGTGGTAGTTGATCATCATGAAGTCGAAGCAATTCGTCACGCCGTCACCGTTGCAGTCCTGCAAATATAAATACATACAAACATACATAAACATCACGACTTTTTCCTAGAAGGGGTAAGCAGTGGTCTGAAGTGCTACCAGAACATGGAACACCCACGTTTCGCCTTATGGGTTCCGTCCCACTATGTAAGAGGGGGTGAGGCTACCGATACATCAGGCACGCCTGATTCCTGACGCCGGGATGATAATAAATAGAAAAATTCAAATTCATTATGCCTGGCCCGAGATTCGAACCTAACACCTCAGTGTTATAATCGCATCGTAGTACAACTATTCCACCGTTATCGTAGTACAGTGTGTGACAGTATGATGTATTTATTTATACATTTATTATACATCCTACTGTCACACACTGTATGTCCCCCAACACTAAGATCGAGTCTTTTCTCGCGGGTACCAGGAACTACGAGAGACTTTTCGATATCATAAACACCCATACCAGAAACAAGCTCATTCCAGGGGCTGACAAATTATGTTCTCGAGAAATCATATTTTAAATATTTTAATCTATTATAAAAAAAAAATGTATAAAAATTATATTAATATAAAATTAAATATAATTATAATTTTTATACAGCTATAAAATACGCAGAACTTTGGCCAGTCGTGAATCGTGATTATCTTCCGACGTCAATATTTCGTGGAAACATCTATCTATAGACGATACCTATGACGATACGTAGTTCGGTACTAGCTAGCTCAAGTTATCCGTAATAGGGAAGTCTTTATACTTCGGAAAACCTTTCAAGTTTCTATTTCTTTAATAAAATGTTTACATTTAAAAACAAACGTTTTTAATTAGAAATATTTTTGTTTACCTTTCCGAATTTCGTCATGTAACTCTCGACGATTTTAATGGAACAATTGTAATCCCGGGCGCAGTCTTCAAATGCTGAAAGTAAATTAGAGAAATAATTAAAAGTTATTATTTTCATCATCATAAGTATTTATTATTATTTATTGTAACACATATTCACGTGGTTTTTAAAATACTATAGGGAAAATGCTGACAGACACAAATCTACAAAGATTGGATAATGGAACTAATTACAGATTTCTAATTGGTACAGAAACAAAAAATAGTTGTTTGTACATCAAGTTAATGCATCACATGCGCTTTAATCAAGTTAAAATAGGAACAATTTGTGTTATACGTCATTTAAAATCGATTGGTGTGTGGCAAAATTTGGAACTACTTTAGCAAATTTTGAAGCAATGTAGGACCATTTTACGGAAGCTATTCTTTTTATTTTGGTAACAACGCATTCGATAACCAGAAGACCGTGGACGATCTCTACATTGTATCAAAGGACAACTAACCTTCTTTCCGTTCAGGGTCATCGTCAGGCAATGTGGGCTTGCCGGCATCCACCCAGTAAACTCTGGATATATAGAACGGGCCGCAGTACCCACCGGTGCATTTGTGTGCCAAATCACACCCGGCTACGTGACATAGACACCGCATACACGTCTCGTTCAAATTGGAAATGCGTTGTCCTGAAAATGGTAGCGTAATATTTAATATGTATAAATTGTTTTTGGCGCGACAAATGAGTCCTTTGTGATTTAATTACATTTTAATAATATAATGCATATGTAATACAATTTAAACAATGGAGTTATTACCAAATAGATTACACAATGTATGGTTCATTGATACAATTATAACATGTATTTTTCGTTCCAGTAAATGGTAATACAAAATAATAATTTGCTAATAATAAGAAACTGTGGAAAATTTAAGGGTAGGTATATTATGTTCAGCAATGGACTTCCCCAGACGTAAGTTAATGATGATAAAGTATAAACAAAGGAAGCTATAACACAAATAGTATTACTGCCTATAAAAAAAATGATATTCTTGTAAACAAATTCATTATCACACTCGACAAAAGCTCAGAGTTCGCTTAATTTACTTACATCGATAAACAAAAAACATAGGTACCTTCTGTGATCGAGATAAAACACAACAGCGCTAATAAATATGCCACGAACATTTTCAAACACATCACTTCTTAGTATTTAAAATAGTTTAATTTTCACAAATAATTTCTAACACACACAATTAACATTGCGATAACCTCGAGAAACGTCACCGATAGCAAAAGTAAGCGCCTTGCGTCGACTCCACTGTACCGAACCAACTAAATATATTAACAACTAATGATTATTATGTATTGTATCATCCGTTCAAGGAACTAGATGAGCAAAAAACTACGCAAAAACTAAGAAGGCGTTTGTGATGCTAGCGCCCTTTCTAGCGTTCTAATGTACAATTGTCACGACTTCCAACTTGCAATGGAATCACAGTCGAGGCTATTCCGAATAAATTAAATTTAGTTCCTACAGCTACTTCGTGATTTATTCTCTATTTGCGAAATATCATGTCCGCTTCGACGACATCCTGGTAGGTTTTGTGATTTATTTATTGTGCAGTTTTTTCATAGTTTTATAGCGGATTAGAATGATAATTCGATAAACATTTTCATTCGAATCTTTTGAAGTTGTTGGTCTTTCCCGTAGCTTGTTATAGCTCTCTCTCTCTCTCTCTCTCTTTCCAGCCACAGGAAGTCCACTGCTAAACATAGGCCTCCCCCATGAATCGCCACAGCCCACATAGACAGCTACAGCTACCCTGTTAATAGCTACTATCGTATAATTAACAATACCCATGGTTCAATTATAGCAACAGGTTTTACATAAGGTTGGCACAACTGTCTTAACGAGAAACAACATGAAGAAGCTGCTTCGGTAAAGTATTTAGTTCTGTGAGTGAGATTTTCGGAAGCGAAGTTTCTATTGCTAGAGGTTGATTCGCATTCGCCCGCATAGCGACTGCTGTTCAATACCATGGAAGTCCCGTCATACCCACGTAACAACACCGTTATAGCCAACACTAAGACTATTTTACCCACCATGCGAAATTGATATCAACGCTTTACATTATATTAAATACATGCTAGAGACGTTCGTAAAATGATAAATTATTTATTTCACAGCTTTATAAGGGACAATATGCCATAAAATCTTTTATGTGGCACGGCTGTTGACAGCACTCCGCTACGAGTCCACTGGGCGCACTGTTGACTTCTGTCGTACCTAAAATAAAAAAAATATATTTATTACCTGAAATGTATGTTGTGATAAATGAATTTGTAAGTCGAAAGACGTTGTCACCACAGATTGGTTTCCTTTGGTCAGGGGCGGATCTAGAGGGAGGTCATGGGGGTCATGACCCCCCTGGGCTGACTCCAGATTGACAGAATTTTTAAATATATCGTTGAGTATCACTTAAAAAAATCGTAAACGTATTCACTAATCACATGTGTAACAAAAATTTTAATAATCACTTGTAAATGTATAATTGTAATCTAATTCGAGTAGGTCCAGTGTTCTAACTAGAACTATCTAGAACTATATGATCCCCCCTGACTTGAAAGCTGGATCCACCCTTGCCTTTAGTTAAAGAAGGGTTTTTAGCAGGAGACTTCTTTTAGTTGACGATGATGACACATATTGGCGTTTTAATTTCGTGACTTCGAATACATCAGCATATTGCCGTTACTACCACGCTACGACCGGTAATATGCGTGAAGAATTGAGAAAATATTAATGAAATTGACTTACTAGGTGGATTTACTTTATATAATCTATACAAGGCTGCTATATCTAAGAATTCGCATCCCATTTTCAGGGCTTCTGCCATGTTTCTCCCACAAACTAATATGTAGAAATCGCCAAAAATAGACTCGATTCTGTTGTTCCCCGAATGTTGTGACGACGCCAAAGCCACGCAGCTTAGAAGGAGAATTAATTTGAACTGCATTGTAGAACTGGAAAAAAACATAGGTTAGTTTTTTTTAATAATCATTTTTTGAGAACGTTGGTCGTGAGGTTTGTTGAGCAATGTTTACCGTATTATTCATTATGGCTTATGCCGCTTTTAGAAATTTCGACTGTAATGTGTAATTTGTACTCGTAATTAATTATAGATCAATAAAAAAAAATGATATCAATATTTTAATAAATAGAGTGAAATAAAACTAATATTTTAAGAAATCTAAAATAGCTTAATACGCCTACATATTTTTGGGGTCCTTGCTAAATGGACCTTAATAAGCTATAATAGATTACGGTACGAACTATTCCCGAATATTTTTATGGGCCTGTTGCGGGACTGAACCTCTTAGAAGTAGTTACTGATTCCCACGACACGACACAAGACTTAAATATTAGCGTAGGGTCAGAAATAATATAATAAGCCACTGTTGGGTGTATTTATTTAAAATGTATAGCAAGTAGATTCCAAAATATATAGTTAACTATTATACGATTAGATTTATAAATCCACATTACGTACCTTATTGTGATACAATTGCCTGATTAAGTCGTCGACTGCCTCTTCCGAAAGTTGTCTGTCAAGTGAAGTGACAATAAGCAGTTTTATCGAACTGAGGTTATCAGGATTAGGAAAATAATAAATTATTATGTTTTTAACTGTGATTTGTTTATGTTTTATTGGCGTTGGAGGCCCAATTGGTTTTATTAGTCAAGACGTGTCATCGAGTTTGTAAAATTGAAGAGATTAGGCAAGAAAAGTAGGCTCTGGCATCAAAGAATAGTTTTGGGAATGAAAAACTCTATCACGATTTACCAAAAAACCTACCCAACAAAGTTTCTAACGTAGCAAAGAGTGTTACAATTTCTCAAATCTGACCTCTAAGACGCATCAAAATTCAAGTCTTCAGTTCGATTCTTTACTTGAATAAAATTTTGTTAGTGGCAACAATGTCCAAGAAGTCGATAGAGTTTGCCCTAGCATTCCTTGTCAATAGTCTAACAGGCGCTTTAACAAATAACGCGTGGTAGAGTCACGCTGTTGTCAGTCATGAGTCATGACTCAGCATGAATTGGCAGGCTCGTCCGGGGCGGTACCACTGTCTCACAGGAAATGTGAAGCGACAGCATTGCTATCACCTTTCGTTCGGTGAGTGAGATTCCCGGATGCCTAGTATCTTTTCATATTCTCATCATATTTTCTTCCGGCTCATCTACCGATTTAATGGGCCGGAAACGCATCCATAATGCAAGCGTTGTGGATTTTCATGGGCGGATCAGTGAGCACTTACCATCAGGTGACCTGCACGTTTACCGGACCTATGCAATAAAAAAAAGAAAACAATGTTGTCGGAAGGACGAATAAGCCTTTTTTTATTGAGATCCAATTTAACCCGACCTAACTCCTCGTGTCCGTCCGTCAGTGGGACGTATATGGCTGAATTAGTCTGAGTTAGTAATGTAGAGACCCAATTTCGAAAGTATTGATACATTTTGTCTCAGAAGCACACATGGTGATTGCAGGGTAAGGAAGGTAAAAGAGACGCAAAAATTCCTAAGATAAAAATATTTTATTTTACATCATTTATCCGATTGTTTTATACGCTGGGTGCTATCATTATTAACTCACAATTTTTTTTAATTAAATTACAATCTATAGCAAATTTTTTAAACAGTTACTGCATGGACATATCTACCTTATACAGCTATATACCATATTAAAAGATTAAAGTATAATTACTGTTTAGAACTCTACATGTGTTCCTTTTTTATACACAGAAAACTTTATTTGTCTGTGAAAGCTATTTACTTATATGTATTCACTTATTTTTTTTAAACCATAGATATCCATAAAAATCTTTTTTCTTTTCTGCCCCTTCCCCCAGAAATCATTCAATGACCGCTAGGGGGTATTACAGGCAATTCGAGAAGGGCTTGCCGGTGTAATGATAAAAAATGGTTTGTATAACTTTATACCTAAGTACATAATATATGTCTAATGTCTATATTATATCGCAAAATTTCATGAAGTCCCTTACATGGCAAGGTTGGTCACAGCACTGTTCTTTAAGACCTTTAGCCCTGACTGGGTTTTGCAGTGAACCTAAAAACAAAAGAAAAATTTAATAAAATTTAATGCACAAATGAAAAGCAGTTGTGGAATACCTATTATAGATAGAGCGAGGAAAGCAAAAATCATACGCAATAAAGTAGCATTTGCCAAACCACCATCCACCCTTGGATAGTCTGACAGTGATCCACGTAAGTGTGTCGATTATGGATTCAGCTTTTGTTTTGTGTTACCTATGCCTCCTAGGCTCCTACACAGTATGCCAGCGGCACGGCCGGCGGGTTTGCTTGCATGGACGTTGGCATGACAGTCGGGATCTGTGACTGCCTCGGTGGGGTAGTTCTACTACAGTACGATTACAACGCTACGGTCTCGGGTTCAAATCCCGGGTCGGGCGAAAGTGATATTAGATTTTTCTGTTCATTATCAGCCTGCAGTCAGGAATTTGTGCCCAATATGGCGAAATGCTCGCCCGCAACCACATTTTGTAAAGGAACACATAAGGCGAAACGTGGGTGATGCTTATTGCTTATGATATATGATGATAACAGGAATTTAGTTATTAACGTTCACTTACTTGGTGCATCTACTCTATATTTGTTTAAGGAGTTTGTATTTCCGTCAGTGCAAGCTATAGCCAGGGCTCGTGTCAACGGCCGGCCGCATATTTGCATGGAGAAATCGTCGAAATCAGTATCAATGTCGTTTTCCCACGACATTTGTGACGCTGCCAAAGCCACGAAGCTTAGGAGAAGAATTAATTTGAGCTGCATCGTAAAACTGCAAAGATTATTTTGATTACGTTATTAAAATATTGTTAATTCATAATATCTTTATATACGTAGAACAAAACAAACACATACATTGGATTGGAATTCTTGAATGACATGTTTTGGCCGCACGGCTAATGTCTCAGTATGTACGATAATGAATAAATCTAACTTACATGTTATAAATAGTAGAGTAAATTACAAAACTATTTTATAATTATCCTTTATTGCATTTCATTTTGCAAAGTATTCTTACTTATTTAATGTTCTTTCTTTCTTTAGTGTTCTTTGCGTTTTCGAGCGCAGTGGAATGCCAAGCCTTGCTTTGTAATTTATTGTGTTGTTTGGTTTTGCTACTGTACATTATGAATCGATAAATAAGCAGGTAGCAAAATAGGAATACTGCTGCAAAAATAGATAGTGATATGATGTGACAATAATATAGAATATGTAAATCCATTTTATTTACCTTATTATAAATGTTTGGATGAAACGCGTCGAGTGGCTGTCCCGATAGTTCTTTGTCAAGTGAAGTAGCAACGACTGTTATCGAACTGAGGTTATCAGAATTCGGAATTGTAATTATTTATACGGTTTATTTATATCATATCTGGACTATAATATTATAATTATTCCTGGCCACACTTACACTGTCGCTTCATTCGGTTAATGGCATATAGGCAGTGAACCGTGAGGTCCTGGGTGCTAGGTAAGGCAATTATTAAAATTTTTGTAAAAAAATTCGGCTTGCTGGCTGTCATAGGAAGAAGAAAAACTTAGCGAGCTGTGACTGCTGTAAAGGACATTCTGCCTACCCTTCAGTGATAAACCTTATCACATATTTACTTGGATCTTTACTTTAAGAACAGAAATAAAGAAGGAGCATATGAGCCACAGCCTGATGTGACGCTAGATATAGACGCTAGATAAGTCGCCAGAATAGTAATAAACAAGCACTAACTTTGTAAGTCAGCAATACGTAAGATAACATTATAGATAGTGGGATAATGTTCAAAGGCTTAAAATTTGTCGGGGGAAAATTTGGCTATAAAATCTTCATCGCAATTTAATTATTTTGTCATGTGTATAACTTTGCAGTTGCATTTCCTTCGGTGAGTGAGATTGTCGGATGTCCAACATACCTTTTCTCTCCCATATTTTTTCCTTCCCCCATCCCCTCCCGATTTGATGGCAACATATCTATGATCCAAGGGTTGTGAAGGTTCATGAGCGGCAGTAATCATTTACCATCAGATGATCTTTATGCTTTGTAAAAAGACAGCCTTTGGAGACATAGCCTTAAGGAGAAGATAGGAAATAATACAAAGTTTTGTTATTTTAGCGCCTATGAAGACTAGTTTATTAAAAATATATAAATTATACAATCGTTTGTTTATTTTACTTTAAAATTAATAGAAAGATACCAAAAACGTATCAGCGGCGATCATACGATCTTGAGTTGAAGAAGGACTATTCAATTGCTGTTAAAGATTGCTTGATTATTTATTTCACACAAATGTACACTCTATGATTTTTATTTTATACAATTAATTATTATATCTTCCTATAATGTTGCTTTACATTAGCTCGAAGCTTCTAGCCTTTTTTATTTGCTTATGCGTGGAAAAGAACGCAAGGCTTACTACTACGGGATGTCTTTTTTTCACTGATTTACTCATTTAATTTTGTTGCTGTAGTTATTAATGATTTTCATAGTCTCATGACTACCGCAATTTTAATAACAAAATAAAGTGTTTTTTTTAATTAAGATGACGTAGTAGTTCGCTCGCGTGATGGTAACAGTCCCGCCTGCCTATAAGCAGTAGCATCGACACTCAGAATATAATATTACTACAGAATACTAGCATTCTGTGATATTACTAACTGGGTGACTTGGGGTCTTAATTTTCTTACTGCCCTAGATGTTTAAGTGTACATTGTATTCTTGCAAACAAGAGGCATTCCTTAAGGCGTTGTTAGTTGTTAGTGCATCCTTCAACTCTTGATCGGCTGGCTGGCACTCAGCCCTGGTATCCGGCGACGGTGGCGACGCACTGGTTGAACACGTTGACGTACTTGAAGGGCAACTCGCCGGTGCACCCGTACCCGCCCAGCTTGTGGATCGCCATGTAGTCATAGCAGTCCACGCGGCCGTCGCCGTTGCAGTCCTGAGAACAATAGCGATAACGTTACGATTTTGTTTGGCGTTATAGCATCTTATATTTTTCCTTCTCTTGTGCCACAGAAGGCTTAATTTTACAAAGGCCTACAGGCCCCCCAGGATTGTCACAGCGATGTATTGGACGCAAACTGCAACCTTCATATAATGGAAATACACTTATCAATCATCTAGTCCTGTCTCCAAATGAACAAACAAGTCTTAAGATGCAAGTCTATCGCGTTCTGGATTGATTGACATTGGCTGTATCCTGTAGTCTTGTGAGAGGTAACCGTTTCTCTACTTGATGGATTCTTTATTTAAATTGCAGTGTGCAGTCCACTGACTACCAGATGTAATATTTGGTGTGCATATATAAATAAGATTAAAAAAGACGATCTCTAATATTACAATATATTTTAAGTTCGATCTGTTATAAAAACGATCTTCGACAGTCATTTTATTAATGTAACGGATGAATACATTCAAGCTAACTAATTTTTTTACTAAGTGATAAAATCTACGTGATCTGATCCTCCGGTCAAACTAGTCGCATAATTTCGCAGGGAAAACGATATAAAGTTTTGACTAACGAATAAATTAGCAATAGCAATAAATTATATATTGACATTATGAATTACAATTCACAATGAGCATTCTTAATATTTTCTTTGAGCTGTACCAATTTATTGCACATCTTATTACATACATACATAAACTCACGCCTTTTTCCCCGAAGGGGTAGGCAGAGGCGCCACTAGGACACCCACATTTCGCCTTGCATGTTCCGTCCCATAATGTGATAGGGGGCGAGCCTATCGCCATATCGGGCACAAATTCCTGACTCCGGGCTGATAATGAATAGAAAAATCCAATATCACTTTGCCCGACCCGGGATTCGAACCCGAGACCTCAGCTTTGTAACCGTACCGTAATACAACTACGCCACCGAGGCACATCTTATTGCTTCAGGTTATCTACTTATTATTATTTTAAAGCTGTGATATTTCCTAAAGATTGTTCGATGTTTTTTATTAATTTTTCGTATGTATTTTTAATCGAATACAGATAAAGTCGAGTTGTATAGACGTGAGTGTCCGTGTTATTGTTTTTGTTGTGACAGAGGTTCTTGGTATTTATTTGGGTGATGTCACTGCAACAACTCGATATGCAAATTGCCAATACAATGTCACGATAAATTTACATACATCTACGATATAACATTCAATCCCACGGCTTTATAGTGAGCTCGATAAAAACATAAGCAAAAAATGCGATGCTCAGACGTTATTTTAAGTAATTGGTTTTTACAAGGTGCGGCGAGAATTGGTTCAGTTTTTTCGTGTTCCGACAAAAAGATACTGTTTATTCCCTTTGTATTATAAATCACTGGTAAATAAAGGTTATATTCGAATGATTTGTTTTAACACCATTTACTTCGTTTTTACTACAAAGTACACTTAATAGGGTCTATGATATGAAATCCACGGTTTGACACACCAGACATAAGAGAGATTCCTGTCACGCCTGCTGCTTTATGGAACTTCCATACCATAATTCCAAGACGGTGTGGGTACTAACAACAGTGGGTTTAGCGCCATAAACGCCATGGGTTATATACTTATATATAAGGTAATACATTTGTATGAGCCCCTATCTTTTTATACGCCCCGCTGCAGGGTGCGGTCCTTCGCTACAATCGAGAGTACGATTGTAATGGGTTAGGCCACATAGTCCACCACGCTGGCCCAGTGCGTGTTGGCGGGCTTTACGTACCATAGAAATTCTTGCAAATTGCTATGGTATGCAGGTTTCCTTCACGATGTTTTGTTTGGCTGTTATGCGTGCGTGGTGATGGACTATCAATATGAACAATAAAAATGCAAATTCATTATTGAATCCATTAAAATGTTAAACATTATTTAGATTCACTCATTTTTTGTTATACCACCCGGTTCGGAAAGCGGTTTTCACTACAGAAGAACGGGCAAGAAACTCTAGTGTTGCTCTTTTCAAAACCAGTTAACTATATAGTAATTGTTACAAAAGTTACAAGTCGGTTTAAATCAGAGCAGTTCATAAACGCACATGACTCCGATAAGTCATTGGTGTGCCCTAGGATTTGAACCCGCGACCAACGTGAACATATTTGCAGCCGCGTCTGGTCTGTTAACAACAGGCCAACACTCTGTGCCAACACGCACTTATGACATCTATAACCATGCAAAACAAAAAACAGCTTTTCTAGCAACCTCACTGGTAGAGTCCTTGACTCTACCGAAATATTTGACAGCCTCCGTGGCGCAGTTGGTTAAACGCAGGCCTGTTAAGCGGGAGGCCGCGGGTTCGATCCCCGCACCGAAACAAATATATAAGTTCTTGCTATAAGTTCGACTTGTCTTTGCGTGTCTACGGCGCGGCATCGTAGCTCCTAAACGAATGGACCGATTATGAAACGATTTTTTGTTTTAAAGCTTATTATATTTTGTCGGTTCCACTAAAATGTATCTCAATTTGTATTTCTATTGGAGTTGAAATAGAACTTAACTTAATTATTATTTACCTGTCCGAATTTGTTCATGTAGCCCTGAACAGTTAGGGCGGCGCAACGAGGGTCGTTGGTGCAATTGGGAAACGCTGAAAAGACAAACAAAAATTTAATTAGTTTTATGAAAGAACAAACTATGACTATAGCTGTTTGAAACTATGTGTAAAAAACAAAATATGTTCTTTATTATGTATATTGGAAAATTGTTTTAAAAAAATCCAAAGTGTTTTCGTCGCGGCAGAGTTTTAAAATTGTAATAAATACAGGCAAACTTGTTTACATTTAAATATATCTTAAAATAACATTCAGTTATTTCAAATATTTCTTTAGTCGTCAAGGTGAATCAGTTTTATAATGAGGTTTAACATAATTCTCATAGTTTCGTCGCAAGTGAAATTACAAAAACTGATTTTGTAATAAATTTATTATACAGAAATATGGAAAATAATGTAAATAGGTACATTCTTGTGAATATTATCACATTCTTTTTGTATAAAAGTATCAAACGATTGGGATTTTAGCCAATATTTCCTTATAAATATTCCAGTAAAAATGTATCTAAGATTCAATGAAATCTTTTTACGCAAAAAAGAAAACAAACCTAAAACGATGAACTATTTTTTCCGCGTATTTTTTTTTACAAAACAGCGTTTTTGTTATTTAAAAAAAGAACATACCGTCAGACTCGTCTGGCTT
The DNA here is from genome assembly GCA_949752805.1 of Deilephila elpenor. Classification (NCBI taxonomy): domain Eukaryota; kingdom Metazoa; phylum Arthropoda; class Insecta; order Lepidoptera; family Sphingidae; genus Deilephila; species Deilephila elpenor. Next base: position 3,067,306 of record OX457110.1, read on the forward strand.
CTGTCCGTTGATAGTGGGTTTGCCGGCGTCGGCCCAGTAGGCCCAGGTGATGTGGAATAGGCCGCAGTGGTCTCCGTCACATTTGATGCCCTGCTTGCACCCGGACACGGCCTGGCAAATACAGCCGAGGCACACCTCAGTCACTGGCGGCGGGTTTTGTTGATATAGATGAGCTGGAATGCGAGAATAGCTGGTTAGTTGTCGAAATTACGTCGAAAATAATATTGCAAAAAAAAAAGCTCGCTGTGTATTGCCAAAATGTAAGTTACTTCGACGCTGAGGTTATCATTTATGGATGAGAAGAATTGCAGGGGACGGTATCTAAGTATTATTCTCGAAATTAAATATTAAAAATCAGCTAGAAATGAGTTGCTTTATACATATATTTAAAGTTTACAAACAATGTATAGGTGGACTTAATGGCTGATGGATGGCTTTCTCTATCAGTCGGGCCTAGTGTGATGCAGAGGTAACAAGAGTATTTTATCGAGCTGAATAATTTGAATTACATTTATTAATTATATGCATAATTTAGTCTATAGCGCCAACATGAGTACAATCAATATCATTTGAAACATCTTTGACACAGGAAAATGCATGTTATTATTGAAATCGCATCGACTCACAGCTTACGTACTCATAAATTAGCATCCTGCATGTTGAAATGTATGTAAATACGTCTGCATTCCGGTTTCGAATCCTGGAAGGGGTCAAGGTGCTTATGACGAAATGCATTGACCTTGTAGTGTTGTCAGACCCAAGGTCAAGGTGAATATTCGATGTGCCTTGTGTGGCGATTGTTTTTCACTTATATGAAGTTATATACTGTCTTCATTTATATCAAGCTAATAGATATTTACTGTGGGATGACCTCCGGTGCCTTGTTAATTTTTTTTGGTATGATTATCTTTTTGCGTGTGCTTGTTTTACAACAACGAAATCATAACATAAACCGGTTAGCATAATTTAGTTTTTTTTATACCGAATAATTTATTTCCAACTCCTCCTATTAATTTTACTTTTTGATTGATTTCGTTGCGGGTTAAAGACAAGTTAGACATTCCCGGAGACGCGCTGAGCTTCAATGCTCAGTGTCATTAATATGCGTGCCACTGTTGATCCTGGCTTACAGGAGTTGCAGTGGCGGGTGAGAGGGCGGGACAGTCTCCTTATACCGAATAGTATTTCCAAAATGGTGAGCGAAATATGTGAAGTTGAAATCAATGTTTTTGTAATCAGCACATAACTCACACTGCGCCCATATAGTAAATATACATATAAGGGGAGATGCAGAAAAATAAGTAAATATTAATGTATGATATTGTAAAGTTATATACACAATAGCCAAGAGTCAAGACAACGTTCAGTGCATCTAAATATAGGTAATTACTAATTTATTGCACTTGGAGACGCAAGCCACTAACCGGTTTCTCATAGCGTCATTACCTGTTTTTTCTATAATGGTATGACAAAGTATCTAAAATGCAGCTGGTGTTAAGAGCAGCGTAGTCAAAATAGAGCCCCTAGGCCCTATACAACGGCGACACAATTAAGAAATAAATACACCCAACAGTCACATAGTCCTGATCCCAAACCAAGATCGAGTCTTGTGTCGTGGGTATTAGAAACTACGAAAGACTTTTCGGTTTCACAAACACCCAGAACGGAACAAATACAATACACACAATTAATATTTGTCTTGGTGCGGAGATCGCACCCGTGGCCACACGTTTCACGGGCGGCATCTAACCTACTACGCCACGGAGACTGTATTTTTTTTTATTATGGTGGCTTAATTGAATCGGGATGTGCACGGACTGAATCGGAAACGCAACATACTTGTGTATGTAGCTGGACAGATTTTTCAACATCGTGTACGGGGGGGGTCCCTTGTAACGCGGATGGGAATATTATACGTCCAGCTATAGTCTAAATTACAATCACCGAACGAAAAGCAACAGTTACTTATTGAATCCAATATCTAATTAATCACTAATTAACCACGTTCGCCTAATTAAAATTTATATTATACAATTTTGCGGTACGTAGGTAAATTATTTTCTATACCGACTAAGAAGTTATTATGAAAAAAATGCATCCGGGTGGTTTTACCTGTAATATACATGTTTAGTCTATAATTATGACAACTTCCTCTAGTGTCTTCATTCAGGCTGTATATTTTTAATACCTTTGTTTACTTGTGACGTCACAGTGTGAAATCATCCGGACATAAGGTTACCGTGAGAAAGGTCAGCTTGTTGCCAAAAGGTTACGGAATGTCTTTTCTTTTTTTACGTGTTAAATTGTGCCATAAAATATTTTTTGCTCATAATATTGTCAAAATTAAATGTTCTTATTTTGTATAAAGTAAAACATGGCGGTTATTTTATTTTGTTTAACTTGATCTTCAGGCTTCAAAGGTCTCGCTTCCTGAATGTGTTGATTGGCAAGGTACAGAGTAGATGCAAAATAATTTAAGGCCAGATTTTGTTTTCCGACATAAACTGGTGGTTTTCAGGTCGAACAGTTTGTTCACATTCTTTTGCGCATATCCTGAGGACCTCTAATATTGATGCAGTTTTCAGTAGTTGAGTATATTATATTTGTATTTTATTGTTTAAGGATAGTCAGTGGTAATTACATTACATTAATTTAACATAACAAAAACATCAACAATAAATTAAATGCATTACCTTCAGTTGCCACTGCATGTGTAGACGGTAGCTGTTCCTTTTTTGTTATTTAGTTTGAGGCATCGGACGAGTACGAGCATACGAATACCATTCTTTCATACAAAGTTATATACAATCATGCATATAAAATTCTTTAAAAAAAAAGCATAATTAACATGCAATCCGGCTTTATTTTTTGTGTCCATTTTTTCTAAAAAAATTTAATAGAAAACTTGTTTATAAACGCTAATTAGAATATGAAAAACAAAATTCATCTCTAATTAAATCTGACACGTTTCTTTGTTTGGTTAAATTAAAACATGCGTTGTACTCTGACATTTATTTTTATAGTTTTATTCATAGACAGTTTTAAACCTGTTTTAGTTATCGAATATTTTGTCCCTTTCGAACGTCCTTTGAATGCAGTTTGAACGAATAAGACAAAACATTCGATAACTAGACTGGGTTTTAAAACTGTCTATGAATATGGCCATAATACTTCATTGCGCACGATGTAAAAATGTTTGCTAACATTTAGCACCTTTGTGTCCATTGTCGGCGTTAAAATATTTGTGTGACCCACAAAGAGTATTGGTTTCTGTCAGAGTGTTGACTGATGTGAAACCAAAACGACTCTGGTTGCTTCTGATACATACAATACAAGATTTTGGTCCTTATCTTACGGTGTGATCAGGACTATGCAATATGTACGGCTGTCGATTGATTTATGTAAATAAGTTAATTTAGTAATTAATTTAAAATAACATTCCTTATAACTCGAAAGATTCTATGTTACATCCGTTATTTAAATAACAAAGGTATTCGTAATAACAGTCAAACAAATTACAACTAAACAGATACCAACAGTTATACATTTGCTTACAAATCTTCTGATTCACTGTTTATAAACTCTATATGCAAAGACGTCTTCTTAACAGTTATACTAGCTTCCAAGAACTAAGCAAGAAATTATATTTAAAATTCTAACCTTGTAACGACTAACTTAATGAAGAAATCTGCATACATTTGAATGAAATATAGATAAATAATAATTCATCCACTGCGCATGCGGAAATTGCAATAACATTACATAGGCAGATTGTGACCTATATAGATGATATGTGGTTCTGACTTGTATGCTGTTATTGTATAAAGGTTACACGTCTGATGCGTCTATATTCGATCAATATTTTATATTGGATATCTTTATTACGTTGTTTGGATGCTCGAGTCCGTCCGGTATTGGTCGGTAAGGTAATACAATGGAAACCCTATCACAAAGACCTATAATTTTCTTAATTTTATTTTATTTTTACCTATAATTTTGTTTATTTATTAAGGAAAACATACAGCATAAATGTTACAGATAAATACACGTTACATAAAATATTACAAATAAGCCAGTTAAGTTTTCACTGAAAAGCAAAACATGGAGTGAACATAAAAAGTATACAACAATAACAGAATTACACATTAAAGAAAATAACTAATTTTATAATTATCAAAAAACAAAACACAAAAACAAGTTTCTAATCTTTCGCCCGTGATTCTCTATTTGACTGCTCTGCACTTAAGATTAGGTGCATGATAATAACTTTATTGGGCCTGTATACATTTTAAAATAGGTAACGTTACGATTTTGAATTTTGATGAAATACATAATGCAGTCATTTTTTAAGTTCCTTTAATTAGGTACTCAGTCGTGTGTTTTTAAATTGCAAAATATATTCTTATTTTATTTTAAAAAATGCAAAGGGAGTAACTATAATGAACAGTATCACTACTAACTACTAAGGAGAGTTTTAAACTGCAAACCCTAAAATGTAGAGGATTATGGTATGTGAGACATGAGACAAGTTGCCATAAATGTAACACACGACCGGTCCCTGACTGTCGCCAACCGGATCACGCAAATGTTAAATAGACAAGGTGTGTGTAACTTATAATATTTTGCCTTGGGCTGACTGCACGTTTAATCATCTCAGTCTTAGTCATGACAGCTCTGTTTTTGAAATTGGAATGCAAGTTTTTTTCATTTTGGTAGGCACCCAAAGATCTAGCTACGTCAAGGCTGTTTGGACGTTCTTCCTTAGTTAGGAGTTTTATACTGATGTAGGTAGTCTTTTTAAGAATTAAAGAATCTGATAGTAGCTAGATTTTGTGTAGGTATAGGAATATCTTATTAAAAATACGTCATAGTAGACACCTACTCTAATTTAATGTCTGTAATAAAGCTATGAAACCCAATGGTCTTTCAACAGAAAACTAAGGTAAAATGCGATATCAGTCAGCGCAACGCCAGTAAAATGAAATATCTTTAAAATATGACTCAATAAATGTTGCCAACTTGTCAAGGATACTCAGCCGGATGAACAATAATGCCATCAGTCATGTGGGGACTTGACACACATCCAAGTGGACTGCTGTAAGATTTGTTGTCTTTGCTTCTCAGAATTATGTAAACAATAGAAGAAAATTTTGCACCTTTAATGACATCATTATTTTTTATTTCTAATCTGTTTATTTAAAAGAAATACGAATTTATTATTTAAACTCATAATGTTTTAAGTGAAGTTTAAAAGTTTATGGTCAAAGAGTAACTGTTTATTATTTATTACCTAATGGTACGTAAGTATTACGAGTATATTGTAAGTATTGAATTTTAAAGTAAAGTTAAAAAGTTAAAAAAATATCTAATTAATAAATATATACAACTCGGTAAAGTTGTTAGTTGTTACAGACTGTATTTTTGGATTTCTATGAATTAAAATCGTAGTTTATTATACACTTGACCAGGAAAAACAACCCTAATTATAATTATTTGACACCTAAGTGGTGTCTACAGTCTTAACGATGATATCAATTATCCTAATAGGCACAAAAAACACGTTTTTTTCCTCTCTGACATAAATCAAATGATAATTAACGAATATAATTATTCTTTTTTATGATAATTGGATGTATCACTAACAATGGCAATCAATTTACAATTATTTTCGATTTTGCAACACCATTAGTGTAAAATCCACCTCCATAGTATTATTAGCTCCGACTTAGTTATTAATAAAAGTTTTTATATTTTTCATTTGAGTGCACGAGATCTCAGGATGAAATTATTTCTCAGTAAAGTTTTTTCAATAAAACAATAAATAGGAAAAAAGGCAAGAATTTGCAACGTTTATGGTGAGAATGTTAGAGGAAAATTGATTGCCTAGCAATATATCAAAAGCTGCAAACTTTATTACAAAACAAAATTAGCAAAGCCGGTTTTGGCTTAGCCGGTTTTGGCTTAGCCGGTACCTAATGATTGCTTGAGATCAGATTATGATATAGCTTAAATTGACATATGAATACGCTATCTAGTCACTTTTAAGTGTTTAATTAGAGCAATCATGTCATAGCATATATAAACTCACGTCTTTTTCCTCAAAGGGGTAGGCAGATGTGCAATCAGGACACCCTCGTTTCGCCTTGTATTTTCCGTCCCGCGCTGTGATAGGGGCGAGTCTATAGCCATATCGGGCACTAATTCCTGACTCCGGGCTGATATTGAAGAGAAACACCCTATATCACTTTGCTCGACCCGGGATTCGAACCCGAGACCTCAGCTTTGCAACCATACCGTAGTACAACTGCGCCACCGAGGCAGTTATAACCAACCACAAAGATAACAAGATTCTAACGGAAAAGTATCTTATAGTACAGGAAAAGGATTTAACAAAAAACCATACGATGTTATCTAATGATATTTTGTGAAGGTACCAGTTAATTGTAATATACATCGGCACCGGAAAATAATCATCAAAAAGATTAGTGACTCAGAAAAACTGAGCCCGCACGCTAATACATTTGAACAAAATAAGTGGAGCAGAGCCGTGAAAATGGGAAACTAATCGGATTAATTATTACTATTTTGGTCGGATTTTTCCTGCTATTAGTAAATGACTGGTACTAATAAATGTTAACAATATTTGATAATCAAAATCTTATTTTTCTTGGTGATTAATTTAGGTATCTACAACAATTACTAGATCAAATTCTTTGTTGAAATGGACAAAGGCAATAAATGCCGACAGAACGCATTTTAATTTATTTCTCCTTTATATGCAGATGGTCATAAAATGGTACAACATAAATAATGGAATACATCGACATTAAAAACGAATAAACACGCAAGTAAATATAATTGTAATGTACTCTTCCATAATGCAACATCAAGGAGACAAAGGAAGAAAGAATAAACAGCCTTAAAGTAAAGAAGTAACTTTTATACCACGACAGTCGAAATAAAAACTTAGACACAAATCACACATTGTGTGACTTGAATGAGTTGTCTCGCCCATAACAGAGGTTATTTAATGACAAACAACATGAGACCACGACCTATGATAAAAGCTAGATACAGTTGCATGAGATAATTTATAATACATCTAAGCGGAAAATTTATGATGCATTACTTATTGATTTTATCCATTAAATTATACTTTTTAAAGGCTTTGTTAAGAAACATAATTTACATATATGCGACACATCATATACTGTATGTTTATTCAAATAAGCTATACTTACATATTGTAAATGATGACAAAGTAATAAGAATAAGAATTGTAGCATTCATAGCTAGCTACTATTTCAAAGAAACAAACGTAGAAGATAGAACACGAAAAGAAAAATCAACTGATGTAACAAGATATATTTATGAGTTACTATTTTATACTTCCAGCGTGGTGGACTATAATCTATATGGCATAAGCCGACTCAATCGTACTCTCGATTGTAGAAGAGGCCCTGTGGTGGGACGTATATGGGTTGAAGATTCCAGATGAGAAGAGAAATCATATTTTTGAGTTATTACTTCATAAAACTGTTGGCGGGTTGTCGTTAAGATAATTGCGAGAGCCAATGGTATAACAATCGAGGATGCTAAAGATCTGGCGAATTAATCAAGATTTAACAGAAAAGCGGACACTGGACAGCGCAAGAATAATGCTAGAATGTCTACTCATTCACGAACTCGAAAAAACATTAAGATAATGTTGAATAGTAGTTTACATCCTCCATAGATGGTTGAAACATAAATCGATTTATTTGTTAAATAAAAATCAAGTAATTCATATGTATGTATATACTTACTGGTTTTGTATCACAGTTTACAACGGAGTTGAGTTAAAAACGTCCACAGAATGTGTATTCGTTGAATAAATTTTTCAAAGATCATTATTAAATTTACGGATAAATGCTTAAGTGTTTTGTGTTCAAACATTTGATTTTTTTTATGCGATGTATGTGTAAAGGATATCAAAGATTTTTTCTTGAGGTGTTGAATTATTTGTACCTACATAAAAGTTGGTTGCATTTTCTTCTAAATGCAGTGTAAGTTTAATATGACGCCATGAAGGTTTACACAGTAGATGTTAGTAGCAATATTAAATTATGTTAGAAAAATAAAAAGGGGTATACTAACAGACATCAGCGACGCATACGCCGATAACCAACAGTACGACACTTAACTTAAGCACGGCGGAAGCCATAGCGGCAGTATGGAGGTTTAATAACTTAAGAAATAAATACGATGTATGCTCGCGCGCGACTCTTCACGACTAACATTGAACGTGGCCTTACCGCGCTTATATGGAACCTCCGAGGACCACTGATTCACTCCGGCTCGTGAAATTCTCCAAATTATAATGTTTTATTTGAGTTCTAATTTGTGTTCCATTAAAGGTTCTTTTTTTAAACAAAGGTCAATTTAAATGAATCTAAGTGTTTCATATGGTCTGCTATCTCGTTTCTTAAAAGCTAAGTACGGTTTCCTACTGTTTTATTGCTTTTTGAAGCTTAAGGTAAACATATTGTTAAAATTACTTGGTAGAGTCAGAGCCGGACTCAATTATGGACGCACCATCTTAACCGCAAACCCACCCGGAGCTGTGCTATGAATCCTGGGCCCAATCCTGGGTCCCCCCGCTGTAGCGTGAAGAGGCATCTCAGCGAGCCGGCATGATTGTATCGCGTCTGATACCATTCGATACTTTGTCTGGACGGCAATGGCACTTACCATCAGGTGCAACGCAGTCACTGAACCGTGACAGATTATTAAAAAAAAAATGATTAGAAAGGGCACCATATAAACAACCAGCTAAAACACAAAGCTTCGGACTGATCCGATGGCGGTATATCCATCGAACTGAAAAACAATAGGGTTGGTCGATAGTAGCGCCACTAGTGGGAGGGCTCCAGTACTACCAACCCGTCTGCGCAGCATGAACGACAGTACGGGTATGTAGTGGATCTTTCTTGATCATCGCACAAAAGTGTAATATTGATAAAGTCTATGACCGACAGTGGACGGACCAGGTTGATAGATTGATGTAAAACGTGTTATTATCACTACTAGAAGTGTGTGTATTACAATAAATAAAATATAAAACACATTTTAAATGATTGATTTGTGTTCACATTCTGTATGGACATCACGTAAACAAGATTGGAGCTTTGTTTGGGATCTTTACAAATAAGGTGTTTACTTCATACACATATCATGTAGCTAGTTCGCATTGTGTTTATCAATATAAATATGTAGGTATACATAATATCTTTAGGTGCAGAGGAAAATGAAATAATTAGAATTTCGAAGAATTTATTGCCTATGTATTGGGGATTTTATGAGCTTAATTTTATTCTTTTATTTTAACTTTAAGTTTTTAATTTGAATTCAATACACATTAAAAACGGGTTTTATATTCCAATACATAATTGAGATCCGGCCGGTTTACATTGTTGCAAAAGAAGGCCAGTGCCCTGCTGTGGACTGTATATCTTAAGAATTTTGTTACTTTTTAGATTTGATGGGCCGGCGACACATCCATGATCCAAGCTTTGACGACGTGTTTGCTCGTTTGCTGGACCTTTGCAATAATTAAAAAAAAAGTTTTCTTTTTTCAAACATCAACAACATCCGGAATGAAAAAGGTCGTGAAAAAGACATAAAACCTATTTTCTCTTTAATGTGTAACACGCAAGCCGTTCCAATTTCCAAGTATACGAATAAAAAAGAACGATTATTTCTATAACCAGCGATCCTGAGTGTAATTTTATCTGTACTTATATGTTTATATGATATGTCGATGCAAATAAAATAGTCTTGGGTGCATACTCCGGTGTTGTTACATTCTTGAATATAATTTTATGACGTCAACCTGCAGTATGTTATGGGCGCAGGACTTGCCATGTTCAAGGGCGATGTTTTGGTCATGTTTTTGAGGCTTCGATTGCCGTAAATTTATATATTCTTAAGTGTAATATTCTGATTAGTCTAATAGCCGTGAATATGATCGTCCTGGATTTGGTTTTCGCGCTCAAAAATTTGTGAGAGCTTTTGAGTCTAAACACTTAACTCCCTTAACTCTCACGACAGAATTAAATAAATAAGCTGGCGAGATATTTAATGCATAAATCTTTGGAAACGCTTAACTCTGGCAAAACTTTAACATATTGGAAACTGATAGAAATACACAAGATTTACAATAGGTATACCAGACTCGTCATTAAAAACTAGTTTTATAATGTTGGCTTTAATTTCATCGTAAAAGAATTCGTGATAATTGTCTATAAATTTCCTTAAAGTTTATTTATTGATGCATAACGGTAAATAAAAACTTACAGTTACACACAATCAAATGGTAGATAGTATAAGAAATTTTAAATTATTTTTAACATTTATGATGCTAATATTTATGGCCAGTTTCTTAATAAATATTTACGCGTTTATAATTTGATGCTTAGAGTTTGACTTTCATTATAATATAGAGGGAGCGCTGGTACTTCAAAAACGTAGATAAAAATGGTGGTGCACCATTTCTTCTCTCCTATTGGTTGATATTTGACAGGTTGTCCAACATGCACGGATTATTTGAAAAAGAAAAAGAATAAATAAGAGTTTAGGGCTATTGAATTCGACTCTACGAATAATAACTAAACATACTTTAGTATCGAGAGTTCCGACATAACGTTACGTTCGTATTCAGATATTTTCTCGTTTATATAGGTACTGGCTCTACATTTACGGCAAAATATTCCATTTTGCAATTACTCTTTACTAATAAAGAATAATCAATGAATATCATACATTTATATTTATTGATAAATTGTTAAAGAATTTGAATGACTCACAATGGCAGTCATGTGCGCGAGCTGTAATAGAATATTTTAACTTAAACCCGGATTTTCATTCATTAACAAAAGTCATTTCCACGAATAAATAGTCGGGTATAAGGATATTGGGTAAATGACGTCATAAAAATCTATAGATGATAAAAAAGTAATTTATTATTTTTATATTATGTGAATGGTAAACGGATCAAATAAGGAAATAAACAGTATGGATCAAAAACAAGAGTGATGCAGGATGTGAAAGGATAACCAGCTTCGCGCTATTTTGATTCGAAATGTCATGAATGTATGATGATAAGTGATTCAAAAATAAAATTGGTGTTTTTTCCAACACTTGACATTGGCGGAGTTGTCGCATTTGCGATAGAGCCATTTTTTTATTGAATTGAAAATTTGTGTTATTACTGCCACCTGTGGCTCGTGAAAGACAACTTTCATAAAAATATTTTTTTATGAGAAACCTGTGTTCCCGTGGGAATCTCATTAGCGCAGGAAACTGGCTAAACAACGTCATCAGACTTGCCGATTCTCCTTTACAGAGCATCTTAATTGGTTAATCTTGTCACAAGTAAACAATAAAATTAACATCAACACACAAAGAGGGGTGTTGCTAATTGCCAATCGAATGCATAAATATGTAAGACGATTAATGCGGTTTGAAATATTAGTTATTAGTGGTAATCAAAATAATGACTTCACTATTCTGCATAAAAATGCAGTTATGATTTGTAAAAAGATTTTAATGATTTTTGTAAATGAGTTTATCAATTAACTTTGCCGAAAAAGTAACGACAGACTTGTGTTTCTAAGCAGTTGCGGCCTGACTCTATTCTTTGGTCCTGACTGTAACATTAAGTAGGTATTGGGTCTCTTCAACAAAAGGCTCTACATCTTCTTCCAAAAAAAAAGGAAATGCGTAAAGTGTCCTTCTATCATCCGGCAAGTAATATAAGTGACCTAATATACTTCATTATTCTATCTATATCAGCCCATATACGTTCCACTGCTGGGCACGGGCCTACTCTACAATCGAGAGAATCGATTGAGAGTGGTTAGGCCATATAGTCTCCACCACGCTGGCCTAGTGCGGGTTGGCGGACTTACATACCGTAGAAATTCTTTAAAATCGCTACGGTATGTACGTTTCCTCACGATGTTTTCCTTCACCGTTAAAGTGCGTGGTGATTGACTATCAATACACACATAACTCCGAAAAGTCAGAGGTGTGCCCTGAGATTTGAACCCGCGACCACCGTGAACATGTAGAATGTTCATTATTCGAACTCTACCAACTAAGGTCTCAATAAAAAAATATTTTTCAGGAAACCTCGTTTTAACCGTGATGCTAAAAGCACAAATGTTGTGCATGACAATGAGTATTTATAGATTTTCCTTTACTCGTATTACCTTGCATGGATTATAATAATTTATTGTGGCACGTTCATAATAACGGCATTAGGGTTTTCTTAGATCGTGCATTGTGGGATCGTGGCTTTTCCACACAGCGCATTTATATGACCTATACCTACACATACAAAAGTACTCTACCTTATTTATTCTTTTTTTATAAATGTTGGAAGCCTGCTAAACGCAAAGTTCATTGTGTTTAAAGTTATTTTTGTATTTGCATATTTCATAGACTGCCTCGGTGGCGTAGTTGTATTGGATTTTTCTATTCATTATCAGCCCGTAGTCAGGAATTTGTGCCCGATATGGCGATAGGCCCGCCCCCTATCACATCATGGGACGGAACATACAAGGCGAAATGTGGGTGTCCTGGTGGCGCCTCTGCCTACCTCTTCGGGGATAAAGGCGTGAGTTTATGAGTTTATGTATGCATATTTCATTAAAGTTTACAAAGACTCTACCATAATATTAATGTTATAAATAACGCCTATTATAGGTTTGATATTTCAACGAACAACCTCCATTATGGGCATACAACATGAACAAAAAATCTCGAACAAATTATAAACATAAAAATAAGTAATAACAACATGTTACATGCAGATTTTTAATATCTAGCTTTTAACCCACAATGTCATGGTTCCATGTTATTGATTAGGTATTGATGTGTGTTTTCAAACAAACCTACAGTATCAACAGGTTTATTGGCATAAATACTTATAAATCTGTTATTTCTGGTTGCTTTTTTGGACAATTTAAGTTTAAGGAAGTTCTTATAACGTAAAGAGAAACCAGCTAACAGGCAGTAACTTTGAGAAAACATTTTATCAATGACTACCGAATTTATATAAGTATAACTAGTGGTAGTTGTACATTTTGATAAGTTGATAAGTAAGAGTCACATTGGAGTTCAAATGTTGGACCGACATATTATTTCAAGTACATTCAATATTTATCAAGGATTACTTTAATATTTGATCAGAACTAGAGATGAAACGGATATCCGGTAACTATCCGGTATCCGGCCTATCCGGCCATGTTTTCACTATCCGGCCGGATACCGGATAGTAATACAGTATCTGGCCGAATACCGGATAGTAAAATTTAAAAAAATCTCATTATTTTACACAAGGCAAATCATACTCCAATAGGTTATGGACACCGTTTATTTTTATAATCGTACATCAAAGATGTTTGTTTTATTAATTATTGACATTTCTTGTTAATCTATCAGAATTCAAACATAAACAACAACCGAACTGAGAAACAAACACAAACTGACACGTATCCGGTATCCGGCCAAACTACTATCCGTTTCATCTCTAATCAGAACCAAACAAGATTACTTTTCGATTACCCTTTCTTGGGCAAGGCTACCTATAATAAGATTATTTGGGTTCTAACGATTATTTATATTGATGAACGGGATATCACAAGAAAACTGAAAATCGTTATTTTCGTCCCTGGTCTCCCCTGGTATTGGGATTTCCCCCTCTAACGTGACGGATTAGTCCATCACGTTAGCCTTACAAGGATTGATAATGTTGAAATAAGCTTTAGGTACTGAACTGACTTTAGGACTGAATACCGTGAAGTATAAGCAATATAAGCAAGTCAAGTAAGTATAGCCCATTATTCGGTATTTTTCAGGGACCGGTTGGGCGTAACGGACCAAGACACTAGGTAGTAACGAAAGTGCGTCGCATGCCACGTTTTACGGATTTTTTTTAATAAAGCTTGGATAACAAATAGTAAGCGCCGAAGATTCACTCAGGCCCCAGGACGAAAGACCTACTGGTACCACAACTGGTACTCTTAAACCTTGTGAATGATAATTATCGTCGGATACCCACAGGCTACATACATTAAGCTGATAATGAGTATGTCCAGTAAATTTATACATTAATTGTAAATGTTTACCTACATACCTCAACATTAATTAAATTAAAATACATCTAACATTTAGTCACTATTATATTGGCGCATCGAACAACTAATCACTATTGCCTATTGTATTGTGGTGCCAATGGCCTTTAAAGTATTCACAAGCTTAAATCTTTAATGTACATTGTATTGATGGAGATAATATCGGTTATAAGAAGGCTACATAAGCGGATTTAAATGGTGGTTGACCTACGATCTAGGGTCGATGACGGCATCTTATACATATTATGTGTAATGCACAGATTACTTAGTACTAGTGTAATGTAACTGAACCTGAATAATTGGCTATTTGACTAATTTCTGAAAAGTGTTTTAAAGTCTAGATATAATCACTCTATACCTCTTCAAACTATTAATTTATTTTTAAAGAGTTGTTTATAAAGAATAAACATATTTTTCAGTTTTATCATCATATATGTCACCAAAACGGTAGGTCACGTGACTTTGAAAAAGTTACGTCACGCTTTATAAATGGTGAATGATCTTAGTGGCAGAGATGAATGAAAATTGAAAATCGTGGCATCACACGCTGCACAATGACAGCTTGTCGTGTTTTGTTACATTTAATCAACAGATAAAAAATGGCAAACTTATTTTAGATAATTTAAATATTTATAATTTAGATAAATGTAAATAAAAATACCTATAATTATTGTTTACCAAAAAGCTATCATATGCAACACATTTTATAATTTATTGCCACAACAGTCAAATACCCAATTGAATTTCGTTATGCTTTAGATCCTGTTTGACGGAATATATATATTTTTTAATACTAGTAACACTGGAATGCGTTGTCATATGACGTGACATTCTGTAAGCTCGTTTCCGTTTACGGTATTATAATGCTCACATCTTGGTACAATATTTTTGATTCTCTGATTGGTTGAAAAAATATTTGGTTATTTTCAACCAATCAAAATGTTCTAACCTATAATCTTATTTACATGGAAAACTAATGTCAATTTTATAAGGTAAATGTACAAAGTGGTGGTGAATTTACAAGAATTAATATAATTTTTAAATTAATGAGGAGATTTATTTATTACTAACATAAGAGGATTATTTACAGGTAACTGAATATATTTTCAAACACTAATTCCACTCAACAATTGGTAAATAAAAAAGTGCAATGTCACATGGATATAATTTTATGTAATAAATGTGGAAATAATGAATTTAAATGTAAATTAAAGCTACCTTGACAATAGACATACATACTCGTTTTACGTATAACTATGTGTAGATGGTAACAAGTAAGTAACTTTTTCACCTTCATTAGAAATGCAAATGACACGATTTTGTCTCATTGCCAAATGATAAAAAAATGTATGAGTGTAAGTAACATGATCCCTGAAGCCTTACAAATCTCATTCATAGCCTTGATGGCGAGATAACATTAGTAAAAATTAATGTATTTCATTAAAACATATTTAAAGGTCCAGTTTACTATTTACTTTCAATAAACATATCTTTGAGTTAACCAGTGGCCTCATTTTGCCCTATAAACGTTACTATGCAGTCATCAAGTTACAAATATAAACAAAATAAGTAAGTAAACAAATACTGTTTCATATTGGCTTATTATGTCAGGTCAATACTTCATACATTGCTACAACTTTAATTTTCCTTAAACTACTTTAATTCCTATTATGTGCAATTCTATATAGTGAAATCAAGCCAACTTAGATTTACTTTGGATGCAATGCTCATAAAGAAACAGTTTTAGTTCCATAGCAATCAGTATTTTAAGAAAAATTAGTTACTGTTTATCAAAACATACACTGGTATTGATTTAGTATTATTATTTAGAATTTAGTTTATGTCTGTTTATTATAGTATGGTTGAAAGAAAGCTTAGGAGTAGCATCCCTTTTTAAAAAAATCTATACCCCTGCCAGCCAAACAACCAGATAGAGTATACAATTAGACAATTGTGTGTTAAATTAATTAAATCATAAAAAATAAAAATAACAAAAATTAAAAATTCTCACAATTGAATTAATTGCGAATTTGTTTCATAACAATTGCTGTGCCATTGTTTTCAGATATAATGCGGTTAGTGCTAATATCGTTAGCACTGTTGGTGTGCGGGGCGCAGGTGGCGCGCGCCTTCGAAGACACTACACTTGAAGATGATGACTTTGCTGAGTTTGAGCAGTTTGATACGGAGGAAGAGGCCCTTGTGAATGGTAAATGCTGCTTAAACTTTATAACATAACATCCGATGTACATATACTGTTGAGAATATGATTCCTCTACAATAGAGAGTATTCTTCAGGCTTAGTTATAGTCCATCACTGCAGGATTTTTATTACAATTCATATTAAATATGTAGAGCTGCTTCAGCCCATTTACTTCACAATAAATATAGTATAAGTTTTATGTCGCAAAAAACTCACATCATTTATCTGATTTGCTATATTGTCGTATGAAAGGCATTCCATTATCTATTGGCTAAAATATACACACTGATATTGCATTGTTATTAAGACAAATTAATTATTAATCTAGCTCAGAACAATATCTCATTATATTGGATGTTGTTGGGCCAAGCATAAGGAAGTTTTTCTTATCTAAGATAACAAATTAGTACATTTAAGCCATTTTAATATAATAACATTTGTCATAATAGATTTCATTGAGGAAGATAAGGAGGCAATACAAAAGACAAAGCCGGTGTCCAAAGAGTTTGAGGACACTGTCGAGACAGAGGATGAAATTATCATTGAGGTAAATTTTATATTATTGTAGTAGTAATAGTTTGTTTACTAGCATGACAAAATAACTGCTATGTATTAGATGGTAAATTCAGCGCAATCTAAATGAAGTTAACAATGTAGTTTATAGTGTTATCTGTCACCGAATGAAATGCAACAGTAAAGGTGTCACTTTTTGTTGGTTTTTATTATGGTTACACAACACACAACAACATAATATTATCGAAAATAATTTATGTAATTTTTTTTTCTTGCAATGTATATCGGGCACGAGCATGCTATTCACCTGATGGTATGCAGTACGACCGCTTATGAACACTGCTGTTTGGCGGGAGAAATATACATTGCGGTGGTACCTATCCAGTCGGCCGCTCACATAATATGAGAGACCTACCACTAGTAAATATTTATTTTTTTGTAATATTTAAATGTACGTGTTTACCAGGATGAAGACAATGAATTCGAACATTTCCAAGACCCGGAAGAGTTCGAAGGCTTTCAAGAGGCAGTGCCGCCCTCCTCGGAACTACCAAAGATCACTATTTCTAAGGTATAATAATAAAATAATATGTATATAAGTAAAATATATCTATTTACAGATGTAATTTGACTATTAGCAAATACATTATTAAACCTCCAATAAGTATTTTCTGTTTAAAAATGTTACAGGTAAAAAATTATGAGCCCTTTTATTTAAAAGGATTAAAATTTAGTGGTGTTAAATGGACAAAAATGACAACCATTTGGTATAATTTTTATTTGATACAATAATCCTGGCTATTTTCATATTATAGAAAATACAGGTATAATTCAAACAGATTGGAAATCATATTGAATTTCACACATCCATATTTTACTCGCCCTGCCCAACACAATGCATTTTTTTATGTCCAGGTTTCTTTAACAGACGATTATACTTAAATCTCAATTTTTAATGACAAGGTTCATATAACAAATCTATCTATTTATATATATATCAGGCCATATACGTCCCACTGCCTCGGTGGCGTAGTTGTATTACGGTATGACTACAAAACTGAGGTCTCGGGTTCGAATCCCGAGTAGGGCAAAGTGATATTGGATTTTTCTATTCATTATCAGCCCGGAGTCAGGAATTTGTGCCGATATGGCGATAGGCTCGCCCCCCATCACATCGTGGGACGGAACATACAAGGCGAAATGTGGGTGTCCTGGTGGCGCCTCTGCCTACCCCTTCGGGGATAAAGGCGTGAGTTTATGTATGTATGTATGTCTATTTAAAATACCCAGGTTCGTATAAAATAAATATACATATTTCCCCAGGTTCCTATAATGATGCGTCCACGCTGGGATGCGTACTGGCTGGAGGGCATCCTGTGTTGTTTACTGGCCGCCTACGCGCTCGCCTACGCCGTGGGCCGCGCCAAGAACACCTCCATCGCCACCAACTTCTTGAAACTACACAAACCGCTGTTGGAAGATAATTTTACTTTAGTCGGTGAGTACAAATGTGTATATAGTTTTTATTTTAATGGGAATATAGTTTATAGATAGGTATAGTAACCAAATAGGATATCTATTTAGTTATTTAAAAAAAAAGTGGCTGCAGGTGTTGTGGATCAGTAAGTGGATTGGTTATAAAAATAATTCCATCAAATTACCCATTTAATAATTGTCACTACTATGCTTAAAAATAGTGGACTGAACTGGCTCATCAAAATGTTGAGTTCAAATTGTATTATCTTACGTCTCGCTTACATACTGTTCTAGCATCAACTTTTTTTCCTAGTGTGAACGCGATTGCTAAAGCCTCGGTAATCTTAAAATATCTTGCATCTAGAGTGCATATAACCAATAAGTTATCGATATTTATAGGTATAATTGACCACATACCTTCACTCGATTTTATATGTCGGTTCACAGAAAAAAATATTGTTTCCTGGTTTATAAAGCTATCATTACATCTTGTTTAATATGTGTATGTTTGTGTACCAGGTGAGACGGGTCTGGACGTGGTGGCGGCGAGCGACGAGCGCGGGTGGCGCCGCGAGGCGGAGCACTGCTTCACCATGTGGTGCAGCGGACGAGTCTGCTGCGAAGGAATGTTGCTCACCTTGAAGCTTATTAAGGTACATTTAGTTAAATAAGTACTTTGTTATTGTTAAGGGTTTTATACCTTAGTGAGACTTAATTTTGTCCAAACTACTTTTTGTTTTCTTATATCCATCCCAAGGTTTTCTGTAAGAAAATCGCCTAGAGCGATAGAATCGCCATCTGTAATATTTATTTATAATTGTGCAGTAAAGAATAAATAATTTAAAACTTTTTATTTAATTTTCGCTAATAGATGTAAGTTGGTTTGATAAACATCACATAACTAACATAGTTGAATTAATGCCTGATAGCCACTGAATATTGGCAAAACTAATAGTAAATCATTATTAACCAAAGAATACACTTTTACTTAAACTAGGTGCATAAAATAATACATCAACAGAATACGTTTTTGTTATGACGTTGCACAATTTTTGGGAAGTCCTTTGTACAGCAACTTACTTCTGTGGCTGAGAATTTTGAAACCTTGACTTTGTACAACACGGCCTTGGTGACGAAGTTGTACTACGGTACAACTACAAAGCAGAGGTCTCAGGTTCGAATCCCGGGTCGTGCAAAGTGATATTGGGTTTTTCTATTAATTATCAGCCCGGAATCAGGCATTTGTGCCCGATATGGCGATAGCCTCGCCTCCTATCACATCATGGGACGGAACATACAAGGTGAAATGTGGGTGTCCTGTTGGCGCCTTTGCCTACCCCTTTTGGGATAAAGGCGTGAGTTTATGTATGTCCACCACAGCGTCAAGACCTGGTGCACGTACTCCTCGGCGTAGTGCGTCCTACTCCGGACACGCTGCTCATCCGCGTGGAGCTCGGCAAAGACGACTCGGACCCGTTCGTGTTGTGCATCGCGCAGAAAAAGATCGCCACCAAACTGTCCAGGGAAATGCAGGACTTGGTGCGTACTTGCTGTTTTGTTTTTTTCAGTAAAATTTCACTGGAATTTCGTTTTAGATGTATATGTTAATTTGGATGCAATGTTATTTATAAAAGGTCTTTCAGTTGATCTTGAGGAGTTAATACTTTGAAATAAAACTATTTATACGGATTTTATCGCGATTTGGTTTAATTTTTACATTTTTTAACTTCCCGACGTTTCGATTACTTTACAGCTTTCGTAGGCTACGAAATAGTTTTATTTCAATGTGTAACATTCGCGTAAATCTAAGAAACCATTATGAGTTAATACTTCTTTTGGAGTTTTGAATTTAGCTGAGTGAACTTAATTTTGACTCCTCCACGCACCAGAAACATTGTAATTTAGATTTTAACTTGTATAAACCTAAACTTAGTTGCTCTAAATATTTATTTGTCAGCATCAGAATGTTTAAATAACACCCATCTTCAACTATACTTGTAATTTGCATCGAATAAATTTAGGTTATTAGGCCGATGTCCAGCAGTGGACTGCAACATGCTGATGATAATGAATATTTATACTAATGATATGTTTCCAGAGCGTGTTCTGCCCCGAGCGTCGTCCGGGCGACAAGCACGGTTTGCCGGTCGCGCTGTCCGTCATGTCGGAGACGGCGGAGGCCACGGCCGCCGTGCTGGACGCGCGCGTCACCGCCGCCCTGGCGCAGTACCACCAGCACCTGCAGTACATACACATCTCCGACAAGTACTCCGGGCCCAAGCAGATGGAGTTAGTATACCATTTTACTCTTATTATCTATATAAATGTGTGGGGATGTCAGTGCAAAAGTGACCTGACTTAGAGGGATTTCTCGCAGACTTAAACCACTTTTGTACTAAGCTCGTCTAGTATAAGTCTTTTATTCAAAAAACTTATGCTCTTATGCTGAAATCGAAAATTTATTTTGAGGTGCTGATGGTTTGAGTAATGGCAAGACATTTTTTCAATTAACTCTTTTATTTGATACGATATGCACATATAGAGGCTAATAAATTATTTACCATAACATAATTATAGCTTTATAATAGTTATATTAGTCATAAATATTCTTAAAAGCGACATCTACCGGCATAAGCGTGAACTACTTCAATTTATAAATCATTATCCGTGTTTAATCGAACTATATCTCCCAGAGAGACAGCTGTAACGAAGCCCCCGGACACGGAGAAGGTGATGCTGGTGAGCGTGGCGCTGGGCCCGGACGGCGGCGGCGACGAGGTGCGGCCGCTGCTGCTGCTCGTCTTCCATCTGCTTGACAAGATCAAACGCCTCAGACTCAGCAAGGAGGTCCGACTTCAGTTTTATTTCACGAACTATTTTTAATAATTTCATGATTTAAAGAACAATTCAACGCATCTGTTTGTCTATGTTTTAGGGCCTGCAATTGAGTCCCGTTTGTTTTAGTGTGCGTAATGTCGAATTTTATATTTAAATTGTATTATATTGTAATAATGATATATTCAACAACAAAGTACAGTCGAACAAAAAAATGTCTTATAGTGGTTGGCGAATGCTTACTAATTGGATAAGATTCTTCTCATTTTTTAGATTAGCCTTTAACACCATCAACATATAAAAGCACATTAAATCAGTCAAAAAAAATTCTATAACCACAATGGCCTTTAATACAGCTTATGTTTATATCCAGGCCCTGGCAAAGTGTGAGAAGCGTCGTCAGAAGGTGGCGGAGGCGTGGCTACGAGGAGCCCACGCGGCGCGGCAGGAGCAGGCCGCACAACGACGCGAAGAGAAACGCAAACAGGAGAAGGAACGCATACTCGCCGTATGTATAAACTAGTATTTCTATCGGCTTTACTGTGAAAAAGTTTTCCCAGGATAAAAGCCCCAGCTTTATTTTTAACCTGCCTCGATAAATGACTATCCATCACTAAAATATTTTCAATTTAAAACTGAAATTCCTGAAATTAGCACGGTTAAACGAATAAATAAATAATAACTGCCTTATTCATAGACAGTTTTAAAACCTATTTTGGCTATCGAATGTTTTGTCTTCTTTGCTCAAACTGAATTTAAAAGTTATTCGTATGGGACAACACATTCGATAACTTAAGTAGGTTTTTAAACTGTATATAAATAAGACCGTTCTACTCTTCAGCGTCATATATTAGTATTGATCATCCAGCCCGTATGCAGGGCATGGACCTCCTCAACAATACATTTATAATGGATACAAGTTCTTGTAAAGAAGTAATTCTTTATAGTTTATACAGCTATTAATTAACTGTTAATATGATATACTGATATTTATTTTAATGTAATTTATATACCTAAATATCAATAAGAGTAATATACGACATATTAAAGAAATAATTTACAAAAATGTTTAAAATAATCCATTTCTAAAGATATTTTATATCCTGTATTAATCCATCGTAGTTATCTATTATACTGCAATGATATATCTATAACTATTTCAGGAGGATGACCCAGAAAAGCAACGTCGCTGGGAGCTCAAAGAACAGAAGCGTCAACAGAAACGCAAGAACCCCAAAATGAAGCAATTGAAAGTGAAAGCTTTATGAGAGTTCTAAATCCAGACTGGATTCAAGTCAATGCAATATTATTTAAAACACAGATTGTTATTAATTAATAAGCGTTAAAACATACTCAATGAATGCGAATAAATGAAGTTTTAAGTTCACTTGGTATTTTTATTTTTAATTGTAGAATAAGACATTGCTAATTATTCACTGGTACAATGTAATTAAGGTACATTATTATTATTCTTAATTATATTAATGGATGTTATTGCATAAATAACATTAATGTGACATTAAGGATTTAGTTTCAAAAATAGCTTCAATTTACAATGTTTTACCAAATAAAATTATATATAATAATTTAGATCCTGTTTTGTGTACATGTTTGATTTTTTTAAAATAGAATGCAGTAAGGTAATTATTACACAATACTTTTTTAAGACAGTTGAGTTAAACAATCATTTATTTTGAAATTAAATTGGTCACATTTTGAATAAAAATGCATACATTCCAGCTCAATTCACTCTACATCTTTTTATATAACTAAAATGGCAATATAATATTGGTAATTCTGCAGACAATAATGTTTTGCACTATTTTGTTATTAAACCTGATGTTTCTATTACATTAGATAAAATGATATTAATAAAATAACTACTGAATTAATCAAAGCAATATTTATTTCAAATATTTGTTATTTCAATTAATATGAACAAAATAACAAAATCTGTTAACAAACATAAGTATCTATTTCTAAGTCACAAGCAATGTGTCTGTGAGGAATAAATAAAACATGTATGCACATAAGACATTTTGAATGAATCAGATAATAATGATAATGAGATCTTTCACACAGTCTTATCACATGTTTAATTTTTATCTAATCATATAATTTTACACAATGAAAGTCAAACTCACAGTCCGGTGAGTGGTGTGGTGCATTTGTGACTTAGATGAAAACAAAATTAATTTGTTCTTAAAAAACACTAGTGCTTATTAGGTAACCGTAAAAATCATTAAAAATTCTCACTCATAACAAACTCATCAAGTTCACAACAAACACTGATACATCAAGTACCACTAATTTGTACCAAAAAATTTTGAGCAAAATTTGCCTAAATTTTCGATTTGAATGCAGCTGCAACAAAGTTTGATTACAATCAATATGACGGGTGACAACACATGCAAAATCAATTACACCAAACTAGGAACATTAATGTTAAACTACTGCTTCCAGTACAAACATACTGAAAAAAATTCAACATCCATTAGATCACTTGAATACTACTTCTATTTGCTACCCCGTTGAAAGAGTAAACATGACTTGAGTCAAAATGCTAGATATTGTGGCATTTGTTGGTGTCATTCGTCAACTTGTAACTTTTGGATTCGTGTAGATACACAGTCCATTTCTGGCGACACTTCCTGTCCGGGCGGCGAGTCCGCGAGCAGGTTGAGGTTCTCGAGCGACTGACATCGCTTCGCGGGGCTCTTGGTACAGTCGTGGAAGAAACCGCTGGTCGATGGTTCGAACAAGCTGTTTTTCAGCTCACAGCCGTTATCGCTCACGTCACTACCGATCGCGTCCGAGTTTTCACTCTTAGTTCTGTGCCTGATCGGCAACACGTACGGGCAGAGTCTGTTTTTGTTCGTCGCTCGCTTCATACAATAACCCACGGTGACGTTCGATACGTATCGCGTGTTGAGTCTCATCACGCTGTAGTTGGACTTCGTCTCACGCAAGAACTCGCGCCTAGCCTCAGTAATCGCGCTTAGCATACCCAAATCGTGTAATGCTTTATCCAAATTCTCGAGATTCATGTGGCGAGTTTTCTGTAAACAATACAACATAATTGATTTGTGAAACCGGCAACATTACGGGATATACTTGTCATTTAAGTTAATCAAAATTACGTACACTCTTCTCAAAGTCATTACATTTCATCATGGATTAGATCTAGGTTGGATTTAAGAAATATGCGTGATAAAACAGTGAAAATAAACATCACAAAAAAGTCATAATAAGGTATGACATGCTAATATTAATGTTGCCAGGTTTTTGTTTATAATTTATGACCATAGATGATTTTCTTTTTTGTTTTAGCGATAAGCAAAGGAGTTAAAAAATAGTCTTATCTGCTATCTAGATATTTTTCTATTGCATCCGTAATGTAGGGTTCCATATTACAAACACAGCAGACATACACAGACATACAACAGTCAATAATCACGAACATCACACAAAATTACATTTACATTTACTTCCAGGCAAACACACGACACACGGAATAACAAGCTCATAATAAATAAATGTCAAAACTGATCGTTGAAGCTCAGATAGCTGTGATTTAAATATTTTGTGGGTATGTGTGACATCAACGGCGCTGCTAACCGGGCTGCTATACTGCGCAGCAAAAGTAGTTTGCTTTGGCTAACTGCGCGCGCTGTACGATCCAGATTGCTTTAGATGTCGCTTTGAGATTTGCTTGTTTAGCTATATAGCTTATAGCTTAAATAGCATGAATCCTCTTTCCTTTTGCTGTGTTGAACTTACCTTCATAGTTTTTAGTGGACTGATTTTGTTTAGTGAAAGACTTGCTCTAGATAACTAAAGTAGCTGGTATTGTGTGCAAGACTTTGGAATAGTGAGTACCTATATTGCTTTTTACTATTACGTTTGTGTGTACATTAAATTCTGCCTACCTACCTCACACGCTAGCGTCTACACGTAGCCGTCTCGCCCATACTACCCGCGTGTCCGACCTGCCGGGATACCTCCATCAACACTTTCTCTGTATCTGTATCAGCCCATATACGTCCCACTGTTAGGCTCAGGTCTCCTTCTTATTCAAGAATACGATTGAGAGGCCTTATAATATCCTGGCCTAGTGCGGGTTTGCAGACTTTACACATCATAGAAAAATATAATACAAAATACAAAACAGCTTATATTACAATAATTCAATTTAAAAAATGTAGTGACCTATTGAACCTTTTTGATTATAAATATTTATTATGATTTTTTGTAATTAATAAAAAGTCTGCCTGACAATATTGTCATTTTCGTGAACGTGTACATACAAAAAATTAATGGTAGGAGATTATATTTATTTATAAAAAGTACTATGGCTGAGATATTGAAAGAATGGCTCACAGAGAGGTTGCAACGTCCTATAAAATGGGAAGCCGAGGAATTTGGGGACATGATGAAAAATGGTCATGTGATAGCCAGTGTCCTTCTTAGCTACAATGTTATAAATGACGAGAAACACTTCTTGGTCAAGTTAAGTAACGCAACTGAAGATGTTAAGAGCAACTGGAAATACATTTCAGAATGGCTGCGACAGCTAGAAATATGTTTGAATGATACAGATTTAAATTTAATTATGGAGGGCAAAGGTTCTACTTTATTGCGATTGTTTTATCAACTTTTTCTTACTTTGGATAAAAGAGATAGAACTAATTTTATAAAGCGAGAAAGACAAATGGTTTCAAACTTGGTTGATAAAATGGGGAAGCGGTTTAGAGTCGATAAAGTCGAGGAAGAACAGGATATTTTTGTAGATAATCTGTCTAGACCTTTATTAAACGAAAAACATTACATCGAATGGCAAAGAAAAAAAGCAGAACAAGTCAAGGATACGTATGATTATGTACGACACAAATATTCCAAAATGATGGCCAAGATTGAAGAGGCAAACACGCCAATGGGTTTTAAAGGAAAAATACCTCAAATAACAACGAATAAGGAGAGAAAAGAAATGGAGAAATTTGCTTTGAGGTATCCTTGTAAGTTTGAAAACTACACCTATGATCAATTACTCGAATTAGAGGAGAAAGCTTTGGAAAACAAACAAGTTCTTATTGATACGGAATGGGCTAAAGACTATTTGGCTAATCTATACACAAAAATGCATAAGAAATCAGATTCTGAAGAGTTTCAAAAACAACTTAGAAATGTTTTGAGTGGATCTCTTTGGGATCTTTCAGTGGCTGAAGAAGAAACTGCGCATGACACAGAATTAGCGAAGAAAGTTATGAAATTATCACAATTCGAAAAACAGATGTGTACTCAAATAATGGAAACTAAACAACAGGCGCGTAACTTAGTTCAAAATAGAATTAAAGGCGAAGCAGAGTTTGCTGACCAACGAGAGCAGCAATTTAATCAATTTTTAGATAACGTTAAAGAGCAGATCCAATTAGAAGTCACGGAAATAGATTTTGAGAAACGAAGGCAAAATATGCTTCACAAAAAATTATATGCTGAAAAAATGAGGAAGAAACGTCAACATTACTATGAAATATGTTACGAAACCATGTTGTCCATAGTTGACTATGTGACAAAGTATGGCTACTTCAAGCGATTAATTGGCGACGATATTCCCGACCATTTTATTTATGAATGGAAAACGTTGTACTATAAAAACCAACCTATATTTGACATTCTGGATCCAATGGAGAACATTCTCAAGGAACCTGGCTTTGAAGAGGAAGTGGTGCCAGAAGAAGAAGAAATCAAAAGACACGAGTTAGATCGTCAAGAAACGCTAAACGATAATGAGTTTAAAGAATATCATAACTATTCAGGTCCCTGGACTTTAGATTTGTTGATACCCAATTATGATCCTGAGTGTGAAGAAAGGAAATACGAATATTTGGGTACGCGGGTCCTGGGGCATGTAGTATATACTTTGCTTGAAATTAAGTATCCATATCCACCGCCAAGACCTCCGGCGCAATTACGCAAGTTTGCAGCAAAAGCGCTTCTACGTGGACTTCCTGATAGATCTATAACAATACCGATGCAAATTTTACTCAATTTGTCAAAGATCCATGTTGTCCGCATTGAAACAGCTATCAATTACTGCTTGAGACGATTCAAAACTGAAATGATCGGATGTACTGATATAGAATTATCATATGACAAATTTACAGCAGTTGCTCAAGATGAAGAAGCTCGAGAAGTAATTAAAGTATTGAAAGCTGACGATGAGATAACATATAAAACTAGCGATGCAAACGTTGCCATGATGTTGGGCGTAACACCACCCAATACTAAACAAACTCAGACACCAAAAACTATTCCAGAAGAAGAAATAACACTATCAACTGCGGCCGAATTAGGTAGATACGCTTATGAAACTCTAAATTTTGGGGACTCCCTAACTGATCATTTGGTAGCAGCCATGATAGTTGAGTATTTAAAAGATCAAGATGATATAAATGGATTTGTTATTATAAATTACCCAAACTCATACCGAGAAGCACAAATATTGGAAGAAACATTTTCTGGACGTAGCCCACCTGACGAAGACGATTTGGAAGATAGAGACGATATTTATTTAGAAGAAAGTATTTCTAAACATCGCAAGAAAGATAAAGATTTACATAAAGATGTTAGAGTTTCAAAACTTGTAAATGATCCACACAAAAAGAAACTTGAAAGACCTTTTGAGAGCTATTTTACATGTTATATAAAACTCAAGGAAACTGAAGACATCCTCCAAGAATTCGTTATATGGGATTTAACAGAAGAGAACTCAGAGTTTGTTGATAGATTTTATGCGTCATTAGGTATTAACTATAGCATGTACTATGAAGTAATAGAGAAAGATTTTTTAGCACAGATTTGCAAATATATTATAGGTGACTTTTTAATGCCAATGAAATCTTGCGATAGATTATTCGGAGACAACGTATTAAGCCTACTTGAGTTTCCTACTTCTGAGGACAAAAGAACAAAATCCAAAATTGTCAAGCCTGAAACAAATAATGGGAAATCAAAAGAAAGATTACGCCGAGGATACAAAGTGAGCAAACAATCTGTGACCAACGATCTAGAAGTAATTAAACCCTCTAATTCAATCGAGGAACAGCATGACGATGTAATTCCTGTTTTAGAAGAATTGGACGGAGAAGAAAACATAAGTAGAACTTATACTTCAGAGGATTTCAAGATGTTAGCAGGAGAGGAAGAATGGGATTACGGAGAAATACCTATTGCCGAAATTATTGGTGTTGCATTAGCGACATGTTGGGAAGAAATTGAAAGAGGCTATATTCACGACATGGAGCAGTTATTTTTCAGCAAGAGACTGCAAATGAATTGCTTAGTTCCATATTCAAGATTTATAAAAGATAAAATGGAACAGATAATAACATTACCATCGCAAAAACAGGATCTTGTGTGCCATTTTCAAAAGAAATATAACGGTTTTGAAAATGATTGGCGCGATGTTAATTTGACAAAAAATGAATGGCACTGTCGTATTAAGGAATTGCAAAATAAATTATATAACATATGCGATGAACGGAAATTACACGCGGAGCAACAAAGACAATCTCTTATTTGTGAAAATTGGACAATGGAAGAGTTAACGACTATGATTAACACTTATATTTCGTGTATGCAGACTGAACTAAACAGGTATGGTAACACAAATAAATAATATTGTTTATATGAATATCTATACATATAATAAAAATGTCAATGGTCGATGTCTGTACATGGAAGATATTTAAGAAATTTTAACGCGAGTGGTCTTTATAACAGCAACAGAAGCCAAAACAATTTGTTTAAGAATTTTTGTCTGTCTGTCTGTCTGTATGTTTGCTTGCGCATCACGCAACAACTACTGCAATAAATGAGGTGCGGTTTTCACAGTTGTATTGCTGGAGGCTCAACTTAAAAACTGGTATATGTTGAATTTACATACAGGTTGTTTCTTTTGGTTTCTTGCACATTATTAAAAAACTACAGCACGAAATGAGATGCAATTTTCACAGTTATATTAGTGCAAGTCCAACTTGAAAACTGGTATATATTTCATTTACATACAGGGTGTTTCTTTATATCTACCTGCGCATTACACAAAAACTAACGCACGAAGTGAGATGCGGTTTTCACAGTTACATACATAGGTGCAAGTCCAACTTAAAAACTGGTATATGTTTTATTTACATACAGGGTGTTTCTTTGTATTAGCTTGCACATCACGCAAAAACTACGACACGAAATGAGGTGCAGTTTTCACCGTTATATTGTTGCAGGCTCGACTTAATATTTGGTATATGTTTCATTACATACAGGTTGTTTCTTTTTTATTAATACATAGTAAACGCAATGAGATCTTAGGGTTATGTCGTGAAAACCGCCCTCCGAACCGGATGGTAGTTAAAAAAATTACTCAATCTAAATTATGTATAACATTTTATGGATTCATTAATTATGTTCATTTCATTTCATTGTAAAGAAAAAAACTTTATTTTCTCAAAATCAACACTTTCCTTTAGTTTGCCATTACTTTTCAGAATTTGATCCTTATTAGTGGCACTATTGAATGGTGTAATTATATAGGTATGTTTTTTTTTTTCAAATAATGGGTTCGAATACTAGCCAGTAATGTTTATTTTTCAAAAATTCTTTAATTACCAATAAAGTTAATCACGCAGACAAAGTTTGTCTTACATATAATAACTATTATTATAAAATATGATTTTACCTTTTCAGGTCTATTTTAACATTTCAAACTTTGCACGATTTCTACTTCGCTATGATAAAGCGAATGCCTCCAACGGATAGGTTAACTTCGAAAGATTTGACGAAAATATTTAGAGAAGCTGATGATACCTCAGGTAGTAAGAAAGGTGGCGAAGATAAAGTTTACAGACAATTGAAAATGGCGTTTCAAGATATGCAACTGAAAAATATCGAGATGGATTACTGCAATAATCCATTCAATATGGTTATTGAGAACAACGTTAAATTTGCTTTAAAAGTTATTAAAGATACAAATGATTCCTACCGTTCCCTGATCAGCAAAGAATATGTTGAAATTGCTAAAATGGTTCCAACCATGAAGAAAAGGGATGACAGCTGCTCTGAAGAATCGGTAAACGCTGAGGAAATTTTCAAGCAAAATGCTCTGAAATGTATTGAGGAATGGACGATGGGAATAAACGGTGAAATGTTTCGCGCCAGTCTACGTATGTTGGCACTCCAATACAAATGTTACAAAGACATCAAATTGTTCAACGATCATATATTTAAAACATTTATAGGAGTGCAAGAAGATATAAATAATTATTATATGAACGAAATTAGATCTGTTGATCGCCTGTGCAAATATCTTCAGATGGCTGTGGAAGATGGCCGTAGGATACCTGAAAGTCTTGTCCTTGAACACGATGCTTTCGTAATTGATCCAAATCTAATACAATATTCTCCTCCAGAACCTACTCTAGGTTCGGGAGAAGTGACTGAAGCAGTAGGTGAGCTAGAATTTAAAATCAGCCAGTTAGCAAGACTTCGTGCTCAGTTTCAAATTGTGGCTCCGACTGGTATTTCGTTGCAACAATCTTTTATTTATCTTTTGCAAGATTTTATTTTCTTTGGCAAAGAGTCATGTAATGGACCTTTAGTTCCTGAAGACTGGTGTCGCATCGACCCTGAGCAAATACCCAAGTTGGTGTTTATGCTATTTGGTGATACTGCTTATGTAGATTGGAGAGATTTTCTCATTTATTGTCTGAATATAAGATTTCCAGATGTAGAGGAGCTTTTGGAAATACGCAGAGAATTTCGATGTTTTGATCTAAATTCAACGGAATTAATCAGCAGGAATGAATTTATCAACACAGAGTTCTGGTTCGATCAAGAATTCGACCCAGAAGACAAAAGTGCACAGCTGCGGAAGAATTTACTTAAGCATTTTTTGTTTGAATTGTATGAAGTTCAAGAGAATATGATGAACTATTCAGCTTTCTTATTAGCTTTCTGCAAAAGTCGAGATCCTATAGAAGCGTTTGCGTCAGCTTTATCTATGGCTGTCGGGAAGAAGATTTGTTTCAACATTTCAGAATGCGAAGAGATCATTCTCAAGTTAATAAAACTTAAAAAATACAAGGACGAATGCTTAGCATGTGCGCTGAAGTGTACCGATCAATTTCTGACAACACTTATCACTAATGTAGTTAATACTTGTGAAGGGACTACAATTGTTGAACTGCAATATACAGAGCCAACTTCAGATGAAAAGAAAGGTAAGAAGGGGGGTAAGGGCCAAGGAGGGAAAGGCAAAAAAATAGAAAGTTCTCAAAGCGCACGTATTCCAAAAAGCCAAAAGAGTTTATTAGTTCAAAAGAGTAAAACAGCCCAGTCTGCTACCGATGTAAAAATGACGTTTATTTGTCGACCGTGCGAAGAAGAAGTCGAGGCAATGGAGGAAAAACCTCCTGAGAAGGAAGAAGTAGAGGAGGAACCAAAAATTGAGCCACAATCAGATCCCAATGTAGCATACGCTGTAAGCCAAAGTGCGATTTGGAATGTTCTTCGTATATGTCTACCGTGGCACTTTAGATTGGTCCCAGAAGAGAGAAAGACTCCTTATGTAGACCAAGTGAAAGATTTAATGCGTCGTCTAGAAGTGGACACAGATAATGGTGATATTTACATTAGCAAGTTCGTTAATGATCCCAACTTTTGCAAATTATTACATAAAGTAAAGAAATTCACGTCGTTTAACTTAGCAGAGGAGATTCGTAAAGTTTTTCATTAAATTTATTTACAGTTGTTACTTTTAGTAGTTGTATAATTTTGTTCTTTAATAAATTGACGCTTTGTTGAAGTTATTTCACTTTAATGTTTAAAGGGTTCACGTCGGCTAACAAGTGTGTAAATAGCTTTTTATACTCTTTATTCAAAAGTTTGTATTTAAGGGATGATAATCCATCGGTCCAAAATCTTGTTTTCGCTCGCAACAGAGTTCTACCCCTGAAACAATACAACATAAAATTATTATGTTTAGATTCAGAGCTTATGATGAGATCCTTTTACTGAAGCACACATGATGATTTTCAAACTAGTAGATTTACTAGGAACCTACTTTTCAAGTCAGACTATGTACTTATAGACTAAAGAGATTGCTCGCGAAAACTTTAACCGCTGCAACTGCAACCTATTTTCGCACTGAAATGAAACCTAGTACCAAAGCTTAACAAGTCTTCCAATATTGTATAGTTATTTGTCAAAAACCCTCGGGGCAATCGTATAGAGAAAGAAATTCAAACGTTAAGAGTTCTGCGAAAGCTTTGTAGCCTACGTTTGTAGTCTTGAGACAACTCTATAAAGTAAGATGTAACACACTCAATAAAATCT
Organism: Deilephila elpenor; assembly: GCA_949752805.1. Classification (NCBI taxonomy): domain Eukaryota; kingdom Metazoa; phylum Arthropoda; class Insecta; order Lepidoptera; family Sphingidae; genus Deilephila; species Deilephila elpenor. The sequence continues at coordinate 3,099,895 of OX457110.1, forward strand.
TTTTACAGTAGGTTACATGCCGATTTTTAAAAATATTCGTGCCGACCTAGCACTAGTGAATTCAGCAGTATGTTCAATAAAAATACTGAATTTATTTTAAATAAAAATACTGAATTTACTGGTGCTAGGTCTCTCATATGTAATAGGCCGCCTGGGTAGGTACCACCCATTAGGCGAATGGCATGCTCGTCTCGCCATACAATGCAATTAAAGAATATATATTTTTACCTTCTATAGTTAACTCGGTTGGGCATGTGAGGTAAAGTTGCATATCGTGCTGTAGTGTGGTTGAATCGAAGCACAGGTAAGCGACGGGCTTGCAATCTGTTAACATGACAAATAGTTATTTAAGTAATGAGCAACTAGCTATTGAGTTTTAGAACTAAATACTAAATAATATACGAAATGGTGCTTGACTGCCTCGGTGGCGTAGTTGTATTACGGTACGGTTACAAAGCTGAGGTCTCGGGTTCGAGTCCCGGGTCGGGCAAAGTGATATTGGGTTTTTCTATTCATTATCAGCCCGGCGTCAGGAATTTGTGCGCGATATGGCGATAGGCTCGCCCCCTATCACATCGTGGGACGGAACATGCATGGCGAAATGTGGGTGTCCTAGTGGCGCCTCTGCCTACCCCTTCGGGGATACAGGCGTGAGTTTATGTATGTATGTATATAAGAAATGGTGGAGAAATGAGGATAAATTCCACGATGCTATGAAAAGTATCAAAATGCTATGAAAATATTAAATTACCTGTGCATGTCATATCAAGGGCTAATATTGAAACAATTATATGTTGAGGAAATAAGCTTAGCAGATATTATTATGACTACATACATCTGTAGTAATTTGAGTCAGTTTTTATAAAAATATTATTCGGTTAAGACCAATTTATTTACTTGTGTATATATTTTTTCTCCATATATTGTAACTTAGTATTCGTACACCACTTCAGCTCATCGCTGCATCAACTAAAGGTCGACTGGGAGATAATGCCACTGGCATCAAGTCCACCTTATATACCTACTTATGTATACAGGGTATATCAAGACCGCGACCGAAAACGAAGCCAGGTGGTAGTTTTAGCGGTTACAGACACAATGCAACTAAAAATAATGAAAAAACAGTGATGGATTTTTTTTAAAGTATTTTAAAAATCATCATGTTTGGGGGATAAATACCTAGTTTTTGCAAAAATAGTAATATAAACCCTTACATACCATTGCGTGTTTAAAAATAAAGGGGTGGGCGTCATAATTTAAAAAAACTATGTTTAATCACTCAAATATGACGATAAGTAAAAAATAACAAAAAAAAATTGACGATTTTTTTTTTGCGAAATTTTTACTTGCGTTGTGTTTGATATCACTAATACTACAACCAGGCTTCGTTTTCGGTCGCGGTCTTGATATATCCTGTATAAATAAATAAATTTCACGGACTTCGTTAAGCATTTATGGATACCCACCGTATAAACATGTCATCGTCTTCCGCTCCCCAGTCCCAGTAATTATTGGAGTACCCATTCACGGCTTTATATTGAGCTGTTGTCAGCGATGTTACTCCTCCAAACAGTTGTAGATATGGTGTCCTGCCAAAAAAAACAAGTTATATTGACTTCAAGCAAAATATTTTTAAAGAATTCAAATTATTGAGCTAGGCTTATTTAGTTTTTAAGGACTTTTGTATCACTTCCTATATTATATAGTGAAACAATAGTCCTTAAAAGCTAAAGAAACCGAGCTCAAGATTTGAATTCTTGATCACTTGCTTTATTAGTAAAATATTGTACGATATAATCCACGTAAAGCCGTGGACGCATTATAGTAAAACGGTCATCGTGAACAATATATATGCGTGCATACTAGACGCCAGGCCCGTGGGAAATCACCGCAGCGAGAGGGGACGAAAGTGGCTGCATTGGAGCGAAAGATACAGAACCACAAATGTTGAACACTGTACCCTTCGATCAAATATATACTAGATACAGTGTCGGGAACAAAATCACATGCCAAAAGTGGCCGGGTTGTTAATACATTTGTATTTCGAACTACGAGATGTAGAAAAATGGTCTTATAATATAACCAACTTCAAGTAACAATAAACTTTAATTGTTTGAAATAAGATTTATTATATCTTACAATATACTTGCGTTCAAGACGTTATGTCATAGAAGAAAAAAAAACATATTTATCGAAAAAAATATATTCCCGCAGAAATCTTTGTATTACGGTGATTATTATGACAATTTTGAAAGGCGCACTGCGGCATGTTTACGCGTTGCCGTTGGTGATGATTGAAGCATACTAAATTGAAATAGAGCCATACTTGACATTGTGGCTCAATTTTTCGGGCCGTTTTTGAAGTGCTCATCCGACACCTAGTATATATTTGATCGAAGACTGTACCACACTTGTTACCTTTTTTATTCGCGATATCTCGTTTATTATTGCATCTCAGTGCAGACATTTTGTGATACAACAATACAAAACTTTTGTATAGAATAAATAATACTAATAAATTATAATTTATACACCCAACGGTCTGATACATGTACCTCACCCCACAATAAGATCGAGTCTTGTGTCGTGGTATCAGAAACTACAAAAGGTTTTTCGGTCTCGCAAACACCCAGACCAGAAACAAATACCCGTGGTACACACAAATATTTGTTTCGGAGCCGGGATCAAACCCGCGACCTCTTTTTTCACAGCCGGCGTCTAACCAATTGCGCCACGGAGGCTGTCTAAACTCTAAAGAAATACGAAAAATAATGAAAAAGTCTTGTATCCTGGTCAAAGATTATTGGAAAGTCACTTACTGAAACCCATGGTTCTCAACGGCTGAAGACATGTGAGTGGGGCTCCTCGGACAGTGGTAGAGGATCCTCTCGTCGAGGGGTATCAGGTCGACATCATGGAATATATAGCACTGCCACTTCTCCTCGCGCCGACTCTCAATGAAACCGATGTTGAATAACGTGCCCTTGTTGAATTTATCTTTAGCTGGAGACAGCATGAAATAAATCAAATTGGCTTAGTAAGTAATAGTAATAGAATGCCTCGGTGGCGTTGTTATACTACGGTACGATTGCAAAGCGGAGGTCTCGGGTTTGAATCCCGGGTCGGGCGAAAGTGATATAGAATTTTTCTATTAATATCAGTCTGGATTCAGGAATTTGTGCCTGATACGGCGATAGGCTCGCCCCCTATCACATCATGGGACGGAACATATAAGGCGAAATATGAGAGGTAGCGCCTTCCTGTTCTGGGAAAAAAAAAGCGCGAGTTTATGTATGTATATATGTAATAGTTAAAGTAATAGCCCAGAGCCTGAGAAGTTGTCCTACGAAATATTTTTTTTTACGAATATAGCTCTACTCCCTCCAATTCGATTCATTAAACAATATTTATAGATAGATACCGGAACCTTTCCCATATTCAAAAATCTTCACTAGGGATACAATTCTCCTATTATCATAAATCCTTTTTTATTTATTTAAATGGTTGTTGCCCGGGAGTATTCGAATTGATAGAATATGAATAAGATATTGAATACAATTTGAACATCAACGAGTAACATAATTGAACCTTACCGCATTGCTCCACGACGAAGATTCTGTAGTGCACCAACTGTTTCTTTAACAGCGTGTGGATGTGATTAAGAAATATGATCAGATTTGTTTCTCGATTCCTGTAAGCATTGAAAGATTAGGTATTCCGTATCAATAGGTACTTACATCGATTAGAAGTATCAACGATTAGTATTTTTTTACAGCCTACGTAGCGCAGTTGGGTTTACGCCGGCTGTGAAACGAGATGCCGCAGGTTCGATTCCTGCACCGAGAAAAATGTTTGTGTGAACCACAATTATTGTATTTGTATTTGTTTCGGGTCTCGGTGTTTGTGAGACCGAAAAGTCTCTCGTAGTTTTTGATACCCACGATACAAGACTCGATCTTAGTGTGGGGCCAGAACTATGTATGTGACTGTTGGGTGTATTTATTTATTTACTTTAATATTACACCTGCTAATTTATAATGCACGTAATAATGCAGTATATTTCAAATAGTATCTACCGATAATAGGGTTATTTCCGGCCAAGTCGACGACCATGTCTGCTTCTGAGATCTGCTTGCTTAAAACGTCGATAGACAGTTTCAAACCGAAACATGACACATTTGCGTGGGTCCCAATGAAGTGTTTTTCACCATTACGTTTACTAAGAATATCAAATCTTATACAGTTTGTTTTACCAAAATTCAACGATGCAATTGCATGCAGGTAAATTGGACGGATATACATAAAAAATATAACAAGTTTACCTGTATGGCACTAAAATGGCAACTTTATGTCTCGATTGGCAATTTTCTGGCGCATAAAATCCACCAAGTTTCACCCACGGGTGTTGTTGTTCCACCCATCTTAAAGTTACTTTTGTTTTGTTCACTGTTATGGGGCCTGAGGACATTTTATTAAGAGAAAAACATCGGAAATATATTATGTGATCTTAGAATGTATCAAAGAATAAATCCCGAAATTAAACCAATCAAGATAAGTGTACTGTCGGTGATTAGCACGAGTAAAACAGCCGGTCTAGTTCGCAATTATTTTATTACTGACGACGATTGGTTCGCCCTGTGCGAGGCGCAGCTCGCGGGTAGGTCGTTATATTTTTATAAATCATAAGTACCTACATATCACTCCTTCCGCCTTATTTTGAACACCTATTCAACAAAACAAATAACATTATTATAAATGATTGTGTAATATAATATAGACATGTACCAGTTCTACATTAAAAATATTTAATGATTTTATTTCTAGGACGCAGGTTGTAGCGATGACTGGATGGGTTGGTTGTTTGTGTTGATAAGCCCGTATTGTTATCAATAGGCAACTCAGTAGGTATAACTCCCGGGGTCATCGCAACAACCTGTTCGGAGCCGTGGACAGTACTCTCGTGGCTCGCGTCACTATCAGATATCGACTCATTTTTTTTTTCTTCATTAGTATTTATTTCGCTTTGATTGTTGTTGGCGGCTACTTCCTCTGTCCCCTCAGCTAATTGTTTATCGCAACTATGAGTCGATCTCTGAGGAGAATGAAAGAATTTAGGTGCTTCATTACCACCCGAATACCGTAACAACTGATCTACATGTCTTGTACATAATCCCACTCCATCAACTGATACAACAAACATTCTATTTCCTAAGCTTTTCACAATATACCCTAGCTTCCATACAGATTTTTGTGATACAAAACACCTAGCCCAAACTTTTTGATTTTTTATAAATAATCTGCATGGAGGAGGGCGGCTCATTGCATCAACGTTGGGTACAGATTTCGGTGGAAATAAAAGATCAAGTCGGCCCCTGAGCTCCCTGTTAAACATTAACTTAGCGGGTGACTCACCCGTGCTACAATGTGGGGAGTTGCGGTATTCAAATAAAAATGATAATAGTTTATCGCCTATTTCCTTACAATTTATGTCATGATTATCTTTAAAAATACATTTTATCATTTTTTTACATGTTTTTACGGAATTTTCCGCTTGACCGTTACTGCAAGGGTGGTATATTGGAGATGTCATGTGCGTTACTCCGTAATTTGTACAAAAACTATTAAATTCATCATTTTGTATTTTTGGATCATTGTCCGAGACGATGACTTTAGGCAGACCGAATGTACAAAACAATTGTTTAAGTTTATTAATTAACAATTTTGTACATAATCCTTGCATTTGTAAACATTCTAGCCATTTGCTGTGTGCATCTACGACAATAAGAAAGGTCATTTTTGCTATTTGCATGTAATCAATATGAATTCGCTCCCACGGCGCGGCTGGACGCGGCCAGGGCGCGGGAGGCGCGCGCGGTGGCGAAGGCCTGACTGCGGCGCAGACGCTGCACGCGCCCACCGCGACTTCTATATCGGCATCTATGCCCGGCCACCATAGTTTTGCGCGCGCGATACTTTTAGTTTTTACCATGCCAAAATGACCCCTATGTAGCTCGTTTAACATCTGCTGGCGCAATATAGACGGTATTATTATTCTATGACCCCGCATTACGCATCCTTTTTCCACATCTAAGTCCGTTTTACACTTAAAATAAGGTTGTATATTTTTACATTTAATTTTTCGTGGCCAACCATTATTGATATATCGAATGACCGTCTGGAGGACCCTATCCTTATCAACCGCTCTTTTAATTCACTAAAAGAGACAGGTAACTGGCTGTCATCCAAAAAATTTAAATAACGAACCTGATCATCCACATCACTTTCCGGTGGAGTTTCATTAAGAGGCGCTCGAGAGAAATAATCTGCTACTACATTATTGTGACTCGAAATATAGCTAATTTCATAATTATATGCTGAAAGAAAAATAGCATAGCGTTGTAAACGCGACGCCGCCATTACTGAAATACCACATTTCTTACCAAATATTGAAATAAGTGGCCTATGGTCCGTTTTAAGAATAAAGGGTTTTTCCCTACCATATAAAAACTGATGGAAGTGTTTTACCCCAAACACTATGGCCGTTGCCTCTTTTTGGACTTGGCTGTAATTTCTTTCACTCGCTGAGAGTGACCTAGAAGCGAATGCTATAGGACGCTCCTGACCAACCTCCCCCTGTTGGAGTACTGCACCGAGGCCTGCTGACCCCGCATCCACGCTCAACACGAGTCGGGCGTCGGGTTCAAAATGCGTCAGCACGCGCTCTGACGATAATTCGTCTTTAATCGCAATAAACGCGCACTCTTGAGGATTTCCCCAAATCCAAGCTGCGTCTTTTCGAAGTAACTCATGCAATGGACCCAAAATTGATGATGCGCGCGGTATGAAATTTCTATAATAGGTAATCATTCCTAAAAAACGTTTTAATGTTGTAACATTTGTAGGACGAGGCGCCTCTATGATAGCCTTTACCTTTTTTGGACATGATCTTAATCCTTTTTTATCTATCACAAAACCAAGATAAGTCACACTATCCTTAAAGAAGTCGCATTTATCCTTTTGTAATTTCAGACCAGCCTCATGAAGCCTATGCAATACTTTTTGTAATCTAGCCATATGAATTGCCTGTGTAGGACCCGTCAAACAAACATCATCCAGCCAGCAACTAACACCTTCTATACCCGAGAGCAATGTCTCCATAGTCCGCTGGAAAATAGCCGGCGCGTTAGCTAGGCCGTACACCAGACGTGTATACTTAAACAGGCCGCGTGGTGTATTTATGGTGGTAAGCAACTGGGAGTCGTCGTCTAATACCAGCTGATTATACGCGTTACTCAAATCCAATTTGGTATATTTTTCACCCCCACCTAATTTACAAAATACTTCCTCTATACGCGGCATCGGATATTTATCAATACACAAATCTTTGTTCAATGTTAACGAGTAATCGCCTGCAATTTTTATTTTTCCATCATTTTTTAAAACCGGTACTATTGGCGTTGCATAATCGGAGTGAGTCACCGGAACAAGTATACCTAGGGATGTTAAACGGGCAATCTCGTCATTCACTTTAGTTTTTAACGCAAATGGAATGGATCTAGATTTAAAAAATTTTGGGGCCGCTGAGCTTTTAAGCGTAAAATTTACTTTAAATTTATTAAATCTGCCTAAGCCATCGCTCCACAAATCTTTGTATTTTTTTAATAAACAGCTTATTTGATCCTCATAACAATCTTTAATATTATTAGCATAAACAGTATTTTGATTATCAATGGGTAAAATATCTAACTTGAATTTATACATGAAATCACGACCAAGAAGAGGAGATCCGCCATTTTTTATTACATAAAAACATAATTTCCTTGTTACATTGTTGTAAGCTACGTTAGAAATAAAATAACCAATAGGCGTAATTCTATGACCATTGTAAAAACACATTTTTATATTACATGTTGAGAAACCGAGATGACCAAAATTATTTTTATAAAATTTTTCAGACATAGCAGATATGCTAGCCCCTGAATCAACCTCCATTGTTACGTCTTTACAATCGACCCTTACATTAATAACTATTGGTTTAAAGCTACCATACCTTATATTAAAAAATTGGCATTCCTCGCAATCTTCTTCACTTTGGTCGGTACTACCGTCCACATTAATTTTATGCACACAGGCCTTACACACTTTTTTCAAGTGTCCTTTTACCCCACACTTTTGGCATCGATAACTTTTATATCTACACGTTTCGGCATTATGATTTTGCAAGCCACACACTTCACACCGAAACTTGGAAACTACACCGCCAGGTACCGTTGATTGAAAAGACATTGCTGCGCTCGCCCGGCCGCGGCTGCTCCCGGCACCCCCTCGCCCGGCACCACCGCCCCGATATCTGCCACCCGATGTCCCCATCTTATATATGGGTTCCTGCTTCACGGATGTCTCGCTGACTTTCAGTTCTTCCACTGATAGTTGGGCCAACCTAGCACTGGCCGCTTTTTCGGCGACCTCTAATGCTTCCGTGAAGGTCAATTTGATGGCGTCTTGATCAAAGAGCTTCTTTCGCTCCGGTCCCTTCTGCAGGCCCAGAACGAAACGGTCCCTAAGGACTGTCTCCAGAGCGGAACCAAATTCGCAATAACTTGCCAGGCCCCTTAAACGAGCGGCCCATTCTGCCAATGTCTCTCCTGGTTCCCGTGTTGCATTGTAGAACTGAGCACGATCCGCAAACGTGCACCGTCTTGGCTCAAAATGATTGTCCAAAGCCTTGACTAAATCGCTGTATGTTAACTTCTCCACTTCTCGAGGATACACAAGATTTCGTGCCAAACGGCATGAATCATCCGTTAGGTGGGTAATTAAAATTGCACATTTGTTCTCCTCCTTCACCGCATTGGCTTTGAAAAACTGTTCAATACGCATACGAAATAAAGTCCAATCTCCGGACTTAAAATCGAAATCGGAAATATGGCCTAAGTATGACATTTTACTTTATATGTTAATAATATGCGCGGGTAATAAATTCTCGTCGCCAAATGTACTGTCGGTGATTAGCACGAGTAAAACAGCCGGTCTAGTTCGCAATTATTTTATTACTGACGACGATTGGTTCGCCCTGTGCGAGGCGCAGCTCGCGGGTAGGTCGTTATATTTTTATAAATCATAAGTACCTACATATCAATAAGTTAAATGAAGGCGTGTCGATAAATCTTTGACCCGATTGGTCCAATTTCGAGACCGATCCTTAGATGGAAATTAAGATCGTTTATTAGTTTTGGCGAAACCCGTAAGAATTTAGTGAGACAGACAGACAGACAGTTTTATAACGTATTGTAGTTATCGAATCGTGTGTTTTCTTCGCTTGAACTAAATTCAAAAGCCGTTCGAAAGGGACAAAACATTTGATAACTATAATAGGTTTTAAAATTGTCTATGAATAAGGCCGCTAAACTATAGTCTATAAGGTTACTATAGCGTGGCAGGTTCGGGTCTATCAAAGTGATACTCTCTTATAGCTATTACTGAGATGTAGAGAATAGTGCATAAATTAAAACCATCAAGGTGTGGCGTTAGCAGCTTATACACCAACTATAATGAAATTATATTCAACTATATACTATACATACATTATCGCCGTCCGAGTCGAGTTGAAATTTTCCTTACCAAGAGAAGACATATTAAGATAGCATATGTTTATATCTTTCCTAATTTCGGCCTCAGATACATTTTCTTCTACGCTTGATACTAAAATTTAAAAAAAAATATCCAAAATTAATTCAAAAGTCTTTATTTTACTAAAGATCTTCGGGGCTATTATATAAAATGTTTGTTGTTTTTTTAACAAGTACCAATATCTGATGCCTAATAGCAAAGAAAATGTACAATAATTGGATTAAAAGGTTAAAATAAACATTTTAGAGTGATTAATAAACAGGGTCCGGGCATTTTTTTCGACATCAGCGTAATCCTTTACAAACAAGATTCGGTCCCAAATAAATAATCCTTTTTGAATCGAATTTAGTTTAAAGAATGTAAGTATTATTATGTATTATTAGTCTTGGCTTGAATTGCTTTCTTTACATGGATGATGACGAAACGGAGACGTCCCTTCATAATTTGCTATTTAAATACCTAGAAGAAGATTAACCTAAGCACTAGTTCGACTACATACTTGAAATACTGCCAAGCTTTTAAAAAATGATAATAAATTATCAAAGTTAATTGTGATGAGACCACTATTTAGGCATTCCTCAATCAAGAATTGAAATTATCGATCAAAGATAAAATTATCTCTCTCTCTTTCTCGCTCCCTCTCCCTCTCTCTCTCTCTCTCTCTCTCTTTAACGACAGGGAATCTACTGCTGAACATAGGATTCTCTCAAAAACTTTTATAGCGACCTATCGATAGGAGCCCGCATCCAGGGTGACTTCTTGTAACCTTACTGGTGGTAGGTATCTCATAAGTGAGAGGCCGCCTGGGTGGGTACCACCGCAATGTCTATTTCACCCGATAAACGACAGTGTAAATGCACTGTTGTGTTCCGGTTTGAAGGACATTGTTGCTAGACTACTGGACATATTGCGACTTAACATCTTATGTCTCACAATGGCGAGAGCAGTGGAATGTCAAGCATTGCTTTGTAAGTCATGGTGGTGTTTAATTTTGTTACTGCCCATGAGCGTTCGTATCGCTTACCATCAGGCGAACGGCATGCTCATCATTACAATATTAATATAAATAAAAAAGACCTTTACTAAGTCATCTCATCGCTCCATCTATTTAAATAAAAATAACAATAAATACTAACCCGTCGATGCTTTTGAACTGCCGGTTAATATTGGTAAACTCTTGTACTTATACGAGTATGAAGAGAAGTCGTAAGTAGTTCGTATAGGAAAGAGCACTATTATTAAACTCATGCATAAAATGTAAATGATTTTTTTGTATAAGCCTCCCATTGTCTATAATTTATATTTCCATCATTAACTTTTTAATTTGTTTAAACTTTACTAATCGATCCGGTTGTTGTCGCTAGTAAAACGACGATTGTAATAAATTCGTGTTGTTTTTGTGACTGCTACTACGAATGACAATAATGTTGTTTGCTGATTTGTGTTGTTAATGATATCGGATGAAAGAAACAAAATAATCCGGACAATGCATAGAAATCCTCAAATCGTTAACACAGGGTTCAACAGTTTCTTAAATCGTTATTTCTTAATTTACTCTGCTGTTTGACGGGAGCAATAGATATTGCGGTGGTACCTATTCAGGCGGCCTCTCAAATATGAGAGACCTACCACCAGTTTAATTTATTATTGATTTAGACATTTTTTACACAACATTTTAGACATTTTATTTAGACATTTTTTGTAATAAATTATTAGCAATTAAACATTTTCGGTCTTCCCACCATTGGCTTTAACAAAAAAAGGGCATTCATGTTTAAGACGCTTAAATTATTACGAGTTTAATAAGAAACCATATTTTGAAAAATGTGGATGTTTTATCATAATTATTTTTATTATCATTTAGAATTCATTTCTTAACTTAGATCTATTTCTCAAGCCATTTAGGTAATTTATTCCCTGTGTTTCTTATTGAATCTGGGCAACTTTATTGATATTACAACTCATAAATAGACCCAACAGTCACATACATAGTCCTGACTCCACACTAAGATCGAGTCTTGTGTCGTGAATATCAGAAACTACGAGAGACTTTTCGGTCTCACAAACACCCAGAACCGAAACAAACACCTGTGGTTCACAATAATATTTGTTTCGGTGCAGGGATCGAACCCTCGGCCCCTCGTTTCTCAGTCGGCCTCTTATCAACGGCGACAAGGAGGCTGTTAATGATGCATAGGTAAACTTACAATAAATGACCGATTTGGCACTGTTTTATTCAATTGTTTTTATTCGATGGAAGTGTGTTGTACTTATTTACTTGTAGATTGTAGAATGTAAATAATACATTAGAAATTAGTAAGTAGGTATGTAAAATAATTGGTTAACAAAAATTCGGCACATTTAAAACTTCTCAGTCAAGGATACCCAGACCAATCCTCAAACGTGAAATATGACGCAAAATCCTCTATTTCCGAGCTACGGGATATTCCCAGTTCCTGTGCGTCGGGACTCGGGAATTAATCCAGGGAACAATCGGGCCGGCACAATGGCGACGACTGCGCCTTGAGATAATTCCGCCGGACAAAGCTGTTTGTCTGTTTGCTTGCACAATTATGGCCGGTAATTACTTGCATTTCAATCATGTGATTTAGTTTTGCGAGAGTGAATTTTATAAGCATGAAGATAGTGTTGCAGTTGCACCGGTTTATCATAATAGATTTTAAATTTTAATTTGTTAGGAATTATTTTACTATTCCATCGAATTATGTTAAGCCGTTGCACAGACAAAAATTCTAAATCTTATTTTGGTTTCTATTACGGGGACTATACTATTTGGGTTCTATATACAGTCCTCCCATATTAGTTTTACTCATTTGTTTCCATGTACGGATATCGTTCGGTTACAAATTTATTGTATGGATAGATTTATTTAAAACAAATAATATTCGGTTCCCTAAAAGTAACGCTATGTCCGAGCAAAGTGAAGGTGCATTCAGAAATGTCTAGATCAAATATTTGTTTACACTAGTCGCAAGCCGACATCTTCGATATCGGATGTTACTATGTATTTTCTTACATACTATTTAATATTGATACTTAAACTAAGTTTCCGTAATTTTAGCAACAATTTTTTAAACGTTTACAAATACAGAATTGATGTTTGGCAATATCCTTTAATACGGTAAACATTTCACTCAGTAATGCAGTTAAATTTGTTGTTAGCAGGAGGTAACATGTATTTTGTGCCCGTTAGAAAACTATTCAAAGTTTTATTTACACGTAGAGCGTCTTCAAGTAAGTCAACGAATCTAGTTTTATTTATTTATTATAAGGTGTATCAACAGTACACACATAAATTAACATAATTGTAGATAATTTCCCCATAGAGCTTTCCTCCGAAGTGTGCACCAATTATAGACCGATCACCGAACCATCCAAACATTCCCTTGTAAATTCTCGTGACTACATCCTCTTTCACTCCACAATCTTTCATCACCACGCTATTCCGCACTCTGTCACGCAAACTCACACCACATATTCCCCTTAATGATAGCATCTCAACTGCCCTAATTTTACTTTAATGCTTCTTCTGCCATACCCAACTTTCACTATCATATACACGCGTTGATATTAATACTCCTCCATGGATAGCCAGTCGAGCCTTTTTGGATACCTTCCGACTCCCCATAAAGAAGCGTAGCGCACCATTCACTCGATTTCCTGCATTCAGTCATCTTTCAATATCACTGTCATGCTTTCCATCACTTATAAATACGCAACCCAATTATACGAATCTAATCAAATGAGAATTTTGCTTACTTGTAAGCCCGTTTTACACGGGGAGAGTTTCTCGCGGAGAGAGTCATCGCATGACATGTTCTGACAAATGTTTACACGATGCAACTTTTTTAATATCCTTTCGATAATCTTATTTTTGAGATAAGAAACCTTCCCCGTGTAATTGGGTCTGTATTCATTTCAGAGACAGAAAGAGCACCTCTTTCGTTGCACGAATGCCTGGAAACAGTTCCCGAGCCCCGACAGAGGTTTTGCCGAAGATGGTTGTTGGTCTGTCTAATACCATTTTGTGTATTTATTCTGTACTACCACGAAAATACACGCAGAATTATTGTAGTCCATTTAAATACATCGAAATATACCGAGAAGTTTTTTAACCGTGAGTCATATTTGTGATTATTTCTAACAATAGTATTATATTGATAATAAAATTAACGATCCAAGTAATATGTGTGATAAATCAATAGAATACTACGGTATCCTGTGCTTACATAAATACGGCTTATAAAATAGTTCTGCCGACTTAAACACCGCTAATGGCCATATTACTTATTAGGTAAAATATTGGTATAATATTTATGACCAGGTATTAAATGTCTAGTTCCTACCTTGCTCCCAAGATATCATAGTGGCCGACCATATTGTAATTATCTGCACAAATTAAATTATACAATTGTTTTACTCAATACTAATCAAGCTAGATCAAAATACCCAGGAAAACTAGTTAAATCGAGTATGCAAAAAGTTCCTAAGTACATGTTACCTTATTAGTTTTCTAAAGGGATCGTGTTCGTTGCGAGTGAACGTAGAATCCTCTAACACGAAATGAGAAATCGATGCATAGGCAATGAGGAAGCTAGTCACTAGAAGTTCCTCCTGTAACCGTTTTGCGCCGTGACAAAGGCACCGAATATTAAATTCTCTAAATGTTATATGGGAAACTTGTTACGTTTGGAAATGGGTCGCGCTAATCAAATTTACAGTCTAAAGGTAGGTTACCAGAGCAGGGTATCAGAGCCAGTTTTACACATTTAGGCGGAGAAGTAAAGTGGTTTGTTAGATTTACGCGAATGTTAAACATTGAAATGAAACTGATTTTTACGATTTTTTTCGCGGATGAGGTATAATTTTACCACATATTGATTTCCCGACGACGTTACGATAGCTTTCGTGGTCACGGAATCGGAAAATTAACCAAATCTGGGATAAAATCCGGTAATGTTTGATGGAGATTTTTTTAGCACTGCACTGATGTAGGTAACCATCGTGTACCTACCAGATCGATATCATATATATGTTTATATACATATATATGTATGTATGTAGTGCATAAGTTAGACACGCGAGCTAATGGAATGGTAATTTTATTGGGTATCTTATACACAACCGCTTGTCACTGCTTCTTAAAACTTAATTTTTGTTTTCAGTAAACAAGGGCCACGTTGTTAAGAAGAATAAGCTGACATTTAATGATGTAAATACACAAATAGAAGATCTTCTTGCTAACACACAGATTAAGGAAGAAAATATTAGTGTAACTGAAAAATATGCAGTCCACGAAAAGACAGAGGATTCCAATAAATCGACAGAGTCTATTTTAGCGTCTACTAATCGAAGTGAAAGTAATGGTAATAAATAACCTATTAATTCATTATTTTGTTTACCATATAGGGGAGACCTGGGATTTGGTTATGATAATTTTGGTATAGTAAGATCTAAAAGACTGATTGAAAATATATATATTAATAAACAAAAGCAATTGTTCTTTTTCTTTGCTATGTAACAACTTTGCCTTCACACTGTTACAACTAGGGGTAGAGATGATTGCAACAAATTCCACTATTTTTATTTGTCATTTTTTCCAAAATCGGTAATAGCAGTTGCAAACAAGTTGGTAGTAATAGATAGCCAAAAGACCCATATACCATGTCTAGTAATTAGTATTTTGTAATTTAATAAGCATTGAGAGATATTACAAAAAAAATCGTTACGTTCGTCCCTGGTCTCCCCTATACATTATATTTAGGCGCTAACAGCTGTGTAAATGGATTTCAGCTGTAAGAGTTTGGGTTTAATATCGGGTTGATAAATTTTTGTGACTTTTAAGACCCAAAAAATGAACTTGTAAAATGGTAGGATATTCCCGAAAGTACACTTCAAGCAGTCATAAAGCATTTTTTATGCATTTTTCTTAGAAAGATTTTAGTTTAAAAATACGGGAAGAAAAACTTCTTGTACGCTACAATAATGATTAGAAACGAATTCTTTTCAGAACCAAAACAATACAGTCTATTTAACAAATACTTGCCGGCTTGCAGTCCAAGAAAACTAGGTAAGAAATTAGACAATCATAATATTCATTGTTTACCGGGAACTTCACTAGTAATATTTCTTATTCTCCACAAGACTTACGGAAAGTCTTCTCTTATAGACAAGCTAGTGACCCCAAGAGACTCGCCGAGCTCCGTAGCTCGGTGCTAGTTCTTTGCATGCTGTTGATCCTGGCAGACAGGAGTTGCAGTGGTGGACCGTGGATTTGTGGGCGGCAAAATATTTTTTAAGTCGCTATGGAATTCTTTGAGGAGGTCTATGGCTAAAGCTTCCTGCAATTGAAGTAATATTAGTGCAGCCTGTGTGCTCCACCGGTATATTTTGGGTCTGGGCGTTTGTGAGAGACTCGATCTTAGTGTGGAGTAAAGAATACGTATTTGATTGTTTCGTGCATTTATTTCTGTTCTTCAAAACCACGGGCTGATGGGGGATAGAAAAAGAAAAACATGTTACAATCCCATGACGCTTATATTTTCAGAAATACCAACAAATTCACCACCAGCGTTACAAGTCAGCAGGGTATGGGCAAGAGGTGAGATATAATAGATGAAATCGCGCTTGCATCCCAAATGGGATCCCATCTCTATCTATCACAATATTGTAAATAAAAAAGATATAGTTAATTAATATTATATTAATTAGTGAATATAGTCCATCGCTCAGCAAAAGCTTAACCAATGACTAAGCAATGGAAAAGCCTAACCAAGGACTTATCGAACTTAGCCATGCCATTTTTATTTTAGAGCACGGCAATGAAAGTAAATTTCGTGATGTTCGAGACGGGGGCTACTTTTGCCCAGTGACCTGTCGGCCCAGACACAAAGTTGCCATTTTAGTGCCATACCGGTATGGATTTTTTTTATTTCTGTTTTTTTTTACAGGTACTATATTTTGTATTTTAGTCATTGTCGGTTTTGGGTGAAACGGTTAAAGAACTTTAGGTCTAATTACTAGTTGGAGGTAATATGTGTTACTTATTTATTTATTAAGGTTCATATACAAAAGTATACAACGGACTTAATGCCAGTGGCATTATCTCCTAGTTATTTACTGTGTAAATATATATGTCTACATCATTTAATAGATTTTATATTTAAATATTATCATGTTCTAAAAGTCCCATTTATAGCCCAAGAGCATTTTCGTCATTTTATAAAACCAAAAGTTTGTCTGCGCATGCCAACACCATAGGTATACTACGATAAGCAAACATGAAGTTTGGATCATGGTGGCTTTGCAAGTTATCAGCTTCAATGTGTCTGACAACTTGAAAGAACCATCAAAAGTGTCTGCCAAGGAAGCACTTTTTGCTAGTTGCCTAAGAAACATTTATAAAATTTATCTTTTAGACTATTATATTAAAGTTTGAAGATATGGTAATACTTATTTAACCATATGTAATTTTGCCACTAAATAATATCTTACAGGAACCGAGAACAGAATTTAGCAGTATTTGTATTTCACATGCACCCATTTCTAATGAGACAACAACTGGAATATAGAATATTTATCATCGAACAAGCTGGTATGTATAATATATTTTGCAATCACTGGTTATGTAAGAAAAAAAAACGGAAACAAATATTTTTTATTAATTAATTTTATTTGCGTATGCAACTTATGAAACGATTATACATAATTATGACTTGGCTGCATAATTCTTGTTTTTAGCCGGCTCCTTGGAATCGAATTAAAAAAGTACATAGGTGTTCGAAATTTAAAAATGTTCTAAAAATGTGCAACTGTACCGCGCTCCATGGTAAATGCGGTTCTTTTTGACCGACTTCAAAAGAGGAGGTAATCAATTCGACTGAATTTTTTTTTTGTATGTTTGTTACTCGATTACGCTGGTATTTGGGATCCTATTTTAAAAATTTCTTTTTTGTCGGAAAGCATGATATACTAGGTTGGTACCATAAAAAATTGGTGAAGACCTGATGAATATCTTCGGTCCTGAAGACCAGAACTCCTCAAAATTGAACGGTACAGCAATAATTCTTTTTGCACCTGGTTCAGTATAAGTGTATTACTACAAAGGGGGGGTTAAAAGGGGAAAGGGGTGTATGGGGGGAGGAGAAAATAGATACTAATGTAAATACTCAATATCTGTGTCAGTACTTAAACGATTAAAAAAATAATAATTTTGTCGACAAGTATGATATGTTAGATTGGTGTCATTAAAAAATGGTGATGACCTGTTGAATATCTTCGGACCTGAAGAACAGAACTCCTCAAAATTGAACGGTACGGCAATAATTCTTTTTGCACCTGGTTCAGTATAAGTGAATTACTACAAAGGGGGGGTTAAAAGGGGAAAGGCGTGTAGGGGGGGGGGTTAGATAAAAGATACAATTAATTTCCGTTTTCAATATAAAAGTTTTACTATAAACAGTAGGTAAAGAAGAGGGAGAGTGAGAGAAATAGATACGTAAATTACCGACGTAAACTAAGAGAATCCGACCTGGTCAGTGTCTAACAATAGCGGATATCATGATTATAATGACTTACAATCTTCTCATAATTTCACAGCAATAATATCATGTTTTGTCTGAAGGATTCGTAAATTAAAGACTACGTTTTGATTATATTATAATCCTTTCTCATCATTACGATGCCTATGAAAACTAAAAAGGGACAAATAAAATAATTTTTAATAGAAAATAAAAACCGACTTCAAAGTGCTACTACAAAGTAACAAATAATATATATTTCATCGTGCTAGTACACAATGATTAATGTTCTTATTGACTTGACTAGCTAACAAATCTTAAATACGTAATATTTTGAAGGCGGGTCGCTAAATAACAAACACGTATAAATTTAAGCAAATGTTACACCATTTGATATTACATGTAGATCCTGCAATGTTGGCTCAGAAAGGCACGTTAGTAAATTAAACACAAATGAATATAATGTGCTAATCCTACGTGTAAAATTGAAGTTTTGATAGAATTTCTATGTGTCTTACATGTGTGTGGTAGCCTGTTGATAATTATCTAGATATGATCCACGAGACGGTTGACCACCGTCTCGGTTATAATGCCAGGGTATACACCTCCGGAATTATCGGAGTCACTTGTGTGTTGATGATATTCAATTACCAAACTCTTTAATAGTGATATATTTAAATCATAATCAGGAAACCTGCATGACATAAAGGCATTTAAGTACAAGAAAGGGTATGTTGTGTCCCATGCTCAACAGTGGACGATTACGGCCTGATATATTAAGACAAATTAATATTCCGTATAAATCTTGCGTGTTTTTCGCTAGAATTTCTTAAACAAATTAATATTAAGCGTAAGGCGTAGGTACATGTTCGGCACTTAGCGACCCGCCTTCAAAATATTACGTATTTAAGATTTGTTAGCTAGTCAAGTCAATAAGAACATTAATCATTGTGTACTAGCACGATGAAATATATATTATTTGTTACTTTGTAGTAGCACTTTGAAGTCGGTTTTTATTTTTTATTAAAAAATATTTTATTCAGATAAGTATCAATTTACGGCAAAACGCTATGCCATGCGAGCTTTCGACTTATTTAAATCAAATGGACAATTTCTTGGGTGAATAGTGAATACGACTTACCCAGAAGTTTAATAGGCCGTTCGAAATATCTGTACATTATTACATTGACAAGTTTATTTGGCTAATGGAAAAAGCGGCGCGTGCTGGCTTCCATTACCAGTATTAGTTCGACAACTGATATCCATCAGACCGTTCCGTTAAATACTGGGATGCATGTTTATTCCCCATGTATTTACACAGCATTCGGCATTCAGTTTGTGGCTTTTCGACATCGAAATGTATTGATTAATTACTATTAAAATTGATGCAAATGTCCGCGTGTCTAAAATTTGCATTTTGAGCGCAGCATATGAATGTTTAGTGGTGATAAGTACAACAGGCATTTGCAAAACTAATTGAAATATAGGAATTATGCGGAAAGTAAGCTATTAAAAATATGTTTACAAGAGACATTGGATAATAGGAAATAGGAATACAGTAATGACTATTATATTGTGTTGCTAATTGCTAAAATGGAAAAAAATATCAGATAAATATTTATGAAGCATTATGAGGCTGTACGTAATATTTATTGAAATTAATGATGTATCAAATGTCTCCTTTGTTATAAATTTAAATTGACAGGTGCATCCTATCGAATCTAGTCTCAAAGACGCCATACGTACTGGAACTTAAATTCATAATAGTCGCCGAGAGGTTAATTTTACTGGCCAAATATGTAATACTTTATCTGAACACTGGTTTAATCAAAATATCAGTCCGATCAGAGTTCAGAGTATTTCTTTAAAAAAGTAAGATATTTTATTGTATAAGCCCATATACGTCCCACTGCAGAGCACGGGCCTACTCTCAATCGAGGTTACGATTGAGAGTGGTGAGGTCATATAGTCCACCACGCTGGCCTAGTGCGGGTTGGCGGACTTTACTACCATAAAAATTCTAACAAATCGTTGTGGTATACACGTGTCCCCACGACGTTTTCCTTCGCCGTCGCCGTTATAGTGCGTGGTGTTTGACTATCAATACACACATCACTTACATGGTTTGCATAATGGTTTCTTAGATTTACGCGAATGTTCGTACCCGTGACCACGAAAGCTGTAAAGTAATCGAAATGTCGGGAAGGTAAAAAATGTAAAAATTAAACCAAATCGCGATAAAATCCGTAATAGTTTTATTTCAACTTACATGGTGATAAAATATTTATTTCAAGGCAATGAGGAGTTCAACAGAGGGAAGCTGTTCAACATCGGTTTCAAAGAGATGTGGAAGTACAATTATTGGCACTGCGTGGTGCTACACGACGTGGATTTGTTGCCGCTCAGTGACGATATTCTCTACACCTGTCCCACCTTTCCTCGGCACATGTGCGGCACTGTTGCGGAAAAAGCCCATCTGTGAGTACCGTTCAGCTCATAATATCACCGTTGCTGAGCATAGGGTTTCTTTACAACCGAAAGTTAGATTGAAAGGGGCAGGCTAATTTGTGCCCGATATGGCGATAGGTTCGCCCCCTATCACAACGTGGGAAGAAACATACAAGGCGAAATGAGGGTGTCCTGGTAGCAACTCTGCCTACCCTACCTTTCTGTCCTTTCTGTCTTTTTTCTTTCTATCCTTTTAAAAAATATACGGAGTCCTTGTGATTAAAGCTACATACATTTTATTTTTAGTTCGTACGAAGAATACCACACGTTGTTCGGAGGAGTATCTGCTATGAGTGTGAAGCATTTTGAGCAAATAAACGGATTCTCCAACATGTATTGGGGGTGGGGTGGAGAGGACAACGATATGTATTGGAGGTAAAGTTCAACCCTGTATAAATATTTGAACTCTAATGGTTTCTTAGAATTACGCGAACGTTACACATTAAAATAAAAATAATTAATTAATAAACGAAAGCTGTAAAGCAATCGAAACGTCGCGTCGCGTCGGGAACTTAAAAAATGTAAAAGTTACACCAAGTCCGCGATAAAATCCGTTATCCCAGTTGGCACCCGGATAGTTCGCCGGACTTATGTCTGTCCTAATATTATGTAGTGTCTTATATAGGCATTAGAGAAAGCGCGTTGGGCGACCGACCCAAAGTGCGAAATATGAAGGCCAGTACCCCAGACGCCTAGTTTTTCACAAAGCTGAATGAGAGGTCCTATTGTTGGCATAACTATTAGATAAAATATGCTTATCATATTTTATCTACCCGAATACTATGATCAGTAAAAATTTAAAAAAGTCATTTTTTATTGTTAAATTTTTAGTTGCATTGTGATTGAAGTCACTATAATACCTGGCTTCGTTTTCGGTCGCGGTCTTGAGATACCCTGTATAATAGGTTTACTTAACAATGCCTATATATATGATCGATTTTGACTTTTACAAACGTGTCTTTGTATTCTATAGTTACAACGAGGTATTTAATTTTTGAATTTGTTCGGTTGTAGATACTTTATCTTAAGAACTTGCATTTTTGTGATTTGATTTTGCATAGGAACTAAACTGAACATTAAACATGTACAAAAAAAAATCTAACCTCTTCCTTGATGTTCAACAGAATCCTTTCTGCGAGGATACCGATGGTAAGGTACAACAAGACAGTGGCCAAGTTCACATCCTTACCACATCCCAAACAGCCTGTAAATTATAACAGGTAATTATTGTACTTATTTCACTTTATTTAAATACACCCAACAGTCGCATAGATAGGTCCTGACCTCGCACTAAGATCGAGTCTTGTGTCGTATGTATCAGGAACTACGAGAGATACTAATTGTTTTTAGGCTAACTATGTATTAATCACCCAAATACGACGATAAGTAAATAATAAAAAAAAACAGTCACTTATACTACCACTTGGCTTCGTTTTCGGTCGCAGTCTTGATATACCCTGTATAGATACCCTATATGCGGATCGATCAAACATACGTATATTATATCGTATCTATATATCTATATATTATATGCTTACATAATCCTAACGGAAGTAACGACCGATATCTTATCAAAGATAACACTTGCCCTATAGCCGGACATCTATACAGCTATAGGCTTATTGGGAACTTATCCACTATCGACTATTGGTCGATAAATATATTTTATATACTTTTATCTTAGTATGTATTTTTTGGGAATTTCTATTGGTGATCAAATTTGGAACGAGCTGAGTCTTTTATTTGACGGAGTTAATCGACTTCAGAAAAACGAGATTATCAATGCGACCTTTATGTGTGTAATATTGTGTAATTGCACAGTTTTTACATACTGGTAATAAATCTATATAAATAAATAAATACAACCAACCAACAGTCACATACATAGTCCTGACCCCAAACTAAGATCGAGTCTTGTGTCGTGGGTTTCAGGAACTACGTGATACTTTTTCGGTGTCACAAACAACCAGACCCGAAACAAATACCTGTGGATCACACAAAAATTTGTTTCGGTGTGGGGATCAAACCCGCGGGCTCTCGTTTCACAGCCGGCGTGGAACTAACGTTCGTTCTAAAGAAGTATAACTTCAAAAAATAATATGCTTTGTTTCAGGTACAGACTTCTGCGTACCGCCACCAGAAGGTACAAAATGGACGGTCTGTCCGACCTGGAGTATAAAGTAATTTGGACCAAATTCCGTCATCTCTATACACACATACTGGCTGACGTGAATCCACTGAAGGAAAACATTACAGAAATGTTCCATTAACAGCTTAAATTGTGTTAAACTGTTGTCTATTTACATAAATTATTCCATCTCTTTTTTAAACGACAGCTGTTGTAGACACTGTTTGAATGTACCAATGTTTTTGTATTGGTTCGGCAAATTGGCAAAAAGCTCGCCTGATGGTAAGTGACCGCCGATAAACATCTACATCGGTTAGATCGCAGTACCTACCTATGTTGCCGGTCGTTCGAAATGCGAGGGGAAAGCGAAGGAAAAAACACGGGAGGTGGAAAGGGCTATTTAAGTTTTCGGAAATCTCACTCACTAAATGAGTGATGCCAACAATGAGTGGTACCAGTTACCACCACCCCCAAGCCGTTTTATTCCTAGAGTAGTGGTACTTAGAACAAAAGGTAACTACCGGCTCTAGTCTACCGTTATTAAAAAAAAAAAACATTAAAAAACAATCGCACCTGAGTCGTGTGGCAACATCAGCAACAAACGTGAAATATAATAGTGTATTTCGACATAAAGTTACGTGGCGGACATTTTGTCGGATTTTTCATTTTACGCCCGTTTTCCCGCCATTTTTAGCAAAAACGAACAATGGAGTCAGTTGTGCGGAGGTGCCTTGTTGAGCCTTTGGGCCGTATATCATTCGAATTGCTTGCACTCTGCTTGTACACTGGAAAATTTCTTTGAAATATTGAACACTGCGGTAGGGAATACAAAACAATCCCAATTTTATTACCTATTTCGTTTTCTTTTCAAACTGTATTTTGTGCAGAATGAAATATCAATAGTAACAACGGAGTTTATTTTATGAAATTGAGAAAGCGATACATTGTGATTGTTATAATAGTAAATCATAGAAGAAAATTGTTCCGTAATCAATTAGACTCTACCACGATAATTAGATTAAAAAGAGACTGATAAGAAAAGTTTGAAGGCTATTATTCCCTCGTCTCACACGACCGTAGACGTAAGCACCAACAACTATGTAGGCACGTAATTTATAAAAACATTAAAGAAGTTTACAGCTTTTATTTTCTATTTAAAATTCCTAAACCATAAAATAAAAATGGACATAGCTATACCTATTTCAATATCTTCGGCACTCATTATAGATAGAGATCACAGATAAGAGATGACGATCTCTAATCGACACACTAGAAATTAGAATTACTAACTGTTTCACAGGGTTCACGTCCTGCGACTTGTGTAGAGTTTAATTGACCCCACCTCCTGCCTACCAATAACAACACACAAAAAAATAAAATTAGGCATGAAGTTTGAACGTGATTATGACTCCTTTCCTGCAAACCCTAGGAGAGGACTAAGGAGGCGGGAAATGTTAGAATTACCTCACCTATCTTCCTGACCGGCTCGTGGGGTCCGCGTCCGCAAAGTAAGTGTCTTATTGCCGGGATAAAAAAAACCACGAGCTGGCTAGCCGACCAAAACCTTCGACGGATATTTGTGTGGCCGTGTCCGCCACTCCTCTCGGGATCTTTTCGATGAGCTCCTAGTTGTTAAAGAAAGGCAGGGGATACCGTACTTAGTGGAATTTTGATTGCCGGATGCCGGATACCTCTTTCCCCATCCCATCTTTTTTCCTTCCCGTTCTCCTCCAAAGATGGTTGTTCCTAGGCGACAGTGATCACTACCATCAGGTGATCTGTTTGCTCGTTGCCAGACCTATGCATAAAAAAAATCACGCGCCCTCTTGAAGTAGGTTGATGCGATCATATATGAATAAAACGAATTTAAATGTACTTATTACTGTTGAAGAACGTTGTATAATATTTTTACATTATACTTAAACAGAATGATCATCGAAAGATATAATACGCAACACGTATGTAATTATGGTATCATTTTGTTTCCATAAAATATTATTTTTGTAGATATTTATGTATCTATGACTGTAAATACAAAGCTGCACAAAAAGTTTCCTTGCTAGACTAGCTTTTGTTTTCGTTTACAATATATCCGACAGATGCCGTTGTTTATATTTATATTTGCGAGTAAATATTGAAGATTTGGAAAATACCATGAATTTACATATTGTATTAAGATTATTTATTTAATAGCTTTTATAATATTGTCACAAAGATACTTAATTTCGTAAAAGATTATAATCGGGACTTGCGAGTAACGAAACGTCACTATTAGTATTGCAAGCTCAATATTTTTACCACAATTTTAGGGTAAATCTGAATATAGACTGAACAAAAAAAATGGATTTGACACGAAATTTTCTAAATATTTGAATCCAAACACGCGCAAAGTTATTTTTCTATTTTAACGAAAGTATGTAATTGTACTATAATGCAAAATTAATCTTTGAAATAGCTATGCGTGTGCAATATACAATATCGGTGATATAAAATAGTTTAAAAAAACCGATATTTCAAAAAAAATATTGTAAAAAATTAGAATAGTAAAGATGTATAAGTTTAAACTTTAAACAATGTTGTAGAACTTTTTGATATCGGAGCTGGCAATACCGCATAGTATTTTTCGATAAAATGTCAGTTGTGGAGATATTGCGGTTTACGGCAGTTGGCGCTTTTATCGCTTTCGCATTCCGCATTTTACAATAATATTTGATTTTCGCACTTTCACTAAACTGTCGCATTTCGATTGTGTAACATTTATTGTATTGTTAAGATTTTTGTCACAGAACATTGTTCGTATCGAATTGAGTTTAACTAAACGTCAAATCGGGTACGGTCAGTGTGTTTTTCTACATAAACTTGTTTTTTAGTGCAAATTCCAGGCCGTGTTTGTTAAAAACTTGTTACAAATACATCCGACCGATGATATAAAGGTGAGTTTGATGTCCACTCATAATAATTATGATGTGCTTTCGAGTTTATAAACAACAGTCGCGTTCTTTATTTTTTAAATGTGTGTATTCTAATTTTGGAACGTTGTCTGTAATGTAGGGGATGTTTAATGTTTATTAATATTAGCGTAGATGCTTCAAAGAGTGTTTCGCGTTAAGCACGGAGTGTTAATAGCAATAAAATGTTACATGAGCATCTGCAATGAGGAAGAAAACCTCCACTGACTCATGTTTATATTACGAACGAGCACGCGTAAATCTCGCGAATTACATAAAAATGGATCGTAAACACTTGAGCATGCATTTATAATAAAACTATGAAGAATGCCACATTTTATTTGGTCCATCATTTCTAAATGGACTAGGGGCATAAAATAATATTATCTGTGCCCAAGTACTCAAAAGCATTTGTAGGTATATTTAATTAAATTCTAAAAATAATCTGTAAAACATTATCTAAATGGTATAGTTACATAATTAACATTTTCATTGTATTGCATTAAACAATTTTCATTAATTTTAAATTCATTTACATAATTATTTATGGTTTTATTAACCATAGTTTACTTTGAAGGAATGTTTATTTTTCCTTCAAAGTAAACTATGGGTAATAAAACCACTAATAAACATAAACCTTATCAAATATTTTATTTTCCTTAAAATGTCACATGCACAACTACATCATTAAGTGGCACTATTGTTTTACCTTCCAAAAGCTACATGGACAATGATTCTTGTTGGAAAATAATATACATTTAAAACAAATTTATCACATCACATTATGAAGTCACATTTTTCTAATTTTAAATGGAGTGATTAATTGTGTTTGTGCTATGTTCAGACCATAGGAAATTATCAGGATTACCAATGTTTTAATTACTTATGTACAACATGATTAGGTATATCTAATGGTTTCTTAGATTTACGCGAATGTTACACATTGAAATAAAACTATTTTTACGGATTTTATCGCGATTTGGTTTAATTTTTACATTTTTTAACTTCCCGACGTTTCGATTACTTTACAGCTTTCGTGGTCACGGGGCGGACTGAGGTATTAGTCATCCGCTCTGTGACTGTCACAATTAAACTACCCTTAATTTTCAATTATTAAATTAAAAAGTTAATTTAAAAAAGTTAACTAGGTGTTGCGATCCGATCTACGCAGTAGGAGCTCACTGTGTCATGAGGTCTGGCAGCTGGTCTTTTGGGTTCCGATTTAATCAAATGTAGAATTGGATCCCATGATGGTGCAAGCTTCAAGCCATCTTCTCTATTGAAATTTGGATGTTTTTTAATTTCAATAGCCTCGCGAAACATCCTGGGTAGGAAGCGGTGTTCTTTAGCGAGGATTTGGGGCTTATCAAAACGAAGGTAATGCTTGGAGCCTTCTTCGATGTGTTCAGCAACTGCAGACTTCGTTGAGCGTCGGTGTTTGACGTCAGCTATGTGTTCTTTTACGCGGGTCCCTATGCTTCTCTTGGTTTGGCCGATATAAGAGAGGCCACAGTCACAATCTAATTTATATACGCCCGGTTCTTGCAAAGGTATATGACACTTGACAGGTGGTAGGAATTGACTAATCTTCTTGGGCGGCTTGAAGTATGTCTTAATGGAAGCACGCTTCAGGATGTAGCCAATCTTGTCTGTGACTCCTTTGATGTAAGGTAGTATAACCGGGGCCCGTTCAACTGTGGCTGGTTTCACTCGGTTTCTGTGACGGCGGCGTGGAATTTGGAGCTTGTTGTCTCGCAGTACCTGCTTGACGTGTTGCAGCTCAGTCGCCAGGTGTTTCTCGTCACAGATTCCTTGTGCTCTCTGAAGTTAGCTACCGTGGGTAAATCTTTGTTTCAGAGAGCACAAGGAATCTGTGACGAGAAACACCTGGCGACTGAGCTGCAACACGTCAAGCAGGTACTGCGAGACAACAAGCTCCAAATTCCACGCCGCCGTCACAGAAACCGAGTGAAACCAGCCACAGTTGAACGGGCCCCGGTTATACTACCTTACATCAAAGGAGTCACAGACAAGATTGGCTACATCCTGAAGCGTGCTTCCATTAAGACATACTTCAAGCCGCCCAAGAAGATTAGTCAATTCCTACCACCTGTCAAGTGTCATATACCTTTGCAAGAACCGGGCGTATATAAATTAGATTGTGACTGTGGCCTCTCTTATATCGGCCAAACCAAGAGAAGCATAGGGACCCGCGTAAAAGAACACATAGCTGACGTCAAACACCGACGCTCAACGAAGTCTGCAGTTGCTGAACACATCGAAGAAGGCTCCAAGCATTACCTTCGTTTTGATAAGCCCCAAATCCTCGCTAAAGAACACCGCTTCCTACCCAGGATGTTTCGCGAGGCTATTGAAATTAAAAAACATCCAAATTTCAATAGAGAAGATGGCTTGAAGCTTGCACCATCATGGGATCCAATTCTACATTTGATTAAATCGGAACCCAAAAGACCAGCTGCCAGACCTCATGACACAGTGAGCTCCTACTGCGTAGATCGGATCGCAACACCTAGTTAACTTTTTTAAATTAACTTTTTAATTTAATAATTGAAAATTAAGGGTAGTTTAATTGTGACAGTCACAGAGCGGATGACTAATACCTCAGTCCGCCCCGTGACCACGAAAGCTGTAAAGTAATCGAAACGTCGGGAAGTTAAAAAATGTAAAAATTAAACCAAATCGCGATAAAATCCGTAAAAATAGTTTTATTTCAATAGGTATATCTATGTAAAATAAATTGAGAGCTGTGCTCAAAATATTTCATTGTCAAAGATTCAATGTAAAACAATATAAATTTTTTATTAAAGCCTGGAGTACATTATTGTATAATTTAAATATACAAGGAATAATAAAACTACAAATATAAACATAATTGTACACAATTTAAATATACATATTTTTTTTTAGTATTGACACAGTTTGCATAAAACACAAGTGTAATATGCTTTATGTATTTAATTTATGTTAAACAATATCAAATTAGAGTTATAATCTGTTGAGATATTTTTAAGTTGTTTTTATCATAGTTTACTCAGAGGTCTGGTTTTGACATAAAATTGACACAACATAAAAAAAAACATTCTGTGGTAGAACCCTGACGAGACATACATTAAAATGAAAAGTCATTTTAATGTATAAAAACACTAACTAACATTGTTACAATTTTATATGTTGTGTAATTCTTTTCAATATACATTTAATGATATGTAAATTGCTGCAATTTATTATCGTCCCATGATGCCTTCCTATTAAGGCAATGTAAATCATTTCATTTCTGTATCTCATGATTACCAGTATTACAATTAATAATGACAGATGTTGATGAAGGTAATCATTTATTCCAGGAAGTATTCACCTTTAAAATAAAATATTTGTTAACTCTTTTTCCTTATCCATGATGAGATAAACAATTCTAATTAAAATGTTAACTAATACAAAACCTTCCATTGTAAGTTTCATTTGAATAAGTGATTAGCTATTCCAAAAATGTTGTTAACATTTTATTGTCTATGCAGATTGGCTTAAATAATTCACCACTTTTAGTCAATACACATGAACAGTGTTTCTTCAAGTCAATAGTTTTTTTGGATGCATGCCATTCACCTGATGGTAAGCAAAATGACCATTCATGGACAGTAGCAAACCCAAAGAACACCATGAATCAAAGCAATGCTTGGCATTCTACTGCACTCGCCATCCTGAGACACAAGATGTTAAGTCTCAACATGCCCAGTTACTCTGGCTACACTGTCCTTCAAACCGGAACACAACACTGCATTTACACTGCTGTTTGCCGGGAGAAATAGACATTGCCGTGGTACCAAGCCCAGTGGCATCTTGCATATGAGAGAGCTATCACCAGTATTATGTTAATGAGATGTATCACAATATTTATTGGTTTACAAATTGTATTGTGTTATCATTTTTTGTTATGTTAAATTAATGTTATTATCAAACTCATGTAAATAGAGATAAAAAGTTATTCATGTGACATACAGATGCAATTATTATTTTTACCTGTACATTACATACTTGCCAGGGGTTTTATTATTGCATTCCTGTTTCCAAGGATTGAAAAATTAAACCCTATTTTTATAGTATTTTGTTTAAATAGGCTTGACGTTTCGTCACATTTTCGTGACACTCATGCACGTCACAGGGAAACTGAGCTTCATGAATTTCGGGTAATGAGGTGCCGAATCTTTATTCTTCTCTAAAATACTGATTATGCGCTAATGTTAATTTAATTTAATAACTATTTTGACGGCCTCTATGACGCAGCGAGTGAAAAGCCCACTGTTTAACGAAACAGCGCAGGTGTGGGTTCAATGATTATATTCTGTTAAATGATTGAAAAAATCAACAAATATTTGTTTCGGGTCTTGGTGTTTTGAAATCAAAAAATCCCTGTGCAATAAGCAATAGTGATGATTTTTTGCAAACCTAAATGTTGTTTATATTCAACTATTCCACCTGAGAATTGCAGTTAAGGCTGGTCAATTCACAATATAAATACATATTTAAAATTATGTATTATGATTTTTAAAAATCGTATAAACGGAGAAATTGAATTGCTTCAATCTTTGGTTGGGAATGTTACGCCCCTACCAACTGTCGCTTACGTCATCACAGCAGATACTTGCGGATTAATTTGAATATTCTAGAATTAGGAGCACTCGCAATCTCGGCAGCTGAGTTTGTTTGCTTTTGTTGCTCAAGCGTAGTGATATCGGGTATCAAGAAGTTAGCTCATCTGTTTGAAAAGTCCAGTTTCAGTAATATCCCATATAAATTATACATTTCTATTCTAGGAATGGGTCTACAGTTGAGAGAAGTTAGAGCATATTCCACTCTTATTCTAGCCTTGTATCAATTTGTAGACTTCTCCTAAGTTATACCTTTCACATAACTATACCTATTGCTGATATTTACCTTAACCGTTAACATAACCGCTAACTGATTATTAATTCTCAGTAATTTATTCAAAAGTGTGTGCCTTAAAATCGACTATGTAATAACCAATTTAGGCTCAAATACTAGCGGGGCAAATTGTTTTTCTAGCAATCGAGAAATATATCAAAGGTGGGAGGCGTATAGTCATAGAGGCTAAATGGCATAAATACTTTGATTGGTCTGGCTCGGGGACAGTAAATATCTACTTTCGAAATAGCCCTCACAAATCTTCAATAACTTCCTAAACTGTTACCGTAAAGTAGGTTGCAAAATCTAATTGTGGCAAATACATAACATAATTTCTTTTTTCAGTTCCCAATCCTGTCCCTTCCTGAAGAAAGAAGTTTCCTACCCCGTCGCTTCAACTCTTATGGCCGGCTATAGATACAAGTTGCTGTCAGTAACAATATTTTTAATAGCATGCGTGATCACTTATAGCATGTACTTATACGTGTTTGAAAGATTGAACAGTAATAAATCTTTGCTCATTTTCGGCACCGTTTTCACTTACTAATATATTCATTAAAATGTAAAAGACAATACAATAAAAAACGTCATTCCCTTCCTTGATTTTCATTCCGAGAAGACGGTAAACAATGCGAAGCCAGCCGAGTTGAAAATTAACAAGCAATTGAAGCGAATTGAATTTTTCAAGATCCAATAAAGAGGCGTTTTGATTTGCGCTCGGGCGTCAGCGAGTCTATAGCAATCAACGTCACATTTAGGATAGTAAAAAAACGATATAAATAAAAAAGAACGTAAAGAAAGTTATTATGAAGAACTTAACGGGCTTTCAAAAACCCTCTGACTGAATTTTATGATTTGATTGAAGGAGATTTGAATAAATACGCCTTAATTGCATCTTTTTACGTACCTATTGACTCAGTCGAATAATAGTTTTTTATACTCACTATTTTATTTACCGATAGAAACTTGTGGACGATAAATCGACACATGTTGTATTTTTAAACGTTTTATTAACACAGATCTTACATACATGATCAAAAATCTAATGCGATAAAAATTACATACCAGGAAAAACATGTATTTTTTGGGCGCAACTTTAATATAACACATAGACCGGTGATTGAAAACATTGCGTTGAATACAGCTGGTCTAAAACTATACAATATACATATTAACAATATTCTGGTTCCATTTTACCCAATGTATTTCCGTGAATATGTGCTACATGCAATAGAGTGACACTTGCATCCATTTTGCTGGTATTTAAGCCGACAACAGCACCTGAGCCTACAGTCACACCGTTTTGCCTGCGTGCTTACAATATTTAATGTACAGCCGGTGACGTATTCGACATACTATGGGCTTTAAAAAGTATCCTTTAGTAATTAGCACAATGCCCATTGATTATACTGAGCCTCGGCCCATGTTAATGCCGCCAACAAATCTACTAAAGGTACTGGATATTGTGCCTAATCTCCTATACCCTGGCCTAGCGCGCATTCACCAGACTTACTTGCCTGACCTGATGGTCATGTCTGCCGGGCAAAACTTCTAACGTTTCGGATTACGTATGTGAATATTCGATTTCGATAGGGCTGGAATAATTGTCTAGACCGGCGGGAGATTACCATCAATCAATTTTCTAATTGAATTTTACTGAATTTAGTACACGTGTGTTGTAGTATGATGTACCAGTGTATAAAAATAAAAAACGTATGATAATTGACTTGTAATTGTAGTTAAATAATGTTATATTTGTACTTTGTATTTTTATGTGTAAATCTTCAGCGCATTCGAAAAACATGAACCACAGCATGAGCCTTGCATTTAGACATAATTTGTTTGTTCAATAAAGCTTTTAAGCATTTCAATGTGTACTCTTTCATGAAATTTTTATTGTGAATATCGATAAATCCTGAATAAGTCTCGATGACTCAATACAAAATGTTTTATTTTGAATCGGAATATAATATGCTATTGTGCGCAATTTTATACAAATTGAATGTAAGATCTGCGTTATAGTCAGCGCTTTTAGCCGACATATCATTGTGGGTTAAACACAATTGCGTCTTTGGAATTTAGGTTTCTATATTTATCCAAATATTTTTTGTGGTCGTACGAAATCTGAATAGTAAATGACATAGGGCCAGAACTATTATGGCACTTACAAAAATTCATGGTTGGATAAAAGTTAAAACGAATTCTGAAAATGATAAATTAGTATGATGTTAAGGTATGACATTTATGTAACCAGATTATCATACTTATTTCATGCCTTTTTGGGTCCATTTTATTTAGTTACGGATTATGGATCGTTCTCAAAGCATTTACTGTTTCCAATTTAAGCATTTTTGTCAAATAATAATGTGTCAAAGATGTATATGCTGCAGACATAGCATTAATTTATGAAGGTTCATGAAATGTGGTTAGTTCTCGTAATGCGTGAAGACTGAAGATTGCATATTTCCGATATTGTTTCGTACAGTTGATATTTACTATTCATTTCGGATATTCGTAGCCCAGTTGAAATCTATTTGCGTGATCGGTTAATGTTTCTCTTAGCGCTAGCCTTGCGCTCAGTGAGCATAACGCGACGTGCAAACATTCTGTAACTCGGTAAGCATGCGTATAGTTTAAACACATATCAAAATGTCTTTGATCTAAAAACAAGAATAAGTTTTATACTTCAGAAATATACATTCTACGGTAATTAATGACGGGGTTTTATTTGAAATTGGACCGTTCAGAAAAGACATTCATGCGACGGCCGTGATGAGCATTGAAGTTCACTTGCAGCCCTTTTCAGTTATCATTTGGCCACTGGTGCAACCGCTGAGCCTGGACAAGCTATTGATGGGATTAGCTTAATAAAGTATACCTGTACGTATTCAATACTGACACCTGAATCATATCTATATATTGATTGCTCTAGTCTAGACAGAAATCGTGGATTTCTTCAGTGCTCGATTGTATACCATTCTTGCTTGATCCATTTCATCAGTCTCTAAGCTTTCTCGTCCGTTCAGAGCATTCCTGTGCTGACCCTTGATCAGGAAGGGACTAATATAATAAGTTCCGTTCGTACAGCAACCTGCATTGGGACAAAGTTATTAAACAATCCGAAACTTCCTATAATGTAGGTCGAGGTTTGTCCCCGTTGTTGGACATATACATACACGTATAGATTATAGAATGAGATATGTAGATATATTTCAATTCTCATTGTTCTCTCGTTGTATTGTGTCATACACTCCAAAATAAATATAACTGATGAGATTTTATTCTGTGGCCGTCCGACAAATTCCATCTCAAGAAATACGATGTCCACGTTATTTCGCAAGAGAAGTTTTGATTTGAATTTAATCAAGTTCGTTTAGCACCGCCTCGAGACGAGAGCGGCGACACGATCGGTGCGTGAATTATTTAAACGAAATACATAAGTTATTTAACTTTCATTAAGTAATAATGGGACCGATGCCGTCCGAAGAAAATCTACGCATTGAAATATCCAAGTTAAATTGCGGTTATCAGCAATATTTCATTACTACAGCTGAGTAACGTTACAACGTAACTTGCAAAAATAAACTGCGAATGTTGATGGAAATATATGTTAATTCATTATTGTATTAAAAAACCACAATAGGTAAATTTTTAAAACCATGGGAAACTGAATGATTTTATAAAGTACATACATAAACTCACGCCTTTATCCCAGAATGAGTGGGCAGAGGCGCCACCAGGACACCCACATTTCGCCTTGTATATTGGGTCCCATGATGTGATAGGGGGCGAGCTTATCGCCATATCGGGCACAAATTCCTGACTCCGAATTTTACAAAGTATTTCTAGTTTTATCGAGTTACCAAACCAGTTTTATAATTCAAATACCTAAGCGACGTTAAAATACTTCAGAATTTGAAACTACAGCGCTAAAATCGGCTGCAAGTGACCTTGTGCCTAATGGAGATGTGAATAAGGATAACGAAGTCGACACGACGTGTTTACCGAGTGGCGAGGCCAGTGGTGCATCTGTAATCTGAAACATTTAAATGAGGACGACCGGCGGCGTCGGTCAGCTTCTGGATTTAATTCTATTGTTTTGTTAATTGACTTCCTTGGTCATGGAACAGCCGGAGTATTGTTTGCAAAATCATTGTAAATTTGTAATGGACTGCCGTAGATAGCTGCAAAACATCTAACTGCTATTGCTAATTTGTTTAACGATTATGTAGTTAAAACATTCGGTTTCTACATGCAGTTATTTATTTGCTTGATGTATAGGTTTACCTACAGTAAGTATATGGTTCACTCCTGCTTTGAATTTATAGAAACTTTTTATAGCATGTATGTTATCAGCCCACAGATATTAGGGGTTAGGCAATAAAGGATATCCTTTTAACTGAACGTTAACAGAGACTTCTCATCTGCTGCTAGAATTTGCCCTCCCTGAAGGCATACCGCTTACTCAGGTTCAATGTAGTAAAAAAATCTTTTGACAAATCCTATCGATTTTATTTATTTCTGCCCTTCATATTTTATTTGTTTAAATAGCGCAGATCAGCTGCTAATTAAATACAGGCAGGATAATTATAGCTGCCCTGATAAGGAAATCGTCAAATTACCTATAGGAAAACTCATTAGCGTTAGGTTTTCATTATCATTTACTTATAGTTTCCTGTTTTCCGCCTAACTACAGTTGTATTAGATAATTCGGTTACATTGTAACGCTGTTATATGTAACCGTTACCCATTCTTTTATTATTTATTTGATTAATTGAAATGCCACCATAATAGAATAAAATAAGGCGGCGAAATTTAGCTAAAGAATGACACAAAAAATAGAAATTGAGGTACGGTGCGACACATTTTGATACATTATACTTATTAAGTGTTGCATAATATTAAACCATAATGATATCACACCCTAGTAAGTTAAGTCGCTCTGACACCTCATAATTCGTTAAGTTAGCAACTTAATTGGTATCATATTTGACTTTATAGTTTGTAAAACGGAGACGGATCATGCCTCGGTAATAAGATGTTTCCCAGTATCTGTTACCAGAACGGATAGTACAGTAGGTATTAGTAAACAGTAACTATGAGTATATTGGGACTATTTAGCCAAACCAAAATAAATATTGCTGGGTCATTTGCATATTACTAAACGAGATTGAATACCTGGCCTCCGGTATGAGGGTTAATCTTTTATTAACCACTCAACTATTTGGTATTCGTATACAAATATTAGTTTCGTATAAACTAGCAAAACAAAATAAAAATATTGAGCAATTCATGATAAAAAACATTTACTAGATACTAATTAGACTGCGTATAAAAAGTATGATTTTAAAAGCTGTTTCATTAATCCGGCGATCAATAATATAGAATACGACTATAAATGTTCGTAAGACTTTTATTACGAATCGTAATTTTCTTTTTAATCTGTCTCCTAAGCTCACATTTACTAATCTTGAAATTATAGATTTTCCAGCAGTGGATTCATTTTGATCGCAGGAAGAAATACCAACAGGTATGTTTATGATTTATATTGGCGTAGGCGTGGCGGATTATATGGCCTAACCGCTCTCAATCGTACTCTCGTAGAGGAGGCTTACCCTGTGGGGCGTATTTGAGCTGATATACAGATTTATGTTGGCACGACAAATTGACTATGCGGCATGTGATAGCAAGGAAATTATAAATTCAGTACCTACCGTTCAGATAGAATATCGACCAGCATTAACCGATTATCTACTCTTAAGTTATGCATATTTTATAGATTATGTACATATTTTATGGCAGGCATAGGTTTTATTAGAATACTAAAACAGAAATGTTGCGTTTTAGATTCTGCGTGTTAATAAACAAACCCAAATACGGAGACATCTTTGTAACGCCTTAACTACATCCGGTAGGCTTTATACATTATTTTAATGTTACACAGAGATTTAGATTAAATTAGTTTGGACACGGCGTGAGCATAAATGTAATTTCAAATTTTCTAGTTTATGTAGGGCGAGCCTGCTTGGAGGATTTAACTTGTGCATGGAATTATGAACCTTATAGCATTTCAGTTTAAATAGGATAACGGGATAATGGAATTAGAAAGGGTTTTCCACGTAGATATGGGTTTAGAGTTGTAGCGTTTGTGATGGGTTTAGCGAAATGTAGCGGGAAACAAATGAAAAAGGTCGCCATGTTCGTATTGGAAACTAGAGGTCAGTTACAAAAATTATAAAACCAAATATAAGTTTGAAATCTTAATTAAAATTTATTTTAATGTTTTATATCCGTTGAAATTGCAATGATGCGGAAGTCAATAAATACTGAAAGCAGAGGCATCAAAGGTCCACTACTGGACAATTTACGACACCGACCCAGTACCGGTCATATTATTAAAGCCAAAATAAAAATTCGAAACTTTCCTGCGATGGTTTGTTACTACTCGTATTATAAAATGGCTCGTGTCACACAAAGTAATTTTGTATGCATCCTGGCGAGAAGCGAGAGGTCAACCCACCCTACCGCGAGGGGTGTCCAGTGGGATCGGTTAGTTTGTGTTTTAATGTAGTTAAAAATTTTAATTAAATTCAGTACCTCTTTGCGTTTTGCTATTAATAATCATAAATGGTATATCTAATAGTCCGCTTTGTGTATTTCATTATTTTAGAGTCTTTCACATGTTTTTATTTTAAATTCATTTAGCATTAATTAGATAACCAAATGAATATACAAACGGTTCGGTTTGAGTTGTCTGTGTATATATAATTAATAGACTAACGACGTAAGATCCTAATCCGTCTAAATAGTAACAATAATTTTCGCGAGAATAATGATAGAGCGAGTCATACGCTTATTTTAATTAAGTGTGCATTATTATAAATCATAACATAAATTAATTTTTTGTAATACATTTCCGATTTTAATTCAGTTGAACTGTGTTTATATGCGTACTGTCTAGTAATATTTTTATTAAGGGGATTATTAAAACCTTTATCCATTTTCCGTTGTCCATGTGAACTGTGGAGCATAAGACACGAAGAAATAATAAACCAAAAGCTTGCATTAACTCTTAACACAAAGTTTCAAAGCCATAGAAAAATATAACGGAAGAAATCAATTGACGATTTGTATAGTCGTTTGAGCGTTTCTACCGACGCGACGCGACGTATGACTGGACTGTTCCATAATTGTCCCAGCCGAGTTGCGGTGACATCCGTCGCTTCAAATCACAAGTGTTTTACAACTATTCATACGCGGCGTCGAGCGGCTCCACCAATTCCGTCATGCTTTTTTGAGTTCACTCTATTGTTTGTTTTCTCTATTGAGAGTCGTGTTAAGAAATGATTTGAATTTTTTGTGCATGTGCATCGGCATTTTGGTGTGGTCAGTTGTTTAAATTATAACTGGAAATAAAGTAGCTTTAATTAATGTATAGCTTATTTTGGGTATTCTACTAAAATGCTTTCAGCGTGACGATATCTATACTTAGTAGGAATTTATGTTATGAATTAGTTTCAACATATTACAGTAACAGTTTAATTAACATTCTAAGGTTGCTTCTATAGGATTTCATAAACATGTTACTTTTTTCCGCACTTAGAGTTAAAGATCAAAGCTCTTTCGAATTACGTCTTAAATAAATTTATGTTCAAGAAATTGTCATGAGAAACCCTACAATTTATTTGAACCATTCTCAAAGCAGATGTTAACTCGTCCAAAAATAGTTTCCTTTACGTAACCATGTGATTGAATACTTTAAAGGGCTTCAATATGTACGACGTCGGGAGTCGCGCCGCGCCGCACAGTGGGTCGAAACGGCTATTTTTGTGACATAGGATTTTTTTTCGGATTTTCCAATTTTTTTTGACGCCAACGTTTTGATATTATCATTCCTTACACTATTCATTCTTTGTATTTTTTTGCTTAAGCCTATAATTTCGGCAAAAAAAAATATTTTAGGTTTTTAATGTATGGAACGCACTATAAAAACCTAAATTTCTACGAAGTCCTGCTAGATCCTGCGTTGAAACCTTATTTTTCTGAATCTTGGTCTGTTCTACTATACTTCTATACTTCGAAAGTCTGCATCGACCTGCAACTTTTTCAGTTATGCAGTTCGAAAGAAATGATAAAATTCAATATTTCCCAAAAGATTTTTTACAATTATCTTCAGTAAATTTGACACAAATAAGATAAATAATTAATCTAATAAATTAACAAATACCAAGGAAAACTTGTATATGTGCCGTGCCAGATTAAAAAAAAACAAATGATGGAAATAACTAAAAAATAATAATAAAAAAGGCTAGTATAAAGCCTATACCTATATACTACTCACTATCACTACTGTTTTGTAGATCTTCTAAAATACTCTCTACATTAATAAATTCTAAGTCTTCTGGTTTTGATGGCAAATGCAGAAGCTCTTTAGCTTTTGTTGAGAGAACCATAACATGTTTTTTTGTCATGCGTGATCTAAGACTTGTGATCTTTGGATCAGATGACAAAAGGAGATTATGTAAGATGTCCTCATTCGAAGATATCCTACTAATTTTTCGGGAATGATTTTCCCTATATTTTCGGAAGTCTTTGTTCCGTGCTTCTGCGGCTTCTTCCGACAGCTTTCGAATGGGTATAGCCCCAAAATGTTTAATTATGTCAGCCCCATGAACTAATAATTTATGTACACTGGAAGGCATATAATACCACGGATATAAATCAACATATAGTTTTGCGGTTTCGGTAGAAAATAAAGCGAATTTAGTAATATCAACACGCTCTCCAGACGCAATGGTTTGTAGAATGATAAAAAAATTCTCTATCAACTGCTCATTAATGCCAGTGATACGTGCTGTCATGGCTGTATTTTTAAAAAATCTTCGAGCCGTATTACCATCATTAGTGGTGCCTGCTCCTTGCTTCACTATATCAATTAGCAAGCCACATTCTTCTTTAAATTCTTGTTGAATTGCAGACTTTCTGGTCTTCATTTTCTCTTTATCGTCACCCCTGCAGTTCCATTTCTTAATCTCCAAACGGTAAGCTATGTGGAGTAGGCACTCCATGCATCTTATCCACGCATGCAATGATGACAATCCATACTGGTACATTTCTTCATTCTTAGATCGCAGTTTGTGGGATTCCAAATTATTCATTTCTGTTGGTTTCGCTTTGCAAATGTCACAAACTGCTGTTGAAGTCTCAGAAAAGTATGAAGTTATTTTGCCGTCAATCATTGTCATCATTAATTCGTGGGCAATTTTCACTTTCCTAAATATAGATGGCTGGAGTGCCTCGATTTCTCCTGATATACCGGCTTTTATAGCTGCTACAGTAATTTGTGTTTCTTTTGTGAACGTAAACATAATGGGACGACAGTAAAATGTGGATGAACTTCGATCGTTTTCCCATAAAACCGTTCCATCATCATGTTGTAGTCTTATTGGAACAAGACTTGCCATAAATATACTGGAATCGTCCACGCCTACTTCAGAGATCTGCTTATAATTGCTTTGCCCCGAGGATCCATCAAAGCCCCATTTGCTGATAAGCTTCAGGTCAGTTGCAGAATCTAAATCGAACTCAATTGTATCCAAAAGCCTTGAGGCTGTCAAGTTGAGCAGAGCTTGCAATTTAACTGATGCCGTGCAATCACTAAATGTCATATCCTCCTTTCTTGGGTAACATTTCAATTTTGCTTCTTTTAATTTATAATAAGAAGGATACAATTGAAAGCCTTTTTCGCTTGCTGATTCTCTTAGGTTTATATATTGTGCCTTCGACAAATTTAGGGAAACAAGTAGCGCCAACGCTTTATCAGCAGTGTATGGAACATATTTTTTTGCATTCAAGCAATTATTCACTTTTGTTATATCTTCTGGATTTTTAAGTAAATGGTTTATTATATTAGCGATGGCTTCTTGTCCATTACATTTCAGTGTATTTGATGTAGCTGCAATTAATTCTTCCTGAGACAAATTATTTTGAATTTGGTCTACTCGTCTTCGTTTTTGTCTGTTGGACAAATCATCGAATGATTTTCTGGGACAAATCAAAGCTGTAGAAGCTTTCGATGTGGATGGAGACAGATTCTCAAGACTTAAGTCCTCTTCATGTCTTTCGTGTTCTTCATGTACTTCATGTTCTTCGTGTCTTTCGTTTAATTTTAGTCCTTTAGGCCAAATTATTTCACTTTCTAGCCAATCACCATTTTTTTTAATAAAGTTAGAAAATATACGATTGCATTTTTGCCATCTAGCTGTTATAGAAGAACAGAATTTTACACAAAACTTTTGAAGCACTACACTATTTTCTTCAGTTACGTTTATTTTCTGTTGCAGAAAATCAGAAAGTTTTTTGCTATCTGATAGAGATCCAAGCTGGTCTCTTAAAACAACAAACATATCGAGATTAGTAACTAGACCCTCCATGATACCGAAACAAGGATTCAAAATAAAATGGTATGGATCGTAGCACGGATAAATGTACATTAAGAACGAATTCAAAATATAAGTCATTTTATACCCTGGGCAATAAACAAATTTTATTGCCCTAGATGCTCTCATTAATGATAGAACTAAGTAAAAGGACAAAACATGTTTACAATCGATATCACGAGAATGTTTGTTTTGTTTTAGTTAATTAAAGACAATAAACAAACAGTAGTTGTAAAACAATTAACTAAATGCACCTGTAATCTCCAGATGTCATCAGTGTTAATGACTGAAAGTAATCCTTTGCCATCTGGTGGTCCATTTGCATTTATGATTTATTACTGTGTTTACGTTAATTGTGTAACCACATGTTTTGGGTACAACAACCAATTATGCCAATAAATATTTACTTATTTACTTCTATTGTGTTATTCTATTAGATTTTTATATAATAGTTTGTATATCCACAATGTTTTTGTCTTACTATCTTGTGGTTAAATTGACTTAAAATGTCAATTACAAAATTAGAAATAGTACTATTTTTACCATTTTTCCGATCCCTATAACTGGAAAAGTTGCAAGTCAATGCAGACATTCGAAATGTACAAGTAAAGTAGAACTGGCCAGGATTCAGAAAAATAAGGTTTTAACGCAGGATCTAGCAGGACTTCGTAGAAATTTAGGTTTTTATAGTGCGTTCCATACATTAAAAACCTAAAATAATTTTTTATGCCGAAATTATAGGGTTAAGCAAAAAAATACAAAGAATGAATAGTGTAAGGAATGATAATATCAAAACGTTGGCGTGAAAAAAAATTGGAAAATCCGAAAAAAAATCCTATGTCACAAAAATAGCCGTTTCGACCCACCGTGCGCCGCGCCGTATCGCTCCAAATATATTTTGATACTTTCTCTTCTCAAACTTTGTACCACAATTTTTACCTATATATATTTAACTAAGTAGACTTAGTTTAGGGGCCTTTTATTCATGTTTTAGTGTAAAGTTAAGTAATGTTTTTTCACTGGAAAATTGATTAAAAAACGACCTCACGATTAATGACTAAATTACTGGCATTAAAATAATGAAATATTGCGAACGTTGAAAGGAGGAAATAAAATCAAATCGTAATTCTATCGAAAATCAATTAATTCGAACAATGATCTTGAAACACTCATTCACGCATGATCATTTATCAAAAATCAAACACGAAGTAGGTGTAGTTTTGCTGTTGCAAGAATCTATACCTCCCCTCTCCCCTTCAAACATTTTCCGAGGCAGATGATACCGACAACATATTTACGAGTTTCACTGTTTAATCACCACTATTAAACTAATTCATGCGATCTATGTTAAGCAAAAAAAAAACAAAAATTTATTACGTACATCTTTAAAAACCCGCTAAAGCCTGATCATCCGCTCGTCATATTCCCTGTCTCCAATCATACAATGTTATCTCGACAAACAAATGTATGTAAATATTAACTTATAGATAAGAATCATTGCGTAAACCCGCCACGTTCAGTTGGCTGTCACTGATTTTATCGCCGTGCAAACACTTACTGCCAGCGTCGCGGTCATCGATGTTTATTTTAAAATATGTTTACTGTTTACTTACAGGTTGGTCAATGCGATAATATGTGAATTTTTGTTCATTATTTTATGGAATTATCATTAATGTGCTAAAGTTTATACGAATGTTACGTGTTATAATATTAATTTTACGGGCTTCATCGCGGTTTTGGTTTGTTATTTGCGAATGATTATGACCATGAAGGCGGAAAAGTGTCAAAATGTCGAAAAAAATCGTAAAATTAGTTTAATTCAATCTATACATATAATAAATTTGTATCCGATCGATGTCTGTACATGGAAGATAAATGA
Organism: Deilephila elpenor; assembly: GCA_949752805.1. Classification (NCBI taxonomy): domain Eukaryota; kingdom Metazoa; phylum Arthropoda; class Insecta; order Lepidoptera; family Sphingidae; genus Deilephila; species Deilephila elpenor. The sequence goes on from OX457110.1 coordinate 3,142,908, forward strand.
GAAAAACTAATATGGGGTACTGTACTTACGTAATAGAACCCAAAACAATGTTTTTTAGAATTTTTGTCTGTTTGTCTGTGCGGTTGTGCGCGATGAACTCGGAAACGGGTTAATGGACCTTGATGAAATTTAGGAACTTTAAAATTTTGGAGGTAGTTCACACCCTGGATTAACATGTAGGCTGCTTTTTCCGAGCCTGTCCGAAAAATTTAGTGTTCCCGTGGGATGAGGAAGAAATTCCTATATATTTCTTACTTTTTTACTCAAGGGAATAGGATAGGACTGGGTTATATGCCTTGAGTGAGAGTGAGACGGGACGGGCGGGATATAAGGGGACGGGACGGGATGGGATTGGAAATTCCAAGTAAAGTTAATTTGCAATAAAGCTAATCGCGCAGACGAAGTTTGCGGGCAAAATCTAGTGTTAATTTGTATATTCGTAACTCCTTTATTTTTTCTTTAATGAAAAATAATGAATACTGTAAGTCATATGTAGGTTAAGAAGATAATACATGCCGTAGATTGTAATAATGTTGCAGACATATTTGCGCTGTTATTTGAATACAGTATACGTTTAAGTCTTATTTTTTGGTCGTAAAAATGAAGTATAGTTATTTTACATTAAGAACCCGAGGTTTTTAGTTCTTTCCTTGACATCCAGAAATACGAATTTTCCACTTTATGAATTTCTGTAACGTTTACGAGTTCCTCGATTACGATCTTTATTTCTTCCAACGAAATTGCTAGAAGCTAAGACGCCAAATGTTCTTGCAACACGCAACAGTCCGCGATTAATTATTACATCCATCGTAATTTTTACGGAGCATATTTATTAACGTAAAGGTATGTTACGAATGGGTTTCTTGTATTGTAGACTATATCAAAATACATTTATTTAGCGACAGTAATAGCAAAGAGCAATTCATTTTATGTCAGCTTTTTAATACATAAGTTTAATTATGAAGACTCGTGTGACTTTTTAGGGCTGGATTTGTTCTCGGTATGATGTTCAACGCGCCTCCTTTCACATTTGAGATGAAAATAAGCTCTGCGAAATATGGGTAACACTAGTCACAATTATGCCTACATTCTCACACATACTGGTGTGATTTTAAGCGAGAGAACTAGAATACACATGTTGTATTAATACGTATGTCACTTCTAAAATATAAAGTATTAAATATCCCGAAAATTCGTTCTGACACAAGCATTTATTCGAATGAATTTCGTGAACATGTTCTGTTTTAATCCCATACATTTCGGCTTTAATCCTATAAAGTAACGCATAGCGCTCGTATATTTGTAACATAAGAAAATCTTATTACGCGACGACAGCGCCCGAGCGTTGTAGCGGATTTCGTCAAAGCAAGTGGTTAGTATCAGTGTAGGTTCACCATGCGGCTTTTATTCCCGGACAACCTAACTAGAACATATCTGTTTTAAACTAGCGTGACAGTGACTACATTGCACCTTATGGAAAATAAAGACTGGTCCTGATACAGTATTGTAACGTCATACATTAATCTCTCGCCGATCGACAGAAAATATGCCGGCGTGGTTGTATTCGGATAAACATAGGATGAATGCGATACACTTGTCTCGGACTATATAGGGTTCTTTAACCCTGAATGCGGTAGTCACTATTTAAATGGAAACGAATTTTCCACCTTTATTGTTATTGTCTCCGGGAAAAACCCAGTGATTTTTGTAATGCAATTTTAAGAGTGCATATATAAATTTAATTATCTTAAGTGCACGTGAAATGCACACCGCAGAGCATGACTGAGGTTACACAGATAAAGTTGCTTGTTTTTTGATTGATAATAGAGTAATGTAAATTACTACAAAGTTGGGATTTTGAGTAAAGTTTATTGCAAATATTGGCTTATAAGCATTTAATTGCAATTTTTCAAAATAATTATGGATGTCGCGCTCTGTATTGACTGTTTTTGTTTGGTTCTGAATTTAGTACCACTATTATGATTCGTCTCATCACTATATTATTAATAAAATATTCAAGATATAAAACGAAAATAACAATATAAAATATATGTTTCTTAATTGTTTTTGTTCTCATCTGCCACTTGCATTGAGTAAATATATTATAAATAAGTTCAAAATAGAAATATTTGAGAAATATTTGTTTATATATACATAATGTGTTTTTATTTCTGTTCGATAAGCCATAGTTACGTTTTATTACATTAATTATTTAACAATGTATGGTCTAATTTACAGCAAAAAAAATATAAAATTGCGGTCAACGGATATTATAGTCAAATCAATACACTACTATGTCAGTACTGGCCGTGGAAGGGTTGAATTTATGGGGTCCCTACAACAGTAGCACAACGCGCGGGTGTGATTCTACTGATTCTCTAAGAATAGATTTTCCTTTGACGACTTTCTTTGTAATATGAATGTTGAAACGTAAGGTATGTTTCATGCCCGAGTGAAACGTCTTTGTTGTAATTTCGCTTTAAAGAATAATATTCGTACGAATAAATATTTTCTTCGTTTCGCGTAATCGGCTTTCAAAGAATTTATAATAGCGACCAGTTTTTTGTAAATATATAGAATAAATGTTGAATTATTTCATTGGGATATTTTTGTCTGAGATTCATTTGATGAAATAAGATTTTAATCATTTTTATAACTTGAAATGTTGTGTTCTACATTATTTTTTAAATATTTATTTTATTCTTTTTTGTACACCAAATGAATCTTAACAACTAAACGAATATTTAATATTAAAGTACAAATGGCGGTCGTATCGCTCGAGGCAATCTCTTACCGACTACCATGAGAATTGACTTAAGATAAAGAAAAAAGAGAGGGCAGTCTTAAGTGTACTTGTAGAATAAAGCTTAATATTATAAATTACATTTATATACATTGTCACACAGAACACCTCTTTATTTTCCAAATTTTCGCAATAATACAAATTTATTCCAGCCTACAATATAGTAACCGATTAAAACAGCCATAAAGCTGGCCCGCAAATCGGTACAAAGCAAAACATTAACTTGTCAGTTTGCGAGATCCGGCGAGATCGGAACTATTTCACTTCCATTTTCCAGAGTCTTTGCTTAGCACTATGTTCTTGTTTTTATATCTTCGCACCGAGAGCCATGGCTCACGATTCATTAAGTTAGCGAAATGTTAAACATTGTAGCTGGGAAACGAGATAAAGGTATAATAAAGTGTTGTCCAGACTTAATATTGCGGTGGTAACTGGCTTTTGCTAATATTTATTTTAAATCGTTGTGAAGTGACTTCACTATAATTTACCACAACTGCAATGTTAAATGAAGTATGGACTTAATTGTACTTTTTTATTGAGCCGTAAAGTTGGTGGTTGAGCTGAATTAGCTATTAGGGCATTTTCTAATTTTAATAGTCATATTTAATTTAATTTTGGCTCTGTAGCAAAGAGTACTTTAACGGCCGTAATCGTAGACAGTTCAAAAACCTATTTTAGTTATCGAATGTTTTGTCTCTTCACTCAAACTGAATTCTGTAGTCATTGGAAAGGGACAAAACATTCGATAACTGAAATCGGTTTTAAAATTGTCTTGAATAGCTAGACCGGCAATTGAAAAATCACTTCTCAGCATTCGACACCATTTCTTACAAGATATACAGGGTATATCAAGACCGCCACCGAAAACGAAGCCAGGTGGTAGTATTAGTGACTTCAGACACAATGCAACTAAAAATTTCGAATTTTTTACTTATCGTCGTATTTGGTTGATAAATACATATTTTTTCCAAAACAATGATGTGCACCTTTTTATTTTTAAACACACAATGGTACGTAAGGCTTTAAATTACTATTTTCACAAAAACTAAGGATTTACTACCTAAAATCGATGATTTTTTAAAATTGCAAAAAAATCTCTGTCGCTTTTTTTGCGAAAATTTTTGTTGCATTGTGTCTATAACCGCTAAAACTATCACCCGGCTTCGTTTTCGGTCGCGGTCTTGATATACCCAGTATGACGTATTAAAGGCCTTAGAAATTTTGCAGATCCTTGCAATAGATCGATGCGGGACTACTTGCAGTAGATATATACTAAGCAGTTGATTTCCAGTGCTTGTGAACGTAGATGTTGATGACGAATATGCTAGTCTGATAAATTCTTGTCATACTATCTAAACTAGTGTATATTGAACGAAATGTACCCCGAATCAGCGTGATGTAAAGTAATTAACGCTCTAGAACATTACGCCAATTGTTCAGACTGTTGTCATAATATAATTTAATTGAACTCTCCTGTGCAGATTATTAAGAGCGTATGTAACGCGTTCCTTGCGCTATTTAGCTCAAAAACAGTACTTTTGGAACCAGTTTGTATCAAAACATTACTTAAAAGTCAGAAGAAAAATTAATTAGTAATATCTTCAGCAAATGTTGTCGTTTATTTAGGTGGAAAACATTATAAACGTATCGAAGATACAATGATCGTAAATATTAAAAAGTTGCATCGTGTAAACATTGTCAGAACGATAATCTTCATCAAAATCATACGTTGCTTAAAAATAAATTATTATTACCTAAACAATTGTGTTTGACTGTTGTGGCAATAAAATATATAAAATGTGTTGGATATGATAGCTTATTAGCAAACAATAATTAAAGATACTTTTTAAATTGCATTAAGATAAATTGTAAATAGGTATATTGTTTTTCTAAAATAGGTTCGCGATTTTTATTAAAAAACGTAATACGTTTTAAAAATTGTATCGTCACTGATTAATGTGTGTATTGATAGTCAATCATCACGCACTTTAACGGTGAAGGAAAACATCGTGAGGAAACCTGCATACCGTAGCGATTTTAAAGAATTTCTACGGTATGCAAGTCCGCCAACCCGCACTAGGCCAGCGTGGTGGACTATATGGCCTAACCACTCTCAATCGATTCTCTCGATTGTAGAGTAGGCCCGTGCCCTGCAGTGGGACGTATATGGGCTGATATAGATATAGAAGAGATTAAATGTCACGTGACCTACCGTTATCGTGCTACAATATTTAGTAATAAAGAAATACATATTCATTCGTTTTAAATAACGCTTTGAAAATAGGTATATAAATAATTACGAGAGGCATAGAATAACCATATCTAGATTCTGAAACACTGCAGAAAATAGTAAAGTAGCCAATTGTCTCACTTCCTGGCCATTATTCATTCTCTATCAATATTCAAAGCGATAAACGTCAAATCAAAGTGTAAACAGAGCGAGGTATTCCCCAAATGATATAATGGTTACGTTTCGACGGCGCCACATGCTCAGTAAATATAAATATAATGTAAGCAATCGCCAGCCTTGTTCGTTTATCAGCACTTGTTTGATGTTTGTTAAAACTTTTATCGCTTGTTACGCTTTACATCTGTCAAGGTTCTCGACGAAAGTGTATTTGTAAACTTCGATAAGTGTTTAAGATTTTTTTAAAGGTTAGCTGGTGAGTCATAGGTCAATGTATTCCACGACTCTTACTTATTATAGCAGTTTTTAATTAATTTAATGGCGAAGGAATATCGCGAAGAAAATATAGGTATGACAGAATTGTTAAATAAAATTTCTGTTATTAATTTAAGTCTATCAATCCATACTTGGCCAGCTTGTCAAGGTACTAACACCGAAACCCGCATTAGCAAAGGCCCATACCCCGTATTGAGTCGTATATACAGGGTATATCAAGACTGCCACCTAAAACGAAGCCGGGTGGTAGTTTTAGTGGTTACAGACACAATGCAAATAAAAATTTCGCAAAATAAGCGACATATTTTTTTTTTGCAATTTTTTGAAAATTATTGTTTTTGAGTAGTAAATACCTAGTTATTGCGAAAATAGTGATTTAAACCCTATCGTACCATTGCGTCTTAAAAAATAAAAAGGTGTACATCATTATTTTAGGAGACGATAAGTAAAAAATTACCAAAAAAAAGTTGACGATTTTTTTTGCGAAATTTTTCATTGCATTGTGTCTGAAGTCACTAATACTACCACCTGGCTTCGTTTTCGGTCGCGGTCTTGATATACCCTGTAGGTACACCCGATTTCTGTAGGCAGAGAAGGACACTTTACAACTCTGTAAAAAAAGGAATCCAACACACCATGTCGGATTTGAGTTCTGATTTCTGAACCCGCTTCGCGCGTCTAAAACTTCTACCTTTTTTAGGTGCGGTGTTAAAAGCGCCAACTTTGCTAACTTTACCAAAGTCGCCAATGGCTGCCCATTTTCCGATTTTTACGTCAGTTTTCCGTGCTGTATGGAGTATTTTAAATTCTGGACTGAGAATTATTTTTATTATTGTGTTGGGTTTATTCATATTGGTGACTCACGTTTTATTATTGCTTTTGATGTTGGTTTCAGCGGCCCCGAATTAAGTTTTATCAATGAATTACGTAATGTTTACCAACCAGCGTGTTTTGATTTATTTTTATGAATCAGGAGGCAAACGGCCGGGCTGGTTTTATTTTGTTACAGTATTAAAAAAACACTAGACTGAGCGCATTTCATTCCTTTGCCATTGATATTCATGGAAGAATAGAATATAAATTGAAAAAAAAGACTACAATGATGATTGAGTTTGCCAATGCCGCGGGCTCGATCTGTGCACCGAGACAAATGTGTGATCCACAAATATTTGTTCAGGTCTCGGTGTTGCTAACCTTTAGTCTCTCGTTGTTGCTTTTATCCCCGAACATGATTTGTGTCATAATATGGGGTCAACACTGTGTGTTCGACTGGTTGGTGCATTACCAATTTACTTGTGCCCAACAATAAATAAATAAATACACCCGACAGTCACATACATAGTCCTGACCTAACATTAAGATCAATTAAGTCTTGTGTTGCTGGTATCAGAACTACGAGACTTTTCGGTCTAACAAACACCCAGACCCGAAAGAAATATTTGTGGGCCGCATAAACATTTATCTGGGTGCGGGGATCGAACCCGCGGCCTCTCGTTTCACAGCCGGCGTCTAACCAACTGCGGAACGAAGGCTGAATAACCCCAGATATGTGTGAAAATCCATCTCTTAGGCGATATTTGGGACGTCACATAGTAGATGTTACGTGTTTTTTATTTTCACTTGGGCACGTTTTCTGTTTAATGACACGTACTGTGCATCACTGATAGAATAGTAAACATCTTTATTACTAAACTATTAGTTATTTCCATTAATAGGTAATGCCTCGGCGCGGTGGCGTAGTTGTATTACGGTACGGTTACAAAGCTGAGGTCTCGGGTTCGAGTCCCGGTTCGGGCAGTGATATTGGATATTTCAATACATTAATTATAATCAGTCCGAATTTGTGCCCGATATGGCAATAGGCTCGCCCCCTATCACATCGTGGGACGTAACTTACAAGGCGAAATGTGGGCGTCCTGCTGGCACCTCTGCCTACCCCTTCGGGGATAAAGGCATGAGTTTATGTATGTATGTATGTAATAGGTACTAAAATGGTGTGATCACTCACCATACCTCAATATAAACTGGGACATTCCAATATCGTTTATTAACTTAGCGAGGTTGCTTTTGTATTTTCTTAGGAGCAATTAAAATCTGTCCAGATGGAGTAAATATAAACTTGCAACGATATAATTGACTGCATCGGTGACGTAGTTGTATTACGGTACGGGTACAAAGCTGAGGTCTCGGGTTCGAGTCCCTGGTCGGGCAAAGTGTTATTGGATTTGTGCCCGATATGGCGATAGGCTCGCCCCCTATCACATCGTGGGACGGAACATACAAGGCGAAATGTGGGTGTCCTGGTGGCGCCTCTGCTTACCCCTTCGGGGATAGAGGCGTGAGTTTATGTATGTATGTATGTATATAATTATCATCAGACCATACTTTTGGATTCACGTTAATGGCAGACCGTACCCTTAAATGTTGTTAATGTATCTAAATTATACTATAAAGAAGAACCGGATCCCAACAATTACCATTCTCCGAAATCTATGGTTCAAATTATTTACGGCATTAACATGAGTTACGCTATAAAGGTTCGATAGATTACTTATTAATCGCTTTAATTTCCTCTTTTATCTCCGGTTGTTACAGATGTCTCCTATTCAATTTGCATAAATTTTGGCCATCGAATGTTCCTTTGTTACCGCTCGCTCGAGTAAACATAATTCTGTCGATAGCGACCCTCTTTGTAAGGCAAAATTACATCTTAAAGCCTTAAGGCCAATTGTTTGAAGTTTTATTAGTTTTCTTTTAATTATGATGCGATTGGAGTTATTGGTAATAGCGATCAGATGTCTTAGCGTCTCGTTGTAATACTTTGAAATTTTGTAACGTTCATCGTGTGGGTGTTAATTTGACTGGACGAAGAGAAAAAAGGAGCGTAATTATGCTTTCGTCAATTCTATTTATACCCAGAATGACGTGACATGGGTAGATACTAGGTAACCATGTCTTATTAGAAATGTGAAGGGAAAACTTTGCGAGTATAAGACAAGAGATCTTTTTGACCGTGGCAACACGTATTAATTATCATCATTAATCTGTACGTATTTAATTATCATCTACAAAATGCCCTTCTAAATGTAATACCTACTTCTAAAAACTTGTATCCATTTAATAATATTTTCAAAGATTAATTCTGTAAAGGCAATTCAGTATCTACTAATTCCGCAGCAGTGTTAAAACCATAACTTATCGAGTAGTCATGAACATTAATAATGAGAAATTGTGATGTTGAACAAACTTCTCGTCTTCAGCCACGTTATAACATTTTAAATATCTTCAGTAAAAGAACATTCGTGTTCTTTTTCTTTTGAAGTTTGTCAGCGCAACTTGTCGTGGCTCCGAGAATATTTTCAAAAGTTGTGCGCGGTTGCAAACTCATTTTAACTAAGTACTTTCAAGTTTACCCTTTACCCAATTTTTTTACGTAAATGCGGAAGGGATAGTCACTAATATTTTATAAAAAAGTACACATATTTTATAGCCCGTTGTTTAATAATGAATCTTCCATACCGGCATATAACGCATTATTGAACTACAATTTTTCGAAAGTATGATTTATATAGTATATTTAGCATACAATTTCTCCAATAAACAAAGTGGATGACTTGTTAAGCAAAGACTGGCTCAATCCGCAGTTGATATACATTAATTTCTCAAACTTCAGCAATAAAATAGTTTAATCTGACTTCATACGTTTCAAGATAAGACTAACAAATACAATAATCCACTGTTTAGAGCTGTAACATTAAGCACACATTTACGGCCTTGTTCATAACAGATTTAAAACCTATTTTAGTTATCGAATGTTTTGTCCCTTTCGAACGACTTTAGAATTCAGTTTGAGGGAAGAAGACAAAACATTCGATAGCTAAAATATGTTTTAAATCTGTATGAATAAGGGCGTTACAATTTACATCCTTCACGATGTAAATATGACATAGGTGGATACTACTCATATAACTTACAGTGAATACAGCCAAGACTATTAATTTGAAGATAAAACTAAACAATGGACTATACAAAACAAAGAAATAAAAATACAGACTAGGTAACAAACATTGGTATTTACAATGTCTTTGCTATTATCATTGGTTTGTCCTTAGTAACGTATTAATAAATGTTAAGTTGCGGGGATTTTCTCATATTGCTTCTAAAACGTGACAATGTACCTAAGTATTAATTGCAATCTAAATAGAATTATATCAACGAAAGATTAGGTCTCACGGGACGACACAATTATCCAAGACTGCCGAAAATCAGATGCCGGATGCCCAATAAACCTTTCTTCTTCTATCTCTTTTCCTTTTCGATGTCCTTATGATTTGATGGGCCGGCAACAGATCTATGATCCCAGCGTTGTGGCTGTTCCTGTTTGCTCGTTTGCCGGTCCTATTGTGTAAAAACAATGCTGATTTACACAGCGAATCCCAAACGCTACACACTTGTATGGGTAACTATATCGTCCTACGAGCTACCAGCTACTGGAATTCAGGCAAACATAACGATAAAAACTAGTGAACATAAAAAAAATGTTCGGAATTATTTTATTATTATACTAAAAGAATTCCCATTTTATATAGGAATACATACGAAAAGTGGCATTTGGTAGATGGTATCAGGACACACAAACTTTTGTCTCTAAACGCTCAAAAACTACATATACAAAGGAACGTGACATGTCATGAATTGTCGAAGTGTGAGTTGCGACTAACCGTCTAAAACTCTTGTAACTTAACCTAACCCACTAAAGACTATTCAGCAGCTTTGAGAGCGCTTCTCGAGCTATTTTTCACGTTGAACGACGCTTACGAGTCCAATTTCCTATTCGCGAGCCTCTTTCATTTGTACAATGGACGGTTTAGAGGCAGGAAGTGTCCTGGCCTATTAGTGTTTTGACACGAGATTTTTTTGTTCCACTTTCTTTGGTGTTATTGGAGTGCTTTCAGGCTTGTCACAATTTTGCTTTTAAGCTCATAACGTTGAAAGGTTTTGAGTGTGAAGCACGTATGTGATAAACACAAGCAGTATTTATCTAAATGAATATTGTTCTGTGAACGTGACACATATTTTTAAGTAAGATTGTTATTGTGTCGTTAGTTTTTACATATGTATATTTATTTGTTACTTATCAATTTATAGTCTTTTTAACCGACTTCAAGAGGAGGTTATTTGTTGTTTTAGATAATTTGTTCGCGATAGATCGCTTCTACATTGTAAATGAGTTTACAAATATAAATTTCGATTGCAACATCAAAAACCGCAACAAAATACCTCGAACCTTTAAGTTTAGCATCGTCATTTGAATAATTGTGTATAAATGAATTCAATAAATCTAATATTTATACAGAAGAATTCTTCAGAAGAAAAAGCCTTATGGAAACTTGATGGCTTTTCATAAATATTTTATTAATATTCCATTGAATCGATATTGTAATAGTACTATTAGTTGTCATCGATGCATAAACTATGAGGATAAAGTATGAAGACTATATCGATTTTTACTATTATCGCGACTCGATTGAAGTGTAGTTCAATATACCAGGAATTGCAATCTCTAAGTGCGCGTAATGCGTTGTATCACTTACGGCATTATTTATAGATCGTAATTAATGAGTAGTGCTGTTAATTGTTAAAAAATATAACTGCCTCGGTGGCGTAGTTGTATAACGGTACGGTTACAAAGCTGAGCTCTCGGGTTCGAGTGCCGGGTCGGGCAAAGTGATATTGGAATCTTCTTTTCATTATCAGTCGAGTCAGGAATTTGTGCCCGATATGGCGATAGGCTCGCCCCCTATCACGTCGTGGGACGGAACATACAAGGCGAAATGTGGGTGTCCAGGTGGCGCCTCTGACTACCCCTTCGGGGATAAAGGCGTGAGTTTATGTATGTAATGTAAAAAATATACTACATATAAATTACGTGTCACTTGTCAGGTAAGTAAAAGATAATAAAAACTATATTTCATAAATACATGCCATAAAAATAATATTCATTTTCATAAGTATTCAATTTTATTTTATTACATCTTTGATATCTAATATTGCATTATTTGTCATTTTCGAACATAAATAATGGAATACTTTACATACCAAAATAATACAATTTATTGAAGAATTTCAATGGATGTAAAATACGAAAATATGTATGTCATAAAACACAAATATTTTATTTGCCTCACATGCGTTTGTGGCATTACAAACTAGACTGACGACACTGGCAGCTAATACCTATAAACCATAGACTATAAACGAACGTACTTGTTTGAAAAAAGAACGCTTTGCATTCAACCTACATAGTAAGCTTAGAAAAAAAATGGCGGCTTAAAATTCCATGCATAGAGAGGCCGAAATATAAATTTGCGTTTGCAGCGACCCGGGATTAATCAAAGGTCGATGGTGACCCTGTTGGAATCACGGCGCCAGGAATTCCGAATGAAATGCGATCGAAGGCATTTCTAGTGGAACGCGGTGCGATAGCTGGCGGCTGCTAATTTTAACTAACTTCCACTGGCGAATGGCTTTTGGTGTTCATTATTTGTTTTAAAGTTATGGATTCTGTATCTTTGCAAAGAGATTTTAATTGTTTCCATTCATTGATTCTCTGAAGAGCGGTTAAATAACGAGATCTCTCTTCAGTTATTTAACAGTCTCTTTCAGTGTATGCTTTAAAGTTTAGAACAAAAGTATTGCTGTCAAAAAGCCACGCCTCGTATTAGTAAAAAGAAAAGACAAAATGAACATTTGTTTTCCTCTTTTTCTATGATCTGTTCAATATTTTATATCAGGTCGATATACAATAATATTGCTTCATTAGTGCTTGAGCTAATTCTTCTTAACTCCTGCTAAGTAGGAACCTAATTTAACGTAGTTAAGTTGTACCAATGAGAAAGTCACTATCAATAATTCAGATTAATATATTATAGTTAAATATGATATTGCATCTAATTCTCTAAGTGGGAAACTACAAAAGATTTTAGGGTTCAAAACACATAACCCTAATGAAATATTGTACTTGTACGGCCTTATACGTAGACAGTTTCAAACCTATTTAGTTAACAAATGTTTTGTCCCTTTCGAATGACCTTTTAATTCAACTTGAGCGAAGAAAACAAAACATGTGATAACTAAAGTAGGTTTTAAAACTGTCTGTGAATAAGGCCGGTAGAGTTTACAATAATCATACAAAGTTCCAGGAAGTCATTATATTCAGGTTACTTTCAATAGGTGAATAGAAATCCTTAGAGTAGACCTAATATCAGCTAAGGACTTTCTGTGGCTCTTGTCTTCTCGCATATTGGTCCACGTATCGAGTCATATGTTAGACGTATTGTTCATCCATAATGATCATAATTGCATGCGTTTGTGAGACAAAGCGGCGTCTTAATCTCACGACATTATTATGATCTGAATTACGTTCGGTGTTGTGCAATGCATTGTCTTGTTTGAGAGGTGGGAACGCGGAAAATTATGTCATCGCAGTTGAGATATCATTTTAGTAAGAAGACGCGTATGCTTTTAGAGATGTACAATACGTTTGAGGGCCGAAGTATGTGGATTATTGTAATACAAATTACTTAGATTTTCCTTCATCAAAACAAACGCCAACAACATTACAGTCCAGAATACATTAGTCAATTAAATAAAAAACCTTCAGTAAGCAGTAGGTAATGAAATAAGCTGTAAACTAGTAGCAATTTTATGCACACAACCGTTTACATCGAGTCAGTGAAATTTCAACAAGTGAAACTAAAAAGTTTTACGTTAACTCCTTTTGAAAACGTTTCGAATGCTGGAGTGCTTGACTGTTCGAAATAACTTGTAAAGTACATATAATTTATATGTATTTATATTACTGTTTTGGTTAAAGCTGAACTTACTATTTTTGATTTTCGAGAGCATCAGGTGCTTAAATGTAAATGCTTTTGACAGCCTCCGTAGCGCAGTTGGTTAGACGCCGGTTGTGAAACGAGAGGCCGCGGTTTCGATCCCCGCACCGAGACAAATGTTTGTGAGGCCCACAAATATTTGTCTCGGGTCTGGGTGTTTGTGAGACCGAAAAGTCTCTCGTAGTTTCTGATACCTGCGACACAAGACATAATTGATCTTAATGTGGGGTCAGGACTATGTATGTGACTGTTGTGTGTATTTTTATTTATTTATAAAATGCGGATGCAGCAAACATTAAAGATTGGAGCAGTTACCTGATAAAATGGGACAAAACAACGTAGGAAACATATTTGAATTATTTCCGTTTCTTTTGTTCTTAATATTTGTGTGGTGTACAAAAAAAAAATACACAAATACCACACAGTTTCGTCTCCACAGTAAAATGCGAGTCTTGTGCATTAAGTATCGAATACTTTCTCTGCCTTTTCAATCGCAGGAGGTCGAAGACTATTGAACACCCTCTTCCAAGTATTATCACTAGTTACCTGATGGAAATGACCTTCATCCAGCGACTTGCTGTATCCTGTGTTAAGTCGTCTGATCTTCATCCCATCGCCTTCATGATAAATATTCTTGTCACAATATTTATAAAAACTCTGTAGCTATTTACACCCCTTAAAGATGCGAGGTAACGCCGCAGGGGAGATAATATTTTGATATGGGTTAATGATATTGAAATGTGCTCTCGACAATATTTTTTTCAAGTGACATATTTCGTTGAGTTGTGACTTACTATATGACTATTCTATACATTATTTTGGCTCCTATACACTCAGCTGTATAATATGGAGAAAATATATGAAATAATTTGTATTTCATATAGATTAATAAAGTTGTGTAGTTTTGCAAGTGCCTTGAAAAATTCAACTCTGGAGGCAATATTAGTGTGGATTATAAAAAAATAAATAAAATCTTATAACAAATTACCACCCGGTATTACAGAACACACGATTTTGTTTCTTATTCTTCGTGTTTTGCACTGCACTTCACGTACAATTAGGTGCATTGTACAGTGGGGCTCGACCCCACCAAGAAAAATATTGGCGTTATCTGGTATTTATTTCGCGTCTGAGTGTTTCTGAGACCGATAAGTCTCGTTGATACTAACGACACGAGACTTGATATTAGTGTGGGCTCTATGTATGTGACTGTTGGGTGTATTTAAACAATCATGCATTGTACCTACAATCAGGCGTAATCATATATGTATAAATCCATTCATAAAAAATGTTTGCGTAGGCTCCTTAGCACTCGAATTTATTTTGTGTGTAAGCCGATACAAATTGTGTTGGTTTTGATAAGATAAACGTAAGTGGCCAAATACATTAGGGTAATAACATTTCGAACTTTTTGTATTCTGTGTAAATATAATAAAATATGATAGGTTCATTTTATTTGTTTAGGGTTGAATAGTTATAGATGTGAACGTAACAAGGCAACAAAATATGGGAAATATTTTTTATACTGGTGAGATTAAGTGTCTATAATGCATATTATGATGGTTAGGAAAATATAATTGACTACTTGACTATTTTCTAAAAATGTTTTACTTGTAATCAACAGATGAAAAATCGCGACCTTATCTTAGAACAATAAAATATTTACAATGTATCTTAATGTAAACAAAATATCTATAATTATAGTTTGCTTATAAGCTATCGTATCCACCACATCTTACGTTTTATTGCCACAACAGTCAAATACTCAATTAAAGAAGAGTATTCATATGAAGTGGACATTATGTCGCCTATACCGAAGCTAAGTATGCCCAAATTCAGCATAAATTTAAATTTTCTTAACTTTGGTGTGATTTTTAGGTATTTAATAAATGGTAACAAGTAAAGAAATTTGGTTAACTAAATTTTCCGACGCTTTGAGGCTGTCAAAGAGGCAACATTTAATACATTTATAAACATTAGGAACTGTCTGTGATAGATTAATTATTTAATTACCAGATTAAAATACCTTGTTTGTAGTAATTGCGTAAATGTAGGACTAAGTTTAATACATGACACACTATTGGCAGGAAAACTATATTATGTTATCGCATCCGCTTCCAACCCACGCGTTGTATAAATGCACACCATTTTTGAATTCAAATGCATTTGCCACAGGTGCACTGCAGTTATTTTGTGGCGACGGCACAAAAAATAATAGATACTTAGAATAAGGATGAGATAATTCTCTTTTTAGAGAAACACATGACAACCTCCGAGGCGCAGTTGGTCAGACGCCGGCTGTAAAACGACAAATATTTGTGTCATCTACAGGTATTTGTTTCGGGTCTGGTTTTTTGTGAGACTGAAAAGTCTCTCGTAGTTTCTGATACCCACGACACAAGACTCGATCTTGGTGTGGAGTCAGGACTATGTATGTGATTTTTGGGTGTTTTTATTTATTTAGAGAAACACATGCAGTCACAAATTCTGTAAATATTTTCTAGTTTTAATGTCCTGTCCGTTTTTTTCTTTTTTTGAAGACTTTGTTTCTTTGGACCAACTTTCATAGCTGCTGCTAGGTATCAGATATTGTGTTCTAAAAGAAAATACTTTGTCTCTCTCAGCTCTTATTAGAGATGATATCTTTACCATAGTCACTGACTATTCCAACTAAACTTGAGTACAAAACTACAAATGTATAACATAAGGTACAATCCTAGTCCTTCCAGTTTAAAAACACAATCCGTATCAATTCTTGTATTTGACGTATACACCACGTATACATATAAAGTGCAAATAGCGGCTGTACAGCATGTTCCTCCGTATTTATACAACACCCTGTACAGCAATATATCGTCAGTCACGTATCTCATCAATGGATGCGATTTACAAACGTACGTACATAGGTACATGCGACAATCGGATCTGTTTTGCTGACTACATGCGTATCGTGGTGCGTCAATCGATCTGAATAGGGACGTGCTCGGCGTTTGTTACGAATCGAGTTGTAATCGATTTTAATATTCGAAATGTATTTGTTTGTAAATAAGTGTAGTACATAATGGATTCTTAGATTAACGCGAACGATTTTTAAAAATTAAACCAAATCACGATAAAATCCTTAAAAATAGTTTTATTTCAAAGTGCAGTACAGTTCGGATAGTGTATACAGCAGCGATAGATATCCGTTGGCATAATTATGCCGGCCTGCTTCGGAATGGGTATACACAGGATAGGGTTGCGACCTACTTGCGTGGGAGGGATTTTCCACCCTTGTGAATGGTGGGCGCTATCCGGAAGGTTAGGCAAATTCCGCCACAAGGAAATTTTCCATTTTTTTATAGAAAAATAAGTATTTTGGAACTAGAATTGAAATGCACTGAACTCTGGTAACTGCGTCTATACATATGTATCGTTACTTTAAGCTAGACTACTCACTCGAATTTAAAAATAATAAAATAAATATCCTAAAGGAAGCCCTATTCGCAAATCTGTTAGACATGTTATGTAACACACACACGTTCTACAAACGTGTGACGTCAACTCACCCCATCTCTAAACATTACCTGAAGAAATATTCAGAGTAATTTAAACTACTTCCTTTATGGCAGAAATCTTGAGCTGCAACTACCGGGTCGTGACGTGTTCACAGTGGCATTAGCACGCGCCGGTCCCGGGCAAATTGCGCCGTATTTGTCCCGGTGCCTCCGCAACAAATTGAACAATATTTCTCCTGGCAAATAAACACGTACGTTGCTTAAAGTAGCCCCTGGGTTTGTTTAGGCACCTCTGTTATCTAGCCGAATTATCTTAGGGCTTAGGAAAACAAGTTATGGTGCAATTGGGTTATCCGATTTAGCGGTTCTTGTTAAGCTTTTGACATGTTTATTGGTGGTTGTTGTAGGGTTGGCCCTTTTGTGGCAGTGGTGAAGGTTTAATACCAGATGTATCACCACTATGTTCAGGCCCAAAATTGGTTCTTGTGTTATGTTAGTGAATTTCATTGATGTAATTTAAAATGCGAATTTCAAAACTGATTTTACTTTTAAAATCATAGAGGTACAATACCATTTTTAAAACCCTTAAATTCACGTCTATTAGATTCTTACAAGCTCAGGAATACGTCGCTGTTTTTGTGTGTAGTTTGCCATATTCTCCCACGAGTCAACAGAATATATTTTCCATCTTAAGAATAGTCGCGCTCATTTTTTCCTAAGCAAATATCACCAAATAACTATTTGACGTGGAGGAAATAAGAGCAGCCCACTGTGGAATACGTAAAACATTTGTCTCGTATTTACAGAACAGGAACGTTCGCGCTGCATATTTGGACGTAGTAAACTTAATTTCCAACTTGACGAATAGGGCACGTGACTTGCTTACACCGTTTTTGTGTGGGGGAACTTAAATTGACATGCACTTAAGGTTTCAAAATAAAGATTATTGTTTTGAAGTTACGCGTGAAATTGAATCATTAGGAAAGGACTTAGAGAGATACGTTAGAGATGTGTCGTAAGTATGTGATTTTTCATCGCATTGTTCCAATTTTTTAAGGACATTTAAGAAGATTAATTGCGAGGTTCTAAGTTTTATTATGTTCCTTTCAAATATGTCATTTCGTTTCTGCAACACTTGATGAAGTACTGCTTGTATCAAAATGTGCTAGTGCTAAGAACCGTCTTACACGAAGTTCTGTTCCATTAACACCGGCTGGGAAGGTAGATTTTTGTGTTAATATTAAATCCATTATCAACCTTTTGGTCATTTGATTCTTTCACCAAAAGACTTTAATTAACGTCCATTTGAAAAACATTTGTGTCTCAACAAATACTAACTTTTGTTATTAAACTCGACGTTGTTGTGTCCCTCGGACTTTCCCTTAATAAACTTCATCTAACTTTTCTCGTTTATATCGCTAATGATATTTTTAAAGTGATGAAATGCTATATTATGATGGATGGATCATTAATGCCCTTTGGAATATATTAAGATAGATTAGGCACAAAGTAGATGAATTTTCATTAATGGCAGCTACAGTTACCTATTCTCGAATTATACTCATAGTTGTCATAAAATCAGTTTACAAATATAATGATATTTGTAAACTGATTTTATGACAACTAGGTAAGTATATAAAATATAATATATAAAGTTGTTTTAAATAATGCTAGTTTTATTAAAACTAAACAGTCTCCGTGACTGTGTTGGTTAGACGCTGGCTGAGAAACGAGAGGCCGCGGGTTCGATCCCCGCACCGAGACTAATATTTGTGTGATGCACAGGTATTTGTTTCGGGTCTGGGTGTTTTTAGACCGAAAAGCCTCTCGTAGATTCTGATACCCACGACACAAGACTCCAACTTAGTGTGGGGTCAGGACTATGTATGTAACTGTTGGGTGCATTTATTTATATTAAAATGAGATAAGTACGGACCTTAAACAACACCACTCGGAACTTATTATCATAATGTCTTTTAAACCGGAACACAATTGTGCTTGCATACTCTCGCTTGGCTGCTGAAATAGGCCTACTTAGACGACCTCTAGCATGGGCGGGTAACATGCTACTTACTTCGTCAGAATTCAGTTTGAACGAAGAAGACAAAACATTCGATAACTAAAATAGGTTTAAAATCCGTCTATTTATAAGGCCGTTAGGCTAGATGTGTTTTAAAAGCAAAAGCTTTGGCTTTACAAATGCAAAACTTAAACTTTTCGATCAAGATCCGTGTCAAATAGAAGCCCATTTATACGAAGTTATCTACTTTCCGCGACACCTGATTCCGACGATATCGAAGTTTGGGAGCGCGGAGCGACATTGTCGAATCTTGGCGATTCTATTAACATTAACGAGGTGCTCTCCACCGGATTAATAAGGCGTGAAAGTATCTGCGATGTCTTGATTCAATCTTCGTGTTGGTTGGATCTATCTATATCATCCCACTCTTGGGTGGATGCCGCTGGTAAAATTAAACTTATTTAAGGTTGACTAAAATTGTTAACATTGATGCAAAACTATAGACCTACTATACCGATGAAAAAATATACTATACATGTAATGTAATATACATGTAAGTGCGTGCGTGCCTGTTGGTAAACGGACCAGACGCGACTGCCAACATATTTACGGTGGTCGCGGGTTCAAATCCCAGGGCACACCTTTGACTTTTCGAAGTTGTATTGATAGTCAATCACCACGCACTTTAACGGTGAAGGAAAACATCGTGACGAACCCAGCATATCGTATCGATTTTAAATAATTTCTACGGTATGTAAAGTCCGCCAACCCGCACTAGGCCAGCGTGGCGGACTATATGGCCTAACCCCTCTCAATCGTTCTCTCGTTAGTAAAGGAGGCTCGTGCCCTGCAGTGGGACGTTTATGAGCTGATACAATACAATATAATGCAAGAATTACATTTTAGTCACTTTTTATAATAAAATGTTTAATGTCATTCGCAATTCTTTAAAAAAGTAATCCTGGTATTCCTACGGGATCTGGACCAGGAATATCACATTTCCATGTAAATGAAAAAAAAAAACACTTATGTGATGCTGGTAATAAAAAAGAATGAGTTTGTGAAATGTTGGTATGTATAAATATTTTTTCGGGTGTGAATGTCGTGATATCGAAAGACCATTAACAGATAGAATATTCTGATACTACATATAATTAGACATGTCATCACTAATGATGTCGGGACGATGTGAGTGTGTTGGGTGCTTTAATTAAATTAATTAACTTTCATTTGCTCTGATAAACAAATGTTTGTAATATAAGTTACTTATTAGACTAAATTACAATCTGAAATTAAGTGAAATTATGTACAAATACCCAATTAGAGCGATTTTAAAATTGCCTATAAAAATTTAGATAGTCGTGCTTCTCGTGAAAGATATTTCAGAAATTTGTTATAAAACATTTATATACTTACCTTCTTATAATATACACCGTCTTCTAGTGTTTTCCTAAATTATATTTTGTAGATGTGTCTTAAAAAAGGCTAGTTAACCAGATATCAAGGTATTGATTAAAATATAGAGTTACCTGTGGCAGAAGATTATTATGTTTACGTTGCGTTGTAATAAACACACAGTGCTTGCTTAATAAATAACACTATTCCATAGTAAATTTAATAAAACGTAAAAAAAAACAGTCAAAAAAAGAAATATATTATGTTTCAAATGAAATTTCATATAAAGAATCAGTTATGAAAGCCGCCATCTTGATTATGAAATCACGGACACATCACTAAGATTCAATCCCTTTCACGTGGGTGTGTTATTAAAATTTCTAATCCATGTCTGCAAGGTGTGAAGATAAACAGAGCATTATTATTTGCCAGTATAATTATATTACAGCGTCGCAGCCGTAACCTCGTGCGGAATTCATTACCTAGCTGGATTACGTAGGTGTTTCGAGACGCGTTGCAATCAACTGCCGTACGATAAACTTTTATGGGGTTAATTTTCCTGGAGTTATTGGTTTAAAATGTGCTGGGGATTGATACTTGGAGAACGCTCTTCTATTAAAATCTTCTTCGTATATGGGAATGGATTTTCAAGACTGAATTTGACTTTCGCTAGTTTTCATAGCGCGAAGAACCGAAGGGGTATTTGTCACAAAGTTCTTGAGTGGAGGCCACGCACCGGCAAGCGAAGTGTTTGACTTTCATCTACAAGACGATCTAGTTAAGGTTGTTCAGTAGTGGACTTCTTGTGGTTGAAGAGAGAGAGAGAGAGACGGTCATTCTAAACGCACACGCAAGACCGAAAAATAAATCTTTATCGATTGCTGTAAATAATCAAAAACCTCAGAACTTAAAGATAAAATTACCGTAAAATAGAAAAAACAAAAACAATGTTAATTTTTATACAAAGACAATAAAGTAATTTACATTTTGAAGACGCTAACTGCAGTAGTTACTGAGCTAATTGTGTTTCAGTTTGCAACGCCCTCCGCCAGATAGTATCTTTTGTAGCTGAAATACAAATTAAATTCAGAACAAGCGCTATAGAATGAAAACTAAATGTTATAACAATGTTCAGCTACTGTATATGTGTGAGTATTTATTTATTTATGTAGGCAGTAAATGTTTCCCATTTTTTGTTAATAATTTGAAGAATATTGGTTGGTTGGACTTCCAGTAATTTAATAAAAAATCCAGTACGTCATCAAACGATACATTTTATTATCGCTTCTCGGCCTTTTGGCTAAGTTCAAAGTGTTGGTAATTTTATTGTAAGCGTATAGATAAATAATTTACTCTCATTGAGCTCTTTAGGACTATTGATACCATTTGCTTATTAATCATATATTTCAAGGTTTACATGATATTGGTAGCTTTCTAGATTTCTGGTAAAAGTAATTTAATTCCGTCAAGAAAGGTGCCACACTTGATAATACAAACTGCATTAGGATCACTCGCGAATCTTATAAAGCTCTCTCCTTGCTCCTAAAAGCGTGTACCGGGCGAGAGTAATCAAATATTTCCCCTCAATTCCAATCTACTGGCCTTTCAGTGATTTTAGCTGAGTAACTCGCATTCTAGTTACATAACACAGCGTTTTTTCCACAATTCGCATTGGGTATTCTTGCCGGCAGATATTTTTATGCAAATCGTGTATTTATGCTACTTATGATATTAGATTTTATGTTCTTAATAATTTTTTTTTATTTTTACATAATAAGCATTGTAAAGACAGCTTTATACAGATTTTTTTATGTATACAGTTAGATTTATTTTAAATTTAGTGTGTCATTGATTAGTGCCTTAAAATCTGATTCATTTCTATTTATTAAAACTTTTGTATTCTTTTGTGCTGTATTTGTTTGTTTATTTATATTTGCGACAGTTAAGGTTTTCTTTTTTCTTTCTTTTATGTTATTATTTTATAATATGGATTCTTTATTGCGATGGTATCTTTCAGCTCTTTCTGCAGCTGTATCTGCACTGGCTTTTATCCTGTCTCTGCTTTCTTTGCTGTTGTCATCTAATCAACATTTACGTGTTCATCCTTATCTGATTATCTTGCCAAATCCTTTTCATTTAGTAGTTTCAGAGCTCCATATGTTCTGTCATGTGTGATTTACGTTGCTAATAAACCTCGCAAAACCCCGATGACGACTACTTACGCAAGATTCATTCAAGGATCTGCTATACATAATGTTTGCTGGATGATGTAGAAGTTCTTTCTTCTTACGATGTATTTATTCATGTAATCATTTCATTAGGCGCTACGAACCAATGGTCTCCAGACGAGAAGGGTGCATAAAAGAGAGATAATTAGGTAGCGAGATGAATACCGTCACGACGGGCATAATTATATGACGGATATATTTATATTTTTGGGTGCAGATTTGATGGTGCTAATAATATGATGTATTTTAAGTAATTTCATCTATACCTACTTAAGTAAAGTTAGCAGAACTAATCTTCGATAAGGTGTCATAAAGGTATTACAAATAAAGGAGAGGAAATGCTTACTCCAAGCTCTAAAGTCGGCAACGTTGCTACGATTTCCCAAATGTGTATTTATAAGCGACGGTAAACACTTTTCTCCAGAATCCAGATGTACCGTTTGCTCGCTTGCAGGACCTGTAGAATTTAAATAAGGACTATATTGTGCCAAAATATATGGCATAGAATTAAAGAAACTATTTTATCGTGTCTATCACTATTCTGTAATTCCATTATTTGCTTTCGATCTCTATTTGATTCTGTAATTTTTCTATGTGTATTAAAAAATTATTGCCTCTATCTAAATATGTATGAATTCACTAATGATATTTATATTCTGAAATATAAAATTGCGATGTATATAAATGATTAAATATTACGTTTCCATTAGCGCAAACTTGTAAAACAGCATTGCATTTTATTTAATACAACGTGCACATAATTTATGCACCTTTTCTTGCAAGAAAGAAGGAATTTTTGCTCACCCGTGTTTTAATAAAGCTTCTCACGATATATTTCTTGTTTTATTTTTAAACCGTGTTTATTAAAGCAGCTAAGTATTTTTTAACTTTTCAAACAAACTAGAATGTTTTAACTTTTATGACATAGTTTCTTTCGCTCGTAATTTTAAAATTAAAATTTTCATTTAAAATTTTCATTTTCTTCCTAATTATGTTTTTATTGCTTTAGCTTTTTCATGAGTTTTATCTATGGGCTGGCCAGATATAATTTTGTCGCTATGGAAAATCCGTCGATGTATTCAAACTAAATCATAAGGAAATTTTATGTTCCCCATCGTTTTGTGTCTAATAATAAATTGTATACTTTCAGTGTTTAAATATCATAAGCATCATAAGCAAGTGGTGAACCTTAGCATCAAGCGCAGAAAATTCTTGTAGAAATTGTTGACACAAGAAGCGAATTCCATCGTCGATGCGATCCACACGACTAACGCAGTAATAACTAATAACCCAAAAGTGCACAATTTAAACCACATCCACGCTTTATTCAAACTGCAGCTTATCTCGTATTAAAATAGTAAAATCCAATTCCTTGTGAAATACTGTGAAGGTCGATAAAATCGTGCAATTCCTAGCACTAGTCCCCCGTCGAAGCGATAAGTCCGCAAACCAAAAAAAAAACTGAACTTCTGACTTCGATTAAAATGGCTTCTGGCGCGTTAAAACGTCACGGGGCGACCATTATTCTTGTCCTTCCTCTTCATTAACGGTATTAAGTAGACCCCGTCCATTTTATTTTTCTCCTAACTGCCTCTTTAATGTTATACTTGAAGTTTATCGCGTGTTAACGCATTTATCCTGAGTCCTATTAGTTTGTTATTGTCTTTTGGAGGGGAGCCAAGGTTTAGCGTCTTAGGCTTTGGATCGTGTTTAGAAGGGGTGGCTATTGAGTTTTATTTCGCTGTTTTATGCCTATATATTCCTAGGCAGTGTTCGATAAAATAGTTTTTACTGTCAGGTTTTGGGCACGTCGGTATATTTGTATCAATCATAAAGACTGTCATGACTTCCCAAATACAAACTACTAGACATTACTTTAGTATTTACTAAATCAAATTATCAATAATACCTAATAGTGTAGTTTCCTACCAAGTTTTTTTAAACTGGTTTATTTGTTACATGAAGCTCTTCCGTTCAAAGGAGCATTGTTAGTCGTTCAGTCACTCAATGTTTTGTGTTGACTACTGCATTGCGCTAACTTTAAAAATCCTTGTGCACATACAATGTAATCCGTACTCATTCCGATTCATATTGTAAAAGCTTGTGGAATTTCAATGTAGTTTTAAAAATATTAATCGGTTTAATTTTACTCTTCCAATGTTAAATACTTGTTTAAAGTGTTATTTAAAACTTGGTTTTCATGTGTATGATAATAATATTACCTAATCTATAGACTATAAGGATCTGAGATTTGAGATGTGACGTCACCTAACGTCTATACAGCTGAGTACCGCTGTTTTTGTGACCAGCAGTACATTTTATTATGTTTTTTTTTATATTCTCCATTTATTTATTTATACTTCATATACACTGTAACTGTATATAATTAAGGTGGACTTAATGCCAGAGGCATTATGTACCAGCCGACCTTTGGGTGAAGCAGAGATGAGCTGAAGTGGGCGTATAAATAATTATTTGAAAGTTAAAACAAAAGGAAAAAAAAGATTACAATAATATATACATAATATAACATTTATGTAAGATATAGATATTTGATTAAATTCGATGAATCGAATAAAGTTCAGTGAGAGGCACACATGAAAAGAAGATTATTAGAGGATCGAAGACTTTTATCGTGACTGGCACTTAGAGATTGAAAGGCGAGATCAAATAGGAAGGTGGAGAAGGAGATGTAAGAAGAGAGAAGAGTGTAGTGAGAGCACACAAACTTCGGCGAATAGGTAACTTGAGTTGAGAACGGTAAAACAATATATGTTGGTACTTACGCAGGTTGAAGATGAATCGAATCATTAAACTCTGCTTGTAATAAATAAAAGCTTTCTTTCTTTCATTCATTTGATAAATGTTGCGGGAATTTGATAGATGCAGACCGTTTGTAACATTTCGCCTTGAAGATTTTTGGAAGAAGTTTACGTTTAGGTGCGGGACCTTCTGTGACTAAAGATATATAGATCGTTTTGTAAACCAAACTGAGAATAAAGATAAAAGGCCAACAGAAATAGAAACAATGTCGCCAACTTACCTAGGACAATGGTTTCTTCGATTTACGGGAATGTTACACATTGAAATAAAACTAATTTTTACAGATTTTATCGCGGAATTGGTTTCATTTATAATTTTTTTAACTTTCCGATGTTTCGATTACTTTACAGACCATAAAAGAAATTACACCCAACAGTCACATACATAGTTATATGTACACCAATTCTGCGACAGAATCCGTAAAAAATAGTTTACTCGTAATTTTAACTTACCTAGGAGAAGACAATTGAGGTGCGTCGGTTAGATGACTGCAGTCTATCTCAAAGTTCAAATAGGGTGCAATAGTTTGTTGTCAAAGTTATATTACTGTCCTGCAGCAGTTCATCTCACCTGTATTTCTCTCGAGTGTTTCCCTTTAATTATGTTTGCATATAACATCTACACTAGTAAATAGTTCAGCAGTATTTTCAGTCTTATGAATAATTACAAGATATTAGGTGAAAAACATAAAAAATATTTTTAGTAACGACATGATGACTTCTATATTTTTTAACGAGCGTAAGTTATTAAGCTTTTCGTGTTGAAATGTTTTTGCTTATGAGGATAGAACGATAAAAATTCTACCCAGTTAGCCAAGTGCGGTTTGGTACACTTCGTATATTTAAGATTTATTATGAAGGACAACGCATCATCTATGTAGCTTTCTAACGATGTATTCCTTTAGCAATGCTTGGCATTCGACTGCGCTCGCTATCCTGAGACATAAGATGTTAAGTGAAAAGTCTCATTATGTCCAGTAGTTACTCTGGCTACAATGTCCTTCAAACCGGAACGTAAAAGTGCATTTGCGGGAAAAATAAACATTGCGGTGGTACCTACCCAGGTACCACCATAGGGTATATATATACAATGCATAAGCTTGCTCAAAATTGAATATTATACCATAGCTAAACGTAAACTGCGATACGCTTGTGATGGTTGTTATAACGCGTTTTCTACCATCGTTTAACATGTATGTATTGTTACTAACCATGCATTTATGTACATATATATGTATGTACCATTATCCTACCACATACATAATATCATTTTATAACAAAGCTTATGAAAACATTTCCTTCTTTACAGGTAAACAAGGTGTTTATAATGCCACGCAGCAAGGTTCGTAATTAATTGTTTCGCCAAGAATGTTCCATGTTTCTCATTTTACAACTTTCTTCGTTATGACGTCAATATTGTGTCCATAAATAACTTTACTCAATTTAAATTCTCAGAGTGTCTTGGAGTATAACATTTTGTTTATAAAAAGTTTTTTAAGAGCTTCAAGTGTTCAAAAGGTTTAGGACGCTCTTTACGATTCGTATTTTTAGTTGGTGTATTACCTACGCATATTGCAATGGTTGCCAACAATTAAAGTGTTGCGTAAATTAAAATAAAATTTGATTTAGAATGTATTATAAAGTAATTGAACTTGTGACTCACTTATTTAATCTTGTTTCTAAGCATGTCTTAATTTTTTTTTATTGAAGACCGACAAGTTTGCCGTTTCGAGTTTTCTAATGGCTCGCCACATTTCGTCGACATCCCAGGTTAATCTGTGTATATCCGATTTTAAACGGTCGGTATTACTGCGTCAACTCTCTATCTAGCCACAGGAAGTTCACTGCCGAACATAGGCCTCCCCCAAGGATTGCCACATCGACCTGTTGGAAGTGGCATCCAGTGGCATCCAGCGGCATCCTGCAATTATGTAGACTGGCGGGAGAGAATATCTCTATTTGCCTACTTTTTTTTTTTTTTTTTTTTTTTTTTTTTTTTTTTTTTTTTCTGTGTTTTATTGTGTGGGGGTATTGTCTGTGTCTCTGTGAGGTGTTGTGTTTAGGTGTGTGGGGTGTTTTAACTGACAACAGGGAGAAACCTCGCTATTTGATACGATGGTTCTCCCGTTGTCAGTTTTATGTGTAGGTGTAGGGGGATCTTCCGGAAGGACAGGACTACGGCATGGCAATGTTTTCATCCGCCCCTCGTCGACCCCCCTGGCTAGTGTTAAGGGAGTGAGTTGTGTGTTAATGTTGTGAGTCAGGTGTGTGGTCGCAGGAGTAACATTTATTAATTTCGTTGAATTTTAATTTTAAGGCTTATGACTAACAAAATATAAGGCACATAGGAACTATAATGTTATAGGCTAAAATATAAAAAGGTACAGAGGACCTATATCTATATACACGCAGGATAAACAAAGTTATACAAACACAAGGCAAAGCGATACAACATTGATCGAGTTATATATATCATAATTATTTATATAATGTTAAGTTATGCATTCGGTCTTATAACTAATTGTACAAGTAAGGCGCACGCTTTAAGGTGCGTAGTATGGAATACAATATTTATTTATTTGTTAAAATCCTTAAGTCTACCGTAGATGGAGTCAACCAGTTCGAGGAAAGAACTAAGGGTTTTCTCCTTCTGGGCAAGCTCGGTAACCTTGTAGGGCGCAACACTAAAGCGACTGCATACCATCTCATGTTTCAGGCGAAATGCTCCGAAACGTGGGCACTCTTCTAGAAGATGGTCCGGGGTTTGGATCGTCATGTCGTCACAAGGGCAAGTATTGTTCGATAGGATTTTGAATCTGTGGAGATAGGCCTTATGGGCGCCGTGCCCCGTTAGATACTGTGTCAGGTGAAAGTTGGGTGTGGTTTTCTTCCACAGCGCTCGGATGTCTCCGAGGTTGGGGAAGAACGTCCTGGTCCGTTGGCCCTGTTCAGCGCTTTCGTAGCGCGACTGCCAGGTATTCAGACTGAACCTGCGCGCGCATTTTTTGATATATGACGTCGGAACACAGAGATAGTCCGGCGCTTGGTTCAATGTTGTAGCAGAGTTTGCCGCCTGATCGGCTAACTCGTTCCCGTGTATCCCTACATGGCTTCTGACCCATGATATCCCGATGTTGCCAATAGCTTTATAATCAAAAAGAATTCGATGAATGTGAGATACGAGAGAGTGAGTGTTACTTCTGTTTTGAATGGCGGCTAGGGAAGAAAGTGAGTCAGTTAGGATTTGCACATCGGGATATCTACGATCAGAAGCTCACATGCATGCGTGTAATATGGCGAGCAGTTCTGCCTGAAAGACCGTACAGCAGTCGTGCAACTTGAGTTTACGCGTGGTGGTCGTGATTTTCCCCCCGCCGGGGTCAAAGCACACGAAAGCGGCCCCCACCGTTCCATCGTCCTGTTTGCTCCCGTCTGTGTAAATGTGTGCTGCTGTACTGCATAATATCTTATTGACCTCATCCTGATTGGATGAGGTAATGAGTGGTAGGGTAATTCTGTCCGCGGGGTGCAACAAAAGGTGCACGGGAGTGGGTCGTTCGAGGGGGATGTCGCTGGGAAGAAAATCAGTGGTTCCGGACAACCGGGCGACCTCGATTTTATGAGTCTCTAGGATCCGTAGGTCCATGGGGATGAACTGCGCGAGTGCCAGAGCGGCGGAAGTTGACACCGTGCAATACGCCCGTATGGCTTTTATGGCAAAGCCCCGTTGCATGCTTAACAGCATTCGACGAACATACTTTTTCGAGGCCACGTGCCCCCATACGCCAGCCGCGTAAGTGATAATCGGCACGATTACTTGGTTGTGTATTATTTGCACGTTGTCAGTGTGCATGCCCCAGAGGGGTTTAGCGTATAAACATAGTTTGTTAAATATTCGTGTGGCCCTGTCAATGGCGTGGCGCACGTGACCGCGGAAATTCAACTTCTCGTCCAGTACAACCCCGAGGAGCCTAATACTCGACGAAAAGCCGACAGGGTGTCCGTCCATACTAAGCCGAGCGGCCTTGGCCTTGGGTGTGAACGCAATGGCCTGTGTTTTGTCCGCGCCGAACACAAGCTTTACACTTCTACCCCATGCTGCAATGTCGGTGAGCGCGTTGTTGATAGTGCGTTCGAGTGCGCTGGTTTCCGGGGCGGACGCGACGAGAAGAACATCGTCCGCATATGCTTGAAGGTGACAACCCGGCGGCAAAGGTCTGTCAAGAAGTTCGTCCAGGATGATATTCCACAGGACAGGCCCACATGTGGACCCTTGTATGCACCCTTTTGACATACTCTTGGCTACCTGCGACCCCGCATGGTCCAGAGTGACGCTACGATCAGAGATGTAGCTGCGTATGAGCCCGAAGATGTTAGATGGGCATTCGATCACCCTGAGCCGATGAAGGAGCGCGGGCCACCAAGCGCTGTCAAAGGCCGCCTTAATGTCTAGCGACACCGCAGCGACCTGGTGCTTTTGTGCTTTGGCACCCTTGACGAACCTCAGGGCAGTGTCGATGGCGGCGGTGGTATTAGTCTGCTCGCGAAAACCAAACTGACACGAACTCGCCTTGCCAACCCTTGCCGCCTTGTATGTCACCCTCTTGATGAACAGTTTCTCGAGGAGTTTCCCAAAAACTGGTAGAAGTCCGATTGGCCGGAACGCACCGATTGAATTATAGTCAGTTTTACCGGGCTTAGGAATAATGCGGACGTACGCCTCCTTCCACTGCCGGGGAAAGTGTTGTAAGGCTAAGCATTGGTTGAATATATTAGTCATTAAATCTGGGTATGATTTTATAAAGTTTTTACAAATATCGGCAGTGAGCCCGTCCAATCCTGGGGCCTTTTTTGGGTTCATGGAGCTTATATGCTCCAACACCTCCCCAGCAGTGAAAGAAGGGTCGTCCGGCGTGTCGGGAGTGAGATCACACTGCTCCCGCAACCGCCGGTGGCTTGGTTCGGTGTCCGGGCCGTCATCGGGGTAGAAATGCCGCAGCAATGCCGCGGCTGTTTCCTCCCCTTCGACGGTGAACCGATCACCTACTTTCAGAGTCACCGGCGGCCTGCGACTCGCAGTCTCTTTAAGTAGACGATTGGTGAGCGACCACACGTTTTCCCTGGTCTGAAGTTCGCAAAACGCGCCTTATTTAATATTTGGCCTATTTGGATAGATTTCGAACTCCATTACAATTTTATCGTAATGTGCTATACGCCCGAATACTCAAACGATGCTTAAATATAATGTTGCACTTAACTACCAAAGTCCCGCTTAAATGTACTGATTAAGTTGCGTGTGAAGGTCACCGAGGGGTTTTTAGTCAGTATGCTGGCATAGGTTTTGTTAGGGTCCCAGCCCGACCACAATCCGCAATGTGGTGGGTTGGAAGGCCAGAGACACTGACATACCCCTTTCGGCCTCCCCCGGGGTACCGAAAGGGGAGCTTAAAAAAAATAAAATAAAGCTAAATTAAATAAAGTTTAAGCAAAAGGCTTTTATTATCATAGACAAGGATACAAATAATACAATTATTTCACCTTATTGCTACTTAGATTATGATAGCTTTTCATTAATTATAATAGAATTATTACTATTATTGTTATCGTTATACTTTCAAATATGAAGCTTTAAATAAATAAATATGGCACGTATCGGAAAAATGTGACTTAGAAATAAAGATGGCGCGTAACACAAAATCGTTACAATTTTTTGACATTGCTATAAAATTTCTCCCATACGTCGATAAAGAAGTTTCACTTCAAAAAGATGGCGCGTAACGGAAGAATGTGACGCGTAACGAAATCACTTCAAAAAAGGGACGTGGGTAGTAAAGTGCAACTTAATATTTAAATGGTGTTTGAGTATTCGGGCAGTAGTCACTTTGTAGTACCAGTATAAATTATTATCGAGTTACTAAATTGTTGTAACTACGCACTCGTATTTAATTAGCTTATTTTATTTCCTTTTTTGTGGTTAAAACAGGCCTTTATAAAGTACAGGAATTGATAAGTTTTTTTTATAAACCGCGACAGTTATATTTTTTCCTTAAAGCTACAAGCTTATTGAGCGAAATATACATTGAAATAAAACTATTTTTTACGGATTATATCGCGATTTGGTTTAATTTAAACATTTTTTAATTTCCTGACGTTTCGATTGCCTTACAGCTTTCGTTGTCACGGGGAAGGAATGAGGTATTAGTCATCCGCTCAGCGACTGTTACAATTTAACTACCCTTATTTTAAATTTTAATAAATCAATCGAAACGTCGGGCAGTTAAAAAATGTAAAAATTAAACCAAATCGCGATAAAATTCGTAAAAATAGTTTTATTTCAATGTGTAACATTCGCGTAAATATAAGAAACCATTACGAAATATACACTTATTATATATTATACAATATATTGCATAATACATTGTGAGAATAAATATAAAGCTTCAAAATGAGTTCTAATATAAAATCTTGGATGTAAAACTGATATAAGACGCCTACACAAAACGTGCGGGGTAATATAACGTTATTATGAAAACGTATAAGCAAGACGTAGTGATATTACTCCTGCTCAGAAAACTTAAATATCCAGCGTGTGGGCAGGTTTAATTTATATTTAATGTAGGAATAGCTGGAGGGGCAGCTCGTCTTATTAGTTTTAGGATATAAAGGATCCTCGGGAACTACACGAGCGAAAACATGTTTTCTTTAGCGTAATGTAAATCTTGAATATTAAACAAGATTTCTTTAAAATTATTTCAATAAATAAGCGCTTCGTGTAGTATAGGAACAAGACTAGTAATAGGTAATTGAAGGTGAAGGATCTACCTGAGAATCCAGTAAACGAAGGTATTAATTGTATGTACTTAGATGAGTTGGCGGCGTTTGAGTACAGACAGTCAATGCGGTTTTTGGGTGAGAGTGTAATAAAGGTGTTGGAGCCAACATTAGTAATATGTGAAGACATTCTCAATCATAATCCCGTCCCCACATTTAGATACGAGTCTTGTGTATTGAGTACCAGCAACTACGAGAGATTTTTCCATGTCACTAACACCCACGCTCGCCTACAAAGTGGTCGGAGGAACTGGTTAAGGTTGCCGGAAGTCGCTGGATGCAGGGCACTTCCAATAACTCAATGTAATTCTTGGGGGAGACCTTTGTTCAGCAGTGGACTTTCTATGGCTGAAAAGAGAGACCTATCACGAGCGAAATAATACAACATGCAAAACAGAAAATCTTGTAAATTGTTAAAATATCTACACCACACATTGCTTACAATCTCCATTTATTGTTCTTCGAAGTTGAAGCACGATTTCAACTTTACAATTTCAGTTGTAGACATATGTTTGAAATGTAAAATATTTGCTCACGTAATGTATTGCAGTTTGCGTTACTGTGTGTTTGAGCGGGTAAGGCACTGTACTTCAATACTTGTTTATTTGCCAAATAGAATGCTATCGGAAGGAATCTTCAGCTTTATCTATATGCTATTTGCATTAGGTTTGGTTGTGCGTAGTTCATTGATTTATTTATGTAGAATTGGAATGTTATGGTGAAAGATGAGTAGAATGAAACATAAGACGAATGACTGATCTGGAACGTAGTTTATGTGAAAGAGATAACGAATGGAAGTACTTAAGAGTAAAAGAGTTAGAGGATGAATGATTAAGATGTTGAAATATAAAAGGACGGAATAGTAGAGAACAGTTTGGAAGACGCGAAGACATGAACGACGTACGACGATAAATACGAAATAAAGTGTTAATAATAATACTGAAGAATATCTAAACGATCATTGTTTGATTTTGACCCGACACGGAACTATTCCAAGATTTATTCATACTTTTTAAATAAATTATAAAGGCGGACTTTATGCCTGAGGCAAGACATCTGCGTACAAAGATATAGATAGATAGATAAATTAAAAATTTATTTTGGCAACAATGCATACACAGTAAAACTTTAAAAAAAAAAACAAAAAAAAAAACACTGTGAACTAATTACTAATGTAATACATTGCAGCCAAAATTAATATACAGACGTGTATGAATTTTTATATTAACTTCAATGAAGAGATTTTCTAGCGCTCACACCTGCCATTGCAACTCATGTAAGACAGGATGAACAGTGGCACCCATTTCATGACACAACACGCTGAAACTTAGGCCCTGGGAATGTCTAACTTTGTATAAAACTGTCTCCTTCGATGTCTGTATTATATTCTGCTCTCAAGCTCCGGTAGAATCTAGAACGCTTAAGTCGTCTTAAAACTACTTGACTCTTTTAACATGTGCCGGTTTTTTTTCTTTAGCCACTGTAAGTGAGCTGCTGAATATATCTTCCTCCCCAGAATTATATTGCGCTGTTACAATATACTTAAAAACTCGCGTTCGGGAGACATCCGCGTGCATCCGCGCCACTTGCTCCTTCCCGCATTCAATGCACAATGTTTATTTTTATTATTGTCTAGAAACCGTGCTGGAAATAAAATTGTCGGTTCTTTGAATTTTTGAACTCGACTAAGCCTGAAAAACGCATGCACAGCTGAATACTAGGAGCTGTGTAGTTCTCAGCAAACAATGGATGAGGGCCGGCTGTAGTGGATGCCCGGGGGCTAAGAGGCGGGAGACCATTCATCAACCGATGCCCCCCGCCCTCGCCCCGCACCCAAGCCTCCCCTGCTCGTCGCGGCCGAAAATTTCCCTTTTCTAAGTGTTTGTTACGATTTTTATTTGCAAATCAGGTTAATGATGTTGATTGTGTTTTTGTTGGGGAAAAAGTGTATTTTGATAATTTTTGTGTGGTCATTTGCGCGCTGATAATAGTTGATAGTTTTGCACGTGGCTTCGTTGATATTAATCGTAAGTA
Source organism: Deilephila elpenor (assembly GCA_949752805.1). Taxonomy (NCBI): domain Eukaryota; kingdom Metazoa; phylum Arthropoda; class Insecta; order Lepidoptera; family Sphingidae; genus Deilephila; species Deilephila elpenor. The sequence goes on from OX457110.1 coordinate 3,177,116, forward strand.
TTCGTTGTATATCTCCGTGTTTATCAATTCCGTTACGCCTTGTTTAAAAACAATCTAATTTCCTGAAAGTATTATTGTCATAAATACCATAAAACTACATCACGTTCTTTTTTAAAAACAACAAAACGCAAACAATATTTAAAATTAGAATCATTTCAAATTTAGAATGACGTGTAATCAGGCCACCATGAAGGTTGAGATCACAACGATAGGAACCTATCTGATCCCGTGGGCTTTGTCCGGAATAAAGTAATAATTGCCATTCGCACGGCCTGATAACAATCCTTACCGAATATTGGATGAAAAATTTCACACAATGCGCATGTGGAGTAAGTTGGCAGATGGTATCGAGGTTAAAGGATTTGGGTTACGTTATAGTGTGTTGATAGTGTATTTATGGAACGATATTGTTTATGCTCGGTATGTTGAAACTAGATCTAATTGGAAGTCCGATTAGAATTTTGATAGTGTATTCGTGTAATGGTAGGTTTTCTGTTTATGCTCGGTATTTCCAACTAGGCCAAGCTAGTAATTAGGGAGAACAAAAATAACGTACTTTAGTGAATGGTAGATAGCTTAACCGAGCGGATTAGTCAATCCAAGCGAGCATTGAAAATTTTTCCTAAGATTTTTGCACAATTTTGCATTTCTATGCCCTTTTGAAATATGATTTTCGTAAAATCCTTTTTAACGGCATGAGGATCTGTTACTAAAATTCTAGGCGTACATAGTCATATTGAAGATGTTTATATTATTAATATACTGCCTGCCTCGGTGGCGTAGTTGTATTACGGTACGGTTACAAAGCTGAGGTCTCGGGTTGGAGTCCCGGGTCGGGCAAAGTGATATTGGATTTTTCTATTCATTATCAGCCCGGAGTCAGGAATCTGCCCGATATGGCGATAGGCTCGCCCCCTATCACATCGTGGGACCGAACATACAAGGCGAAATGTGGGTGTCCTGGTGGCGCCTCTGCCTACCCCTTTGGAGATAAAGGCGTGAGTTTATGTATGTATGTATATTATAAATTATTTTAATTAATTTTGTTACAAAGACTAACACTTTAATCCTGTACCTAAAACATTGACCGCAACCTATTCATGTTAGAGTTAGGATACGAAGGGTGATTGGACAATATAAGGGTGTTACTTAGTACAAGAAGGATGGTAGGACAATGCAAGGGTTACAGAACCTTGAATACAAACTATATTGAAGTGTTAAAATCGGTCGTGTCCGCCTTACGAACAATGTTATTCTCTTAGTTCTAACAGGGCTCTCCGGGTTAATAACCGGTAAATTGTTACCCGGGAAATTTTGTATTGTAATTGTTATGGCCATGTCCTTGAATCGGAAGATACACGAAAGTGTAGACATAAGTATATTAAAATCTGAATAATAGAGTACAGTTGATTGATAAGTTAATGTGATCGAGATGGGCCTACACCCAACAGTGGGTGGATATATGACAGGCTGATTAGATAGATCGGTAATTGATATACAACAGAACATTGTAATCAGGGTGTATTAAAATTTGAATGAATATAAAACACTAGATGATTTCTCACCGGTATCTGTATCTGTATCATACTCTTATAAGTCCCACTGCAGGACACTGACCTCTACATCCGAGAGTATCTCTGCAAAATAACTAATAAAAAAATACTTCTGCCAATTAACAATAAACCACCGGAATACCGGCACAATGGCCCTATAATTTCCCGGTCCTGCCAGCCCTTGCAAAGACAAACTACGACCTCGGCTGGCTAATCCGGAATCCTCTATTACTGCATTATTTACTCGCAGACAACGCTACTAATCCCGACAATCTCCCGACACTACCCGCAGGGATCTTTATATGATGAAGATTAATTGTCAGCGTATACCCAGAGACCCTTTATCTAAGCTACGTACGTTCTGGTGAAGAAATGTTTTGTGAATACTGTAGAATTATTTAAAGACCTATCTTAGAACAGCTCTGTATGAAGATCTTTGTATAGTTCAGGTCTCAAATGATATAAACGTTTGAAAGATGTATCGATACAGATTGCAAAGAATTCAATAACAAGTTATTCAATGGAACTGCTGATTTTTCGCTCCCATAAGTACAAATAAGGGCATGTTGATAAGTATCTAAATCAATATTAGCAAACGATTTCATTACCGTTTAGTTGACGCGAATATATTCGGGAGCTTATTTGAACCCTGTTAAATCGTAACCTATCCTGGGAACTTACCCAGGCATTCCAGTGCTCATTTCACAAAGACTAAGACGTAATTTTGTACATAGACATTTGTGTGTGCAAATGCAACGCTCCCTTTCCCATCTGTCGAAACCCGCAAGAGAAAGATATTTAAACTGTGTTTTAAACTGTGTGTTTATGTAAATGAGTTCTACATTTTCCACATATTCTATAATAGAAAAACGTGTGCCCTGTCCTCGCCCGCAGACTAAGTAATTTATATGATAAACCCGTTTGCCACAGCACGTGGGTCGTTTTGTTTCTGCACTGCGAAAAGAGAAAAAAGAACAATTAAAATGCATTTTCAAAATATGCGTTATTTTTTCTACTTTGTGTTATGATATTTTAGTGTAATTTTAAACGAAATATGTAATTTATAATTTTATCTTAAATATTTATATAGACACTCGATCGAGATAAGCGAGGATGAACCTGCAATTTCCAACGTAGACAATCAGTTCTTTAATCTTTCTGTCGTCAGTCGTCATACAGGACTTTATCCTTATGGTAATCTATTTTTACGCAATACATACACATCTCTGTTCCGCTTCACTCGTCTTCGCTTCTATGAAACGCAGCCTAAAGGCCAGCGCAGACCGGCACGGCATGGCAAGGCATTTAATTTTTGTATCAGCCCATATACGTCCCATTGCTGGGCACGGGCCTACCCTACAATCGAGAGAATCGATTGAGAGTGGTTAGGCCATATAGTCTACCACTCTGACCTAGTGCGGGTTGGCGGACTTACATAATAATATAAAGAATAATAATAAATTATTTATTCAGTATACTACTACTATACTCAAACTTATCTAGTAGGAACACGACATCAATTCTCATGTTCTAAATCTCTTTCGAAATGTGTTCAGTGATACTGAAAATATTCGATAGTCGATATGTCTTTCATCGTATCGACAGCGCTTGGTTGTCTGTATTTAATTGTCGTTTGAGTGACGGTTCATTATCGGAGTTATAAACGCTGAATACGGCCTAACTGTTTCGATGTAGTCCATTTATTTCCATTAGGCGTTATGGAGTTACGTTGTCAACCGAGACCGTTATGCTGGGTGACTTTAAACGATTTATAAAAGTTGGGTTTAAGTTCGAAGCTGTTTATAAAAAAACTAATAACATAGATAGGAATAGGTGTTGGAAATACGAGAATTTTCATATACAACAAACATTCTAAACAAATATTAATTAATCTCATCAACATTTTTATCCCTGGAGGAAACGATTCCGCAGTCTGTTATTCATAGACAGTTTTAGACTTTAAATTGAAAACTATTCACTAATTTGGTCGTTATTTGGATGAATACGAATATCCTACCGCCATTTTATTGGCTATTACTCATTATATTTCAAATAGACTGACTTTAGTTACTAATTTTGGTAAGCATAAATATGAAGCTTCCTGATTTCACATATAGATGGCAACACTTAAATGTCAATCCGGAATCACCTATGACCTCATTCAACAATCAATTACATTAACGCAGTTTATTATTATAATGAACGATAAAAATGTGCGATAAAACGGACCATTGCACATCAATTGCCGATACATAATTGTATATTTATCAGTTTTGCGTGCTCAAGTGGGCGTTGTCGTGAATTATCATTATTATATTTTTGTTAGTGCATTGCTCTGTTTGGACCGATATTCTGGATGCGTTTTTAAAAAGTTTACGTGGTATTGACGGTTCAATTGAAAAATAATTATCTGTCTGTTAAAAGAAATACCAAAGGCCGCGTATGTGAAGCTGAAAAGTAAAATTGGTGCGGAAATATGAGAATTAGAATTTTCCTAGAACTACGATTTCATTAATGGTACTTAATTTGTCTATAGTCCAACAATACTTGTCTGGAATTCTATACAATTTTTAGCAACTGATACGAAAATACTATCTTTGTATAAAGAGATGCATGTGCTATACAAAATATATCCTGAGTGTGCCCGAAAACGGAGACAGGTGGTAGTTTATGTGGCTTCAGACGCAATGAAACTGAAAATTTTACACGTACGTACTTTTGCCTAAAATAAAAATCTTTACCCTTTTATTTTAAAACACGCAATGGTACGCAAGGCTTTAAATTACTATTTGAGCAATAACGATGTATTTATCACCCAAATACGATGATAAAAAAATAAAGATCGCTTTTTTTTTTCGAAATTTTTACTTGCATTGTGTCTGTAGTCTCTAAAACTGCCACCTGGCTTCGTCTTCTGTCGCAGTATAGTTATACCCGGTATAAATCCACTGACTAAATACAAGATTTAAAGTAGTTTTAAACATGTGATCAATTGAGTAGTCAGTGGATTATGCGCTCTTATGTTTACTACCAAATCGATAAGTAATCAATGATGTGTTAAGATCTAAAAGTAATTAGTTTTAATTATAACCACTACTTGAACTGTCAATTACCACAGAGAGAAGTTAAATAGTGACAAAGCTATATGTTAATATATAAAATTGTATAGTTCTATTCTTCGTATCTTATCACGAGTTACAATAGAGGGATGAAAACTATTATTTATATTTCGAACTTCTATTTGTTTTCTGTTTGATCCTGTCTCTACACTCTAATACAGTCTTGCTGAACTTCAGTGCGCGGTGTCAATTATTTGCATGTCGATGTGATCCTAGTTGACAGGAGTTGCAGTGGGGGTGAGGGCGGAATAGTCTATACATGTGTAGGTATATCGCAAGCAGCTGTTGTAATGCGCGTCTCAGTAGTCGAAGTTAATATTTGTCACCTAGTTAGTTGGAGAAAACAGGGTACAATCAACAAAAATTAAGGTCAATGTTAGTGCGTGCAAACTGAATGTAAACTATACTAATTAACCTTAAAACACTAATTAAATCCCGAACTTTATTCAATTATTCTAAGTACAAATAATCCGATTATGTAGTGGAAGCGTTGCCTAACCCTTTTGCGGGATTTTGTAAATCTGTGGGCGGTCTCTTATACCCGCTTCTTGAGTTGTTTGAGATGAAACATTTTGAGTAAGCCGTTGGCGGAATAATTGATTTGGTCGCTTCTTGCAAATAATTGATGGATTACGAAGTTTAATAAGTCGATAAGATGACTGGTGTTAGAGACATTTGGATTGGAAATCCGGCAAGACTTTTCGTTAATGTTATTGTTGGAGCCGCATTAAACTTGTAGACGCAGCTGCTTCTGTTTTGCAGATATTTTAGTAGATTGACTCATTTGTCTCACTTTCTTCATATTTCTTACGGCTGTAATTAAGGTAGGGTAAGCAGAGGTGCCTATGATTATCAATATCCAGACAATCAACTTTCTTTTATTAACAATTTTCGAAATGAATATCGACGGGCCGTCGGCAGCGTGTACGTCCCCATGGAAGAAGCAGTTTCTTCGTGGTGCGATAATTCTGCTGGCGTTCCTCAGGGCTGCGTTTAATATCCTTTGCTCTTCGCGATATTTATAAACTTTACCTCTAATTACCTTGTACATTAATGTTTGGAGATTTGAACAGTCTGAACGAAACGCAAGAGCAAAAATGTTACCTTATTCCAATTAAATTTTAAATTTATTTCGATTTTCTATGAGACGGTGATCCCCAGCCCAGTCGAGGCGATCCGTAATGTATCTTCAATGGGCTACAACACTCCACTTCAATTTACTATACCTATATTTTTTTATAAATACAGGGTATATTAAGACTGCGACCGAAAACGAAGCCAGGTTGTAGTATTAGTGACTTCAAATGCAATGCAACAAAAAAATTCGCAAAAATGTAACTTTTTTGTATTTTTTTACTGATCGTCGTATTTGGATGATAAATATGTGTACATAACTTTTCTTAAATAATAACGTACATCATTTTATTTTTAAAAACGCAATGGCACGCAAGTGTTTAAATTACTATTTTCGCAAAAACTAGATATTTGCAGCCTCTAGGACAGCAACTAGGACAGCCTCCGTGGCGCAGTTGGTTTGACGTCGCCTGTGAAACGAGAGGCCGCGGGTTCGATCCCCGCACCGAAACAAATATTTGTGTGATCCACAAGTATTTGTTTCGGGTCTGGGTGTTTGTGAGACCGAAAAGTCTCTCGTAGCTTCTGATACCCACGACACAAGACTCGATCTTAGTGTGGGGTCAGGACTATGTATGTGACTGTTGGGTGTATTTATTTATTTATTTACCAGCCATCCGAACACGATGATATTTAAAAATTTGCAAAAAATATAATGTGTCGCTTATTTTACGAAAATTTTAGTTGCATTGTGCCTTTAAGCACTAAATCTACCACCTGGCTTTGTTTTCGATCGCAGTCTTGATATACCCGGTATATCTTGTGTCAGAACTGTGACCACTTCGTACCTCGTTGTTTCTCCATTATCTAGTTCAGTTTTGGTATAATCCGTTCCTTTTTACGCAAGACCAATTGTCTTGGCTCGGGCTTGGGAGATTAGCCAAGACGTTTGCTCGACCTTCTCTTAATTATTACATGTGTTATATGTTACGTGTAGACCGTTTATAATATATTGTGTGTTTTTAGTGTATAGATAATGGTTTCTTAGATTTGAGTCCGCCCCGTGACCACGAAAGCTGTAAAGTAATCAAAACGTCGGGAAGTTAAAAAATGTAAAAATTAAACCAAATCGCGATAAAATCCGTATAAAATAGTTTTATTTCAATAGTGTATAGATAGTTTACAAAGAAAATGGTATGACAAAATAATATAATATATCCGAGAAAACCTGTAATTTGCTATTTAATACTAAGTTGTCGCTCATTATTTGTATTACAGCTGTTGGATTGAATAAAAAAAAAATTAACTTTCTTTTTTGCAATTTTTGACTGTATTTTATAAAAAGTCTTTTCCTTAATTATTTCTGCATAAGCATGGATCTGGCAGTATGAGTCGTTGATAGGATCCTCAAATTTTTGCTCCATTTCTCTAAACTTCGCTCCGTTCAGGTATGTCATCATTGACTTACACTGTGTTTCTTTACGAATATTAATAGCTTTTTAGTTCAACGCTACTCATACTATATAAGTATAAAACACCCAATTTATCACGAAATAAGAAAAGAAGGAATAAAACCTCTTAACAGCTATCCCTAATCAGACAGTACTTTGTCCAAGCTTTAAAAGAAAGCAGAAAGAAATTCATCCGAGTAATATGAAATAAGGCCCGCAAACTGTACATTACCGAGATACAAAAAGTAAATCCTCAAAAAGCGTATTTCATTTTTTACCCTTATACGGTGAGAATTTCCCCAAATCCAGACTTTATCCCCTATTCGAGACCTTAAAAGCCTCCGAGCAAATTTCATCTCGTGTCTTTGCGCTGTGATTTTACACTGATTCAGTAAGTAAAATATTCGGGTTTCAACTAGGAGTTTGGCTGAAATTAAAATTACAATGACTGTGGAATATATTGCGGAATGTGTTAATGTAAATATGCTTCGTTATTGGCGCCTCTGCCTACCCCTTCGGGGATAAGGCGCCTCTGCCTACCCCTTCGGGGATAAAGGCGTGAGTTTATGTATGTATGTATGTATGTATGCATGCTTCGTTATTGAATTGTATTGTAATTGTTGCATCGTAATTATTGCATTGGCAGTGCCCTATTTTCTTTATATTTATGAAAGTATTCGCAAGGTATGTTCATAAGAATAAGAACACGAAGGCTGTGAAAAAGTTCTAGGCCCAATATTATTCTCCAAATCCCAATACAAAGCGATTTTTGTCGAAATTTAACTGAAACATGCACGAGTAAAAACAATTTTTTTACTAATGTAACCAGTTTCACCCACTTTGCGATGTGAAGCCGCCATAATGTGTATTGAGAGGCTGCCGGACCGACATACACTTGTTAGTCTTTGAGGCCACATCAAAAGAAAATCTAACGCTTGGACGCACCGCGCGACCAATGAAATCAATTTCGCGACACACATAATTCTTTATACCAATGTGAGTATATTGGGTCAATATGTACTTGCGTGTCGGCTCACGACCGAACTTAAAAGAAATTAAAATAACGATCATTAGTATATTTAGTTGCATTTTAATATATTGATATTTGTATATTGGATTTTTCTATTCATTATCAGCCCGGAGTCAGGAATTTTTGCCCGATATGGCGATTTCTTGCTCCCTATCACGTCGTGGGCCGAAACATACAAGGCGAAACATGGATGTCCTGGTTACGCCTCTGCCTACCGCTTCTGTGAAAAAGGCGTGAGTTTATGTATATATGTTTTATATACTGATTGGCGAGTGATACTATTATACAAAAATTTAAACTGATATAAAATTTGCTAAATTATAAATTCAATATTAATGAAAATAATAACTTTTATTTGAGGCTATAAGAACTCGTAATTAAGGAAAATACCAAGGAACTTGGTAACTTTTCAGATTTCAACTCTTGTTGACGCTACCTTTTTTCTATTGCAGCGTCCCTCGCCCTTTTTCACATTTATATTTTGCAGGCATACATTGTCCATTACTAAAAACTTACGGCCTTAATCATAGACATTTTTAATACCTTGTTTAGTTATCGAATGTTTAGTCTCTTTCGAACGACTTTTGAATCAGTTTGAGCGAAGAAGACAAACCATTCGATAGCTAAAATAGGTTTTAAAACTGTCTGTGAAAATTTGTGATTTCATTAACATTTGTTTCTAACTTTACTCGTTTCCAGAAATAAAACTACGTACCTACGTTAGAAAAATATTGTGACGTTGTCCCCCGCACAAAATGGATAACCTACAGTCCTAGCCAATCACTTTATGGATTCAATCAATTAAGTGTAGCTTCGTGGAAACTAGAAAATAAACATTGGCTTGGTATTGTTTCTTTTTAATCACGTTATTGGTTAGCTACTGCCATCTATTGGTCATTACGTGGCAATAATTGCGGAGGATACAACCTCTTCGGCAGAAGCTTGAGCATTTTCTTTTCTTTACGATATGACCACAGATTTAGCTCTTAAAATAATATGGACTAAGCCAGGGATAATGGAAACTTGTTGTAAGGTTCTTATCAGTCGATTTCCTATGGATATTATGTTATAATGTCTATGATTTTTCTGACAATATCAATAAAATGGAATTAAGTATATATATTTTATTAAATAAATTTACTGTTCGTCTCTGTGTAATAAAAACGCCAAATATATTTATGTGGGTAAAGATATTTCAGCATAAGCTACGCATGGAAGATTTTGGTTGTGATTAATAAATAAACGGTACCTACTAAAATAAAAATAAAGCTCTGGTAAGCAGGCGTTCAAGGAATCAAATTAAATTAGATGAGTAAGGTTTCGAGTTCCTAATGTATGATTTCGTGGAAAGTATGAACGAGAGTAGTTTTGAAAGTCTGCTATAAGATATCTCGTTTTTGTCATTAGACTTTTTTCATTCCAAACGAGAATTAATGTTTTTGTTGAGCCTAGACATAAAAATAAATTCTATAATCCTATGTTCAAACGTTTTTACATCAAATGATTCATTAATTTTTACGCAGACTCCGTTTTTCATACACAGTTCGCTACTCTTATAAGTATTCGTATTTTTATTGAGTTTCGTTTACAAATAGTTTACCGTTATTTGTTCATTCTAAAACATTAACTGATAACTCAATCAATGCCTCGCTCATTCATTCGTTTGTTCATTCAACCGTTCACTCATTCATTGATTACAATTCGGCCGTACACTGTTTTGATTAAAAATCTGTTTTATTTCTAAATTTAAACGTTTTGATTGGACAGTGTAGGTGGGTATGAGCCTGCGTTAAAATATATGCGCGTTTTCATGTTTATAGGAAATCTTGGGTAATAACGAAAAATACGTGATAGGTATCATTTAATGGCTAATTTAATAAGAAACAATTCGCAAAACATTCGAGTTTTGACCATCTTAGAGCGGAACTACAAGAGAAGTTAAGTAACAAAGAATAGTTTGCATGTAAGTACGGATATGAAAATCAAATTTTTAGTTTACTGTTTGTTTCACTGAAATGTGCAGGTGACGTAGTTCGGCTGGCAAGTTTTTATTCGGTCAGCAAAATTATCGGATTTTCCTTACATTTTAAAACGGGAACGCAAACACGATTATTTAGGCGCTGCGCGTCCTTGCGGCTTAAATTGTCATTATTTAATTACTAAATGCAACGGGGAAAGACGGCATACGACGCGTAAAATAGTCGTACTCTTAAGTGGCAAAGTAGCTTGAACAAATAAACACACAATAAGCAAATTACTGCTTCCTACGGTATTTGAGTGAGCCGAGCGCCTACGGTATTTGAGTAGTCAACTTTACTTTAGTAACTCGAAACAACGCGAACAGTTTCATTAACTGTGTCGGTATGTCAATACGATTTAACCCTTTGGAGTTACCTCTGTTTGTTGGAACGGATTAAGTTAAACCCCGGTTATAATATTAGTTTCACGGCCGTGGGCGGTGCGGTGTTAGGTTTATGACACGTGTGAATGAATGGATGAACGGATGAGTGAATGTACGAGACGCTTTTACGATTAGCATTGCAGAGATTTTCGTGAAATATTATCTTTTAATGTCAAGGGCAAGTTGCTGGATATGTTTACTTGGTTACGTAGGATGATAAATATAATTTTGGTTACGTACACAATAATTCATTGCTATTTATTTACAGGGTAAATTGTAAATGCTAAATAGTAATATTTACCTTTCATTTCGACAGCCTCCGTGGCGCAGTTGGTTAGACGTCGGCTGTGAAACGAGAGGCCGCGGGTTCGATTCCCGCACCGAGACAAATGTTTGTTGACCTGTTTTGTGATCTGTTTGTTCGTTTGCCAAACCTATGCAATAAAATATGCGTCTATTTGGATTCAAGTGTGTGTCTATAACATTTGCTTATCAATGCCTGCGAGTTGACTAATAGTCACATACATAATCCCTCCCCATATTAAGATCCAAATCTTGTGTCGTGGGTATCAGAAACCACGAGAGACTTTTCGGCCTCATAAACACTACAACCCGAGACAAATACTCATGGGCCTCACAAACATTTGTCTTGGTGCGGGATCGAAACCGCGGCCTCTCGTTTCGCAGCCGGCGTCTAACCAACTGCGCCACGGAGGCTGTATAAAATTGATTCACTTCTATGCGCAGCACAAATTCAATCTAACCCACCTGTATGCAGGATAACATAAAACGGTCCAGATGGAACGGAATTTTCTACCTCGCTCGGTCACCATATTGGATCAAAATTCGTCTACAATATTCTCGATAATATTTTGAAATTTTCAATAAAAAGTTTTCTCACTCCTGTACGCTTAGATGGGTTCACCGGTATTATGAAAGTTCATGGGTGATAATTATTTTCAGTTATACTGGGACGGCAAAGTGATTTCTGTGTTTAATAGAAACACAGAAATAACTTTGCCGTATATTGTATTGTTTTAGCCCTTATATGTCCCACTGCAGGGCATGGGCCTATTTAAAATAGGCCATACGTACTATATGGCCTAACCACCCTCAATCGTATCCCCGATTGTACCACGCTGGCCTAGTGCGGGGTGGACTTTACATAGCATAGAAATTCTTCTTTTTCTGTATATAATGGTAAGTTTATTAAGTGCATCGTGAAATCCCGCGTTCGATTCTCAAATCCGACAATCCACTTTGACTTTTTGTTGTAAAACCTCTTAATAAGACTTGAATTTACGAAATAAGACTTTAATTTTTACATCTTGATACATAAATCAACTCATCGAATGGAAGGCACTATTGTCGTGTTTGCCTACCTCTTCAGGGAACAGACGCGGGTTCATTTCAATAAGTACTGAAGGCATTATCTAGGTGGATACAAATAACTTCATCATCAGCCCTTCTGCGTCCACTGCTGGACATAGGCCTCTCCCATAGCGCGCCACTGGACTCGATCTTCAGCCCATCGTCGCCAACCGCTACCAGCCACCCCACGAATATCGTCGCTCCACCTGGTTGGAGGGCGTCCTACACTACGTTTGCCGAGGCGCGGTCTCCACTCGAGAACACAATCTATATCAGCCCATATACGTCCCACTGCAGGGCACGGGCCTACTCTACAATCGAGAGAATTGATTGAGAGTGGTTAGGCCATATAGTCCACCACGCTGGCCTAGTGCGGGTTGGAGGACTTACATACCGTAGAAATTCTTTAAAATCGCTACGGTATGCAGGTTTCCTCACGATGTTTTCCTTCACCGTTAAAGTGCGTGGTGATTGACTATCAATACACACATAACTCCGAAAAGTCGAGAACACAAACTATAACATAAATAACTTGTAATATTAAATATCAATCATTTCGCGTGATTACACCCCCGTCCTTTACGAAATATGTATTTTCTGTACAAAAATAATTATTACACAAATGAATAATGAAACATAATAGGTTTGGCCGTACATAATAAATAATATATAATTATCGTCCATATTATTAAAAACAAATCGATACACCGACCTATGTCTGTACATTGTTAAATGAGGAATGTAATAACGTTTAATTTATTGAAAATAATATATAGATTATTGGATTCTTGTGTTTGTAATTTAGCAAAAATGTTATTTGTACAAGAATGTCATACGTATTTGTACGTGACGTATTCGTCATGTTGGCGCCGGTAAAAAAGTAAGGAATAGTAAAACACAGGTTTTGCAGATAAACTTTATCCTATAAACACCAAAGATTTCAATGCATTGGATACTAAGAAAAATAACAAACAAGTTACACCTGAAATAATATTTTTTGGACTTCACGGTTCACTGTTACGATCCGTTTCAGGAAAAATAGTGCATAACTTGCAATTTTAGGAAAAGTTTTTTTTCATTCCGAATTTAAAATACATGTATGATATATAATTTCCGAAAATATGATTTATTTTATTGCCGTTATAGACAGACGAGCTGGCGGCCCGCCAGAAGGTAAGCGGCTACCGCTGCCCATAGACCTTCGCAGTGCCAGGGGTCCAGCACAACAAAGTCGCTGCCTTTTTTTTTTCCACGAGGAAATGCCTACCATAAGGAGAGTACTCTCTTGATTGGATGGTAAAAGTTGTGTAAATTGGAAATACTATTTCTATACGTGCGTGATAAAGTAGAAAAGCCGTCTGATTGCGAAGTTAAATATATTTTTGATTTTTTGGCGCTAACGATATATTTTCCAAAAAGCCTCAACAGGAAGAGAGGCGAAAAGCAATAAAAAATTAAATAACAAAAAAAGCAGACAAATCACCGCTCATTTGAATATTTTTAAAACATAAATTCGCGACTGTACGCAGGCTAATTCGCTGCAATTAGTAAACCAGCCTACCACTGAAACAAAGCGTCGTTACCGAGCAATTTGTTCGGTCGTCTCTTACCTCCGTTTTGGCAGCCCTCCATTACTGCCAGTTAGAAATACTTAAAGAGCATTTTGTCTTAAAACTGCCTTGGCTCGTTAAGATCTTGAATGTATAAATATTTATGTATTTTTGTTGTCTAACGTAACCATTCGTAAAACGGGCGTAACGTAACGATTCGTTCCCCAGACAATTGTTAATACACTACAAATATTACTTTCGGACTTATGAGACCCAATAGTCTTTGTATTTTTGATGCTTCCGACACAATATTTCATATTTTGCAATGAGAACAGAGTATGTGTTGATTGAATTTATATTCAATACCTACTTAATTTTAATTTATAATAACAGAAAAAAAATGTTTTAAAGCAAATGCAATCAAACATTAATTAATTAAGAATTAACAAAAGAAATAAATGAATAATATAAAAATAAATGTTATGAAATAGAATAGGGCGCGTTCACCCAGTGACATATTTCGCATGTCATTCATATCTCGCTGTGAATTATACTCAATACCATGTTCCATAAATAATGCAACTCAATGGAATTTAATGCAACGTGTAATTACATTTTGTGTTCATTTATTGCATTAATTAAACAATTAAATGTTACGGATGATTTTTATAAGCGATGAGGAAAGCAACCTAATTCAAGTATGACGATGATGCTGGCCGTTGTATTAAGAAGAATGGACTAAGGATTTGAATATGGAACGGAGTTTGCATAATGGTTTCTTAGATTTACGCGAATGTTACACATTGAAATAAAACTATTTTATACGGATTTTATCGCGATTTGGTTTAATTTTTACATTTTTTAACTTCCCGACGTTTCGATTACTTTACAGCTTTCGTGGTCACGGGGCGGACTGACACAGTCAGTACAAAATCCGTATAAAATAGTTTTATTTCAATATGGAACGGAGTTGTCAACGGCTGATGTGAAGGATGGCCGAGTCGGAGATTGCGCTGTGAATGGTCTAGACTAGACGAAACATTGTAGGCATTTTTAATATGCGAGTTGTATTTTGTACAGAGCCCTTGAATTGATGAGCATGATGTTGGAAAATAATATAGGAAATATGATTACACAATCGTCGTATTTGTAATATAAATTAATTAAAATGTGATATATTTATATTTTCCGTGTATACCAGCTTTCGTAATTAGCGATCCACAGTGGGCTCATCAGAGTATATTATTTGTAATGTAAATAATTTCATTATAAATGTGGCATAAAACAGCCAATATTTTCTTGATAATCTTAATATTTTGCCTTAGCATTCTCTTTTCTACCACCAACTTATTATACCACTTATAATAAACCACCGATGTAATTGACAACTAATAATTCTATCATCGAGATATAACAGGATAGTTAATAGGACTTACCGCTCGAGGATTATTGGAACTGAATTAATTGCCGTCTTGTGTTTCTGTAATTACATGTAGCTTATACCAATTACCAATAATATCTAGAGTGTATATTAGAAACGATTATAAGCCTAATAAGTAATAACTAATAATCTACTTGACAGTTATTATCATCCCAATGATAGTCGTTATTGTTTTTTTTAGGTAAAGTGGTAGTAATACTGCAGTTATGTCATATCATTAATCACGTCATGTTTTTAACCCTCCCCCTCCCCCTAGATGATACGTGGTGAGGTATAAGACTAACCCCCACCCTCCTCCCAAATCCCAAAATATCGTGTATTTTTTAGTACCTACAAAGAATCTAATTTTTTTTAGAACATCATCTTTCAATACAGGTATAAATAAAGTACAATCTAGGACTTCTTTCGTTGCCTGATAACGATCAAGTCAAGTTCACGAAACACGAAAAAATAAATATCTTACTACATTGCTTCTGTATTCTGACTGCGTTTTTAATTAAATTATACTTGCACAAACGCCTAGATTTGTTGTATACAAATATGTACCGTACAAGGATCGAACATGAAACCTCCGCCACAGAAAGTCAGATTCATGCCCACGGCGCCAATTGGTCGTCGGTTTTTATTTCAATGCATTTTGTTGTGTGTGCAATTCTCTCGCTAATGAATAAATCAATGCATTGAGTTTAAAACAATACGTATTGTGATTTATTACGTGGGATTCGACATGAGGTCTCAAGGTCTTCGCGCCACGTTATTGCGACTTGTGACGTCACTTTCTCCATTAAACAATATTTTATATAATACTTTCATCCAATTAAGTTTGAGAATGTCTGACCTAAAACGATTATGCCCTCAAAGAGCCTCGTACTAACACAGTCTAAATCAAAGCACCCTTTTAGGTTATCTGTGCATCAACAACGTGATTGAAAATACACAAACACAGAGATGTATCGACTGTATTTTCCATTAGTGAGGCTACTTTGCCTTTGTATTGGTTGTGTAGTCCATTACTGTAGCTAATAGCTAGACCTTCGGCAATCTCATTGACCAGAGAGTATATCAGTATTCTGCAGTATTGGTCGTCTTTAATGTCAAAGTGGGCGCTGATCGAAATAAGTCAGGGAATCGCTTACCTAAAATTTCTATTATCCCCTTTAATACCCTGAAAATAAAGCATACAACCAGATAACCTACTACATATAATGAGACTTAACATCTTATGTCTCAGGATGGCGAGCGCAGTGGAATTCCCAGCATTGCTTTGTAATTCATGGTGTTATTTGGTTTTCTACTGTCCATCAGCGGTCGTATCGCTTACCATCAGGCGAACGGCATGCTTGGTCGCCCTAGTCGGGGCTCGTACAGGCAGTCAATATTGATTTACCAGCTACCTCTAAACAGTTCCTTTACCGTTGTAGTTTGTTTGAGGAAATAAATACTTTGTGTTTTCTAATTGTGATTGGATTTCCGTGGCGCATTGCGAGGAGACTGCACAATGAGAGGTTGTGCGTTTGGTTCCTGCTAACAAATGTTTTTCTGATAAACAATTACTTGTTTCGGGTTTAGATTTTTTTCGGTTGAAAGTTCATATACCGATGTCTGTATCACAAGACTCGTATTTTACTTGGTCGTAACCATGAATTTGGTTATTGATAGTTTTTATTTAATAAATATTTGGATTTAATCCGTTACCCTAGTTATTGGAAGGGTCTGGTCTATAATAGTTAGGCTATAATAAAAAAAATCTCGAGTTAATGCTGTTTACGTATGTACAGAAAAACATAATTAACCAGTTAAGTACCAATAAAATATTTTGCATACTTTATTTTTATTTTGATTATGTTTATTATGCAACATTGGTATATAAAGAATAACTAGATATTTATAAAAATAGCGATCCGAATTCTAATAACGCTAAATTAGGGAAATGTTTAAAGAATACATGAGCCCAGGTATCATATACAGGGTATATCAAGACTGCGACCGAAAACGAAGCCGGGTGGTAGTTTTAGTAGTTACAGACACAATGCAAATAAAATTTTCGCAAAATAAGCGACAGATTTTTTTTTGCAATTTTTTGAAAATCATTGTTTTTGGGTAGTAAATACCTAGTTATTGCTAAAATAGTAATTTAAACCCTATCGTACCATTGCGTCTTAAAAAATAAAAAGGTGTACATCATTATTATAGGAAAACTATGTATTTATCACCTAAATACGACGATAAGTAAAAAATTACCAAAAAAAAGTTGACGATTTTTTTTGCAAAATTTTTCATTGCATTGTGTCTGAAGTCATTAATACTACCACCTGGCTTCGTTTTCGGTCGCGGTCTTGATATACCCTGTATGTAACATATCTACTATGTAACAGTTTATTTATTTATTTAAAGTTTCATATACTGAAAGTATACAGGCGGACTTAATGCCTGAGGCATTCTCTACCAGTCGACCTTAGGATGGTGAAAAAATGAAGCAAAGCAGGTGTAAAAATAGCTTATAAAGCATACCTAGACTTAAATGACAATAATAATATACAAGATATCAT
Organism: Deilephila elpenor; assembly: GCA_949752805.1. Classification (NCBI taxonomy): domain Eukaryota; kingdom Metazoa; phylum Arthropoda; class Insecta; order Lepidoptera; family Sphingidae; genus Deilephila; species Deilephila elpenor. The sequence continues at coordinate 3,194,655 of OX457110.1, forward strand.
ATAGATAACATAAATAACTATACTGGTTTCTTAGATTTACGCGAATGTTACACATTGAAATAAAACTATTTTATACGGATTTTATCGCGATTTGGATCAGTCCGCCCCGTGACCACGAAAGCTGTAAAGTAATCGAAACGTCGGGAAGTTAAAAAATGTAAAAATTAAACCAAATCGCGATAAAATCCGTATAAAATAGTTTTATTTCAATAAATAACTATACTTAATTTGATTAATTATAATACATAATATATACACATCAGTGGCGAAGGGTGACATTTTTTAAAAGGGAAGCCGAAGCTCAAGTCACAAAATATGTTTATTTTCTTTATCCTGTTACTAGCTTCTGCCCGCAAACTTCGTCTGCGTGGTTAATTTTATTTGAAATCTACCATCCCGTCCCGTCCCATCCCGTTATATCCCGCCCGCCCCGTCTCATTCTCACTAATGGAATGTAACTCAGTCCCATCCCATCTTTTTGAGTATGAAAAAGTAGCAAATATATCGGAATTCCTTCTTCATCCCACGGAAACACTAAACTTTTCGGGATAAAAAGTAGCCTTTGTTACTTCTTATACCTCCAAGAATATGTCTACAAAGTTTCATGATGATCGGTTGAGTGGTTTTGCGTGAAAGCGTAACAAACAAACTTACATTCACATTTATAATATTAGTGGGGTTAAGGGATTACGAAATGACTACAATGCGACTGATAGTAAGCGTAGTGCAGTCCGAATAGAGATCAAATTTACTGTGTGATGTTTCACAGAATGAACGCAAAACGCGACACATTTATGCACGTGTGTCCTTATATTCGGACCTTTGCGAATATCCTCCCACCAGCAAATTATTGCTCCGAGAATCTTACTCACCAAACCAAATTATTGGGTTTCATTTGGTAAGTGATATTGTGGCATCTGCCTATTGCGGCCGTCAATTAAATTTTAATATTTTCGTTACCTATGTACTTATACAATATTTACAATGTCCATGAAATAAAAACTAAACCATGCTTACATAATGAGAAAAATAAAAAAGTATATTTCTAAACCGCACGTGAATATAAGATTAATATAAAAGAAATAAAAACCTAGACTCAATGTTAACAAGTACGGTAGCCCCGCATTAATCAGTTGTAACAATAGTAAGACAATGTATTAATCAGGCGAGGGTCGAGCACGTCCTAAAATCTAAACACTAACTTTATTTGTAAAATCGACAATCTAAACATATTAGTACGCTCCTAACGATTAGTAATTTCCATTAAAACCATAATATTAATATTACACAGTTTGTAATTAAAAACATTTAAAACTAATTGCATGAACCATGAATATATTGTAAAAATGTAAATACAACACTTATAAATACATTAGACTCCGCATTTCGCTATTATAATAAGTAATATCTATACGTAAGTACACACGAAATGCCGGAGAAGCTCCGGCTTATTTCTTGCTTTTTTAACGTAAATTGAACCTTAAATCATTATAAATTTAAGGTACAAATTTGCGTGGTTTGTTGCATACTATACAATGCGTAAGGGGCGGCGCGGCGGCGGCGCGGTGGCGGCGGGGCGGCGGCGGGCGGCGGCGCACGGGCCGCGCTAGTGTTATTGAATAAGCCGAACAATTTTACAGGAATTCGCCAGAGGTCGCAGCGCGTCGCAATGTAAAAAGGGCTTACTGTGCCGCTTCCTAGTAATATTTACGTATCTGGCCGACAGATGTCGTTGAATGTAAAAAATAATAATTGAGTTTTGATATTAAATAAATAAGTTTGAATATATTGCTTGTTTATAGTGTAATGATAAATTACAAAAGGGAACCCGGCGGGAATTGGCTTCCATGGAGCCTTCGCCACTAATACACATATACTATTCGTATATATATAACATTTAAATAGATGACTCTCTCTCAGTTTAGTAGTGTGGTAGTCCCCGATCACTTTTAGTAATTCGATAGCTGCTCACGGCCGCTCGAAGGTTTCGTCGCAAAAGGGTGCTTTTAATGTTTGTTGAGTACGCACTTAGAACAGGATATCTAGAATAGGAGCGATATTTTACCTTGTTTGTGAACATACATTGCGTGGTTAGTTGAGTGGCGTGTAGGTGGGTCACATACTTTGAGCGACGCGGATAAGAAACAATGTTTTGTTAACTTTATCTAGTTGTTGAATTAAATAAATTGGTGGTAAGATGTTTCTAATCAGCCAGTTAGCGAGTTTCACGCACGAAACTGAAAAAATCTTCATATTATAGTCATCATTAAAAAAAACACATATATCCGGCCAAGTGAACCGTTACACATAATATGGGATCAGCCTGATATTTGGATGACAATTACAAAACTAACCCTCAAAAAATTCGGTGCTTACTTGGAAAACCATATCAAAAGCTATCGACTGAATATATTTTCGGATACACACAAAATCCATTTCCGTTTGATTGCGTACAGCCTATCGCGTTCGGATACGTGGTTAACTTACAAAATACATTAAGCCGTGTCCATTTAAACAAGCGATTAGCGTGATGTCCGGGCAGAAATCATCAGAGTTACAATCCATTTCCAACGAGATCGTTATCGCCATTACTGCATCATTATGCCATTGTTTCCTTATCCCCACACACGCCCCCCCCCCCCCTGCGCAATAGGCTAAATGAATTCTGTCGGGTCGTTTGTTGTCTAATATGTCAGCTTAGTCTTAATTTAGTTATTATTATTTGGCTTAGAGACTGTTTTTAGGTACGTTTTGGGGAAGGTTATTGAGGAATACATTGGGAGTAATAAATCAGTATTTCTCCCGCCAAAGAGTAGTGTAAATCCACTGTTGTGTTCCGGTTTGAAGGACTTTGTAGCCAGAGTAACGACTGGTCATATTGAGGCTTAACATCTTATATCTCAGGATGGCGAACGTAGTCGAATGCCAAGCAATGCTTTGTAATTCATGGTGTTGCATGGTTTTCTACTGAACTGTCGTACCGCTTACCATCAGGCGAATGGCATGTACGTCTCGCCATTCAATGAAAAAAAAAAAAAAAAGGAAATGTGATATTGCTTACATTTTGAGATAAGGAGCTCTCAATTTTGTTCACATATTACCTAATCACCTACCCGATATCGTGGAGAGCGTTTAAAGGCTCTGATAACGCCTAAGTAGGCTTCGATAACCGCCTTAATAGCAAAATTGATGACGTCAATGACTCGGTGAAAAATATACTTCAATCTTGATATTTATGAGAGCAGGGACGAACCCCAAATACAAAAAGTCGGTAATAATATGAAATAACAAACTTAACAATTTCGATTCTGGATCGGAATTAGATTCAGTGTTTTAAGACTGAAATTTCAGAAATGAAATTTTAAGGTTCAGACTTTTAGTTGCATTAATACTATTTTGTGAAACCATCTGTGTGTTTCTAAGCAGGTTATACAAGCCAGAGTAGATGTTTACCTAGGCTAGTTGTCCAAAGTGCCTGTAATAACGTCAGTGTTTACTATTCGAGCTCAGGTAGGCTTCCATTTACGCTGAGAGGGTTCAAGACTCAGGCTAATTTAGACCTTGTAAGGCCAATTAAGAGAGCTACGAGTGGTGTTGCTAGCTTTAAATATGAACCTAAAAATCGGGATTTTAGGTTGAGATGTCTAGATGGAATGAAATTTTACTTACTGGATTTAATTTTTAAATTCAGATTTCGAATTAATTTTAAATGACCTAGTTATGCGTGATAGTATAGAGTGCGTGGTGGCCTGTTGGTAAACGGACCAGACGCGGCTGCCTACATGTTCACGGTGGTCGCGGGTTCAAATCCCAGGGCACACCTCTGACTTTTCGGAGTTATGTGTGTATTGATAGTCAATCACCACGCACTTTAACGGTGAAGGAAAACATCGTGAGGAAACCTGCATACCGTAGCGATTTTAAAGAATTTCTACGGTATGTAAGTCCGCCAACCCGCACTAGGCCAGCGTGGTGGACTATATGGCCTAACCACTCTCAATCGATTCTCTCAATTGTAGAGTAGGCCCGTGCCCTGCAGTGTGACGTGTATGGGCTGATATAGATAGTTATCAAAATAGACTTCTGATACACTGAAATGGTGAAAAGTAGACGTGCCATCTGATGCATAAAATTATGACCAAATTATACTAAAACTATTTTGCACCAGAAAATTAGAATTTCATTTTATTTTCTGGTTACACCTTTGAGTTTATGTATGAATGATTATTTTCGGCGTTTACATAGTGTTCATAAGAAACTCATTTTAAGGCTTTAACATTTTATGTGTTTAAAAGTGAATCAGCGCTGCATCTTCCATGTGATAAATTGGCAGAAATTTTGATAAAAGTACTTCGAAGGCCGCGTTGTTATTTTACCGTATTTACCGTAAACGTCGTGGGACAGAAAACACAAGAATGAAACGTGGGTCCCTGGTAGTACCTATGTTGTGTGTGACCTATGCCCACCTTTTTCGGATACAGGCGTGAGTTTATGTATGCCAATTGATTTACGCAAAGGCAAGAGGTTTATCTAGTCTGCTTATAGCCATATCTTTGAAGTGTAAACCGAGTAGCACTGAGGATACTTACATTACGTTGGTATTTCCGTCCTATTATGTGATACGTGCCGATACTTATACTCTATCAATTATAAATCCACCTCAACGGGACGGCTTGGTCCTTGGATGAATAAAAAACATTAAAGGCGAAATATGGGTGTCCTGGTAGTACCTCTGCCTGCCTTTTCTAGGAAAAGGTATGAGTTTATGTATGTATGTATGTATGAGCCTTCGTTCTTTGACGGCAGTGCGCATCCCTTGACGACGGTGCAATAAAAATTCATAATATTAAAGAAACTGCACTTCGTTGGCAACAACTGTCCCAGACATTTTGGATGATATAAAATTCAGTTTTAAGTGTATTTCATGTCCATACGGAATGTTATTTTCTATGTAATTAAATTATTTAAAGGTTTCCAATGACAACCACTTTACAAAAAAAAAGATACAGTGGTATTTCGCATCCGCCATCTTAAGTTGCGAGAAAACAATATGGCGGACTGTAGAAGTTTACCAAAGACAAACGGTGTCCTTCCACAGACCCTTACCATTCGACAAACTAAGTAAAGACATCCGAAATAAAAGTGAGTTGTGAGACTCCGAAGGCCTCGTTTCAGCACGTACCATCGGGAAAATGCTCTCGTAAACTTGTACAAACGTCTGGCAGTAATTAAGACGATATCAAAACTTGTAGGGTTTCCTTCGATGACGCACCGAACGTCTTCGCGTGGTTACTTTTATGTTCATTGGAGCGACGTTCGCTAAAAGGGTCTGTCGAGTTTATTCGGCTATTGTAATGTTTGCTCTTAAAACTGAGTGACGGAATTAGGGTTGCGTTTTGTTATTCCTGTTTGTCAGTTTGTAAACTCTTGAATAATTTTTGCTTATCCATTCACAAATATTTTGTTGTGATTGAGGTTACCTACATAAAAATGAAATTGAATTTATGAAATATATAGTGAATTTTCAGCAGAAAAATGTATTTCACGGGAAAATGCGATGTTCTATAAATAACAAACAACTTTAACCAGAGAATAAGCCAATACTTTATAAAAGATTTTTCGCTTTAATATGTGACTGAATTAACAATAAATGCCAGCGGGTCAGGGTAAAATATGTGATTGAAAATAAGGATATTGAGTCGAAAGTCATGTCACATCGGCTGTCGAAAATATTGGGCGACGACGGGGATATGGGTCGTGTCAACTTTGGAGACGGGATATGTCATCTGTACGGCCACATTTTCCAGATTTAACATGAGTATTTCAACCTGTATGTATTTGAATTTCGAATCCATTTTTAGCAATACAGAGATCATGAATTAGGTAAATATGTTTGAATTTAAATCTATTACAGGAATTGGAGCTATTTTGCTCGTTTATTTCGTGTAGTTTTTGTAATCAATAAAACCGATTAAGATTGATTGGAAAGATTGAAGTCCTACAAAACAAAGGCTAGGAAAAATATGGCCATACGATGGATTTAAACTCCAGGATTCTACAAAAAATATTCACATGACTACCAAATCCATTAATGCACAGATAATTAACTGTTTTACTGTTACTGGCCTAACCACTCAATCGATTCTCTCGATTGTAGAGTAGGCCCGTGCCCTGCAGTGGGACGTATATGGGCTGATATAGATATATATAGACTGTTAGTACGTGGAGATGGATAGCAGAAGCCGCTAATCTTCCACGCTGTCGTTTAATGTCATGTCCATCACAGGACCCGCTACTTACTATAGTGCTTCATTTAAAAAGAAAGCCAAAAGTAATACCCAAAACGTGATCGAACCCAGAGATGTTCCTCTAAGAATTAATTATGAATCCGTGTGACATATCGATTATGCTGTGTCTGCGAGGAATTGACGCAATGCGTCGAACTTTCACATGTGGGTTCAGTACACACGTCCGTTTACACTCGATGAAAATGTTTGTTCATTTATTACGGGTTTCGGTTGAAACGTAAATATTAACGAATAGTTCGATACACGAACGAGTATAACTCGTTAAAATCCTGCGGATGTATCGATTGTTTTGAGGTTTGTAAAATAATAAATAAAAATGTAGATAAAATATTTTAGATTGATTCATATTTTTTTTTGCTGGTATGTTACGATACAGAGCAGCATTTTTTACTTTTTAAACAGCTTTGTATGCTTATTAAAATATGTACTATATTTTTCGACGATTTTTATGAGGTCAAAAACAAAAACAATATAATAAAACTTAATTTCTGCAACTTTGAGGGTGAGTTGTCACAATATCCTGTTTAGGCAGATCTCTGTAAATTCCGAAAGTCCTTGTTCATAAGCGGTAATCCGCTTGTCGTTTGGCGACCTCCTGAAACGGATTTTAAAATGGAATCTCATTTTATATACCGGGTATATCAAGACCGCGACCGAAAACGAAGCCAGGTGGTAGTTTTAGTGGATACACACACAATGCAACTAAAAAGTTCGCGAAATAAGCGGCAGATATTTTTTTGCCATTTTTCAAATATCATCGTGTTTGGGTGCTTAATTCCTAGTTTCTGCGAAAAAAGGAATTTAAACCCTTACGTACCATTGCGTTTATTAAAATAAAAAGGTGTACATTATTATTTTAGGTAAACTTTGTATTAACCACCCAAATACAACGATAAGTATCAAAATAAAAGAAAAATTACGATTTTTTTTCGAAATTTTTAGTTGCCTTTTGTCTAAAGTCACTAATACTACCACCTTGCTTCGATTTCGGCCGCAGTCTTGATATACCCTGTATACTTAGCTCTGCTGCATTTACTTATTTACATAATACTGTAATATTACATGACGCAACTGCCTTTCAGTGGTTGGCCAAATGCCAAATTGACGAGTTTATTCGGAATTGGATGTACGAAGAGCAGCATTCAGACTCGGATGGTACTTACGTCCAGCTATTGAAGTTGGAAAAGACGCGGAGTGAACGTTGTCAGCGACTTCTTGTTATGACAATCAGTATTTTTGTGGATTTTGGTCATATAAGACATTTATCATTGCAGTTGTCACAGAGAGGGGTATATTTGTCATAAGCAGTGATTATAGTTACTAAATGGTAAGTGCATAGTCGTTTGGGTATTGGGTACCTCTGTGTACTCCCTTAGACATGTTTGCATGACCGTTAGTATGTGTATCCAGTAGGTATTTGGTAGGTATAGGGCTGGAAGACTTAAAGGTATAGATAGTGGCGACCACGGACGAAAGTAAAAATTTTCAATTTTCTTGTAATAACTCGCAGACCTTACCTTGTGATTTACACAAAATACTAATAACTACACATGGAATATTGGTCTTTCAGCTATCTATGAACACCAGCTTAATTGCAACTGCTTTTACAGATTTAAAAAAATGTAATAGTTAAAAATAAGTGTATTTTATTACAATTGTCCCAACCTAAGGTTGGTTCTAACAGAGTAATGGTTGTAACATTGTAAATAAAAACAAACAACATTGATGAACATCTAACGAGAATCGATCATCACTTGTTGATCGACAAAACTACGCCGGTCTCTTAGAAAACCTATAACAAGCCTTTCTAGAGGACTGCCAATATCACTTCATTTCAACTTAACCCGACTTTCCTAAAGTTCTCATCAGAACGAAGTTATTTCGTCCCCAAATTGGTTTTGAGCTATCGAAAACATTTGCTGCTCATTTCTGTGGGATGATGGATCTGGTTCAATATATAGCTAAGCCTAGATCGCGGTAAGCCTGACACAATATTACTTCGTTTCCTTCAAGTTACCTTGGTTAGCTTTTTTCGCCTCGCAGCTCCTCTTTGTTACAACGTGAGTAGGGTTGACGCTGAGCTCTTTTAAATTGCTTAAGAATATTGAAATAATATAAGGCAACCTGCGTAATTAATTTATTTATTTACATCCTTTAAACCACATAAACGAGAGTAACATAACTTAAAACTAAAGGCATGGTTACAATTGGCGGCTTTATCGCTACCTGCGATCTCTTTCAGACAACCTTTGGATGGATTAAATTATTATGATATAGAATTATGTGGTAGCACAAAGTATGAACAAGAATGTATAGATATGACACTATATTACTAGCTACCAACCAAAACGATATTGTCTTGGGTTATTATACCACACGCAATATTTGCAATTTTTATATATTTCTCACTTGTCAATGAGGATTTCATATTTCAGTACGCATTCGTTCTACCATTCATGCGTAAGAAAAACGTTTGAAATAGAATATTGAATCGCAAACCACCCCTATGATCAATATTGCTATCAGTGCGTATAGACAAGGCGTAATTCAATGCTACGTACAAATGTGAGTGTCAGTCCCATCATGCTTTTGTAGTCAAATGTGTTGACGAAATTATGCCGTAACTGTATTTTAATAATGGAATATTATTACAATCTCTTTGTGTAACTTCAGTAAATTAATTGGTCTTTAAAATGTATACGAATAAAAATAACCATTCTTTTAAATTTAGTTTGCGTAAAAAAATACAGTCAAATAAGTTTCGACTTGATCTCCATTTTAGTTTTTTTGTATCGTTTTTAATAATAGTAAAATACAGAAAAGAGAGCAAATCTTGACATAAAAAGAACTAAATTAAGTTATGCACTGTCCTTATTCCTTACGTCTTTGTTTCAAAGAAAGTGGCAGCCCTTAAATAAAGTGCGGGCGGGTGACGTCACAAGGATGCTCGTCTATGTCGCAACTCGCAACGGAACCGACGCAGTTGGAGCGAAAATATAACACAATGGACACGAAATATACTGATATTGGTCAGGTGATCGAAACGTAAGGAGAAACTCCAACAATACGCGTTATTGGTTACACGAATAAGGATTTCAATGTTAGCTTTGTAAGGATCATGGGATGTATCACATGATGTTTGACAGCCTCCGTGGCGCAGTTGGTTAGACGCCGGCTGTGAAACGAGAGGCTGCGGGTTCGATCCCCGCACCGAAACAAATGTTTGTGTAATCCACAGGTATTTGTTTCGGGTCTGGGTGTTTGTGAGACCGAAAAGTCTCTCGTAGTTTCTGATACCCACGACACAAGACTCGATCTTAGTGTGGGGTCAGAACTATGTATGTGACTGTTGGGTGTATTTATTTATTTATTTATTTATTTATTTATCAGAATTCTTGTTTGCGTGATGAAACTAATTTATTGAAAGTTACGGTACTTGTTTCTTCGAAAAATTTTCGTACATCCTTATCTCACGCCTTTATCCCAGAAGGCAGAGGCGCCACAAGGACACTCACATTTCGCCTTTTATGCTCCGTCCCACGATGTAATAGGGGGCGAGCCTATCGCCATATCGGGCATAAATCAAGTAATAAAGTCCTGACTCCGGGCAGATAATGAATAGAAAAATCCAATATCACTTTGCCCGACCTGGGATTAGAACCTGAGACCTCAGCTAATCGTACCGTAGTATAACTACGCTACCGAGGCAAATAATTAATAATTTACAATAGAATAAAGAATTTTCTTACTCAGTCACGATAAAACAGGAAACTGTTCGGCTATAGAGCTGAAACAATCCGATACAAAGGTTATCGATTGTCGAAAAGTTACAAAGGTCGACACCAATATTAATCTTGTTCGAGTGTTTCGCCTAATTTATAGCCGTTCATGACGGCCCAAGCCTCAATGCGCCACTAAATATATTACCTTCAAACGATAGAGATTTTCCTCAATATTTCAACTTGTGCCAATTTTCTGGCGTATTGGATTATTGTGTTATTCGCTTATCTGTACAATTATTGCTTCTTTTGTTTATTTATAAAACAAATGTATAGGTCGTGTAAGATCTTCTGTCGCCGAAAGCGCTGATGTTAAAATATTAACAATCGTTTTTCCCTCTTCATATTTTATTACATTGGACTTGTCAAATACTATAAGATTACGAGTATAAATACTTTTAGTTATATTATGAAAACATATCTGAAACATTATTTATATGTAAATAAATTTATTTGTAGTTCCAAATTTCGCCACACGCCAATATACGATAGATAACTTATAGACGCATTTTGTTCGCTGAGTGGGGTTACTAGGGATAGGATGTTAAGACCTACGGGTAAATAGGGACGTATCGTCAATGATAAATAGAGAATGTGACCACTTGTCGATTCTTCAGGAGTGAGTGTGCGACTGTTAGGTATATTAATTTAATTATTACTATATTATAGTGTAGTATTATAGTGTAGTTCACATTTTAGATTACCTTTGTTATATTTATGAATATTGAAAAACGAGTCCTTAGGCCCGAAATTAATTCCACGCAAGTTTCTAACAAGTCTCGTTGGGCCCCATCTGGGCGGCGCGCATTATTCTTATTTGGGCGTTAAAATGTCATTTTTACTGAAATACAACTTGTGATACAGCCGCTTTGGGCGTTTTTATGCTGATGCTTTGAATTTTGTTATGGAAATAAAAAGAAAAAAATCCACTTGGGATACAAATATATTTTGCTTATAAACACAAGCTATTTGTTTTCTCATATTTTTATATAAAAGTTCGTTAATTTGTGTTCTAAGTGGTAAACATTGATCCACTCTCAGTACGTATACACATACTTAAATGGCCGGGCTCGACCAGAGTGGATCAATGTTTTACGGAAACAGGATTAGAAGTACATATTCACTGCCGCACATACATCTCTCTCAATCTCTCTCTCTTCAGCCACAGGAAGTCTACTGCTGAATATAGGCCTCCACCATGAATCTCTCCATGGTTGGATATGCATTCTATATTCTGGTCTAGTAAGCAATTTTCTTTTGTTTGTTGTCTTCAACTTAGGTCACATTTACGTGATACGAATACAAAATTGAGTAAGGTATATTGATCGTGTCAGTTACATAAGATCATACTATTCTATATTACTAACACCAGCATAATCGGAAATAAAAAGCATATAGTCTCAAAAGAATTCCACTTCTTAAACAAATTTGTCTTCACCAACATTGAATGATGATGATTATGACGGACGACCTAGTTAAGGTTTCAGGAAGTCGCAGGATGCAGGCAACATCCAACAGGTCAATGAAGATCCTTGGGGAGGCCTGTGTCCAGTGGACTTCTTATCACTGAAAAGAGAGAAAGAGGAAAAATTTGAATGATATAATCGGTTATATTACTCCAAATTGGCTACTGATTTGAAATCAATACTCCAGTCTCACATGGAGTGTGTCGTCAAATGTTGATTTTGACTGTGTCGAGTGCTGATTGTGAGAAGCAGTACTCTTAGCGGCTTTGTCGCTTTATTAATTAAACACGTTCGCTTTGCTCAATTAAGCTATACGACTGTTATGATGGTTTGCGCTTGACATCACTATGATTTTAGGATTAATTGCTTTATTATCGTAATCTGTATCGCCCTTTATAACTTAGGCGTATTCAAGTTTGGGCTTTAATCTAAGCCTGGTTTGTGGATTATTATAGATGGATTGGCAGAGATAAATGTCTGTGTTTCGAAGTTATTTGTGTTAAGATTTCATTGGTTTGGATATTATACCTATTAGTGGCGAAGGCTCCTTAGAAGCCAGTTCCTACCGGCTTCCCTTTTGTAATTTATCATTACACTATAAACAAGCAAATTATTCAAACTTATTTATTTAATATCAAAACTCAATTATTATTTTTTACATTCAACGACATCTGTCGGCCAGATACGTAAACATTACTAGGAAGCGGCACAGTAAGCCCTTTTTATTGCGACGCGGTGCGACCTCTGGCGAATTCCTATAAAATTGTTCGGCTTATTCAATAACACTAGCGCGGCCCGTGCGCCGCCGCCCCGCCGCCACCGCGCCGCCGCCGCGCCGCCCGTTACGCATTGTATAGTATGCAACAAACCACGCAAAATTGTACCTTAAATTGATAGTGATTTAAGGTTCAATTTACGCTAAAAAAGCAAGAGGCAAGCCGCAGCTTCTCCGGCATTTCGTGTGTTTAGGTATAGATATTACTTATTACAATAGCGAAATGCGGAGTTTAATGTATTTATAAGTGTTGTATTTACATTTTTACAATATATTCATGGTTCATGCAATTAGTTTTAAATGTTTTTAATTACAAAATGTGTAATATTAATATTATGGTTGTAATGGAAATTACTAATCGTTAGGAGCGTACTAATATGTTTAGGTTGTCGATTTTACAAATAAAGTTAGTGTTTAGATTTTAGGACGTGCTCGATCCTCGCCTGAGGAATACATTGTCTTACTAATGTTACAACTGATAAATGCGGGGCTATCGTACTTGTTAACATATTGAGTCTAGGTTTTTATTTCTTTTATATTAATCTTATATTCACGTGCAGTTTAGAAATATACTTTTTATTTTTCTCATTATGTAAGCATGGTTTACTTTTTATTTCATGGACATTGTAAATATTGTATAAGTACATAGGTAACGAAAATATTAAAATTTAATTGACGGCCGCAATAGGCAGATGCCACAATATCACTTACCAAATGAAACCCATTATTTTAGTTTGGTGAGTAAGATTCTCGAAGCAATAATTTGCTGGTGGGAGGATATTCGCAAAGGTCCGAATATAAGGACACACGTGCATAAGTGTGTCGCGTTTTGCGTTCATTCTGTGAAACATCACACAGTAAATTTTTAATCTCTATTCGGACTGCACTACGCTTACTATCAGTCGCATTCACAGATTACTTAGTACTAGTCGCATTGTAGTCATTTCGTAATCCCTTAGCCCTTCGAATATTATAAATGTGAATGTTAGTTTGTTTGTTACGCTTGCACGCAAAAACTACTCAACCGATCATCATGAAACTTTTTACACATATTCTTGGAGGTATTAGAAGTAACATAGACTACTTTTCATTCCGAAAAAAATAGTGTTCCCGTGGGATGAAGAAGGAATTCCGATATATTTGCTACTTTTTCATACTCAAAAAGATGGGATGGGACTGGATTACATTTCATTAGTGAGAATGAGACGGGGCGGGCGGGATATAACGGGATGGGACGGGACGGGATGGGAGATTTCAAATAAAATTAACCACGCAGACGAAGTTTGCGGGCAGAAGCTAGTAACAGGATAAAGAAAATAAACATATTTTGTGTTTTGAGCTTCGGCTTCCCTTTTAAAAAATGTCAACCTTTGCCACTGATACCTATGTATGTATCTAGGTCGAAAGACAGACCTGTCTTAGCAGAATATAAATTTGAAATAGCGTTAGGAATTAATTTCCACCTCATATATTAACAGCTTTAATTGTTTATTAGGTACTTTCAGACTATGTAATAAATGCTCTTTAAATACAAGAAGTTTTGAAATAACGATTAAATTAATTCAAATACGAAACTTTTTACTTAGCCAACTGTACTTTAGAAAGAACGATTTAGTTAGATTAATCAACTAGACTGCTTAGTTGACCGCAGTCCATTGCGCCAGTGGAGACATCGTAAATACTACGATCACAGATGCGAATTCAGTCTTTTAAACAGAGGGAGGCCGTTAAATTGTGCAACTTTTTGAATGGTTGATGATTTCAAGCAAAAAACGATGTGATTAGAAAGGTGTGGGTGAATAAGGACTAAACTGTTTACCTCGATAAAGATAAAAGTGGATAATCATTGATGTTTTTGTTGTTATCAAAAATCAATTTAAACTACGAATATGTCATAATTTTATATTATAATTATTTACTCGATCTATTTAATTCCTATTCACTTTGTTTCAAGGTAGTAAAATTCATATTTTGGTAATAAACGTCTCGAATTGTTCTTATCGTTATGAAGTAGATTCGACAAACGAGCAAGCGCCTGACCTGATGGTCGCGATCATGGCCGCCCATAAACATTCACGACACCTGGGGTTCGCAAGTCCGTTGACGGCCTTTGCAAATGGCCATTAGATTAGTGGCCAGCTAAGTGCTCGAATTTTCGAGTCATAGTTAGGATCTGTGGACCAAAATTTTTCAATGTAATTATTCCGAATCCACACTACGTAATAGCGTTATGATAATACGTTATGTTTATTCATCTATAACGTCCTCTTCTATAGTTTATTTAATTTATTCTACACCGTTGTAAAAGTTTATTTCAAATATTCAATTTATTAACATAATATAGTTTTTTTAAACTCACAGCGTTATGCCTATGTATGTTAGTGTAAGAACCACTCTGTAATCTCTAAAGCCGCCCCTGTACGCTATTTAATTGATTGTTTTAGTACAATCGGCGCAGTAAAAAAACCTTGTTTTTCTGGCTTGTTTGGATGTGACAACTGGACTTGTGTCTAATTAATTGATAAGGGTCAATTGCACATACTGACTGCCCATAATTTTGACTGAAAATGTCAAGTCCATACATTAGCAATGTGAAATACGTCAGAAATATATGGCGATAACATTGTCAAAATTAAAGTTAATAATTTACTTAACATATAATTTTTATTATTCCCGATAATGGTAAAGGTATATGTAAACTGTTTTTTGTAAGGGCAGCTTAACTTTTCCGACTAAAAATATTAATATGTTTTATCTTTTTTCCAGGTATGTACGGGTATCAAAAGCGATAGAACAAGTTACGGTAAGAATTTATCAATAGAAAAGTTATTTCAAATACTTACGGGTGTTGTCTCTCGCCTATACGAGGGTAAAAATATTTAAATTTAATGCAATCTAAATAAAGAATCCACTAGCACGAAAAGGTTATCTTTCTCCGATGGACACAATTATACCGGCCAGATTGTATCCGCATGTCCATCCACATATACAGCATAAGCCGAAACACGATACAGGGAAGCTACTACAAAATAAGATATTCGATATATATTCCGATTCTTAGTATTGAAATCTACTCCTAGAGACTTCGATTTTACTGTGATATCGATTAATTTTCTCTATACGACACTTGTCAACACTAACAGTTGATATGAGTAAAAACGAACCTACATCTAGGTTTTAACACGCGAAATCGCGCGATATATCGAACATCGTTGTTTGTTGCAGGCCCCACTCGTTTGTTACTCTGGCGGACTTTTTACCATCGTTTATGATGTTCGATATTCAAATCTTATGAAAATTTGTTTAAATATTTACTTTTTCTAATATAAAACCGCAAGGCTGCGTGTTTATACAGCCTAGTGAATGAATGTGTGTACGATTGTGCTCCCGTCGATGCTTACCGATGACATATCTTGAGTAATGCGTTTACAGATACCCGCCTCTTGAAAAATGCTTGAGTGAATCGCTTTATCTTTTGCTGAAATATTTTTTACGTAGCATTTTATTATTAGAAAGCATTACGAAACAAGCTTTTCTAATTTAAAAACACCAGTTGGAAGATAAGAAAAAGCAAAAGTCCTAGTTATTAAAATGTTCTTAATCCTGGTCTTATTTAGGGAAAATATAGTACCTATATAATATAGGGTCTGTAAGCGGATAAAAACACATTTTTCCAGGCACTCACACGTGGCAGTGTGTTCCCGCGTTCATTTATCAATTCGATTGTGAAAGCATAATCTGTCATCTCTAATTTCTTTTTAATCCGATCTCCTTGTATCACGTGGCCTACTTCGACCGAAGAAAAAGGTTTTTGTATTGGAAAAATAATATATTTATAAGATTTTGTGATGAAGTATCGAAGGATGAAGTTATCAAATATTTGAATATTTCACCATGAAATATTCGTAGCACCAATTGTATGATGATTAAAAATATCAGTAGGTTACCTGTTAAATGATTGGTTCAAAGTAAATCCTATCATTTTACGGAATCTCGGAACCCTTAAGTACGCTGAAATTACTTTATGCTTTCAGCTTTGAAATGTATTTAGAAATTAAAACCACATTTATAATATAAATATCTATTTCAGGGAGTTGTTTTAGATAATATATTTACTTTAAGACATAAAAATAATCTCATTGGCAAAATGCAAATATTTTTTCTTTTAGTACATAAGAAAAAGAAATTGATATAAATTTTAGATACTTTGCTTGCCAATAGATGGCGCTAAAGATAATGTCAAATAATCACGCATAACACACAACCACGGAGTAAATATTGTCATCTACCAAACTAATAATTATATTCATTAAATTATTTTGTATATGCAATAGACGTCCTCGTGTTAGCAACCACTTACCTCTGATCCCTTAGTTACCTAAGTCCAGCATTAAAGTGAGACCCTGACCTCTTAAAATAAGGCAAGCCGCCAGCTAAATTGCCTACCCAGGCAATAAAAATTGGCAAGTAAGGAAGGTCTTAATACTCCAGTATATTTATGACAGCCTCAGTGGCGCAGTTGGTTAGACGCCGGCTGTGAAACGAGAGGCCGCGGGTTCGATCCCCGCACCGAGAGAAATGTTAGTGCGGCCCACAAATATTTCTTTCGGGTCTGGGTGTTTTTGAGACCGAAAAGTCTCTCGTAGTTCTGATACCTGCGACACAAGACTTAATTGATCTTAATGTGAGGTAGGGACTATGTGTGTGACTGTTGGGTGTATTTATTTATATATTATGTATGAAAGAATTAATATCTAAATCATTAATATAATTAAGGAAGTAGATATTTTTTATATTATAGGGGACAAGCAAGGATACGGTTCACTTGGTGGTAAATGATCACCGCCGCCCATGAACATCTGCGACACCATAGGGCTTGGTTGTGCGTTGCCACTTTGCCCGATCCGAGATTCGAACCCGAGACAACAGCCTTGTAATCATATCGTAATACAATGTTACTTTGTGATACTACTTCATTGTAAATACTTTGGTAAATAAAAAAATATTATTATTATTATTATACAACTACGCCACCGAGGCATTCAACACAATAATGAGAATATAATTAATAATCGAATCCTACAATATGGTCGAAGTACATAATATGTAGAAAATTCCGAACGCAACGTAATTTTCCCCGCAATTCCGGATAATTACTACGAAAACGATACGTGAACGTGTATTTTAATATAAATTATGTTAATATTAATTTGTTATTTAATTAAAACTTTAAATAATTACACAAATTATTTGAATAATTTAATTAAATTGGAGTGAACTTGCCGAACTGCCGTTTGGGATGGTTCGACACGATACCGTTTGTGGTTAGTTCCCGAAATTTACCAGGCTCGTTCCACATGTGGCTGCCACACATATTTATGTCCTTAATCAAGGTAAAGAGCAAGTTATGTTTAATTAAAACCTGCCGATAATTATAGTTAAATAAAAGGCGGATTATTCGATGTTTCAGTAAGTTTTAAAAGTGCGGTTCTTTTAAAGCTTTAAGCAAGTGTAGAAGACATAAAATCATGACCGTTTTCTCGCAGGGGTAGACAAAGTATCCGTCATAAGATATGGTTAGAATTGTGCATGTCGCCATGCTGGACATCTATCGCAGTTCAAATCTAGACTCTTGCGGTCTGATCTTACCAGCAGGTATTAGTCACTTAATTCTACTACTAAAAATATTTCATATTTTCGGTCATCAATCATGTCGAAATCCTTTTCAACAATACTATACATACATACATATACTCACGCCTTTATCCCAAAAGGGATAGGCAGAGGCGCCACTAGGAAACCCATAAAAAAAATGTGATAGGGGGCGAGCCCATCGCCATATCGGGCACAATTCCCTGACTCCGGGCTGATAATGATTAGAAAAACTCAATATCACTTTGCCCGACCCGGGATTCGAACCAAAAACCTCAGCTTTGTAATCGTACCGTAGTATAACTACGCTACCGAGGCAGTCTCAACAATACCGACTGCACGATACCAAAGAATAACGGCCTTATTCATGGACAGATTTAAAACCAATTTTAGTTATCGAATGTTTTGTCCTTTTCGGACGACTTTAGAATTCAGTTTGAGCAAAGAAGACAAAACATTCGATAGCACAGTTCACAGTGAGCTCCTTCTGCGTAGATCGGATCGCAAAAACTAGCTAACTTTTTAATTTAATAATTGTAAATTAAGGGTAGTTTAATTGTAACAGTCAATGAGCGGATGACTAATACCTCAGTCCGCCCCGTGACTACGAAAGCTGTAAAGTTATCGAAACGTCGGGAAGTTGTAAAAATGTAAAAATTAAACCAAATCGCGATAAAATCCGTATAAAATCGTTTTATTTCAATAGAATTTAGATCTTTGATAGCAAAAAGGATGAAGTAACTTATTTTAGCCTCTTTACTTTTTTAGTCATTAAAATATTGTCAGATATTTTGTATGTCGTCATCGGACGAAATTAATAAGCGATCCCAATCCCTATCTAAGGATCGATCCCGAAAATAAACCAATCAGAAGACATCAAACGAAAGCGTGTCGACAATACCTTGAGCCCATTGGTCTATTTTCACGATCGATCTTTAGATACTCATGAAGATCGTTTATTAATTTCAGCCATTAGTAGGTAAGAATATACTTTTATTAAGAAGAATACTATTTTTAGACTTTACCTCGACCCTCTTCATCCACGCGCCCTTAGCTCAGATGGGGTCACACCAACATTTTTTTGCATATGCTCATAAAATTCCCGTTTTATTATTAAAGGCCTGCTTCTTGATATGAATCTTTTTGGTAAATAGTCCAATCTTGATTAAATGATGGTTATTTTATTATTAGGCGACCAAAACTATAATAAATTTACCTCGGAAGTGAAACAGGATCTTGGCGGTTTACATACCACTTAAATATCACCATGGAACTAACATAACAATTAAGTTCGTTATTCCATTTGTAAGGTAATCCATTCCTTCCTTCATTTAATATTTGGATTTTAATTTTACATAAATAAATTGAGTTAATTTTACGACTTTCAGTAATTGTACTTTAAATAATAAAAAAAACGCACTATTCCTAGCAATAAATTTTCATTTTAGAAAGTTTTTCTTTGTACATTAAATAAACTTACTTATATTTATGGAATATTGTTTATGGTTGTTTTAAGTTCAAAAAATTAAAAACGGTATGTCCAGAGTTTAATTACGTCGTTTTATTTATTTCGCTGAATTTATGCCCGTTATAACATGAATTAATCTCTACCATATTGGAATTTCTCATAATCCAATAAACATTGTTGTATCCAATAACTAATCCTTGCATATGGACACAATACCTTGCAATCTGATCTGTAGACAGACCCCTTGATTATATCCATACATGAATACCCGGTTCTCAAAGGGCGTAAGGCAAATTTAGGACAATTGTTACCTTATGCTGCGTATAAACAAAGCACAATTTGGAGGTAACTCAAAATATGACATAAAGCACTTTGAGCCCAAGGTATCGATAATAACAAACGTGCATTACCTAATTGAATTCCATCGAAATTCGTGATCAAAGCGGATCGGATGTCACGAGCATATCCCGAATTATGTGACACAACCCACAGTGATTTGGAATTCGCAATCGGCTGTCGGAACTTCTGCAATCCCAACTTGTTGAGGCGTTTTACTTTCCTCCCAAGTTTTCGACGTCATTAGGTTTATATTGGCAAGTTTTAAAAGTGTATTTTGTACAACGACAGTTCTCGCTCAGTTCGCGAAGCACGTTTCAGCAATTTGAGCAGGAACACTTTGTTTTTTAGCTACAATTTTTCTAGGTACGATTTACAGGCAAACTTCTAGACTTCTAGAAAACTTATATTCTCAACTCTCGCGAATCATAACCGACTTACTGGATTGGTGTTAAAGAAAATAAGTACTTTTTGTTCGCGTGTTTTATAATATAATATTTTATTTTAATCATAATATTTTTTACTCCTTAACAATTACGCCGCGTTATGAAGAAAAACTGGCCCAAGACACTATTATTTAAACTTAATATTTTTATAATTAACAAAAATAAATAAAAAAAATCAATTTGTCTTGTTAGTTCTTTAATAAAGGCAAGTATTTAACGTCAGTGTCTTATATCGGACCCTTCATAATTCTTGTAAAGGAATCCGGGAACTTGTGTCGTTGGGCCGTTGTATCTCTCAAGTAGGTACTCTAAACGAAGACCCGAAATATCCGCTGAATAACGACACTTGCTGCTTAAATAACTCGTTCGTGTCCCTACTCTGATAAGTAGGCCTTTAATTAAGGAGTCTTTTTATATTGGACTAGTGAAATTACTCAGTTAAACACTTTGTATTAGACTAGCGAAATATATTTTTTCTCCAGTGAAGGACATTTTAAAGACAAGACCTATGTTTAGTAGTAGACTTCCTGTGGCTGAATAGATAGATATACATACATAAATTCACCCGTATGTCCCATTGGGGTAGGCAGAGACTATTGAGCGCCAAGTGCTACGGTCCATACATACTTTCGCTTCATAGGACATTTACAAAATTAATTAGACAAACGTAGTATACTAGCGTTTGGATATATATGTTACAGCGATACGCTTATTAGAAACGGCAAAAAAAAGACGCACATAAAATATATCTAAAACCAAACGAAATTCGACAGCAAAACTGTTATTACACATTGGTTTTCTGTGGGACAGCGCTGTCCCTGGTTGAGGTTTCGTATCAGTATCAGCCCATAAACGTCCCACTGCAGGGCACGGACCTCCTCAACAATCGATGGTATGATTGAGAGGGGTTAGGCCATATAGTCCACCACGCTGGCCTAGTGCGGGTTGGCGGGCTTAACATACCATAGCAATTATTGTAAATCGCTTGTAGGTTTCCTCACGATATTTTCCTTTACCGTTATAGTGCGTAGTGATTGACTTTCAATACACACATGACTCTGAAACGTCAGAGGTGTGCCCTGGGATTTTAACCCGCGTCTACCGTTTCGTATCACTGAAGGAGAAATCAAATATTCCTCAAATTTTATAACCTTCACAAGTATGAGATATGTTAGGATAACTAATAGTCAACTAAATCGTATAAAGATGACCTCGACTGAGTGAGTGGACCATAAAAACCTGTCCGCTAATAAGGCGATGTGATGCCACATATTTGACTTCTTATATGGTAATTGTATTTTTCGAAACTGTTTTAGTCCAGACATAGGCGAGCCGAGAATTTGGATCACATAACCAAATACGTAAAACCTACGGAATATTAGTATCACATCGTTTTATGTTTATATTTTGTAACAGTTTGTGCACATCTTCTGACAGCCTCCGTGGCGTAGTTGGTTAGACGCCGGCTGTGAAACGAGAGGCCGCGGGTTCGATCCCCGCAATGTTTGTGTGATCCACAGGTATTTGGTTCGGGCTGGGTGTTTGTGAGACTCAAAAGTCTCTTTTTGTTCCTTATACCCACGACACAAGACTCGATCTTAGTGTGGGGTCAGGACTATGTATGACTGTTGGGTGTATTTATTATTATTTATATCTTCAATCCACAAAATACCATTTCTTCCAAATTATGACTATGATATACGAGTATAACATGCATTTTCACCCAAAATGCAGACTTATGAAATATTGGACTGCAGTCCAGTTTCTGTTACATTTATTCCTTATTCCTCCTATAAAGCAGAATTCAGTAGCCCAACTATTTGTTTAACCCCCATTGTAAACGATCGCAGTGAAACACCCGCGGTTTGTCCACCCCGTGAGAGATTTTACATAGATTTATCTGGACGCATCCGGACGCTGATTTATTATGGGGCTTCGGACGCCGTGTTGGACCGAAAACCGACAACAAAGCGTCTATTTACGGTGTAGAATTCTCTGGATACATTTGAACATAAAATTATTAACTAATGCAATTCTTATTCGGTTGCCTTCGGTTTTCTCAAGAAAAAAATGTTTATGAATATAAAAATTGATGGATATTCAATCACCACGCACTATAACGGTGAAGGAAAACATCGTGAGTAAACTAGCATACCGTAGAGATTTTGAATAATTTCTACGGAATGTAAAGTCCGCCAACCCGCACTAGGCGAGCGTGGCGGACTATATAGCCTAACCCCTCTCAATCGTACTATCGATTGTAGAGGAGGCCCGTGCCCTGCAGTGGGACGTATTTAAGCTGATAATTTAAGAATATTAATCTATAATAGGATATCTCGACATATTCCGTGTCAATTTGAGTGAACTACAATTTTATTGACAATTTTCTTTACATAATTAATAAAGAGCAGGATTTAATTCTAAATCTTTTCGTGAGGTAAAATTCTTATTCTTATTCCTGGATTCGCTCGCCTTATAATCGTGACGCGTTTCATATTCACTGTGTAATTACTAGAATTTTCTTTTCTAGAAATATGTTCTGTAATGGGATATCTCGCTTCACGTCAATTAGCCAGATTTACTGGAACTAAATCATATTGAAACTTTTATCTCGTACGTAAGAAAGAGGAGAATTTAATTGTTGAATTTAAATGTTCTTTATTTTTCCAATTTGCAGTGACAGTTTTTATTGGCAAGGATATCTTGCGCGGCATCTTGTTCACAGATTTCTCTATCAATTAAGAGGAATTTATTATAAAATGTTTAAAATCATGTAAAAAACTATTCACACGAATAAAAAAGACAATGATTTAACATTTCGAAGGCTAGCTTACTTATCAACTATCGTAGTTCTTTTTGCCGCTTCTCTTAACGTATACCCTTATATTACCATATTGTCATACGGCCTCCAACACGGCTGAAACACAGGAAAAATCCCCAGGTAACTCAAAAAGCACTTTACAATGATCCTGTACATTTCACCCGTACATAAAATAAACATGCGGCACCCAACCGGCTGAAACAAGCTCCCGAAGGTGCCTTATTAAGTCAGCACATTAGTTAATTTCATTAATTATTCAACAGGTTCGCTTCTTACCTCCACTCTAAGACGTTTATGAAAACGTTACACGTAATTTATCTATAATATTGTTTTGACAGTCCTGAAAGCTGGGTGGTGAAGGTTTTTTGTGAAGTGTCGCTGGGTCTGTAACATTTACACATTGGAAATAAGGTGTAGATACCTTGACAGCGTGGTGACTAGGGATTTGGGCCACTTAATACAAGGACCAGTTAATGATCAGCAGTGACTTCCTGAGGCTGAAGAGAGAGAAAGAAAGAGAGAGTAAAGTATAATACCCAAAAGTTACATACAAAACTTTGATCCTACAGCAAGGAAATCCATGGCCCATGGGTATCAGAAACCACGACTTCGCGATGTGGCAACACCACCACTCGAAACAAATATTAAACAAGAATTTGTTTTGGCGCAAGGATCGAACTTGCCTCTTCATTTCACAGTTCATTTCTTCTAGCAGCGCTGTGGAGTTTATGTAAACATGTTGATTTGAGATTCGCGATAATTAACAAATGTGGAACTTACATCCAGAGGCAATTTCGATCTTCGAGCGAATTAAGATGTAAGCCGCACTTAATTCCGTGCTATTCAATATCCAGACACAGTCCTGCCCTCACACCCGCCACTGCAACTCCTGTAAGCCAGGATCAACAGTGGCACGCATTTTAATGACACTGAGCATTGAAGCTCAGCGAGTCACCGGGAATGTCTAACTTGTCTTTAACCAGCAACGGAATCAATCATAAATTTAAATTAATAGGTGTTTGAAATAAATTATTGTCCACTTCCCTCTGTAATAATAAAGCGGGTGCCAAAACAATGAACTAAAGAGTTAAATAACCTCGCATAAAGACTTTCATAGCCAGAGAAGCCAGCTGTAAAGGACCACGGATCACAAAATTATTACATTTAAATGGGACCTATTATGCGAGCCGTTATACTTGATTTCAATGATTGCTATACCTATGCAAAAACGCCGGAAAGCACGGAAATTCTTCCTAGTCTCTACAAGGTCCATGTAGTATACAACTCCAGATGATATTTGCATACTATCCAATATCCGGCATGGTTTTAATATCCAGATATTTAAAAATCTTCCACAGAAAATATTTTTCGTATAAATGAAGGAATCATATTTCAAAGAATCTAAAGACTGCCTTGTAAGTTATATCTAGGGTATTTCAATCAGAGAAGACGCTTCGTTGAGGGTAGTTAATCGCCCCGGCGCAAATTAAAAGTCTTGGGTGTCCTTTGACGATGAAAGCTGGATTATTTCTTATTATCTTTTTGTAAGAGTAAGACGGTAGTGAAATGCTCACTCATTATTTTTCATATTTTAATTGCCTTTTGTAAAAACCTTTTTAAGGATTAGCACGAACTTATACATGATGATTTAAAGACGTCATCAATACTATTAGACTTTTCGTTAATTCAAGTTAAAAATAAAATCGAATTTAAAAGTTAACGTATTAGCATGTCAGTTAAGCAGATTGATAACTTTTTATTTCCCAAGGAAACCCTTCAGTGCGTCATGGTAAAACCGATGCCAATCGATCAATGTCAAAAAATGTTTACGGAATTTCCACTTATCTTAATGGCATTGCCAAGACTGTAAAATATAAAATAGCTTTGTAATTATTTTTAAAAGCATTGCTATCTATCTCGTTCGCTCAATGGTTGCTCTCTATTTTGGGATTAGGCTACTATTTCCAAAGAGGTATGTCATCATTTACTACTTTTACTTTTATATTTGACTGTGAAGATCTTGGTTTCATTTACATGTTTTCATAATATATTAATCTGATTTTGAAATATAAATTGCTTTTCGGTTCTTACGCCGCAAGAACCCTGCTGAAGCTGAAAATTATCACCAGAAGGGTTATTTCAAGGGCGTTTGTCACCCAATCCCACATAAATTCTCAGACCTCACGTCGAACTTTGATGTTGGGTTTGATCGGACCAAGACATAAAACTTGGCTTAACGTTGACCCTTCAGATTAACCCTTCCGATGTCGTTAGTTGACAAATCGTGGATGGGAAGGCGTGGGTATCGATTTGCATAATGCGGATGTTGGATCTGAATCTTTGAGATTTTTTAGATTCAAGAGGTTTACGATGTGCTTAGACCGGCGGCAATCAATTCTAGGGAATTCATGTAGAAAGTAAAATATTTTCATTTGATAAAGTCTTCGTACCTATTTATGAGGTGAATGTTTTATTGCACATTGGGAACAAACCAGTAAAATAACTCGAAAAAAATCTAGCATCTCCCTGTTCGTAGCTCGTGCCTTACTCACTAATAAATGAGGTGATAAAATACTATGAATGGATTGTATGGATTTGATTCCCACCGTTCATTTCAGCAAGTATATTAGACCGAGAGCCCGTGGCCGCCAGACTTTAGACACGTTAAAGCTGATAACTTCCAAACCCATTACGATAGAACTTCAAAATAGTGATCAAAATACTGATCGTGCGATGCCTGTGTCAGAGGCATGCGCAGGCAAACTTTCAGCTTTTATAAAACGACGAAAGTCTGGCGGCCACGGGCTATAGGTCTACGTGATTTTCATTGAAACGTAATTCAAACGAAAGCTTTATCAGAAAGTAAAATACTTTTACTTTCAGGCTATCCATACCTAACAGACGCGAAATTTTAATCACACAAACATTCGTAAAGATCAAAACTGCGTTCTCTTCACAACCTCCTTATTACCTCAAAATTGCTGAAAATCTACTTTACCTCCAAACAAAACATTAAGCGTTTGCACAATATAAATCTGAAAACACACAACTGGAAAACCAATAGTGTATACTGCCGCATTAGGATTCAGCTCGTGTGCACCTCCGACGCGGAACAACTTCCGCCTTCCGCCTCCGGCACGTCTCTGAAGAATTTACTATTCCCTGTGTTTATGGACTTATATTGATTTATTTTATGGCACTCATCAATTGAGGTTTGTAATTGTTTTACTACTTAGTTTTAGGACAAAGTACTTCAAATTGTAATACATACATACATACATCAACTCACGCGTTTTTCCCAGAAGGGGTAGGCAGAGGTGCTAGGACACCCACATTTCGCCCTGTATGTTCCGTCCCATGATGTGATAGGGGGCGAGCCTTTCGCCATATCGGGCACAAATTCCTGACTCCGGGCTGATAATGAATAGAAAATCCAATATCACTTTGCCCGACCCAGGATTCGAACCCGAGACCTCAGCTTTGTAGTCGTACCGTTATACAACTACGCCACCGAGGCAATCAAATTGTAATATGAAGTATATTGTAACAGTAATATTGTAACAGTCACTGCGGATGACTATACAGGGTGAATTTTTTCAAGTAGGCGTGGATGGCCAAATCCGAAATTATGAGAAATAGCAAGTAATACTGAAGGGTGTCACGAGCCCGATTTTAAGAAAACTAGAATTGCATACTTGGATTTTTGATAAATCAATATTCCTAGCGAGGAATCGAACCCAATGATTTTGAAAAAAATAACACATGCTATATTTTTTCACCATTCGGTAATGTTGCTAATAAGGATCAAGTTCTGGGAAGTAATGACATACGGCAAACTAAAGGAAATAGGTCATTTTAAGCAAAATAAAATTTTTTCTTCCTATGTGCAGCAGTGGACTTCGAGTGGCTGAATTGATAGATAGAAAGAGATTTTCGTCAATGAACAAATATTGTGGGATTATATAATAATAAATGATTGTTGCTCTAAAACTAAACGGATATTTATACAACAATGCAATATATTTATATTTAAGAATAACAAGTGATTAAAAGTATCTTGGATTGTAAATTTTATATCAATTTATAAACAGTTAATTAGCCACGCCTATTCCAAAATAGTGCTCGTTTATTTAATTTAACATTTATTCCTTTAATTTGATTATGATGGCTCTTGAAAAATGCTTCTCAGGGGACATGCTTGCTAGTTAGCAAGCTTTAGCTTTGGTCGTAATTATACGACGTTTATTTTTCAATAGTTTTGACATTTAAATAACATGCAAGGACGTCCATTTCCTCTACTAACTAATTAATATTATTGAATAGTTAAAAATATTTATTCTGAACCGGCAGATCTATTATAAAAGCTGAAATGTTGAGGATTCGTATTCCAATATGCTCTTTGGAACGTTAAAGTACTAAGATAGCTGGGAGTTTTTAAGAACATTCTTTTAGTGTCTGGGAGATAATGAAATTTGCGGATTAGGCTGACTCGTAATATTTATTTATTTAAATCTTTATTGTACACAGTTAATTAACATACAGAAACAGAAGAAAAAAAAAAGTACAAATGGCGGTCTTATCGCATAAAGCAATGTCTTACAGACAACCATGGGATGGATTAAAGAGAAGGAGAAAGAGAGGGCAGTGTAAAAAAAAAGAAATAAAATAAATAAAGAATGGAAGACAAATAAAACTAAATAAGCATATAAATATAAATATACAGACATTACATACTTACATAACAAATACATAATAATACAGGGTAATACAGGGTCCTTGAAATAGTACCCTAATATTTATATCAAATTGAGCCATGGTAATATTATAACTGCATCCGTTTGCGAGCAACACAGCAAAGCAACACACAGCACAGTCAAACTATTCGTGTAGTTTTGTAAGACAATAAATGATTTTGTAAGTTCAAAACCTTTGTATAAATAACACAATTTCTATTGCGAATTTTACTAATCGCATTGAGCCAGCTTGGCAGATTAATAGACATATTCCTAAATCGAGAATTCTTCGGGGTTTGATGTCAGGCAAACAATGTTTCTTAAAGTGAAAGCTAAATCATTCTGCAACTGACTGAAAAGTCATGTTGCGCTAACCATATGTGGGGTAGAAATAGGCAGAATAAGGAGACATTATAGGTTAATTGAAGGAATAAGAATAATTAATGGTTTCTTCGACTTACGCGAATACTTTGTAATAAAACTAATTTATACGGATTTTTTTCGCGGATATAATTTAATTATAAACTTTTTTAACTTCCCGACGTTTCGATTACTTTACAGCTTTCGTGGTCACGATAAAACCCTTATTAACCCTAATTAATTACTTTCGTCTAGAACTTTTTACTCGTGCGAATCAAAGTCGTACCTATGTCCAAATAAATCACATATCTGAAGAAAAAATCCTGCATCTTTCCTACATTCTGTGCGGCTCATTAATATTTCTTATAAATATGTTACCGTCCCACGGGTGAACCAAGCAATGTGTTTCCAATGTTCATCCGATTGATGTGTTATTGAACGTGAAATGTACGGGGCGGCTTCTCATGGAATTTATTAGTTTTGGTTAGCATTAAGGTACAGGCAAGATTGGATAGATGTGTTGGTAAAAATAATAAGGTTTATATTTGCTCGAAAAGTGCTCATCCTACAAAGTGGAGAAAACTGCTGGACATAATGAGACTTAACATCGTATGTCTCAGGATGGCTAGCTTATTCATAGTGTTGTGTGGTTTTGCTACTGTCCATGAGCGGTCGTATCGCTTACGATCAGGCGAATGGCAAGCTAGTCTCGCCATTCACTCACATAAAAAAATGTGGTGGAAAATTTTGTAGTAAGATAGTGTGTCACCTTTCGGGTTCAGCCTGTGTATATGTTCTGTGGATCGACATCATCAGATTGATGTAGAATCGACTCGAGTCGGTGGTTACTCTCTCATTACGGGTTTGGTCTTTCTGTCAGATGCATTGTAAGGCTTTTGCGCTAATGTGGCAAAGCTTACAACTGTGTATTTATTTTTCATTTCGTTATTCATTACGTAACTGAAGACATACACTGATTATAACCACAGAACAAATGAATATGGTATTATAACATTGCGAACAGTGACAATAGAACATTTGAGCTTAGAGTACAGAATATCTGCCCAAGTTAGCTGGTTTCTGCTAATAATTTTCAATTTAGCAGCGCCGCAAGAAAACCATCAATAATTCACACAAGTCTGGAACTAAACGCGGGCAACTGGATCCTAATGGGTAAACTATTTCATTTGTATTGCAATGGATTATGTCGAGTCAGATGACAGTTTAATAATTTGGTTATTTAGTAAGGCATTCCTTAATGATTACGAAATGTGGAAGGCGAATTTTGTAAAACAAGAAACCAACCAATGCCAGAGTAATTTCTGGACATAATGTGACTTAACATTTTATTTCTCAGGATGTCGAGCGTAATTGAATGCCAAGCATTGCTTTGTAATTCATGGTGTTGTTTGGTTTTGCTACTGTCCGTGAGCGGTCGCATCGCTCACCATCAGGCGAATGGCCTGCTCGTCTTGCCATTCATTGCAATAAAAAAAACAAATTGACAACGTGACAATGTCAATTTTTTTTTGTGAATTCAACAAATATTTGCTATATCTGGTGGATGTGAAATGCATTTTGTTGTTCTGATGTTGATTAAGCAAGACAATTATGTTTGTTACTGGTTTTAAGGTCGATTTATAGGTAATCATTTATAGGTAATAGCTATTGATAATCGTAAAAGCGGCGTATTTGGATGAAAATCTTATCCTTTTTTTATTCCTTGGCGGAGGTATGTTCAGTACTGGACTTTTTTGAAAAGAGAACGATTCCGAGTGTCGCATTTTTATATTTAGACATACATACATACATAAACTCACGCCTTTATCCCAGAAGGGGTAGGCAGAGGCGCCAACAGGACACCCACATTCATTTTGTATGTTCCGTCCCATTTTTTGAAAAGATAACGATTCCGTGTGTCGGATTTTTATATTTAGTTTAACTTTAAACTTGGTTCCGTTTAAACAACAGTCAATTTAGTTGTCAATAATTGTTGAGGTTGTTGTAATAGCTAAACGTCATTCCTGTCATAATATAATCATGTCGGCAATCTGTTCTGTCCTGTGAGCTAACAATAAGGACTCGCCAAAGACCGCGTCACGCCCCTTATTGCCTCTAATCGCTTTACCAACTTGTGCCTTCAATGTCACATGAGTTGTAAACTTGCTTGAATTGAAGAGAGAGAGAGAGAGTGGTATAACCTGTACGTTAGTAGTTCAATGCCCGGGGATTCTATTATATTTGTGATCTAAAAATCTGACTGTACAGATAATTATATAAAATAAATATAAAAAAATATTTAAACAAGTTATTTATATAAAATCGCTAATTGAAGTTAAATCTAGATGTTTACTTTAGCAAGTAGGTACATAAATAAACTCTTTTACATAAAGATTCTTCCGGTAGATTTCACTGCCCCATACTTCAGCTTGCCTTCCTTGTTCTTTCAGCCAATGGAATTACAAGACTCACACAGTCACGTGACTTCCTTACTTCTTTGCCTATCCTTAGCCATGTAGATATCCTTATCGCTAGACTTAAATGGCTAGAATGTATTAGTCTAAGCATTGTGTTATCGTTGCATACCTAGTATGCAAATCTAGAATTAATTAGTTGAAGGCATGCGACGCGCCCACCGCAGACTACTGCTGCGGTTTCACGCGACAATATATCGGTTATGTATATTTATATTTATTTGTATAGTTATGAATAGATAATAGATCTTATATGTCTGACAAGTTGGGAGGATGACGTCATAGAAATGGTAGGAAGTCGCTAGATGCAGACCGCTTTCAACAAGAAAGATTTACAATTAAAATGACATAAAACTGTTTATTGATTTTCATGTAATCAACAGGCACTTACCGTTAATTTCTATAATATAAAAATATGTGTCTAAACTGAACTTTTAATATCAATAAGGACGGTAGCGTGACTATTATTGACAGGATATAATGGAATGATCACTTATAGTATAAGATCCCAGTATAGAAAGACCTTCGCCGAACTGGTTCGGTCAGACCATCACGATATGTTTTGACAGCTATTAGCTGCAATATTCTGCGTATAAGTTAATGAATACACCCAACAATCACACACATGGAATAACATAATACAATTTAATAAGTATATTTTTATAATAATAAGTATATAATGAAAATATGCCATTTCTTATGTATAGTAACTACAAGAGACTTCTTGTCTCAACACCAGACTCGAAAAAATATTTATGCGATATAAACAATTGTGTCAGTGCGGGGACCGAACCACGGCCTTTGATTTCACAGCCGGCTCTCAACCAACTAGGCCACGATGCATGTCGAATTACCAAATATCGAGTAACATCACTTTGTGCCCCGAAAATCAGCATTGTGCTTTGCCAGAAGCGTTTTCTCCCCCGAGTCGCAGTTGGTACTGAGATGGCGTCCTAATTTTTGACGGTTCATTGTCTTTTTGCACAATACCTGCTTTTTTACAGAAAGCGTGCCAAAAATGAAATATTTTTCACTCTTTCTATCAATGAGGCTTTTCTCGTCTGCTAGCCCGATGCAATAAAAATACACTTCTTTTATTTATTCCTTTCAATATTTAATTTGCTGAGTTGTAATCTTTACTGTAGCCTTGCTAAATCTTTCTACTCCCTTCTATTTATGATAAAGAGGACATTTTAAAAAATATTGGTGGGCATTTAATTGTGCTAAAAATATTCTTATTTATGAAACTTGAACACGTTTCAGTAAACTTTTCATTTTTCTTGAAACTAATTTTACGCCATTTCGCAGTAGTTTACTTTTGTGTGTATAATAACAGGTTTCTATTTTAAATTAAGTCATTAATAGACCGTTTTTTCTTCGCCGCTTTTATTAATTATGCCCTTCTACTAATTTTTTTTTGCGAGGTATGGCGATACGGGCATGCCATTCGTGTGATGGTAAGCGATACGACCGCTCATGAACAGTAGAAAACCAAACAACACTATGAATTACAAAGCCATGCTTGGGATTCCATTGCGCTCCCCATCCTGAGACATAAGGTGTTAAGTCTCAATATGTCCAGTTGTTACTCTAGTTAAATATCTGTTATTTTCTTACAAAACTTAACAAAGAGCCCTACAAATCGTCACACAAGTGCGAGCAAGTTGTCTTCTTTTCTAAAAGTAATGAAATTAAATTACGCCTCATATCTGGCTTCCCTACGCGGAATTCCAACGCTCGTAAATATTTAAGATTTATTACGCTTTCATATGGAAATTAAGACTAAGTTTTCGGGCCCGCGGCGTCACACGAGAGATAAGAATTACGACTTCTGCCAAAATATGGATGTAATTTTAACAGGCAGCCTAAGTTTATTAACTTAATAATTTTTTTAGACAAAGTTAAAATATAGGGTAAGACAAAAGTCTGTGTGGTTTTTTGTTCAAAATGGTCCTGATTTATTATATTTTTATACTACGAAGATCCTAATCAAGACGTTTGAGAAGAAACCATTTTGATTTATCAAGAATTATAGAAAATAAGTATATATATATTAGATGAATGCCTGTCAGCAATATACTTTTTACTTCACAGCAAAGCTCGAGGCAGCTATTGAAGAAATTACAAATGTGTTTGGAGCAAATATATCTTTAACAAATCCCTAACAGGCGACCGAACCATCTAACGATAAACAAATATTTTGCGTTTGTCATCACCAGCCAAACTAATATGGACACATTTAAATATAATTTCTCATGCAATATCTGCGTTTCCAACACAGTTTGCCGACTAGCGAACAATTAAAAGCTTTAGTTGCCGAGATAATTAGAATTCTCCAAGAGCCTTGCAACATAAACTTGGAGTAGTTTCCCTTCTCAATATTGTATTACCTTGCTACTTCTCTCAGAAACCGTGTATAGGAAACTTCGAACCTGTATAGTGAAAAGCATTTGACAGCCTCCGTGTCGCAGTTGGTTAGACACCGACTGTGAAACGAGAGGCTGCGGGTTCGATCCCCGCACTGAGACAAATATTTGTGTGATCCACAGGTATTTGTTTCGGGTCTGGGTGATTGTGAGACCGAAAAGTCTTTCGTAGTTCCTGATACCCACGACACAAGACTCGATCTTAGTGTGGAGTCAGGACTATGTATGTGACTGTTAGATGTTTTTTTTTTAAACTTTTTTATTGTAATTTTAAGTATTGCTCTTATTCATGAGCAGGCGTAACATTGTCAGGCGGACCACTGTATAAGACAATCACACACATGTGTGGTTTAGACAAACACCAATACCAGATGATGGAAAAGCAGCGTTTCGAGTTTAACCTTACATAGGTTTATTAGGTACTAGCTTCTGCCCGTAAACTTCGTCTGCGTGATTAACTTAATTCAAAATCCGTAAAGCCGTTTCTGAGTTCATCGCGCACTACCGCACAGATAAACAGACAAAAATTCTAAAAATCATTGTTTTGGGTTCTATTACGTTAATACAGAAGCCCTATATTAGTTTTACGCATTTATCTTCCATGTACAGACATCGATCGGCTACAAATATGTACAGATAACTGATTTTTACCAGGCCGGCATAAATTATACTCTATTGATTCGCACTGCACTCAACATCGGCATATTCCAACCACTTTGCCGCGTAAGTCTAAAAATTATGCAATGGGTTAGTGCTTGTTCACGTTAACATGCGGGCGCGGTGGCGGGCGCGGTCACGACACGAAATATCAAACATATGGATGTCAACCAAGTGGTCACGGAGGAATCGCACGTGCGATGTAAGTAGCGGGCAAGCCACGTCAATCGCTCCCGCGCCCGCGACCGCGCCCGCGTGTCAACGTGAACAAGCACTTACTAACGGGTACAGTAATTGAAGTATAAGATCTCATTTCTCGCATTCCACGATGACTTTTCAGTTTAAAGTCACGCTGAAATACCTTGACCCGGACTGCCTCGGTGGCGTAGTTGTACTACAGTACGTCTACAAAGCTGAGGTCCCGGGCTCGAATCCCGGGTCGGGCAAAGTGATATTGGATTTTTCTATTCATTATCAGCTTGGAGTCAGGAATTTGTGCCCGATATGGCGATAGGCTCGCCCCCTATCACATCATGGGACGAAACATACAAGGTGAAATGTGAGTGTCCTGGTAGTACCTCTGTCTACCCCTTCTGGGAAAAGGCGTGAGTTTATGTATGTATGTATGTATGAAATACCTTAACGATAGCACATTGATGCACAATCCATGCTGGTGCGATGTTCTCAATTATAATTTAATATACGGGCTAAATTTAGTATGGGCAAGGTTGCGTAACTGCCAGTGGTCGCGAACCTTTTTGGGTGCCGTCCAAATGTCACCGTTGTGGGGTCAAGTGACGCCACATATTTCCTTGCATATTGTCATTTAAAGTCGCTGCAGTATTCTTGCAAAGTGTTAAAAAATTGTGGTAATTAATACGCTATTTGCAATTATCTTTGCGCTAGTCGTTGATGCTCCATTTTGAAACTAGAGTTTGAACTAATTTTTATTGGAGAGAGCAAAAACTATTGGTTTCAAGTATGCAACGAGCTTACTAGGTTTAAAGGCAATTAGGATTAATATGACCGAAATTAGAACCTGAAAAATCATGTTTTATTTATAAAATTTTAATGTGTTTGTCGCATATTTGTAATACATTGTTATCATGACCACAATTTTTCTCCTCTCGCGCGTAAATCAACAACCACATTTTCACAATCCATCACTCGACAGACAAATGTATTGCCAAACATTCGTATTGAAATAAAAACGGTAAAATGTAAAACGCCGCAACGTCAAATCGTACACAGACGGTGCGAGATTTTTTCAAAGCTTTTTGTTTGTTTCATGTCACGCCTGTGTTTGAATTTTCTACCTGCTCTGAGTGAGGGTCACGTGGGATTGTTTGCAAAAATAATCTGACCAACAGAAAGTTTTATCTTTCCCATAACATGGCCTGATATGTGCTTAAGCAGACAATGACATGGCTTTCCCGAGATTTGTTAGGAAAAGTTTTTTGTGTATTTTTCGTGTATATTGTTTGTGAAAATGTTGTTTACCTCTTGCTCTGTCAAGGCCGGGTTTCAAGTTCTTTAAGCTTTCGCATTCTGCATATTATCTCACAATTTTTAAAAGTTAATTTGATTTAGGAAGTGTAGAAGAATACTATATCTATTATGTTATTGCCAAAGTTTGTTTACAATTCATAAAATTTTAGTAACAAGAAATAAGTAATAATCTTTACTTATAGACATATTATTCTGTGTATAGGCACCTTAGCTTACTGCGTGCCATACAGCAATAACGTAACATAAACTAACAATTATTTTTTTATTTGTTCGCAGGTACAGTAAAAGGGCGAAAAACTCAACAAGGACTTTTTATGGGTGTAATGGGCTAATTATATTTCCACTTTAAATAAATTTCTCCATAGGGACCAGCCTAAAAATGTTTATGTAAATTACTTGGACTACAAAACAATATTGTATTATTTGTAAATAGCAATTATTTTCGTTTTAACGGTCATCAAGTTCAATGTTTGTCTCTTTCCATAAATTATTGTTATAAGGATCTAGTTGATATTTAAAAGAGGTCGATAACGCACTTATGATTCATAAGCGATTTTACCAATGTTTATTTATTTATTTGACTGTGACTTTTTGTGACTGTTGGGTGTTGGGTGTATTTATTTATTAATGTTCATTGGCAGCGATAATTCTTCTTCTCGTTAGGTGAAGCATTTAGTTATTAGTTGTTTGAATCGCGAGACTAGCATGCCATTCACCTGATACTAAGCGATACGACCGCTCATGGACAGTAGCAAAACCAAACGACACTATGAATTACAAAGCAATGCTTGGCATTCCACTGCGCTCGCCATCCTGACATAATATGTCAAGTCTCATTATGGCCAGTAGTTACTCTGGCTACAATGTCCTTCAAACCGGAACACAACAGTGCATTTTCACTGCTGTTTTGGGGTAGAAATCGACATTGCGGTGGTAACTACCCAGATGGCCTCTCACCTATGAGGGACCATTACAATTGCGAACATTTTCAACAAAAACAACACTACTACATTTCCAAGAGTTTGCAAACATTAAACCGTTTGCCCTTAACAAGGCGTCTTTGAAGTCCTCAAAGAAATCGAAACTAGAAACAATGATTAGCAAGAACTATTCCCGGAAGCTTTATATTGTTTCGAAATTCGAATAAAATCCATTCGATGAAACACTTCCTTTGAAGATGTCCAGCCTCTTTGTTTAATCTTGTACAAAACTGTAAGTAACTTGTACGAGTTTGGCAATTTCCTCGATCGTATTAGCTGATACAAAGTTACGGTATCATTAGTTTTTCCTACTGATGTGTAAATGTCGTTTATTTTTCTTGTTCTTAAAGGTTTTTGGAGTAAAACTCCTTTCGGATTAAGAATTTTTAGAATGAATGTGACGCTTAAATAATGTTGAATTAATGCAATTTCAATTTTTGAATTGTTTGTAACATATCTTGAGTATGGTTACGTTTTAAGGGGAATTCAATTTATTTGTTTTTTTCGCTTTTGTTTATTTGAAGAGCTTATCCTGTGGCCTATGTGTGAAGCAAAGTTGTAGTAGAGATAGGTTTTAATTAACTTTTAGAGTAAGTGATAACACGGTTAGCAAACTAAAATTTTAATCTAAAATATTTTTATATTTTATTAATTAAAAAAATAATCTAAGAGTGGCAGTGTACGATGATTAATCTTAACAGGAATTACTTCCGCCCTCTAATTGGTTTAGGGGAAGGTTCCAAGGCCCCTACTCCGTTATAAGCCGTCTGGAAATTATAAAAATATCAAAGTCACGCTTTAGACGCGTTGACGTTGTAATTCATGGGATGACATTCTTGAAGCCCTAATTGTGATTTATGTTCCACTGATCAGACAAAAATCTACCTATTTTCTTTAATTTTTATATTGTTACTATAAATATGCCTTAATAAAGGCATCTTGAATAATATGAAATTATTAAAATTATCCTTTATTTTATAGATTGTATGATTTCAGACTTAAAGCTTTATAATTATAAATTAAATATTTAATTTAGATACGTACAACGTAATTGTGAAGCAAAGAATACAAATCAATCAAGGCTTTACGATTATGCTTTCCGTTGCGCGCCCCGTCAATAGAAAAAAAACAATTCCAACAAAGAGTTTCAATATATAAATTATTAAAATCAAATTACCAATATAATTACTTACTTTTCGATTATCGAGCGATAAAAGAGAATGTATTCGGAACGAATGTTTCTGCAGGCGCGCGGCGCGGCGGAGCAATTCGACTTTGTAATGAATCGATAGCTTTTCAGTTTGCACGATTGATGTACCAATTTCAATGTTAAAGTGAGCGATTTGCATTTCCACTCTGTCGGCTGTCCTCTGTGAGTCGCTGCACTGTGTCGTTGTAATGGATCGAGCTGTTTCTATCTAAAACTACTAACAAGTGCAGAAGTAAATTACACCCGTTTATTCTTAAAGAAGGAAGAAAAAAAAAGAACAAATGTTTATTTGTCACACACCTTAAAATAAAGACGTAGATACATCTCATCTGATAGTAAGAAGAGAAATATAACAATATAATAGATTGTAGATTGTACGTCTTGACAGTGGCATGTAGGTGACCACTCAGCATAATGTTGAACTGTGGCGTGAAACCACAACTCAACGCTGATTTAATTATTAAATTTCTTAACTCACACATATTTGGAGACTAAGTAGAAAAATCCTTGTATTGAATAGTGATAATGATATGAATTAAAACGGTTATATTATAACACATGGGCTCAAAAAATCACATACATAGTCCTGATCCGGCACTACGATCGAGTCTTGTGACAATTCTTGTGTCAAATTAGTTAATTATACAACAGTATGTGATATGAACACGTTGCATTTTGATATTATTAATACACTGTTTTACCAATGAGATACGCCTCCTGAGTCCTTACCAAAGTACACAATTTACGTTAATTTAAAGCATACATTTCGTGCGAAGAAAAAGCGAAGGTAATAATGCTGAAATATTGTCCCAGTGAGATTTTTTCATAATACCACAAAAGCTCAGGGATGCCGCCGCTTCTTATGTCACTCCTAACATGTTATTACATAATCAAAACAAAAAACGAGCCAAGACTCATAATCCAAAGCAAATTCATCAATTATTTCCTATTCTTCCATGGCCTTTCGCACGAAAATATACGTAATACGTATATATGTTATAAAGTACGATATTTCAGGGATGCTGATTGTTTATACTTTATGAGTCAACAAAAAGAAAAAAGCAACGGCCGGTTTCGGCCATGCTAACATGGCAATGCTACGCTTGTTAATTTTATTTTCCCTCCCTCTTGATAT
The DNA here is from genome assembly GCA_949752805.1 of Deilephila elpenor. Classification (NCBI taxonomy): domain Eukaryota; kingdom Metazoa; phylum Arthropoda; class Insecta; order Lepidoptera; family Sphingidae; genus Deilephila; species Deilephila elpenor. The sequence goes on from OX457110.1 coordinate 3,233,190, forward strand.
TGATTGAAAACAAACCAAAATTATAGCCAATATCCGCGATTAAGAGTTTCCTGTCTCGTCAATCATGAGGAAGGGAAAATGACCGGCATTATGGCCGTAAGGTTTAAACTACATAAAGGTTTATGAGCGCACCATGACGGCGCTATTCTTTCCACGCGACTCCCGATAAAGAAACGACAACAACATCGTTACGTCCGAATAACCTCTTACTTTGTGATTATGATATAGACTTACATAATATCTATTTTTTCTCAAAATATTTTTATAAAGGTTCATTTATAAAGACTTTGCAAAATACAAAGGAACTTATGTACAATGATAATATTTATTTGCAAACGGAATTTTAAGTATTGCAGATTGGCTCAAAAGACGGGAGTGCCGGATGTAAATAACGTTCGACACCGTAAAAATAAATTAGGCTTAAGCATAAACACTTAACGGCGTCCTAAACTTATTCATCGCTACTTAGCAGAAGTTAAGGAAATCCGAAAGGGTAATCAAGTCCTTGTGAATAAATTTAAGTTTTCCAAACTTAACTTTAAGCGAAGGGCATTGGGCCGGTAGTGATCGCTTAATCCCTTTACAGTTACGAAGTAGTCTATGGCTGTGTCCACTCGCATCTGAATCGCAAATAAGGTTGTAGTTAGTGGCACCCAGTGGGTTTTAACGATGGTTTAGTAGGAACAGTTGTGCACAGTTTTCGGTAGTAAAACCTTATTCAAATAAGCGAGTGACCCTAGGGGGACCGGCCAACTAAAATGGATGTCACAGTTTCAGCCCCAAGGCGTATGCCTTTGATGATTTGATATTACGAGTGTATTTAGTCAATATAATTAATGACTTAAATAGTGAAGATGTTTGTAAGTAATAATCGTTTTCTTTAATGGTAAAATAAAACACTGGCGAACCAGCGTAACTGCAGTTCTTTAGAGGAATTTCAAATGCTTATTGAAGGCAACGCACATTAAATTAGCGGCGTAGAACAAAGCCCAAAACTTATCTATAGTAGAGGCCTCTGTCCATCCCCACCAGTGGGACAGTTTAATTACAGAAATGTTTTTATCTAAAACATAAAAGTGTCCCAAATCCCAATAACGTCTTAACCGCCAACAGTTTCATAACCAACAAAATCTATGAATCGAACGATTTAAAACAAAGTATTAGTCAGTTTTCATAGAAATATTTTAATTAAACTTGCACTCCACTCCCTTCCCCCTCCCCGCAGAACATTTGAGGGTGTTTTAATTCCACCGGCGGGAGTCGGTCGCAAATTCGTTTTATTATTTCATAACTTTCATTCGCCGACGTAAATTATGTTTATAGCTTGTTAAGTTTGCAATTATTGTTGGAATAGCAAATGTACTCGGAGTTGTGCTGTGAATGTTGTGAAATGAAGAGTTTGGGCATATGGGGGGAATACATTATAAAGTTAATTATTGTTAAAATTACTCTGTATCGAAAACATCGAAATTTATCGTTAGAAAGAGTAGGATAATAGCCACGACCATGAAACTTTATTGGCCAAAGAAGATGGAAGGACTGGAGAGCCGCCTAAACATCTATCGATTAAATACTGTCCGGTAAGAGCAACCCAGGCGTTATTATCGGCGCACATGCATTAAAAAACAAAGAAGTAAATGAAGCCTTATTGGCTTGGTGTCAAGATCGCAGCTTGTTGAATCCAAAAGTTCACCTACTGAGGTGATTGTAAGTACCTATCTGTTAACGTGCAGCCAGAATTTAACCCCTCACCACAGTGTGTCGGTGTCACAAGCGCCCTTTGAGTCTAAAAGCGAGCGCATGTCCAGCTAGCTGACTAACAATCGACAGCGCTATGCACTCAGGGTTTTGCACAAAGCGGCCGCCGATTTCAAAGCGTTTTTGACTTTTGTCGATTGCATTCAATAAGCGTGGATAGTATAGGTGGTCCGATGGGCGGCCCGCGGCGAAGTACACATCAATCGAAACGTCAAATTGACAGCTCTGAAAATTGTGTCGAGCTTTCAGTGATGGGTCTGAAACTGTAGTTATTTTCTGATGGTGATCTTGTCGACACTTGACAGGCTTCATGCAACGTGGCACAAGTTTCAAAAGGTGTCGAATGAGAGACAACTAGTTCGTGCACCGAGATAAATGTTTGTAAACACCGCAAATAATATCTGTTTTGGTCGTGTTTTGATATTACGTGAACTCTTTTGTAGTTTCTGAAACCCACGACACAAGATTGATATATTTCTGTTGAATCAAAAGTGCGATTTCCACCGAACAAAGAATACCCTTGCCGATTTTATAAATACTCCTTGATGGTAAAAACTAATTATGTAATTAATTTATGCACCCTCAGGTATTATGGTCTATTTTTTCCGAATAATTCCATACCTAATTGATATTAGATACCGACCGTTTTTATTTGAGAAAATATTTTCGGCAATATTAACTTTTCTATTATTATAACGATAAATAAGCAGTCGACCTTCCGCCATTGTAATAAAAACGCCGATCCAAAATCTCATAAAAATATGTCGATGTAATCCGCTTACTTATTTATAGCTGGCTAATAGCCTTTTACGCCGAGCCCTGCAGTTAAAAAAGTAATTGATGGACCCTCACAAATTAAACTTTACTAATGAATTTTCGACTAAGCACGTTTTAAAAATTTCATGTTCATAGGAAATATAAAGACTACGAATAAAGCCCGCTACCCACGACGCTTGTTTCGCTGCAGGATAGCTTGCTAGAATTTGCTGCTGGGTTCAAAGTTGGCTGTGGCGCTGGGTGCAATGATGGCTCTCTTGATATGTTGGCTTCACACGGTGCTTGCCACTACTCGCCGCTAGGCGTGCATGCGAAACGATATCGCCATTAAAGACACGAGTACAACAAACTATTGCAGCTGAGATATTTCGACGTAGAAAAGGTATTATTGTGGCAGCTGCAGTTATTGCTGTTAAACAGAAACGAGAGCTTGAACAACGAAAACGTTGATTATGGAGTCGCGAGTGGCTGTTACGGCGTGAAACAGGACAGAATGTTCTAAACATGGTATTAAGTGAGCTCGGGTATGTATATATGTATAACATTTCAACTTTATTTGTTACTACAAAAAACCCCAAACACGCAAGCAAGCTATCACGAAAAATAGCACGCGTTCGATCACCGAAATCCAGCACGCGACCACGTTTCAGAGACAGCAGTGACGTCACTTTCTCGCAGCGCTGCCAGCAGAGCAGCCATCAGCGAACCCCGCAAGCAATCTAGCAGCAAAACAAGCGTTGTGGGCAGCGGGCTTAACTTCGTAAATTCTTACTTCGTAGTTTCTTTTTATTAGTTTTTCTTGATGGCCTGGCGTCATAAATGTTATAGGGATTTCTTATGAAAAGTAAATGCGGCGCCGTCAATCGGAATTTATTATTTATGCGCGACAAACAAAATAAGAATGTGACGATATTTTTGCCTTTGCCCGTCTATGAAATACTATATTATTTATGGGTAATTTCATTTTTTCTTCGTAATTTCATCATCATCTCTAGGCCCAGAAAGACACAGAGGACCAACAGTATTTCTAGTAAACATAATACCATTATTTGTTCACTTGTATTTTTTTTTTATAATTAAAGCTATGCAAATATTTTTCTACAAATTTCTCAGATCCTTAAAAACAGAAACGAACTTAAATATTTTTCAAAACATTATCCAATACAAAATAATAATTATTCGTAGACAGGGATAGTATTCTCTGTCTACGCTATGATTGGATTAATTCGTCTTGAAATTGACTTATCGCTTAATTTGTTTTGACAGCTGTCAAAGGAACATCGAACGTTCAGCCAAGCGCATCGGCGGCTGCGAGTTGGCTGCTTTTAAGTTAGCATAATTAAAGGCCCGCCGAAGTTTCTCTTACCGTTTGTTACTGGCGGAATAGTAATGTTTTTCAATAAGTTTCAACTAGTTTTTCTTTCGCTTACTCAGTGTTCATTACGCTTAGAATAGCTCATTGTTTAGCATTTGTTTAGTGTTGAAGAAAATCACTTGGAAGTATTTAGACTTCATTGTTATTTTTTGTTTGTTACTTGAATTTTCTTGTGTAATACTATCGATAAGACTGAAGAAAACAAACAAGGTTATTTATATAAATATATACACCCAACAGTCACATACATAGTCTTGACCCAACACTAAGATCGAGTCTTGTGTCGTGGGTATCAGAAACTACGAGAGACTTTTCGGTCTCACAAACACCCAGACCCGAAATAAATACCTGTGGATCACGCAAATATTTATTTAGTGGCGGGGAAGGAACCCACGGCCCCTCGTTTCACAGGCGGCGTCTAACCAACTGCGCCACGGAGACTGTTATATTACCTTTAGAAAATATCATTTTTGATTGAATGTTTTCATTTTCTCAAAAATACACTTTAAACGGTGTATAGGTTACAGATCTTCGGATTGCGCGTTATTTAAATTGGGATAAATGCAGCTTGTTAAATGAAACAGAAATAGCAACACAAGCGCCATGTCTGTACTCATTCAATCACAAAGTAAGCGAAGAGCGACTTCAGCAGACCAAGTTTAATAAATTAGACGCCGGATCAATTATAATTGATGCGATTTAACCAATCAAAGTTTTCTATTAATATTTTATGTTCCGTAAAAATACACTTGTAAAAGTCAGGCTATCTGCGCATAATTTGGATCGGTTCTAATAAAATATTGAATTAGAAAATTGAATCGATTCTGTAGATGGAAATACCGAGATGCCCCGCCGCTACGGCTACATGTAGATAAATGCATCGTAAAAATTGATGTTGCACGATGCGAAATTGTGTCGTCTTTGGGTCGTGTTGAAATCTATTTGAAAAATATTTGCGTTGGAGCCAGCCATCTAGAGAACTTTCTGGATATTGAATAATATTTTTGCCATTTACTTTTTTGGTTTCTTGTTTCTGCAGCTTAATGCACTCGGGTTATTTGTTTTAATTGAAAAGTTTTGTTCAGAGTAATTTTCCGGTGGATGATTTGGTCAGATGTCAGAATTCAACACAATATCTACATAGGACGTTAGATTTATCTATGAAAGGTCGGTAGGTATGTGTTTTTGATATATGTTTGTTTTTGTACCTTATCTTGCTCAACTATGGCAACTGTTGATTCAAGAGCAAATTTTACATCTAACAAATTGATTACAATCAACTACAACAATGTTTGCCCCTTTAGGACATGTCAAGATCGTTAAATATGAAGGCTGCATACTAACGCTAACGTTTGACTATTAGACTAAAATGCAAGCCTATTATCAGTCTATACCAATAATCAAAAAAATACACCTAACAGTCACATACATATTCCTGACTCCACACTAAGAGCGAGTCTTGTGTTGTGGGTATCAGGAACTACGAGAGACTTTCGGTCTCAAAAACACCCAGACACGAAACAAATACTTGTGGCTTACACAAACATTTGTGTCGATGCGGGGATCGAACCAGCGGCCTCTCATTTTACAGGCGGCGTCTAACTAACTGCGCTAAGGAGGCTGTCAAATGAGCCTCAAAAATAACGCATGCAATATACTTTGTGATTGATTTCGATACGGGTTAAAGAAAAAGACATTCCCGGAGACTCGCTGAGCTTCAATGCTCAGTGCCATTGAAATGCGTGCCACTGTTGATCCTAGCTTACAGTTTGCAGTGGCAGGTGTGAGGGCGGGACAGTCTTCAATGCAATATACTCCTTAGAAGCCAGGGTACAGTTTGGCCAGCACTATTCGATGATCTATTGCGTCTAGTCAAATGAATACGCCATTTATTGCTGTTGAATGGTGCACCTCAATTACCAAACTACGGGCGTTTGGCTTTTGAATATGGAGCTTTTGTATGTTCAACTATTATGCTGTTTCGTCTCTCGTCATTGAGAGTAGTATTTACGTCCCGCTTTCAAATACGAATAAGTCTTCAAGTCAGGGATTTAATCGTAAATTGATGCAATATGAATGCAAGAGGTTTTAGAATTAATCGTTAGTTGATGCAATAGATTTAGTATTGTTTTAGATTATTTATATTGAATGAACTGCTCTGATTTAAACCAACTTGTAATTTTTGTAATAATCACTATATTGTAAACTGGTTTTGAGAAGAGCAACACTAGAGTTTCTTGCCCGTTCTTCTCTAGTGAAAACCGTTTTCCGAACCGGGTAGTTCAAAAAATGACTGAATCTAAATAATGTTCAACATTTTAATGGATTCAATAAATTATTTTCATTTCATTTCATAATTATTGAATAATTATAAAAAGTTATTTGCTCGTTGGGTTTTTTTTTTTCCTTTATTTTTTGGGACTTTTATCCGTGCAGATATGTCAGTCCCATCATACCTTATACTTAATACAAAACACATTTTTTTACACACTAAACGTTATAAGTGAACACAATCTGTTCGCAGCTGTTGACAGCGGATTCGCCAGAATCGTTTGTACTGATCCGACATCTACAACATTCAATTTAAAATCCCTAAGAAAGGTTTCCCTTTCTTTCTTATTTTTGGTACATTCCATCAGCAAATGTTGCAAATCTTCTACTTTATTGCAGGTACTGCAGTTAGGTGATTCAGTTTTTTTCATTAAGTATGCAAACTTTGCTGACGGATAATGTCCAGAGCGTAATCTAAAAGCTAGCTTAATATAATTCCTCTTTTCGTTGGGTTTCTTGATTACAAAAGCCCTGTGTATCACAGAATATATGAGAAATATTTTGACTAGAAATACTGTCTGGCGAGTTCGTTACGTATTGTTGTTATTGTCTAAATGGGAATTTGTTTCATAAAAATATGAGGCACACACAATATATTGACAATCTGTTATTCTCTGTGCTTTTTGTAAATCTATGACATCACATCGTGGTGACTACAATAAAATCGCTATTAGCGCTTATGGCTTATTTATCTGACCTCAAACGACCTTGTAAATTAAGGAACGCAATAAACCCTAATTCTAAATAAAATTACCATAGATAGCCTAACTTTAAATAGCTGCGCAATAAAATGTGTTTAAAGTAACGTTTGCATGTCGCTGGTAGTTAGCAGGCGTCATGCCAACGGCCTGAAGCCTGACAATCCAATTGACCCATATTCATTATTTAGGGATGCAGTCCTGTAATTCATATATATATATGTCTCGGTTGATTTGTTCATTTGTGTATTTCTGTGTATTTCTATTTTTTGTTTTATTGAAATGAATGACGAGACGAGCAAGCCGTTCGCCTGATGGTAAGCGATACGACCGCTCATAAACATTAGCAACATTCCACTGCGCTCGCAATCCTGAGACATAAGATGTTAAATCTCAATATGTCCAGTAGTTACTCTGGCTACAATGTCCTTCAATCCGAAACACAACAGTGCATTTACGCACTGTTGTTTCACGGGAGAAATAGACATTGCGGTGGTACCTACCCAGATGGCCTCTCACATATGAGAGACCTACCACCAGTAAAAACCTAATATGAAGGATTATTTTAGCGTTCACACGATTCAGTGCCTGTTACCTAATTCAATAGCTACTCAATAAAAAGCATTAACACTACCTTAGTCCATAGATATAAAATAAAAAGATTTATATCACATTTCCGCGAATCAGTTCGAAAGAAAGAGCTTTACAACGTTTAAAACAAGAGAAAAAGGTTGTATTCTTAATAAAGGTAAATGTCCACAAAGGAAAACGTTGTTGTGGCGAGAATATTTGTTGTTCCGTCTATTAAAAGCATGAATTCAGCGATGCTCTGATGCGATCTGCTTCTTAGAGTTTCATTTATAATGTACCAGCGTAATGGATGGTTAGCTTTACCCGACGACTTCAGACGGTCATTGTGGAGCGATGAATGCTAGCCTTTTGGCCAGAATGGAGTCTCCTTGTAAGATCTCGCTTAGTGAATATTTAATACAATGGTAAAGGCTGCTTGTGATGTAGTTTTATATCACAATTTGTTTAATGGTCAACCGTTTTGTTAAGTGCACATTTAAAGTAGATTTGGATTTTCCTCATACATATATAAACACACACCTTTACCCAGAAGAGCTAGGCAGAGGTGCTACCAGGACACCCACGTTTTCGTGCGTGTTCCGTCTTACAATGAGATAGGGGGTGAGCCTATCGCCAATAAAAATCGTTTTGGGACTAGCACATTAAAAGCTATATTCATAACTGGTCTCCTAGATAGAATTAATCCTATAATGTATCTCAGAATTAGTAAAAATAATGGCGACTTAGTCTGAAGGCGTAGATAGTGATGCTTCACGCCCGCGCAGAAACGAAAGGTTAATCTGACTCATATTTATCGCTTTCGGTCTTAATAAATGATGGAGAGCATTTATTACAATAATATGAATCTATTTCACGAAATTGCTTATGGAATTCTAGTAATGTGCCTCGTATGTGTTAGGAAATATGGATTATTTTACATTGGCAACAGAACGCGGGAGAATCTTCACCTACCTCCCCCATATACCCCTTCTTATTTTCATTCATATTTAAAGGCCGCCATTGGTATTTGGCCCTTTTTATTACTTGTAAAGACAGACTTCGTATTGTTTCCATACGCATAATGCACTAGGCGTTTATGACAAAATAATCACAATTAATATCATTGTGTTATTATTGTGATCGAACCCAGTTCCTCGGCCACTGCACTACCGAGGCAGTTCTTATAACAAACATGTATCTGTATCAGGGCACGAGCAGGCTACAATCGAGAAAACGATTGAGTGGGGTTAGGCCATATAATCTTCCACGCTTGTCTAGTAGTACTTTACATGTCATATTTAAATTCCTACAAATCGAAATAGTATGCAGATTTCCTCATGATGTTTTCCTTCGCCATTATAGTGCGTGGTGATTGACTATCAATGAATATAAATGGAATTACTAAAACATTATGAGTTAATTGCGACCAGCGGTTGTTAATTGACGAACGAATTAATCTGTAACCGGTTCAATTGGGAGGCTTCACAGGTTAACAGGTGAGCTAATGCGGTTTAAACGATATCATTACTAACACAAACTCATTTAACACGTTCATTTGATTATTTGTTTCGAATGATATAATAAAAACACCCAAAAGTCACATACATAAACACACGCCTTTTCTCCAGAAGTTGTAAATATTGTTGCTGTCAGGACACCCACGTTTCGCCTTGTGTGTTCCGTCCCAGAATGGGATTTTGAATGATTTTGTGATGTGTGAATAATGGTGCGATTGGTTGCGTACTTTTTACGCAACCAATCTCGGGGTTATCCTATTAATAGGTGTTTATTTATTTATGTATACTTTATTGCGCACCAATAAATAAATATTAAATCACATAACTCAATGATTTTTTTATTACATCAAAGTAAATAGGATACATTAACTGGCTACCTTTTTTGGGGATTTTGTCGATGCGATATAAAAAAAGGTAGCTTTTATTTGTAAATCTCTCAATTTAAGACCTTTTGATGTTATCTACAGAATTAAGATTTTATTTATTTATTTTACTATCAAAATATATGTATAAAAATATTGTTAAATTAAGAAAGTGTTGTAATATTTGTCGTCTGCCAATTCAACGAAAATATTTATTTTGTTCTAGAGCGTAATATATTTTAATCGGAAGGAGGAAAACTTTATCGTGAAACTTTATAGCGTTTGATTTTTAATGTCTTCGGACATTGGGAACAGTTGGAGAGAAAGGAATTTGAAATTTATATCTACGACACGACGTAGAGGTTTAACTTTAGTAATATCACTTAAATTGGTTTTTGACAACGATAGAAGTTCGGTGGCTCTTTAATCTTTATGTCCAATTAAATGACAGCCTCCGTGGCGCAGTTGGTTAGACGCCGCCTGTGAAACGAGAGGCCGCGGGTTCGATCCCCGCACCGAGAGAAATGTTTGTGAGAACCACAAGTATTTGTTTCGGGTCTAGGTGTTTGTGAAACCGAAAAGTCCTTCGTAGTTCCTGATACCCAAGACACAAGACTCGATCTTAGTGTGGGGTCAGAGCTTAATGTATGTGACTGTTGGGTGTATACCACCTCAGTAAATATTCACAACTTTGACCCTTTGAAATTATGACAATCAAATACAAATAATAAGCGGCTGTGACCTGCCGTCGTAGGCTTCACATTTTTCGGTACTAATTCTGCGGCATAAATTCGGTGCTTACTTTTTTGTAGCCCAAGTAAATACTGGACATAATGAGACTTAACATCTTAATATGTCTCAGAATGGTGAGCACAGTGGAATGCTAAGCATTGCTTTGTAATTCATTGTGTTGTTTGGTTTTGCTACTGTCCATGAGGGGTCGTACCGCTTACCATCAGGCGAATGGCATGCTGGTCTCGCCATTCATAGCAATAAAAAAAAAGATAAGCCAATATCGATGAATATAAAGAGAATATAACTCTTGTAGACCCTTTCCTTTCGGATATCGGCTTTCGTACAGAATGTTGGAAACCATCTTAGTATACCAAGCATATGTTTCGCATTTCGGGTTTCGTCCGTGTAGGTATAGTTTAGATCTGGTCGGAGTGATTGTACTGACCAGTGAAGATATTAAATAACTCCACTCACTATCAGATAAGTAATCTATAAAGAAATCGATAATTGGTACTTCCTTTTCTTCGACATTCTTCTCGTATTGAGTTCTCGAATCAGGTCAGGTCGATGTCATAGGTATGAAACAGCTTCTTACCACATTTATCAGCCTCCGTGGCGCAGTTGGTTAGACGCCGGCTGTGAAACGAGAGGCCGCGGGTTCGATCCCCGCACCGAGACAAATGTTTGTGTGAACCACAAGTATTTGTTTCGGGTCTGGGTGTTTGTGAGACCGAAAAGTCTCTCGTAGTTCCTGATACCCACAACACAAGACTCGATCTTAGTGTGGGGTCAGGACTATGTACGTGACTGTTGGGTGTATTTATTTATTTATTTATCTGCAAATGATGAAATCTTTAACCATGTAGATATTAATTTGAAAGTAGGACGCAGTGGCAGTGTTAGCTAAAGGTTTGGAACAGACGACGCTGTAATCCGCGTCGCGCGTTATCTCGGGGATTTAGTGTCCACGTCAGATTTACTCTTTAGTCCTTGCTCATTCTTTTAACTTATACTTTCAGACATAATATGTTAGGTCGTAAAATGGATACTATAGATAAAATGTATACTTTCCTTCAGTCTATGTATATACAAATACGGATTACGGACTACATATTAAGGTTAGGTGAGGTACACGGTTCGATCTCCAAGTGTAACGGATACATCGCTTCGAATGTTTTTAGTTTTGAAAAGTAAAATAATTTATACAACTCACTCGGGAGTTGAATTTGTGTCCTCCGTGGAAATAGTTTCGTTCTCAATTACGTCTGAGAAGAAAATATTTTTTAAGAAATAAGGATGGCATCAGTGACACCTTTGTATATTCATCATAATAATATAACTGCCTCGGTGGCGCAGTTGTACTACGGTCTGATAGTAAAGCTGAGGTCTCGAATCCCGGGCAAAGTGATATTGGATTTTTCTATTCATTATCAGCCCGAATTCAGGAATTTGAGCCCAATATGTTGATAGGCTCGCCCCCTATCACATCGTGGGATGGAACATACAAGGCGAAATGTGGGTGTCCTGGTGGCGCCTCTGCCTACCACTTCTGGGATAAAGGTGTGAGTTTATGTATGTATGTACATATGTACGTTCGTCCTCAATTACATCTTTGGAAGAAAATAATCTCTATGAAATGAGGATGACATCACTGACACCTTTGTCTATTCATCATAATATAAACCCTATGTATTAAGTTAGGCCACCTAATAAATCTGGTTCTTTTGTCCGCCCATTTGTCTAACATGAAACGATTCTCGGACAATAAGACAATGTTGTATTGTGTGTTTTAATTATTGCCTTTTTCCTTATATTCTTTATGAGCTTTCATTCCTTTTTTCAAAGACCGTTCAGTGACTGTTTAGTTCCTGCGTCGCCAACTGGGTCAAAGTGACTCGCATTCTTCAAGGAAACTTGATTTATTTATTTTATTTATTTAAAACTTTATTGTGCATCTGTGATATACAAAATAATGAAGTAGAAAAGGAAAAAAAAAACGTTCAAAACGCGGTCTTATCGCTCAAGGCGATCTGTTAAAGACAACAAAGCATACGATGGATAAGAGGGAACAACAGTTTTGGGGTACCATGAGGTGTGCGAAAAATGAAACACAACAATATATACATATATAAATATTTACACACACTTACATGAATACCAATCATATAATAATAAATTATGTTTCTGTTTGTTACAGGTATGTGGTAATGGAAAGCATGGATCAGGTGATATTTTCAAGGGTTTATAACAAGGTATTTTTTGTTGGTGAATTGTAAGTGCTTCATTGAAAATTTGTATGGCGACTTATAGAACAGACTACGCAGTTTGTGGTTCATTGGCACATAAGGTTCTTCGCTAAATACTGCTAAAATTTAGCCTACGATTGGATTTGATCCCATTGATATCCCGTAGAGATTATCGCGTTCGTGCACTGAAGACACTTAAATAGAACAATACAGTCACTGATTTATTTACCTAGATAGACTTTCATAGGATAAATAATTTTCATTTGTGTTTGATTTCGTTTACAACGGCCTTATTCATGGACAGATTTAAAACCTTTTTTTCAATTTATTGCCGAGATTAATCAAAGAGTGATTATGTCGCTCCGGTTAGGTAACATTTATATTTTTTAAATTCACATGATTTAAAATACATATATGCACACAAGGTGTAACTGAAACCTATTTTAGTTATCGAATGTTTTGTCTTCTTCGCTCTAAAAACTGCATTCTAAAGTCGTTCGAAAGAGACAAAACATTCGATAACTAAAATAGGTTTTAAATCTGTCTATGAATAAGGCTTTTATATGTTTGTCATCTGATATATTATTTTAAAGCATTTTTATTACAGCGAATAATGGTTTTTTAGTTTTGGTTGTTATAATATGTACTTCTCTGTATACCTACTGATAACAAACACAGACAAATACATACAGTATCAGGCTATATAAAATAAAAATTGTCAATATTCTGTATTAATACCGCAATAAGGTCGAGCAAAAGTTTCTCTATAAATAAAGAGGGAAAAACATTTACATTCAGAATACAAAAATCTGAAAAATTGAAATGTCCGTATAAATACAGTTTGGTATTTTATTGTGAATTAAACAAGCTGGTGCGCAGTTCCCGGAGTTTCGTCCGATAAGCTATATTTATTGCTAAAGATACAAAGAGAAATATTTTTTGAAATATCTCTGGTGTACAGTTATTACGAATGTGGCTGCCAATAAATTGTATTCGGCTGTTTGTTTTATCCGTATGTGGAATGCGTAATGAGGGGAATACTTCTAGTTTAAATGTAGGCTTTTATACGTACTATATTCCTATCAGCTTAGATAGCGACATTACAATCGAAAGTGACGCATCGCTGGCCACGCAAATGTGCAGCGTTCCGGGATCGGCCTGCACATGCGGCTGCGTGCAGACCGATGCAATTATGTCAACGGGCGATATAATTCCTGCATCTCGTATGTCGTTATTGTAATTTTTATAGCCGGCTTTGGCCTACTGTTCCAAGAAGGCTGTGAAATTATACAGATGGACTTAGGACGTGGTCCAAGTGCGGTTTGAATTTGCAGACCATAAAATTTCGTAACATTACTGTTTAGTTTGATGTCAGAACTTCCAAGCCAACAAAAAGTATTTAAACCTATACAATTACAACAATCAGAACAGCCCATATGCTTTCCAAAGCACATTTACTACTAACACCTACAAACCACTCCAATACACGTTGAGCAATGTACTTCAAAATCCTACTATCATTGTAAGTCTCAACCAAATAAATACGTTGGTTCGTCGGTTCAACAACTTTGATAAATCCGTGCACTATAAGTGAAATATCGTCGGTGCGGCCAGACGCTCGCGACAGCTGGGTGTTTTAATAAAACTCACTGCGAAAATGGTACACTTTGATCCTACAGTCCCTGGTTCTAGCGTTCCTTTGAATGCAGAACTTTTATGTCGACTGGAGAATTTTGTTTTTTATTGCAATGAATCGCCAGACTACCATGATATTTGACTGATGGTAAACGATACGACCGCTCATGGACAGTAGCAAAACCAAATAACACCATGAATTAAAAAGCAATGCTTGGCATTCCACAGCGCACGCCATCCTAAGACATAAGATTTTGTCTTATTATGTCCAGTAGTAACTCTGGCTCCAATTCCCTTCAAACCGGAATACAACAGTGCATTTATACTGCTGTTTGGCGGGAGAAATAGAGAATAAGATCAGGAGAAATAGATACCTATCCAGACGGCCTTTCATACATTATGAGAGACCTACCACCTGTAAATCACCACCACTATTTATTTAAATGTTTATGATGCTATGGTCAGTCTGTGCTCTGTGTGTATTTGCAGTACAGCGAATCGGGTTTCCGTGGTATTCAATGGGCGGAGATTTGGTATCAGACAAATTGGCCCAATTATTCAAGGAAGTTTTCCATCATGCGGTTGACCCATTATGGTGTGCTTATGAAGACTTTTATGTTTAGCAGGACACTTATAGTAAAGATTTTTCATTTTTTAATTAATGTCGAAATGCGATTCAATTTACTTCTACATTAATTACTCGAGCCGAATTATTTGCTTCCTTTACAGAATACCAGCTTCTGGTAAAATCGCTTAGAAATATATTGGTGCTTTGGAGAAATGAATGTGTTTTCAAAGAGCACTTTGATTATTTCTTTGATGCTAAATCCAGACTATTTTGCTAGATAAACCGTTAAGATAACTCATCTCTATCTTGAATTCAAGTAATCTTATTTGATTGGCTGAATTTCTCAATCGTTTAATTTAATCAGAGAAAGATTTATAATATTTCGGAAAATTCCACGGGTGATGGAATCTGCAGGATAAATTGTGCTTAAGATATTATAAATTAATAAACAATTACCCAGCGTTTAATAATACATTGGTGGGATCAGGAATAGACCCCTAAGTTTCCCTTAACTATACTTACATAGAAGTTAGCTACAGATCCGTATATAGCATGTAAATCAATAATTAAGAGCGTATACGCATTCCGTGCGCTATTCGGCTCAAAAACAGTACTTTTCGAACCAGTTTTTATCCATCAAAACAAACAGATGCTACCAGATTAGTAAGGGTACAAGGTAGCAATTTCGCCACAGACATTGGAAGACATTCTGGTGACGGGTTCCTTTTTATTTTTCCCTGATCAGACTGATGTCCTTAGAAAGTTCAGTTAGAACAAAACACAGCATGTGCAATTTTAGATTGACAAGTATATTCTAAACATTGTCTATTTAAATCTTTACTATAGTAACCTACTTATTTTAAGCTTAAGCTGCATCTAACTATTGCATATCCAGTTTAAGGCTGATTGCTCGGCGTTACGTTTCAAAAACATCGTAATGAAAACCTAACAAAAACAAAAAAATCAACAAAAACATCATAACAGATCATTATAATCTATTGCAAGTATTCAGCAAATATTCAATTTATGAACGGAACTCTCGCATAGCGTGGCACTATGCAGCGAGAGTTTGGAGCATCGAAGTGTCCCGCGGTTTCCGGTGGAAGTTGTTTTAAAGCTGCGTCGCGGAAAACATGAAAATACTTCGGCTTTAATACTGCTTGTGCTGCGACTGTTGTTTTTGGCAAAGTGTGTAAATAGTTTCAGTTTCGAAACAGTAAAGAGATCGCGATAAAAAGGCACTATGTGTGCTTTTCGTTGTAACAAATACCTTTACATTATTTTTTAGAATATTAAAGCTATTTTTTTGTAAAGTTATGGTGATACGAAAACACTTACTCAAATTATAAGAGGTCGAGCCTTTTTTTTTCGAAGTAGTTTATTTCATTTGTTCGATAAAAATTGGCGTGTAATTTAATTGAACTATAAATAATTAAGTTTGTAAATAAAACATATTACCACAATATTTACGTTTAAAGTATTCGTTTGTTTTATTTATTATGTTTTAGTCGAAATAACATCAAAATATTCTTTACTCGAATAGTCTTTCAACGATCTTTAAAAAAAATTATGTTTTTTTTTATCTATGCACAAAATCTTTCTAAGCAGCTCGAGTTACTTTGTCTTTTATCATTTATCACTTTTATCATTTAAGAGTTATTCGATAACTGGCGTTTTTTACTGTGTTAAGATCTGTATCTGCAGTTATTGCGCCATGAATAGTTCAAGGAGACGTTGTTTAGACAATCCAGATCATGTTTGCTATATATACGGAGAATATTCGTTTAACGATTGTAGAAAAGTTATATCAGTGTTGGTGAATTTTACCTATTTTGAGTATTTTGGGATGCTCTTGGTAAAAATTGAGAAGTCTTGGGCACCCAATTGTGTTAAATCGTGTGTGGAATATTTAAGATCATGGGAAAGTTGTCAAAGAAGTGCCTTTGAATTTGGAACACCGACTATTTGGCGAGAATCACGAAACGCTACAACAATAACAGCCTTCAAGATGTGAAGACTGTTATTTTTGTAGTGTGAACGTAAACGGTTTAAACACTAAAAATCTAACTAAATGACAGTACACAAGTACAAGTTGTGTTCAACGTCCAGTGAAGCGTTCACGTGTCTTTTCAGTGCCTAAAATATATCTGAACCTTCAGAACAAGACATTGAAGGACCAAGCTCATCACAAAATGATGCTGATTTTGAAGGTATGTCCAATGAGCCAAAATGCTTTTCCCAAAATGAGTTAGATAATGTTGTAAGAGATTTAAATCTTTCTGAACAAGCTTCAGAATTGACTGAAACTTGCTTTCCTCAGATACTAAAATTAGTATTTATCGTGAAAGAATTACGGCGTTATTTTCCGAAGAAAACGGTATTACCTTTTGTTCAGATGTTAATTTTAAAATACGAACCAAACAACTGGTATTTCCGGCGGTTTCTGGAACATTTAGGAGATACGTACCGATACTAAGTTTCATAGTAAAATGGTCATGGCGATAGGCGCGCTATCACATCATGGGACGTAAAATACAAGACGAAAGGTAGGTGTCCTGGTTGCATCTCTGCCTATCCCTTCTGGAAAAAAGGCGTGAGTTTATGTATGTATGTAAAACCAAGCTATAAAGTATAAATAAGGAGTTGTCTCCGATACAAACATGGAATTGTAACTGTCTAAGATTACGGAACTTTCCATATCGCAGCTAGACAGGGTAACTTCGCAAATCCAGATACAGTTAACCGCAAAGTTTCGTCAGAAACAAGTATAATTATTATAAGCAATGGTCTGGCTGCGCGCCAGGAACTTGTGTTCTGAATTGTTGCTATTACGTAGCCTAGTTTCATATATACCCTTGAATTCGTCATACTGTTTAGTAAGGAATTCAAAGGAACATGAAAAGCCTTGTACGATTTACGAAATCCTTGCAGTCGTTTTAATGTGGATTTTTTGTTCATTTTTCACTACAATTTACTTACAATGCTTGGGGTCTTTGGTGTATGGCTTTCAGAAAGAGTTGAAGAAAAGAGAGGGAAAAGGGGAAGAAAAAAGGTTACGTATTTTTTTAGGCTCCTGACGTTATTTGTTTCGAGATTTTGATAAATCGCCTGTAGTAACCTAATTTGGATTAGTAACCTTTATGTAAACTCTCCACTCATAAACAAACATATTTAACATCAAAGCCTCAAATCGAACCTACTACCTACCTACTCGCAACTAAGCTATCGCTCAGTCCCCGCACGTTCCTGAACAAATATTTTCATAAATTGCAAATCGCGTGGTGCCAACACCTCCGAACATCTGCTGCGCAAACTTTACTCCGTGCTCGGCGGCTGTCAAACTGTATACTTGTTGTAATACAGACACAAAATGAGATGTGAGGTGCTGTTGTAACAGCTGTGATGAATATGATATATTTATATAAGTTTATAGATATAAGCAATAATACGAGTAGTACACCGACGGCCTTATCCATAGACAGATTTAAAACCTATTTTAGTTGTCGAATGTTTTGTCCCTTTCGAACGACTTAAGAATTCAGTTTGAGCGAAGAAGACAAAACATTCGATAACTAAAATTGGTTTTAAATGTGTCTATGAATAAGGTCGTTAACATTTATTTTATTGTAAGTGTAAAATAATTGAACCAGTAAACAAATCCATTAGAATTTAGAACCTTTAATTACATACTAATATAAAAGTAAGTACCTTCATCAAAACCCGTCCTGCCGTGAATCGCAAACCAAACAATGACGACAAAACCCATTGATTAGTGTAACCGCCATTATTCTTCGCACGGGATCATTAACATCCACGAACAATACGGTGGCGTAACTAGTTCCACACAATAATACGCTATCAATATCCTCAAATGCATTACCAAGCAAATGGATCAGTTATCGCGCGGGACAGCCGATCGCGCTTGATCGATGTCTCGTACAACATCGAGTTGTATTGGCTCAGTTAGGCGTTTGATAGTGTTGTAAAAATCGATTATTTATTATAAAACATTATAAAACGAGAATTATGATATAAAACATACAGGGTATATTCAGACTGCTACTGAAAACGAATCCAGGTAGTATTAGTGACTTCAGACACAACGCAACTAAATATTTATTGTTGTATTTTTCATAGTGAATACATAGGTTTCCTAAAATAATAATGCAAACCTTTTTATTTTTAAAGACGCAATGGTACGCAAGGATTTAAATTATTATTTCAGCAAAAACTAGGTATGTACTATGTAGCACCCAAACATAATGCAAAAAAAACTGTTGTTTTGCTTGCGAATTTTTAAATTGCATTTTTTCTGTAATCACTAAAACTAACACATGGTTTCGTTTTCGGTCGCAGTATGGACATACCCTGTATGTAAAAAATGACTTAAGTTATTAAATTTTATAAAATGATAATATAAAATTATCTGGAATTGCCTTTTCCCCTTTTGTGTTTCCTTTCGCCCTCGAGGACATAAATGCTCCATTAAGTTTTAAATAATTACTTCAATTGCGTTAAGTGTGAATAATTCGATGAATTTATACAACTTAATAAACCGTTTAATGTTTCCACCAGATGGAAATCTGAAACAATTATTTTAAAATTACTTCACGTGGTAAAATCACATATATGTAACAACCCCGTGTAATTAAACACTTCATTTGGGCGGCTGTGACCGTTGTTTGGCCGCGACACGGGCGGTAATTAAAGCAACCAAAACAGCCGAATTTATGGCCACACCGGCACATAAATTTATAGCAAACCTTCCACCTTTGCCAATGATTAAAATGTGTAGCGTTTTTAAAATCGCAACGCCGAACGTGTTTCATTTAAATTAGGCAAAGGAAATTTTTCCGTACAGCCTAGCATTAGTCGTTTTTTTGGTGCACAAAATACTCGTGTGTGCGCACCGTTATGGCGTCCGTGCAACAAATGAGGCGCTTTTGTGAATTTGTAATTAAATGCATGTTTTTTGGGGCGTCGAAATTACACTTTTCGGTACTGCATTAGCAACATGCCAGAGTCGGTACAAAGAACTAAAAAATAAAACATACAGATAAGACAGAATGCATAGGTGTATACTAGATACAGTTACTTCGGCTCCATTTTTATACGCAAATATATGTATGTTTTTTTCGTTCTATAATCTACGCTTATCTTTTCCTTAGGTCCGAATTGATGAATCTTGTGTGTAAAGCATGAAACTCTGAGAAAATTACTCGACTTCCGAGTCATCCGGCAAAAGACAATACACAAAACCATCGCAAAATATCTATCAAATTTTGTATGCCTTAATTAATAACCTCATGAGCCCTGGTTTGCCTCAATACAATCGAAACAGAACGGGCTTGTATCTAAGAGGAAGGAGGGCAATTTGTCGGCCTGCATAATGGCCGTGTTTAAGCCAATAAATCCCCGGAAACAGTTCCTAGCAGACGTTTTGACAAATATAATACAGAAACATCGCATACTTAAGTAATTGGTTGGAACGACGTTTAGGAAGTTCAAGTATAGGGAAATACGTTATTTCTACTAATACGATAAAATAACAACAATTCACTTGCCGAATGAGTATCGGAAGACAGACAGACAATGGCAGAATCTGTCGCCGATCGAAAAAAATAGGTAAATACACATATCGACTCATTATGTACGGGGATCTTCATGGATGTGTAGAAAGAGTGCCATTATAATTACCAGGTACGATTGTCGACCATCTGTCCATCTGATCAAGTATAAATTGTCAGCCTCTGTGGCACAGTTGGTTAGACGCCGGCTGTGAAACGAGAGGCCGCGGGTTCGATCCCCGCACCGAGAGAAATGTTTGTGCGGTCCACAAATATTTCTTTCGGGTCTGGGTGTTTGTGAGACCGAAAAGTCTCTCGTAGTTCTGATACCTGCGACACAAGACTTAATTGATCTTAATGTGGGGTCGGGACTATGTGTGTGACTGTTGGGTGTATTTATTTATTATTTATTTAAATAACTATCACCTTTTTAAACCTTTGCCCCTTTTTCAAGCTTTAGAGACTGAATTTCACAAGTAACCAATCTCCTTTTCATGGTCCTAGAGTACACGTCTGCCAAATTTCGTTACATTCGGTGCAGTGGCTCAGTTGCGAAAAGATTACAAAGTTGTTCCCGTGAATTTGTTTTATTAAGCTAGTCTGAGCCACTCCAACTGTTTTTATTATTTTGTTTATTTGGTCTGCTAGGGCGAGCCGGCGCCATATTTTAAATTTGGATTTAAAAATTGCCGGTATTACGTTTTATAAATCCTTGCGTACTTGTTTTTTTTTCAGTTTTCGATTTAAAGTGTTACTTTTTTTTTAAATCCTTGCGTAATTATTTATCGCTATTTTTTTCAGTTTTCTTTTTATAATTTTTTACTCTATAACAGTACGGCCTTTTCGTGACAATTTTTTTAGTTTTCCGTTAATTTAACCGACATCGTTACACTCGGTCGTTGATTCAGAAGTGAGGACAGGTTAGCTTTGCACTTTTCCTCTGGAGTACAATCGCCGTATCAAAAACTTGCCCGTCTTACCCAGAACAACACTAATTTAACTTGTTACTAACAACTTTGTAACTTCACAAAGTCCTTAATAACGAATTTTTGCCTTAGCACCAGGAACCATGAGATTCATTATTACGTTAAGTTTCAACGTAAGAGAGCCACTAGAAGCTATTATAAAGCCTTTCTAACTTGAAAGATTTATCAAAAAAAAATTGACCCAAAGTAAGTCTTGGAAATCGAACCCAGGATCTCAGTGTTACAGCACACGTATGCCGCCACTAGACTAATAAGGCGGTCATTTCGATACTTTAAACAAAATAATATAACAACCCACACTCGCCACTGAGCTTGACTTTCCCCTCAAATCGGTCGAATACTCGATTGTGAATAAAATAAACACACCACAAAAATTAAAATAATATCGATAACTAATTGAACCGCGTGTGCGATGCGGTGAAACCATTTAGCGTGAAATCATTTCAGTGATATTTTAATATGCACAAAGCATTACGTTTTTTCCCCTTGCATACAAATGGATCGGCTATTATTTTTAATTAAAAACTTTCAGCTTTTACCGGTCGCAATCAGTCTAGGCGAGACTTCAATGGCCCGTGGTATCACTGGCTTTTGTGCTTTTTGTCTTTGTATTTTACGGATTTTTAAACCGTGTTCACTGTTCTGCCTTGTAATGGATGTGAAAGACGAGTCGGTAATAGATTTGGTGTAGCATTGAGGTTAGGGTGGTAGTCGCTCAGTAAGTCTCCAGTAATGTCCGATACCCACGGTATAAGATTAAGTATCTCACCATTGGGTCAGGAATATTGTTATGTAAGCTGTTGAGTATTTATTAACAATTTTACCCACATTATATGCCTGCATTGTCTGTTTACGTTTTGGCAGGCTTTACACTTTACGACAGTCAACTCAGTGAAATGACTTAAGTCCAAAATGGCGGCCGTGCACTTCACCGCCACACTACATAACCTCAAAAATGGCCGTCGCATAAACGCGCTGAAGCCCATTTAATAGGCTCGTTTTATTATACGAGCTTCATTTACGGGCTGAACTACGCAATAAACCCATGATCCAGGACCACACGTCTCCATAAAGAGGTGAACAAGTAAATTCTGATTAGTCGAGTACGTGAGCCGAAGGTAATGGAGACATTCAGCCAAGCTAAAAGGATAAGGAAGAATTGTATTATGCTCGCTAAAAATCAAGAGTAAAACTGTCTGGAAATATTTCCGTTGCGTATAAACATCATGAGATAGAGTTTAGTGACCTTTACAATACTTTCTATAAACTGAAACATGTGAATATATTCACGATTTTATGTTTTTGATGGATTAAGTGGGTCAGTAGGTAATTTACAAGCAGAAATCTTCTCTCAAACTTGGGAAAAGTTGGATCCAGATGTTTATTATTTGGCAAGGATTTAAATTAAAAATCCCTGCAAAGAAAGCGTTAACCTGAACATGGCCATCACAAGATTTAAAAATACTCCAAAAGTTCGCACAAACTTAGTATTCCATATTGATGTTTTACCTACTTACGTACACATCCCTACAATACAATATTTCTCCAAACTTGTTTAAAACTTTAACACAATAAAAGGACTCCGGGCATACATCAAACGGTCTTTATTGATACAGCAATTGCAAAGTTTTATCGGCATTATAAAGTGAACGAGATCACCGTGAAATAGACACTGTAGCGAGCTAGACGGCGGCCCCATAAAAATACCCGTAGTGTAGGGTGGCCATCAATATAAGACTTCACCGGGACATATGGACCAGTATATAACATTTTTATGGCACGACACAGTACGTAAATAATTAAATAAATACACCCAACAGTCATATACCTAGTCCTGACTCCACTCAAAGCTGCAAGTCTTGTGTAGTTAGTTTGCTACGAGATTTATCGATCTCACGAACTCCTCGTAGTTTCTGATATGTGTTGGTATATCATTAAGAAATAATGCTAATTTGCAAGGCTACCTGCCGTCACTTATCAAAGGACACAATTATAACGATATATTTAATTGCTTCTGCATACTGTGGAAGGTCTCGTGATTTAAGAAGGGAATACGTGAGCCGGCAAACTATTCTACAGATTGATAATGCGGCGAAGTTAAAAGTCGGGAAACCTTTTGTTTCCGACCAAGATGGTGGTTGCCACCAAGCTGTGAATCTGTTAAGGAACTGAGAAGAGGGACAAATTTTTTAACTAGCCGGGATACAATAGTTATAACAAATCGGGGCGTATAGCACCTCTGCCGTAGTAGGCAATTTACCCCTGTCTCCCCTACACGCCCGCTACTACGATGGATAACTAGGACATTTTGCAAAATTCCTTGCATACAACGAAAAAATAGTAAATCAGTAATATTCACCGTAAAATAGACACTGTAGCGAGCTAACCGGGCGGCCCATAAAAATACCCGTAGTTCCCGTTTACCCCTGTCTCCCCTTCACGCCCGCTGCACATAACTCTGTCCCAAGACTGCGTTGTCACGCGTAAATGGCGAGTGACAAATTGATGCAACTTTTCCGATAGTTAAACGGTATAAATACGAGTTTATGTTGCGTTTCTGTAGAAAAGTAGAGAAATATTTAGACTTTCTTTAAGATGAGTCATCTGCGTTGTAAAACGTTACATTAAACACACAGGACTTGTGTGTTTTTTTGGACTTTATAACATTCGGAAATAGGAGTAAAAACGGAAAATATATCTTTAGTACATAGATTATACATAGGAATATATGAATATACAGTGGCCGCTAGACATTCGTCCTTTTATAATTTTGCCAGCTTAATAGTATAAAAACTGAATTTTATACCTACGTATATGTTAAGCCATCTATAAAAAGGTGGTTGATAGGCAGCCGGACACTTTTGATGGTTCTTCCATCTGCCAGACACATTAAAGCTGATAACATATTGGGATAATTTAAAAACCTTAAATACGTGGATTAATATTTAAAAATACTTTCATAGTAGGTATAACCCTATAATACGTTATTTATTCGCGTAATAAAACGAAATGCTTCTCAATAAGATACACAGATGTGGGTTCTTTTAAACCGCATATCATTGGTACTCGTTTGATCGCGACAAAATTTTCTCAAAGAGAAGGCTTTGTAAATTATTCAAGATCTTCGACGGTCCCGAGGCGGTGTATTTACCAATCGCATGCAAAGATATATTGAACGTATAAATATTGTTTATTCAACCAAGGGGTGGTGGTTGCTCAACGTCTGTTGAGGAAGAAAATGTCTATGATTTTTATGCATCTTCCTACCCCTAACCTTGATGGTGCAACACATAATTTCGAAATAATGATTGTGATATCGACAATTAATTTGAGAATAATGGTATCTTAGATTTACGCGAATGTTACACATTGAAATAAAACTAATTTTACGGAGTTTATCGCGGATTTGGTTTAATTTTTCATTTTTTAACTTCCCGACGCGATGTCTTGATTATTTTAAAGCTTTCGTGGTCACGGAGCAGTCCGTTTTATTTCAATAATTTGAGAATCTTTTAACTAGCCAAAAATCTTTTGACGCAAATATTTTCTCGTCGGTAAATATTTTATTGGAACTGCGCTTTTGTGCATCATTATCACATTCTCATGCCAGTACAAAAATGGTCGATTATTACTGAAATATTATGTTATGTTTATGGTTTTCATAGTTTAAATAAAACAGTGCTGGATTTCCAGTGTTTGAGACCCGTCCACTCCGTCTGACAGTGTAATAATAGAGATGGTGGCTCGCACACTTGTATTTAATATTATCTGTACACCAAATATTAAATAATGGATTTAAATGTAAATCACACAAAAAACGAAACAAGAAAGAAACTCCAAACGCAATCATCGGTTTCATTAATCTAAAATGTCGGATTTGACTCCAAAACATTTTTTTTATCACATAGAGCCACTCAGACGGCTCCGAGTACGTTTTGAACATGTCTCATGAACAGCACTCGAGTAATATGTATGGACAGGGCAACTTTTCGCAGACTCATTAATTTATTCAGTGGTCCGGAGTCGGGGCGAGTCGCGCGCTCAACGTGCACTAATGGCATTTGGCAGCCCGTTCATCTTCAATAAAATTAAACTTTGGAAACATTTTAATTTAGTCGCTTAATGATTTTGTAAGTTTTAAGGAAGTACTCGTAGCTAAGTAATTGCCAAAGTTGTGGTAGATAGAACTGTTTGGGAACGAACATTATTAAATACTCTTTTATGTTTATTTTTTGGGATTTATTAAATACTTTTTAGCATGACTAAACCACCATCGTAAATTGTTTTTCTTTATTTAATTCTTTACGTACATTTTTATATCGACTGTTTCAACTTTTGTGTTAGTAACATTAGATACCTATTTTTTTTTTTTTTTTTTTTTTTTTTTCTGTGTTTTGTTCTGTAGGGGAATTGTCTATATCACTGTAAAGTGTTGTGTTTTAGTATGTGGGATGATTTAACTGACAAAGGAGAGACGCCTCGCTATTTGATACGGTGGATCTCCCTTTGTCAGTTTTAAATGTAGGTGTAGGGGAATTTTCCGGAGGAGCAGGACTACGGCATAGCAATGCCTTCGTCCGCCCCTCATCGGCCCCCTGGGAAGTGTAGAAGAATTGAGGTGTGTGTAAATGTTGTGAGTTGAGTGTGTGGTCGCGAGAGTTAGGTCCTTCCTATTATATAGAAACGGACAAATAACTAAATTAAAGTAAATGTTGCTTATTTGCTACATAATGACGCCATTAGGGTTAGGTTACATTGATTCAATTAATTTATACATAGGTGCTGACCATTGAGGCGCCAAGACTACAATAAACACTTATTAACAGAGATATGAATTGTATAAGTTATATAAAGCTACACTAGATTCGGTTACAATAATTAATCAAACAGTCTAAAGTAAGTAACGATACAGTTTTTTAATTGTTATTGAAAGCCTTTAGCCTGCTGTAAATGGACTCAACCAGTTCCAAAAAGGAACTGAGAGCTTTTTCCTTCCGAGCAAGCTCAGCGATATTATATGGCGAAACACTGAAGCGACTGCAGACCATCTCGTGTCTAAGGCGCAACGCTCCAAAACGCGGGCATTCTAAACGTTGTATATTTTAATAAGTACCTACTAAATACATATTTAAAATGTTATAATCTAATATTTACCACTCTCAATCGATTCTCTCGATTGTAGAGAAGGCCCGTGCCCAGCAGTGGGACGTATCTGGGCTGATACAATACAATACAATACAAATATGTTGTATTCAGCGTACCTAGTACCTATTGTTATAGTCTATAAATTACCCTGATTTATCTGCTTTGTATATTTTTGTTCAGCAAAGTTTTCCAAGAAAGGCTAAATCAGTGACCAAGTAAAGGGAAAGGTAGGAAAGATTGAACGAGGCCAGAATACAAATCAATAGCATTAACCCGAGACGAGCACTTCCCTTGCATTATTTAGTCAATTTATATCCTAGTAATTGGCTCGGTGGGGTGTGAAACATCTTTATTTGGTTGCGGCAAGAAATCATAAGACGATAAATGTTCTCAGGAGCAAATACTATCAAAGCTTCGGAAACGACTGGAAATCGAACGGAAACTTGCTGCATCTGGATGATGTTGATTTTGTATTAGTAAATCATGGATTGTGTTGGTGAGAAAAGGCTTAGTGGCCTCTTGGCAGCAGAAGGTGAACTGTCGGTGGTAGCTGGTTCAAATAACTACATCTCTGACTTTTCGGAGTTGTGTGTATTTTCTTAGACATATGGAAAAATATATCTGAGATTGCGGGATGCCCAATACCAATAATAGGGAAGAGAACAGGTCTCTTCCCATCCTTTTCCCCCCCGCTCTTCTCCGGATTTGATTGGTCCAAGGGTTATGGATGTTCCTGGGCGGCAGTGAGCATTTATCATCAAGTGACCTGTTTGCTCGTTTGCCAGACCTAAGGTATAAAAAAATTGATTCAACAAACAAAGATATCAACAAATATTGACTGCCTCGGTGGCGTAGTTGTATTACGGTACGGTTACAAAGCTGAGGTCTCGGGTTCGAGTCCCGGGTCGGGCAAAGTGATATTGGATTTTTCTATTCATTATCAGCCCGCAGTCAGGAATTTGTGCCCGATATGGCGATTGGCTCGCCCCCTATCACATCATGGGACGGAACATACAAGGCGAAATGGGGGTGTCCTGGTGGCGCCTCTGCCTACCCCCTTCGGGGATAAAGGCGTGAGTTTATGTATGTATGTAACAAATATTGGCCGGTGACTTGCTGTTTGTAAAAACACATTCCTGTTTCGCGAATACTATGGAGCTAAATAATAAATTGCAAATATCTCCTCTTTCAAAACAGTAGTGAGAATGAATCTTAATGAAACACTGGATGAAATGGAATACATACAATGTATAAATGGGTTATAACAGACATTAACCCGCATATGTAATGTTCCGTGGAATACTTGGCAAGTTGTGTGCGACTCGGCAGACATGAATTGCCGCTATTTGCTTGACGTTTGTCAAAGATCATTTTGTATGTTTATGACTCAATTACGGTTTTCCTTCAGACTGTGAAGTGTGTACATTTTCTTCAAGGATATTGTCATTTCAGAATTGTTACGGCCCTATTCAGACAGATTTAAAACTTATTTTAGTGATGGAAAGTTTTGTCTTTTACGTTCAAACTGAATTTTAAAGTCGTTCGAAAAGGACAAAACATTCGATAATTAAAATAGGTTTTAAATCTGTCTATGAATAAGGCCGTTAATATTGAACGTATTTCATGTAAATCAAAATCGCTAACATAGTAAGAGGACAAAATATTTGGAATTTACTATAAATAAAAGAGGCTACCAGAGAAAATAGGGATGTTGACGCAATTTTTATTATTATTTATATCGAAACGTTTCTTTATGCAGAATCGTAAACAGAAATATTTTTTTAAATCTGTTTAATAATAAACAAGTTACACATAATACAAATTTGGTGGTAGGAGGAATAGAAAAGGATGCAAATACCTACGTGCTTCACGTCATCATTCATAAGGCGCGTAGGTGCGAAAGAGAAAGCAAGTATCCCCACTGAACTACTAAAAATATTAATATCTCTGTCGTTTCACGACCAATTTTAATGCTATTTTAAATTATTGTTTGTTATAATTGATACTTTGCTGTGATAATTGAATACTCTTCTAAATTAAACATTGGAAACATCTATATTGTCACTGGGCATTCAGTTATGTCGGAGTGCTGAATATTCAGTGCCTACTGATCCACGAATTCCATACATACACCGGTCGAAATATTTGTTCCGTCGCGGTTGGAATTTACCAAATAATTGCCATTTCCAGTTTTAATTAATGCGGTAATATGATATTATTTTTTTGTGTGTAAAACCAATGAAAAAAGGTCGTTGTTGTAATTTCTATTATTATTTTGAGTTAAAAATTAAAATTAAATTACTATTAATGGTTTTGCTATTGGCTTGCGTCTTTCAGCACAAGTAAAAGGATCAATAATTATCTACAGTACTAACGCTTATTTAAAATTACTCTTGGATTTCTTGCACTGGACTCAAACCCGGTACTTCTGTGTCAGCAGTTCGCTTCATACCCCACTAGACTATCGCTACCAGTCAACACTACTTAAAAGATAATGCGATTGTATGTTGCACTTGTGAAAGATAACGGTTTACAATAACTTAGTCATTGGAAATCTCAATTGCGTAATAATTTCTATATACATATGAAACATTACGCCTGTATTCCTTAGAGAGTAGGCAGGGTTGCCAATGGTAGGTGCCGCCTACAATTTGCTAGTGTATTTCCATCCCAAAATGTAATAAAAAGCGAAATCCATATACCGTGTGATGTTCACATATGTTATTTAATTTAACCCACACGTTTCTCATCGCCCAGGTGACATTGTACAAGATTTGAAATAACCAGATGAATTTTTTGTCAATAATCGTGATTTTAGTTTCAAGATTTCTGCCCATCCCCCAGAAGATACAACTGTGTTTACCGCTTAGCTGAACTTTTGGCAAAACTACCAGGCAGTTTTTTTTTTCAAAATTTGTACAATGTTGCTTGAGGTGGTTAGGAACGTGTGGTTTAAATTAAATACCATTTATGGATACCAACCTGTATAATATCCGAAAACATAAAACAAACAAAAAATATCTTCA
Organism: Deilephila elpenor; assembly: GCA_949752805.1. Taxonomy (NCBI): domain Eukaryota; kingdom Metazoa; phylum Arthropoda; class Insecta; order Lepidoptera; family Sphingidae; genus Deilephila; species Deilephila elpenor. The sequence goes on from OX457110.1 coordinate 3,262,486, forward strand.
TTTTAACAAAATTTTCCATACTGTGAAATACAATAAAGGTAATTCAAATGTGGGTAGTTTATAGAAGCCGAACTATCGGACGTGCATATACAGTCCGCTTCTTATTAATAGCTCAATAAATATTTCATACATTTTCAAGTAAACGTGATTTCGAAACATAGATAATACACTATATAGGAAATTTCGAAACATCCTATATTTATTTCTAATAGACCACTCCATCGTTATCTGATCGATGTATTCACCGTAATTACAAGTGATATTTCAGTTAATTCCCGACTTCCTATGAATCAGTGGTATGGAGTGTTAGGACCCATATTAAATTACATATTTTTATTAAGCCTATTGGCGGTGGGTAAAAAAATATAAGACCAATATAAAGCTGTTTAGTGTGAGAATAAAATCAGTTGAATATTATTTTTGAAGTGTCGTAATACGGTGAAGTGTTTAAGTGGTGTAAGTGCTATTAACTTTGTAATATATTTAGTTTGTGAAATTGTGATGTAACGTGCGTAGCTGTTAGCGGGTTTTCTACTAGAGGTTAAGGTATGTAAATTATTTTACTTATTATTTCAATGCATCCAATTCGTCTTTCCACCGCATCTTTGGTCTTCCGCGTTTTCCCCAGCCATTCGCGGGAATCCAGCTAGTAGCTAATCTGGCCCAACGGTTTGGATGCATTCGAGTTATGTGTCCTGTCCGATTCCATTTTAATGCAGCCGCCATGCGCCCTGCATCCACAATGCGAGTTTCAGAGCGCAGTTTAGTGTTACAAAAATAAATTGGATTGGCGATTGTTCTCATGGGTTTGATGTTAGCCCGGCGGTGAATAGTAAGGTTATAAGTTTAATCGTTGTGCAACGTGCAAAATATTATTTTATCGAACCTACGATAATGTATGATAAAGGCAAATGGATACAAAGGACGTAACAATGCTAGGGTTGCGGGTTGTAACATAAATACCATAAAATAAGAATTAAATTGAATGATGTAGGAATAGCACATGGTTACGTTGTGCAGAAATTATGCTACCCACAGAAAGATAATTCGAGTTACCAAGATATCCAAGATCAGTCATTTGTTCTGTGTGTGACAAACGGGGATGAAAAATACTTCAGACAAAATAAAACAAATTGTTATAACTTAGGAAAATGCATTGATTTTATTAGTTACCGTTAATGCTTTAATTTTAGCCGATTTGTGGGTTGGATCGTTTTTGCACAACACGATCCAATTAATATTTGAATTTTTGATTGCACTCAACGTATTTTTAACTCCAATTCACTCAAAATAATAAACTTACTTAATAAGTCGTGTTAAAAATATATTTGCGCTTACAAAATTCATGAAATTTTGTTCGGATCTTGACGACTATTACAAGCTAGCGGTAGTAGCGCCGTCGTTCATGAATTTTAAATTCGCTTCTATGACGATATTTTTCTGGAAAAAGCGCAGTGTGAATGTAATATATTTTTAAAATATAACCGAGCAAAAGTAAATAAGGTCGAAAATATTAAAAAAAAACTGTCGGTTATAATTTCAATTGACTGCCTCGGTGGCGCAATTGTACTACGGTATGATTGCAAGGCTGAGGTCTCGGGTTCGAATACCGGGTCGGGTAAGGTGATATTGGGTTGTTCTATTCATTATCGGGCCTAATTCAGGAAGTTTTGCACCGACCGCAGTGACCACGTATGGTGGTTATGAGCGACGGTAGTTCCGTTACACCTTTACCAATACTTTATAACGCCTGATAAAATCCTAATACAATTGATAGGAAAGTTTCTGAAGATATTTGTTACTACCGAACAGATTGCGATAAACAACTAACACATTATTATAAATGTAAAATATGCGACATACTAATAAAATAATAAAATAAACATACATATTACAGCTTTACTCCTATAGAAAAATAGCAATAACTGCTACTGTATTTGTAAAAAACTGCGCAGTAAATATTGGGCAGTCGCGAGTGCGGTTGACACGAGTGAGGTTCGTGTTGCAGACCGTGTGCACACGACGCACCTGCGATATTGGAGCCAGGCCAAAACTAATCCCGGAATAGAGCCATTGAAGAGTAAACCTTTTCCATTTATATACTGTATCAGCCCATACGTCCCACTGCAGGGCACGAGCCTCCTCTACAATTGAGAGTACGATTGAGATGGGTTTGGCGTCCAAACTTTGGCCATATAATCCAAAACGCTGGCCTAGTGCGGGTTGGCGGACTTTAAATACCATATAAATTATTACAAATCGCTATGGTATACAGGTTTCCTCACGATGTTTACACACATGACCCCGAAAAGTCCGATGTGTGCCCTGGGATTTGAACCCGCGACCAATGTCTACCAATAGACCACTACGCAAGTAAGAAGTCAGTAATACTAGACCACCTGGCTTCGTTTTCGCTCGTAGTCTGGATATACCCTGTATAGTGCATGTGAACGCGTCACCTGCAATGCGTTAGTTCATACGTTCAGAAACGCCGAGTAATCTCACCGACGGTTATTAAATAGTTTAGCACGGATTATACCGGAGATTTCACTGCGGTTCATGCTCCGATTTAATTATATTCAAATAACCTGAACAATGGGAAACACTGGTAATAATTAGTTGTATTAAGTGATCATTGTTTTAATTTTGTGTTGTGTTATTTTAAATGTAATTCGTGTTGTGGGAATTTATTATAACCTTTTTTAACGTTCCAACAACAATCAAAACACTATTATATAAGAAATCTTTTTACTTTTTGTACTTGCCTCCTACTACATCTTATCATTCTAAGATATAGGCGTAAGCATTGGTAGTATTCTTGGTTATATTCAGGTGTGTGGCTTTTTTTTTATTGCGAACACGTAACTTAACAACCCTTTCAGCTGTGTGAAATTAAAAATTCTAAAGCGTTAAATTTTTTACTCTTACAAAATATAAAATCCTTAACATATTGGGAGTTGACGAACGCAGTCCAACGGCATCTATCCGAAAGCATTTGGTGTATTTAATTAAAGCCTTTGTCAGTGCCGTGGAGTTTCAATCAGGGCGGACCGGGGCGGGCGGCCACCGCGCCGGCCAAAATGAAATAACTGATGCGCGCGGATATTAAAATGTACCGTCAGTTATGCCGTTCAATTACACACATTTAGTTTTGAGTTTGGGGGTATTTTTTGAGGTACACGTCTAATGGACTTATATAACAGTAGATTTTATGTATTTATTATTTTAAAAGACAAGTTATTTGTGGAATTTCGTGAGAAATAAATTTTCGTGTCTCGTATACCTCGTCGTTCGTAAAGTTTCTTATACTAGACTGGCATCGTATTATTATTAACTCACGTCTAATGGGCACTGATCGTTTCTTGTCGAATGAGTTATTTGTTTGTTTAGCCTTTTTGCTTTACAATTTGCAACTGCAGATGCCGATATACTACATGAAACCCGTAAACAAGAAGCTAAAGCAAATATTTCAAGCGTTTTCATATTTTTTAATACTTAATTGTAAGAAATGATCGGCAATAAATGGAGTACATTTAAATACCGAATGAATAATGTATTCTTGTTAAAGTAGCGTCTTATTTCGAAAATACAATAAAGCCTCGGCTTCAACCGCTAAGCATGTTACATACAATAAGCGTACACCCATATAATGGGCCAAATGTACTCGTATATTTATTTAAGATGTTGGAGGAAACAAAAATACTGTACTAATTTTAATGCACTTAAATATTAGTATAATGAATTGAAGCATGTGTGGGTTGGAAACCGTAAGGCGTTGGTGCAATTCCTGGTTCGGTATATGATGTATGACTGATCGTTTAGGAAACTGGATTTGCTTAAGAAAATTCCCTTTTTTTCTGCCACGGCACAGTGATTGCATTGCACCTGGTGGTAAGTGCTAATGTCGTCCAGAAAGAGTATCAAATGGCATCAGACGGCAGTCTCATAGCATTTGATACAATCATGCCGGCCCGCTGAGATGCCTCTTCACGCTTCGGCGAAAGGACCATGGATTATAGGAAGGACACGTGTGCCGGCAAACCGTTTCACAGTCGGCTCCTGGTTTGAATTATTATAGGCAGGGAATCTGACATGCAATTGTAACAAAATGTTTTAAAACCCGTAAATAGCATTACGTGTTGCGCCAACCACATGAAAGTATTTTCGAGATAAGGTAGGACTAGGAAAAATAATTGCAAATTGCGATTTTCAAAGAAAAGTAACCATCAAATCAATTGGCACTACTTATGGAATTAACAAAACGATAGGGCAGATCGATACGCGGTCGTGTAATGACTGGATTGACTCTGTTACAAGTAATAAAGCCATTAACAAAACAAACATAAACAAATTCTTTAGAAAAGTATTTGCGTTTCGCTCTGAATCCATTTACTTTCAGTTGGCGAGTCAACATGACCATTTGTCAACATTTCTCGGCGGTCGGATTGAGCTAATTTGTTCCAGCGACTGCCACGGCGAGCTGAACTTTGCCAAAATGATGTTTGAAAGTTTGCGCATAATTTTTTCCCCTGCCTTATATCTTTCAGCGATAGCCCGACCAATTAAACTTTTTGCACGGTAACTTCATTTACCGGGGAGAATTACATTTGGGAACAGAACTGCTTTCTATAATGCGCAATGTTTAAAGGTACGGTTTTATTCCCGGCCGGCGCGGCTTTTACTTTGAGAAATTTATTTAATAAACTTTGGCGAGTTACGGTTCATTTTCTTTATTTGCTAATGGCCTTTCTCGGTTTCTCCGCGCAGATCGGCCGATGCTTAATTATTTAAATGAAACTTTGAAACGGTCGGAAGTAGGACGCGGAAATATTGATGAGTATTCAACGAGCCAGAAAGATGTGGGACAGCCCAAGGAGGCGCGTGTATCTTACGTTCAAATTGTGTGGCGATATTTCTTTGTGTGAATTCCGGTTTGATCACACTTTATCAGGGTTTGCCACTTTCAAAGTAAAAAGTTGGCAAAAAAGACAAAAAGCTTGCTTAAGCATTCTTATGTATTCATGGTTGGGGTTGCAGGGCGCTTTCATTAGCCGTCGGGGTGTACGTAGCGACAGGACATCAAAGTTTCGCCATGTCAAAATGTTAAACAATACTTCAAAGCGGCGTTTGACGAATGATTTTTGTTCAGCGAAGCTCGTAGCTATTCAGTGCGAGTGTTTGCGAGAGTTCACGTAACAAGTTTTATTTAAACAAGGGTTCCCGTAAACTTACTGCGCTGAAAATGCATATCGGTTTTCAAATTGAATAGTAAACAATACAAGTTTAAAAATGACTCGAGAAACTATCGCTTCCGCGTATCTCTGATCACTATAAACGTAAGATTTTGTTCTAACGTAAAAAAAAACCCCTGATGGTTAGTGGCATTAGTTAATATATTGAATCTCTAATATTTAGTGATTTTAATATTGCAATATACCTATCATAGCAAATACGTTGTTTAACCATATAATTGAATAGCAAATATGTCAAAATCTCCTAACAAAATAAATGCACACAAACCCTTTTCTACATCTAATGCGCGAACATTCCGTGGGAAATATAATTACGTTACAATTCCGTAGTATAAATCCATTAGCATTGTGGTTGTGTAGTGTTTTGTCAGCAGTAAAGACTCGTCGACGCCTTGTCCACTAACCCGACGGTGGTACAAACAAAAGGCTTGAGCGATCACTTATACTTTGAATTTCAAATTGAATTGAAACAAATCTGTAAAGATGCTTGCGTATCCTTACTTTGATTATTCAGTTTTCGACCTATAAGTAACGCACAATTTCTGAGTGATCAAATCTCTGTAATGGTAATTTGGACGAGGGGAGTATTTCGAGGAATTATTTGAATAAACCAGCCATCAATATTTATTGTAATAGTAGAGCCTCGCAGTAAGTCGTTTAAGCACAAATGAGTCAGCTCGATTGGGTGGTAACACTGTATCACAGAAAATACTTTAAGTGCATAAGAGGTTAGTTGTAGTATTTGGTTCCTTGTACTGGTGACCCTAGCAGATTTCGGCCTTTCAGTGCAATTACAACCTTCTAGTGGCGAAGGCTCCATGGAAGCCAATTCCCGCCGGGTTCCCTTTTGTAATTTATCATTACACTATAAACAAGCAAATTATTCAAACTTATTTATTTAATATCAAAACTCAATTATTATTTTTTACATTCAACGACATCTGTCGGCCAGATACGTAAATATTACTAGGAAGCAGCACAGTAAGCCCTTTTTACATTGCGACGCGCTGCGACCTCTGGCGAATTCCTGTAAAATTGTTCGGCTTATTCAATAACACTAGCGCGGCCCGTGCGCCGCCGCCCGCCGCCGCCCCGCCGCCACCGCGCCGCCGCCGCGCCGCCCCTTACGCATTGTATAGTATGCAACAAACCACGCAAAATTGTACCTTAAATTTATAATGATTTAAGGTTCAATTTACGTTAAAAAAGCAAGAGGTAAGCCGGAGCTTCCCCGGCATTTCGTGTGTTTACGTATAGATATTACTTATTATAATAGCGAAATGCGGAGACTAATGTATTTATAAGTATTGTATTTACATTTTTACAATATATTCATGGTTCATGCAATTAGTTTTAAATGTTTTTAATTACAAACTGTGTAATATTAATATTATGGTTTTAATGGAAATTACTAGTCGTTAGGAGCGTACTAATATGTTTAGATTGTCGATTTTACAAATAAAGTTAGTGTTTAGATTTTAGGACGTGCCCGACCCTCGCCTGAGTAATACATTGTCTTACTATTGTTACAACTGATTGATGCGGGGCTACCGTACTTGTTAACATTGAGTCTAGGTTTTTATTTCTTTTATATTAATCTTATATTCACGTGCGGTTTAGAAATATACTTTTTTATTTTTCTCATTATGTAAGCATGGTTTAGTTTTTATTTCATGGACATTGTAAATATTGTATAAGTACATAGGTAACGAAAATATTAAAATTTAATTGACGGCCGCAATAGGCAGATGCCACAATATCACTTACCAAATGAAACCCAATAATTTGGTTTGGTGAGTAAGATTCTCGGAGCAATAATTTGCTGGTGGGAGGATATTCGCAAAGGTCCGAATATAAGGACACACGTGCATAAATGTGTCGCGTTTTGCGTTCATTCTGTGAAACATCACACAGTAAATTTGATCTCTATTCGGACTGCACTACGCTTACTATCAGTCGCATTGTAGTCATTTCGTATTCCCTTAACCCTACTAATATTATAAATGTGAATGTAAGTTTGTTTGTTACGCTTTCACGCAAAACCACTCAACCGATCATCATGAAACTTTGTAGACATATTCTTGTAGGTATAAGAAGTAACATAGGCTACTTTTTATCCCGAAAAGTTTAGTGTTTCCGTGGGATGAAGAAGGAATTCCGATATATTTGCTACTTTTTCATACTCAAAAAGATGGGATGGGACTGGATTACATTCCATTAGTGAGAATGAGACGGGGCGGGCGGGATATAACGGGATGGGACGGGACGGGATGGTAGATTTCAAATAAAATTAACCACGCAGACGAAGTTTGCGGGCAGAAGCTAGTAACAGGATAAAGAAAATAAACAATATATTTTGTGACTTGAGCTTCGGCTTCCCTTTTAAAAAATGTCACCCTTCGCCACTGCAACCTTCGAACCTTTAGAAACTACTCTTTACTTTCTCTCAAGGTCAGTAATGCACTAACGGTTCCATCCATAAAATAGGAAAGTACTGGGTCGACATGTATGGTCCTATACCAACGAATTGAAATATCTTTGCTGGTGTTAAAGACTTAATATCAGACTCGCATTTAAAAAGCTCACTCAACACCAAAATATAGGAAACCAAATAAATAAACATACCTAACAGTCACATAGATAAAATTGAATATATTACGAATTTAAAAATCGTTTATCAATTTATGAAAGCATAATTGGTGATCAAAAGCAATCTAGTTTTATTGTTCGAACATGACTATTCTTATATTTAATGTTAATGTGCTTGTTAACCCATAAATATTTTCGTTATTGGGTAATGGGAATTACGTGATGGGAATTGATGTCATTATATCTATCGACACTGAGCGGGGATATTAGTGGCGCCCATCGAGGTGTAGAGTGATTGAACTTTCATGTCGTTGGGTGTTGTGTAATTATGCTGAAATTTGTTGTTTTCCTGATACATTAAAATCATATTAGAGTAGAATATGACTATTAAATTAATGCGAAAATTAATCAGATTTTAATTTAGTTATTTGCACTTTGTTTTTCACAAAGCACTATTTACTACGGTATGCAGGTTTTCTCGCGACGTGTTCCTTCACCATTATAGTGCCTGGTAATTCAATACCAATATACAGATGACTCCGAAGTCAAAGGTTTGTCATGGGATTTGAACCAGCGACCGCTGTGAACATGTTGGCAGCCGCGTCTGGTCCGTTACCAACAGGCCACTAGGCACTTTGAAACACATATTATAAATAAAAAGAAATATATGCCTACTCATGGCTAAAGGCTGCTTTATAGAACCGTAACAAATCCCCGAAGACAATTTCTTAAGAGCAAACGTTTTTCCCATTAGATGGGAACATTTAGTGGCGCCCGCGTGGGACTCAATCAAGTCGCCTGTGATGTGGGCCGACCCCATTCATTAACAAGGGAAATTACCTAGACGCCAGCCGGTCACATCCCGACACGCGTCACGAATGTCTAGCCGACGGGATTGGGTGGGATTGTGTGGGATTGACTCGGGAAATCTCCGCTGATCGATTCGCCGTATGACTAGGCCCGTTGATATGACGATATAATTGTGTTTGTCTTTAATTTGACGGGTTTGACTAAGCGCGATGAAGCGACGATTTGTGAACAGATACAATAGAGAATTGGATTAATTGGCCGGGGATTTACGTCAAATATATGTAAACGTTCAAGTTGTATTCAATAACAATGTTATATCGATGTTTAATTATAATAGAACTCTGTATTTGTCTTTTTTTGCCCCTCGATATTTAAAAATAAAATTACTATAAAAGAGTTACCATTTAAATGTGGAAATATCTATATTATTTGCTGCAATGTTCACAATTAAAACAATTTTTTTTGTTTCAGGTATTTATACACAGTATTTGAAGAAGTATTTAGAACTCTGGTAACGGTAAGATCTCTGCTAATCAATTTATTGGTTCCATTTTACTTTTTAATAGCGTTTGTGATAGCTAGTATATTTTTAAATGCACTTAAAAGATCAAAACATGATGACACAAATCTTTACCCAGAATTTTGTGAATTTAAATTATGTTTTCACAATATTTTCTGTCGCATTGGCTAACGCCAGTAACTCCATGTGGAAATTGAAATAAACAATGTAAAATGTATTCCGTGTGTTCGTGGCGTCTGTGTCTGGTGACCGTGCTCCTTGCTCTTTTTACCGAGTGGGAATATTTTACATATCTCGGCGTATGACAGTCGCTGAGAATATTAAAGTTTCCTGAGAAGCCACAAGACAGACGTACGGTAAATCCCTGCGGTGTCAGTGTTTAAGTTACGTCTACGGCTCCTGCTAGGTTTTTAACTGACGCGACGCAGAATTTGTTTAATTTTATTCATAACAGATTTGTGTCTATCCTGATCTCGTTATGTAATGTTATCGCTAAATTTCTTTTTTTTTTTAATAAGGTTCATCAACAGAAATCAAAAAACTCAATACTAATAAAGAATTACATTTATGACACTTTCTTTTTCAATTGTATAAAATATGAATTTATGAATTTAAGTCCATTTGTTGTTGGCCACAGCTTGAAACCTTATCTCAACTTCAGTTAAATAAGAGTTGCCAAAAAAGTACAAGCGGAAGAACTTTTTACTATTCTTACTATGCTATTTATTTTAATTCAAATACTCGGATCCAGATTTATTTTCCTATAAAAGTAAATTTATTCACTTCTGTACTACTGAAAGGCAACAACCGAATAGCTCTATTAGTCAGCAGGAATTTTCTACGATCGTAATTTAAGACATGGGCATACAAAACTGTGCCAAGTGAGCCAATAAAGGATTCAACACTTAATAAGATTTAGTGTAATGGGGTCGCCTACCCGGTGGGTTTTCTTTTATGACCTTTCCTCATATAATCTGACAAAATATTAGATTAAAATGGCACCTTTTGTTATTAAGATAATTCTGAAAAACGGAGGGTAGTATTGATATATGGTGCTGAATTTGAATTAGATAACGTCTTTTCAATATAATTACAAGAGCCGTTTCGACGTTTGTTAGTTTCGTTGGTAAATGTGTTACAAATTGATTGAAATTAAAATTATTAGAAAGTATTTCAAACCACCTAAAACATAATATTGAAAAGCTTATTTTCAAATTATAAGGCTTAGCTGGTTTTTGTATTATTTAATTATAAATTTCAGTTATTATTTTATGTGTTTACCTAATAGATATTGTTGATGATACTGATGTTAAATGATAGTCTAGAGTTAAATCCAAAATGTATATATTTAGAAAAATTAAAACTAAAATGATAAATGATTGAAACTGATTGATAGCTGAGCACGCGCGGTGTAATTGCTTGCCGTGAACGCACTAATTTTATTAAATTATTTGCGCGATCAACATTAAAATGATGCGTTGACAAAAATTCGTACGGTTTCACCGTACATGCTCCCCCCCGAAAATAATAAGAAATGAGATGAATGAGAAATACAAGGTGATAAACAATTTTTAGGTACTTATATTAATGATACAGTCTCTATATAAAGGCTTCGTGGAATCTAACTTTTGGTTCGCTAATGATAGGTGACGTCGCACGATTCATTTTAGAAATAACACTTAGCTCACTATTTTGCACTACACTAGCACTTGCACAAGCACTATCATTGTTAGGCCCACAACAGCGGTGGGTGACGTCGGCTTGGTGGTCGACGCCAGCGCGGCCTTCCCCCGCGCGGCGGACACGCCGCACACGCCTGCCTACGATGATTGCACCCGTGACGACCACAAATGCCACCATCACGTATATGATGGTGTAGTGGTGAATGTCATGGTATGATAGGCTGTCATCCTCGAGTCCTGGGCTTTGTTTTAGATCATTAATTTTCTTGCTCAATTATGTCATTTCCTCTTTCCAATTATCTGATTTATTTTCAACAGATATGTGCCACAGACTTGATATGTTAATAATATTATTAATGTAATTATTATTTGGAATATCGATGTTAGGTTTTATTTGTAGAGAACTTTGGTCCTCATTATGTCCATAAACTGTAAACTCATTAAATTTTACCGTGCAACCATTACCTATGCTGATTATTCCACCAGCTTTCAGCTGTTTCGCCGTTATTTGATCTTCGCATATAATTCTAGAGTAACATTCTTTGCAACAATAATATATGTATTTATTCATTTCGTTTAAATCATACCATGTGTTTTGACACTTGTGTATGTTGGATTTACACAGATTTGTGGATATATCTATTTCACAAAAGTTGTCGTCTGATTTTATTTGATAAATGGGCTTTTGTAAGTAGCATAAGTAAGTACCAGTATCTTGAGTACATAATGCCAAATCCTCTCTCTTTAACTTGATAAACGAATCCTTAGCTAAATTTATTGCAATGTATTCTGATATGGGTTCAATAATAATTACCATTTCGTCTTCAGGAGCCTTTTCGGGAATAGGAAGTATGTGATATATTTCATATATGTCTCGGCTTACTAATGGGACAGTTATTTCAAACAGTAGATAATCACGGAGCATCCTGGTTTTGACTCTTAGTAAATTGTAAATGCTGCGGAGGTCAGTCTGAATGTTTTTAATAGGAATGGTCAGTTCCTTTGACATTTGTGAAGAAATAATGCTTAATTCATTCCGTAATTGTTCTGGTGACAGTAAGTGAAAATTGAACCTTCCGTGGTATATGTCTGTTATGGTGTCTATTAACAAATTTTGAATGCCTTGTAATGTGTGCAACATATTATTGGCAGTGATCGCTGCCAAAGAGAAGTCACTGATATTTGACACCGAATTTACTCGATTTTGTAATAGGCTTACGGCTCGATTGACATTTAAGAATTGTTTATTAATTAATTTGCTCTGCTTATCAATTGCTGCTTTTGATCTCTTGAGAATATTGTATTCAGCCTCCACAACGGATGTTTGATTCTTCCATAATTGAGACAGGTGATTCTGATTGCGTTTTATAGACTCTATGTCGCGTTGATATTTTTCTGCGAATCGCTCGTCTAATACTCCGAATAATGAGTTGGCGATGTAACCGACACCGTTGACAAGCCCCCGGCGCCGGCGCCTTGAATGTATGCTCCAATGGTGCTGAGTAAGGAGTAAGCGATCGTAGTACTCTAATTCCGATTGACTGTGACGTAGCTGCGTAAGAATTACGTCACAATGCGTTTCTGACCGTATATAATTACATACATCGTCTAATTGTTTAATCTGCTGGTTTAATGACGAAACACCTTGCCAGTAAGGATCCATATCATAGTACAATACTATTTTCCAATAATCTCGTACTAGATGCATGTTATTTATTCTATCTAAGTATAGTCCTTGCCTTTCCCTTAGTTTTGTAATATTAAATGAGCATTGAGTGATAGAAATTATGCTTAAAAAATATAGATATAGTAATGCTAGTGAGCTGAAACTTGATCTTCTGTATTTTTTCGCCGAGTTCGTAGTATCCGGATATTCTTGATCATTATTGATGTTTTGATTGTTTTCAGTGGGCAAAATAGATAATTTAGTTACAGGACGTTTTAGGATTCCGTTTTTTGTTTTCAAACTTACAACTCGAATAATTCCATCGTTACCAGGGTGTGTCTCTATGACTCTACCCATAGCCCATTTTCCAGCCGGTGTGTTGTTATCGTGAATCAGTACAAGGTCGTTATTTTTTATCCCGCTATTTGATGTTTTCCACTTGCTTCGCGCTGTAATCTGACTAAGGTATTCGAGTCGCCAACGTTTCCATACGTCTCGAAATAATTTTTGCGTCAAATGCCATCTGGTTCTTAGGTCACTATCTGGCTCAATCAGTGTTAATGTCGGTCCGCCAGTTAGGAAGTGTGCTGGTGTCAGGCAATCTAAGTCATCTGGATCTTCCGACAATGGACAGAGGGGCCTTGAATTGAGACAAGCCTCTATTTGTGATAAGAGAGTGGACAGCTCCTCAAAGGTCAATTTTTGTTCACCAATAACTCTCTTTAGGTGGTGTTTTAGGCTTTTTACGGCCGCCTCCCATAAACCCCCTGCTGATGGCCACGCCGGTGCATTGAAATGCCATGTGATTTGCATATCAGTGATTTCGTTCAAAAACTCTTTGTTAAAAATGCTCTTCATCTCCTCATACGCGCTTTGCAGTAGTTTACTGGCGCCAATGAAATTAGTTCCATTGTCACTGTAGATGTGGCCTGGTGTTCCTCTTCTTGCTGCCATTCTTTTAAGAGCAGCCAATAATGAGATGGTTGTTAAATCTGATACTACTTCTAAATGAACCGCTTTGGTCGACATACATACAAACACCGCTATGTAACCCTTTGAACATTTCATTCCTCTGCCTTTGCTTGCCTTTAACATAATGAAACCAGTGAAGTCGAGCCCTGTGTGGTAAAATGGGCGTGCTGGGTTACATCTTGCTTCAGGTAAATCTCCCATAATCTGATGCTGTAATTTAGGATTATGTTTTCGGCATGTAACACAATTATGAAGACGTTTCTTAACAGCACTATTGCCACCGATGATCCAGTAATTTTGCCTGATTAACCCTAACGTTAATCGTGTTCCACCATGGAAGGTGAGTTTATGTGCATGGTCAATTATTAAATCCGTGAGTCTATTGGAATGTGGTAAAATAATTGGGTGCTTCATGTTATTGTCTATGTGCGCGTTTCTTAATCTTCCACCCACACGAAGTATGTCATTACTATCAATGAAAGGATTTAAATTTAATATTCTGCTTTTATTGCTTAAACTCCCTTTGCCCTTTAACCTGATTATATCAGCTTCAAATTCGATAAGTTGTATGCTTCTAATTATTTTTAATCTGGAATTATGAATCTCTTTTAGGGAAAGGTACGTAGTCTTCACCTTATTTTTTGAAATAAATCTGCTAATCCACGCTAGTACTCGTATTGCTCGTGTAAAAGTACTAGAATCTGTAAGAAGTTTTATTATAATGCTATGATCCTGTGCGTATTGAATACTGTTGGCCTGATACTGTTTTTTAACTTCCGGTATGTTCTGCACGGAGTTAAGCCACGTGGGCCCTTGCCACCACATAGCGTGATTATTCAGTTGTGTTGCTGTTAACCCTCTACTGGCACAATCAGCTGGGTTTTCTTCTGATTTCACGTAACGCCAGCTGCCGCTGGGTATCTCTGCTACTATTTGCTTTATTCTGTTTGACACAAATTGTTTATACTTTTCTGGTTCCCCATTTAACCATCCTAAAACTACCTTTGAATCCGTCCAACCATATATTTGCAGGCTATAATTATTGATACATCTCTTGACTTTAGCCATCAGACTTGATAAAAGAAGTGCTCCACATAGTTCCAGCTTAGGCATAGTCAGAGTTTTATTTATTGGTACTACTTTACTTTTTGCTACAACAAGGGATACTGATAAATTGTTTCGACATTTTTTGTATATTCGGCAGTATATAACACACGCATACGCTTTCATAGAAGCGTCACAAAAACCATGAAGTTCGATGGTGTCATGTTGCTCTATACCAAGCCATCTAGGTACGCTTAATTTTTTGATATTTTTAAGATCGTCTTGTATTTGCTTCCATTCTATAAAAATATGATCGGGTACTATGGCATCCCATTTTATATTAGAGAGCCATACTGCTTGAAATAAAATCTTTAATTTTGTACTAATAGGTGCCAGCCAACCCAGCGGGTCGAACAATTTTGATATTGCTGACAAGAGTGCTCTTTTAGTATATTTGGGTAAAGCTTCAATTGGTGTTTGAAAATAAAATAAGTCTTCTTGAGGGTTCCAGCATATACCCAAAATTTTTGTGAACTCTGATCCTTTAAAATAATAGCTTTCCAAACTATCTGTGTCTCTTAGTAACTCAGTGGCATTTGATGTCCACTTGCGAAGGTTGAATCCACCAGAGTTTAATAGCTGTATAAGTTGCTGTTGGAGTATTTTGGCGTTTTCTATGCTATGACTGCCGTGGATCAAATCATCCATAAAAAATGATTGTTCTAAAACTTGCGAAGCTTCTGGCCATCTACACTCATCTTTCGCCAGTTGTTTTAGGCACATCATGGCCAAAAATGGCGCAGCTTTCGTACCGTAGGTAACAGTAGTCAGCTGGTACTCTTTAAGCGCTGAGTTAGGTGATGGTCTCCAAACAATCTTATGTAAGGGTTGATCACATATATTTAGGTAAATTTGTCTGAACATTTTTTCAATGTCAGCAGTAAATGCGTATTTATACTGGCGCCATCTTAAAATTAAAGATTGTAGGTCCTGCTGCAAATTAGGTCCACGTTCCATGAGGTCATTTAAGCTGTAACCACTCGACGTTGGGTTTGAAGCATTAAAAACCACGCGGAGTTTTGTGGTTAATGATTGTGTTTTTTCGACACAATGATGTGGCAAATAACATTCAATTGCGTGATGGTCATTGCTTGGTATCATATGTCCTAACGATATATATTCGTTTATAAACGTTTTATAGTCTCGAGCAATATTTTCATGACGTGTGAATTTCCGTTCTAATTGTATAAATTGAGCTAGTGCCTTTGCCTTGGATTTGCCTAAATGTTTTTCAAAGTCTGTCTTAAATGGTAGTCTCACTACAAATCTACCATCGGGCCGACGGGTGGTTGTTGATTTAAAGAAATCTATACAATATTGGTCTTGAACTGTCAAAGTTGTGTCGTCAGTTATATCTTCTATTTCCCAAAATCGTCTAATTTCATCGATATTATTGAGTACTACATTACATTGCAAAGTCCTTACATTGCCACTCAAAATCCACCCTAAACGCGTCTGCTGCGCGAGTGGTAATGATTCATTTCCTCGGCATATACCTTCTAAAACAATATTAGAATACACATCTGCTCCTAATAGGATATCTACGGGCCTGCTTCTATAAAATTCTGGGTCTGCTAACTGGATGTTGTCCAAATAATGCCATGATGGTCTGGAGAATGTGTAAGACGGTAAATTTTTAATAAGATTTCTCATAATTAATGCTTCGACTTCAAATTCATAATCGCTGTGCACAGATTTACATTTAATATTAATGATTCCCTTGCTACTACTTTCTTTAATTCCGACTCCAGATATGACTCCCTTACATCCTTTACGCGGCAAGCCTAGTATTTGAGCAGCATGCTCTGTTATTATAGATGCTTGTGACCCCTGATCCAGAAGTGCACGCATAATACGAAAGGATCCATCTCCTGCTTGAACCTTAATGACTGCAGTAGCTAGAAGAATTTCTGGTACCTCTGTTTGTAAGGATACATGGGAGTTACTATGTAATTGTTCTAGATTCGAACCCGTGGCCAAACTACGTTCATGCCTTGTTTGCGCGGCTGATGCGCCTGAGGCGCCGGGTGTCGAATATCTAGGTTGCATAAACGCATTGTGCAATATTGTATTATGACGTTCATTACATTCACGACATCGTTTTTCGGAAAAGCATGCCTTGTCTTTATGGTTGTACAGGCAGTTTTTGCATAAATGTAATTTGGATATTGTTTTCAATTTTAAAGTATTAGGCATATTGAGAAATTGTTCACAACTAAAAATACCATGATGATTGTTACATATAGGGCAGTTTGGTTTTATTACGGATGTTTTATCCAAATGCCGATTCACCACGCGATTACCGAAAAATGACTGCTTAGGATTGTAACTCTTCTGATAAGAAATTCTTGTGCCTGCTTGGTTGTTATTGAATCTGCTTGATGAAGTTGGGTTTTCCTGCTTTTTGCGAGAACACTCCATGCTTGTAAATTTACTTTCGAGAAAATCTAAAAATTCCTGAAGTATAGGCAGCTCTCTTGGTTGCTTAATAGACTCATTATAGTGATTATACGTATCCGCATCTAGTTTCTGCGACAATATATGTACGATTATTGGATCCCATGTGGAAATATCAATACCGAGGTTTCGTACAGCATTCAAAGTCTCAAGTGTCGTGTCATGAATTTTTTTGATCGTATTTATAGTCGGTTGCTGCATGGTCGGTAAATTCATTAAAAGATTTATGTGAGATGTAAAAATGAGTTTTTTATTATTATATCTATGGTTGAGTATATCCCAACAGACGCTATAGTTATCGGTGCTAATATGTAAGTGCTGTATTAATTTTTCAGCCTCGCCCTTCACCTTTCCTTTAAGGAATTGCATTTTCTGTGCATTGGAAAGAGAAGGATTTTTATGTATGGTTTCAAGAAACAAATCCTTAAATGAGACCCACTGATTATAATTCCCATAAAAAACTGGTATATCCATCTGAGGTGTGGATTTTTCCCGGTGAGATACTGACCACAATTTACTATTAAGAGCCTTTTTAATTTCATTGTACTTCCTTTCATGATACGCAAATGATTGTTCATATGTTTCATTTTGACCTTCTAACTCACTGTCAATCTCCCAATGGAGAGAGTCAATATTTGCCCACCGAGTCTGAAGGGTATGAAGCAAATCATCGAACTCCCACTTTTCCGTGATTCTATCTAACTCAATACCGGATGCTGTACGCATAAATGCGCGAAAATTGCTCGACTGCTTTTTTAACATCTCGTCTGTTTTACTGCTAATTCCCTTGCTAGTCGTCTGCTGTGACGGGACAAACCGCGGTGGTAATAACAATGGTGTCTTAGGAGTTTCCGGTCGAGAGTCCGGTTTACCTAAGTTTGTTTTTTGAATATGAGCCCGTGCATTCTCGTAAAAATCTTTATTTTTTTCATAATGGTTGCCGGTAAAATAGGCATGGGAAATATCCCCATACTCTAAGAGTTTGGAATGGTTCGACTGAAATTCGACCCAGTAAGAGTCAAGTGTATCTAAACGTCTCTTAATATAATCCGATGTTTTGCGTTCGGAACTGTCTTTTTTAAAGTTTCTGAATAGTTGATCCATAGCTCCGATTAATTGATTTTGGTTAGCGATTAAGTCCTCCATTTTTATTTTATATGATTTTTAAAGTAATAAATGGAAAGATCTTACTTTTATCCTCCGCTATGCTCCTGCGCTTATGATGACGTAAGTTGCTGCTGTAGCGCTCGCTCCGGGTACTGCTGCTGCTATCCCACTCTACTCACACTCTGATAACTGATTGATTAATTTCTTGATACTGATAATGTGTATGCTAACGTAACGAACTGTATTAGCCACGTTGCTGATAGTTCCGAAAAGTCCACTGACACTGTCACGTAGTCCACAGTAACTAGGTCACACGTGTAAGTCCTGCCTTTTCGGAGGCTCGAAGGACCAAAAATGTTGATGATACTGATGTTAAATGATAGTCTAGAGTTAAATCCAAAATGTATATATTTAGAAAAATTAAAACTAAAATGATAAATGATTGAAACTGATTGATAGCTGAGCACGCGCGGTGTAATTGCTTGCCGTGAACGCACTAATTTTATTAAATTATTTGCGCGATCAACATTAAAATGATGCGTTGACAAAAATGAGAGAAAAAAATGAGAGCAAACAGGCAGTGTTCGAAAACCAATTTCCCAATCAAATACGACGATAAATCAAGAGCTAGCCGATGTAAGAGTATAAATGGATTTTTCATAAAGACGAGGGTACTTCGAAATTCGTCCCGTACCCTTTGATTGCTTTCCTAACCCTACCTCGATTATCGATGCCGTTTGTTTAACCTTAAAAGCTCGAGAAAGACGTGAACCTGGGTTTTTGTTTCCTTGAATAATGAAACATCCTTGTCTTGAGAAAATTGGGTGTTTGTTTGTTATTCTCTTTTTACTTTTTACATTTCTTATGAGTATTGTATACAAAGGTCAGAAATTGGTCAAAGTGACCCACGTACCTGTATGGGGTTGACGATTTAGCCTGCGTATATACAATATTTGACAGCCTCCGTGGCGCAGTAAGTTAGACGCCGGCTGCGAAACGAGGGGCCGCGAATTCGACCGCCGCATTGAGACAAATGTTTATGTGTACCACAGATATTTCTTTCCGGTCTGACTGTTTGTGCGACCGAAAAGTCTCACGCAGTTCCTGATACCCACGACACAAGACTCGACCTTAGTGTGGGGTCAGGACTATGTATATGTCTTTTGGTGTATTTATTTATTTATTACCAACACAATATTATGCTATCTACGCACTTTTTAGCGCTAGTAAAACATAATGGATTGAAATAAAATTATTTTTTACAGATTTTATCGCAATTTGGTTTATTTTTACATTTCTTAACTTCCCGACGTTTCAATTGCTTCACAGCTTTCGCGGTCACGGGGCGGACTACGAAAGCTGTAAAGCAATGTAAAAATTAAACCAAATCGCGATAAAATCCGTAAAAAATAGTTTTATTTCAATGTGTAACATTCGCGTAAATCTAAGAAACCATTATGCAAAACATAATGGCTAATAATATTAGATTTATTAGACAGATTTCGATACCATATTAAGGTCGTCTTTTAACAAATACTTAAGACCCAAAATACTCCTTTGGCTTTACGCCTCGATGGCCGGGTATTTAATATCTAGCTTCATATATCTTTGCACAGAATTATTACGTTAGATATTAATTAATCCGTAAAAATGCCTAGAAATCTAGTTGTTGGAATTAAAGTCCTGTTATGCTCCAGTATCACTGTATCTCCGGCTTGAGATGGAACTCTGAATAAACTAATAAAAATAAAAAGCTAATCAAAGATATAGGTTCTTATACGTGTATATCCAAAATAGGTCCACCAAACAATCTAGCACACAAAATCCTATCACCAATTCGACAAAGCATAATTCAGTAAGCAATCCCTAAATTTCAGCGGGCGTGTAAAATTGTGAGTTCACGGTCCACCAGCGAATATCGGGTCGGCGCGGCGCGGCGGCTTGCAGGTGTCGGCCCACACAATTTGGCCGGGTTACATCGTAAATCATAACCCGAATCAACAGAGATCAACGTAATCTCGGCTACGCGACTCGAACGGTCGCATCGACCGCGTCCGTAATTTAACTGTGATAAATGATTCGCTAATATTGTATTGGAATCGGAATTGATGGCGATTGGACTCTATATTGGGTGATTATAACGTTCTGCCTGTAGGTTGGTTAGATCGGGTACATTTAATAAGTATTCTAGGTGCTATTTTACTGGTAGTATTGATTTTATGTAAATATGTGGTTTGTACTTTTCACCCAGACAAATTTGCGGGCATTTATGTGTGAAATTTGCTTCACTTTACAGGGAAAATCCTTTTCTAAATCGTTGGTGAAAAGAAAATAATTATAAGTTTTGCTAATAAATGTATTTCCGCATTATTAAACATTCCAAAAAAATTACAGAACAAACAATAAAGAATTTTAATTAAACAGACAGCACTTTAATGAGAATTTCAAACGTACTTAGCCAACTCTTTGTTGTTTGAAATGAACAAATATTTTTAACCCTTCGCTAATGATGTTAATCCTCATTCTTGTAATCCCCAATTAAGGGGTAATTTCTACCGAAATAAGCGCTCCATTTTCGCCGCACGTAATCTTCAGACGTTCCGCGCTGCAGACGGCTCGGATTATAGGAAATCCCACCTTTCTGCTTGATTGACCTTTCCAATTCGGGAGGAACGTAATAAAAACCATTAAATATTTGTTACATTGTACTTTAAAACGTTAAAGGGTAGTCGCCATGTTGTAACATATGCTGAATCCAACAAAATATTTTTTAATTACTTCCATTCTTCATTACGGTGGCTAAAAAAATTAATTACAATAAAGCGAGCTAAGCCAGAGCTGATTAATATCAGATACTCGGTGCAAAAAACGGCAGCTTATTTAATATTCCAGCGGTACGAAAGACCCGTGCTCTGTTTAGATTTAATCCCTTCGCATGTGTCCGGGTTTTTAACTAACTTCATTGAAATTATTTTGGGTCTTTTTACATATTATATCATATATATTGTTGATGGTTTAAGTAATTAATTAGCGGAACACTTCAGCGAATCGATTTGATGAAAAACTCTAAAACTCGCTTTTGCATTCTTAATACTTTGCTATTCTTTGAGATTATTAACCTCTGTAAGTGACAGATTAACTAAAAATCCATCAACTCTAGTGTCTGGCTAGTACAAAAAATCCTTACTGTTCTATAGTTTTTGTTACCAGGCAGGGTCAATCCACCGAAACATTAACTTATTCATGCGGACGCGGAATGAACGAATGATTGTATTTCAGGCGCTTCAGCGTTGCGTGCTATTTGAAAACATTTCCATGCATTCATTTAGACTTTTTTGGCGATTGATATTTCAGTTGCAAGCATACCATTGTCATTCCATTTTACCATGCAAGCCGGTTCCAACAGGTCGTTGTGGAAATCTTTGGGGAACTTCCTGTGGCAGGGTAGATAGTCAAAGTGATATCGTGTATGTGCAGGGTGATGTCCTGGGTGCGATTCCCATGGCCGGAAATGTCCAGGTGAGTTTTCTGGAGGGGTTGACGTCTGACAGACGGCCGATCGTAAAATCATAAATAAAATAATTCCGCAAGATGTATAACTCATGTCGACGCCTTTCTCCTTGGAAAATACCTTGTGTCCTACAAGGTATTTTCTATTTTGTAGTATGTATGTAAGTAGTAAAGTCAAATCACTTCATCATCATCAGCCCTTCTGCGTCCACTGCTGGACATAGGCCTCTCCCATAGCACGCCACTGGGCTCGATCTTCAGCCCATCGTCACCAACCGCTACCAGCCACCCCACGAATCACTTAAGAATTATAATACAGATTTTACTTTTGAACAGTTCCCCGATACATATGTACAGTCACACTATGTCACAGGATATTAAAAATGTACTAAAATGTAGGTATATCGCGGAAATAAGTAATTTAAACAACATTCGGTATAGGTGTTCGCGCGGGCTCGTGATCACGGAAGGAAACTCGCAACTTGTGCAGAAATGTATCTTTTTATTTCGACGATGGCGTTCTTTCATTAGGACACGTGCCCTCGTCCTTGACCTTCGCTCTTTTAATATCTCTTTTATTTAACTCAATACAATAAAATTGTACGGGTGGACCTAATGCTGTCGGCATTTTCTACCAATTAACCTTTGAGAGATGTAGAAATGAGACAAAAAGAGTGTTTCTACTATAAAAAAAAAGATAATACATGTATTAAACCGTCACTTAGGTATAATCCTACTAATATAAATGCATGCATAGAAATTTAAGAATGTTGAGTTTCGTTTAGCTTTTTTCCTGTAGGGGTTATTATCTGCGCACTTTAAGTCTCGCCCCTTCTTGTTGATGGGTAAGATTGTCAGGTAAAAACCGAAGTGATGTCAGTAATCATAATTGGGTATTGACATTAGTACCTTTTTATGGTGTTAGGCTCGCGGGACATGGTTGGACGGTACACAGAAGGCGAGATGTGGGTGTCCTCGTAGCACCTCCGCCTACCCCTTCTGGGAATGAGGCGTGAATTGATGTATGTATTTTCTACCCTAGCAGTAATTGAAAGTGAAATTAAAGATGTTGTAATTACTACTTAAAAAATATATTTTATAAAGGTTAATACTACTTTTACTTACTTTAACTTTTTGTTATTACTATCTTATCTCTCTTTATGGCTTTGATAGAAAGAAGATGCTATGTTTTAAGATACCTTCTACAGAAAACATTAAACGCATTGGAGCTAGTAATGCAATAGCTTTATCTTTAGTGTTTCGATATTGTTGTACTTATCTGGGTATACTGGGGAATAATACATTTAAATAAAAGAACGCGAAAGGGCTATTTTCTATTCTTTATTTGGTAAAAACATATATCTTCAAACATTCGTTATTTTGCATTTACTGTTGTTTTTAAATCATGAAAAATGTTATGCTTAATAAAGTTGTTCCTATAGATTTAGCCAAAGATAGAACTGATTATAATTAATCAATAAATTGATTAAAACGTAACATATCAACAACAAATGTTGCCAGGTAAAAGTGCTATAAAAATTGCATGAATAAAACGCAAGTTTGCTTTTAATTAATCGCTGGCGTTAACCAACAATGTGTTACCGCTGGGGCAGCATCAAATAATATTTTATACAGCGCTTTGATTTATTGACACAGTGCAAACTATTGCTTTTTTCAGCGCTAGTTTATTTTCGCACTTCAGTGCCGCCATATTGTTTCGCCTTTTGATTTCATATTTTTCATATTTGATTGAGGTCATGTTTATATTGCCTCCGTCTAAGGTAGTTAGTGCTATTGGTTAAAAAACTTCAACATAAATGACCTTCTCATTGAAAACTCGATTTGTATTAGCAAAAACTATTTTATTTAAACAAATGTTTTGCATTTGCATGCCCAAACTTCTTCGCTTTAATTTATTTTCAAGTATTCTCACAAACTCTGTTTGGCTTCATCTATTGCAGTTTAAATTAGTATCTTATGTTCTTTTCTAACAATGTTGATAATATTTATTCATAATAGCTAAAGTTTCACAATAGTAAGCAAAACCCGACGTATTATAGCTGAAAGTCGAAGGCAACGAACGAAAAATTGAGCATTTGAAATATTTTGCAATACATTTATAAGTTTTAAATGCGAACGCTATAATATTTTTTATTTATAGAAACTCTACATTAATTTTAAACATACAATTGGTACACAATTTAAAATTCAGCTAAATAATTCGACCATTCTATTTGCAAGGTTTAAAATGGCCCTGTCATCGCCAGTAAACAAATCAAGTCATAGAATATTCATTTCGTGTTAACAGCATAAATTAATTAACTTGGACGGAGTTCGACACAGGTATAAAATTTGTTTTTGGAGAGTTCGTTATCGCTACTTTTACTGCTTACCTTCCGTGTTGTTTAATTTGTTTCGCAGATGGATTTTTGTGGACACTTATTACGGTTTTAATGGATTTTATTAATTAAGGCCTATTTTTATGTCGCTCTATTAAAGCTCCTTGGCTGGGCAGAATCATTTAAAGGAATTAGTTTTTACTTAATGTTTGGTTTAGTTATAATTGTGGCTGTTATCGGATTAATTTAAAACTAATTTTATAAGCTGCTATTTTTCCAAGAAAATTAAGATGACGACATAACGCGTTTCCAAAACAAGAGGGTTGTGCAAGAATATTGAAATTATGAGTTGTGACTATTACAGACTAGCAACGTTCGAACACACGCAAAGTCAAACTAAGAAAATATCGAGTGAAAATTCACTTGAGATTTTATTAAATATATTCATATGTAAGTTTAGCGTCGTAAGCATAATGAATGCTATAAGTCTGGAGCTGATACCAAGTGAAGGAAATAATTTTGCATTCTCCACGCGGAAGTTATTGGAATACGGGCCCCGTGGCTAAAATATGAGCAATATAAAAATGCTCTTATATTGAAAAATCTACCATTTTCCATTGCCTTTTATTCCTTGAAGATCGCTCGGACCGTTCCCCGGGGTGATCGTAAAAAGGTCCCGGATCTATGATTTAATGTTATGTGTTTTCGTGTCCTTTTTCTATAAGTACGTGGCGAGGAAAGATAGTCCGGAACGTGTTTTACGGATATTTGTATTCACACTTTACTGACAAATAAATCATAATACAGTTTGCATATTGCAGTCTTTGTTTTACCCCATTTGTTTTCTTTTTTGTTATGAATACGTGCTAGATTAATTTTCTTTTTTAATAAAGGTTTAATGCCGAAGAATTGCGTATTGGCGCGTTTCCATGATTTTCGGGCAGCCTTTATATTTCCTTACGTGGGCTGAATGACGAGTTAGTCAGATATTCTTTCATAAATTACCCCGCATCGTCATACAAGTTGCATTAAAAATGAACCTAGCTTCTCTTTTTAACCGAACAATATTAATAAACTTGTATTTCGCTTGGTAGCGTTCGATTACTATCAGGTTCGCTTTCTATTTTACCGCAACTGTCCGAAAAATAACATTTAAATTTAAAAAGTATAAGACATTAACATAGCAAGCACGGAACAATAAAAGCTTATCTACGAAACCATATTTGCAACAGAAGCTAATAAACATCGAGTAATATTACCTAAACAGAAGTCGTTAAACCACCACTTATTTTTATCATTTTTGTAATACAAAACTTTTGTTTTGGGGCGAAAAATTTGCCGGCTTTCATTGTTAGTGGCCACTGGAGATAACATCTAAAGGGTAATGAAAGAAAAACTGAAATGTGCGCCCCTTAGCTGTAAACAATTGAATTGCCGAGCAATTTAATGTTCCTACTTTGAATAACAGATTAAGATAAAAAAAGAAATATTTTGTTAAGGGAAACGTCGACGATTGCTGGCAACGAGTCCTTGTTTCTTGAATTATGTTGTGCCATCAAGATTGCGGGAAGAGAATAATGTATGTATGTATTTATTATTGTGTTTGCTTTCCTTGTCTGATAACTTCGGTGTGATAACTGGATCTATATTTCCTCAGCCACTTGTAAAATAAAGTTAATTTTATAGAATAAAAAAACATGATCTTTTTTTATGTTACTGCACAAGAATCATCAGTTAGCATGTATGTACATACCTACAGTGCGTGGTGGCCTGTTGGTAACGGACCAGACGCGGCTGCCTACATGTTCACGGTGGTCGCGGGTTCAAATCCCAGGGCACACCTCTGACTTTTCGGAGTTATGTGTGTATTGATAGTCAATCACCACGCACTTTAACGGTGAAGGAAAACATCGTGAGGAAACCTGCATACCGTAGCGATTTTAAAGAATTTCTACGGTATGTAAGTCCGCCAACCCGCACTAGGCCAGCGTGGTGGACTATATGGCCTTACCACTCTCAATCGATTCTCTCGATTGTAGAGTAGGCCCGTGCTCTGCAGTGGGACGTATATGGGCTGATATAGATAGATATAGATAGACATACCTACAAGGCCAATTACAATAAATTGATTCTGCAAACATAGAACACTAAACTTTTCACTAATACACCACATTTTCAAAATGGCGGCCGACATTCTTGTAATATACCGTAGATATCGGTAAAATTATAGAATATTCATCACCACTTTAATTGCGCGGTTAAGTAACAAAGAACGGATAATATGACTTCGAAATTCTTTGTCCATAGCAAATACGAACTTGGTTTTTGTTCATTTGAATTTTACGCTGGGAACGCTAATTAAGTCACCGGGGAACCGGGATAGTTAAGGTTTTTACCTGACTCTTAGTAAATTATTTCATGAGTTTCGTTCCGGGACAATTCTGGCTCGCTTAGTCGGAGGTTCGCTAAGATAAATATTCTATTAGCCTGAGCTCTGAAATTACTCGTACTGTATCTATGTCGAATATAAAACTGAATAAATGAAAATTTATTCCTTCTATCTGCATTTTATATCTACCGCAATTTCGTCGAGGGAACCTATATGTATTTTTTTATTCATATTGTAGAATGACTTTGCTTTTAATTGTAGGATGGCCAGTCTGTGTGACGTCAATTCATTTAGGAATAAAACCTAGGTAGGTGTATAAATATTAAATAAAAAAAGGTACGAGCATTAGTGGTAGTTCGATTTTTGTAAACACTGGGTTTTCAATAGGAGAAGAAGCGCATCCGTCCGCGGTAATTAATTTCGTTATAGTTCAAGTAAAGTTACTGCTTTCGTATTATGAGATACTCTTTGAATTAAGTATATTTATTATACGCATTAGGGCTTCAGATTTCCTCTATGCTATTACGGTATAGGAATTAAGAATTACCAAGAAAAATGTAGGACCTATTTCCGTAAAAGTTGCATGGCTCGTACAATTACTGGTGGTAGGTCTCTCATATGTGGGAGGCCGCCTGGGTAGGTACCACCGCAATGTCTATTTCTCCCGCCATACAGCAGTGTAAATGAGCTGTTGTGTTCCGGTTTGAAGGACATTGTAACAAGAGTAACTACTGGACATATTGAGACTTAACATCTTATGTCTCAGGATGGCAACGCAGTGGAATGCCAAGCATTGCCTTGTAATTCATGGTGTTGTTTGGTTATGCTACTGTCCATGAGCGGTCGTATCGCTTACCATCAGGCGAATGGCATGCTCGTCTCGCCATTCATTGCAATAAACATTTTTTTTATAAAAGAAACATATTTTTATATTTATAAAGGAAACTGTCGACTTTATCTTTTATACCGGGTGCTAAAATATTACTTCTAAGTACAATTTACTACTCTTTAAACTAAGTTTCTGACAGCTCTCTCTAAACTGCGAAATGGATTTTGCATTGTAAATAAATAAAAAATATAAGAAAATCTCCTTTTGTACCTCAATCACATTTCACAATTTATTAAAGTTTCACCATTGCAAAGCGTGGAATAAGATTTTGTTATTATTATTTCTAAGTTAAGACTGTATTATCTCGAGTGAAAGGATTCAATGTCCTAATTGTGTCTTTTATAAACACTCGGTTCATATCTTATACAGATTATCGATTGCTACTCGGCAAAGCTAGTAGGTATAAAAATACTTTACACAATATGAACGGCTTTAAAATACTGACACTTCATTTATGAACTGCTCTAAATTCAACTAAGCTGCGACTTCTGTATAATCACTGTATTGTAAACTTGTTTTGAAAAGAGGAACGCTAGAGTTTCTTGCCCGTTCTTCTCTGGCGAAAATAGCTTTGTGAACCGGGTGGTGAAAAAAGTGACTGAATCTAAATAAAGTATGACATATTTTGAATAAAGTATTTTCATTTTCGTTCAACTAAACGCATGCTCAATAAGATTTTTCCACCCACTAAGTCCGAGACGTTGCTAATTTAGCCTCAAAGCCTCTTTTATACGACGTCCCATCTTCGTCCCTATACTTACGTGGGCGGTGGGACTAATTTGAATATGATTTTCATGCATGTCACAGACAGATTTCGGCTATAATTTTACTCCCGGCTGACAGCTTTAGGAAATTCTTAAATTCTAGATAAGTAAAACATGGTTCTGATCTATATAATCGCGCATAGTTATTTTCCTATAAGAATCTGATCCTAGACCATCCGATTTTCAACCTATTTGTTAGACTTAGCTTAGTAATCATAATTTGCAGGTTGATAAAAAGTCCATTTAAAAGTTAAACTCGCCTGCGGCATTTCAGTCTAGGATGAGCAATGAACAAGTTGCCAACACAAGAGTTTGTACTGCATTCAACTAGTTAGCTTCAGACCAAACTGATTATTCAAATTCAGCTTTGTACCAGATGAAAGCATTTTCATTTGAGAATCTCTTACGGAGACTTAAACTCCGTGTAGCCTCAACTTTTATCTGAACAAATGAAGATTCGCCGTTTGTATAGTACTCTAATGTGCATTAACAGTAGCGGGGGTTAGAATTATGTGAAACAAGCTATTGTTGCCCTCGGTTTTGCCTGGATTATATTGTTTGTGTCTCAACTCTCTCCTAATTCTTACGTCTCAAGGAACTTTGTGAAAGTGCCAAACAATCCATGACAAGCGAAAATTGCTCGGTTAGAAATATAAGGTGAATTAAATAATTTTCATATACTTAATAAGTATCTTTATTTATTCAATGCTATTTCTATTTGAATTAAAACATTATACAATTGTATTTATTCTTTCAGTTCCTCTTTTCTTCTGTATAGCGTTATGTTTACAATTTATTTAACATCAAGGAACACTGACATTTTAGTGCTCTTTTTAGAAGTAATATTAAACGGTAACATAAAATTATACAATTGTATTGTAGTGTATTGTATCCGTCCATAAAGGTCCCACTGTAGGGCATGGGCCTACCCTACAATCGTGGGCACTGAGAATGATTGATTAATTATTAAATATTACATATACAATAATATTGACTAATATTAATTTATATTAGACTCCTAAAAAGTGATGACGAGGTTCTGTAAACTAAACCTTTTCGAAACATTAGGTTATTTTTACTTTCAACGAGGGACTAGATATTAAAGCACAGATCACTCCCAATAGATACCGCATTACGATAGTTTTGTTTTGAACTGAAAACGCCAACGAAGGGAACGGTGCAGGGAAGTGGGCGGGTTGCAGCGCTGTCACGTGGACTTCGATCGAGAGATGAGGCTTGTCGATAAATAAAATAAAAAGTATCGATAGTTCGATTTGCCAGTAAGTTTAACGTGTTATGACCGCTTTTATAACTTGATTACCCACTTGTTAAATGTTTTATAATATGTTTTCACTGGCCTGATCTAATAAATTATACCAATCGCTAACACGAATAAAGTAGGATTAAGATTTATACTTTAGTATGTAACGGTTTTATTTCCATTATTCGCCGTTAATTTTTGTATACCATAATGCCGAAACACCAGAATTAAGTGTTGGGTTAAAAGATCAGATAAAAATATGAAATATTAAATGATTAAACCTCACGCCGTAAAGGGCTACAATAACTTATTCAGTTTCTTGAATTCCGACGGCGGCTGTAATAGATGGTAGGTAATATCGACAAGTGACAATGAAACCCACTTGACGAATTATGAATGTTTTTGGGATGATAATACAACGTATGTTGAAATTAGTGCAACGGCTTGTACTACTCATTCTCAATAAATTTAGTATACTAATAGATATGTTAAATACCTTCCCATGATATTTGACAAAAGGCGGTTCTAACGCCACGCATCAAGCACGAATTTCTAACATTACGTTCTTAGTAATTAAGCAGAAAACCCCAATATCACTTATATCAGTCAAAATAAAAATGAATGTATTAAAACACATAGTCAGTAGATACTTGATTCGAGAAATAGGACCCGAAATACCATCAGACGAATACGCTTAAACGAGCTTCATCTCAAGGCTATAAATGTTACTCTTGGATGCTGGACAAAATCAATATAAAATTATAATATTATTTGATAATCATATTATTCTATCCACACAGAACTACGAAATTATAATTTTTTAAATAAATAAAAATGTACAAGAATTGGTAAATATTCTGTCGGTACAGAAGTATCCATTAAACGACGACGATTATTCATTGGGAAAAAACATTCTTGGGTAAAATGTCGTGAACAAATTACGCTATTTTTTGTAGGCCACCAATCGTCACCTCGACATGTTGCATCTACCCATATTTTTAACTTTCGGGACATGTGGGGAATCTAAAATAAAAATGGTATTATTCAAACATAAGGTTATATACTAACCCACAGTTTTTACCCGACGATAGCAAAGCAAGAAGAAACAGAAAAGTGCAATTATTGAAAAAGTACCTAGTTAAAAACTTGACCTTTTTCAAATTACATTAAATGACGTCGTCATGGTGATATGCAATTTTTATTTAAATCAATATACATTTCGTGACATTGTCATTTAATCAAATTATTTTACATTAATGTTTTAAAATATCGATATTGCTTGGAATTATATTATAAACATGCGTCAAGCACTAGAAGAACGCGTGATTTCACCAGAAAAAGATGGCTTATTATGGTTATTGCTATGCGAAAAAGAGACGGCTGATTTTCGATTCAAACTCGACTGTTTGACATCGATACAATAACCAGTATAAATTGAGCTCGCTCGTGAGCAAATTAATTTAAAGAATATTAGTTACCGATGAAAAGTTATTCCGTTTTTTTGGATACTTGAATTTTTTGAGTTTTTTCCACACCATTTTATTGAGCAAGTCATTTTTAACTGTAATATGATATTTCTAAAACTTAATTTTCGCCAACGCTCAACGATACGTGCGGGTCCACTACTTGGATGAGACTGATGACGCGACATTTGGAATCGGTTTATATCAGTCCGATAGCTTATACGTGTGGCGCGCAACCGCTGCCTTGCATTAGGTATCTAGTGGGAGTGATCTGTGTATTAAAGTAACTGTCGGCAGTAACTCGGCACATTACAATCACATTAACCGCGCCATTTTAACTCCACGCCGTTCCTCGGGGACAGATTATAGTTGGCAACTCGGAGTCAAGACGAGTCGTGTTGAGAACTCATTTGATGCACTCGCATTAGTGTATTTGAATAAGTTATGCTCATATTACTGAAGGTGTACGCAGTGTTGCCAATTACACGGTATTTTTTTACCAAAACACTGTCTACGGACTACGGTAATGATCCATTGCCGTGTCGGTTTCTACGGTATTTTATAATATAAATTACTGTAATTGATTATTTCTATTTCCTAGGTTTATTACCAGCTGTAACTAATTTCCTAATAGATTCGCCACTCAAACCTTTCCTTATCTTTATTCGATAGTGTTATCGGTTTTATTACTGCCGGGGCTGCACCGCGTTCAGTGTGTGTTTTATTGTGTGTTGTCTAATTACCCGAGCAGATGGTCGACAGTCGTCACTGCATTCCTTTTCACTAGTTTCTTTGAGGGCAATGTGTTTATTTATTTGTGTTTTGCTAGATAGTAATGTTATAGAAGCAAAGAGTATTTTTGTACATGGTGGATTAAGCCTGTTGATGTTATAAAATTCCTCATTTATATTTAATTTGTTAATTAAAAACCATGAATATCTACTTTAAAGAGTATTTTATATCCTTTATATCCTTTGCAGTCTGCGTCATATTATGGAACAAATACATTTCTACTTTTAACGTGTTGTTACTTTTTTCCTGCTTTCACGTTCTACCATTAACCGTACTCATATTTACTTAATGTTTGCACCTTTTGGGAAAGTAAGGAAGATATTACACAACTAATGAACTCGTAGCACGGAATATTAAATTAAATAAATTAAAGTACGGAACAGAACAATAAAATGATAATATGCTCACAGGATATTAACAAATCCCAAAGTTGATTTCAACATCTGTTCCCGCCCGCCATCTCCGCATAGTGAGTTTATTCAAACGCGACTGTGGATTAGGTGTTCGCACGTTTTGCACAAAGGCAAAGTTGCAGATAAAGTTTGTGGGAGCTCGTCGAGGCTTGCGGTTTGCATTCTAGATACTCCCGCTTTGCGTAAGCCGCATAATAGCCCTATAATGGGTCTATCCCTCCCTAACTCGCGGTAATTATGTAGGGTGTGAGAGGGACCGTCGCTGATGTGTGTTCTGCGTACGTCGAGTACGGAACTGTGGCTGATAAATAAGGATTAATATCTGCGGCTTTTGAAATGAACTCGGTGTTGCCAACTTCATAATGGCAATTGCTTTTAGAGGACTCGTATACTTTGTGTGAGTTTTCGCCGTGTAAAAAACTTCCGCCAGCTACTTTGGTTCCCAAAAGTGCTCTTCAGCTAGTTGCTCTCCCTTGAGTGTGGCCGTTGTCGAGTTCCTTTACCTGTGCGCTCGAGTATTCGGCATGAACATATACTACTTTTGGTAAGAGCTATCTTGGTTATGCTAAAGTAGAGGTTTATCTAAAATCTGCATGAAATAAAAAAAGAATTTGATATACTTGATACTCTGCAGAGACATTTTCGTGTATTTTTCCTGTGATTAATGTGACTTATTTTAACTCAACATAAAAAATGTAATCAGTGCCAGTTCTTGCTCAATCATTTACACACAATTTATTTATATCATAGCCAACTGACCGATAAACAACAAAACCGAACAAAAGAATAAAAACAAAATAAAATTGATTAAATATTTTCAGCGCAATTAGTCGATGTTTCCCGCCATATTTTCAGTTTAATGAGTCGTGAAGGTGTGTGCGGGTGGCGTTTCGGCGCCGGCATAATATTAATTGAAAGACTATCAGCCGCGATGTAGCTTTACATTTTTCAAATTTACCCTTTGGATGTACGTCAAATTATTTTAGCATTCTCCACAGAGTAATTATGAAATTTCATATAAGTGAATACTTCCGTTCGGGTGAAATGAAACATAAATTTATTAGAATATTTTCAGTAGAAAATCGTCTTCTTTATTTCGTATTTTATGTACGTCTAAAGTAGTGCGTTCGCGCCTTTTCACCTTCCTCCATGCAGCTCTCTGCTATTTCGTTCTTCCATACTTAAACACTTTTACCATTCATTCTATAACTCATTCCATCTTTAATATTTTCATTTGTCATCTCTTTTACACAACCATGTTCCATATTAGTCATACTTCTAACGTTTCATTCTACTCATCTTTCATAATTTTCCAATCCTATCATTTTATGTTGCGAAATAACTAACTCTAACCCGAGATTGTTCTCATTGATATAGTCACTTTGTAATGTCGGTATAAAAAACATAATTAATTTGTATGAGTTCCTAATAGCTATAAGTTTACATGTTGACGTAGGCCCATTGCATCTAGCTGGGTTAAATCAATTTTATTAGGCTCGTTTCAATTTCATAACAAAATATTCAAGCATAACTGCCTCGGTGGCGTAGTTCTACTACGGTACGACTACAAAGCTGAGGTCTCGGGTTCGAATCCCAGGTCGGGCAAAGTGATATTGGGTTTTTCTATTCATTATCAGCCCGGTGTCAGGAATTTATGCCCGATATGGCGATAGCCTCGCCCCCTATCACATCATGGGACGGAACATACAAGGCGAAATGTGGGTGTCCTGGTGGCGCCTCTGCCTACCCCTTCTGGGATAAAGGCGCGAGTTTATGTATATGTATGTATGTATATTCAAGCATTTCATACAATTTCTAATTTACTTTGACTAAATTTTCAAAGGTTGCTAGTTGATCGATGACAGTATGCTCTATATCATTCTATGCTTCATTGGGACTTGTCATGTTCGCAAGTAAACTTAATAGTTTCCTATCATAGGCTTGTCACAACGTCAATACATTATACGTTATGACGTATTAACTTTGGTCTAACACACCCATATGTATCTATGTATAGTGCAATAAATTAAACTAGTTGTAGCCCTTTGATACTTACTATTGAAATTGATAATATAAATAAATCTATCTCATGCTATATTTGTTGAATGAAATACTAGATACGATAGAAATTTGTGAACAGTTCATTGGTTCAAACAATGGAGATTAAATTACGTTACCCATATTTAAGGGAAATATTTCACCTGGCAACCCTTTAGTTAAATTCAAGTGAGCCTCCGCATTCATCCGGGTAAATGGATTACAACATAATCCTATAATTGAAACCAAAACACATCGTCGGTGAGAAACAGTATCTCGTAATTTCGGGCTATTGATGTGTTTTGGAGTTGTAATCAAGATCGTTCATCACTCGCGGGTAGAATACGGAATGTGCGCTCCAGTTGATATTGTAAGGGTAATGTCTACTGATCCGAAGTGCGGAGGCGTGATTAATAGGACCCTTTTGTTTTGAAAGCCCGTCTGCGCCACGTGCCGGCTCTTTTTTACAGACATTGCCATATCTACCGTGGCGTCAGCGTTGCAAAAGTAATACTAAACCTATTTTAGTTATCGAATGTTTTGTCCCTTTCATACGACTTTAGAATTCAGTTTGAGCGAAGGAGACAAAACATTCGATAACTCAAATAGGTTTTAAATCTGTCTTTGATTAATACACTAACAATATAAATTGTTAAGTAACATTACAGTATTGTTACAAACAGCATGAAATAATAGACAATATCTGTATTTTTCAGTTACGTCTAAAAAAAAATAGAATAACGAATTGAATAGTTATGATATAGTTTTATCGACAGTGCATAAGATCGGCGATCTGCACATCTAAATAATTATAATCCTAAACTACCTTTTTAAATACTTATTACCAAACTGTTTGCGGTAAATTGAAGGATTAGATCTATTTATATAAGTAACAAAAACAGTTATAAAATCTTAAAGAAATAAGCACAAAAAGCACAACAAAAACCTTATTTATGACGTAAAAAATCATAAATCGTAAAATGTATGTATGGTTTTAACGTTACCTGAAAATCTTCCCTCATTTTATGATGCTTTTGTATCTTATCTTGGGATTTCGCGATCCTCTCAAAAAGTTTCAAGGTAATTTTATGTTATTGGTTTTATATTATGGAGGGATCTCCATCACTCGAACCTTGTTTCATAAACACTAATAAATATAACATTATCTTAGAATAATTGAATACAAAAA
This sequence comes from Deilephila elpenor, assembly GCA_949752805.1. Lineage (NCBI taxonomy): Eukaryota > Metazoa > Arthropoda > Insecta > Lepidoptera > Sphingidae > Deilephila > Deilephila elpenor. The sequence goes on from OX457110.1 coordinate 3,297,691, forward strand.
ATATATTTCACCCTTTAACATGAAATTGACACTAACACTACGTTCTTATAACTACCGTTTATTTATGAATTATGACACGAACCTTAAAGTTAGGTACCAAAAGAATAAAAATAAGCGGAGGTACAATGCACCTACTAAAAGATAACTGCTTCATACGAACTGAATTTGAACAAACAAAATCATAAAACATTTATTATGGATGTTACGTAACATTTTGCATCAAAGTTTTATATTTCCCATTATTTTTTACATATGCATTAATAAGAATACAAGCAAAACAGGATAGTAAATAATTTTCCCTTCCATACAATGGCGGCGCATGGAAAATAATCCCATGGATATCTGGATGACTCCGGATAGCAACCACTTTTATATTCATGGCAGAATTATACGAAGAAATCATTCAAATAAGTCCATACGGTTGTGCGTGTAGCTTTGTAAGTAAACATCAGTAACTGTTTAAATTATTACACGAAGCAAAATCAAACAAGAACTGAAAAATATATTTAAATAAGTCTGCTATGTATATTCGCTGGTGTTCTCTAACTCAAAATGACCAACCTGAGTCACGAGACGAAGACAATTTGAACATAATGCCTTGTTGACATTAAAACTAATATGTGTAACGTATTGGCTAACAAACTGTCGCCTAGCTCATCCATCAATCTTAATAACTCAATTATCTTTACATGTTTCAAGCATTAAAGTCGCGTTGCACGAACCTGGGCCTTGTCACATTAGTAGCTCGTAAATAAGTCTGTTGAAATAGCCCAGTTGACCTTAATGTTGGTACGCCCACAGAACTTACAGGTGACGCCGTTAATAATTTTCCTTTTTTCTTGATTGCTTCCAACCATAAATACTCGTTGACGTCATAGCGTGGGAGTGAGGACATCAATGCGACATGACAAAGTAGGTACCTGTGGGAATAAACAGAAGTGAGTTTCATTTTCTGTTTTTACAGCTCGGGAAGTTTGGACTGTTGTTATAAAAGTTGGAGGAGAATTTATAGCCACTTTTGATTTTCTACGTCCCAAACATTCCGATGCTTTTGTCATTATTTTATTATGACGTCGACATCGTCATTATTACGTAATAACGTGGGGATTGTGCAATAATGTTATTTTGATAACTTTTCAAACAGAACACATTGAAAAAAATCTCCCAGTTAGAATATTTTTCGGTCTGTAATATTTTTTAAGGAGCCTATTTCCTAACCCTTTCGTGTCGACGTACAACTTCGCTTTTAGTGTCAAAATCGAACTTAAAATCCACCAAAATACATGTTCTCAACTACTTCCAATGCTGGAGCGCTGAAAGTAGGTTCTTTTCGAAAGAGGTTACATTAAAGCTCCCCTAACTTATCACCTGTCCCGCGCACGTATTAAACTTTTCCTAGACTTTTATTTATACAAATGACTGCGCCAAATAAAAGCTTTTATTACAAAATTTATAAATAAAAAACGATCCAGTCTATGTATAACTTCTTGTACATTTTTAAAAATAATTTGTAGTCGAACCATTTGTTTTTAGTTGTAAACGGATGTGCATAATGAGACGTTTAGATTTTTACAATATACAACTGAGGCGAATCAATGAGTTTATTTATTTATCTAAATAAATAAATGAATAAATAAATACACCAAACAGTCACATACATAGTCCTGACCCCACACTTAGATCGAGTCTTGTGTCGTGGGTATCAGGAGCTACGAGAGACTTTTCGGTCTCACAAACACCCAGACACGAAACAAACACCTGTGGATCAAACAAATATTTGTCTCGGTGCGGGGATCGAACCCGCGGCCTCTCGTTTCACGGCCGGCGTCTAACCAACTGCGCCACGGAGGCTGTCATGTTGATGTATCGAAGAGAACACTAGTTATTGGATGAACTGTAGTTTATTATTAACTTTATTCAATTTTAGATACACATTTTTAAATATTTTAATGTAAATAGTATTTGAGTCGGTTTCTATTTTGATTTTTTTCTTCTATTGCTGTAATGTAGCTCTTGCCTAATCCTTTGGTTAAAAGCAAGCTTAAGAATGTTTTAAATGAAGTTTACACATAAAATATAAATACAGTACACAGCCTTGGCATAAGCAGTAAGTCTATTGTGCGGAATAAAATCCGATTACGACATAACACGAGTACTATTAAAGTTTATTTTGAGATCCTCGTTGTGTTATTCGTGAAAGAAATTGTTTAGTTTCTGGATTAAGATATATTTGTCTCTTTTTTGTGTTGTTAACTGTTTTATAGCCTCTATATAATATTAACTACATAAGTACATACATAAACTCACGCCTTTTTCCCGTTTGGGGTTGGCAAAGGTTCCCCTGGTAGCAACCCACGTCCCACGATGTGATGGGGGCGAGCCTATCGCCATATCGGGCACAAATTCCTGACTCCAGGCATCAGCCTGGATCATTATCAAATGAATAGTAAAATCAAATATCACTGCCTGACCCGGGATTCGAACCCGAGGCCTCGGCTTTGCAATCATACCGTAGTACAACTGCGTCACCGAGACAGTATAATATTAACTAATATGTATAACTATCTCGAAATAATGCCAGCTTGCCTATTGCTTCTTAACGTGAGCTTGCAAACTTTATCTTTTGTGTTAAGTGCTCTCAACTTACTTTGTTTCACTGTAAGAAAAACATAAAACAATGAACTGAAAACAATTTTCCAATTTTATTAATTCTGACCCTCCGATTTAAATTAATAAACGTAACTTTCAACTACTTCAGAACTTTATTTATAATGTTTTCAAGGGTTTATTTCTAATTTTATTTTATTTTCTGGGTCCGTCCAAAACACAAATAAATACAAAATAAATGGGTCTATTAGTTATAAATCAAAGGCGACACTTATAGAATATTCCGAAATCACCCTTTTCTTAGGAAGTGTCTTCATGAGGTAAAAGCCGGCGTTTCCTGTGGCTTCCGGCTTATATTTCTAGACCTCAATTATCCCTCGTCACAGAGACAATGCCGAAAACAAACGATAAATTTACTTGGACTTTCTAAGCGAATAAATATAAATAACTAAGTATTTAGTTATTATAAAATAGTTTCAATTATTAGGTTTATGTAAAAATCCGTACAGATTACTATGAATACTCTTTATTAAGTAAGATTTACGTATAAAATAAGCCCAATAAAATAAAACAATCCTTAACTGATGATGATCCATGATATAGTGGTAATATCAAGTACATGCTTACCCACTGAGATTGGTGGACCATCGTGGTTTACTTCCAAAATAAAAAAATGTACAATTACCTATGATTGGTTCATAGGAGGACATAATCAATTGATACTAATAAATTCTTTTTATGCATAAATTTATACTAAATTTTCTTTTTTCCATAATACACGTGGACGGAGTACCCACACAATTTGTAAATTTTTAACTCGTTAGCGAAGGGGTGGGCGCAAGCATAACCCTCGAGTCGCGACTGTAGCTCATTAGAAAAAATGGTCACGAACTCCCTTAATTTATATTAAAAAATATCGCCTCCGTAAAGAAATTATTCCGGGCAAAATTGAGTTTGCACTTCGCCAAAATTCTCTCATTAAAAACAGCTTTAAATACTCTTTGTTCGGAACGCAATGGTTTTGCGCGCAATTTTTGGATTGATGGAATTATTGTGTAAAATATGAACGTTCCGTTAAATTCATTACCCTTTAATCCCCGCTCGGAAACCATGCATATTTATTTGCAATGTGCATTTTGATGGGTATTTACCATAAACAAAAAATGAACAGAGCAATGCTACAAAATTAATCACTACCTGCAGTCTAACGATAGGACCCAGGATTATAAGGAGGGTACACGCGAAAACTGTTCCACAACTTAACGGTGCGGTAAACAATATGTTAAACAAGCTACAAAAAACTGTAAAATTGAATTTTTATTATTAATTCTATAAGGATTTCGTAGACGCTTATGTAAGGTATAAAATTCAGTCATGCAAATACGTTGTCCGTAACATATGATTCGCCATCTGCTTCCACGACCTTCAGACGGAAAACTATTGTATCCTTTCATTGGAAGATTTACCTAACCCTTCCATACACTTTCACAGATAAAGTGATATGTGAACGGAAAAGCAAATATCTAAGGCTTCTCGTACATACTCGTATATTTTGGAACAACATAAATCACATTTCTTTTTATCCTCAATTTTAATATTATTTTTTACTCCATTCGTCTTTCATTCTTGCAATTACTTATTCATTTGGGTTTTCTGAATAGAGAAATCCTTATTCGCTCAATAAACTTTATTTTACTTATAGATATGGCTAATGTTATGGTTGTCCAATAACGAAATGGATCCCTATCTATATCGTATCTCTATCTATATGTTCTATCTTAATATCCAATCCTCGTCCATGGAATTATCATTGTTTTGTGGATAAATGGGATAAATCCGTCCATTCGCTTTGGAGCTATGATGCTACAGATTCTAGACAGACTCACACACACGTAAAGCTACTATAAAACACCGTTTTTGCCTCGGAGTTTAAAAATCAAAATCAAGTAACTGCAAAGATATCTGTTAGTGAAATTACTGGAGGTATCCCGTCTTTTTTTGGTCAATACCTAGTCGCAACATTCAGATTCATTTACGTTTAAGGAAAAAGGTTTTATTGTAGAAAATATTTTTAATTAAGCCGTTTGAATTCTGAAATACTAAGTTGTTTTATTCAGTATGTAATATTGATATTAACAAAAGAACAGAAAACATAATACGTATATTAAATTCAAATGGGAAAAGATTTGATTGCGGCAACATTAGCCGAATGTGCTGAGATTTCCTGCTAGCGGATACCAAACACCAAATGTAATGTAATAAACGGCTTATAAAAACAAAAGGAAACCTATAGGCGTTCTCAATGGCCAATCTCACCGCAAGCCGATTCCGAAAGTAAGCGGCGTAAACAAAACGGGTCACCGGAGGGAATAAAAAATTTAATGGCACAATTAAACGCTAGATACAGCGAGTTTAGTGTTATTACCACGTGGACGGTGGAACGCTGCCGTAAATATTAATAAACGCTGAAAATTATTGTTGAAATGGAATAACCAGAATAAGTAGTACTTTCTTTGTTTGTCCTGGTTTCCGTTGAGTGTGTCGTAAAGCTGTGTTTACATACATATATCATACTCGTGTCTACGAGAGGTTATGCGGAGGTGACACTAATGCCACACGGTTTGCTTAACTTATTTCCGCCCGTATGATAGGCGAACCTAATGCCATGCTGGGTACAAATTCTAATCCCGCGTAATTTTTTTTTTCAATTCACTTGAATAACGGATTGTATGGTTTCAACATAGAACCCAAGACCTCACTGTTCTTAAACCAAAAATGCTACCATTATAGATCAATATGGCAAATGGGACTAAAAAGTTGCCAGATAATTATTACATTTAAACTTTAAGTAGAAGTAATTCCATTTGTAAACCTGACGATATACATTTCAAACGAACATTTAAGAAAACAAAACGTTTTTAGCCCTCGAAAGTAATTTCGCTGGCCGGAAAACCTTCTCGGACAATCCAATAAAACCATAACATTTATTTTTATAGACAAAATGGCGCATCTCAATCTCAAATGCAAACAAACCACATCCCCAGTCTCCTTAATCTCGTTGCGTTCTCTTTTAATCTTACTAAATAGTGCAAAGCGGACGCTTAAGTACCCTATTGTTGCCTTTTTCAAAACAGAAGGCGAAGGAATAAAAGTCATACAGCCTTATTGCGACAAGGCTGTATTTATGGTACATGGAACAAAATTCTTATGCACAAACTTTTACTAGTTGACAAGTCCCTATTTCCGTAATAGGGAGAGGCCAAGGACTTATAGCCAGTCATTACTAGACATTAACGGCATTATTCATAGACAGATTTATAATTCATTTTAGCTAATGGAATGTTTTGTCTCCTTCACTCAAACTGAATTCTAAAGTCGTTCGAAAGAGACAAAACATTCGATAACTAAAATGGGTTTTAAATCCGTCTATGAATAAGGTCTTAAGACATGATTTACCACCTAATTTCTCGTAGCGACGAGTGAGGTGCAGTGCAATTATAATTTTTTCCTGATGTTTCTCCTATTTATATGTAAGACCGACGCTTACCATTAAGCGACCCCGATTATTTTCATTACAGATACATTTTATTAACTTTGTACTTCAATGTTTAACTCTATAATTATTTATATTTTTGTTTCAGATCACAATGGAAGGAGCGAGGTGTATTCTGTGTAAGGTTCACCTGTGAAGATAATGGGACATTTCCACCGGGCTCCATCTTTACAGTTCTCTCTCCTTAAGGTCAGTCCAATATTTTAATAATTTAATTATAGTAAAATAGCCGACAAAAATGTGTTGAGGCCGTCATTGTCCTTCCTGATTAGTGTCGCATATATTGTTGTATATTGTATGAATCATATAATTTGTTTCTCTAGAGATCCGTTGGTGTCTTAGGACAAAAGACAGTCGCATATTTTTATAAGTGGACAGCTCTAGTGGGAAAAAAATTGCCTCATACTTTCAATACTTACAACACAAACTTAATATTATTTTATATCGTGCGTATAATCTAATTCTATATTTTTGCAATGATCCACCAACCAACAACGAAGTTGTGGACTAAAGCCAACAGCATTTTTATAATTAGCGAGGATCCGTTTCCAGTAATGGTATATCGATAGTTTTACAATACTTAGTTGCTTTTCACTAAGATCTATAAGATACGAGGCTATAATATGCCCTACGCATTCACTGTCCGTTTGGTAAAGTACAACCAGTAATGATGATGACAAGAGTCCACTCTGGCACGAAACAACAATAAACCGGAGCGAGCTCATGTCGCCAATTTACCAATCTCCAAGCGCCATTACGTAAATCAACACGTCGACTTTGATTATTTGAGAGAGGATGTCGCCATTATTCGACAGCGAAGTTGCAACCTCATTGTTCCTTTTTTAAGAATGTCATGGGATAGTGATCTAACATCCTAGTTTTACTTGAGGCTTTTAATTAAATATTTTAGCCGTTAGATAAAACTAAATTACTTGTAAAGAAATGTATTTTTCTGCCCACTGTTATTCTTGGAGCAAAAGGATATTGGATTTTTCTATTCATTATCAGCCCGCAGTTAGAAATTTGTGCCCGATACGGCTAGAGGTTCGCCCCCTATCATGTCGTGAGAGGGAACATAAAAGGCGAAATGTGGGTGTCCTGAAAGCACTTCTGCCTACCCGTTCTGGGAAAAAGTGAGTTGATTGTCGTAAACTTCTTTCGATATAATCATATCGTTTTATTTTTCAAAGAACTTATCATAAAATAATTACTTGTCTTCACTATTGATATATGAATATTTAGTTTTTTTTTTTCAGTAAATTAGATGTAGAGGAAGGATTACAATATAGTTAGACATACCAACATATACTAGTCATCAATATAATTTATTAATGGAGTATCGCAATATGCTGAAATACTTGTAATCCATAAATATAATAAATGAACAGAAATAATAAACAATACCGATAACTGAAAGAGCACTCATGAAAATGAATGAACAAATAGCTATATAAAACCAAGGTTTCCGCTGGAAGATTAATGTGATAAAAATAATAATACATATTAGGAACAACATAACAATTGAGTTTCCAAAAACAAACAATTCTATTCTAACAGTGCTTATTTACTAATACACAGTAATGGAACGTAAACCGAGTAAAAATAAATTAAAAACAACCTATTTTTGTTGTTTCTTTTAATAAAATACGATTTTTCCGGAACGTTTTAACGGTATCGGATTTTGCCCTTGTAAAGCCGGATCAAGGCGAAAAATTACCCTACCCTTTTCCGGCTGTGCGCCCTAGCTCCATACAACAATTGCACAGACTTTAAAACTATATTTTTTTAATTTGTGTTGGCTATAGAATTAGCATCAAACAGCTTTGTGAATTTTTACTTTTTAATCAAATCGTCGCCATGAATTTTTATCTAGGTACTATTGTACGTCTAGAAAACTGTCAGTTACAAATTAATCTAAGACCCATCAAGTGAACCGTCTGCGTAGGCTATAGGTATTAGGGATATATTGTCTGCTATCAAGCATCTATATTCCAGTTTGAAGGACATTATAACAGCCAGCCTGGGTGTTATAAGTCTTACAATTAACGTCTCGGGGTGATGGAAACAGGATACTACCATGCAGGGCTTAATAATGATACTGTGTCGCTCATGTGAATAGACAAGGTTTAAAAAGTGACAATATTTAAGAGCCACGCTGTTAGTCATGACTCGGTAGGCAGGCTCCTCCGGGGCGGTACCGCTGTCTCACACGATATCGACGTGAAGTGAAGCTTTGCTTTCGTGTTCCGTCCGGTGAGTGAGATTGGCTGATGCCCAATGCTCTACTCCTCTACCCATCCTTATTTCTTTCCGCTCCACTCCCGATTTACATACATACATAAACTCACGCCTTTATCCCCGAAGGGGTAGGGAAGGCGCCACTAGGACACCCACATTTCGCCTTGTATGTTACGTCCCACGATGTGATAGGGGGCGAGCCTATCGCCATATCGGGCACAAATTCCTGACTCCGGGCTGATAATGAATAGAAAAATCCAATATCACTTTGCCCGACCCGGGACTCGAACCCGAGACCTCAGCTTTGTAACCATACCGTAATACAACTACGCCACCGAGGCAGTCTACCCCTCCCGATTTGATGGTAACATATGTAGGATCCAAGTGTTGTGGATGTTTCAAGTTCGTGGGCGGCAGTGGTCCTTACCATAAGGTGACCTGTTTGACCGTTTGCCGGACCTATTTAAAAAAAACAGGTATCACGCTTACTGAAGTAAAACCTGCTCGAGTCATTTTCGAAAATTCATGTATGTAATTTTCGGTACTTTATATTTTTACATTCTTTTACTGATTTCTTTAGTTTCAAGTTACTTTGGTATGTCGATCCATTTTGTTAATAATACTTATTTATCTACTTAAAAAGTATACGGATGTAGCAACACGCGAATTTCTCATTAACGATATCGTTTTCTCATTAGCATAAAACCATATTAATGGGTTGGTAGTAATAAACGTATACGTGGAAAAATCTTGATAACAAGCTAATTAATCCACGTATGACGTGTTTAGAACTTGTACTTCCTGACGAAGGCTTTTTCTTTATATTTACATATTCAGCAAAAGTTTCAAATATGCGGCCAAATATACGCTGACACCCGTAGCGCAGATATTAGAAAGTAATACAAGTTTGAAATTGCCCTTTTCTCAGTATATACAGGGTATATGAAGACTGCGACCGAAAACGAAGGCAGGTGGTAGTATTAGTGACTTCAGACACAATGCAACTAAAAATTGGTGATTTTTTACTTATCGTCGTATTTAGGTGATAAATACATAGTTTTCCTAAAATAATGATGTGTACCTTTTTATTTTTTAAGACGCAACGGTACGTTAGGGTTTAAATTACTATTTTCGCTATAACAAGGTATTTACTACCCAAAAACAATGATTTGTAAAAAAATGCAAAAAAAAAACTGTCGCTTATTTTGCAAAATTTTAATTTGCATTGTGTCTGTCATCGCTAAAACTACCACCCAGCTTCGTTTTCGGTCGCAGTCTTGATATACCAGGTATATTTTCTGTTTCCGTTATTGCACCGATATTCTTTTTAGTTTTATTATGTTATTCGTTTCGTGATTAAGGGGTATCTCTTCCCTTACACCTGCCACTATAACTTTTGTAATAACATAGAGAATTCAAGCTCTCCAAGTCTCTGGGAATGCCTTTGTCCAGAACCCACCATGAAATAATTCAATTAGTAAAATAACACAAGTGGAAAACAGTTTATTCTCTACTTCGCTCCGTAACAAAGCAGGAGATAAAATTATGAACTAGAATTGGAGAAATAAAACTCGAATAAAACACTCAAACGTCGTTTACACAGGGAGAGTTTCTCGCAGCGAGAATCAATAAAATCAATCCGCGTGTTTCCTCATTTATAGGAAATCACAACAAGCTCAACGAATGCTCAACACAAATTAAAATAAAATTAAACATTTAAACAAATCAACACAAATTAAAATAAAATTAAAAATTGAAACAAATCAACTCAAATTAAAATAAAATTAAAAATTGAATCAGCTCAATAAATTAAATTAAAATTGAAATTGGTAATGAATGTAACAATAATAAGAGAAAAAAAAAGAAAACTATCGTGTTCTAACAAATGTTTACACGATGCAATTTTTTTATATCCTTACGGTAATCATATCTTCGAGGCGAGAAACTGTCCCCGTGTAAATGGTTTTATAGTAGGAAAGATTAGCTCCAAAGCCAGATTTATTATCACAAAACTAATTTCTTGCATTGATAAATTTCATGATATTCATTTGGTATGGTAAATTCCATTAAAAAAGGTCCACATTTAGAGGGCCATGCACAATGGTCACTGCACAAACATACTACCTACTTTTATTGCACCAACCTGCAAATTATTTGTACAATTTTGTACAACGCATAGGTAATATTTCACTTGAATGGCGCTGCAGTCCACACTGCGCGGTGCAACACACACGGTCTAGAGTCTACAGAATATTGTGACCTGCAGCGCTGATCTAATGCGGACCGTTGTAACAATAATTAGTACCGGCATAGCATGGTGGCGAGTTGGTAACGAACAGGACGTGGCTGCTGAGAAGGTCGTTGCTAGTGTGGTCCAATATATACTATAGTCTGGCCTTATTCATAGACAGATTTAAAACCAACTTTAATTATCGAATGTTTTGTCTTCTTCGCTCAAACTGAATTATAAAGTCATTTGAAAGGGACAAAACATTTAATAATTAAAATAGATTTTAAATCTGCCCATGAATAAGGCCTTAAGCCTCTTAATCAAACTCAACTCAAGGATGGGCTGGAATAAATGACTACACCTGTTGTAATCTAGTTGTTTGTGGTTTTCCAGTGCTCTGGGCGCGAGTGGCACCGCATGCGTTGATGGGCGGCGGCGCGAGCGCGGGCGGCGGGCGGGCGACGCGCGCGCTCCGCCTGCTGTTGCTGCTCGTGCTGGGGCTCGCGGCCGTCGAGTACATATTCGGCTCCATCCTCGACGCCTCGCCGCTCAGAACCTACCTCTACACGCCGCTGTACAACGCCACGCAGCCTACGCTCAGGTTAATAGTACATCTTTATCAAGACATGTACTAAATTGAAACAATAAAATATTTATTCTTATGATTCTGTCGGTGATTATGTAACTAATGTGCTAATTTCATGGGTTTAAAGAAATTAATAATAATGAATCCTATTGTCTTAGTTCTACAGTTATTCTAGCTACGAAATGCCAACTACTTTGCCTGAGTTATTTGGTTTGGTATATCTCAATTGATGCCCGAGTCTGGAATTTGGACATCTGTCATGTCGATAGACTCGCTCCCTATCACCTTACGGGACTGAGTGACTGGCATTAGGGACAACTCTACTTACCCCTCGGAGATATGTGATGTTACTATAATATATTTAATTCACCATTTCAGAAGCAGCGACAAAACCCCGAGCTGGTCAAAGCAAACCACACACAACCGCACGAAAATCAACAACAGCACACTCGACATCATTCTAAAGAAGTACAACATCACTAGACCTGGAGCTGTAAACAACACATATAACATGACGGTGAACGTCACGGCACACACGCAGACCACTCCGATGCTGATCACAAGGATCATGGAGGGAATTAAGAGCCTGGTGACCACTGAGAGCGGGGTTAAGAGGACAGAGCCTATGTTGCCGCTTTGTGATAGCATGCCTCCTGACTTAGGTGAGTGGTTTTTTTTCTTCCTATTCCTAGCCTACATTTATATCCGTGCTTAGAAAGTTTCATAGGCAACGAGTGGTTTGGTCTATGATTTGAAAACGGCTGTTTCGTTGTGCAAAGTTCTGAATATTGTTTGGAATGCTAGATAAATGGGTTTTGGTAGACACGGATTCCTTCAAAATAATTAAGAGTGTGTTTTACATATACTATTTTATAATAATCTTTGTGACACTGTATTGCAATACGCAATTATTATTTCCTTATAGACATCATCTCTCACTAGGATTTTCCTATACAAACAAAAAATAAATAGGTTCGGATTCAAATACAAACAGGAACTGCTTAGCCACCGGCTAGAATAATGATGTACTGTCTTTTGTAAAATAAAAATATATTTAGCAACATAAATGCCTAGTAAATGTCGATCAATAGTTAATAGTTATTATTGTTATTGCTCTTCAGGACCCATCCCTGTAAATAAGACAGAGCTGGAGTTGGAGTGGGTGGAGAAGAAGTACCCAGAAGTACAATGGGGCGGTCACTACGCGCCGCCCAACTGCACGGCCAGGCATAAAGTCGCCATTATTGTGCCATACAGGTTAGTAAAAACGTTGATGTACGTATCCTTTGTATCTTTTGTAAGCAGCGAATTCGTAATTTCGTAAAGTCGTATTAAATAAATAAATTCTATGAATAATTTAAATGTGTTGGGGATTTAGCCCACTCCGATTTAATCGTCTAATGTGGGTTTCTAAATTCTATAAAACACGGTCAATTTGTGACCAATTTATTTATTATTAAAATGTTGATACGGTAATATAAAGAACTAAATTAAAAAACTATATCTTCAATCGATTCTCTCGATTGTAGAGTAGGCCCGTGCCCTGCAATGGGACGTATATGGGCTGATATAGATATATATATATAAATATATATATATATATATATATATATATATATAGATATCTTCTTAGACCTCTCGGGAAAAATACGATAATATATTGTTTTTATTACATTTTCTTACAGAGATCGCCAACAGCATTTAGCCATATTCCTGAACCACATGCATCCATTCCTAATGAAGCAACAAATCGAATACGGAATATTCATAGTCGAACAAGAAGGTATGTATCACTTTAATTGGTTTTGGACAGGCTATGGCACAGATTGTTAAGGAAATTAGAGAATGTTTGTGTAATTCGTTAGTCTTCCCTACTCCCAGAGTTGATTAATAAAAGTGTAAAGGTTGTAACACTATCATAGTAATAAAAACAAAAATTATATTCATTTATCAACATTCATTTTTTATCAGTCTTTTACATCTTACATTACCCAAATGATCATAGACTTTATTTTTGTGTCACTTTCAGGGTACAAAGACTTCAACCGCGCGAAGCTGATGAACGTGGGTTTCGTGGAGAGCCAGCGGCTGCAGCCGGGCGGCTGGCAGTGCTTCATCTTCCACGACATCGACCTGCTGCCGCTCGACACCAGGAACCTGTACTCCTGCCCGCGACAGCCCAGACACATGTCCGCATCTATAGACAAACTTAACTTCATGTGAGTTGACATGTTCTATTATTCAATGAGAAGATTGCAATGTTGAAACAACCATTTGAACCATTTAGAACATCGCGGTAATTGAAATACAGAGTTCACATGATTAATAATTTAATTAAGAACTCTTTGCATCTTGAAGCAACAATTTAAATATAGAACATTAATTACAATATAGATTTAATAAATAAAAAACATTAATGTTATAAAATTAGTGATCCAGCCCATATGCAGGGGGCACCACTGCAGGGCATGGGTGTAATAAGAGACGGCTTAGGCCCACCACTCTTGCCTTGATGGTTAGAATAGAACAGATGCAAACTGCCGAAATAGTGGTGGCGAGTTCGAATTGGAATTCTCTGGAGAGAACACCACTAACTTTTCGAAGTCATGTGTGTATTCCTAGTCAAACGTAGAGGAAGCCTATGCGTAACAGTGGATACCATAGCTATGATACTGATGGCAATGAATTAAATTACAGGTTGCCGTATGAAGACATATTCGGCGGCGTGTCGGCGGTGACGCTGGAGCAGTTCATCAACGTGAACGGCTTCTCCAACAAGTACTGGGGGTGGGGAGGAGAGGACGACGATATGTTTTATAGGTATGTTACGTTGCTATCTCGTTATATCTCTGTCTTGCCACTGCGGAACATAGGCCTCCCAAAATATTGGCTGGTTCAGACGCTGTGCTTCACTCTTGTGTCAATCGCAATAGTGGTGCAGTGGATGATCAGAGGATATCACACGATATCCCATGAGGCGGCCCGCGGTTTGGCTGGTACCCTTCCCTGGGACGTTGACGCCTAAGCCCTTTCGTAGTTTATTACTGGCGGAGTCAGAGTCTCGTCGATGGGAATAACCAACCCGTAAAGAGGGTGAGGCCAAACGGGCCCCTCCCTGCGCGTGGCTGTCGTGAAGGAGTGGCGCTCCTTACTAGGCCATCACATGCTGTTGCATGGACCAATGCGGCAGCGCGACCTTGACCAGTGGCTGGACAGGCGCCATGGCGTGACGACTTTCCACTCCACACAGGTACTTTCGGGGCACGGGTGTTTTGTTCAGAAACGTGTGGCGGGTGGCGAGAAGGGCTGTGGCAATTGTCCGAAGGACACAGTCTTGCACACTCACTTAGAGTATTCCGCCCAGGAAGAAGAGCGCGCAGTAGTAGCTGTTGGAGTAGGAGCTGTCGGAGTAGACCACTCTCTCTCGGCCGCTATTCCTTCAATGGTCGAGAGTCGGAGGTCATGGCAGGCCGTGCTCACCTTCTGTAAGGTGAGGAATGTTATCTCGCAGAAGTCGAGCGCGGAGCGGGCTCTTGAATAAAACAATCCCGCCCGCAACTGCCAACCAAGGAAGCGCCGGGTGGACGACAACAGATAACCCAGCGTGGCCGCAATGCTCAAGGCGTCAGAGTTTCGTCATGGTATAACCTGACTATTAAGAGGCGATTAAAAGACGTCATCGGGATCGGTACGACGACAATCAGGGGATATCGTTATGAAACTCTGAAGCCTGTTGAGTGCTGAGCGAGGACACCGGGTCACCCGTTGATGTCCACCAGGCGCCTTCTCGGTTGGCGGTTGCAGGCGGGGTTGTTCTGTTTACGAACCCGCTCCACGCTCTCCTAAAAGATGACATTGTCACAGAAAGTGAGCATGGACTGCCACGACAGAGAACTATCAACCATGGAAGGAATCACGGCCGAGGGCGAGAGGTCCACTCCGACGGCTGTGCGGGAGAGCTACGCGTTCCTCTTCCCAGGCTGGCCGCTCCGACAGTGTGCTGTGCAGTGTCCTCCGCACAATATTCACAGTGGTAACACACGAAAAGGATCCATATCCTTTTCATTTCTCGCCACGCGCCTTAGGTATCTGCTTTTAACACCCTTGCCAAAACAGTTCCTGAGTCAAGCGGATTGTCATCAGGCCGTGGCACCTGCCCTGCCACTACTGATATGACGCATTATCGCGATGATCCAAGAACTAGCACTGTGATGGTTCAGTAAGGAGCACCACTCTTCTACGGCGGCCACGCGCAGAGGCCCGTGAGGCCTTGAACTCTCTTCGGGCTGATAGTTTCCCACGACGGGACGCCCCCTTTTACCAGTGGTAGTCTGATGAGGGTAGGGTAGAGAGCATCAGTATCCCAGAGAAGGGAACCGGCCAATATGCAGACCGCTTCATAGCAGTTGACGCAGGAAAACAAAGCATCTGTCCAGGGTCTCATCCCATAAGGGACAACCTTACAGAGTCATTAATCGCTTGACTCATGACCCGCATAGAATCTTCGGCAAGGAAAGTCGGTACCCTCGAGGTTGAGCAGCAGTTTAGTCAACCCGCCTGCCGCCCGAATCAGCTTCGGCTTCAGCTCAGTAAAGTAGGCGGGGAAGTTACCGACTAGCTATCCAACACGACCCGTGCTTCATCGTGAAGCCGATGGAAGTGGCCGCGCACATGATCTCCGATTAGACCTCTGCCGGCCATCTCCGAAGTGGTTCCTCCGCGGTTTTATAGAGGGTCACAACGAGGCCCAGCCGCCTTGTCCACTTCACCGCGTTGCTTGTTCCCAACGCGGCATCGGAGGTAGCCTCTTGGAATGTCTCGCCACACGCAGTCACTAACTGCGGCGTAGTGGATGACGCCGACGCCCTGAACTTGCGCTTCTGTGTACCCTAGCGCTGACTGGTGCCATCTAAGAGCCATGTCGTGCGGTGTGCCGCAGGGGTCGGTCCTCGGTCCCCTCCTGTGGTACATCGGCTACAACTGGGTGCTACGTGATGCCAATCTTCAGGGCGTCGATATCATCTGTTACGCCGACATGTTATTGACAGCATGTGGCCTGACCTTTGAGAACGTTAAGAACAAGCAACGCGGTGAAGATGATAGGGTGGGTGGGCATCGCTGTGGCCCTACATAAATCCGGGGCCATCTGTTTCCGCGGGCTCCGGAGAGGGTCCCGGCAGGCGCCTAATCGGAGATTGAGGGCGTAGCAATTTCCATCGGCATCACTATAAAGTATCTAGAGGTCGTGCTGGACAGCCTGTGATACTTCCGCGCCCACATCATCCAGCTGAAGCCGAAGCCGATTCGGGTAGCAGGCGCGTTATCTGCCCTGCTGCCCAACCTCAAAGAGTCCTGGTATTCCTTGCCGATCAACGCGTGAATCGAGTGATTAATGGCTCAAAACGGTCGTTTGAGATGAGCTCCTAGCCAGATGCTGTGTTGTCCTTCTGGCCCCACCGCAGCGACCACTATCGAATGATTTCCGATGAGGTCACCTGCGTAGGACGGTTCGCTTGGGACATCAACGCCAGAACCTTCTCTTCAACTTACGACTGGTGGCAGGTGACGGACTCATCGTGAAAAACTAGCTGTAACTGTGCAGGCGCACAACCCTATGGCGTGATGACATTCCACTTCATGCAGGTACTGTCGGGGCACGGGCTCTGCTTCAGCAGATACCTGTGGCGGGTGGCAACAGAAAACTCCCCTGTGTGTCACCAGTGACAATTGTGCGGAGGACACTGCCCGGCACACTCTCTCGGGGCGTCCAGCCTGGGAAGAGGCGTGCAACTATCCGCACTGCCGTCGGAGTGGACACAGGTCCACAGCGAGTCAGTCCAGAACGATAGTGCTCTCGGCCCAGATTCTTTTCCTGGTCGAGAGTCTGAGGTCATGGTGGCCCTGCTCACCTTTTGTGCGAATTTTATCTAGCAGAAGGACACTGCAGAGTGGTTTCGTGAACAGAACAACCCTGCCCGCAACCACCAACCGACAAGGAGGTGTCGGGTGGACGTTAACAGCTGACCTGATAACCTCTCCCAGTGCTCAAGAGGCATCAGAATTTTATCAGAGTATCCTCTGCCTGTATTAAAAGGCCATTAAAAGAGGTCATCGGGGTCGGCACGACGACAGGTAGGGCATAACGTGATGAAATTCGGAAGCCCGTTGACTACTGAGTTAGGACGCCTCCGTCTCAGTTGGCGGTTGGGCGTGATTTTTCTACTTACGAACCTACTTCGCGTTTTTCTTCTGCGAGATGAATTTCCCACTGAAGGTGAGCATATTCTACCAAGACCTCCTACTATCGACCACGGAAGGTATAACGACTGAAAGCGAGAAGACCACTCCGACGGCCTAGCTCTCTCCAGACTGGACGTTTTGAGGGAGCGTCCTGGGTTTTGTACTACGCACAAATTGTCACAGTGGTGACAAACGACGGAATCTTGTGTTCTCACTGCCCGCCACGGTGTATGCCGAATCACCCGTGCCCTAACAGCACGTGCGTCAATTGGAATGTCGTCACGCCGTAGCGTCTGCCCAGCCGTACGGCCTCGACCTATCTCGGCCTTTAGCTGGTGGTTAGCTGACGAGAGGGCTCTGGCGTCGATGTCCCAGGAAAGGAAACCGGCCAATACGCAGGCAGTCTCATGAGAATTCGTGCGTTAGTCCCTGATGCTTCGCTGCGCTATCACTCGCTACGGTGGACGCAGGAAAGCAACACAGCGCCCGTCGAGAGAGCCACTAATCGCACGACTCCCGCGTACAGCCGTCGACAAGGGATGTCGAGAACCTGGAAGACCTCTGCGTGACACCGCACGACAACTACAAACAACGATACGATATATCTTGCGACGCCGCGTGTTAAAACCTACTTCTAGTGGCTTCGTTTTCATTCAATGTTGAACGATTTAACAGTGAAAACATAATTAAAGCATAGAGAACATTAATCGACATTATAGTAAAAATTAAGTCACAAGGATTCAATTTCTATACAAAGAATCGCACGATATATCGAACACCATGTTTTGTAGTAGCCCCCCAAGGCAAGATGTAAATGCGTTAGCGATGTCTAAGGACACCGGCATGACAACTGTGCAAGCCATTAATGAATTAATCTAATTACAGGTTGAAGAAAGTGAACTATCACATAGCAAGGTATAAAATGTCCATTGCGCGGTACGCTATGTTGGATCACAAGAAATCAGTTCCCAATCCAAAAAGGTAAATATAATTAATCAGTAATAATTTATGTTTATATCGTCATGTGTTGGATGTCTTAAATAGTAAATTAAACATCTAATAAAATTCAAGTCTCTAATGAGGATTGATATAACCCGCGAATAAATACTATGTGAACGGGCATTGCACCCACTAATACAGTTTAAAAAAACTGGTGGTTAAAATCCTACTTACATATGTTGAGATTATAAATATACCAATTATTTTCTACCAAGCATTCTTCAAACATAACTGATTAGCCGCCTCTAAAAATAAACTTTAATTCCAGGTATCAACTGCTATCGCAAACTAGCAAGATATTCCAGCAGGACGGGCTGTCGACGCTCGAGTACGAGCTAGTGCAGGTCTCGCGCTACCACCTGTACACGCACATCCTGGCCAACATCGACGAGCGCAGCTGATGGACATACCTCGCCAAACTGTTGTTTGGCGACGAACGGTAACACTAGTTCAGTGACGTGATATCGAACCATTTATTAACAAGTGGCAACCCTAAACTGTGAATGTCAATAACGTCGATTTTTAAGTGGCAACACTAAACTGAATGTCAATAAGGTCGATTTTAAGTGGCAACACTGGACCCTGCATGTCATCGTACTATAGCCTACCTGTACATACTACTGTTATTGCTGTTTCGTGATTTCGTTTTAGTAATTTTATTTTTCGAATATTATTTTAAGATTACTTTTTTAGCACTTTTAAGAATAATTTACTTCGCAGAGTAAAGGTAATTTTGCCGATGTGATATCAGACTTTCAGTGTTGAACCGGAATGAATAAAATATGTTAAAACTTTTGGGCAAATTGGAAAGATTGATCATTGAGTGCATATGAAGTGCGTGATCAACTTAGACCTTTTAAGTTTAAAACTTACAATACACATATTATCTAATAAATCAGGCAACACTGTTCACAACAATATCGAATAACAGTTCCTCAAAATCGGTATAATAACTCCGACTGCATTTCTTAAACATTTCCTATTTTTAATCATGTATGCTAGTATCCTTTTTACCACAACTAATTTATTTTCTCATCGCTAGTCGTTAGGCAAAATGTTAGAGATAATTTTGATACTTGTACAATGAAATTCGGTTAAGTAGGAACAAATCACTTTGATAGTTGTACAGCTGCCATTATATCTATTACAGATTGACAATATAGTTAAAGCGATGTTGCGCTCAGAGCGTTCGAGTAATTAATGAAAATAATTGTAATAATAATGTGTAAGTAATATACAGTATTCGCATAAGACTTTAAAACATATTCCGTTGAGATAAGAATTGTATAAACTCACTTGTTTGTCATATCGTTGACTGACGAAAAAGTTAAATCTATAGATTATTCTTTATGGTAAAAACCGCGCCAAAATTCACGCTGCTATGACTCTGTTTATAACTGACATTCAATTTGAAATATAATTTATTAAATATCTTAAGCATTTTCTACAACGAATAGATTCTTTTAAAAAAACAATTTAGTAATATTTTTCTAAATATTTGTTCCAAGCTAAAATAATATTTTTATTAAGATTTTGATGTTGGTTAAATATTTCGGTCAACGATATGATAAGCAATTCCCATGACGTAACGTCACAAATGAATTCAATTACATTTTACAATTATCCTATTTAGAAAAATACTCCGGAATGCAAAATACCAAATGCGTTGCTTTATGTGATTCCTAGACATTATTTCGATAATTAAGAATCTCGAATTAAATAAAATTAATGTTATTGTCTACACGTACACTAGTTATACGCACTATGTAAAAACGTGCTCATGAATATTCCAAATAATAATTGTAACATGAATACAAATAATACTTTGTACTTAAGTTAGTGTTGGGTAAATGTAAATAGCTTTACTTAGATAGACGCCTACTTAAAAGGTCGATGTTCAATTGTTATATTCAATGCATACTCAGGTACGTCGCAACTTAGCTTTTAATACGATTACATGAACGAGTACATTGTCATAAAGTGAAATGTCCTTCATTTATAATTATTTATTGATACTCCAGCGTGGGACCAATATTCGACATCACTTCAATATGTTCTTAAGTCTAAATAATTTAATCAGTTATTAAACCAAGGTGAAAGTAAACAAAAAAAAATATGTGTGTGTGTATTAGTGTACACACGTAACAAGTGAAACTTCTTTATGACATCATTTTTCGAAAAATGATCTACTATTTACAAATTTACAGAATTGGTAAAATAAAGCTAAATTAAATAAAGTTTAAGTTTAGGAGGGGGGAAATTTTTGAGGGAATTTGGGATTTCTATCGGGGCCAATTTGTAGCCCTCACCGAGACGGTTCCGAGGATACCAAGCTCGGTGGGTCCACGACCTTTATTGGCCGAGATAGGTTTAGGGGGGGTGAGGTAAAAATTTTAGGTGGGGGTAGGGGCGGGGGGGGGGTTAGGTTTCGTGGGGGGGCTATTGGGCACCTTAAAATATTTTTGGGTGGGGAAAGTTGTGGAGGGGGAATTCGGGAATTCTGTTGGGGCAGGATTGTAGCCCTCACCGAGCCGGTTCCAATGAACCCAAGGTCGGTGGGTCTACGATGGATAATGCCGGAGATATGAGTAAGGGGGTGAGGTAAAATTTTTAGGATGGGGGTAAGCGGGGGGTGAGGTTTCATGGGGAGGCTATTGGGCACTGTTTTGGATTTAGGGTGGGGAAAGGCCAGAGGGGGGGTAAGGATCAAATTACAAAAAAGTGGGTGGGACTTAAAATTTTGGGTGGGGCTTGGAAACGGTTGGGGGTGTGGCTTACTGAAGTGGGTACTAATTTACTAAATAAAAAAAGATGGCGCGTAACGGAAGAATGTGACGCGTAACGAAAAATTTTTCCAACCCCGATAAAGAAGTTTCACTTCAATAAACAAACTTTAAAAGTGTTTTTTTTTTATGAACTCGATCAAAATTACGAACGCTATTAAGATCTATTGTCTTTACACAATAGGTATGAATAATGATAGTTCCGTTTCTCGTTCGGCATTTGAGACCAATATCAGATTAATAAGACATTGAAATAAAACTAAAAAAATAGATCAAATTGCGATAAAATCCATAAAAAAAATATTTTATTCGGTGTAAAATTCGCGTAAATCTAAGAAACCATTAATAAGACATGTTATAAACCCCTGTTTACTTTAACCCCGGTTGACCACATTTGGGAGTGAAATTTTGAAATCTATCGTAAGTTCTAATAGTAAAACATATTGCAGTGATTCGTCGAAAACCACGCTATAAAGAAGTACATTATGTAAATTGTGAGAACGTGATTTTTGTACATCACCTGTTTAGTTTTACGTATAGATGTTACCTTAGACGCGCGTAGCTGTAAGGGATACAATGTGATACAAATATTAGTACGAGAAAGATGTTTCATTGCTCGAAATAATTCAAATCTTATAGCTTACATGAAATAGAAGTAATGATTTAAAAAAATGAAATTGGAATTACTGAATCACTTTTGTACCGAGTGGTGAAGACACGGCAATATGGTCTATTTTAATCGAATCCGCTTACTAAATATTACGTATTTATACACCAAAAATCCTTGAATTATGTTCAATATTATGCTACTAAATATTTTTAATAACAAAAATTTTATAGTTTAGTTTGTATGAAGTTTAATTTATGAATTTACATGTTACGTAATTGATTATTTTTGTAGTATTTTAGTAGACAACTTAGCAATTAATGTTGTCATGTATTCACCAATTTCTATAATTTCTTTTAATACATCACTTTTAATTTTTAATCTAATATAACTATGTATTATGATAAATACCATAAAAAGGCCTAAATACCCATAACTATATAAAACGTAAAAAAATACATTAAATATTTTTGGGCGTTACTTACTGTTTTTGTGAATGACACCAGAAACTAATTTCATTAGTAAAGCATTTAAATCGATTGCTTAAAGCTTATAGTATTTTATTATTTCTTATAAATGGTACCGGGTATATTTATTCCGTCAATTATTCAACAAAAAAACTATTTAATAGTCAATTAGAAATACACTAACGGATTATATTTCAATTTAATAAAATATCTGAATTATATCTGCGACTATTAAGTATGTTGTTATTACATATTTCCTTTTAATCCTGATACTGTGTCGCCCGTATTCATTCGTTGATAACAACAGCTACTTCACCCGGTACAAACACACTAACGCATTTATACCAACATTCCTTCGAAACGACCATTTATAGTTTTAATTAATATTTTCGATCGATCGATATGGCGATAGGCTCGCCTCCTATCATTTCATGGGACGGAACATACAAGGCGAAATGTGGGTGTCCTGGTGGCGCCTCTGCCTACCCCTCCTGGGATAAAGGCGTGAGTTCATGTATGTATATAATTATTATTTTAGACTCTGTATGAAGTTGTAATGTCCAAATATGAAGTTTTCTATCTAGTAT
The DNA here is from genome assembly GCA_949752805.1 of Deilephila elpenor. Taxonomy (NCBI): domain Eukaryota; kingdom Metazoa; phylum Arthropoda; class Insecta; order Lepidoptera; family Sphingidae; genus Deilephila; species Deilephila elpenor. The sequence goes on from OX457110.1 coordinate 3,320,588, forward strand.
ATCTGAGCTCCAAAACTTCTTGAATATATTTATTACGTTTAAATATAAATCAAAATAATATTTAATGTTTTTTTCGAGCAATGAATGATCTTTGGAATGGCCTACGATGGGAAGTGAAGGGTCTGCTTCATTTAGTGGCATTACTTTACTTCTTTTAATATATACCTTATTTTTTATAGCTAAATATTTATTGAATTTTATTTCCCTTATAAATTACATGCATTTGTTAATCGTATTCATTACCAGTAAAGTTTACTCTCTATACGAACTAGATAATATCTGAGTCAATTTGGAAATCTAAAATCATTTAAAATGAGAGTATATGACCCCTAGACTTGCTTGATTTCGTAAAATGACATGGTGGTTTTTTTAATGACCTATAATATATCTGGATTCTCGATTAGTACATAATCACTAGATAAGGTTTCAATATTTGTGATGTCACATGAACTGTCCCTAAGCTGTCCAAGGTATGTTTCAACATGAATTGGCATTAATAAAAAGATGAATTGTCGAATCTCATACTAACTGGTGTGTAAATCGCGCCTTGCCGGATGGAGAAGACAAAATTGGTCAAATAGTTTTTTGCCTAATAATAATCTATTTAATCTTTATAATCTTATAAAATAATTCACAGGCAATCCCACCTTATGAAATCATACAAATCTAGCGGAATGACTCTCAATCGAATAAATCTATGTACCTAAGTAATCAGTACAATAAAAAAAAGTTTAAAATCTAATTTGACATCACGTGACATATACTCGGGAGTTATATTCGCTTGTTAGAGAATATTTACGCAAGTCAATGTTTATATAGTAAAGTAAATGTAGTGTTTTTTATATTTTTACCAAACGTGCTTAGAGCGGAAATAGGCCTATAATCATTTCCATTTACATGTCAATATGTACACTTTTCTAAATGACGTGATATTACGTCCTAAGTTTAAATTGACTGTGACGTATAATTCCGACATAGTAATGGATATGAGAAAAAATTACCGCATATTCTGAAATTGTATTTGTACCAACTGATTCAATCTTATTTCATTTTATTTGTAACAAAAATGGCGACCAGCCAAAATAGTGCATCATCAAATCCATAGACAAAGACCATAGATGTGGCATTTCTATCCACGTGAAAACTGTTGTGCGAGTGAAAGTGACAAAACTACCTTGCGGCTGCTTATTTGTCTAACAGTATAGGTTACGCAATGATGTTGTTTCTTTGTCTATGTCGATCCTTGCTTTATACTAAGTGGTAGAGACATCACACCATAAAACTACTCCGTAACGAGTTGAACAAAATACCAATAATTATACCAAGACTAATTCAAAAATCACAAAAAATTAATAATAATCTTTTTGGATTAATCTATAAAGTATATTGAATAATTTCATGATTTTCGGTGCAAGTACTACTAACGTGATACATAAAGGTATTTAATGGTTTCAATTACATGTGATTTTAATTAACGTCATCTCTGCCACTTAGTATACAGAATAATCAAAAACCTATGATCGTATATGAAAGTCAATGCATGTGATCTTGACTGGGTAAGCACAGTTGATAGAAAATATAGGCAATGTAGCTGTTGTAACGTAGCCCTCCGAGCTTTGCGGCAATTTGAAATAATTTACAATGAAGTTTGTGAGACAAGTTGGGAAAATAAATGAACTGTGGGCTCACTATTTAATTATAAGCATCCAGAATTGAATTAATTGACAGCCTCCGTGGCGCAGTTGGTTAGACGCCGGCCTGTGAAACGAGAGGCCGCGGGTTCGATCCCCGCACCGAAACAAATATTTGTGTGATCCACAGGTATTTGTTTCGGGTCTGGGTGTTTGTGAGACCGAAAAGTCTCTCGTAGTTTCTGATACCCACGACACAAGACTCGATCTTAGTGTGGGGTCAGGACTATGTATGTGACTGTTGGGTGTATTATTTATTTATTTAGAAATATCCAGACTGCGACCGAAAACGAAGCCAGGTTAGTATTAGTGACTTCAGACAATGCAACTAAAAACTAGGTATTTGCCACCTTAACACGATGATATTTAAAATATTGCAAAAAAACTGTCGCTTTTTTTTTTGCGATTTTTTTTGTTGCTTTATTTCTATAACCACTAAAACTACCACCTGGCTTTGTTTTCGGCCGCAGTCTTGATATACCCGGTATATTCAAGATATGAAAAAAAAAATCTTGGACAAATATTTATCACTTGGATTAAGATTATTTGGTGTAATTGGGACATCGGAACAATATTTTTTTAAATTAATAGCTTATTTTTATTTTTAGTATCTTGTATATCGACTATGGTATATTTTCTTTCTTATATGCAACCTAATTACATCAAAGTAATGATCCTGTTTAAAATAAATGTTAAAGAAATTAAAGAAACTCATGGAATTAAATTTTTTTTTTATAATTTCGTAAAAAATATATGATGTACTTTCATTTGTCGCATAATTCGGAGGCTACTCGATTACCGCTTCATAATATAACGTAAACTTAGTCAAGTTATAGTTTAGATACCATTGAGTTACTTAAAACAAAGTGATAATGCGCATTAGGATTTCATTTGTCGAAAATGTTTTGAATAAATATATTGTTTGTTTTTACTGTTTTGTTTATATTATACCTCTCCTATTTATTCTGCCTACCCTTATCCTTCATAATATAGCACCGGCACATCATGATGATTTTTCAACATGATATGGCTTATAAATACTATTAGAACGAGTCGCCTACCTTGCATCCACCCTTTCAGGACTATGAAAGTCAATCTCGCTGGCTTAGTACGGGCTAGCGGACTTTAAAAGTGTTCTGGTTTCCTAATTTTTACTACTCGCAATTCATTGAGAAATGAAAATGTCTGAAGTGGGTCTTTGATTCCTACCCTCTACCTGTCAGTCTGGCTTGCTCCCTACTTTAGTCACTGGCGCTCTTGTACCTTTTGTATCCGAGATTTAATGACATGCGCCAATGGGACTTGATACCGGTCCCCCTATATTATAAGATCCCTACGCGTTATAATTGATATAGCAAACTGCAATTTCAATAATACTCGTAATTTAAAAACAAAACTGGCCAATTTATTTGAATTAAAAAAAACGCATCAATGAACAACACTATCCTTGTACAAAGGTAAGTTATCAAAACATTTACGATGGCAACACTGCAATAGGATTTACAACAAACGCATCCAATCCTGGGAGCGTACTGTAGGGATCTTGAAGACGAATATGGGTCGGTTGCTGAGCTGCACTGAGGCCCTGAGGCCGGCCGCCAGCTGCCGAGGGACTCCCATGAGGGGAGGACTCTCGCGCCAGGCCGTGCGCCTCAAGTACCACGTGGGAGCTGGCGAGCAAGCAAGCGTCAGGTCTAACCAGTTCATCTCCGCGTCAAGTTTCAATCTAGAAATAAATGTGACGTCAGGACTTGGGAAGGCTACGGGTGAACTTGGGTTTGGTCTAATATTTTGAACAACGTCCTATTTAAACCGGCCTACATCGAGCAATCTTTTATAAAAAAAAGTATTAGTCGCTATTTTATAGTAATTAACGGAATATAATTATCATTTCAGACTGCCTCGGTGGCGTAGTTGTATTACGGTACGGTTACAAAGCTGAGGTCTCGGGTTCGAGTCCCGGGTCGGGCAAGGTGATATTTGATTTTTCTATTCATTATCAGCCCGGAGTCAGGAATTTGTACCCGATATGGCGATAGGCTCGCCCCCTATCACATCATGGGACGGAACATACAAGGCGAAATGTGGGTGTCCTGGTGGCGCCTCTGCCTACCCCTTCGGGGATAAAGGCGTGAGTTTATGTATGTTTGTATGTAATTATCATTTCTATTAATAGCATTATTATTTTTATCTAAAGAAATACTTCAGAGACAAAAAGGCAAAAGGTAATTTACTCGGTTAGTAACGAATTTAAACGAATATTTAAAATTACGTAACCACAAATTAATTGATATAAATTATACTATTCGTTCCACTTGCAAGTCACGTAGAAAACCCGTACCGTACAGATTTTTCTACTGGCATGGCAACACGGAACAAGTACATTGCTGACCAAACAGAAGAAAAGCTGGAAGATAATGGTTTCTTAGATTTACGCGAATGTTACACATTGAAATAAAACTATATTTTACGGATTTTATCGCGAATTGGTTTAATTTTTACATTTTTTAACTTCCCGTCGTTTCGATTACTTTACGGCTTTCGTGGTCACGGGGCGGTGAGTCCGTAAAATATAGTTTTATTTCAAAGCTGGAAGATGTTATCTCCATGTCTCTCAACATAAGCCAGCCTGCTTTAACAGCTACATAGTGACTGATTTATTACGTTATCCTTGCGTGATACTATGGCGGTACTTGTTTATCTTACTCTTTAAACTGCGGAGCATTAGAAGACTGGCTGGATTAAAATATCCTAGCACCAGTAAAACGAACGGTCATAAAATCTGCCTTACTTCTCAACTTCTTTCTCCTTTTCTTTATCTCTACAGCGCTTCACTTTGCGAGTGGGCGAGGTCGCCCTAAATCTGTAGTATTTCGGCATAATTCAATATAAATTTGGCAAAAAAAAACGTTTTACATATTACACGCGCGTTTCCTAAACATTATATAAAAATGTCATTGATTGTTTTAATAATATTGTCCATTATGCGATACAAAAAAAGGTAAGTTTGGTATCCAATTCATTTTAAAAATTAAACTCGATATTATTGCAGGGCTTGAAATACCGGTAAAAGTTTGGTATCGTTAATGGAGCTAGAAGCAGGTATCGGTAAATTTATAAGTAACGATACCCAATTTAACGTTATTTTAACATTAAATATAAAGACGTAAAAAAAATCGATAATTGTTAACGTTATGGTATCATAACGATTGTGTTTCGTTACGATACTCAATTACCGCTACTTAATTTTAACGATACACAAGTATCTTTATGAAAATACCGGTATTTACCGATACTTTTAATGTGAATTGGTATCGTTAACAAGCTCTGTATTATTGCCTATCGATAGCTCAATGGCGAAAACTAGACAACCCACCAAACCGTAGATATCAGGTTGTGATTCAAAGCACACACTTCTGACTTTCCGATGTCAAGTATAGATAGGTACTTATTTTGTGTTAATTTATCGCATGCTGTTGCAGTGCAAGGATATATCGCGATTCGCGAAGACCTGAACCTAAATGTACCTAATACCGGTACCTGAATACCGGTACCTGAATGTTTGTTACCTACAGGAATTTCGAAGGAATTTAAAGTCTTTGCAAGCGTAGTGTAGCATACAAGAGGCCTATTTGCGATAGAGTTCGTGTCAGACGACAGCCACATTGCATCGCAAACACTTATAACAAGCCAATAGCAACATAGCTAAACGTTGTCACGTCACGTTGCGCCGCCCTAAAGAAAGCATGAGATAACGGCGGACAGAAGAAGATGATAGCCATAGTCGGATACATCTACACACCACATCTATATGAAATGCCATGTCACCCTAAGTATTTCTTGTTGCATATTGGACAGTGGTTAATGGTGTCTATATGATATCTACCTTAACAAAAATCACTTTCCTAGCAATATCTAAAAAGGGCAAGGGCTGAACTTTAAAAAAAACTACAAATCGCAATACAACTCCAATCGTATGTTCTATTTTTCTCTATGTTTCCGTCACAATATTGTCATTTTTGTCAAATTAATTTTTATATTTAATTTAATATTTTTTGTAATGATGAAAGTTTTCAACGTTAAATCTGTAACTCCGTTGCGCATATTGGGGATGCTGTTAATCGCTGCAGCGTTTCTCAATCTCACCAATTATATATTCTGCTGGGTTTACAACCCGTCGTGGAAAATGAACTATTACAGGAAACCGTACGTAAATAACTTTTGTTATGTAAATTAACCGCTTGAGTAGCTTAGAAGTTCGTAATTTAGGCCAAAGGATGCGTGTTCTGTACCCACACTGATAAATAATTGTACAACGTGACTTGTAGAGACTAGACAGAATTTCCGTAATTGCCGGTGTTTTTGCCATAACTAACTATGCCTACATCCTTTGTTGGTTAAGCTACTAAATACATAATAAGCATCCTTAATACTATGTATATCCGGCAGCAACACGTTTTAATAATCCGATGAAAAAGAAATAGGAGAAGGGGCGTTTTGGTACCCGTGTCGAATCAAAATGAATTTATTATCATTAGATAGTTTTACAAGTGTACAAAACACTACTATGGCGACGAACCCGTATGAATTATCAGTGATGAGATATAGTCTTCAGAAGATCCTGGATATTTAGATCGAAATAGAATCAAAAATAAAATATATCGCTGGTGTCTTTACAAATGTGAGAACAAAACAATATTTTGTTACTTATTGGTAAATAGTCCATTCTCCTTTATCCGCTCACTTATCTAATATTGGTATGGGAGGTGCTTTACAATTGACCTATGCAAATGTAAAAGAAATTTTACTCGACGTTTTTTCTTCTCTATTCAATTTTTTTATACCAATTTCCTACGGAGGTATCTAAGTGGAAAATAATTTATTTTAAATATATTCTATTATTTTACATATGTATGTGGGATGTGTACATGAGGGGGGAAACGTCCTAATATGTAAGTTTCTTTATGTATTGTGTTGATCTGTCTTTCAAACTAGCACTGTAAAATATCAGCGTTTGGTTTACACTAATAACTTAGTTTAAGTAAGTAGTTGAAGTCTTGACAACGACTCAGAACAATTAGGTAGTTAATTTGATACAATAACCAGTTACCAGAGCATGTTTTATGCCTACCAACGCTCTATAGAGTAATTGCTAAAGCTCTCCTATTATTAAAAAACTGTGACGCCTGTTCATTTCTAACGTCCTAGTCTAGAGCTTAGACGGCCGTCCAACCGCGTCCTACCATAACGCTGCTATGTATAACGAACAACATCCAACAAATGACAATATATTATAAATCAAGCAAACTCACCGGAATCTCGCTCTCGAAGCCACGCTCTGGACCACGCGGCGGCCATTGTCGCCTACACTCCCCACTTCACAACACTAAGCACTAAGAAATAAGTCTGTCCACTATACAAGCCGAAATAAGACTGAACTGCTCAGCGGCGGACCACGCGCCAAATAACTTAACGATGACGACAAACTACCCTCCATTTCATTTTATTTAGAAGGAAATAAATAAAGTAGTTTTATTGATACGATTAATAGGTACAGCGTGATGAAAATAAAGGATGAAGTGAAATTAAAACATGCGCATAAAAAATAACAATTAAATAACACAAAAACAATTATAAAACTGGTAATTTTATTAAGGGTCTGTGCACACACCGCTTTACTCTATCAGCGTGATATGAACGATTTTAACAGCTTCTGTGGCGCAGTTAGTTAAGAGCCCGATGTGGAACAAGCAGCCGCGGGTTCGATCCCCGAATTGAGACGAATGGTTGCGTTACCCATAAATAAATATTTGTTTCCGGTCAGGTTGTTGTGAGACCTAAAAATCTCTCGTAATTTCTGGGCACGAGATAAAACTGTAGAAGTTTATTTATTTGTTTATACTCTCTATTGTACATCTTACACGCATCTAACAAATAATTCAATAACATACCTTTATCTTAGTTATATCATACCTCTTGAGTTCATTGTTTTGTCATCCGCTTTATTAATACAGAGGGAAGTGGACAATAATTTATTTTCAACTCCTATTAATTGGACTTTGTGATTGATTTCTTTGCGGGATAAAGACAAGTCAGACATTCCCGGAGACTCGCTGAGCTTCAATGGTCAATGTCATTAAAATGCGTGCCACTGTTGATCCCGGCTTACCGGAGTTGCAGTGGCGGGTGTGAGGGCGGGACTGTCTCCCATACTTTTTCTTAGTGTAAAAGGGGCTATAAGTTATAACATACATTTATTTGTAGAAAAACATTTACTGCAGCAACGTTTAGAGGAAGTCTTCTATGTGAGAAGTCGTCCACACCGTCGACCAGCAGCTCCGAGGCTGTGACTACGAGTCCGTCGATAGCAGAAACAGAAGTTACAATGGCTTTCAAAGGGATGTTCACGTATTACACAGTCAAAGTGACGAAGGTTCCTTTATGCCCCGAAATGCCGCCCGGGCTCGGTACGTTATTAAATATTAGTTGATGTATAACTATGAGTAAGTACTTCCTAGTAAAACAAGATCGCTGCAAGTAAATTAAAATATTTAAAATTGTAAAATCGTCGACTGCGTCGGTGGCGTAGTTTTACTATAGTATGACTACAAAGCTGAGGTCTCGGGTTCGAATCCCGGGTCGGGCAAAGTGATATTGGGTTTTCTATTCATTCTCAGCCCAGAGTCAGGAATTTCTGCCCGATATGGCGATAGGCTCGCCCCCTATCACATCATGGGACGGAACATACAAGGCGAAATGTGGGTGTCCTGTAGCGCCTCTGCCTACCCCTTCTGGGATAAAGGCGTGAGTTTATGTATGTATGTAAATACGTAAAATAAACTATTCAGCCCCAGGAAGTTCACTGCTGAGCATACGCCTCCCCCAATGATATCCTCAGCCACCTGTTGGAAGCCGCCTGCATCCAGCTACTTCCTGCAACCTTAACCAGGTCCGCCGTCCACCTTGTACGCTAGCGTACGACACTTCGCTTGCCTGTACTTATAAAATAATAGAAAAACAAAATTATTAATCACATCAAAATTAAAATATTTGTATGGTTTCGAAATTACAATACCTAAGGCAAAAAGATACGAAAATACACTAGTGGCATTGAATACCAAGGCATTCACACCTTAATATATTTATCTCAATGTTCACACTATAACATGGCCACAACATACTTAAAGATATAACTGTGCAAGTCTGAGCTTGCACCAGTCTACTGGACCGTGTGGGCAAATAGCGCAAATATCGTTGAAAAAAACCGCGTTTGCGCAAACGCACTTGGCGGCCCTTACACACTGCAATATCTTTTTCAACCTTCCTCCTAACAGTGTTTATTTTAGTACATGAAAGAGAAGATAGGTATAATCTACATGGAATATGAAATAAGCGACATATAGTACATCGAATATTATATTTTTTATCAGCTTTATTATAAGTACCTAATGTATACAAATATATGTTTACAAATATATTATCATGCTCCCGTGGACAGGGTGACAGAGGCTATTAATACCATTAATAAGGACCTTGTGGGCATCAGCAGATGGAGTAAGTCTCACGGGCTATTAGTAAACCCTTCTAAGACTCAAGTCATTGTTGTTGGCAGCTCCAGGTTAATATCGAAATTAGACCTGAATCAAATACCTCAGATTCTGTTTGATGGTTGCGCTATGCCATTTAGCGATACTGTTAAGAATCTGGGCATAATTATTGACAAAAACTTATCCTGGGGTCCCCAATTGCAACAAGTTAGTCGTAAATTGTTTGCTGCAGCGGGGTCCTTACGGAGATTGCGGAATTTTCTACCGATTCCCACGAAAATTGCACTTGTACAATCTCTACTTTTACCTCTCCTTGATTATGCTGATGCTAGCTATCTCGACCTCACCGAAGCCCAGATTGAGAAACTTGAGAGACTTCAAAATTTTTGCATTTGGTTCATATTTGGTCTTCGCAAATATGACCATGTTTCCGAATTCCGAGTCAAACTCAAGTGGCTATCAATACGTTTTCGCCGAAATACTCGAATTATTTCACTCCTGTATCTTGTTCCATCCCACCACCCCCCACTACCTTAAAAACCGCTTTAATTTCCTCGGTCACACTCACGCACGAACTCTTAGATCAACGGAGAACTTAACGCTAGACATTCCCAAGCACAGCACTTCATTTCTTGACAAGTCTTTTACAGTTCATGCTGCTCGCTTGTGGAACGAATTACCAATATCAATTAGGCAAGCCAAGTCACTACCAATTTTTAAGAGACTTGTTAAGACTCACTATTTGTCGCTAACTTTTTATCCTGTCATATTTTTTATCCTCCTTATTTATATCATCATTTAAGTTTACTTGATATGTACTAATATGTAAGTATATGTTTATGTATATATATGTATATTTGTGTGTATGTATGTATTTATAATGTAGGTATATATTATGTATGTATAAGTTTATTATGTATAGCTTATACATCCATGTTCCATTTTTTTTCCAGTTGTACTACCCCATAATTCTATAAAGTAATGATTTAATCCATCCAAAGGTTGCCTGGAAGAGATCGCAGTTAGCGATAAGGCCGCCAATTGTAACCATGACATTAGCTTTAAGTGATTTACTGTTACTGTGTTATTCTCTTTTATTGTGGTGTACAATAAAGTGTGTAAATAAGTAAATAAAATATATTTTATAGGCCCCGTGGTAAACGACCCTTCAATGGACGCCATACAGTCATTTGATAGGATGTACAGCCAAGTTAAAATTGGTGGGATATACAGACCACCAAATTGCACTGCTCGGCAGAGGGTCGCTATCCTGATACCTTACCGGTAAGCATCTTCTATGAAAAAACCATGTGCTGAAAGAAAAATTAGTTTTTTATCACCAGCATTTATTAATTGCCGCTAGAATATCGTAATATGAAATACCGTTTGTTCCATCTGATTATTGTTTTTTGATATGGCACCATTTGAATAATACCTAAAGATTAAAATCCTATCGTTAAGATATTATATAGAACTCCTGTGATAATAGTTTCTGATATAACTACCGGCACGGATCTTGAGCGCTGGCCGTTACTTGCGCAGATGTCGATTATTGGGTCTCTTTAGAGGTATGATGAAGTAAGCGGGCGGGGGCATTATCGCATCGGCCAGTGATTGGTTCACTACGCAACGCCATATTGTTGTTATGCCTAATTCATTCATTGCGTTTGTTCAATTCATTCATTTATTTTGTCCTTAAGTTCACAATGCGCAAAGCAATCCCCATTCTGTCGCCGAGCGCTCAAGATCCGTGCCGGCGGTTATACCCGCTATATCGATATAAATCTGATACTCGATTTCAGTGTGAGGCATGGACGTATTATTACAATAATCGTCCATGGTGTGAGGTCAGACCCATCGTTTTTATTTTACTGGCGATTCTCGAATATAATACGTACTCCATGAATCAAACGAACACAGCTAAAGATTTCAATTCCTACTTTTAATACCTTCCCATTATTGTTAAAATTTAGGTCAAGCAAAAGAGGCACGAATATAAAGCACCTTGGAACATTTCTGTACATGTTGCATCCGTTTTTGATGAAACAGCAGCTGGATTACCAAGTGTTTGTTGTTGAACAAGGTAAAGTATCTTCAATAGATAATCAGTATTGGTGAGGGACTTCGTAGTTTCTGATAGTTTATTAAAATAAAAGATATTATACCAACCAGTATAGTCGCCCCTACCTGAGCATGGGACTAGAATCCGTGCAAACCGGTTAGTGAACCAAGCGTGAACTGCCGAGGCGATGTCATTTCTTAGTACCTGTGCGATGGCACAGGTTCGAATCCTTTGACACACTTCAGACTTTTTGCAGTGATTTAAGTTATACTAAATTCCAATATCACAAGAAATTACCGCACTATGATTCGTAAAGGTTTTTTCATAAAAAAGAAATTAAAAATTTCATTTTCATTTAAAAACAAAGTTATTTTTTTATTGTTTTTTTTTTTGCGTAAGACAGTTTTTAAATAATTTATTCTTGCACCCAACTTTAGTCGATTAATCGTCAAACTTACCAAAATATATCAATTGTGTTGTTAAGGCCACCTATAAATTACATAGATACTTATTTGATTTTTTACTAACATTTAAACCAACATCACCTTAATACAAATTAGGTAATCTATCTTTAGTAGTCTATATTACTACGGAATCTTTTTTCTAGATGAATTTATGATAATCTTTATTTTCCTTTACAAGCTAATAACTCCCAAGCTTATAATCATGGAAAGTTATTAAACGCTGGGTTTACGGAGATGCACCGTCGTGGTAATCATGAAACCCGCTTTCCTTGCATAATTATTCACGAACCGTATATAATTCCAATGGACACTCGAAACATATATCGATGCGCGCGATATCCCAGACAACTGGCAGTCAATGTGCAGGGTCCTTACAAGTAAGACTCTTGTGATTACTTTTAACGAATTTTAAGAATTGGTTTATGTTGTAATTAACTGATCTATTGTACTGGTATAAGTTGAGAAAGTTGTTAATAGTTAAATATAAAAATATCAAGGCTTTAGGCAACTCATTATTGAAATCAGGCTCAAACGTTTGTTTTGAATTGCTACACATCTGTAGTTTAATTGTATTATTTATTGGAGGCGAACTGCTAATTCCCATCTGGGTCCAAAATTTTCACACAGCCATAAAATTACATTTTCATATTATTATTTTACCGATTATTAATCTAATTATAGTGTTAGACTTATTAATGTTATTGAGGTATGCAGAAAGTCCTACATTCCGAAATTTGGTGGAGCACTTGCTATATCGACGGAACAGTTTCTTAGGATTAATGGATTTTCAAATACGTACTGGGGAAACGATGGTGATTATGAAGATATTTATAACAGGTAGTTGTCTATTATCTTCTTAATATCTATTGTTAGAAGTAATAATACATATTTTGAACATAGCATTAAACTCGTTATTTTCGATAGTATTATTTCATTTTCCATTTGTAGGTTGATAAATTCAAATTATTCAATAAGCAGGAGTGAACAACATATCGGGAAATATACAACGATTCAAAATTTCGAGCTCCCTATTATAACAAGGTTAGTATAGTACGATATTATTTATCGTGACAAAGAAAGTCGGCCTGATTGATGATTCATTTATTACAGGACTTCAGTAGCGAGGACGGCTGCACCACTTCACTTGATCGACGGTCTGACAACTCTTTCATATACTGTTAATAATTATGCCATGAAATATGTTTTTACATACATTAATGTTAGTTTAGAAGAAGATGACCCACTAATGAAGTATCCTCTCAAAAACGGTAAACTGGAAAAGATCCTCAAGCACTACGAATGATGAATTTTTCGAAAATAATTTATGTCTGTATAATAGTGTATCTACAATTTAATCAGACTTTGTTGTATTATTATTAACATTATACAGGTATTGCAAACATGTATTTGATTATTCAAATGTTATAAAACATCGACTACAATAATCGATTATAATGTCGACTATAGTAATATGTTCAGCTCTACTGACAATTCCTTCCTGTCATTCTGACAGATGTTTCAGCTCAGTTCCATTTTCATTATTTTTGGCATTCATTATATCTATCACTTTTAGTCTTGATAACTATGCAATAGCCATCTCTCTCTTTGAATATTCAGCTCTAGGAATATTATTTTTACATCATACATGACTGATAGTTCATAATTCATGTTTGTACGGTGAAAATGTAAAAAAGTGTTACATTAATACAAGGAAAAACAATTTAATTTGATAACTATTAGCGTAAAATGCTTTGTGAGTAACAGATATTACAAAAATGGCGTTTTTGGAGGTATGTAACTTATATGCTCATTAAATTTGCTTTGTGGAGTAAACAAAAAATATTTTTATCACATGAACGCCCAATAACATTGAATTTTGTACTGTTCCATTATGAATACTATGTTTTTGTTAGTGAAATACTTTTATACGCATTAAATTGCTTTTAATTACAAACATGAGCTCATACCAAACAAAACTTTGTAATATTGGTTTTTGTTATTTTAGTGGAGAAAATTCTCTTTCTTCGATATTCACAATAATGTCGACAATGGAAAGATCGCCAAGGGTCTTCACGTAAGTAGCATTTTATTCACATACTAATTAAACCAAAACCCCCCATATAGAACAATGTAGATCAGCAAATAACAAGACTGACCAATAAATGTAATTAGTTATTTATTATCGCCTAAATTGTTTGAAAAATAATAGTATCTACTTACACATTTCTACGCATTGCTAGGAGCTATAAAAGTAGAATGTCAATAGTTTGTGATAGAATTTAGTACTTGCTGAGAAAAACACTTACAAAGTCCTAAATCAAGTTAAAGCAGCCCATGTACACTGGGTCTTAGAATTAGCTAGTACAAATGATTTAATAGTATTTTACATTTTAGGGCAGATGTAGTTCATATCACCATAGTCAAAGTTTAGGGGATTCATTAGCACAAATTAATTGTTCACAAGTTTTGGAATAATCAATTTATTGTGCAGATTACAGCAAATGTTGATGCTGTACTTGAATACCTATTTATTATTAATATGCTATGTTTTAAGTTAAAAAGAAGTCATTTTTTTAATATTTTCTTAAACCACATATTTTGAAGAGATTATAATTACAACCTGCACTCTCTGTTACAATTATAAATATATAAACATTAATTATTAGGTATTCTATTTTTGTTTTCAGTTTGTTTTTCATACAACCTGAACACACCTGTATTTTTATGATTACATGATTAATATAAAAACTTTTTCATAAGAACTACATTAACTCTTGTTAAATCGTGACAGTCACTGAGCAGATGACTAATACCTCAGTCTGCCCCGTGACCACAAAAGCAGAAAAGCAATCAAAATGTCGGGAAGTAAAAAAATTTAAAAATTTAACCAAATAGCGATAAAATACATAAAAATAGTTTTATTTCAATGTGTAACATTCACGTAAATCTAAGAAATCATTATTAACTCTGTCCTCAAATCACTTACCTTTCTTTTGTCAAACAGGATACAAACGTAACAGTAGCAACAAGTGGCAATGGCCATGTAGTGTTATGTGATGACACTGGACTGGCCCACCTGATCTCTCGGTCGTGGGAGATCACACCGTTCAAGGCTTACGAGATCACCATTACACTTGCACAGCAATTACCGCATGATCCGTACCTAGTTACTATCGGGGTAAGTAATACTAGCTTTTAAATGTTTTTTTAAAACTAGTCAACAATTATCAAGCTTAATTAATGGTAAGGGATAATCCCTGCACATAAATAAATAAAATCCATGGGAATCGTTGATATATTACTTTAAAGAAAAAACAAAGTTTAATTTTCTAATTAAACAGAAAATTTCAATGAAGTATTCTCCCATATTCAATAAAAATTCACGGATTAAATTGACGCCACAATAATATAATTGCATACATACATAAACTCGCGCATTTTTCCCAGAAAGCGTTTCACCTTGTCTCATAATGTGATAGGGGGCGAGCCTATCGCTATATCGGGGACAAATAATATAATTATTGTTCTGTATTATGTAACAAATATAGGCATTTTTTGAATATCGATTACTCTAAAATCTACATGGGAGGTCTAGATTAAATTATTAACGACTGATGCTCATAGAGTCAGAGAACATGCAGCAATCTTTGTTTTTTATTATTCCAATCTTATTAATTTAAGTCTCCAACTTGATCTTTTAGGACGACGAGCCAGGCATAAACCCTCTGATCAAGGTTTGGGACTGGTCTCGCACGGACCGACACAAAAACCCGATATGCGTGCGAGTGAGCCGCGCCGTGCCATCGAACTTGCGACCCACGCCCGCCACCGCCCTCGCCGTGCACGAGAATAAGGTACTAACTAATAAAATATCGACTTTTATTTATTCGGGTAGTAGATACAATATATATATATTAAATTTCCATAATCTACAGTATCCACAGATTACAATAATAAAAATACCTGACGAGAAATAATCATAACTGCACTCATACCCACACACCTAAATTATGATTAATTTAATAAGGTAAAGTACTTACCTTTGAAGTGTCATCCTGAAATAGAAAGCCGGGATTGGATAGTCCCCTTGGAAAACCATGCAATAAATAATATCTGTTTGAAGATTGGCAACTTCTTTAGCCTTTAACTCTATGGTATGTTTCTTCAATTCATAGTAAATATTACAATGATGTTTTGTTCCAGAGCCTGCTTGCAGTGGGTTTTCAAGACGGCTCGGTGTCGCTATTCCGGGGTGATATAGCGAGACAACGCAGCAGCAAGATGAAGACGCTCACTGAATCTGGAACCAGTCCCATCACTGGATTGGCTTTCAAGTAAGTTTAAATTTAGTATAGATATCTTAACATATTAAGATTAATAAAACATGCAATTATAATTCAATTAAACAGCAATTTTACTTTTAGGAATTATATACGAAATGTCAATTATTGTTTCCAATTCGTAGTATAATCATTTCTGAATAATTTCATTGCGTTGTGAAGAAGTTATTGTCCAATTCGTAGTATAATCATTTCTGAATAATTTCATTGCGTTGTGAAGAAGTTATTGTCCCTAAACGACTCCTGCCGCTTTATTTTTTGGTGTGAATTGTATATGTAATGTTGAACATGGATGTGAAATTGTGCCAATGTTGATATCATGGTACCATCATCAACATTTGATGGGGGTTGGTAGGGAGGAACGCAGTTATTTAATACGATACTTCTTTTTGTTATGTGCAGTATTGGTTCCTTTTTATCCTGCAAGGGTTTTATCAGTGGATTCTGAGTAGGGATAGTGTGGCTAAGTTCACACTGAATGTGCATCAGTGGGTTGTAT
Organism: Deilephila elpenor; assembly: GCA_949752805.1. NCBI lineage: Eukaryota > Metazoa > Arthropoda > Insecta > Lepidoptera > Sphingidae > Deilephila > Deilephila elpenor. The sequence goes on from OX457110.1 coordinate 3,337,191, forward strand.
TGAGGACAGTGTGGCTAACTTCATGCCATATACGGGGATTGCGTGAATAACTTCAAGCTGTATATGTATGCATGGGCGGGTTATTATTGAGTAGAGTGTGGCTAAGTTCATGCTGTATACGTATACATGAGCGGGTTCTCATTGGGCAGAGTGTGAGTAAGTTCTGTGTGTACAGAGGCACGGACAAGTTGTTCGTGGTGTCGCGCGCGAGCATCACGCTGGTGTGGCTGGCGTCGGGGCGGCGCGAGGTGCTGGAGGAGATGGGCGCGGCGGCCGGCTGCAGCGCGCTGGCCGACAAGCCGGGACTCACCGTGGCCACTAGTGATGTGAGTATACATTCCGATGCTAGGCTACTCTTATAGGACCAAAGCTAAAAGGCGTAAGGCCATTACGTAACAGACGATTAACCGCATTTAGCACTTTTAGATTTTAATAAAATTTGCTTGTGATCAACTCACTCAATCGCCACTTTTCAACCACTTTTCAATATTAAAATCGAAAAGGTTTCGAATTTCAATAATAATGCTTCATAAGTATTTTGATAATTATTTAAAGAATCCCAAGTCATAACCTTTCTTAATTCCAGGCAATATACTGCTACACAACAGAAGGCCGAGGTCCGTGCTACGCTCTGGAAGGTGAGAAGGTCCGTCTCAACTGGTTCCGCAGCTACCTGGTGGTCACCACCAACGAGACCTCCCACAAGGTGGCAGCGTCCACCAGCTCGGCACCAGCTCAGAAGTCCCACCACGTCACCATTCTGGACATACAGAACAAATTCATAGTCTTCTCCAAGACGTTTGATGAGATTGACGCTGTACTGACCGAATGGGGGTCTTTCTACATACTCACGAAGAATAAAGAGATGATATATTTGGATGAAAAGGATTTGCAGTCGAAGCTGTTTTTGCTGTTCAAGAAGAATCTGTATGATGTTGCTATTAGGATAGCTAGCAGTCAGCATTATGATGCGGAGGGGCTCACTGAGATATATAAGCAGTATGGTGACCATTTGTATGGTAAGGTAAGTTGTAGAATTAAATTGATGAGAATGATTGAGATGGAATAAGACTGTAATGGCCATTTAGTGGGATTATAGTCTGTATCTGCTTTTATAATGTTATCAACTGAAAGAAAATTTTAATAAACTACACTCAAAATTAAAAGAAACCCAAACATCAAACCACCGTATAGATAATAATATCATTGATTGTTTGGCAGATTGATTAACTTAATATCAATATTGAAACCGTTTTTATTTACAAACAATTTTTGTAATAAAAAATAATTCTAATTTATCATACATACAGGGTGATCTAAAAGGCGCAATAGACCAATACGTCAAAACAATTGGTTGGCTGGAGACCTCCTATGTAATTCGCAAGTACCTTGAGTCTAGACACTTGGAGCCCCTCGTTCAGTATCTAGAGGAGCTCCACAAGAAGCGCTTCGCCACCGAAGACCATACCACCTTGCTCCTAACTTGTTATGTGAAGATCGACCAGCATGACCAACAGGGGAAACTGAAGGAGTTTATCAATAGTAAAGACAAGGCTATTGATTTTGATGTCGATGTTGCTATTAAAGTAAGTGTTTATTGTATTTGTAATTGGTTTACTGGAATATTCTATTTTTGAACTGGCATGACAGTGACTAATGTGGTGATGATGCATTGTCATCCACATGGTATCCACTGGGCACTGATATGATATGCCGTGATCAACTCTCGCCGTTCGATTAATCAAGGTCGTCCTGATTGTATCCGGATATACACGAATGAACCCAAACGTGACAAACTTAAATACTTACGTGGCTCACCATCACGGATTCTTTACTGCTCTGAATTCTGGTCATCATTCGGGAGATTGTGATAACATATTCACAAATTATTTGGCAACTAAATATTTGGCAAGTAACTCCCAACAAGTTTGTGGAAATCCTTGGCCTCCCCTGTGTTCAGCAGTGGGCTTCCAGCGTCTGAAAAAAGAGAAACATAAAAATTGCTTGATCACTAGCAACAAAGTATACAAAAAAAAAACAAACGAATATAAAAATTTTAATAAACGATCGAACGTGTAAGCAAATATCAATTACTCACAGGTAGTCCGTCAAGTCAGCGTAGACGACGCGTTATCCCTCGCAGCGATCCACAAGCGACACGACTGGTACCTGAAGATGATGGTGGAAGACAAGAAGGACTTCAAGCGAGCCCTGGACTACATCGTGGAGCTGGACTTCGACGACGCAGACTTGTACATGAAGAAGTACGGCCACAGGCTCATACAGCACGAGCCCAAGGACAGCACCAAGTTTCTTAAGTGTAAGTAGATTATTGTTAGTGTATATTACGCCGTGCGAACAGCTGTCCCCCGCGCGAGGCTCAAAGGCCAGAGACCACGAGGAATCGGCAGCTTAAAGCGCTTTCCTCTCGCTGAAAGAAAGGAATGTCCATGTAAAAAGAGACTAAAATAAGCTATTATACTTTTGTTGTTGACGGCAACTGCCTCAATAATTTACGTATAAAAATACAAATAATACTTATACGTGCAGCTTAAGCATTGGATTCCATGAATTCAAATATTATAATTATGACGTCACAAATACACCCCCAAAAAGTGGCGTTTTAAACACTTATCGCCTTAAAAGTGTGGTCCGTTTTTTTTTGAGACTAAAATCTTTTTTTCCCCTACAGTACTCTGCACGGACTACAAACCCCGAAGCAAGCCTTTAGTCGACGAGAGCACTCTCTCGGGCGCGTACGCTGAGTCGGAACGGGCGCAGGCAGACGACTACATACACATGTTCCTCAGCAACTCGGACAGACTCATCGAGTTCCTAGAACATGTCATAGCGAACAACGAAAACTGCTCTAAACTGGTGTATGACGCGCTGATTGAACATTATATACATGTTTGGTAAGATTTGTAAAAATATAGTAATTTTGTAAAGTTTGTTTGTACGCGGTAATCTCTGGAATCTAGCAGTCTGATTAGAAAAAATATATTTTTATTTCATAGCCTGATTCTTGGGAAGGTTATTTGCATATTAACATAATGGTTTGACCCTTAAGAGCCAAGCAGTAGAAAGTGGTAAATTTGGAAATATAGGGATTCTCGATATTTAACTTTGTATAATATTTTATTTCTAAGTTCCTGGAATTTATAGTTACTTGCTGTAAGCAATTTTATGAAATTTATTATGAGTTTTATGCTTAAAATCTCAGTTGGGATAATAAACAGTAGAATGTTCTTTAATCTTATGTATTTTAGGGGCAAAGCACCAGAAAACGAAAAGAAGAAATACGAAGAAAAAGTATTGGAAATATTAAAAAACCCCGAATCTAATTACGACAAGGATCAAACTCTCATAATATGTCAAATGTTGGGCTTCAAAGCGGGCATGCTGTTTTTGTACGAGGAGAATAAATTGTAAGTCGCATAACGATTTTATAGAAGTTTCCCTTCAACACTGTCACACACACACAAACCAAAATAAACAGAGTTCTGGTCCTACATTAAGTTTGATACCACATTAGGCGTGCGCGTTCCTGCAGCCTAAAATCAATAGTCTTTTGCCGTGGGTATCAGAGTGATTTTTTTGTTTCATAAACACCCTTACCTAGTGCTTTCTTAGTTTTACGCGAATATTACAACATTAAATAAATCTATTTTTACGGATTTTATCGCGCAGTCCGTCCGGTGACCACGAAAGCTGTAAAATAATCGAAACGTCGGGAAGTTCAAATTGTAAAAAATAAACCAAATCCGCGATAAAATCTGTAACAAATAGTTTTATTTCACCCTTGCCTAGTGTTTGTTTGCGTGGCGCAGATGGCGAGCGCAGGTGGCGCTGCACGTGCGCGGCGGCGACGCGGAGGCGGCGCTGGCGGTGTGTCGGCGGCGCGGCGCGCTGTGCCCGCGCCTGTGGCTCGACGTGCTGTGGTGGCCGCCGCCGCCCGCCTGCCTGCCCGAGCTGCTCGCTGTCATAGGTACGCACGCACGCACGCACGCACGCACACACTAGTATACGTACGTATATCCGGCTCGGAAGGACCACGAAATGTCTCAAAAACATATCTAAATGTATCATTATGTCATCTATCCTTCAATTCTAGACCATCACTCAACAGCCAGATGTGATATTAATTTCATACGTTGTCCTTTGTTAACAGCAAACGAGAAGTTGCTGTCACCTATTCTAGTCATCGATTGTCTTGCCAGTACGTCCACGTACACTCTGGGAGACGTTCGGAAGTGAGTATACGATTATTTAACTAATGTCATTAAATATAATTTTATGAATTATGCGTAATAACATAATTATTAAAGCCCGATATCAAAATTGCAGAGTTGGCTGGCATGATGGCTCGCTAAGTGCTCTTATTGAGCGGTGAGCGCAAGACAACCTTGGTCGACAAACAAGAAATCATTCGATATGGAATTCCACAAACATCCATTTTGTTTATGCATAACTTTAGGGTGCGAGCAAGCACGCAAAGCAAGTCAACAGTCTCTCACCGTGCTCGTGCGCGCGTGCGGTCACGTGGCCGCGCAACGCACGCACCGCGAGGCATCTTCGCGATGTGCATACTCGGATTTAATATTACATATGTCGCATTATATGTTAATAGATTTACACCTGTAGATAAAACTCTACTCAAATTCTATCTATATCAGCCCATATACGTCCCACTGCAGGGCACGGGCCTACTCTACAATCGAGAGAATAGATTGAGAGTGGTTAGGCCATATAGTCCACCACGCTGGCCTAGTGCGGGTTGGCGGACTTACATACCGTAGAAATTCTACTTAAATTATATTCACCAATTTTTTGTTGGTTGTTTAGATACCTCATGGACGTGTTGAAGTCAGAGAACGAGGTGATAACCCGCGAGCAGGAGCTGTCGCAGAAGTACCGCAGCGAGAGCGCGCGCATGAAGGCGCACATCCACAGCATCCAGCACGAGCCCATCACGTTCCAGAGCTCGCGCTGCGCCGCCTGCAGCAAGCAGCTCGTGCTGCCCACCGTGCACTTCCTCTGCCAACACTCCTTCGACCAGTAGTCAGTACCCTGCACTACACTATGCACGGCTGTATGATGATGTACTGCGGGGCATGGGCCTCCTCTACAATCGAGAGTTCGATTGAGAAGGGTTAGGCCATGTAGTCCACCACGCTGGCCTAGTGCGCCTTAGCGGATTTTTACACACTATTAAAATTCTTCTAAATTGTTATGTTGTGCAGGTTTCCTCACGATGTTTTCCTTCACCGTTATAGTACGTGGTGATTGACTATCAGTACATACAGGACTTAAAATTTGAAGTGTGTGATTTGAACTCGCGACCTTGTATGGTCCGTTACCAACCCCCCCACCCCCCCACCCATGCAATTTGATGATGCTGATGGTGCTTAGAGTATAATATAGACGGAGCATTCTCATACATTTGCGTCTGCCAAAATGTAGATATTTTTTTATATTACTTAAGAATGAACTAATTATTTAACAATAAATTGCTAAATTGTCAGCCAATAGGAGGGCAGAAAAAGGTGGCCTGGTAACGCCATTTTTAATTCCTTTTTTTAAGTACCAGTACTCCTTTTATAGTACGAGTTTAAATACTAACGGCCTTATTCATAGTCACTTCTAAAACTTATGTTAGTTATCGAGTGATTTGTCTTCACTCAAACTGAACTTAAAAGTCGTTCGAAAGGGACAAAGCATTCGATAATTAAAATAGGTTTTGAGAGTGTGTACTGTGTGCAGTTGTTTCGAGAGCCTGTCGGAGTCGGAGGTGTCGTGCCTGGCGTGCGCGCCCGCGCCGCGCCGCGCGCCGCCCCGCGCCGCCGAGGCGCTGCACGCGCGCCTGCACGCCGACGCCGACCCGTGAGCACTACACTAACTAACACTATCGAGTCCGATTGTCGATCCTCGGGACTTTTTAATCGGTTATCGTCTCCGTTCTATCGTCCTATCGACTGCCTCGGTGTGACTGCAGAGCTGAGGTCTCGGGTTCGAACCCCGAGTCGGGCTAAGTGATATGGGTTTTTCTATTCATTATCAGCCCGGAGTCGGAAATTGTGCCTGATATGGCGATAGGCTCGGCCCCTATCACATCGTGGGACGGAGCATACAAGGCGAAATGTGGATGTCCTAGTGGCGCCTCTGCCTACCCCTTCTGGAGTAAAGGCCTGAGTTTATGTATGTTTGTTTCATCTCCGTTCAAACTAGTCAGATGTAAAATCCGATCAATGTGGGTGATATTGTATTCGTTAGCTATCAAAATTGAACATTTTGGCCGACATTTTGAACTTTTTGTTGTTGGTCCGATTAGCCTCAAATTCGATATCTGCAGGTCCCTTCGCCCTGATAATTTAAATTTATAGACAGATGTCAACATTTTGGCACAAGTCTTTATTTATCTCATTCTCTCGTAGCCTACTTTTCTGAAGTTTTACTTCTGCCGAGTGTGAATTGCACACAACACACACGCTTTTTTATAAAACGTTGCAGTTGCAAATAACCCGATAAGACTTGATAGAACCGACAAAAAAATGGTTTAGGCATAAACAATATATTTATATAATATTATTCCGCTGTAAATACAAGAAAAGTTACATAAAGACACATCCACTTTTAAATACATTAAACCAAATCACGATAAAATCCAAAAAATATAGTTTTATTTCAATGTGTAACATTCGCGTAAATCTAAGAAACCATCATCCACTTTTAATTTTAGTTGACCATAATGCGAATCATAATATACTTATTTGAAAATCTTTGATTTTTGAAGGGCATTAAGGAACTAAATACAGGCCTACATGAATGTCTAGTTACGAAAGATAATTTTCTCGCTACATATTAATACTCCATTTAAATTGCATTTATTGTCAGGCCCTGGGTAATTATCTTTAATTTAAACTGAAAAGTTAAAAGAAAACACAAATAACCTACAAATACAAATTCAAGTAGCCCGAATGATAAACTAAATGAATAATTAAATGTGAAAGTGTCATCGGAGCGTATTTAATTGAATCGGTCGGCAAACAATGGCATATGCGCGGAACAATCGGCGTGTTGTCACAAGTGAAGCCACTGTATGTAAACATCACGTCGTTTTCTATCAAACTAGTTGGCACCCGCAGCTTCCTACACTTAGATGTTACGCACATTTATTTATGAATAGCTGTGGCACCCTGATTTCTCTGCGTGGTTTACTATGTTTAAAATATTTTGTTTCCATTTTTTTTTAAAGATCAAATCTACATTTGGACAATATTGATAAATGTCGTATTTCTCGTCTAAGTGTATAAAAATGGTACTTTGAATTTTCAATCAAGTCATGGTACACCGTGATATATTTTAAAACGTACCAAATGTATGTTTAATCAATAATAAGCAATCAAAAGTGTTTTAATACTATAAAATATTGTCATTACAATACATATTCTCATATATATTCGATTTCCTACCCAGTTCCGATACATATAAAGCTTTGGTAAGCCTTTTGACCTCCGACGCAAAAATAGGGGTGTTTATTTCATTATTAAAAATAATTTGTAATCCTAATTTAAAAGTACAAGATTATATGTTGGTTCATATAGTATATGTTTAACCTTTTAGTGCACAATGACAATGTTTTAAAATTCAAACGATACGTTTTCGTTGGATATTATTGTATGGTAAATAAGTGAAACTGCGCTTATCGATACAAGCGTTAAATTTGACGATAGAGTATCGATAACAGACGTGATCGGGTTTTATTTATTCGAAATGTTAGTGTGTTTTTAAAATATCAATGTATAATTTATGACCTCGATTTCTTTTCGCGTCTTTGTATTTTTTATGAGATAAACAATAAACAAAACAGCTTTTAATTCCCCAAATAATGTTAGGACATCAGTTACTAATCAAACCAAGGGTACATAAACCAACATTTATTTTTATAAGGAAATAGTATATTGGAAGAAAATTTAAAATAGGCAACATTTTCGCGTCCAACGATAAAAGAGACTGAATAATCACCACTATTTCTACCTATTTATCAGTGCTAATTGGTAGCCCAGCTCTGATTGAAGCAATTTATAGTCGCAGTTAAACTTTGATATTCTTAAATCAATATATCGGTAATACGAAATCAATCATCATCAACAAATCTTCAATCGATGTTAGAATCGATAAAATTGATCGCGTTGTGTGAACAGCCCTAGCGTTATCCGTGCCACCTTTCAGGTGTAGTGCGTCGTTGACAGTGGCGTGTCGTGAAATGTACTTGTCTGTGATCAAGTCCTTTATGATACAACCCTTTTCGTGGTGTTTCCCTAACGTTGACGATAAATACGAAAGGTAAATTAATGACAACACAATATAAATATTTTGTAATATAAGACATCGTGGATGGCTGGTCAGGCTTTGGTAAATTTAAAGTATTTTATTAGACTGATGTTCACAATGATGATGAAAATAGAGGAATATAATATTGAACAAAGTAGAGCTCCATGATATAAATATTATAATAATTATCGGATATTTCATAATTTAAATATTTTGTTCTAAATCTTCATATATTATTTTCTACGACATCGAGGTAACCCAAAAAATTATATCTTCTAATTTAATAGCTAATTGATAGACTTAAAACTTTACACTAGCTACCTGGAGACACAATTATGAACTTTGAAGAAAGAAAAATAAAATGAAAAGTAATGTTTCCGCATTTCATTTAAAGTATTAAAACAGTTTCTGTGTATATAATCGTTCCAACGCAGTAAATTGAATATTAAACATCAGCGATAATATTTAATGGTTTTTTTCGTTCAGTTGATATGATATCGACGTTGATTTACAACGTCAGATATGAATGTTATTATTTAAATCCGAATGGATAATTAGTAAACCTGAATACGGCTTGAGTCATTATGTACCAAAATATGGCAATAGTTTGTTAGATTTTATCTTCTTTCGTGTGTATAATATTTACATTTGCAAACTACCTGACTTTGAATAAATATTTATAAAGTATAAAAAATTACATTTGTGAAAATACATTTGACATTCCGCACACAAAGCAGGCTTCCTTAGCCTCTGAACCAAAAAGTAGTCATACTCTCCAAAATAACGAGAGATAACTGTTTGTTGACACTCGATATTGCATTTCCGAACAGATACACGGCAATGGTTTTACAGGGTCAACTGTACAACCCCATCCTTTCAGGAGAATATTTTCTTTAGGCACAGGATATTATTAAATATACTTAGTATTTCGATTGGACTTCAGCAAAATCTACTTCAATTACAGATACGCAGTAGTCTCAGAATATTACGGTCGAGGTCTGTTCAACAAGTTGACAGTGGTCACAGAGGGCAGTCCACAGGAGTCTCCGTCGGGGTCTGCGCCGGCGCCCGCGCCTGTAACTGTGGCGGGTCCTGCGCCCCCGCCGCCGCCCTCGTACGGGCCCGGGGCGGAGGCCAAACTCAGGCTTCAGGAGGGACAGAGTAAACAAAGTGAGGATTTTGGACTAACTAAATATTCCTAAATCTGCCTAAATTAGTCACCTTATTGGTTTAGTAGTCTGTAGTAGTTGGTAATTGCTTTTAATATGCTATTGCTGTCCCTGGGATAGATACCCGGATAGATCAATTCACGTTGTGTGAATTGTTCGGCTGATTTTTTTATAAGATTCGCCCAATACTAGAATTTGTATACTATAACTACCTTTCAGTTATAAATATTACAGTTGATAAATTCACAAGGCATTACATATCTACAATTTTTTTCAGTATTCGTTCCAAACGCACCAAAGCAAGTAGCACCAAAAGGCACCAGCGTAGTACCGATATCAGAAGGTCGTATGCGTCTCATGGAACAGTCGAAATACAGCAGCAGTCTTGAAGCCAACCTTAACAAGTTAGAACCGCCCGTGCACACCAAGAAATCACCTTTCGCTTCTCCCAAACCTATCAAGAAAATCATCGTAGACCAGCCTAAAAGTACCGGAGTTTCCCCAAAAGCAGGGAAGAATCCATTTGAAGAGGAGAATTACGATGAAACTAAAAACCCATTCTCAGATGAACCGGAGAATGAACCGACAAATCCGTTCTCAGAAGACGATGATTACGATAAGAATTATAACCCGTTTGCGTGAGGCATGTTAAGTAATTTAGGTGAATTAACCGAATTCCGTTAAGGCGCTATATCGTTTCTGTATTTACTGCTCAATATAAGTATTGAAAAATTTAGCACTCGATATGATTTGTGTAAATTGTGATGAATTCATGCGAAAAATTAACACGACTAACCTAGCCTTAAAATTTGCGAATGCGAAAACTTATATATAACCTGTCGGAAATATCTGTGAACCTGGCTGGAATGCGGTTCATATTTCATTTATTATGTGTTCCCCTATCTACTATGTTATTTTACATTAAAAACGTTTTGAGATGGATGTGAATTCTATTTTTTATCTATTTTAATTTAATTTGTTTAACCTATATTCTGAATTTGCTGAACTTATGTTCCAATGACGTTAATTATTCAGGTCCACAAATATATCCGACGGGTAATATTAAGTTTTTTTTAAGGACATATTAAGTTTTTTTATTGTTTCTCAAATTAACTTTATTTAGCATAGGAAATTCTGAATGTCACAGAAATTATTATCGAAGTCTGAAATATCAATAAATTATTGAATCAAATCGATTATAATCGAATAGGTAAAAATGAGCTGCACCATGTATTCGTCGGCTTGTGCAATTAGTAGCAATTCTCTTTTAGTTCTCTTGTAAGTAATTATTGTTTAATATAATTTTCAATTATTTCATAAGTAAATGTTTATATGAATTTTCTATAGAAAAATTGTAAAACGACAAAGGCAATAAAGATCTTTTTATTTACGTTCTGTCAGTAATTTATAAATATTGTTTCATGAAATATCTAATATATTGTTGTTGAGTGATGTCGCAACGTTACTGTAGTGCTAACAATATTCTTGTACCGGTAGCTTATAATGTATATTAAGATTTTCATAACTTGTTGCTTTTAATTTAACACGTTGAACGCCGTGCTGTTATTACAATTCAATGTCCTTATGTGACCAATCTGTCATTTTCCTCTATTTGTTCATATAATCTTCATTTCTAATAATTTGTTTCCCTTTTAGTACCTCAAGTGGGAAAATATAGCCTAGGAAATATTAGTGACTGAACGAATGCTTCTACATACTTCAGATATCATTCCAATTGAAAATCATGTGCTGGTGCAATTTCGGCTGTAAGACAGCTGCATTTGTTCCAAATATTGGCCTAATATAAAAATATACATATAACTTGGTAGGTATGTTATCATACTAATATCGAAAATTAACTCTAAACGGCAACCTTTACAAGCCATTTACATTATGACTGATCAGGTTTGGTCATAAACACAGTATTTTTTATGGATATGCGTACAGTCACCTGTTATGAAGGCTGCTGGAAACCGTTCCTTTAATTCGATTCTTGCCAACTTCCATTTCGAATATTTTCATTTACCATTGCTGACGCATCGGTGTTCCTGTTTACAGTGTAATGACGTAAAATATTCGAAATCATTTAGCTTATAGATTTACAAACATATCTGACCCGGTGGCCAAAAGAGGAAACTAATGACGCCTGACATTACGCCAATATTTTACCCATGTACTTTCTTTCAAATTGCCAGGTGTTTAACGTCAAGTCCAACACCAAAATCGATAACAGCGACTCTCACCGGGTCAGATATGTTTGTCTTAGAGCCTATTGCACAAACTAACTACCCATACCTTTGACTTTGAAAACCTCAATCCCATACAATAGCAATGTCAATTACGTCACAAAGGTATGGCGATGACATTGTCAAAATCAAAGTTATGGGCAAAGTTAGTTTGTGCAACTGAGCCTTACAATAGATATGTGTTGTGTTGAAACAGTACGGCTTTTGACGTGTTGATATTGTCTAATGTCCAACAGTATAAATAATAATGCATATAGAAAACATGTGTACATTCCATCTCGTGTATTGTATTCATTGTGGAACTATGTTAAGCGTATAAACGTATAGAAGCTATTCATTTTGCACTGTCCATAAATACGTGATAATAAATTGGATATTTTAATATTTGTGATTCCTTGTATTTTTTTAATAACATACATAAACTCACGACTTTTTGCCAGAAGGTAGGTAGATGCTACCAGGGCACCCACGTTTCCCCTTGCATGTTCCGTCCCACGATATGATGGGGACGAGACTATCGTCATATCGGGCACTAATTTCTGACTCCGGGCTGATGAAAAAAAACCCAATACCACATTGCCCCGGATTAGAACCCGACACCTCAGCGTCGTAACCGTACCGTAGTACAACTGCGCCACCGAGGCCGGCAGATTTTTACTAATCTACAAAAACACCCAACAATCATACAGTTGTTTGTTTGAGGCAAGCGCCGAAACCGGAACGGAAAATACCGGTATTTATTGGTTATATTATAACGGTAATCTTATTTAAGGGTAACCCTTTATGATTTGTGTTGGTTACCTTCATAACAGTTACCTAAATCAGAAAGGTAACCGAAATTCGACGATACCGCTACCGTAATGTATAGCGGTTTTCGGTCCCTGGTTTGATTTATTTTTTCCAGGCCTTCAAGTTTATGGCTATAAAGGCCGCTTTCAACAGATTATTTTTGAAAGCGACCTCACTCGTTTTACGTGTATGCTTGCGCTTTAAATACCTTTGATAACTAAAAATTATTAGTTTTCTTAGTTCTACAGTAGATAATTAACAAATCGCAACACAAGAATTTGACCTCTAATCTAGCCAGTTAATTCACATAAAAATAAATTAGTGGAAGAATATTCCGTACTTCGTTCTGCAGTCAGATCGGCACAGTATAGGCATTGGCTTATCTATTGGTTAGTTCTAACCCCGCACTAAGTGCCCAACTCTTGTGACATGTATTCCAACTACGAAACACTTCTCGATATCAGAATACGTAAACGTGAAACAAATATTTTTACTTTTTTTTTCATAACAGAACCACGCGTGTTACCTTGCGAGGACACAGCTTGATGGTCCAAACCAAAAGGTTTACCAAGCCAATTCTTTTTTATGCCGCATCGTCAAGCTGTAAAATGGTTTGCCTTCACACGTGTTCCCGCCTTCATATAATCCTAGGTCCTTCCGCCGTAGCGTAAAGATGATGATAGCAAGACGGCATTGCGGTTAGCATTAGGTGCAGTGCACTTAGCCATGCCAGAATAAAAAGAAATGGATTGCACAAACATTCGTCTCGGTACGGGAATGGATCTGTTGGCCCGGCCTTGCTTAAATTATAACCGATGTAAAAACCTGTACCACGACGTCATAAAATTGCTATGGTAATGTTACAGTCTGTACTGTATCTACGCAGAAACGCTCAACGCTGTGGACGGGACTTCTCTACAACCGAGAATTCGATTGAGAGGGGATAGGTCATAGTCCACCATACTGGCCTAGTGCGGATTGGCGGACTTCAAATTCACATGTTATATAAAATATTTTTATGATCTTTATAGAATGGTGGTTTCCTTACAATGTTTTCCTACACCAATATAGTGCGTAGTGATTAACAATATACACATACATAGTGAAAAGTGAGAACACGGAACCACCGTTGCGGCAGCCGCATCCGGTCATTTACCAACAGGTTACGCTTAATATTACGAACACAACCATAAGCAATGCTACAATTATTATTTAACAGGCTGGAATCCCCATAAATTCCATTTTCCCTGAATTTTTCGTTTTGACTGCCTCGGTGGCGTAGTTGTATTACGGTACGGTTACAAAGCTGAGGTCTCGGGTTCGAATCCCGGGTCGGGCAAAGTGATATTGGATTTTTCTATTCATTATCAGCCCGGAATTTGTGCCCCATATGGCGATAGGCTCGCCCCCTATCACATCATGGGACGGAGCATGCAAGGCGAAATGTGGGTGTCCTAGTGGCGCCTCTGCCTACCCCTTCGGGGATAAAGGCGTGAGTTTATGTATGTGTGTATGTTTCCTTTGGGGTTAATAACAAGATGTTCGTATAAAGTGATTCTTAACTAATTCCTATTTTCGACCGAAACTATGTCTTCTGAAAGGTTATTCTCCTTCTTTCGATACTGCCTAGTTCGGTGTCATTTGTATGGGTAGTGTTATGTTCAATGAAACGACTCGAGTGTCGGACAACAACTGGTTTATTTTATTCTACCCACTTTACAAGAGTATTATATCTACATTGAGTAAATCAGGTAATTTCCGTACTCCAATTTATTACCTACCCGTTGCACGAGTTGTTGCCTATACAAACACCAACTACATGAAAATTATTGTAAAAAAAATAGACTTACATGATAGGTCTATTCATACGCCTCCTTCAGTAGTGGATAAACGTTTTATATGTGCCGATATTAACTTTGTAATATTTGTATATCTTCATTAAGATGGGTAGTGAATACTTATCGTGTCAAAATTAATTACTGTTTAAGACGAAATATAAGTTATTGTCCCTGAAAACATCCTTCACATCATGTGCCCCTGTTTTGCCTAGCAGGAGTTGAAGTAGTGTGTAATGGGTGTATGGACGGGTTAATCTAGGGACAGTTATTGCCATTTGTTACCTTCGTATCATTATAAATTAAATAGAGAACGTATAATAATAAATTCAAATCGAAGCCCGCATACAGAAGTATTCAACTAACGATAATAATATAAATAATCTCCTTTTTTTGAGTCGATTAAAAAACTCATCTAATGAACTCACCGGAGCCCCGCTCCTGAAGCTGAAGTACAATTCTGGAGTAATTTAGCACCAAAAACCACATGCACTGAAATATCCACGATACAGATAGACAAATAAAACACAATACAAATACACGATTTAAATTGCTACAGGAATTTTGTTGAGCGCACGTTATGCGTTCCGAAGCGTACGCGAGACTGTCAATGTAGCAGAAATGCAAACTACCCTCGACTGTAATTTATTTTAGGAGCGATAAACTTTAATTTCAATATCCTACAGATTCATATTGGTGTTGCGTGATAAATAAGCTAGTACTCTGGTCATAATGAGACTTCACATCTTATGTCTCAGGATGGCGAGCGCAGTGAAACTCCAAACATTGCTTTGTAATTAATAGTGTTGTTTGGTTTTGCTGCAATCCATAAGTGTTCGTATCGCTAACCAACAGGCGAATGGCATGCTAGTCTCGCCATTCATTAAGATAAAAAGTAAATTAGGTAGTGATCCTAAATATCATCTAGTTTTTGACTTGTGTTAGATTATTCTAAGACGCCCGAATAGCGATTATCGACATAATAAAATACACCTCTCTGGCTGGTGGATACTCTATTTAAATAGCAAATCACTTACCATCAGATAGTAGTCACTTTTTCGAGCCAGTTTAGTTGTTTTAACTGAACTTTCTTGACAATGAACAAGCAGTTAATTCTAGACTAATAACTCTAGATCCCGTGAGAATATTAGTGTGCTAACGCGCTTTCAGGAATAGGTACGCCTTATTTTTATGACTAAGTATAAGTATGTATGTATGTATATATGCACGTATGTATATATAAGTATGTATAAATGTGTTTGTATTTTTATGCAAGCTAATTATGTCAACAATGTATTACGAAGTACTATTTTGGTACCAAATATTGGGATCAGGTTTGTCAAAAGAAAACAACAATGTGGAAATTTTCAAAGCATTTTTATTTATGACCTTTAACACTGTGTATAATATATTTTGATAGTACATTTAGAGCAATGAGTAATATTACCAATCATTACATTGTTCTTATTTTCATAAATTGAATGAAATCCATAAATTATATATAGAATATATAATTATTTAATATCATCCTCGCCCAACAATCAACAATCAGTAATGAGTGTGGAGGCGAGCCCCCACCTCCCCCCGAGCAACATAATCACAATGAACGACCAACTCGAACGCAACCTCAACACAACAGCTACGTCTATAAAAATAGCGGAACAGCTTAAACAGTACACTCTATAAAAATATAATCCAGCGTCAGCTGATCTATAATTTAAAACGTCACTTCTATATAGAATCACAATTATATAACAACTAAAGAATAAATAGCAAATCAACTCGTACACAAAAAAAAATTATAAAAAACTCTTTACATCCCACTCGTTACTCGATTCGACGACCCACCGCGATGTTGTCCCCTCACTACATTCATTACTAAGTATAACACCATTTTGCTATGCAAAATACATTACCCTATATATTCGAAAAAGAAAATAATATACAACTTTGGAATGTTGCACAAAAATGACTAGAAAAAAGGAAAAGTATAAACACGAGTGTCACATGAGCGAGAGAGATCTGTTCATTCACAATCAACACGCATATTTAAAATTACACAAATAGTAATGTTGAAAGAGTATTGGACATATTCTGTTTTAAACATTTCAGTAATGTAAAATTATCGTTTCGCGGTGAATAAAGCACAGCGCCAAACAGAAGCCTTCAGTTGTGTCCACGCTCCACTCGACCTAACATAAAGACGCACATTTGACGTTGTGCTGTACAAAGGGAAACGCGAAGTTACAATAATTTAAAATCTCCACGACAATAGTTATTAATTTCAATTTTAAGAAACATTACCTATAACACACAGCATGTCTAAATTTGGATAATACTTTTTGATCTTACACGCTACGTCTTTAAATGCTAAATTATTATCAGAATATTCTCTAGAGTTAGCCGAGTAGACTACGGTTCAGTGTCTAAGCTTTGTGATGACCTTACAACGGAAATAAGCGGATACAGCTCGTCAGTAAACCATTTAAGTACTAAACGAACGGTTAAGAAGATATTTACATCGACCAAAAGTCACTTAAGCTTAAAAATGTTTTTATAGATTTATGCTCTTTTATTTCAAATGGAAAGAAGTCACTCAAAAGCGATAGTATAGTGACGTTATTATATATTTTTTTCAACATTAATCGAAGCGGTAACGAGATTAAAGTAATACTCAGATTAATAACAGAGTGTCGAAAGTAAGATAAAATACTCATGTATACATCTACAGTCACATCGATTAATCTAACTACGGTGATATATCGCATTACATAACTATGGACCGATGAGTAAGTGAACTTGGATACGAGTACAACGTATTACGTAACACATAACATTTATTAACACACTACTTGGTGATTGTTCGCAGCACAGCATTGATAACTATGGAGCTATATCTATCACATACATGTAATGTACCTACGGTTAGTACATGACTAGATGGCGGAATGGTTCGTGACGTCACGCCGGTACGAAACATTCGAGAATCGAGATGCAATCCAACACGTCTGCATCACATTAACCTACTTTATACAATCCGTCGATAAATAAAGTGTCATGTCCGATGACGGGGAACGAAAGGTGGTTAAACAATTCCGGGTCGACTACAAATAAACAGCGTACGACAAAACACCGGATACTCTAATTTAGCTACAATGTTATAATTATTTACAATCAATACTAAATCGTGGAAAGAAACGTTACGTATGACGACATACGAGTAAGGACTACCGCCACAATCGTCGGCTTTTTGAGCCACAAAATATATTTTATACTACCGTTCGGGTCATACGTATGTACAAGGTAAATTACATTAATAATGTATTCCAACGTTAGAAGAGAATCTATATAAAGTATATGCAGTAATTTGTCTTTTCACATGTTTGTAAATTCATATTATTTAATATATGTCATACAAAATGGAGCCTATCGTACGTCGGTGATGTTTGTGCGCAACACATGCGAGTCAACACGTGCGTACAGCGGGCGAGCGCGCTATCGGCAGGTTCAGTCATTGGACCACGATAATCCAGCCTAACCTCACATGAAACATGATTATCAATTTAAGAAGCGAGTTTAAGCTGTCGATGTCGGTTACATACATGAATATATTTTATATAATTTCTTAAATCGATGTTACACTGAACGTCTAATAATATATCGTGGCACAAAGACCGCGCTGTTACAACATTGGATCGTTTTCTTACACGAGCTCGGGCTAATTTATCGAGACGATAAGTGTGATGTTTACAATATATTATTTCGTCTATCAACTTTGAATGTTTGGTACATCGATATCGATAAAATGCCCGAGCAGCATAGAGCTTACAACAACGTGCATCCTTGTCGATATGAAAACAGCTCCGTTACAGTTCAGTTCTAATACCATTATTGTACTACACTGATGAAATTCGTTTTCACTGTAAATATTATCTTCTCATTACCGCGTCCCTTAAAATCAGTGCACCGGTTTGGTCCCATCTACTCGACGTTTTTTACATTCAAAAATACCATGAAATTTCTTTTGTATAAAAACATATAAATATATTTTACGTATATCGTATTTAGCATTAAATGCAAAGTCGATAATACTGCTAATAAATTGTGGATATGCCAAAATAATTGATACAAAGTCAATATGTTTTGACTCTATCAAGATTTTTAGTATTACTCGTGGTCCCCAAGTTTAAAGAGGGAGTTTTAGTATCAGTGCTTTATCGGGCCACAAGTATAGGGCGCCTTAGATCAGGCGCAGAACTGAGAGTTCCGCGTGCCCTCGGCGCGAGCACCATGTGAGTAGGAACACAAATAGAAATATCGATATAAAACGCTACAACTCACATATCGTTTCACCTTACCAAACCAGCCACAGATACTTTGCCTTCGCAGATCCAATGATGCAGTCGCTCCCACTTTACATTGATTATACGCATTTATCGATAAAATACATTGGAGTTTCAAATAGAGTACCTTCTATACATCAAGAGCGTATTATCGATAGAGATTACATTAGTTGTTGTAGTGGGAGCGAGTGCGTGGACGCTCAGTGTGTGTGCGTGGGATGCGCGTGTTGTATGGCTCTGTGGGCGTGCGAGACGCACTTAATAAACGAGGATAGACTCCATGGTGAGGCTGTCTCATGCGCTCTGCGGCGGCGCCATCTTGTCGCCGCGTCGGCCCGACCGCGACCTGTCACCGGAAACCTTTACGCGTATATTCACTTTGGTCGACGCACGTACACATGCCAAGCCTAACGGGGTTCACGCTGGACATTGGCCTCCGAGGAGGGTATCATTTTAAATTATAAATTACTTTGATTATTATCAACTTTTAATGCATTAGATACTTCACTAATCATAGCAATAAAAACTACTACTTTTTCAAAAGATATGGGGGTTAGTGAAGATAAAATATTTAATTATCATATTAAAAGTATCAATGAATTAAATAATAAATAATACTTTTCCATACTTGAATATTTATCTGTAATGAAACAAGAGCAGTATAACACTACTTACAAATATCATGGCCTCTTTAGTTATTTCTGAAATAATTGGTTAAGACTTGAAGGGAGTAATGAAGGGAGTGATCTCACCTAATCTGTCCAGCGAGCAGCGGGTTGATGGCGTAGAGCCAGTCGTGTACTTCCTTGTCGCTGAGCGTCTGCAGCAGGTACCCGCGTTCCTTGCTAACCACGCTATAAACAAAAATAAAGGTATATTAGTAAAAATGTAGCTATTAGGCGTAGCAGTATGTTCGATTTAACTCACAGGATGGAACCTTTTGATTGCTTTTTGCTTATTAATTGTATAAATAGTCGTAAATATTGGACACTAAAGTAAAATATGTTTAGATACTACCACGTCCATGTGAGAACTACTGTTCTTTCTGAAAGTCAATATGCAATCAACCAATGTAGAGTGCCAAAGGTGTCCGAGTTTGGTCACTAATCTTAAACCGCTAAATCGATTTCGCAAACATATAGAGAAGATAAATTGGGCACAACTATAGTCTCCATAAAATTACACAATAATATTATAGATTAAAATTTATCGATTAATAGAATAGGGTTAATAGCTCTAATTATTATCGATATCGATATATGTAGTTTCTCACCTGAATGTGTTGGGCATGCGCACCATCTGCTCCTGGTCCTCGGAGTATTCGACGTGCGCGTTGGCGAGGTTGATGACGGCGCGCTCGATGGGGTCGCGCTCGTCGCGGTAGATGAACACGTATGGCCGACGCACTACCTGTTAGAACATATGATACCGTGGGATTAGTAGATTGGTAGGGTAGATTGTCACTTCTCTTGATTCAAAGTTATTCCTATCATTTAATTTAATAAATAATTATCTTAAGTCGATATTTTCAACGTTAATAAATAAAATATCTCCAACATATGTAATCTAATTAAATTGTAATGAGGAACCCAAAAATACGTTAACATTTTTTTAACTGCCGATTATGGGCTGACGTTTTATTCGTTTACAGCGACAGCGCTAGACTAACGCGTAAGAAAAGAACAAATTACAAAGTCAGCAACACGCGAGTAACACCTCTGGTGCTGTAGACATCCATAGGCTACGGTGTTAACCATCAGGCGATACAGATGATTGTTTGCCACTTTAGTGGTACCTAAAAAATGTAGAAATAATGGGGTAATGTACCAGCCAGCGCTTCTTCCAGCCGTGCGTGCCGTGCTGCAGCACGTTGAGGTGTCCGCGGCGCGCCACGGCGGCCGACACGCGCACCTCCTCGCAGTCCGGCACGTACAGCGCGCCGCCCGCCGCGCCGCCGCCCCACGACAACGACTTCTCCAGCGCGCGCTCCGGCGAGCACAGCCTGCGAGCCCACGCACTGACCCGCGTTAGTATACGAGTGCACGCACTACCTATTGTGCCCGTGTCTGAGCTACCCTCATATCTATCCTAATCTCATTTGTATATTTTATATCGACTATGTTTATTTACGTTGCGACTATAACTAATAAATATTTTTTTTTATATCACAGTATATCCTACTATCTTAGAGCCAAACTACTAAAACTAGTATCTTTTATTGCAAAAAAAATATTATACTGTATACTGTTCTTTATAATGAAAATGCAAGAGGAGAATACTTTTGAGTAAATAACTGATAAGAATAATCTAAATGATCTCAACTTTTTCATCAAAATTATCGACAATTGTATACGAAAATATCCAAACAATTAATATTTAATTATGATAATTACAAAAGACATTATTTAGCTAATAGGGGTAATATAAGAATTACAAAGCTATCGAAAGCACATCACTGAAGAGAATATAACTCGACTTACTCGAAGCTGCTGGCGCTGTGGATGGATGAGAGCAGGCTGGGTGTGGAGATATCAGCGGACACACCCTCGTCCACAGGCGTGGAGGGCGACGCCGCCGCCTCCACCTCCTTCGCCGTTGTGCTTATCCGTCCTAAAAACAAAAAAATAAGCTCAACTATAAAATTTAAAAAAAAGTGTTGAGGAAAATGGGAACGTTTTGCTGAGGGTCGATACATGCATTATTGGTCCTGTCGTTAGCTAAAATACAGTTGTAAATAGTGATAATTTTAATCGATAACTAAAGAGTTTTTATCGATATCATATTGGGCAATAATTACAATACGACCTTAGAAAGTATTAATTTTTTCGCTCTTTTTTAAGATATCGTTCGTACCTTGCATAAGTTTGATGAATTTGGTGGCGAGTTCCTTCTCGCGCGGGGTCATGTCCCAGGGCTCGTACACGGAGTCGTCGCGGGCGTGCGCGCACTCCGCGGCCGCCTTGGCAGCCATGTTGCACACCTCCTGATGCATATTTTTTTTTTGTTAAAATACTAAATGTCACCATGTGTATCATTACTTATGAAAGTAGTTTCTTTCGAACTCAATTTATTAAACGTTAAAATAACACTAAATGACATCGAGATTCACTTTTCTATTTTACTTTATGACTCCAATCCACATTCATATAAATAGGCGTATTTTAGAAACTTTGTGAGTCCTCAACTCAACCGATGATAATTAGAAAGCCCTGCTTACACGGATGTGCTTGAAGTGTATGAAAATGGAAAGGCAAGATGTGGATTAAAAAGGAAGAGGAATACAACCCACCTTCTCTGTCTTGGTGAAGTCGTTGGGCGCGACGGTGTTGTCGTGTCCGTGGCGCAGGCGCTCGCGAAGAGCCAGCAGGTGGCGCGTGCGCCCCACTTGCTCCAGCCGCGTCATCTTCTCCAGCTCCCACTACACACACATAACAATACTACTATGTGTTGCGGACATATCGACGGCGATGAGTGAAAGCCTCAGTTTATTGGCTATAGATGTGCGGTATTGTATTCGCAAAAAAACTATATGTACGTCGTCAAGTTTTTGACCATAAATTTATTATTTTGTAATGGCAAAAGAACTTGGCAAAATGACAAAATTATTTATAATGACATTTTAGAATTATAATTTATTATATATAAAAGTTGAATTTCGATGAGATTTTCACTCGACGCCGAAAATATGCAAAAACGTTTTTTTTAATAATGGATGGATGGATTATTATTACTTTCTGGCCATATACCAAATGTGAAGCTAATGCAGTTATTTTTTAAGATGCAAGTGCAAATTCCAGACCCATGCAATGGTGCGTATTACCATCCTAAATGACAAAACCATATCCACAAAGTATTATTTAATTAATCTGAAACACTCGATGTCAATTATCGACCTGGGAATCGAAACCAGGACCGCCCAAAGCCCATGCCACATGCAGTGGACTGTATTAATAAGATGATAATGGAAAAAATTAAATAATGAAATGTTCAAAAGCCCAAAATAAAAAAGAAATCTAAACTACAAGCCAGAATCAAAAGATATTTACATAATACTAGCAGTTTGTTAGTATAATGAGCGCGAAAAATATTTCTACCGAGTAAATTTACTGTATTTTTTTCTTATGCAAAATCGTTGATCGTTCTAGGTTTAAACTATTTTTTTATTTTGTAATGGTTAAACCATAGACTCTAATTTCTTAGAGAATTCGAATTTCTTAATCAAAAAGTATTGAAACAAGCCCTGTTGATTGTTGCCTTTACTTCAAATCTAACGGGGTAGGCACAATATAATTTTCCAGTAATATTGCAGAAATACATTACTTGTAATTTTACGACAGGTTGTGTGCCTGACATCAACCCTTTCAGGAGTTTAATAAAACAAATCTAAGACCTTAACTTATTAACTCGACATTCCAATCAGTAATATTTTTTAAATATTTTTTGTCAACAAAAAATAATTTAATAGTTAAAAAAATATTTGAAATCTCCGTCGCGGGTGTTAGTGCGAAATAAAAATGTGTGTACATACAGTGCTGTTGCGGTGCGGTACCTGGTGGTCGAATATGAGCGAGTCTCCGCGCGGCCGCCAGCCGTGCAGGTTCTCTTCCCCGCGCACGTACGTGCCGCTCGTGTCCAGCACGCGGCGCTGGCGACGCTGCACACCTGTGTAACAACATTTTATTTACCACATCAATTTGAAATACCATTTTTCTCTTCGAAGTGTTTTTTATACCTTTTAATACTGCAATTTAAATACTGTAGTTGAATAGAGATAAAAATCTAATCACAATCATACCGGCAGTCTCGAAACCAGACATACTTAGCTTCAGCTCGAAATGAAACACACTTGCTGATATCGCTATTCATAAAAATTCTGCCACCGGTTAACTTAAGATTCAGGTGGCTATTGCATAGAAGTGATACGGTATATTTTTTCTCTTCCACATTCTTCATGTTCTTTTTGCAGATTTAGTACAATATGATTTAGTCAAGAACCACTCTTAATCCGACCCCTGCAGGGGCTTTCGCGTAATGGTTTTTAATGATTTGGTCAATAATAAGCATAGATCTTTTATATGACCTACACAGGCATTATCCCAACTCCTCCCTCTCTATAATGCCCCCTACTCTGACTAGTCCATATGTGACATTCACAGGCATTATTCCTACTCCTCCCTCCCTATAATGCCCCCTCCTCTGACTAGTCCATACGTGTAGAAGGTGCAGTGGGTGCAGCGGGTGCAGTGGGTGCAGTGGGTGCAGTTACCGGGCTCGAGCGCGCGGTGCAGGCTGAGCTCGTAGACGCCGGTGAGTCGGTCGGCGCGCGCCGCCTTGTTGCCGAACAGCGCGCGGCGCAGCGAGCGGCCCGTGCGCGCCTCGCGCCCCACCACCACCACCGACAGGTCCTTCGTGATGATCGCTGGCCGCCCGCAGTTCTCCAGCTGGGGATAATATAGTTCATTGTAGTTTCCTTTATAGACTGATGAAGCAATCTTAACATTTAATCGGAGATAGATAGAGGTAAAATTTCGTCCCTAAGTAACTTCGTTATGGTGCCTGTTTAAATATAAAAGTTACTTAAAAAAAAACAGTGGTTACGTAATAAAATTATGCGCAAAAACTCTGCTAAATTACAGAGAATGTAACGAAAACAATTTCGGAAAAATCTTTGTAATAGCATCTTCTTTTTTATTTTGCGTCACTAAAAATGTAAATGAGTGCCAAGGACCTGCGCGATGACAAGAGTGGTAACTAGAAGTTGTTCGGTTTCGTGGTACATACCTCTAAATAAGCGCTGAGCGTGATGTACACGACTTCTCCGTTGGCGCTGACCCTGTTCAGCAGCGGAGACCCGTGAAGGCTGCTGTCCCACGCGGCTTCGAACCTATTACAACGAATAATTTTTAAACTATATCCTTGATACGGATTTATTCATACATCTGAAATGACCCCCGAAAAACATGTGAATTAAGTAATGATTATTATTGAAAATATTTTTTAATTATTCCATTTGAGATATTTCGTTTTTATGGTTTTCAAAAACAACCTTATTAATTATACTTTTAGGGTTGAAAATGCATCGGTACCTGAACACAGCCCTGTCGTCGAGCGAGGGCCTCTCGCCGGGGAACAGTCCGAGGGACAGCGCGCCGTCTTCGTCGCCGTCATTTGTGTCCTCATTGGCTTCTGGTGCGTTGCGGATGCGACCTGAGTTAATATAACAATATGTCACATTCTTTTCCTATAATTTATATAGATTTTTTGAGAAGACAATTCCTGTTTGTATTTTATCGATTCTACAAGATACGAGTATTGTTTACGATGAAATTAAAATCAGAATTTAGGGGCAATTTTGTTAGTCCCTTTAATAAAGTTTCGATTTCGGTTTTCCTTAGTTGCAGACACTATAAAATTCTGATGATATACAATTTATCAATCATCATTACAATCATCCTCAGCCACAAGAAATCCATTACTATACAAATCCCTCGTCCAAATAACTTCAGAAAGGAGATCGGTCGATTTGGTCCAACTGTGGACAAGAAATTCATTACTACCAAAAAATTTGGCGTATTTTTTTAGATTTATTTCTCTATTTACTTTTATCCTACACCATTGGAATTAGATTTACAAAAAAATGAGGATATCATGAAATATTTCTACCATTTTTGTATTTGTCAGCAACATTAATAGAGTTGACATCTGTCACGAGATGTCAAATTGCATTGTTTATTTCGTCGTGTACTAATGTGTTTTTAAAATTGAATTAATTTGAAAATCATATAATTTCGTTTTGTGGCTGGGTGTTGTGTTTATTCTCTACGGCGTCCCTTGCAGTCAATTGCTTACCTCGATTCAACAATACTATAGCATATAAATAAGTTAAAATGTTTATAATCGTCATGTAAACAAAAACTACGGGAAATCATTGATGTGCGCCTGAAGCCAACAACTACGAGACACCGATCGTAAAGGCGCAAAAGCTGATCTGTAATGTCTGAATGGATTCATCCTCAATCATTATTTTATTTTTTCATTATTGTGTACGGTAGCTTCAGATATTTTTTAAACTAGCGCATGACAAAGTGACTAACTACATACAATAAACCTGATATCAAAATAATATACTTTTAAATATTCATATGTGTTTTTCTGTCTTCCTTGATGAGCTTACGTACTTTATAATAATGTATATATGAATATACATTATTATACATTATGAGTATGAACTCATCCCAAACTTAAAATATAAGCCAACTATGACATTACGTATTCAGATGGCAGAAAATGGTAGATTTTGTAACACTTTAAGAGGATAAATGTTAAAAACCCCGTATCCTAGCTCAAGAAGACTATGTTATATTTGAAGGATAAAAAATCCTTATTATTTAATTCTATGTCTCATTTGTCTCCACCATGTTTCCACTACTAGGCCCAATATTCATAGGAAAACGACCGATCTCCTTTAATAATGTCTTATTAAAATTATGAACAGTAACGTACCGACAACGAGTTCCCTGACATCAGTCCACTGCAGATCCTGCGAGGGCTCGTGCAGGATGGTGATGCGGATGCGGCGCTGGATGCCCTGGTGCAGCAGGAACAAGCCTCGGCAGGGCAATTCATCACTATGCTCGACCACCTGGATACACAAGATATTATGTTTATTGCAACAACTTCAAAATACAGGTCTAAACAGGTCGAAAGTAGGTTAGACAATTTCGATATTTCAAAATGCTCTGTAATTTAGTAAACGGTTAGTACTATATTTTGGAGTACTCTTTGTTAACTCTGGAATGTTGTTTCGTTATGGGTTACAAGTTTACAAGCGAGTGTTCCCAAGAAGCTTGCCCGACTATGATGCTTGAGATTAATTCTTTGCGTACAGCAGTTGATAGAAGTTGCTATGGCAGGCATCAGTGGTAGTTTACATGTAAGGTAGTACTCACAGCGGGCACGTACTCGCCGCTGGGCGCGAGCTCGCAGATCTCGAACCACACGAGCAGGTCGTGCTTGGAGTGCAGGTGCGAGGAGCAGCAGGGCGGCGCCACGGAGGCTGCGCCCCACTTGGGCGAGCGCACGGGCGCGGAGATGGGGATGGAGGGCGGCAGCATGCGGCGCGGCGGCGTGCGCGCCACCGGACCGTCCTGCTTCGCGTCCTGCACGCATACCAACACATCTTCCTCCTCACCATACACACACTATTAAAACAACGCCACGGTGAATAACAACACAACATACAACACTGTATCGATAAGTCAGTCTAGCTCACCTTGTGCAGCGGGTGCTGTTGGTAATGTCCGAATACTTCGAATACGATAGGTTGTGTCTTTATGTATTCCACGAATGATTTGGTCACGGGTACTGTGATCTGCGCAAAAAAAAAATTAACGTTAATATTGAATCAAGTAAAACGTTTGTGGTCCTTCGAGCCGGAACAAGACATACATTCTGTACATGGTAGAATCCGAGGGGAGTGTTCTTTCCGGCGTTCTTGACGGGTTCTGTGGAGAACGCGTCCTCGTTGCGGTGCAAGAAGCTGTAACAAATAAGATACGTTACTGGACGAACTTCATTATGAGCATTATAATCAACCATAATGCGATAGTATTAGAGGACATTCCAGGTGGTCTTGCATCCTTACTTGAACTGGCAGAAGACGTCAGCGTAGTCGGTGGAGACGCTGTGCGCCTGCAGCACGGTGACGCGGAAGGTGAACTCCTTGCCGAGCGTGAGGTGTTCGGGCAGCTCCTCGTCCTTGAGCTCGGACGCCAGCGAGCTGTCGCCGCGCCCGCTGTCCGCGTCGCACTCGCCTACTGCCAATTCTATATGTACGACATAACACGCTCACTTTATATTATCAAACCTTTGTAAGCCAATAATGGAAGTGCACTTTTATCTATCTATATCGATTTTCTACCATCCAAAACCCCAAGAATAATTTTGGGATTCAGGGGTCAGAAAAAAATCAACGTGGAATAACAGCTTTGCATATCGTTCTCTAGATATTTCTGTCAGGGGCTATCCTATCCTTTCCCTCTTGACTACTCAACTTCACTTATACAATTATATCACTCAGAAACACTGGTATAGTACTACAACCACTGTGCTGGTGTAAATGATCCTAGGGTTAATTATCTCCCTTTATGAAACTAAGATTTACTGTACTGTATATCTTACCTTCGATCTTGATATTGGAGTCGTTCACGTCATTGATGCGCTCTTCAAGATTCATGGCATTGTTCTTGTCGACATTGTTCATGCTGTTGATGTTATTGATGTTGTTGATGGCCTTGACGCGCGCGCGCGCCGGCGCCACGTCGTCGTCGAACGAGATCTTGGCTGACTGCTTCACGCCAGCTGCGAATTCTGCGTTGTCTACACACACGATAATCATTTATGTAGTTTCTACAATGTTCCATGCGTATATTGAGTCGAGCCAACCGAGGTTACGAACGTATTTTATTAAAATTGAATATGTGATTGAATATTAATATGTGTTCCTACGACACAATAAAAAAGTTTCAGGTTTGAGACGCTGTTGGCTTGACTTTTAAAAACATATCTATTAAATCAAGTATACACTTGTAATTTTAAAATAATTTTGTATGAAAAAAACAATAAGTGGTGAGGCATATCTTACTCTTTTCGGCGTCGATGACTGCCTGCACAGCTACCCGCAGGTAGCCTTTCACGTCTCCCTTCTCATTCACTATAGCCACTTTGTGAATGAGCGGAACCGGGTACAGGAGGTTCGACAAGTATACGAAGCTCCTATACAAACAAAGAGATAAAAAATGTGTGAATAACCTCCTGAAATCAACGATATTCCAAAATATAATTATTTTGATCCTTCGAGCCGGATCTCATCTTTTAACATCAATATGTAATTAACTCACCGTCCGACGAGACGGAACCACGGGAACCTATCATAGAAAGGATCACCGCCGGTGACTGACTCGATGTTGTGGTCGGGCGAGGTGGGCGACAGCTCGGCCTCGTTGTGGTACATCTCGCGCATCAACTCCAGACGTTGTCTGTTGAAGACATCCTCAATAAGACACAGAAAAAGTGGGAATGTAAAGGAAGAAATTCGCGGTTGTGTCTAGCAAGGCAAGCTGAAAGTCAGTGTTGAAAGATTGCAAGATTTAAAACGGCTACACAAAGCATTCGCTTCACTATGCTCGTTTTATCGATTAGCGTGACCCTAATATCGTGCTGTCCCTGAAAAGTAGAAGATATTGTGTCATGCGGAATGGGTACTTGCAATATGTGCAGAATATATGCCAAGCATTGCAAGCATCAAGATTAGTATCTAATCTAAGTGTTGCAAAGTCAAGATAATAGTGATAAATACAGTTCACTAGGCAAGTTTGCTTTGGCTAGACGGTTTTAAAATGGACATAGATATTTTTTTATTAAAAAACAAAAATTGCCAAGTTTTTTTTGGAAACAAATATTAAGTAGTCGAAAATCAACACAACTGGAAACATAATATTGATAGCTTAATTTACACTGTCTTATTTTTTGTAAGTAATAAAATACAACTGCTCTTTTTTTATTATAAAATCCAAATGAACACAGAAAGCTCGATATATTCAGCATAAAATAATATCCGAAGGCATCGGCGCTGGTACATCGAAAAGCGCAATAGTCAGTATCAGTGAGGGCGCGCGGGGCGGCGCGTGGGCTCTGCTGCGGCGGCGGGGCGCGGGCGGGGCGCGGGCGGGGCGCGGGCGGGGCGCGGCCGAAGCGAACAAACCTCGAGGGCAGCAGGTTGGCTAGCGACAGGCGCGTCTGTTGCGCGCACGCAGAGATACACTGTAGGATGTCGGCGGCGGGCGGGGCGGGCGCGGTGGTGGGGGCGGAGGCCGGGGCTGCGGCCAGCGCGGGCGGCGGCGCCAGCGTCAACGGCTCCTCGTCCTCGCCGCACGAGCTCTCGTTCATGTTGTATATCTGACGCATGAGCTCCAGACGGTGGCTACGGACAATACATCGCCATGTAGCCTACAGCCCGCCCTACTCCTGCCTGACCACGCATTCCGCGCCTACACATGAGAGAACATGCATCCGCTCCTACATGCTCTCGATATTCTTATCGATTATTATAGTATGTCCAAAATGTGTGTAATTTTCTCGCCTTCGCCAATTGATGGTAATTCTACATGTAATCTCATTAAATCTTGAATACATCCGAAGTTCAGGTCATTGGTGAAAAAAAAACAACTAGACTCGATCAACTAAAACTATCATGTATTTATATTACAGGTTCTTTTCTATTAGAAAAGTGTCTTGTGTACATTTTTGTGGCTAAAAACGTCGTATCTATATTAATTTGGAAGAAAAAGTATTTTTCTACGCTAAAAAATACAAAGGAAAACTATTATAGATTCATTTGTAAATATATATAGCTTGTTATAATGTTAAATAAATATAATAAAGCGGCAAATAAAACAAGCGCTATCGAATATTAGTAGACATCGCCATCTAACAATCAGGACCTATTATAGGAAAATGCACTTACCTCCACAAAATATATCTATTTATGTACAAGTATATAATACAGAGTACTCATTCCTATCTATACGTATCCTGTATATATATTAAATATATAACCAACTCGGCATCAGCAAAAACTTTAAAAAATAGTTATGAAGGAAAAATAAAAGACAAAACGTAAAACAATACATAAAAAGAAGAGAAGAAACGAAACGCAACATAAAGAAAAGATAATATATGTGTGTGTTAAGTCGATATAAAGTATTTGTTACAAGTTTATACACATTTTAATGTAAAAGAATTTAGTAAAATCAAATCTTGAGAACCTAAAAGAATATTATACGAAATCTTAATAATAAAAACAACCCACGATACGAAATAAATATAAATGAAAGAAAAAGGTTTGTTGAAAAAAGAGACGTACTTTGTCGACAAATCAGAGAATCAGAAAAAGAATTATAAAAACCAAAAGTAACATAATTTCGTTTTTAAAAGTACTATTGTATTAAACTCTTTTAAAAAACCTCTGCATTTATTTTAAAATTATTTGAAATACGTTGACACAGTCACTAACGATATACTTATCGATAAATCCTACTCTGTATCGGTGTTCATCTGTAAGGCATATTATCTATTTTTATGAACATCATATTAAACGTGACCACATAAAGCCTACTTGCTATCGATCATTTTTATATCCTTCAGCAAATCGATAAAACTCTCATTTTTTTACTCAAAATAATCGACAAATAAATTATTATCCCTAGACAAATTCTCTACTCCTCACCTCATCGATAAAATTCCTTACAATACTCAAAATAATCGATTGAAAATCGATTTAATAACTTCGATATATAGTATAGATACTGACCGAAGTTTCTCGAGCGTCCAGTAGTGGGTGGCGCCATTCTTAGTGTCGGTGACTTCGACAGCGACAACGGTGGGCGCGGAGGGGCGGTACTCGTCGTCGGCGTCGTCGCGGGGAGCGAGCTCCGCGGGGAGGGGGGAGTAGGGGGTGTCCGTAAGGAGGGTGAACTGGAACTGCACCTTCTTGCGCAGTTCTACTGAGATAGCGTTCGCTTCCTGTTGGGGATTGAATTCAATATATTGGGATGTTTTGGTTTCATTGAAGTAGTAAGACTCCTACATAATATGAGTGAAGTTGAAGGCGTTAGTTTAAGTGCAATCTAAAATACTTGGTTTGTCGAATCGATTTGTCATCGTTCCACAATATCTTCTAATTATCTCTTGATGGTGGTTTATTGTTTTTCTCAAAATGATTTAACAAAACATTTTTCCAACTCAATCGATTCTCAATCGATTCTCTCGATTGTAGAGTAGGCCCGTGCCCTGCAGTGGGACGTATATGGGCTGATATAGAATAGATATAGAAAACATTTTTATTCTTTCTCATATCATAAAGACGTATATCAAAAAAAAAATCAGCTCACAGATTATCGAAAAAAAAACATGAGGAACTCACCTTAAGGAATATAGCGTTGCCCCAAAGGTCGTCCCGGAGCGAGGTGAACTGGTGGTACTTCCACTTGCGGAACGCCCACGCCGCCAGCCCCACCTCGCGCGCAGACCAACACTCCGTCTCGAATAGGGGATTCACTGTACAGCCACAGACAAATTCATCGTGTTAATTTTAGTGCGAAAGTTTCTTGAATAGGGTAAAGACTTCGAAGGTAATAAACAAAAAAAAAACTTTATATTTCATCGTATTTATTTTTAGCAGCATAAACACGCTTATTCACAATCTAATATACTCTGTTCCTCTACATTCAATCAAGTTTTCATCAATTAGCTAATAACATGAATTTATCCTAATTATTAGTAGGTATTTATTTTTCCAGCATTGTAGTCTCTAAGTTCTGATCCATTTTCTTAAATACATCAACGTAAAATAAAATAACTTTTGAAAAACAGACTCTTACCGAATATATCATCTTCGATGTGCAGGTCCTCGGGAGTGTAAGAGCTGTACATGGACATGGTGACGCTCTGCTCTTCCACTTGGCGCTGTAGAGCATCGATGCGTGCTTCGTAGTTCTACAACAAAAGAATAATCAGAACTTCTGATCCATAGTCTGATACATTTATTTTTGTCAATAATTTCAATCGGTACTTTAAAATATAGTCAACTAACAGATTCCCAGACAGTGAATTGTCTAACACAAAAAGGCCAATGCTTAATCAAAGCTTAGAAGAAAACTTTTCAAGCTATCGATATCGACTTATATACCTTTCAATGCTGGACATAGAACAATTATATTATTCAAGATGGTGAATATGTAGTCCACTACGCTAAATCTCTCCGAACTTATGGAAAAAAGAAGACATCAAAAACATTTGATTTTTTTTAACCCATCAGGCAATGTTTTTCTTTATGCTCACCTTACGCTGTTCCTCAAACTGTTGATCAGCGTGTTCCTTCTCACGGCGGAACTGTTCTTCAAGAGCGAGCAGACGCTTCTGCATCTCTGCTTTCAAGTCTATTCCTTGCTTCTCCAGAAGCTCGCATTGTGCGAAGTCCCAGTCCACGTTCTGATTCTCAGTGTCGTTATCTGTTACGGGAAATAATTGTCAATATAATTAGTATCAAGGGCTTTATAAATATTCATGTTTAATGACTAATAATAATTGAAATATAAAGAGGCGAAAACAAAATAATTTAATAATGTTATATTCTGATCCTCATTTAATATTTTTTGGGTTTAGTAGCTATGAATGCTTTAACTATTGATTCGATTTCTTTCAAATTGACAAATAATATTATAATTATTTTTGCCTGTCCTTAAACGATATATCTAAAAACAAAATGATTTAAGAACAGCAAAGACGACTAATCTGTATAGTCCAAAACAACAAACAGCGAGCTGTAAAAGAAAAAAAAAGATATCGACTCACTATTTTCAGTAGTAGTCTCAATGGCAGCTCCGGTGGAGTCAGTAAGCGACTTGTTAGAGACGATCTCCTCACGTGGCTGTCCGTGGTGCGTGAAGCGGAACACGTGGTTCTTGCCCAGGATCACGCGGGACCCACTCTTCAGGATCACTGGCTCGTTCACCTGGGTAAGATATGAGTTGGAGATTGGAATTTATTTATTTATTTATTTATATCCTTTATTGCACACTATATTTAAGCTTAACAAATAAAACATTACATTCGATAATAGTACAAAAGGCGGTCGTATCGCTCGAGGCAATCTCTTATACTACCTTGGGATGGAAATAAGAGAAGGATAAAAGAGAGGGCAGTCTATAGTGCACCAAAAGCTTATTAAAAACATATTAATAATAACTATAAAATAAAAATAACTATAATATTTAATAGATGCTCCATATACACATATTTATATTATATTATTATCGATACTTTAAAAATTATATGTATATTTAAAAGAATCCATTTTTAATATACAGCTTTAAAAATAAGATAAACATTGCTTCCAAATTCTTGGATTAGTTCCAGCGCTGTAAATTCAAATTACTCAAAAATTGATTATATTTGCTCGTTAGCACCTTTCTTGTTCTTCAAAAAATCGATGCTAATTGCTCGATGAGTATCATTTTCAACTCGTCATCTCTTCCACGAAGTATTATTCGGCCTTCGCCGAAATCGATATTTTCCCACCTCCATAAATAAAAATACGTCGGCATTACGTACTCGTACCTCGCGTCCGTTGACGTAGACGAGCGCGCCCTGGTGCGGCACGAGGCAGATGACGCCGTCCGTGTTCTCGAAGATGCAGTGCTCGCTCAGGATGTGCGAGCCGGACAGCTGGATGTCTTGCGGGACGTTCGCCTCAGCCGTGCCCAGGCGGGTTATTCCTATGAGTTAAATATTTTTTGATACAAGTTCATAGAATTCAAAATTGTGCTACCAGTATTAAAAAAAGAAATATCGCTATTAAGATTTCGGAAAAATTGTTCATACAATTTCAAAATACGCATCATAAATGTTTTAAAGAAAGTAGTTGTAGTTGAATATTTTGTTTGCGCTGCATATTCATGAATATACTATTCACAATTACCCTTAATTAAGAATACTTAAGGATGCTTATTTTCTGAAAATAAATTTACATTTGACTTTATAGAATTTCAAAATTGATTCACAATCAATAGACGATATTTAAAGCTTAAGAAAGCTTCTTTAGAACACATATTCAATTATAAACAGGTACAACATTTAAATCAAATCACTCACCATCCTTGATATAATAGATGAGACACTCAGACAAATTCGGGTCCTCGTTAAGGTTGACAAGATGTGGCGTCTTCTTGGGCGAGTAGATGCCCACAGTAATGCCCTCTTTGACGGCGAGACCCATCTCGGCGAACACGGCTTCACG
Organism: Deilephila elpenor; assembly: GCA_949752805.1. NCBI lineage: Eukaryota > Metazoa > Arthropoda > Insecta > Lepidoptera > Sphingidae > Deilephila > Deilephila elpenor. Next base: position 3,371,763 of record OX457110.1, read on the forward strand.
TTGAACGCGGATTTGCTCGGTACGCTTCAGTTTCTCTTCCCAGGTTTCGTTTAGTTCTGTGAGATGGGTGTATTTATAAAGTTCACAGGGACAAAATAACCACAACATTCAGAAACATAAGTTGTAAGAATTAAAACGCAAGTAAGATGCATTCTGGGATCAGACACTATTTTTTTTTATACTTGGCAGGCAGTTATTACGTCTAGTAAAAGATAGTACCATCATAATTTGACCCCTGTCTGTAGAAATTGTATAATAAAGGGCATTTTTAACGTCAGAAAAAAATAGTTGTTACAAGCACAAGAACCCTTCGTGTAACTCAAATGTAAAAATCGAAAAAAAATATGCAGAGAATTTATCTTAAGTGTCAGAAGATTTTAATATCTGTGAAACAAAAACATAAAAATATAGGAGCCATTTCTAGTCAATTTTCTAGCTGGAATTTTATTCTCGACAATAAATTATATTTTATGAGTTCAGGTACCTGCAATGAGTTTCTCAGAGGCCTGCAGTTGGTCAACCGCTTCTTCTGCGATGGTTGTGGCCGCACGCGACAGCTTCGGCGACAGAGCTTCTGCTTCGCTCTTCTTGCGTTGCGGCGACGACACATCGCCTGCTTTATTGGACATTACAATGTGATAAACATTTGTCCAAACAGAAGTATCAACTAAGCAAATAGATATAATAAAACCATTTTTCTTTTTTTAAATAAAGAACAGATCATTTTAAATATTTCTACGTAATTGTAAAACACAGTAAACTAAGGCTCTATAGAAGTGTAGCCTTTTTTTTTAATTAAGTGAACAGTGCAAATTCATTGCAAACTTTCTGCATTGTGAGTTTGCAGTGTGCATTCCGATAACTTTTTTTCATCACAATTTCCAACTATTAATTGATAAATATAAACATCAAATATATTGCGACTTGCAAACATTGAGGAGAACATGCAAGGATTCCGAAACTAGTAAGCTTTTTGCATATGGCAACACAACATTTATATAATTCATTCACGACCCTTTGCAACCTTCACAAATTGGAAATATAGAATTTGGAAAATTTAGTTTTTTTGGTTTTAGGTATAATATGTTTGAAGACACAATGTTAACGATACCTTATTTCATATTTTTTATATTGCCCAATAAATTATAGCCAAAAACGATAATGGCAGCAAAGGGATTTCCCAAGACGAATAACACTCGGGTTGAAAATTGTAATTCAAATTTTAAGAACTAATTTGGAAATTATATAATTACAAATTTGGTTAACACAAATATTTTGTCTTTAAATATACCTCAATCCGAGTGTTAACATCACTGGGCAGTATTTTTGTAATATAATATTTTTTTATAAAAAAAATCAAAATGCGGACAAACAATAATACACACATCGAATATTATCTACATAAATACACTAATAGATATCGACGAATGAAGAAAGTGTGGTACCAACACCAACATAAGCGTATATATATTTATGATATGACCCACTCCAATACATATTCATATTGCGATGTAAAATATTGTTTTATTTCATGTCATCCTACTAACGCCACAAGCTGCAGGTAAGGGTGCAAAATAAATTGCTCGTATTCAATTTCAATAACGTGTCGGGCTGCCAGTTATTTATTCCAATTTATACCAAAAAGTATTTGTTTTTTTTTGCCACTGGCAACCCCGAATTCGAAATGGAGGCTAAGCGTACAGGTGGGGTGTACAGATGCAGTTATGCGCAAGCCTCTTTATGTTATTTACTTACTGGTAGGTGGTTCTTTCTTTTCATATATGACTCTACCGTCTGGTCCTAGTACGTGTGGGTTTTGAAAACAGAAGTGAAATTTTAGTATTCAGTTATTTGTCCAAATAATAATTATATCGATATTATTGTGGCGTTGAACTCTAGCAGTTGTCGACTATGCAAACAATCACACAAGACGTTCTATCCGGACACATGACGACTAAACATTATAATTCAATGACAAGGGCTAGCATGGGTATTGTCGACATCGATAGATAAACATCACTCATTATTTTCTATGGAAACCTTTTGAACAAACACTACAATCTTTTAAACATAATTTCAACAGTCCATAACAGCAAAAGTCACATCAACTTCACTATTTATTATCGATAAATTTATCCATCGACAGTCGACAATGAATACCGCTAGGCTCCAGACACTACATGCATCATCAGATGCTTACCTTCTTCGACGTCGATGCCCTCGGCCTTGAGCAGTTCGCGCAGCTTGCAGATCTCTTCCTTGAGCTCGCGGATAAGCTTCGCGTTGGCGTCCTCATTGACTACGGCCTTGCAGACTATCTGTTTGGCGCGGTCCGCGTATCTGAGAGGGAGATTGAGTTTAGTATCTTTGGAAAAATAGCGAAAAGAATAAAATATTGTTGGTGTTATTTTCAAACAAAAGTTTGTTTATTTCGCTATAAGATTGCATCACATTATAATTTGTCGTAGACTATGAAATTTAAAACGAATTTAATTCCTTTAAATATATATAATAAATGGATTTGGGATTTAGGTCTCATATAATTCGTGTCGATAGAAATCAAATATACCGACAATACAATATATTCATACCAGTTACTAACTTACATACTTATATATTCATACCAGTTACTCAGCCATAAAAATAACACCATTTACCCCTAATCCACCTACCTGAGCGTACTAAGCGTCTCGTCGAAGTTGATATCAGCGGGAGATATGGCGGCTATCATGGCGGTCTTGGAGTTGCCGCCGAGGTTCTCCCGCAGCAGCCAGGTAAGCACCGAGTCGCGGTACGGGATGAAGTCGGCTTTCTTGGACTTCTTGCTCTTTGAAGCCTGGATTGGGGGAAGGAACAGTTTTTAAGGAGGTTCGAATGTGATGGTTTGAAAAATTGAGTTTGTTTGTGTGAGTTCATTGAAGGTATTAAATTTTATGGAGTTTTGTGTTATTTCAAAAATATTATAAGGTCTTCAATTTTATAATTGATTTTATATAAAAAGTAGCATTTTAACAAGTTACCCTTGTTATTTACATCCGTTTTGTAAGCAATGTTTTGACAGCAATAGGGATTACTTTTATAGCATTTATATTCCAAATAATAAATTTATGATTAGGGGCTAAATATTCATTTTCCAGGCCAATAAACTTAACATTATCAGACATGACATAATAACATGCGCATTCAATACTCACCGACTGAACACATCCCAAAGAAAAAGGTGCAAAACAAAAACAACAGAAAAACGTGAGTTAATTATCTACCACTCATCTCATAATTAGTCACATTCTAAAACTATACTATCATTAGCCTACATTCCATAACGCTTTTTACATTCACTTTCAGGTAGATTTCGTAGAAACATGCCTTACATAAATATCGACTTTTTAAAATATTTTTTAAGACTCATTTGTTTTTGTAGCCTTGGTTTTTTATAGTATTCAAAGAATATCGAACCTTATCACTGTGATGTAAAATCGATTTTATAAAATACGAAATCTACCAGTGTTACTGGCTGGCTCATTCCGAATAGTCGATACATGTACATATGTACATACATGTGTATACATACTATGGGGCTGTATACTCACGATTTCAGCTAAAGCGGAGATGACTTTCCCCAGCGTGGTGAGTGATTTGTTGATGTTAGCACCTTCTTTGAGACGCGTGCCCTTGGCGCCCGTGGAGTCAGCGCGCTCGGACCCGGCGAGATCCACCAGCGAGATTTTCGATACCTTCGACAAAGCATAGTGATAATTGTGTGAGGTAAGTGATGTACCACTTACAATAAATTCATATGACGTTACTTCATGACTGGGTCGCATAAACCCAAATAACCCAGGAAAAGTTTCATCATCTTAGAGGACTTCTTGCATTGTATTTTCATTGCTAAGTAGAACGAGATAGTTTCTAATGAATAGTTGCGTGTGAGCTGTATTCGGTACCCCCAATATATGAACCATTGGGCAATAATATTTGATGTGAAATATGTCTTCGAACTAATTCGATGTAGTTTAAGTAATACTTTGTGATTGTAATTACCTTCTCAGACATGAGATTGGTGGTCTGGTCGTGTCGCTGCTGCGTGAAGAATATGGTGAATACAGCGTGGGAGCGCGACGAAGTTTCATTCATGTTCGTCGCGGCGACAGTCCTGAAAATAAGCGTGTTTTAAACATCCAGTACATCAAACAACCTAGCTTAGTTATTTTCAGAAAGATATTTTATTTTTATATTTTTATTTTAAAAACTTTATTGTACACCAGTTTAAAAAAGAAAAACAATGTAGGTACATAAAAGGTTACAAAAAGAAAAGAATCACAATGGCACATGAGATGCAGCAAAAGTACAAAAAGAAACATTTTATTATTTGTCTATAACAGGTTGTTGTATTTATGCCGTTTATAAATCTTATTGATTTTCAGAAAGTTCTATGACCCATTTATATTCCCATCTAGACTTGTTCCCTCGTATTCACTGGCAATTATTGTTATTTCCTTTTATCTCAAGTTGTATCTCACCTAGCCTTGTTGCCCTCGTCGATGAGGTCGTATATGTCTTGGTAGGAGGTGACAGCCAGCTTGCTGAGGTCCTCCACGTAGGGGCCGAGCGCGGGGTGCTCGCGCACGCGCAGGTTACCCTTGTTCTTGGGGTTGAGCAGGTCGCGGACCCGCTCGCAGTATATCTCCATGTACGATACTTCCACCTGGGGGTTGAGATAAGAAATAAAGTAAAGGAAACCGTATTTTCACCTGCTTTTATTAGATTAACATAATCTTTTATCGAGTACTGCATATTTTGAGTGAATGGCAATCCATTTAGTTGGGGCTACCCTCAACAAAATATAATAATACAACCACACGTACTGAGAATGATATGTATAACCGATAAATTACTTGTAAGTACACCTATATTAAATGTATTCGGTTTCAAAATACATTTTATAATTGGAAAAATAAGGTTGCTTGAAAATACTCTGATTATTTGACGCATTAGTAATACATATTATGACTGTCGTAAGTGAAGAGAGCATTACCGAGTACTTCAAATCATCATTGGTGGTACTTTTGATGCGTCTGAAGAGGTCCTTGCAGATCTGCGGGATGATGCCCTCCTGGCTGTCCTCGCCGCGGCCCATCATCGTGTACGACTTGCCCGCGCCCGTCTGACCGTATGCGAATATGCATATGTTGTAGCCTGGAGAGAAACATTACTTGATAATTCGTGATGATACCAGTGTATATTAATAAATATAAATCAATATAAATTGACCTTGAAGTCTTGTGTCGAGGATGTCAGAATATAGTTATAGTTATAGAATATAGTTGAAAATTATTCAATCATGTGTTACTTTAAAAATCAATATGTTCAAATTAAATGAGAAAATATTGTATATCATAATAATTTATCTAGTTGAACATACAGTGATTATGCCTAATATCGTTGAGAATATTTGTTTATCTGTGTGGAAACCGAATCCATAATCTCTACTTTAATTAGCTAACTTTGTAACTGCAGAGCCATTTGTATAATTGGCTGAATATTGTTGGAATATTAACTAAGAATTTCACAACCAAATATCTTCTTGTATTTGAACTAATTCACCTGTATAGTTTTCACAAAGTATTGTGTGTTATAATTCATATCACTAACATTCTTTGTTAAACAAAAAGTATCATACTGCATATCATTCTTTCTTAGAAAGTCATCGTTGTAACAAATTACGTATGTCTATTAAATTACAGAGATATAATCTTGTTGCAGTACAAATAGTTTAAAGATAGGTTTTATTAAAAAACCCTGGTTGAGTTAGAAAATTGAAATGTTGGAAAATATCTCCTTTAGCTGATGTTATGTAATCAACTTCAGCAAATAATAATGAAATCAGCATTGTGTTTTGGCTTTACCTAAAGTTACATAAGTCATATCAATTCTTAATGTAAAATATTTTCAAAATATATTACACTAACCACGTTTTTATTTTAAAGTGTTGTCTTTATAAGAAACCTTTGATACAAAAAACTTTATCTGCAAATTCTAATTAGCAAAAAATAATAATAATGGGTTCATAAAGATAAATAAACCACTCTTCAGATTTAATTTTCGCTTCATTTGTATTGTTGTTTTCACTGCAAGGAGTAGGCAGCCTTTCCACATTTTATATTTAGGTTAATGAGGATCTTAATTATCTGCGCACTTCTGAATAGCGTCTGTGCACCTCAACAGTCTCGCTATTATTGTATTTTATTTAATATTTATTGTATATTTTGTGACATTTCGGCCCATTGCTACAAACGTCAATATTATAACTATTTTTATTTTTAATATAGTTGTTATTTTTTGTTTGCAGATATGTTATTTCATGTGACGAATAAACGATCCATTAAAAATTGTGTCTCAATGACACGTAATGTGATCTCTATGACCTAAAGCGTATATTAGAGATCCTTTCTAATGCTACCTTTACTATAATCATAAATGAATTACGATTATTATCATCATTCATTGCCGCTAAACATAGGTCTCTAAATTGCATCATAATGATTTCACATATCTCCTAGACATTTCACACAATAACCAACTCTACACAGCTACACAGAGTTCATCGTATTTATAAGATTTTCGCATAAACGTATCATAGTGAAAGCGTTACCTCGAACCCACAATTACATTCACATGTCTTCTCTACAATCTGATGAAAGTTTCATACATATTTTTATCATCAATCTTTTTCATGCAAGATTATTGTTTATACAAGAGGACTTGAAACTTTGTTTTATAGATAGATCTGTTATCGTATCTTTTGGTTTTGGATATATTCCCTAACTTGATATTGTTTTTTAACTCGCCTATGTATTTAACTTATTTAATATTATTATACTTTTAAGAATAGATTTAATTTATTTAATATTATTATAGTTTTAAGAATAAACTGAGTTAACTTACAGTGAGAGCTTTGTGAAACAAAGAAACAAAAATGGGATCTGCAAAAATTTGATCTATAATATTCTTGGACCTCCAATTACATTTAACTGATCAAGACAGACCCTTTGCACGTTGTCGACTCTCTATGATCGATAATCGATATTATATCATATTGTGTGAGATGTGAGTGTAAGATGTTACAAAAATGTAATAATAGTTTATATTTACCGTCAAATGCGTGTTGTAACATCTCCTCGCCGATGTCTTTGTACACCATCACTTGCGATGAGAACTGAGGATCACTTGGCTGCGAACAAAGATATTGAGTCAGAAAAAGAACGAGATATTTTCCTGACGTAGCTAAAAAAAATAAAAAATAAAAATAGCTGATTAAAATAAAAATAGTTTTCTTAAGGGCCGCAACGTATTCTAAAGTATAACACTTAAAAGTATACTTTGTTATAAAATATTAATTAACTATGCAAAACCGATACAAATGTTAGAATTTTAGAACGGCATATTATATTGCACAACTTCAAATGCCTAATATAATTTTTCCATAGTCGATGCAATGTTTCACTCATAAAAAGAATGTTAATAAAGCCGATTTTCCATTCGACAGATGAGCAAACATGAGAATCATCTGAAAGTTACCATCAGGCATAAGCGAGACCAGCGTCGCATACATTTGCACAAATCAGAATAAATTTCACCAGACACCAGAAACTCCTTGCAAATAAGCAATACTGGTAATTATTCCCAAAAAGGTCCACAAAAAATATATTTTAATAGCGGACGTCTCGTCGTCGAAATTATATTTGCAATTCCAAGAATAATTGAACTGTCTGCGAAAGGCCGTCTGAGGGAAAATTTATTCATCAGCGTAAATTAATTACCGAAAAAAGTGTGAGCGAAGTTTTTTCGTTTTAAGCAAACTTCGCTCTCACTTTTTTCGGTAATTAATTTACGCTGATGCTTTAGATAAATGGGAAAAATTGGAGCTCAGAGTAATAATAATAGTAATATTTTATGGAGAGTGGTTATTCTTTACATTTTTTTGTGATCTGCGAGAATTGCTGCCCGGTATGGCGAGCGGTTCGCCCGCTAAGATACTTGGGAACTTTAGGTAGCACTAATGATTGTCCCTTTACTCTGCTTCTGACCCCTTTCGGGATGCAGGCATTTTCTTATTTTTTTTATTTTGCAAACTAACAAGGTAAAATGTTATGTTACTTACATACACAAAATAGTGATAATTCATTCGACTACTACTGAATAAACAATATTTCAATTTAATATAAACCTTTCACGTAACAATAAATTTCGCATTAATTTTGAATACACGTTCAATATTTGACGATATTCATTAAAGAGCAATCATTTCTGTCATTGTATTGGTTTCGGACCGCAAAGTTCGGTTACTGCGAAATCGGTCACGTATTGCTGATAATTAATTATGGACAGGTTGATTGAAAACTGCAGTTAGAACGATCACTGAGGGCCATTTATCAATACACTCCAAAATATGGAACCCTATGAAGCTTGGCCAATCAATATAAATTCAATCATGATTTTTTTCATCTTCAGGCACAGAGACTCTGCTGCTGAAAATAATCTTCTATTGAAAGCGTTAATTCTATTTTGCTTCTTTCTATTTTTAGTGTCCTTGTAAATATTCACGGCTTTTTTTCATAGACAGTTTTAAAACCTATTTTAGTTATTGAATGGTTTGTCTTCTTCGCTCATACTGAATTCTAAAGTCGTTCAAAAGGGACAATATATTCGATAACTAAAATAGGTTTTAAATCTGTCTATGAATAAGGTAGTCAGAATTTTATAAGATAATTGTAATAAGCTTTAACATATCGTTTTCCTACTTCACCTAAACACTTATAAAAGAAAAGTACTCCACAAATACTTCATTAAGTAAATTACGGTTAATATAAAATTAATTCAAATTACATAACCACAAAAGAAACCATAGATATTCCATACAGGGCATAAAGCAATCCGATAATAGCTTTGCGGCGAAATCCAATATGGCGGACGTCCAAAACAACGGATCGGCGCGAAATCTTATTATAGGGCATCAGTCATCCATTATCATCCATCGTTTAACATTTATTAACCTGCCGTCGACTGTTGGATATTGCTATAACTTAATGGAGAATGTTTTATGATGTTTATTTTAAACGACAACCTCCATAACTAAATAAATATAATGGGTTTTTAATGGAATGAGGTTTTTTAACAGAAACGGGAGTGAAATATGGCGACGTTCTATATTTTTATTACAGTACAGTACAGGAAATACGCTGATGAAGAGTACTTCACTAAGGTACAGTAGTACCCTTCATGATTAGACTTAAAAAAGTTTAAAATAGTGCATGTATTAATTATTTTCCTTCCCGTGCAAGATTATTTGTACATCAATATGCAATATTTTTATAGTATAAACCTATCAAATTAGTAGCTTTAAAAAACATACTGGATAATTTATAATTTATCATTAAATGTATTATTCTCACTTTACTTCCAACAATACTATGTATTGTCAAGTATAGGAATACTTGACAGAGCAAAACCAAGTTTTATCATCATTTCCCAACACAGAATCGTGTTTGTAGTTAGTCCATTTCTTTGCTATAAAAGTCATTATTACATACTTTATTTAGTTCTTCAATATAATCGCACAAATCCATTAAGCCTTGCACGAGCACATCAATAACCCGACCACAATGTCGCGACAATGTTAATCTAATACCAATGGAGGGCGGGCGCAGTGCTATTAAGCCTCTATCTCCTTCCTATTGACACGAGGAAATGGAAATCCTGACGACGTATTGATTGATACGGAGGGAAGAATAAATATATTTCCCCATGTTTGACTTTCATTCCAATGCTTCGTGTTTGTTGTAAGTCGGTGCGAAACGAATGTCTTTGGTTTCCAAGTATATTAAGACAAAGATATTTTATTAACTTTAAGATTAGATTACCTTTGGCGTGCTCTTAATAAATGGTCTAAATTGTATTCAATTGGTTTGGTCAATTTAATGTATTGCTATCCAATACAGCTATCCAAAAACCACATAATATAGTAATGATACCTACACAAACAATAACATATAAATATTGTGTAAAAGAATGTACCTTTCAAAATAATTTACCTATATTTATTTATATTAAAATTATAAATGAGGGCCAGAAATTTCCTTTGTGAAAAGTTGCGCATAACCTTTTCTTTCATCACAAAACATCGAAGCTGTACAAATGTTTAATTAGAAAACTTTTAGAAAAATTTAAATGGTTTCTTCGAGTAAAGTTACAGCCCATAGAAATGCGTCACGTTTTAATGTACTGTGAAGAAATACTCCAAGCCCTAATATAGATTTTAAATATATTTGTCACGTCATTGCAAGCTTTATTTAATTATATCGCGGATATAGGGAGCGGTTATTAAAAGGACATAATATACTCATCATATTTAAAAACTGAGAGAGAGAGAGAGGGCGAGAGACAGAGAGAGAGAGAGAGAGAGAGAGAGAGAATAGAAGCCCAATGATCTCCACATCGACCTCTTGGAAGCGACCTGCATCCAGCGACTTCCTGCAACCTTAACCAGGTCGTCCGTCCACATTGTAGGCAGGCGTCCGACACTTCGCTTTCCTGTCCGTGGCCTCCACTCCAGAACCTTTCGGCCTCAACTTAATGTTTTAGTATTTAGTTCTGAGATTAGTTTCCATTAAAAATAATAAATTGAAAGTCTATAGTTTACTTACGTTGTGCGACCAGTACGAGAAGTCAAAGTTGAAACTCTTAGCTCCCTCCTTACTGCCCGGCGGTGCTTTTGGGTTTGTTATAACTGTAACAAAATAATACATTTTACTATACATGTCAGTAATGGGTTAATGGACCTGGGTACTTGACAGGAATACAATAAAAGTAAATACAGTGTTGTGTTCCGATTTGAATGACATTGTAGCCAGAGTAACTACTGGACATAATGAGACTTAACATCTTATGTCTCAGGATGGCGAGCGCAGTCGAATACCAGGCATTGCTTTGTAATTCATGGTGTTGTTTAATTTTGCTACTGTCCATGAGCGGTCGTATCGCTTACCATCAGGCGAATGGCATGCTCGTCTCGCCGTTCATTGCAATAAAGAAAAAGAAAAAATGGTGTCAACATCAGTAAGATAAGTCATGAGTTTAGTCATATAATTGAAAGGCGAATCGTATACGCAGTAGATAAATGAGAAATGTGTACATATTGTAAATGAAATTACGAAAGGGACCAAAGTAAACTTAAGCAAAGGTACTAAATATGTGTAATAGCATATTTCTTTAAAATAGGTAAATTCATTCATTATTGAATCGATTAGTTTGTAAACAAAAAAATACATCTCGTAACCATAAGAATAACACTATAAACTACATAGGTATGTAGGTAAGAAAGTATCATTGTAATTTTGTTCCATTATTATTTAACCAATCATGAAAACAATCTTAAACGCTGACTATAATCATCCTTACAATAAAACACATTCCCAAAGCACGCCTTACCATTAATCAAACATATGCCCAGTCATAAAGTGATTCATTTATTTTACGAGCTCGTCTCCGGATTGGGACAATCTGGTGAATATTGTTCATAAGACGTAAAGAGCGGACGAGCCCGACGCGGTTCGGCGTCGCGACGTATCGACCGACGCCAAGGGGACGCTCAGCATGTCGCGTTCAATCTCTCAAGAACTTTTTATCGAGCGAGCGAGAACTGTTTTTAAAGCAATTCGAGAATAGTATTTATTTCAGAGGTTTTAATTTTAAATTTGATTTTGACTCAAAGCTGGGTTTTTAACTGCTGGGTATCTTTTTTTTACCATTAAGAACTGAGCTGGCAATTTGGAGTAATGGATCTCCGCTGCCAATGAAGCTCATTACGGTTATACAAAAGTTGTTGTAGTTAACAATGTATAAAATTTGCGGGCCGGCAAGATTGTATCGATTGGTACGAGACTACCGTCAGATAGAGTATCGAATGGTATCACCATTCGATACTCTATCTGGACGGCATTAGCACTTACCACCAGGTGCAATGTAGTCACTATGCCGTGCAAGATTAAAAAAAAATCACATGGGTATAGTATTTGTCGAGATTTATCTGTTGTGATACACATGTGACTTTGTGACCAATTGTACTGCCTTGAGCCTGCTATTTTGATATGGTATGTGAAACTTTATCAGTTCATTGTACTTATTTCAACTCTTAATATCACCAAGTACGAACCAAGGCTTTTAAACTTTACAATATCGTAGATCGAGGGAACGAATTAACCGTCAGACAAAGTGTTCAAAGTAACTGTAATAAGAAAACTTATATCAAGAGAAACTTCGACTTCAGCTCCCGAACATTTCATAGTTACGACTTCATTATCGAAGAAAATACTATCGAGTTGGAGCAACTTAGCCGTTTGTTTTCTATGTAGACTCTATGTAGTATTATTTACTTTGAACTATTGAGAAGGATTATATCAAACGAAATGTACTACCTAATGCTAATAGAAAATTCCTTCTAAGAAGCTCTGAATTTCGTAAATTTGAGGATTCTTATAATAAAGACATAACGTAATAAAGTTGGCTCATGTAAAATTTGAATAATAAAGGGATAAGTCATAAAACGTGTTGTAAGACGGGCGTAAAGCTGGATGGAGTACAAATTCGCGTCCCTGCTCCAAGCCTTTATTTTACGACACATTGTACATGGTAAGGAGTTTTATACACGGAAATGCGGTAAAGGAAACGTAACATCCATCTTTAGAAAATACTTTTTTTATCTGATGGAATAAGTAAAAATTATTCGCGGTAAATTAGTAACGAATTTTATATTGGTATGGTAGCTTTAATTTACATAATACACAATTTATTTCCAAACCATCACTCTAAATCCATTTTAAACTACCACATGTAAGGACCCTTTTGTTCATGAACTTTAAGAGAAATTTGACAAAGTAGTAGGAAATTTGTATACACCGCATACTCTATTTAGATTGCGTAGCGTTTCCTACCAGGTGCATTATTGATATTTTGCCGTTCCATTCGACCATCGAAATTACTGTAGGCCAGACGTTCACAAACAAAAAGGTTCACGTTTCTGTCGCTGAATGTAGGCCGCTTCCATCAGCTCTATGTAGAGGTCCATGGGGAAGGCCTATGTTCACCAGTGGACTTCCTATGGCTTAAGAGAGAGAGAAAGAGGGAGAGGGAGAGAGAGAGAGACGTTCACAAAGTCTTCCCTCTGTCCTACCTTACACCTACACACACCTACGATTCCCCCAATATTCTGGTTTCCATAGATAGTGTTCAAATACATACGCTTAGGCCTATTTGAATCAAAATACACGCCTACATTTGACAGGCATGGTTTTGTGGCTCCTCATGGAAAGTAGCTTTGCATAGACCAAAAGCCATTATTGAATCTTTCCCCACATTCAGACCACAAAGCTGTGACAGGCAACAGCCAACTTGTGCGGAGGCGGGAAATGTTTCCGGAAATCGAAAGGCGCTCGTGCGTTGCCGTCTCAAGGTCGGGGAACAAAGCGGCATTGTGGTTCTGCCAGACAATAGGCTGTGTACACATATTGAAAGTTCTTTGTGGCCAGTGTCTTCTAGGTCCGGCCGTTTGATACTTGGATGGGTTGTGTTTATTTACCTAGATGAAATGGTGTTGACGTTGTTTTATTTCTGTTATTAAAATTATATTGTTATGTTTCACAAAATCACAATGTATGCTGTAAACATGTATGTAGCTCAGTACAAGATACGTGCATTTATTTATTTACAAATACATGGGAACCGTATCCAAGTTTCTGAATGTGATGAAAGTTCGTGAAGGATGGCTATACGAATGTTTGTTTCAGGTAAAAATTACTGAAAGCATTTAAATGAAACTTTACAGTTATATTTCTTATACACCAGAAAAACAAAGAGGCCTTAATTTACCGGGCGAATCCAGATCGGGCTGTGAGCATAAAATAATTTACGACTTTATTAAAAATTCAAAACAAAGCCATACATTGCTCCTTTAAAACAAAATTCTCCAATATCAGTAATTTCTAGAGCAGAATTTGGCGAACAATCTCTCTTGAAAAGAGAAGTTATCGTAAAAATGAATGTACTGAACAATGGATGTCGGTGGCGCGTCGACTCGCTCGCAGCCTCGTGGCGTGATTGGGCGCCGATGGGGTGGAAAATTCGACGGCACAACCGACGGAACATCTATTACGAGCCTTATTTATACTCGGCTTATAAACGAAACGATCAACTCGAGCCGCCGCACTTTACCGCAAGGTCGATTTGACTTTCTTAATATTCCAGTGATTTTATTAGGCGTTCTTTCTCGAGAGGAATTCAATTGTTGTTTGAAGATTTTACTGCTTCTATTATATTTCTTTACAAGTTTAATTATACTGAACTAATTCTTATTACGATTAAATGTATATGTAAACGTAACGCAATCGAAATAAAGTATCCACTGGCTGACACCGACTTTACCCGAAACGAGATACATTTACGTCCCATTATGACAGATTTTTCACCACCATGTACTGTGATCGCTTTTGGAGGCCGCGGGTTCAATCCCCGCACCGATACAAATATTTTTGAGATGTACAGGGATTCGATTCGGGTCTGGATGTTTGGAGACCGACAAGCCTCTTATAATTCCTGATCTCCACGACATAAAACTGAGGTGCATGTATTTATTTATAATTGTACCGGTAAAATTTATATTAACCCTTTAAAATATTCACTTAACAATGAAGCCTCGATCAATATTCAACGTAAATGGATCAAGTGGAGCAAATATTGAACACGAGAGCCGATCGCGTGCCTCGCCGCACGATTAACTTTATAAACCGACTTATAAATAACTACTCACTATGTTAATAGTTAACGTTTTAAACATTATTATATTGTGTAATTGTAGTTGTCGCTCGTTTAAAATGTGGAGAAATAATCTTTGAGAAAGGCGTTTGAGTGCAGCGAAATTCAAATAAAGTATTTATTTAGACTTTATTGCACTCACAAAATAAAAAACAAATACAGTGAGAAATCACATACATAAAAAGTACAATTGGTGGTCTTATCGCTCAAATGCAATGTCTTACAAGCATGGGATGGATTTAACGTATTTATTAACCATCAAAGTTAACGTAAACTTCGATGATATCTAAAACCTACCTAATCTCGATAGGCGAATGTGATCGACTAACACATTTCCATATTTCCTAAAGGTTTAGGTAACGCTAGCTCTCTCTCTCTCCCTCCCCCTTTTCAGCGACAGCCTTCAATGGTAAACATAGACCTCATCCAAGGATTTCCATACACTATTGGTCTAAATATAAACCTTAACATTCTGCAAAATACAATACTTAAATAATGATGTCATATCACCTGCCCCCCCAGAGATATTCAATGTCAATCAAATCATTACTTAGGCTCAGTTGCACAAACTAACTTTACTCATAACTTTGACTTAAACAATGTCATCGCCATACATTTGTGACGTATTTGACATTGCTAATGTATGGCACTGACGTTTTCAAAGTCAAAGGTATGGGCAAAGTTAGTTTGTGCAACTGAGCCTTAGTGTAGATTTTACAAAGAGAATCTATACTAAGGAACGATTTAATTGACATTAAACGTTTAATCAAAAAAAAAACAGACGCACGAAACCTTTTGTAACAAACTAAGGTGTATGAAATTAATTACCAACCGCTTGGCAAAGTCCGTGTAAATATTCAGGGCGGGTTGAATAAGTTGACAGAGGTACGCGGAGTTGAAGCGAAAGGGTTCGTGCTACAATTTTAACGACACGTATAACTCTGCGTATAGAATTTGGTAACGCGACAAGTTTCCAACGGATTCGTATATGTAATGTGTTTAATAAAGTGTAAAGGTTATTTAGTATGTAATTGTTGTAATGATGTATCTTATTAGCGTAGTTGACGTGGTTATTAAGCATGTTGCATGTGTTTATGACTTTACAAACCGATGTCTAAAATTGACTCGATCCAATAACAATAAAACATTCAAGTGAATAAAAATCATACGAATTGAGAAACGAAGAATGATTATACTGGTCTTCGCATCGACCCTAACCGTTTTATTAATGGACAGTTTTTAAATCTATTTTAGTAGCCGAATGTTTTGTCTTTTTCGAACCACTTTAGAATTCAGTTTGAGCGAAGAAGACAAAACATTCGATAACTAAAATATGTTTTAAAACTGTCTATGAATAAGTCCGTAAAACTTCATTAGTAACAATTACGAAGGACATAGTGCCTCTTATTTATAAATACTATCTCATTAATAACTATTCAAGCTATCCCTATACAATTCCATATAAAACTGACATCAACCACTAACTCTTAGCCTAATTACTTACAAAAACAGCTTCGAAAGGCAAACATTAAAAAGAAATTAACATCGATCGAACACTCCCAAGCATTGTTTAAACTATCAGACCATTGCAAGAATAAAATTCAACAACGCGAAACATTAAGAGTGAGGAAGTGAGGTGGGTTGAATTTACGAGCACCATGGAACGGCCATGGACAAGGTTTATGGGCCGTAATGGAGTTTATGGGCTATTGCAACGCGATGCCGAGGGTGAATTCTTACCACTCCCGCGGTTTGTTTCTCAGATTTTCATGACGCTATTCGAGTGAAGGCTTTAAAGTGAAAATTGAACCGCGATCTGAATGGCAGTCTGCTGTGACACGTTTTGTGCGTTTGAACTTGGGATTTAGTTTTTCGGTAGTTTATCCGAAAATATATATGATTTAGAAATTTTCCTTACAATTATAGGATCGATTCTACATTATTTTAATACATATTGCAGAACCGTGTAACTGAAATATATTACCCCCTTCATAACTTTTTCGGTAATAACGCAAGTACAAAATATTCAAACCTGATGACGTCATGGCAGGGCGTGAGAATTTATGACGTTGGTGTACACCGCCATGGTGTTTGTTCAGTGGACGCAGTGACGCAATCACGCGGTGACGTCATGAGCCCGTCGCAAAACCATACACCATGACAAACGACACTGAACTTGTCACGAAGCACTGGTTAGGGATGATTCCAGAAATAAATTAATTGCATTTGAATAATTTCGAATTTCAAACAAATCTGCTAATTGTGTAAATTTATATTTAAAAGATATCAAAATTAGAATAAAACAGGACATTCAATTATGGCGATAAAGTTGAATGGTTCAATTTTGTATTTAGTCTGGTTATGAATTAGTTGATCGATCCTTTATTCTCATCATAAAAATTGAAACCTAAATAAAATAATCTTATTTACAATATTTGACTCAAACAGCCTTTGAAATTGATTTTTTTAGATTTAAAAGTTATTTAAATATACTAATCTGACACTTCAAACTTTTATCAAGTGGATCTAAAATGCTGCAGTTCAAATTGGACGAGGTCCTCGCCAAGGGCGTGCCATTGAGCTCGACCCCTAAGTCGCTAGACACTTCGCTATCAGCCGCCTAGTCTAGCAGGTCGTCGCTCTTTATTCCTTGGAGATATTCTTAGATTCTTATTTTATTTTGGAATGAAAATAAATTGATTTCTACGCAGGCAGAGAAATACTAGACTATGTCGCACTCACACCCGTCAGAAGAACTACTGTAAGCTAGGATCAAAAGGAAACAAGTCTCTGGGAATACCTAAATTATTCTTAACTTACAATAAAATTAAACTAATAAATTTTGAAAAAAAAAAATTGAAATAAATTTTTAATTTTTCTCTGCATTTCATGATTATAAACTAGCGGGGTAACAATGTCAGACAACGCTTTATGCGATAAGACCGCCATGTGTACTTTTTTGTTATTTTTTCTGTTTCTGTATGTTGTTTTTCTGTGTACAATAAAGATATAAATAAATAAATGTCAGATAAATAGATAGAACGGGCCATCTGTTACGAACTTTGGCAATGTCAAGGGTAGCAGCTTCCCTGTATCTTTCATATGCCTTCTTGTTCTTCTAACACCTGCAAGAAAAATCCTTCAAACCCATTTCTTAGTGAACTATTGTAATACCCGCTCTTTTAAACAGCCATCTCGAATGACTTGACCCATTTACCCCAAACTAACAGTAAAAATACACATAAATAAGAAATATAATCTAAGTTGGCGACGCACTCCTCGCGCCCTAATTCCTTCTAAGAGACGTTATCCTTTGAACTTAAAAATGATATTTATACGCAACGTTTCTCGACGCTAACGAGGTGAACTCGTTAGGATTCAGAGTTGGTCAACGGTAAATTCTTAATTGGTCCCACGTACGGATTTTTCGCTTTTTCAATTGGTGGAAAAGGTTCCGTTGACCTCACCGCGGCCTGACTTCTAGCTAGGTTTACAGCCGCCCTGAAAATCCTATTTCAATGCTTGCTTTTGACTTTATGACGGTCTAGATCGAGTTGACGATCGCCTGTCCTTATGACGTAAGTTAATTGGTGAATTGACCCGGCTACGGCTAAGTCGATAAGATCGGCTTCGGCTATACGGCTATTGGTAGTTAATTAAAGTAAATTAGATAAAGCTTTCGTTGGGCCTTGAACAATTTGACTGACTGGCTGAAACACGACAGACTGATGTATTACGTCAGTTTTCTTTTTATTTATTTTTCTAAATGCGATAGTCGAAATCTGGGCACGGAATGGCTTTAGCAGCCACTTTACTCTTGTAATGTACAAACAAAACGAAGCCATTCCTAAAACGACTGCTATAACTTTGCGAAAACCATAAACTGTAAATTCACTCGCAAACACTTTACAAATTAACCCGACCGAGAAACATTCATAACCACCCGAAAGTTTGGAAGTCAAAGTTCACATTCAAACTAATAGAGTTATTTGTGTATTACTGAGATAAATTAAAAATTTCTGTTTGAGCTAACCAATTTGATTATATTAATGACCCTTTGATTAGAACTCAGGTAGGGAACTATATCATAGAAATCAATATTTTATTAGGTTTGAGTAAAACCTCTAGGCACTCAAAGTTTACGATGAGAATATAAAAAACAATATGTTGTCACCATATTTTCTTAGATTTGTTAATGTTTTCGATTACACTCATTAATACCGCAACATTACCTATCTCAATCACTTCATCAGGCACAACATCCATTGCCCCAAAAATAGAATCCAATTTACACAAATACATTGTGAAAACAAATCCCCAAACAGCAATAGAAACATCTAGAAATACTATCAATATCAGTACAATAATTGGTTTTTACTGCGAACTACCGAACAGCCTGCACTAAGATTTCCGTTGTCATTCTGTTGTCAACTGTTCACGTTTATTGCCAAACATTGAATGGACGCGGCCGATTGATTTCTTCCACCGATCACTTGCGAGGCTTCTGTGTCGACCTTACGCGCCCTTAGTACAATACTACGCAGTATACTAGTAGTTATCACTATACCTTTATTATATTCTGTAAGTTCTTTTGAACATACGATTGGTTTCAAACAGCAGTGTAAATGCGCTGTTGTGTTCCGGATTGAAGGACATTGTAGCCACAGTAACTGGACATATTGAGACTTAACATCTTATATCTCAGGATGGCGAGCGCAGTGGAATGCCAAGCATTGCCTTGTAATTCATGGTGTTGTATGGTTTTGCTACTGTCCATGAGCGGTCGTATCGCTTACCATCAGGCGAATGGCATGCTCGCCTAGCTATTCATTGCAATAAAAAAAAATGTGTGTGTGTATTAGTGTACACACGTAAGAAGTGAAACTTCTTTATGACATCATTTTTCGAAAAATGATTTACTATTTACAAAGGAGATCGGTCGATTTGGTCCAACTGTGGACAAGAAATTCATTATTACCAAAAAATTTAGCGTATTTTTTTAGATTTATTTCTCTATTTACTTTTATCCTACACCATTGGAATTAGATTTACAAAAAAATGAGGATATCATGAAATATTTCTACCATTTTTGTATTTGTCAGCAACATTCATAGAGTTGACATCTATCACGAGACTATTATCTGTCAAATTGCATTGTTTATTTCGTCGTGTACTAATGTGTATTTAAAATTGAATTAATTTGAAAATCATATAATTTCGTTTTGTGGCTGGGTGTTATGTTTATTCTCTACGGCGTCCCTTGCAGTCAATTGCTTACCTCGATCCAACAATACTATAGCATATAAATAAGTTAAAATGTTTATAATCGTCATGTAAGCAAAAACTACGGGATATCATTGATGCGCGCCTGAAGCCAACAACTACGAGACACCGATCGTAAAGGCGCAAAGGCTTACATGATCTGTAATGTCTGAATGGATTCATCCTCAATCATTGTTTTATTTTTTCATTATTGTGTACGGTAGCTTCAGATATTTTTAAACTAGCGCATGACAAAGTGACTAACTACATACAATAAACCTGATATCAAAATAATATACTTTTAAATATTCAAATGTGTTTTTCTGTCTTCCTTGATAAGCTTAAGTACTTTATAATAATGTATATTCATACTCATCCCAAACTTAAAATATAAGCCAACTATGATATTACGTATTCAGATAGCAGAAAATGGTAGATTTTGTAAAACTTTAAGAGGATAAATCTTAAAAACCCCGTATCCTAGCTCAAGAAGACTATGTTATATTGGAAGGATAAAAAATCCTTATTATTTAATTCTATGTCTCATTTGTCTCCACCATGTTTCCACTACTAGGCCCAATATTCATAGGAAAACGACCGATCTCCTTTACAGAATTGGTAAAATAAAGCTAAATTAAATAAAGTTTAAGTTTAGGAGGGGGGAAATTTTTGAGGGAATTTGGGATTTCTATCGGGGCCAATTTGTAGCCCTCACCGAGACGGTTCCGAGGATACCAAGCTCGGTGGGTCCACGACCTTTATTGGCCGAGATAGGTTTAGGGGGAGTGAGGTAAAAATTTTAGGTGGGGGTAGGGGCGGGGGGGGGTTAGGTTTCGTGGGGAGGCTATTGGGCACCTTAAAATATTTTTGGGTGGGGAAAGTTGTGGAGGGGGAATTCGGGAATTCTGTTGGGGCAGGATTGTAGCCCTCACTGAGCCGGTTCCAATGAACCCAAGGTCGGTGGGTCTACGATGGATAATGCCGGAGATATGAGTAGGGGGGTGAGGTAAAAATTTTAGGGTGGGGGTAAGCGGGGGGGGGGGTAAGGATCAAATTACAAAAAAGTGGGTGGGACTTAAAATTTTGGGTGGGGCTTGGAAAAGGTTGGGGGTGTGGCTTACTGAAGTGGGTACTAATTTACTAAATAAAAAAAGATGGCGCGTAACGGAAGAATGTGACGCGTAACGAAAAATTTTTTCCAACCCCGATAAAGAAGTTTCACTTCAAAAAAAAAAAGGTTTTCCTCCATTTTCCATTTCTGATTGCCCTAACTGCCGTACTCAGAGACATTTAATGTCAATTAAATAGTTCCTTAGAATAGATTTTGTTCTTTGAATCATTACATACTACTATTTTATTGATTACTAAGGAATTAATTTATGTTCTTCAGTCGGAATTTCACTGATATCACAAAGACCTTAAACTATGGAGATGTGAGCGTGTTTCGACGTGATATTTTCTATATTAACCGTCATCTTTTAAGTTAATATATTTTTTTTTATTAAACATTCTTCTCGATGAATATTCAATAAGTGTAAATTTACCCTAAAAACTTTTATTTCGTTTATAACAAATCACAGTATACAATCTAAAACATATAGAACAAACCATGACAAAATGCAATAACAGCATTAGTTAAGAAAAATACGCCCGTGTTAAATATGAAACTGTAACTTAAATAATTTTTAAAATTTCTTCCCAAAGAATTGCAGTAATTCACTTTATTTAAACAATCTTGATCAACCTCCGAATTTAAACGCCTAATGAAAATACCTTTGAACAATGACTTTGGATATTTTGTAAGGTCGTAACCTCATTTCATATATAGCGATATATTTAAACAATTATTGTTCTTATACATTTTCTCTAGGCGCGGTTATTGTATATTGTTAAAGCGTTTTAAATTTATCATGAATACACAAACCATTATGGTGATTCAAGATCCACTGCCTTTTAATTGTACCTTTGAATTCCGAGCCAGTTTCTTCAACAAATCAAATACAACATAATAAATTCAATTATTTAAACACCCGTGTTCATGGATCTCTATAAATCCCAATGAACACCCACCCACATAAGTTTTTCCATTCCTCTTTATCAACGCAATAATACGAAAAGCGAAAGCTTTTTACTGGCTTGTAAAAGTCAATCTTCATTAAGTGGCTAAGAGCCGTAAAGTAACGGAGGCTAATGTAAAAAGGCCCACGAGGTCACTCCTTAACTGCGAGAAACAACGTAAACTTCGAGGTTAGAAGAATCTTGAAAGTTACCATGGATTTATAAGACGTTTATTTTCGCTGTCTGTGATATCTATAAGTTGCCCAAGGATGAAATTGTCTGACGTTGGAAAGAAAAAAAAATCGACAACTTACGCAGTGTAAGGATATTATATTATTAGTTTTTCTCAACTGACACGGCATATTATTGTACAATGCGTCTAATATTATTGCAGTGTCATCCAGATAGAGCATTGACTAACTAGTATTTTCTGTATCTACGCGCTCACTTTTTTTAAATTTGATTCTTTTCCTAAAGTATAATATTTCTTCACCACGGTATGTTAATTTATCACCGTATGCATTTGAGCATTTCGTTGAGACTGTCATATTATTAATTCATTCTAATTTATCCGAACTCCTCGTGTTAAAACAATAATAACCTACTCCTCTATTATCGATATAAATCCTTCCAGTACAAAAATATATAAATTCGACATTTATTCACTAACCTGTCGTGTTGCCAGACATCTCTATGATGCATTTGCAGTCCCTGGCGATCTCCCTGGAGTTGAAGGGGCGGACCCGCACCGCCACCTTCACCGACGACATGGCGGCTGTGGTTCGGCTTCACTCGTCGATTCAATCCACTAGAACATGGGTACGAGTCCGGTTTTATACCTGCAACAAGAAACATGGCTTTAGGTACGCTGCAGCTGTCATTATCTTACTTAGAAACGATGAACCTGGTAAAGATATGAGAACCAATGGTCTAATAACCGATGACGTTAACGATCGGTCGAAATGGCGAAGGGAAGAAAAGCAAATCTTGAAACTGGTCGCGAAAATGCTATATAGAAAGAAAGAGACAACCCTGAATTTTGTTCAACAAAATAACTATTCTTTACCGTATAATTTTCAACGCGTGATGATGTTTAGAAAGCGCAACGAATTGAGTAATATATGTGTAGATTATTCCGGCTTTTATTTAAGTATAAATAAGTTGAATTCCACTCAAAGAGCATTATAGAAAAACAGTGTTTGTCGTATGAAATTATTAAACATTAAAAAATATGTTTGTACATATACTTATTTAATGAATATCGAGTAACATTATAGAAAAATTTACTCTGACAAAAAATATCATAATATTATGCTTAAAGTCGCAAAAGATATACGAGCCCGATACTAGATCGTATTTGCAAAATTTTAAAGTTATTTTGCATTACACAACCGCAATAAACTAAACGCCTTTAAACTTAATTGATCCACATAAAAGAAAGCACTACAAAGTTGTATAACAGCCTCTTTGATGCTCTAAATCATGAAGACAAAGAACAATGCACTTCAGAGTACAGTTAGATAATCAGATGAGTCACGAACATCGCCAGCCGTTTGAGCAAAACGTGAACAAACGCAACTGTAGTCGCCAGTCAAGGTCTCATTCAGATAATAGCAAAAAATAAAACTTTGTAGTATTAAACCTGTTTTTGCACTAGTACATATCAGTAATTGACACATCAATGTAATTCTTTTAAGCTATAAGGATAAATCATTTTAATTAAAAACAAACAAAAGATACATTGTTATGTATGTAGTAATTACAATTGTCAAAGAAATTGTGGAATTTTAGACATACTGAAACCGCGAATTGAATTCTATCCAATATACTAGCTCTCTAAGGTAGGCGTTAATTTACAAATCCATCGTTTCTTACAACAGACTACTTGGTTTCTAACCAAGTTCTTAAGACTTTTTAAAGTTTTGCTTAACCTTATGCGATGCGAAATCTAATCTAATAGTAAAAACCTATTTTTCACAAAAAAATATAACCTACACCAACACACGAAATACGATCCTAAACAAAAACTCTCAGACATAAACAGACAACAAACCAACTTGGCAATAATTACGAGCAGCACTATCCCAGGCCCATTCAAAGACACCGAGTATAAACCTTACAAATGTCAATGAGGGAAACGTAAAGCAATATTTCTTGAAAGGTAATAAAGGGGAGGAGTGTCGCGTGGCCAGACCAGCACAAAAGGTGAATTTACTCAGCTATTCCACAGCCAATAACAATTATCCAAATGTTTGAGAATTACTTTAACGTTTCCGTGACGCGATGACGTTTGTTGAAATTGCGATGGAACGATAAGCCGGAAGAACGGTAATGTAATGTGCTTCAGTGCCGAGTAAGGTGAAAATACTTTGGGCAGTAATCGAGCATCAGGTTTAGTACGCAGTCGCTCATTCAGTTTTATTGACTTCTTTATTTTTAAAGGCTTTAGGAGCAACGCACGTATGATGTAGGTATTATCACATATTGAAACTGTGAATAAATCAATACCAATTCTAAGTTAAACCATTTCATTAAAATTATTATAATAAATATACCAATCTATTTAATGAAATTTAAAGTCATTTTAATTTTAATCTAGTTTCAAAGACACTAAGCCAATATAATAAACACATTTATTGCGTACACATATTTAATATGTATGATTTCTATTGATTATAGTGGAGGCCGTCGGCGATTTGCCAATCAATTTTTACTAGAAATCAAACGACGTGACCAAAGACGTATTTGACTTTAAGTACAATAATCCTTTTAATGGTCCTTCCACAATTGAGTGATATAAAATGTAAAAAAAACCTAGTTAATGAAGTACCAACATGCCTCCATTTTCATACATTTCACCGCAAGTAATGTTAATAAAGAATTTCAATTGTAAAGACTCATTGGTCAAGGCAATTATCGGACCATGATACAACAATCCAGTTCTGATAATTTAGATATGTATTAGCTGCTTTATATATTTGCTAGAATTCGGCTTCATCAATCATTGCAACAGCATAATATGCAACTGTAGTTACTACTAACCCCGTATTTCATTGATCAAGTCCACTAAACCAACAAAGAAACAATATTGAGAAAAAACAGAAAAATACTGCTTGAATTAATCAATATTCTTTGTTATAAACAAAAATCAGATCAACACTAATAAATTTATCGATTTACTACATAACGCATGCAACTACAACTGTTTTAGGTATTATAAAACACAAACAATTTCTCCTGAAGTACTCACTGAATTGAATGAACACCAAATTGGACACATTATTTTCATATTCGCAAAACTAATACTGAATTTACAGCGCACTATAAAATTTAACTAAAGACAAGATTATGAGATCCCGCGTTGTCTCTTACTCAATACTTTTCAATACTGAAGGCTCTTACAGTGTCCCGAATTGATATAACGGTATATTTTGCGTCAGTGGAACTACAGAGTAATAAAGCTGGCAGGCAGGTCTTGCGCATGCCCGCCACGCATGCGCCGCGAACAGCTGATTCATACATCGACTTTGTTTTGTATCCCACAATATTACTAAATGTCACACTAAAGTAGATAATTACTATTGCAATAAAAGCAATGCTTGTTGCGAAACTTTTTGGTCCTTCGAGCCAGATTGCTTTCAATTTGGTTTAAGATTTTGATTTGTAGGCAAATGATTAATAGGAAATTCTTATGTCATTTGATTCAAAAGAAAACTAAGGCTTTTTTTGCTTTTTCTTAAGTAAATACACTTAAGATCTAAAAACTTATATTGACTGAAATCTAATTTTGTATTGCTGTATAACTCACTTTAATATTTCATTAAAATCACTGTATGTAATCACGTAACAAACGATTCACAATATAAGAAAATCATAAAGAAATACCTACGTCACACTAATTTAAGTCGACCGATTTAGCGTTATGTAATTTACAACGCACTGAACTAAACTTTTTTCCAAGCAATGAATTCCAAAGTCACTTCACAATCAATACCACACAAAAACGTCCCGGACTAGCACAACATGGAGTATGCACAAAAACCGAATGACTCATCGTGTATACGAGAGCACAGAATTCACAGTTGCTTCCACGAGGCGCGCGTACAAAATGGTGAATGTTTTCCTGAAAACGGTGTTCGCGTGCTGTAACCGCCTACGCTCGAGTGCACGCACAGCACATCGAAAGTGTCGGCCGACAGCGGCGACGGACCGGCGGCCACCGTTGCACTCCCCACGCACTTACGTAATCGCTGCAATTCACATCTTCCGAAACCTCCAGCAACCTACGGGAATGTGCGAGATCGAAGGGGCGGCCATGAAAAATCGTGTTGCAGAGATGACTCACCGCGGACACTGGCGCCCTCTATGACAACCCCTCGTCGTGGACCCCCCACCCCCGCACGCGAACCCCCACCCGCTTCAGAGAACGCAGATCGGTATCCGGGAAAAGCTCATCGGAAGCCTTTAACCTTGGGATTCGGAGCCGATGGGCACAAAGAGACGCGATTTACCGCTACGGACTTACCCGATCCTCGTGCGATTGCGACCAAATGTGGACGATATAACGCGTTTTAGATTTGTTTTTCCAAGAGCTAAGTGCTCGGTGAAGTTGCAGCGTCGGGCGACATGGCGCGTCGACAGGCGAGCGCGGCGCGACTGCGGCCCCTCGGCGGGCGGCGGCGGCGGTGCGCGGCCGGGGCAGCCGGGCACCCGGGCATGCGCCGACCTCACCCGCGCCTTCGATCTAACTCTTGGCTGCGCGGCGGCGCCTCCGCGCATCCCACACCGCAAATAACAAAATCCACATACTACCTGAAAAACTCCGACTGCCCGATGGCTCCCTTAACGCCTGAAGCACGGCTGTATTAGGCCTAATTACTCCATGCAAAATAAATATTCTTTTGTGACGTCAATGTGCGAGGCGAAGGGCGGTGTAATCAGGTTCACTGTATAATTGTATTAGTTTTCAGCGCCGCCGGCGCGCTGCCTCCCTCGTTCTCACGTATAAAGCAATTAGCTTAGGGCGAGATAAATTATGGAAACGTATGTTACTTGTAGATGTAACTAATTATACAGATACAGAATAATGCGCGGCTTATTTGGAATGCAAACAAGTATCCGGAGAGAATGTAACTGTGATGGATTTTCAAATATTCCGTGCACGTGCGGTTTGCTCTCAGCGCCCCTGATTAACTTGCAGCATCATTTTCATTTTCAGATAGAAATCAAAAACATGTTTCTACCAATTCGTAGATAGATTTCATTCAAATCTGACACAGATTTCTATGATATCTGATAACTTCCAAAGAAAAATATTAAAGGTATTTATTTTCTAACTTATTGGGTCAAATACACAGTAATCAATATAAACTAATCCTAACTGTAAGTAATAATTAGACACAAACTGCCGACTTAGAATAAATCAAAAGCAAGCTAGTCTCTGAGACAAGTTTTCCACTTTGTGATGGGTGGTATAGTCTGGAAATAGTGACGTAGGTTAAAATTCACATTCACCTTTAAGTTTCTTAAAATAAATTAATATTTTGTGGCATAGGACCCATAATGGATGAAACAGATAACTTGATGACCAACAACATCCAAAAACACAACACCAACAATATAATATACCAGTTATAAATAACTAATAATTCATCCGATTCTCCTGAATCTCACCGGTTCTTAGGAGAGAAACATAAAAATTCTAAAAAGTGTTGATCTTCTGAATTCAAAAATGACCGACAAAAACACAACCCAAAATCAGATAACAAATATAAGTGAATGAAAGGCGAAAGATCAATACTATCCAAGGCAGCAGACGCCACCAATCGTACTGTCACCGTGGCTAGATAGGTCAAAGGACTAGACATAATACGCACTTATTCCGACAGGCTCTGTGGCGGGTGACGCAACTGCTCCGATCGATCAGTACAGGGTATCTGGAAGTCGTCTTAATTTATAATGTCGATATACATGCCACTGCAGGACACGGTACTCCCTTAGAAATTTCGATGGAGAAGCTATACAAAATACCACCTTAGCTGAGTGCGATTTGTCGAACTTCATATATCACAGAAATTCTTGTACATTGTTATGCTATATCTTCACGACTTTACTTCACCCTTGAAATGCGTTGTAAATACACACAATTCTTACATGACTATGAAAACTCAGAGGTGTGGCTTACATTCGAAACCGTGGCCACCGTCTCGACAGGCCACCACGCACTTAAAGCTCCATTTACATGGGGACAGTTTCTCGCCTCGAAGATTCGATTATATTGTAAAAATATAAAAAAAGTTGCATCGTGTAAACATTTGTCAGAACACAATAATCTATGGCGGTTATGTCATGCGATAATCGCATACGATTCTCGCCGCGAGAAAATCTCCCATGGCGTTTAAGTCCTAAAGTATTCCATTAAAATTACATTCTTAATACTTTGATACCACCAACCTTAGAGGCGCAAGTGCTAGATAGTTAAATGTAAAAGAAGTCGTAAGTTCAACCTCTCTTCAGTGAGCAATTAGCATTCATGTTTACAGCTTTGTTGGTAGAGTTTTTGTCATACCACTAAGCTGACACGACGTGGATCTGAACCCAGAGTGGA
This sequence comes from Deilephila elpenor, assembly GCA_949752805.1. Classification (NCBI taxonomy): domain Eukaryota; kingdom Metazoa; phylum Arthropoda; class Insecta; order Lepidoptera; family Sphingidae; genus Deilephila; species Deilephila elpenor. The sequence goes on from OX457110.1 coordinate 3,400,555, forward strand.
CAGCACCCGAGTTGAAAGAAAATCTTTGGGGTAGGTCTGTGTTCGAGTATAATTTTTAATTTTCTTGATTTACTTGTATAATTTATTGTCCGTCTATATGTGACTAATCTTGAGCATGAAATTCAACTTTATTTAACTTATATTATAAGAAAAATATGCAACGGTTGCATCTATCTTGCACTTGAATAATATTCCTATCCCATCTCTACAACATTTACATGTACAATCTCAAACCGTTCTCAGAAAGCAAAATACATTCCAGAATCGGCAGTTATGAACCATAATCTTGCATATAAACTGCTATTATACCAATCAAGGAACAGATATAAAACTATATCCAATTAAATAAACCGATATAGCCGCGAGGGGAGCAGTCGCCATCCCCATGGACATTCCGGCCCGTTTGTATTGAATTTCCCATGGACGTGAATAAAAACGATAGGCCATCGATTGGGCCGGCATTGCCTCCGGTGTATTAGGCATATTGGCTATCGAGCCCACATTACAACGTAACGCGGCGATAAAAGAACTTTATGAAATACCCGAAGCAATGTGCGGTCCCCTTTATTACGAAGCTGTTTAAATTCTATCATTGGTTTTGCGGGACGTTTCTATTTTTGTAAGGATAGCTCCTGCTCCATGATATAATATCAAGTGGATTTCCCGAATTGGTAATCATATCCTGAAATTAGCGGCTCACAGGCCAGACACAGAGGTGATATAACTTTACTTATCATTGCTTAGGACCTTTCAATTCATTCCGTAGCCTTTCATAAGTGTCATATATTTTTCTACCGTATTAGAGTCAGTAAGAGAGAGGAAAGCAGACGGATGATTACGTTTTGACATTTCATACATACATACAACAAAAGCTCACGCCTTTATCCCAGAAGGGGTAGGCAAAGGCGTCGCCAGAACACCCACATTTTTCGCCTTGTATGTTTCGCCCCATGTTGTGACAGGGGCAAGCCTATCGCGTTATCGGGCACAAATTCCTGACTCCGGGCTGATAATGAATAGAAAAATAGAAAAAAAATCGCAATTTAATAAAAAATATTCTTCCATATATTTTCCCAGCTTTGTATGACGAATAGCTGTAGCGTTGTAATCTTGGTATATTTCATTAAACCGGTGGATTGTGCAAGATTTTACGTTTCAATGTCGCCGCACAAGTGTAGCAGAATGGCTTTTCATGTCGTCTAATGGATTAAAGGCAACGGCGCTAAGAATCATACTTATGTTTATATTACTTGGCTATGGTGGTTAGTTTTGGTTCATAAAGAAGCAATTGCATATTTTTGTTTTGACTCATACGGCCTTACTCATAGAAAGTTTTAAAACTTATTTTAGTAATCGAATGTTTTGTCCCTTTCGAACGACTTTTGAATTCAGTTTGAGCGAAGAACACAAAATATTCGATAGCTAAAATAGGTTTTAAATCTGTTTATGAATAAAGCCGATACTGTTGAGTCATCTAAATAACACACTATCTATTACATATAAAAATGCCATTACCTGATAATGCAATGAATATATTAAAATTATCAATAATATTAAAATCGATTACGCCCCCTATGTACAACTATTAATTAGTTTGCTACTAGACATTTTACGTATATTACTCTTCACACATAAACATGTACGTAAGAAACAAGACATGTAGGTCGAAGTTAATTCAAGCTTTCAACGTAAATCCCGAACCATCTGTGTGGACCACGTGAACAGTGTAGGTACCCACCTAATGTTTATTGTGTTGCTGCTGCATGCTATTGTGATGCTATGTTGAATAAAAAGAACCTTTAGTGTTTAGGGGACAGCTATTATGTCTTTGTAAATATACTTAACTGACGACATCACTATCGATTAACTATAATACATAGCCACACAAAATAAAATATTTTTAAAACTAAACCTATTAGTTATTTTATATTTTTACGTGCTGAAATTAAATCAGAGGTCATATTTTATCTGTTGCGGGAAAATATAATACTCATGTGGCGATCCTCCACATTATACACACAAAACGGAGAAACAATCTATTTTAAATAGATGATAAATAACGGTTCACCAGCTGACCGCCGGCCGGAGCTCAGGTAGTCATGACGTCACCGGGCCCGCGCCGGCGCAGCCATTCGGCGCACCGCAGCGCCATGTCAGTCGGCTTCTGCTCGATGCGCGCTTCACACCGTACCTATCGCTTTCGCTTTGCCTTACGTACCGTGCGCCTTTGCAAATCATTTTCATTTGCTATTTATTATAAGACTGTCGCTTTCCTCTCCTTCTTAGTATTTAGTGGACTGATTTAGTGTGTAGTGAAAGACTTGTTTAGTATTAGTGTAGTGTATAAGACCTTAGCCTTAGTGACTTTGTACTTTTCATTTGTGTGACTTTTGTGTGTACATTAAAATCTGTGTACGCATTGTGTGGAGCATTTTATTTCCGCCGCTTCCTGCATAGGCTCTGCTTACCGCACTCGTCACACGTCGACACGCAGCCGTGTCGATTTCAGGCTACCCGCGTATCCGACTTCTCGGAGATACGCTCACCTACACGCATCACCTACACCCTCATCTACATCTCCACATTGGTGACCCCGACGTGATTATAGTTATATAGACAGGAAAGAGTATCACTATTGATATCCGAATACAAAAATATAAAAAGCCACCCAAATTCACATCAAAACACTCCCTTAAGAAACAATTAAAATAATAACAACAAGAAAAACAGTAATTAAAAATATTGAACGGTTTAGAAATAAACGCGCAACAGGTATCGCCATAGAATTTAACTGAAGCAGCGCCGTCCTATTGTTTATGTTCTTGGGCAAATAAAACATTTTCACAAACAACAGTCTCACCTATATCTATTAAAATATTATAGTTATATTATTCCGATGTATTTTCAGTTTACAAGTCAAAGATTGGTATATACAGGGTATATCAAGACCGCGACCGAAAACGAAGCCAGGTGATAGTATTAGTGACTTCAGACACAAAGCAAGTTAAAATTTCTCAAAAAAAATCGGCAACTTTTTTTTGTATTTTTTTACTTATCGTCGTATTTGGGTTATAAATTCATAGCTTTCCTAAAATAATGATGTAGACCTCTTTATTTCTAAATACTCAATGGTACGTAAGCGTTTAAATTATTATTTTCGCAATAACTAGGTATTTACCACCCAAAAAAGACGATATTTAAAAAAATCTAAAAAAAATCTGTCGCTGTTTTGGTGAAATTTTTATTTGCATCGAGTCTGTAACCACTAAAACTACCACCTGGCTTCGTTTTCGGTCGCGGTCTTGAGATACCCTGTATAAGAGTCTTATTTTGGTTTGACGTGGATTTGTTTTCTAGATGTAGAACGACCGAAAATACAAATGACAAGTGTTGTAAAGAACATTAGACAACAACCCGTGGCTGTTAAATTATTGAAGCCACGTCATCGATATTTCAGGGTTGCCAACTAATTTCACAAAATTGCATCCATCTAAATAAATTGCAGTCCATTAAACCATGATATATTGCGCTATAATTTCAACTTCAGCCATCTCATCCCGCTCCATAATGACTTCACATATTACTTGTCCTTGGCCCGAATTTCTTATATGGGGCAAGCATTTATCATAAATATTCATACCCACAGCCTTGACAACAAGTAACAATTATTTTTATTATGCATGTGATTGCTGTTCCCTGGTCCGATGCATTTCTGTACAGCCTTTGTTTCGAAAGTCCATAACAGAACAAAAGAACTGTGTTACTAGGAAATTTCCAGTTTCGGTTTTCATGGCCAATCCAGTGATTTTTGAACAGAATACTCGAATTCACCCCTGGACTTACACGAATAATAGTTGTGTGACCAATAAATATATTACAGTATTTTTTATGATTATAATCGGTAATCAGTCCCTCAACTATGATTACAGTAAAATACAATACAAATATTATTACATTTTCCGGGTACCGAGTAGTATGGGGTCGAGGAACCACCACAGAAAAAGTGTGGTTTGTTATGGAACTGACACGATCTTTTCACCTAATATATACGTATTCATATACTTCTTCCACATGTTTTTGACCGACTTCAAAAGAGGAGGTAATCAATTCGACTGAATTTTTTTTTTTTTTTGTTGTATGTTTGTTACTCGATTACGCTGGTATTTGGGATCCGATTTTAAAAATTTCTTTTTTGTCGGAAAGCATGATGTACTAGGTTGGTACCATAAAAAATTGGTGAAGACCTGATGAATATCTTTGGTCCTGAAGACCAGAACTCCTCAAAATTGAACGGTACAGCAATAATTCTTTTTGCACCTGGTTCAGTATAAGTGTATTACTACAAAGGGGGGGTTAAAAGGGGAAAGGGGTGTATGGGGGGGGGGGGGGGAGAAAATAGATACTAATGTAAATACTCAATATCTGTGGCAGTACTTAAACGATTAAAAAAATAATAATTTTGTCGACAAGTATGATATGTTAGATTGGTGTCATTAAAAAATCGTGATGACCTGATGAATATCTTCGGACCTGAAGAACAGAACTCCTCAAAATTGAACGGTACGGCAATAATTCTTTTTGCACCTGGTTCAGTATAAGTGTATTACTACAAAGGGGGGGTTAAAAGGGGAAAGGGGTGTATGGGGGGGGGGGAGAAAATAGATACTAATGTAAATACTCAATATCTGTGGCAGTACTTAAACGATTAAAAAAATAATAATTTTGTCGACAAGTATGATATGTTAGATTGGTGTCATTAAAAAATCGTGATGACCTGATGAATATCTTCGGACCTGAAGAACAGAACTCCTCAAAATTGAACGGTACGGCAATAATTCTTTTTGCACCTGGTTCAGTATAAGTGTATTACTACAAAGGGGGGGTTAAAAGGGGAAAGGGGTGTATGGGGGGGGGGGAGAAAATAGATACTAATGTAAATACTCAATATCTGTGGCAGTACTTAAACGATTAAAAAAATAATAATTTTGTCGACAAGTATGATATGTTAGATTGGTGTCATTAAAAAATCGTGATGACCTGATGAATATCTTCGGACCTGAAGAACAGAACTCCTCAAAATTGAACGGTACGGCAATAATTCTTTTTGCACCTGGTTCAGTATAAGTGTATTACTACAAAGGGGGGGTTAAAAGGGGAAAGGCGTGTGGGGGGGGGGTAAAAGATACAATTAATTTCCGTTTTCAATATAAAAGTAGGTGAAGAAGAGGGAGAGTGAGAGAAATAGATACGTAAATTACCGACGTAAACTAAGAGAATCCGACCTGGTCAGTGTCTAACAATAGCGGATATCATGATTATAATGACTTACAATCTTCTCATAATTTCACAGCAATAATATCATGTTTGGTCTGAAGGATTCGTAAATTTTAAAGACTACGTTTTGATTATATTATGATCACCTTTCTCATCATTACGATGCCTATGAAAACTAAAAAGGGACAAATAAAATAATTTTTAATAAAAAATAAAAACCGACTTCAAAGTGCTACTACAAAGTAACAAATAATATATATTTCATCGTGCTAGTACACAATGATTAATGTTCTTATTGACTTGACTAGCTAACAAATCTTAAATACGTAATATTTTGAAGGCGGGTCGCTAAATAACAAACACGTATAAATTTAAGCAAATGTTACACCATTTGATATTACATGTAGATCCTGCAATGTTGGCTCAGAAAGGCACGTAAGTAAATTAAACAAAAATGAATATAATGTGCTAATCCAACGTGTAAATTTATTGAAGTTTTGATAGAATTTCTATGTGTCTTATATGTGTGTGGTAGCCTGTTGATAATTATCTAGATATGATCCACGAGACGGTTGACCACCGTCTCGGTTATAATTCCAGGGTATACACCTCCGGAATTATCGGAGTCACTTGTGTGTTGATGATATTCAATTACTAAACTCTTTAATAGTGATATATTTAAATCATAGTCAGGAAACCTGCATGACATAAAGGCATTTAAGTACAAGAAAGGGTATGTTGTGTCCCATGCTCAACAGTGGACGATTACGGCCTGATATATTAAGACAAATTAATATTCCGTGTAAATCTTGCGTGTTTTTCGCTAGAATTTCTTTAACAAATTAATGTTAAGCGTAAAACGTAGGTACATGTTCGGCACTTAGCGACCCGCCTTCAAATATTACGTATTTAAGATTTGTTAGCTAGTCAAGTCAATAAGAACATTAATCATTGTGTACTAGCACGATGAAATATATATTATTTGTTACTTTGTAGTAGCACTTTGAAGTCGGTTTTTATTTTTTATTAAAAATTATTTTTTCAAAATCATTAACGTGTTTTTCGCGTAACACCGATGATATGCTGTAAAACACTGTAGATAAGTGTCATAAAAAAGATAGTAAGATAAAATAACATGGTGGGACTATTTTCGCGATAAGTATTGATTTTGCGTGCGTAACTATTGAGGAGCCGCTTCAGGTTCATAAAAATTCGCTCAGTAAGCGTTCTCAACGCATACTAAGTAAAAAAACTTGAAGCAAGTCTCAGGGCACTTGTTCCCAGACTAAGAGGCATTTACAACGCACCAGTAGTCCTTAAGCTGTATAATTACTGAAGGAATATAAGCAGTTTAGTAAGCATCACTGTATAGCCATCCAATGTTGCCTCGTTTAGTACATGGTTGCTTTAACATGAAGCGCACAAATATTGTCCTTAATTTATAGAGATTCTATGTATTTCGGAATACTTTTACACGAGTTATTTCTTTAAGAGTTAGGAATTTGTGCCCGATATGGCGATAGGCTCGCTCCTATCACATCGTAGGACGGAACATGCAAGGCGAAATGTGGGTGTCCTAGTGACGCCTCTGCCTACCCCTTCGGGGATAAAGACGTGAGTTTATGTATGTATGTATTTCTTTAAGAACAATGGCCTACAAAACATCGTTAGTCCTACAATTTATTACGTACAAATGTGCTGCCCACCGTATCGTATCATGACCGTCCTAGGTTCTCATCAGATAATAAATACTATGGAGCATCACAGACCGGTAACAAAGCAATCTATATAACGGTTAAGTAATTGATACGAAGAATAAGTTTTGGACTGATATTTTCATAGTAAGGTGCATGCTACGATGTAGTGGGCACCTGGCACAGATTCTAAATATATTCAGATCAAGATCTTTGATCATACCATACTGATAAAAATCAAAGACGCATCTTAAATCCTTACAAACCTACAAGTAAATTACATCACAAGCTATATTCCGAGGTTATTGTACAGTTGGTAATACGCATGTTACATCTCTATGAAATTGAAGTACATGTTGTACAAGTCGCCGCGCTCCCGCGGGACCCTATCGTGAATATTGAACGCGGCCGCCGCTCGCATTGCATTCCCTACAAACTAGCTTTATTAGACGCTTCTAGAAACATTTCTTGTTGAGATGGGATGTAGTGTTATAGTTTGTATGAAGATCATTAGTTATGGTATTCTTATTGCGGAGGTTATGCTTCAAATGCTTCTGAAACGTGCTTATACATTATGGTGCATTAATACTCTATAAGATTGTAATTAAAGCTCGAATAAAACGTTACGCGTAATAATGACCTTACCGGATAAAATTGAGGTCTATTACTTAAAATGATTTAGACATTAATCACTACATACCAAATAAATAAAGCGTACACAATTATAGCTTCAATACGTTTAATACTTAGTACCTGATGCAAAGAACTGGACTATTTATCCAACAACGCAAACACTAAATCTGATGAGAACAGAAATTGTTGGTTTAGTGGGCGTATTACGGTTTTTTTATAATTGCACGCAATTCTACAATTATCCGTCTTGAGTATATAAGGCATGAATATTGTTGCAAAGGGGTGTAAGGAGCCTAGCCAACCTCACCTGCTTGCGGTGCACCCTGATGACCACAGCTGCGGACCATCAAACGAGGATATGGTGACTTGCCAACACGCATTGGACGCCTTAATCACCGCGACGGCTATGATGGGTGCCAAACCGGTACTAGGGCATGAGGAGCCAAAATACTCCAGGAAGCTTGCCGAGGATAGGGTCAAGTGGAGGAATAAAAGGGAGGCCTTTGCCCAGCAACGGGGCAAAATATAAGCTCAAAAAAATTGCAAACGTTTGCACTCGATCAATATTGGCTTCTTTTTGAGTCATTCTTCCTACCAAAAGGTATACTTGTGTCGTTTTTGTTCTAAAACTGAATGCAAGAGAAATGGCGTCTGTAAGTCCGGATTTGGAGGTACCGTGCGGTCGATAGCAGGATATCCGCTCCTCATATATTGTATCCGTCTGCTGGGAAGCTACGTTGGCACGTATTGTTTTAGCGCTTTCGTGAGTACATTATTCAGGAAATTCTGGAATGAGCGAACAAAATTTACTTTAAATATAACATATTGTTAAAATGTATGTAGTTTTTCTATTGGAAAATGTATTTTAATTTTGTATGAATACAATTTAACAAGAACTTTGAGCTTTGCCTACGCATTTTTAATTTAATTCAATTAATGCAGTTATCTTCTTTCATCCAAATTTGTCCCAAAACGTTGCGAGGAGAATGGTTTGGATATTTTCATTATCTATCACATCATATTTTTATGACAAAATATGGGTGTTTATTTTTATTTTATTTTATTTTATTTTATTGAAATAGGTACAGCCACATCATATACATTAAATTAATACAAAATATCTTAGTCTAATATAATAATTGTTAATTGTTTATGGCTTATCAATTATCATCATATCAAACTAAAAACATTAAAACTTTATGATATACATTTATGTACTTTTGTCAATACAAGAACCCAACCTTGTTATAAACAATGAAAATTTTTATAAAATTTACTCACAATACATTTTGCCCCTCAGAAACCTCCAAAGCATGTTTACTTTGTACACCCGAGGGCTTTAAGACTTACAACACGATCCTTGCCTTCTCCAACCCATTTACAAATAGATGCCTCGATTACAAGGCCTGTTGTCTTAATTAAGGTTTAATTTCGTTGTTCATGGTGGCGAACATCGCGAGTTGAGACGTAGTCAGTCCGCCTAAAGATATATGCGCTGTAAGAATTTAACTTATTTGCAAGCCTAATGTTTGTTAAATTAATTTACATGATATTTTCTGTTTGTGAAGTTTTGCTGTTTTTAATTTATGGGTATTTAAATTTTCACCCAATCAGTTTAATTGCATAATATGAGGACAGAGAACCGTGAAATTTCCAAATCGGACAATCCATTTAGAAATTTTAGCGTTTAAAAATTCTGATTAGTTACTCAGGGGTCACTCCTGTGTTCATTGTCCGTCTCGTATCATATATAGAAGCTGAAATAAGCTTGGTGCACTTTGAGTGGCAAAATAACGCTTCACACGTGCCGTGAGTAATGTACTAACTCCTTCCACGAGTTCAGTATATGAAACACCATTAAAACAATCAATATTCCAGCACTCAGCTGTGCATTAATCTATTACTATATCCAGCCTCTCCAATACAGGAGTTATGCTCTATTTGGCTCACCGCGCGTCGCGTCGGCAAGCCGAGTTGCTGTACTGACTCCACTCGAACGTTAGATAATAGTTGACAACTTAGTTACGAAACCAATTAGTCGAGAGTGCATTAGCTACCCAATATGTAAATGACTACTCTCTAAATAGATTTAAATAAGCCAAAATATGAAGCGATTTGCACTTCAGGCGATGCTCCTGAAAGCATATGACTTTTATTTTATTTTATTTGAAAAATCAACAGCTACAAATATATACATTTTTAAAGATAGATTTAATGTAAATAAAGTTAGGTAGCCAAGAACTCCATTTAAACCTGGGTAATAGGTATAGGGCAGGCAGAAGAAGAACGAATTGTATGATATACAGAGCGTTTTACAATTCAGGCAACAAGCAGAATATACTATTAGAATTGCATGACTGTAAATTTCAATCTACATCATAACTAGTTCCATAAAACAACAAATTTAGGTAAAATTCGTTATCTTGACACATTATTCCAATTCTACCAACATCACAAACAGATATTCATGATATTCACAATACACAGACAGACGTGCCTATCAGAGAAGCCGGCAATATTTTCGGCCTCTTTACTGCGCCTCGCAAACGTCGCACTGCTCATGAATATTTTAATATTTAACACCAGCTCAAAGGACTAGATTGCCAGCCTGTTTGCACAAAGACGACCGAGTTGTCTATTACGTGACGTCAACAATGTCTTATGGGAGTATAGAGATGCATCCGTGCTGATTAGCTACATGGAAAGTCAATTGCAATGTGCTTGAAAACTGATTAAAATCGCGGTAAGCATTTTATAGTTAAGGAAGAAGTCATTATTGTTTTCTTTTTATGTATCATAGTAGCAGTTCTTATGATAAGTAAATTATCGCTACTACACATGCAGAACTGAAAATCAAGGAGTATCCAAGAAATCGATATTATTGGACTAAATACGCATTTGGAAATACGTAATCAATCACAAAATCTTCATGCAATTAATGTTTACCCAGGCATGATGTCAGAAAATCGTTGAAGCCTTGTTCCATCTCAAATTACTAAAACTTGGATGAGATATCGATTGTTATTAAGTACTAATCTGTCTCCATAAATAATATTTTCATACATCGGTAGATATTTTCTATTCCTTTGTGAGTTCATTGCCACCACAATGAGAACCAAAAGCCTCAGTGCTGATTAAAGTTAATAACCATTTTATATTCATGAAAATCTTCTCTTTGTAATATTTTAACAAAGGCTGAACAAATACTTACTTTATAATATTCCTGTAATTTCTGGTTTAAGCGGGTTTTGTTTGAGTAAAATTAATATATGAATATTTTCAAGACTTAACACTTATAAAGAACTCTGTAATAATTTCATTCATAATAAAAATCCAAAAAGGTACATATTTAAATTTAAACCAGTTGTTGGCGTTGGTTTGAAGATGTTTTAACCGTTTTTTATTATACAATAAGATAAACTCAAAGAGTGTAAAAATACGTTATTTGATATATATTTTTTCACAGGGTTATAAATTATTACACTACTGTGCTCTAGATTGCACTTAATATAATTTTATATCATATTGCTTTATTTTAAAAATTTATACGAGAGTGTCAAAGTTGTAAACGATAGATCGTCTAGATTCAGAATTAAACTTAAGGTTGCCACTGTTTTAAACTACATTATAAGTACATAGGTTTCTGATACTTTTTCAACCTATGTAATAACCATTAACATATAAATGGGATTACTTGTTACCGGGTACATCCCTTAATGTCTGGGACAAAATAACAATCGGCATTGTCACAAACCACTGACTCAGACTCTCATTTTCTTTTTAAATAGACTAAATTGAATACTAGCGGTGGGGCCCGGCTTCGCCCGGGTGCAGATAGTTCTCTGTTTTATGTATATTTAAACTCAATGTGATCGCCGTGGTCTATATTGCTTTTCTCGTGCCGTGCCGTTATGTCCCGTTCTGTCCTATCTCATTCTGTCCCATGACGAAAAGCATGCAATCCATTTAAAAGAGTAGCAAATATAATAATAATAATAAATACACCCAACAGTCACATACATAGTCCTGACCCCACACTAAGATCGAGTCTTGTGTCGTGGGTATCAGAAGCTACGAGAGACTTTTCGGTCTCACAAACACCCAGACCCGAAACAAATACCTGTGGATCACACAAATATTTGTTTCGGTGCGGGGATCGAACCCGCGGCCTCTCGTTTCACAGGCGGCGTCAAACCAACTGCGCCACGGAGGCTGTATATATATGTTAGAATTGAGTTCCTGACTCATCCCACGGGAAGACTACATTTTTTCGAGATAAAAAGTAGCCTATGTCCGACTCCATGGTCCAATATAGCTCTATGTTAAATTTCATTAAAATCGGTTTTGCCGTTATAGCGTGAAAACGAAACATACATATATACATAGACACTTTCGCATTTATTTTACTCGTATTAGTATCACAGCAAACATGTAACCTATTTGTGTATAAAGTGGACCTTTTGAAACAAAATATAATCTTCCAAATCGGTTTAGGCGTCTTCAAAGATTCGGTGAACACACATAAAAAAAGATTATGACGAAATGAGAACCTCCTCCTCCTATGGACGTATACATTCCATCAATCATTTTCACTCTCGTATTTTCTTTTCATGTCTCCATTTACCATTTACGCCTACGTACCAACCCTGAAAGCTTCAATAGTACGTTGCACTGTAGGGCATTGTCCGGATGTACGTCGTTATCGGCGCAGACAGACTTTTACGGTGTTTTACCAACATTTACGAAAGTCGTGCCTTTATTCACAAATTGTTAGTTCATTTCGGCAACGCAGAAGATAGCATCAGAGGTCAGAGCGCAGTATACTTTCAATTGTGTCTTATATTTTAAAGTGTTAGTTATTGAATTAAAATTACGTAAAGACCGTGCCTGCAAACATATTGGAGTTATGCGTATTTGCCCAAAGAGCGACCACAACGCATGGTGGAATGTCCATCGTTTGAAAAATCATTTGAAAATGTTCACGTATACGAATATGTTGCATTTCAAAATCAGCCTGTGGTTGACCGGTTTTCGGCAGCCCAGTATAATTGTATGTATCGGGACAGTAAGTATAATTACTATTTGGTATAGATTATGAAGCAATCATTTTGCCAGTACATGAAGAGAAAAACAGCTATAAATCGTTGTTTTTTCTCACACGACCTTTACAAGGTCGAAGCCCGTATAGATGTCAGAACCAGATTAACCCTCACTTCCTACTCAACTGACGACGAGGCATATATATACATATCGTATGTATTACACGTAAATCACTGAAAGCGATGCACAATATGAGTGACAAAATTGGACGCACAACATTGCCTTCGTCTTTCTATTTTGTTGCCCTTCTCTGGCGCTTCTCATTACAGATACCGGAACGCCCCTTTGATCCAATCTGTGGATCCAAGAGTAGTATATAATGTTCATTAGCGGCGATATTCACTTAACATTAGGAGAGCTGCATGCTCGATTGCATAAATTCTTCATACTTAATTATCAGCTCTAGAAAAATAACCACATAAAATATACGTACCACATAAAATCACGTACCTACCTAAACCCATACTAAGGGCGAGTCTTGTGTCGTGGGTATCAGAAACTACGAGAGAATTTTCGGTCTCACAAACACCCAGACCCAGAGCAAATATCTATGGATCACACAAATATTTATATAACCATACATCAGTGGCGAAGGGTGACATTTTTTAAAAGGGAAGCCGAAGCTCAAAACACAAAATATGTTTATTTTCTTTATCCTGTTACTAGCTTCTGCCCGCAAACTTCGTCTGCGTGGTTAATTTTATTTGAAATCTCCCATCCCGTCCCGTCCCATCCCGTTATATCCCGCCCGCCCTGTCTCATTCTCACTAATGAAATGTAATCCAGTCCCATCCCATCTTTTTGAGTATGAAAAAGTAGCAAATATATCGGAATTCCTTCTTCATCCCACGGGAACACTATTTTTTTCGGAATAAAAAGTAGTCTATGTTACTTCTAATACCTTCAAGAATATGTGTACAAAGTTTCATGATGATCGGTTGAGTAGTTTTTGCGTGCAAGCGTAACAAACAAACTAACATTCACATTTATAATATTAGAAGGGCTAAGGGATTACGAAATGACTACAATGCGACTAGTACTAAGTAATCTGTGAATGCGACTGATAGTAAGCGTAGTGCAGTCCGAATAGAGATTAAAAATTTACTGTGTGATGTTTCACAGAAAGAACGCAAAACGCGACACACTTATGCACGTGTGTCCTTATATTCGGACCTTTACGAATATCCTCCCACCAGCAAATTATTGCTTCGAGAATCTTAATCACCAAACTAAAATAATGGGTTTCATTTGGTAAGTGATATTGTGGCATCTGCCTATTGCGGCCGTCAATTAAATTTTAATATTTTCATTACCTATGTACTTATACAATATTTACAATGTCCATGAAATAAAAAGTAAACCATGCTTACATAATGAGAAAAATAAAAAAGTATATTTCTAAACTGCACGTGAATATAAGGTTAATATAAAAGAAATAAAAACCTAGACTCAATATTTTAACAAGTACGATAGCCCCGCATTTATCAGTTGTAACATTAGTAAGACAATGTATTCCTCAGGCGAGGATCGAGCACGTCCTAAAATCTAAACACTAACTTTATTTGTAAAATCGACAACCTAAACATATTAGTACGCTCCTAACGATTAGTAATTTCCATTAAAACCATAATATTAATATTACACATTTTGTAATTAAAAACATTTAAAACTAATTGCATGAACCATGAATATATTGTAAAAATGTAAATACAACACTTATAAATACATTAAACTCCGCATTTCGCTATTGTAATAAGTAATATCTATACCTAAACACACGAAATGCCGGAGAAGCTGCGGCTTGCCTCTTGCGTTTTTAGCGTAAATTGAACCTTAAATCATTATCAATTTAAGGTACAATTTTGCGTGGTTTGTTGCATACTATACAATGCGTAACGGGCGGCGCGGCGGCGGCGCGGTGGCGGCGGGGCGGCGGCGGGCGGCGGCGCACGGGCCGCGCTAGTGTTATTGAATAAACCGAACAATTTTACAGGAATTCGCCAGAGGTCGCACCGCGTCGCAATAAAAAGGGCTTACTGTGCCGCTTCCTAGTAATGTTTACGTATCTGGCCGACAGATGTCGTTGAATGTAAAAAATAATAATTGAGTTTTGATATTAAATAAATAAGTTTGAATAATTTGCTTGTTTATAGTGTAATGATAAATTACAAAAGGGAAGCCGGTAGGAACTGGCTTCTAAGGAGCCTTCGCCACTACCATACATATACCAAATATATGATCTTTCTACACTAAAAAACGGCCGTATTTATAAACAGATTAAAACCCTATTTTAGTAATCAAATGTTCTGTCCTTTTCGGACTACTGTAGCATTCAGTTTGAGCGAAGAAAACAAAACATTCGAAAAGTAAAATAGGTTTTAAATCTATCTATGCATAAGGCCGCATGTAATCCAAATCGCATCTCTTCATACACCTAGATTTTCGACTATTCTCAGTTACAACAACTATTACTCCGATTTATCGAGTGTATATACGACACGTGTACATCACAAACCGCCAGTAGAAATTTAATTAACGTCGACATGTTTTTAACCTCTCTGATACACGTGCGCTCTGCATTATGTCTGCGCCGAGATGTGAAAAGCACTCCTTGCTAATGGGAGATAAAATCGCGCGCGGAAATCCTTTATGCATTTTGCACATTTTTACGTAAAAAAATATTTTATTATTTGATTAAAATGAATTAAGAAAACCGACTGGTAATACGAGTTGAAAAATATAAAAGAGTCGTATTTATTTCGGAATAACTGTGGATGGCCGTAACCTCTGCCACCCCTCTCGAGGCACAAGCTAGAACTTATTTGGTAACACAGTGAATCAGGCAGCCAAAACCACAAACCCAGCACACACATTTCAACCTTTTCTTTTAAAAAGGCTTTCCACCCCATTTTCCGTACAAAATAGCATCCCTCAATAAACAATTATAACAAGGAACTCGTACTAACCGCACGTCGTAAGTAGGTTAAGCAAAGCGCCTTAAATGCATTTAACGGAATGCGCGCCGGAGGCTGGTAAAGGTCAAACCGTCACCGCTGGAACAATCGATACTATGAACGCCGCGGAACAGGATGAGAGCGACATTCTGTGCCCCTAGCCGGAACATTTTGTAGTATCGTAATAGAATAGTAATAGTAAAATTTTGTATGGAAATTTAAACAGCGCCATTGTGAGCGTATTTGGAACTCAAATTTGACAGCGAGAAACGTTTACGATACTATACGAGAATTACTATACGATACTTCAAAATGTTCCGGCTAGGGGCACTGAAGTATTAAAGTTAGTGTATACGTAAAATAATGTGTTTTGGGAGTATAGCAGCTTAATAATTATACAACCTATAAGGCATGTATAAGTCGGGCAACCCCTTTTGTGTATTTCTATTTTTGAATTTGAAATTATTTAAATCTATTGATAGCTTGCCATTTATGAGGCAAATAAGCTTAGCGCACTGCGATTGTACATCTGCCTATTAGTTCGCGGATTCAAGAGTGGACAAAAAAATTATCGGTTTCTTTAGAATGGCTTGTCCATTTTGAAATTCTTCGCTATTTAAATAAAATAACAGCAATTAAAGTGACTTTAATTAATTTCTCAGTTGCCTCTGACTTTTCCCCTACCCGACTGATATTAGTAGCAACCCCACTAGCTCAGCCAACAGAGTGGAAAAAGAATATCTCAAAGGCCAAAACTCCGGGACGGAACTATTCTGTGAAATACCTCCATTAAATGGTACGAGTGCCTTGCTATCGAAGGGTTAAAATACAAAAATCAAAGGCATATACACATTTATTATTAAATACATTATGATAATAATAAGCTGCTTACGATAGGTTGTAGAATACATGCATACATTTCAAAAGGCAAGCCGGTAGGAATCGGGCTCTATCTACGCTTCGTCTTTGACGTGTATAACCTTCCGTTTGAGCTGTCAAAGCCTTCAGATACTCTTTTATGTATATTTGCATTACGTTCGTGAGTGCTTTAGCTCTAGATTCTGTGCATTAGTGTTGAATAAACGCTTTGACATATCCTTCAACCTTTCTCAAACGAGGTGAAAAGAAAACAATTCTTGGTAGGGAGTGGTTTGGTTGTGACATTTCACATTGGTAAAGACGACAACCGTAGGCCGATTAAATATTTATCAAATGGATCTTCAACAACTTTCTCTTTCAACAATTCCTTTTTAAAGCACAATAAAAAATTGTTAATTCTTCCAATTTCTGCGTGTATGACTATTGCTATAAATGACAGTAATTGGTTCTATATTATTCCATAACTAACCTTATCTGTATTAGCCTATACAGGTTGTCCCGAAATTTAACGTAAAGCGGGAACTAGGTGAAGTATCAAGCTATACTAGCTCCTATAAAAATAAGAAAAAAAAACTACAACTCTTAGTTAAGGCACAACTGTCATATTTCTCAAATTGATGAAAATCGACACACTATACCAAATCTTTAGGTACTATCATCACAATTTTCAGTCATTTGACGGTATTTTTTTGCTACGCAATGCTTAATAATCACGCTATTATAATAAGTACTAGTCACATAACAAATGTCTTAGTTTCTTTACAAAATTAGGAAAATCGTAACATAACTACTAAGTATAAATATGGCTTTATAATTCATATTCGTTCCCAAATTACAACAGATAGCATTTTTATGCCGGCGAGGAGGAATCGATACGCAGCGTCTACTCAGCGGCAGATAAAGACGTCGATAAGCATTAGCTGAGACGGGAATAGCTGGCTAATATGGTGCAAGTCCGCCCACACTGGACGCTAGCTGCTTTAATGAGCTGAATAAATATACGTGGTATAATGTGAGGTATAGTATTAAACGCTTATGTTTATTATAAGATTCTCTTTCATTAAAGTGGCGTGAAATATCAATCATGAAAATGATTGGTTTTATTCTTTATGGTTTTATTATTTCATTGCTTGGGTAGAGTTGAAAATAACACTATACTTAGTTACTTAGCCATCATTATGTTGATGTTGTAAACGCGAATCAACTGACAATAAAACGAATAAAGTCTAAAATTACATAGACCTTTAAAAAAACGAACAAGCCATATAAAATAAATAGAACGCCTGTGTGAACGGTGTTAGTAAAGCACAATCTGCTATCTTATTTGCACCACACGTCTTAGTATAAATGGTTTAACGCAAAGAGAATCCCCTCAGGCGTAACATCTCAGGTGCGAGACGAAAATATTCTACAAACAGCTCGCTAAATCTTATTTCTAATCTTATTTTATTTTCAACACATTAATACCATATTAATATTTTTGTTATGAGTTCTGCGTCTTTAAGTATGAATTAGCTAACTCGTCCAGAGTTGTAAAGTTCCAGAAAATACGTTGACTAAGAGCTTTGCTTTCGCATTTCCTTCAGTTTGTGACATCTCCAGAGTCCAGAATCACAATTCAAATCAATCAATCTTGGTGTGTTGCACTGTTAACGCACAGATGACTCTCTTTTTATATATAGTTACTCAGTGACGATGATACTAGTATCAGAATCATTAACATTTTTACATAATTGAAAATTAAATAAAAGTCCCTCAATCTATCCATTATATTCAAATTATAATAAGAAATATTAAGTGTTTACGATGTTAAGTGTGTACACCAACATGTTTACGGTCGCGGGTTCAAATCCCAGGGCTCACCTCTGACTTTTCGGAGTCATGTGTGTATTGATAGTCACCACCACGCACTATAACGGTGAAGGAAAACATCGAGAGGTAATGGTGTGCGGGTTACACCACATTCGGAAGAATTTCTATGGTATGTGAAACGTGCGCAACCAGCACAAGGCGAGCGTGGTGGACGGCACGGTTTAAGCCATCTTAATCGTTCTCTCGATTGCAGAGGTCGCCCAGTGCCCACGCCCTGCAGTGGGACGTATATGGGCTGATACACAAAAAAAAAAAAAACAGATGATTAATTAACAGTTCAGTAGGCTAATTCACGTAATTTATTGACGCGCCGATCAAGTTCCGATGCAGTTTCGATTAGGTTTACGTCTTAATGGTACGTACGTCAAAATGGTATTCTTGTAATTATTCTTGTAATTGTCAAATGAATAGGTAAATACCAATCAAGTTGCGATCTGAATCACGCATGTATAAAACGCGCAGCAGTAGAATACGCTAGAGAGCAGCTGACAGCGGTTTTCTAAATTACGAGAATACAAAAAGGGCTGTTTTGATCGAAACTTAACTGCAACTGCACTGCAACTGAACTTATTTAATTACGTGAATTGGCCTACTGGTTGTTTTAATTCTGATACCTTTTAGTGAATTATTCCTTTTGCACACGAAACATCTACGATGAAGACACCCAAATTCCTACGAGATATAAATGTGACACCATTAATTTTCCTGGCTTTTTGTTCTCCATAAAAAGGTCTGACAAGTTACACTCGCTCGTATAAAATATGTTAATCCCTGGGGAAGTGTTCAAGAACTTGACGCGAAAATTATAGAAGGATCCTCGATGAATATCGCAAGAACATTTTGAATAGCCATTTTTTATAGGAATGACAAACTACTGAGAGCGTTTTCTAAAGTTATAATATTGCAGTAGTGTAGCCATCATGTACATTACAATTATGGGGCGTCACAATACCGATTTCGCACAGAAAATCGATGCGATATTAACATGCCAGAATACGCTGCGTAAGTTCAGTGAGTAAGATAGAGATTCAATAATTTTTACCCCTTTCTATAAGCTCTATTTCAAGGGCAATAATGCATTTATATCTATCCAAGAAATGAATTCAATTCTCTTGGTAATCACTTTCCGTCTCGCGAATGGGATAATTAAAACCGCATTGTATAGTTGATTATTGCAGTATTTAATAATATAATTATACATCTTCTCAAATTTTCATTTTTAAGTACTATTGATAAAAGTCAACTGAAAACATACCCACGTAAAGTTAATTCACTGTAAATCGACGTCAGTCGGCTACGCACTCGTAGCGCATCTACGCACTTCGTAGCGCGCTACGCACCCACTTTTATTACGAACATCGGTGCGTCGACGTAGGATGCGAGCAGAGCTTTTTCAACAACATAATATTTCTCTTGCTTCTGTTTTAAATATTTGGATCAAACGCGTTTATATTATTTAATACACTGATGTGAACTAGGCCTAAAGTCCATAATAAATACTATAAACCATAAAATATGATTGGGAGCTTACGTTGTACAAACACAGACGCGTTTACTATGTAGCATTGCCGCAGTCTCATTCGTGCCCGAGCGTTGAAAACGAAAAGAAAAAATCTAGATGCGAGAACCGTGGGCGTCTGTAAGCCATGAAATAGCTAAGTGTGCCTAGGTATAGATCGCTCTCGAACTGTGCAGAATCGTCGGCCATTTTGAACGGAGTTGGGACTTCGTAAGTGAAATAGTCGTAGTATAACTTCACTGTTGATGTTTTAACCATCATATACGTATCAGACTCAAATGCAAATTAAGGTGTAGAGAATTTATGATGAGTGCGATATTATTTGTTGGCTCAGTTCTGATGAAATTGCGTTATAAAGTTAGTTTTGGTTCTGTTTTTGCAGTACAAATAGCGAGCGAGTTAATTTGATGGTGAATAATCAATGCTACTTATGCAGTTGACTTTCAATTGTATGACAATTTCCATCTACACGGAAAATTCTACAGCAAATTTAACTATCGTGAGACATTCGTAATGTTAAATCCTTATTTTACACAGGGCGAGT
Source organism: Deilephila elpenor (assembly GCA_949752805.1). NCBI lineage: Eukaryota > Metazoa > Arthropoda > Insecta > Lepidoptera > Sphingidae > Deilephila > Deilephila elpenor. Next base: position 3,421,024 of record OX457110.1, read on the forward strand.
TTACAAAATTAGATATATCAGGATCATATCGGAATAAAAAAATACTAACAAGCGCTTGGATTACAAACCCACATACTTTTAATATTTATACTGCAATTTACAACAAATTATCCTATTAGTAACACGAATTATATCCAACTAAAAGAAACAACATGAGTGTCCGGATGAACTTTGACATTTAAAACGTCGAAATTTGTGATTGCGAATACAATAAAATACTGTTACGCAATAACTGGCATTAGTAAAAATGTGGTCTGATTTCGGAGATGCCATTGTGTGTCCTCGACATTTGCGGTCGCTAAATACTAAAAAATAATAGAGCCACATTGTATTTACCTTGGGTTTTGGACATTAATAATAATAAATACACCCAACAGTCATTTACATAGTCATGATACTACACTAAGATCGAGTCTTATGTCGTGGGTATCAGAAGCTACGAGAGACTTTTCGGTCTCACAAACACCCAGACCCGAAACAAATACCTAAATCACACAAATATTTGTTTCATTGCGTGGATCGAACCCGCGGCCTCCCGTTTACAGCCGGCGTCTAACCAACTGCGCCACGATTTCTATGAATTCGCTCTTTCATTTCTATGAATGTGCCTGTTTGGTCGGAATGGTAGCAATCTACAGAAAAAGGGGTAAAGAGACAAGTTTGATCTTGTATTTTGTTCCAAAAAATCAAATCAAATCATTTATTCAATGACATTGCATGTGACGTAGTATCCCGTTTCTCCTTTTTACTTCCCTGTCCCTTCATATTTCATAAACCAGCACCTGTAATTCAATCGTTGTCGATATACGAAGCCGGCGGTAATGACTCATTATCAAATGGTCCGTTGGCTTATAATTATAATTTAAATGTTTAATTATTACTGAAGCTTAACCAAATCCAATGCGGGCGGAGGTAAACACTAACAAATGTACTGTTGATTGCTCGATCGACCGACAGCAGCTTTGTTTATATATTTTGCTAGGTAAATATTACAGTAATTATCTCACTGCCTCGGTGGCGAAGTTGTACTACTGTACGATTACAAAGCTGATGTCTCGGATTCGAATCCCGTGTTATTGGATTTTTCTATTCATTATCACCCCGGAGTCAGTAATTTATGCCCGATATGGCGATAAGCTCGCCCCCTATCACATTATGGGACGAAGCATATAAGGCGAAATATAGGTGTCCTGGTAGCGCCTCTGCCTACTCCATCTGGGAAAAAGGCGTGAGTTTATGTATGTTTATTGTATATATGGTAGATTACTGATTAGAAATCACCAACAATGCTATTTCTGGAAGATTAAAGCTATACAATATTGTGCGTGAAGCCATCACGTTTTAACTCGCCATTTACAAGCGAAAATAAATCGCATTAAGCGTCAACTTCCCGTACCCACGTGTGTGGCACGTGCCACCGCCGCCCACTGTTCTGTCACGTTACGCTCTGAAGCTGTTTCATACGAGGTGTTCCATTATGGGTCACCTGTGACGTCACTAAGATTGTGTATCGAGAAAACTGGTTTATAAAAATGATGAGTTAAGAGTTTATTAATAAAGCTGCGTTATTTAATACAGCGTAATTTTATAGTTTTATATGTAAAGTTATAAATATTTTCATTTACTCTTGGGCTCAGCCAGAGGTTAGCAATCGTAGTTACAACATTTCTTAAAGTAGCAGCCCTCCGAGTCAATCTCCCTCACCCTGAAATCGAAGTCCGGTAGTAAAACAGACAGTCAATAAACCTACTTGCATAATACACTTATGTATGTTTGTTACTCTTTCAGCCTACTGAATATATTTTAATGTAACTTTACAGTGTTGCTTACAATTCGGGATACAATATAATTTACCAAGCAACAACCCGGGTGAACCGGTGTCGGTCGGCTATTTCCACAAAAAAAAACAATACTAGATTCTAGAAAGGTATCAAAGGTCTGATTCGGTAGAAGGCGTGGTGGCCAAGCTATCGGCCAGATGAGAAGGTCTGGTCCCTAAGTGCACACAACGACATAAGTCGCGACTAGAATAAATACACTTGCATTCTATCGATTGTCTGCCATCGCGATGGTTTTATCTCGCTGTCCGATAACATAACTTAAATTGAAGCGAAGTTTCTGAAATTGCGTTCTATAATAGACTGATGTTCGTTCCATGTTTTCATCGTTCAAAGGGTTTCTTTGAATCCTGTTTCATTATAATAACAAAGAAAAATTAAAGGAGGAATTAAACAGAAACGGAGATTCTGGAATCGCATATTACTTTATATTAAATTATGTTTTTTCAATGCTTTTTCATAGTCTTTCAAAGTCCTTTCTTTTATCATAAGTAATATTATGTAAAATGAATATTATATTTTTTTCAACCGAAATTAGCACACAAAGAAAGATGCTGAATTAATCATCATAGTTTAATTTAATTTAACATAATAAAAATATACATATTCGTTAGAAGATAATATCGAGAAACAACTAAGGTTTGTGTTTATGATATTAGAGTTGACGATAAGGTTATAAATAAACATTACTATGGTAGGGAATATAAGGAGTTTAAGGGACATTATTTAAAGTATAATACTCTTCTCTCTTCTTACATCTGCTTCTCCTCCTTCCTATTTAATCTCGAAATTTCAACTTCTAAGTGCCAGTCACGATAAAAGTCTTCGATCCTCTAATAATCTTCTTCTCATGTGTCCCCCACACCGTTCTAACTTTATTCACTCTTCCTTTTCTGTCCAAGCCATACTTCTGTGGAATGCGCTCCCACTCGTAATCAGGACGTCCACTAACCGTACCGCATTTAAAATGAAGGTTCGTGATTTACTGCTCAAGGAAGTTGCAGAATTAGCACATTAGTTTCTTGCTATTTATATATAGTATATGTATGTGTATATATGTATTTATGTAATATATCTATATGTATGTATATATGTATATATATCTTATCTATAATATGTTATATGTATTATATTATGTATATATTATTTAGTTTCTTTTGTTTTAACTATTTATAATTATTTATACGCCCACTTCAGCTCATCTCTGCATCACCGAAAGGTCGGCTGGTAGATAATGCCTCTGGCATTAAGTCCACCTTATATACAATGTATATGAAGTATAAATAAATAAAAAAATAAAATAATTAAAGAAGTATATTTTAATGTTCTTTGGCATTAAACTATAACGTAAATCTGAGGATAATCTATTAATTAATAGTCTATTGTATGACCATATTGCTAATAATTATCTATCACTCTACTAGTATTTTGCTAATAAACATAAAAACGAATTTATATTGATGAAGAAACAGGGCAGCGTCATAAAACCGTGAGTAATGCACCCGTCCAAGAGCACGACTGAATGTGGGACGCAATAAACCCCGTCGGAGTACTTTGTCATGTCGGCCCGATATTGAACTGATAGCGTGGGCGAAGAGAAAAAGCACAATATTCGCATAAACTTCACTCACTTTAAATATAATTTACAGCATTAATTACTTAATTGCTTTTAATTAAAATGCTTTAAATACTGTGCTGAAATATGTGCGCATACATAATTATGGCGAATAGCATGAGATATTTTAAACACTCTTTCTAGACAACATTGCACTTACTGGTTGAAAACGAATATGTTATAACAGCCTTAAAATATACAAAAAACAACCTTAATTATATGTATGTGTCAAGCTGCTAATGGCATTTATGTTATTCAATCCACTACTTTTGTTATCACTTGGGTTCAAAATATTATAAAATTCCCTGTATTGCCTACAAAAATTCAGTAAACCTGGAAACAAATAGATAAAGATAATCAGATAATACACACAACCCGTTATCACCAGAAATAACATAACTACCAACAACGCTATACTTGTTAGTGTCCAATGACGCATCGCCGTACAAAGAACAACCAAATGGATTACGGCAATCCATCAATTTTGCCGGACAGTGGTCCAGCCTCTACCATATACATTGGATTGCTCTCACCGTGAGTAGTAATGAGTTTATGTTTGGTATGTATCGGGGAGGAGCTGGATGAGGACTGCCCAGGACAGAACAACCTGGCGTGCATTGGAAGAGGCCTACACTCAGCATTGGGTGGATAAATAGGCTGAAGAAGAGAAGAAGAGATGTACTGTGTCAGCCTATATTACTGTAGGGCACGGGCCTCTTCTACAATCTAAAGTACGATTGGGAGGGGTACGGTCATATAGTCCAACCTTATAATTTTTTATTTTAACCTCGCCCATGATATCAGGGAAGCCGTATTATGAGACAATATGCTCCATGCATCAACAAATAATATGGTCACTTAACACTTTACACCTACTCGTAATTTGATAAAATTTTCCCAAAAGCCGCAATTCTTCATAAAACCATCAGCTGTGACAAAGACAAACGTTACACACAGACAACTTAGAAATCTGGGTAAGAGATAAAAATAGCCCTTTGTAACTTTGTGCCTATGTCCCCACGTTAGGAGCACAGAGATTACGATTAAGATTTTAGTCTTTTAATAATAACATAACGTAAATAACAATACATTGTTGCGTATTACATGCTATGTATTTAACTCTGCCATTAAGAAGTCTTTAGACCTCGTCCATTACAAAACTTAAGCGACCCTGCCGATTCAAAAGGCTAGTGACACAAGCATATCTCTTTCAACTTTCTGGGAAGCTTAAAAACTTTTCCATCATTAAAAAAGTCTTTACCAAACTACTTTGTTTTAGCGCAAAATTTAACATAATTTAAAATTCTGTTCAAAAGCTCTGATCTCTCGGGAACGCAGATTTACAATGTGGCTTTCTCTTTTGAGTCTTAAAATAAATACATACATACATAAACTCACGCCTTCATCCCCGAAGGGGTAGGCAGAGGCGCCACCAGGACACCCACATTTCGCCTTGTATGTTCCGTCCCATGATGTGATAGGGGGCGAGCCTATCGCCATATCGGGCACAAATTCCTGACTCCGGGCTGATAATGAATAGAAAAATCCAATATCACTTTGCCCGACCCGGGACTCGAACCCGAGACCTCAGCTTTGTAACCGTACCGTAATACAACTACGCCACCGAGGCAGTCTTAAAATAAATGATAAAAAAATTACGCCCGTCCAAAGTAAGAAGAAAACAATCTATCAACACTTTAGCATAATAATACCCTCGAACAGGCAAGTGACGTGGGCTAATACCTGACACTCGCGAGAGCGCCCGCTGACAGCTGACAACGTTCATTTATCAAGGGAGCTAAGCACTACCCGATGTACCTATTATACCCACTACCCGCCATACCCATATACTCGTTATACGAAGTGGATCATGTTAATCCATTTTGCATTTACTGCCGGCGAGTATATTTGCATGATAATGAGACTGTATTCAATGAGGGCTGAATGAAAATGGCTTGTGCTGTGTGCGCCTTTTGGTTGTTTTATCTGTCATCTATTGTGGAAATAGGCTTTTAGGGGACGCGTACAAAAACCACGCTATTTGATGTGATGGCGACCTGCTGTTAACAGGTAAAATATTATTGACAGCACAACATGATATCGTCCGTAGCGCAGTTGGTTAAAAAGCTAGCTATGAAACGCGTCGCGAATTTGAAACCTGCCCCGAGACAAATGTCTGACGCCCATATATTTTTTTCAGTTCTGATTGTCTTTAAAACAAAAGTTTTCCCTTAACTTCTGATGTCATAAATTGGTACCTTACCAAGTCTTAGGACTACGTGTGTGACTGTTGGGAAGTAAAGCCTAAAATGTGTGTATTGCATATTTCTAAGATATATAGGTAAATTAAATACAAAATAACATACAAAATCTATTACAAGTTAAATCTCGTTTCGTAACAAAATAGAACAATTCAAAGGTCAATAAAACAATAAAATTCACTCGATACAGTCAACGCAGCTCAGTAAATTCCGTTGTTTAAAGTCCCTTGGCGTCGGTAAATCAATACTCATTCAAATACCTGTAATATCGGAGCCCTCGTTGCCGTGACTGTGCTATTACAAATACAATCATATTATTGAACCACTAGCCGTGTGTCCGTGGGATTTCCCACAGGCAACACTTTAAAAGCCTAGACAATTAGTTTCGTATTTGTAGTTTTAAACATGAGGAATTCCCGCATATGCTTTCATACCCAGTTTGATGTTTTTGGGGTTATGTCTATGGACCTGTATTATGTCCCACTGGGACTAAGCCTGCTAGGGTACGAGGCTCTTAAGGAATTTTTCTAAAAATCCCTTCTAACTTCACCTGCATTATATCGATAATACGAGTATGCACAAATTCCTAGCATGGAACACTAATATGATGTTTTTCCACAAGATGATGGAACCTGCACGGCGACTCGCAGTTGAATACGAAAACCCTAACATCAGATTTTGGCAATTGCAATCAGATATAAATGCATCAAATACGCAATGAACATTTAACAATAAAATCTTTAGCTTCAGAATCCCCTCAAACTACGGCGTATTGAATATTTGTAGCAACAGACCAGGGTCCACACTTCTCAAGTGTCCTTGAACCAATTACATCCGATTTTGCTCCATTTGCGCATCTTGGATCTGTTTAACTGTCCGAAGAGATTGTAAAGTCTGTTCGAGGGCGAAGTTATTACATAAATTAATTTACTTCGAGAGAAATATTTTTTACTTTAAAAACAAGATAATAATGGTCTACTTTCTTATCAATATGTAAAATAGTCACACAGGCCGTAGCCAAGGTATAAAAAGAGAATGCCAAAATATTTAATGATTAACAAATATTCGGTTCGAATCTAGGCATCGTAGGACCAAAAATCCATCGCTGTTTCTCTTAGCCTGATAATATTCAAGTTATAAATTAAATTAATACTTTTCACGAACTAGACAAAGTAGAAAGATGTCATAAATATTAATTATTGCGTAACTCACCACCCACCTAGCCAAAACATACTCATGAAATATTAATACGAAGTTCTTTTAACCTAAGATTTTCCAGGCTAGACTGTAAATGCTTTATAAAGTACTGCCTAATGAAATGTTAATGGAGTTATTAACATATTCATGCGTTCTAAAAAGCGCAAGATGACAAAGAAAGTCTATGTGCAACTTTCGCTATATAATTTAACAGAGTCAAGCTGAAAGCCAAGAATTCTAGCAGAGAATCAACTCTGATATTCTGTATATTAACTGTCATAATATGCATTTATGCAAAGTGTAGTTTAAAACCTTAAACTCGTATTCCGCAACCGTGACTAATATAATCTAATATTTGTTGTTACGTATTTGCTCCAGGGGCTGTGTGAATAGGCTGAGATACTCTCTGAAAATAAATTGTTTCATTTAGCGCATTAGACACTGCGGTCCATTGCAACAATCCTTTGTAATTTCCATCATAAAAATACCTTGTATGATGTCTCAATACCACACAAAATTCAATTCTACATAACATAAACAAAACACTACACCTAAAGACGCACACGTCAAACGCTTCACAAAAAAGGCAGCAACACAAAGGGCCAGTTTGGTGCAAACCCTTTCTGTTATCACGCCCGTTAGTGGCAGTACGCCGGCCGTTATCGGACCACTCTCACGTTTATTTAATGTTTCCGTCAGCGAAAAGGTTTTTCACAATGCCCGAGGCTTCGGCGCTGACGGACTCGACCAACACTTATGGACATTACTATTTGTAAGATAAAATTATCTATACTGCAGCGTCAAAACTATGTGAAACTGATCTTAGATATAGTGCTCTGGATAAAAAACCTTCACAGGAATTGTAAACACAACGGACGTAGGAAATTGAGTGACATTAGAAAATTACGGCCAATTCCTAAAAATTAATTTAATATGCGCAAATATATTAATAATAACCTAATTCCATTCACAGTAATTGGTAGAAATACATCAATATGTCACTCATCATACAAGAAAAGAATAGAAACTGAAATAAATAATCGCAATATAAAAAGAAGCGAACCTGATACAAAGGGGCCGGTCGTAAAATTCAAAGAAGGCTGTATTCCAAGAACTTAATTTAATTATCTTAATGTAAAAGCAAATAAATTTAAAAGCCTTCATAACAACGTTAGTCCTTCTAATTGCATTAAAAATAATGTAACTTAAAATTTTATATTACTCCATTAATCTTATTCATCCCAACATAATCTCAAGTGTTTTATCTTAATTATGACTGTCGGTTAATGTTTTATTAGAATTTAAAATCTCAGTGTCTAACATACCCTTTATGATTTATTTAATCTTCTCAAATCATCTCGATCAATTATAATTATTAATCCCTCGCTCTCATATTAGGAATGTAAGACCTATTATTATCTATGCAAAAAGCCTAATATATTGTTTATTTCAACGCACGAATCCCTGGAACCACCAAACGGATTTGAAAATATATCTGCATTTGTTAGCCAATTAAGAAGACTGTAATATACCGTAAGACGCCAACCAAAAAAAGGTTTATATCCACAATGTTCATATTCAGCATCATTCAAATTTTGGCATATGTAAGTTGGTTGGGTTGTATCAGCCCATATACGCCCCACTGCTGGGCGCGGGCCTACTCTACAATAGAGAGAATCGATTGAGAGTGGTTAGGCCATATAGTCCACCACATAAATATATATTATACTGGCATATGTACTGCCTAATAAACAGTTATTCTTGTGACATTTTTAAAAAAATTGGTGCCTATAAGTGTGTAGAGGAGTAGCGCACAATATAAGCCATTTAGTAATCTTCAAATAAATTGAATATGTCACACTAATTGGATTTGGCGACCTAAAAATCAAATTAAGCATCAAACCATTCAATTACTTTACTCCACCAATAGGGTCATATTTAAAACCAATACGTATACGTAATACAAGATGAGCTATAGTTACTATCCTTTCCTGCAACACTTTCTCAAGTTGTTTTATTTTTTTATTTTTATTTATTAGGATCTCCAACAAAGAATACACTTTACAAGCTTTGCTATTGTAGTGTTGCAGTTTAAACACTGTGTTTCTTCAGTTAGAGGAGATCACAACATGCAATAATACTCTACAACAGGAAAGAACTATGAAATAACTATAAAATATCAATATAAAATTAAAATTAAATTAAAATTAAACGACAAAATTGAAAGATTAAATAGGAACCAAAATATTTAAACATGAAAAAATAAACAATATTAAAAAGAAAACAAATATCAATGAACGACTATAAAATTAAACATTGTACTAAATAAACACTCAACATATGCATTATAAAAATAGGTTCATAATTCAAGGGAACAACAATGTAGCTAATATAATATAATATAGACATAGACACGTCATATAAACACGTCATATAATATAGACACGTCAACATCTACACATTGGTTAATTGTTTAGATATGAGATACTTAAATTTATCTAGTGTATTGGAAAATATATCGACATCCTTCGAAGAGCTGGCCACTGAATTGTATTTGTGAACAACTCTTGCGATGGGCGATTGTTTCTCAAATGTTTTGTTCTTTCAACATCGGACCTAGAAAATAAGCAACCGTTTCAGCTAATAGCAAGTGATTACCGTCGCCCACGAAGAAGAGCACCAGGAGAATTATACCTGGGTTAGGTAATATACTGTAATCACTATATTATGTTAGGTTACCTAAATTGTTCCGAAACAATTAACTTTAGACAGGTGACTAATTGAATAGTTATGGAGCCATATCTCTCTGCAAAATGCATATTATTCTTATTTTCAATACACCAGGTAAGGGTAGGCAGGAAAAACCGAAATACACATTATTACGTATTATTAAAGCATGACGGAATACATGGATGTATCAGTGATACGTATTTTAATTTCGCATTCATTATTCTCAATAATAAGGAAATAAGCTGTGAATAATTTTTAATCAACAACCTTTGTTTTCATTTCTATTTTTATACTGCGAGTAAACTATTTTCATCTGAACATAAAGGTACACAGCTACACTTTAGCCATATTCCAGAATTTAAAATGAAAGCTAAATAAATTTTGTAACTAAATTATAACTTTGAATAACCGACAGAACTTCGTACATTAAAATAATTAAGGTTGAGTTGCTTCTGAAACAACCTCATAACTATTTCGCTTATACATCGTGCGATTAATCAATCCTCGGATCTAACATCCATCTTGAGCCTTAACGAGGAGCCTCCATAAATCAACAGTTGACCGTGAAAAAGGCCGACGGAGGCGTTTTACAACTGCGCCATTGTCAGGAGAAAAAAGGGGATATAGGGAGATTGTTGGGAATGCTTCTCATCGATTGACGTGCGTCCGTTGGGCGCCATTGGTGGCGGCGGGTGACGTCACGCGCGGTATCGAGCGAAGCAGCGCGCGTGCGCGGGGACGAGCTCGCATGCCATTGGTGGACGACCGCGACGCCGGTTGCACGAACGTAATGAATTGTTCGACCGTAATTTGATTATTCTAACAGGTATTTAGTTAGTAAATATGCTCATGCTCAATGAATAGGAAATGAAAATTTCAATATTCGATAGATAATAGATATGTAATGACACAGGATTGAATGTTAAAACTTTTGTAACAAGCTATATTATGAATAAGCGAATGTTTTGATTTGACGATGACGATTACGTTTACTGACAAGAACATTAGTTCTTGTCAGTAACGTAAGGTATTTCATAATTGATTTCGGGCTATTTTTAGTCTCCTGAACAAATCAGAATCAACTAAACAGACTACCCTCATGCCTACAATCAATTAACACTTACGTTTATAAATGCTACAAAATCTCTAAATTGGAGAAGCATACTCTTACTCCTTACATTTCATATTTACATTCTATAAGTGTAAATGTTAAACATATTTACTTAGGTAATGATATCACAAAATAGAAATAAGCTAACGGGCCACGGGAGATTACGAATCGTGAGCTGAATACTAAACATGGATTTGGAATAGGGACAGGCAGCAGAATATATAATTTTATACTATTTGTGTAACTTTCGATTGTTAAGTCAATATAAAATTCATGTTATCATATTTTTCTTCCAGTATGAACAGCAAAAATCATTCATTTTTAACCGACTTCAAAAAAAGGAGGAGGTTCTCAATTCGACTGTATGTTGCTTTTGTACACCACGAATAACCAGATTTTAAATTACCTAAAATGCACTTTAATAACTGGAGTTTTAGCTCTATATACTTATGTACGTTTAGGAAGGCGGTCGGAAAATTTTCCGACTTAAAAAGGACACAAGAATTTTATTCTTAATTTTTTTTTCTATGTAATCTACTTGTAGCTCTACACACTTCTACCAGCGATGCTCCCATCTCCCTGACCCGTTCAAATAGTATTAGTAACACGAAGGTGATTGCCTCCTAATTTGACGATTTTTAGATGAGCAAATTTAGATGAGGAACAAAAAGAAGTCGCTTGGAACTAGATCTGGTAAGTAAGGCAGATGGTCAAGCAGTTTAAACCGTAATTCATGGATTTTCGCCGTCGCAACCGAGGAGAGGGCAAGTGAAAGCTAACGATGCACCCAACGCGCGGACAGCAATCTCAGGCTTAATTTTGATTTAATACGTAACAAACACGTTATTTGGATACACAACTACATTCACTAGCTTTCATTGATGAGTATTGCTATCTTCACATTGAGGGCGGAAATTTTTCAGACAGCCTGTGTATCTCGCTGTAAGACACGGGTCGAGTTTCATGTTATGTGATGGTGTTGGGGTCTTAGCCACAATAGCCCATTATGGTTACATGAACAAATTAAACTAGTAGGTTATTAGAACTCGTAGCAATTAAGTAACGTACACAACAAAATTTAGCCCCAATAACACTTCTAAATGTACATAACATCCAAACATTTGAACCAACATGAACCAACCTCGCCACAAACATGTCTGCCCATAACATGCACGCGGCACGTGCAAAATACTCCATACAATGGAATCTAGTTTGCGCCATAATCCAGATTCCAGACAGAGTCCCTGCCAGATTTATGCGCGTAATACTGGCACTATACTTTTTAAATCCAGACCAAATGCGAATTTGGCTCCACTATGAATGATTCTTCTTCTTTTAATTAAAGAATGGCTCCCCCCGTAGTAATGAATGATTCTATTTCGAGACAAAAGAATATTAATTTTATTGCGAGGCGTGGGATTTTCAGACTATCAGAATTATTAAATTTATATTTGAGCTGTAAATATGTGAATTTTTGTTGACTTATGAATATTGGTAATTGTTAAATTGATGCGGTTATGGAGAATAAAAGAGCATTAAAAGTCGGCGACGTAATTAACCGACGAGTAGCTAAGATTTCAAAGGCAACGGTATTTGATTAAAAGCTGCAGATCTGGGTCAATTACACTTAAGTAAAACTACGAGATGAATAGGCGACTTGATAAAGGTCGCGTGTGTTCGCCGGGTGCAGTTTGTTTCCAACTGACCGCAATGAAATCTTCAGGGTTATTCTATCTTCCATAATGCTTTTGTTCCTGATAATGGAGTTGTTTATAACATTACTTAATGTTACTAAAGTGGACTCCTGTCCTTTTGTTCATTATTCTCATTAGGGTAAGTCGTATGTCGTAGCTATAAGAAATCCCATCTCCGGTAGACAACAAAGCGCAGCGGTTAAACATTTTTTTCTTTGTGATAAAACATTACATATTCGATGTTTGCATGTATGAATCTTTATGTGATCTACAACTTAGGAGTTTGTGCATGTGATTACTCGTAATCCTTTAATCCAACTATAGTCCTATTGTAAAACAATATTTATAATACAAAGATGCTCATCTTTGTAAAAAGAAATGCTACATACAGGAATTTACAAAAATATTTCAATGTTCAATCTATAATAGTATAAATGCTGCAACTAAACCATTGACTACGACAAATACCATCGTCAAAAAGTACATTCGAATTTAAAATAGTAAAAGAATCACAAAAATCCAAGGGTAGATGGCAGATGGTTTCCGAATGTAAATTCGGCGCCCGCATCAAACGAGCCTCGGTAAAGGTTATGCCATTTTGGAATTTTAATTGCTTGGATTTAGACTCGGCTGATATAGACGGGCGATGGTAATCTGCTAGGCTGTTTAATAAAATATTTTCGCACGTTCACACCTTTAAATTTTATTGCGCATTCCGAAATCAGATTATGCTTGTGGTGCCCATATTTCACGTGGTAGAAGATTTATTTACGCAATTTACTTAGACCTCTAAGTCTATTAAGGTTACACACTACATTCAACTTTATATTGCTTAAATAAAGAAAGTCTTTGTGTATTTCTAGTAAATAAATAAGACCACTGCTTTTTCAGAATGCAATGACGATACAAAAAGGCTTTTACTGTAATAAATATATTTTATTCAATACCTTGATTGGGATATAGATCGAAGATTACCTCCATTAGTCAACTTTAGAGTTATTACCTAAACCTGACTATTACAACTACTGCCGACCAAAGCAAGCAGCTATTCAACTAGCTTTTATAATAGAAAACAAAAGCAATATAATTAGCAAGTTGTAATAAAGCTGGGAGTTAATAATTATGAAAGTTAAGGCTGGAGTTACGCAATAACGTAGATCCAAGCGTAATAGGATTATAATTTATATGTACTCGTAGTGCCGTCATACCCGGCGATATTGTCGCTTCGCAGATTCACTCAGGTTTTGGAAATGACATGTTTGAAGCCAGCCGCTGACTTATAGGTAAACAAGAATATTATATCAAGCGAAAGTTTGAGCACAAAATCTTATAATTTAAATATTAATAAGTCTCGCCTCATTAGTTTATTGTCAGTGGATTTGGAATTTCATATTATATTGTTCTGGACTGTCATTTGTGCTCTGCATGGCGTTTGGGATTGCCCCTTATTATTATTTTACCTTTGAACGAGAGTGCGTAAACTAAGGTTATACAACTTGTTTCACCGTATAAACGGACCCATCTCAACTGGGAAGCTATTCCAAACGATACAATATTTAACGACACAAGTTTCACGCAATTAGTTGCATTATGCTTGAAGCTATTTCCTTTATGTATTGACTGAACAAAATATGACAAGTTGCAGCAAGTCACAAGGAGTGCGATGCTCAATGTCGCCTGGGGCGAGTGTCGATTACTGTAAAGTTGACCTACTTCGCGCCGGGTCGATGGAAACATCCTTATGCACCTGCGTGAACTGTGATGAGAGCTGTTTGCTATCGGCGCTAGTGCTCGCGTATTAAACCCTACGTGTTCATATCACTAGGAAAATTCACTCGAGTATTATTTTTAATATTGGAACAAGGTATTGAATTATAAAAATATTCCACGTTATTGCGAACATTCGCAGATTATTGTTTTTGTGTGGCCTGGCAAGAGGGCAAGTGACTCATTTACCAAAATGATGAACATTAGAAAAGCCCAAATACAAAGAACCTGTAGAAGCATTGCGGGCGATATAAAAACGCAATTAAAAACTGAACTGATCATTGTTAACTTTACCACTATCTCACAAGCAGAAATAGAAACAATAGCAATTCCACCCCGATCGAGCCACCTTCTTCGTGCTGTAGTCTACTTCTCTTCAACATGATTCAATTTAACACACTCCAGAAAATTCCATTAACCAAAGACCGAGAACTCTCTCGAAACATTGCAAGACAAACAAAAATATACATTATACTTCAAAACTTACTTACGTATTATACCGTAACAAATTTCAACATTAAATATACTCAAACAAGAACCAAGAAAATATGTACGAAACTCAATTAGAGTTTAATGAAAGTGGAAACATCTTCACGAGGCAATGTGTTGTTCTTGATAGATGAAGCTACTTCAACCGAATATATTATCACTTATTGATTCGGGAAAGTCTTATTTACTTTGTATTGGTTGTTGAGTATGATGGATTAGCTTTTATTGCGGGTATGACGTTGTTACACAAGTTTGTGATTTCTCTGCCTGCTCTTCTCTCACCCTTGTATGTTCTGTGCATAATGGTTTTTTAGCTACGTCACGGAATGATTTTACTTATAATTTAACAACAGGCTGATATTTTATAGACGAAGTGGCTAATAAGCGTGTGTTTTAGATTGCAAGAGATAACAGTGCTAAAATCTTACTTCGACTCCTATTAGAATACTAGACGCGTCAAGATCAACAAAGCGACAAATAATAATTTATTATACTTTTACACTTATGACACATCTGGCTACCCCGTCAGGAATATGCAAGGGTGAACTTGCATACTTGCATGTCTTTTAATAAAACTACAATAAAATATCCCCATCAATTCCAACTAAAGACTTTACTGACAGCATAAACACATGGAACGGAAGATAATTACTTCGCCGTCTTATTGCTTATTAAAGTCGAACGCACGGCTCTATACTCGTTATAGAACTGGCTATAAAGGTCTGCCCACACACCTCCGGCCCGGCTGTCGACCGTGTTAATACCCGGGAACGTGTACGATATTATTATTATGAGATTCATGCGCTTTGTATAGGAACGTGTATGTATAGCTGTTTGTTTCATATGCCCTTTATAAACTTATATAGTCATTTAAACCTCTTTTTATTGCGATGAATGGCGAGACGAGCATGCCATTACCCGGATGGTATGCGATACGATCGCTCATGGACCGTACCAAAACCAAACAACACCATGAATTGCAAAGCAATGCTTGGCATTCCACTGTGCTCGCCATTCTGAGGCATGTTAAGTCTCATTAAGTCCATTAGTTACTTTGGCTACAATGTCAAACTGAAACGCAACAGCGCATTTACACTGCTGTTTGCGGGAGAAATTGACATTGGTGGTACCTATCCTGGCAGCCTCTCACATATGAGAGACCTACGACCAGCAACCTGTCATGAGTCACATATGAAGCAAACTATATTTCATGCTATAATTTTATATCTACATCTTAGTAAGTAAGGACTTCCGGGATTCCAGCAGAAATGGAATGATTTAAATATACATGTGAAGAAATGTACAACATTAGAAGGTGCATAACGATTTGAAAATGTCTTGTTGGTACGTTTTTCTCGGCATCAGATTTGGATTCATTGCGTTCTCCGCCTTTTCGCATGTCTATTTGTAAAGGCCGGTAAATTACCGTAGATTTCAAGGGTATTGCGGTTGTTTAAGGGCAAGGAACACTCTCCATCAAAGGACAATTTCACGTGGAACATAAAACTACACGTCCCTAATACGGTTTTAAACCGGCCCGGACGCGTAAGCCTCAAACTGATCTCGTAGTGGAGCCACAACTCAGCCGTCGCCATCGATAAATCGAGCCGTCGCCCGTCTGACCATCCCACGCGTATTCTATACACGTTGTTACTTCAACGCCCCTTCATTTTTGCAATATTTAAGACTATATTTTCACATTTGTGACATTTACACGTGTATAAAAAGGCTAAGGGCCTTTTTATACACGTTAGAGACATTTAAAGACTTTTTCAAATATCGAAAATATAATATTAGATCACATTGAAAAACTCACATATCGTGAATAGATAAATGTCCCACTAAAAATGTATATATATATCTATGTGTATTAGCGTATATACGTCGCATTGCAGGGCACGGACCTTCTCTACAATCGAGAGTACGATTGAGAGGGGTTAGGCCATATAGCCAAAAAAGTATCATAATACTAAAAAAACATGGAAAGCTTCAAGGCATCTATCATAATCATGTTGATGACCTACGTCCAACAACTCATCGTATCGAAAACGTTTATAATTCGTGAGAAGAAACACGTGTTCCGGAATTATGCTCAAGAGCTTATGAGAGCGTTGTCTGTAACAAACTTCAATATCTCTCCGGGACAGACTGAGCGACGGTAAATTGGCCTGGTTTGGCCTCTTTAGAAACAGCCTAGTTAATATTGTCAAAGCCAATATCCTCGGCCAATATTGAATCTAACGTTTTAATAGGAGCTCTTCGAAATTTTATAAACCTTTTTTATCCACATTTTAAAATTAAGCGAACTTATAGATGTATTATAACATAAAATTGGTACAGGACAAAACAATTTATATAATAAGCAACCAGAACACCTAAACAATAGCAGCTGTGTTACCTCAAGGTATGGAAGGGATGGGCGAGAACAAATAGGGATTACTCAGCCTCCGGCAATCGAACTGAACAAAACGAGATAACAAAGGCTTCTCCTTACATCCGTTTTCTAATAAGCAGTTATACAACTGCGATATAAATCAAGCTTAGACTGTAACGACTGGCTCTTCTAATAGGCTTTTATATTAACTTAAAGCAAAACATTATTTTCTCCGTTCAATATGATTATCTTTCTATTGTAATTAATATATCTGAACTGCACTAAAAACTCATCTGTCTAATCCAACGGCCTTATTTATTGATAGTTTTAAAACCTATTTTAATAATCAAATGTTTTGTCCCTTTCGTACGACTTTTGAATTCAGTTTGAGCGAAGAAGACAAAACATTCGATAACTAAAATAGGTTTTAAAACTGTCTATGAATAAGGTCACAAATGTGTAAAGAGCCACATTTACATCGAACAAGTTTCTGCTGCTCAATAGAATAAAGTTCCAAAAATAATTGCATCGTATAAAAAAATGTGTCATTCTTGCTCTGGAAGGACAAGTTTAATTCAAATTGCTGTTCCAATGCAAAAACACAACAATGTTTACACGATGCCTATAAATTATTTTTGAAGAAAACAAGCGATTAACTTGCAAGGTGTAAATAGGTGGTGTAAATAATTACATTAAAAACGTTTTGAGATGGATTCGAATTCTATTTTTTATTCGTTTTTATATTTTAATTCAATTTGTTTAACCTATATTTTGAATTTGCTGAACTTATGTTCGAATGACGTTAATTATTCAGGTCCCCAGATATTTCCGACGGGTATATACGATTATATCGGCCAGTCCATTAAATTACTTAGCCGTATCAATCCCTATACAAAGAACAATTGCAACAGCACATCTCGCTAATGGTCGACATTTGAAAGTAGGGCAGTCTCTTGCAGCGCTCTTGTGAACTGTTAAGATACTTCCTATTTTAGCGATACATTTCATCTGCTAGATCTGTATCTAGGAGATGAAATGGATTGCTTAGCTAGCTAGCCTTAGGCGCTTTTACTCATTTATCTGATGTGCATGTAAAAAATCCAGTTCTATTTTGGCATCGAAGATAAGTATTCGTATTAGCTATAATATCAAGTTAGGTTCTAGGTAACATATTTATTTAAAAATTATTAATTATGATTGACGAAAAATAGCCAGTTAAAGACTTGTTCATGAACAAAAAAAAAGTGACCTACTAAACTGTTATTCTTTTTCTGCACAAATATACAAAATGTTTGATCCGAGGGTACATCCCAAAGTTACTATTCAAAGCCCATAACCACCACTAAATGAGACGTACCAAAACTACAGATATTCAATATATATAACTCGCAAAATACATCTACAAATACATACAGCAAATAATATTTGATACGAAACTCATAGAGGAAAACGGAAAGGTGCGCGCTCATCAATTATACAAGGAACGATATCCAGGAACGGAATCCTTGGGCGCATCAACAACGTCATAAATACTAATGCTGGCTCGATGCTATCGCCATGGGAACATTACCCTGTCCATTCTTAAATATAATTTGCTTTTATGTACAGGAAACTATGCATTAAACACTCTATATAAAAAGTATACAATTTGGTGTTTATAGAAGAAGGTAACCTTCATTACTTCTTGATCGATACTGAACATTCTTTCACGAACAAAATGTTGCACTACGGAGTAACAAAGGTTATATTTTAGTTCTATGAATGATCGAAATAAATTTTCATGGCTTAGTCTACTAGTAGTAACACTTCGCATTTTCTAATAGTTCTGTGGTGTTGTACGGCCTCCTGGTAGGCGAATGGTAAAGTCTTGGAGCTCAATACCAATTCGATTCATCTTTAAATTGGGCAGCTAATATTTTGTGAAACGTGCATAGCAAAGATACGTTGTCAGGTTAAGTACCCATCTTGATAAAAGAGAAATACCTAAAGATGACAAGATACTACAGTTTCGCCTTTAACTGCACTTATTTTCACTTAAGAACCATTTTAAGATTTTATTCAGTGACTATTCTAAACTAAATATTATTTCCCATTTTTTTCCAATTTAAAAACTTGCTAATCATAACTTACTCTGTTACGTCTAACAACCGCCCACACACTGCCATGACTGGATCAAACTTTCCTTACTTCCTAGACAAATCAATATCGTTTTGCTTATTCAATACCAAGAACCACCTACAAGCCACTTCCAAGTATAATTACCAAGAAGTTTCCAGTTCAATTAAAAACATTACGAGTAAATAAAAAATAGCCTCAGTGGCGTAGTTATACGGTACGATTACAAAGCTGAAGCCTCGGCTTCGAATCCCGGGTCGGGCAAAGTGACATTGAATTTTTCTATTAATTATCAGCCCGAAGTCAAAAATGAGTGCCTGATATGGCGATAGGCTCGCCGCTATCACATCGTGGGACGAAACATACAAGGCAAAATGTGGGTGTCCTGGTAGCACCTCTGCCTACCTTTTCTGGGAAAAAGGCGTGAGTTTATGTATGTATGTAATTAAAAATTCCGAATACCTTTTACCTCCGCTAGTCTGAATACCTACTTGCAATAGAGCGGTCTAAATACTAAAGCATTGTGTAAAGCGGTCAGTTTTAATTAGCTATCGGACCAGCGGACCAAGCCATATTTCAATCATTTTTACTAGGTGAATAAATAAGTAAGTAATAAGTTGAGATAGTGTCTGTTCGTATCATAAGTGTAATTGGTAAAAATATTCCATGAATATCAATTACTTTATTTGAGCGATCGTCTATTTTTATCGTTTCAAGTTTTTTTTAATGCGCAATTGTTTCTTTTATAGATCTAGTGCAAAGTAGTGTGCTTTTTTGTATCTATTAGCAAGAAATATAAGAAGCTATAGAGAAAGGCCATTTCCAAAATACTCGTTGTAAAGCACTGAAAAGCACAAATAAATAATCGAAAAATATTACCTCGCTTAAAGAGAATGCAACGATTGTTCTAAAATAAGTATGAAAAAGAATATTTGATTTTCAAGTGTTGGTACAATCGAATCGGTAATACATGGCTCCCTAGACGCTGGGTTTTATTCACATCACGAAGTAAAACGGAATACATATGTACACACGTTCAACGTCGAATATGCTATTGTTTATTTCAAATACTTTCATTTCAATATGACGTATGGATACATATGTATGTCTTAATGGAAACACGTCTCGTTACATACAGAGATTTAGAATAAATCGTGTTTCTTTGAGAAGTTTTTGTATTTTGTGAAAATAAGAAAATGAATCTGCATACCATTTGACCGTTAAGTTTGGTAAGAGGTGTTTGGGGTCGTTATCAGTGAAATTTGGCAGTTAGTCAAAGGGGAAGCTTGAGATTTATGTTATAAAGTTGTGACGTAACAGTTTATGTTTCTCATTTGAGTCTCAAGGAATTAGATTGAAAAAACGGAGTTTGAATTGAATGATGGAATGTTTAATGTTCATTAATACATTGTTGGGATTACATAACATTGATAATCTAGGATAAGGAATGGATGGTTAAGAACCTTGTATTTTTCCATACAATAGAGAGCCCATTAGGTTGTTCCCTTTATTTACAATGTTACAATGACAGCAGCTCAAATGAGATACAAAGAGATTATCTCTATTCTCTAAACTGCATATTTCTAAACAAACTTTCTGTAAACTATTTTATGAACCGTGAATAAAACGACGTCCATAGGCCATGTATAAATTTCAACCAATCACGAAATATCAAAGAAACTTCGCTACTTGGGCGTGTTTACGTTGGCAAGAGTTGTCGGAGGGTTTATCAGCGAAATTGGCACGCAGTCAAAACATCGGGGGTAGACGCCCACTGAGTCTGTTAAGTGCGGTGACGTCACGGGAGTAGCGAAACTGCTTGAGATTTACTTTTAAACTTCATGATTTACTTTTACAGCCTCCATGGCGCAGTTGGTTAGACTCCGCCTGTGAAACGAGAGGCCGCGGGTTCGATCCCCGCACCGAGAGAAATGTTTGTGCAGCCCACAAATATTTCTTTCGGGTCTGGGTGTTTGTGAGACCGAAAAATCTCTCGTAGTTCCTGATACCCACGACACAAGGTTCGATCTTAGTGTGGGGTCAGCACTATGTATGTGACTGTTGGGTGTATTTATTTATTTATTTATTATTTATTTATTTCGAACTTATAATTGCCAATGTTCAGCAGTGGACTTCCCGTGGCTGAAGAGAGAGAAAGAACTTATAATACATACATACATACATAAACTTACGCCTTTATCCCTGCATGTTCCGTCCCACGATGTGATAGGGGGCGAGCCTATCGCCATATCGGGCACAAATCCCTGACTCCGGGCTGATAATGAATAGAAAAATCCAATATCAGTTTGCCCGACCCGGGATTCGAACCCGAGACCTCAGCTTTGTAACCGTACCGTAATACAACTTCGCCACAGAGGCAGTTTATAATAATATTATTTCATAATTTATACCTAATCATTTTAGTGGTCGATTAATTTCGGTGTCGTTTAAAGACAAGTTAGACATTTCAAGGTATTCGCTGAACGTTGTTGATCGGTGTCAATAAAATTATCGACACTATTGATCCTGTTTTTAGGAGACATTATTTACTCTTGTAATAAATATCCTCATCTATACTAGTTCTTATTATACAAGTTAATAAAATAAAATAAATGTACATTTTAAAAACTCGGGTTAAAACAGTGGATAAGGGCAACCACATTTAGGTACCTAAAGCCTAAAATCCCTTTAAAATTTCTTACAAAGTCCCTAAGTACCCTAACATAATCAACTCCTACCTTTCGTAATATAATCGAAAAAGCACTTCCAGGAGAAAAGAAAATTATTATTTAATGAATTCGTAACTACTAAATTCTTAAAACTATGTACTAATAAAATAAATAAGTTAAAACCTGTCAGAAAACGTTACACTAGTACTTGACACAAATGGCTCGTTTATAAAGCCAGTTATCATAACACTCGGTTAAATTAAAACCATTGACGTGAAACAAAGCATCATTAAATTGTAGTGCTTTCAAACGCGTCACGAAAGCGCCGCGCTTTTGCCAGTCATAAATATTTTCCGATAGATACTTCATGTGTATTATTTTATAACATCTATTGTAATGGGTTCTTTTACTTACATTTATTATGAACCTATTCTCTTTTTAAGTGGATCGATAAATCATTTTTCGTTATCTGACTTAAAAGCTAAACGACAACCGTAATCGCTATAATTGTAGGTTTTTTTATTTTCGTCCTTGAATATGTCCATTGATATTCCCATCTGTAGTCTCTCAAAGCAAAGATCAAAGAGATCTTTGGCCAACCCTAATGAATACAAGCATAACATTTATTAAGATCTATGTCGCATCTTCGACAGGAAAACAATAAACATAAATTTGTATTGAAGCATAAAAAATATTAACGCACAGTTTCTAAACTCAATGAAATAAACCTCATCCATTGCGCGATAGATAGAATAAGAAAATGTTAATTCCATCCGATTAAATCTGTTTGATACCAAAACATTCCAGAACACATAACTTGACAACACATCCCACAACATGGAAAATTGTTTTGGCGTGCATAAACTGTATCAAGGTTGTCTTATAGCTGAAAACAAAAGTCACCTTCAAACTTTAGCGTAAAATATTGGCTGCGTCTCATCTTAGGACGTTACACGAACAAATTGGATACATTTTGGAAAATAATGTTGGCATAACGTGTGGCAAACATACGATAATAGGTTCGGGCAAATGTTTGTGATAGCTGATCACGCATCGATGTTTTGTTAGTAAATATAGGTGAATTATTGTTGCATTTTTTTCACAGCATCCCTTAAGTGAAATGCAAGACAAAGCAAAGATGGGTAGAGTAAAAATTATATAACTTATATTTGCGAATTGTATTGAAGCAGCTTCTTCTATTATCCTCTTACCCCACTCTTACATGGGGATAGTCCAACACGATAATAATGAATGTATTGGAGTTACTTGATTTATAATCTTCACATATTGTCTTCCGTGCCACGGGTAAATCCAGCGGCAAAGATAGAAACAATGAATACGAAGATTAAAAATTGAATTGATAAAAAATGAAATTCGAAACAATTCACCCAAAGCCCTTCCGTAGCACAAACAACAATAAAAAAATTCAAAAACGCGACCCAAATAGCGGCAACAATCAATTCCCCTTTATAAAACTAATGTTTGAGACATTACGCGCGGCGCGGCGCCGCGGAGTCGCGAGGGCCCAATGGCATACAAGCGCCACCTAGTCACGCAGTCACGCGACGGTGGCGGTAGTTCGAGGAACCACTTGTAGGCAGGTGGAATTGTGGTTTTTGTTCCTGACCTGCCTTAAGAGACCTGAAATGTGTCTGAAGTGTAAGCTTTAGTATCATTTTATTATGTTTATTAGTCAGCAGAAATTAGAAGGAGGAATTGGAAACGTGTGTTAAACATCACGTTGAGTCATTAACAACGGACTTTTGCAATAGTGGCAGTAATTATGCCACGACAAAAGCTCTATCTTTAATAGTAACCTTCACGTAGAAAACAACACAAAAAAATAAGTGAAGAGGATTTCCTTGATATCCGTTCTAAAAATACACAAGTGCTTTTATCGAGAACGTTCGATTTGAAAGCAATGAGAAAGGATGAGCGAACAAGCCTTGAGCCGCGTAGACAGCGAAAATCCGATAAATTCAAGTCACTGGAAACTTACACGAAATGGTTGTGGTAAACCGGTTAGTAATACACTATGAGGTTTTGTAACATTATACTCCTAATAAGGTTACTCTATAAAATTAATGAATAAATTTTTACTGGAAGACGGAAACGGAGGCCTTTGCCCCGCAGTAGGACAGTATGGGCTAGAAAAAAAAAATCTTTTACTTTGTCCAACATTCACCTAAAACTTTAAGCATGTTGACAAATCATGCAATTTAGTTTGTAATTTACAGCTAAAAAAATGGCAAATTTTGCGAATATTGTCGAAATAAAATCTAAAATGAATTTCTCAACTAAAAGCGCACACTAAATGTATTGCTATGTTCGTAAGTAAATCAGAGATAGACGTTATTCGCAACCTACATAATATATTATGCATTTTTACCAGAACAATGTAAGACAAAATTCAATAATAATTATTAGAATCTTCATTTATTTATATTAAACATAGAATACATAACATTACCCTTCATTAAAAGTTACTTTTATTTACCCCACCAAACCACGACCGTATTAATACCCACCGCCCCTTTGTTAAATAACAGTTCAAGATCAATAATTACTGGGCGCAGTGCATCCCACGTATGCGGGTTGGACTCTAGACAACCCGTCTTCGCATTAACAGTTATAAGTCTTATTTACCCCCACTAGCCACCACTTTATTAATACCACCATCCCTTTATTCAAAAATAGGTCAAGATCAATAATGACTGAGCGCAGTGCATCCCACGTTCGATGCGGGTTGAACTTGCGGCGCCCGTCGGTCGCGCCCGTGACGCATGCCGTCCTGTCTGCCGCTGGGTAGGGCTGGCGCGGGGGAAATCTATTAAAAACGCAATTTTTAAAATACTGATTCAACCTATTTTCGAAATAGGCAACTAGGAGACGAATTATGGCGTTAGCTGATCCCAAGTGTTCGTTTAAAACTACGATGGCATCTTCGATAGTTTGTAGAAATTTAACGGTCATTAAGACTTCGGACACCAAACGAACCAAATATTAATGCAATATTGTGGAACACAGTACTGTGATAATTATGCCTAGTTAACGTAACATGCATTCCCAGAGTTGATTTCATTTGTCAAACTACTCATTAACCAACTCTCTGTTCGTGACGAAAAAATGGTTTAATATAATAAAACCTCAACCGTAATAGTCCAGGCAACAGACATTGTAGACAGCCCTACATTTTGTCTACATCGATTGATGTGAGCAGTGGTGACGCGCCGACTGACTCGCTGCTGTTCTATACCACTGCGTCATCTCTGTCTGGCGGTGTATTTGCTGCATGGATTAGAGAAAATCTATTTACTTTTATAACCAGTGTTGTGACCTTTTCTTTGTGTATATATCTTATGACTCATCTAATAAGTAATCACAGACGTTATCCAATATGTTACTTAGGGATCGTAGATGAGTTGCTGACCTTTGAAAATATATGGAGAAAAATAAAGAGAAACAAGGAGGTGAATCCGAGATGGTTGGTGCTTACTTGGGGAGTCCTACTCCCAGCAGTGGACGGCGATAGGCTAAGTATATAGGAAGGGATTTAAAGTTACGTAATGGTCCAAAATTTATTTAAATAGCATCTAGGCTTCAATCAGATATACCTAAAAGAACACCAATCATTAACAGTCACTACGCCTAGAATATTGCGAGCATTTGAGAGTGAAGTAAAAAGAAAAGAAAATTGGATGGTACAAAGGAAAATTGTGATTGTTGAGCATTCGACACATGTCTGCTTCAAACGCGCCGAGTGTAGCGGCACTTTCCATCGTGGCATATAGGAATTGTAGTAAGTGTGGGCGGGACAGTCTAAACTCATTGAAATCAATATTGCATTTTCTATTTGTAATTTGTGCCAGGACGTTTCATCATTGGACATTTATTTATTTTATCTTGATTGTATAAGCGTTATATTGTTTGTTGTTTAAGGATCAAAATAGCGCTCTCCTTTTACTGAATGCTTCGATTTCCTCGACAGTGAATATCATATTACTGTAATCTCCGGGGCATCAAAAGCAATTTAAATGAGGCTGGTTGAGAAAAAGCAATATCTGTGAAATTACAAACGTATTATAAATTGTGATTTCCTGAGCTTGAAAATGCCGAAAGTCACTTTTCTTTGTTTCAACATGAAATGCTATTAATGGAACGTTTTTGCAGGAAATTTCTAAATATATGCACCATTCAAATTAATTTGCCTCAAAATACAAAGAGAAGTCATATTTTCAATATCAGACACATAAATCTAAATAAGAGCGACCTTCAGAATGGATAGAAAGCAACACAACCCCACTCAGACACGTTGTAAGGGCTACCCGCTGAGATAACTCGGCAGACTCGCACCCTCGTGTATACATACACACTCATACATATATGTTTATACATATGTATATATAGATACCACATACACAAACACATATATAGATACAAACGCAGCGGTGATCGGACCGCCCGCCGCGCACGATGCGTCACTCACAATCAAAATGAACACTGAAATCCGTACGATAATTATTTTGGAACATGATTTGTATTACATCTGTGATATTATGCCACAATTACACACAACTGTGACGCGAGAATTAAGTACGTCTTGGAAGGGGTTTCCTAAGACTGATAAGAGGGAGATTTAAATATTAATCTTGACTATTTGAAACTAGGAGAAAGCGTTGAGGTTCGACTACATCCAGATCCAAAAAAGTATTTGTGAATCATTAATTGAAATAAATGAGAAATAAATTAATATAAAAGGGTCTGTGTCCATCAAGGCAATGCCCTGCTGTAATTCGATGATGACGATTGAAAATGTACAATGCCATCAGCAATCCAACCAAAACAACCTCTAACAAATCACATTTTAAAACAGGACTCAAACAAGCACCGTAATTTCAAATTACTAGTCTAGCATTTATTATAAAGTTACTTCAAAACTCATTTAAAGTTAATACTTATAACAAAACCCTTTCTCGGATGTCTATAAATAGATATTTCACGGTAAAATACAACGCCACGAGCTACTTCAGAAGCGGAATCGAATTGTCTGAGAAGGAAATTGACATTTGAAATACTGAGTACCGACGTTGTTTCCGAGTTTTCTAGACTATTCTCATAGGCAACGTTTTCTCTGAAAACTTAATTATAATGTATTTGCATTATTTATTTTTTATATTCTTAGAGGTATTATTAGTCTTGTGGGAAAGTATATGAGCTGCGAACAATGAGTTATTGTAGTATTAATTTTAGTTTTTATATTATAACGAGTTTTTGTTTATATCTGGTATTTTTGTAGGTGCAAACTGCATCTAATCCGAGGAAGCTTTTTTAAGTGGGTTCGAGAAAACATTCATTAGTTCAAATATACATATATGTTCTTATTATCACATCTATGTGTGCAAAACGTACTTACAATATGGAAGTAATGTTACTGAGAAATTTAAGAGCAAATAAATAATAACAACTTGAAATATCCACACGTTCCTAAACAGCGGCCGACGAAGCATTTCTACAAGAGTTCCATTACATCTTTAGCAACAAAAGAAACGTACATCTAATTATCACCTACAACATTCATTCCAAAACCTCCCAGCCTTTTACAAAGAAGGTGAAATAACACTTCTTTGTGTAAGGCGAGTATGTGTTTTCACATTAATTTAGTTTCAGCAAGTACAGAGGGTAGGATCCCAGGGCCCCGCCGTCGGTAAATGCAATTAAATTCTACACCTATAGGATGAAAACAGCTGCTACAGCATTAAAACGTCAAGTTATTGAACATGCGACATTTTGAGACGTACGTGTTTAAGGTTAATTGGTACGGTAAATAAGCTTCTGCTTTGTTGTGGAGTTGACAATTATTTATATTTGTATTCATTCTGATTAATTTTGTTGGGGATGAATGAAAAGTTACTAGTCTTAAAAGACTTGCCGAGCAGTGGTTCATGTAACAATT
This sequence comes from Deilephila elpenor, assembly GCA_949752805.1. Taxonomy (NCBI): domain Eukaryota; kingdom Metazoa; phylum Arthropoda; class Insecta; order Lepidoptera; family Sphingidae; genus Deilephila; species Deilephila elpenor. The sequence continues at coordinate 3,448,837 of OX457110.1, forward strand.
CTTTGCGTGCCACAGTTGACGCTGGCACACAGTAATTGGTAAGAATGGTGAAAGAAAAGTGTAAATAACCTATTCTAACTAAATTACATACATCTAGTGGTGTAATATTCATATGTGCTTGGATAGAAAGATGTATCGCAGCCGAAAATTATCGATTAGAAAAAACAAATGCTGAAATTATATTATGTTACGAATACATGCAAGTATACAGAGCTATAATAATAACATTGAATTTGTGTTTATTACATTTATAAAATAATTGTATTACCCCAACGAAATTCGCGAGAAAAACCTAAAGGTTATACATAATAATAAGGTTATACATAATATACATATATTACTCGTCGGAAATATCTGTGGACCTGAATAATTGACGTCATTGGAACATAAGTTCAGCAAACTCAAAATATAGGTAAAACAAATTGAATAAAAATAGAAAAAACAATAAAAAATAGAATTCGCCGCCATCTCAAAACGTTTTAATGTAAAATAACATAGAAGGTAGGTAAACACAAAAAAATGAAATGTGAACCGGATTCCAGCGAAGTTCACAGATATTTCCGACATGGTATATAAAGGTATAAAATTTAATTACAATTTCTTTTAATTAAAATATCCTAACAGACACCAGAAAGTTTATCTTTAAGAGGAAACCTTGTAAAAAAATAATTAAAACATAATTAGCGCGAAACCGCACAATTTAGGCATTAGTTATCGCGTAATTGCGGTGGAAATTTCTAGAAATTGTAATGATCTCAAGCAGGTGTAACACGAGTTCAATTAGCGCACATCTCACCTGACAGATGGGCTTTTTGCGACGGGTAATTATTATGACGGCCCGCCATCCATCCCGCCGCAATTGGGTCTAAAGGTCATCATGAGCGCGTTTATTTCGGCAAGGGTGATTTGTGTGGTTTGGGCTCGTAAGTTGTGACTTAGGCCGCAGTCTATATTGAATTATTTAACCATTTATGGAATACAAATTAAATACCGAAAGTTATCTCATTGTATGTAAATAAATAGCTTTATAGATTATACTATCGTATTTATTTTGTTTCGTAAGTACCACAAACATCAAAATTAGATACTTCGTAGTATACATATTATCCCACTTACGTCTACCAAACCGCCTACGACTTGACCTATAAAAATATTAATAGAATACGTGACCAAAACCTTCCTACAATACTATAAAGTTTGGCAAAACCCAAAAATTACCATAATACACTTAAAATAATGAACCATTAAGTTGATGAATATTCCGGGAACGAGAATAACGACCCGCCGAGATATCCTAACGGGATTTATGTGAATTAAAATTTATCCTGCTTCTCGCCACGTTTATTTACACGTGATAGGAATGGGGACATCCGGATTCCGTACCCTATTATGAAAATCAATAGACTTACCTTGTGCACGGAATGTCACGGATGATTTAGACAGCTGACATCTGAAAGTAGAAAAAGGTAGATTTATTGATATGTTCTATCTGGAATTATAATTTATCCTACTTGTAATGGTCCAGTACTGTTATCAAGTACATCAGTAAAGTTGGGCTTTTAGAGGTAATAGATAAAGTTTAATTAGTTGCGAACATAATGCCAGCGCTCTAAACCATTGAAAATTAAGACTTATTCACCACAGCTTCGGTTGTAAACTGAGAGGTGGACCTCCCACAATATTTCTTGAAGAATTTTAGGAGGGTTTTTGTTAGCTTTACATAAAGCTTTGATATCATAATAGAATTTCACGGTCGTTATCATTTCAAAGTAAATACTTAATCTGTTTGTACACAACGTGGGCGTTGCGAGTGCTCCTGACATTTCCTAAATCAACAGCAAATAGAGTTATTGGAAAACTTATTATTAGCTCGGAAGATGAACTTGATCAATTAAAAGACTTCATTTGTACGCGTCAAATGGTCGATCAAACAATTTTATATTTCGCAAAATTACTGGATTATCTTCAAGTTCTGTATTATTCTGTTCTGTATTATTATATTGGGAATTCGACTTTGAACTGAATTATAATATCATTATCAATATTATCAAATTATGTTAGTAACAAACAAACTTGTTAAAGTTTGTTTCATATCATCACACTATCCAAGCCGTAGGTCAGAATAAAGCGCTGACTGGAACATACTACAACGTTGCACTCGAAGTAAATTTTATAAATATTTGGTCGGCTATAAAAGCAGCTGTTAGCGCTGTAAAGCGTACCGGCTGCATTCCGCTTTACAGCGAGATACGTGAGCTAGCTCACCCGGAATGAATTATGTACAGCCTGCACTGCTCGCAGACAGATGTTGTGCAATAAGGATGAATGGAAAAATGATTAAAAATGTAAATGCGATATAAAAACAATTATTTGATAGAGAGATGACAGGGGAATATGCCCAATTTCGGTACATCGTTGGGCTCCTTGATGGTGTACGGCAATAGTCCGAAATTAGGAGTAATACACACACACTGATTTACATTGTTAACTAGTCATTTTGCCACTTAAAATGTACGAAATTTGTGGTAACTATCTGCATTTATAAATAGAATGTATTTTTTTGTATTTTCGTTTTGAAATATATTATAGTATTTTCTATGCAATATAAACGCAACGTTTAACGCGTAGGCCTGAAAGTGGCTTAGGCTTACTTTGTTCCATCTTAATTGAAATCGCTCCTATACCTGTAATTTGTAACCCAACAAAGGTTTTACCCAAAAATATCGACTACCCTCGACCCTAGCGGCCTTACCGGGCCAGTGGTTAATAAACCTTGTGTATTTATAACTACTTAAATATTGATACAGCTATCGTTCGACAATCAACGGAAAGCAATTTCGATTTTGTACAAACATTTCTTATAGGAAAACAAAACTTGTACCCTTGCTAGTAGCTACCATGAAATTCAAGTAAAATCGAGCAGAAAAATCTGTATTGGACGGTCAAAACACAATGGAATTTTAAATTATATGAGACTACCGCCCTACAACTCAGGAGCCGCTCTATCTAGATTCTAGACTGTTTGACATCAAAACAAATTTAGATACAGGACAGTGAATTGTACAACAACACGAATAGGTAGGCAGCGACTTTGTTGTGCTGGACCCCTGGCACTGCGAAGTTCACTGGGCAGCGGTAGCCGCTTACCATCTGGCGGGCCGCTAGCTCGTCTGCCTATAAAGGCAATATAAAAAAAAATACAAATATGGTTGACTTTGATACACATACATAAACTCACGCCTTTATCCCCGAAGGGGTAGGCAGAGGCGCCACCAGGACACCAGGCATTTTCAAATTATACAAATCAAAGCGTAACCAAAGGCCCAATGTTAATAAGTATAATCAAAACCTAATTCACTTCTTTACAACTAAAACGCGACGTCAATCGCTAGTACCCATCACGATCCCAGATACCCCAGAAAGACCCATCCATTGGCCGACAGCCTCTCAACAACAGGGGCGGGAGGCTTCGATCCCTCGTATATTCCAATAAAGAAAGACAAGACTCTAATAACGCAACCCCAGTAAGCTCCCAAAACGACACCTCAGACTTCCTTCTAACCACATCGACCAAAAACCAACCCTATCACAAAGCAAAAAAGTTCAAATCCCAATGAGGAAAATACTAACAGTAATAAACATGATAACAGAAGCACACGTCCGGTAAAGTTTTTAAAAGACGACTTAAGTAAAATAATCGAGGTAGAAGTAATGGAAATTTGATAAGAGCCGTTGAAAAATGTCGACGCCGCGGCGAGACGCTGTGAATATAAATAATATCATTAAGAGCGTCGCAAGTTTAAAAGGACTTTTGAAGGAAAATAAAACTGCACTGCAATACTACTGCATTAATAAAGGCTAGATGTTTTTGTAAACAACTAAATAAACACGTTACAAAATTGAAAATACCTAATAAGCAAATAGCCGGCTGTGGTATCAAATAGTGAAGTATTGTCTCCTTGCTGGAACCTACACACATACGTATATATATCAAACACTCTTCAGCGACTTCCTAAATACAAAGAAACACAGGAAATAAAACAAATGTATCATACTACATCAAACGCAATATTTATTAATGGAGTATGTGTAATGATAATGAAGACGAAAACGAAGAATAAACAGAACATCTTGTTCCATTTTGTTCAAACAAAGCTATGTACACCACATTATACACTGTATGAATTGGCGGACCGAGGGCAGCCTCGATATACCATAGATAGGAATGTACAGACTTACCCTATCTATGGTGTTGCAGATGTTAACGGGCGGCGGTTTTCACTTACCATCCAGTGAACCGTTTGCTCTATGATATAAAAAAGCAGTACGTAATTTAAAGCCTACATTTCTGACCATGGTTAAAAGCATCCTTTTAGGGAGTCCTATAAAACGCTAAATTTTCTATGCGTAAATATTTAAACATCGTTTATATAATGACGTTGGGTAGCGCTGTCTGAACTTTATCCCAAATACTTTAACAAAATATATTTTGTGTATGTATATTATAAAATATATCAAAATTATTATAATTTACAGCCCATATTCCGTCCCACTGCAAAGCACGGGCCTTCTCTTTAATAGACGGTTCGATTGAGAGGTCTTAATAATTTAGTCCATAAATTATACTTGCTCTCAGTAAATTAGAATTTATATATTTAGTACAAAGTAAAGGACTTGTACAATACATAGGGGATTACACTCATTATACCATTTAAATATTATAAGAGCTCTTTACACTAAGTTTATAAATATTTTAATGGCAGAAATTGAATTAAAGACTTCACAAATGTGCGAACATTTTGGCCTTTAAAATAATGCATAGTACATTTAATATTCATGCAGGTTTATTTTCATAGTTCAAATATTTAAATCGTATATCTACAAGTCGAAGTTTCAAAGGTCAAGAACCATTGTGCAATATGGCTTAGAAAATTGGTTTATTATTCCCAAGCATAACTTAAAAAGTATCTAAAATTCAGACTTATTATATATTTCTTTCAACTTCAAAAGCTTTATCCTAATTTTATTACAGCCTTTATTATCCACACTCAAAACATAACCCAACCGTAACAAAAGTCACACAAACAACGAACTCTTCAGAGAACCACAGACGTCTAAATTCGGGCGTGTTTGCTGAATGGGCAAACAATGTGCCCAAGTAACTGGCGGCAGCGGCGCGGCGGCGAGGCAATTAAATTTGCATCAAACGGAGGCCGACACCTCTTAACCGCCTTGTCACTGGAGCTTAATGGTCGGCGTAATGGAGTGCCAAGTAGAACTGCACGACTTTACTCTGTCATTAATACGGAATACATAAAAAATACATACACAAACTCTCGCCTTTTACCCAGAAGGGGTAGGCAGAGGTGCTAACAGGACACCCATATTTCGACTTGGATGTTCCGTCCCACGATGTGATAGGGGGCGAGCCTATCGCCATATCGGGCACAAATTCTTGAGACCGGGCTGATAATGAACAGACACATCGAATATTATTATGCCCGACCCGAGATTACATAAAAAATACGTAATGTAATATATGAGCAAATATAACACATGTTATCAGTGTCTCCCAGTATTAGGCAAGATGCCCGCCTGCGTGTTGGACACACACAGTCCACAATATTCGCAAGCATGTCGGGGTGAAAGATGAATGACAGCTTCCCACGAACATTCCGAAAGTTAACAGTTTTCTTCTGGTTAAAAATGATTTAGGACGCACATAGTCCAGATATAACCTAAATATTGAAAATGCCATAACTGTATTGTAGCGTATGAGAAAAGAAACTCCTATTAATGATACTACATAAATGAACATAGGAGTTCGCTGGATTGAAAAGGTGTACATAGCAGCCATTGGTAAAACCCTCCATGAAGTGACACATACTTTGAACCCACCGCATGTATACAAATGCTGCAATGTTTCAAATAACGCAAAACTCAAATAAACACAATGTAAATATATTATGTATAAGTAAATATAAAAGCGTAACTAATCTCATTTAGCTTTGAATGACTCGTTTCTGCGTTTGACGAAGATTATTGTTTTATTAAATTTCGTATAACATCCACAAAGGGAAAAGTGGATTACGACAAACAAAGATATTTTGTCATTTCATTACTAAAATTGTAGGATTTGCGAATACCAGAATAACTAAACTTAAAATATTATTTTGGATATAATTTAGAAGCAGTTTTCTGTACGCTCACTGAAATTTACGGATTTTCGAATCAATTAGCGCTGTAGGTTTTTCTTATAAAGTAACAAAATACACTATGTGAATCGTAAAGTTTAATTAGTACAACGCTGCTTTACAACAACAAATACAATTTACACTTTACAAAATTAACAACCCTTTAAATTCAAAACACCAATTCACCACTTTAACTACATATAATTAAAAAAGTTAGCCTAACTAAATGAGTATCTGCATCATACGTGAAATAATTCAGAAGGTGCAGAGTGCAGCGCAGTGGTGAGGCTCGGTTAAACACCGGCACTCTTCCGACTCTTTACGAGGTAGCGTCAGCAACAACCAACTTGTGTTTTATTACCGGCTTTAATGCGGAGTAATACGGCTTTTTTATGATACAAGGCTGTAAAGACTGTGGATACTGGTAAACTATAGTTAGTAGATACCGCAATATTATACGTGATAAGTTTGCTTTCTCCACGTAGTCGTATTGACGAAGACCGAATAATTACTTAATCGTTGTGATCACCCAATCTAAAGACATCGAAGTTCTTGAGATGTTATGTATCGTTGTCTACTCCGTCTATTTAAAGATGTTTCTAATCGACATAATATGTATGCATACAGAAAAAAGATACCGCTTTTAATAGCATTGATATCCCATGATTATTATTACTAAAGCGGGTCGAGTTGGTATAGAAAATACTTGCAATTAAACGGATGATGTCACTTAATCTCTTATAAAACTGGCCTTGTTAAGCTGAAAATTATTAGTATGAAATAACATCTCTCATACTTGTTTATACACAGTTAACTATAAACTTTGTTAAACAAATAATGACTACAGGCCCGCGTCCAACAGATATTGAAATGAAAATAAATTCTGCGAACTCTTAGTGGCCTTAGGGGTACTAATCGTGATTTATGACCTAATTTGAAATTAGTAACAGTCACTATACGAACTGTTCTTTACTATAGTTAGTCAAATTACCAAAGTAACATAACTGTACTCAAAGTAGTATTTCCTATATTGGCACTCTAGAGCTCTGACCTTTGCAACCGATCGTCTCCTATAAGCCAGAATCGTTAGAAAATCAGAACAAGTCACCCCGTTAGTTTAAGCGGGTAATAAATGCCTTGACCTAGTCATTAGGGAAACTGGAGCATATTGTTAGACGCAGGCTATTGACACGCCGGTGGACCAAGGACATCTGGGGCCAGCCACACACTCTGCACCGATGAACTAAGCAGTTAACGTTGTTAAGGAAGTAATATCGAAAGTTGAAAGACAAAAGGAATAGGTAACAAAGATAGAAAAAATAATGTAGACTTGTAATACTGAATTGCGAAACTTGCCATTTTATCTATCTCCATCACCGGGTATTCCAGCAAAGTGGACAACGCAGGTTGATATAATCAAATACACATCAAAATTACGAAGAAACCATGCAAAAACAACATAGTCACAATAATAATTGATTCTGAACTGGCCATTTACAAAAATAAACCAACCGTCGCTGCAAATCCATGAACACTTGAAAATACAACCTATAATTAAACGCAAATAAAAACTCTACCAACCAATTAAAAAGCAATAGAAATCTTAATTCGATTCCGAAACTCGAAAGCCGAATCACGAAGTCGCCAACAATAGATTCGCTTCGAACAAGTCCCGACAGAAATCCGTGATAGAAGCTGTTCGCAGTACCGACCGCAATGTACTGTAGAACAAACTTTTATTCAATAAACCACATCTGACCGTACACGGCTGATACAAAGAGGCAGACTTGAAAGAAAGCCCGCACGGAACAATGGAGGCTGCGAAATAATACCTATATAGGTTATACGTCGCCGCTTCAGAACCGATCGCTGCTTGTTGTAGTTCCCTGAGCACAATCATTTTGTTACGTTTGTGTTCGGTACTTTATAGTCGAAACATGTGGTGGTGCAAGTGTTAATTCTGCCCAGGTTTGATAAGAGCGAAGCAAATATTAAATTTACTCTGATAAATTTTCAGAATAATTAAATCCATAAAAGTGCCTTTGAAATTACTTTACGAAACGGCTACAATTAAAGAAAATGGTAAGGAAGTTGGCGCGTGTTGTCACACGCATCAACTCTTTTACCAGCGCAGCGAGCCCGTCGACGCTTAACATGATTCGTACTGAACTGAGACATTTTTAGGTTGGAATTTAATAGTTTGTACTGAACGATATCAGCCCATATAGGTCCCACTCCAGGGCACGAGTCTCCTCTACAATCGATAATACAATTTAGAAGGGTTAGACCATAACATAGTCTACCACGCTGGCCTAGTTCGGGTTGGATTTTATTAGTTTACTTCTTTTAAATCCCTGACAACTAAATTATCAACATGTTCAATATTTTTAGTGCCACTAGCTTCGTAAACGATTGCACATGTATCCTCACAATAGTCTCGTGAAAAGCCTCCATTACAGTATCAGCTTAGAAACAATATCCATTCAAGCTAACTACCTATTGTTATCCAACAACTGCAACAATCTATCTCGGAATTGCATAGAGCTTTTCATTTCCAAACAAATCCTAGAGTGGAATAAATACAAAAAGGCTTAAAACGACTGAAACAGTTCCTCAATTTACTCATATAAAGTTATCAAAATAAAGCAGAAGCGTAAACAGAACGCTCAGCCCTTAGTGAAGTTTTATTACTTCAACAATATAACAAGACTCAATTTACATAGACTGGAGTACATAAAACGAGACACATCAACACACACTGAATATTTTACATAGTCAGCGCTCGCGAAAAATAATTAAATGTACGGCGTAACAGTTTCTATGTATTCGTATATACAGCGGGTTCATACAAGTCTATTGTATCACGACGCGGCGCCGCGCCGATGCGAGCGAAACACAATAGAATATGGGAGAAAACTCGTTTATTTCCAACTAAAGAACACTCCACAAAGCGCTACGGTGACAACGAACTATTGTTCAGCATGTAGGTTAACTGTGAAGTGACGAAAAATTACAGTTTATCGCCCTTGACGGGGCAAAGGCATTGGGGACATTCAGCCGACGGGTCAGCGTCTAAATTACGTAAATTCGCAAACAATTGGGTAATTAATCAGATAGCCATCTAATTTGTATCGGTCTCAGGGGTAGCCGGTGGATTAGCGGCGAGTGCGGATTTTCAATTTCAATTTGTAAACACATTACGGAAACAATCGCGGGACAATTAGGGAGAAATGGGCCGTTACGGTCTGTGTAATCTGTTATGGTCTCTGTAATTTGTAAATTTAAATGTTTATGGTGTTTCGCACTCCATGCATTTTATCACGATTAAATTTAAGTAAGTTCACAAAGAATGAAGTAGCCCCAAACAATTTAGAACACTCTTGAAAAATACAATGAAATCGGCCCTGCCTTTGTCTTCTTTCTGTAAGTTTAAATATTTTATTTAATTCATCCAGCCCGACGAGACTGTGACGTGCCAAACAAAAATCCTGAAAAGAATAAGAATTATTTAGAAGTAGGCATTACAATACAACTCCAATGTCGTGGAGTATGAGAAACAAAGAAACTTTTCGGTCACAACAATCAACACTAATATTTGTCCCGGAGCGAGGATCGAACACACGGTGTCCTGCTCACAATCAGATTTTAATAATACTACTCAACTAAGGCTGTCAAGAAAAATATAATTTTGCCTTTTTCATTATTCCCAAACCCCACCAACGTTCACATCACACCTGGATAGTCAAAAATCTTACATTTCACTGGCCTTTGATTTATTTATTTTTTTAAACCAATACGACAAAGGCACTACAATGCAGCAAATTGCAATTCAAATAGATAACAATGTGTCACAATGTGGTGTGTAGTTTCATGAGGTGATTTCAATAGACATTCATCGGCGCGCCCAAACAGTGACCCAATCGAACGTGTGAAGGTCTTACTTTTCACACGATCAATTAAAATTTCGAGAACTTCTACGAACGCGGTTATAACTGAAAGTTAGAGATACGCGCTGATCTTTCTTTCATATTACACCAATGAAAGACCACCTGAAAATATCAAGAACAATTTGTCCATTACGCCGACATTATGATCGTCCTTATCTCAAGTAATAGAAAAGCGATCCCTCTTATAAATATAAAACGGTGCTATATGCTAAATAAAGTAAGACGTATTATTCTGACTCAACATTCAAATCCAATCCACTAATGCAACTATTCAAAGAAAACATAAATACCGAGCACAATGTTAAAACTTCTCTCGTTATTCCCCAGTAATATCTGAACAAGGCTTTACTTATACGGATTATGAGTACATAACTTACAGGTACGGCTATAAGAAATACAGGTTAGTCAAACTTAGCAAGACCCGCGAATATTGTACACACCCAGCAGTTTTCTGATTATAAAGAGGTCTTTGTAAATTGGACATGTGCGTTGTTTTGACTTTGAGGCTTTCAGACGTACTCGTCGAGTCTAGAGCTTTTATAAGCTTTTAAGATTAGAGTTAAAGCCTTTTGATTGTTTTATTCATATTTTGCTAATTTAAATAAATTATATGTTTATGCAGCAAAGGAAGATATTTTTATAACAATGCATCGACGGAACATTTACCCATTGTTATAGATCTACAAAAGTTTTCTCCGAGGTCATTAAGATGGCGCCACTGCGATCATCTCTATGTATGGATTGATGGATTCCTTTCTGCAGCAAGGGGATTCAATAAATAGTTTACTTGAACGTGAAGCCGGAAAATGCTATAAAAAATCATAATGCCAAAAATATATTGGTTCTCATATTTTCAATTTGCTTTGAATTATTTTTACATTGCCTTTGTTCAAATTTATAAATAACAAAGTTTGTATACCATTACTATAATTAATTTCTGTAATTATGTGTGACAAACGCGTATAGAATAATATAATTATAAATATGATTTAATTGTTACCATATTAATAGCGTTGATACCTACACACATGTGTATATTTCTATTGGTTTACATTTCAGCACTATATAATTCGTAGTTACTTATATAAGAAAAATAACTTGCACATAAGCACGTAAGGAAAAGATATACGGAGATTAAATTTGATAATCTTTATTTTTTATCAGTAGGTATATGATAATTTAAAAAAGCTATGTATAAGACTGCGCACAAAACGCCCACGTTTAATACATTACAAACAGAAAGCTGACCATCTCCATGAGGATATAAAGAAGGGGAGATAATTTCCTGAAGGGAATTTCGGAGTTCGTTCACCGGATACCACGTCTGCGCGACTATTGCCCTTTCCGCTAATATTGTCAATTACGAGAGTTCGTTTAATGGTGGAAGGGTCGTTGCCTCCATACCAAACACATGGGGATCGTCTGTAAAAACGGTAAAACTGATGATAATCTACTTTCCATTGTACTGCTCTATAGATATTCTCTTACTAAATGTGTTCTGGCGTCAGGATCCGCATTTCTGATCAATGTTATACACTTCGCCCGGTCTTTGTTATTCTAACACCAGAAAAGTCAAGCAAACCGGTATCTTGAGAACTATTGCTGGACCCTTATGATTGCGTCTCGCAGTTACAACAAAACTGTCTCACGATTTTTTTATTGCGATGAATGGCGAGACGAGCATGCCATTCGCCTTATGGTAAGCAATATGATCGCTCATGGACAGTAGCAAAACCAAACAACACCGTGAATTACAGAGATGTTGGGTATTCGACTGCACTCGCTATCCTAAGACATAAGATGTTAAGTCTCATTATGTCCAATAGTTACTCGTAGTTGTCGTTATTGAAAACTCTTTTATACTGTTCGTTAGAACGGTCTTTGCTATATATTTCTGCACTTTTATTTTTAACACCCTTGTTTAACACCTTTGTAATAATAGCACAAAGGAACTTGACATGGGATCCCGACATCAATTTATCATCTTTCATATTGCGTACAGCCAAAAAATGGTTTGCCGGACTTTGTGTTTCCAAAGCATTATAATCATCTCAAATTATTTGAACACTCCATAACGTGAACAAACTTATTTTTCGGTGTTGTTATAGGTGTTTGGGGCGATTTTATCAGGTAAAATGATATTTAATCTAATAACTTTACAAATTCAACGCAATAAAAGTACACAGTATAGTTCCTAAATTATGCAATGCGGAATATGTAATCATTTAGATAATGCTAAACATAATAATATAACAACATACTTTAACGTTACTTTCCTGGTGCCAATTGTCAGTGGAAGAGAATAAATACCATTTGATGAATATTCACTGTTTCCTGTAGCTTTTAAAATATGACTCATGTGTCATACAGGGAATTGTGACTCAGACGAACAAGTCCCTGTCCTTTGTGTGATTTTAAATTCTTTATAGCAATAAACATAGTCCATTTTCGTTTAATTTCAAATTGACTTGGGACTTTATGATCCGTTATTTCAGATTAGCATCTACAGAACTTCATCTTAGGTGAATTAAACAGATCAAGGAAGTATTTGCTGATTGTGTTCATTAGATTTAGAGGTGTTACAATCAAGCACCGCTTAAACCTTCAGTGATAACGACCAGCAATTGTATGACATTCAGATTTGTGATGAATGCGGATTCTTATTATTTCCATTAAGATCCTTTTTACTGCTCATATCATCATCGTAATAACACTTTTTTTTTCACACATACCACCAGCGTAGTTTAATATAGTTTACGCGAGGGGATAGTTCCTAGTTTATGGAAAACTGCAAATATTACCCCCATTTATAAAAATGGCAGTAAGCATGACGTGACTAACTACCGCCCTATATCTCTGTTATCTACTTTGTCGAAAGTCTTGGAACGAATAGTTCACAACAATATTTATCCTCAACTACATAAAATAATTATTCCAGAGCAGCATGGGTTTGTTAAGAAACGTTCAACTATTACTAATCTTACTTTATACTCTAATTATCTTTTCCGGTGTATAGATAGCCATGCTCAGGTAGACTCAGTTTATACTGATTTCTGCAAGGCTTTCGACAAAGTGGATCACGAACTACTTCTTCAAAAACTAGCATTCAATGGTATTCGCGGAAACTTACTGAGGTGGTTTTCATCTTATATTATAAACAGGACACAACGGGTTGCTCTTAACGGTTATACCTCTGATATTATCAAAGCTACTTCTGGGGTAGCACAAGGATCCATACTAGGGCCTTTGCTCTTTATTATTTTTATCAACGACATAAAAAATTGTTTTAAACATTCCCGATTTCTTCTATACGCTGACGATTTAAAAATTTACCGTGAAATTGGAATTACCGATGACTGTTATAGGCTACAAGATGATCTAGACCGTCTGTCCTCATATTGTCAGACAAATAAATTACACCTCAGTATACCCAAATGCAAGTCTATTACATTTACAAAAAAAATAAACTCCATAAATTTTACCTACTCGCTTTGCGGTGTTTCCCTGGACAGTGTATCAATGATAAGAGACTTGGGAGTAATGATGGATTCAAAACTACACTTTGATTGTCATATAAGTCATATAGTTAATAAAGCCTACAAGTTATATGGGTTTGTATCAAGAACATGTATTCACTTTAAAAAACCTCAAACTTACATTCTGCTATACACTTCGCTAGTAAGATCTCAGCTAGAATACGCAACACCCATTTGGAATCCATTTTATGCTAAATACGTTGATATTATTGAACGGGTTCAACGCAAGTTTTTACGCATGACGAATTATCGCTGTTTTCGTTCGAAGTCCTCTTACGAAGAACTTCTAAATAAATTCTTTTTACCTACACTTAAAATGAGAAGATTGCTCCTCGATCAACTTTTATTATATGGAATTTGTCATAATAAATTTGACTGTAATGAACTAGTAAATCAAATATGTATTCGCGTACCACGTCGGGCGCACCCAGTACGTCAGGTCTGCAAGCAAAATCTTTTTGCAACTATACATTGTAAAACGAACGCGGGGAAACGTGCACCGCTACACAGAATACCTAAATCATATAATGATTATTTCTTAGATATCGATATCTTTGCAAGTTCACCCGCACCGTTCAAAAGAGCTGTAAATAAGATTATTTGTAACCTAAACCAGTGATTAGTAACTTTATTTTGTTGTAATCTAAATATTTTTTTTTTTTTTTTTTTTTATTCTTCTAATTTCAAACTGTATTTAATGATCTTTTTGTTTACTCTGAGTCTAGTGCGGTTGAGTTACTTAATTGTGCCTATATACCTAAGTTTGTGATCTGTTTCTATGTGTTTTTAATATATATACTTTTTGACTATTGCGTAGTAACTTGTCGGTAGATTAATGTTCTCCTATTGCCGTAAAATGTTTTTATCATTTTGAAGGCAGGTGCGGCGAGTGAGGATGTGGGCTGGATCTCATTAATGTCCTCGTTGGCCTCATTTGACTGTTATATTTAATTCGTGGGCAACGGGGTTGGTTGCACTTTAACTTAATTTTAAATTTAATTATGTTTAAGAATAGTTGATAAGAAAGTGTAATTGTTTGTTGCTCCTTAAAAATAAATTAAAAAAAAAAAAAAAAAAAAAAAAATATAACCTTCAGCTTAACACACGTACACCGTAACAAAAGGGGACGAAAACAGTCTCAAGTATACACTTTCGGAGACTGGTAAGGTGAGTAAAGGGAGACACAATAACCCCAGAACCTCAATTATGGATGCGCCCCACCCCGCGAGTGCATTCACCGGCGTCGCGCTCGCGTGCGGCGCCGCGCCGATACCCCATCTATACCCATGCCTTGTGCATTTTACAGAACTATGCGGAAATAAGGAAAAATACCGAAATTATCCAGTATATTGTTTCAGTGTAAACATATTTTATCGGGTTTATGTCATTATTGATATACGCCCATATTTATTTGCAGGTTTGTAGGTTTTATACTACGATAGAAACTTTTTTGTCTTTGTTACACAAAATATAATAAAAGCCTTATAAATACTGAATATATTTTAAAATATCATACAAAAAATCGTGACCCTATCATTTCTAAAATTTAAAAATTTTAATTGATAGCCTTATCTCCCTAATACGTGTTTTCAACTATACGCATAGATGCGCAACTAAATCGTAACTTGACTAATGCCCCTCATATAATCTTTGAAAGTAAATAGAAATAGCTAACCCACGCTAGGCCAGCTTCGTGGACTATGAATGAACCCCTCTCAATAGATCTTTAAAATATATTGAAGAAACCCGTGTTCTGCAGTGGCACATATATGGGCTGGTATTAAATCGAAACATCCCAACATTATATCTACCGATTTTAAACCGCACTTTCACAATCATAAAGCATGGTTACCCTACAAAAATGGCTGCTATCTGCACCGCATATTTCTTGCATGGAACGCCTCAATGTAATTAAATTCATTGTAAATTCCATATTGAGGCAGGTCTGGGCTGAAACGCCAATGCATCAACTTTATTATAGCGTTTTACGTAATTGCGCTGTTTTTGTAGGGTGCTGTTTCAGTATCATTTCTTTGTATGCAAAATGGCACAGCCTTGCGAGGGGAAATTGTTATCTAAAACGCACATTCGGAATACAAATGTATGCTTATATTTATTGTAGCTGTCTGCTTCCACACAAACATTTCCCTTCACTTTATGTGACAATGCAATAAATCTTGCCAAATCAGGCTTGATGTTGGGATGCACTTTATAAAATTAAAATTTGTACCCACTACTACATAATATAATTATGTTGACTGTACTATGACTGTTTGAGGGAAATTAGTATTCTTTATCTGTATCTGTACCAGCCCATATACGTCCCACTGCAGGGCACGGGCCTACTCTACAATTGAGAGAATCGATTGAGAGTGGTTGGCGGACTTACATACCGTAGAAATTCTTTCATCATATTCTTTATGGCAAAGAATTATTTTCAACCCGATACATTATAAGCACAAATTTGGTTGCCACATTGTAGTTAACAATGACCTATAATGACTTGTTTAAGGGTTTCTGACACCATACAGTCAAAAAAAATTCGGGGCTGCCTACATGTTCACGGTAGTCGCGGATTCCAATCCCAGGGCACCTCTGATTTTTTGGAGTTATGTGTGTATTGATAGTCAATCACCACGCACTTTAACGGTGAAGATTAACATTGTGAGGAAACCTGCATAGCGAGCCGATTTTAAAGAATTTCTACGGTATATAAGTCTGCCGACCCGCACTAGGCGTGGTGGACTATAAGGCCTAACCACTCTCAATCGATTTTCTCGATTTTAGAGTCGGCCCGTGCCCTGCAGTGGGACGTATATGGGCTGATATAGGATATAGGATTCACCTATTAATTTATTTCTCTTTTTATACATTAGTATTAATCCTAATATTTTGGGAACCAAACTATTATGTTTGATATATTATTATCCCTATTACAATATTAAAGGATTGAAATATGAAAACATAAAGAAATAAGTACTTATTAAAAAAACTTAGCATTATACATGATGAGAAAAATTATGAAGATGTTTTAATTACAGGGCGATAATTAATATTTAGATCCTTCAATTAGTCCTAGAAAGGCATGAAGCATGACCGCTGACCGATTTCAAAACACTGAAATGACGGCCTTCGGACAATTCGTTAAAGAATTCCGTAAACGAGAAACAGAGAAAGCTGAGTCAAATTATGCTTGAAAACTAATTTAAGATACTCACATATCTAGAGAACACTTGTTAAATATAAATGTACACCTTCAAAAGCACTTTATATTACGAACTAAAACACCAACTGAACGTATAACGTCTAGCTGAAAAATCAATAACATCGCTGCAAGACCACTACATTTAGTTCACTTGAATTACACATAAATAAATATTTTGATGACTTACCTCTTCACTAACTAGCAGAGAAAGTCTTCTGGGTGATGATAATCAACAGTGTACTTGTTAATATTGCAAATTAATATTTTTATTTATTTATTTTGCACCACTAACTGCGACAAGCTGAAGCGATGATCATCTGATTTGACAGCTGCTTGACGTTTACGTTCCGTTAGCCATGTCATGTAGCTTTGCTTTGTTTACTGAACTAGTCAGTCGTTAGCAAAAGGTAACAAATCATGCAACCTTGATGGAATGTACCTATACGGAGATTTATCTCCATATACGCTCAATATATTCAATACGTAGCTTATCATTATTCATTATGTTACTGCATTTATCATAGTTTACGTGTTATTGGAATAAATCTACCAACCATATGGAGCAGCCAGACAGACATTAGCTGAACGTTCTAGAAGTTAAAGATTTAATGCGTTTTTAACAGAAACTCTTGGAAGGAATTGCTTTAATTCTAAGAAAGTTAGTTAATTCGAATAATTTAGGGTAGTAAATAAAACACATAGTAAGATAAAAAGAAAGTTTTTTAAACTTAATGTAGCATCACATAATCTAAATCGAAAGGATCACCACGTGAACGATTTTTAAAGCTTTTTATTCTACAAAAGTTGGACCAAATTCTGAGATTTCAGTTCGGTTTACTTCGTCGCTTGTTCGTATCTCGCAGACACATCGTTCCAGTTAGCGACGTCGAATATGGCTTTCACGTAGTCAGCTCTGACGTTCTTGTACTGCAGGTAGTAGGCGTGCTCCCAGACGTCGATGCCAAAGAGAGGAATCAAACCTAGAATTTTTTTAACATAAATAACATATAAAAAATAGACGCATCCATTGATAAAACAAAGGACCCAGCAGCTTAATGAACTAGCCAATAAACTGCGCACTTTGTACCTCACTCAAAGAAATTAAAGAGCATCATTTAATTTTTACTAAATTGTTACATCCAAAAATCGCATACAGTTAATAATTAATATACTATGTCATTACTTAGTACATTGTTGGAACAATTAGTTAATAAAGATTAGTTTTTATCAAACTGAATAACATTATAAATTAGTTTATTGTTTTGAATCAAACACATTTTACCTATTTTTTCAAGTAAAATATGTCCTAAAACTCAATATATGTTTCTCAAAGGTGAGAAACAAATAGATGAACTTTAGTATTAATGTTGCATCGTGGAATCCGACTACAGCGATCAGCGCTGCAGTCGGCTAGTAAAGATGCAATATAGTAAAATTACGAAGTGTTTAAGTGTATCTGTTTTATTTTTCCATAGGTAAATATTTGACAAGTAATTGTATTTTATTGGAGTTTTTTGTACATAATATATTAGCAGTATGTCTATGTAAAAATAAATACAGATAATGAAAAATTTGAGTTTTTTTTAAATAGATTACAAATATGTCAACTACATTGTATAAAGATTGTTTATATACCTTTGTATACCTGAATGTATGCAGCCCTAATTTACCCTTATGAACTCTTACATGATATTCAGATTTTTTCAAAAACTTCTCTTCCATTGTCACATTAAAGTCACAATGGGAATATCTACTTTTGGGTTAATGTTTATATTTCATTTATACTGTAAAAATCTGCTGATTGCAATTTTCGAGTATTTTTAACTAAAGCAAAACATGCATTACACTAATGCCTACAAATTATGTGAATTTCGTATTTGTAATGTTTGTTCATACCTTTACTTTTGGGACATGAAATGTAAAAAAATTGTCATCATTGTTTAAAAAATTTGACATTAACAATTAGAAATATTAAACCATAGCATTTAATATGTACCAGTAGTGGCCTGCAGAGGGTCTTGGTTCTGGCATGTGGCAATCTGCAGCTTCTTCATCTGCTTGTTGTAGCCGAGCCAGCCCCAGCCGGAGCCTTGCACGCCCACAGACGAGTTCGCCAACTGGTTCTTCATGTTTTCCCATGAGCCAAAGTCCCTGAAATACACAAAATATTTTTTAATACCTACGTTTTTTTTATGTTTCTTGCCATTGCATGTGGACTTACAATTATATATTTTAAATTTTGGGTTATATTAAAAACCTGCAGGTCTTAGTAAGCAATTATTTAAATAAGAATCAGGTATTTGTCATCAGGCAATGACAAGCATTCCTTGCATTCCAGGGATAGTGCAGTCTTTGATTGTGTTGAATTATTACTATAGGATCATTAGTTTCTAACTGATAAGCACCAAAAAAAAAATAGAAAGCTATACAGATACCACTAAATATTACACATAAATTCCACGAATCAATGGGAATTTTTATGTCGTATTACAAAAGTTATCTTTACTAATTAGAATTTAATTCTTATAAAATATTAATTAAATATAGTTTAAATAATCACTATATATAAGAAGATATAATAGGAAAGTCTAGACAGAAAAATATGTTTACAGTGTACATGTAAGGAGATATTGATGACCAAAATAAAGTATTTTTATCTAGTGTCATTGACGTCATGGAAATACAGGTACCGAGGTCAAAAGGTGAACAGTAATCAAAGCTTAAACAAAATAAATATTATTTTTATATTATCTTTACTGCATTGCATAAATTATATTTGTAGTTTGGTATTTACAGCAAGTAAAAACAATTTGTTACGATAACTTGTTTTAAGGAAAATTTAATGTTATTTTTATAACTGAATGAAACAAATTTGATAACACAACAATTTCAGTGTAAAACAATATTTTTATCAAGACTTTGTAGACCTAGCAATTTTTTTATTTATTCACTATTTCTTTTTATAAGTAAAATATAGTAGGGAATTCAAATAACACTTCTAAATGTGTTGACGTCAAAAAAGCAATGTAATTATTATTGACAAACACACTACAAAGACAAAAGGGCTTGTCTACAACAGGTATATAAACTCTCCTAGTTTCTTAAAATATTAAATGTTTTTATCATAAGCTTCACTGAAGGGCAAGACCTTGAATTAAGAAGGGTTTAGTCTTATAACTAAGCTTGTAATACACACATTATTGAGCATACAATAATTCAATAGTTACTTTTCAACAGCTTTGGTGAGTACATCCGATGGTTTACCACCATTGGGCGAGAGATTCTGCCAAAAGATTGTGTGGTTGATGTGACCACCCCCATTGAATTTAATCCCGGGTGCCAGACTGATTATCGTGTCAATATCACCTGAGAAATATCCAAGAAAAAAACTGTATTAGAATTTCGACCATCAGATTTTTTATTGTTTGCCTCCGTGGCGCAGTTGGTTAGACGCCGGCTGTGAAACGATAAGCCGCGGGTTCGATCCCCGCACCAAAACAAATGTTTGTGTGATCCACAGGTATTTGTTTTGGGTCTGGGTGTTTGTGAGACCGAAAAGTCTCTCGTAGTTCCTGATACCCACTTTACAAAACTCAATAGTGTTAGTGTTTTATTCTGTTTACTTATGATTATGTTTTTTTGTTCATTTTACATTAATGTGTTCATAACATTTTCATAGTACTCTTTAATCCATACTACTTCTAGACTAGTATTGGAGAAAATGTACATAAATGCAGTTTTCTTATGATCATGTATAAAACAAATTGTGTGTTAATTAAAATTATTCTACTATAGGTTTAATGTCACTGCCAAGTATATGCCATTATGTGAGTTGTATCAACAAAAGAGACCAAGTCCTTACCACTACTTACTACATAATATTGAATCAAGTCTACTATAATCTGTAATATTTATCTTATCTTTTTAATTTAATTGTAAATAAATTGTTGTTTCTCAAATAACAACAAATTAATAAAAACAAAATATATGAAATACTAAATGATACTTTACAAATTTACAGATAAAGAACAAAAAGATTACTGTTCAACTGCTTGCATGAGTGGACATGTAGGTTTTGTCTGAGTCGGTGACAGATTCAACCAGAATATAGAGTGGTTCACATGACCTCCACCATTGAACTTGATGGCACTTAGCAAGCCCAGTACAGTGTTCGTATCTGCTGCTGTCAATTTATTTAGATATTACATTTATATAATTTCAAATGGTTTTAAAGTCGTAAGGTAGGTTGTGCAATGGGCAAAGTCAAACTACAATAAGCATAAGAATATTGGTTTTTGAAAATGCATCAAAATTGTGTAGAATATGGATTGCCCTAATTCAGATGTAAAACTCACTTTACTTCAATTATCTGCATTTAAAATGTATAAGTTATTTTATCTTGGAGAAGCAGTTATTGTAATTAGTAAAATAGATTTTGAAATGGAATTATCAAGTTTACTATAGATCGAAATACTTTGAAATGTAATAATATACAACCTTTGGACTGTGCCTGCGCCAATTTCTCCTCCGCCGCATTAAGATTGTTGACATAGGTGGCGTGATGTTTGCTATGATGCAGGCTCATGATCTCGCGGCTGATGACCGGCTCGAGCGCGCTGTACTCATACGGCAGCTCAGGCAGAGAGTGCTTTTGACGGGACGCTCCCACAGTCCGCCTACAAAACCATAATAATCCCACCGTAGTAATGCGTCAAAACAATTATCATATTGCGGGTAGGTTAGGGTATATATTAGGGTATTTTTAATATGATAGCATAGCTTACTAACATCACAGATCCAATCCTGCGTGCAGCGAACATCGTGGTAAGTAGCTCAAGAATGCTGATGAAGTAATTCTACAAGACCGGCCGGCAGATTGAGGCCGATGGCAAATTATCAAAAGTGTAAAATTATGCAACAAATCTTTTCTCGCAAATGTCAAATCAGGTGACGGTCCGGGCCGGTGACGTTTCAGTAATGCGCGTCTACGAAGAACGTTTTACATTACGGTACGAAGACTTTTATCGTTAACAAAAAGAAAACATCAATATTAAATAAAAAAATATCAGTTTTCTGTCGTGCGCTTTTATTTTATGAATATTCTGTTTTTACATAATTTATTTTATCATCTAATTCAATCATTTAGAAACACCATTTACAAAAAATAATGTTTAATTTCAAAGACGTATGATATGAAATCTTAATACTCACGTCCGTTGTGTATTTTAAAAATAAATATGTATAAAAAATGGTTTGTGATGTTTTAAAACAATTTCAAGTGAATTAATATTTTATTGCCCATTTATGTAAAAAAAACAACAACATTCACAGGTCAACTTATTATATTTTAATGTGTATTAGAAAAAAAAAATATCTATCTCGCTCTAGCTTGTTATGCAGTACAAGACATCGTTCGTGCACAGTTCGTGTCTTTTCCCCGTCCCCCGCCGAATTCCACCGGCCCGCCAATCAGGGTCAAGTTGTTGATGCCGACCGCCGAGACGTCACGTACGTCGTTGATAATTTTACTAGTGTGCGTAGTTGAACCGTATGTGAATGTTGATCACAACTTCGTGTGCGTACATTGTTACGACGACGAATGTGTACGGTTGTGGTGCTACGAAGTTTATCGCCGATTTAAATTTAATATTACGTGAAAAATACAAATATAATTCACAAAAAGATAGTTTGAGAAGAGAAATAAGTAATTCGATAAACAAAATAACTTTCTGTAGGGTAATCTAACAGTGTTTGAATCTTGTGTGTACGTTGCTATTATAAGTGGTGTTGCATTTTGTTTATTTATAGACAGTCGCAAATTGCAGTCATGTAATTATTCTTGTGGCGCTAAAATGTCTCAAAGGGATACAGCGATTCACCTTTTGGCGGGAGGGTGAGTGTCGATCTCGCAGGAGGTCAGCTTAAGATTTCATTTTATCGTTATCATCACGTTATCAAATCATGATTCTTGTTGCCTACGGTTTGGCACGTGTGACAATACTGTGTTTACTAGCACGGGTATTCGGCCTACGCGTGACATACTTAGCAATTATTAAAAAAATACGGTGTCAGGACTGTTTAATGTTTGAATACAAAAGTAAGATATAGTATTCTGCTTAATTCTGCTATCACTTTGGTAAATACTAAAAATATAACATAAATATTACAATCATTTGCAAATATTTACTTATAATCTAAAGAAGTTCTGCAATGTTTGTCCTACTTTGAATCATACATTTGCATATTTTTAGCGCTAAGTCCTTGGTGAGGTATGAAGATTTTCTCTTGTCAATATGTAAAGTTTAATAGCCTGTCTGCAACTTTATTTTAAACTTCCAAAAATATCAAAGAGCTGTTCCGAATATAAAATTTATCTGAGGTACATTATTTAACTTATATTAGGGTTATTAAATAAAATAAAATATCATATAAATACATTATATCTATGTATACAAATGCATTAGATTTAAAAGTGATTGTAGTTGAATCTTGATACTAATTGCTAGAACCATAATTATTTCACAATTATCACAATGATGAAATAATAGTCAGAAGATTATGAATTTAGGTAATACATATATAAATTAAGAATTTATTATGATGTAATTTATGTACAACAATTTTGTTTAATTTGATATAAATCTGCACATTGATTAAATATATTTTTCTATTATATTAATTAGTTTGATAATCACAATGACTTTTAAAAATTATAAACCCTAATTAAATTACTCATAATATTAGTGGATATAATGTTTTATGTAATATGTTGAATTTATGTTAACCAAATTTATTTCGATTTGTTATTAAATTTCTGATGGAAGTCACACTTGTATGCCAATATGTAGGCAGATCATAGAGCAACTACCTATGTATGTACCAACCCTGTAACCTTCATCATAAGTAAAATAAATGATTTGATTTGATTTGAAAAGAGTGAAAATGGAAATATTATTATAATAAATCAAATTAAATCCAGAAACTTTCCTACTATATGTTACTTTTGGAATAAGAGTAAAGAATCTTAACTAAAAAAATAAGCAAAACATGGGAATCTATGTTAGTTGTTATGACTCATGAAAGTTAAACAGATCTGTTTTTTATTAAATTTTGTGAATATTTGCATAAAATTTTAAGATAAGACAAATGTAGATGAGTAAAGGTTATATCAGATAATGTTTTGAATCCTAGTAAAATATTTAAATTAATTCTCACATCATATCTAATTGTTTAAATATCATTATTCCATGACAGTGGAAATTTCTTATATAAATCGAATTAACTCATAATGCTGTAAATGTATCTGTCCTGGTATCTATCAAAATACAATTTTTACTTGATGCATAAATAGTAAGTGTGTGGTGGCCTGTTGTTAATGGACCTGATGCAGCTGTGCACATGCTCATGGAGGTCGTGGGTTCAAATCCTAGGGCATACCTCTGACTATTATTTTAATATCATTATTTTTGCCAAGAAATGCATAGATAGTTGTATTATTTTTAACAAATCACTAAAAATGATTGTAGATAAGATGATATATATTTTTTTATTTTTGTTTATCTGTGCTTGCATATACCAATTAAAATACACTTTTCGATGGGAAGTAATCCAATGCTTGTAGGTATAAAAATTGTAAATAATATTTTTAAAGTTGCTTTCATATTTGCATTATCTCAAGGCTGACTGGTAAAGAATACTTACTTCATTATGATATTTACAATCAATGTAATATAGTTGAAAGTTTATGATGTTAAAAAGACAACTTAGGAAATTGTAGTGGGTCGCCATTTTGCACACTCTTGAACTGTAGCTGATAGTTATCACTTCATTAGGCTTAACTGAGTGGTAGTTCTTGGGCTTACCTTATTCTCAAATTATGCCATTTTTTTATCAGCCATGAATATAGTAGTAAACACAGCTTTTACAATATTTTTTGTACTTGCCTTTATGTATCCATGTTTTTTTGCATGTCACTACATGATTTTGAAGGTTTCGCATCAGACATGCCCATGCCTGCCATCAAACCTTTTGAAAACACCATAACTCTTGAATTTAAGCATTCAAAAACTGGTCAATACAATATTTTGTAAACTAATAACTTCTGTACAATATTTTGTTTAATCCTCTCACGCCATCTTATTTTAAAGATCGTTTTATCTTTCTCCATGACTCACATTCAAGATCCTTGAGGTCGTCGGAGAACCTGAAACTGAGAATGCCCGAGCATTCCACTACATTTATGGACAAATCATTTACAGTCCAAGCTGTCCGATTGTGGAACTCACTCCCAATTGGGGTGAGACGGGCACGAACACTGACGTCATTTAAAAAAATGGTGAAGGACTATTACCTCTCTCATTAACTATGTAGACGAGTAATATATTTATCCATGCGCATTATCTGGTAAATTATAGTATAAGTATATATGTATGTCTATGTATGTATAGTATAGTATATAATATTGCAGTTTGTGTATTGTGTATTTTAATTGAAATATGTGTGTAGATATTTGTATTTATATAATATTATCTATATTTAAATATGTCTATGTATTTAATTACAAGTTTACTGTTAAATTATTTTAGATTACTATTTACTCCTTGACTGCCCTCTCATTCTCCTGTTTTTATATCCATCCCAAGGTTGCCTGGAAGAAATTGCCCAGTGCGATAAGGCCGCCTTTTGTACTTTTTCTTTTTTATATTATTTCATTGTAATTGTTTTTCTTTATGGTGCAATAAAGGATTAATAAATAAAATAAATAAAAAACTGGTAAGCTCAATGTGGCATTTGAACTTAAGAGCTTATGGTTCCATAGTTTGTTTAAATTGCCATTAGTGATTGGAGCAATGTGACAAATTGCTGTAATAATGTCGAACTTAATAATATTAATCTTCATAAGAGGATAATAACTGTTAGCCCAATATTTTATTTCCGTTTTACTGTGTAGGGACTAGGGATGTGGAGAATTGTATGTGTTCAGTCAATTATTTGCTTGCCACTGTTGATCCTGGTAGACAGGGGTTGTTGTACTGAGTGATAAGTCTTCAAATGACGAAATATTACCCTAACAAAAGTAATACCTGCGAGATTATTGCGCAATTATTTAATAAGACTGTTGCAGTTTCACTTAGTTTCATCATGCTCTCATAAGTTAGCGGAAACATTGTATTAACTACAATCTGCAATAAGAGTTCCAAAAACATATGAGTTCCGTCCTCAAACATGGCAAATAAAGTTATAAATTCTATACTTTGGACTTTGTTTTAAATAATGTTATCAAATATTCCTATATAATCTGAAGTTCGGTTATGATTTTATATTATGACGTTTCAAAGTACACGGGCATACCTACACGCTTTAAAGAGTTCAACAATGTCGATTTTATAAGAATTTAATTAACATCTATGAAGTATTTTTACTTCGGTAATACGTCTCACATGTGTACAATAACTGTGATTTGAGAGGACTAAAACTCGACAAAAAATTTCGTGGGCTATAATGAACACTCACAACATAATATGTAATACCTATCTGTATTCATTCATCCTAATTAGTTTTAATACTATACGCTAACAATTTCCCTACTAAATCTTAGAATCTACGCAAGAAGTCAGATACTGGACAAAACTAAGCGATTTACTCGTATTACGAATGCGATGTAACTCGTCGTATACTGCATTCTGTGGTCCATTTCAACCATGAATGGCCTTCAATTCAATGTAAGTAATATGCGCATTACTTAAAAAAAACGCATATTTAAAGTGGAAAACGAAGCGTGACGAAGTAGACACCATTTACAATTTAAAAGATTTAAAAATAGGTTTTATTTACTTATTTACAAGAAAACTCATTCTAGGTTTTAATTATGCTATGCTTAATTTCTTAAATCCTAACAGTTGTTAGTAAATATTATAGTTAATTATTAATTGAATTAATATTAAAATTATGCTTTAGTAGTAGCCTCTGTCTGTAACAACATTACAAAAATACTATTAGTCCTATTTAGGAATTCGTGTGTCCAATGTCGCCGAGGCCGAAAACGGCTAAGAAGTCCGTCCTCTAATACCTCCAACAGAAGAACAGCGTTTCACCTCTTTAATATCATTAGGCAACTAACGCACTTTGTTTTCAATTCTGGTAGGACGATATTAAGCCCATTGAAAGACCCTTCAAAACCATAAATTCAAATTAACATCACTAACATTTCGAATAGTCGCCGGGATCTGACGCTATGTTGTTGTTTCCAGTGTGGCGGGGACAGCTGGTGCCGTAGTGACATGTCCACTCGAGGTAGTTAAGACTAGACTACAGTCGTCCAAGGGGGTCGGGGTGCCGCCCTCACAACCCCCGCCTTCAGACAGTGCTTCTAACACTAAGAAGATCTGTTCCAAAATACCTAAACATCAGGTAAATATACTAGCTTTATAGTTTGGATACTAATATAAATTTAAAACAGTATCTAGCTTTAATGTTCTATTATAATCGCGATCATAATTTAAATATTTAAATAACAATTTTTGTATGAAAAGCACGAGAAGTCGGTTCGGTAAAGAAACTGCAGTACAGATAGGAAGTTCTCGATGTAAATGAATCAACATAAAGTCAAAAATGATAAAAGCCTATTTCGAAAATATATTTTTAACTTTTCATTCAGGGTGTAGGTTATAGAGCATAATATGTTAATGCAGTTAATTTTATAGAGCATAATATAGTTGCTCGGTAAAAATAACTGCAGGGTTTTAATTGATGCTGAAACTGTCAATAAACAAAAGAACGCGTTAAAATTTATTTTATTTAAAATTTCATTTAAATTAGCTCGGTTTACAATATTTCATACACAGTATGATTTAGAACCGAGAATCATAAAAACTTTTATCTAACATTTGAAATCCTGAATGATGAAGTGAAAAGATAGTACGATAAGAAAGGGAAAGTGGAATGAAAGATCTTGTATCGGACACAGAAAGGAAATATTTTGTTGTCTTTGCGTACCAATGTAGAATAAAGAATAAAATATTTATTCTTTAATCATTGTTGCGTACTTTATTAAGTTGAATGTTGAAAGGATGCTATGAAATATGAATGAAGCTAAGGCTGAAAGTTTGTTATTCGAAGGGGAATGATAGGGACGGTTGAGGTCTTTTCAAGTGTACCTTGCTGTAAATCAAAATTCCTGATATTCCATACCATTAAACAAGAAATTATTGAAACCAATAAGTTGTGTACAGTAAATGAAGAAACGCATGTGAGCATATCTGTCTACAACAGCAAATAGGTACAAGATTGTAAATATAATAAAAACTCAATGTTATCACGATATGTAACAATATCTATATTGTTCGCAATAAAATTGGATTCCTTACATAATTGCGTTGCCCCCAATATATTCTATCTTTTATCGTCGATCGAATATCTGTCTTTATTCCGCTTGTAATTGAGATAAGGAGTAAGTTATTTACTTACCGTTGATTGATTACGAGTTGTAAGCATAAGTTCTTGATATAACGTCTCGTAATAGCATATCAAACTGCGTCGCGGCAAAATTATTTTTGGAATTAAATTTACTGTGATACAATTTTTAGTAAGTCAACCAATTCTGTGATGTTGTTCATACAACGAAACACTTGTTACAAGTATATTATTACAATGTACCTTAAATTCGGTATCCAATTCATGTTGTTTTGCTCGATCAGGTTTACACTTCATTAAACTTGTAAACAACACGATATCAGGAAAACAATAAAAAAATTGCGTATGGATTTTGCGGTCTAAGTCAGATCGAATTAATATTTTGAAATGTTGGCTATTAACTCATACAACATCCAATCATCTTACGATCAAAATTTAAAGGCATTGTAAAAACATCAAAGAGTAATAAGGTAGTTAATGTGTCCATAATTATATTAGAGTTCTTATTATGTGGCTTAATGCGCTTTAATGGTCCAATTTGTTTTGATTAAGTTCGAGATAACAATAAAATACACACTTTATACAGTTGTTAACTAAGTCTATTTATAGATTTTAATTGGAAGAAAATTTAGCGTTATTTACTTGTTACGTTCATTATCGCAATTGAGATAATGGCGCTATTCAGAGCTGCAGGAAACTACGTAGCAAACATGCGAGCCAATACCGATCATTATCAGTTGTTAGGCGACATAGTAGTCTAGACGCTGGACCAGCTTTATGTAAACAATGATGCATGAAAAATAGGGACTGTTAATTACAGTTACTGGTTTTCTCGCTACGAACTTGCAGGTTACTTTTCAGGATGGTCAAAGAAACTTATTAATTCGTATTTTGTTTAATGCGCTGGATCATATTAGTGACGCATCATCATTGGTCACAAGAGATCCAATGATGAACATACGTCTCTCCACAAAAATTTCCCCAGCGACTTATTATTTCGCTCGGTCTTTAATTTTTTTTACTGTTACTTGTTTGTTTACCATTCGTCCCTTAGTCCCATGTCTTGCTAGACATCTTACTCATGTTTGGCTAACCTCAGAGCCTTGGCCTAACTATATTGCCATTGTATTAATTTCTCATTTTGCTCCAAATTTTGTGCCTATCACATGTAACTGATAAATTAAATTATTAAAATGAATTCGACAAAGTCAAGGCTTGTATGAATAGTCGGGACTAGTCAGGTGCGCTACGCAGGCCGGCGGCTATCGGACGCGTTGCTGATAAAGAACGGGTTTCAGCTGGATGGCGAAGGTTAATGCGCCATCATTTCGCATAACACTCGTGTATCAACGGTTTATAATGTAATTTATATGCTGGGTATGAATAGGCGTAGGTGAACTTAAGTCTGACTTATTGCACATGAAATGTCATAACTATCGCCCATATAGGATTCCCCCATGAATCTCCGTATCGTTTTATCCTGATATGTCCACTTTGATCCATAATTTCATACGTACCTATTAGCTAAGACACTCCTGAAGAGTCCCTCATTTTCATTAATAATTTGGTTAATACTCAATTAAATCGACTCTTGCCTCTACATTCCAAACAAGCCATGTGTAGCAATGTGTCCTAACAACTTGTTGAGTTATTTTTTACGATACTACTCGTATTTGTATTTTTTAAGTCCAAGCAAAGGTACAGTAAACAAGCGGTCGTGGGCCGTACGGTGAACGACATCCATTGTACCATACATAGAGAAAATTATTACTTGTTTACTTTTCAAAGTCTACAAAGTCTCGCCCACACCGACGCTCCTAATAGGCCTTCGCATAAAGACAAACAGGAATAAACTACAGTTTCTAGCTCAATTTTCTTTTATATGCTTGACATACTCGCATTGTAAATAGAACAGAAAGCATATATCTTATAATTTATACCGTTGTCCGTATAATCTTAATCTATTTATTCTTGTTTCTGTGGCATGCTGAGCAGATAATGAATCGACATGCGAGAGATAATTATCTTGTTTATACAATAGTTACTTGGAGCAAACCATGTTTTTATATGACTTTTATAGTCATCTAAATTCTGAACCGACCTATCCTTCTGCGAGTTTATCAATGAAACGACAATACTTAATACGTATTATTTCTGCAGTACAAAACAAATAAGGGAATCCTAATATCGAAACATATGACGACAACAGATGTGTTCTATTGATTTTACCAGTAGCAAAACCGAACCAAACCTTTTATGACATTGCGGTCCGTGTATTGTGTTTCTAATTTTATGCGGTTCTATCGATTTGTCATTTATAAAAACTAAAAATGTCAATGTAAACAAAATCTTTAATAATACGCAGTTGTTTTTTTTTACATTATATCGGAACTGGCAACAAAACATGTTTCTGGAATCCGGATTTTAGATTTACATATTTGGCTACGACGCGACGTAGAACATGAGAAATCGCTCGGGTTATTCAATCTTAATAAGTTATTTTGAAATTCCTGTCGGGTCTTATACGTGTCTGGTGTCTGCTGGGTATCCTTCACCGACATTATAAGATGTTACTTGGGTCGCGTTCTTGGGGTTTATCCCACTAAATTAGTCTGATACGGTTGATTATCATTTTTAAGTTTATATTCTTTTATTTTCAACCCTTAACCGCTCCATTTACTCTGACTCACAGTTACCCAGGGTCTCCCTATCTATATCAGCCCATATACGTCCCACTGCAGGGCACGGGTCTACTCTACAATCGAGAGAATCGATTGAGAGTGGTGAGGCCATATAGTCCACCACGCTGGCCTAGTGCGGGTTGGCGGACTTACATACCGTAGAAATTCTTTAAAATCGCTACGGTATGCAGGTTTCCTCACGATGTTTTCCTTCACCGTTAAAGTGCGTGGTGATTGACTATCAATACACACATAACTCCGAAAAGTCAGAGGTGTGCCCTGGGATTTGAACCCGCGACCACCGTGAATATGTAGGCAGCCGCGTCTGGTCCGTTACCAACAGGCCACCACGCACTCCCTATACCTGTTTTTATTTATTTGTACATGGCCAAATTGATTTTAGTTAAACTACAGTCCACTTAATTGATGCCAACAGCTGGGATATGCCTAATCCTATGCAATCACGTAATCATGGACTCCAACACCTAGTTCAGAACCCATGCGCACTGCAACAACCCCGATAAAAATGTGTAGATAAATGCTATCAATCGTATTATCGCTGTCTCTTAAAGACAGAACCGTTAGATTCTAATTTTAGACCATCTGACCTTTATGGACATTGTAGAATTAATACGATATTGACGTATTCAGTGCCTACGTATCTACAAACTGCACGGTATTTCCAGGACTTCGATCTGACGAGGGATGTCCTATATTTTGCAATAAGTTAGAGACAGTTTTCATTAACATTACGTAGGTCTTATTGTAGTCCAAAATTAACATCCGACAGGCAGTACAGCTATCGATATTTATGCATCGTCGAAAAGAAATTCTGCTGCTTAACATACGTGTGTCCACTAGACATATCTATATTTCTGTAAGTATGAAAGAAACATGCGCAATCCTCACGTGGATCTGAGATCGAGGCGTACAGGAAATACATATGGATTGTTATTAGATTTCATAAATTGTTCACTGGAATTCGCTGACCTCAAAAAAAATAGGCCAGAACAGTAGGTTATATATGCTCATAGTTGTAGTATTGTTGAGATATTCTGATGTATTTTAGAATTATTTTATGATAACATTACTATTGAAATTAAACTAATTTTTAAGATTTTACCGCGATTTGGGTATATCGAGAAAAAATCCGTAAAACTACTAATCCGTAAATCTATTAATCGATTAACATTTTAATCCGTAAATCTAAGAAACCTTCGCATCTGCATGGTTTGTTTTATGCCCTTTTCACTAATTGGTATCTTTATTTTATATGAAGCATAAGCGAATTAACAATTGTGAACAATTTCGGGCGACTGATTTTTTTTTCCGAATGCCTCACATCGGTAAATCGTTATCACCAACAAACTCCTGTCATTCATCTCTCGCCAAGTTAAGTGTTGTAAACATGGACTAGCACGCTTTCTATATTTATATCTTGCCACAAATCAAAGAGAAATTATTGAGCTGGTGACTTAGTGTTGGCGTTTGGCCAAATGCCTACTTCTAGCCAAGAAAAATTGCTTTGTGTTATGAACACATGTTTCATTGCTATTATACCTGAGACGCTTTCAAATCGGCTGATCGATGTTGAGCCAAATTCTCAGTAGTGTTTGGTGGTAGGTGCCGAATTCTGTAGAAGTGATAAATATTTGTTAAACGTATGCGTGTTATTCAAAATAAATGAGGGTATGGTGTGATTTTTGTTTACGTGGTTTAGTGTCTTCTATGTGTGTACGAACCATTTGTCTTGGCGCAATTTTTCTCCGTTGGTATAATATCATGATTTTGATTTATAACTTTCTTGATTTTATCTTCATATTCTACTTAGATTTGCATAATTATTTATAATACTAAGAAATTTCTGTCTTCAGTTTGTAGTCTTCACGTCTTTAGGCACGAAATAAAACTCTTAGTTTATTTGTTTTTATTTTCTAAAAGAATTTGGTTCTGGGAATAGTTTGTACGAGTATATGCATTTTTCTATGCTCTTGATGCAGTTCTTCTTATTTACCGTCGAACTAATTTATGAACCTCACATTTAGTTTTATCAACCCTAGGATCTCTGCTATTGAACATAGACCACTCCCAAAGGTTTCAACTGTCGGCAGCTCACCTTCAGATATTTTGATTTCTACATCCTTCAAAATAACCTACAAACAAATATTAGTGATTGCAAAGTGAAGTGTTTTGACGGCAATCTCCGCATTGGATAAACAAATGCGTAAACCTCTATCTAATTTTATGTTGTTTTTCTGCAATATTATTTACGGTGTGGCTACGTAGCGTACGATCATCGCTTTTGATTATAAATGTTTATTGTATTGTTCTATCTAGTGTATCGTTGTATCTATAACTGGACACATTATCATAAATACAGCGATTGCTATCCACATTTCACCAAAGATATTTTCTTCCATCAATACGATATGAACGAGTTTCTCAAAATCATTATCAGTTAATATAAGTTTCACTATTAGATATCAGTGTGGTAAAATATTATGCAAAGTTTGCACCTCAATCATTCTCACTGGATCAATATTAGTTTCTGTACGGAATATTACTCTGAACAATAATCATATTTGTCCTATTAATTAAGCGTCAGACATTGAAGCCAAACGTTGATGGACAAACTTAGATTTCAACCGGAAGTAACCTTTTAGAGTAATATGGAACGTTATCAGAGCAATGAGCCTGAAGTCTATCTATTGTATATCATTTTATCATTTATGTGTTGATTACGCATGTTTACTTTTGATATCATTATTGTTAAGACAAATATTGAAAGAGAACTGTGGTTACAGACGCGTAAATGAATATAGTTATGCTCAAGAAAAATGCTAGTGCAACAATTCATTTTCTATTTATGGATTTAACCGATTTATACACGATAGTTTTGCGTTTATTGATCGCATAAAGTTGGTAATGGGCAAGTTCAACAAACCGATTAGCATTGAAAACACTAAATTATTATTTTTTCATTCAAGAATGGCAACAGTTTTTATATCCAATCTGAAAGTCTCGAGCATGTTTCACTGGCAACAAATGTGTTTTTTTTGTGAGAGCACTATAATATCTACCCAGAAATAAGATAATCAATAGGTTCGATGTGATAAAGTCAGAGCGAGATAACAAAAGTAGGTGCAAAATTTTACTTCGGAATAATATGAATACGTCTGCATACTTCAAGAACAAATGTAAAATGAATCGCAACATATTTGAGTCAACAAAAACAAGAGTAAACATTCGGCGTAGAATGTATTGTCAAGTGCTAAATTAAATAACAGATATATCTTTTAATGTGTGTTGCGTAAGTGATGCGAAGATTATTGTTGACCTTGTACAATGTCGTTTAGATATTGACGCTAAAGGAGTTACAAGGCCGTTCTATATCATGAGTGCATGGCTACGTCGAATAGTATAGATTAGTTATGCAATCGATGTGCACAATGCAACTACACTTACAAAATAGGGCTCGCGCGAGCTCGTTTCCTTTGTAACTCTCAAGATATGGGCATTATGTCAACTAGACAACTAATTACCAAAGTAGTACATGAAACCCCGAGGTTCAACGATGACCTGCAAGAATTCATGATTGTAAAAAAATTCGACGAATTTGCTAAGAGAAACTATTTTAGGTAAGCGTGGAATATCATGGATGTATTATATAGACTTATAATACGTACATGTAATATCGATCCAAAAGTGAATGACAAGATCTTTGAAACATACCTTTGGGAAGCTCTGTACTAGATGGAATTCGTGTGCTTTTGTGTTAATTGCACGACTGATTAGCACGTTGTTTATTTGGCTATTTGCGGAGTCTTGCAGGAAAGTTTGCGGATTCCAGACGGATAAATATTTGTATGGCTTACAAATATTTGTTCCCCGTCTGGGTGTTTGTGCATGTGCAAGTGTTTATAACGCAGCCACGATAGACTTCGATCTTCAGTGTGAGGAAATGTTTCAAAGAAAAAATAAATACGGTATATTTTTAGAGCTTCATTAAGGTCGTCCATTTCGAATTTTGTGAGTTGGAAAATTATTTGCCTTGGACTGTTATTCAACACGATTACGATCGTACTACGAAATCTATTCGCGGTTTTTATTAATGCGACTTATATTCCGTGTACCTACTATAAAATATGAGTCGAAGACTTTACTGCAGAATCTCCCTGCGGCTCGAGCCTTTTTATTTTTAACCGACTTCAAAAAAAGGAGGAGGTTCTCAATTCGACTGTATGGTGCTTTTTTTTTTTTTATGTTTGTTACCTCATTTCTCTGTACTGGGTAAACCGATTTCGATAATTCTTTCTTTAATTGAAAGCTGGTGCTTGTCGTTTGGTCCCATAAAAATATAGTGACGATCTGATTAATATCTTCGGACCTGGAGAGGGGAACTCCTTAAAATTAAGTAGGATTCGAATGGTTCTTCTTGCATTGAATTAAGTATAAAAGCAAAATTACAGTGGTGGAGGAAAGTAGGGGTAGGGGCGAAGGGGGGGTTGAGAAAATTAAGAAACATGTAAATAGTCAATATCCTCGGCGGCTTTTAACCGATTTTAGTGATTTCTTTTGCATCAGAAAGAACGTATTAACACTTTGATCTCACCAATAAATCATGAAAATCTGATGAATATTTTCGGTCCTGGAGAGTAGAACTCCTCAAAATTGAGTACGATTCCAATTGTTTCTTTTTGAATTGGATTCAGTATAAAAGAAAAGTTACAGTGGTGGATGAAAGTAGGTGTCGGGGCGAGGGGGGCAGTTGATAAAATGAACAAACATGTAAATAGTCAATATCTTCGGCGCCTATACCAATAAATCATGAAGATCTTATGTAATAGTGACAAAGAATCATATTATAACAGTTTAATAGTATGCCATATACCATTCCGTAATGAAACCGATATCGGCAATTGGGGGCATTGCCGAATGTTATGTGTTGGCGAACAAATTGTACATGACGATGATAACTTTTGTGAAAACATGGAAGAACGAACCGTCATGTCGGATGAATTGTTCCTAAGAAGCATTCGAGGATTAAATATCCAACAAAAGAATGTGTTTCAGAGAGTCTCAACGGCAATCAAAATCAATTTGCAAGGACGATTCAAAACTTTATTCATGTAAGCCCGCATTTTTGAAAGCCTATTATTGCGTTCTTTACAAGTCTCTTTTGAAATTACTCTGGAGATAGATTCCCTTATTTGAGACAGGCGTTGCTCCCTTTCTCCGTTTGTCTCATTTAAACGGCGCTCTCTCATACGAGCAGCGCGTTTACTAGGTCTACCCATATTCAGGCTATCGAACTTTTAAGTCACTAAAAATAAAAAAATAAACCAAAATTTTAACAAAAAAAATAACCGACTTCAAAAAACTGACAAAAAATCATACTTAAATTAATAAAAATCTAAAAAAAGACAAAAAATGTGACTTATATAAAACAAACTAAAAATGCACTAAAAAGTAAAAAAATAATTGCGTATTCTAACGTCAATAATTTATAATCTATTCAATGTACATATAGGTACGATCTATGTGTTTTCCACGCAAGATTGTGTTTATATATTTTGTATCCAGTTAAACTTTACATCTAACTCAACACATACCTATGAGTAACAAATAATTATAAAAACATTCATTTACAGTTCACCTAAGCTAAAATTTGAAATATACATGTATGCACTACTTAAAGGACATTCAAATTATTATAATAATGTATAATTATTGTTATTTTTGGAGTCGGTGTCAGCCAAAGAAACACGACATTATACCTGACAATATTAAATGACAACAACTTTATGAAATCTATTTTATACGAATATCCTCTTATACTATTATGTGGTTTATTAACCTTAATTCAATAAAATATAATATCTGACATTTATGTAGTTACTAACTTATAAAACTTGGCTGACACCGACTCTAAAAATAACAATAATTGTACATTATTATAATAATTTGAATGTCTTTTAAGTAGTGCATACATGTATATTTCAAATTTTAGCTTAGGTGAACTGTAAATGAATGTTTTTATAATTATTTGTTACTCATAGGTATGTGTTGAGTTAGATGTAAAGTTTAACTGGATACAAAATATATAAACACAATCTTGCGTGGAAAACACATAGATCGTACCTATATGTACATTGAATAGATTATAAATTATTGACGTTAGAATACGCAATTATTTTTTTACTTTTTAGTGCATTTTTAGTTTGTTTTATATAAGTCACATTTTTTGTCTTTTTTTAGATTTTTATTATTGCGACATTGTATTCCGTATATTGAATCCTAATTTAACATTCGTGAGTTTAGTGGAATATTCTCATCTTTATTTTTATACTTTTATTTGGTTTAGATATTGCAACAATGTACTTCTATCACGCGTCAAACCTAAACTCAGCAGAATATATTGATTAGTGCAAAACTGTACGTGAAAACAACGTAAATACTGCAGGCTTCGGCCACGCGGTTCATGGTCAAATTATCACTAACTTGAATACAAACCAGTTGAGTGTATGTATATTATTAAAAATAAAAGAAATTAAGTGTATATATTTTTCTTTCGGTCCGTAATCAAATAATATAATCATAATAATTTTCTTTCCTTAACCTCTATCAATAGATTTGTGATGTTTGTTAAAACAGGTTATTTTATTTTCATGAATAATGTATGAGTGACTAGTGAAATATCAATTATGTTAATAAGATGCCTACGGTGTTGTTGTCAACTGCACTAATGGCTGAACTGAATTAGCATTTTAACCGTTAAATATTAATATTATACAATAATATACATATACGTCACGCTTATGTCTTTAACTACGTAAGCAGAGATTCAATGAGTAGTTTTGCTACTTTTTCCATTGTTGATAATAACTATACAGAGCATACGTACTGTAGCCATATTATGACAAATTCAGTTAAGTGGACTGTGGCTTCACCCACCATAACGATAGATAAGGGCCATGGTCAGCAGTAGACATTTTTTTAAGAATCCCGAACAAAAAACATTTTATTAATGAGCTACAAACTGTAACAAATAAAATACCTAATAACGAAATGGAACCCTAAAACCGACAGTATGACAATTGTACCTTACAGCAATATGCTCCTAAAGCATTAAGTAAACAGAAATATTTCCTTTGTATGATACCTAAGAAAATGTCACAAGGAATATTATTGATGAAAAAACAAATAGAATTACTCACGAAGGCTTATGTAAATGTATACGTTGCTTTATGAAAAATGCATCACATTTATTAGCCCTTGTTTACAGGGTCGATATCAATTTATACTGCATTGGTTGCTACCCGTTTCCATGTAAAGTTTTTACTCATTGATTTTACTATTTACGATTTCACCATGAATTTTGTTGATGTGATCTTTTTGACTTATTTTTAATGGCGTATGCTGCGGTTGGCTATTATTAGAGTTGCAATTACTTTCTATCACATTACTGCCCGGCCTAACTCCTCCTAATCGATCTCTCGGTTTTAGAGGCGTCCCTTGCAAAAGGCACCTATGGATTGATACAGTGCAGTATAATAATGCATTAAATACTTTATAGTCCTTGTGAAGTACGCAGCTGCGCTCGACAGTGTGTGTTGACCATGCAAAAACTTTCTTTTACCAAACTAACAGATACAGTTTACACGAAGTCGCAAGATACATGAGCTCCAACAGATTCTGAAAATCCATGTGAGAGGCATATCTTCAGCAAGTAACCTCTTGTAGCTGAAAGCGATGATACTACTAGTTTATAGTTGAAATCATCATTAACTTCGTTGGCAAATGTAATAAGAATAGTTATATTGATATGTAAAGTCGATCTGTATTGACTTGCTTGCATTATGTATACGCAATCCGTGGGAGCAGATACGTGTTACTTTCACCGTTGACTCTTACCTTCCATTGTCTAGTGCTTATCGGCAACTTAAACTGGTTTCAGAAGAAATACATAGTGTTATTACTATGGTGTATTGCACTTATACTGTCTTGCCCAGTGTTAGGCTAATATATTGACCCGTTGGTAGGTAATATTAAATAATTTATAATAAAGATTGCCCAACGTCGACAAAATATTTTCAATATTTCTACTTTTAGAAGGAGACGTCGTTCGTTAGGATGCGTGTGTAATTCTCACAGTTCTTACTACGAGTATATCGATATACTGTCAGGCTCCAATTATGTTGTACAGAGATGAAACAAAGATAAATATTTAATGTACATATTTTCCTTTAAAAGCATTGTGTTGCTACAATAATATAATTTGTTTTGCAAGTAGCTAAATGTATTCTTTACTATCAGATGAACTGTCTGTTTTCCTTGTTTCGTTATAAAAATAGCTTTTAATAAACCTCGTTTTAGACTTTATTTCTTTCTCGAGTTCCTATTACGTACAATATTGCTTCACAAATTGCCCAAGTGATTACACATACTAGATAACAATCAGGGGTAATTGAAGGGTTCCTTTATGACAAGGACTCGATCCTTGGATTTTCTAATCGATTCTCGTTCAACTGCTTCATCTAAATTCTAACCTGGGGGTTTCTTGCTAAGCTAAGATCTTCACTCAAGAACACCATTGTTCCAACTGTCGTTCCTTCTACGGGTTTTGTGTCCAACAATGGTAATGATGTTAAATTGAATGCTGGCTGAAAACGTAGGAACATTTATTTCTAGCGTAACTTGACATTCTTTCCAGACAAGGGCAAACATAATATACCAAAATATCTTGTTGTCTGAAGCCGTTGCTAGATCCATAATTATAGCAATTCTGCCATCAAAGTGCGTCACACCGTCTAGGATGGTGTTATCAATCAAATGAATCACTGATGGGAGACAATTTCATTACATTGTCAAGCTTCTTACTGATTAGCCGGTTATTTTCCGCTGTGTTTGCTTTCTTAGACATTGAAGTTAGCAGTCTGTGTATCTATCACAATCCTTCCACGTACGGTGCTGCAAACAAATCTATTTGTAGATCTTAGCACGACACTGATTGCAGGTTGTACAATAATGTGTCTTTTATGGTTTTGTAATAAAGATAGTTCATTGTTTCACTGTAATACTCATGCTGTAACTTAATGTGCGGTAGGGTTGTTTCTATTTCTGTTTGCATAACAACATGCGTTCGTTATAATTACCTCATTTTCCGCTCTAACCTAAAAATATCATATTTTTTTTTAAATTCTATAAGGGTATTATAAATGTATTCAAATTCGTTGTTTAGTTTACAACTAAATAATCACTAACAATGGCGCCAAATAAACTTCTTATTTAGTCAACTGCGAAGAGGGTAATAAATTTATTATTTACCAATTATGTTGTTTCAAAACAATGATACAAACAAAATAATTTGTATCCGTATAACCACGCAAATATGACTTTTTTCGCTAGGGAACTCTATAAACATACAGAACTCAAGTACTGCGCTTTCGAATGTACCGACAACTTACACTTTTCATACAAATATATCAAAGACGCAACGCGATTATCTTAGAACATTTGTATTCCAAGCAGTATCTCGGGGATCTGGTATTCTAAGACCATGTTAACCGCCCTTGAACTGACGTCGTTATCTGTATAAACGATGTAATAAACTGTTCTAAAGATAACTTGAACTTAGCCGAGTCACAGCTCAGCCGCGGTCGACCATTGCATGCACCCACAGCTAATAAAAAGCTACAAATTTTAATAATGTATTCTAGCCAGTACCTAGTACCAAGTATTGATCCAATTTTTAATGCGCAGGTTATAATACTGAGTATATCGATTATTTAAATTAATAGAATTTTAACTAACCATATCAATGATAAGTTATTGTAAAAAATGTAATATCCTTTTTGTATAACTTTTAATAATATGTTACAATATTACAATAATACGTATCTATAGAGATAACTTGTATTAGATGTGTATTTACAATTAGAAACCATAATACTTATACAATTAGAAACGTATTTTGTATATATTCATTAAATTTTGTATTTTAAACAACACGTGTTACCAATTGGTATGCATATCAATTATCTCAGTTGTATGAGGTGTAATTGACCGCTCCTTCTAAAGGACGATTACAAATAAGGTTGTACTTTGTTTATATTTTACTTTTTATGTCAAAGAATATGTAGTTATATGCAAATTAGGTCGCTGTAATTAACATTTTACCCAATGTTGAAGTCATCAATAATGGAGAGATCACTTACATGATTAAAAGACAAATTTCCATCGATATGCCTTCAAAGTGTTAAGTTATTTATTTGATAATCCGATGTGCGTTGCCAGCAGTATGGAAACATTAGGCCCTAATTAACGCTCAATATTGTTTCCATCACTTGTGTAAAGCACTAAATGTTTGCTTCTGCATTATCATCATTTAGAAAA
Organism: Deilephila elpenor; assembly: GCA_949752805.1. Classification (NCBI taxonomy): domain Eukaryota; kingdom Metazoa; phylum Arthropoda; class Insecta; order Lepidoptera; family Sphingidae; genus Deilephila; species Deilephila elpenor. Next base: position 3,490,207 of record OX457110.1, read on the forward strand.
CAAGCATACATGTTACTGTTTAGACATTATGTTAAAATAGCAAATGCATTACATGTCAACCCTGTGTTACAATGTATGTATAGATTAAAAGCCGTCGGTGGCAGCTGCTGTGCATCTGCACTGACGACTAGTTAGGGCTGTTGTATTAACTGTTAACTTGATCAGTTTTTACTTTTAATACCGTAGAATACAATATTCTTTATTGTAAACCAATACAAAGAAGTAAATTACAATAATGTAATTACTCATTTCAATTACAGATGTAGTTGCTAGATCATTGTCTTTGACGCAATTATGAAACTTGTACTGTTACTTAATTATTTCAAGTTGGTCTTTTCCATTATCAGCATCATGAGCCTATAGCATTTCGCTATTTGAATTAGACTTCTTTAATTGCTAGTAATTGAAAGCGATGTTCGGTTTCTCCCATCCTTATCCAATCAGTCAATATGATCGTTGCTCCAGCTAGCTTCTCTTACAAAGTCAACTATTAGTGCACGATCTGACTTGAGCATTACGTAACATCATAGGACATTGTTGTAAAATATTGGTTGTGCATACAAATTAATCAAGTTAGCAGTAACATGTGTAGCCTCAAAGAGGCCTATATTTAGGTGTAACTTTTTCAGCTCAGTGCGACGTAAAACGAGTAGATGTTGTAAAAGTGTTATCTCAAACAATTCTATAGTGTGTTTAATTAACACGAGTAGTTTCAATCAGTGTGTGTAACTTTATAAATCCTATTTAGTGTCATTATGTCTTATTGTTTGTGTTGCTTCTGCTCGCGTACTGGTTTTGTAATGTTGTTTAAAATGATTTTTTAAATATAAGAAAATAATATTGTAGCACATAGTCAGAATGTAGTTTACTTTGTAAAATTTTTGTTTTATCATACATAACGCATTAGCAGAACAGTACGTGAGCCATCAACTTTGTAGCACAAGATCCGACCACTGACTCCTGCAAGTATTTGGTTTTCTATGATGAAAATAAGTTAACGTTCCGGATAGTTTAAAATATTATTATTGGCCTATGAAATGAGTATTTTGTTTATTCTATAAAGGAAGTTAACGTACTACAACGCACCTGGCATGCTTTGTTCTTCTTTCCAACACAAAGCCACGTGTACTTTATATATTTATAATTTATATTTATTATTATAAGAAGAGCAAAGTAAATAGTGGTAAACACAACTTGCACGCAATTTCATGCAAGCTTACCATTTATAGCATAAAGAGAAAAGTTCATAGTTTATAATTAACGCGTAAATAAATAAATATAACACACCCACAGAACAGAATAATGCAGCTGTAAACACAAAGCAACTTGGAGGTTGCGAATCTCATAGCAGCTGGCTCTTCCTTACAACTTTCTTTATGCGACACATTGCTTAATATCTTTGAAAAAAAAATTTGCATATTTTGTTGAAAGCAAAGAAATGGTTTAATTAATTATTGCTATTTTTGCCATGTAAGCCGGCGGTAATGTTTTAAATTATCCTAACAATCATTAAATATATATAGGCTCGTTTACATTTCACATTTGGCCCAGAAAATCTGAGACCTAGCTGCTTTTGCTATATCGATAGAGGCCTTAGTCTGTATAACTGAATGAGATAATCATCAAGAAACTTACTTGCTGGAATCAGATAGGATCCTAGACTAATCACGCGTTGCTTCACACAAGCGATGGTATAACGTTGGGCGTGTGCGCAGGAGGCCAAATGGGGCTACAGGCGTACCATGGGCGCCATGTTCGCATACAGCGCGCACAACAAGCAGGCAGATCGCATGCTGATGTCGTACAATTGCCAGGTGCAGCAGTTCGCGCGCGCGGGACACGCCAGGACCGCGTCCCGGATGAGTCTCATACAGTGTATCAGGTGAGAACATCATTTACTATGTTATGTAAGAAAGATAAGGACAAGAATTGCACAAGATGGCCAGCAGCGACTGGATGCATAAAGCAGCAGACCGGCCTCTGTCACTTCTGTGGCGTACCTTGGGAGAGGCCTATGTCCAACAGTTGACTGCAACGGGCTGATTATGATAAGAAACATATGGAAACTAGTCATGTTCTAGGTGGTTATTGGGTTAATTGTGTATTAAGTGGAGAACGGACCGATGTGATTAAGGATTCTGGTATAACCAACCTTAGAAATATGGTAGCAGTGTGTATAACCTGTAATCGACCAAGTTTTACTATCGATTCCTGGTTTAATTTATTCGCTCTGAAAGTGTTGCTGTTGAGAACAAATTATATGACTAAGACAGAATGAATCTCGGAAAAATTCGATGAATAATACCACAAAATTGTTTCAAATGTGTTCGCCGTAAACAACAACTAAATTAGTGTCTACTAACGTAATGCAAGTGCATACTGCAAATTATGATTCGTTTGTTATTTTGTTATGTTTTCTCGTAAAATATCATATGTTTCCGGAGATCTCTCACAATCGAATGTTTATAAATACGCTAGATCCGTAATATTTATAGTCCTGGAGCTTTCACGAGATGCGCCGCCTATAGGCGCTGCAATACGTAGAAGTGCACAATCACTCCCACACGTTCACAATATAGCCCTGAATGGATAGTGCATCCCTTTGTTACAACCCACGCGGAGGACTTAATAAAAACACCATGTAGAAAAAAACCTTTTACAGATGACCTTTACTAAGCTCAATAATAAACTGGAAGAAATTAAAATGCAAATTGTGGTATTTGCTAATGTTTAATACAATGCATAAAGATTCCGTAGATTATGCCGTATTTTCGACTTAATTAAAAATGGTTTATGCACACTTTATCACAAAATTCACGGTTATCTGAATTCAAGTTGGTTGGATTTGATAAACGTAAATGGACAGAATTTCAAACAACCACATTACTCTTTCGGCGATCAATCCTCACCTTCTCTCGATGAGTATATTTCTGGAAGTTTCGAAGGAACATCACTGAATGTTAATATCGCTTTATCCTGTTCATTTACCAAAACTTCTGTATTTTATCCACATTCATTCTTATATATCAGAAGTTGGATGTGTACAATGGGGATCTTGCATTAAAAACTCACTTTCAGTACGATCTATTTCGATGTTCAGTGTGTCATTTAATTTATAAGTGCGTCGGTTACAAATGTCGCCGATGTTGGGAATAACAACTGACTCCGGAATTAATGACTTGCAAAAGTACGTGTGGATCAATTTGGGTATTTGCTGAAAAAATGGGTTCAATATAATTGGATTTGGTCAATAAGATTTCAGTAATGCTTTATTCGAAGGCTATGGTTTAAAATTAAATTATTTATTATGTTCAAAATATTATAAATACGCTTGCTCTGCAGAATGTTATCGGATTTATTGGTATTGATAAGAAAAAGAGATTAGCTAAAGTTTTGTTGTATAAAAACCCAAACATCGCTTCTAACCGGATAAAGCGATGCAAGGCTTCAACATTACAAGGCGATAAACAAAAACTGGTTTAATCTTACTTAGTGGAAAGAGAGAACATTATTAACTATAGTATTGAAAATGTGTAAGACTAAAAACAGAATGGGTCGCCCCTCGTCTCAGAAGAAACCTAGGCCCATTCTCGTTAAGCTGCGGGATGTTGACGTTCGGGACAAAATCTGGTTCAGCAAAACGAAACTCAAGAACACCGGTGTTACGTTCTCTGAATTTCTCACGAAGACACGGCACGACGTTTTTATGTCTGCACGGGAGAAGTTTGGCGTGACTAAGTGCTGGACCAGAGAAGGCAGCGTTTACGTGCTAAGCTCTGGTGTTCGACATCGTGTGGCGTCGCTGAGCGAAGTTGGCAATATCCCTGTTGATGCCGATAAGACGGCTCCAGCGGCTAAAATAACTGCGCCTAAGACCAGGCGAGCTGCGGCTACCAAAAAGTGATGTGTCTGTTTTTTATCCAGGTAAAACACAACTTCCACCCCCAACTTATCTTCCATTTTTTTTTTTTTTTTAATTTATATTAATTTGAGACTGCAAATGTAAATAAACATTACCTTCATATTAAGGTTATTGGATAAACGTCATCTCATTTGACAGATAATGCCTTTCTTGTGCGTTCCGTACATGTCTGTTTTAAGTTGTTTAGCATTATTATTATTTTTTGTGTGTGTGTTACCTGGTTATATATTTTTTTTTTTATTTTGTTTTTATTCATTTTATTACAATGCAGTGTGTAATTATTTTATTTTTAGTATTTCTTAATTTATAATTGTATTAGTGTTCGTTTTCTTGAAGTACTTGTTGTTCTTTTATTTTTGTAACACAACCGGCAGATGGATGCTAGTTTTAGATAGGTTTTAGTTTTAATTTAACTCGTAATTATCTTCTAGTTTTATATATATTTATATATATTTTTCTATATTATATATAAAATTTTATATTGCTTTTATTTTCTATTGTACATATCTAATGTCTTCGCACAGTAACAATAGTGACAGTAACGAGTATTTCTCAGCTTGTAGTGAAGATAGCTTCGAGAGTATTCCCTCACTTGCTGAGACTCTCTCGTCCCAATTCTCCGATGTTCCTAGAAATTTTAATGTCGTTCATTTTAATGCTCAGAGTATTCCGGCCCATTTCGCAGATATACTGGCAAGTTTTGACTGTACAAAGATTCATGCTATTCTTATTTCTGAGTCCTGGTTAAAACCCTGTTTGTCTTCTTCCGCTTACAATCTTCCTGGTTTCCACCTCATACGAAATGATCGCACAGTAGGTGGTGGGGGTGGTGTAGCGATTTACCTTCGAACACACATTGCGTTTTCCGTAGTAAGTGTGTCGTCACAACCCACACCGCCAAACGCTGGAGAACATCTTTTTATAGAGGTGGAACTTTCACACCAGAAACTTCTTTTAGGCGTGTACTACTGTCCCTCGCTCCGTATTGACTTCTTCTCTTCTTTTGAGATCATTCTTGAAAATTTTGTCTCCTCGTACAGTCAAACCATAATTATGGGTGATTTCAATACCTGTCTCCTTAAAAATGACTCCCGTTCTTCCTCTCTTCAATCCATTGTCCAATCCAATAACCTTTTTATTCCTTCACTCTCCGCTACTCACCATTTTCCAAATTGTACTCCTTCCCTTCTTGACCTAATGTTTGTCTCGTCACCAAGCCATGTTGCCAAACATGGCCAATGTCCTGCTGATGCCTTTTCCTATCATGACCTTTTATTTCTATCCTATCGTGTCCGTCCACGCAAACCCTCTCCCAAAATAGTGATGCAGCGAAATTTTCGGGGGATGAATCTTGCTAATCTTTGCAAGGATGCCGTCAACATTGACTGGAGTGCGCTCATGGCTTCTGACTGCGTCGATACCAAACTCAACATTTTCATAGAAGAAATCATTAGACTCTATGACGTGCATGCTCCTGTCCGAAAGATCAGGCTTAAACATCGACCATCTCCCTGGCTTACTGCTGATATCAAAGCTCTGCTTTCAAAAAAAGCATCAGCGAAGTCCAGATACAAATGTCGTCCCAGCGATTTAAACTGGGAAAAATATGTGAAGATCCGGAATCACTGCAAAAAGGTATGTAGAAATGCTCAACGCCGATTTATTCATAGTTCAGTTGAAGATGCTGATCAAGCGAAAGTTTGGAAATTTCTGAAATCTCTGGGAGTCGGAAAATCGTGTCATGATTCAATTTCTAAAAATATTAATTTAAATTCTCTTAACCAACATTTCTGTTCTCCATCAAATTTAGATGAGACTACTAAAAACATAACATTACAATATCTTTCTTCCTGCAAAACTCCCGATTGTCCCCCTTTAGTTTTTAAACAGCTTGCTGATTGTGATGTTAAGAAGAACATTACGCTGATCGCATCCAATGCTGTTGGTAGTGATTGTGTTGGGCGTAATATGATTATCCCTATCCTTAATGAAATTGTTCCCATCATTTCCCATGTCCTAAACTACTCCCTTTCCAGTGGGACTTTTCCCACTGCGTGGAAAGAAGCCAACATTATTCCTTTACCTAAAAAAAGTAACCCTACTACATTTTCCGAATTCCGTCCTATTTCTATCCTACCTTTCCTTTCCAAAGTTCTCGAGCGCCTTATCCACTCCCAACTGGCGGATTTCCTTTATAAAAACCATCTCCTAAGCCCGCTTCAATCCGGTTTCCGTCCTGGTCACAGTACCACTACAACCTTAGTACATATTACGGAGGATATCAGATCGGCCATGGAAGAAGGCAAGCTGACAGTCTTAGCGCTACTTGACTTCAGTAATGCTTTTAACACGGTCGATTTTGATGTGCTACTTGGCGTACTGTGCTCACTTAACATATCTCCAACAGCGCTTGTTTGGTTTCGTAGTTACCTGTTTGGGCGCCGGCAGCGAATCTGTGTCGATGACAACGTATCATCGTGGTGCTCGACTTCTGCTGGCGTGCCACAGGGCGGCGTGCTATCTCCCCTTCTCTTCGCAGTTTTTATCAACTCCATTACATATAAACTCCGTTCTTTTTACCACCTTTATGCAGATGATCTCCAAATATATTCCCAGGCTCCCTTGCCCCAGTTAAATGATGCTGTCTCGGCCATCAATAAGGACATTGAGCAAATAAGCAATTGGAGTAAAGACTATGGTTTAATGATAAATCCATCCAAAACTCAAGTCATTGTTGTCGGCAGCCCCAGGATGATCTCTAGACTTAACTGGTCACTAATAACACCTGTCATTTGTAATGGGATTACTATTCCCTACAACGACAGTGTAAAAAATCTTGGAATCTATTTTGATAAATGTCTCTCCTGGGGTCCGCAGCTCCGAGAGTTGAGTAGGAAGCTATTCGCCTCGGCTGGGTCCTTGCGGAGATTACGTAATTTTCTACCCATTGCCACGAGATTATCGCTTGCTCAATTCCTTCTTCTACCCATCCTTGATTATGCGGATGCCAGTTATCTTGATATCACTGAGGAGCAACTTAATAAACTTGAGCGTCTTCAAAATTTTTGCATTAGATTTATATTTGGATTACGCAAATATGATCATGTTTCAGAGTTTCGCACCAAGCTCAAGTGGCTACCCATAAGGCTTCGCCGGAATACACACATTCTCTATCTTCTTTTTAACATACTATTTAATCCTCTCTCTCCCCCATATCTCAAAAATCGGTTTGAATTCCTTCATGATTCACATTCAAAGTCTCTAAGGTCATCGGAGAACTTAAAACTGAAAATCCCTGTGCATTCCACTTCTTTTGTAGACAAGATCTTTCACCGTACAAGCTGCTCGGTTGTGGAATGCTTTACCGGTAACGGTAAGAAAGGCCAAATCTCTGCCCATCTTTAAAAGGATGGTCAAAGAACATTATTTACAGGTTGACTGAGGATATTAGGGTTGTATACCTTTTCCTCTGTGTAATGTTATTTAATTATATGACCTTTATGTTTGTGTAGATATGTATGTATATTGTATATGTATATGTATGTGTATGTATGTATATATATATATGTCGGAGAATCATACAGATTGCGATTTATATGGCCGTCGTTGCCGTCCGACATGATGATTCTTATTAATCAGTCAGTGCGCACGTTTGGCGCTGTTCCGGGCAAGATTACAATAGAAACAATTAAATATTATTAAACCGATCACAGACTCTACTGACAGACCATTCAGCGTTACCATAGGCAACCGATAACTTACAAGACTTCAATCATGTCGGACTGTGTTGCAATTCCAATAAAATAAGTAACATCAATGCGTATGGCATTCATCCTGCGTGGATCAAACTTGTGTAATCTCTAACACGGCCATTCTGCGCCTCAACGCGCTCTCGCGTTGCTTATTGACATCAGAGCCAAGCTAGATGGAACAGCGCATAGCACACAAGCATAGTATTTACACAAACAGCTTTCAACCTCACACACAAAGCAAAGCGTAACAGCTTTCAGCACGTGACTTCTAACGTTTAGCAATGCGTCGTAGCTTTCAGCATCGACCTTCAGTCAAAATAAATCAGACCCCAATCTCACTGCAAAGCGTGGTAGCTTTCAACAGACAACAAGGACAAAGCGTTAATGCTTTCAATCTATCCTGCAAAGCGTGGTAGCTTTCAACAAATCACAAGGATAAAGCGCTCATGCTTTCAATCCACCCTGCAAAGCGTGATGGCTTTCAGCAGATCATAAGGACAAAGCGCTCATGCTTTCAATCCACCCTGTAAAGCGTGATGGCTTTCAACCGATCACTAGGACAAAGCGCTCATGCTTTCAATCCACCCTGCAAAGCGTGATGGCTTTCAACAGATCACAAGGACAAAGCGCTCATGCTTTCAATCCACCCTGCAAAGCGTGATGGCTTTCAACAGATCACAAGGACAAAGCGCTTATGCTTTCAATCCACCCTGCAAAGCGTGATGGCTTTCAAGAGATCACAAGGACAAAGCGCTCATGCTTTCAATCCACCCTGCAAAGCGTGATGGCTTTCAACAGATCACAAGGACAAAGCGCTCATGCTTTCAATCCATCCTGCAAAGCGTCATGGCTTTCAACAGATCATAAGGACAAAGCGCTCATGCTTTCAATCCACCCTGCAAAGCGTCATGGCTTTCAACAGATCATAAGGACAAAGCGCTCATGCTTTCAATCCACCCTGCAAAGCGTCATGGCTTTCAACAGATCATAAGGACAAAGCGCTCATGCTTTCAATCCACCCTGCAAAGCGTCATGGCTTTCAACAGATCACAAGGACAAAGTGATAATACTTTCAATCCATCTTTCAATAAAGCATAGCAGCTGTGAGTTTCAATACAACATTTTATCAATCACCAACACACACACCACAAGCTTCCAATATAAGATTATTATTTTTCAGCACATAATTACTACAGAATTATCACTAAAATTCAAACAATGATTGGCATTTTTACACAACAGTAGCTTTATTAGTCATAACGATTTTTATCTTTCGTCGCCTGCTCGTCCATCCTATTCTTATCTTATTCCTGGTATTAACTCGTATATCCTAATTGCATCATTCCTTAGTATTCCCTGACTGGGATTGGCAATTACCTCTTCAATATCTTTGTGTTACTAAGTTTGCTAGAGGCCTGATCTACCAGATAATTAATTCTGCTTGTCATTTATTTTTATGTCAGGAGTTATAAATTCAGTACAACGAAATCAGCATGTGCCTACACATATCATCTATTATTCTTCTTCTTCTACTTCTACTTAGGCGTTATCCCGGCCGGTGCCAGGGTCCGCCTTCCGGCTTAGTCTCCTCCATTTCGCCCGGTCTTCGGTATCCTCAATAGTAAGGCCACTGACTCTCATATCTTCCTTGACGACATCAAGCCAGCGCTTCTTCGGTCTACCCCTCGGTCGAGGTCCTGGAATGTTGAGGCTCAGGCACACATTGCCGACGTACTCCTGCGGCTTTCTCAGGACATGACCTTACCATCTCAAGCGACACTCTTGGAGTTTATCTGTCACATCGCGGACACCAAGGCTGCCGCGGATGTGCTCGTTACGGATGTATTAATGTTAAAATCAAAGGTTTGGAGACTGTTTTACTTGATTCCAGAACTCCAGAACGCCGCAAAGCACGAAATTTCGTCCTAGTCTGCACTAGGTCCATGTAGCATACAATTCCAGATAATGTTTGCATACTAACCAACACTATGCTCTTTTTGTTAAAGACTAGACTCCCAAAGTAAATGATGCGCGGACTGTCTATATTCGCCATTAAGTGCTGAACATGTTCATGTTGCGTGTTCACGCATGCGAATCAACGAGCTTAAATTTATAGTACAGTTTAAGACTTTAAGTTACCTTGGCCAGTAAGAAAGTGAAAAACGCAATAATCAATATTAATCCAACCATTCTACCTTATAAAATGATGAATTCAAAAGAGTTAGTCATAATCGTAAATGTCCGGCCACGGAAGTATTGTCTGAAGTGACCAACTGCTTTTACCATGGCAAGAGTTCCAGTTTTATTATTTATAACGGCACGACTGTTAGTGACAGAGTTATAAAAACTCCTTAGCGAAGATTACGGGGGTGCCACGTTGGGCATCGGCGCCACTCGACACAGGGTGCAATGCGGAGGTACCGTGCAGGGTCCGCGGCGCCGGGCTGGCCACACTACGGGCAATTAAGATAGTCGACAGCGTTCTACAACAGAAAGTTCATTCATATGTATCGATTATTGTAATTTGTAACCGCTACTTTATTCATTCAAGAAATCCTTAAAAAGTCGTTGGTACTTACTTTCACACTTTACAACAGCAAAGTGACCATAACCCGCACGATGGCAAGCGCGGTGTAGACCAAATGGAATATCAACTGGCACTATATGTTTCACTCTCGCCGATCCACACAACTATGCCGGTCCAATTACACACGGATATACACGGGATGGTCTCGATACGCTAACGTAAGTAACCATAATGGGTATCTATCCACTATTCACTGTCGTAGCCATCCGGGCAGAATGAAAATCCTACCACTAGCAAAATGGCCTTCGACCATCTCACTCACATAATAATAATAATAATATTTCTACACGTCACGCCGGCCTTCTATAAGAAAATGGCAAAACACCATTCGATCCAGCCCTCATACTACAGACCTGGCTGCAACGTGGCTTGCTTATGTCACAACACGATTCTGCTAACATCGTAGTTTTGCTAAAGTATGCGATAGGCCTTAGTTTCATTCTTACAGGTTAGAATAAAATAGCACTATAGCCATTGGCACTGGCATCTGCATGAAACTTAGTATAGATACTGTGGCTTAAATATCATTGGTTCATTGGTTAAGATATGAGTTGTCTACTGCCGTGTCTTGTAGCAATTATTCGCTAATTCAATTAGGCATTTACCGAACGCCAATTTATAATGCTGGATCCATAAGAATTGATGAATTATGGACAAATTGTTTCATCTGTGTAACAGTATTAAACGTGCTATGTGTTAAGACTTGTGTTTACAGACGCCAACCTTGTCAGATACAACTAATGTGCGGACATGCTTATTTGAAAACTATAATTCAAAATGGCGCAACCCAATATTTTATTTTTGCGACGATTCTTTACCAGCCAAAAGTGAAATACAATTTCGATGCTTGAATCATTAATTTCTACCAAATATAACAATTACACAGTAAGTATTGTATCCCTGTTTAGCATAGGACTTCTCCATAATCGAGAGTTCGATTGAAAAGAGCTAGACCACAGACCACTATGCTCAGGCAGCGTACGTTGATTTGTTTAACACATCACAGCAATGTATGCTGGTTTCCTCTCTATATTTTCCCTCACCATCAACGCGTGTGACAATTCACATCAAGAAAAGCACCTGGCCAAACAATATCAATTCGCTTACCTCTTAACTTGCGGCAGACTCTTTTGCAAAGAGATACTAAGCGCCAAAGTAAAACCAAATTTAAAACAATTATAAAGGGTTTTAGTGTTTCGGGGAGCAGCTCGGCCACACATAATATGTCAACACGTTCTACAACAGATGTCGATGCTGCGGCGCTGCTGGACCCGTGAGGACAGGGACTCACCATGTGAACTGATGAACCATACCTGTAACATACTGGCAAGCAAGATTGTTGGCGATAGCCAAAACTCGTCATAGGAGCAATTAATGATATCTTAGCCTATTTTCTATACATGCCAAATCTTATGTCCAAGCTTATCGCAGGCATGACAATTGATCTACGACTGCGGAGTAGATTTCGGACTATTCACGTTTTGACCACGATAGAAATGTTACCAAAAGTGTCATAACCTTTAGATACAATTCGTACGACAAAGTTATTCAAATGTTCACGTCGTACCTGGACAATTTATCCGCAACAACCACATGGATCCTCTTAATATTTTACCAATCGCTATAACAAGTTGATACCTTTAAATAATTACTTCCACCAATTGCATGTTGATGAAAACGTATCATCTTTTTCAACGTCTATCAATTGATCTATCAATCTTCTTTTCAATTCCAATGGAGTTTTAAATGCCAGAATCAACGCTTGCTTTTGCTGATTTTGCATCTTAATAAATATTCACCATTGTAAGCGTATAATTCCTGGCGTATTCTCCACATCCGTAGTTCTTTGCCTAGACGTCTGTGATTCTAGAAATCTCGATATCGTTAGAGCTGTCAGTATCTAGCCCATCTATCAGCGCTGCTTTATTGGTAGAATACTCGATGTACGTGGCCGCACTACTGAGTCTTACGTTCCGACCGAAAATATTCTTCAGTTTGGGTAGCAGGCAATGCGGTAGGCACAAGGGATGATTTTGAGATCGATCCCACCGCTGCTGTCGGAGAATCATACAGATTGCGATTTATATGGCCGTCGTTGCCGTCCGACATGATGATTCTTATTAATCAGTCAGTGCGCACGTTTGGCGCTGTTCCGGGCAAGATTACAATAGAAACAATTAAATATTATTAAACCGATCACAGACTCTACTGACAGACCATTCAGCGTTACCATAGGCAACCGATAACTTACAAGACTTCAATCATGTCGGACTGTGTTGCAATTCCAATAAAATAAGTAACATCAATGCGTATGGCATTCATCCTGCGTGGATCAAACTTGTGTAATCTCTAACATATATATATATATATATATATATATATATATATATATATATGTATGTATATATGTATATATATATATATATATATATATTTGTATTTATATGTGTATATTGTGTAAGTATATGAATATGGAATATTTATATTATTCGTACACCTGACGCTGCCCCAACTTTCGTTCTCTTTTCTAATATCCATCATATGGTTGTCTGTCAGAAATTGCCTTGAGCGATAAGACCGCCAATTGTACTTTTTTTCTGTTTATTGTCTTCTTTTCTGTTGTGTTTCTGGTGTACAATAAAGATTTTAAATAAATAAATAAAAACTAAATTCATTCGAGACCAAAAATTAGGATGACCTAACTAGACTAAACAGATAAAATAATATACTTTTCAAAATTTTATCTAAAAATGAAACGAATAAACAAGACGACTGTTAAAGTTTATGTGGTGATTATGTGTAAGGTGGATATTAAGTATTGAAGAAATATTCCTTTATGAATCAATCCGGATTTATGCTATATGTAAAATGAAAGATCAAACAAGGTGTGAGACAGTTATTAGCATTATAATATTGGTTGCTAACGTTGACCATAGCAGGGTTGTTAATGAACTACTGTGCGATCCATCTAAATTGAAGATCTTACGGCCGCACTCAGACGTTTAATGTCAATAAAATTGTTCCTTAGTATAGATTCTTTTTGAAAAATCTACACTAAGTAATGATTTAATTAACATTAAATGTCTCTGAGTATAGCAGTTCGATTATTTTCTCAAATAAATGTTTAGTCAATTTCTCCCTTACACTAATTTTAACGAATGTAAGTTAAAATTGTAGTAAACACAGCTGAAGCTTAAACTAAATGAGCCATATACTGTCCTGTTAGCTCCAGCGGCAAATTATATCTTGCCTTTTTAAATGGATGCAAAGACTGGCCTTTCCCATTACCAATAACGAAAGATGAAACATTACCAAAAAGGCCTCAGAAACAGTGTTTTGCCAGTCAGATATATTTTTGTTTTGGTAATCCAAACGACAAAGTCATAATAACCAATTGCGTAGGTAAGTTAACTTTTTACTGATATGTGATATGAAGGAATCGGCAGATGTTTGCTTACGTTATTGGCGCAGATAGTGTAATCTTTTACATTTCACGCGCCGTTTGGGGTCCGATATGATCCGTCCCACGGCGGCGTCTCGTGACAATTCTTTTCTTATCACGTTTGATAGTGGCCAGTAAGAAGCGGTTAAAAGTGGACGGTATACTCAGCGATAATTTTGAATTTGGAATTTTATTATTAGATCATATTGTTTTTTTTTGTTTTTTATGCGTGTAGTGCTCCAATCAATTAATTTTAATTAAATGTAATCACAAACGAAATTCATAGGCTATTTTCACGTTACATATCGTCATATTTTATTAATAAAACTTATTAACAATAAGGTTTTGAAAAACGATAATATTTTTTTTATAATGCTGCATATTAAAAAAAAAACATTTCCATATGTTATTGCGATAAAATTTAGATTGGTCCAGATTTTAGAGTTCAACAGCTTATTCAGTTTATCAGAATGTGCAGATCTCAATTACAAAAACACGGTTACTCAGATTTGTATATCTCCAAAGAATTGATGTCGGCGAAGTGGCCGCTCGTAAAATCAAGAGCCAAATCTTTGTAAATGCATTTATGAAAAACATTGCACCGACTGTACGTTACTCTGATATAAAAGTAAGTTCATAGAATACTATACTTACCGAAAACCTAAATAAATATGAACTCCCATGAAAAACACGTCGATTATTTTATAATGGAGCAATGAATAAAAGTCGATAAGTGAGCGCTGCTACTGCATCGATGTAGCGCCGTGGAAGGAAGCCAAGACTTCCAAACGCGCAAAACAACACGGTAAACGGTTACACATCAACATAGATTATGTCGGAAATCTCTAATTATAAACTCAATATACATACATAACGATAATGAGACTGATGTCACGAAGGCCGAATTCGGTGTAGAAATTGAAAACAAGTTGCTATACTATAAAGTTGTACTGAAATAAAAATTAATCAAAATTAAATTAGGTTCTTGAATATGAAGGTGATTGCATCTTTAATACATTGAACGTTAAATCAATGTTTTAAATTAATTTAAATATGTAATTGAACCAAATTAAATCCAAATTTTTGGTATTCCAAATTTAAACAATTGAAATATTAAAATAATGTAAATGAAACTTTCATTGTTTCGTGACTCGTGAGTCAGCCAGCCAGTGTCTAGGACACACCACCGACGAGCAAAAAGAACAATGTAAAATTATTACTGGCCAGTATTCATTACTCAAATTAAAGTTCAAAATAAAAAACATATTTTAATTATGGAATTGCACGTTTTTAACTCTTTTTTTTAGTTCATGTCGGAACTAAACTAAACAAAACCACATGATGAAACTTTGTTACCAACAACAAAACACAAGGCTTTTTCCTTAGAGCTATTTCTTGCATTAGACTTCGATCTCAGTAAATTAATCAATAGGTTTTTAATGCATGACAAGGCAATATTTATTGAATAACATTGTTAGGTGGTAATTGGAATACTATCAATAAGACCCATATTATGTAAATGCGATCGCGCTTGACCACTATGGCAGCTCTTACATCATCATCATCATCAGCCCGTTCGAGTCCAGTATAGGACATAGTCCTCTCCCAAAGTACGTCACAAAGCCCGTTCTGCTGCTGTATTCAGTGGAGACCGCGTCTTGCCAAACGTAGCGTGGGATGTCCTCTGGCCAGATTGTGGGACGACTTGCACAAGAGGGCCCGCAGCGACTGGATGCATACATAAAAATGTAAAATAGAGTAACAATTTACACATCATTCAACCTGTGAATTTACCAACAAACCCCACCACAATCTGAATAATATTTTTCTCGACCAAAACTATCAAGATAACTGACGTCACATAATTGTTTTCAGGCACATAGTCCAGACTGAAGGCCCTCGCGCGCTATTCAAAGGGCTGGGGCCGAACATAGTGGGCGTGGCGCCGTCCCGAGCCATCTACTTCTGCACGTACTCGCAGGCCAAGGCGATACTCAACCAGAACATACCACCGGACACGCCCATTGTCCACCTTTCAGCGGCCAGTGCGGCAGGTACGATGCTACTGTGGATTGTTTTAATACACCGAACAGTCACACAAAGTCCCGACCCCACACTAATATTGAATCCTGTGTCGTGGGTGTCAGGAACTACGAGAGACTTTTCGGTCTCACAAACACCCAGACACGAAACAAACGCTTGTGGATCACGTGCGTGGATCGAACTCGCGATCTCGCATTTCACAGCCGGCATCTACCCAACTGCGCCACGGAGGTTGTCAAGCCGTTAATCATTTGATTTATTAGCTGCCTTATTGTGCTGAAAGCAGAAAGGAAGGGCTGCGAATCGTGATGTTTCGGGTTCCTTTACCTGAATGATCTATAAAAGAACCTATATCCTCTAAGATTTAAGACATTCACCAAGAGAGTGTAGCTGGTATAAGTGAGAAGGGATTAACATTTTTATGAACCTAGCCCGGTTACAACTTGTGCAAACATGCCCTGATGGAATGCTAGTAACAAAAGCAATAACATATTTTTTGCGGCGTCCCCCGGAAAACCCTAAGGGGAGCTAAATCACTTTCCTATCTTAATTGTAAGAACATGGAAAGATTTGAATTACTATCTCCAGATAGTAAGAGATTTTAAAGGCACTAGTAATTTTCCTGATAAACGTATACCAGTAAATGTGGTTTTCGTCGGTTTTCTGTATCAGTGTTTGTATGATAATTGCCATGATAAATTCACACTATATGTCTAATATTGCTAATAATATATTTTGGAGGCAATGTCCCAATCTCCAACCAAGCGCTAACAGAATGTTTTAAAATGCAGACTCCACATGGAAAAAAAAATGTGTGTGTGTATTAGTGTACACACGTAAGAAGTGAAACTTCTTTATGACATCATTTTTCGAAAAATGATCTACTATTTACAAATTTACAGATTTGGTAAAATAAAGCTAAATTAAATAAAGTTTAAGTTTAGGAGGGGGGAAATTTTTGAGGGAATTTGGGATTTCTATCGGGGCCAATTTGTAGCCCTCACCGAGACGGTTCCGAGGATACCAAGCTCGGTGGGTCCACGACCTTTATTGGCCGAGATAGGTTTAGGGGGGGTGAGGTAAAAATTTTAGGTGGGGGTAGGGGGGGGGGGGTTAGGTTTCGTGGGGGGCTATTGGGCACCTTAAAATATTTTTGGGTGGGGAAAGTTGTGGAGGGGGAATTCGGGAATTCTGTTGGGGCAGGATTGTAGGCCTCACCGAGCCGGTTCTAATGAACCCAGGGTCGATGGGTCTACGATGGATATTGGCGGAGATAGGAATAGGGGGGGTGAGGTAAAAATTTTAGGTGGGGGTAGGGGCGGGGGGTTAGGTTTCGTGGGGAGGCTATTGGGCACCTTAAAATATTTTTGGGTGGGGAAAGTTGTGGAGGGGGAAATCGGGAATTCTGTTGGGGCAGGATTGTAGCCCTCACCGAGCCGGTTCCAATGAACCCAAGGTCGGTGGGTCTACGATGGATAATGCCGGAGATATGAGTAGGGGGGGTGAGGTAAAATTTTTAGGGTGGGGGTAAGCAGGGGGGGGGTTTCGTGGGGAGGCTATTGGGCACTGTTTTGGATTTAGGGTGGGGGAAGGCCAGAGGGGGGGTAAGGATCAAATTACAAAAAAGTGGGTGGGACTTAAAATTTTGGGTGGGGCTTGGAAACGGGTCGGAGTGTGGCTTACTGAAGTGGGTACTAATTTACTAAATAAAAAAAGATGGCGCGTAACGGAAGAATGTGACGCGTAACGAAAATTTTTTTCCAACCCCGATAAAGAAGTTTCACTTCAATAATATGTGACTTTACATGGACATAGTAAAATACAAATCAAATATATTGATTATTCTACATAGAAAGCTAAAACTTTATTAAAATATTTATACATTTACATTTTTATTGGACAGAACAATTTTTCTATTGTTTCTAAACTTCAACCTGAATAAAATAATAATGATTATAAATTGTAATGAAAATAATAATAAGGAATACTTTAAACACGATAAGTATCTGGTAATGTCTTTATGAGGACGCTCAAATCTTAATTAAAATTTATCATAATCAATCAACATATCAGTGCAAAAACAGACTTAGAATGAGAAATAGTAAACTAGATTTTAGATACATAGATATCTTTACTATGATAAATAGATTAAGGATTTCATCATATTGAACAATAAATAATTTAACATCCATTCACATTGAATACTTCATCTATATTTATATTTCTTTTTTCAATCCCAATAAAAAAGAACACTTAATTTTATTTGGTATCGTGGAAGATTATGGCCTAATCCCTCTCAATTGTGGAGAATGTTCGTACCTTATAATGGAATGTATATTAGCCTGTTTATTATTTATGTAATATTTTATGATGTATTTATTTATGTAAATAATTTCTACCCAGGGTTCGTGTCGTGCACGATGACCAACCCGATTTGGTTCGTGAAGACTCGGCTGCAACTAGACGGACAGAACGTGACGGCCCTGCAGTGCATCAAGAGGATATACGCTAAATCGGTGAGTAAACATTCATTATCACTGTGTTGCGGTATTTTAGGAGCTAATGTTATAAATTTACCGTTTTACCTATGCTTATTATTTTGTAGCGTTTTAAAGTGTTGTATGTTTTTAAATTGGTTGTCAATATGAGGCTGGAATGCGTTTAGAAGCAAGTCCGATATCTTGTAACTTATATAACTTATAACCAACTTTATCCTTTGAAAATCGACACTCTTTAAACTACAAATAGCGTTAGCATTCAAAATTATAAGAGGAGGCCACAAATATTTTTCACTATCATCTTCTGCTTTCGGCAGTTCATCGCTGGATATAGACTGTCTGTAAACGTGGAACTTTGTCTTCAGCTTGTAACATTTAGGATTTTATTATCTGAAAGTGGTATGATAGGGTATCTTGTTCCGCAGGGCATCCTGGGCTTCTACAAGGGCATCACGGCGTCGTACATGGGCATCAGTGAGACGGTGGTGCACTTCGTGCTGTACGAGGGCGTGAAGGCGCGGCTGACGGCGGCGCGGCTGGCGGGCGGCGCGGCGCCGGACCAGCGCTCGCCGCGGGACTTCCTCGAGTTCATGGCCGCCGGCGCCTTCTCCAAGACCGTGGCGTCCTGCATCGCCTACCCGCACGGTAACACCAATACTACTTCTCCCAAACCAGTGTGCACTCTACCATGTACTCTCATTTTAATTTCATACATATAAATAAATAAATAAATACACCCAACAGTCACATACATAGTCCTGGCCTTACACTAATCGAGTCTTGTGTCGTGGGTATCAGGAACTACGAGAGACTTTTCGTTCTCACAAACACCTAGACCCGAAACAAGTACCTGTGGATTACACAAATATTTGTTTCGGTGCGGGGGTTTCACACAGGCAGCGTCTAACCAACTGCGCCACGGAGGCTGTATATATAGAGATTTTTTTACTAAAGCTTATGTATGTCTATGTATATAAACTTGACGCCTTTTTCCGAGAAGGGGTAGGCAGAAGTGCAACCAGGACTCACGTTTCGCCTTATGTGTTCCGTCCCACGATATGATAGGAGGCGAGTCTATTAGTGTCTTGAATAACTATAGACACGTGTAGCAGTTGGTTAAAGTAGCTAAAAATTGTTTGACCCATACACATTTGCTTTAGGCCTGAGTGTTTGTAAGGCCAAAGAGTCTTATAAATTATGATAGCTACGACACCAAATTTATCTAAGTGAGTGGTCAGATTTCAGTACTATAATTATTAGTGTGAATATTAGGTATATTGTGTATTCTTTCAATAGCTTAGTCACACTGTCATTAATTGCGAACAATTCTTCACCTCGCCATATGACGTTTTAATCAATAGATAATAAATTAACACCGTACACCGCGGTTAAGAACTTAATAAACGCAGAGATGCATCGCATTTAAGGTTCACGTGTGTGTATCTGGGCAGTTCACTTCATGCCCGAAACGCGTGGTATTCACATCACTGCATTGCGCTTCAGCTTTGTTTGAACTATCAACAAACCGACGCAATCTTATCGTCTCGAGTTTTGCATATTCATTTAAAATATATATTGTTATGCTATGACATGCCATAAATTGTTATTTAATTTGCCATTTCACTGTTTTTTCATTGATGATTAAAAGTGTTTCTTTTTTGTAATTAATGCCATAAATTGTTATTTATTTTGCCATTTCACTGTTTTTTCATTGATGATTAAAAGTGTTTCTTTTTTGTAATTAATGCCATAAATTGTTATTTATTTTGCCATTTCACTGTTTTTTCATTGATGATTAAAAGTGTTTCTTTTTTGTAATTAATGCCATAAATTGTTATTTATTTTGCCATTTCACTGTTTTTTCATTGATGATTAAAAGTGTTTCTTTTTTTGTAATTTGTGTAAGTTCTGTTTTTTGCCGGGTCTCCCGACAACTAATTTAGCAATTCTTTTCCAAATTTTAAAGTAAATGTCAGTACTGCTCAATTAGTTCCTGGGGGGTGCGTAATCAAATAGTGATGTGTACTTTTTTGTTGATCAGGGTTTATTTACACCCACCGCCTTATAACCACCATGGAATGATCATTTGCCCCCGTATAACGCCGTACGATTTTATAAAGTATGCACATTGGTATCGTCATGAACGTCGACGTTCGAACATTCGAACGTCGTGTCGGAGCATAATGATCTTCCTGTTCCCAATTATGGGACCAAAGGCTTCATTTCGGCCTATATAACTGTCCAATGATTAAACAATGATTGTTGATTGTATTACAGAGGTAGCGCGGACGCGGCTGCGGGAGGAGGGCGACAAGTACCGCAAGTTCTGGCAGACGCTGCACACTGTGTGGATGGAGGAGGGGTACCGCGGCGTATACAGGTACACAACTATTTAGTAATTCATTGAAGCACATAAAAGGTATCATATCGATTTGAATTATTATTTTAATTTATAATTCCTTATGGGTATAAATTGATATCAATATCTCTGGGTAACCTACACCCCTCTAAATGCCATATTTACGTGTGATCAACCCTGCATAATTAACTGGGTTTTATATAAATTATTTTGTTATTTTAATACTGAAACGGCTGCCTACTGTGACGAAATGTTAAAAAATATCACAATTTTTAAACCAACTCCAGAATGTATTTCTGTCTGTAAGACATTGCCTAGAGCGATAAGACCGCCACTTGTACTTTTATTATTTTTGTAATTTCTGTATATTGTATTTCATTGTTGTGTACAATAAAGACTTAATAAATAAAATAAATAAAGTATTTCCTAATCTAGGGATGAAACATAAACCTATGATCTAAAAGCATATAGTGACTATTTAGATAAACAGCTGTTAGACGATACTATAATTTAATGGTATCGCAAAGTATTTGAGTGTCTTAATGTTCTCACACACCGAGATAAACGATCACAAATAAATTGTTTACATTTCGTTCTCGTACGTGACTTCTCAAATGTGTACACTTTAACCAAGCAATGTTTAAAATAGCTTTATCAAGGAAAAATATTGCGTTTTATTTTCGAACCAGATAATCTTGTTATTTAGATAAAAAAATTGACGTGTTTGCATACAAATCTCGCATTTACACAGATTTGTTTATTTAAGTCCGTATATCGCTCAATCAATGTATCCTTGAAAATTTCGCAGTGTGGCAATCTCTCCTGTCACTTTTACAAACGAAAATATTAATATTGTAAAGAATTTTATCGTGATAAGGGAATTACAAGTGGATATTTAATCATTTTTGTCGCAGAATGTGTTATTTTATATGCGTAATAAAAATTACTATTGTATAAAAAACTCTCATCATCTTTATCCAGAAATTCTACTTTTGAACATGACTTCAGTTCGCTAAAGATTTACAAATCCATTTATTGGAATCGGTCGGCATAGTTGAAAAACAAAATTAAAAAAAGAAACGTAACAATTTAAAAGGGATTCATCATCATAATCATTCTGATGAATATAAAGTAATTATTGATCACCGAATATTGAGCTCCAAATATTTTGGCACGGAAATTCCCTTATAGATTCAGCTACTATGATAGAAAATCCAATTTTACTTATTGACGTACTTTTCCCCCAATTATATGAATAATTTTAATATTTCCCACAGAGGCCTGGGAACCCAACTGGTGCGGCAGATACCGAACACAGCGATCATGATGTCCACATACGAGGCGGTGGTGTATCTCCTCACGACGCACTTCAACAGTTCCTTCTACGAGAACACATAGCAACCGCCCGGGGCCGCCAGTACTGCAGTTGTAGAGGCTGACTTCCCTTAGTAGCGCCGTAGTTGTGGCGCCATCTAGCGAAAATATACGCAATGCCGGCCATTGCAAAGGCGTTCGCAATCATTCATTTCCTGTCGACAGCCTCCGTGGCGCAGTTGGTTAGACGCCGGCTGTGAAACGCGCGGCCGCGGGTTCGATCCTCGCACCGAGACAAATATGTATGTGATCCACATGTATTTGTTTCGGGTCTGGGTGTTCGTGAGACCGAAAAGTCTCTCGTAGTAGTTCCTGATACCCATGACACAAGACTCGATTAGTGTGGCGTCAGGACTATGTATGTGACTGTTGGGTGGATTTATTTATTTGTGCTTACTTTGTCACAAATATGCTCCCACAAGCTTGCAAGGCTCGTATAAAGTGCCTTTTACAACGCCTTTCAATAAACAGTGGCCTTACCTTAGTGTCTCGGCGCCAAGCCTACGGTGCAAGTTTCTCGAGTTTATGTTTAGTATCCAACATCTCGAACGACGGATTTCTATTCGATTACATATATTTATGTACGTTAAGTGACTGATTTTATAGATATCGTTAATATAACAGTCACGTTGACTTGAAGAGATATTTTATTAAAATTTTACGAGCACATTGTGGTGATACGAACTTAGACGGAAAGTTTTGTTTAAAATGTTATCAAAAGTTGGCTTATCCTGTTACGTCCGTGAACTATCACTCACATCAAAGTTATTTACGATATAGATTTATAGCAGCAGAATTTCTATGTATTATGTGTTGTCCTAATTGTTAGTCTTTTGCCATCGTTTACAAAGTTCCATATATTTACAAAACAAAATAAATGTTTACTAAATTCTATACAGATACTTTAAAACAGAAAATACGGAAATAATGTAACATTTTATCATCGTTACTTAAACCATGGTCATGCATACATAATTATAAATTACGTCAGTGCTTTGTTAATGTGAAAAATGTTTAAAATGTGTAAAAATAATTAGATTCATATTTTAGTCATAGTTTCTAGTCTCGATTCAATGTGGCCAGCTTGTTAATGCTACTTATTCTCTCAAAAACAATCTTCGCACAAACATTTATAAATACTTGCTGCAGAATTAAAGCATTTTGCATATTCATAAAGTTCAGTCAATTAATTGAACTAGTCAGTACTGCGAAATTTTTTATAAAACTCAATTCATGCATGCTTTTCGTTTTTATAGACCCACATTTCGACTTCATTGGAACAAATCGAAACGATGGAGTCTATCGTATTATGGCCATGTCTTGTTTGTAATCTATTGTACCAAGATATACTTAGTACAAACACTGAGCTTGTTTGTAATGTTTCAAGAATCATGTAGTCCTCTTGCGTAAAATAGTAAGAAGCTGTGATATAGCAAGTGTAAATATTAGTTACGATAAATATTTACGCACACGTTTACTGTTTATTGCTTACTTTGTATAGATTATGCACATTTTGGGCGTTGTGTTAACTTTTTTGTAGATATAGTCTGCGAAAACCTATTGTGCCAAGATGGATATCGAAATTAATGTAGGTGTTTACGTTCGTTGAAAATATCTTAAATGATTCTATGGTATGCATAATAAGGTTTCCAGACATAAGCTGATCTTTTGTTACATATGTTATTTTAGTGGACAAATTTGGACTTATGTCGAACTGAGTATAAAATACTATTTGTTTAATTAATAAACGATAAAAAAAATGTGTTTTATTTTTTTATACATCTGCAAAACCTAATGCATTTTTTACATGTGGAGTACTGACTGACAGCAGCGTGGCTCCACCACTTTCAAAACTGAACTGATTCTAAAGGTTTTATTCAAAATGTGTTTAAAATCTGCACAGCATTTCTGTGTTGCATATTGCATACATACATAACAGCCATGCCAGCATCCCAAAGGGGTAAACAGGGACTATAGATTTCCACTTCGTTCCATTCCGATATTTAACTTTCGCCTCATCTACTTTCATCTATCTTCATGCATTTTGTTGTCTCATGCTACATATAACCTCACCTTGTTTAGGTGTCATAAAAAACCATATTGATAATAATTATTATTATTAAAAACAACGAATTTACAATTAGTCATCACTTTATTAGAAACCAATAAATAAATACACTAAACTCTACAAAAGAACATCAAGAAGTCAATGGACTCATCAACATTTTTATCGAGACATTTGATATTACCATCCACATATGAGCCGAAATTGAGTTGGGCAGTTCACTTGGATACCTCAGCAACGTGCCGAATGGAAACAAATTTCCCTTCAACGCCACTATGGGCATATTTCTAAACCAAAGCACCGAAATCACCATCACCAAAGCCAATACCACTTGTAGTGCAATTTGCACTGAACTTTTTATAGCTATGCTCTTGCTAATGCGGGTTTGAGAATTGTCTTTCAGTTCCGATTTGAGCTTAATTATTTTCCTCTGAAGTTTGGAGTAGGCGGCAAACTCGTCTTTTATAGACATAACTTTTTGTTCTGCTTGTAGTTTCAGTACTTCCTCCCATATTATTCGCTCTTTATTGCTGGGCCTCGAGAAGCACGCTGCTATCTGGAATATGACAATTTTTTGACGAATGTAATAGTACATTATCTGTTACTAATTCATAGCAAATATCAGAATTTTTTTAACTGTTTTGGGTGTGGTTTTTACAAATCTATTGTTGTAAGATTTGTTTAGTGTTGTTTTATTACAATTAGTTCATAAATAAAAATTAACTAACTGCGCCGGCTCAGTGACCAGTTAGCCCTGGCCCCCGAAACGATAGGCCTTCAAACATCATTGTCCTACACCAACTCAAATTAAAAACTCATTCGAAAGAAAACTTATAACATAACTGTTTTGTTACAACGACTGATCGTAAAAAATTACGTAAGTGGTTCAGGAGTTTTAGGATTTCACATTTAAGGAAGGGGTAGGCGTTATAAGGGGACGAAACTTTGTATGGGGGCATATCGTTTTTTTAAGCTATAAATCAAAATATTTAAATTGTTCTATTTATCTATACTAAAATATTTATAGTTTAGAAGTTTGTTTGTTTATTTGAACGGCGGGATATTTGCTGGGTATTTTAACAACTAGGGTTGAGGGTATCTGTGATTTTGGACTAGTTTCAAAGTATATAAACCCACCAGTTGTTTAATAAATGTTAGTTGTTACCCAGACTCCGACGACGTCGTTCGTCGTTGAGGCCCGCATTGTGTAGGTTACCCGTGATATTTTTTTAGTAGACAGTACTATTGCGAATCATAAGTACAGGTATTATTTCAACAAATATTTTTTTTTAAAATCGCCCACGATAAAATAAGTGATAGTGTAATAGTGTGATAGTCAGTGAAATCAAGAAAAAGCTGCCTACAGCCAGAATGCCAGCAACTTAATTAGATTATCAGCAATGCAGTTTTCACCTGTCATTGGTTAAGTGATTTTTTATTTTTCATGAACTGATAGGTATGTATGACACAAGTTAAGCTATAAATATGTTTACAACTTATAGATTTTGAGCGCCACAATGCACAGCCCAAACCACTGAATGCATTGGTCTAAAACTTGGTAATCATAGTTGTTGTAATGTAGGTGCTAGCTAAGAACTGATTTTCGAAAATTCAACCTCTAAGGGATAAGTGTGAAATAATGTTGTATGTAAAATGTTAACTTCTAAAGTTTCATATGTTAAACTTTGTATTTAAGTTACTTGTCTAGAAAAAGAATAGGTGCATAGTTTGTTTCCTCAAAATAATCCCTGTAGGAATTAAAGGAACAGTTGATTGCAAGGCAAATCAAAACCGCTGAAATCTGAAGCTATTGATGTCAAAAATTAATATTTAGGAAATCATTGCTAAGGAAAAAATAATAATCCACACCCTAGTTTTTAGAATATAAAATGTGCCACTGTTGTGTTATTAAAAATAAAGCTTATTGCAAAATTAAAAGTTTATAAAATCAGGGATATAAACTTTTTAAGTTGGTATTTTAATAGTGGGTTGCTGAATTCAATCCTTCCATTTATTAATTAATCAACGAAACCTCAAAAAAATTTCCTTACAATATGTTGTCATGATAAAGGGTAGGCTTTATAAGGACAGAGTACTTTTTAAGCAGATACAAGGGGTGTTCCAGAAGGATAGAGAAATAACTTTTAAACTTTAGGTTGTCAAGCATAACATAACTATAAGACTAAATTGCAACATGATACCTGAAGTACCAATATGGGAGCCTGTATTATCCTGTACACGAATTTGTTCCCAAGGTAAAGATTATGCCGCGAGGAAAAGCTATCAGTAATAAAAAATATTTTGCTGTTAATAAAAAAACAACGGCTACATCAAACGTTAGTTAGGATTAGGAAGTGTGGTTGTATTATAAATATGTATGACTTGACTGTTTTTCTAGAATATGTGTGACGACGTTGTCATTGACCACTTTTAAAATATATCTGTTAAAACAATAATGCGTGTATACTTACAGGCTTCACTATATTAGGCAGTAAGCTATTGAGCACACATAATACGAGAAAATAAACCAGCAGAAATCCATTTATAACCTCCAACATGTTTTACTCTGTTTTAGGATTCCTAGTTCTTACAGATAGATAAATGCAATTATATTAAAGGTATATTTATATATTTAATGCTCCACCTATATATTATATTATTTCTGGGACATCTTTTAATTGTTTCGTTTTATTTATAAATTCGAGTTGTGGGATTAAAATTTTTAAATTGACATTTCAGACTTCAGTAATCAAATGACAAGTGTTCTCTATTTTCAGTAAAAAGAAATAAAAACATAAAGTTTTGGTGTCCCAATACAGTGGCTTTAAAATAATGGCTGTTAATTGATATAATATCATATAATGTATTCTTATGTAAATAATCTTCGTATAATCAGTGCCATAAAATGTTTAGATTTATGGGTGTTGGTTTCCTATTCTACTTCGGCATTATAATCTTCGACTCCTTTGACTATTACAAAATAAAACAATTAGGTTTTGACATTTTGTTTGGAGGTTATATTTATATTTTATGATAGTTCTACAAAATACAAATAGTGTTGTGATTGTGTTTTACAATCATAAATAAAAGATAATGTCGAATTCCATATATCTAGAGACTGGTACAACTTATGATGAATATTTGGAATCTAAAGTACTTAAATTGCCATTGGAATCATTCATTATTTACTGCATAAGCAAATATTGCACGCCAGATGTAATTACTATTAACTTTGTGGCAGCAGATATTGAATCAGAAAAAAAAGACGGAGTACTTCTAGATGATGGCAATCTTAATTTGGTAAAGGCAAACGATCTACCCTGGCAAGTTATGTGTTTATATCCAGTAGTTATCTATGAAGACATGGTACTTGCTGGCTTGTGTGCAGTGGCCAGACATGTATGTAAGTTTAAGACAAGTCCTCCAAGCTCCAAGGAACATGGGGAGGGCTTGCTTGGATTCCGCAAGAGTTGTCTCCAAGCACCCAATGAGGCATCCATATGGACCAAATTTTGTGAAGTTGATATAATTAAGACTGTAAATGAGATTCTCAAATCAGAAAAGCTCACGGAAGTGCCAAAAAATTTAGTAAGATTTGAAAACCATTTGAAGAAACCTGTCAGAGTACATAATGTATATAAAATTGCAAGAGATTTCAAGAAGGATTTAATATTGGACAAGGATGTAGTGGAAAAACCTGTAGAATCAACCAAAACTGGGGAGAAAAATAGAGTACCTAAAGTTCGTAAATGGAAATCAAACACAAAAAAGGAGCTTCAGTTAGATTGTTCAACTAAAATTGAGGATTTAGATGTGAATCACCAATTTGCTGAAGGTCCATTTTTGACATTGGCAGACTTAGTTCTACTCCCATCCTATCACATCATAGTGCAATCCTTAGGGGAGAAGTTTGAAAACTTGCTTCCTGTAAGTTACACATGGTATAGAAATATCATAGAACTTCCAGAGTTGAAAACTTTAGTAGACACAATGAAAAGTGTAAAAAGTCATAATTTAACATTTGATGAAGTTATTATACCAATTGCTGATGATGTGAGTTTATACAAATGTGACCCAAAGAGAAGCAATCCTAAAAAGAGGTTGTTTACAAAAGAAGAAGATATAAAAAATGCATTAAGTTGTATCGAAGAGGGAATACCTTTAGATATAAGTTTTAATGATATTAACACCTCCATTAATTGGCCTGATATTCCTGATGGAGCTAATCCGTTGGCAGGTCACTTACCTGATGAAAGGTGTGTACGAAAATCACAGCAGTTGGAAAACTTGACTTTAGCTGTGGTTAATATTGCCAAAGAAGGAGATCTGATTGTTGATTTTTGTAGTGGTAGTGGGCATTTAGGAATCCTAATAGCCTATTTACTGCCTAAATGTACTATGATATTACTAGAGAATAAAGAACAATCATTACTTAGAGCAAAAACAAGAGTCAGAGAAATGGGGCTAAAGAATGTGTACTTCTTTCAATGCAATCTAGATTTCTTCAGTGGAAAATTTGATATAGGCATTGCATTACATGCATGTGGTATAGCTAGTGACCTGGTTTTGGACAAATGTTTGAAGGCCAATGCCAAGTTTGTTATTTGCCCTTGTTGCTATGGATCCCTCCATGCAACTGATAGACTGGTTTACCCTAGAAGTGTAAAATTTAATGCAGTAAACATTGACCAATATTTGTGTATTGGACATGCAGCTGACCAAACTCATGATGACCATCCTTTAACTGTACGAGGTGCTAAGTGTATGGCAGTTATTGATTCTGATAGAGGGAGATTAGCTGAGCAGTTTGGATACAAAGTGACTTTGACAAGATTAAAACCATTATCCTGCACACCCAAAAACAACCTGCTCATAGGTGTACCAGCATAATAAAAACAATATGTAACAATTATTTATTAACAGTTTATTTTATTAAAAATATATTTTTGTACTATAATTACAAATCTATTATTACACATTCCAAATGTAACTATTCCAAAAATAGAACAAATTTCTTTGATAGTATTTTAGACTAGTTAACAATTTTCAATTTGGCACTCGTGCAAGACCATTTCCAACCAGTAAAATTATAAATTACATTAATGGCATAACAATTATTTCATTGTTAATCCCTACGAGCATAAACAATAGCAGTGCGGCACGGGATGTATACCTGTTGACAAACACAAATATAAAAAAATACAATGATGCAAAATAAATAGTTTCAAATGTCAAATTCATATTGGCTTTCTAAGCTCATCAGTCAAAATCATAAAACAGAAGAACCAATAAACAATTAGATCAAATGTGACTTTGTTACAAACAAATAATTATAGCAATTGGTCAAGAATTACCATTGTCATAACAACAAAAGACAGCAATAAGTTCACTTGCTTAAGAAATTTGATATAATAATAGTGTAATTTATAAACAGATACTCAGTGAACCTGAGCTCATAATCCTGGCTTATCTTCTCAGTGATAATGGCACATGGAGATTATGAACAGTTTAAAAGTATCATTTTACTGTTTGATAAAATAGATTTGGTGTGTTACCTGTATTGAATCGTTTCTGTTCCCCCACGGTATTCCTTGTGTGATGTGAGACTCTTCGCCATTTGGTTCCACGCGCCCAAATCCTCCGTACTTTTTACTGTCAGTACACAGGACGGCCTGAAACATAATATTAAAGACATACATAGACTGAAAAATGTGTATGGTATTTTAGTGTTGTTTCCTCTTAGCCACAATCAGCCAATAATTAAGTAGCAGTGGCAATTTTTTTTCATAAGTCCAGTTTAATTCAGTTCTTATTTTTATGGCGTTTGCGAAATTACCACCCGCAATTCTGAATAATTAGTCCTATATTAAGCACTACCACATTAGTAATTTGTTGGCCTAACATACCCATTAAGTTTTTATGGAAAGTGGAGAGTTTGTATATGTATTATTCATCAACATTAGTCCCAGGACTGGTTATAGATCTCTTTCTATGGTGTTAAAGTTTACCATGTCATGAATATCAAAACGGTTCTTGGTGTTGTGAGACCAAAAGTATCATACTTTCTCATATAAAACTTGATCTATATGTGTAACTGTATTTATTATATTTACTAGTGTGTTATAATAGGAGAAGTCGACTAGGTATTACATGATAGTTCCCTGGTTGGTTGACGCCGATCCTGTAATCGGTGAAGCTCTGGCAGGGGTGGAAGTTGAACACGAACAGCAGGCCGGCGCGCTCGAACGCTATCACCTTGTCACCCTCGTGCTTGCACGACACGTAGCCCTGAGACAGACCATTGATATTACCTTACATACATATTTTTTTATACCTAAGCCATTACTCGTACAGTCCCCACTACAGAGCCAACTCGCCTTTACCCTCCTTCCATTCTATTCTGTTTACAATTCTATCTTGCCAGTCCCTCCAATACGAGCCTAGCTCGCCATCTTTTCTAGATCAATCTTTTTTTCTTTATTTTATAATGGTTTTTTTTGGGCCCTGCGTGCTTACCGGCATCCCTCGTCACCGTAGCGGTGTAATAGAAGAGAGCTATACCCAGTAAAGTTAATCATTTGTCAATACTCACGGGGTCAGACCGGAGCCAGCCATACTTTTCCTCCAGTTCGTTCATGTCTTTATCGAATTCGTTCAAGAACTTGTATTTGAGAAGCGGGTCGTCGACGAGGTTCCACTGACGTCGCGCGTAGTGGTACGACGAGTTGTTGCCAGCTCGGGGGAAGTCTAACCATTCAGGGTGACCGAACTCGTTGCCTGTTAATATAATTAAAGTATTATTCTCCAATGGATACTAGGGTGTTTTACCATAAAACCATGCCTGAAATTATTGCAATTTAATAAAGAAAACACGAACAAAATTGGAGCAGTAGTTTTTGAGAATATCGCGGACATACAAATGTACATATTTACGATTGGAAATCGTTTATAAAATTCATATAAGGTCTACTCTACCATTGACAAGGGTCAGGCTACTGCCTAATGCCTATGTCACCATGCTAATAGTACGGGATACCGTATTTTACATACCATAGAAATTCTAGTAAAATCTCTACAGAATGCTGGTTTCATACATAGGGTAACATCAGTAGGGTTTCATAGGGTAACATTCGTTTCGATGTTTTCGTTACCCTTAAGCCTCCTCTTTGTGTTTGCGGCCGAGGATAGAGAGAGAGAGAGAGAAGCGGGAGAGCGAGATGTCAGTACAGACCGATGAAGTTGAGGTAGGCCTCTCCGCCGAGCGCGTGCGTGATGAGTCGGACGGCGCAGTGCAGCGCCAGGCCGCGCTCCACCACGCCGCTGGGCTCGCTGAGCGTGCTCATGTGCGTGTACATGGCCGCGTCCATCAGCCAGAACGCTATCGTCTTGTCGCCCACTAGAGCCTGGGAACAACCGTTATTACATTAATACATACAAATATGTATACATAAACTCACAACTTATTCCCGGCAGGGGTAGGCAGAGTGGCAATCAACATACCCACGTTTCGCCTTGTATTCTCCGCCCCGCGATATATGTTATGTTTTTAATTTATTGACCAAATATTTTACACATATAAGGACCTTGAATAAAATCCCGCTAAATTTTGTTGAAAGGTTTTGCCATCACTAATTACTACTTTTCTCCCTCCTTCTACATATTATGCATATCACACTAATTACATGTGATATATGCATATCACACTAATTACATGTGATATATGCATATCACACTAATTACATGTGATATATGCATATCACACTAATTACATGTGATATATGCATATCACACTAATTACATGTCAGCCAAAAAAGAAAATGTATTTATTAACGCATATCACGGTATTGCAACGCGCATATCGCGGATTATATCTGTACCTAGCAGCCACGCAGGGAATCGCTAAAGTCAGAGAGAACATAGTACAACCACTGCATTGCAGTAATTGAGACAGTAATACAAAATTAAAACACATTTAGTTCAATGTCTCTTCTAGTAAAATACTTCCTACTGCCTACTATTTGGCAGACCTACAAAATTGTTAAATACTTATCATTCATCACCAATTATGTTGCCAAGTACCTGACAATTTTTTTGGAAAAATTCCATAAACAAAAATGTTGATCAAAATGTGGTAAATACTTTGGGCACGTCTGCCTACTCTGTGATATTAACATATACTATATAAGTACATAGTGTGTGTCAATATTTTATTTGTACCTACTTCCTGTGTTCTTCAGTTGTGTCAAATTTTTTTTATTGCAATGTATGGCGAGACGAGCATGCCATTCGCCTGATGGTAAGCGATACGACCGCTCATGGACAGTAGCAAAACCAAACAACACCATGAATTACAAGGCAATGCTTGGCATTCCACTGCGCTCGCCATCCTGAGACATAAGATGTTAAGTCTCAATATGTCCAGTAGTTACTCTGGCTACAATGTCCTTCAAACCGGAACACAACAGCGCATTTACACTGCTGTTTGGCGGGAGAAATAGACATTGCGGTGGTACCTACCCAGGCGGCCTCCCACATATGAGAGACCTACCACCAGTAAAAATAAATAGTTTTTTCTTTACCTGGTCATGACTCTCAGCATATGCCACGGTGCCTTCCATCCAGCGTCTGTTTGTAAGCGTGTGGACAATATAGCCCATCTTCCAGTCTTCGTCCTTTTGTTCCTTCAGCAGTTTGATCCACATGTCTGGTATGGCCATGCCCAGTCTGTAGTCGAACCCTGTACCGCCTTCCTTAACTGGGCGACATGACGCTGGCATGCCTGATACGTCCTGAAATGGAGTATTTGGTATAAAGGTGATGGATGACGTCACAGTTCTCGAAATTGGGTGAGTATGTATAGTATACATAGGCCCAAATTATTACTTTGATTTGCTTTTGATACAGTATAGAAAAGAGTGAGAAAAATCCGAATGTATTTAATATCTTAGAAAAATACGATAAGTCGATAGGATATCAATTTTTAAGTCATCAGTCAACGACAAAATTACGTGTCAGTTTTGTTAAAAAAAGTAGTAAATGACCAAATCATGTTTTTAGTACTTCTTTAAGTTTAAACCTCACGTTAACGCAAAACCACATAAAGTTGTGCAATTTTAACGATTTTAATGCTGTTTAACCGAGCAAATTGCTCACCTCAGCAATTGTGATCGCTCTGTTATCTATACTATGTGTGATCTCGTTGGCAAGCATTAAATAGACTAGCGCCTCGGTGTCCACGTTGAGGCCGTAATATTCATCGTAATGACCCGAAAACCCTTCGCCGATGCCTCGGCTGTGGTACAGCATTGACGTCACACCGTCAAACCTACGGAAGAAAATTAGTACTGGTTAATATGAGGCCAGATGCACCAAGTCCCATTGACCATGAGATGAATTATGACGATGTTTAACCCTAGTATTTGGTGTCGAAACTCAAGGGTGAAGAGAAACAACACTGGTCCACTATACAACTGATATATGACATATTTAGATATTGGAAATCATACACATGAATTCTTTTTACTGTATGTCAAATGTATGGTGTTTACATGGATACAGTTATAATCTAAATGACTTGATGCATTGACCTAAGAATATTAACTAAGCAATAAAGATTGAGGAGCAGGCTTGAGTAATTATATTCCTGAACGATGAAGATTTAAACATTCCAAGCAACATACCTTGAAATAAATTAAGGACTGTTAGGCACATTTTTATAACGAAGAATTTACCTGAATCCATCAAACTGATATTCTTCCTGGTACCACCGTAGATTTGATAACAGGAATCTAAGCACTTCAATTCTGAAAAGATATAAATAAAATACAGAATGTTAAGATATCGCTGATGTGCATTAAATTTTTACTCCGAGAGTCCGACGCTGCGCACAGCATACATTACTTACTCGGAGTAGTTGAACAGCCTGCTGTCCCACAGCACGTGGGTCCCGCGGGCGCCGTCGTGGAAGTAGCCGGCGTTGGTGCCGTCGAACTCGTTGAGGCCGTCCAGCGTGTTCTTGGACGCGTGTGAATGCACCACGTCCAGGAGTACGTAGATGCCCATCTCGTGAGCACGGTCTATCAGCTGTTTCAACTCACAAGGGGTGCCGTAGCGACTGGGGACAAAATGAGAGATGGTTGATTTGAAAATATTTGGAGTGTTTTGTTTTAAAATACGCTAGTAGTCATTTTGGAGTTAATTTCACTAACGGCCTAAGTTGGCTTCTGTAAGGTTATTACCGAGTAGATTGTACCCCATATGTTATGGATATAATCTATAATGCTATAAAGTTTCATCGAAATCCCTTCCATAATTTTTGAGTGAAAGAATAACACACATCGATATGTACCTATACACATCGTCACAAACATTTCTCTGACTATCGTTTTCATGAACACATTTGCTGAATAAAGGAGTTTTGAAACTTTTAAAATCCAAATGATAATAGTGATGATGATGATGAAACAGTTACATATAAAATATAAAGAGTATGTATCAGAATTAAATATCTTCTTACCTACTAGCAGCGAAGAAGCTGGTGACCTGGTATCCAAAAGAGGCATAGTACGCGTGCTCCATGATGGCCATGAGTTGTATCGCGTTGTACCCTTGTTTCTTGATCCTGGGCAGCACGTTCTCCCGAAACTCATTGTACGTTCCCACCTTGCCCTCAGGAGTGGCTATGCCTACATGACACTCATAGATCCTGAGCGACTTCGGCCTATCTACTTTTGGATGTTTGAATTGGTATGGCTGCAATAACGGATTAATTAAAGTAGACGAAGCGAAAGTAGTATGTCAAGATCAAGCAAAGTGGAGATCTATGGGATACAGGCGTGACGTTTATGTATGTATGTAATTAAAGTAAATATGCTTAAACAATTCGCATTATGATGTGTGTAACTGAGCAATCTGATATTGGTTTTATGCCAATATTTGTTTGCGAAAAACACAATATACCCAGAATTCGAATTTCTATCTGATACACCAAAAAATAATACGAAATATAAATAAGTGCTCCAACAATGTTAACAAATTTATTTTCCATACAAAATTCGATGTAAAATACTCACGTGCTCAGGCTTATAAATAAAGTGCTGGTAGGTGAACCCCTCGAAGGGTTTGACGTAGCTAGCCCACGGCGACACTCTGTACAGGTTCTCATTGACTATGATTTGGACGCGGCTTTCGTGTTTTAGGGGACAGGAACCGTCGCTATTTGCCGGAATATGAAGCTCCCATTTTCCATATTCTAACTTTTTGAATGGATGGCTTTTTGAGTTCCATCCATCTGCAATTTAATGAAAATAAATTATTCATTAGTATAGTAACATCTACAATAACATAATAGTCCAAATCAGATGGAAAAAAACCCATTCATTTAAAAAAAAAAGTGGAGACGTAGTGGAAACATCTTCACTATTTCTTTCGCACCCCATAATCGCAATGGCGGTGCAGACGTGACGTCACTATTCATATTGTGCATCCCTCTTCTTTTACTAGATCATTATTCGCACTGCAAGCATTTAATTGAAATGCTTCTGCCCCATTCGAAACTATTAATACGATTTTTTATTAGCCAATTCTTCAACTTGAAGTCGCATATTTCTATTATAAACATCTTGGAGAGTTAAGTTTGTTATTTAACAGTAAATTAATTAAATATTACGATTGAAATAATATTACGTACTAAATTCTCCTTGTAGATGCATAGAGTGCGCACCAGGCGCCCATTCCCGCCACGTTACTGATCCATCTTCATTGTACTGAGGTCCGAAGTATTTGTAGCCTTTCGTGAAGCCCTCCACGCCGCCCTCCCACGACTCGATCCGGTCCCATATGTCTTTAAAACATGCATATCTGGAAATTATGGGATTATTTTAGATTGAAATAAAAAGCGTAGGTAAATTAAATCTAAGTTTCCTTTAATAATGTATTTTTTTATCAAAATAATCCGAAGGCGGCAAAAAGAATACAATGTCTCACGAAAGAAAAAACAAAAATAATGTACTTAATGTGTTATTTTTAAATATTTATAGTATTATCTGAGTACCTAAATAATGTAGGTATAGCGTACTAGATATAAACTCTATAAACGATATTTGCTTCACAGTTTTTTGACCTGTACCTACTGTAATAAATTACACAAGGTGTGTCTAAGAAAATTCAATAGTTGCTTAAGAAAACAAACATGTTATCTGTAGGTATCAAGTCTCAACAGTAGAAACTAAGAATTGTGTCCAGCATTAATACCAAGAATAATTTCTATTCTCGAAACCAGTTTGAATGTTTGAAACAAGCCACCAACAATCGGAATGCAAATGCCTATAAATAATGTACCTACCCACTATTGATCTTTTAATAGAATATGCATGTCAAGAGACACCTATTTTAAAATAAATCTGAGTGGACTATTCGCTCTAGACAATAATAAATTATTAATGGAATTATAATAAATTCCTATTTTATTAGATTACATTAATAAACAGCGTTAGTAGGTAGGCAAGTATTAAGCACCTAACTTTACAATGTAAATAAGTAATCAAATTGTAAACTGCGCAAGATTTGAATAAAAGACTTATTTTATAATCAAACTGCAAATTATAATTTGTATTCTACATACGAAATCATTTTGTACTATTCTAAAACCGATACATCCAGTTTCCTAGCAATTATTATTTTTCTTTATCAAATTGACCTTATGTTTGACATTGGGGTTGTCTCATAGGATATGATGCGCTTACAGCGCTTTATATTTATAGCAACCTCCAATCCTATGTATCGTATAATTATAGACTACAATAAATATTTTTCTCTACAATATTAATAACACCAGATATAGTAAATAAATTAAGCTCAAAAAACA
The DNA here is from genome assembly GCA_949752805.1 of Deilephila elpenor. Taxonomy (NCBI): domain Eukaryota; kingdom Metazoa; phylum Arthropoda; class Insecta; order Lepidoptera; family Sphingidae; genus Deilephila; species Deilephila elpenor. The sequence continues at coordinate 3,527,114 of OX457110.1, forward strand.
TAATATTCACTTTTTCATTACAAGGATAAACAGATCATGCAAATGACAACGCTTCAAGCGCTGTATAGCTTTACAGCCAATGTATCGTAAACACGGCAAAGTAACCTCACGTCAAACTTTTAACTTAAAATAAAACACTGTTTTCACTGTTTTTGAAAGAAGATAACTTTCCACACAAGTAAATAGATATTGAACACTTACCTCCGCCGAATTTCCCTTTCGTAGGGCTTTAAATAACCGTCACGTTCGAATAATTTCGCTATATCGGGGACGGGGACCTGCATCGGATCCATCGCGGAATAGTTGCCACCCATAATAATTTAACTTGATGGATAAAATATTAAAACGAAACAAAATGCGCATGCGTGTAGCAACCGCGCGAAATGATAACTCTCGTTTAAATGTTAAAATAGTCTTGAACGTAATCTTGGTCCGTGTAAGGTGTAATTTAGATAAACCACGGGTCATCTGCTCAGTTAATGTTATGTTCGTGTTACTATCGTTGTGCGCGTATCAGCCAACATTGAAATTATTTACGTTCCTATTCGAAAGAGAGTAAAATACTAGTTGCTGACTCAAGTATTATGATATAACTGCGTATATCGCAGTCAGATAAATATGTGCATAAATAAAAATAGTAGGTACCTACCTTGTAACATACATGCATCTTTATGTGTACATACAATACCTCACTTTATATTGTAACACAGTATTGTAATCACCGTTGGATACCTATCAACCGTTAGGTTAATTGAGATTGCGAGCCCGTTTTGCTTCTATAAGAACATCAATCAGTTTATTCAGTAGGTAGGTAATTCAACGGTCTCTTCCTTTTCTCCTTTATCTATTCTATTCCAAATGTGTTGCGAGTGGTCGCACGGCCCGGCGCGGCGGCCCGGCCTACTCGTAGTAAGCGTTTAGTTCTGGATAGTATTTAACAAAACATTACGCATATTTCACTCATAAGGGGATCAGGTCACGTAATGTTTTTCTGCTTCCTGTTGAATAATTTTTAAAAGATCTTAAATATAATACTTACCTACATGACTCGTAGTATAGAATATTCAAAGCAATACTTTGTCACTATGCTGATAATTGTAAAGTTCTTCATTTTTCAATTATGCTGAAAGCTTTGGCTGTACGTTTTTAAAAATAAAATAAAATCGTAATAATTCTTTGTATCTTTTAAATATAATTTGCCGACCGGTGCAATGGATTTCGAAATTATGCGACGTAAATTAAGGTGTCCGATGTGAGCTGGGCTACCCTATGCAGGTATTAGGTATAAATAGTATGTAATAAAAACTTTAATAATTGTCGTTTAACCATTAATCGCCGTCTTAAAATTTATTGTGCGCCTAATGTAATTTTCGGCGAAGTAGAAACCAGTATCACGTGCTATTATCTAAATTTAAGGCGCTTTGTATTGAACTGCACAAATGTCTTGCTATTGCTGCCTTGTGCTTCAGACTTAATCTGTGATCAAATATTCCCTCCATGTTTAGAATCACGATGTTCAGGATGTTCGATTATGGCTAATTATTGCATAACATTATGTACGAGATTAATATTATCATGATATTATCCAACTGCTAATTTTAATATGCGAAGAATCTACGGGTCACAGGTCGCGTCGCGGTGCGCTTGCTCTGATAACGGTAACATGCGTGCAGCGCGATCCAACCTTGTGCAAATGGAATTAAGAATAATAATTCGGAATTGCATACATGACACAATTAATATTTGTGCTTTTCTTTCATTAAATAAATAAATACACCCAACAGTCACATACATAGTCCTGACCCCGCATTACGATCAATTAAGTCTTCTATCGTGTGTATCAGAAATTACGGGAGACTTTTAGGTCTCACAAACACCTCGACCCGAACAAACAGTTGTGGGCCTCACAAACATTCACGGTGCCGGGATCGAACCGGTGACCTCTCGTTTCACGGCCGGTGTCTAAACAACTGCGCCACGGAGGCGGTTCCATGTCTAGTATCGACAACATTGACATGTATGATCTATGTACTAAAACTAATCTAAATGAAAATTGTAAATAACCAAGTGTCTTTGTAAAGTAGAACATCCTTTTGTCTTATGTCATGCTGGTCAATACTGGCCACCAAGTATTTTTGTATTACCTTTTTTGGTAATAATCTCTTATAGATCACCACATTTATTAGGTAGGGATTGCATGTTTTTTTAATTCTTTCTGAGCTACAAAAATTAAATATTTAATGTTAAAATAGAGACTTCCATATGTATAATGTTATGCCATAGTAATGTAAGTTGAATAATATGTACTTTTTGAACCATAAGAACATGGACAACTACATCACATATTTATGATATAATGTTGGGAGTGTACCATATGTCATAATGTGAGGATATACCCTCTACAACACATAAAGACTCTGCTACTAAGTCCACTATGGTTTTGGAGTTGTTATGGTTTCGTCAGGTTGACAAGAAAATAACAATTTTATAGCACATTAAATAATGTCCATCCTCTGTGGAGCATTTGGCTATGAAATATGAGTATTTCTGGTGTCCCTCCATTAACTGAAGGTGTTTATAATTTCTGATATCCACGAGATAAGACTTAATGTATGGTCACTATGTGTCTGACTATTGTGTGTATTTATTTATTCTTATTTAAAATCAATTAAATTTGTACAACATTTATTACAATAACTATTTGTTTAACTATACTAATTTATAAATACATCATACATCTAAAATATATCGGAGCCAGTTCGTTTCGCTCTTGAAACAGCTTCATCAGCTTGTAGTTTTTCATCCTCAGATGGTTCCAAGGGATTCCCTTCTTTATCTAGTTTTCCCGCCTTATAGTCTAGCACGATCTTCTTGCTGTAGACTGCATCGAAGAGCTGTTGAGACGTGAACTCGCTTTGAATTACATCAGCTGCTTTGTAGGAAACATATGGTTTTAGTTGGAAGTCTTTTAAATCCGGTACAATCAATTCAGGTATCATTTCAGGTACTGTAACAAACCGCCCGTTGAGGAAGTAGCCGACGTCTCTGACTCCTCGCTTGTCAATATCGAACTCTCTGTTTTCCGTCATTTGTCGTGCTTTGTGTAAGCGTGAACCCCTCTTGTTGGGCAATACGAATTTTCTAAAGTTCCTCTTACCCTCTCTTGGAGCGGTGAGGGATATCCCTCTCTGGGATACATAATTTAATAATACGGGTATTTTAGACATTCTTCACACTTTTTAATTGATTGTTGATAAAAATCAAGGATTTTGTAATTTGGAGGTTATTTTCTAAATTCTAATGTCTGTTTATGTCAACTGTCAGAATGACAATTTATCAGCCGTTCGGAAATCCGAAGATGTTTCATTTTATAATCAGAATATCTAAGAAAAGTTGTTTAAGAATCATGGACCTCTTACACATAACACAAACAAGACTGCGCACTCACGAAATTCCTGAAATAGAATCCTGTGGAATAATCATTGGGAATAAGGCTTAATTTGCTATGATAAAAGACATGGAGGCAAAACGAGCCGAGCGAGATAGTACATGAAGGTGTGTGTTTCTTTTCAATGGCTACTATGACCATAATAAAACCCTATCTTAAATCTTTTTTTAGCACGCTTTTATTAGCTTCGCCCGTATGCTTGTATGTAATTGATTGATTTATGATTGACTTGAAATTTTGAACACTTGTCAACGACGGATAGCAACTCAATAATTTAAAAAACAAAAGCAACATCTCTCGCTCAACTCGTTTTTTCGATCAGAGTGCGCAGTCCTGTTTGTATAATACGTCCATGGCAAAAGTAGGTACTACGCGGTCCATAAAAATAGATAATTTAGTTAACTTTGATATTATATGCCAATAAATAGCATTTCTCAGTTTTTCTGACAGTATTCTAGCATGCACAGCTGGGAAAGGAGATAAAGAACTATGGGTTGGGATCGTTGCAATATAATAGCAAAAATAACAAAAAGTCAAAAGTCCAATTTGTATATTTTATAATAAAATGTATATACATTTATTATCATGTAACTCTTGACAAATCACCAAATAAAGTTTATCCAACACAAAATACATATTATATTGGAAGGTAATTTCACTCATTTGAAGGAACATAACATCTTGCAAAGAGTGAAATATACATTATGGAACTGAATACAAATAAAATAGCATTGTGACGATACAGGTAAGTTTCCATCACACAACCGGGCAGCTCAAATATCTACTAAAATGATAAAATAAATTTAATTTGTGCTCTAACGAACACATATGGTAAAAAAGGCTTATTTATTCATTGGCACTGAATTTTTTCAGTTAGCACCTCTGCGTACATATATTTCTCTTCTCTATAAATATTATCTTTTGTACTTGAGCACATGATGGAATTAAAGTAATGCAGTTTCATAGTACATTTCGTATTAAAAATCTGGTGTCATAAGTCCTTTGGTTTGACAAAAAATATTGAAACTAAAAATGATTTTAATGAGATATATTCCAATTTTTACTTATTTTGTCGACTTCGATTTCAATACAAATTATGTAAATTAAACGTAAATCATAAATTATTCTATACCTAGAACCGAACATACCCAAGAAAGACATAACAAAATCATATTTTTTTATTGTCCAAGGGAATGTAAATTATATTGAAATTAATTGTGATCACAATAATCAAACCATACATTTCGATCGCTTAATATTGTCTAACATTAAATAACACAGACGAATATAAGTGGCCTTACGAAGAATTTATTTCAATCATATTGGTGTTGGGGAGTCTTTTCTTGTCGGAAACAATATTTTATTCATGAAAATTAAACATGGACATCCAGAATAAGAAAACATTTAATAAAAACATAAATCAAGACTAAGAAACATAATAAAATATGTAGTTATTGTCTGTTGTAAGATCAATATAAAGAACATGAGATTGTTTAAAATTGGATTCTTTCAGTGTAATTTCCACAAATAAAACTTTTGGTAAACTAATTTTTAATTCGCAAGATCATCATACATAAAATTGTAGATGTAGAGCACTGCACAACAATCTCTTATTATTGATTAAGATTGGGAACGATTACTGGCCGCATGTTCACATTGTCTCTCTCACACTTCCAGTTATTTTTACACCTTCCTAGAAATGCGTAGTAAGTGCTCTGTGGATATAAAACTTTATACAAATGATGCAACCAACATCACCTTTCATTGCATTGCTAGACTATTCCCCCCGTTAAATTCAGACAAGTATTGTTATTAAAAATCTCTTAGAGATAACTCGTTGTTCAGTTTAACTTCACATAGTATACCTATACCATAATGAAATAAAAACGTGGTGTACACCAACCATACATCCGCACTGATGGCAATTTTATAGCAGACGATACAAGTCACTGTTTAAATCCTAAAATATTTGCCACTAATTGCCAACATTATCGAGATAGGCTCAAGTAAATTTATATAATTGGTCCATATATTTTCAATTGTCTAACATGAATTATGATTTAAAAGGCCTTATGTTTGCCTTTTATTTTCGTGACTCCTTTTGATTTAATAATGACATAAAAAATTAGACCGTAACAATTATATTGTCTTGACGATATTTTTTTTCAAATGATAGTTAGCGTCTTGCCTGATGTTTCAGTAAAATTCCCTACTCTATACTCCAGTGGCTCTATCTTGTGAGTGCTTGTAAAGTCCAGTACAAATGCCCTCCTTAGCTAGGTCATGTGTCAGCCGGTCTGTCGTCATGGTGATTGTCCAGGTCTTCCAACGTGTCGCTCGAGGAGTGCGTCATGTCGCTCAGCTCGTCCATGTGCTTCTGCTTCTTGCGCACGTTCCAGTGCAGGCACTCGGCCAGGGAATCGAACCAGTCGGATATCTGGTCCTGCGCGCATATTGACGGCACGGGGTACACTGATGTTGTCACGTAGAGACTGTTTGCAGATAATATTTTTATTAGTAAGTATGAATGTTAGAGTATAATTGAATGAGATTTGTAGGGTCAGAAAAAAAAAACAATATTGATAACTCTTTTAGCATTCAAAGAACTATACCTGACTATGAGTTTACTTTTGACTATTTTTCATAAACGAAATATTAGGAATAATAAATAAAAATGGTCAGAAAAAAAAACATTACATTTAATTTTCCAATTTTATTTTAAAATATTTTATATTATTATGATTGGGCTCCAAAATCAATTTACTTACGCTAATCTAGAACTAATTCCACAAAAAATAAAACTACTATACAATTGCTAAATAGTCTAAACATACATGATTTTATCAGCTCAACAAGTACTTAATGCAAATTAATTTTAAAACATAAATAAACAATGTGCATTGAATAGTAGTTCCAAGTTTTGTGTTAACACAATAATTATGTGCATGCTATGCGGTAAAGCGAAGCGTGGTCATGCAAGCGTTTTCAGTGAGTTAATCACATATAAATACGTACATATAATATGGCTTAATAACATAAAATGATGTCAATTAAAAACCGGTAATATTTTTATGAATAATGAGAGTTGAAAATTGAATTGAGGATTCACCCGTATATTTTTGATGGCAAAGCGATACCATATGGTGTTAAGTTCATACATAACTAAATATTTAATGAGCATTTATTTGGTGGTGACATATTTCTACTAGAACCATGGGACCTATAACCACCTCAAGACCCAAACTAGATACGTGCAGACTATTTCTAACGAACTCATTTATATAAAAAACCTGTAGTAATAAGTTTTAGTCACACATCAAAGTTTTTCAATGTGTTCCAATAAAAAAATGGTTGACGTTATTTTGAAATTTAAAAAAAAACAAAAATTGTGCAATTTTAAAATGAAAGGTATTATGTTTTAACCTCCCCAATTCTTCCCATGATCACATTCAAATCCCGATAATGAAACCCGTATGATCGCGACAGTGCCAGCTACCATGATGTAAGCGCGTTAGTGTTACCTATCGCCCGGCCTGAGCGTCAACTGCGATCGGCCGTCGAAAGAGACGCTCGCCACGTTACGAGCCTCTAGGCTCGGCGTTATCTGAAACAACGTGGCTTCATCTCAACTCTTCAATTTACATACAAATTCTCCGGCTATGAAATAGTTCTAGTGTTTGCCGGTAGATGTCCCTGTATTGAAATTTTATCCCTCATTGAGATTTTGTTTATACTTTGTAGATGTAAATATATCTATATGGCTTTTGTGTATTTAGAGAGTTTAGTCGTTTGTGAACGAATAATTAGAAATAAATTGTTGTGTAAACGAATGCTTGTTGAGTAATTAGTAGTATTTCTATATTAGGATTTGATGTACCGTTAGAATTTTTATGTCCTTTAGAAATAATAAGAACGCAACAGAATAAACTAACACTACAATACATTACAAAACAACACGAAATAGCTATATACAATGTTACAAACTATTTATTAAAAAGCTACCGACCAGCTCCTATAATATTTACTCATGAGATGAGAAAATACCAGAACTGGCAGTAAGTAATACATGCGAGCGATATCAAAGCAGGCGTTAGCTGGGTGGTGCGGTTAAGTGTCAAATAAATACAACGGGGTATGATGGGTGGGTGAGTGACTAAACTTATCGAATTTTTTATTTTACATTTGCTTTTTATTTGGTAGTTAAAGTAATTGGTTTCTACCTTAAAATAATTGTTTTAATTGTCAGGTTGTTGGTTTCTACCTACAATAGTGGCGTTAGGGTAGGGCTCATTGGGCCACCTCGTAGGAATCAAGGACTAGCTTTTTACTGGTATCGCATGGGTATGGAGGTCAGATAAGGGGTGCCGAGATTGCGCTCAGGGTGATGGAAGTGTTAAATTCAACACTGACTAACTAATAGGTATTTATATCCGTCGGGATATGAAAAAAAAGGCACAGGTGGTATAAAATCCGCCAAAATAATATATTCCGGATTCCGTATAGGCCGGCATAATTGTGTCGATATATCAACTAGTTATGGCGCCTCTCATCAGGTGCAGTGTAGTCATACAAATAAATAGCTTAGTAAAAGTGACTAATTTATTGATATTTTTTATTCTAGAACTCAAAGTTTAACTACTAAATGTTTAAGTATGAACAACACTAAATATTTTAATGGACAAATGTAGAAAAAACTCGACAAGTTCAGTCCCAATTCACCCCCATCCCTTTTCCCCCAGTTGGTATAGGCAGTGTACCTATCTCCGTGCTGTAACGCCTGCCTGTTCCTGCCGTCGAACGATACCCACATCGCGTTACGCGCGTCCGGCGACAGAGCGATCTAGAAACGTCACACCCTCTTCTTAATCACTTCAAATAACTTCATTTCAGTGCTATATTCCTTGATTGGTATATGTTAAACTAATTTTATTGACAGTATTTCGATTTATGGTGATAAAGAAAGACTTTGCCAAATCTGATTTTGGTATCTTTAATATTATTTACATGTAATTTTCCTAAATGTTTTCAATAGAATAAACTTTAAATGACTTATGACTGTAATTGTTTCGAAGATGTTATATTATATTACTGCTATACATTAACTTTGTTGGACATAAGCCTCCTTTCTGCTCGTAGCTCATAGGTCATAGATTCTTCAATGACTTTCTTCTTGAAAGTTCCAATTAGCTTGGATCAATAGAACTTTAACCAAATATCTATCAGGTCACACATCTAGTCAGCAACTAAATTTTGTACTATAGTAAAGTACATCTTTTCTCAAAAGAGTCAAAGTAATTGGCTGTGACAATATATAGGGTGATATTGACATATGGTGTTTAATTTAAACCACACATCGCTCATCACCCCAGGTGACATTGTACAAAATTTAAAAAAAAACGAAATGTTTTTTGTCAAAAATCGTGATTTTAGTTTTCACGATTTTGGGACACCCGTATAGATACGAGTATTTTAACTGCTTAGCTGAACTTCAGTTCGGTTCGGAAACTTACCTTTGCCGTAAAAAGACTCGTACCTATACGGGTTGATCAAAAGGCTTGAAAACTAAAATCGCGATTTTTGACAAAACTACCAGGCAGATTTCTTTTAAATTTGGTACAACCAGGTAACACGGGGTGGTTAGGAACATATGGTTTAAATAAACTACTATATGTCAATATCACTCTGTATAAATAATTATAACATTAATCTAAATTATTAGTACACTATTTTACCTTGAGTTCAACCCCCGCGGGCACCACAATGGGTCTGAAGGAGAGCGAGTGCGGGCAGATGGGCGTGACCATGATGGCGGGCACGGACGGGTGGATCATACTGGCGCCCGCGGCCACCGCGTACGCTGTACTACCCGTGGGCGTTGATACTATCAGACCTGAGGTAGATTTGACGTGTGTTTAGATTATGGGTTTGTATTTGGTTGGGTTGTGACGACGTATAAGTAATGCTAGTATCTGTCTAAATAGCGACGACTTCTATAACTACAAACAGTTCGCAATAAATAACTTGAATCTGCTTAGCAGCGATGTCGCTCACGCCAAATTATTGGATATAAAAGTCCTCACTTGCAATTAGAGTATTGCATGCTAGTTCTGGATCAAGTAAATCCATTGTCTCGATCCCAATGATGTCATCTAACTATTTGACGTATGGTCTACCTCTAAGTCTTCGCCCGATCTCGGGCACTACTACACTAGTATCTTATTTTATCTGTTATCTCGGACCACGATAGTCCTTTCACCTCGGTAATCCATTTAAGCGCGTCGCGGGCTCTAGGCAAAGTCCATAGAAGCATCATTAGACATCATAACGTCAACCAATTAGAGATGATTACACTGTTCTGCACCTACCATCAGATATGGCCAGTCATTTTGCCAAGTCATTTTATCGTCATCAGACGTGCAAGATCATCCGGCCAAGGGTAATATCATTTTGTTTTAATCTGACGTCATTTAATCTGATAAAATTAATATCTCGCTTATGTAAATCTACAAGGAAGGCAATTAGGATAATGAACACGCAAATTATTATATAAAGAGTCATAGGTATAATAGGTTGATGGATCAAACTAATTAACTATAGAATAATCTTGAAAATGAAAGATTGTCATATCATGATCCTTCAAATTGTTCTTGATATTTATTGTTATTACATCGGATCAGTAAACAATCAAATTATCAAACGTCTTATTAAAAGGTAAGAAATTACCACCCTCCATGAAATTCTCTAACACTTCAATTGTAGGTACGTTACCGACCTTCACAAACGGGTCGGTCAAAAGACGGGGAGAGGCAAGGGCTATTGCTTACTGAGTATAACAGCAAATTTCTCGCTTGACGTGGGTTTCCAGTGAAACTCTCAATCGTAGAAGCTCGTGATCAGCAGTATCACCAACACAGTCCGTTTGGTATAAGAATATTTTAGTTTTTGTTTGAAACTCACCATCACCCTGTACTGAGGTAATATGCTTCCCATCAAGGAACAGATCTATGTTAGAGAGGTACGGCGAGGGTCCTCGGTCCACCACCACCTCATTCAGTACCAGTATCGTCGTGGGCTTCTTCTTCTCCTTGCCGTCTTCCTGGCTCTTCCGTAGAACCACGCATTGCAATCGAGACCTTAGTGTTAAAGCTGCGTGACCTAGAATGTTGAAGATACAGTCTTGAAGAATATTGTGACGGATGATATTGAGGCCGATATCTATGGATCTTAAAGCTAAAATTAGAAAGAAAGAAATATTTAATGAAGGGCCATGACTAATAGTAGATATGTTTAAGTTGATGGTGATATGAAAATAAGTAATATAGGTGCAGGAATTTACATTCCGGCTGCGGCAGAAGATATACCATCTTGGTATAGCTGCCTCTTAAGATGAAAAGAATATAGAACTAAATACAACAACGCAAAAGTTACGTAACTTATAATAGGGAATAAAGTTTAACGTACAGGTTAAAAATAATAATTCATAATTGCAATTGACGTAACAGCAGGAGATCATGAATGTAAGGTCACTTAATACGTATGATACCTAGAAGTAAGACTATAAAATATAATAAATTTATCTTACCTTCTAAGACGTTCATAACTTGCTCCTGGAAATTATTGAACTCGAAGGGCGTTAGGAAACCTAATGAACCTAAGTGGAATGCCATCACCGGAGGGACTGATTGCTGCAACAAACAAACAAAACATTTTAAGATTCTAGATTTTAATATTTCTGACATTAATATTTGTATCTTCACATTAACGTCCTCAAGGGTGTGGTCTCTGGCTTCCCCGTTCCACTAATTCTATCCACAATCCACCGTCTTTACTGTCTCCAGACCTAGGCTACTCTTGTGACATTTTTTAAACCAATATCACAGCAACGTTATAGGCGGAATGAAGGATCTCCATCCTACAGAAGGGTGTATAGAGGTGTTAAAGCTACAACTCACCTGGAACAGAGAGCTGGCGTGCAGCAGCGTGCCGTCTCCCCCCAGACAGATGATGAAGTCGATCTTGTCTGTGAGATCGTCGGTACCAGCGCGGAAGGTCATGAGGCGCTCGCGCACGGCTGCGAACTCGCCATAGGCCGCCACCAGCGTGTCGTCCAGTACTGCCGCTTCCACGAATACTACCATGCTCTTGTCCTGCAAATTATAGTACGTTTCTTTAGAGGCCGTAGTTTACTTTTGGTTGTAAACTTGTCAACGGTGAATGTCAGTGTTCTATTAATATAAGATTTTTTCTGGCTTTTGCTTATATCACAATTATACAAGGGTGGATCAACGTTGTTGTTTAATGGTTGCTTATAATTTCTGATTCTCAGTATAACTAATACTGGTTATTAAGGGTGCAAATTGTAGATTTATTTTAAAGTCCGTTAAGTTCTCTTAGGCGTTTGATAAGGAAGGATGATGGTCGTGTTCAGTAACGCCCATTTCGAAAGTCATATGTGCAGTTCTATACTGCCGTAAGCTGATTACAATTATGATAAAATACTTTTATGTTTCTACAAATGAAGCTCAAGAGATCTAATCTTAAGTACATTATTTTCAAGTCAAAACTTAACGCTATTTCTCTCTACAACCTTGCACATTCACATATTAAGGTAAAAAAAGAAGGGTACATGAACATGTCTCGCAATGTGTATTTCGTGAGCGATTGTCTCAGATAATGTAATATGGGTCAAATTGGAAGGTACCGCACGTGCCAGCGTGCACCACGCATGCGCTCGTGCAAGACTAACTATATCGTAAGCGAAAAACTCGATCACAGATTAAGTATTTTGATACACACAAACACCAAGTTTTTTCCAATGAATGGCGAGACAAGCATGCCATTTATCTGATGATGAGCGATATGACCGCTCATGGACAGTAGCAAAACCAAACAATAACTTTACTTTGACAGCCTCCGTGGCGCAGTTGGTTAGACGCCGCCTGTGAAACGAGAGGCCGCGGGTTCGATCCCCGCACCGAAACAAATATTTGTGTGATCCACAGGTATTTGTTTCGGGTCTGGGTGTTTGTGAGACCGAAAAGTCTCTCGTAGTTTCTGATACCCACGACACAAGACTCGATCTTAGTGTGGGGTCAGGACTATGTATGTGACTGTTGGGTGTATTTATTTATTTACTTACAAAGCAATGCTTGAAATCCAGGAACTTTTAAACATAAAGGTTATCTGATGAATTGTTTACTTGTGTGTCGGATTTTCTACGCATTATATTTCTGGCATGATTTATATTTCTGAGACCGCTTAGCCTGTAAGTATTCTATGGATTGCTGCCATAATATAAAACATTATATCCACGTATGTTCTAGTGTGTTCGCATTTATTTTCCGTCATTAGCATTGAATGCGTTTATTGAACTGGTGTAGCGCACGTGCATGTTATTGTGAATATATTACCACTTTTAATGCGTTTAGGTATATGGTTTTTAAGTACATTCATATTGATTCCTTTTATTTCATATACTTGTTACTGTTTTGTATTTCTTTGAGTACTACTCATAATATGTAAATTTGGAAGCTTTCCACAACGACATATAACCCAGTGATCATGTAAATGAAGTACCTAAAGTGAAAAACAAGCTACACGTAATTTTGATCTAGTATCTTCTAAGCTTAGTGAATTTAGCTGGTGGTGTTGTTATTCTTAATTATTAATTAATGTTGAACTTTAAAAACTTGTTCTTATACTCGTAACATCATGTTCTTAAAGTATTTTAATACGCTCTATAAATGACTAACAAAATGCCCGAGTACCGAACACAACACGGACTTACGAATTACACAATAATATGCAATAACGTGATATTATGTCATTATCACTTCACGAAATATATTTCGTAGTTTTCTGCACTTCATAACTGGTTTTCGATCCTTTTCAGGATGACTTTATTTTTCCATTAATCAATTTGAAAGGTGATTTGAAGTATGAGAATATATATTTTTCAATATACCTAGTGAATATTATTCGGTCTATTGATGTATTTTTACTACCGAAGATAGTTCAATTAAAATAATCATAATCCTTGCAGCTTTTTAACACATAATAACTAGGTATTACGGACGGCCTCGGTGGGATAGTTGTACCACGGTACGGAAACAAAGCTGAGATCTCGGGTTCGAATCTCGGGTCGGGGCAAAGTGATATTGGATTTTTCTATTCATTATCAGCCCGGAGTCATGGTGAGCGATAGGCTTGCCCACAATCACATCGTGGGACGGAACACACAAGACGAATCGCGGGTGTCCTGATTGTTACCAAGGGAACCTCTGCCTACCCCTTCTGGGAAAAGGCGTGAGTTTATGTATGGAAACAATAATTAAACAATTTTGAGTTTCCTAATTTGATATGATAAAACCAACCAATACCATTATGATTTAAAAAAAGAACTCGCCTTAGTTAAATATGTAATTAGCCACAGACAAAATATGATAATGCGACTTATGTTTTTTGTTTACATTAATTATTTTATTTCTTAATACGCGCATCCCATGTAGAAGATAAGGCACGATCAGTGAACTCTCGTGGTCCGTTGCTTCATTCTTAATTTAAAAACAGACGTTATCATATTGAATTAAAATATTTAACCTTAATGATTGCACTAAAATGAGGTGAATTAAAGGTTAGACGAGATTATGAGTTATGTTATGGAAATTTATTAAAAGGATAAACGGCTGCCTTTGGAAGGAAGGGTATGCCATTTTGTTTGTTGTTTTTAGTCAGAACGACGAGACGAGCGGGTCGTTTGCCTGGTTAGAAATACAATCAGAATTATTTGTTTTTTTTTTTTTTTGTATGCATGATGTCTTTGATACTTATTAGCGTTAGGTCAATGCAGGTCAAGCTATATCGCAATGCATATGAAGAGGGAAACGCCCGGATCACATTCATTTTGTATGAGGCGGGTCCCGCATGAGTCCGCAGTGCAATTGATCGCTTGCTGCGCTTAGTTTTACATAAGCTACGTTTTATTAGATTTGTTTATGATACATATCTATTAAATTATATCTATCCATTATTTATATAGAGAAAGAAAAGGATGTTTATAATTTTATGAGCGCGATTTTGATTACGGTTAAAACAACAGCAGACTTCCTATGTTTTACAGAACTAAATTAATAAAACCGACATTGAATACTCGCTGATATAAAGCTTAACATTGAAAATTCTCACGACCGTAACAATACAAATCAGAAGCACCAATAATAGAGAGAACAAACATTATTGTTCCGATTTCTTTTTCCGATTAAAGGTAATTCTATTAAGACAAAACTCCGTCAATTGTAAGTCACCGCAATACTAGTATCAAAATAATAAATCAAAACCAGCAAGGAGTTGATACATTTGCATTATTTATAGCCGAAGCCTACGCGTCTGAGTCACGACAATAAACACGCGTGAAGTTGAATCAACCGTACTACCACAGTACTACCGAGCGCTTGTAAACGAACCATTACCGCAATTAGATCAGGGTTGAATTACCTTTCATCTCTGAAGAAAAATGGGTTATTGTGGTGCAAACTGGTGCGTATAATGTCCAGGAACTAGGAAGCAATAAAATTTCACATCGTTGTGGTCATGGAGAATAGGAAATTTTATAAAGAATTAACAACAGTTGAGATAGATGCAAACGCTGAGTTCAAATTAAATTTTATAGCCAAAACTCAGCATCGCCGGAAAAACAAACAACTAAAGTAAAGGAAACTAAAATAGGTATATTCTTTTTTTTTTTGTAGATTTAAAAGTTTAATTTATCTAACGTAGAAGAATATGAATCAACGCACACTGCACATATTGAGGAAACATATTGGAACATATTGAGGAAGGAAATCTGTGTGCAAAAATAACATTCATATAGTTAATAATCTTGATAACATCTCTACGGGAAATTTAATTGGAAATTGAGTGTGACTTACAAAGGACAAAGGCGAAAATCTGATCAGATTATAAAATAACATTTTACACGCATACAATAAAATAAGAGCTCTCCTCGTTTCTGAAGTATTAGACGATTACAAAATCGTCATTATAAGCTGAAACGATGTCTAGATTTATAAGTGTAATTTTTTTCATTTCATTTCACTAAATTCTTCATGTCCACTTTGTAAGATCATTATTGAGATCTTCTTGGTAATTCTGCTTATGCCGGTTCAATGCTTGCCTGAATCAGCCTTTTCGGGTATTTTTATTTATCTTTCCTCACTATGTTTTACTAAAACCATGGATTAAGTAATTATATTAGAAGAGAACTCACATGAACAAGCCAGTGCACGAGCTGCACGAAGGGCGCTAGTATGGTGGCGTCGTGTACCTTCTTGATCACCAGCACCGTGAGCGGGGGCTTGTACCAGGTCAGCCTCTGCGACGCTGGGTCCTGGATTTGCCTGTAAACATATACAATCAATTGATAAGATGTGAGACTCCTCCTATCAGGAAGGACATAGTACTCAACATCTATACGCTGAAATCCAATTTGTCTTGTTGATGATGGTATTGGTTACAGAATACCGGGTTATTTTATGATCGTTAAATCGTTTAAAATAGGGTGAATTGTAAGGAGATAAAGATATCGTGGTCTTATTTTGGAATCGCTAGACTACTTAGCTTTAGCTTTACACTGGATTAACTGAATGAAGATAGGCCTACGGCATTAACTTCTAAAACACCTGTAGCGATCTTCCTGTGACCTTTGTAATTTTGTCTCAATATCTTACCAGCAGGCCTATACGATAGAAATGTAATTATAATAATACTTCTGTCTTATAATTATATGTCCTGTAATCATAATTAAAAGTGAAGCGAACCTTACCCTCAGTAAACAAGCACTTAAATAGCAATAAATCAATTTAAGTAGAATTATTGAAGAGCTCGTACGGCCACACGAAGGTGTACAAATAATTATGTTATTTTTAATGACGCTTGACGAAGGAAGTAAAGTACGTACGAATGATTAATTCATGAATGCATTAACAATGTTTTTACTGTAATTACAGAATTATGGCATGAAAAAACACGCAATGTAGTTCCTGCAATTAATGACTACATTTTATGTCTTGGTAGATTAACATGCCAATGCGTAATAAAATCTAACTAGATATTTTTAAAAAATATGGTCGGAAGACATAATGGTTTAAGCTTACATTTTAGACAAATTATCTTGTTAACGGTATTTGTATAGAGACCTTATTTAAGCAGCTAGACTAATCTCAAGTCCTGCGATGATGTGTGTCTACTGTCTAGTAGTACTGGGATCTTTATAAAGAAACAATAACGCCCAAATACTGGAACGCAATTTAAATATAACTTGCGCTTAACTACGTTAATCCCGATCAAATGTACTGGCTAAGTGAGCCGTGCGCTGTTAAGAGCAACTTATTATTTGAATGTCGTTCTAGTATTCGGGCGTTAGACTTACATAACCATAGCGGAGTTCTTCATTATTCTGCCACATGGTCCAAACTGTTGTATGGGAGACGGCGCGTTCAGGGACCTAGTCCGTCTGTAACAACCCAAAAAATATATTTAAATAAGAATAATAGTTAAACAATGTCATATTCATATTAAAATAATTAAGCATGGAAAAAAATCTAAAAAGAAAATACAGACTATTGGGATTTTTTTTATAAATCTTTTTATTAAAATAGTTATTTAAACGACCTCATTATAATCACCTCTGCATACATGATTAAACTTAATAAATAAGAAAAACCTTTAATTTTTTAAATCCTTGTATTTTATGCTTGTTAGTCATAGCCGTTCGAGCAAAAAACCTTCACTTAACAAACAAATAAAATAAAAATTTCTTATTGCGTATTCTGCCATCAATGTAGAAATAAATTATTAAAGAACCAATATACCATTTCAATTATAAATGATATTATAATACATTTATACATACTGATACTGCGGTCTTTGTGGACGTTCTAGACCTCGCATTGTGCACTTTTACAATAAAAAACTAATTGTGCAGGAAAGAGGAAGACACACCGAAGATGGCAAGACGTGTTTACTCCTAATATGCACTGATAAACGCGAAGCTACAATACAATCGAACATATTATCAACAGATAAGCGTGAAGTGTTGACATTTATCGCTACCAACACTAACTGGCAACTACTGTAGATTTAAGTTATTCATAGACAGATTTAAAACCTATTTTAGTTATCGAATGTTTTATCTCTTTCGAACGACTTTAGAATTCAGTTTGGGCGAAGAAGACAAAACTTTTGATTACTAAAATTGGTTTTAAAATTGGCAATGAATATGACCGTTAGTATCTAAATCATAATATTACAGTTTTCTTTAACAAATTGTGTTATCTACACACCCTGTACAACTGAATTCAACTGATAGTAACACTCGGGATCCTAGTGACACTTCAAGGGAAATAGCCTTCATTTAAACCAGCAAGGTACCGAGGAAACAAGTTTGAAAAGTGCGAGAGATGTTCCAAATTGCATTGAAGTTGCAAATGGGTTAGAATCCAGAAAGGTAATGAAGAAAAGTCACAATCTAGAATATAATAACAACAAACCGTGTTTAAAAATAAACCATTACAAATAGCGTAGATTTTTTTTTATTAGAACGTTAATCTCCCATAAAGATTGTTTAATCTGAATCTTGTAAACGAGTAAAAATGCTCAGAACCTCTCAGACGATAACAAATACAAACGTGAAAATCGCGTTGTTATCTTGAACAATACTAATTACAATTAAGCGTAAGTATCAGTAATGCTTGTTCATGCTGTATTGGTTTGTATTAAGATACGATAAGCGGACAAAGTGTATAGTTTTGATATTATGACGCACAACATGTACGTCATTCCTATAGCGTTATAGACGCCCCTTTTTTCTCTTTCCCTTATCTTGTCAATTGGAAAACTCTCCGCATCGCATCTATTTGTTTGCGGTGTTGTAGTAGTTTGTGTATAGCGGAGTTCTCTGAATTTCTGGGTATTATAAACTTAACTCCGAGTCGTATTGTTTAAAGATAAAGAATTAGGTTCTGGATAATTATACTGTTTGGTTCTTATTAAGCATGCCATTTTTCTTACAGGGGACGGGAAAGTAAAAGTTTTGCATATAGAACTTAATTATTAAACACAGTACAACTATATTATAACCACTTAAAATAGTGTATAAACTGCGAAACAAGAGTTTCTGTACGTTACCGTTGTTGCAAATAATAATTTTTTTTAAAAAGTCAAGTTCAACTCTACCTAATTTAGTACGTGAATCTAATCTAAAATACTTTGCATTTTTGTTACGAACTCTACGAAAATATTGTTTTAATATGATACAATAATTTATATTACACATTATAAGTTATAACATAATTCAGATTGCCGGTTGCCCAATACCCATCCTTTTTCCACCTCGCTCCCCTCCCGATTTACCGGGCCGCCAATACATCTATGATCCAATAATTGTGGATATTCATTGGCGGCAGTGTTTAATTACCTGATGATCTGTTTGGTCTTTTACCGGACTGACGCAATAAAAAAAAATTCGTAAAATCAAATAGCGTCTCTACCGATCTCTATCATAAATTGAATCACATTTATATTGGAAATTGGAACTCCTTAGATTATCATTCTAGTTACGATTTAAACTGAAACAAGGTATTGGGACTAAAGTACCACGTTGTACGTACGTAAATAACATAGAAAATACCTATTTTTAATTAAAATTAGGGAAATAAAAAATACGCATAATTTAAGCCGCAAAAAAAATAACATGGTTTGTTTGAAAATACCGACAGTCAACTATCAAGGGCGAGGTGGTATGTTAGTAATAGAATGGGCTAGAACTGCCGAGTGTCGAGACGGTGGCTGTGGGTTCAAATTCCAGAGTTAATGTGTATATTTTTATGCAATTAGCACGCATTTTAACGTAAAAGGAAAACATGAGACACCACAGAAATCATTACAATAAATTCTATACATATTACATACATAAAGTCACGCCTTTTTCCCAGAAGGAGTAGGCAAAGGAGCTACAAAATTTCTGTGTTGTCTGAAGTCCCCCAAGCCGCCTACGCCAGCGTGGTAGATGCCATAACACGTCTCAAGTTATAGATGGTAGAATAGGCCCAAACCCTTTAGGGGAATGGATATATATTATTCGGTGATTTATTATTTATTACACTCAACAAGTTTAATAAAATTAATTCGTTTGGCGTATTGTCTTAGCGTTCGGAAATATTTATGTAATTTATTTATTTATTCGTATTTACCTGAACTCGAATATTTTCCATAGTTAAACACACACAACCGTGACTTGAGGTGCTATGCAGTATTCTGTACATATTTACTATTCACTCGCATTTTGACCGATGTCAATTAGAATAAATATGTTAATTTATGTATTCACAGTAGTGTTATATAATGACCAAATTATTTTCGATATACGTAATATATATATTTTTGTGTTGTTTATAAATAATATTAATAGAAAGTTATTTTTTATATTAATGGGACTTTGTAACTAATAGATATTCAAAGTGCAACCCTAAATTAACAATTAATTTGTACGGACAATTGTAAGTAGATAATTTCCAAATAATGAGGTGATTAAGCATAATATTAAACATATAGATACAGTAACATTTGGACATAATATTTATAATGTAATACAATCTGAGATTAAAGTTCAGCCCACTCTGATCAGTTACAATATAAATAGAACATTTAACAAAGATATATTATGAGGTTACACCCCTGATATCATGGTGCAAATAAAACAATAACTTTATTGTTGCACTTTGTAGCTTTTATATGGTTGACTTAAGGACTATATTTCAATAATTTCTTGTTCAAGGCATTGGAAATTGACATTGTATTATGTTATATTTGACATTGCGATGTGCTACTAGGTTGATAAAATGGCATTAAGTGATGTCGTACGTTGAGGGTTCCGCGCGTATGTTTTAAGTACTTAAAAATATATAAACCAAATTATTAGGATATTTCATCAGCCACACGAGAGCACAGAAAAAGAGTTAAAAACAAATAATACTAAACTATTTGCACGAGATAAACCTACGAAGAGACTGTCACTATTACATTTTCTTATCTAATTGGGGTGTGAAATATGTGTTTAAGGAGGCACTCATTTTAACACTCCTCTAGAGGTACTGAATTTACAATATACAATACATGTTAGCATTCGATAAACTTCAACAAGAAAACACACTGTATGACTGAAATCGTGGATTATACACGTTCTGACGTTTTGAATTAACCTCGGCAACCTCGCCGATACGCTACTACGGTTCAATAAAGCATGAAGGAACATCAACAGTTTATACTTATACAAGTGTTTACTAAACAGTCCTTGCATCGCAGCAGTAGTGTAGGCGCAATTGTATCCTATGGAGATAGCTTTCTGCTGCTAATACATACAGGGTATCTCAAGACCGCGACCGAAAACGAAGCCAGGTGGTAGTTTTAGTGGTTACAGACTCGATGCAAATAAAAATTTCACCAAAACAGCGACAGATTTTTTTTAGAATTTTTTAAAAAACATCTTTTTTGGGTGGTTAATACCTAGTTATTGCGAAAATAATAATTTAAACGCTTACGTACCATTGAGTGTTTAGAAATAAAGAGGTCTACGTCATTATTTTAGGAAAGCTATGTATTTATCACTCAAATATGACTGTAAAAATTTAAAAAAAAAAATACGATTTGTTATGTGAAATTTTTACTTGCTTTGTGTCTGAAGTCACTAATACTGGCTTCGTTTTCGGTCGCGGTCTTGATATACCCTGTATGTATATACTCTACTTACATATCGGTTCTGAGCACATTTCGCTCCGAGCAGCATTTGTTATCACTTTCTATATATCTATCTATCCATTCAGCCACAGGAAGTCCATTGCTAAACATATACATGTTATTACTTTGTCTGTATTTTGTGTTTATTTAGAATATACCATGGTTATTTTCCTGGACATCAGTGCTCATTTTAATACCTATACTTACACCCACAAAAGTGGTGTATTTTATTTAATTCGCAAATCGTTCGGAGTGCAGTGCAGACGCTTCAAGTCCAGTCAAATTAGTAAATTCACCTCGGAATTTGAAATACCAAGCTATAAAATTGTATAAACTTGTATTTTGACAATCTAAAAGTTGTCTCCAAAGTTCCAAACCTGCATATGGTGGGGTGTCTTCACAAATTCACAAAAATCTATTTTTTTCACATTTTTTGCGAATACCGCGTTTCCTATGGGTTTTTCGCTATGTGTATTTTTTATCAATATTGCAGAGGATTAAATTCCCTACAACTTTTGTTTCCATTTTTTTATACTTTGAATCGTTTTCGAGATAGAGGGCGGAGAGCGCGCAGCTAGAGCATCATTTAAGGTCAACTGGTTTCCATTAATTAAATACATATCTATCTATTAATTAATACATATTACCGATTCCTTAAATTAAAAAATAATTAAGGGAAAAACTTAAATTATTGTGTAATTATATTCTCATTTTCAGTAATATCATTTTAAATAGAAAATAATTAAGTACATCTTCTTTTAAAATCCGTAGTCTTAAATTCTTACATAACGTTAAAAATTATACTTGGGAATTATGCCTAGAAATGAAGACCGCTAATTGATTTTAGATTTTAATAATCGCAGACACTCTACCATATATAGGTTTTGAGACAACTTTTAAGATCTTAAAATACAAGCTTATACGAGTTTGTAGCTTGTTATCTCAAATTCCCAGATACTTACTTAATTTTGACTAAGACTGGACTATTTTCCGAGTCAGGATAAAAAAAAACAGTGCAAATACAAGTCAAATCAAAAATATACTCAACAGTCTACCTAACAATTATTTCCACAATCTATTTAACTTTATTATTGTGAACGTGCTTCTTTTTATACACTTCGCAAAAAAACTACTGAATGTTTTTTACATGTTGACAATCACTTTTGTGTGTTTTTTGTTTAAATGGCGATTACTGGTAGTGTAATGAGGTTGAAATGTCATCATAAGTGGTGGATAAACCATAGACTGCAAAATAATTGAAATCATTTAGCTTAGTAAAAAAAATGATGCTTAAGTTATTACTATGTTTTGATATGTTTACCAAATGTTTGAAGCAAACATGTTGTATTTTACAAATAAATTAATGTGATGTAATCTCTCCATCCTTTAAGGTCTTTTAATTAATAAAACAGCGGCAGAATTGTAAACGAAAACAAACCATAACGGTGTAAATAGAGCCTAAAGCCGTATCAAAAACGTTCATTCAAGGATTTGTGAGCGATGAGGACAAAAAAGGAAGTGAATTAAAAGTCTGCCTGATTGTTAATCCGTCATGCCTACACTAAAGCAATTAACGCGGTCTAGGTTACTTATTAAGTAGGTAAATGGCACGAACCTATAAGGTAAATTATTAAAGAATGTTATACTATGTTTTTTTTAAAGATTTTCGCTTGTCATTTGGATGAAAATAAGAAATTAGTATATTTAACACAGCCTGTGCGTAATTCGTATTCGCCTAATGGCCGATGTTAATAAACGATCTTCGTTTCTATCTAAAGATCGATCGCGAAAATAAACCAATGGGCTCAAGGTATTGCCGACACGCTCACATTTGATGTGTTCTGATTGGTCTAATTTCCGGATCGATCCTTAGATAGGGATTGGGATTGCTTATTAATTTTGTGTGTAAGTGGCGACCACTGAAATCGATGTTGGACCACCTATCATAATGGTGCAATTGTGTACAATTTCATGATCACCATATTGTTTATTTTCAGTTTGTGTATCAACTGTTCCAATCGAAGAAAAATATATCTTCTATTCCTCTTGGATATTCTATTTAGATGGAATTCTAGTGACTTTTTCGTGTCTGCATAAAAAATCGCATAGTTATACCCAAATGAATTAATACCCTTGACGATAGGAAAGTCAAACAAAACACTAAAAATAATGTTGCACAATTTGTGTAGGGGCATGGTTTTTCCGTACGAGGGTAGAAAAACCAACTCAAGGTGGCATCTTTTCCTCTTTCAACATATTACGTGACAATATCATTGTTTTTCATGATTCACTGCATCCTTATGAAATGTTTAATGACCACCATAGGTAGGCTAGGTATTATGATGACTTGTTAGTCATCTTGAGCACCGTTTAGAACATTAAAAAAATAAAATTTTTAAACCTCATTTTTTACTGTTTTGAAATATATGTTGTTTAAAAATGTTAATTAATTAATGTAGCCACAAGTTCATCAACTTCTATAAGCACACATCAACATTTCCGAACGTCTAAACACGACGACTTCAATAAAAACCAAAATTTGCCTTTTTTCAGCATTAAATACCGAGATTCTGAAAAAAAGAAGCCACACTTAATAGAAAGTCGATTACCAGAGCATGACAGTGAAAGGATGAAAGGAAGATGATCGCGGTGTGCCGGCCTGTAATTAACGCCTCTATGATCACTGTCAATGTAAGTTAGAGCTAACAATCACTTCTAATCGGTTTATAACAACTGTCTGTCTATTAACTATGATAGAGCTAACAATGTAACAGATAGAAACGATATTATTACTTTTTGACATAATAAAAATGACAAGTATGTTAATTATTTCTTCCGTTTGTATCGTGAATATTCCTGCATTAATTTTGTATTAACGTATTAAGATTATGAACTAAAAGTATGAAGCATCAAAATTTACCTTAAAACACAGAAAAAATCTAATGATATTGCTAATAAAATAATGCATATTAGGACGCGTGATTTGATAGCAGCAAGTAGATTTTAGTCACGTTATTTTGAAATTCTTGTAAGGAATTTCGTCTTTTGCATAATAATTAGTTAGAACATGATAATTATTGTTCTACGTGCACATATTTAGATACGGTTAATAGATATTCGTGGTCACTTACGATTTCCTTCTAGTGGTCTTGAAGTTTGTTTATTTATTCATTTTAGGAATTTATTTAGATCTCAATATATTACAACTTTTCAGCAATACACCACCTCTTAAGACTGACACAGCACAATAAAAGTAAATTGATGAATTCCTGTCTCTTATAGAAGAAATTGAGTAACATGATTCATAGCCCATAAGGTAAAGATGTTCACGGGAATTTCTCATTATGAAATTACGGTACAATTCTAGACTTTAGTCCTAATTTGTGTCATCATGTAGAACCGTTTTGTCCCAATTAGAAGCATAATGGGAAAAAATTCCAGATTAGTCAACAAGATGAAAAGCAAATTTGGTTCTATCACTTTTTTTATTTCACGAATGAAAACAAAAACTTGTAGATTCTGCTTTTAGGTAAATTATAAAAACGTATTACAGAACCAGACGGTTGGTGCGCCGCGCCGTAGCATAGCATTAGAAGTTTTTACGAATGTTCGCATACAATGCTCATGACAATACTTTTAAAATATTTCCGTTTGGTTTATTATTTATTTCTATTATGATCGTGACTTGTAAAAATAGCAACCACGACTACACATCTTTAATAAACAGTGTATACGGAAGAAAAACCGTGTAATATTCCCTCAATTTGCTACTTGAACGTAGAATTGCTCCATCATACTTGTGTATCTTTAAGATTTATCGGAGTAATACTTTCCTTTATGATTTAAACAACTCCGATTTGATAAGAATACGTCGTGAGTTGTAAAGTACCACTTATTTTTACGTTTTGTTTGCTATAAAACCTACAGATACGAAACGTTTTATATTTAATCACTACGGATGTAAACAAACTTCTGGTTTCTTGTCTAGTTTTAAATACCACGTATTAATGCTAATGATTATGTTCGACCAGGTAGTTATTTTTAGTATTTTTTCTCACGAAAACATTTAGTAGATCCCAAGCTTACGTTTCTGTTAACATAAGTATTCATGTAAGACAAACAAGAAAAATACAGCAGTCCCACGGGGGACAGCGCGCCGTTCGCTCCATATCAATAATTCATTGAAGGTTTCACATACCGCCTGTCGAAGTATTCCTCCTGGGCCCTCACGAGTTCCGTCTTACCCGACTCGTGGGAATACTGCCTTCGCAACATGCTCTTGTACAGCGACATCACAGTGCAATTTCACAACATTATTTAATCACACTTCACACAGATTGCGACGCTCATGCTGAGAGTACGATGTTAATGGGACGGCTTCGCGTTTATCGCATGGTGAGGTCGGATTGTAGGTGACGCGACCGCGCCGGGTGAGTGGCGAGTGGTGACCGTCGAGCTCCGAGCTCTGAGCACCGCAGGAAGAAGCTTCACGACCCGACAACTGACAATCGCGACCTTGGCGCGTCCACACCGTTTATCGAACGTCGAGAGCGGATCATTCCGACGCGATCTTATCGCTAGCTTGAATTGAATAGAGATGTTACATCGATTATTAATGCAACAAGTAAATCGACTAACATAATGCAAATATGTTGACACTGCCGTACTATTCGAATGTGCGCGTGTTTTGAACACAAACGCGTCGCGTGCTGGTGTTATCAGTTACTGTAATGGTTTACCTGCGTGCGCTGATAACAAAAATGTTTTCTTTTTGTTCGTTTAAAAATTGTATACACGTTTGAAGTGTTATAATTTCCTACTGGTTATTTTGAAAATGTTAACGACAAAATTTAACTTTAAATGAATAGATTGTTTAAACTTTGAGACTTACTTTAAGCAAATTAGATACAATTTTCCAGCTAAAATTGAACTTCATTCGTAATTAGGTTATTTTTTTAATGGATTTCGTATAAGTCCGTTATCGAACCGCATATTTGTGTAATTGTTGGCATCTCTAGTTTAAAAATAGGAACGTTATTATAATGTTCCAAAGGTGAACAGCCTTCATATGTAAACACGCGAATACGGCGTGACAACAGTTTTTAGTTCAATTCTTGCGCCACCAGTCTGCCATGTAAATGTATCACTTTATTCTATTATTTAGGAAAATTTAAAACTGCTTTATTTGACCTTGTTAACGGATATTTTTATTTAATTTTTCATCATCAAATATTCTGACGTCTCAGTGTTAGTTTATTATTTTTAGAAGGATGTACGAACTACGAATCTTTATGTTGTTACTCGTGACCGAATGATATCACACAATTAGAAATAAAATATTTTATTCTGAAATAGGTCTACATCGCCTCTATGATGCGTTATGCGGAAAATCCGTTTTCTCCTTTTTCACCCTTCAAACCTCAAAATAGTTAGTTACTAAGATAGTGATTAGCCTTATCGATTACTTTCTTTCACTTAAGCCGATTCCTTTTTTAAATATCTATATTTTATATATCTGCCTGTAATCTCCGATATTTTCCGAAGTCTATTAATATAAAAACAAAGTCTTCAGTAGTTATATCAGGCTTTAGTATATTTCGTAGTTTGATTTTATTAGCGCGATGTATTGAGCTAAGCGCCGGTGTGGCAGAATTTGCATACTGTTCGCTGCAACATGATTCAGCGCTTAATCTGTGTCACTCTCGACATTGACCGACATCGTAGGCCGTGGACACTCCTATTTAAATATATTTTTTGTTCAATCAAATCTTTTTATTTCGTTATTTGTTAGTTTACTTAAAACAAAATTGATTGTGACACCGTTTTAGACTTAATTTGTAATTCATTTATTCGATACAAATTATTTAGATAAGTGTTTTTGTTACGGTTTAGCATTCATTTACATAAGAAATGTAGAGCAGTTTCTTTTTTCTGTACATTGACAAAATAATGTGCTTTGCGTCTGACATGCTAATGTATTTGTTTTTCGTAAATAATTAATTGGTTTTGATAAATATTTTATTCCAATATTGCAGACTAGGAATTCTATGCTTAGCAGGATAACAAAAAATATTTACAACAGCTGAATGTGACCTTCTATCTAGATAGGAAAAACAAACGATTTAATAAAAGTCTTGGAAGGTAATTAAATAATATACAATGTATTAAAAATGCAATACAAAAAGCCAAACGGGTCGAAGAAAGCTAAGGAACCCGTCCGCTACTGAATACCACTCGTCTTTCACATTCATGGAGAAAACAGAACTCCTACATTCTCGCAAAATTGTGGCCAATTACTGCATTTATATCAAGTGTTCATACACTACATAAATTAAATAGATGAGCGTTCTTATTGCTGATATTTAATTGACTTCTTAATTACGCATACCTAAGCGCTAAATACCCTGCGTTTCTAGTCGTCGTAAAATAGTAAACTATCGGTGTGTGCAAATCGTGCAAATTCTAAAGGTATTTTTAAAATATTAATCCGATACATTCATTTTTCAGTGAAGGAGCTGGAAAACATATTCAAAACGCGAAACACTATTGCCATTATGAGACAGTGAACCTACCCTCACTGAGAAAATTCATTGAAGCTATATCCATTTTGACATAGCCATACCCAACCAATTACAACAATTTCTGTACCATTTACGGCATTTGCATTTTGTATTAGGAGCTTGCGTGTTACAAACCCTTTGTTTAATTTACCGAGTGTAAGTTATCCTTAATGCTCTAATGTTGAAGGAAAATATCCCCTCGCCTCTTATTACAATAATGAGTATAGTGTTGTGCAATTTGCATGCAACACGTTCCAATAGCAATTATGAAAATGGCGAACTGGAGTACAGTATTCAACGGGCACCTAAATTGGTTTCTGTAATGAAGGATTATTAATACACTTATAGCTACAAAGCACTTTCATGAAACTATTAATTAAATTAGAATGACGCAGATTCGAATTCAGAATGAGAATAATTCGGGCCTCTATGTATGGAAGTTAGGCTGTTTGTTTTGGTCTTTTGCATTTATCATTCTTATCGTTCATTGAAATGGATGAGAAATTTTATGGACAGTTTTGTCTACGAAATCGCATTAAGCCAGCATACTGCATGGTGCATCGTCACATTGTAATATCAAAATACTCTACTGTTTTACTCCGTAGTTACCCACTACTGAGCACGGAACTCTTCTATATAGAGAATCCAACATAATACGGCGCCATCTCGCGACGCGCGCTAGAACTACATCATCAAGGAGGTCGGTCAACACCTACGTTTCGGAACAATTTTCCCTCAATTAGTTGGACAAGGTCAGAGCGATTACGTACCGATCGCGTGTGGCACAGCTAGATGTCAACCCGACAACATTGACCGACATACACGCCGGTTTCATCATACGCGAACTGCCGGAAAAGGGATGGAAAGTGCGATCAAACGATAATGTATACCATTATGTAATGGTGCCCTTCCGTAGAACTTGTGACGTGATAAGCCGTCGTAATGTATTATGGTGATATCATTTTAACATATTTCGGCTATAACATGAACAGGGTTAAAGTGTTTGTTTTATTATAAGAAGCGGTAAAAAAGAAAGCGATTTTCATTATGAGAAGTGATCGTCGCCCCATAACATCAAAGGGAATTATAGCTGCATGTAAAGTTTAGATAGAAGAGATTGGGGAGGGGAAGAATACGGATTATTAGATATACGAAATTTGTTATTAAAGTGTCGAAGCCGTTGCTGCATGCTCTGCCTGTTGTTACTAGTACATATTACGACAAGAGTAATGTGATGAAATGTGACCAATCACCAAGTCTCTGCCGGAATCATTTCACAACTTGATATAACAGTAATCATAAACGGAACATAAAATGAATGATAAAAAACGATAAAAGAGCGATAGAAATTTTGTTGAGGGTGATATACCTCGACGTGTTTTTACAAGTTATTTTTTTTAAAATAGTTAGTGATGTATTCTCCTGTTTTAATTACGTCTTACTTATGCATATATTTATTCAATTCGTAGCCTTTGTCAGGATAGTCTATTTGTCAGTCTATCTGTTGTGACTTGTCATACCTAGGTTTGGTAGCGATAAATATAATGATTTGTAACATCATTAATAAGGAAGACGTCCCACGCGTGTGGTGTTACATCGTCTTATTTGGTCTTGATCGAAGTTTGAATACGTCACAACTCGTAGATCTGAAGAGTATAGTTGAAAGCTAAAAATATCAATCATAATCTATACTTCTGTCATTCACAACTTTAATCCATAGACCATAAACACGTCTCATTGTTTATTAAATTACATACATACATAAACTCACACCTTTTTCCCAGAAGGGGTAGGCAGAGGTGCTACCAGGACACCCATATTTTTATAGGGTGATAGGGGGCGAGCCGAAACGAATTCCCGAGAGCCTAGAGTACAAATTCCCGGCTTAAAATAAATTATACCTTTAAATTAAGTTTTGACAACAATTAATACAATTTTACTTTACAAGCTGTATTTTGCAGGAAATATGTTTTTCTAGTCTATAAAATAACTCGCAATTGCTGTAAAAAAATTAAAGTCTGTAGTTCCACTGCAACACGTCAGAACCATTAATGAAAAACGTTATACCTTTAATCTTACTCCCGACAATATTAACGCTCCAATACATTTCCACTATCAAGCCAAACGATGTGACAGTAACTAGAAAGTTCCTTATCAGTGCATTATCAGCACAGCATGATCGTCGAGTGAATGTTTCATTTCCACCACATGAAACGCTTCGCCGCGCTACTGACCTCTTTGCTTATCGATGCTGTCACCCTTTGACATTCGATAACGTTTCCCAATTGATAAATCGATGCGCGCGGTGTCCGACTATTCGTTCAATAATTACAATCGAGATACGTTAGTAATAAAAATCGTATCGATTACTTTACGGTTTTCTATTACGTAAAATTCATTAAATATTAATTGTAGCGTAATCGCGAATTCAAAATTGGAACTACATTTATTTTCTATGTATATTTCTATCTATCTATATCAGCCCATATACGTCCCACTGCAGGGCACGGGCCTACTCTACAATCGAGAGAATCGATTGAGAGTGGTTAGGCCATATAGTCCACCACGCTGGCCTAGTGCGGGTTGGCGGACTTACATACCGTATAAATTCTTTAAAATCGCTACGGTATGCAGGTTTCCTCACGATGTTTTCCTTCACCGTTAAAGTGCGTGGTGATTGACTATCAATACACACATAACTCCGAAAAGTCAGAGGTGTGCCCTGGGATTTGAACCCGCGACCACCGTGAACATGTAGGCAGCCGCGTCTGGTCCGTTTACCAACAGGCCACCACGCACTTGTTATGTATATTTATTCAACACAATTTAATTTACAATTAACAGTCAAAATACAATTTCTATCATACAATACAGAAACATACAATTTCATTAATAAGTACTATGTTACAAATGAAAGCAATACGACCTGTCACTGAAAAATGTGTATACGAGTACATTTTGTAGGAGCAATTCGTCTGATGCCCAGCGGAGTGAGACGCGAGAGGCGAGGCACTCTATACTCCCACGTAACAACCTACTACATGCATTATCTTCAGGTTTGATGTATGGACACGTCACACTGCCCTACTTAGCTGAAACAAAAACGGTACCGAGCCAACACTTAGCGCTACTTAATACCTGGCTTCAGCTCATTTTATCTATATATTCAGCAATTAATTAGATAATGCACAATTTATTAAATAATTAATCGCGGAATTATTTTAAGTAAAGTGCTAGGTTGATCGCTTCCTCGTCTTTTGCTAAAATGTCAAATTTGAAAACCGGATCCAATAGTTTTACGTGTTCTCTGACAATTAAGTTTTCTGCCAGCATTCCATTGTTACTTTGACAAAAAAGCCTCTTTTCCAAAAAGAAAAGATATCTACTTCGACTTTTATGCTGCATAATGAAAATTTGATCTACTTGACTTAACTACATCCACGGAGATATGGTTTTTAGCTTACGAGTGGACGACGGACGAATGTTAACCTCAATCATGTTTTTAGAATGAGACCTCAACGCTGAGGTCTCGGGTTCAAATCCCGGGTCGGGCAAAGTGATATTGGATTTTTCTATTCATTATCAGCCCGGAGTCAGGAATTAGTGCCCGATATGGCGATAGGGTCGCCCCCTATCACATCGTGGGACGGAACATGGAAGGCAAAATGTGGGTGTCCTAGTGGCGCCACTGCTTACCCCTTCGTTGATAAAGGTGTGAGTTTATGTATGTATGTATGTTTTTAGAATAAAATCAACTGACAATGTGAATTGCCTGAAGCAGAAATAATACCCAAAACCATACAGTCCCAGCCACCGTCATTCGACCAAAAAGGCTATACATACTCTCGCCCATAAATAATAATCTCAAGCAGTACTTTAAGTTTTTATGCGTTAAGATTTTATCATACAAAGCC
Organism: Deilephila elpenor; assembly: GCA_949752805.1. Taxonomy (NCBI): domain Eukaryota; kingdom Metazoa; phylum Arthropoda; class Insecta; order Lepidoptera; family Sphingidae; genus Deilephila; species Deilephila elpenor. The sequence goes on from OX457110.1 coordinate 3,558,826, forward strand.
GCCAAGCTTTCTAGCAATGTTCCAAATGACACAGAAAGTTGTACAGTCGGCAGCGCATAATCCTTGCGATTTAATACGGTTTGCGGTCGTATTGTCTACAAGGCGCATAAACATTGGCGTGCTATGAGCAGATGCTGCGCGGAGCACTGTTATACTGCTTTCACTTTCGGCATAACGTCCGTCACGTGTGGCTGTATTCAATAAAACATATTGATATTAATGATTATTGTATTTGTAAGCCATCCTGAGTTCTTAATTTTAAGATTCTTTGTATATTACAGTACTGATATTAATTCTTTTAACATATAAACATATAACTGCCACGACTTATGATTGAACCTACATTTTGTGCAAATAAATGATTTCTGATTCTGATTCTGACAATATGCTCTACTTGACCATATAAAAAAACTTGCTTAACTTTCGAAAGTCTTAAAATAAATTTTATAAATAAAAACCATTAATGAACTAGTAACTGTTCTGGTCCTTCGAGCCTTCATGAAGGGCTTGTTGCACTAAATACTAACTGCCTTATTCATAGCCAGTTTTAAAACGTATTTTAGTCATCGAATGTTTTGTCTTCTTCGCTCAAACTGAATTCAAAAGTCGTTCGAAAGGGACAAAACATTCGCTAACTAAAATACGTTTTAATCTGGCTATGAATAAGGCAGTTAGTATTTAGTGCAACAAGCCCTTCATAGTGCTGTACTTACAATACTATAGTCATTATGAAGGTACCTTATGCCAATGAGCAGATGTTGGCAGGCGTCAGTAGCCTGTGTAAGGCTAATCCAGGGTAAGATCGTTTCTCCTAAGATCTTTTTGCATGTTTTCACAGAAAAATCAATTATTTATAGTGTTGACGTGTATCATAATATGATGTTTGCACAATAGTTCCGCGCCGTCGCACAAGAGGAAATCCGCGTGTCGTCCCGCGTTCGTTTTAATTACTTCTTGCAAGCATTGAGTCTCGTATTCAGTGTGATGCGATTACATTTAATGGAGGTCAGGTAGCGTCCACTTCCTGGTTTAATTTCAGATTTGAATGAGCGATAAGCTTTGAAAAATAAAATTGCTATAAATTCTCTGATTAAAATTTTATTTTTTATTAGTCGGTGGAAATTTTCCTCAATAAAATTTTATGCATTAGTTTGAGATTTTTTGTTACTTATAGTGGTAGTAATAAACCAACAGATATCTAATTCTATGCTTAAGAATAATCTTAAACTTATTGTTATATCTAAAATATTGATGTTTCCGTACATTATTAGCGGTCTCCATTTCCCGCCACAACACACGGTTGTTGTTTTATTCACCAAAAATGTCCTTGTGGGAAGGTATTCGACAAAAACGGAAAAACCTGTATTATTTTAGTCTGTTTCAATTGCCTTTGTTTCCGAATATGGCAAAATGTCGACATAAATCGCAATTGCCAGAATCGTTTTGATTATATTTTATTAGCTTTATTGGCAGCCTTGACTTTTTTACGTTTTATTTTGAACGTAGGTACTACAGCTATTTAAACGGACACCTTGAATTTGCACATTCTTTGAATAATGAATAGACAAAGGCTATTTTAGTATGTCCACTCGATATTCACAAACGCTAAAAATATCAAGAAATCGCAGTCTAGATATACCCTGTATATAATGCTCTTTAGATTATTGATCCTGATCTGGATGTTTTATTTCAATTAGTTGTATAGAACTCGTATAGCGCAATAAAAAAATATTTCATGGTAAAGAACATTAAATTTCGGTCATATGACATCGCTATGGCAACACAATGTAAACACAAACTGCGGACATTGGTCGGCGGCGCAAGGACAATCGATAACATACGGTGCTCTTGAAAATGCCCAGTATGTTGAATTTTTTAACATATACTAAATTATGATTGTATTTTAATAATTATTTTTGTAATTTGGGTAAGGACTATGTTTTCAAAGCTAAAACGTATTTACCGGAAACGCAAATAATATTATTTTGTTCCTCTTAAGTGTCACTTACACAAAAAAAAAGTTAAACGTGAAATCTGAAAAATATTTAATTACAATAATTGAATAATACAGATTTTTGTTTGAATAATATAATAAAAAGAACAATCATGTACATAAATTAAAACAAAAAAGTGCTCCGAAGGCTAACAGTGTAAAAACACACTGTAAATAATGAAATAAACCTGTATTAGATTTTTTATTTACGCTTTGAAATTCCATTTTGCAAAAATAATTATCTAAATGGATCTAGCTATGGTAATACTTTGTTTATGCATTACCTTACTTAACATTAATGAAATAAAAACATTATTCCCTGGAAACAAAATACATTTTTAAATCAGTAAACCTGGTTATGTACTTGGATTTTATGTATTACTTCGCTTACTTTAAATTGATTACAAAATTTAATTCAATTGTTATAGGACAATAATTTGGACATGTTTTGGTTCTTTTAAATGTCTCAAATTAAACAATAATTAATAGCTATTCAATATATCTACATACGCAATTGAAAGAGCCTTTATCCTTACAGAATAATATTTGGTTGAGAGCAAATTATCCTTTTCAAATCGAAATCATAAAGTGGATCGACCTACCTACAAAAACTAGTCATACATGATTGCTTAATACAACCACACCAATGAGGCAAATATGTAAATCTGTAACATATCAATTTATTTTCAAAGGACATTGAGAACAATAAAACACATTGGACATAAAATAAAACAACCTTACAACGAACACCATTGTATACACTTAAATTGGAAAAACCTATTGTATGAAATCTTTGTTATACTTCTGAACCTTACTAACAGTAAGGTGTCTTTGATCCAAATTCAAAGGACAGTGTTTGATAAGACATTTCTTTTGGTTTCTTTTTTATAATTTGAGTATCATGATTTACCTAGGGTTTCTCCTTTACGCAATTTAATAGCAGCATATACTTGAGCAAGTCTTTGTTAAAAGTGTAGTTATGTGTTTCTCATTCATATTTCATAGCCTACTATGCCATAGTGGCCTTTATAAATACTGAAACGATTTTTTTTGGTTTTCCTTTGGACTATAACGTATCAAGCTGCAAATTGTGAATATGTATTTGAATGATAAATTAACAAAAAAACTACATCAAAATTCACATTTATTATTAAATCAAGTTACAGTTTCTACACAAACGGAGCAAAAATTAAGATAATGTTTAATGTTATAAAGCTCGATGGTTTTTTTTTAAATTCTCGACAAAAGAAATGGCTTTTCATTCATCCACAATACATCGACTCCTTAAACAGAACTACGGATGTGAGAACAAATTGCTACACAAAGGATTGTTTTCATTAATTATTTATGTTAGTCTCATCACTTCCTTAACTTCGCAAAAGGGGTTCAGATTTTTTCTTTTTTTCCGCGATTTTTTCTTACAGCAAAGTACTTTGCGTTGCCGAAAAATTATATATTTATTAGTTTCATGTAAATTGTTTGGATGATATGTAAAGTTTCCCACTTAATGTTTTTTTAGTCTACGGAGGCACTTCTGCTTATTTATTGAGGTCTTAAAGTGTGGATGGAAAAGGATATTGTGTTTACCCGGTAAAGTTCAGCATATTCCATGTACCTTATGTAGCTGGTGATCCAAGACATTATTTTCTTTAAGATCTTTACAATAAGCATGTATTAAATCACTGGTTGCAATTTGAAACTTCATTTTTCGTACACGAGGAAATCCCTTTACGGATCCATATAGGTATGTGGGACTCACCGTTCTATTATAAAGTATTTCCCTTAAGACAAGGGGCAAGGATACACGTGAGCATGCAACCGCAACACCCTAGGAGTTGGTCCTTAAAGAGGACTTACTATATTTTGAGGTTTTGTTGCCTCTACCGAGTACCGAACTATAACACGTTTATGACGAAAACGCGTAAAATTAAAAAAACCGCGCGTATTCATATTGCGAGTCTTTTAATCTGACTTATGGAGACCGAAGATCGTCTCTCCGGTTGCGAGTACGTCGCGTACGAGATAAGATTCTACTTTTCCATTCTTGTTCCTGCTCCGCTGCCTCTTAGAGCTATAACCTCACAAAATGAGGCCACGGTTTTCCAGCCTCTTTCAATTTGAAAGCTAACCAATAATGCTACCAACTTTGAAACTAGAAGTCGTCACTTTTATAGCGTACACTAAATCAAATATCGAATTGTCCAAGAACGAATCTTTCTTAGTTTATGAAATCCAAACTTCACACGTAATGCCAACGGGACTGGATGACTGTTAAGTTACTGTTAACTTTGTCATAATTAAAAGTTCCTTTGCAGTTTCCTGAAGTACAGTAACCGAGTAGCTGATCCAAATTCACACAAAATCACAGTTAACAATGAGATCATAGTGAGCACAGATAACGAGTTGAGTAACGGACGCCGATGGTATTGTGTTACTATTCACACCGCTTTGTACGCTTATCTGCGCGAATGATCTGACGCGCAATGCTAAACGGCTTCTGAGTAAGGTTACACGAATCGCCTTTTAACTGTCAATCATCTTTTAATTCTGATAATGTATAAATCTTTCAAAGACATGATTTGATGATAATGAGTGATTGAAGGGATCACCCTTCAGATCAATAAAAAGCAAATTAGTTTTACAATTTAATAGAAAATACAGAGTCAAAATTCCCAAGGCGTATATACACTTATTAATACAGCAAAAGGAGCCTTTAATCACGTCATAAAAACGACTGGTTATTATAGCGACGTCTCCAGGGTGCTCCTTATCCCTTCCGAATATTTGAAGAGCATTTTAAACCAGCACTGCATAAAAAAAATGCCTACTATCGAGCCTCTCTGACAAAATCTAGAACGTTATAAAATTAACAACCAGCACAAACAAGTTTTTTTTATGATGCAATTAATACAATTACACCTGACAACTGCTCAGTCCAATAGTAATAATATTTGGCCTAATTAGCGACGATTTCACTTTATCGCTGCGGAATCGTTTAAAAATGGGAGCAGCACTGATTACTCAATCTTTCGGTAACTCGAACAGGGTGCGGTTTCGGGCCACAAAAAAAATCTAATGAAATAATTTTTAACTACGTAATTAATGAGATTTATGAGTCCCAATACAAGAATTGAGTTTTAGTTAAGTTAGTTACAATTTGGTAATTTTATTAGAGTCGGACATGTCACAACAAAACGACCACTCTACATCTGATTGTAACTGCAGGATTGCCCAGATTGAGTGATATTTATAGGTGAGAGATGATTATTTCTTGATGATCAATAAACTGATGATCAATTATATCGATAAATGTTCGGGAGAGATCATATTTGTAGGCTTTCCATCCCTCGAAGATTAAATTAGTCCGCCAGTTCCCGTTATCGCCACAAGGTGATGTATATCGCTCATGGGTGTGCAAAAATATACGAGATTAGGATACTATATTGTTTTAAAATCGACTCATTCCTCAACATTAAACCAAGTATGTAGAATCAGACCCGAAACAGAAATGTATCAAAATTAGAACATACAAATATTTATTTGTTATTCTTAAATTATCATTTTGACATGTAGAGCAGATAAAAACGTATAAATATTGATAGAGTGATTACGCCGGGTTACGTAAGCGAGTTAACAGCAACTCTGCAATGTTGAATAAGTTATGTGCGAATTCACGCAACATTCGTTTACTGGACTGTGGGGAAATAATGTATGACTGCGGTTTAAAATAACAATTTATATTTTACTTTGTACATACTAGCATCTTGGATCTTTTGAAAAACACAAGTTTCAGGTGCATTTTTGCAAGCTGTGAAATATCTTACGATCTTGAGAATGCCGAACTTCAATAATTGAGGAATTATCTACCGGAAATTTGACATAAAAATCTCTATGTGAACAATCTGACCGATTTTATGAAAATATATTTTTTACAACACAAGACCTAAACGCGCTAGCGTTTTATTGTAATGATACAGTCGCCTTTAACGTTAAAAGATTCCAGGTGCTTTAAAATGAATGACTGAGGAAGTGAGCACGGAACTGAGTAATAATGTTGAATCTAATTGATATTTAAATAATAATAAAAAAAAGAAATATATTTTTTTTATGTTTTGTACAAAATATGATCCCGGATACAAAAACAGTAGGAACAATGTACAGTTTAGTATAATCTTAAGCACCGATCTGTTAGCTGTAATATAGAAGATTACCGTACATTATCACGGTGACGTTTTTATCTCTTATCAAGAATCTTAGTGCGAGCAAACTATAAACAATGGCTTACTTTGTTGTTGCATACGGGAAATTGTGCTAGAGTGGGTAACATTATGTGCAGCTGTAATTAATTCCTAATTAAATTTTTATATGAGCAAAAAAGTAACTACGATTATCTTCATGGTACCGCTATTCACATAAATTTTGACATGATTGACAGGCCTTCTGGCGTAGTCGGTTAGCGGTCGCCTGTGCAACGAGAGGCCGTGGGTTCGATCCCCGCACCGAGACAAATGTTTGTATGATCCACAGGCATTTGCTTCGGGTCTGGGTGTTTGTGAGACCGAAAATTCTCGAAATTATTGTGGGTTCAGGATTATGTATGTGACTGTTGGGTGTATTTTTTTTTTGTACACATATGACATAGTCATGGCATATGATTTCAATTAAACGTTAGATAAGTATATAACATTGTGCATAAGTACACATTGTAACAGTTTTATCCCCTATAACCATATGAACGTCATTCACTCATTATTTTAAACACAAATTCAGTCCTAGATGAAAAAATAATAGCGAATGAACCCATGTAGTTACTAGTTTGCAGTATTTACACCACCTTTTAACTTATGTATTGATAAATATCACAGAATTGAGTCTAATTACGCGTGAGTACTAATTTATTATTAAACATTACATAAATAGACGAGATGCGTACTGGCTGACAAGTTTATTGGCGGCACAAATAAATCGTGGACTGAAATAAATTGAAACAATAGCTGGGGAGCATGATTTAATATGGGATCGGTGGTCTAGTAACAAGACACTCAACTAAACCCTGGCTTCGAGTCTCAAGTCTATTTATCCACACAATTGGAGATTTTCGTTGAATAACTGGTTTCCCGCAACTGTTTACTCCCGCCAAACCTCAGCATAAATGCTCTGTTGTGTTCTGGTTCGAAGGACATTGTAGCCAGAGTAACTGCTGGACATATTGAGACTTAACATCTTATGTTTCAGAATGGCGAGCGCTGTGAAACACCAAGCATTGCTTTGTGATTCATGGTGTTATTTGGTTTTGCTACTGTCCATGAGCAGTCGTATTGCTTACCATCAGGCGAATGGCATGCTCGTCTGGCCATTCATTGGAATTTAAGAAATAACTTACAGTCACATACATAGTCCTGACCCCACACTAGAATCAAGTCTTGTGTCGTGGGTATCAGAAACTACGAGAGATTTTTCGGTCTCACAAACACCCAGACCCGAAACAAATACCTGTGGATCACACAAAGGAAGTTTCGTAGTGGGCAAATACCACACACGTTCCATGATATTGGTGCAAACTCAGACTTGCACAGTTATATCGTATATTATGTGTAGTGGTCATTTAACTACTATCAAAATGTAGAAAAATACTCATGTTTTCACATTTGGGTATACAGATACGTGTGGGTTTAATAAGCATGTCGCGTAAACCAGATACCTACTTAGTAAAATAGCATAAATATCCAAGTCACATAATACAATAGTCAATACATGTGTTTCGCACATATTTGAATGTGTAATTGCAGGTACAATGATGTTGGACAAGTGGGTAAAGCGGTCATTTAGCGCATAAATTGGGCGCTGATGACCTCGTATAGTCCAGAAAACATCTTATTAGTACTTATCATGTTAATAGAGGGAGGGCAGTGACCACAAAGCTTAAAAGTAAGTGAGCTCTACGGCTAGCAAAATGTCCTTAATATTCCCTACTATGTTGTATTATACATATATCCAGGCCAACATAATATTTACGTATATGAAACTTCAAAATACGAGCTTTTCGGTCCACAAAACTAAAACACCGCACACGAAACAAATATTTACTGGATCCTACAAACATTGCCGTCGGTAGAGAGGCCATCAGATGAGAAAAATATTGCACGATATATTTTTGTCGGACAAATATATTTTTTTAAAAATCTTATATACATCTGACACAGGTTATTTTAATGGTACATAGACCGGACAGAAGCGGTCTGCAAACCAGTGACTTCCTTCAACTTTCATTAAAATGTCGGTCCATCTTGTGAAAGACGCCCGACGCTGCGCTACGAATCTTATTAAACGAAGCGTTACTAATTTTAAAAGAGGTGACTATAAAGAAAATTTATAATACATACATACATACATAACCTCACGCCTTTATCCCCGAAGGGGTAGGCAGAGGCGCCACCAGGACACCCACATTTTGCCTTGTATGTTCCGTCCCATGATGTGATAGGGGGCGAGCCTATCGCCATATCGGGCACAAATTCCTGACTCCGGGCTGATAATGAATAGAAAAATCCAATACCACTTTGCCCGACCCGGGACTCGAACCCGAGACTTCAGCTTTGTAGCCGTACCGTAATACAACTACGCCACCGAGGCAGTCTTAAAAATTTATAATAATTAAAATTTATAATAGCCCTTTATAAGAGCGTTTACCATATCCTTTATTTAACAAGCATTTAAAATAAAATCAAATGTGCCGCTTCCGTTCTTATAGGATAAGGGTCAGTAAAAGAATATTCTAATATCACGCTTTAAATATTAAATCAGGCTGACGCGACTAAACAATTCTTGAGGGGTTTGTGCCTTTGACACAAAACCTCAATTGACCTTTGTCTCGCAAAAATCCTTTCAATCTGATAAGAGCGAATATTTTCATATGGAAAAAACCGGGGCCTCCGCTTTAGATATTCAATGAGACTTGAAAAATTGTGATATTACCTTATTCCAAAAAAATGAGAAGATAAGAACGGGCTTTGATTATACGTATGCGACGGGATCATACGTATTTATAAGTTCAATTTTAGCGTTAGGTACTTTTTTGCTCGAACTCCTTAAATAATCGTACCCAATAAAAAAAGTATCATTGTGTCCCTTTCCAATCAGTTCTATCTCCATCCACAAAGGAGACACACAGGACCTTAAGAGCTATTTGATCAGGAGGGCCAAAACTCATTCGTCGGAAAATATTTTGTCTTTTTGTAAATCCATTTAGCGGATGTCCGGACGTTGACTTTTAAGTTCTTTGAATAAGATGGCTTTGTTTAAGTGTGCTCGTAAAAATAATAAAATGGATAAAGAATTGTGTACTACTGACGAGTCGTAAAATCTTTTCCACTTGTTCTTTTAACTTTACCGCATGTAAAGGGCTATGTTGCGTCATACGTGTTATTCCGAAGGATCGTTATTTTTAATTACATTTTCATGTGTCTGTGTGTCCATAACTGGTAGCAGGATATTTCTATCCGCCAAAAAAGACATCTAGTTGTAAAACCTACATACTCTACACCACGGAATAATCGAACCATATTCAGCTTTTTTGTGTTGCACACGGCACACCGAACATCTGGTTATAAAATTATTTGATGACCACTAATTAAACCTGTATTTGGATAAATAAAATCGTTGAAAAATATATTTTACATTTGTAATAAGATAACTCGTTTATTATCTCAAACTCAGAGTCTCAACCAAATTTATAATATTTTAAAAAAAAATATTATTATATTCTCAATATTTCAAGAAACATATCTAATAAGTGCACCATAATAAGAACTTAATAGTACTCTTATCATGTAAATTTTGCTATTCATTATGCGATGATAAAGTAATGACGCAAACTAAAGATATAGATATGTTCTTACCAAATATTCTCGCAAAGTTATTCAATATATAATTTACCTATGTTACATCCACAAAATCCTTTACATACAATTAATTACAACTGTTAAAATATAACCCAACCGTATTGTGTGAACAAATACAGTTCGTGAAACAGTACATTTACCATTTCATTAACAAAACATCTGAAATAACAGCACATTTCATTAGCGTAATGAAAATTCTAATTACTTGCTGGTTTACCATGAAAACAGTACTTCAATGATAAGAGACATTTTAAAAAGTAGGTACGATATAAAATAGCTTTTATTCTTTATAGAATTTGAAAAGTCGTAACGAGTTTTTCAATTTACTGTGACCTTATATCCTTATACCTTGGACTAATCCGATCCAGACCATCTGATTGATACCATCATACTCACGTCCCGTGAGGTGTTGAGGTGGGTGGATAAAACCATCGCAATAAACATAATTCAAAACCTTGGCAATTTGTCTCGAATCAAAGAAATTGTTTTTAAGAATTTCTATGGTATGTAAAGTCCGCCAATACGCACTAGGCCAGCGCGGCGTGGTGGACTATATGGCCTAAGCACTCTCAATCATACCCTGGAATGTAGAGTAGACCCGTGCCCTACAGTGGGACGTATATGGGCTGATAGAAATAAATTGTATGACCTGAGAACGTTAGACAGAACATTACTATACTCAGACCATTTCTACTGACCTACAGCGGCAAAAAAACAATTTATCAAGAAACCAGTACACTATCAAATAGCGTTCACTTACGTCATTACAAAAAAATGCAATCGAACTCCTTCAGTTGGAAATCAACACACAATGCGAATAGGTAGCCCCTTTCATCGGTTACTCAGCCATTGTCTTGCTGCTCCTATTTCTCGAACACGATCGCTCTTTGCAGTTTAATGTTGACAATCGGGACTCGAGTGGGGCTACTGGCATTAGTTCTTGGATGACTCACAATGGTTGTATGTTTAAGTTTGCTTAGCTCTACAGTCCCATCCTGTGTGAGCTAGACAAATGTTTATTGACACTTTTCAGTCATTAATTTGTTAGTGGCAGGATATTTGAATCCGTATTCCGTACGGATAGTGAACAATGTACAGTGTACACAACTTGTAAAACACGGGAAAAGCAAGTATGTCGCTTTCGCATCGTGGTAGACCATGGCCCACCCCTTAATGTAATCCGGGTGGCCAGCATCTAGTAATCGGGCTTATATTTTATGCAGATATAGTAAGTTTCTCTTTAATAGATAAGCCGACGAGAGCTATTACCATTTAACAAGTCAACAAGTCAGAAGTATAATTTCCACCGGTTGTAACCGACATTATCGCCACGCAAGCGGTAACAAGTCTAATGACAGCGAATGTTCCAGAAAAAACGATATGTCTTCTGCGAACAGATTTAATTAAGTATTAATAAATAATATAGTAAAAACGTAATTAACGTCAACGATTGAATAATTATAAGATTTATTGTAATTGCAAATTTCTTAAGTAACAACAGTAATATTAAATAAAAAGTGAGCTAATAATATAAGAAAGAAAGAAAGAAAGAAAGAAAGAAAAGTTTATTGTTGATACAAATACAAAACCAAACCAAAGAAATTAATATTAATAATAAAAATAATCCAACCGAGAAAAATAAAAGATATATACAATGAAACAAAAATGTGTTATTTATATAAAGAATAACAAAAGACAATAATATTCTCCATTACTATTTGTGCCAACAACAGGAACCCTCATTCAGCTTATTACTGCAGTACAGCATAAGCAGTACCACAGCGCTGATTTTCAATGAGGGACCTTAGTGACATCCGGGCACTACGTCGGTGTACAGATTAAAATTAGTATAGGTACTTGTATATGTATTTTAGAAAAAGATTGATAATTTATACAATATAAACAGGAAACATAAAACATTCAGAAACAAAAAATAAAAAATATAACAAAGCTTACAAACTCATATGATGGATATTAATTAATTAAGTAATCGGCAAAAATTCGCCGGCGCCGACAGAAGGCGACTAATAACTATAACGATCATGTATTAAATTAAAATTATGTATGCCAAGCTATGTTACAAATGATTAACTAACCATGAAATAAGGTTAAGTTTTAAGTAACAAGACATAAATACCAATAAATAATATCATACATACTTATTATGTAGAAACAGTTCATCTGCATCGATATGTACGTAGCTAATTTATGTAAGCTAATCTAGACAATATAAATCAGACACACAGGTGTGAATGAAAAACAATACACACTATTGAATTACAGTGTTTTCTTGGAATAACGATAATAACTGGTGTTAATGGCGTTGTTGAAAAAGCAGGAAAATTACACTTAACGTTGAAAGAGAATATAAATTTGCCTTAGATGATACCTACATAAGTAGTTCTACTTTATTTATTACGAAATATAAAATTTTATTTTGTGTTGTTCTAAGCTCCTTATAGATGCTCTTGCTGACCACGACCCTTCTCTGAACTGATATGTGTTAGATCTTTTATTAATTAGGCTTTAAAATGTTAATTTGAATCTTTATAAAACTTTACTCATAACTAAAGCATACTAAACAAAAGTTATGTTACGAGAAAGTTCATTTCTACCCGTACCATTTACGTTCTTATTTCAAATACTCCTTTTTCTTTTTTATAGAGCCTAAATCAACCTCCTTCGGCCAAAAAGGTTTTATTCCAACAATATTACCTCGATCGTCTCGTAAATACTGATGAAGTGAACGAAGGTTGGTCACTTCACGCACGAAGAATTATGTGGGTCGGCGCGGATGCGTGAATATAGGTAACCTGAGCGAAACCATAGAAACTACTCGCCAAGTGTATTGAACCTGCCGATGCACAGACTTCGATGATATTTAGATCAATATCATGAAAAGAAATTGGGTTTTCTGCAGTATGGACCGGGGAAGGGATCAACGTTGCCTAATCGTGAATGATCAACGCAATTCAAGAACATCGAATCACTCATACATCGCAAATTCTCTATGGGTACTTCAAAGCCAGTAGGAAAACAATACTTTTTTATTTTTATGCGACAATGATGCCGTGTCGGTTGCTAATTTTTAGCAACATTTTTAGAAAGTTCCTCTGTTTAATTTTTTACTTTAACATTTTTATACATCTGAATTAATAATTTCATCCGTAACTTCTGCGATGAAACTCGAATATGAGCACCTCAACCTGCAGTAATTACTTAAATTAATTGGCTTTAATATTTTAAAAACATAATGCAATCAAAAATAGTTTCAATTGTAGGTAAACCAAAACCAGCTAAATCTTACAGGATATCATTTCTACTGTTACGATTTACTGCTTTTTGGCGGGAAATACTAATTGACGGGTACACGTACTGCATATTGAGGGTTAAAAGAGAAAGCAATCTGTTTATCCAACCGTACTTCCATAAGTGGCAGTACTCACTGTCCATAACAATCTTACTAATGAGAAAAAGTGTTTTCAAGACAATTTCATAAAAACCCGAAGTGATTATGTTAATATTTGGTCCATGAATAGTCTGGTGTGCTTACTATTCAATTGACAAACAACACAGGAATGAAGGCGGCCGACGCGACGGGAAGCTTGTTTGAAATCCAAGCTAAACAGGTCTAGCTTGCTTTTAATCACGTCACCGGCGTTAACGGCTTTCAGTGCAAGTTAGGCTCAAGCCCTATGTCTTCTGTAGCTGTTTACCTGTCCCGGTTTGAAAACGGTTCCCGTATTAGCCCCAAGTGCCATTTAAATGGATAGTAATTAGCGGTATTGCTAGGAAGTCGCGTGTGGCCATCATTACCCTTGATTACGTCCATACTTATTAATATCCTATTACACTGATGGGGTACTAATGTTGTGGTAATATCGGATGTGCGATCAAAACAGCGGTTTCGATTATTATGGAACAAGGAAACTGTGGTTTTGTTCGCGCCATTCCAAAAAGTACGGCACGAAAGCGGATTTCAATTATAGAGAGTGTAAATTAAACAAATACATTTCTCTCGTAAGTCGTAACAAAACACAACTGTGTAATCATGGGAAATGGATTGTTATGGATATGTTCATCAGCATAATGTGTGAAATCGATTATGCGGTTGTTTGTTATTGCATGGAATATTCGCTACTAGAATAGAAATTGATTACAATAACATCCGCGAGTAATTCATTTGATAGAATTAGAGAAGGCCATGTTGATAAGACAAAAAAATAAACACACATGGCCCAAATGAACGAACGACGCTGCACTTACGGCCATGTGCCAGACCTTCTGCGGCGGTGCGACTTGGGCTGCGGGTCCGGCTGCGCGTGCAGCAGCGCCTGCGGGATCAGGCTCTTGCTGGGCTTGCGTCGCGACAGCCGGTACTCGGGCCGCTCGCCCGCGCCCTTGCACAGCCGCAGCGACGACAACTCGCTCTCCGATCCGCACCACAACGACTCCATGGACAACATTGTTCCTCAACAATTACACATCACTCGAATCCGATACAGTAAATTATCTCCGTCGACCTCGCCGTGTGTCACTTATCACATAATTATATTAACACCACAATGCGCCGCGTCTCTTGTATTTAAGTCTTTTACCAATTACAGCAGTTCACGTTCAGAAGCTCTGCAATTTCGCAACGATGTTTTGGCGCTGCAACCTTCTGATGCGATCGGCACGCGAACTCGTATTGCAAAATTTCGGACACATGAAGCCGGCTGGACTGGTGTTTGACGCAAGGCTAAGCGAGAGTTGTGAATTATCGTAGTGTTGGCGCGAGGATGCGGGCGCGGCGGGCGCGGCCGGCGCGGGGAGCGTGCGAGTCAGCGCGCGAGCTACTACTGACTGCTGAGCACTGTGTGTGCCGCACGGCCGAACTGCTGCCAAGTGGTAGCTCGCCACTCGGCACTCGGCAGACAGCGGCCCGCTCGCGGTAATCACTCCCGCTATTGAACACGATGCTTGCGAATGGACAAAAATCGCACGCAAACTTGGTATCGCGAGATTACCACCGTCGACCTCGGCACCAGATCATCGCATTATGGATAATGTACGTGACGACCCACATTCAAAGCCTTGTTATGCCACCCAAGCGTAATATTTACATTTTTAAACACGAATTGCTGTTATGAAGAAAAGCCGTTTGTTGTCACTTGTCAGCGGTTTATCGATGTGTGCAATGTTCGCATGGCCATCGCATGTTTCTTTTGTTTACGTTGTTGTTACAAATGTATACAATTCCATACACTATAACATAGACCACATATGTGTATTTCTAGATACAGTGGCTTTACAAACTTTTCACATATTAATTTATACATACGCTATAATAATTCAACTTTATACTATGACTCAAAGCTACAAACAGTAGCTTATGACAGACAGAACAAAAATAGACGGGCAAGATCGGCCGATGTCTCAGACGGTAGGTAAAGAAGTTCATTGAGAGCCATTATTGTTGAATGCGATCTCGATGGCGATTGTATAAAGAGCGTGGTCGTTGAACCGGCACACCTCAAGCCTCGGTAATTTACAAATGAAAGTGTTTCGTTAATTAACAGGCGGTGAGCACGCGCCGCCCAATGGAAATTTATTTCATTAAACACAGCATTGCCCCTGCATTCATTAATTTTAGGACGAGAAATTTTAAATTCGCTTTTAAATACACTGACTTTACTTTTAAGATTACACTTCCTTCGTTCGTTTTTTTTTTATTTTTTTTATTGCAATGAATGACGAGACGAGCAAGCCGTTCGCCTGATGGTAAGCGATACGACCGCTCATAAACAGTAGCAACATGCCACTGCGCTCGCAATCCTGAGACATAAGATGTTAAGTCTCAATATGTCCAGTAGTTACTCTGGCTACAATGTCCTTCAATCCGAAACACAACAGTGCATTTACGCAGTGTTGTTTCACGGGAGAAATAGACATTGCGGTGGTACCTACCCAGATGGCCTCTCACATATGAGAGACCTACCACCAGTAAACCTACCGTTTGTTCGTATCAGCGCATATACATACGTCCCACCGCAGGGCACGGGCCTCCTTTACAATCTAGGGTACGATTGAGAGTGGTTATACTTTCTTATCACAATTTATTTTATTTTTAATTCTGGAAACATAAAATATAGTGTTGATTCCAATTTAATTATTCGAGTAGAGACGGAATTGGGGTTTAAAAAAGTTTAAATAATTGTTTATTTTCTGATTGACATTCGTCTTCTTGAAACGTAAAGGAAATTAACTTCTTAACACATAACGGAAACTCGATATTTTAATTCTTATGGATTCAATAAAACAATACAGTACAACTGCGATATCCATTTCCGTATCATGCTGTATTTTTCGTGGTATATAAGTCAAGTACATAGAACAACGGCATTTGCTGTATAATTAACACATTATGTACCAACATTGTAAACACGACACATGATAACAGAAGGGCTGTTGGTGTACAAACTGCTGATTACTTCGCGGCTATAATAAACATAACTTCAAATAACGAATAGGAAACTTCTATTAATATACAGTTCGTAGATACTTCATTTCCTAGAACATTCTCTCGGGAAAGGGTAAATATGTTAAGCAGTCAGGTGATCATAATGTTTTCAAGCCAAACCCTATTACAATATAGCTGAAATTTAGTCATGTTGCAAGCAAGTAAGTACGGAATAGGTGCAAGCAGAAAAATAAGTTAACAGAAACAGCTTCGTTTTACTATGCAGATTAGAAATTGAGAGGAGAGCCGAGAGCGGAAAGACTATCACTAATACAACACTCAGACAAAGAACAATGAATGTTCGATGATCATGGAAAAAATATCGCGCATCCGTAGGCACCCGTTTCACAGCTGGCGTCTAGACAACTAGGTCAGGCTGCGTTGAGGCTATCAAAATAAACTAAATGGATAAACTCGCTTGACGAAGAATCAAATTTTGGAACCAGTGGATGCCACTGTCGAAATCTTAGTTCATTCCTTCAAAGATACGGGCTTGGCCTTTAAAATTAGGAAGCGAAATTTTCAATTATGTTAGTTAAAACAACACAAAAGTGTAGGTCAAGTGTCATCGTCCTGTAAGTGTGACGTTCCTGGCGGGTCGCGGCTGAGTCAGTGAGTGGAAACAGACGCTCGCCGTAACCGTGTCACAGGAACGAATGCCGATTCATTACCGGTTTATTGTATCGATGCTGGCGATTTATTTTATCGATTTATAAGTTTATAGTGAACGATTGGGTTGGAGGATTGTGATGCAGCTGCAACGAAAAATACCTGGTATATTTGATAGCATATAAATAGCTAATTATGGAACGTGATCATTTGTTGGTGAATTGCCGAATTTTGAAAATGTAGTTACTAGAAGTGGAAGCAGAAGGTATGAAAATAATAACTACGTCAATTTTCTTTGGTAGTGGTGACTTCCATGTCAAACCGATTTAAGTCAGGGCCAGTTTCACCCGTAGGAATTCTACAACTAATTCAGCACGCCCTACCATTGGCAAACGACGGACAACCATGAAATGATAAGAGTCCACCAAACTGATTCATAAATAGTAATTATTTTTATTGTCCTGATTAAAATCCATAAAATTCGGTAAGACTTGACGTTTATATTAATAATCCAGCGACTATAAAAAGTACAATAATTCATGAAGCATTAATTCCGACGTGTTTTTCTTCCATACATCGAAAATCGCAAAAATACAGGTTTACAATAAAGCCAATGTGGCACAAGGACAGTACTGGCTATGTTGTAAAAATCCAATACGATTGTACAATCATCATAGCAACTCACTTAAAATACCAACAAGATTATTAAACACCAATTGCAAATATAATGTGGATTTAATATTCATTCCTTTCAGGGTTCTTCTGAATTAATGTCAATACGATCTATTGCGTTTACTTTCTATGTCTGTATTTTGTAAACTACCTTTAAACAGCTGTTGTCAAACCTCTATCTGTAGTTTAACTTTGACTAACGCCCAGTTGTAAGTTGCGACTAACTTGACCGATAACTTTAATTTTGACAAAACCGTACATTTGGGGTTGCAAATGTCCTACACATTTGATATTTTCATAGTCAAATTTATGGGCAAAGTTAGTTGATGTAACTGGGCCTATTTCATAAGATATATTTTATTAAACCGTACATACTCAGAATTTATAAAAAAGAAGAGTATTTTTTTGACAGCCTCCGTGGCGCAGTTGGTTAGACGCCGGCCTGTGAAACGAGAGGCCGCGGGTTCGATCCCCGCACCGAAACAAATATTTGTGTGATCCACAGGTATTTGTTTCGGGTCTGGGTGTTTGTGAGACCGAAAAGTCTCTCGTAGTTTCTGATACCCACGACACAAGACTCGATCTTAATGTGGGGTCAGGACTATGTATGTGACTGTTGGGTGTATTTATTATTTATTTATTATTATTTTTGCGTTTTTGGTTTATCGTAATACGCTTTTCTTAAATAGGCTTTTTTTTTTTATTGAATCCTGAAGAAATTAACAATGTCCTGCTTTGAGTCAAATTCGAGCTAGCTCTTGTAACACAAAAAGCATGTAGATTCGCGTCATCTAGCGGGAATAGTCGTAAATATGGTAGAAGCAGTCAAGTAACACTGCAAAAGATACTTCACTTTTACGATAGGGGGCGCTCACAATAACATATATTAATTTATCATAATCAATTGGCTATTTGACTAATTTCTGAAAAGTGTTTTAAAGTCTAGATATAATCACTTTATACCTCTTCAAACTATTAATTTATTTTTAAAGAGTTGTTTATAACGAATAAACATATTTTACAGTTTTATCATCTTAAATGTCACCAAAACGGTAGGTCACGTGACTTTGAAAAAGTTACGTCACGCTTTATAAATGGTGAATGATCTTAGTGGCAGAGATGAATGAAAATTGTAAATCGTGATATCACACGCTGCACAATGACAGCTTGTCGTGTTTTGTTACATTTAATCAACAGATAAAAAATGGCAAACTTATTTTAGACAATTTAAATATTTATAATTTAGATAAATGTAAATAAAAATACCCATAATTATTGTTTACCATAAAGCTATCATATGCAACACATTTTATAATTTATTGCCACAACAGTCAAATACCCAATTTCAGTTTACAAAAAAATATTTTGATAAATATTTCTAACATTGATAATTATTAATTTATGATTCTACACATATACATAATTGTTTATTTTCTTTTCTCCTTTGTCAACACTTGAAATAAATTTCACATTGATAATCTCTATACAACCTCGAGTCTACTGTTATTTTGTCAGTTGTATACCTTTTTTCATTATGGCATTACAACCCTATTTCTTCTTTGTAATTTGTGAATAGCGTTTATGATTATACATATAATTCATTTTTCAGTTGTACCTGTATTCATCTTATTTTTTTTTATAATTGTTTGTTATTCCAATAAAATAATAATAAAAATATGTATAATAATACTTTTAGGACCCTATTCATATACAGATTTAGAATCAATCTAAAGTTGTTTAAAAGGAACAAAACATTTGATAACTAAAATAGGTTTTAAATCTGTCTAAAACTAATTTAGAATATAATATAGATGGGAGGGAAATATTTCCAAAGCCTTTTCATTCAGTGTGGTAAGTAATGAAAATTTTGAAATTCCAAAAATGATCTGGAATAAATTTTAGTTAAAAATATTTTTTAGATTGAATTCAATTATAAGGCAAGTGCGAGCTTTACTTTTGATTTAATACTTAATATATTGAATGATGATAGCCAAAAGCTATGTAGCTTGAACATGTTAATTTCTATTTATTTATGTATATATTTTCACAGAAAAGTCATTGATTAGGTAACATTATGAATATGAATGTAATGTTATTTTTTTTTTGTTAAGCTTAAATATAGTGTACAATAAAGGATATAAATAAATAAATAACATTAATATAGAAGTGCTCCAATTACAAACAAGGAAATATCTCTGTTTTTGAAGATGCAAATGTATGACAGTGCTCCCTCTATATTTTATATACTCTTAGGAATAATATTATTATATTGTGATTGTACGGAATAAGTAGGTATGGAACTCTAGGGACATGAGGCCGACTCACACTCCATAAGGTTCACATTAAAATTACATTTCTACTTATAACTATTTTGGCTCTATGGAAATGACTAAATAAAAAAATTTAGAAAATTTCATTTCAATTTAAATTGACAAAATTAAATTCTTGTAAGATTTATCGAAGATTAAGTCATGCTAACTTTGCTAAAATGGTTGAAATTGGAATGCTACAAACAAAGCCAATTTTGTACATATTTTATTATTTTCTTTATGTACATTAATAAACATATTTATTAACAATTATCAGAATGTTATAAACTCAATAACTTTAGGTTAGCAAGAACATAATACGGTAATAAACAAAGGTGAAAAGGTGATTCGAGAGAACATAAAATATGAAAATATAGTTGGTCTATAATCAGTTACTGAACAGCATGAAGAAATGGGTAATTAAATCTATCTACGCACCTTTCTTCCTCTTCAGCAGCTTCTTTACTGGTGCTGGCATGTCTCGACTGATAATATTTGGATTTACTATCCATCTTCATAACACCATTTCATTAATGTACTTCGCAAGTTTACCATATTTAGACATAACCAACGTACCAACAAGTTAAATATTTACTGCATATTTAATCATTACAGCTAATGCGCGTTTAATTTATAAAGCATTTATTTACTTCGCAACTTTTTAGGTTATCATCACAGACTAAGGAGTAAACAGACGACCAACTCGCCTACATTTTTTTTAGCCCAGTCTCATTCATTCAATCATTCGCTAGAATTACATGACAGTTCTTTTCTTCTTAAACATGGTACGTGGGGTAGGCAAAGGCAGAAGTTGTATTCAGCCTTGTTACGAGCGCCGCGCGGGCTCCACAGGGTAATTTCTAAATTTCATCGATTTTATTATTTAGCTAAGTCTCTATAAATCACATTATAGTGATTTATAGACTTAGCAAAATAATAAAATAAATGCAACTTTTTGATAATAGATTTATGAATTGTAAATAAAACCCTTATAATTATTTATTAAATGATTTATTTATTTTTTTTGTACATTTCTAAAGCTTTTTGTTGTAATTTTGGTAACATCGTCCTTATAATTAATCTAGAAATGTCGGTACCCTTTAAAATCCTATTAATTGTTTTGCACCAATTCATTATGGTAAATTTCACAACAATATTAACATAATTATTAAGAATATACTGTTGGTGGTCGTCACAGCTTACAAAGTCAAATGAATATTTGAAGACATTGCAACCACACATTGTGTCTTTTCTCATTTCTCGGAATCTTAAATAATATAGCGTCTGGTCGCGAATTTAGGCATTTGCCAACACAACACTGTCATTTTCCTCAAAACAAAACCACCGTTCACCACGAGAAAGTTATACTTTTGTTTTAAAACACTACGGAGAAGATAAGTTCACTTAATCGACGCAGTACTTGTAATGCACAGGTAACCGCCGCAAACACAGCCGCCATTAAACAATCAACAATGGCGGCGTAGACGCCGCGGAATTAGGTACCGCCCACCGATAGGTGACCGCAGGGAATGTGATGTGTGCGCGGGGGGTGCAAAAGTCATGTATCATTGGAACACAGATTATAGAAGGGCAAAATTTATAATTAGGAGGTTAGTCGGGCATGGTTATCATTGACGCCGTCAGATATTGTTGACATTTCTAATTACTGCCGGTGGCGTTTTGTTACTGCTCAGAGTGATCAAAAAGTATATTGAATTGGCTATTTGACTAATTTCTGAAAAGTGTTTTAAAGTCTAGATATAATCACTCTATACCTCTTCAAACTATTAATTTATTTTTAAAGAGTTGTTTATAACGAATAAACATATTTTTCAGTTTTATCATCATATATGTCACCAAAACGGTAGGTCACGTGACTTTGAAAAAGTTACGTCACGCTTTATAAATGGTGAATGATCTTAGTGGCAGAGATGAATGAAAATTGAAAATCGTGACATCACACGCTGCACAATGACAGCTTGTCGTGTTTTGTTACATTTAATCAACAGATAAAAAATGGCAAACTTATTTTACATAATTTAAATATTTATAATTTAGATAAATGTAAATAAAAATACCTATAATTATTATTGTTTACCAAAAAGCTATCATATGCAACACATTTTATAATTTATTGCCACAACAGTCAAATACCCAATTATTATTATCTTCACAATGTATTATATTATATTTTGGTAATAAATATTCATAAGATTTCAAATAGCTTCTTTAAGTTTATATTTGGGAATATTTAATAATAATCTTTTGATAGTAGATGTTTTGTTTTAGTATCTACAAAAGCGCCATCTAGTGACATTTGTAAATAAAAATAGTGCCGCAATCATAAAACCAACGTGATGATAACTTTTAGTTTAAATTCTAGAGATATTTTTCGGTAGTAATTTTATTAGTGGAAGAGAAAAATACCTGAATGTTTGTAGTCTATCGGCAACTTTGGATAAGGCAGTCTTTCTGAGCGGCCCCGGTGACCCGCCTGGCGAGTTTTCTCTGGACTCGGCCGCCAGGGCGCGGGCCACCACAAGGTCTTGCTCGTTCATTCTGGAACAGTTCAAGTAATCATTATAATAGATAAAAAAGTATTATAACATCTGCTAATCTTTGCATCTTTTTCTCCCGCCAAACAGCAGTGTAAATGCGCTGTTGTGTTCCGGTTTGAAGGACACTGTAGCCAGAGTAACTACTGGACATATTGAGACTTAACATCTTGGTTTCTTAGATTTAACATCTTATGTCTCAGGATGGCGAGCGCAGTGGAATTCCAAGCAATGCCTTGTAATTCATGGTGTTGTTTGGTTTTGGTACTGTCCATGAGCGGTCGTATCGCTTACCATCAGGCGAATGGCTTGCTCGTCTCGACATTTATTGCAATAAAAAAATAAAAAAAAAATCTTGTTTCATTAAACATCAGCTCGTTTTCATTCAAAGAAAACTTTTAGGAGGGCGGCACAGAAGTTTCCAAGAACACGAATATTTAGGTATGTACATTTTTCAAAAGAAAATATGATTTAGGGGAGACCAGGGACGAATGTAACGATTCTCATATTTCTTGTTATATTTCGCAGACCTTAAATAATATCACAAAATAATAATTACTACACATGATATATTGGTCTTTAGGCTATCAATGATCATCAACTTGATTGCTACTGCTATTACAGATTTTGAGAAAAATAACTTCTAGAAATTTTTGGATCTAATTTATTTTCTTCGTGTTTTTGGATTTGAAACTTGTATAGGCACAGTTACACTCTACGATTCGCTTCTCCGGTTAAATGTAATTTTGCAACTAGGTAAAAGTATTGGTGCTGTGTATTCATTAAAGGCCAATGTTGGCCTAGCATGGTATAAAATTGTAATCCAGCCGGCCATCCAACCAACCATCCATTATCCAACCCAGTTTGTCACTTGTAAAACATAAGCCTCCGCCGGAATCGTAAAATGATAGTTAATGTGAATTATGTTCAACGGTCCGTTTGCTATTATATGCTTTTCACTATGCTCGAATATTTTCACTCGAGTACTTTTTGATGCCATCGGCAGTTAGAAATGCCCCTTCTTGCCCTGGACGAGATTTTTACGGCGGCCCATACCTATAGGTACCAAGTGTATTCGTCCAGATTCCAGAATGCGACCGAGAACGAAGCCAAGTGGTAGTTTTAGTGGTTACAGCACAATGCGACAAAAAAATTCGTAAAAAAAAAAACGACAAATATAGCGTCTTTGGGTGGTAAATAGAAAGGTAAATACCTTGTTCTTGCGTACAAAGTAATTTAAACCTTTGCGTACCATTGCATCTTTAAAAATAAAAAGGTGTACATTATTATTGAAGAAAAACTATATTTGCCACCCAAATACGACGATAAGTAAAAGATTACAACATTTTTAGGTGCATTGTGTCTGAAGTCACTAATGGGGCTTCGTTTTCGGTCGCAGTCCTGATTTACTGTACCGGATATACCCTGTATAATAGTCGTCCAGTCCAAACTTAGCGATTAAAATAATAAACATATAGGTAATAGCGGTTCAAACTTTACAACAAGAATTCTGTTTAATTTATGAACACGGAAGCACTTTAAAAATAGCGATAAAATAGGTAACAATACGAACTTTGTCACGGATATATTTAAAATGATATTTATTTATCGTCGGCTTAGATAGGTATACATTTAAGTTACCTATGTTATTTAAGTGTTTTAATAACGATGTAAGAATAAAGAAATCATTTTTGTCGTCTTGTAGTTTTTAACCTGGTTCAAAAAAGAGGTTAATCAATTAGCCTCCGTGGCGCAGTTGGTTAGACGCCGCCTGTGAAACGAGAGGCCGCGGGTTCGATCCCCGCACCGAAACAAATATTTGTGTGATTCACAGGTATTTGTTTCGGGTCTGGGTGTTTGTGAGACCGAAAAGTCTCTCGTAGCTTCTGATACCCACGACACAAGACTTGATCTTAGTGTGGGGTCAGGACTATGTATGTGACTGTTGGGTGTATATATTGTATATATTTAAATTAGTAACGCATCATTAGTAAAAGGGTACGTCCGTGCACAGAAGTATCTACATGGCCTGTGAACTCTAAAGCCCTGGGTTCAGGGTATTTCATAAAGAAAAGGTAGGTATAGCCCGTGTATATAATGCATGTACATATGTGTGTGAAAGTGCGGTGCTGGGTTCCTATCCCTTGTCGGAAAATAGATTTTTTGTGGCTTTGTCGATTCCAAAAACAAGATTTACTCGAGATTAGAGATCTTCAAAAAATAATTGGCATCAAGAAGGTCATACAAAATCACAAGTAGGTACCTAAGTTTAGCCGCAGTTGCATTCATAGCTATCTCGTCTAAGAGTAATATGAGCCATAAAAAACAAGAACTGACCTAAACCTGGCAAATTAATCTTAATCAATTTTAATCTCAAAATAAACGTATAACATTAGACTTATCTATTCAAGCATCTGTTGATAATGGAGCCAGGCGTCGTGTACAACCAATTAAGATCCATTACATTATGAACTTTATTTCTCGTATATTAGCCGTAACGTTTAGCCACAGTTTAGCCGTATATTGGGATCCTGTTCTGTGGTCAAGGTGAGCCTCTCGTATCGTTTTGATTGGCTCACCGACGCGTCTGCGGATTATGATCTCAATAACCGAAATGATTCATAATTAATGAAGTAAGGGAGTAAATTTATATGAAAATACATATGAGGGAGACTTGTTTCGGGATTGTAGTTAAAGTAAATAATTCGTATAGACATCCAAGTTATGAAATACATACTTAAAAAATGTAAAGCATTTAATTCTGTTGTTTTTCCGGGAAGTTTTCTATCTAATACGAGTACTTGGTATCTAATAAATACCATTGAATCATTGACATCGGGTTACCGGCCACTGTAAAGACGGTTATATCAATTGCGTATGTTAGTCTTCCCATGCTTTATTTAAAATTCTATATAGCAATGTAATTCACTAATATAAAAAACACATAGGTACACATACAGATTATTCCCTTCACGGATATCCGTGAATTATAATACACACATCCAACACATCAGAAGCATGAGTTGTCACAAATAAAAAACCTCGTTTAACTTCACACCTTGTAAAGTAAATAAAAATAACGCAGTGTCTTCCTCCACACGTGCTAAATCTGATACGGCAGATGACATCACATCACACGACATTGTAAACTAATATTTATAGTAGTTTTATTGCTATTTATTGACGCCTTGTTTGCCTTTCATATAATGTATTACGAGTTTAAAATGTATTATGGATAACTCAGTGATGTGACAACAAACTAATATTACAATAAACATAAAGTAATGCCAAACACGCTGCGGTCTATCGGAGAGGTTTACCCGTGCAGGTAGACCTGCACAGGTAACCTCTTAGACCGTAGCATGTATGGCCTACATATGGCAAGCTTAAGTAAAATATGACTAAAACCGGAGAGGTAAAGAAGTTTTACTTTAAGAATATTTGTTTTGTTTAAAATCCTATGTTACAAGTAAAATATAATTTCGAAGGACCTTAAATTAAAACGTTGGTCATATCGAAGTTGATGCACATATGTATGTGGTACTCCCGTACCGAACAGAGAAACTTAAATAGGCAGATATATATGTAGATAGTGTATAGCTGTAGTATGTACTACATTAAGAAAAGTCATTGTCACTGTATAGTCAAAATATTCGTATGGAAACGAATTCTCATTACTGCCGCGTAGCGAAATGAAAGCAGTTTTTACATAGGTGGATAAATAGGCTAGGTTGCCCGAGGCGCTTTCATTGCTGAATAGAAAAGCCATGAAAAGAGACAGCTATCTCATTTTAGTCAGCAACTATAGTCAAAGGCCTAAGAATTTATATTGTTTCTCCATCTCATAATTTACATCGAACGCACTTGATAATCTGGTTATTTCAATGAACTGTTTTGGGTGTTGATAGATGACGGTGATTACTTTCCATTTTCCATCAAGTGATCGGTTTCTTCGTATGTCGCCCCAGGCTACAAAACAGACTTAAACTATAGATAGACCCTGGATATAACTATTGAACTACTGATGACTAAAAGCCGTCAATGATAATATAATTAGCAAACATCAAAACGGTAAATAAAGCCACAACGTAAAATATTTCGTTGACAAGAATATTATGTACCTATAATATAAAAACAACAAAACGTTACATAGTTACATGAAAAGCGATGCTTTGCGGAAATCCAACGTGACGTTTGTTTTTTTGTTCTTTCAAGGCCGATTGTATAATAAATCAAAACAGTTTATAAAAACATTTGGGTTCTTAAAAGC
Source organism: Deilephila elpenor (assembly GCA_949752805.1). Lineage (NCBI taxonomy): Eukaryota > Metazoa > Arthropoda > Insecta > Lepidoptera > Sphingidae > Deilephila > Deilephila elpenor. The sequence goes on from OX457110.1 coordinate 3,585,637, forward strand.
CGCGAAAATATTACATAAATGTATCCACACATGGTGTAGGTATAATATATGCATATGAATCATCTCTACATAGGAATACACACAAAAGAAACCTTAAAATAGATGTGTTTGAAACAATGAAACGTTTTTTAGTACTCGTAGTTTTCAAATGACGTGTTTGGACTCTGACAATGATCAAAGATTTTTTGGAATCATTGTCTGAACAGATTTCAGTGGTATCCAATTGCTTAGCCACCATACTGCAAGTTGCTTTGGAATTTAAAAGGAAAATCTGGATGTCCCAAAGATTTTCCGCTAAAAACTTATAATAACTATCACCAATATGCACATCCAGGTTTATAATATATTCATAAGTATTTTTCTATGAATTACTTTTCTGTGCGATTAATAGTTTAACCTTTAATTCGAATTTAAGCCCCATTTCAAAATATAAAATATAGCAATTTCGAAATATCTTTAGGCAAATCAGACAATAAATATTTCAGACTCTTTTACCTTAGACTTTTTTTTCTGACATGTCCAATTTTCAAGACCAGGTAAAGTTATGAACAATAATAATATAATTATATGAAACTTTGTTCTCACTTCGACTACTACCTACTTAGACTCCTCACGCGTACAGCTACTAAAAAACATTTTTGGGAAATGTTAATTACGTAGCACAAAAATATTAATTTTACCTTTGCAACAAAGTTCCCGTTCAAAGTCACTCGTATGTTCTTATATTAACCGGATTAACAAACAATACACATATCACAAAGCTGGCGAAACTATTATCAAGACGTACTTACTTGCCACTAACACTCGCACCACAGATTAACCATTGAACAATCACTTAATCAGCATTATCACTTCCAACCGTATTACCATGACAAAACATCGAGAATAATATCGTGAGGTAGGACTGCGGCGTGCCGTGTGCGCGGCCCCGCGCTTTGTATGACAATGCGTGTATTTTTCTGTCGGGGGTCAGGTCGTAGGCTGCAAACAGCATCTGTCAATGAAGTAAGCCACGGTCGAGCAGAACCTCTCACTCGCATTACCTACATCAATCAATCGGGAACTGTGTTTTATCTCATTTTGATATCAGAAATCGAAAATGTCAGGCAAAATGAGGCTTTAAAAATAACGAGCTGAATGGCACTATTTCTAATAGCGATTAGTAATTCGACCGTGTCACATCGTTGCGTAGATAAATACACGCAATTCATTAGCCTTAATGATACTACATGATACCTTCAGTTAAGTTCTCTTCGCCACTATAGGTTTACTAATCTATAGGTACTTATTGGTAGCATACAGAGGCACTCGCGTTTATTTGCCTAAATGCTAATTGCCATTGCCGTGGACTTTTCCGGAAATATGAACTAATTTATGATCAACTAACTCCATATTTATTTTATGTTACCTTAGGGTTGATCACCAACGTCTCTGAAGGATAAACCATTTTATACTGTCAAGTCACTAGAGTCTATAATTACAATTCAATAGACTTCTATTAATTTCACGGATTGCTTTTTTTTATCCTTTAAAATCTAAATGCAAACAATAAAATATTGACCAATTCATATATTGTATTCATATAATAAATAAGGTACGCGTCGCCCAAATTCTGCTTCATTTGTCGAATTTACAGTGGGTATTATATAACAAGAAAGTAAAAAAAAGTGAAGTCAATGTCATATTATTAAAACGTGCCCGTTACAAAGTCTTCAAGGCTGTAAATCATTTGTCATCAATTAATTATACACAAATAATCGAACATGATACATGCATATGCACTAAAAATATTTAAATGTAATTGTAATAAATAAAGAAACAGTGACTCGTATGTAAAGTTTATGTATTTTAGTATAACAATATGCTGTAATGTTTCTTTATTTCTTCGATTAGTAAATAAGAAATTAAATTAAAAGTGAAGTTACATATAAAAATCTATATATTGGATTGATTAATGGGATATCGAAGTATTCAAATAAAAAAATATATCTTATAGACATAAGATCACGCTTCGATCCTCGAACGGGCTGGCACACGAGGAACAAGCGCCACACATAGTTTGCCAAATCGACTTTCGTCACAAAATATGATTTGTGACGAGTACCACGCTATACCAGGAACAAACTCGAAAACCTGAAAATTCATAACGATAATTTCCAGCCGACAAACTCATACAAAGAGGATATCGCGACCAGGGCATCGAACACAAGATCTTACAGTACATAGCCTATATACGGTGTCACTAAACCATAGAGGTGACTTAAAAACTTAATACAGTATTTCAACATAATTAATAGATAATACATAGCCTAAATATTTAGACTTGTCCCACGAAGTTACTGACAAAGGATGTGGACTCAACAATTATTGTCCCTGTTGTTGTTTCTGCACATGAATTGATACCAAAGAGCTTCGACCAACATCTCCAGAAGCTCTCAATTGGTCGTTAGGTCAAGAGCCAGATCCAAAAGACAGCAATGCTGGACACGGCACGCATAGTGAGGAGGTTGTTCTTCACTTTGATCCTTAAACACCGGTGCCTTGGGTCTTGAGCCTCATCACCGAAGGGGTAGTAATTTTTTTAATATTTTTATATGTATGTATATGTTTTTTTATATATGTATAATAATTAAGAACACTTACAAAATATATAAAATAATAAAAATACATTATGAAAACAGAGGACAGATGGCGGGACGACTTGCACAAGAGAGCCGGCAGCGACTGGATGCGTAAAGCAGCAGATCGGGCTCTGTGGCGTACCTTGGGAGAGGCCTATGTCCAGCAGTGGACTGAAACGGGCTGATGATGATGATGAAAACATGTCTCTCATAGGATCAGTATAATAAACCTCAATACTAAAACTATCATAACATGGGTCTTAATTCGTACATCGGATGTTTGGCTTGAAGGATGAACGTATCTGTCGGTTTGCAAATTACATGACCTTGTTCGTTGCCATTACACGATGTTCAGGTCAATGTCTCGGAAACGTGTTTCTTCGACCTTTTATTATATGTTAACTCTGTAATATCTGACGAATCTTACACGACACTTATACGTTTCCGCATGGTAGTTTCCATGGTTTTGTTACAATACAATATTATTCATAACATAGACCAAATATGCGAAATAAATCAAAAACTCTTTAAATTTATATCTAGTTCTATCTTAATATATACATTCCCCTTGACGGAATGTGGTTGGGTTTGGGCTCAAACCCATCACGTATAAATATCTACTACTTACTGCTTTTTAAGTCTGACTTGGCTTCGAAGTATAACCCCCTATCTCAATGAACACCTGTGTGTTAACAGAAATATTTTGCTATCAACTCATACATACATAAACTCACGCCTGTATCCCCGAAGGGGTAGGCAGAGGCGCCACTAGGACACCCACATTTCGCCATGCATGTTCCGTCCCACGATGTGATAGGGGGCGAGCCTATCGCCATATCGGGCACAAATTCCTGACTCCGGGCTGATACTGAATAGAAAAATCCAATATCACTTTGCCCGACCCGGGACTCGAACCCGAGACCTCAACTTTGTAACCGTACCGTAATACAACTACGCCACCGAGGCAGTCATCTCATGATAAACAAATCGGGGACAATTTGGTATTTAAGACGCCAGCTGTGAACCGTGAGGCTGTGAGTTCAATCCCCACACCGAAAAAAAATATTTGTGTGATCCAGAAATATTTGTTTCGGTTCTGGGTGCAGGGTGTTTGTGAGACCGAAAAATCTCTTTTAGTTCCTGATACCCGTGACACAAGACTCGATCTCAGAGTGGGGCTGGCCCCATAGTCTTGAGACTATGTATGTGACTGATGGGTGTATTTGTTTATTATTTTATTTATTATTTATATCTAATTTGCTATCTATTCGCTCCCAAGTCCCATTGATGAACTTCATTACAGCGTTCACATCTCGAAAGCCTTAATCTTTCTCACGGTTCTTAGCTGAAGGTGTGTTCATAAATTACGGTTGATACGATACTCGTTGACATATTGGCGCAATTAGTTTGTTCTGCGAAGACTGGTTCAAAATGTCAGTAGAATAATTACTAAGAAATTCTTTCACGATAACGTCATTACTATTCTACACATGTTTTAATTTTGAAAACATATATACATATGTATCTACATAAACTCACAAGATAACTTCAAACCATAGCTTCGAACAAATATAATCAAGTGACATATTTATAAACCGCCTTTGAGGAAATGTTAAATCAACAATCCATTAAAGAACAGGCTTCAACAATCGCTGAAAACGTGAAAATTAATTTGAAAAATCTAATTGAAGGCTTAAGAATGGCAAATAATCTTTGCGATTTCTTTATGAGAATTGATCCGTCTATGAAACGAAGACTTATTTTTAAGAAGTAAATTGCTAATGCCGCTGCTGAATATCAGTCTGAATTGAAGGAGCTATTAAAAATTTCCAAACAAAAAAAGTTATATATATTTTACACCCTTTTATAAGCCTGACAATAATAACTAATTAATAAAGATGACGATGATGGTTCGTGTTTTGGTACTGCATTTGACTTCTTCTATTCAAAAACTTAATCAATTAAAATTTTTTTTGGAAAGTTCAACAGTAGATGTTATTAAAAGCACTTCGAGATGATCATAAATTATGTAACCCACACATCGACATCAATATAAGACGATGAACCCACATTAATTTAAACTTCAGAGCCATAGTTTGTCAAACAATATTATAAAGTACACTTGTCTTATTCAAACATAATATTATTTGCAAGCACAGAAGACTTGAGTCTTAAACATTGACTGTTGCTCAATAGATGTTTATTTAAATAAAATAATGCGACCTTCAGACTGACTGATCGTGGTCTCTCGGCTTAGATAATGACCCTACCGTCAGTTGTCTAACTGGTTTAAATTTAACTACGAGCATAGCACTTTCTAATTGTTTAATTATGTATGTGGATATGTGCCAATTACAAATTATAAAACTTATTGTCTGTTTCGAGAGGAATCTAATTTTCATTTTATTGTTTAGGGTTACGAAATGATTTTTAATTACCTGCCTAGTTGTATGTTTTTTAATTCATTTTAATGTGCTTCATAAAATTAATTCTTATTAAAATCGTTTTGTCAGTTTGTAAATTAAGTAAAAAAATCCTACCAACGACTCGGTGTTATTTCAATTATGATTAATTGTTTTTAAATATTGTAGTCAAGCTGGCTAGTAAGTTTTCAAGCATCAAATAGTACTTATCAAGTGATTGATTGCTCATCAAACCTTGTGTAAAAATAATTCAATAGATCCGGTTAGAAGTAGGTACCTTTTTTATATATTTGTATACTTACTGTAATAAAATTGAAGAATGTTTGCGATAAGATAACGTTTTCGAAAGTGATTTATGGTGATAAATTCGTGTTTTTTAAAATATCTGATAAGTAATTCGTCATTTTGCTTTCTCGAAACGCTGCTCGAAAATGACACCATGTTGCATAAGAAATAATGAAGGATAATAATTGCAATATATTTTGTTTGTTTTGTTTATTATTATTCATAAAAAATTACCTACATTCTTTGACATTGACAAGTCTCTTTAAATTACTGATCTCTTTCATTATTCTTGCGACCAAATCGTTAAAATTTAAATGGTAGGTACAGAAAAATCAGATAACTGCTGCGACTTACAACTATAAATATGGCAATATTTACATTTTGTTTTAAATGTTCATGAACGGTGCCTTCTTACTTTTTTGACAATCCCCGTTGGGCAGTTCGCAATATGCCGACTATAAAAAGGGATACCGGGCTTCGATAAACAAGCCGCGATGATTATTTGTATATCAAGCATTTCTGGTTCAAGTAATTACTGTTGTAAGAAATTCTTGTTATTTCGGATACCCATGACTAAGGGACATTCAGATACCAAGGTATCTGAATGTCCGGTCGGGACTGAAATGAAATGAGAATGAACTTACTTTATTGTGTCTTTAAAAAAATATACGTATATTATTTATATTCGGTCACTTTTCTTCTCTACCACACGGTTCACAAGGCTGTTTTCGCCATAGAACAGACAAGAAACTCTAGCATTGCTCTTTATGACACTATTTGACTTTCGGGTATTTATTTTTCGGGTATTTATTTATTTATTTTTCGGGTATTTTATCATGAGTACAAATAAAACTACCATAATTAATTAAAGTATTTATTATAAAAATACATGCACTACGTCGAAATTGTCATTTCTCTACAACCGTATTTTACTAATAGACTGTTTGCAACAGACGCCAAATAATTAGCCATCATTACTATAAAATAGAATATAACCATTAATATAACCATTACTTACCGTTCACCTAAGTACATAAGAATTAGCTAAGGATCTAGTTAAAATGTCACTCCTTACATTTAAGCAAGTTAGCGCATAATTTCAACGTGTATGCAATATTCACTTAAATAACATAAAATACTGTCACGCATGCATCTTCTTAAGGGTAGACAGAAGCAATAAGTGCAGCGATTATACTAAGAATAATTCTATCTCATAACATATTGAGGCGAAGCTAGTAGGTCGCGGCAAAATGTTTTCGGAAATTCCAAAAACTTACAAATAGTTGCCCGACCTTGTGTTTTAAAGTATTACCTCACCATTCTCTATACGGTGTTACTAGACTTATAAGGCAATAACCACAATCACAAAGACACTATGACTTAAGATTACATTAAACGTGAAGTACACGTGAATTACTTAACCTTAGTAATAAACATTATATTGGACCTAATACATATGTTTAGTGAAACTTAAGATGAAACTATGACGTGATACTTATCTAACAAAGCGATAGAGAGAGCTAAACGCCTTACAATTAAGAACACAAAAAATCATGATTACATCGACAGTGTTTGTATGCACGAATTCCATTTCAGTCTTATTAGTAAAACGTTGGAAGATTTTCACGCAGGTGTATTGACATAATATATTTGTACGAATATAATTGAGCTACTCTAGTCAGATCGCAGCGGGCTTATAATACTTTAACCTAGGGCTGTCGCTTGACGCGTACACTTCACACCAAAGTTTTGCCGCACATTTCCTCAGGGGCTTGGCACTTGGTCGTGTTGTGTTCCACGATTTTTCACAACCGTGGACTCGTCCGGATCCCATTAACCCAGGGTGGAGACCCTAGTAATGCTGATGTGGTATAATTGGGGCCGAGGACCTCGAGAGGCCCGCTGGTGCCGCCTAAAGTTGTGCCTCGGGGGAATTCTGCCAGAGGTTGGAGGGAAGCGTGTCGTAGTGAGAGGGAACCGTGGTCAGAGCGTCCGCAGTAGTGCGAGTGATCGAGCAGTTCTGGAACAAAATAAACACATTAATCAAGATGTTTCATCGATAAGCGATGACTTTGTATCAAATTATCAAGCGATTTGCTTTCATTTCTGATAACAATACAAAACAATAATTGCGGACGTGAATAATTGCGCGCAGCTTTCATGAGTACTTTGTGTCGTAGTTATTGTTTTTAAATTTTGGATAGTAACGTCATTTTAATCTATGATAAGAATAGGATCATGTCATTGATAAAAAAAATCGGCAATAAATAATGTCACTTTTTATTCTACTGAATTACGATCAATTGTTTCAACTACTAGTTGTATCCATATTTTTTTTATAAAAATGAAATAGTGTAAAATAACATTAAAATTAAAGTTTGAGACATTTTGAAAACATTATGTACTTTCGTAATATTAGAAGTCTGAAGTCTCTACTGTACAAAACAAACATTTACCTAAACTATTTGGACAGATTTCACTTACTATCCACTATTTACTCACAAAGACAAACATATATTCTCACCATGGGCTGTTTGCGGTGCGTGTCCACACAATCGACCGGCAACTTAATCATCTCCACCTTGTACTTGTAGCCGTAAGACGTCAGCTTCACTATAGTGTGGAGTGGCACGTTCATGTACGGCAATTCGTCTGGAAGAAAAAAATTGGTAGGTTATAGACCAGAAAATCCTCAAACTAATGGAAGACAGTGAAAAAAAGATAATATACATTGACTATTACATGAATGTTTCTACCCAGCGACCGTCTTTCAAATTATAGAGACGACGATGTATTAGGAAGACGAAGCGAAATTTCGTATTCTTGGCTCCGCGAAGGCTATATCTGTTTCTAAAGTGCGGTCAATTTTGTGAGGGTGCTTTCGTAGTCCATATTCTAAAGCCATTTCACACTCGTTTTACATTTTCTCAACTTTCATCAATGTCAAAACGAGAAACTTCGGGATTTTTGTGAATAATGTTATAATCACTACTTTAAATTGCCTAAATGGCGTGATAGATAATTAAAGTGCAAAAGGTGTACAGTTCATCGAAATATCTTAATAAACATTCGATAATATCACACCAGTTGTAACTGGAATCTCAAATTGGGAGTAATCGGATTACCTATAAAAAGTAATGATAAAGATTAAATACTAACTACGTGTATTGGCATAAAGATAGGTAGCAAATTGGCAATATATTGTTCAAAATCGTTTATTATTGTGTAATAATTATTTGGGTTTATTTATTGTTTTTTGTTTTCTTCTGTAACATAAAAGAAAGTGGATATTTCTCTTCGAAATTTCCACATTTTATTACAGTTCTATAATTTTTTGACACGCCGCGTTTCAGTCATGTTTTTATTAATATCTGGAACAATCAAACTACCTTTCAAAAATGTGTTTTTAATCATTAACAAGAATTGATAATTTTTATTCACCGTCATTGTTGATACAGTCAGGAAATTGCAAAACGTTCCAGTAATTATATAATGTTTACGTCATTTCATTATATTGCTCTAAGTCCTAAGACATAACACTACTATTATCTTATCTAAGAGTGATGAACTCTCGTGATTTTATCTAGTATTTGTCTATTTAAACCTGCCTTCTGTTTGCCTAAGTACTTCTACCAGTGACTAAAAAATCCTTTAAGTTTTTATCAACAAATGTTGTCATTAAAGTTGATATTTAATTTACATAAGACCATTGTCTTAGCGCAAAAAATAGATGGCTTTAGATTGGTATATGTTGAAACAAAGAAGTTAATCTCTCAAAAGATTGATATCAAAATCATTTAAAGATAAACCTACAGGGACACTAAAGCCCTTAAAAATTGAACACCAATTAAAAAAAGACAAAACAATTGTGCTGTTTATTATGAAACATGATTACACCCTGCCCGTTTGCTTTATCTTTTTCATTCTTCTGCGATCATTTTTACTTGACAGCTTCAAATGAGCAATTAGTGTTCAATGTGTCCGTAAATGTTTTGGTATCCACACCATACCGTATTTCATACAATATTTCTACATATCTGAACTACGAAATGACAATAACTTTAGTAACTCACCAAGCTTAGCATCCAAGAAGTACCCAAGCATGCACCGCAACACAGCCTGGTGTCCGACAACAATGACGTTGTGTTCATCCTCCAACGCGGACAGAACGGGGCGCAGGCGGGTCATGATGTCGATGTACGACTCGCCCCACGGGTAGCGGTAGTGCAGCTTGTCCTGGTCGCGCCACGCGAACTCCTGCGGAAACCGCTCTTGCATCTCCTCATAGGTCAGGCCTTCGCAGATGCCCTGGGGACAACAAAAAGATTTTTAGCAATAAGTCCAGGAGCTATCTAGGTATGGTGTGGTATGTAGCTGCATGTAAATTTTATTGAATGGAGTAAGAATTTACGCAATAAACTGAGCATTTATCCTCCCACTAAATCTATCGTTTCAAAAAAAATAAATCAGTAAGTAATCTACCACATAATAATCTGTATAATATATCGTCGATATTTATTTAACGAATTTGGGCTCGCGAACTGCTATACGATGCTCCACATGTGGTTTGTATTAATGTCGTCATGTCGTCAATACGTATAAAAATATTCGCATGGCAACTATAATCGATTGCATATTTAGCGTAACATACGATTAGTGATGTAACACGAGTATCCGAGAGACATGTGCTTAGAGTTATTGCTCGATTTATCGATGTTTACCAAAATTGTCATTGTCCGCGACATTGCGCCGGCATACGAACAATGCGAATCAACATTCAATATTTTCGCTGTATTTATAACAAGTTCAATGCCAGACGATGAGTCATCTACGAATCAAATAAAAGAACTTTCTCGATTATTTTAAAGTAAAATGGTTGCTATTACGACATACGTTTTTTATGGTGGCGGGGTAAATTGGTGAAATAAAGTAATAGTCAATTTGCATAGGAAAATCCATTTGCTAATAGAGGATTTTCCGCGAAGAATATATTATAGAATCGACAATTAAATGCAAATATTCATGTAATGGTTGTACATAGTCATGTTAGAAGAACGAAATAGAAACCTAAAATAAAGACATATTGTAAACCTAGTGTGATATAAGATAGCAGAAACAGCATTAGCGAAATTATATTATTATTATCAATTTAAAAATTAGAACAAGAGTGCCTACTGTAAAATCATTTTACACCTCAATTTAATACCGAAGAGTATTAAAAATCTTATGGAGTTGTATATTTACCTAATTAACAAAATAACACGATAGCAATGTAGTAGCATAAGTGGTGTTTACTTTGTGAAAAGTGTACACTTCAGCTGTATCGTTGATAAAACAGATATTGTTTGAACTACGTTAAACAGTTCAAATACTTAAGTTTTCATATTTATTCAAAATCAACTAATTTCAATTTAATTCATATTTTCAAAACCAGAATAACGCATAAATCTTGAGGTAACCAGCACGTCTGAGAGATCTCCACAAAAATTACAAAGGCAACGAGAAAGACCTGAAAACGAGAGGCCGCGGGTTCGATCCCCGCACCGAAACAAATATTTGTGTGATCCACAGGTATTTGTTTCGGGTCTGGGTGTTTGTGAGACCGAAAAGTCTCTCGTAGTTCCTGATACCCACGACACAAGACTCGATCTTAGTGTGGGGTCAGGACTATGTATGTGACTGTTGGGTGTATTTATTTATTTATTTATTTATTTATTTATATGTTGCGATGTCCAACCAGCATTAGGCTTCTAAAGATTCCTTGACAGCTGACGTATATGGGTTGATAAAGTCCATGTTTATATTATTTTACAATGTTCTATATGTAGAGTCCTTATAAACATAAGAGCAAATGCTCAGTTTCCTGTTACTTATGCGTGTATGCCTTATCATTGTTTTTAATTAATTTTACCGAAAGCATCAAGATATTAAGTTGCATAAATAACTCGATAACTAATGCCATTAGATTATGTTCTGATAAGGTAGTATTAAAAGTTATCGTCAAGTCACCGTAACAGTTTTCGGTTGGTTTTCCCGGTGTTGTAGCCATTTGTTTTTTACATTTGGTTTTTCTAGGGTTTGAGGATAATCAAACATATGGCCGGGTGGGATGCGTGGCAAGAAAATATACAGTTATTAGAAATTAGGTATTCGTAGGAGGTATTCGTAGAAAAATATTTCAAAGATTTTTACTACACTATTTTTCTGAAGTATTTCTATTTTTATATGGATTATTTCTTTATACGGAGAGTTTATGGTCCTATCAACCTATAAGTTTCTTAATATAAATGTTTTGGTGAAATACTTTTAATGAATTATCATTTATCACATTTCTTCAAACTCAGCCACTAACAACTATTTTGAACTTTGGCCTTTGACGTTTAAATCAATAGGATATCGAAAGTTCTAGATTGAATGCTATTTATAGATGCTTATCGTGAATTTTCCGCGTTTCTAATAATAGGGTTGGTAATCTGTAATTCGTAATCTGTTTTGCATTTATCATTAGAAAACAGCCACATCACGCCACTGCGAGATAAGTCCCGAGCCACGTCATAACAGATTTGTTACAAATCGGCACTTGGAAGAAAATATTAAACAGCGTCATCTACGCTCTGTCTAATTAATTCTGTATTTTCCAAAGAAAAATAATTGCATAACAATTGCTATGATATCGCAATACGTAAATGAGAAATTGCCTTCAATTAAAATTAAACTGCATAACTAATATTAAAATGCGTTAATTTCAATAAATTATATTGTTACTAAACCATTTTCTTGTAACAACCAAGCTTCTTTGAAAATTTAAAACAATTTCTAGATAATATACATATTTATTACAAATAAGGATTTCAAAACACGCATCAACTAGCATATTATTATAGTGATTAAGATACGATTCGAATAGATAGAACCAATCTGTTTTATTTCCTAAGTGTTTTTCGAATGAAATGATTGACTTTCGAGATAAATTACAATATACTTAAATGATTGTTATCTATTTTATCGTTTGTAATGTATTTCTATGTCAGATCTATAAATACATGTACGATATGAACACCTTTTGAATTACCTACTTCATTTGGAAGTATAAAATATTTTAAACTAATAGATGTAACGTTACCACAAAAAAAACTAATACAATAAATACATCCTAATCATTATAAATATCTTACAATCTATATCAGCCTACATACTTCCCACAGCTGAGTACATTCTGCCACACCATAATTCAAGTCCCCACTTCTCATAAAAGAAACTACTTACAGCATCCAGCTCATTAAGCGCCCTGACGGGCCTCTTCGAAGCTCTGATATCAGCAGCGGTCTGCTTGGTACGCCTCAGCTCCGAGGTCCACACGGTGTAGGGCTCCCTGGCAGGCAAGGAGTTGAAGTGGCTGGCCAGGGCCTGGGCGTACAGCTGGCCGCGAGGAGAGAGGGACGCGTCGCCGCCGATACGGCCCAGGACGTTATACTCGCTCTCTCCGTGCTAGAAAAAAGATATTGGATTGTTGAAAGGTTTGTCAGGTGGAAGATCTGGGGTGAGTGATGATTTGACTCAATCATGGTGAGTAGCTAAAGGATGTGCTGAACGAAAGCCTTTTCGAAAGATTTTGAGAGTAACTATTTGATTCACACCAGCATCCGGCGATTAATCCTAATGAAAATAATATGGTTTATGGCAAAAACTACTTTTTGAGATTGTTTATAAATATATCTTACTGAATAAAATGGTACAAACATCTTTCATTAATGGGAGATTCGCAGAAACGACTTCCCCGAAGAACGTTTTATATCCGAATTGAATAAACAAACGCCAGCTATAGGTTCATTTCTAACAGTTTTCTGCATGATATATGCATTTAGTACTTCCATTCGAACATTCCCTGAGAATACGAGCTCGTTTCGCGTTACGACGTGCGAGTGTTTATTTCCTTAAAGTAAATATAAATATTGATCCGCAGATTTCAGCTTTACCAAATTAAAGCATGGATTCAAATAAAACCACTGCCAGAATCGTATATTGCATATACTGTATTGTTTTCCGCGTTGAGTGAACGATTCAATAAATTGATTGCTCGTGTGCAATTTCAAATTTTCCACTAGTAAACACCATTGCAGTTGATTTTACAAATATGACAACGTATTTGGCACAGGTATCATTTAATAATGTTAGTCTTGCTACCCGTGAAACATAGTACAAGACTGAAGACAGCCATCGTAATCGCCTTCTTGGAATAATCTATTTAGATATTTGAAAACGTATTTATAGTTATACCGCTTGTTGATAGTTGCGAAATGGACAGCTAAATATATCGGCGAAAGTGCAAAGATATCTATTTTTGCTCAAGACTCTTTCTAGTTTCTACGAATATCTGAATTATAAGATTTATATGCCACTCCTACGGAGAATTGTAAAATGTATGGATCGTGAATGTCACAAGCGAATTTGGATTCTAACTTGTATGTGCCAAGAATTGTCAGAAGCCAACACGTATTGGAAATCCGACGTCAAATTAAAAACTGAAAGATAATTGTCAAATCTGGGAATAAGCAGACCAATCTTTAATCTTATCCCAGTCCATATTTGAAACCAGTTGTGCTCCTAATCTTATGAGATGTCAGGACCATAAATAATATTCATATACTTGCAAACATATTGCTTTTTCATATTATGGATTTTTTATCAAAGTAAATTAATGATTTAGAAACGTAAAACATCAAAGTATCAAACAAAACTATACAAAATTCCAAACAAACTTATTACAAGAATACAAACGCGCAAATTACTTCTGATCAAAAACTAGACTCATTGGAAATAATTGAATCGTTTCAGTGCAAATGAATAACAAGTATAAATCTCATTTAATATCGGGATGTAAACATCCAACATGTGCAATACTGCGCTGTTACTGCAAATAGGCTGTTTGTTGAAGTTATATGTTACGCGGAGTCGTATGTTTCCGTTAGAAATCAACACGTCGTCATATGTTTTTGTAAGATTATCTGGATTGACTGACCAGCGCATTTATATCGAAACGTGTACTGTAAATATTTCCGTAGAAAGTTTCCTAGAAAAAGATGCGGTTTTTACCTATGAGAAAAACTAAAAGTTTTATAAAAATAGTCTGTATCTCAAATAGTCTTGGGAAAGACTATATTTATAAATTTCTTGTGGCTGAAGATGTTGTTAAATTAACATTCCGTGACGATGCTACGACTAGGTTTCAACATAATGAAAAGTTTAAATGTATCAATCAACTACTTTGTCTTATAATCCAATAGAACAATATGCAAAATCCGGGGCATCGGTTATTATATAACATGAATGACGTAAACTAAACAATAATTGCATTACAACGCTGATAACAACAAAGTAGACTTACCCGTGTGAAATACAATGTCTGCGGGAGACATCTCATTCCGGACAAGTACCCGAGTATGCCGGACTCCTTCTGTCCGGCCACCTTGTGGGCAGTCACCGTCTCCCCCATATTTTCAACGCGGACGAAACTTATCGTCTCCAGTCCAGCATCGATCGGCTCATACTGCCGCATGTAGTGCTCCAACTTCTTCCTCAAATCATCCACAGCTTCTTCCTCGCTCATGTTCTTGTAATCAGCGGAGTAGTGGAGGATCTCTATAATGTTCCTCTCCAACAACTCCTGATCCTCGCACACACACTCGATGAACAGGATCCTGAAGCCCATGTCATTGAGGCAGTACTCGCTGAGCTCGCGCCTCTGATCGCGAGTTATGTTGGTGCCGTCGAATATCTGCAACAAGCCTTCCACGTTTAACATTTACGTAGCAGGTCATCTACAGATAATTGTGTTTACAAAGTATAGAACGTAAACAAGATTTGTTTGTCATTAAGGTTTTGTATTAATAGGAATCCATCACGCCAAGTTCATATTTTGTTGTGTCTAATGTCTAATGTAATTAGATGTTGCAATAAGGGTCTTTAGGCTAACGTGACGCATGAATTTACAAAGAAACTATATAAGATTAGAAATACATTACATAATAAACAACAAATAACATAATCTTATTCCGGACACGCCAATGATCAACATAAAAGAAAACGGTAAAGGAAAACGTTTAGTGTCAATGAACTGTAAGTTTTTATTTCGAGGTTCTCGTGTGAGGCAAAACATGCCTGATATAAATGGAAGGAGTATAAACAACTTGTACGTATATACGTATTACGATTTTATTACATGAAATTCAACGAAGATATATGACCAATGGAATTTTAAATGGATTTTTTTTCCTCATTTTTAGATCTAGGACAAGGATAGCAATCCATTATATTTTGTTCTAAAAAATGTACACAAAGATTGTGAATTAAAGAATCTGGACAGTAAGTCATTAAATAGACTATACTTTTCCCTCATTAATTCATAAGGAAAAGAAATAAAGAAGTTTCACTTCAAAATCAATCACGATAGCACGAGATATTTTGTTGCAAAGAGTTTTCGAGTTTCAACGTTTTAACTAAGACCCACATTACATCGAGCAACTTTGACTATCGCCAAAATCAGAGCTATCCCTCTGATTTTAACGATGTTTACACTTTACACCATACCTATAGCATGTCAAATGTGTGAACCAAGCATATTTTTTTTATAAACAGCAGATACTTACAGCAACGCTATTCCCTTCCTTGAGCCAGAGCATGGCGTCCTGCACGGCCTCGCGGGCACTCTGGCTTCTGATAGCCGAGCCCTGCTGGTTGTCCGCGCGGAAGATGTCGTGGCTGCCGTACAACGCCATGTGGCGGCGACGGTACTCGCTGCAGTCGAACACTATAACAATAGTGGAAACGTCACATACTTAGGTACAAAAACTACCGTAGAAGTGAATCTCGACAGTTTAAATTTCGATAGTAAAAGCATTAAGCCTTCTTAATCGAATTGTCGGTTACGGAAGCTTCCAGTGTTCAGTGGGCCACCATAATTAAATAAAAAACTAATGCTAATTATTATTACTAGTTACGTTAATTTATTAGCTTAATATTATAATTTTTTCAACTAACACAAAATATGATTTTTAAATAAGTTGCAAATATCGTTAAAATAATAAAAGAGCTTGAGTATATTAGTACATACAAGAATTAAATACAATAGTCACGCTGTCATAGCTAATTAATAA
The DNA here is from genome assembly GCA_949752805.1 of Deilephila elpenor. Lineage (NCBI taxonomy): Eukaryota > Metazoa > Arthropoda > Insecta > Lepidoptera > Sphingidae > Deilephila > Deilephila elpenor. Next base: position 3,602,119 of record OX457110.1, read on the forward strand.
TTGATCGTATTCAAAAATTTAATCACATTTCAAGAATGCGTAACACTTTCCTTTTATCTTATCGGCCCTGCCGACATTCGTGATAGTGACGTTTGGATAAATAATTGCCTATCGCACGTGGATACAGAAAGCGATGATTGAATCTTCGATCAATATAGTTTCCGAATTGTCTGATATTTCAACGGTTTCGTTAATCTTTAAAAATCATAAATACAATTTTAAGTTCTCAAACCTGATGTATGTAGTAGGTAGGGTTGATTTTTTTTCGTTTTACTGTGGCCTATGCAAGATTGTTATTATAAGTCTAAATGCAACTTCATTTATATCAATGACAGTTTCAATTCGTTAAATAAACTCTTCTTTTATAAATACCGGTACTCAAATATGAAGTAGTAACCTACATCGTAAACGCTAAAACGAATCTTGACTCATTGAAAATCTTTGGCAAACACAATGGAGCTAATTGAAACGGTCAATGAAGTCCAATATGCTGTCATTCACGTGCCAGTGTTTTTCAGGCTAATTAAGATGTTTTATGAAAACATTACTATCTTATCTATACGTGGAGAAAATAAATCTAGGCCCCAACAGATCAACAGATGAGTTTATTTAGGTCAATGCTGACATAAATGTGTTAGATTATTCTCGTGAAGGTTTTAAATGCATTGTAAATACGACAAAGTACATAAATTATTCACGCTTGTAACAGTACAGTACTAGTGACAACAATATGTGACAAGGGAATTAACAGTCACGACTTCAGACTTCTACTTATATTTAAACAAAAATTTGCTAAGAGTTTATATTGACTATTGGAAGTAAAATCCAGATTATAGAAACTGATTTTCTGCTGAAATTATCGTAACATCTATATTAGGAATTTTTAACGCGCTAGTTAGTTGGATTTTCCGACAATGGATTTTGCCTATCTTAGTTTTTGTTAGTAAAACCCATCAGTATAGAATAGCAATATCGGCCTTGATTAACTAACTTAAAACACTTGCATGACTTTACATTTCGTTTGATTTTTTGTTAACACAATGTATGTATATCTTCATTGCTAGAACCGGCGAGCTGTTACATTACGAATTTGATAAACAATCTTTACTACCTTTTTATATGTGGTGTTAGTTAGTATTTACCTTTAGTGCTCTCTCCATTCCAGTTAAGATGCCTAGCAAGGCGGTGCGCAAGCTGGCTCTTGCCTCTGGCGGGCAGTCCCACCAGAGCGATGAGCAGCGGCGCGAACTGGTTGATGCGACGTGAACGCATTGTGGCTGCAGCAAAACAAAAACAATTATAAACAACTGTTATTATTTCACTTAACATGCTTTGGTTATTTGTTAACGGAACTCTTTTCTTGTTTTTGTAAGAAAAACGCAAATGAAAAGATAATTTTAAACAATGAATTAAATTTCCTAACCTTCGTAATAGATTACCACACGATTCAAATTAGCATAGAAAACTAAAATTTAAATTAAGAGTTTCGTTTCTACTCTTGGATTAACCGTTCAAGACACTATTTTCTATCCGATATTTTTGTTTACACGAAGTGTTGTAATCACATTCACTGCGTTCTCACGACTGATGCACTACAGAAAAGATACTCAGAGTTGTGTATTATAACAACATTTAGTTTCTACTTGGAATATTGCCATTAACGTTTTGTTTATAAAAATGATCCAACACTGCTTCGATTAACTGTTGGGAGTTAATACCAGAATCTTCTAAATTTCATGGTTTACGCGACTTTGAAAGTCACCTGCGTAGTAACAGCTTCTCCAAAATGTACCAGAACCATAACCTATCTAATCTCTCTTAAACCGAGTCTATCAAAACTTCAGCACAATGACTTACACCCGCTAGTGTTTATGTGTCTGTCTACACAGACAATTTACAGATGCAAATCTCTGTCATTCTTTTTTATCAATCTACATACATTATTATTGGTTGCACTAGCTACTTTCACATTACACTATCTGGATCTTCAGAACGATACACGGCTAAACTAATGAGTCTTTGACCAAATTGCCTAACTCAATATCACCAAGTCCAAGTGACTTTAGCCTTAAATGGGGATCAATTACAAATAAACATTGATGTAAACGACGGAATAATCAATTCATATTTAAAGCCTTATCGAATGACAAAATGGAAATCCAAGACAATCACGTCACTGTCACCTTTACAGAGGACGTAGAGGTCGTCGAGTATATGAATAACTAAGTAGATATTACTATTTAAGAAGCAGTCTCAGACAAAGAACGAATCTATGTAATAAAGAAAATGAAACTTAACAACCGCGATTATCTTTAAGATTGTCATCTGTCTTGAATAACCCACGTCATAGATGCAAGAATTCAGGCAAGTTTTATGTGCATTTCTGAATCACTCATCAGTAAAGTAGGCCGTTGGATTGGAACTATTTTAACGCAAATTTAGGTGACAATATGCCTTAAAATCGTTTAGTAGAAGTAGATTTATAAATCCTTATTCATTAAAGCTTATTCATAAATAGAGACGACTAAAGCTAAATATGGTCTGGTCATATAATTAAAAGTTTTTCTGGACGGGACCAGTTTTAGTGATGTGCTTATAGCTAAATATTTTCAAGTAAATTTAAGCCAACAAAAGCGGTATTTGTTTTTGGATTCAATTCTTTAGCAACAATTTTTGTACTTGTTGTGTTTGATGTAGACTCCAAGAGATCGCTCAGATATCTTGTTCAATAAGAAGTTGTCATCCAGCTCACAAGAGCAGAGCTTATAATAGACGGACTTGCGTAAAATGTTCTAGCATTATGGTAATCTAATACCAATCAGTATAATGGCCGACTAACTAGGGTTGTCTACGTAAGGATTGCTAGGGAAATATTAAAAGAAAGAAATCATCGACATAATTCACAAAATAAGTAATTGAAGTAACAATAATTAGGAGAGTTAACGACAACGGAAGAACAGATAACCATTGAAATTCTCGAGTTATTGATAGTGACCCTGTGTACGGAAATTGTCGTCAGGGGAGAAGCAACTGTCTGAAAGCAGCAAGATATGGTTGGATACGAAGAGCTGATATCTAACTCAATGGTCATCAGGAGACGCCGATATCTAGCGATAATTCATTACATATATCAGACTACAAAAACAATCTGTTGCTAGTTGCTAGAATATTACAGATTTGTAAGCGTTTAAAAAGCTTTATCTCGTGGTTAACCTTAGTCATCAAGAAGTCTGTCCGGGTCAGGACGATAAGTGTTTATTGTGAAGCAGTCCATTGAATAAACATTAATATTGTTCTACATACTCCGAACAACATAGCTTTTGTCGCTCAGTAATTGCACGCTGAGTTTGTTCACTTGTTTAAATCGAAATTGGATATTATTCTCGAAAACCTACATTTTCTTGGCGATAACTAAAAAACATTCAAGTTGAAAAATACAGAAAATATTTTATAGTATTTCTTTCTTCTTTTTTGTTACCTCCTGTGACCTCAACATTGAGGACTGGTTTCTTTATTTACTTATAACTTTGTATTTAAAGTAGATAATTAAAATTATTCTTATTTTTTACTTTTATATCATGACCCTAGCAACTAAATGATACTCTGTTGCCGTTATTTAACCACATGTATCGATTTCATATAAAACTCTATTTCAATACTATTGATACGTAGGTGCACGTGTGTATGTGAAAGCCACTAAAAAAATAAATATTTTATGATTAGGTTTGATAGTAAACTATAAGTCAACCGACAGTTAGGTACTTTAATATTTGTAATAAATACAGAAAAAAATGCCTACTTGTAAATAGTTCCTTTCGTGAATGAAATCGGAAACTTAAGTCCTGTGTTGGTATTCATACAATAATAATTACCAGCTATACTGATATTGTACGAAATAAGGTGTTTTGGAAGTAGTCAAATAACCAAAGGCTAGCCTTTATATTAATCATGAGGAAAAGTATATGGGAAACTAAATGACAAGGTATACAGATTATCAAATAATTGATGCTATAAATATATCTAGAGCACATACCAAGGTGTTTTCTGACGCGACGAAGCTAATTCAAACCAAAATAATCCTTGTAGACGAACACCAAACCGCAAACGATGACTTACTAACACAAGGTGTTCTCATAAAAGAATTAATGCAAGAACCGCCACACCACATGTTTGACGTCATTCCACAAGAGTTAGCAAACAACATAAGCCATGTTGATACTGAACAAACCAACCAATAAAACGAGCGCGCTCCGACACGCCTTCACGTCGCACTCGCTCCTTGGAGTTACATAATTAATATTCGATGCGGGTTAGTCTTATCTGAATAAAATCGGATTATATTTTGGTCGTATTTTACGCGTGCTGATGCATTAATCTCTTGGTGGTGAGATCATCCGGGTACTTAAGTTATAACGTGATGGATCGGTATGTTTGTTATGGCTTTTCCCAGTTATCATTATCTAGGAAACAATGATTAGTAATAGCCATGACTTTCAAGTATCTATCTAAACCTATCAATCATTCCTTGCTCATTACTGGACAACCTAAGTCATGACTAAACACAAAACCTGAACACAAAGATACCAAAGTAGACAATTAAACATTTTCTAAGCCAATCGTGACATCTTACAATTATGAAAAGACTTTACATAATCGTGATCGATTTAGCACGAATCACTAAATCGTGACGTACTCGTATTTGTGTCAATTCTAAATTGTGTATAGTTCAAGGCATGATATCCTGCTTTACAAATGTTTTACAAGACTTTCGTTTAGTAGATGCCGGAGTCAAGGCCCGCGCAGCGCCGCGCGCGCCAACGTGGTGTGGACTTTGGACTCGCGCGAGGAAGCGATCGATCGCTCGCCTCGTACAAAATTAGATAATATACTATACGTAGATATTGATGCTGCAGGTGTGACTTTAGGCAATAGATACCTCATCCATCAATCAGATACTGTCATTTTTATATTTTGTCAAACATGTGTTGCGAATAATACCTAATGTAGACAATACATAGGCAGCCATCAATGCATTGTCGAATTTCTAAGTTAAATCTATGGATGTAGGTTATCTTAATTTCTAGTATGTATTTTAGGTGACTAGTTTTAATTCTCGAACATACACACACTTCCACTAAGCTCATGTTTCCGAGTTAATATTGAATAACGCACAAGCCCAGGCCTAGAAGTTTCATCATAATATTGATTGGTAACGTTAGACGTGATTGCACAATCAATGGAATAAATGCGCAGTCATCTATTAAAATGGATCGAGTACTGCTTGTTTCCACACATGTGACTTTCTGCCTACTCCTGCATATTTTATTGTAATCAAAACAATTTTATGAACTAAATCATTAGTTTCAAGAGCAGAATTTCCATGAGTAAGCCCAAATCCATTAACCTAATTAGGCTGAATACGAAGCAAAACATGTAGGTGGCAAATCATGTCAGAACGTTAAATGCATGTCACGAATACCATCAAGGACTATCAGCAGGATCTTCAACCTTAAATAAATCAAATGTGCTTTATGTATTGTTTTCAACGTTTCTCAAAGCTTGACGTAATTTATTCTCAGTGAAGCCAGTCAAATTCACCCGAGTTTTCCTTACTCCGTTTACGTCATTGCTAATTGGTTTCGCTCACGTTTTAATTCTTGTGAAAGTTTTGGGTAATGCCTAGTGCATAATTATGTTTTTATTTCCTATGCTTATAACTTAACTTCGTTCTTTTCGTTGTACCTATCGCAGGAGCGTCTGTAGTAGACATCAAGCTATCTTTGACATGTGATGTAATCACAAGATTTCTTTAGAGGTCTGCCATTATACGCACATGCGACGCCATGAGTCGAGAACTCTTATCTGGATAATAATTGACATTTAAACTGGGATGCAACATACGCGATTGTCGTTAATACATTTGTTATCGAGATACCTACATCTTATAATCAAAACGCGTACTATGAATAAAATTAAACAATACCTCGTAGCCGTGAAATATTATTTAGCAATACTTAGGTACTTAGTTTAGCTTAGCTAATTTTGTGAAGTACAATAAGTAATTGTCCTAGTTTTTACCAACATTCACCAATGGCATTAAAGTCATTTCGAGAAAATTGCGTCTACTCTTTTATGCATATTCCATGTGTGGGTTGGTTCATATATACTTTTCTATGCCGGATGTGATAAGATCTTCGTTTGTTTTTGCTGAATAATTTAAGGTACTCTCATTACGACGGATTAGACATATTATGTATACCCAAGATTGATCGCTACTAATTCTGTAAAATTCAAGAACATCTTGAGTGAAGAATGTACATAATTTAAGAATTACCTTCAGATAAAAATTTACCTTGATGCTGCGTTGCTCTCGATTGGTAATGAGGAAACTCATTCATAAAAATACAAACAGGTAGCAAGAAATTCTTAGTAACTAATTAATCAGTACTGGTATCGTGGTTATAATAATACGTCACTACTTTCCTTGAAAATGTGCAAGGAAATCAATAAATTGTATTTTAAATTAACGTTCGTGTAATTGTTGCTTCGTGTAATTCTTGCAACGAAGAGTCGCATAATTATTCGATATGAAAGAAGGAAAAGTTAACTGAAATCCTTGACTTATTTGTACAGATATTGCTCTAAAAAATACAATAATAAAAAACTTGATACAAATTAAAGAATTACATAATATAATACCGCAAAAGTAAAGTCCCAAATCAAATTGATTAATGGTACAAAATATATGTCGAGGACAAAGTTTGGGATCTCTTGCCGTCAATTACGAAGCCTCGGCACGTTTAATATCATTGAATTGTATCTGCTATCTTAATATAACGTCAGGAGATATCGCCGAGCGTCCCGGTATATTTAGCCGAGTGATCTCAGAAGCGTGTGAACAGCGACCGTCACATTAATGCATCCCGAAAATTCCCGATTAATAAATTATACTCTGTTAGATGAACTGACAGGAAAATCTGTTGAGCGATGTTAGTGAACAGTCAGTCTAGATAATTAATCGGAAAAAAATATTGCTTATGCCTTGGCAGCATGGTACTTCGTCTTAGCCCGTTTGAAAACGAGTTTATTAATTGCCTAATATTTAAGTTCTAATCATGGACGTATACTGGTATACGAAGAAACTAAAAACGTAATATTATTTTACTATTATCTTCTCAGATTAATAATAATAAAGCCAAGACGCAAATGACGTCATTTGCCTCTGACGTCTAAATGTCAACTGTTTGCCCTTTAGATATGAAATAAATTTTTATTTAATTTTATCGTTGTTTAAAAACTGATACTAATAATCAGGAATCTAACAATATATTATGTAGCTTACGTAAACTTTGGCATTAGTATGCCAAAGTTTACGTAAGTACTCCTAGTGGAGTTCAATGAAGCCACATAATAAAACATTTAAATTAAAAACAACTTAGAAAAATATTGACATACAATAAAATAACATTGTTTTAAAATACAAGTTAATATCAATGACATTCGTTTGTTATTATTAGATTAAATAATTTTTAGTAACAATTTTTAATCATTGCGTAAAATTTTAACAAAACATGCGCACAACGAACCTAGTACAAGATAACCATATTTCATTTTAAAATAACTCTACCATGTTTGATTATTCATCAAGCATCATTTACTTATGGCAACTGGATAAAATAGATTGGAAAAAATAATTTTGTGCTATTAATACACAACCATACGCGAGACTTCATTGAACCAATCAATTTAAACGTGGACTATGAAACGGAACGTCCTCTTCACCTTACAATCCTATTCATAGTAAACAACAATTAATAATTTTCCAAAACAAACCTATCGTTTAACCTCTTTGGATATTATGATAGATATTGATTGGAGTTTTCCTAGTGTCACGTGGCATCGCACGCTCAGTAGCAGGCGTCAAGTGCGACCGCACAAATTACGTGTCGAGATTGTTATAAATGGAGACACGATTGTAAATTGTAATACACCTCTTAACAATATCTGGAGTACGTTATATGAAAATACAAATAGTGGCGTCAGAATTCCAAACAATTAATATTGATTTTATTTGTGTCTATTTTAACGCAGGCGATCCGTCTGCTAATTCACATTGGAACACAAAACTAGCATGGACAACTACAACTTTAATGACAGACAGCGTCCGTGGCGAAGTTGGTTAGACGCCCGCTGTGAAACAAGAGTCCGCGGGTTCGATGCCCGCACCGAAACAAATGTTTGTGTGGTCCACATGTATTTGTTTTGGGTCTGGGTGTTTGTGAGACCGAAAAGTCTCTCATAGGTTCTGATACCATGACACAAGACTCGATCTTAGTGTGGGGTCAGGACTATGTATGTGACTGTTGAGTGTATTTATTTATTTATTAATTAAGGCCTTCATAGAATAGTGGGGTGCCAGTGAACTGCATTGGGTCATTGGCGTATGATAATGGGTAAATTAACAAAAATAACTAAATTATGCTATTTGACTGCCTCGGTGGCGTAGTTGTATTACGGTACGGTTACAAAGCTGAGGTCTCGGGTTCGAGTCCCGGGTCGGGCAAAGTGATATTGGATTTTTCTATTCATTATCAGCCCGGAGTCAGGAATTTGTGCCCGATATGGCGATAGGCTCGCCCCCTATCACATCGTGGGACGGAACATACAAGGCGAAATGTGGGTGTCCTGGTGGCGCCTCTGCCTACCCCTCGGGGATAAAGGTGTGAGTTTATGTATGTATGTAACTAAATTATAGAGGCGTGAACGAAAGTACTTAGGAAATTACCCTTACTATTTTCCCAGAATAACTCTTTACGTCAATAATTACCTGTGTCATGCTTTAATAGCCTATGGTTATAAAGGACCTTTATAACCCTATGGTTATAAAGGTCGATTCACACGTGAAGTCCTACTACAAGTGTTTGGAAGATGTGTGCACGTTGAATGAATGACGTTCCATTTCACGCAGTCGTATCGTGGAGCTATAAAATGGCTGACAATTTCTAATCATGTGTACTGTGACGTTCGCGGAGTGACCCTTGGATTGCGTTATGCGGATATTATGATCCGACCGATTCAGTCGTTATGTAATGTTTACAAAGAAAATTGTTTACAAATTATCCAATGACTAAGTGAACGGTATTTTTGTATGAAATGATTCGCGTTGACAATGTTGTTTTGATATCAAGAGGAGTTAAATAATCATACTCCATAGTAATCTCCCTTTACAATTTATACATAAGGTCACTTAATAGGTTTAATCTATGATCCTAATTGCACTTCAATCATAATTATTATAAAGCCCAGTTCTTCCCCAAATATAAGTAGGTACCTAATATTTAATTAGTTCACACACATTTTAATTACGAATTGTAAACAACGCGTAATGGTAATATAGAAAGTCCCGAGATAGTTTTCTAACCTTTGATATTTAAATCATCGGATTACTCAGAATCTCTAATTTTCCATTTACACATGTTGATTAACAATCTACTAAGTTAATACTTAGTAAGTTGTGATTTTTTTAAACTTATTGAAATATCGTAATTAGAATTGTAAATGTGATTTAGAAACCTATCAAGTTTTATTGCATGCTGTATCTAATAAATTACTATATAATTTGCTGAATTTACTTACAAATTGTTAATTTTCAGGAAATAGAACCAACACGATATCGTTAACACACGACTGAGGGCTTGGCCATAAAAAATACTATGAAAAGATAAATTACTCATAAATGCTGTCTGAAGTGCCATTATCATGCTATATTGCATTGTAAAGTTATATTGTACGAATATTGTTATAATCTGTACATCAGACGAGCCGGGTGTGTCGTCATCAAACACTCGAGTTATCAGGAATGTCAACCAACGCCCACATCAGTTTCGTCAGTTTTGTAATAGTTTACGCATTATCACTAAATTGATATGCCCTCAAAACGCAATTATCTCTGCCTATAAGCGCTCTGTCAACAACCTTCCCAGAACAATTACTGCAACAAATACCAATTAGACGGAGACCAAAGTGCACTGCGCACAGATTAAAAATAATTTATATTAAACGCATGCCTCGGTTTTAATGGGTGGACATAAGTCTCAAAAAAATGTATCAACCGCTGGTAAGAGAGAAAGCGAATGTGCCGTCTATATCACGAGAAAATTACTGGCTTGCTTTGCAGGCTCTTGTAAATATTTACCTGTGGTGTTTTATTTACGACTTCTCCAGTTGTTTCCCCTCTAAGCTCAATATTTAGCCTCCTACTTTCTTTTGGAAAAAAACGAGACAGTTATTTGTTGCTTTTTCTGAGTAATTTGGATGCGAGTTAAAATTAGATACTGCCTGTAAGAGACTTACCAAGCTTCAGCGATTGGTTTCAAATCATGTGCGTTCTGTTGATCCTGGATGATAAGAGCTCAAGTGGTGGACAAATAGTCTTTTTCCCCATGCTTTGCCTCTATCACACATCCATACTAGCTTCCATTTGAGACAATGTTACATTGTCTTGGCTCTATGTCTAAATAAAAAAGTCAACCAGGAAACAAAACAAGTTATTACAGTCTAACTTGAATAGAACATATTCAAAATGGCGGCGCGAAGTGCGAACAAAGGAGCGAAAATAACTTATCTAGAAACAAAAATAAAAACAAGTTTTATCTTAGTTAAGTCATGCATAGGTAAACGATTTCATAAATGACTTTGTATGACGACTTGACAAACAAAAGTTATAAAGCCGATAGGGAACTTAGCAACTGGCTGATTGCTGGGGGCAAGATAACAATGGAAGTACACGATCAATCTTCACCATCATAATTGGACGTTTATCAAACTTGTTTTCGAGCGGATGAACTTTATCGCTGTTAAAACTACGTATTTTATTTTGAATACAAAACTTGTAATGTGAGCAACTATCGGCGAACGAAAGAAGAATCGGTACCTACCTATTTAAAGTAGACTCTCGTAAAGTTTTTGTAGATTAAAATAGGTATGTATTTTAGTCAGTTATTAGAGTAATTCAATTTAAATGTTGTAAATTGAAATAAATCTTTTTTTACGGAATTTATCGCGTACTGTGTCCGCCCCGTGACCACGAAACCTGGCAAGCAATCGAAACGTCGGCAAGTTAAAAATGTAAAATTAAACCAAATCTACGAATAAATCCGTAATAATTAGTTTTATTTCAATGTGTTACTGTGGTGTTACATTCGCGTAAATCTCAGAAACCATTAAATGTTCTATCTCAGAAATAAACAGCTCTAGACAGCCGTTTACCTAGCAACAAAAATAAAGAGATATAAAAATCAGGACATAGAAATACTACAAGAATCAACATTACTAAACAGAAATATTAAATGTCGCATGCTTTTAAATGACAATGAAGATGTTATTTAAAACAATAACAAACAATTAACTAGTAGCAACAGACATTAGTATTGCCACATTGTCGACCGTTTGCCGGGCCTCCGAGAGGCGTGGTCCTACGTCACAAATAGCGCGATACGATTTTTTTTATTATTGTTCAATGACGAAACGAAGACGACTGTGAACAACTTTGTGCTTTATTTTTGTCAAGGATTCTTGCGACAGTTTTCAAATTGTTCAGCTATTTGTGCACCACATTTTTTCTGCTGGTGTTTAATTAGTTGTTGAAAGAAAAAAAATGTTATTTAATTCCGATTCTTAGCAAAACATTGTATTTTGGTCTCCTCATATACTTAAAAGTATTTACAGAGCGGGTGGCCTGATTTTTGCCAAATGCATCCTTATTTATACCATCCTTTGCAGACGTTGAGTATGAACGTATTGATTATTTTAATGATGACTTCACCAAGATTACGAAAGATATTGTTGTTTTTATTGCTACATGTTAGCTTATTAATATCATTATCGTGTACTTTTACAATATCTCCCACGTGTAAATATAACATAGTAAGTATTGTTTGTTCTGGTTGATAATGGGCACAGATATTATCTGCAAGAGCACTTTGCAAGGCAAATAAGTTATTTTTACATCCTGGGCTCATATGAGCTTGGATAAAGAATGCTGCGGTTAACGCCACAATCCTTTTCATAATGTACAAACAACATATAGTAGTATTATTGTACACCAGTTTTTCGAGACGATAACTACATATGCATATTCTGTCTACTGCTTATGTAATTCGTTGCCTGATTGGTCGAATGGTATTGTAAATGGGCAATAACAGAATATGTCAATATTGTGTAAGATTTTGATTAGGAACTGTTATATTTGTCGGGTATTGGAGAATTTCACCAAAAACTCCATACACTTGTATAAGCCAGACGATGGGTTTTTAAGTACCCACGTAAACTCTAGAGTCTAGACAACGACATCCACTGTTCTCACAGCCAGTCAACTCAAATTCCACCAACTTTTCTAATCTTTTTTTATGACTAGTGGTGATATCGCTGGCAAGGTTGCCACGCTTAAAAAAGGTAGAGGTTAGTTACATAATTCGTGATCATCCATACAAATAATGTGGAATCTGTATTTTTAAATCGTTTCATGAATTCGCCAAGTGCAAACGCCGGGTCGATGTGAGGTCGGCTCCGTAACATTGTTATTATTTATCATCACCCGTTTCGATAATACGATAGTATCGGCGGTCACTCCGCCAACTCGTGCTTCGTGCATTAAAATATTTATTTTTACACGTCCGATAGGATGTTGAACTTGAAGTAGGTCTTTCGTGCCGTCCTCACAAACGCTAACCACCTTATACCACAAAATACTATATATTATATACGTGCTTATACGTAGACAGTTTTAAAACCTATTTTAACCGACTTGAAAAAAAGGAGGTGGTTCTCAATCCGTCGGAATCTTTTGTTCAGCGATGTTTTGTCTTGTTCGCTCAAACTGAATTCTAAAATCGTTCGAAAGGGACAAAACATTCGCTAACTAAAATAGGTTTTAAATATGTCTATGAATGAGGTCTTTAATCTAGAAAATTAGGGCTACTATTACAATAACATATAATTATATGATATCCTGCGTAATTTGGGTAATTGAAGTTTCATTCATAAAGAATTAGTTTTCATTTCGTGACTCTTTGTAGAATGTTAACTTCTAAATGTAGAACGTTGTCCTACATTTATTTTTTACTGTGTACAAGTTGTCACCTGAATACAATGACCCAGGATAGAAATAAATGGACGATAGACTATGGATGGTCACTAAAAATTTTGGTGATGATAATAATTATAAACCTTATTATGGAATATTAGATTTGGTGTATTAATTACTACATCTATTAAGTATAAATGTTATATTCAATTAAAAGTACAGTGGCTAAACAGGGACTAATTATATTTAACTACCAAATAAGAGTAATAACTTAATGACTTAACACATAGGTAAATTATTTATTAAGAATTTTAATTGTAAATATTAGAACTTAAAAATACTTAATGAAATTAATGTAATGGGACACGTAATTAAGGCCGTTCAAATTAAAATTAAAGAGTGAACGACACGACAAGACAGTGCGATCATTAGGCCAAAGTAATGCGTTCTGTAATAAGTCCTTGCTAATGAAAATCTAATGAGATGGACAATAGATTCTATTATTGATACAGGAAAGAAACAAGGCTATTACATTACCAGACAGTACAAAAACCAATGCCTGACTCATTTTTTAGTTCGGAATATCAAAGTTGCAGAAAAACTTATCTCAACAATATTCTAAGATAGCGTACTGTTTCGTAGAAATATAAATTGAATGATGTGTAAATTGTAATCGACATTTGAATCACTACAACGTAGTGTAAAGATAATGTATTTGGCAGGTGTACGGAGGTGATGAGCCAAGCAGGTCGAATAATAGGTCTTTAGTGACTTACAATGAATAAGGACATTATAGTATAGTGTCTAAATTAGACCAACTAGACATTGCTCCACAAATAAAAACTAGCAGTTACATTAGTCTATTCTAATTTAATGTTGTATCAGCCCGTATAAGTCCCACTGCAGGGCACGGGCCTCCTCTACAATCGAGAGTACGATTTGTAGAGGGTTTAAGCACAGATGGGGTTTAAGACTTATTTCTATTACATTTAGTTATTTATCTAAATGTTACAATAAATAAACAGCCAGCAAAAAAATAAAATTAAATATTTACTAGTCTTTTGGAAGTAGCTAAAAATCCGAGCCATTAAACGTAATTAGCTTTATGGAACTCCATAAACTTGTTTGAGTAAACTGTTGCAATGCGAAACTAAATGCTATATTTACAACCAAAATATGACAACCATAATTATTAACCAACATAATATACCAACAAACGACAGCTTTGCTGTTGTATTTTGTTCAGGTGCCTTTTCACCTCTCATCACATTTCAATTCCTTTAGTCTTCTATTTGGAAAGGCTGCTATCGCACCTTCTTCTAGTATTGTAGACAGTAATGCTTAATTTGCCGTATCTATGGAATAAAACCATTCTACATAGTCTACGTTACAATGGATTTAGAAGGCTTAATGTCATGCTCCGGTGAAATGTCCAGCTCAGACTACTTATCATATCGTAGGCTTAAAATATGTCACAATACACGCATACATTGCGTGGCAACGATAAAATTAGACCAAAAATCTGAAGTTTTTGAGTACATTTGCCAGTGCGTTGAGACGCAAGAACCGTGGTCTTTGGCACCACGCCATCATTGACTGTTCTCATAACCGTTTAATTGAACTCAGCCAAATTACCGGACTATAGTTACTGGTATGACTGATCAGGAAGACAAGAGGCTACTGTGCTGTCATAAACTTGCTCATTAAGCTCTGTAAAAATAACGTAAATAAGATGTTTACTTATTACACTTTAATGTATTGCTTTGTTTGTTGAATAACTTTTCCGCTGCGGTTTTGAGAATTCAATCGCATTTGGTGTACTGCCAGGTAATCCTTAATTAGAATTTGCTCTATTTCTATCTAGAACTTGTATTAATGGCAGATTTATGGCTTTAAAAATAGATTGCCGTAATCTTTATCTATGTAAATAATCAATTGGAAAGTTTGATTCTCCAGTCGTTTCTTTTAAAATTCGTTCTTACTTGAAGTTCCGATTGTAGAACATTAATCATAGAATGCTTAGGTACGTGGAAATGTTTTGTAGCATTATTTAAATTAAAAAATCAAATTAGTGGTCCATTCAGCACTAACCAACCAAGGACATCGCTAGGAAATTATGCGGAACCGAATCAACACTACACAATACAAAAGGCAATGTTGTTCAAACCATTTCAGTACATAAAACGTGTTATATCTATATAAAGAGGTTTATTTTCGGTCTTTTGTGGAAATAGTGTGAGCAAAAATAGCATACTAAGTTGTCTGACACTCTTGTGGCATATTGACCTCACTTTATCAACTGTTAAATTAATAAATCCCAACTTTAACGCCTTGGATATTTCAGCATAAAAGATAAATACATTACCGCAAAGAGAAACACTGCACTTAATTTCACCAAGCATAATACTCCGATTGAAACAATATTTCGTTACTACCACAAAAACACAAAAATGTATGTCAATAACACTTGAGAAATTCTCACTGAAAAAGTCATCCGTGTCTGGGAAAAATATTTTCATGTCGTGACTAACGCATTTGCATATCGCGGATGATCAGCCGGCACCAAGACATACTCCGAAACAATAAGACAAGGGGTACGTTTCAGAAAAACAGACAATGGACTCACCAGTCGCCAAAACTTTCTCTTTGTCCTCCATCATAGCGTGGGCGGTGCTAGCTCCAGGTGCCATCACGATTCTTCTGAGAGAAGGTCTCCGGACCAAAGCTACGATGTGTTTGACGCGGTACTGCGGTTGCGACTTCCTGCGACGCGTGCGTATTCTGTGAAGGCCTCCAGCCGACTGGCCGCTTACTCCAGCGGTTATCACTGAACGCACCTTATCAGACCCGCGGCAGTGATTGCCGAACAACCATACAATGGCTGAATAGATTTTGCAGTATATTAGCCAAAAATATATGTACCAATCGCGCTGTATGCTCAGCAACGCCATCAATAGCGATCTGAAACAAACAATTACACATTTTAATAAAAGTATCTCTAACGTTTAAAACGTCTGCTAATTGGCTTCTAAATCGATAAAAATGTAATTAATCGAATGATATATTTCTCTAATAACTCCTAGTAAAACACGATTAAATAATTGTGATAAATATATTTTTTTCTCTTCAAACCTTTTAATCATTTTAATTATTCGAATTAACAGTTCGTTGGTATGGCGCAAGTAATGTAGAATATATTTATAGCATAATGGAATGTAATTTGCAGAAATCATTCTTCATACAGGCACAGAATACTAAATACAGGTATGAACAAAGCTTGTTTTATAAATTATATTTCAATGCGAACGTATTGAATCCTTTCTACAGTTCAAGGTTTCAGGTGGATCGATTGTTTACAAACTTTTTGCAAAGTTATGCAACTAACTCATTGGCAATTTCTTACTTTTATGGATTCGTCCGTTGTTTGTGTGTTCTTTGCTAAATTTTGTTTAATAACTAGGGCACAATGTGTTTTCGATTATGACTCAGTATTGGCAAATAAGTGTAGTATGTCCGAGTAGTTACCATTTTTGAGAAAGAACATCCACCATACTAAAAAAAATGAAAACATATCAGAAAATTCATCGACGATCTTTTTTTTGGAGGAATTTATTGTGTAATATAGGCTAGCGTTTATTTGTTTATAGTTTATACTACTTTTATTCAGCTATTTCGTGGAAATTATTTCTATCAATTTTATCGCAACCTATCTTGTCTGGAGTATCGGCGAATAGGGGTGAAAACAGCTATGCATCGCGATACCCTTGAATGATAAATAACGTACAGACAATTGAATATCGATTGGATAAACGCATTGCAGATCGTAGTGCATCGTGGAATAATAACATTGTTTGTGACGAGCCCCACGCTTCCGCATTGTCCTTCGACATTTTTTCAAATGAATACTTCTATAAAATCTTTGTAATTTGAAATGTTATGTAACGAAAATAAAAAACGAAAAAGGCTATCTGAAAAAAGTTCTTACAAATCAAAGTGTAAAAAAATTAAGAAAAAAATGAAGGAAAGAGGAAACGAAGGTTGAATATTTAGAGTCGCCTGTTGATGTACAGTCCAAGAATTGAGAGTGCAAAATATACTCACGCTAAACAATTGCTGTGTTTGTTCAGACAGTTAGATATGACTATTTTTAGATGCCAGTGTTTTTCTCCTAAGTAGAAACGTCTGAAGTGTAGAATTGTTTTTATAATTTCAAACCACTACTTATTCTTCTATTTTTTTATGACTTTGTTTTGTCACAAATAAAAGTAATTTAAAAAATCGCCTCAAACGATAAGACCGCCTTTTGTACGTCTTTTTCTTTCTATTGTGTTCTTTTTCTATGTCAAAAAAATCGCCTCTAACGATTATTCTTTCTATTGTTTTCTTTTTCTATGTCACATGCGTAAAATCTTTTACTATGAGTTACAAACATAGAACAGAGTCACATAGAGTCCAGAGTCTCTGAAGACACAAATCCCCATTTAATGCAATGTTGCTCTCCTAACATTCCGTAAGGTTTACCACACACGCGACCTATATTCCATTGGTTCTATATTTACGATAAATGTTAGTACACGTGCGTGTCCCAGTTTCAGAACACGTGAAGATCCTATCGTAAATACAAGCCAGCATAATTCTAGGAAATGTAAACAAACCCTAGTATTATTGTGTAGTACAATGCCTGGATGGTCTTTGTTCCTAGAATATTCGATGCGTATTGTACTACATAGCTCGAAAGCGCACTGCGTTGTACTGGCTTTCTTCTATTGTAGTATTTGACTTTAATGAAAAGGTTTTCAAAATATATCTTCGGTGTTTAACCGTCCAATTTGTGAGCAAACGCGTCCACTTTTCTTAACAGCGGTTAAGTTTTAGGACATCCTACAGATTTCCCCAACGTTTAATGTCACATTTTATAAAGGATTTCAAGAATACTGAACTGTCCGCAATATTATCCTTCAATAATAAAAGCGTTAGTTTTAACCTATACAGGTGTACATTTAAAGTTTATTCGTAACATTTAAGTTCCTATACAGCCGAGCAACGGCTGATTTGAAATGAGCTATCTTGATGAAAAGTAAATGAAAACCCGAAAAGATCCATTAGGCTAGAGAGATAAATTGTGAATAGCAAATTACACAACACGAAACTGCAAAACTACTATGATAGCATTCAATGGGTAATGGTTTTATGCTAGTAGAAATGGATCGTCAAAATTGGCTACAATATTATTTCCACTCTAAAACAAATTATTTTTTAGAACGATATTGCCATTACGTTCCATATCTTCCAGAACTTTCCTAAGAAACAATTTTAGACTTGGCATAAAGTTTTCGTGTCGGCGCACATGTTATCCATACCAATTAGGAAAACGCGACGTATCATATTTATGTCAACAACGTGGATATCCGTCGTGGCACATGCTGTTATTACGTTTTGGACGGTTAATACTGACTGATCTTGTGAAAGTTGTTATATTTCGCAATGTTGTACTTTGGATGAAGGGATTGTGTTAACGTTAATTTTTGTTGCTGTGCGTCGATTTTTATATTTGTCAATCTCCAAAATAATACCTAGAATATCAATTAATATTATTCTTGACTTGAAAATCTCGTAGAGATCAATCGTTTTACAATTCTAATAGACTGTTAATAAGTATTTATAACTATTTTAATTTACAGAAGTTGCGTGTTCTTTCTATTCAGCAGGCAGATTAGGACCATTTCAGTTAGAACTTCTACGTCTTCGGCGGATGATTGACCTGTCCGATTGAGGCAACACGTACAGAAGGTCTTTAAATAATATCCAAAACAACATTCAACTTCTCTAAAATTACATAGTTCCGGCTACACCCAAGATCCCGGGTTTTTAATTGGCTCGCCGACATGTTTTACAGATTCTACCTACTTCAACGCGACATATCATGTTTTTTCTAGAGATGTTTATAAAACATGGACACATTTTCTCATCACTTTAGCCATCACCGTTATTTCTAAATTAATCATGACCACAGACTATTCGCTAAAGAACTATTATTGTCAAGAAATCCAATATCGTTGTAGTATGTCATCACGACCGTATCAATTTGATATCGCGTTACAGAAGCTGCTTGCTTGTGCGAGTAAACCATCCTTTACGTAGAGATTGCATAAATAACCGCGAAATCGTTTGTAATAACTTGAGGCGGTAACAATTTGTTTTGCATATTTCCTTATTAGCCATTGTAATGTAAGACGTTGTATAAAATTCCGTACGTCAGATTTTAGATAATTAGATACATTCGCATTTTTTTTCAAATGTAGGAATCAAAAAGCACGTAGTGGAAAGCGCAGCGTAGGACATCCACCCAAAAGGTGGTCAGACGACCTGGTAAAGGTCGCGGGACGTCGCTGGATGCAGGCTGCCTCCAACAGGTCACTGTGGAAATCATTGGGGGAGGCCTATGTTCAGCAGTGGACTTCCTTTGGTTGATAGTTGGATGGATGGATGAAGAAAAATATGAAATTAATAACGTTTTGCGGTCGAAGTTGTGTTTTCGAATCGTAGTTCGATCAATGAATTTAGATGACTGAAAGCAAGAGGGATTAATGAGTGAGAAAATAACTGTAGGATGGTTTACTAGGCAATATTTCTGACCAAACGATACGCAACAACAAAATAAATCACATCAAGTCACACACTCGGATTCACGCCCACTGGTAAAGATCGGTCTCTACTACGTCACATCATGTTGTGGGCTTCTTATCTAAATTAATTGATTGATGTTTGTCCTGCTAGTGTATTGATGATCGAAGCCTTCCTATACAATCCTTTCACTTCTTGCTTTGGTTTTGTGTACAATTGAGACAGATCTTACTTAAATGTATCTCTCGGTTTGAGACATACCTAGGGGTTGTTAAATGTTGTTCCTACGTCATATACCATTGTATTTACATTTATATACCAGTTATGTAACGCAACCCAGTTGCGTCGCCACTCTTGCTGTCTACTGTCGTTAATATTGTAATTTCAAACTCCGTTCCTACATCATTATAATAAAAACGAGAATTGTAGAAAATGTCATATTATGTATCCGCTATAACAGGTTAAACAACTTTGGACGGTCTGTCGAACGAAAATTTTTAATGGAATTTTATTTTTAATATTAGCAACAAGTGATTTATTGGTGTAGTTAGTTTGGCTTGTTGTTGAATTAATGTCGCTGGACAAAGATGGCGCCAATGTTGTACAGAGAACCAATACGTAGTAACACTATGGAAGTCGTATTTCATTAGTGGCACCTACACCTAACCATCAGGTGGTAGACATAACTCAGTATTTGCATATGTATATTTATTTAAGAAGAACAATCCAAACTCCTCTGTTTATAAACTCAACTTTTCCTTTTGCATAATCTTCCACAACTGTTTGCAGTGCACCTCTAATTTCCTAGTGTTCTCATCGCTCATAAACGACGATAACTTATAATCAGGTGGGCCTCTATTTGATTAGATGGTTCTATCATTCTTCCCCTCACAAGCTACAGCACGTTTGAACAACGAAGGAATCCTCCAGAGACATCGACAGCAGACTGTTAGAAACGGCGTGCATCCTTATAAACCTGTCCAACTGTAAAAAGGATTGCTGCTAAAGTTTTCCACTGGCTCTGTTACTTCGCTAATTAGTTTGATCTCTATAAATATTTCAATTAATTAATCGATTCACTGTTCACATTATAAGTACCTATGGAATAATAAGATTCGCATATTTTAATTTTCTTTAAAGATTTCCACTTACTTTATCAGTTCGCTAATTAGTAATTACCCTAGTCTATGTTATAAACTTAGTTAAATTAATCTATTGACATTGTTAATATGGATTACTAAGATGTTTCGTACATCGTTGACTTCGTCAAAACTAATGAATGTAATTTAAAAATACCGTGGAAAATCGCGGATAAAGGCTGGAAAATTATACGCATATTTAAATTGTGTATACATGTTTTTAATAAACTATAAAAATCTAACTGAAATAACTAGTGCAACAACTTTTTGTAGTGATATGACAAGTGACAACAATTCACATGGATTTGAAATACAGTGGAAATCAAAATAGTATCCACTAAAGAACAATGGGTATCATTCACCAACAGTTACATTTTACTGGCAGTCCTTATCTAGGGAGATATGAACGTTTCAGCACCAGATTTTTACTTACTATGCCATCTCAAATTAAGGGTTTTAGAAAAGTAACTATAAAATGTAGTATTGAGTGTTACATTTATTTGAATATTTAAATCATTTTAGTTTACGTAAACTCTGTAGCAATTGAGCCGGTTGGCTAAAACAGCTTCCGATTAATAACAGCACATAAAAATATATTTCTAATGAACATACGCTTTGTTGCTCGCCAACATTTGAATATCTCGAGGCATGTTTTCATCGGACGTCTAGAGGAGAAATACGCATAGATAATATTAACACATTTTTTAGTATTTACGCCATACGAAAATTACTTTGGGCGGTTTTGAATATGACATTGTCCAGTATATTTCGTAAACTGCATGTGACGTCATCATCACCTTATGAAAGCTCATTGCTAAACATAGGGACTCATTTTTCCCTCATTGAGTTATTGCTCGAGTTCTCCTATTCATATTCAGCCATATCTCATCATGGTGTTAGAAAATAAGAATCCAACTGATTTTAAAACTTTGGGTCGATCTTTTCATTAAAACAAAAGTTTGTGGACCAACGATCGTTTTCGGTTTGGATATTGTAGGCCTGGAAAGCAGGTCGTAATTTAATATGTAGATTAACTATGATCACTTATGTATACTGGCACTAAGTAGTGACGTATTAAATAGCTTTGTTAGTAAACAAAACAGCTACACAGCTACATATTGTCACTAGTACGACAAAGTGCCAAGTAACTTATGCACCAGATGGTCTGGTCAGTACAATACAATTCACTATTCAGATAAGGATCGATGTACACAAATGAGTAATGGGTATCTCGGGCCAGAAGACATGATTACGACGGCTGGTTTGAAATGGAATATAGAAAAGTTGAGCCCGCAGCGCGAGATACTTGCGTGGGCTGAGGGCTCACTATGACAGGTTTTTTACTATACCTACTATATTCGTAGGTTTCTAGTAGTACCTAGTCTACTAGATACCTACGAATATCCTACAACTATATGTAAGGTTTTCGGCAATCTCACTGATGAACGATGTTACATTTTTCACGTCCCGTCGTTTCTCTTCTTAAATGTTAAACATATCAATCATTTCTGTTCAACAATTTCGTTGCGGTATCACTTATCAGTATACATTGCCGGTGTTACAAAACTCTTACATATTGACTCTACATATCCATTTATCCAAAACAAAGAAACATGTTTTAAACCGATATACCTAATATCCAAATTTATTATTAAGGACATTACCCAATACATATTATTTCGTTTTGCCTGTTGAATAAAACATGTTACATCATTATTTGCATATATTTAATCTTTAGCAAATAATATTAATATTCTGACCGTCGACCAAATGCGAGTTGAACTAGAAATGACCAGATAAAACCGGATTCGAAACAACATTTGAGAGTCGTTACATTGGTTGTCGAGTTCATAAATAAGTTTAGAATGCCTTGTGCCTTTACATTTTGTTTTATATAGTGACTATATCTGAAACAGGAACGAAAACTTTATAATAATCTTTTTTACAACATAGTTTTATAACATGTGTATCGTTGTAAACAACATGATGCTTTCAAAACAATTTACAATAACATCATAAATATGCATTACTGGCGCATGTGTAGATGGCCTTACTTAAAGTAAGCGCATACGTCGTGTGCAGTGTCTTTACACTGAGGTGAAACAGAGCATGAACTTACAAGGCTGACGGGTTAAAAATATAAAATAATCCTTTGTTGTTGCAACTTGAAACTTATGAACTCCAGAGTTGTTTACATTATATTTTAGGACTTTAACGACTGTTTACAGCCTATTCATATCCCCAAATACCAATTAGCATTTAGATGATACCGTAATGATATCTACTATTGTTCATATTGTGTGAGAGTAGTTCCGAATCATATCAACAGGTACCAACAAACACTTAACTTTAAATTATGAAATCAAATTGTTAGGACGGTTGCAGTGAATGTGCTTTATCTTTTACGCTCATTACATTTACTGAGAAAGGCAATTAAGCAACAATTGATAATTTTTAAACATGCACGATAATGGTCCGTTATGTCCGGGCTTGGAAAGTAATGTATAATCCATGCAACACGTGATAGTAATAAGAGTATTGCCATCAGCTTACCTGCCACAAAAGCTAAAGTCTTCCTTCGCAGTAGTGGTCAGATGATGTGTGCCTTATAAAATGCACTAAATCGTGGCGCATAGCAGTGCGCCCGTGGATAGCGATGAACGTTTCAATACACATTCGCAATAAGTCCCAATAAACGTACAATGTTAACTTTTTAACCAAAACACGACCCCAGCATCGCACGGGGAATATGACACAGTAGTTATACAGTTTTGTGCAGTCCTCTGTCCGTTGTGTAAATACGATGCAAAAATACCTCTTCGCGTCTTTACTTCACACCGGACCGTATTTTGCTCATTTTAACTACAATCGACCTCGCGATCGTTGCAAATTGATGATAACTGTGGTTTTACTGACAAACGCACGCAAAGAACACTGTTTACGTTGCAACCGCGCTATGTATTGACGTTATCGTGGAGTGTTGTGGCAGCGGCAGCGGCGTGGCGAAACTCGAAAGCGAAGCGAGCTATGGAAGGGAAACGGATGCCGAACGACTGGCTTCGGGTGACATCGATTCTCGTTCGGGCACCTTCGTACGGCGACGGCGCGTAGTGGGAGTGTTTTGGCATGGCATCCCTCCGAAACAGTCCACGAAATGGGACCGTGAAGACATTTAATACTAAACGGTGACATGTTCTGTAGCAATGGAAAGGAACCAAGCTATTAATGGTTTTCAACGAACTTAGTAATTGCGGTTTTGTATTAACTGCTGTATGCGTCATCAAACGAAACGATTGATAGCCATCAGTTATTAAACCCAATATTCTTTAAAGCCCAGTTTCTAAAATATATCTATCTTTAATACGAGATTTCGAGATATTTCAATGCATTTTATGGTTCAGTAAACAAAGATATAGATATTATGGTGTATTTATTTGTAGATAGCTTAGTAAGATGAATATACATGTCCATCTTTGTTTATTGAAATATATCATTGTATCGACATAGTAATGGTAGCTATGTTAAGCTCTAGTTAAAGATAGATAGGATATAGACACCGGCCGTAAATCTCTATTGGCCTAAATTCATAGACAGTTTTAAAACCAATTTTAGTTATCGAATGTTTTGTCTTCTTTGCTCAGCCTCAAACTGAATTCAAAATTCGTTCGAAAGGGACAAAACATTCGATAACTAACATTGGTTTTAAAACTGTCTATGAATAAGGCTGTATAAAGTTTTATTATCCAGCATGATTCTGAACTTAACTGAGATGATGATTTAGTAAATAAATTCAACAGCTATTTAGCAATTCGTCTGTGACTTGATTAATACATTAATGGTAGTCAGAGCTATGTATAACCTATAACTTAATATTTCCTGTTAAACCTCGACTTATTATAATTATGTGAGCAATATTCTTATCAATGTGGATACATTAATTAATGGTCACGTAAGCAATTAAATTTAAAATTTACCTACAATAAAACTATTCAGTTCATCATCAGTCATCCATCCAGCACATTACAAACATAAACATGTGATATTGTCACGTAGCACTGATTCATAAAACACAATTAGTTACGTATTATAATTAAAATAAAATGTGTGAGAATGTTATCCCTTACCGTCATACGTTTGCGGTAAATATAAAGCAGGTAGACATGTCGAACAATGAACTTTGTATTTTAATTTCAACAATACTATTACTAGATATATATCTAACTACTACATTATTGACATCATTTTTGGTCACGCAAACGATTTTTTGCACCAAATACTTTTTGGGTAAAACAACAAAGTACTTAGCGCTTAAGAAACCAAAAAAATACTGCTAGAAAAATTACGCCGGAATTGTGTTTCGAGTTGGCTACGTATGTACATAGCCAACACGAACAAACTGTCTTAGAAATGATAAGGAACACAATATCAACGGACAAATGTGGTAAAGGTGAAGTTATACTTGCAAAATAGATAAAATCGCTTATCATATACAAACCCTATTGTAATTTACACTCGGTACCAATTTATGCATTGTTCTCGATTCAACATCGATAAATCTTAATGACGTCTCTTCTCCGGCTTCGGTCTTTTGCCTGATGCAGTGCTACATTAATGGGGACCTTCAGCGCATTGGCAACCTGATCCGCCGATTTGGAAATTGGTCCTCTTTGTCTATTTCCCTCCAACTTTCCAACTATGAGCAGCTGTTGTAGGTTGTCTGGTTCGTGTCTAGCAATATGTCTGAAGTACTATAAGGTAATGTGTTAGCAGGTTGCAGAATTTTTTGTCTAATTGTTTAAAAATAAAATAACTACTGGACATAATGCGACTTAACATCTTATGTCTCAGGATGACAGGACAGTGGAATGCCAAGCATTGTTTTGTAATTAATGGTGTTGTTTGATTTTGCCACTGTCCATAAGCTGTCGTATCGTTTACCATCAGGCGAATGGTATGCTCTTGCAATAAAAAAAGAAAGATAGGCGCCATTACTACAGCCACAGGAAGTCCCCTGCTAAACAGAGGTCTCCGCCAAGGATTTTTACAGCGACCTGTGGGTATTCCTGCATCCAAAATCAGCAAGATAGCCAAATGACGTAACAAAGGTTGCTGAAATAAAAGCACTAGACGAAAATAAATAATATGAAGGGGATTCTGATAAAACATATTTTTAAACCATGTGACTTGACCATGGTATGTTGTTCGATGTCAAGATATAGACAACTGACGTATACGTGTAACATTATATCGAACAGGAACTGCACAGAGGACCTTGGAGGGTGCTGGTCTAGGCATCACATTACAAAATGTCATACCTATAGTGGATCTTTAATCATGCCTAAACTAGTGGGTTTTTTAGTTATAGGCAGTAAAGTAATTATAGATTTAAATATCTATGACTGCCGTGGACTAAAGCGATTACAGGATGGTAGCGTAAAGAGGCCAAGAAGAAAGTAAGCAGACCACCCGCTCGATGGATGGATGATGTCACTAAGTTTCTAGGCAAATTGTGCGCAGGACCGAGAAAAGTAGTGTGATAGAGAAGAGCAGTGGATGAATTCAGGCTGATATGATGATGATGATGACTGACCTAACACGTGTGCAGTGACCATCCATTAAAACTCAAAGTAACACAATTGGAGCATAAAATGAGTTGACAACAAGGATGGTAAAACCATGACATCTATTTTTTTGTCAAGAATAAATAAATACACTAACAGTCACATAGTCCTAAACCTTCAGGCTAAGCTCGAGTCTTGTGTCGTGGGTATCAGGCAGTACGAGAGACTTTTCGGTCTCATAATAGGTGATGAAGTTAGAGCAACAAGTAGTAGAAATAAATAAAATAGCTAGTAGAACAAACCCATCTGCACCAGATCAACTTAGTTGATTGCTGCGAAGTCTCTATTATATGCCTCATGTTGAAATGTCATTACGGTATTAATCGTTAGGTATCTTAATTACAAATCTCTATTATACGGACATTAGAAAAATTGTTCGTACACTAGCCATAAACGGTTCAAAATTACACATCATTATGCGCAGGTGTTCTAATGAAGTGGCCACTGGATAACTGGGTCCAGCATTCCACTAAATGTTGTTGTATTCTTTACATTTCGTGTCCAGTAGAAAGTGTTATCGGTCGGCTTTTACTGTTATCTTCAAAAAAATATTTGTCCATGGAAACGCACCGCGCCGGTGCGGCGGCGAGGCTGTATTTATCAAAACATATAAACTTGGCGTTCTAGCTCAATACAAAGTAGGTTATTCTCTTGTTAAATCTTAACTAGAATTATGATGTTTATTATTTTTTTCCTTATATTATACCCACTTGTTTGAGTTGTTTACAGTAGCAACATATACTAATCGTCAGGTACCAACTCTGAACTCACATTAATCCTGCCTGCATCTTCCAACCTTCATACTGACCGACTATACTACTTTAACACGAAACGCAAGATTGTACAAATCACTGCACGAGAACTAAGACACAGTATTTTTATTTCATCATAGATTATAATAATATTGTAGGTGAGAAATTACATAAAAAAAACTTACATCATCATCATCATCATTTTTTAACCACATAAAGTTCTTTTGAACATACGTGGCCACCAAGAATTTACAGAGAGACCCGATTAGATAATGAGAATGAAAATCTTTATTTAGATAACTTAGGTATGTTTTGTAGGTATATACCGGGTATATCAAGACTGCGACTGAAAACAAAGCCAGGTGGTAGTTTTAGTGGTCACAAACACAATGCAATTTAAAATTTCGCGAAAAAAGCGACAATCATCATTTTTTAAACATAAACTTCTTTGGATGCAAAATATCTAGTTTATGCGAAAAAAGTAATTTACACTCTTGTATACGATTATGTATTTGAAAATTATTAAGTGTATCTACATCATTATTTTATGCAAACTATGTGTTTATCACCCAAATACGATTATAGGTAAAAAAAAAAAAAAAAATATTTATTGTGAAATTTTCAATTGCATTGTGCCTGAAGTCACTAATACTACCACCTGGCTTTGTTTTCGGTCGCGGTCTTGTTACACCCTGTATATTATTACCTAAACCTTGGCTAAAATTATGGAAAAATCTTCATATAGGTACTTCATCGGCATTTGTAACGGTATAGTTTGCTTGCAAACGTTTTTCTATAAGTTTATGTCTCATACTTATGATGCCAAATCATAAAATGAATTAACATACAAAACAACTACCTACTGATTTTAAAATGGGAGAGTCCCAGAAAATCAAGGTTAATCCAAAAATAAAGATCTTAATCACGCCTTAAAAAAATTGAAGCGTATAATTCCTTTCACCTAAGCAAGCGCTTGGACAGTGGACAGTGGACACCAAGTTTATCTCGAGAACTGTATCCATAGTAGTCCGGTTTAAAAGCAACGCTATTATAACTACATTTTGCATTTATTTAAACTAAGACTATTCATTTTGAACTTGCGTGATAGTTCATTCTATGTGTAGACTCAGCCCGATGTAGTTACGTGCATATTATCATTTTAATAGACGGATTTTTTGTGGATTTGTGGATTAAGTGATATATTAAGGGTATATGAGTTTCGCGTATGTATCAAGACATGAAATTTGGATATGGTTTATTTATTTTAGGTGCGTATTTTACAAATACATTTACCCTTAACTCGCATATACTTTGTTTTTATAATTTATTGTTCTAAAGATGCTTTGTACTGTGTAGTGCTGCATATGGTGATATAAAAGATTTATGATAAAAATAATATTAATTTACTGGTAATTTTTATGGGTAATAATTTACAACGGAGTGAATCTGGTAGCCACTTGCCATGCCATCCACGCCGCGCCGCGCCGGTTCATTATTTCCATGTCTATTAAAGTCGTCATGTATTAAGACATATTTAACTTGTGAAACACAAAAATATAAGTAATATACGCTTAAAATGTTACGAACGTGATCCTAATCTACTAATTTCATTCGTAGATTAATACTATTTTTTAATGATATCCCTCTGCGAATAAAAATAATTTAATAATGTAGTGTGTCATGCAAGTCAGTGCTATGCAAAAACAAAACGCAACTTTGAGGCATTGACGTTTTTACGCTATCATGCGACCGATTTCAGAAGCCGTTGTGATAAACCTGAAGCTTTTGTTTACGAATCATCGTCATATATATCGGTTACCCTTTGTGTTTTCAAATTTACTAAAACAAAGATTTGGTTTAATTCAATTTTGATGACTAAAAATATTGTTGTATATATGTGCTATTTCATAAAAACCACGAAGGTAAAGGACCACTACAATTTGAAAGGGCTTCAGGCGTTAGAAACCTAATATTAGCTTATAGAACAGTGACGTGATGTGTTTGATACATTTTGACCTCGATATCAGAACTTATGCATAGAACGATAGATAATTTGCCTGCATGCACATTAATTCCATTTCTGAACTAATCATCAAATAATTTGCATCTCCGCTTATATGTTGTTCTTTTATTGTAGTTATAACAATGAGCGAGGAAAATTCAGCTCAGAATTTACGATTGGAGACTTGGATGAATGACTTACCACCGCAGCTGAAGGATGTTCCCCTGATTTACCTCGCGCTACCAGGTATACAAATGAATAATCAAAATTAACAGTTTAATTTGTTAATAGATTGTGAAACATAATTTAATTATCTAATTTTCCAAATTAAGTCACACAATTTATCAACTTACTTATGAAATGGATATATTAAATATTGTCATACACACTTTATTCAAATGAAAATATATGGTACTAAATAATAAATAAGCTAAATACCATTACCTAATTCACAGCAATGCTTAAGTTCAATTTATAAGTATATAACTAAGCAAACCAATATTTAAATTACAGGCAGCCATGATTCGATGACTTACGGCATCACAAGATCCAGTGGTCTTGCTCCGGACGCCGAGCCAATCCTTCATCGACTGTACCCATTGTTCCGAGGTACGATCTTACGCTGGACAATAACACAGGCTATTGACACCTGGCAACAACTGCTCATTGGCATTAGGTACCTTCATAATGACTAAAGTATTGTAAGTACAGCACTATGAAGGGCTTGTGGCACTAAATACTAACTGCCTTATTCATACACAGATTTAAAGCCCATTTTAAATGTTGTTTCTTTTTCACTCAAACTGAATTTTAAAGTTGTTCAAAAGTGACAAAACGTTCAATGAATAAAAAAATATGTCTATGAATAAGGTGTAACAGTCTACTTCATACTAAATTTCATTTTTATCCTTTGCTAGTTTTCTAACTACTTAATATTTCTGTTATTAATTTACATGGGATTGTTGAAAAAAGAACTTGGTCTATGTACTAACTACCATCTGATATAAAAAAATATAAATAACAGTTCTCGGTAATTGTAATTTGATCCAAAAGTACACAATCTTTGGACTAGACTAATAAACTATTGTGTAACAAAATCACAAAGAAAATAAAGGAAGCTATGCATAATAAGGCTTAAGGGGCTTGAAGCAACTGTGATTAACATTTCAATTACTACTAATTAAATTAACATTATTACAGCCAACACTTAAATTGTGTTTTTGGGCACAAAATATATGCAGTTATCACATACTAGGAGTCTTAATTCTATTTGTAATACATACAAGTTGTACAGGTGAATTGGTAATAGTTTAGACACCTTTAGTTAAGGTTTCAAAAGAATCCTTATTCTTAAGTCATTCTTGAAATAAAATCTATATTCTACGAACATGTTAATAAACATATGAACAACAGAGTCAACAACTACATCAGACTTAAATATTGTTACTGTAACTTTCATACCGTGTGATATGAGGTGCTGTTGGTGCATCTTATATATAAATAAATAAACATGTATAAAGCAAGTGATGTAAACTCAGTCCCCAACCCTCTTAATTAATGAGGAGTCACTTGTTCAGTGGAACATATATTAGCTAACATAAATAGAATAACTAGGCCAGTGATTACAATAGCACATAAATGGAGGCCTAGTTCAAGGCAAAACAATGGAAATAATACTTGGCAACAATCTACAATTGTAACTGGCAAATACATACTATTTCAGTTACAAAATGCATTGGCTACTATATTTTTTTCAAATACAGAAATTATATTTTTAGAACCACATTGCTAAGTTCAAGCTTTGTAGGAATCAATTGACATTATAATCAGTTCATTTATTTGAATGTAAAAAAAACATAGAAATAAGATCAAAATAAAGGAGATCGGTCGATTTGGTCCAACCGTGGACAAGAAATTCATTACTACCAAAAAATTTGGCGTATTTTTTTAGATTTATTTCTCTATTTACTTTTATCCTACACCATTGGAATTAGATTTACAAAAAAATGAGGATATCATGAAATATTTCTACCATTTTTGTATTTGTCAGCAACATTAATAGAGTTGACATCTGTCACGAGACTATTATCATTTATCTGGCAAATTGCATTGTTTATTTCGTCGTGTACTACTGTGTATTTAAAATTGAATTAATTTGAAAATCATATAATTTCGTTTTGTGGCTGGGTGTTGTGTTTATTCTCTACGGCGTCCCTTGCAGTCAATTGCTTACCTCGATTCAACAATACTATAGCATATAAATAAGTTAAAATGTTTATAATCGTCATGTAAGCAAAAACTACGGGAATCATTGATGCACGCCTGAAGCCAACAACTACGAGACACCGATCGTAAAGGCGCAAAGGCTTACATGATCTGTAATGTCTGAATGGATTCATCCTCAATCATTGTTTTATTTTTTCATTATTGTGTACGGTAGCTTCAGATATTTTTTAAACTAGCGCATGACAAAGTGACTAACTACATACAATAAACCTGATATCAAAATAATATACTTTTAAATATTCAAATGTGTTTTTCTGTCTTCCTTGATAAGCTTACGTACTTTATAATAATGTAAATTCATACTCATCCCAAACTTAAAATATAAGCCAACTATGACATTACGTATTCAGATAGCAGAAAATGGTAGATTTTGTAAAACTTTAAGAGGATAAATCTTAAAAACTCCGTATCCTAGCTCAAGAAGACTATGTTATATTTGAAGGATGAAAAACCCTTATTATTTAATTCTATGTCTCATTTGTATCCACCATGTTTCCACTACTAGGCCCAATATTCATAGGAAAACGACCGATCTCCTTTATGACATGAAAAAAATCTTATTCTCAGGTACTTGGATTTGAGATTAGCCACCAAAGAAGGGGAAGAGAATTTTTACTTCACACATGGAGTTTATGCAGACGAAATAACTACGGCTCTGAAGCAAGTCAAGAAGTTTGTGGACTCACATCCAGGAGAGGTATGTATAAAAAAGTCTGGCCTGACATTGCCCAGCAATTATATAATAATATCCCTAACAGCCACATATATAGTTCTGACCCCACACTAAGATGGAGTCATGCGTCGCGGGTATGACGTATCAGAAACTACAAGAGACATTTCTGTCCCACAAACACCCAGACCCGAAACAAATACTTTGTGGTTTATACAATCATTTGTTTCGGTGCTGTAATCGAACCAGCGGCCTCTCGTTTCACAGCCGGCGTCTAACTCACTGTACCACGGAGTCTGTAATTTTTTTAGCAATTACTCCACTCCTGCATAAATATTAGGTTTTCAATGAAACTAGCCTTACTCAACAGACAGGCAAACAAATAAATAGATATTAATAATAATTAAGCTTTCCTCATGATGATAAACTTATAATATGTAGTTAATTATAATAGTCTAAAAAAAAATAGATCACTGAAATATTTGTCCTAGTGCCCAAGCCTAGTGCGGAAGTTTTTATTATAACCAGTGTTTAAACACCTGCGCTTTGAAGTCGCACATTACTATGTAAAATATAATACAATTGTGGCTAGCTTCCATAACATTACATATAAAAACACGTTCATCAAAATAGCCTTTGTTCTGTGTAATACCGGTACATCCTAGTTTATACGTCCGCTTTTTATGTTGTACGAACAATAAACTACATGCGTAATGAGTTAACAAATGTACCGACACGCGGAAGTTCCATAATTGCTTATGATTTTTGTTTTTTTTTCTTCGTACATCTCGTTTAACCTATCTCATACCTCATCAGCGTGAATCGTGCTAAATATTATATGTTATCAGGGTCAATCGTCTTGTGTAGAGGTGGAACTTCAGACGTTCCTATAGGCTTTATCGGATACCATATACCATGATACCAATGTAAAATAAAAATACGTTGTTAAAAACATAATACATAGGTATGTATTCTTTTAGCGGAGTAGGTACTCCGCGAGAAATTTCATATAAATATTCTGCTATGGATAACAAACCTAATCAACTACTAACAGGTGCTAAATTTTACATAGCCTTGGCGGAAGAATCGAGGCTATGAAATAGGCATAATAAAGCGCCAGCTTGCAGCATTTAACCCTGCGATCACAGTGATAATTATTCCGCCATCAAGAATTTACTAGACCTTCATTTTTGGCCAGCAGCTTACACTACATGGAAAATTATACGAGTATTAGTTAAAATCATTTATGCCAGAAATCTAGGCATTGTGTCCAGCCATTCAGTCCTCTGCTGGCCATAGACCATACTAAATACGTCCACAGTTATTGTATAATACTTTTTATTGACAGGTAGTGATACTAGACTGCCAGCACTTCTACGGGTTCAAGCGGGAGGACCATCAGAGACTGATGCGGTTGTTGCTCAACCTGTACGGGCCGCAGCTCGTGCCCAGGCAACTCGACTTGCGATCCATCACGCTACATTCACTCAGCAGATTGAAACAACAGGTATGTCATTTAAACATATAAATACATACATACAAGTACACACATAAACTCACGCCTTTTTCCAAAAGGGGTAGGCAGAGCTACTACCAAGACACCCACATTTCGCCTGTATGTATGTTCCGTCCAATGATGTGATAGGGGGCGAGCCTGTCGCCATGTCGGCCTGACTCCGGGCTGATAATGAATAGAAAAATCCTATATTCTTTGCTCGACCCAGGATTCGAACCCGAGACCTCAGCTTTGTAATCGTAATGTAGTACAATTACGCCACCGAAGCAGTCGTAATCTTTCTGTTATTTTATTTTTTAAATCGTGTGTAGTGACTCAACTTTCAAATTAAAATACCTTTATGTACTTAATCCAAATGCTATGTATTTTTAACATTGCTCGGTAACTCATCGATATAAAGCATGCTGGATGCGGGAAATTATAATTGTATAGAATCGAAATATGTTTAACATCCTAATGCGGGCCGTGTCGACTAATGTAAACGGTTCCCACATGCGGGCTGTATGGCATGCGTGACCAGAATTCCCCTTCACTCTCTGACCAAAAAACGATAGTAAAGCCTGCAGCTTCACGTAGTTTTTCTGTGAGAATGTTACCACCCCCGTCGAACAAGACCATGCGACATTTGTATAGTAGCAAGAGTGGTTCTTACAATTTGACCTTTTTATTTATTTATTTAATTTCAATAAATAATAACTATAAGTGTTAACAGTACATAAATAAATAAATACACCCAACAGTCACATACATAGTCCTGACCCCACACTAAGATCGAGTCTTGTGTCGTGGGTATCAGGAACTACGAGAGACTTTTCGGCCTCACAAACACCAAAACCCGAAACAAATACTTGTGGTTCACACAAACATTTCTCTTGTTGCGGGGATCGAACCAGCTGCGATTCGAACTGCGTCACGGAGGCTGTCTGTCTAAAATACAGATCATTTTACAAAAGTGTTTTTTTCACTATCCAGATAATAATAGTTTACCGGCACCAGTCCGTGTACGCGACGGGCGAGTTCTGGCAGCCGCAGATGCTGCCGTCGCCCTGGCCGCGACAACACAAGGTGTCCGGCCTCCTGGCCTTCCTGGACAGCGTGTGTCGACACCCCAACACGGGGTTCGTGCATCAAGCCGTGCTCACCCCCACGCCTGCGTTTATTGTTCTTAGGTGAGAACTTTAAAAATTT
Source organism: Deilephila elpenor (assembly GCA_949752805.1). Lineage (NCBI taxonomy): Eukaryota > Metazoa > Arthropoda > Insecta > Lepidoptera > Sphingidae > Deilephila > Deilephila elpenor. The sequence goes on from OX457110.1 coordinate 3,637,001, forward strand.
GAAAAATCTTACAATTGAATAGAATTGCAAATAGGCGCGTGTTCGTCAAACTTTACTGTATTGTCGACGTCCATGTAACTTATCGTTAGGCAGATTCACTCGTCTTCATAACGTCCCTATAAATACGGTACATTTTTTTGCAATACATGCTTTTATTTAATAACAGTACATAATTCAATAACGACCAATGCTCTCAAACTTAAAAATTTCTATAAGCCCATTCTATTATTTACTTACATTTTATCACCGTGATAGAAAAGATTGCAAATACATATTATATGAAAATCAGCTGCATACATGTACTATAACACCTACTTATTTCTGTATTCCAGATGGACATCAAACCTCCGTGATAAGTGTGCGGTACCAGTAGTACAAGAAGTGTTGCCAAAGATAACAGAGTTTTCCCCAGGCCCGCCATCACCTAACAACGGCACCGGAATACGATCCACCGTCAACGTCATCATAGCCGACTTCGTAGACATCAACGACGCTGAATTCTCACGCACTGTCATTCAATTAAACATGAAACTGTTGAGGAACACCGATTTTGTATATAACAATAATGGATAAATACATATTAAAAAACAGGCTCAACTAGGTTAAGAATTCGTGAAAATGAAATTGTATCCAGCAAGTGTTATAAATAAATCAAGACAAAACAACTTGTCTGAAGTGAACCTTCAACGTATTGTACAATGTGACAACTTCAGAGCGGATGAATTGTTTTGCGATTGGTTTACATGTTATTATAGCTTATAGAAAGAAGTACCAGTCTGTAATCTGTATATTTTGCTGTTATTAAGTTTATTTGTGTTCATGAACTAATTATAATAAATAAAAACACCCAACAGTCACATACATATTACATAGTCTTGACCCCACACTTAGATCAAGCCTTGTGTCATGGGTATCAGAAACTACGAGAGACTTTCGGCCTCACAAGCACACAGACCGAGAATACTTGTGGATCACAAATTTGTCTCAGTATGGGATCGAACCCGCGGTCACTCGTATCACAGCCGGCGTGGCATGTAACCAACTGCGCCCATCAGGCTGAAACGTATAAGATTACGTGACAACTTCACAGCGGACGAATTGTTTTGTTATTTACATGTTATTCTAGCATAAAGAAAGTACCAATCTGTATATTTTGCTGTTATGAAGTTTTAAATTTGTTTATGAAACAATTAAGTTTATCCGTTCATACGTACCTGTTTTTAATAGTTAAAGGTAATATTTATTTTGGCAGCACTTTAACACGTTGATTGCGGTGACGCAAAAAAACTGCCCAGTATTGTTGGTCGACAGTATTTTATGTATGAGTGATGGCCTCAAATGCATTGCTTCCTAAAAGAGACATATTATATGGCCTGCAGTCATCGTGTTAATACCTTAATAGGAAGAGTTAATTATTTTTATATTTTTAGAAAATACTTTTAAAGTAAGTCAATAAAATTGGCATAATACTCGGTGAATGTAATGATTAATAAAACCGTTTGTATGCATAATGCAAGTCTCAAAGTTACATAATTCTGTGATAATTGCATAACCAGTGCTTATTGTGTGCCTTATAGTTGATTTTTTTTAGTTAAATGAATTTTATACAGGTAAATAAAAATAAACAAAACACCACGAAATATTATTTCTTTGTTTTATTTAACCTTTACACTGCGTATTATACAGCAAACGACATAACATTTTACTGGCGCCAGAATTATAATAACGTTAATAGGAACCTTTAATTTTAGACCTCGAGGTTCCTTTATTATGTATGCCGCAACTCAACAGTATTTTCAAATAATCTAACTTAATTTCTTACGCAATATCCGACCAAACATGAGATACACTTTCATCTTTTATAGCTTGTTAGCGACTCGCTCGTACTCGTAGTTAAGCGAATAGCATTGCGTCGTAGACGAATAAACCAACCATAATAATTTATAAAACCAGTAAGCGTAAAATACATGCGTCAGCGTTATAAGTACAAGCGAGAAATATGAGGAATCAAGAAACACCGGTCCGCGCTCGGTGGTTGCCAGTTACCGCGCACCGCCCGACTCAACTGTTTGTGTACCTTGAACCGGAATATTACAAATAGATTTCAGTAATTTATTATCGTGCGTTCCAGTAACTCCCAGGGCAAATACAGTAGGTACTAAAACAAATGTGCAATTAAAAGGAAGACATCACATAGGTACCCACCTACTTTGATTATTTTAAAAACATAACAAAAAGAGGATACACATTTAGTTGAAAACACGTTATAGTAGTTAGACACAAACATTAACATTACAAAACAGAATCCAATCAAGGTCTACTAACAATGACCTAATGTAACAGATACCAGCTTTTAACCTTGGCATCAGAAACTGAACAGGCATATTCATCTAGTAATTGGCGTTTGTATATGTGTTGCCATTTATTTGCTAGTGATAACTATGAGTGAGGAAAATTCCGTTAAAAATTTACGATTGGAGACTTGGATGAGTGACCTGCCGCCGCAGTTGAAGGATGTTCCCTTGATCTACCTCGCAATACCAGGTAAACATCACACTATTCTTATTAGGAAATTATCACGTGACTTTGTACAAAAGAATACTTTAAAAAACAATATGAATTTCCTTTTAAATTAATGTCCAAATGTGGTTGGTTGTTTGATTTACTAATAAGCAAAATAATCTGTATTTATTTGCAGGCAGTCATAATTCAATGACATACGGAATCACTAGATCCAATGGTCTAGGTCCAGATGCCGAGCCAATCCTCCACCGATTGTACCCATTTTTCCGAGGTACGATATTAAACTGGTCGATAACACAGGCTATTGACACCCGGCAACAACTGCTCATTGGCATTAGGTATATCTATCACTAGAAGTAAAGTTTTGTTAGTACAGGACAATGTTTGACAGCCTCCGTGGCGCAGGGGTTAGTGCAGGCTGTGAAACGAGAGGCCGCGAGTTCGATCCCGCGACGAGAAAAATGTTTGTGTGAACCACAAGTATTTGTTTCGGGTCTGGGTGTTTGTGAGATCGAAACGTCTCTCGTAGTTCCTGATACCCACGACACAAGCCGCGACCTTAGTGGTGGGTCAGGACTATGTATGTGAATTTTGGGTGTATTTATTTATTATATTATAATAATTAGGTAGATGCCCTAACCATTTTTAATTATAGACGAGCCATACATCCGTGGTCTTATTATCATTCCACAGGTATCTCAAAAATTCAATACATGTGGCTATATGTATTGAGTTTTTGTAGGTTTTGTTTATTAGGTAATGCTGGAAATAAATACAACCCTGAAAATACGTAGTTCTTTAATTTAATTAATCTTATTCTCAGGTATTTCGACTTAAGATTAGCAACCAAAGAAGGGGAGGATAATTTTTACTTCACACATGGAGTGTATGCAGACGAAATAACTACGGCTCTGAAGCAAGTCAAGGAATTTGTTGACTCACATCCCGGAGAGGTACGTGCACTTGCTTATGACGCAAACTATTTTTTACGGTGATCCATCAATACACATCGTACTTGCCTAACCTCTACCTTATGGACCAACTCTATATAAGTGATAGTCCTTATAAGATAGTACGTATCATCATCATTGTCAGTTACAAAAAGTTAGCTAATGAACTTAGGCATTTTCCCAAAGTTTTCAATCAGGATTCATTTAGTAACAGCTTGCATCCAGCGACTTTCTGCAACCTTTAACGACAAGTGATTGTAATTACAATTAATCTTGGTCGCACACCTTAAAGATTTGACAAGATATACACGATCAAAGATTCTATATGAAGTCTCACAATCTGCACTAGGCCAACGTGACGCATGAATTATGAAAGGATTATGAACTAAGCTCTTTAAATCGAGCATTCACATTGGTGCAGGAATTCCGTTTTCAGCATAAGGCGATTATGGGCTGATACAATACCGATTTTAAATGACTTTGCAGGTGGTGATACTAGACTGCCATCATTTTTATGGGTTCAAGCAGGAAGACCATGAGAGGCTGATACAACTGTTGCTAAACCTGTACGGGCTGCAGCTCGTGCCCAGGCAACTAGACCTGCGAACCATCACGCTACATTCACTCAACAGATTGAAACAACAAGTAACTCAATTTCTTTATTTCAACGTAATGCGTATAAGGAAACGTTTAACACTCTGAAGAACGAATTTTACTACTAAAGACGTTACCTCTAAACAATTCCACTATGATCTGTTAGACACAGTCAATTATGGTACGGGAAGAGGTATAGCCCTCCAACGATCTAGAGAGCCGGGGCATGAAGTGGAGGGAGGTGTACGGTATACGGCCGTCTAGTCTGCCATGAGCCAATTGTGACCATGGTAAGAGCACGATTGTCTACATGAAACCATTTCAAATTACAGATAATAGTTATATACCGGCATCAGTCAGCATACACGACGGAGGAATTCTGGCTTCAGCAGATGATGCCAGCACCGTGGCCGCGACAGGAAGAGGTCAATGGACTCGTCTCGTATCTACAGAATGTGTGTAGACATCCCCAAATGGGCTTTGTTCACCAAGCCGTGATCACACCAACACCCGCATTTATCATCCTCAGGTTAGTTTTTAATAAATGGATGAATATTGTCATAATCTTTCACTCACGGGTTTTCTACATACATCTATTCTCTCGCTAATATAAGCTAATTAGCAAGCACAATTTTTTGTAATTATGTCTTATAGACTGTTTGAAGTAGCGGAATGTTTTAGAAATGGCGTTGGTTTAGCAATAAAATTATGGCAGATTCTAGAAACTACCTAACAAGTGGTGGTAGTTTATAGCGACCATTGCCACCCATATATACTCACAAAACCCGACTTTAACAAATGCATTGCGACTCCATGAGTAAAAATGGGACAAGAAAACGAAATTGAGTTTTATTTAAGTCCTCGACCGAATGAAACATCGCGCTACTACTATTAATTCTAGGCACATACAGTGCGCCCGTGGTAACAATCCGAACGAGGCACACTACTCATTCTGTAAGCACAACAGCTATAGTGTGGCCCTGACTCATGTGGATTAAATATTCTCTGGATTTAACTTAAGCTTAATTATTTTTTTATATTTACAGTTGCATATCTAACCTTCGTAACAAATGTGCTGCGCCAGTGGTAAAAGACGTGTTACCGAAACTCGGTGAGTTTTCCCCGGGCCCGCCCGCGCCCGACAACGGCTTCGGCATACAAGCAACCGTCAACGTCGTCATCGCTGACTTTGTCGACATCAATGACGCGGAATTCTCACGCACAGTCATTCAACTCAACATGAAACTCCTAAAAAACTCAGATCCTGTGTCTGGTAACTCCTAATATGAACATTTTGTTGGAACAAATATTCGAATGTTTAAAAATAAGTCTATGTACTATTGCTGGAAGCATTGTGCGCGTATGAAAAATCTGAAGAACCGTCGTCTATTTGCTAAAAGGAAAAGGTAATTAGGTAACTGTTGATTATAGAAATAAAAATCGATATCACCTTTAACTATTTCACTTGTTTGTTTATAAAAGACAATTTTAATTTATTATTTTGAATGTTGACTTTCACAAGTAGGTATTTATTCTACAGCGCTGTTTTTCCAAACACTTGGTTACAAAAATCATCTAGCTTGATTCTTTCACATAAATCTTTGAACGACCATTTTTTCTCTTTTAGTTCTTGAGCATCAGTTGTACTTAAAGCTGAAAACAATTTATCCGACAACTCGTCTGATATCTCAATGATTCTACAAATTTTGTCCAAATTTGCCAGGTCTTCCAAAGATTTGGTCAAATCGGCAATATGTATTATTTGTGATTTACGGCCATGAATTTCGAATGAATTCTCCGAATCGGTTCCACTCCGGCTTTCTAATTTGTCGTATATATCTGGTTTGTTTCTCTGAATGTCACTGTCCTTGCAACAAACACTTTCACTATTTGGACTCAAAGTCGTTAAATTTTCTTCACGGATCATCAAAACTGGCTCAGGAGAATATCTGTTAAGACCGTTTAAAATTTGCTTAGCAAAATACTTATCTTCTTCTTTATTGTCTGCCTTAATAAGTAAATCATTGACTACAGAATTACTAAGGAACTGGTTTTCATTTAGGAACTCATTAAAATGTACCTTACATTTTGTCTCAAATGCAGCGTCTAGATTCTTTATTTCATCGGCTAACTCATTTTGAATACCCGTGTCAGAATTATCAGATAATACTTTATTTTGTGTTTTTAGATATTCAACACATTTTTCTGCATTATCGAATTCTTTTTTACTTTTACTTGTATCGATCAAATCATTTCTATATTTTTCGGTAGAGACCTCTTCATTTTGAGAAGCACTTTTAAAAGATTTCTCTACGTTGTCATTTTTGCAAGTAGCTTGAAAACTTTGTTCGAGACCTTCTATCAAAGTATTGATAGCTTTAGCTACTTGTTCCTTGAAAGCGATATGATCAATTATTAATTTTGATTCATCATCCATAGTTTGAATTTTCTTAATCCCGTTCTTAAAATGTTGTGTAGTTTCCTGTAGAGAATACATTTGTGATGTATTTTGCGGTTTGAATTTAAGGAATAATTTGTCATTTTTATGGTCAGATGGAATTTCCTTTGCCACTACCTTGCTATTGGAAAGTTCTTTATTATATGAATCACATGTTCTTATAAGTTCTTCTTTACTGCAACCGTCGAGGATTCTGCTGTCATTGACTTTTAATTTTGTTTTATAGTCTCCGCAAACATGAAAAGTTCTCATATTCTCAATTAGTCTATGGGATTTTCTACCACAGTCACGCGTAGGTTCTTCTGTAGAATGGTTAGCTGAAAACTGAAAGTTTTCTTTGAAATTATGCGTCGAAACTTTCCTAATAGTGTCAGCTTCGATTTTATTATTTTGAGGTTTCGTAAGCAAATCCTCAGTTATGTGTGTCATTTTCGAAATATCTCGCTTGATGCTTTCGATGCGTTCGTTTGCTTTTGCCATATCATTAACTTGGGTGTTTTTAGGAGTGAATGAAATACAGCTATGGAAAAATGACCCTCTGTTTTGGCGCGTGCACGATTTAGAAATGTCATTGCTATCGTTCCATATTTTAAAAATTTCGTTTCGTCGTTTCATTTCCCGACCGCTCGCTGACGATGTAGCCATGCCGCTGATGTGCGCTGATAAAGGTTTCTTCAATACGGCCACTCTGGCGGGTTCCCTTATTTTAAAACCAGTATCTGGAGAAGTGCTGCACGATAAATCTGAATGGTATTTATATTCAGTTGATATTTCTTTACTGAGACATTCGGTTTGATGCACTACATCGTCTCTCTCCGAATCTTTAGTTTTCATGTAAGTTATTTTCGCACATATACCGTGAAGGGATAATTGTTTTTCAGAGTAGAATATTGAGTCAATCACCCTGCAAGCGTAGGAATGTTCGTTCTCATACCAACATATGAATTTATAAAAATTGGACTTCAGCTGCAGACTCGACTCGGCGTCGAATATGCACGAATGACTTTCTCCGATATAATCCGATGAAACGGTCTCCTCGTTGGATATTTTTATTATATTCTTCATATTCGTATTACTGGCTTTTTCAATATTTTTAATAATCTCTTGTAACGAAGTGTTTCGGTTTAATCTAAAAAGAAAGTGTCAGAAATTTAAAAATATATTTTTTGTGAAGAAGTCATAAGAATTAAGATGAAATTTTGTTAAATAAAATAATTCTCTGCAAAAGACTATTTGTACACAATATTTGTATGTTAGTATAGCTTAATATAGCTGTTAACCTACAGTAACATACAAATATTGTATATTATCGAGAGATATTATGATATTTCAGTCTCACCCGAACATGTATAAAATACAAATTTTTAAGAATATCACAAACATTGAGCTTACTGCGAGAATCGAACCCGCAGCTTTTTGTTTCACAGACAGCACCTTAACTAAGAAGGGCAAAAAGGGCTGTCAAAATTATACATTTTCTTTTTCATCATTATAATAAGGTCCCCTAGTTATATTTGTAGCTAGGTACTTATCATTCCACTGCATGACACATATTTTTTCCAAAATTGTTATAAGTTATGACATTAATCACTCCATCGCGCTAACGCCATGCGAATAGATATTGGAATAGATAAACAACATGTAAAATTTATAAAAACAAGTTAGTATAATATTTATATAAAAAAGAACATTTAGTAAACATGATTCACTACTTGGAGGTGCTGGGATTTGAACCCAGGACTTTCAGCATGCGAAGCAGACACTCTACCACTGAGTTACACCCCCGATATAAATTGTGTCGAAATTGTAGACCACTATTCGAGCTATAGAGTGTCAAAGTGCTAGAGGTCTTCAAGCACAGAAATTGCTACATTTTCTTTTGAAATGCAATACCTACGTTATTTAAATTACTATATAGATATACAATTGTAAAGTGCGTGGTGGCCTATTGGTAATGGACCAGACGCGGCTGCCTACATGTTCACGGTGGTCGCGGGTTCAAATCCCAGGGCACACCTCTGACTTTTCGGAGTTATGTGTGTATTGATAGTCAATCACCACGCACTTTAACGGTGAAGGAAAACATCGTGAGGAAACCTGCATACCGTAGCGATTTTAAAGAATTTCTACGGTATGTAAGTCCGCCAACCCGCACTAGGCCAGCGTGGTGGACTATATGGGCTAACCACTCTCAATCGATTCTCTCGATTGTAGAGTAGGCCCGTGCCCTGCAGTGGGACGTATATGGGCTGATATAGATATAAATATATACAATTGACCATAATGTGCTTACACAAAACATAATAAATTTAATATGACTGGTATTTATACACATACAAAAAATATTAGATTACGTAGTTACTAGTAGTAGTAACTACTGGACATAATGAGACTTAAAATCGTATGGTTCAGGATGGCGAGCACAGTAAAATACCAATTTTAGGCCTCTGCACACCGGGACGGAATGGCAAGAGATTTTGCTACCGGCCTGCGGCTTACATACTTTAGTATTTCGGCGGCCTACCAAGGCATCCCGCGATGTTAAGTGCCGCGGCATGCCGCGTCACGCCGAAGTACCTATGCATCGGCAGCACCTGCATGTACCCCCGCTTGGACTGCCTCATGCAGCGGCGTGCCAGGGCGGCCTTCGGCGTACCGTTGTATACCGCAGTGCGCTGCGGCATCCCACCGGGGGATCCCTTTAAGCGAGCTCTCCGATGCCGTGTCAAGAAATGCCTTTATCGAAAGTCATCGGCATGTTTAAATTTATGTCGTATTCCTACTAAATAAGTTTGAATATCCTTTGTTAAAAAAATTAATCCTCTGCCATTCCATCCCGGTCTGCGGAGGACATTAGTTGAAAGACTTCGGAGGTTGGATCCCCGCACTGAGACAAATGTTTCCGCGGCCTACAATTATTATCAATTTTTTGGTGAGGGTGGGACAGAAAATTCTCGTAGTTTTTGATTCCTTGGACACAAAACGTGTTCCTTATTGTATGACTGTTGGGTTTATTTATTTGTTATTATAAACAGGATGTTTCCCATACAAAAAAATTGCCCGTCACTCCAGATTGTAAATTTACTTCTATCTATCTATCTATATCAGCCCATATACGTCCCACTGCAGGGCACGGGCCTACTCTACAATCGAGAGAATCGATTCAGAGTGGTTAGGCCATATAGTCCACCTCGCTGGCCTAGTGCGGGTTGGCGGACTTACATACCGTAGAAATTCTTTAAAATCGCTACGGTATGCAGGTTTCCTCACGATGTTTTCCTTCACCGTTAAAGTGCGTGGTGATTGACTATCAAATTTACTTCACTGGAAGGTATTTATGGCATTCGGATGTAGAGACATCAACTTATTATATGAGCTCTTTATTTTCGTACCGGTGCTGTAAAATAAATAATATGTAAAATGTACCTTATAGTGATATCTAGTACTGAAACGTTGACTATCGGCACTCTGAACGCCAGGCCGGACAGTTTGTCTTTCACTTGCGGTATGATTTTGGCGAGAGCCTTACAGGCGCCGGTTGTAGCGGGAATTATATTCTGATGGATGCTTCTGTGGTCGCGCCAGTGCTGCAACATTTGTATTCAGTGTCGGCTGTGGTAGGTACAACATGCGATCTAGTAAGATTCCCAAAACGCCATGGGGAGATTGCCAAAAGCCGAAACAATCCTTGATGCCATCCAAACCCAGACAAAAAAAATTTAGTTCCATACTAATCACCTCATTGCCAATAACCAACTTCTTTCATTCAACAATGCCATGAAGGGACGTATACAGTAGGTATAACATAATGCAAACCGCTTAGTTCTGCTCCAGTACCTACGGAACAAATGCCAAAAAACACATGTAGGATAAGGAATTACCTTTCCTCTTAAACAAAGTCCATCTAGAGGCTTCAGTGAAGGGGTCATGGCGTGTATGCTGGTAACAAAGCCCTCGGCGACGCCGTAATGATCCTCCAACACTTTTATTATTGGCGCCAAACAGTACAATGTGCTTGAAGCGCATGACAATACTTTTTGTTCTGGAAAAAATATTCATAAGTAGATAAATATACCCAACAGTGACATACATAGTCATGACCCCACACTAAGATCGAGTCTTGTGTCGTGGGTATCAGAAACTACGAGAGACTTCGTCCTCACAAACACCCAGACCCGGAACAAGTATCTGTGGATCACACGAATATTAGTTCTGGTGCATGGATCAAACCCGCGTCCTCACGTTTCACAACCGGTGTCTAACTTTTGTTTGTGAGACCGAAAAGTCTCTCGTAGAACGTAGATCCTGATACCCACGACACAAGACTCGATCTTAGCGTGGGGTCAGGACTATGAATGTGACTGTTGGGTGTATTTATTTATTTAATCAATAAAATGCCAGTAAAAAGTTTCTGTATCTACCTAATTATTTCTACATAATAATATTCAATTTTGCAGATGCCATTCTTGAGATGTGCTTAGAAATGATCATGATCAAATATTGGATAACACATTAATATCAGGAACTCATTTATTATTCTCAACTTGCTCCAGGGTTAATGAACAAATGCAAATATTTAATGCAATAATGTTAGTGTACCTGGGCGCAGTCTGCAGTCGTTCACCCCGAGTATCGTCATGGGAACGTCGGCGCTGGGCGCTGTTACTATCACACGTTTCACACCGCCTTGCAAATGTCCCTGTAAATTGGGTTTGGCTAATATACCGCGGGGGATACCGAGGGATCTAGCTACAATGTAACAGAATTCAAAGTGATACAATTTCATAATATTTTTTATCAGGCATACAACTTATACGTCTTGGATTGTTCAAACTGTCTGCTATTTAAATAATATATGGAAATAAAAACTATGCAAACAACAGATATAGATTTTATGTGCATGTAATGTTTGTTACGTATAGGTGTCTATAGGACTTTGCTAATATAAGTGTACGAAGTAAATCATTGTTTTCTATCGCCAAACAATAACATCTTGAAGAAAATCAAGTAGATAGGTACTGATACCTACTGATAGATAGGTCGTTGCCCCTATTTTGAATAGGAAAGTGACATACCGAAGCTTTATCGAGATTGGTGAACATTCCGGAGGCCTCGATCACGTACTGGACTCCAGCGTTCTGCCACGGCACGCTTGAGGGCAACTTCTCGTGGAATATTTTAATGATCTGATCTGTATAGGTAAGGGGATGTGTGAGATAGAATGGAGTTTAAAATGGAAAAGTTTTATGTATACCTAATGCTATTTTAGGAATATTTTTGCTCTAATTTAAAGCAACAAATTGGTACATTGGTCCATGAATCTTTTGTAATTAACATCATCATCATTTATTATCCTACCTAATATTCTCAGTGACAGAAATTGTAAAATATTTTATTGAAGTATTTGACTCCTCATTTAAATCTACTTGATTACTGTTTATTATAAAAAATATGTCCCTGAATATTATCAAACACAACAACAAACTATTTTGAAACAGACTTTATCTTAAAAATAACCATTGCAATGACGAAATATCCGGATCACACTACCAACGTAGGTACTCTTGGGGGTCAATAATATTTTTAAATGATAATGTTATCTAATGACAAAGTTACACACCCTCCACAGTGATTTCATCATTGGAGTGGGTAACGCTCTTGTTGATTTTGCCGTGGGTCGAGTCGTATTTTATCAAGTAGCAGATGTACTCAACGGTTATAGCCGGGTCGTTGATTGCTGATAGCTAAAAGTTATATTATAAAACAATAAGTTTACATAAACATTTCAAAATCGATGTATTCGCCATAGGAATGGCTACATAGGAATAGTAATTCTTAAGCCGGAAGATGTTCGAATTCGCTGACGCCTATGATTTGTTGTTCCACCTGTATTCTTCATCATCTCTATCTATAGCCCTAATCGACGCATATCAATCAGGTTTTCGCTTTTAATGTATTTTTACACATACATTAATATGCTCACACCTTATTTCTCAAGGGGTAGGGACCCGCGCCACTACCGCCATCTATTAAGAGCTTAAGGTGTGTCTGGCTTAGGAATCGAACCCAGGTCATTGTGGTTTAAAACCTAATTTACGGTAATTTACACTATTGTTTAGGGCTACAGCAATACAGTTAGGTAATATAAATAAAAAGTAGCACCTCAATATCATTATGTTGCAAACAGGTCCGAAATATAACTCTGCCGATCCGACCAAAACCGTTTATACCCACTTTCACACCCATTCCCGATAGCTTGGACTGAATAATTTAATAGATTTTGAATATTAATTTTAAAAAAATATTTTATATTTTACAATGACATTTCAAATGTGCGCGCTGTTGAAGTGAAGACGACAATCATAGATAATACACTATATAGACGACAATTATGACAATCACGTATATTAGGGCAGGTTTGCATGGTCATGTATAGTACCAAATAGATTTTATCCAGTGGCGGCGTAAAGGGGGGGCGATGGGGGCGGTCCGCCCCGGGTACCAAGCACCAAGGGGTGACAACGACAACCCGACAACAAACGAAGAGCGTGGACCACGATCGTGGGCGAAACGATCCTGCTTGCCGCTGCCTACAAAGGAGGACCTTTTTTTTTTTTAGTCCTTCACGAAAACTCCGGAGTAAGCATGTATAGTTTAGGTAGGGGTGCTCAATACGAAACCGCCCAGGGTACCAACCTACCTTACGCCGCCACTGATTTTATCCTAATTAAGACCTATTTGAATCGTTCTTACATGAAGAGGACTTCATAATAGAATTAATAGAGTAGATAAAGCCTCTGGAGTAGACTGTAGAGTAGCTCTAAAAAGGGCCAAACAGCCACATATTATGCACTTGTAGTTTGGATTCTTTATATAATTGCGCTGTTTAACTATAAATACCTATTTTATAATTAGGGCATTGTTGCCTTTCGATCTGCCTTTACTCTACCTAGTTCTCAGTTTATAAGCCATGTATTTTTCCCTTGACTGCCTTGGTGGCGTAGTTGTACCTACTATGGTACGATTACAAAGCTGGGGTCTCGGGTTCGAATTCTGGGTCGGGCAAAATGATATGGGATTTTCTATTCATTGTCACCCGAAGTCAGGAATTTATGCCCGATATGGCCATAGGCTCGCCCCTATCACATCGTGGGACGGAACATACATGGCGAAATGTGGGTGTCCTGGTGGTGCCTCTGCCTACCACTTCTGGGATAAAGGCGTGAGTTTATGTATGTATATATTTTTGCCTTGTATAAAAAAATGAAAGTCAAGTTTTCAAAAATAAAACTCTAATAACAAAGACTTATAAAATTGAACTTAACATAACAAATTAACTACCTAGATACAATAAATGCTTTATTAAACAATATCAACCATTACATTTTGAAAACTGACACTACCAGCACAACTGAAATATTCTTTTAAAACATGCCTAACCCGATATCCATCATCAGTCTGTTTTTGTTCATTTATAGTTTCAAGTGGTGTCAATTCACTGATATTCCGCCACTCTCCCTGTGTGAAGGTTAAATTAAACACATCTTCATCATCAACACATGTTGGAGACCAATAAATTCTAGATTTCTTTTTGAAAAAATTGTGTAATGCACAACAGGCCATAATAATGGACTCCAAAGTAGGCATACTAACGCTTATCGGTTGCCTAAATATTCCAAAGCGTGATCCAAGAACACCAAGTGCATTTTCGACCGTCCTTTGAGCTCGCCAGAATCTATAGTTAAATATTTCCTCTTCTCTTAATAGATTATCTTCAATATATGGATTCATGATGTGTGTATCAACTGGTAATGTATTGTCATCAAGAAAAACATATGGTACTCTCTGATTTGTATTTGGTAGCAAATACGATGCTGGCAAATGAAGTTCGTTATTAATGAGCTTGTCATAGAATCTTGTGTTTTTAACAATTTCTTCAGTGGGTGTACTTCCACTGGTACCCATGTGTATGTAAATAAAATCATAATCTGCATTAACTATAGCAAATAATATAACGCTGCATGTTCCACAATAGTTATTGTATGAATTGCCACTTTTGCTTGGTCTCTCTATGATAATATGCTTGGCACTCATTGCTCCCACACAAGTATTGAATTGCCATTTCTCTTCAAATAAATTAGCAGCTGCTAACCATTCCTCTTCTGTTGATGGCATCTGAAACATAGTTATTTTTTAAAGATAAGATATATTTAAGATAAGATATATTAAGAAAATATGTAAATCTAACATAGTTTCAGTGATGTTTCCACATAAATCTAATTAATAAACTAAGATTTTACAGTGCTCTAAATATTGTTTCTATTAACTGAACTATGGTATGAAAACTGTTGTATGAAACTCACACTAATCCCTTTTTTTAAAACTTTATATATCGCCCCGCACGTTTCTGGTATGATCCTTGACAGCAGTTGCAGTGAGATGCCAGTACGCTCACTAAGCTCTTTGTAACTCTGCCCTGTGGCCAAGAACCTGAGAGTGGCTAACAGGCGCTGCTCCGCAGGCACAGCTTGCCTCATTATAGTGTCTTGTTTCGTTATAAACGGTCTCACTAACTCCAACAGCTCTTCAAAACTTTCCTCATCCATTCTAAGAGTAATTAAGAAATCGTCGGTGCGGATATGTTTGAAAAGGGTTATTTTGTTCCACTTTCTTCTGTCTCTTAGGCATTTTTTACTCCATCTCCTTTTTACAGGCCTTACATCGTCGAAAACAGATATCAGAGCCAGGGCCAATCCCACTCTTTGTAACTTGGAAAGATAAGGTGCCATGCTTAAGTTGTTGTAGTTACAAATAGATATTTTGTCGGGGATCAATTAGTAAATATACTTCATATTTGTTTGTTACGTGTTTATTGTTATCCCCTCCGTCATTTATTTCAATTTTTAAACATTTTTCCCCTCCGTCGAGGGGTACTGATCACCACAGCTGATCACCTGACGGATGCTTGACAGTGACAGGACAACAGACAACACACAGACTAAGGAGTAAAAGACAATGATTAAAGAATAAAGAGGATGACGCACAAAAGTAGTACTATATATCAAGTTATAGTTATGTTAGGAGTATCGACGCGGATTTGTGCATTTATGTATCTGTCTCACTTACACAAAGGTAACTTGTCACTTAATGAAAGAGACAAATAATAACTGCTTAGTTTCGAATATGGCAATATTTTGTTCACTAACCACACTGAGACCGCCCATAGCCCAAAATGACGCCATTTTTGTTTCCTGCATGAAATGTCAAACTGTGGATGAGTGGATTCGATACGAAATTATTAATATCGATATTATCATTATTAAATATTTTGATGTTTATTTTTCAAAAAAAGAAAAAAATCGAAAAGTGCCATTGATTTTTATATATTTCAGAACGACAAACAAAGTAAAATTAAAAATATTTATTAGATTACCTATATATTATAATATTTTTTAGATCGAACCCGCGGCCGCTCGTTTTACAGCCGGTGTCTAACCTACTGCGCCACGGAAGCTGTCTTATACACGCAAAGGAAGTCGCAAGCAAATTCTAGATATTAATAAAGTTGTATTTTATCTCAAGTGTGTATTATTTGACACAAATCAAATCCAATCATCAGGTAAAACTTACCCAAGATATATATCATAGCATGAAAACAATTTTCAAAATATCGACCTATTTTTATTGGATTTCATTTTTAATGACTTTACTGTTAAATCCTAAAATCCCCTGTTTATACTCAATTGTCATGTAAAGCGAAAATTAAAAATGCACAAGTTTATACACTGATATTTGTGTAAATTCAAAGTTTTTCAGTCGTATGCCACTGTTGATGGATCGATGTCGATAGAAAATTCGGTACTAGCGTATCACTATTTTTTGGGGCGGAGCCGCCGCCATGTTTGTATACAAAAGTGACCCGTGTCACGTGACCTTATGCTCTATCCTCTTTATTCTATAATCATTGGTAAAAGACAACAGTCCATAGAGAAGTTCTTATTACTTTTAGCAAGGTAGCAAATCCACAAATTCATGATTTTGAAACTTGACTGCCTTAGATATATTAAATATTTTTACACAGATTTTTTGTTTCAATGTCTGTAAATTGAAAATGGTAAACCCAAAATTAACTGTAGTCTAAGCAACATAAATTGGTACTTATTGAACATTTTTTAGCGTTCACACAGGTGAGAGGGATGAGCCCCAGTTGAGAACGCATAGACAAAAACATAGATCTGCGTATTTAAAACTCAAGATTCAGATTGATTCAGATCTGTAACTAGGTATAAATAATTATCCATTATACTTTCCAACCATTTTTATTGGCATTTCAAAGTGACTACAAAATACTTATTTATTTATTATCAATATTATCACAACCAGTGGTAGTTACAAATTTTACTGAAACTAAACTAAAACAAACGCTTTAAAAGAGTGGCCTCAATGAGTTTAAAATACTTCAACTAACTATAATAAACAACTAGGGTTCTTGAGGATAAGTAATTACTAAAAGCACTCCACGTTTTGTAACTAGAAAAACTATCATGAAGGGATTGTATGGATGTAAAAGAACGCAAAACAATGATTATTATATTTTTTTTCTGTTTGTCTGTGCGGTTGTGCGCGATAATCTTATAAACGGCTTAATGGATTTCGGTTAAATTTGGTATAGAGCTCAGACTAAGAAGTAAAATAGAAGTAGCTGACACCCTAGATCAACACATAGGCTACTTGTCACCTCGAAAAATGTAGTGTTCCCGTGGGAAGTACAAGGAGTTGAAATAAATATGTTACTTTTTAAACTCAAAGGGATGGGAGGGACAGGAGAGGACAGGATTAGATACGTGACTTGAGTCATGGGACAGAATGAGATGGAATAATATAACACAATATAACGGGACGGGATTGGAAAAGCAGTACAGAGGAGCTTATTTGATTTAAATTTACCTAAATAAAACAGTATGCAAATTAATAATGTGTTGCTGATGTGGATTGGACTCAAAGAGTGCACTGGGCAAAACCAGACCGGACGTCTATAATTTATTTAGACAATTGTATAACTAGGAACTACATAATTGGGCTAGAAAACCACTTAAATTAAAAGTAATAAATCAATTCGCCATCTGTTATTTTCTTATTGTATTCTATGATAAATTGATCTTCCAGATATTGTCTATTATTTTATACCCCGCCCGCATTGCCTTGTCCTTCAGTTGACATTTCTGTACTCCATCTTGTGGAGAGCGAACGTGGTGTGTTCCAGCTGCTGAATTAAATACATTTCGCCGGTAAGTTGAAATACTTTCAAATCGATAGTAAAACATATGTAAATTCATTCTTTGTCGTGTTTTCATATCATTCAAAACTGTATATTTTTGCAATTTTGCATCATATTTGCACGTAACTGTAATTTTCTACATGTTTCTTTTATTGTAATGAGTCTCTTGCCGGTCTATTCTAATGAGTAATGACGCAACACTACATCATATTCGTTCGGAAAGCGATCATTTCTTTTAAATTGAGTAAAAGTCGTTGATTTGTTTGTAATTGTGTTCGACCTCTACGTGACCTCCACGCGCCGGTAAATATTTTAAGTTCAAGTGCCGATATTAACAACACATTGGTTGGATACGAAAGTGAATTTAGAGCATTTGTACTAAAAGCTTCAATTCATTTCATTGATCTCGATATACTATTGGACTTTTATTTGTGCTACTTTATTACGATCAGAATGTTTTTCGTTGTATATTTCCGGGATTAGATTGGATTTTACAAGCGTTCTAATACTATGGTGATAATGCTATTCCCTATGATAAAAGTTTGATTGAAATTAAGCAAAAATAAGTCAATTTCGTCACATATGAAGTACAACCAAAATCAATTTATTTTGATTGAAATGTGACAATGAACACCTGATTGACCGGGAGTAGGGAATGTCAAGGTGTCCTTGAGGTCATTGGTGTCACAATACATAACATTATATGTAACACAACATACTGCAGTGGCACTGCAATGTTTTCTGAGAACTTCAAATATTTCACAATGCCCACATCATACTCAAGCCTTAGATCATTAAAATTGTTTATTAATAAATGCCATACACCTTTTATACATATATGGTATATTTTTTTATATGTAATTATGTTACTAATACTCTCTTTTGATTTCTATTAGCTGTTATATTCAATTATAGATGACCATTTTAAAATTCCTATTAGAAATTCTCATTCTTCAGTTGCTTTTAATTAGCTCACATATTTAACCTTTGTCATGTCACCTAATACTTGATAAGACTGAAACCATATACACCTACACAAGTAAGCACTTTTAATATCTAAAACAATGAATTGTATTTTCCCAAGAACAGTTATGGGTACATTGAAAGCCAGTCATAAAATCATAAGCTGTATTATTCTATAACAGAGATATAAATCTTGTAACATAGGATAAAAATAGGTCCAAGTAAGGATTTTTTATAGGGACTTGTGCTTCTAGAACATTACTATAGTCCTAGTGGCCTTGACTGGTTTGCAACCTTGAGGTCTATTCTTACTAAACCTGTTTGTAGGAAGATAGCTATTTCCATCTGATTGTGACCTTTTAATGATAAGGGTAATGGGAGGCAACAAGATAAATTGTCATTGAATCTTTTTTATACACATTATCATTATCTCTGTTACTGCATACTGTACACTATGACAGTTAAATAATATTTAAATATGTTAAGCATTTTCTAAGTTTAAAAATTACAATATCTTAATTTTGTCACTAATGAGTTGATTATTTTATATTAAAAGTAACTTATTTTTCTTTCTGTATCAGCCCATATACAACCTACTGCAGAACATGGACCTCCTCTACAATTGAGAGTATGATTGAGAGAGATTAGGCCATGTAGTCTATATATTTCTCTTTAGTAATTTTGATTCTTTGCAGTATGCCTATGTAAAATGAAATAATGACATACTTGCCCTATCAATATTTAAAATATAATCTAGAAATATTCAAATCAAATTGAAATCATCTTAAATTAGCTATTATTATTAACTTTATAGCATTAACGCCCGAATACTGGAACGACATTCAAATAATAAGTTGCTCTTAACAGCGCACGGCTCACTTAGCCAGTACATTTAATCGGGATTAACGTAGTTAAGCGCAAGTTATATTTAAGTTGCGTTCCAGTATTTGGGCGTAAGTAATTT
The DNA here is from genome assembly GCA_949752805.1 of Deilephila elpenor. Classification (NCBI taxonomy): domain Eukaryota; kingdom Metazoa; phylum Arthropoda; class Insecta; order Lepidoptera; family Sphingidae; genus Deilephila; species Deilephila elpenor. Next base: position 3,656,731 of record OX457110.1, read on the forward strand.
AAAAATTTGACCTAATTTCACCATGAAAAACGAATGCAATGAAAATACTTTCAATCATAGTTGGTTTTGGCAGACATTGTTGGCTGAGATGTTATTTGGCAAACAGAGATAAATGAATTCATAAAATTTGTTTGGTCAATTGTACTAACAAGTGCAATAGCCAATGCTAATGCCATTATTTCATTGAATATATCCAACATTTTTTTTAATTTGTATGAGTCAATCATATGAGATCCAATACAATAATTTTTATTGCTATGAGATAAGAAAACAGTGCATGTTATATCTTAGCCAGTTACTTGCAAGATGCATCATGAGGCTATAATTTGGCATAGTGTGACTGTTATACCTCTGCATTTTGTAATTGTATATGTATAGGAAATTGATGTCAATTATGTGTATTATGCCTTAAATGTGTGTGTTCTAGTGAAAATAACACAAACATGACTCTCGTCACGTATGCTAGCTGACACCCGAAATTAGTCATAACTTAACACAATTAGTCATTGTGCTTCCTTATTTATTAAGACAAATAGTTCTTTAAATTCAAATACTTATTCTTTTCCTTTTTTGTTACAGCAATCATGTCCAAGATCGGTATCAACGGATTCGGCCGCATTGGTCGCCTGGTGCTCCGTGCTTCCATCGAGAAGGGAGCACAGGTCGTCGCCATCAACGACCCCTTCATAGGCCTTGACTACATGGTCTACCTGTTCCAGTACGACTCTACCCACGGCCGTTTCAAGGGTACCGTGGAAGCCAAGGATGGTGCTCTCATCGTCAACGGAAACAAAATCGCCGTCTTCTCCGAAAGGGACCCCAAGGCCATCCCATGGGGCAAAGCTGGCGCTGAATACGTTGTTGAATCTACTGGTGTGTTCACCACCACCGATAAGGCCTCCGCTCACTTGGAGGGTGGAGCTAAGAAGGTCATCATCTCGGCTCCCAGTGCTGACGCACCCATGTTCGTCGTCGGAGTCAACCTTGAGGCCTACGACCCATCCTACAAGGTTATCTCCAACGCCTCCTGCACCACCAACTGCCTCGCTCCCCTCGCTAAGGTTATTCATGACAACTTCGAGATTGTTGAGGGTCTCATGACCACCGTACACGCCACTACTGCCACACAGAAGACCGTCGACGGTCCCTCCGGCAAGTTATGGCGTGATGGCCGTGGTGCTCAGCAGAACATCATCCCCGCCGCCACTGGTGCCGCTAAGGCCGTCGGCAAAGTCATTCCAGCCTTGAACGGCAAACTCACCGGCATGGCCTTCCGTGTGCCAGTCGCTAACGTGTCTGTCGTAGACCTTACTGTCCGCCTGGGCAAACCCGCCAGCTATGACGCCATCAAGCAGAAGGTCAAGGAAGCCGCTGAAGGGCCCCTGAAGGGTATTTTGGGCTACACCGAGGACCAGGTTGTGTCCTCTGACTTCATTGGTGACTCTCACTCGTCCATCTTCGACGCTGCCGCTGGTATCTCTCTGAATGACAACTTCGTCAAGCTCATCAGCTGGTACGACAACGAGTATGGCTACTCCAGCCGAGTCATCGATCTCATCAAGTACATCCAGACCAAGGACTAAATCCTTCATTTTATTTTAAGAGAAGCTTGTCGAGAGTATCGACGTTTATTTGTTAAGTTTAATTATAGCAGTTTATTAATCTAAATTATTTTACTACTTTGATAGTAGTATACACCATTTGTAATTTGATTTTTACACAAAAAAAGAATTTTATGTTGCAGTATTGTAGAAATCAACAAAACAATTGTTGTGATGCTGAACACAAAATAAATTATTGATAACACCACATATTCATTTATTTGTTCTCAATCCTTAGCTATCGTTTATAAATAAAATTGATAGTATTCAATTGCCAGTGACTAGAAATTAAATACCTAAGAAAAACATGTTCAAATCATTCGATGTAACACGGAAGTTACGAATGAGATCGTTTTAATGATAGGCTTCTGGCTTATTAAGAATGATTAAACAGTAACAGAGGGGGTAAATTGGGCAGCATCTTTTAAAAAGTAATAAGTATAATTGTGTACACTATAAAGTAAACAACAGTATTCTGTAGCCTCATATTGCAACAATAATTATATTGATCGCTTTTCAAAAACCAACAAAAATTATACATGGGTCTTTACTACGTTTATTTTGTTTCACTTTGATTCGTTGTGTTGCTTACATAGCTTAAACTTAGTTTAATCGCAATTCGCACATATCGTCTATTCGCCTGAATCGGAATGTCGGGGAGTTCCGATAATCAATAGATTCTAAATACCTAAGGCAGTATATTTTGCTCCAACAAAATTCATCTAACCGATGGATGCCGGATGGCGCCATCCGGAATCCATGCCAATCATCATCGCGCGCCTTTATAGGTTGTATAACGTAAATAGTAATTTTATACCTACTCTGATCGAAGATCGATTGACTCAGATTCCTTTAAAGGAATAATTAGTATGTAATAACAACTAAGAACTATTCACAATAACAAAACATACGATTACGAATTATTTAAAACGCATCAAAATCTAAATATTCTTTATCTAAATAGTCTACAGACTAACAAGTAACAAAAATAGTTTTTCACAAGTTGAAGATGTAGCCATACAAGTAAGCCATATTATGCCTTATATTAATAACTAGCTTCTGCCCGCTAACTTCGTCTGCGTGATTATCTTTGTTTAAAAAAATATACATGTAATATCCCGTTATATCCCGCCCGTCCTATCTCATTCTCACTCAAGGTATGTAATCCACGCCCATCGCATCCCTTTGAGTATAAAAAGTAACAAATATATCGGATTTCCGTCCTCATCCCACGGGAACACTTAATTTATCTGGATAAAATGTAGCCTAAGTGTTAATCCAGTGTTGATATGGGGATTATTAGTTTTTCTCATTTATCTTCCATAATACAAAGAAACATCCTGTATGTAAATAAGACATTTACCAGTTTTTAAGTTGGACTTGTACCTATATAACTGTGAAACCGCATCTCATTTCGTCTTGTAGTTTTTGCGTTATGCGCAAGTAAATAAAAAGAAACACCCTGTCTATAAATAAAATATATACCAGTTTTCAAATTGGACGTGCACCATTATTACTGTGAAAACTGCATCTCATTTTGTATGGTAGTTTTTGAGTAATGTGCAAGCAAACAAAAAGAAACATCCTGTATGTAAATTAAATATATACCAGTTTTTAAGTTGGACCTGCACCATTGTAATTGTGAAAACTGCATCTCATTTGGTGCGGTAGTTTATGAGTAATGTGCAAGCAAACAAAAATAAACACCCTGTATGTCAATGCAACATATACCAGTTTTTAAGTTGAACCTGCAGCAATATAACTGTGAAAACCGCATCTCATTTGGTGCGGTAGTTTATGAGTAATGTGCAAGCAAACAAAAAGAAACACCCTGTATGCAAATGAAACATATACCAGTTTTTAAGTTGAACCTACAGCAATACAACTGTGAAAACCGCATCTCATTTGGTGCAGTAGTTTTTGCGTGATGCGCAAGCAAACATACAGACAGACAGACAGACAGACAGACAAAAATTCTAAAAAAAATTGTTTTGGATTCTGTTGCTGTTATAAAGACCCCCGCGTTGAAATTTCTTAAATATCTGTTGGAAACCTAAAAAATAACCTTGAGACTCTGAGTTCAATGTAACGTTTATTCTCCAGTAAAAGTATAACAAGAATGAATAAAATATATTGGAAAATAACTAATGACAGGTAAAGCACTCCAGCGCCACAAACGACAACAAGGTGCAACTACTCAAATAAAAACTATTTATGTATTTATGTTTACTATTTCAACATCCTCCCTTAAACATAAATCAAGCCCATCTTGGTAGAACAATATGCCAGCTTTGAGTATGGTGTCGCTTTAGTAAGTGCATCAGCTACCATCATATCCGTCTGTATAATATATTGCACATCAATGGCTCCTTCAACCAATTAACAATCGGAATCTGAAAGTTTAATAGAACTTTGATTATCGGTGTAAATAGCCATTGCCTCATTCTATAGCATAGAGGCCGAAATAGCCACATAGCTATCCTTTCTTTTCTTTAAATCCTCTTTTCCTTGCTTTTCTTTTGTTTTCCTCTTGAAAACCCATTTGCATGGTATAGCACGTTTATCTTCTGGAAGAATAGTCATTTCCCAAGTTTTATTTTCCAATAATGATTGATACTCCTCATCCATAGCTGCTTTCCAGTATTCAGCGTCAATGCCCGACATGGCTTCTTTAATAGTCAGTGGGTCTGCAATCTGTTGAACACACATGAAGTTGTTTTGCCTGTGATGAGATCTTAAAGTAATATTTCTAGTAAAACTTTCAGTGCTAGTATCATCATTTGAACTGGGATAATAGGTTTCATCCTCAGTCATTCTATTCAACACACAACTATCGAAAGATGTGTCAGGACTTGAGTGTGACAAAGTGTTGCTACTCCGTGTTCTATCTTCGACAGATATTACCTCATCACTATTTGCACTTAAAGGAATATTTATGAGCGGTTTGGTAGGTAAGGGTTCCGATGTATTACTATTATTATCCATAACTTCATTAATAAATATGACATCTCTACTAATAATAATTCTTTTCTTTACTGGATCATACAGTCTGTAACCCTTCGTATTGTCACAATATCCCACCAAAAGTAATTCTCTTGATTTACGATCCCATTTTAAACGATTTTGTTTTGGAATATGTACCATGGCTTTACAACCAAAAATCCTTAAATTTGAAAGGTTCGGTTTCTTACCAGTCCACTTTTCATACGGAGTTACCTTATCCAAAACCCGAGATGGTGACCGGTTGGTAACATAAGCTGCAGCAGCAACTGCCTCTGCCCATAACTGTTTATGCAGCTTTCCTGCAAAAATCATGCATTTCGCACGTTCCACCAACGTCCGATTCATCCGCTCCGCTAGCCCGTTTTGCTCAGGTGTATACGGAGTACTCGTCTGATGTTTGATGCCGGAAGCCCTTAGGAAATCCGAGAATGCTTTATTAAGATATTCTTTCCCATTATCGCTTCTAACTATTTTTATTTTGAGATCTAACTCATTTTCTACTTCTTCTTTAAAACTTTGAAAAACCGACTTAATATCCAACTTGTTCTTGAGAAAATAGACATAAACTTTACGGGAATAGTCATCTATGAAAGTTATGAAGTATTTCGCACCACCAGCAGACAGTGTCTCCATCGGACCACATAGATCAGTATGAACTATTTCTAATAATGCCTTTGCCCTAGAACCAGAGTCTGGAAACGGTAATCGTGTTTGTTTAGCTTCACAACATGGTATACAAACAGTATCAACATCTTTATTAGTGATAGTTATACCCTCAGCACATGATTCTAACCTCTTTACATCAGCCAAATTTAAGTGCCCCATTCTCTTGTGCCATGTAATAAGATCTGTCTTATTTTCACCCAATACAGCATAAGCAGTCACGGTAACAGTGTTCAATTTGTACATGTTATTGATCAAACTTGCATTTGCTATAAGAATCTTATGAACGTTATATATGTTACATCCCGTATCAGTGAATTCCACTTTACAACCATTTTTAGTTAGTTGACTAACTGACAACAAATTTACACACAGCTCGGGAATAAATAAAACATTTCTCACCTGGATTGGACACCCATCTTTGCAAAAAATGGTATGAATGTTTACTTTACCCATATTTTGCACGGAGACAGCATCATTATTAGCCACCTTTATTTGCTGAATCGGAGATGCTTGGATATCATACATCCAGTCGGAACGTCTCGTCATGTGCATAGTAGCACCTGAATCTATGTACCAGTCTTCTTTATTCACATTGCTGTAAGCTGAAAAAATTGCTGAAAAACTGTTATTGTTGTCATGGTTACATTTTTTCACTGTACATTGATTTTTGTAATGTCCATATTTATTACAATTGAAGCAACGAGGGCCTTTTTCTTTTTCCTTTAGCTTGGCATTGTTTTTAGAGGTATTTTTGTGCTTTGTAAATAAAACAGAAGACGCAGAAGACTCGGAAACTTTAACCTCCTGTAAAAGTTTTGTCTTGACAAAATCTGATGACATTTTTATTCCGGAACTTTCCAGACCCATGATCATCGGTTTATAATTTTCCGGTAAACCTGCCAGCATGAGTGTTCCCAACCATTCGTCATCAACTACGAAACCAATGTTTCGTAATTTGTATGCAGTACTCATTACTTTATTTACATATTCTTCGACGTTTGCGCAGTTATCCAGTGTTGTGTTGATTAAATCCCGCAATAAGCCAACTTTCCTCGATAACCCGGAGTCTTCGAAAGCATTTCGTAGGTTTGTCCATACTTCTTTCGACGTAAGTGCATTTTCAATATGGACATAGTTTATTGGTTCCACCAACAAAATGATTTTCGACTTAGCTTTTGTATCTTTCTTACTGTCGACATCGGTGCCAGGATCGACACATTCCCACAAATCTTCATGTTCCAGATACGATTTAACCGCAAACTTCCATGTCGAATAATTTTCCCGTCCGGCTAATTTTTCAATTTGTAAATTAGACATCGCCATTGTTTTCGGGCCGATGTACGATGGAATATTCTCGAATGATTATTGTCCGGTACTTTATGAGAATAAATATTAAACTTCGAATCTTTAGGTTTATGAGAACTGGGCCCATAACCTGTTGGAAACCTAAAAAATAACCTTGAGACTCTGAGTTCAATGTAACGTTTATTCTCCAGTAAAAGTATAACAAGAATGAATAAAATATATTGGAAAATAACTAATGACAGGTAAAGCACTCCAGCGCCACAAACGACAACAAGGTGCAACTACTCAAATAAAAACTATTTATGTATTTATGTTTACTATTTCAACAATATCTTCCATGTACAGACATCGACCATTTACATTTTTATTATATGTATAGATTACTTATAATTTGTGTTAAATTTACATAAGTTTCTACGGAGGGAAAGGGGACAGGGGGGGTCCCCTGTCCCTTTCCCCCGCCAACGTAACTTAGTTTTTACTGAACCCACTCAATTTTGAGTTTTACTCTCCACGTCCAAAGATATTCATCAGATGTTCACCATATTTATATGGGACTAAACGACAAGCATTAGCTTTCAAGCACAGAAAGAATAATCCACAGACTAAGGAGTAAAGAAATTTCAAAATCGGGTCACCCAGTACAAAGATATGAGATAACAAACCTATAAAACATAGTCGAATTGAGAACGTCCTCCTTTTTTATGAAGGTGGTTAAGAAATTATAGTGGGTACATTATTTAAGAGTTCTTTGTTCGATAGCTGTAACTTGCTAAATCCTTCTGCATTCTGCTTGCAGCATGCTGAATAGGTGTTGAATTAGAATTCACAAAAAATAAATACAAGGTTTAAAATAGATTAATATCCACACAATTATTATTATTATTGTTTTACAGATTTATATGCAATATTTTATGAGATAAATGGATTTAATGATTACGATTATTCGGCCTCTAACGGTATTTCACATGTACAACCCTAATAATTTTAATGGCCGCTGCGGGCAGCTGTCTGTTCTGTCAGTGACATTTCGTTTGCTTCGTGTAAATTTTGCGATGTACAAGTTGAAAATCCGTCTATTTATCAATGAATATGGTGTACATCAATAGATAATGGTTATTTTTGTCACATATTTATTTGTGAACTAGACATACTGTGTAAAAGACGATATAGTTGTAATAATTCATTATAATGGAGGATCTCAATTTGACAGAAACCGAAATGAGATATTTCGGTGATTTGTTTTTATGTTGCGACGAAGAATCTAATGGGAAAATACCGATTTTGAAAGCAACGGAATTATTCAGATCATCGAACATACCAAACGATGTCCTCAAACAGGTAACTTTCGAGTTAGAACAGTAGTACGATACGTAAAATACATTTGTATAGCGAGTGATTTATAAGAAAGTATAATTGTGTGTTACAGATCATGGATATTAGCGTTGCACCGAACAATTGTGCGGCGTTAAATCATATGAACAGAAAGCAGTTCTACTCTGCCCTCAAATTAATAGCAGCACATCAAACAAATATGAGTTTGAAGCCAGACCTACTGTCCACCCCACTGGACCTCCCTCTGCCGAGGTTTACATGGGCGCTCAACTCCGAGGCGAGTGCAGACCTAATACAGTTATCAAATTCCCCCAAAGAGCATCATATATTAAAGCGTGAGAGAAATTTTGTTGGTAATATTGGTGCTTACGAACCAATACGGTTATCATCCAACCTGTCTGACAGCGATGTTCCGCAGGCGCTGTCACATGATGCAACGGAAGCTTTAAGTACAGACTCTGAAATAGAGTCAGAAACTATGTCACAGAGATCTGGATCACATGGGGTAAGACAAACTGGTTTTTAAAGGTTATTCGCTTGCTGCTTAATGTTGTTGAGTGTTCATTAAATATTTGAGGAAGTCTTTATTCAGAAGCTAAAAATTTTACATGGTATTTATTTGCATCTGTAATCTGTATTCAATTGGTCTCTTTGCATAGAATCACTTTTAGGATAGCTATTTCATGTATATGGATTTTGCAATAATTTGTTTATTTTGGAAGATATTTCATATTTAAAATTACTACCTAAAGCCACAAGGAATAAAGAAAATATTCAGTGAATAATTAATTGATTTTGGTGATTAAATTAATAAGTCTTTGTTTAATATAACATAGTCTTCTTATATTTTTTGTCACAACATCATTATCAGTGAGAGGTTAACAACCGGCTAATAGCTGAGAACACTCACTTTGATAACATTGTGTTACATTCTTCCTTAATCACTGCATTGTACATCTTTCTACTAGAGTTTACGATTACCATTGCTAGTTGTTATTATTCTAGAGATACTAGAACCTTGAGCTAAGTATTTAATTCATCTTTTTATTTATACATTATGAGAATTAATTAAAGTAATACACCTGGTCACCCAATCCTGATTTCAGATTAAGATCAATTAAGTTGATAGTCTCATGAATATATTTTGTGAATCACACAAAAACTTGTCTCATGTGTTTTGAAAGCTTACATTATGAATTGTCACTTTAAAAGTCAGTAAGGCATCTCAAAATAATTAATAGATTTGTTGCCATGTTGACAGTCTAATTATGTTAATGAGTTTATTTATTATTAAGTACAATATTTAAATAAATATGTTAATTGAATCAAGTTATTCATTCATAGTCTATTGGGAATGTTGTATAAATTTAAATAATCACATATTACAAATATAAGTATTTCTGGGCTTATTATAATTTACTGTAGTAAATATAATGGTACTTATCATATTTCTAAATCTAGTCAATAGTGTTATAAATGCAAGTCATTTTCCATGATATACCATTCTTTGTGTGTTGTTTTCTGTTTTATTATTATTTACTGTGAATTATATTGTGATAAATATTATGTGCTTATTGCTTACTATTACTTATACTCTTGAAATGCTAAATTAGTATTCAATGTGTTACATTAGTGATATTATATTCTTACTATACAACAATTACATTACATTTACTATGACTAAGTATTCTCGAAAAATTAAATTCATTTTTAAATTGTTTTGTGGTAACATACATTCAAATAAACAGCCATAGTACTAATGACAAAAATCTTGTGATTTTCCATAAGACCATCTTTTAAATTCTTTTACTTGAATTCTATAACAAAATCAATGAAATTTTTCTTGATGGTGAAATGTTAAAAATATATTTTATCTGGGAGTAAATATAACACGTAGAAGAGATGGATTACTTAATATAGAAATAGACCCATAGTTCTTAAAATTCATGTGCAATAATATTAGACATTTACTATATTGATTTGTCAACAGAGAAGGGGTAAAAACGGGTCCCCATGGAGTACAGCAAGCGAAAGTCCCACACCGACCAACAGTGTGGCCGAGAGAGTTCATCCGGTGTGGGAACACAGTGCCACCGGGCGTGGAGTTTGGCCTACTAATACTGGTGAAGAACATACAAGGTTGCTAGGTGAGTAAAAGTTTATTGTTATTGTTGTAGTCATTTCCAAAAAGGGTTTTTAATAATCTGCTGAGCAGTGACTATTTAATATTTATAAATAGTGAAGGATAATAAAATAATTACATAATAAAATAGCAAAATTAATTAAGCGAAACATAGGTGTCCTGGTAGCACCTCTGCCTACTCCCTGTGGGAAGAAGGTGTGATATATGTGTGTAAAAATAATTCCAACCTTAGCTTTTACATAATAAGAATAAATATTAACTCAGTCTATTACTGTCCACTGCTAGAAATACACATCCACAAGTGAACGCCAAAAAAACGGTCTTGAGCAACCCACAATTACAATCATCATCATCATCATCATCATCATCATCATCATCATCATCATCATCATCATCATCATCATCATCATTTCAGCCCGTATTTATCCACTGCTGGACATAGGCGTCCTCTTTATTGCACCACTCTGTTCGGTCGGGTCGTGCGCCAATCTCGTCCATGCCTTGTCCTGAAGTTTAACGATGTCATCACTCCATCTAGCAGGTGGTCTGCCTACCTTTCGTCTGGCCTCTCTAGGCCACCATTCTGTTACCGCCTTAGTCCATCGACTATCGTCTCGTTGAGCCAAGTGTCCTGCCCACCTCCACTTGAGCCTAGCAATACGTTGTCCGACGTCAGACACGCATGTTTGCTGTCGGATCTTTTCATTGCGGACTCTATCTCTCAAGGATATGCCTAACACAATTACAATAATTTTAAAAATTATGTTAATTCATGGGGATATGTGAATTGCTTATATATTGTATGCCTCCAAAATAGGTTATTGTGTATTATTATTATATTGTATGTGCTCTTAATAAATTGTGGTTTCTTCTGTTTGGTGACATTATTAATTATTCTATAAAATTAGCTGTAAGTTGTAACAATTTATTGTGGTTTGCTCTATTTTTTTTTAAAGTATGGTCAGTTTCAATCCTTTTCAGATATATCGTAAACTATTTGGTATCTCATTTCGAAAATGTTTTACATTTACATTGGATAATACTACTTTTTAACCAACTTCAAGAGGAGGTTATCAATTGGTTGTTTTTTTTTATGTTTAGAATATATGTTTATTGTTCGTATAGGTTGTACAAAAATAACTTCAGTTCTACTGAAAATGTGGGGAAGATTTGACAAAATAAATAATATTGTTTCAGAGAATAAAAGCCTCAGCTTTTATTATATTATCAGCCTGTTGATTGATTAGTTTGGGCATATTAGTTACACTTTATCGTACTTATTCATAGATAGTTTTTATTCAAGACAAAACATTCGATAACTAAAATAGATTTGAAAATTGTTTATGAATAAGGCCGCATGTAGCAGAAACATCTTGCTAACTTTGTAAAGTTACTCTTACTATTGTACTGATTAATCCATAATCGGCCACTATTGAACTGGGACTCATCAATAACCGAGAATTCGATTGAGAGAGCTAAGACCATATAGTTTATATTATGTACTTACGCATTATCCATACCACGTATCAAGTACTTGTTTCAAGAAGAGTAAAATGAGCCTGACCATTTCAATGTGAAATATATGTTCTATTTAACATTGTAAGTATAATCACCGGCACGGTTCTTGAGCGATCGTCGACAGAGTGGGGATTTGCGCATAGTTTCGCGTAGTGAACCAATCACCGTGATGCATTCCACCCTCGTCCCTCCTCATACCGCTAAAGAGACCCAAAAATCGACTTCTGCGCAAGTAACGGCCACCGCTCAAGATCCGTACCGATTATTATACAATGAATCACAGTGTACATAAAAGCATAGGCACCATACTGAATACGTAGATGATGTAAATTGATGCTTACTAATTGTACTGATAAACATTATTTGTTGGACTGGCGGCCTTCATACTACTCAGGAAGTATTTTTTAACATGTTTCAACTTAGGTTTAGTTGCATCAACGAAATTAGACTCCAACGAGATTTTAGAGAGAGTACATTTGAGACGCTAAATGTATGGAGTTGACAATTGAGATATTTAAAGTTAAGGTCAAAAGTACTTGGACAACTCGATGTTTGTTTCAGTTAGTTAACTTAATTAAGTTAAAGCTCAGTTTAGTTTCCTGCGGTGAAATTACTGAAAAATGTTTGGGCATATTGCTACTATTCCCCATATCTGCCATTTAGATGCATAGAAAATCGGGGGAAAAAAATGTGCCTGGGGCGCCACAAGTGGCGGTCCGACCGATCTCACCTTAATGTTGCTAATGGTGTCTTGCAAATAGTTCCTCTTCCTAATGAATATAAGTTTTAGCCAAGTTGTGTCTGTAACTCCAAGCAGAGAATATCACAATGTTTGAACTAGGCATAATTTATGGTTATTGTGCATGATATAATCTACTTTCATAATTTATATTAAAATTCTTTTCCAGGCACGGAAGAGGAGTCGTCGGATCGCCACTCGTCCGAGGAGGAGGGTGACGTGGAGCCCGGCGACGACATCTGGTCAATCAGCGAGGCGCAGGCGCATCACTACGCCTCGCAGTTCGCGCAGCTGCGGCCCGAGCGCGGCCTGCTTTCTGGACAAACAGCTAGGTAACTAACACTATTTAGTTTGGTATTTTCTTATGTGACGAGTACGAAATAAAACTGTTCTCCGTCTTCTTAGGTTATTTTTTGAAAAGTCGCGTCTTCCCGTGCCCGATCTCCGGAAAATTTGGCAGCTTTCTGACATCACCAAAGATGGAATGTTGACCTTAGAAGAGTTTAGTATAGCGATGCACTTGATCGTGCTCCGGCGGAACAACATCCCCGTGCCTGAGGCGCTGCCGCCGCCGCTCGTGCCCAAGGTGGACTCGCGGTTCTCGCAGCAAGCCGTCACCACCGACCTCGTCGACCTCGGCGCCGACATGTTCGGCTCTGGAACGTCGGCAGACTTTAATTTTGCGCCCAAACCGGAGCCCGCAGACCCTTACGAGGTGAAGAACACGCGGCGTCCAGACGACCGTCGGCCTTCACTCTCTCCTCCAAAACCCGAAGCGCAGGCTAACAATAAGGAATGGACCAAATTCGTCGACTCGCCCACCTCGAGCGTGTCGAGTCCCGGCCCGAAGCCGGTCAACTTCGACTTCCAACGCGCGGCAGTCGAACGAGACCCCAAAATATTCCACCCGGTGGCGCTGCGCGTGACGCCCGACGCGGGTGCGCCCGCCGGCGACGGAGACGCGCGCGCCAGCGCCTCGCCGCGCCGCGACGACATCGCGCACGCCTTCGAGCTCGCCAGCCCCAAGCGACTCAACTCGCAGCCGCCCGCCGAGCCGCCGCCCAACGGCGCGCCCGCCGACATCCGCCCTATCCAGCGGCCGCAGCCGCGCAAGCCCGTCAAGAGCGCCGGCGTGCTGCCGCCGCCGCCCGCGCGCGAGCCCTCCGTGCACGCCGACGACGGCCCGCACTCGCTGCAGCCCGCGCCGCGCAAGGAGCCGCCGCCACCGCCGCCGCCGCGCCCGCTGCGCAACCACGCGCGCTCCAGCTCGCTCGACCTCACGCGCCTCAAGAGCGGGCCCGCGCCGCCGCCGCAGCCGCCGCCGCGCACCTCGCCCTCGGCCGCGCCGCCCGCGACCGCCGCCCCCGCGCCCGCGCCCGCCGCCGAGGGCTCGCGCGAGTACGACGCCGAGGGCTTCGGCTACAACCGCGAGGACGCGGCGCGCACGCACGGCGCGTTCGAGGTGTACCGCAAGCCGTCGCGCGAGCCGTCGGCCGAGGCGGAGCCGGACGTGAAGGCGCTGCAGGAGCAGAACGCCGTGCTGCACCGCGTGTGCCGCGCGCTGTGCGCCGAGCTGGCCGACGTGCAGCGCGAGCGCGAGGCGCTGCGCGTGCGCCTGGCCGACCGCTCCACGCCCGTGTAGTGCGCGCGCGCCCGCGATCAACTTATAGTCATTCTCAGAGTGCGTTACGTTCGCTTCTCTTGTCGTTTACTGTCATTTTAGAGGCTATTTAAAAAGATCGAACGATATACACCCGACTGCTTTTGCAGTATTTATTGTATTTTATTATAAACGCTATAATTTTCGTTTCGGTCACAAAATTTGTATCCATTGTGTTTGTTCGTTTACCTTGTTTAATTGTAATATTAAAGGCCAACTGAAACGTCACTCTAATGTATCGATAAGTGTGGACAATCACGATGTCGTTCGGAGTTACCGATACGACAACCGTGACGGGAAAATAATCTAGAATACGATTGTGGAGCAGTTTGATCGAAGCGCTGAGTTAGCGATTATTTTTATAACTTATTTGCGTCAAAAATATCGTTATTATATTTTAGAAAATTTTGCATTTTTGTACCACGTGCGAAACTTTTGATACTATTTGTCGATATTGTATTGGGCGGCGCTGGCCCTCGGCGCCCTTCGTCTGTGTAGATAGCAATTTCTCTTTTCTATTGGCTTATTGGTTCCGTACCTTGACTGATTGCATCGGGTACGATATCGGTACAGATCGCTATTTTCGTAAAATAAGAGTGGCGCTAAAGTTGCATGAATAGCATTCCTTACGATTATTTAATTTATTATACAGTTCGCTTCGTCGCTGTATTGAAAAGAATAAAAAATATATGCTATGTTCAAATTTGTGAATGTTGTATTATACGCATTAGTGTAGCGTGTGGAACGTCAAGACGTAAGAACTACGGAGAAAGACACGTATACAAGACTTAAGCATGCTGAGTACATAACAATGTATTTTGTAAGTATAATAGATAGCGAGCCCCTAGTGTTGGCGCTGGCATGCATCTCACTCAACATCGAGGACAACACTAGCAACTGAATGTTTCTAAAACATCTTGTGTATCATATAAGATTATTGTAAAAGTATTTATCGTTTTGTTTTAGTCGTACTGTTAAGTATATTATACCCTCGTATCTCGTAACATTGCAGTGTAAATATTATGTTCCCTCGTGTCGAGATCGTCCGTCGAAGCTTGATAACCCCACTGATCAACGTTCGATTTACATTTTGGTCCAATTTTGTAAAACTACTAACTACACCATTATATTTAACAATTTATGTTTCATAAAATTTATACAGTAATGCTTTTAAATACTATTGTAGTAAATTATGTACAATAAATTTATTTCAAAATTTTAATCGTATTTGTTTTTACCTGTAACAATAACCCAACAGTTTTAAATTAATTTATTACTAAATTAGTTTTCGATTAGCGAGATGTGCTATACGTTTTATTTGGCATTATCGAAAAATCGATATATTGAACAATCGAGCAAGATTAGGCGCGTCGGCGGGCGGAATGCACTGGCGCGATAAGGTGCGATTTTGATAATGATAAGGAGAGCGCGCGCCGCACCGCCGCGGCCCGCGCGCCTAACGAGCCTCGCGCCCCACGCCGAGCGCCCCGGCCCGGGCTCCAAACTCCGACTCCTCATCAATTTCTCTCCCTTTCCCTCCGCCACACTGCAGCGCATACCTGCGTTCCTTTTTTTGTCCACCGGCTCCCCCCACCGTGCCGTGTCGCGCGCCGCCGACACACCGTCTTGAGACGCGCTCCGGGACGTACGCTTACACCGCGACCCGCCGACGTCGCCGCGTAAATATTCTCGACTACAATGAGATCTTTCATGTGAATTGACGGATATAGAAGACCGTCATGAAGTGCATTACCGCGATTTGGTTAACTGTGAGTTTAGTGAGCCGGGCCGTCGCCGAGGCGTCCGTGCGGACATGTGAACCTATCAAAGTGGCTATGTGCAAGAACATCGGATACAATCAGACGGGCATGCCCAACTTGGCCCGGCACACGCTTCAGGCGGACGCGGACGTTACGTTGCAGACTTTCAGTCCCCTGGTGCAGTACGGGTGTTCGTCTCAACTGCACCTATTTCTCTGCTCTGTGTATGTGCCCATGTGTACGGATAAAGTCGCGTTGCCGATCGGACCTTGTCGAGGATTATGCGAGAGTGTGTACGCCAGATGTTATCCAGTCCTCCGAGGATTCGGTTTCACTTGGCCGCAAGAGCTCGATTGCTCTTTATTTCCCGCCGAGAACAACCACGAACACATGTGTATGGAAGGACCCGGAGAACGATCCCCGCCAGTCGGAAACATTCCTCTGGACACCTCAGGTGGGGTTGGCCGCGGCGCCTGCAGGAAGCTCATTAAGCCTAATAGCTGGGTATGGGTGCGAGGTTCTGGAAGATGCGCGCAATTTTGCGATGCCGAGGTGTTGTGGGAGTCGGGAGAGCGGAGAGCGGCGGAGGTTTGGCTCGCAACTTGGGCAGCGCTGAGTTTTGCGTGTACCCTGGCGGCTGTGGGCGCGCAGCTGGCTTGCGGGGACCGCGGCGGCGCTGGCGACCGGGCGCTGGTGCTGGTGGCGCTGTGCCGGTGCGCAGCGGCGGCGGGCTGGGGCGTGCGTGCCGCCGCTGGCCGCGCGGCTGCGGGCTGCGCCAAGGACTCCACCTCACCCACACGCATGCTGTTGGCACATGACGGTTTGGCTAATCCAAACTGCGCTGTTGTCTTCCTTCTGCTGTATTACTTCGGACTTGCTGCATCAGTTTGGTGAGTATTTTATCTTTATTTTTCAGCACAGTTTTTCAGCTTACTATCCACAAATATAGTTTATGCATGCATCTATAAGTCATTTGTTTGTGGACCAGTACATTTTTCTATAGACCTAAGTTTTTAAAGTAAGTACTTAAGTAATACATTCTAACAAAACACAGGTAATGAAAAAAGTTTAATACCAGCTTTCAATTTGTTTACCTGTGCAAAACTAACATAAATCGCAATAGCCCATACAATTGCTGTCTCTAAGCAAACTGGACAATAGTTTTTTTTCGTCGTCTCCCGATTATGGATACCTGCTGGTATTGTTAAAGCGTGGCTCAGGGTTAACTTTGTCGCGCATCAATTATGTTTTGTCACTTCTTGTACAAAACACGGCTTCAGTATTGTTAGCGTTGACTATAATTTATATTATCAATAGATTCGAACAATAGATGCGAGTACGAGTTGTCTTATTGTTAACGAGCTGCTAACGGAATTCATAGCCGAGCTCTCCGAGTGCAGTATTGTAATACAAAATCAGTAATAATTGTCATTGTTTGTAGTCACAGCCGGGGAGCTAGCACAATGCTGTTTGAACTTCAATAGAGCGAGCGAGCTCGAATTCCTCTAGGCAGCTACTAGGCGGCATTACTTATTGTTTTCTTGGCAATAAGTCATGCTTTGAAACGGTTTGAAACAAATGGAGGTTTGCTTATGTCGAACTACAGTTGTAGATTGAGAAATGTTCGAAGCCGTAACTTTTATGTTTGGCGGAAGTATACGTTTTGTATTTATGATTTACTTACGAAATGGAATATAATGTTGTAAGACGTTTAAACGAGTATATTTTGGTGTGAAGGCGAAAGCAAAAATATTATTTTAGATTCACACTGTGATTCACTGTAATTGAGGAAGTATGTACATATTCCGCGCAATCTAACTGTAGCTAGATTGTACTCATGATTTTTGTATCTCTTTAACCTGGGTATCCTATTTATATCCTTTAAATATTGACCCATGATCCAGACAGACCCCGATTTATAAGACGTATAAAATGAATATATCCGTTTTCGTCTCCAATCAAAATACGACCTACAGTATTTTAAGATGGTGCAAACGTTGAAGATAAATCACGCTTGTTCATAGAAGAGTATAGATAAAAGTTAAAGGTACACGAGGCTGTAAAGCATAACGAATTGGGAAATAAAATAAACGAGCCCCAATAAATCACGGCTACGCGGACGGTACCGTTGAAAGCGACGATACACCGGTTGTCGATGGACTTGCCAGACTAATTTAAATATATTCAATTGTACGACAAATAGTGTACCATTTGTGCTATTTCCTTTTGTACATTATTAACATTTGGACAGAAAAAGTTCTTATTCTAATATAGATTTATTACAGAGCTGTTTAAATTATGTCTTAAATCCTTAAACACCTAAATACGAAAAACTATACAACTTATTGCACTAATTACGCCATATATCATCTGGAAAATGAGTCGCCTATTAAATTAACATTTTTATGGCATGACATTTGAATATGACTTAATATGTCTCTCATTAAAAAATGTGACGCAGCTGTGTCCCTTCACGTGGTTGTAATAAAACACGTCTTGTAACTAAACTACAGAAAAACCTACCCTTGGACATTCCAACCTCAAAGCAGATAACGATTTTCGGAAGTAGTTCCTATTCTAAGGTTATAAGGTCGATAATGAATGAACGAAACCGCATGAATAACTTTGCAAAAGTTTAAAAGATGCAACTGTTTTAAGAAGTCATCGACTCGCATTTCTTCGTAAATATTGGTTTAACAACGCAGTTTTTGAGTTTGAGATTGCTGTCGGAAAAATATTAACGATATGACTTATGTATGAGGACTGGGTATTTGTATCATTCTTAATTTATTGTTGATGCATGAGTTTTTCCTGCCGTATTATAATTGACAATTAGAAATGCAAATTAAAGATTTAATTTAGATAACTTAAGTTTTTATGTTTGTTCGGGATTCTGTTAGTTATTTTCCATTTTTAGAATCTCTTGTGAATGCTGTAACTTTGTTTTCATAAAATAATTGAAACTTTAAAGATTTTAAGACATAAGTTACTAAAAAACATTCCATAAGTTTGTCAATATTCCGCGTGGAGGCCATAATAGAATAGAATGATTATATTCCAAGTACCCGATTAGTATTTAGTACCTGTACTTAAGATATTTCTTAGCATTTTAATGAATAAATGTTTTTGTTCGTAGTTTTACTGATAACAGATGAGCCTCGAAACCTTTGTGCGACCTTTAAATGAAAAAAGTTAATGAAGAAAAAACCACTAGAAGTAAATAACATACACCATCTAAACATTTTTTTGTAACGATATAAAATTTTGACCAGTCAGCAAAGAAGTTTCACCTCAAAAAAATGAAAATATTTTTTCAATTGGTGGTTCGAAATTCAAATTACCACTAGAACACAGTTCCGCATTTTTAATATAGCCAGCGTAATAGCCCTTGTCCCATCCACGTGACATTTCAAATGAAATAGGGTGAGTTTTGTATGAATAAAACATTTATTTCAATTAGTTATAAGTACAGAGCTATGTGACATTTGACAAGTCAACAATTATAAGTACCGCGGACACTTGTGACGCTGTAGTTGAGCTCAAATTATACCCGAAATTACCCTTTGTCAAAAACTATGTATCCTTAATAATGTGAGCTCCCATCAAAATAAAAAAGGGTTTATTGGTCAAGAGCGGAGCTATGACAATCAGTGCTCATTTGTCGAGGGTTTATTACCAATTCAATTTAGCTGATAGATACATTAAAAGGATTGAAAAGGCATGAAGTAGGGTCCTACTGCTTTTTCCTAGTTTGGAAACTTAACATAAGACTAATTTATCGGCAGTAATATGATAAATTGTCTTAGTCATCGCGTATACAAATAACTTCGGCTGATAAAATAACCACTGGATCAAGAAAAATATTTGATGTATGTTCTTTGATCTGAGTTATTGATGAAAACTGGAGCAAATAAATGAATATAATGTAATAAATTCTTAAAATCAGCTAACAAAAATATTTTACTAAAATAATATATTCAATGTTATGTTTACAGTGATGTATGCGATGGAAAACGTTTTGTGGAAATCTTATGTTTGAAATTATTTTTGTACACGAACGGGAAGTAATTCTACGTGGATTAATAGAATTAGTTCGGAAAATAGGCTTTATTATTCATTTATTTTGTAGAGATAGTGTACGGACTCCAGAGCCTAAATGGAACGAATCAATAAATATATTGATTTGGATAAAACGACTATAGAATGAAAATAATTTAACTCAGTTGAAAGAAGCAGCATTATACAGCCAAACAGGAGCACAAAGGATTTTGTGAGTTTACCCTATTAGCAAAATCTGTAATAAAAATGTTTTAAGAATGAAGCAAATGTAAATAATTACTAAGGCACTGTGATGTTGAGATATATCCACTTTTAAAAGTAGCTAATTTAAAACACGAGCGATAAAACCGTCGACGGGTGTATTTTTTTTGCACCAAATCGCCAGATTTTTATCGGGGTGATTAAACTTTTAATCACTGTTGTTACGATCTTTTATAATGTTCATCATCGAGGCCATCTAACAAGACCCAATTAATTTAGTCAGCGAGAAACGTAACCGAAAGCGATGTAGGTAAACACGCCGGGGTAAGTTGTAAATCTCTGTTTATGGTCGACATTATTAATTTCTCAGAAAGTGAGAATTTGGTTACAAAACCGACTCGTTATGATAATTTCACGTAGATTTATGTGAGGTCGGCTCCGCTTTTGATATTTTTTTAATGTTTAGTCCCCTTAGATATCAGCAGGATGATAAAGTTGCAGTGTTTAATTATTTTAAGCGGTGCTTTGTCGGTGACTACATCTCCTGATAAATAACGAAAATATGGCTTTTTCAACAGATCAATCATTGATATCCAAATCAGCTGACGTAAATCGAGGATTTATGGATACAAATAGGCCATTCCGAGATATGTTTTAGAAACTATTTTGTCGTTTAACTTTAGAATGATAAATTATTCCGATATAAATCAATCATCATTGTCCAGCCATGGATAAATATAAAAAATAACATAAAAACATGATAAATGTTTAATAAAGACAAAAGAGTTATAATGTAATCTTGAAGTTGTTGAAATCTCTTAAGTATTTGGTAGTCCGAACTGATATAAATGTGGAAGCATAATAAAACAACCAGTCCAGGTGATGCTAGTTTATAACTGACTTGACCATAGATTATAGTAATATACTAGAGACTTGACAGAAGCAAAGTGCCAAAAGCGCGCGCATCGGTTTCCCGCCTTTTTGCAAGGCATAGACAATGTGAAATACATACCAGGAACACAATGTTTTATGAGTTAACAGTTGCGTTATACATATGTCAGAATTATATGCTTTATCCTTAGGCTTTATCTTCTTCGTAGAATCTCAACAGTGAAATAAGTACTCTTGACCGGTTATTACTATCGAAAAGTTTCGTTGTAGATATGTATGTTACAGTGGCGAAGGGTGACATTTTTTAAAAGGGAAGCCGAAGCTCAAAACACAAAATATGTTTATTTTCTTTATCCTGTTACTAGCTTCTGCCCGCAAACTTCGTCTGCGTGGTTAATTTTATTTGAAATCTCCCATCCCGTCCCGTCCCATCCCGTTATATCCCGCCCGCCCCGTCTCATTCTCACTAATGAAATGTAATCCAGTCCCATCCCATCTTTTTGAGTATGAAAAAGTAGCAAATATATCGGAATTCCTTCTTCATCTCACGGGAACACTATTTTTTTCGGAATAAAAAGTAGTCTATGTTACTTCTAATACCTCCAAGAATATGTGTACAAAGTTTCATGATGATCGGTTGAGTAGTTTTTGCGTGCAAGCGTAACAAACAAACTAACATTCACATTTATAATATTAGAAGGGCTAAGGGATTACGAAATGACTACAATGCGACTAGTACTAAGTAATCTGTGAATGCGACTGATAGTAAGCGTAGTGCAGTCCGAATAGAGATTAAAATTTTACTGTGTGATGTTTCACAGAATGAACGCAAAACGCGACACACTTATACACGTGTGTCCTTATATTCGGACCTTTGCGAATATCCTCCCACCAGCAAATTATTGCTTCGAGAATCTTACTCACCAAACTAAAATAATGGGTTTCATTTGGTAAGTGATATTGTGGCATCTGCCTATTGCGGCCGTCAATTAAATTTTAATATTTTCGTTACCTATGTACTTATACAATATTTACAATGTCCATGAAATAAAAAGTAAATCATGCTTACATAATGAGAAAAATAAAAAAGTATATTTCTAAACTGCACGTGAATATAAGATTAATATAAAAGAAATAAAAACCTAGACTCAATATGGTAACAAGTACGATAGCCCCGCATTTATCAGTTGTAACATTAGTAAGACAATGTATTCCTCAGGCGAGGATCGAGCACGTCCTAAAATCTAAACACTAACTTTATTTGTAAAATCGACAACCTAAACATATTAGTACGCTCCTAACGATTAGTAATTTCCATTAAAACCATAATATTAATATTACACATTTTGTAATTTAAAACTAATTGCATGAACCATCAATATATTGTAAAAATGTAAATACAACACTTATAAATACATTAAACTCCGCATTTCGCTATTGTAATAAGTAATATCTATACCTAAACACACGAAATGCCGGAGAAGCTGCGGCTTGTCTCTTGCTTTTTTAGCGTAAATTGAACCTTAAATCTTTATCAATTTAAGGTACAATTTTGCGTGGTTTGTTGCATACTATACAATGCGTAACGGGCGGCGCGGCGGCGGCGCGGTGGCGGCGGGGCGGCGGCGGGCGGCGGCGCACGGGCCGCGCTAGTGTTATTGAATAAGCCGAACAATTTTACAGGAATTCGCCAGAGGTCGCACCGCGTCGCAATAAAAAGGGCTTACTGTGCCGCTTCCTAGTAATTTTTACGTATCTGGCCGTCAGATGTCGTTGAATGTAAAAAATAATAATTGAGTTTTGATATTAAATAAATAAGTTTGAATAATTTGCTTGTTTATAGTGTAATGATAAATTACAAAAGGGAAGCCGGTAGGAACTGGCTTCTAAGGAGCCTTCGCCACTAGTATGTTATTCGTATCTTTACAATAAGTTTCAATTGTAATAACTCATATCATATTGAATTTAAAGTTAATGTACACCATAATATGAATGCATGCACGATGGAATTTTCTTCTCACCTTGCGATTTTATTCGTATTGTCTAAATATATCTGTCACCTCAATATTTTGTCTCCTAATTTTGTTATAGATAGAAAAGGTCCTTTATTTATTTTGAACTCTTCTTTTTTGCCCGCTTTCTGAAGAAAGCTCCAAAGCTTCCAAAGAAGCTCGCCGAGTTTCAGTACTCGGTGTCAATTTTTTGTGCCACTGTTGATCCTGTCTGATATGAGTCGTAGTGGTGACTCTGCAAGCGGGATAATCTTTTACACTATTATAATCGGTCTAGTTTATTGATAAAATTATTTTAATTAAGATAATATTGTCTGCGATGCTAAAAAAGACGGATGCTTCATAACATCGTTTAGAATTCCGGATAGCTGTAATTTATCTTTGAAAAAATTCTGATTCAAACTTATGATTAGTTCGCAAATTTAAAAAAATGTCAAAATCTAAAAAATAAACGTCAGTTACGTGATACGTCAATTGTGGTCGCGGTTACGAGTTTTTTGTTCGGAAGTCATAAATAGCGCGGCTAATTAATCCAGAGATTCATTGCCGTTAATCATACCCCTAAGCGGTATTAAGATAACGTATGATTTAAACAAAAGCTTCTATTTAGTTTAATCTGGATATATAGATATCCTGATTAAAGATTATGTAGTTTAAGTAAAAATTAGCGACTTCTTTTATGAATTCTTTTATAATTACCTTCTTAAATAGTAATTAATTTTCTTAGGATTTAGGGAATTAGCCAATAATGATAGCTAGATTATTAAAAATTGTTTTTAAACGTCTTAATCTATGCAGATAGTGATAATTATAATAATATTATCTAACAATGATATGAATAATTAAGAAAATTTACTTATTAACTTAAAACTTTAAGGAAGTCGGATTTTTGAAAGGTGCTTAGCGTGATACCTTGTAGCCTAGGGTCCTTATACACTTGAGACCGGCATAGTTAATGACAAGCCTAAAGCCGTTTGTTGCCAGCTTAATTACAGCGCCGAAGTGCCGACATGTTCGTGTTGTCAACAATTTTTTTCACCCTATGAATAGGCATTGTTTGGATCTTCGACACTAAGTAATTATACACCGGTAATAAACGTTGGCAACAGACGTGGAAATAAATGCCACTTTTAGTTCTTTTTGAAAAAAAAAAATTCTCTGTATTTGAATATGTGACAAACAGTCAAATATTAGTCGTGCGCAATGCGTTGCCACTAATGCTGTAGCTGCTATTTTTTACGAGTTCTGGGCCTTTTTTTTTTACCCAAACGTGTAAATACCAGGTCACAGGTGTAACATAAAGATGCATTCCGTATGATTTTCCAGTATGTAAAATATCGCATTCCCTTAAAGTTTGGAGGGCTGTTCTGTAACATAGTGGGTAGCCCGTCGCGCTCCGGTTATAGCAT
The DNA here is from genome assembly GCA_949752805.1 of Deilephila elpenor. Taxonomy (NCBI): domain Eukaryota; kingdom Metazoa; phylum Arthropoda; class Insecta; order Lepidoptera; family Sphingidae; genus Deilephila; species Deilephila elpenor. The sequence continues at coordinate 3,681,033 of OX457110.1, forward strand.
CAATTACATGTAGTTATCGGCTTTTATTGACACATGAAAGACGCCGGTTTAATTGTTTACAACGGACGTGTGCAGCAAGTTTGACGTATTGGACGCAGGGTTGCAAGCTTTGTCTCAATGCCCCATTCATAAATTAATGAAATATTAAAGATAATGATTTTTAAATAAATGTATCAAAGGACAACAATGACACAAAAAGAAACATGTTTTGCACGTTATACCACAGTTATACTAAGTATAGAAGTAATACGCTGCTATTAAACGATGTTCATAAATTATACCCTTGTTTCCTAAACGTAGTGAGAGTGTTATAAATAATTGTTATTTCTTTCAATGAGGATAATAAAAACTTCTTTGATTTATATTATGTGTGTCTTTAATCAATGATCTTCTTATCAGGGTTTTGATTTTGTGATTTACTGTCTCTAATACAATAATTCGGCGGAATAAAGCCATTACAAACTGCCTATGCAATATTTACATCATATGTATAAAAGTTTATGGTTTTCACTTTTCAGACAACGTAAAGCTTAAAGTAATTTCTAGAGCATAATTCCCAGATGTTATATTTGTAGTGTAGTAATTTAAAAGCAGGCAACCCTACGTTCGGCTCTAAACTAGCTCCATTAACATAATAACAGATCGGTGTGCACGGAACTAGTTAGCCGAGCGCATATTGTGGTCGCTGCGTAATGAGAAACGTCAAATTGGTTTTGTATTCAAGCGCTGAACGCTCAGCGGGATGAATGCCGACGCGCCCGCGCCGCCCGCCATCTCGACGAGCCGAGAGCTCGCTAGCCTCCGCAATCAACAATGCGTTCACACACCACACTGCTGGTAAACACCTCCTAAGGATTGTTCTATATTTGAAAATATTTCTTGTTTTATTTTTCGACAAAGTAGTTCTCATTTCTTGACTATTGTGAGTGGTTATTATATGCTTTACTATTTATGATTTTTCTTTAACATTTATCTGATGGTTCCATGACCCTTTCCGGTTATTGAAAAAATGTTTTAAGAATTGCGCTTTGAAAGCATAATATTTATCGTCTGTAACTGTTATTGTTTCATCAATTTATAGCATCAGTGCTATCAATGTAGTAGACTAGAATAATCATAACTTACAAAACAAATAACCTGTGTTTGTTTATATGTATACAATTGAAATGGAATAATAATCAAAACATATCAGATGGCCGAACGAAACGTAAATAAATCGTAAATCTTGCTCAGTACAAACAGCTCTACAATCTCAGAGCGCACATAAACGTTTCTGTTTAGAGAATGTAAATTCGGATTTTTTCTATTCTTAAATAACTGTAATTTTATTTTCATATAGACCAAATGCCACGGATGCGGCAATAAAACGTCAGATGCGTTCCGAAAATATTAACTCTACGGTTCCGAATGTGTCTCGTAATGTATGGAATCAGACGCTCGCGTAACTTCCCTCCTTTATTACTTAAGACGATGGAAATATTTTAGTGGTATTTAAGGCTACTTAATAATGTAATAAAAAAATCGAATATATGGGATCTTTAAAATCGGGATTTGGTTTATTATCTATTTATCTTTGTCAGTTCGTATTCTCCACTAGAAAGTTCAGCCACCAGTGTCCAGAACACTGGTCGTTCTTTTTATTTAAAAAGATTTTCGTTAGGTATATCCCTTCATAGCAGGTCAATGAATGGATTGGTGGTTACCATGGATGTTATTCCTAAATATATATATTTTTAAGACTCTGCTTGTAGGACCAAATATGATTTGGAAACTGAATAGTTGCTGATCATCGTGATCATTTCTGTCTTTTCGATCGTACATATTTTTTATAGATAGAATATACCTAGATATTCTATAGTCTGATTAAAAATTATAATCAGTTCCTACCAACACGTTTTAATGTATATTGTGTAATATGTGCTTGTATATTTTAATAATATAAAATATATTCGTTCAATCCACATATTGAACGCAATCTGTTATCACGCGGATATCAAGGCTTGTGATAAAAATGATCCGTTGGGCTGACAACACGCCGTGTAAATTGAAGTTAAATGCAACGTTTCCTGTACAATTACATCAACAATTTTGTAATATACGTACGATTGTATTTTGATTTGATACAAATATGATGCAATGGTGATTTGATGTACTGAAAGGTTTTCTTCTTTGGTTTTGCTAGATTTACATTGAATGTATTTTGAGTAAAAAAAAAAACCGAAACTTGTCAGTGCGTTTCTCTCTCTATTTTAATTAAATTTTGACTAGAATGTATCATCTTTTATACCCCTCTTTGCTGGCCTTTTGTCTGCCACACAAATATCCTCTTCTGCGTCAATTTTAAAAATCTTGAAAGCATATATCACATAGCTCGGCTGTCGAAAGACTAATCGTGACTTCCTTCGTTGAAGCGGATAGCTGTTATAATGCTTGGCAGCTTGGTGCAGTAAACCCTAGTTACAAGTTACAGCGTCTCGCGTCCCAATACAAAGTGTATAATCTCGGGGTCGGCTGGGCTCATAATTTCTTGTTTATTTAAAATTTCCCTGCGCGCTGCCGATGTAATCTCAACACGAGCGCGCCCCGCCTTGCCAACAGCATTCTCGTTAATAGGGTTGCCGAGACTTGCTATGTTTATTTCTTATCGATTAAAATATTTATTGGGTACTTTATTAGTTGTGTTAAAGTCTGGTGCGCAATGGTCAATAAGGTTGTAATAAATAAATAAAATAAAACGCCATTAAAATATAGGTAAATTTTGATCCCTGTTCTGCATCGTCTGAGAAACAATAAAATGTAATGTCAATAATGAATGTTTTGTGTTTATAATAAGCGTTAATTCATAATAAACATTAAAAAAGAACATAAGTAGTTAATGTCTAAGATTGGTTCGAATACTAGTTGTAATGCAATATTACATGCGTAAGTTGAATAAGCGTTAAATATTATATTTTATAACTATTAAATATAGACATATATTTTTTTTTCACACCCAGGAATTTATAATTTTGTTTTAAATATGTTTTGTTTAAAAAATAAATTACCTACATGTCTTGTTGTAACACTTGCATTTATTGCAAGGTATTAAATAGTTTTGAAATGAGAGATGCGCTGGACAGAAACCGGTAGAGGCGGATCACCCGCTCCAGATGCAACCCTGATGCTGACCACGATCCTCAGATATGAGGGACCGACCAGAGAGGGAGAGAGATTAAATAGTTTTAAACGAACGTTGCAGACCCTGTATCTTTAAGTGTAAAGCATTTTCTTGGTTACACTATAGTTTGCATTTCAAACAATATAAAATACTATCGATAACATCCTTAGTCACAACACTACTTCCGAGGATTCGATTCCACTGCGCCCGCGCCGTAATTGGGATGCTAATCAGATGCTGAGCTGTTTCTATCCTTTTCTTTTTCACATGAACGGCATGTTCCGTCCCGCTCGCCCACCAGCGGGAACATGTCGGAGGCGGCGGGGTCTTCAATCATCTGGCAATAAGCGGGAGAGACGGGTTTCCCTCGGGCTGGGCCGGCTGATGTGTAATCACCGTAGTTTACGCTGGCGGAATAATTTTCATTTTTAACAACCTACCCACACGTTTTGTCTTAGGAAATGTGATGAGGTTTTAGAGCGAAGCTTTGAGGAAGTGTTTTGTAAGCGATTATGGTTTAATGAAACAACTGGCGAGATATTCTTTACTTATGATTTTAGATGCGTATTAATTTATTATTATGGATTATTTATAACAATACTAAATTTAGAAAAATGGCTCTGGTAAATAGAAGTTTTTTTTTACCTCGTTGGTTGCCCATCATGTTTTGTACAGATGCTTCGTACCGGTGTTTTTTTTTGTTTTAAATAATAGGTATATTAGAATTTTGCCTATTAAGTTATGGGGAAAAATGCCTACCTAAGCACAACATACAATTCAAAATTCAATAAAAGTTTGAAAATAAAAACATTTTGCCGCCATTTCTATTCACTATTCATGATATTCGAAACAATAAGTAACGAGCGAAGGATAAGACTGTTTACCCTGGTGCCACAAAGGGGCCGAGAAGCTCGGATTGTGCATATCTGCGGCGGTGATCGAACAAGGCGCGGGCTCAGCGCGGCCGCCGCAGATCCTATCGATCGGACCTCATTATTGGAACACGCTTTGTTGGCCCCAAATAGTATACACACATAGCAATAGAAAAATAATTAAAATCCCTTCGCGGCACCGCCTGAATTGATGGTGCGTTTTGTTATTCCATTCGTATATAATGCAATAACAGTTTTATATTTCTGTGAAGTGATACTCATCTTCGTATGTTTTTACGGATGCATTTTATGTACATAGAAGCTGTGCGTATTTTTTAAGTCTAGTTTTTTGGGCCTTTATTTTTTGTTTCATTTACGTCCAAGATAGTTTTTAAGGAAATGTTTAATTTGTATCTGTTATTATTCTAAATCACTATTATTTTTAAATATGTCGTTGGAAGGTCAGGTTTGGAGGGTAACCAGTTGTTTGCCGTCAATCATTTTGGGAAATGATTGACGGCAAATGTAAAATGCAATGTCTAAAATGCTTGGATTTGTGATCAGAAATGGCAAAATATTTAAAAATCATAAGACAAAGATTATACTTTACAATTCATACGTTAGGTCAACCTTAGAGTACTGCAGTATTATCTGGTCACCACATTATACAGTCCATCAACTACGCATAGAACGGATTCAAAAAAGATTTACCAGACACCTTGCATTCCACAGTAAATCCCAAAAGACATTAAATTCTTACCCAATACGTTTAAAACGCTTTAAAATGAATAGTCTGAGTGACAGAAGGAAACTCCTGGATATGAACTTTTTATATAAAACTTTAAGAAATCAAGTAGATTGTCCACCGTTGCTAGACTTAATAAAAATACGTGTCCCTAGTCGTTTACCAAGAAAACCCATGGGGTTATTATGTCCACCTCCATCAAGAACTAATCTTAAGCAAAATTCTACAATAGCCAGGTTATCCAGGTCCTACAACTCTCTCGGCCAAAGCGTTGATGTGTTTAATGACTCAATGGGTACTTTCAAGACTGAAGTTCTAAAATTAATTAGTGATAAGAAATTGTAGACATATTATTTATTTTCATAAATTTATTTTTGTTTTTTTCCTTTTTTAATTCATTTTAATTGTTATTTCTTACTAATTTCTAGTTTAGTTATTATTTCACTTTGTATAATTTTAATATTTTATGATTATAGTATATTCCTTTATGTTTATAAAATTTAATTCTAGTATTACTTAGCAGTTATTTGTTATTCAGTGCATGTTGTGACGCCTGCAGGTAGTACATTTAACATGTTACCAATTTAATGTTTGTATTAAATATAAGATAATGTAATTACCACTGGTAGTCCTAAATAAATAAAAATAAAATAAAAAAATAAAATAAAATTGAGCAAATTACATTTTGTCTACACAATAACTATGAAAATCGTGGGATCTTGCTATTAATTTGTTCATGAACGTTTCAAATAAACCAACGAGGTCAAATTTAAATTAATTATTCATTACAGATGGAAATATAGTTAAGTGATTTTATAAGGTTTAAGGTTACCTACCTGTTATAAGTATGATCTCACTGTTTATGGCAACAAATTAACTATCTGCGTTAGCAATTGATTATGCACATTCAGTGTTGCATAATGTATTCCTCGAATTGGTATACTTTGATTGCGTCATGCAAATGCAGTGGATTATGGTGGATTATTTTATGATTACGTAACATCCAGAATCATATTTCTAGTCAAAGCCAGCAGAGATTCGCTCAATGCGGAATGCTTCTATCAAATCTCTATGGAAATTTATAGGGGATGCGTGTGTTAAGCATTGGGTTTCCTGTGACATACTTCAGCCACAAACCTCTTTCATTCTATAGTTATTAGTTATGTGAAATTACCGAATCAACTTACGTTTTACGCTGTATGTATTGCATGCACAATAACACAATCTATGCTTAATTTACAACGTGTATTGCCTTCACGAAATTCTTAACTCGGTACTTGCAATTTAAAACTCATCTACATCGCACTAAGCGCTAAGGCCATTTATAACGAAACATTGTGTCCAAAATAAAAATACTTTTGAGACTGGAAGTTGGAACGTCCAATGTACAGTATAGTTGTGATATCCATATCACCTGGAATTCCTACCATATTTCGCCTGCAATATTGTGGGGAGATAAAATATATTAATAGGATTTATTTAAAGAGATAATCCGACGACACGGACACAATCTGGCATCTCCGCGTATTCTCGTTAGTCGTTGGCGATGCGTGGCCCTGATACGGCGATGTTTGGTCCCGCCTGGCCCAAACGAGGCCATTTCAAGCATAATGATTATCTGGCCCATTGTTGCTTAATATCGTGAGCATTATCACTTTCTATTTTTATGTTCGTAGAACTGTTAGAGGATTCTAAGGGGAAATTGAATGATAAGGTTATTGTTTTAGTAGAAGAACACATACAGTACATATAGTGCCAAGTGTTACTTACGGTTCAACGTACACAAATATATTTGATTCTAGCGTAAATTGCGTTCATGTTTAATTTATTAATATCCACGACTAACATAAGACTGCTTATTAGAGTAATAAAGCTTGAAGTTCCACAATGCGCGGTGATAATGTAGAAACAGCTAGGTACATTTGGAGCGTACCTATTCCACATGTCGCGATTCGATCAGCAACTAGATGAACTAGATTGCGGGTCAAATGGTATGCTGGCAGGTTAGTAATTTCTATATGTATCTTTGCCAGATGGTGTAGTATAGAATACCATTAAAGGTTGTGCTAATTGTAAATAGGTTTGTTAATTAAAAAACCTTTTAAACTACCAAATAGTGTATCCTGTATTTAACGATATTTATTACATAATCGAAATTCCTTTTTCGAAAGAACAAAGGAAATATATACCCCTAAATGTTTTTAATGTATTTATACGGCTATTATTTCGCCTAAAGGAATCATTGAAAAGGCAAAAGGTGAGTAAATAAGCGCCGTGGAATTCAAACAATTTTATTGCCTTTTCTGCTGGAGAAAATATCCGTACGTTATAAGCACATTATAAGATAAGCTTCTTGCATCAAAATTCCTCCACGCACGCAGATCGTAGTTAAACAAAGGTCAAAAGTTTTGCTATACGGCATGTGGGTGGGCGATAATTTTGGAAACCACTCGGTTTGTTGGTTTTCGATGATGGATAGCCGTGTAATTAAGAATGATTAACCGAACCGCCCGCCGCTCGGGGAAACTTTTTAAAATTGGAATTGAATTCTAGCTTGTTTATGGTAATGAGTGTTATTATTAGTATTAGGGATCGTGAAGGTTATTCGGCGATTTTTTAAATTATATTATGGTGAAGTTTTTACTTATTAAGTGAAAATATCATCAGATTTTATTAAGTATTTGTATGCGTAGTCTTGGCATTTTTTTGATTAAATTCAAACTTAACTGTGTTAAGTCGATGTTTACAGCAAAAATGTTAAATATAATATGTAAGTACGGTAGAGGTGCTTCACGATAGCGCCACAGATAGTTTAAGACGTAATGTGGAAAACTGAGTGACGTTTCCTATGTTTACGGTACGTTTCCGGCCAAAATAAACAGCATAGCGTTCAGAAATAAGTGCTGAATCAATTTTAACGCAATGATATCACGTTTTCATATAAACATTTTAGTGTGCAGAGTAGACTATTTGTAAATGCTACGTTGTAAACTTGATTAATTTAATTTAGTTGATCAAAGACAACTGCGTTGTTTTCAGAACGGTTACGCGGGAACAAGACATCATATAACTAAAACCATTGACTTATATTCTACCGATAGACGAGACACGTCAAAGAAATAAAGTGCCCCCGTATTTTAAAGCAAACTGCAATAATTTTACATCACTTACCTGGTATTTTATTGAAATATTGTAACTTCAGACGATTTGCTTTCGGTTTGACGGCGAAACATTCATTTTTTACTTTTAAACGTATGTGATAAGGCGTACTGCACTGTCACTGTCACGAAGCAAACTGATTCATGTGTGGTGCATGCACCGCAAGTAAGTGGGACACATTTTTTGTACTGAATGTCTTATCTAGTGTAACATTGATATCGATGACTAAAACTTAATGTTCAGATAGTGGACGATAAATGCATTTCATAAACACGAATTACATTTAATAAGTTTGGAAATTGGAATAAGTATAGTATATTTCTTTACTTTAATAAAACAGCTTAAAAATTAATTTCGAGCGATGACAAAACAGGTGGACAAGGCTCTGGGACCAGATTTTTTTATTCTTATATTTTTCTACAAAAACTGAAGCGACAATCTGTAAGAGTTCTTTAGAATCCCCTCAGTGTGCATAAAGGAGTGGGATCTAGTACTTCGTCACCGTAAATTGAAGGTGCTGCGGTAGCGTGCACGGTGCATGTGAAACGTGTTTGAAATCGCCGTTTGAAATCTCCTGTGTAAGCACTTGTGGGTGCGAGTAGGGAGTAGGTACTCTACTGTTCTCGAGAGACTTTCTTTTTTTAAATAATCACATTTGAAATTAGAACCGTCTACATGCGTTGTAACTTGTAAAGCCCTGGTCTGACGAACGGTACGCGCGGCAGTGCGTCGCGCGCAATGCAATGTCAGACTCGGTTTTGTATGAAAAACGTCATCATTTGTCTTTTGTTCTATTGCGGTATGCGTCAGCCAGCGCGCACGGTGAAGGGTCAACTCCATGATGATATTTTGGTCGCTTGATAGAAACTGACAGCGATTTGCGGTATAATAGTAATACAATTCGTTTTTATAAATTACGGTACAATCGGCGATAATGTAAGAGTAGGTATCTAATAAGTCCAGTGAAATATAACTTGATCAAAGAATAGGTTTATTAGCAGAAAAAAATAAAATAATATAGTTAATAACACGCGAATTTACATGAGAAAATATAAACTAATTATGTCACGTATCAATATTTGAGAAAATGGTCTTATGTGCCTTTTTACCGACTTCGTTTAGAATGACGCACAAACAATTTTTTAAGAAATTCTATATATTTTGGAACTCAAATAATTGTTATCCGTTGTCATGGAGACCCGTGAAGACTTCAATGCAAAATTGTCATAATAACATTTGTTGTCAAGTTTCGGCTCTCCCATTGGTCAACGGATTTAAGCACAGTGTGAAACCTATCTGTGAAACCTCCTTAGTTGCTTGAACTGCGTTGCTTGCCGCAGTGCCGCAGGTACCGTTTGTCAGACCAGGGCTTAAGGTAATACGCTTTTAGTTACCTGTGATCATGTTTATTCAGTCACCTTACACATACATACATAAACTCACGCCTTTTTCCCCGAAGGGGTAGGCAGAGGTGCCACTAGGACACCCACATTTCGCCTTGCATGTTCCGTCCCATGATGTGATAGGGGGCGAGCCTATCGCCATATCGGGCACAAATTCCTGACTCCGGGCTGATAATGAATAGAAAAATCCAATATCACTTTGCCCGACCCGGGATTCGAACCCGAGACCTCAGCTTTGTAACCGTACCGTAATACAACTACGCCACCGAGGCAGTCACCTTGTCGAGAAAATAATGTTCTAATTCTCAAAACAAAATTAAACATGCACCTTAAATCTATTTTGGAAGATAAGTTAGCTATACCATACATTTTTTTATGAAAGATCTATTGTTATCACACTGTTATTTCCTGAGCCTGTCTGAATTCTGTTCAGCAACAAATATATCGGGTGGTTTATTTACAGGATTGCGTTTTTATTTATTGTATGTTGGTCGCAGCGCGGCGGATGCGCTCCGTCTCTCGTCTCTCGGCATCACACGCGTCCGTTTAGCGCCTGCTACAAACGACCACGCAGTCCTCTTGTCTTCAAACTCTTAAAAGCTTTCACGGCTCATTTTCACTTTATAAACTCACCGTCCAACACTCTGACTTTTTGAAATATTAGTTGTTTGTTTGTTAATTCGTGTTTTCGATCTCGACTTCCTTTGTGTCGAAATAATTTTACTTTCCAATGTTTATGTTTGTAATAAAAACGAAAGAGTTTTGTTTTGAGTTTGAATTATATTAGACTCGCGTCTGACTAAATAGATGCGAGTCTAATGTCTATGGTCGATTTGACCAGGCTAATATGTTTTTAAAAATATATTTGTAACTAAAGAAAGTAAAACACACACCCGTTATGCACCGTATGATTTATATACTGGGCGGAAAATTGTATTCTAATTTTTACTCATGAATAACAAATCTGTCAACAAAGGGGACCGCCGCCGAAATCTAACCAGTATATTTAAATCTTTCATTTATTCCGCGATTTGTGGTTCGGTTTCTCTCAAACACAAGGTCACGTTTGTTCCCAGAAAATGCAAGAATTCTTTGTGTTTGAACTTTGCTCGTTTTTTCCCAATACGACAACGTGAAATGTTACGACGTTCGCCCAAATAAACGGGCGACCGGCCCATTGTGTGGGTCGCTTGCAGGTAGAACTTTTTTGCCCGACCGTACTGCGGTATAAGCGGCCAAAAAATTCATAATTTATTGTTGCCGGCTGTTTTTGAACAGTAGTTTTAGCGACAGTTACTTTAAAGAGTCAGGTTTTTATATGTTACAAGAATAACGTAGATAAAAATACGAGAGCGGTAGCGTGGCGGATAAGCAATCGCCGCGTGTGTGCCGTGAGGTCGTTAGCGTAGTGCCTTCGTAACGCCACACGCTTCTAAAAATGCTGTGACTCATGAGAAACCTGTGGTACGTTTCGTTTTTTACCTTCGTGCTTTAGTATTATGAGCCAACAGCAATGTAGTACTGGATTTATACCTCTTTAGGTGTACGGTAATGGGCTAGATTCTTCGCTTCTTTCATTCATCGCTGAGCATAAGCTTAGATACAAATAACCGTATTTTAGATTTTCCGGTAAACATCTTTAAGGACGCTGAAAATAATGACAGTTATCAAATAACACACCCAATATAAAATGGAGGAAGTTGAATAAAATGGCTTCCGTTTAATAACAACGCTGCCAGTGCATGCAAGGATCTCGCCCTAAACAAACAACGATTTCCATTAACCCTTTTCTTGGCAGAAAAAAAAATGTACGGGATTAGTTCTTTTTTGTTTAATTCTGTTTTGAATAGAAATATAAGTGATATAAAAAATGAAAAAAAAAATCCTGGGTATTCAGTTTTGGAGGTATACAATGTATCGCACGAGATACATTGCCAAGTATCTGTACTTTCTCCTACATAAGCCAATGTATCTGAGAGGATACAATGCTCAAAATAAAACTCAACAAATTACTAAAATAAAAATTATAACCGGAGTTATTGATATGAAATTATAAAATGAACAATAAAACCTTAAAAATAATATAACTACCATAAAAAAAACTATTGAGGTCAGCTATGAAACATTAAAAAACAATTTCTATTAGGCAGAAGACAAAGTTTGCATAAAGGTTTCTTAGATTTACGCGAATGTTACACATTGAAATAAAACTATTTTTACGGATTTTATCGCGATTTGGTTTAATTTTTACATTTTTTAACTTCCCGACGTTTCGATTGCTTTTTGAATGTGTCAGTCCGCCCCGTGACCACGAAAGCTGAAAAGCAATCGAAACGTGCGTCGGGAAGTTAAAAAATGTAAAAATTAATCAGTCCGCCCCGTGACCACGAAAGCTGAAAAGCAATCGAAACGTTGGAAGTTAAAAAATGTAAAAATTAAACCAAATCGCGATAAAATCCGTAAAAATAGTTTTATTTCAAGAAGACAAAGTCTCAGGCCGCATTTTGAGCACATAACAGTAGTTTGTCCTTTAATGCATAGTTTGCACCTCCCCTTGCCGCTGAACATTGGGAAATGTCCAACCTGATCGTACCTGACACAAGGTGTGGGTCTTGGCATAACAGGAGCTTTAATTATTTTAGCTGGAGTAGGCCCTGCCACGTCTAATCGCTCTAATGAAGTCTCCTTTTTGTGCATCAATATACTTTGAATTGTAAGAGCTTTTGGCGTATAGGCTTTGGGCGTGTAATTACAAGCCTTGGTCGTTTAGATCGGGACGACAACGCTACAGGTGATGATAAGTTTGGTGTACATGGAGAGACTAAATTTGTTAGCAAAACGGATGTCAATGGCTGTGTAACAATTGGTGATGGCTGTTGAATAATCGGCGATGGCAAAAGTGGAGAATCGGTTACTGCTGCTTGAATAAATAATCAATAATCAATAAATACACCCAACAGTCACATACATAGTCCTGACCCCACATTAAGATCAATTAAGTCTTGTGTCGCAGGTATCAGAAACTACGAGAGACTTTTCGGTCTCACAAACACTCAGACCCGAGACAAATATTTGTGGGCCTCACAAACGGAATTTCACGGAATTTCTACGGTATGTAAGTCCGCCAACCCGCACTAGGCCAGCGTGGTGGACTATATGGCCTAACCACTCTCAATCGATTCTCTCGATTGTAGAGTAGGCCCGTGCCCTGCAGTGGGACGTATGTGGGCTGATATAGATATAGATAGATCCACGGCTCAACGTTCGTTTCATGGTATTCTGCAAAGAAATTAAGCATTCACCACCAATACCAAGCATACATACAGACTTGTTATAGTAATATTCTTTGCGAAAATAGAAAATAGAGGCCCGTTAGTTACATTTCTAGCATTCTCATAAATATAATTAAAGCCATCCACTGAGCAAAAGTTTAGCACAATGAGCAAGATCATAAACGACGTATTTACAGCAATAAATCGCCACCCGTGCAAGCAGAGACACATGCAAAAACTATTTCATAACATTCCCTTAATATGGCAATGTGCACCATGAGATACATAACAGGTAATACCTAATTCTGTTGTAACTTGGCGGTGTGCACTCAGGGATACATAGCACGCAGTACCTAATTCTGTAATAACTTGGCAGTGTGCACCTTGAGATACATACACAAACAAGATTCGTTTTTTCATACAATAGTTAACATTTGGTTTGAAAATACAATTTATACACATGTTTACTTCGTAAGGAATATAAAAACAATCACACTCTATAAAATATATCCATGTAGAATTAAAAAAATACAATATTCTTACCTTCTTGCGTTGGATCGTGTCGATTCGACGAACAATTTTCGATTTTAAAATGTAACGGTACTACCAACATTATCTTGCTCAATAAAAAATCGTTCGGAAATATACAAAATATAAATTGTTATATGATGTTTCGTTTCATTCGCTATTTTTTTCAAACTAGGAATTTTTAAAGTTGACTGTATCTGACGAGATACATTGTCAAGAAAAGGGTTAATGTCGATCGGACGGACAGACGGACAAGCACACCGCCATATGTATTTATTGATTTATTGATCGTAAGCAGAAATACCGACGGTCGTGATTTAAACACGCAACCAAAAAGCAGCCCCGATTTCCGAGATACGTGGAACAGGGAAATGTTTGGACGTGTTTATGGACGAATAAATATAAATCATTTTATTTTATGAGCCGTTTTTTTATTACACAAAGTATTTCACGTGTATGTTATTTATAGGTATGTGTTTTGATAGTGCGTCTAATTATAAGCAATATTAGTGCATTCGTAAAATAATTTCTTTGCGTACGAATATTAATAAATGTATTTATTAATTGCATGTTAAATTGGAACTTATTGAAAAATTGTAGTTACGAAATAATTATTTTTATTTAAGTATTAGAATTTTAAGATCATTACGAGAAATGAAACTCCTGAGAGAAAAATCAGCTTAATTGCTATTTTAAAAATTTGTATTCCATACAGCGTTTCTACAGCATTTGTTATTTTCGTTTCACTCGCTAAGCAGATGCACATGCCTATTCGACGGGATACCTGCATCTATCCTTTTACTGCTGTCTCCGTCCTTTTCTTTCCTTAAAAAATATATATCGATCTGATAAGGACAGAAGATCTAACCCCTACAAATTACTTTATTGCTGTAAGTTGTTACGATGCAGATACAGCTTTTGGTAACGAGTGCTCTTTTACTTTTTGTTCTAATTATGTTTTGACGGTTTTCGTAATATGTCATGGTTAATGATTAGTAATTAGATTGTTTATTTTCGTTGCTCTACCACAAACTGTGATAGTATGGATAAATATAGTCAAAAAGAAATAAAAAGCTTTGCATGAGATTTTAGATAAATCGAGCAGATTTCGATTGGCCATATAACAAGATCGTCAAGGTACAAACACTTTAAATTATCGTTATTACATTGATACTAGCCTTATTCTACAAATCCTGCCTGTAATTGTATTAACAAAGAACTTAGTTGTGGAGATATAATCACTAAATCCTGAATTATGTCGATCAGCAAGAGACTGCAACTGCTCTAGAATCATCTTATCGCCTGCCAAGAGAAGCAATTGCCATACCTCGTAATACCATGTATTACGGCGGCAAAATTGATCTCAACTTGTTCACCAAGATGTGTTGAGTGTTGACGCCAATGTACAAGTTTTTTTAAACCTCGCGTCTATTTATAGAAACTAAGTTCTCTTATATCTAGCTTACTTTTATGTCCTAGATATAATATAGTTGTTTTCTCGCATAAAAACTTGTTGGACCGATTTTATTTTGATGTCTTGTCAAGAACAAGATTGTATGTACTATGTAGTATGGACAAATCAGACTTAAAGTGCATTGGCAATTGAATGTATAATTTCGCAAACCTATGTCAAGAAATTCAGTAGAGTGGCACAGACAGAAGCAATAGATGTTAAGTGTATTAATTTTAAATTCTTCTATATTAGCAATTTATAACCGTTTTAAGGTAATTATTATAATAGTATAGAATCTTACATGTATCATTAATGCATGAAGCTTACATGAAGAGGGGTTTTGCTGTTGCGTTTTCGATTATGCATTGGGATTTGTGAATTCTCTGGAGATGGATGGATTATTAGATGAGGGCAAGGCATCAATGATCCCAAGGTTTAATGGTATATTCAGGTAACACTTTCCTTGTTTGCTAACTCTTTATAAAAACAAAACAATTCTTGTTCGAAAAGCCTAAAAGAGATTAACAAGAGCATAACATCGTATACTGAACCAACACGTACTTAAAACAGGCTCGTTCGAAGCCAATTTAAAACTGTACGAAGACAGTGTTTTAAACCGAGATGTCGATGCGTCAGTCATGCATCAACGTATACTTAACAAAGGATATAAGGATAACCTGTTTATTAACATTGAACAAGAAACGTTCGATTGTATGTAAAACAGTCATTTTAAACGGCCTATAAACTTCGATATAACGAGGTGTGGTTTACATAGGCACATACCGGCACTTCACGGCAATTTATAAGCTTGCCCAATTCAACCGATTGGATTTTTATCTCGTTCGAACACCGCCGCGGCGACACTTCGTAAATTATCCGTATATAATGGTTATTGTTAACGACACGTTAAACCTCGTTTTTATGGATATTGCTTATGTGTGTTTCAGTAAGACTTTACTTTTTTTAAGAATTTTTAATTTTGTTACTGCACGAGTACCGAGTACGTGCATTTTTAAAATGAGTGGAAGCCTTTTTATTTTTCAAAATATGTCGGAACTCCGTTTTGTTAATTCACACACATGCAAATTGCAATATTTGTTTAATGTAAGAACCTTATACTCATGTACTATGTCCCACTCAGTTGTTATTATAATTGCATTTTAAATTGTCAATATTGCTTTAATACTAAAAGAAAATCAATCATGTGTAATAGAAATCTTACTAAAAATAGTACACCTAAAGCTATTTATAACTATCTTGACTAACTCAAGCTCCCTTTAGCTAAACTCAAATCTTCATCACAAACATCTCAGTACGTATAAGACAATAATTCAACGATTTTCACCGGCACTATCAACGGATGGGTGTAAAACGTAAATCTGGTGAGGCGAACGCGTAAAATTCGATGTCCATGTCGAATGGCAACGCGCGAACCAGTCTCAGAACATACAACCTACTGCCGTCTGCCCGCACTTTACGATCACCATTTATTCATTATATACGCCTTCGTGTATTGTACGATGTTGCACCTTATTAATTAAATCACCACTTTGGGAGCTACTAAATTATGAAGACAATTTCCAAAACAATACAACCACAACATGTCATTCATACTTTATTACTGTGTTATCACAGAATACTAAGTTTTATGAACAAAGCCAGTGTATACTGTATATAATAAGGTTTAATAATAATCTTTTACTGTTTTTATTTTAATATAAAAACGTATAATAGACTTTAATTCTTCAGAAAATAAAACGCTTCGATAATATCTTCGCTGTGTCGGCTATTATCCGGTCCGGAATTTATATTACGTGCAAAGTTTTAACCGATTCCAACCGTAAATTGAGATGCCAGTATGGTAGGTTTTATAGTCTTGCACAACTCTGGTTATTAACATATTTTACGGTGCCATTTATAGCTGAGTAAAAACATGTCAAAATGGATATAGATTTTGACATGGCACCGTAGTCCCGCGTATCACAGCTCTATCGAAAACTTTGATACTGCCTACGTTCATGATCGCGACGTATTATGACAGCTGTCAAAACCGGATTAGCCGATACGGAATGCAACTGTCAATTATTTATTGGTCTATGAATTTATTATGGCTCAGATGATTTGGAAATTATGAATATAAAGTAGAGGTTTTTTATGTCTACAGATCACCATTCAGTTTTGTAAGACAAGCTTTCAATTATTTCGTATACTGGCTTTATTTTTTGTGTCCTTAGTCAAAGGTTAACAAGGGACAGCGGTTATCAAAATTCGAAATCAATTGTTATCAAAAATTTTAACTTGTATTTTGAGATAAAATTTATAATGCTCAGCTGATGACTCTACCCTTGTTTCAACCGACGAAGCCCATCGTATATGTATAATATTGAGTTGCATTACATCCTTATATTTTTGCGGTCATTGACCTTAATAGCTTAAGTGCTAAAAAACAAAAACATAGAGACAGTGAACAAGGCTTAACAAACTTGTCCATTCGAAGTGTTAACTCCATAACGATCATTAACGCAGGTTCCCTGATATGATAAAACCTAATTATGATAATAATCAAAACACGCTCTAGGCGAGCGGTCACTTTGAACTCTATTTTGCATCGTCGATGAGGCGGTACCATCAAAGCAGTAATCACGGCCCACCAATACACGGGAGAAATCTAACCGTTGTTAGGGCGCTAAGATGTTGCTTGTTAGCGTTTTATTTCCAAAGAGGTTTTATTTGCGTTTTTTATTATTGGAACTTTTTGAACCATGGTGCTTTTATGGGTGCATTTTAATTTTAAAACTGTTCTATATTATTTGAATTACTTTCAGGGATAAGTTTTTTACAGGTGTTAATCAACATTTTGTCAACAAAGATTATAATATTAAGCGTATATTTCTAAAATAAGGACGGTTATAGTAGTTTTATTCATTAGGTAAATAGTAGAGAGAAAGATTTGATTGCAGAGTTACATGTTCTGAATTGAAACTTCTATAAAATCGTGGTGATTTAAAAATTTATGAACGAAAATGCGACACGAAATTATAAAGGTTATAAGAATTTGCTCATTCAACTGGATGCTCCTAGCAATGATGATCCAAAAATCGAATTTAATAAAAAAATCCTGTCTAATTCACTATCAGCCTTATTTCTCCGTACTGCTTAATAGTACAAAAATAGCCTGATTTCCTACTACTCCGCCTAGTGGCAGCTTAGCGTTCCAATTTTTTAATCCGGCAACATTCGGGTATATTGAGTAACGAGGCGTGTTGTAATAAAGTCGGACATGATTGACGACGGAACGCGTTAGTGGCATGAGCCATCGCGCGGCCGTATTTACCGAACAAACAAATTTTAACGCTGTTTTAATAGGAACCCGTGGTACCACGACCGTATCCAATCAAACAATCAATAAACAAATTAACAGCGATGAAATGGCACCCGGAATACGTTTGTTCTGATATCAAGTTACGCTTGGACAAAGGAAAAAATGCTAGTGTGATTCTCCTATAATTGATTGGTAGAGCTAAATCGTTCATAGTGAGATACAAGTAGTCTCAAGGAAAGAGAAGATGAGCCGTGAGAGAGTACAAATAACCACCTAATAAGAGAAAGAGAGAGAGATAGATATTATCCCATATATCCAGGAAAAGTCATTTTTTATACCTACTATGAAATCATTATTTCTAAACAAGACCGTTACACCAAGAAAATCTCAATTACCGTAACTTAATAGCTACGACGGTCTTCCAAGTCATTTTATTTACAAGCAAGAAATATCACTAACATTATAATAAATTATAATCATAATACGGAGAATGACGTTTGCGCGGGAGTTTCTTCCATAATAACCAACATGGCGGCCGACGTTCCATTCCACGTTAATCACTTTGATAAATAAACTCGATAAAAGGATTTTTTAGTAACGTACCTCATAAAAACAAACTCAGCGGGGTTTTTGTTTGAATTTATAAATATTTCAAGCGGTAGACAATCGGACAGGTGATGTAATATTACTATAACATATATTATATCCAGGTAGATGGTTTAAATTAAACCGCACGTCATATTAGATATTTTATGGTCATACGTATGCCCCTATTATGTTCAATAAAGCTATAAATTGCATCTAAACAACCACCATAAATAATTTTGTTTTACAATCTCTAGACATTTTTAATACGTACATATTTTAAGTTTAAGGTAATCTATTTGCGTACTACTTTTATCTCTCAAGTAATGAAAAATGTAATATTAGTAACTAAAAATTGCCAGTTATCCCTGAACGACTGTAAATCCTTTTTATTACCACACAGTAAAGTACGGTCTTATTTACACATAGGCCTCCGGAACAATGTATTTTAAGCTGCGAATAAAATCTCTATAGACAGTAATAACAATTAAAATGTTATCTAGAAATACTATCACATAAAAATGCGCTTGTAACATTTTTTATAGCCACGATTAGCTGTTCGCGACCAGAAACCAATTTAAATAAATTTCCGAAAGGCATTTATGACTGTTGCCCGTAGCGTACCAACTTCCAAACTAATATACACCCTCCTGTTCCACCGAAAGGTTTACATCAGAAAAGTAACAAAACCTGCGCCGGAGTCATTCTCGTTAGTCAGACGAGCCGTGTCAGCATCTGTTACGTAACTAACTATGTTTGTTTAATAAAATCACACTCTAAACAAATACGGGTACGTCATATAATCGGTTGCGTGATTACGTCACTTACGTCGTTTCGATGCGGCAGTCGGCTCTTGTTAGTAAGCTCATTGTTACAGTACGGTTGTCTGTCTTTGTCTAGCGCGTGTGTTTGGTCGTTTAGAGATGCGCGCTCTCTGTCTAGTCGTTACAGCAAGGTCGCCGGTCGGCTCGTTAAAAGCTCTTAACGAGAAGCGAAGGAAAAGCACAACTCAGCTGAGATTCTCAATCTTTTTTCAACAATAAAGAAAAGAAACAATGTTTTATTTTTGACATGATTTTAAATATATTTTTGAACGATATTCGTATTAATTTGTTTATTATTTTTATAGTAGGTATATAAGGATTTTATTTGCACTGCTACTGTATTTTTTATTAATTATTGGTTTAACTTTGTTTCCAGATTTATATAACATTTTTTGTGCAAAAACATAATACAGATATTACTTATAATACAGATATTGATTAATAATTATAAATGCAAAAACGACAAAACGAGGTTGTATAAATATTAATGCCCGTTAATAGTTTAATTTTGTTACTTAGAAAAAAAAATTAGAATGAACGCTCGCAAAATATTTTATGTATACATTTGGCGTAAACCAGCTTTGCGGTACGTGTTCCTGTATATGTAAATGTCAAGAAATATTTGTATCACACAAAAATGTTATATGGTACAAAAGTTTTGGAACCGCTGTGGTAGGCTTCCGAGGCATGTTCCGCACGTGTCCCGTTCACACCTACACATTATACGTATGTATATCTCGCTTGCACGTGAACATCTCTCGTGATACCATCTCGTTATCGAAACTAGGATATTCTTACAATTTAGGTGTGCGTAGAAAACAGACCAATGTTAAGAAATGACATAGAGGAAAATATAAAAAGTAGAAGAAATGAATATGGGTTCTATTTCCTGGTCGAGCAAGCAGTAATTTGTCTTCCCTGATATAGATGTACTTACGTCGTGCCTATATCTACATAATTTAAAAAAAATGAGTCAAAAAATATTAAAAGATTTTAATTTTCATTTCTTTGTGATACAAAATTCTATATAAGTAACTTTACTTATTATTTTATATATCTTCTACAGCGTCTTGCTTCACATTCAAACTATATACAGGGTATATCAAGACCGCGACCGAAAACGAAGCCAGGTGGTAGTATTAGTGACTTCAGACACAATGCAATGAAAAATTTCGCAAAAAAAAAATCGTCAACTTTTTTTTGGTAATTTTTTACTTATCGTCGTATTTGGGTGATAAATACATAGTTTTCCTAAAATAATGATGTACACCTTTTTATTTTTTAAGACGCAATGGTACGATAGGGTTTAAATTACTATTTTCGCAAAAACTAGGTATTTGCTACCCAAAAACAATGATTTTCAAAAAATTGCAAAAAAAAAACTGTCGCTTATTTTGCGAAAATTTTATTTGCATTGTGTCTGTTACCACTAAAACTACCACCCGGCTTCGTTTTCGGTCGCAGTCTTGATATACCCTGTATAAATTACGTAACAACTTACCATCGTGATATCAGTAATCTAACAACAAAGAAAAGACACACAGAAAATCCTCGTAACAACCTTTTTGATATGAAACCGTTTTGTTTACGCAAGTCGTATCATAATCCTTTTTATCCCAAAACGAAATCCAGAAATATGGTTATACCCGCCAACTTGTTTATTATAGGAGGCAACGATCTCGAGTTCGAGCGCGAACGAACAACGAAATAAAAAAGTCACTGGGCGAAATGACTTCGGCGATATTGCCGATCGGCTAAGTATTCGATTTTACACGAATTCTATAATATTGCAATGAAAACACCGTTCTCGTCGCTTTGTCGTAAAGTTAAGTGTTTCTGATGCCCTAAAAATCTTATATCGGATGTCGTTTATTCGTGTTAAGTGTTATTCGTTTTTATATTAATTCGGGTTGTTCACCGATTGGTTTCCCATGTAGAACTAATTATTGATTTTAAAAATTGTTCCTGCCTTTTTAAGTTAAAATATATGCATCATTGTAAGGCTTAATAGTTTCTCTAATATACTCGTAATATGTAGAATTATTGCTCCTGATTTGGTTTAACTTAAATTTTTATTATATTTTATAAAAGCACCATTCCTAGTCATAGTAAACAGATCTACTATTAAAAAAGTTAATTGACATTGTGGTACACTTCAGTACCTCTATCTCGCATTATGTACTGCTGCAATTGAATGCGTTGCGTCACACAAAACATTAAAGCAATTTGTTAGATAAGTGTTGGCCGACAGGTCGCCCCGTCAAAAAGTTAATCACCTCTCGAAAAACATACGCATATTAAGCCGCGTGCAGATTAAATATAAATCGGCGGCACAAAGTCAAGCTCCAAAGACTCCTACGCACCTTACATGTTTAGTATAACAACCCACGTGTACCCGGCCTTAGTCGTAACCCGAAGCCCGGCTTTCGAAAATCTCTTTGTAATAAACGTTCGGTCCACAATAAACTGGCATCGTCATCCTTTGATCGAGGGAATTGACTGTCAATCGGGTCGGTACGTTAAAAGCTTAAATCTTGTTATTATAGACGAATTTCTCGAGTGGCTTTTAAAACGTGTCACTCAAACGCTCGTTATGTAATGATTGGATGTTAAATTGTTGGGTACTTGTACGGAAAATTGGATATTGTTGTGGTGATTGGACGATCGCGCTGCACAGTCATAATCGAAGATCATTTTAAAAATTTTGACAACTTACAGACATTTTTATGAATGTTTCATTAACAATGAAATGTTGAACATCGATTATAAATTGACGTCAGCATGCATTTTAACCTACAGGAACAATAAAATTTTTGAATTATTTATTTAATACTAATTAATACATAGGAAATCTTATGAAAATTTCATGCTTCGAAAGCATTGGGGCTACTGTTTCAAGCTTCGCATTTTCCGTATTTGCAGACCAACAACGGTTTAACAACCGATTGCAATTATTGTTAAACAGATTTGATACTGCCGCACGAAATATTTAGTCAAATATTTGCGCGTGTGACATATATTTGTATAGTGGAGGGTGTTGTGTAACCAAGCCTTATGTAGTTTCACACCTATGGTGAATAGAGTCCTTGTTTGGCGTGCCTCGGGCGGTATATTATGAAATTCCTTCAGCTCTGGTAGAAATTAATGTGTGAATGCGTTGCAGCCTAAGTACGTGTCTGGAATCGTTTACGTGAATGTTGCGTCGGAAATGATCGGGCCAATGAGAAGTTATTTTCTATAATATTTATGCTGTTAAAAATTTGAAGATGCCAAGCGTTTTGATTTTGATTATATGTAAGTAACTACTTCTAACTTCGTAAAAACGACTTTTAAACTGTTCTCTATTGTCTGTCTTGCTTGATTTGTTTTGCTACACTACTATTTTTTTTAAATCCTATGGGATGAAGCTGAGGTTACAAGACCAACAAAAATCTTCAACAGTAACAGTAACCACTGCCCTTGTTTGATTTGCTATATTCATACTTCCTATACTCTACGTACAGTCTTCTAAGGCTGGTAGGTTCCCAAGGTACTCAGGAACCTCAAATGATGAGGGATTCAATGAAAGCTGGTGTTAATTTGAAGTGTGTCGTCTACTCGTTTTCAGTTCCTGCTCTTTAAAACACGTAGATAGTTAGATAACGAGCTCGTCCGCATTTCTGCTATTGAAAACATTTACTTATAAAGTTTCTAATATCGTAAACAAATCACATAAACAAGACCTGTCCATAGTTTATTAGCGGACGTCCTGTCATACCTGTTATGGTTTTGATATCTTTTTGGCAACTCGATCAAAGGAACTCATAAAAAATAGATTTTTATAGTAGTTTATATGCTGAGAAATAAAGTTCTTGTCTAATGCCTGTTTTTACTGTCATTGCAAAAGATAGCGTAAATATTGAATAATATTTATACCTATATTGTTTATATTTTGTTGATCTTGTCTAGATTTAGTATATTAGTTTTTAGTTAGTTAGTTAGTAAGTTAGTTTTTTGCTGCATTTATTATTAACACCTGCTTCCGTCTCTCTGCACCACCTCAAGGTTGACTGGGAGAAAATGCCCTTAGGCATTAAGTCCGCCTGTACTTTTGAAATGTACAAAGTGTTAAATAAATAAATAAAATAAAATTAGACATAATTTGATTTAAGAATTTAATTAATGTAATTGGTGTATGCCGTATTAATTAAATCAAATTAAAATTAAAAAAATGATTACAGTATACCCTAATGAATTTAGAACCCTTAACGGAGAAATCATACTGCACTTTATCTTTGTCCTCATGACGGTTACCTATTGCAAGCACCTATCAAATGAAATTCAAAAATATATTCTTTATTACATACATTTCTACGGTATGTAAGTCCGCCAACCCGCACTAGGCCAGCGTGGTGGACTATATGGCCTAACCACTCTCAATCGATTCTCTCGATTGTAGAGTAGGCCCGTGCCCTCCAGTGGGACGTATATGGGCTGATATAGATTCTTTATTAATTTTAAATAATCTTTGTATATGTTTTAATGGCAACTGACATTCATCGGCGATAATTCGCTTAGGAATTTTAACAACACAACCTATCATTTTCCGTAAAAGGTAACGAATCAGGCGCCATGCATTTCCATTAAGTACTTGAAAATTTTCTTTATTACTTTTAGAATTTTAAATAGCCCATACGAAACCAACCGTTTTAGAAACCCGCGCAAAATAATTACGTGTACACGGCTTTAGAAAATCACTAATCATGACTAGGTACGGTATGGTTTATAAAAAACTGCCTCTAACATGTCGTCATGTCGGTTCATTAGGTACAAAAGTTATTACATTACTGATCGGCTGATCAGCGTAGTTGCTCCATCAAGTGGTAATTACGACCAGAGGCTGGTTTAATGCAACACTAGTTACTAGTCTAGGTTCTGACACCGTAACTCGATAACTGCAAAGCAAGATTTCATTATGATCGTCGAAGTGTCTTGGATGAGCGAATTTAAAATAGGTGTATTGTGTATTCATTACAATGATACATGAAGCAAACGCCTGCGTCCTAAGAAGCAGACTCGGAGCTATGTTCTTTATTTTGAATATCAGCTTTTGCTCGCATTTTACTTGAGGTATTATACGCAGTAACGATATCTCAGTGACATCAAATAATTTATTCGATTTATTGGAAAATAGTTGTAATGTGTTACGACAAAATGAATGCTTTTTTCATCCCAGTTTTCAATAAGGTTAAATAGAAGTCGTTTGGATTTAACAAAATTCGCATTAAAATAGCAGAAATAATGTTCTCAAAATAAATTTATTTTACGTTTATTTGAATATCACAAACATTATTAGATTGTCTTTGTTTCTTGATAAGTATTTAGCAGACAACATATCTATTACCTATCTATTTTTATATCTTATCAAAACGAAAATAGAATTAGTTCTAATAGGCAAAATGTACTGGAGCCATGAATGCAGATGCTTCTTGTACTCCACTAAAGGGCCCATAAATTGCTAATCAGCGTGGATGTCTGGTTGGAAATGTAAATGCGTATTCTGTATGCGCCACGTTAGTTTTGTAAAGCGTGCTCTGTGCGCCATTATGTTAATGTCGGTTACTGTGCGCTGTACAATATTTTTATGCATTCGACTTGTGAAACCTGAAGCAACTGGTAGATGCGATTTGAATGTAGTCCGCGTCATTTTACTGACGTTGTAATGGTCCTTTTGCAATATATGCGTATTTTTAGATGTGCGTGGATAGTTTTTGAGCTACTGGTTCTAAGAGTAATGAAGATAACTGTTAATTTGTTTTAATATTTAATTAAAATCCTTCGAAAACACGATGTGAAATTGGCCTTACACTTGGAATACTTTCCTTTACAAGTTCAAAATTAATAGACAATTGCGTGTAAGTATAGACGTCAACCTTAAAGAATGTTATAACTATCTGCTTTTTGCTTTCATTATACAAGCCATATTATTCACCTTCGTTTCGATATAGACTACTTACCTCCATAATTCATACAATAATTTAAAAAGCATACATACGAGGCAACCCAACTTGTTACATCGTTAACGAGAAATTATTCTCGAGCATGCAATATGGGCGTGTTTGCAATTTGCCATCGTAAAATAAACTTAATTAATCGAACAGCTTGCATTAAACGTAATGTACTCTATACAATATACATATTCATTGTTTATATATGTAGTTTACTTTGAGTGTTGATTTTTAAATTGGTTAAGGGCATGATGATACTGTCTGCAGATGTTCATGGCAGTTTTTTAATATGCCGATTTTGCTTCCTGTAACAATCATTTTTCATTACAACAATGTTAATCAATTTTTCAAATTATTAGAGGTATGAGGCACCAATGTTATTATGTTTACTGTGAGTACGCATGTTCTTAAATAATTGAATTATTAGTATTTTCATTTTACACGTCTTATCATTAGAATGTTTTCGAAGTCCAGCTTATAAAAGATCTACCTCTTATATAAAAAATACATTGTTTGCTTTATACATATGCATTATCTTTTTCTAATCCAAATTAAATCTCCACGTCTTCAAAGAGTCGTGACCGCCATCCACCTGTTTTTATTATTGTTTTATTCCACACATTACTAGTCTAATGAAAACGTTTTACGACACAGCAGTAAATCAAGTACCGATTGATAAATGTCGAACCACATCCAAAACACGGCTGGAGCTAGACGTAATAAATTACACCTAATTAACAAAGCTAATTGGCTTCCACGACGAGATCTGCATCCTCACTCGGGCAAAATTTAATTTAAGCGAAAATGATGTAAGGTGATCTTTTACTACCTGTCAGTTCGATTACAATCAACATTGTACATTACTATATATTCAATAAGATTCAAAATAGCGTGAAAGCTCAGTTCAATTTCGTTATTCTCGTGTTTGAGTTCAACAATATGCGGTCCATCATTTATTTTCCTTTACCATCAATCATAAGCGATCTCAACACGTTGATCGCCTTGCTGTATATTGACTTCATGATAATACATCCAATATAATTTGAGCTCTGAGTGACCATCAATCTTTTTATGCGCCGTTCGATTGCTGCTATACTGGCCTCACATGAGGGTCAGCTTATGTTAGCCCGATAAAAATGGTGGTGTGCTCAACTTAACCGATTCCATATTTAGCCACCTGCTGCGAGCTCGTTCGCCATTTCGGGATGTTTAAAACTGGGTTCAAAGGTTCACTGTTGGTGGATCAATGTGCCTTATATACGAATACGGTTTGCCTTTCTAAAACATATCCTAAAACATAGTTCGGACTACTTTGGTAATTCAATTTAATCGATGCAGTGAATTATGAAGTGGTTTTGTTGCTAAATATATCTAAATAGCAAAATAAATTTGGCTTAGCTAGCCGCTCATGAACATGACTTAAATAAGTATAATATTTCTTACGTTTAAATTTAGGTGCACGCACCGACTCCATATATTCGGAAAGACATCTAAGATGGGAGCAGCACAATTTATAACTTAAACAAGTCAGCTTCCTTGTAAATAACACCGTAATATATTTGAATCAGAACATAAATTTCATACACATATCACTGTCTGAGATGTGAGACAGAAATAGTGCATCCTGTTTTGCTTGCAGCAGGCGACTAAGCAGTCGCAGTCGACATGCACACAAATCGGATGGTTAATCGATTTTACGAGCTCCCGAAATAACCACGTCCCTACGGAACACATGCATCATCGAGACATTCTGCACACAGCTTGCTGTGCTTTTAAAGGTTACTAGTGAGTAGTGTTTCACTTGATAGTGTCACTCGTAAAATTGTTTTAATTAGTGATGTTTACTGAATATTATTTATTCGACGTGTCCATGTCTGAATCTTACCAAAGTAACTTAAATCTATGGGTTGTCATTTGTAGCTATCTCATCTTATTAAACATTTCGAATTACACGAACCTAAAGCAGCTTTACTAAGCCTTAGATAGTTGGACTTTACGTCAAAGAAGTAAAACAGTAAAGAACATAGTATATGGGGAGCAATTTCGTTAGCAGAATGCAAAATCATTCAAAACTCAACTTCCTAATACCAAATGAACTTAGTGCAAAACTTCCTTATGACGTCGTAAAATAAGCAAATGTATACGAAGATAGCCGAGTGCTGAAACTTGTAATAGGCATGTTGAAGTAAATATAAAGGGGCCGTGTAGGATATAAATGATAATACAGAAAATTATTATAAACCACAATCTGTAGCAGAATAGTCCGCCGTCTAAGGCAATAAATGAGTACGTTCACCTAAATAGTGATGTGGGTGTTGGGTTTTATTGTTACGAGCGGCTTAACGAGCCTGCTTTACGCCGGCTAACTATAGCCCGACTTATCCCGTTTTGAATAGAAACCGATGTGTTAACTCCTTCCTGATTTCCTTTGCTCAAAGATATAATAGTTGTGTGAAGCGCGCTACCATAAGATTAGCTTCACTGTGGCCATCACTTTGTATCTTAAGTTCAAATAGTTTCAAATCTAGTGTGTAAAATACACCGTTGGTTCTGTTGAATATATTACCTTCATAATGGAATATTACTTATGTACTCTAGAAAAATAATCCAAGTGCCTCAGCCCCAGCCAACATTAAAGTAATAGTTTATTCACCCCAGCTATAATTTTCTCTCCCGGTATATAGAAAGCCATGTTACTAGGAAATACAACGCAAGCAACATTAAAATCCACCCCATTTATTTCATCGCACACGCAATTAATTATACAAACTGCCCAGCAAAATTTATTATAAACATTTCTCGCAAATTCTAATTTATGCCCGCTGTAAAGTGAATAAGAAATGAGCGGGGCAAACTGTACGGGCTGTGAGATGGCGTCTGCGACAACACGAAGATTGAGGTTTTCCCGACATCTGTCATGTTGACGTTTACGATGACCGACATTTGAAATAAGAATACAAGTGCAGCGTGTGTGGCCTCTAGTCATGGGAACATCAATCGAAATATCGAATGAAATTTTGAGAGATTCGTTTGTTAGTTGAATCATCTGCGTCTAGCTACGAGTAACTTTACATATTTTATCTGCATAATACCTAAGGCTTTTTCAACTGCTTGACAACGAAGACAACGAAGAATCTCATTCGTTGTGCCATGAAAAAGAATATTTTGAAGTTCTTTGACGCAAGATCGCTTTAGGTCCATACATATGTATATCAGGTGTGCACCTAAGCAAGCATGTTTAACAATCACCAAGAGGCCTTAAAAACAAGTCATTAAAGATTGTGTAGATTTTCCTAATTTTGTCACTTTAATTTTAAGTAAACGGCTCTAGATTTTGTTAATGCAAAATTGCTTCTTTTAGAAAACAATCATAAGTTAACAATGGTATTAAATACTACATTAAAATGAAACGATTTGACCTTAGTTTCTTGCCTAGGAACGTTATTTCAACAAAACATCATACACCTTACCACAGTCTTCTCGCAACAGGACATAAATATATTTCTTTATAGCGTGAAACCAATCGTTGTCAGCGATAAGGCTATCGCTAATGGCCTCTCGGACCGCGACATAAAAAATATGTAAGAAAACTGAAATCCTTCTTAAATGCCGTCTGTTCGGTTGTCCGTTCTCGACCACAACATTTGCATCGTGGCACGGGGCACCTAATGGATCGCATTGTACTTTTGATGTTACAAATGTTTATTGGGTCATAAATTTTATGTCGAGTATGTATTTTGAGAAATAGTTTTCTTGTAATTTAGTTTTTATTGGCTGACATTTCTGTATTTACGATTTTACGAGGAATCTCCGTTTCGATGGCGAGGAATGAGGTATCAAGATGATGGATTTGTATTTGGGTAACTCATCTTTTCTCTCAAACCAAACGACGAGTGATGTAATAAATAAATTAAATAAACATGCCATCCATGTTTTTTTTGTATGTAGACTAGAAGAAATTAGGGAAAAGAAAACTATGTTCTGTACCATTCGGTACCATGTAGTTCTTACGCCTATAATAACCGGTAACGATTATTTATACATTCAAGACTAATAAAAGGGAGACACTAATTCAAAGTACCGTTCTGACAACCAATCTCACATGATTACGAGCTTTCTAAGAAAACATAGCACCTAACGCTTTTATTTGCCGCGCCTGTAAGTGCATACGATTACATTAGTACCTACTTCAAAGAACGAACCTAATTATCACAATGCAAATCGTACAAACACAAGTAAAATGTTAGCCAACATGTGCCGGCGGCGGAGGCCGGATCAAACATACCAGCCAGCGAACAAACACTGCTGTTTGGACTATCGCCACTTTCGGTTCTGTACAAATAGGGACCATTGTTTGTTCAAGTGCTAGTGACGCGCCACTGCGGGAATCACGACCAACCAAACAAAACCTCTCCCGAGACGCGCGCGTCGCAATCAAAGCAAACAACACCGGGGCTCTCACTCCGCTGGTCTACTTCAAAACAAGGCGACACCTTTCTCGTCCGCAATGAGATGGATTTACCTGTCAGTGGTTTTAACGAGCTAAGTAAGGGTTGACAAAGGCTATAATTTACTCGCAGCCGAGTTCAACAAGCGTCTCGGTCGGAAAGACCGATGTTTAGCGTCGGCATAAAATCCCTAGAACACGTCCAACAATTAGGGATGGCGGAGAAAATTAATGATTTTATCGAGACCTGGCGATCGTTAATTTAAAAAGGTAAAGAGAACAAAAATGTTTTTGTGGTGGTAGAACGAGTCGCCGCAGCGTCGAATTACAGTGTCATATTTAACGTAACTACTTTTTGTTTATGACACCGGTCTAACCACTGTAGAAGGCATTAAATTACATTGTTTTATATGACATAGATTCATTTTGAGGCTGACCAAAAGCTACAGAAATACTACGTACCTACGAATGTAACATTATTTGCGCATGCATAATTAATTAGCGGTCCTTAATTACCGATAAACATACCTATATAATTTTATGTATGTACTCACAATTATAGTAATTTTTATGCTAAGTTCAAATTGAGCACGCTGTGTGGCCCATTAAACAACTTCATAAATGTTTATTTTTCATAGAATTGTTAGGAATGGTGATATCTCTTCTACACAAACAGTATTCACATTAAGTACATATGTTAAAGGTAAATTCATTACCGGTTATTATTCTCCCATAATCATTCATATTATATTTCGTTTAAAATATCGATTTGTGCCTAAACCAAATAAGATTTTTAAATTTTATCAAAAGAATTGTAACTGTGCTGCCAAAATAAAGATTATGTTTTTAATTTCGGAACGAGTTAGGCAAAATATCAGGTTGTTATTATCGGATTGCAGGACAAAGGCGTTACAGGCTACAGCTGCCCCCGACAGCTGTCTCATGTTGCGTTCGCTTTATAATAATGCTCATTGACTGGTTAATTATTTTAATTACTCAGTTAACGGTCACTCAGCTAGTTTCTCTCACGAAATTTATTCGTATTTCATTGCTTGGCAAAAATGAATTTGTATAGACTCCTTGATGTCAACGTACTTATGCCTTCAATGGGCTTTTTAAATTAAAGTTCATTAGTTTATTTGATTTCATTATTTTGGGTTTCTTTGATTCACTGGTAATATAGCTGAACGCTTAAAGCCGCAGTTGGTAACAAATTGATTTTCTGTTCCGTAATTAAGTAGTTCCAAGACACGTCTGACATAAATTTACCTAATCTCTAATTAAAACACATAGAACTTATTTTTCCATTTTGTCTTCCAGGTGGGTGGTAGTAGCTGGTGCGTGGAGAGCCAGTGTTCTTCGGCAGCCAGCGCAGGCGGCGACTGGCGCGCGCAACGATAGACACTCCTCGCTGCTTCAACTGGCGGCATGGGGAGTACCAGCTGCGCTCGCCGCTGCCGTGCTCGTCACTAGGGATGTCGATGCTGATGAACTTACCGGTGCGTTACTTATCCGTTATCTATATTTGACAGCCTCCGTAGAGCAGATGGTTAGATAACTGTTGTAAAACGAGAGGTTGCGGCCCGCGGAATTAAATGGTTGAGACAAATATTCGTCTGATTCATGGGTATTTTGAATACGTTAGGAGTTTAAGGCTGGCTGTTAAGTGTAGTTATTTAATATATCTAAGTACACCCATGAACGTCCTAGTGTTGGGTATGGTCTACTATTGACAGACGTTAGGAAATAGGCACCCTGCGAACCGGGCTTGTGGAATTCGGGTACTTTTTCTGACAGGTAGCTCATTCGCTGATGATACGTAGATAGTCAACAAAGTTTGTGATAACCTGCTATTTTGACTAGAAACATGCAAATGTGTTTATTTGACTAGCCGTTATTAGATTAAATCATACTGACACCATCCTGGCAAAGGTTATAAAATTCAAGACACTTCTCAAGCTAGCACAAAGTATGTAGTCGTAAAGTTGTTATTCTCATTTTTAAACATTTAATGTACTTACTAATCCCGTGATAACAATGTTAAGCCTAGACGACAAAAACATAAGACCCACAACATTCCGGCGGAGTGTCGTCTGTTTAAAACTCTTATCATTATTATGAAAATGATATAAAAGCCGTTACAAAGCCGACTAAGGCGCTAACCATTTATGTCCTGTGTATTAATTAATCAACAGTTAATTAGCACTTAAAATGGTAACCATATTTAATGAGGTCTTGTAAAAATGTTTGGCACATCGTTGTAGATACCCATCGGCCATCTTGAATCGTTAATATATGATTTACAATTCCAATATGGCCTTACCCGACCGCCGATGGCCGTCCCATCTCCTTGTTTTTATCACACCTCATTTTCTTAGTAACCACCTACCCGGTACGGAATCCTATATCATTATACATTACCCTACCGATTTGAAGAGGCAGCTCATCATAAAACGACGTGCTATTCGAGCGGTCATCTTCACATGGCTAGGTAAAAAGTTCAATGTATCTTAAAGAGACTACACTATTAATCGATATTGAAGTCCATGTTAGGACGTCGATAATGATCTTTTTTGCTTCTCTAATCATTTGGCAATATTTACACCTGTAAGTGGTTTAGGTGAAATCAACAGTACTTTTAATTGCAAGAATTTGGTCTCGTTTTCTACTTTATTAACTTGAAACGAAAATAACAGTAAATAACAATGTTGAGTCTAGAAAGGAGCATTCCATTAGGAATAATTATTTTAAAGTCATTGTTATTTCTTCTTGAAAATTTTAACTAACTGAAATTAAACGGTATTCGCAACTGGTGCCAGTGGTTAGATTACCTATTTTCTAGAACTTTTCTGATTTAGATATTCTCTCATTCATGTTTCGATTTAGAACACACAATAATAATACTCGAGAAGTGGATCTGCATAAACGTTATTCAATACAATGTATTTGCTAATGTACTGAGTTATCTTTATAAATATCTCTTATTAAAAGTCATGTAATTGACTCATTACCATATATTTTTCAATATTACCAAGAGATTCTTTTGATAAAATTCCAAAATAATGACTCATAAGGTTTTCAAGTCGCGATGCCAGCTGATACCCAGCCATTCAAAAATTCATTCATTCGTAAAATTAAAAATAATATCGAAAAAAATGTTTCCCTTATTTAGTACCAATCAATACGTTCTAATACCACATCCGCTAGAAGCACACAAAAGATGGCGATACTGGAGCTTTCTTGTTTGATCGGCGGTGTTTTTCAAAGCGATTAAATCTGGTACGAGTGCGCGAGAGCACGTATTCATACGATAATGGTATTGAGCGGTTTATATGAACAGATTTATTGTAAAAGTTGCGTGTTTTAAACTATTTATTGGTGCCAAACGCTGCCTAAATTTTAATATGCTAAAAATTCCTGTTATTTTCCGGATAGTCTATTATGATAAAGTCATTTCCCAATTATCTATTATGGATGGGGGATGTTGTAGTTTTGCTTTTATTACATGAGTTCCACATTTCAGAGAGTGAGACTTATTATTCTATATTAAAATTGAATGCTTTGACATAATTAATGATGGGTTGTCCACAATGATTCCCCTTCCAATTTAAAAACGAAGCTACGCCATTAATATTAATTATGACAAATGAACGACATCTTATACTTTCTTGAAATAACGGTGTTTAATTTAAATACAAAGAAATTCTCAGTCTACATTGATATTCAAATATTATAGTTGACCGGAAAGACCATGGCGGCAAGCCAAAGAAAAAACTAAACCCAATTACAACATCCACATAGAGAAAACAAAGCGGCACTATGTATTTATCATTTCAAACCCTTTATCATTTAAGCTAGCAACGATTAATTTAACTTAGAAAAGCTCCGACGCCGCAATGTTGAAAGTAAGAATAATTATCGCAACGATGCGCAATGTTAAGCTAAGAAAAATTGTTCAAGTAGATTTTGTTGGTTTCTGCCTGTAAAGTTGCCGCGAAGCGCCAACCTCAAAGCGGGGAGATAAGGCGGAAACCTTTACTGGTCTAAGATTAAATACTTTGTGGTGGATAAAAAAGAAAAAAATAGTGCCGCTTTTTCGTAATTTAAAGAAATAAATAAAAGGTTTCATTTGGTTCTATAAACCTACAACAAGACAGAAATTTGTGAACCACTCCATCAATAGTAGTAGTTTAATTTATTTTATACAATATGGCAAAGGAAGTGTTTATATTCAACCAAGCTCTCTGTGACCTGACATTTTGATAGGTCCAACCTGTTGAATCTGAATGAAAGCCCTACTTCGATTCTTTGTTTATATTGTTTGCACTGAAAGTGTAAAGACGACATTCCATTTCTATCAAACATTTGTCCCGTGTGCGCATAATTGCTTTGTTTTGTTTTATTTTGGTGTTTATTGTGAGGGAGCGCGAGTGCCGAGTGCGCGCGAAGTGCCACAGTCCGATTCTCAGGCATATTGCAGTTTCAATCATGCCAAGAGCATTGTGCTTTTATTTTTATTATTTCCACTCTGCTTCCATTATGGACGGACGAAAGAAATGCTCGGCCATTATTTGAGCCGTTAAATACGACACCTTTCCTCCTCGCTGCTCGTATTTCAATTTTAAATCGGGACCCTTTTAGCCGCCTTATTAATGCAAGCCTTTTTTCTCGCCATGTGTTTGTGTAGGTGTTCGTTCAGTGCAGCTTTAGTAAAAAGCGGAATGTATTCACCACCATGTAAAGAACACTTGAGAATAAGAATTCGTATCCGCTAAAACTTTCGCGCACGCCGCAACTCTGTTGTGTTGTTTGAGTGTTCAGCGCTCGTATTTAACTACTATAATCAACATTTAATAGCGTTCAATTAGAAACTTTCGTCTCGCAAAAGTCATTTATTATCTTGTAAAACTATGAAATCGATAAATACACCGTGATATATCTTTCCGGGAAGCTTTTAGCATTCAAAGTCTTTTAACGTTTTAAAATTAACGATAGAGTTATATTTTTCTACAATCGATTTCAATTAATTTAATTATAGGAAGTGTTGAAATAAATTATATTTTCTCCAAACTTTTACAAAAAAATCAATTGCTCTATATTCAATTATCTTCCACAGGTACATGTTTCGTCGGTAATCAATCAAGCAAGTCCCTGCTTGCGCTAGTGATCGTGCCTGAAGCCATCTGTCTCCTCCTGGGATGCGTGTTCCTCTCATCAGGACTACGAGCAGTGCTCCGCCGACCTGCGCCCGTACCAGCCCCAACGGTACTGCTCAACACGCCGCAACCACACACGGACCAGAGCGTGCTACGCCTAGGAGCATTTGCAGCCCTGTACGCCGTGCCATCAGCCTGCATACTAGCCACCTGGGTGTACGAATACGCCTGGAGAGACGAGTGGCTCGCAGCGCCCATGCCATCTTCAGAACCGTCAACACACCCACACCCAGCCTTCTGGGTGTTCCTCTTTAGAATATTCGCGACGCAAATTCTCGGCGTAATGGTCGCCGTTTGGATAGCAACGCCGCGGTTGAAAGCGTTGTGGAGAAGAATAACAGGGCCGAGGAAGCCTACACCGGCGAAAACACCGTCTGGACCACCCCCCACGCCATTAACGTTCCATTGTTACGCGACGCATCCACACACGCTGACGCGACATCCACACAACCCTAAATACGCCACCTACAGGCCACCACAGCAGCACTCGTATAGAAAGCCAAGGCACTATCATTATTCAGCCGGCGAAACGATACTCTGACCACGATAACCCGACTCATTGGATCTTGAAAGACATTAGAAAGTGTGTACCTCTGATGCATTTAAGATTGTTCTGTGCGGAGTCCATAAGTGCCATTAATGTATAAAAACGACTGATTTAACCTCAGCAGATGCTTGTGCAAGCAACATGATGAACGAGTCATTCTTTGTTTTGTAAGAATGGCATGTGTTTGTAATTACTCAGCCAAGTTCATTAATATTTATTGTAAAAAATATATTTGTAAGAGAAGAGATTAAATGAATACAGAATTGTAAAAGACAAACCTCGCAAAACGTTATTAATAATACTTTTGCCATGTAAATAAAAGCTTAGAATTACTAAAGTTGTATAGTAGAATTAAAAACAGGACACGACTTTAACATTAATCTGATAAAAGTCCACTATTATTAATATCAAAGTTGAAGATGTGAATTTCGATATTTAAAGAAACCTTTACTAACAAATAGTACTTTTTTCGTTCCATATAAGAATATAACAAAGAAAGAAACCGAGCTATAGGTAATAATGTAAATATGATTTGTACATAAAGCTGTTTCTATTTCAGATAATTATTGTATATGAACCTAATAAGGCCTGGGGTATTTTTAATAAAGTCTTGTTAAACTCAAACAATTAAGCCATACAACCCCGCAAAACTGATCCAAGAAACGGGTATCAAATAAATGTGAAAAGTTAAATATAAGTACGGCAATAAAATATACAACTTCCTTTGTTTTAGACATGTTTTTTGGCCTATTTTACATGATTTATTTAAACACGTGGAGCCCACCTTACGCCAAAATCGACTTAAGTATTCTAGAAATAACGACTGAAATTGAATGTAAATATTAATTTAAGTGCTTAATTTATGTCCTGAGTGGAATTTAGATTGTGGTCTACTGTTTATAAAATAGATAAGCAATTAATAAAATAATATAAATTTTGTACTACTTTATTTTTTTGTATCCACCCAATTTTATAAAAAGGATTATTAACTATTACGCCAGTTTACACGTAAATATAGCAATTAAGAGAACTACAAATTGCTGATCCAACGTTAAGATGTTAGAAGCATCGTGGTCTTCACTATTGAAATACTAGATGAATGCCGATAATACAAAACCTCATTATTATGTTTCCAACCAAATACTTGCATTCCGAAATCCGCCAATGTACCTTACATTGGCGGATTTCGGAATCGATCCCAGTTTCACTTATCGGTCATACACGCTATCATGAAGTCACGAGTATTTTATAAAAAATCTCAACATACAATAAAACATTAAGATTACATCAATGTCCAGAAACTTTCTAAAAATTGAAATTTGAAAGTCTAGGTCGCAATTTATTGAACGAAAACATATTTTATTATATACTGATATGGGTAAATAGGTAGATATTCAGATTTTCTATTTGAAATAAATATTTATCTACAGAAGCAGTTTCAGTACTAACAGCCTCCCCTATTTGCCATCCAATCCCAAGTAAAAACCGATTTACGTCGCACTTTCGTCACTAGCGTGCGGTCCTGAGCTAATACTCAAACGCGTCATACCTTAACGCCGCGCCGCGCCGCGCCGGCCCTCTCCTAGATAATACCTACTAGGTATTATCACAGGTATTATGTAGCATGATGACAAATAAATCAAGGACATCAAGTACTACTAGCTAGTTTATCACAACTTTAAAGGGTCTTTAAATTTAATTTTTAGTAATAATCGTATTATTATTTTTTGGCTGATCAACAAGATGTCTAGTGTATAAAATAATTACTTTAAAAAAACCAACTTTACGTTCCACACCCCTAACATTAAAATAATAGCATTACTTATAAACAACCATCTATCTCTTTCTAACTTGTGTCTATGGCGTGTAATTTTATTTCATTCCAACAATCAGTTTAATGCTAGGTATGTAACATTTATTCTTGGGATACCGGGGACGCAATTCAATGATAGGGGCTTGCATTTTGTGGTTTTAGCCGATATTTTTATGAAAATTTAACTATTCCAGGGGATATTATAATGGCCTCCTATACTCAATTGAGTCGTTTGAGTAATTACGCGATAGGGAGCTTCAAATCAATTCTTCACAGCAGGTAAAAATATTGAGGTTATGACGCTTTCCCATCGCGCTTTGTTTATAGACATTTTTTTGCATAATTATAGCTAGTTATTATAATATGCAGATTATGAATAAGACAACGTGTTTTTCTATGTTATATTGCCTGAAAATATATTATTGATTATGAAGGAAAATGTATTATGGAATTAGTGCACATTTTTTTGTGTGCTGAGTATACCTACTTTTTTAGTTTATCTTTAAACTTGTTATCTAAATATAAACAATATGAGGGATTTACTTCTTGAAAATAACATTTATACATTTCAGAACTAATTGGATAGCTCCAGTACAAATATGCAATTATACAAGAAAATCAGCAGAGGACAAATTAGGCTTAGACAAGCCGAAACGGCCTCTGACACCGTTTTTTAAATTTATGGCACAAATGAGGCCAGCCCTTCTCGCCAAAAATCCTGGCATCAGCTCTAAGGAGGCCATAGCTTGGACTTCCAAACATTGGCAGCAATTAGATAGTGAGGTATATAATGTTTTCTTGTCAATAATGCTAGTTATGGTTGAGGTCATGGCTTATGCTATTTTTGTATATTCCAAGTCCCAAGTAAGAATTTGTTTATTAAAGCAGTATTAAATATTATCTGTAAATTTTTCTATAATTTATGGATTTTCTTTTATTTTCAAGTCAATTCAAATATTTTTCACACATTTAATTGATGGTGAAGTTACGCATTGAAAGCTGTGCATATTTCTGGGAATGTCTAAGTTGTTTTCAATGCTCTAGATAACCAAATAATAAATTCTTCCTTTCAATAGAAAAAAGGCATGAAAAAATGATGAACTAGATTTTAAAATCTTAGATATAAAGACTTTTTTTTATATTTTATTTATGTATGTTCCAGACAAAAACACAAATGGCGAAAGAATATGAAAAAGATTTGGAGGACTACAGAAAAATCAAAGCAATGTATGAGTCTTCCCTCACAGATCAGCAAAAGGCAGATATCAAAAGAGTTAAAGAGGAAATAGCTGCAGCTAGAGAAAAAAGGAAACTTAAAGCTGTGAGTTATAAGAATTTATTTACAGATCACGTGGTAGATATGAATTTACCAAATAATTTAGCTTCATAAAGATTGGGAGACAAACTAAGATGTTTTTTGTCAGTTGTGTCTCTAAATATTTTATATTTAAAAAATGGTTTTTCTTTCTGTGTGCTGCAAGTTTAAGAAACAAGTTATGTAGAACTCTATATACAGCATTTTTTTTTAACGATTAAGGTGTATAAAATATTCTATATGGTATACTTTATACATGAAAACATATTTTTTAGTTGTAATCTTTATCCCTATTCCCTAATATATTTACAGGAGTACAAAGAGTTAGGAAAGCCAAAGAAACCAATGTCATCATACTTCCTATACATGCAGTCGAGGAAGGACAGCATCCAAGGCAAATCATTGAAAGAGTACCAACAGCAAGTAAAATCGGACTGGCTGAGGCTACCTGAAAGCGAGAGGGCAAAGCTTGATAGAGAAGCACAGGCTCTTATGACGAAATATAAGTAAGTTGCTTCCACAATTTTGCCATTTGGTGGAGACCTGAAATTAAAACTGTATACAGAACACACTCTTTTCAGATTGGGTATGTTTGGATAGTACTGCAGATTCATAGTATTTTTGTTGTAGTTGAATATTTTTTATGTCTCCACCAATGTATAGTATACACTTCGCCTTAGATTACAATTTTTGTTTGTAAACTTAATTACTTATATATAAAATATTTGCATTACTAAAACTATATGCTTTACAAATTTACTGTATAAATGTAGCAACAAGCATTGCCGAACTAGATTGAAAACCCATACCTCAGCAAATGGTGGTACTCTACTCAGTCTCATTACTATGTGCTAGTAATTAGGTTATTGCAAATTAACTTTCTTTGCACATGTTCTTGTCGCATACGGAGGTGGGCCGTCACATGAGCTTAATCTTTGATTCTATCTATTGCTATTTTGCCATCTATGAAATATATCGTCAAATTATCTTATTATTAAATTGCGCTTACGTTCTATCTTTTACTTTACAGGAAAGATATGGAAGCGTGGGAATTGAAAATGATTTCATTAGGACGAGTAGACCTTGTCCGTTCCAAGCCTGTGCGTGAGAAGAAACCAAAAAGCGCAGAGAAATCACAATAGGAACTCGGGTGCTTTGACGACATAAATGACTCTACCCTTAAAGATACGTTACTTAACGAAGAAAACAAGGACTTTGTACAAAATAATGATAAGAATATTGCCACTAGCAGAGACACGATCACAATTAATGTAAAACACAGTATTCCTGATAAGTCTAAAACTGAAACTATCGAGTCAAATCGTCAGAGCACGGGTGAAACGGATGAACCTCAAGTAGTTCCTGCAAAAAGTACTAATAACAAATCAACAGAAAGTAAGGGTTTTATGAGTAGTATTAAAAACTTTTTTGGTCGTTAAGTTTTAGACGTTGGCTGCAGCACACGCGTTCTTTTTTCGAAGTTAACGCGCGGCTATCGCACTCCATGCCTGTTATTTACTTACGTAATATAGCCAAGGCGCATGGATAGTTCAACGTTTTAGCTTTGCAGTCAAGGTTTCAAGCTTACACTCACTATTTCTCTGGGTTTTTGAGTGAGTATGGGCGATGGTTATCATTTACCATCAAGTGCGCCTCTCTCATTTGCCTCATCTGCCGTAAATAAGATGTCATTGTTACATTTGTAATTAATCTTAAATCACGTGTACATTTATTTGATGCATTTTTTTTTGTTTGTCATCTTTTAGTTTTATTTTGTTAGTCTTTAAACAATAAATAAAAATAGTTTGTAATTAGTTTCTTTTTTTTTGTTTTTTTTTCCCTACGATAAGATGCTTATTAGGATTTTACTGTTAGCATATTATATTTTATTTTAGTTTCATTACGTATTTAGTTTTGGAAATGTATATAAATACCTAGGTCTTTTTAAGATATTTATACCAAGTGCCAACATTGTCTTAATTCCTGAATCCCTCCTCATTTACTTATTATTCAATCGTAAAAAAATGAAATTTTGCAATTAATTTAGCATATAAACTGTTATTGTTAGGTAAAGCTTTAATCCATTACTAATTGGATGATATTAAAAAAATAGACAAGATAACTAATGACAACATTTTTTACAGCCAGTACTATCATACTAATAGTATATTGAAGACACATAATGAAAGAAGACACAATATTCCAACCATTTTTTATTTCAAACGTGTTACAAAATATAATTAAAATAAATCTTTTTATTTATAATTGATTGACCTTCATTTACAACAGAAATTAAGCTGATATTCCTAATAAATATACTTCTTTCAATTTTATCACATATTTACATTACAGTGAAAATAAAACTAATACAAAGAGAGGATTTTTGGCGGAAAGTACAACACAAAGTGAAACGCTTCTTAATGAATATTGGTCTTTGGTATTGTGATAGTATACCAGCTTAACCCCGCATGAATGATTTATCACAAAAACCCACAACAGTTAAAATGGAAATTTTTAAATTATTTAGTTAATTGTTGAATTGAAAGCATCAATTAGAAAAAAATGTGACATTACTCTTTATCAATGTCACCCTTATTTTACTGACAGTATCTCGAATCTTTCAATTCATCAATTCCAAGTGACAAAGAAAAAGATTTGTTAAATAAAAGAGTTCACAAAACCTAAGAAAGTTATAAAGTTAAAAATAACTACAAACACCCACAAGTCACAGTCTGCCATATTTCTCAAGTTCCAATATAATATTATGATAACTACCAAGATGAAAGATTAGATAGAACAGGAATACAAAATATACAATATTCATTTAAATATTTATGAATTGAGGCCATACATATTGGTTATACAGGCCATTAACAATAATTCATAAGGTTCACAGTTTATGAAAATATTTCATTTTACACATACAAAGCATGAAAATATATTTTATCAATTTGGCATAATCATTACTTTCTCTCTAGCATTATAATGCATGAAAATTATAGTACAAAGACAAATCAAATATTGCTACAATTTATGAAGATGTATTTAAATTTTATGCAAATGTATATGACCACACAGTTTGTAAGTTAAATTATTTGTAAAAGTGAGTTAACTTTGTGAATATAAATTAGTCCTATAAGTTACTAAAAGAAATATGTAATTACATGTATGTATATTATTTTAAAACTACAACATTATTATTATAACAATGAATTGGTCATATACACATGTTGTGTTGAGCAAAACAATTTTACACTGTACTAAATTTAGCTATGTACAAAATTTTACTAATATAAAACTAAAAAATGGCAATATGTGACTAAAACGCACACTTGTCACAACTTCTCACTTCTGTATAAAGGCACAAGCAATCAAACTATGAAACATTCAAAATTCTGCTTTGAAACTGACAAATCTTAGCCCTAATTTCAGTCACATAGCTATTTTTTGCAAGGTATTGCTGTTTAAATATATATAATTAACTTTATATTTAACATCACCAATCCAATATAAAACAGTTGCATATTATTATGTATTCCTCTAAGTTTCGATTGCTTTTTTATCACTTTACAAGGCAATTATTGCCTTAAAATTATACCCTGCAGTGATGACATAATCAAAACAAAGGCGTGGGCCCAAGATGTTAATCCATACATTTTCAATCAATGCATTAATATTTAACAATATACATATATGGTAATATGTTACAAATTTATAAATATGTCAATAAATATCTGTACATAGACACATCTTTTGGCTTTACAGTTCCAAGCAGTCCAAAGTTTTCTGACAAGTAAACTCTTTTCTGAGATTTTACTCATACTGTTCATAAGAAATATTTAAACCAATTATACTTTATATTGGGGTGATTTAACCTAAAATATTGTAAATCATGAAGTGTAATGCAATCAAAAATTTTATTTTCTTTTTATTTTCAATTTTCTGTTACCGTATCTAAAACAATTTTAGTATAAACATGTTGACGGTGGCTATCACATGTGTGGCAAGTCTTTTGCATGCATAAAAAGGTGGAGCCTCAGTCAATATGTTTAAAGTACAGGCGATACAAAATTGTGCATGTCTAATTAATATTAAAATTGATTGTATGGTTTAATTGTGGTATTTTGGCAGTGATACTAATTTGGTTACTAAACTATATGCCTGGGATACCCCTTTTCTAATCAATATCATTAATTTAATCACTTGGCTGCTTCCAATGGAACATATAAAATCAGAACCATGCCATAGTAACTATGAAAAAGTTGAATTTTGAATGTATCATACATAACTAGCTGGCTATTGTTAGACACTGCTCAGTCAATATAATGCCCTCAATCATGTGAGACAATATTAATCACTAAGTAACCAGACTGTCCTCAAAGAAATAACGCAGAGACTGTATGCAAATTGTTGCAAATAAAAACATACAAACATCACCAAACACAAAGGTTGCCGTCTGCATAATTTGTACAACCCTTTGAATGTTACTTGAAGACAAATTCTTCAACAACATCAGCGCGTTTGCAATATTAGAATTACTCTTCGTT
This sequence comes from Deilephila elpenor, assembly GCA_949752805.1. Lineage (NCBI taxonomy): Eukaryota > Metazoa > Arthropoda > Insecta > Lepidoptera > Sphingidae > Deilephila > Deilephila elpenor. Next base: position 3,724,225 of record OX457110.1, read on the forward strand.
GGAAAATATATCATCTTAGTCACTGAATAGATAATAACTGGTAAGAAAATATATGTTGTGTCCGTCACCAACACCAAACTGTATAGAATTTGAATTATAAACGACAATATTACTATATCATACTTGTAGATGAGGATCGCATCCAAAAACGATAAATGTGCAGTCTCTTGTGGTCGAGGCGCGGAAAATGCCAGGTCATTAACAACCTCACTATCACTCACTGGCACATCACTGCTTAGTGAATGACTTAACGAAATAGAAGGAAACGTCTCCAAACTCTCCTGTTCCGTGACAATCACACCATTGTTTACACAAAACCTGTGACTGTCTTGCTCAGTAATCGTTCTGATCGGAGAACCTAAAACAGAAACGTTATGATAAGGAAAACAAAAATTGTCAACATAAACTTTGAATTTCCTTTTGTTTACATGATTTCACCTTTTGAACAGTCTTCGGTACTCTTTCCAGATATAAGTTGGAGTCTATTGTGAGAATTTTCTAAAATTCTTCTCCTTCTAGCCTCACGACGACCTGCTGCAGCATCAGCCATTTTTGACGTTATAATGACATTTTGCCACAGACTAAAGAGTAAATATTTTGCGCGTGATGTGACCAATTTAGACAAAATACCTGCCTAAAAGCGTCGTATAAGTTTAAAAAGGAATTTGATTTAACTTTTTTTCAATAAAACTTTGGCCCACTCATGCAGTTGATTATTTTGCTGAAAGTTTTAATTTTTTAACATCTAATTATCAATAAATTAGACTATTATACGTTCTAACCTGTTCATTTGTTAGTTAATACTTCATAATAATAAGAAGATGCTATGTGTTCGGGTACCTAACTAGACGGAATATATCTAAGCACTGTTTATATTTTCGAAATGTAGTAGTCAAGTTCGACTGTACAACTCTTTAATCGTATATTTGTATGCTGTACAAACTTTTCTTTTTTGCAGTAGTAACATTTATACTTATTTCCGCATCATTGTATTTTATTATTATAAAAGTGTTTAAATATCAGAATTCTTCTGCTGAATTAAAATCCCATCTATTTTCATAATATTCTAGAGTTCATGATAAAGATATTTTAAAATAAAACAGATGACTCTAACATAATTTAAATATTTGGCAACCGGAAGTTTGTGTGCTGTCTGTAGAAACAGCAACGCCGAGAATTTTTGTTTGGCGCCTTTACGGGGCCGGTCGAACAAAACGACAGTTTTCCCCAATCTTTACTCTACTATTTCTAGTGTTTCATATACAAAATGGGTGATAAAGGAGATGGAGGTAAAGGCTCGCATATTCTACGTGTTATACTTTATACAAAAAGCGGCAGAGTTTGAGCTTCTGACAGCTAACAGTTTTTTGGTTATTAGATTCCGAAGAGGAATTCTAACATCTTGTCATTTGTAGAAACATTCGACGACGCCGTTGAAGAGAGAGTTATTAACGAGGAGTACAAAATATGGAAGAAGAACACTCCGTTTCTGTACGACTTGGTGATGACACACGCCCTGGAGTGGCCCTCGCTGACGGCCCAGTGGCTTCCTGACGTGACCAGGCCTGAAGGGAAGGACTACTCCGTTCACAGGTAATGATCCTACTTAATTACCAATTACTCTCTATTTTGTAGTATTCTTCTCTACAACTTCTGAAGAAGCAAACTTCAGCTCTCCTGTTTGTTGTAGAATGCTGATTTCAATATGCACAAAATGATATGTCTCTTAGCAGGCAATATAGCTATTGACAGTTTTCATCATACCAATAATTGATTTGAACTTAAATATCCCCATAAATTGATATTAAACATGTATGTATTGTCTTCTAAGATATTGTTAATCTAATAAACTTACTTTAGATGACCAAAGCGATAGTAATTCGTTTAATATAGTCATAAATTGTTTTAATGTATTTGGATATATTTGTAATAATGTAGGTATTTAGTCTCTAGTTAAGCTATCCTATGGTATAATGTGCCTGCTAAGCTAAGGTGTTATTAATTAAAAACAGTATTACTTATATATCTATATGGTGGTTCTTAAAGTTGTGTTACTTTAGCTAACACAAAGAAAAATTATGTATTGTACTTGCCAATCATTCCCCCAAAGGTCAATGACCGTTGAGAGTAACAATTGTCAACATTGTTTTGAACAGTAAGATTTGGTTTTACAAGTTTTTGCTACAATACATACACATTTATACACAATAATTAATTTTTATATTTTTGTTGTGATTGTTTTAGACTGAAAACTCCCTGCATGTTTTTAAATATGACACACAAGTAGTGAAATTCCATTTTGATTACTTTCCTTATTATTCAGTGTATTGGATTCCCATATCTTAGTTCATATTATATTTTTTTATGTGTACCGGGAGTTTCAGACTGCAACTGATAAGACAGTCAGGTGGTAGCTATAGTGACTTCAGACACAATTCAAATAAAAATTATAAATTATTTATTATTCATGTTCAGGTTAATTTTGGGAACACACACATCTGATGAGCAGAATCATCTACTCATTGCCAGTGTCCAGCTGCCCAATGAAGATGCTCAGTTTGATGCCAGCCACTATGACAATGATAAAGGAGGTATACTATCTGTATTTTTTAAATTTTTTAAAATTATGAATATGAATTTGATTTAACTTTGGATGTTCGCTTAGCAACATAAAAATGCATAATTAAAAATTCAGTCTGTTTTTTTTTTTCAAATTAGGCAACCTTGATTTTACATTTTGTTTATTAATTGTGAATTAAAGTTAATTATATGTTCATTATCTTCATTTAAATTTGAAATATTAAATGGTATTGAATGTACCACATAAACGTTAGCATTTGCAATGTACAGCATGTCAGCTCATTTACAAAGGTTAATAAACTTTAACCTTCATTGTCAACAAAACACATCAATGTTGAATTTAATAGTATGATGTATTTTTGTATGTTATGTTTTTGTATAAACCTTTATGAAAACATATATTTTGTTTGTAAACTCATTTATTCATGTTATTAGCACAGTTTTGTCAAATTCATAACTTAGTAAATATGCATATTAGCTAATATTGGTCCACTGCTGAATCTAAGTTCATAATGAATAAACCAACTTCAAGTTTCATTTCTTTGTGAACAGATATTGCTCAATCCAAATCTATTCACATAGTAACTATTAAAATATTTGCCTCTGGTCAAGTATCACATACGGGTGTAGGAGGTGTTGAGATTAGAGGCAGGCAAATATAAGTTCCCCCAACTCTATTTTTAGCAGTATTAATCTCGGCGAACTGTGGGTGCAACTACTGACTAGTTTTATGTGTATGCCTTCATTTTACTTGTGTTACCTCATGTAACTTAACCACAAATGTTTCAGAGTTCGGCGGGTTCGGGTCGGTGTCGGGCAAGATAGACATAGAGATAAAAATAAACCACGAGGGCGAGGTGAACCGCGCGCGCTACATGCCGCAGAACCCGTGCGTGATCGCCACCAAGACGCCGTCGTCGGACGTGCTCGTCTTCGACTACACCAAGCACCCCTCCAAGCCTGAGCCTTCTGGAGAGTGCCACCCGGATTTAAGGTCTGTAATGACTGTAATAAAAAAAAGATTCTTTAGTTATATATATTTAGTCCATACAGGTAATATAAATTACAAGTTACATTGTGATTTATATTAACTCAACTTATGCATTTTAAGTATAGTGTAACCCTTTACATATTACAGTTATTAGTTTTATTTAATGTTCAGTGTAGTATTAATGCTTTTTATGCTCTGTAGAACATTTGTAATTTAAAATAAATTAAACGAGGATCTGTGATCAATTGATGCTATATTGGAGTGAATTTGTTTCAGATTGCGTGGTCATCAAAAAGAGGGTTACGGTCTATCTTGGAATCCAAACCTTAATGGATACCTTCTCTCAGCAAGGCAAGTTTTTATGATGATATTCAGAATATTTCAGTTTAGCAGTTAATTATATTTTTATGTATAAAATGATAGTGTGATACTCATTACCTGGTTTATGAATATCAAGTCTCTGTCAATAATATTTCAGATATTTGGATAAAGTGTAAAAATAATGATGTTTTTTTTGTTGAGTCATATGTTCTCCAGTAGATTTCTTTTGGGTGAGGGGCATCCTAATGATGATAATATGTATTTGGTGTCATGGAATAAATTTTTTATTTGGCATATAAGATAATAACCTCTTGTCTTTGCCCAGCAATGAGACACAAATGCCTGATAATAAATGAAACGAAGTAATAAAAGTGGTGCATGATGTGTTGCAGCGACGACCACACGATCTGCCTGTGGGACATCAACGCGACGCCGAAGGAGGGGCGCGTGATCGAAGCCAAGTCGGTGTTCACGGGACACACGGCCGTGGTGGAGGACGTGGCGTGGCACCTGCTGCACGAGTCGCTGTTCGGCTCCGTGGCCGACGACCAGAAACTCATGATCTGGGACACCAGGTGCGCATACGCATTCAATACTGTGTTTGTGTATAAATTATTGTTTTTTTTAAATGGGATTTTGTTCATTTATATATGAATGTACAAACTAGTGGAAGAAGCGATGAACAGAAACCGGTGAAGACAAATAATCCACTCTAAATGTCGTACATCAAACGATGACCACGATCCTCAGTTACGAACTGCAGAAATATGAATGTACAGGGTGTCCTAAGACATGGTTATATGGCAATAAGAGATATTGCCGTATAACCAAATTATGAGGACATAGTTTATAAAAATAGAGGCCTATCTGACAGTTGTAGGTATGATAGCTTTTTTTAGTGCAAACTAGTCTTCTTTAGAATAAAATATGTCAGAGTGAGGTAGCATGAAAAAATATAGGTCAAAATTATTGATTGCTTTGCAAAAACTATATAAAATATTAAATTACACATTATTATTGAGTTTATTAAGACATTTTGTAATATTTCCATTTTAAGGAAAAACTAAATAGAAATTGAAATATGTTGCAGATGTAACAACACATCCAAGCCATCTCACACAGTGGACGCACACACCGCCGAAGTAAACTGCCTCAGCTTCAACCCATACTCAGAATTCATACTTGCTACCGGCAGTGCTGATAAAACGGTGAGTTATTGTAACAAACAATAAAATGTTGATTTCAGGTCAAAAAGACCTCTTTTTATTGTTTTGGCGCCAGAGCTAAAATTTTAAAATTCTATGCCTTTGAAAAAACTTTCATTATTTTTACACCATTCATAGAAACATAAAGTTATAAAATTAGCTTCACAAAGAATACAAAATATTTTGCATTGCGATTTATGGAAGCATTGCATTGTGTTGTTTTTCTGTTTCATCAGTATAATTAGTTTTAGAGTTTAAATTAATTTGCCAACCGCTTACTATCATACACAGGTGGCGCTGTGGGACTTGCGCAACCTGAAGTTAAAGCTGCACTCGTTCGAGTCGCACAAGGATGAGATCTTCCAGGTGCAGTGGTCGCCGCACAACGAGACCATCCTCGCCAGCAGCGGCACCGACAGGAGGTGCGCACCATTTCTTACTTTTACATAATATATTGTGACAAGAGTTTTTTGAAATATTTGTATACTAACTTAATAATTTGGGGTAGCCCTGTATTTAACAGGTGGGTTTCGTGTGACTGGGGACTATAATTATATTAATTAATAACTAATAATACACAGGGTTCCCATGCAAGTTGTTAATTGTTGGGAGACAGAATGGCCAAGAAGATTTTACATGTTCCTGATGTTGCTGTTCACAAATAGAATTCATTTTACGGATCTTACCACATTATTTTTTTACTTCCTGACACTTTGACACACTTCAACCTTTGTGTTGATACTTGATAGGACAGATTGGGTGGCCATAATTATTATCTATTCAATCAATTTAATTATTTTTTATAGACTTCACGTATGGGATCTCTCAAAGATAGGCGAGGAACAAACAGCAGAAGACGCGGAGGACGGCCCGCCGGAGCTGCTGTTCATCCACGGCGGACACACCGCCAAGATATCGGACTTCTCGTGGAACCCTAACGAGCCTTGGGTCATCTGCTCAGTGTCCGAAGACAATATTATGCAGGTTTGTTGTTGAGATGTGTTTTAGTTGCTAGTGCCGAGTGGTTGGTTAGTAGTGCAATTTTATCTGCCTCAAATTAATTGATCAACTTTGATCCTTAGCCAAGCGGTGAAGGCGGGAAATCCAAGGGGACATTTATCATGAAACATTCTGCACCATTTTTGATGCACCTGATTGTTATAGAAAGGTTTATCCTGGTGTAACTTTTTGTTAGAGACCTGACACGACTGGCCAATCTAGATGACGCCATGATGTTCTGATATCGCCGGCATACCAGTTTCTGATATCCTTGTTGTACTGTGAAATACACTGTCATATAATTGGAAGCATCTTAACTCTTTCTCCTCGCATCAGGTATGGCAGATGGCGGAGAACATATACAACGACGAGGAGCCGGAGACGCCCGCGTCGGAGCTGGAGTCCGGCGTCAACGTCAACCACGGCTAGCCGCGACCACCCGCCCCGCCCGCGCCGCCCGCGCCCCCGCCCCCGCGCTCTACATGTCCCCACGTCACAGCTGTAACCAGTTGTCAGACTTGGTCTCCGCAATTGGCCTGTGATCTGCAATTATCAAGTGCACTTTCTAACAGAAATGAAATTCTCTATTCGGCTGATTTAATATAAGATGCTACTGAAATATATTATAAAAGAATATAATGTGTAAATGAAGGGTAAGGTACTCGTCCTCGCCACTTCTGCAATGTTTGTGAGACGAAAGGTATTATGAAATAAATATAGTGACTACGTCACGTGCGGGTGGAGCGTCGCGTTAATGAAAACATAAATAATTATATTCTAAGTCGGATGAGAATTTCGTTCAAATTATTACTTATTGTAACCCTCATCACAACACAACGATCTCGTTGACCTTAATCGGAATTTATTCATTAGCAAACTTATACATTGATTTTGAACTGTTCATAGAAGGAAGTTTTAAGTGACTGAATTTTTATATTTAGATCTCAATTCGATCTCTCAGAGCAATGGGGGTTACATTAAGAATGGGACACATATGTTTATAATGAGAACATATATGCAGGGTATATCAAGACTGCGACCGAAAATGAAGCTAGGTGGTAGTTTTAGTGCTTACAGACACAACCCAATTAAAAATTTCGCAAGAAATGTGACAGATTATTTTTGGAATTTTTAAAATTTCATCGTGTTTGGGTGGTAAATACCTAGTTTTTACGAAAATATTAATTTAAACTTTTGCGTACCATTGCATCCTTTAAAATAAAAAGTGTACATTATTATTTTAGGAAAACTATGTATTTATCACCCAAATACAAAGATAAGTAAAAAATTAAAAAAAAAATTGACTTTTTTTTTTTTTTTTGCGAAATTTTTAGTTGCATTCTGTCTGAAGTCTCCCACCTGGCTTCGTTTTCGGTCGCAGTCTTGATATACCCGGTATAAAGAAATAGTAAGTGTCTACGTGCAAGAATCTCAAATAGCTAACACACTGTACAATAGGCGAAACCAACAAAATTGTAGAAAGAGAACTTTAATATTTAATCTTTCTGCTCACATCGATTATGGCATAATATCAACAATCTAAACCACTATCTTTACAACTTCTAAATAAGTAAAGTTTCTACTGCAACTATTTCTTGAAAAATAATCCCGCCAATGCTTTAGCTCAATTGGTTCATATCTTACATACATTTAATTTAACTTTATTTTAATTGGCTGCCAATACATAAAAATGGAAGCAATATACCACGCAATACTTCAATAACAAATAATTTTTGTTTTAGGTAAAGCAATGCTATATTTAGTTTTACAAAAAAATATACAGTGATATTGTAATGAAATACTATACGCATAACTGAATCTTTTACTTCCACATAGTTCATATTTCGAAATGAAAATACGTAATAACTATTAGTGTTGAATAAGTAAAGAATTTGGTTTTAATTCAATGAGGATTATATTATATTTTGCTACACCATTTCTTTGTGCACGTAGACCAAGTCGCATTACATTAGTTTTGTAAAATCACTTATCTGTTATGAATTACTGTGAGTCACATCGCTAGCCGGCACAAATTGATTCCATTTTATTTATTATTTTATGTTTTAAACCACTTAGCAGAAAGTATGTGTTTTCTGTTGTTATTGTCGTTAGGTAGGATTTTAAGAGCTTCTTTCATAGAATATGTAAACTTAAGTAGGTACATTGAACATGATGGAAACATAGACTTGTAAACTAGGTATGTATTTACTATAAGTGTTACAATTGCGGTCAGATACTGTTTGGTATGTGAGGTTTGAGGTATTTTGAAATAAAACTAATTTTCACGGTTTTTATCGCTATTTGGTTTAATTTTTATATTTTTTAACTTCCCGACGTTTCGATTGCTTTACAGCTTTCGTGGTCACGGAGTGGACTAGTAGACAGACCGCAATGTTTATTTTAATGTGTAACATTCGCGTAAATCTAAGATACCATTATTTTGAGGTATTTATTAAAATTAGCATCTATAGGTTAGTGATTGATATAAAAGCTTTTCCAAAAATTTATTTTCCTATTTTAATTTAATTGTTGTTGTACCTAACCTTACATTATTTTGAAAGAGTTAAGATGTGCTTAAAAATACCGGTTAATTATTGAAGTAATATTAATAAACAGAAATGCTCGATTTTTTAAATTTATAGAAGTACATGCCCACCAAGGAGTAATCTTTCCGCAATTGAATTAGTTATTAACGGCCAAACCGTAGGTGTTAACACAATAATGTTGTTAGATAAATTATAGATATAAAGTTGATGTAAACCACGTAGAGGTAAGCGACCAGTGTGTGGGAGGAGCTCTTATTTGCTATAGCGACTGACCTGAGGGTATTTTGTAATGTACGGAATGTAATTTTAAGCTGCGCTAAACTAATTATTATGATTAAAATTATCGTAATAAAAAGTCTTTTTATCATAAATTCCTATTTTATTTGCGTTAAGCGATCTGGTATGAAAAGGTTTTTTTTACTAGATAAAACTACTGAAAGTTACATTATTACCATAAAAAAGTATTTAAATTATCCCAGGTTCATTTTAAAGAAAAACAATATACAAATTATTATTTATTATAATTTAAAAGTATTATATTTTTTCAATATTGACATTGGAACAAAATAATCGCTGAGGACAGGATTCGAACCTGCGTGGGTATAACCCATTGGATTTCAAGTCCAACTCCTTAACCACTCGGACACCTCAGCTATACGTAGCCGTGGCGAATTTACTTATTGCTCCCTAGAGTAGAGGCAATGAGTTTATGTTGAATTTGACCATAACCAGAATTTAAATTGAAAATAACCGTGAACATTGAACCATATAAATAATTTAAGATTGATGTTTTGGTTCAATATGAACTATTTATGATATTTTTTTGTGGCCAAATCTTGATTTAATTTCTGGTCATTTATAAACTAATATAGTAGTATCTTCTAGAAGAGTGTCTTAGTTTTCTTATTCAAAATAAAATGAATGATAATAACTGACATGTATTTAATAAATTAAGCAGTGGTTTTGCGAATAATGATCAAAAGAGTTATTATTTAATGCCAAGAATATTTTTTATTTAATCGAAACGAATTTCGGTATTCTAGTTTTCGAAGAGTTGATATGACTAGCTTTCTTCAGAAGTTTTCATATAATCGGTGTATTGGAAGTTTTATTGGATTTCATAGATTTCTAATCTTCTATTGAGATCAACAACATCCAAGATTGGAGTATAAAATAAAATTCGCTGAGGACAGGATTCGAACCTGCGCGGGTATAACCCATTGGATTTCAAGTCCAACTCCTTAACCACTCGGACACCTCAGCTACACATTACTGTGTCGAACTTACGCACTTATTGCTTACAAACAAAGGTTTAATATATACAATGTGCATGTAATGTTTGTTCAAGTGGTCATAAAAATCCTGGGAAATACTATTATTTCAGTAACTTTTTTATAGATGAAAATTTTTCCCATAATTGGGTTCTTAGTATAAAATATTACGTAACTTTAAATTGAACCTACAAAAACAATGGTGATTATGTGAACAAGGTTAAACGGCGTTAATAAAGTATAGTGGTGTTGGTGATAGGTGTGTAGTGTGTATAGAAAATGACACCACGCGGCGCGCCCCGTTGCGTCAGGCTGGTGGCGAGTGTTGCCGGGGCGCGGCCCACTAGTCCCGTAGCGACCCTCGCGCGGGAAACATGTTACCTCGCCGCATCGCCCTGTTAGTACTCGCGGGCCTTGTGGCGGCAGGCCACGCGGAGCCTCACAGAGGTGGTGGCTCGCGCAGTGGTGGCTCACATTCATATCCAGCCTCCCGCGGCTACTCGGGATCTGGAGCCAGCAGAACACACTCCTACCCTCAGTCTACTGGCCTGTCGGGATCAACCAATCACATCCAACAGACGTCGTACCAACATTACCAACATACCTCATACCAGCAACCAACGTATCAACGTCCTCAACAACCAACCTACCAACATCACCAACAAACGTCGTACCAAAAACACAACACCTACAACTATGCTCACAAGACTGAAGTTCACAATCACTACCACTACAACCCGCCGCAGCAGATCGTCTACGGGTCGACTTACCTGCCTGTGTATCGAGCTGCTCCCCCTGTGTATGTGTATGAGTACAGAGACTCAGGGAGCAGATTCGATACGTTGCTCACCGGCTTAGCTTTGTACAACTTGGGACGAATGTCGGAAAGACACAGCAACTATAATGTTCATAGAGAGTACAGGAGTAACCCCGGCGAGGTTTGCAAGTTAGGTATAAATAAACAAAACGGGGAGTATGAGGAAACGCGCATAGACTGCAAGTTAATGTCAAGTTTCATATGGGAGAGTGGAAATCAAGGTCAAAGCGAAAATACGGTGAATCAAGTATCGACGAATACTATAACGAAGACTGTTGTAGAGACTACGAACACAAAAGACACTGGACTTGGCAGTGGCTCGGAGAATACCAAGGTGACGACTACTGTGACAGTGGTAGATGCACTGCAAGCAAAGGGGCCGTCTATACCGGTGACGGCTGGCATGCAGTGCTTCATGATTCACATGTCAAGGGACACGATAACCCTGAAAAAACCTGTAGATTGCGCTTTATTACAAACGTACGCGCAACGATCTTTGTATCGCAACGATTCTACACGAGTTTTGCCTACATTAGTTATTATGTTATTACTTCTTTCGAATTCTTTTTGGATATTTTAAACTTATTTATCCCTGTTCATAAATTTTCGCCTCCTGTTGCTTCAATACTAAGAAAGTAAAATAACTTTAAACACAATTTCTTAATGATATTTTAAAAATCAATTGCTATGTTAATGCTTAATCAGAATCTTATTTAATTTGTTTTTTGGTATGTCTAGTGGGTACTATTGGCCAACGCAAAACAACTAGTTGATTGTAAAAACAAGGCACGTTGTTACTGAATTATCCAAAGGCGCCAATGGAACCCGCGTAGATCCAATTGTAAACTGGGAGGGGTAGCGTTTTTTTGTTACTTTGACTCTGAAACAGTAAAGATGCTAAAAACAAAACCCCCTTTAACAATTATTACGCGGTTCTTCAGTTTGATTAAATTCGGGTAACTGATGTATAAACATTGGTCTTGTTTAATATCACGCCTAATCCCAGAAGGGGTAGACAAAGGTGCTACCAGGACTCCCAAGTTTCGTCTTGTGTGTTTCGTCACACGATGTGATAGGGGGCGAGCCTATATTCTTTTAATGCGTGTTTAATTTCGCTTAAGCTCGGATGTAACTGGGTTCGTAACCAATTTACTTTCCTTCTTGCATGGGGGGGTCCGTAGCTGAAGCTAAGTCTTGCTAAATTACCAATTAAGTTATTATATCTATGAAAACATTTTTACATTTTTAAATTTTAATAAAACAATAATAATAAAACGCTTTTGTTTTATTTCAAACATAAATTGATATTGTTAATGAATAACTTGTAAGCTTATAGTTTAATATTATCGGAGAACAGTTTGGGAAGGTTCTGCCAACACTCGTAGTACTTGGCGTCCAGTTTCTGACACGTTTCCGCGCCCCACTTGGTCATGGCCAAGCTTAGCGACGACTCGAACATGAAAGCCTGCGAACAACTCGTAAACTTTATATCTTGTTTAATTACGCACAAGTTTCAATTATAATGACTTCACTAGAACTCATTTTTACTGGAGGAAAACATCGTCAGGAACCACCATATCATGAAGATTTACTAGAATTCTATAGTGCGTGAAGACTGAAGTCCGCCAACCTGCACTTGGCCAGCGTGGCGTGGTGGGTTAATACGTAAATGGAATATAAAATTATTATATTTATAACCTTTTTTGGGCAAGTTCAAAATTCGTATTAATTAATATAAGTAGGCAAAATAACAAGTAAAATGAGAAACTAAAAGCTATCTAGATACGGATTTAATTAGTTGGTGCGTAGTTCGATAAAGTATAAATATTAAAAAAATAACCAAACGTATTTATTTTTATATGTGTGTTTATCAGTTTTTTCGGCATGAGGAAAACACGGTGGTATCTGGTTATTATTATGGTATATTTAAGTGACAAAATTTCAGTGTTTGTTACGACTCTAAGTAAATGTTTATTACCTATCCATAGATGCTATTCTCAGAGCTTGATGGCTGGCAGACAGGCGATGTAATAGATGTTTGGAGGTTGTTTGTAGGAGGATGGATGGATTATGAGGAGGATGTTTCATGTACCTGAGTGCCTACAGCTATCTTCTGCGGAGCCAGTTCGCAGTTAGAGGCTCCGTTGAAGCATTTGTCGTCTGGTCCGTGCGGCGTCATCATGGAGTGCAGCGACGCGCCGCCAGGGAGGAACCCGCCTTCTTTGGCCTCATACGAACCCAGGATCAGCCCCATGAACTCACTCATACAGTTTCCTGTAGAAACATATAGTATAGTTATAGTTTTACGAAGAATCGTCCAAGTATAATTATCTGCAAACATTTATTTTTGAACCTCTTACATTGTACCGTCTTTTTCAATTTATGCAATAGGTTTTGGTGAAACCTTTCTCAATTTTCATCTCTTAATGGACTTTTAAATTTTTAGTCGATTCACCATAAATGTCGCTAAACATTTCTGAGGATCTTTTGCATGTTATTACCATGTACAAGAAATATTAAGTTGAAGGGCAATGTTTGCAGACAGCAAAACAATAATGAAAGCATCATAGCATTTATATAAATAAATAAATAAATAAATACACCCAACAGTCACATACATAGTCCTGACCCCACACTAAGATCGAGTCTTGTGTCGTGGGTATCAGAAACTACGAGAGATTTTTCGGTCTCACAAACACCCAGACCCGAAACAAATACCTGTGGATCACACAAATATTTGTTTCGGTGCGGGGATCGAACCCGCGGCCTCTCGTTTCACAGGCGGCGTCTAACCAACTGCGCCACGGAGGCTGTCATCGCCATGTATTTAAGACTTAATTAGATTTTATTATAATAAATAAATTGGGCAAAATATGTTCGCTGAGGACAGGATTCGAACCTGCGCGGGTATAACCCATTGGATTTCAAGTCCAACTCCTTAACCACTCGGACACCTCAGCTGTACGTAGCTGTGGCGAATTTACTTATTGCTTCTTACAAAAAATCGTTTAAAAATTGTCTTGTTTGATTAGGTGATAATCATAACACGAATATTTACCACCGGCCGTTAGGTATACCGTAATCACTGGTAGAATGAAACGCAACAGCAAAGATGTGACGTCAGATCGATTTTCTGTAAGGCATTGGTATTTGGTACAATATGTTATGTTATACTATCCCGTCCCGGATGCTTCAAAGGTGGAAATGTTTTTACCTAACTTATTTCTGTATAGACTTATAAAATTATTACTATATGAGATTTTAGAGAGAAAAAACTTCTGATAAAAACAATTAGAAGTGAATTACTGTATTATTAATGACTATGATTTGTAAATTCGATACAGTTACGTATAGCTGAGGTGTCCGAGTGGTTAAGGAGTTGGACTTGAAATCCAATGGGTTATACCCGCGCAGGTTCGAATCCTGTCCTCAGCGAACATATTATATTTTGTTGCAATACACAATTATAATATGTATTATTTTTACGAGCTATGCATATTTCGTTAGCAAAATTACATAGCCAAAAGACTGGTAGGTAATAAAAATTTCATTACCTATTATTTTTCCTTGTAATAACTTATTTGCTTCGCAATATAATAAGAGGTGTTATGCTTTTTCTTTATTACAGGTAAAAAAAAACGTACTGTGATAATAAGGCGGTCTGAACGTATGCTCTTGAACGGACCATCTCGGCGGGAAAATGACGAAGTCCGCAATAGCTACACCTGGCCGCGTTGACGGACATGTCAGCACCGTAAAGATCGAAGGGTCCTGCCACACAAATATTTCAATAAATAGGTACACATTACTAGTTACCGAGCAAACGGCATTAGACCAGCGTGGTTGTCTAAGCGCTTGCAAGAGCAAGAACCGTCCCGTGCTCAAATATAATACAAAGCAGACGCTATTGAAATCTTATACATGGCAAACACTCCGTCACTCTTTGGACGAATCTGCTTTTGTTAACATAAATTTACTTACTATAATTAGGTGTTTGTACTTTTGTGATTTGTACGCTTAAAAAGTGCAAGAGACTATTAATAATATAGTCAAAATGGGTGTAATGTAACAAAATGATAAAGTTTGCTGTTGTTTGCAGAGTTCTAGGAATACGACAGGCAGTAGACAAACTGTCATGTATATTCTCTATCAATTTTAATTAGGCAAAGTGGTTCGCGTGACTGGTAATCCTTAGTGTCTTTATTACTAAATACTCCACATAGCTTCGACTGAAATATTGCCTATTTACTTATAGTACCTAGGTACTTGAAGTATTTGACTTACTACACTTACCAAGATTTTCTGTGAAGAATGAAAACATAAATTGACAATTTGATACATCTCTACCATCTTAAAAACGTTGCACTTAATACTCAATGACTTTTTTTTTTCATAATGTACTCTATCCGCTAGATTCTATATTTAGATGACATTCCACTTATCATCAAGTGCATTGTATAGTCAGTAGTCACTGGGTTCTTTATTAAAAAATATTGTTTGTGTAATTATCGTAAGCTTGCTTTTATCCAGTTTACAAGATAAAAAAAGTAGCAACTTTTAGCCAAATTCAGTACCTATCAACTTACACAATGGTCATATAGAACGGCGTTGATGACCATAAACTTGCTGAGGTCGTACTTGTATGGGACGTAGTTGCCATGCCACGCCACCACGTCGAACGGAGAGTGGTTCTGCTCAGCCACGAACAAACCTCCTTGGTATTTATTGATAATCTTGAATCCTGGACACGTAAATTTATATTAAAATTAAATGTTCACAGGTAAACTTTGTAAAGCAATTTATTTTTGTTTTAGTCAGCATTGTCATATGCTCCAGTAATAGGAATACTAATTGAAGCGTATGTAATAACTTTATCGTGAATAATATTATTGATAAGGTGGTAAAAACATAACAACATTAAACAACAAAACTTTCGCTACGAGTCAATCAATATGTTTTAAAATTATTAAAATGGAAGCCTTATCACAAGTTGGCGTTGCCGTTGAACCTGCTGAATTCATACGTACTTTATTCTATGCCATGTTTTAAATAAATGTCGTCACACTCTACCAGAGTGTACCAGTATATATTTGAATTAGTATTATTTATTCCTTAACTAAAACGCTTGGACTAAAAAAAGGCGACAAAGAAATAATTTTAAAGAAAGAAAATACCAGGTATTTCTTCTTCTACATAGTGGGCTACAGGAGTAAGAAAATCTCTTGGGTTGGCAAGTCCATTCGCGCCAATTGGTCCTAGGTCCGGTAATTTGAAATGGCCGTCAAAAACCTCCAATATGTAACCCCTGAAAGCATAGTATTGTTCATTACACATAGACACGAACGAAATTGATAATAGGTAGGTACATATAACAAGACGTCTACATTGTGAGATTATATTCCAAATCAATTTACATTTCAATAACTCTTAATCGATGTAACTCATTCGTTAGCACTTTTATTGTTTTCTTTAAATTTTTATACCTTCTTATCTTTTGTATATACTAAGTTATGGCTATTATTGATGTCAGAAAGTTAGTCGTCGCTTACCTTGTCGGTCCTTCGACTGCGACGGCGAATCTCATTCCCAGTTGAACAACTGCTATTTCGTTGGGTGCCACTTCCATTATACCAAATTCAGTGGTTATCTTAAGTTTACCTTGCTGAGGTACTGCAAAGCATTAGGGAATTTTGTCAATTTCAGTTTTGTCAATTAGGTAGAACTTATGTACTTATGTTTATTTTGTATTTATGTATAAATAGTACTATTTATTTGAGCTTTTATTGTGTTTATTATACACTGCCCTTTCTTTCTCCTTCTCATAAATCCATCCAATGGTTGTCTCGCACAGATTGCCCTAGTGCGATAAGACCGCCATTTGTACTTTGTTGTTTTATTGTATACAATAAAGAATAAAAATAAATAAAATAAACAGAACTTGTCTTATCAACTACATTGCAACTTACATGAACATTGCAAATGCAAAGTTTTTCGAGTTACCTACCGTAATGTTATGTACTCGATAGTTCACGCTTACGGGCTACGGCCAACACTAATTACCGATCATAGTTTATTTTCATGTAGGTAAGTGTTGAGAATGTAAACAAATTAAAATAACGTCAAATGTATGTAGGTATTGGTTGATCTCTGACTCCATTATTCAATTTTCGGGATTTATCCTCAGATAGATCAAGATCCTTTATTAACATCGGTAAATAATCGATAGAACGTTGTTTGGGATTATGTTTCAAAGTGGTAATTAGCTTTTCATATATTTCATGGTAACAATTTTGCAAAGTCGATAAATAAATGCAACCCACCAATAAGGAAGTCACCATCACTGCTGTAAAAAGCGCTTTTATCCATAGAAGTGTTGCAGAGGAAAGTATGGATAGCGATGCCGTTTCGGGAGCGAGGGTCACCGGCTCCGCAGATGGTGTGGAGACCAGACACGAAGTCCACGGGCGTGCCTGCTGGAGGTATATCGAATGGCATCCAACGAGACTGGTAACAAAAACATAGGTTAAGTTACTGGTATTTTAACGAAGTAAATGACTATTGCTAACGAACAATAAGTAGTAAATAGCCCCAGTTTTTTAAAATTGTCTCATTTATTATTCAAAATGTATTCAATATTGATCTGATCATTTCCTACATAATATTATGTTGACGCAAAATGCTTGTAGGTGTTATTTGTTTTGTTTAAAAACATGTTTATGGAACACTTACAGCAGCGTCAAGATTAGATGGTAATATTGCTTAAGATAATGTGATAAAGATATCTGTAGTAAATAACACAGTACGAAAATAAATTGAAACAAATGGCAAAGAATGTAGGTGTACCTGATTTGGATCGGGTTCCTGTTCATCCCAGTTGTGTGTGAGATATTTAGCGACGTTTAATTTTTTGAAAGGTTTGTGAATCACTGAAGGGCGTATTCTGAAAATCGAAAGTAAACTGCATTCTTGTGTATATCATAGATCTATGCTATGCAGTGTACCTAGTGTTTCTTTAAATTAAAATTCTCTTCCTAAAGGAATTCCATCTTTCCCTAAATAAAAATGTGTAAAATGGTAGAAATATTTTTTTTAAATACCCAATTGGTATCTTGGTTATGAGCAAAAATATCTTTAATTAAAATGTGCCAAAATTATTTTCACTTCCAAGAAATAATCAAGAAATGCCTTGGCCTGCAATCGTTGGGGGAGAATTTTGAATTGAAACTCCTGTGGTACGTTTTTACGAACCTTCGTGTAATTTCCCTGTATTTTGAGCCTATTTTATTTAATAATGTTTTCCACGCACATTTTTGTCTTTTACCCATACCATTGTGATTAAACTTACCTGTATAACCACGAGCGTTTATTTTCATTCCTGGGAGCAGTAAAAGCGGTGCCGGACAGTTGTTCGGCGTATAGTCCATAGGGACATTTTTGAGGGTTGTTCTGTCCCTCGGGAAGAGCGCCAGGCTTCCGAGGGTCCTCCGACGTAAACTCTGACCCGAAGCCAGACATGTACTACAAATATCATTATAAGATTTAAAATAATTACCAAGGAGAATACGTCGGGGTACAAAGAATACATCTGTAAGATTTTTATGCTTATAATGATTAGTAATCATTGTGATTGTGTCGAAAGAAATACTAATTCTTTTTTATTTTCAACTGATTTCTAGAATATCCAGAAATTGTACTTATGAGTCAAAGAAGAAATTAAAGGAATAAGGGAAGATTTTTACAAAACTGCGTGGATTAATTTCTCGAAAAATTCACGGAGATATAGATAATATTACCCAATATTATCTATATATTTTCCGTAAACGAATATCGTAACCTATATTTAAATGAGAAAACTAGTTTGTAAATGTCAGTATTTACAAAGAACTATGTTTTTAGAGTCGACATAGCTTGTTTTTATGAAAATAGGATATTCATTAGAAGAGGTGGGGCCATGTACCTACTGCAGTACGAACATAACAAAAATATGTTTTATGATCTGATAACAAGAGTGAAAGATAAGTGAAAGTATTTGTTTCTTAAAAAATATTTTATCATAAGGTTGACTGCATTTTTACCTGTATGATTTGTAATGGTGATCTATCTTTTTGTATTAATAAAGGTATTAATGATATCGAGCTTGTTTGCCGACGTTCAAAACTAATGATTAGAATGACTTAGTTTTAGTACCTAGTAGTAGTATATTAGTTTGGTTAGTACCTATAATCTTAAGGTAACGATATGCTAATACTGTATTTTTTTATTATATAGAAATACAATGAACTATAGGTAAAGGAGAATGGTTTGGTGGGCACTCCACTCTCCAGGTTCCGCCAAAATCTGCTGTGAACTTTAATAATTTCAAACAAAACTACTTCGAAATTATCCGAGTTGAGGAATCAACATATTATCGTGTTCTTCGGTTAAAATTTTAAACCTTCAAAATAATATCCGAATATTGAATAGGTAGTAACGTTGGACATCGATTCTATAAATCCGGTAGTAGCCTTTTAGTAGCTCCCCTTGAAACTACGGATAACTTTATCGTCAAACATTTTAGATGCTATTTTAAAAACTAGGCATCAAAAGTTATAAATTATAAGTACATAATACAATTCTTCGCTGCGTTTACTATTTGTGCATAAAAACTAAAAACAATGTTTATAAATAATGCAAATATTTTATATTTCATTGCATTTGTAAGTAAAAAAATTACGTCAATCTTTATTTTTCCTTCCATATAAAAAATGACCTTACCTTCAAATCACCCATGTTGAAACACAGACGGCTTTTCCACTGTCTGATGAGATCTGGACTGGACAGCTATACTACATACGAAGCGAAGTGTTTACGAGACAAGACTGGAATGCAAATATAACTGGTTTGTTTATTAACAGATAAAGTTAGCTATTTACACGGTACAGATAAAGTCCGAATTATATCAAATTTCTGTCAAAGATTGTACGAAAATATATGCATTTGCAAATTGCTATTGTTGCTATTAGCAGACATTTCATTTAACCAAGAAAAAAGCATTGATTTATCTTCAGTATGCATAAAGTTTCTGGTGTTATTCTTAAAATCTTGCGATCTTAAATTGTTGTCGATTTTTTTAACTGATTGGCGTCTTATTTGTTTTAGCTGGTGAATTTGCGAAAATATAAATAAATATTTATTATAAATACACAATTCTAGTGTTGTGGGTATCAGAAACTACGAAAGACTATTCGGTTCCCAAACACCCAGACCCGAGACAAACAATTATGCCTTACACACACATGTCTCAGTGCGGGGATCGAACCCGCGGCATCACCTTTTACCACCTTATTTATAGAAGAATTTGGTTTGGGAGTGTTACTTGGGTTAACATTTCGAAATAATATCGAACGCACCCGTGATAAACACCATTAGAGGCAGCTGTGAACTAACTGGTTTTATTACGTTTTCTTCGAAATGGCCTTTGTCGCATGTTGTTGAATAAGAAAAATAAAGGAATATCAGAAAAGTTTACATATTGCACAAGAGTGTGAAATAACACAATGATGCCAAATTAGTAAAGCGATGTAGTAAAGGGTTTCATTATGAAATAATTATTCGCAGGCAGTTTACTCTTTAAAGACTATTAGTTTTAATATAACATTATATCCATAAATTAAAGTACATAAACATACATACATACATAAACTCACGCCTTTATCCCCGAAGGGGTAGGCAGAGGCGCCACCAGGACACCCACATTTCGCTTAGCATGTTCCGTCCCATCATGTGATAGGGGCGAGCCTATCGCCATCGGTCACTTTCTGACTCCAGACTGATAATAAATAGGAAAATCCAATATCACTTTTCCCGACCCGGGATTCGAACCCGAGACCTCATATAAATTTACCATTCATATTTAATTTCTCCTAAAGCCAGATACGATAATCAAAGTCTTGCTTTATGTAATAAAGTCCATATCCTGAGGCACTAGAAGAGTTACTAGATCCAGTGCTATTTTACTTTTCATTTCTTGATATAATATTGCTCCCTGATAATAGCATACGGTTATTTAGTATAAAAGTAATAGAGAATACGGTTATACTAAATATACATATTATGTACTTTGTGCCTAAAGCCTAGGTGCTGCATAATTTGTCAGTTGGTTATTGGTTATTCAGATGTAAATTGCCAATGATGATGTTATTACTTCATAAACGAATTGCCACAAATCAGATCTGAAAAAAAGATTTCTTTACGGCACATTGAACTAGGTGTGGGAATTGAAACCGCGGGCCGCGGCCTGTCGTTAAGTCAACATCACACCAACATCTTACCCATTGCACCGCTGCTAGTAAACTAGTTCAAAATTGCACAATTCTGTGTTACAAGACAGAATTGTGCAATTTTGAGACCATCTCGTTTATTAAATTTTTATGTTGATGTTATGAATCAACTACTTTTATGCAATCGCCCTTGACATTGATATTATTTCTGTGTTTGACATTATGGCCCCATTCAAAAATGAGGGGGCTTCTTAGCTTCCAATATAGGGTACGGACCACTAATTAAGATGTAATGTTCAGAAAAGGTTCCGGCGGAAGTTAAGTCCCATTTCGCTTCGGGTTTCCAGGGACCGTTTCAGAGACAGGCAATTGCCTGCTTATATGATTGCATAGTTGTGAAATTATAAGTTCTTAGACATGTAAGTAAAAGAGAGACTTATTTGCGAAAGGGTTGATATCAGGTAGGCAGCCGGTCGTAAAATTGTAAGTCAAATAATTGGGACATGGAATAATTTTATGCGCCATCGTCGCCGCTAACCGCTTACCTAAAAATAGAAGGGCAGATAAAAAAAAGATATAACAAGAATCTCGAAATATTTAAGCGCTACTTGCCAGTGAAAGTATTTAACAACTATTTATTTTAAAAAAAAACTCTACCATTGAAAATTATTTATTTCTACTTATAAGTGATATAATATAAACAGAAATTACTTACATTTTTTTATACTAAGTCAGTCAGACACTAAAGGGTATGATGGGAAGACGGAGATTGACAGAAATGTAGGTGCAAAACAGTCATACTGTAATTCAATTCTTTGTGAGGATTTCAATGTCACCCAGAAACTAGGGTATCGGTAATGCTAAAAGAGGTACTAAATATTATTGTAGTATTTACAATCTAAAGGAGTTATAAAAGGAGAAAATAAGAAGAAGTAGCTTCCGCAAAGATTTATTATTACGTCGTATATATGAACAATAATGTCAAGCGATAATAATTCGAATGGCCTAACTATTCGAGTATCGTTCAATTGTTCGGTCGCAAGTCGCGTTCGCACAACGTACACAATTCCTCCCACGAAAGCAGACTTGGGACCGATTGTACAAATGGACTATCCTACAATGAATGTTTCGAGTGTCTTTTAGAAATCAATCCGGAGTGATTGAAGTTATAAAAGAATATGAGATGTGTGAATCATAAAAGTGAACATTTAAATACTGAAAATAATAAAAAATAGATGTAGATGGAAATGACGAATACTTCTAGAATCGAGACATAAAAGGAAATCCGCAGGTATCTAATTTACGAAAGAAAATAAAAGTGGCATTACTTTGACATTACAGTAAAAGTGTTGCCAGCATTAGAAGGGATGGTAGAAATGGTAGCTTATTCGCGATCATGCTGCGTCGCATGCAATGTCATTTCAAAAAGACACTCGACACTAAATAAAAACATGGAGGGATACAAATTATATTGTATTGACGATTTTGAAACAGTAGCATCTACATCTTACAGCGTTTTACATAATTATTGTTCTTATTAATACTTCATAACATCTAACTATTATGAAAAAGACGTGAACGGAAGATATTGTCGCATTAGAATTTCGACATTCAACAATAAAACTAATAAACATAGCCAATAGGATAAATAATTACAAATAGCAGTATTAATTTCATGATTTACACAAGTTTGCGTATTGGAAAGGACAGTGAGCGCTTTTTTCTAACGTATCCAATATAATGTAATCATATAAAATATTTTTATAAGTATTCGCTACTGTGATCATACGGTGTGCAATAGTTATTATAATTTATATGAGTGCGATAAATTGCATTTAGTTATATATAAGTCAATATTCGAGACAAAAACTCGAGCGCATAAACTGTCTATCGATAAAGTTCCCTGCTCACTGTCCAACCAAACGCAGAGATCCATGCAACGTAATACATCTCAAACATTTTCTAAATTTCATTATAGCTAAAAACATGGAAACTATTATGCGTAAACAACAAACTTAATAATAAACAATCACAGTTACAGAATAGTTCGAAGCGCAAATACACATACACACTAAGCCAAGAAACATACAAGATTACCTCCGATGAATACCAAACGTAAAAAAAATAAAAATCATAAATTCGATTATTATTCAACTAATAAAACGAAAATTCCATCTATTACAATAAAATAAATGACTTGAATTTTATCACTGAGATGATTAAATGTTAAATTATAAAATTCCATTACAATATTAATAATATTATTGAATATGTTAGCTGTTAAGACATCGATAAGGTACAGTCCATATTCGGCTAAATACTACACTATACATTAATATCACACGGCCCATACATTGGCCTAATACACATATGAAATGATATTATATTGAATTTGATATATTTGGTAACAACTATTAAATAAGCGAGACAACCATTGGGATTATTTGTTCTAAAATTAATTTAAACAGTAGCCAAACATCTTAGGTACGTATCTTTGAGACATATAAAATGAAAAAGACTTTTGGTGACACCACACTGTGTATTTTACATCCGAAAAAAACTAAGTCTGTTTTTCAAATACATTGCGTGATGTCACCATAAAGGATAATATCAAGTCCCCAACCAGCGGGATAGATCCATAATTTTCAATTCAAACAAATATTTTTATGACAAAAACAAAAACCATTAAAATTAGCTTTAAAACGTTAAAGCTACAAAAGGTTTACTTAAAAAACATTATTTTTTCACGTACAAAATCTACTAAGCTTCACTCGTCACAACATCGCCTTATTCTGTAAAACTTGCCAATCGATATCCCTGTGTTTTATCGAATAACTTACATCTTACCAATCGATAAATGTTTAATTCGTTCATTCGATATTTGCGTAGGGATACTTACATTCGAATATCAAGTCTCAGAATAGCACGTAATTACAATCAGCCTAAGCTCACGCTTATTCCTTCGTTAAGTAAGAAATAAGAAAAGCAAAGTTGTTGAGAGAAGATTCTGGATTTTAAATGCGTTTTGGGCATTTGCCTAGCGCACTGCAGAACTAATATAACATACCACAAAAGTCTCGTTGTACTCTCATTGACAGCTAGCATAACACGTTGTCGAGATGAATTTCTTCATGACAATATATTTAAATTTAAACTAACACTAAAAGCTGCAAATAATCAAGAAATATCGCCACATATTATCAACATATTATATTTAAAATTTTACAGAACCTTCTCTGATCAACTGGGAAAAATCAGGGATATTTAACTTAACTTCAAGGATAATTTCATCCTCGAGGTCAATTACGACTCAGAAATTTATCAACACGAAGAAAAAATTATATAAGGCGATACAGGCGTTTTCAATAGAATTTATCTGGTCACGTTTCATACATAAATTATTTATCCATAAATATAATAAATATTAATATCAATGTACTATAATATTATTGTTGAGGATTTGTACGAACTTACGCCATCTATCGAAACGTTAGGTAGTCGCTTGCGCCGCGCCGTCCTATGAAAACGGCGTGGCGACCAGCCAATGACGAAACCGAATTATGGCGCGATGCGGGCCTGCGCCAATGCGCAGTGCCGCTCGCGGCGTGTACAGCGCCATCTACATCGCACCGGATTGGTCGGCGTTCGCGCGGCAACCAACCAGCGCGGAGGATTGTGGCGTGATCGGAGCGCGCCAGGAGCTGCGATCGGTGCCCAAGCGCCGCCACCCCCACTAGCCAGAACTCGCTCGCCATGACTCCGTATAGTTGTATAATGTACTTATTATAATTGTAAAGTCTAAAATTTGATTAAAGTTTGATTTGAACAGTGTTTAAATTAAGTAATTTCTAAAGTCCTACGCGCACACACCCACACATAAGTCGCAACATAAAAATTTGGACCTACGAGCCGAACGACTGCCACGCTTCCCTGACCAGAGGTACCGCACGCCAGAAGACGAAAGTTGGACAGAGGACTGCCAAACGAGAAATAAAAGACAACGGGTGGTTGACGCTATTTTGGTGAGGTGATCCAACCAGATTCCCCTCCAAGCCCATCCTTTTCGCATGTCTGATACTGTGCTTATGTTCAAATTCCAGTGCTTGCAATATCCACGCTTGTGCCTGCTTGCAGAGGTGTGCTTGCTACTCAGCCAACTCAACCACGTGTGTCTACGTGCGCGTAAAACCGTAAGTACCTGCCCATACATCACCCAAAATGGCTACCGATCCTAGTGCTGACATAATTATTAAAAATTTAAAGAGAAAACGCGGTTCTATTAAGTGTCGATTAACACATTTTAGAAAGTTTGTAGATTCATTCGAAAATATTAATCTATCTAAAATCGAAAGGGCGGAACTAAAATTACGCGTAGTAGGATCACAAAACTTGATGACAGACTTTAATAATGTCCAAACACAACTCGAAGATATTAGTACGGAGTCAGAAATAGAATCACAGCTTATAGCACGAGAAGAATTCGAGCGCGAATACTATTCCATATTAGCAGTAGCCGAATGCCTCACGACGACGGCAAAATCATTTGAGATCGAGTCGACCAACACTCCCGGTGCAAACACGAAATCAAACTGCATCAAGTTACCTACGATAATGATTCCTAGTTTCGATGGTTCATACGAAAATTGGTTAGAGTTCCGAGACACGTTCTCATCATTAGTTCATAATTGCAATACAATTACAAAAATACAAAAATTCCACTATCTCAAATCGTCACTCAAAGGCAACGCAAAAACGGTTATAGATTCCTTAGAATTTTCTTCAAATAACTACGACGTGGCCTGGGAGTTACTCGTAAACAGATTTGATAACACAAAATTACTTATTCAAAATCACGTAAAGTCTATATTTTCTATTCAATCCTTAAATAAAGAATCTCCAACTCAATTAAGAAAACTTATTGATACCATTTTACGTAACTTACGTGCGTTGAAACTTTTAGGCCAGCCCACTGAGTACTGGGACACGTTAATTATCTATATTATTGTGACAAAGTTAGACCAGATCTCTGAGCGCGAGTGGGAACAACATAAGCTTACCTTGTCAAAAAGTGAAAGGGATTCTAAAACATTGATTAGGCTAGACGATTTGTTAGAATTTTTAAGGGGTAGAGCCGATATTTTGGAAACACTAATCATATCGCATAACAAATTAGGCTCACAAAGCTCGACTGACACCAAAAAACATACATTCACATCCCATAATCAGTCTAAATACTCACAGGTACACTGTAACGTAGTAACAAACAAAAGACACGCAAAAACAACACACAGATTCAAATCTTGCATGATGTGTGACGCGCAACATCCACTATATTCATGTCAAAGATTTTTAGACCTAAAAGCAGAAAACAAGTTAAAATTCATTAAAGATAAACAGTTGTGTATAAACTGTATGCGCTCTGGCCACACTGTTAATACTTGTATGTTCGGGCCATGTCGGAAATGCGACAAAAAACACAATTCATTAATTTGTGACGCAATTAAAGAAACTAACGCGCAAACATTAATACTCGCGGCTAACGAAACCACGAGTAGTCACACTACAAGTTCAGATAATACACAAGTTCACTCGTTAAAGGCACAATCTGTTCACAGTTATACTAACACAGATGACACGCCGACAACGAAAGTAGTTTTATTATCAACAGCTATTGTCGAACTGTCCAGCCAGTCGGGGGTCTACTACCAGGCACGCGCCGTCCTCGACAGTGGTAGTGAACGCTCATTTATCACACAATCTCTAGCTAACAAGCTAAACACGCAAAATATACAGTCCACTCAACAAATACACGGTGTAGGTAACTCAATAACACAGTGCACTAAATCCTGTATTATTAATCTGAAATCACGTAATGGTAGTTTCAACGCACGCATTCAATGTTTAATTCTACCGCAAATTACATCACAATTACCTACAATATCATTATGCAAGGGCAGGTTCATTATACCCGATAATATTAATCTTGCAGACCCGAACTTCTATAGTAGTCAGCCTATAGATTTGTTGATAGGTGCAGATTTGTTTTGGGAACTAATAAAAGATGGAAAAATGCGCTTAAAAGCGGGCCCGTTCCTCCAAAACACGCAACTTGGTTGGATTGTGTCTGGTTCGATTCCTTATATACATAAAGTGATGTCAAATATTAACTGTCATTTCGCGCAATCTATAGTCAATGACGTAGGCTCATTAAATCAGATTTTACGCAGATTTTGGGAAATTGAAGAATTACCCAACAGTTCCGACAACGTAGGCAACCCTGAGGAGCGTGCGTGCGAGGAACATTTTACGCGATCAATGAAACGAGAAGTTGACGGCCGGTTTAGGGTTCGATTCCCATTCAAACACTCACCAACACTATTAGGTGAATCTCGTCAACAAGCTGAACGCCGGTTCTATGCTTTAGAAGGGAGATTTCAACGTGATCCTTTGTACAAGAAATGCTACACTGAATTTATAAATGAATATATTAATTTGGAACATATGAGTCTTGTACACACGTATGGCACGCCTCATTATTTTTTACCCCATCATGGAGTGTTTCGGGAACACTCTATCACTACCAAATTACGTGTAGTATTCGATGCCAGCATGCCTACCACCTCTGGGGTCTCTCTAAACGATTTACAAATGGTTGGACCTGCTATACAAGGCGATTTACTTGCAATTTTACTCAGGTTTCGCGAAAATAGGTACGTTGCATGTGCCGACATAGAAAAAATGTACAGACAAGTGATTTTAGAAAAAGATGAACGAGATTTGCAACTTATTTTATGGCGCGACGATCCATCGGAACCCCTACGGGTGTATCAGTTAAATACTGTAACATATGGTACCACTTCGGCACCCTTTCTTAGCTGCAGGTGTTTAAAACAATTAGCTATAGAATGCGAAGTTCCATATATAAAGGAAACCATAAATAATTGTTTTTTTGTTGATGATTTAAGTTGTAACAATAATGATATCACTCAATTAATTCAAATATGTGAAGGTACAGCAAAACTTTTGAAGTCAGGAGGTTTTCATCTTCGTAAATGGATTTATAACTTCGACCGCGCGAACTCTTATGATTCTGACAATATGAAACGTTTAAATTCTGATCGCAATGATATTATGAGGCCGCTTGTCATTGATAACAAAGTTCAAAATAAAATGTTAGGTTTAGGCTGGAACAATAAATCGGATTGTTTAGTGTTTTATTCACAAACTAAGGACGAAATAAATGACGTTATATTTACTAAGCGAAATATACTATCTAGAGTATCACAAATTTACGACCCATTAGGTTTAATTAGTCCAGTAATCACAATAGCAAAAACATTAATTCAAAAATGTTGGTTATCGAAGTTAGACTGGGACGAACCGGTTCCACACGATGTCACGATAGTTTGGTCGCGATTTATTAGTTGTTTGCCATATTTTAGCTGTATACACATACCGCGTCATGTTATGTGTACTGATCCTACCGCTGTAGAACTACATATATTTTCTGACGCTTCACAAACTGCATACGGAGCTTGTGCATATATACGTACTATTAATAGTGCTTCTATAGTGACAACGCGCCTGTTATGTGCAAAGGGCAAAGTAGCTCCGACAAAACCTATTACTATACCGAGGTTGGAGCTATGTGGCGCATTATTAAGCGCGCGACTGTTTAAACAAGTAAACGAAGCGTTGCGTAGCAGGTTTGATAAAATTGTATGTTGGACGGATTCTACTATAGTCTTAGGATGGTTAGGCATGCACCCAAATTTACTTAAACAGTTTGTTCAAAGTAGAACTGCTGAAATTCATAGCTTAACAAGCGATTGTTTGTGGCGTCACGTAAGCGGCAAACAAAACCCTGCGGATTTAGTCTCGCGAGGCTTGCATTTAGATGCGCTTAGCACATCGGAATTATGGTGGAAGGGCCCCCAATTTCTACACGATGCTGATTTTAGCGTACCGGGTGTTTGTGACTCTAAGTATATTTATGATTTACCGGAAATAAAATCAACTAATGTTTTGTGCCAACTAGTTAACCAAACAAACGATGTAGTTTTATTTCCATTTTCAAATTTTTCTCAGTACATGCGAATGAAGCGCGCGGCGAGTTATATGTTACGATTTATATACAATGCTCGAAATAATAAAAATAGACGTACAGGCTTATTGACAATTGACGAACTAAACAATGCTGAGTTACTTTTAGCTAGGTTCAGTCAACAAGAATCCTTTTCCGATAGTTATGAAGCCCTTCTCAACAAGAAATCTATAAAAATTCCACAATTGTTAAAGCTTCACGTATTCTTGGATAAGGGTAATTTGATTCGCGTTGGAG
This sequence comes from Deilephila elpenor, assembly GCA_949752805.1. Classification (NCBI taxonomy): domain Eukaryota; kingdom Metazoa; phylum Arthropoda; class Insecta; order Lepidoptera; family Sphingidae; genus Deilephila; species Deilephila elpenor. Next base: position 3,753,555 of record OX457110.1, read on the forward strand.
GACGTTTACAGAATTCACGGGAATTTGACTACGACAAGCGGCATCCTATATTGTTACACGCTAAACATCGCTTTACTTTTTTACTATGCCGGTATGAGCATCAACGAATGATGCACGCTGCACCACAGTTACTTCTATTTACGTTAAGGGAGTGCTGGTGGCCGATAGGAGGTCGCAACCTTGCTAAAAGGGTCGTACATTCTTGCGTGAAGTGCGCACGACACCGTGCAATTATACCAAACCCACTAATGGGGAATCTACCAGAAGAACGCTTAATGCCCGGGTTTCCGTTCTTGCGTTGCGGAGTGGATTACGCAGGACCCATGTTTATTTTAAATCGGAAGGGTAGAGGCGCTCGGCTATATAAAGCTTATATCTGTATTTTCATTTGCTTTGTGTCACGCGCAGTACACATAGAGCTGGTGACTGATCTCACATCGAATGCTTACGTATTGGCGCTCAAACGTTTCATTTCTCGACGTGGGAAACCTATAGAAATTTATTCTGATAATGGACGCAACTTTGTCGGCGCTATGAATGAATTTGCAAACTTTTTGAAATCTTGTTCGGAAAATATAAGAGAGTATACTATTTCACAGAACATTCGTTTTAGAATGATACCTTCTTATTCTAGCCATTTTGGAGGTTTATGGGAGGCAGGCGTAAAGAGTTGCAAGTACCATCTGCGCCGTGTAGTAGGTAACGCGCATTTAACATACGAGGAGCTAAGCACGGTATTGTCACAAGTAGAGGCCATCCTGAATTCTCGACCTCTTTCCCCTATGTCCACCGACCCACATGACTACCTTCCTCTTACTCCAGCTCATTTTCTGGTCGGCCGCCCACTAACTGCACCGGCAACTGACGACCTTCAGGACGCCCCCGCCAGCAGAATTACCCGATATCAAAGGGTAGAACAGTTACGACAACACTTTTGGAACCGTTGGGCAAAGGAGTATGTCTCAGAGATGCAGACCAGAACCAAGTCGTACAAACAAAAGAGCGGTCTAGAGGAAAACATGTTGGTGCTTATCAAGGAAGACAATTCACCACCACTCCGATGGAGTCTAGGACGAATAATTAAAATTTATCCTGGCAGGGACGGCATTTCCAGGGTCGCTGATATACGCAAGGCCGATGGGATCGTTAGGCGAGCATTTTCGAAGTTATGCCCGCTCCCGCTTCACGATTAACTACGCCTACGCCGCTTCATGCAGATGCTACGCAATCCTGCCACATCGCTCGAAACTTTTGGAACCTACTGCTTCCAAGGCCGGGAGTATGTTGAGGATTTGTACGAACTTACGCCATCTATCGAAACGTTAGGTAGTCGCTTGCGCCGCGCCGTCCTATGAAAACGGCGTGGCGACCAGCCAATGACGAAACCGAATTATGGCGCGATGCGGGCCTGCGCCAATGCGCAGTGCCGCTCGCGGCGTGTACAGCGCCATCTACATCGCACCGGATTGGTCGGCGTTCGCGCGGCAACCAACCAGCGCGGAGGATTGTGGCGTGATCGGAGCGCGCCAGGAGCTGCGATCGGTGCCCAAGCGCCGCCACCCCCACTAGCCAGAACTCGCTCGCCATGACTCCGTATAGTTGTATAATGTACTTATTATAATTGTAAAGTCTAAAATTTGATTAAAGTTTGATTTGAACAGTGTTTAAATTAAGTAATTTCTAAAGTCCTACGCGCACACACCCACACATAAGTCGCAACAATTATTATTAGTGTGTGGCCGTGTGCTCACCACTGCGAATGTGTTTCAGGCTCGATATTTCACAAAACTAATATCGTATAGGCGATCATGTCGTAGTATGAGCGCGCGGCCGCACCGCAATGGAGTATCTTGTACTAACGCTATGAAGTACGAGAACATCTAAATATACATAAGTTTTAAAAGCACTAAATCTAATTTAACATTTATTATGTTGTTTACGTCCCAAGTACAAAGAGTCGAGGACTCCAGCTCATTGTAATGTACTTGCAAGGAAGCGACGAACGTAACACAACAATATTAATTATTCATTATTTATTCAACGGGTTATATATCCGACGTCTAAGTTAACTTATCGACATATTTATCCAGTTATTAACATTTCCTGCTCCGTATATATCGGCAAAACAACTTTAGCATTGAAACTAACAGAAAAACATTATCTTAGACGTCAGACTACGACAATATTGGTATCAACTATGAATATTGTATGAGAGAAAGTAGATAGATTATAATCATTTCATATATCTATATTACATTTAGAGAGATCTACAATGAGATAGAATTTGTGCTTTGAAAGTTCATTTATACAGATTCGTCCATACAACAGTTCAACGTAGAGAAGCGTAACAAAAACGAAAGTGTTCTTAATTAACATCAAAATAGCACTAAAATACAACATTGCCTACTAAATTTATTGCTAAATGTAGTATTACAAGTACTGGTCAATCCCAAATATCCGCCCGCGAGCACCACTACTTGCTTCTATTATACTCATCGTATTGAGTCTTGAATTAAAAATAATATAGTGTTGTTATACAAGCTGTTGATTGTCATTATTTTCTGATTTATATCATTTTATATAAATCCATAAATCAATAATGTGGATCTATTACCAATATGCATTCCATAACTCATCCATACTTTTTGTATAATAATCTTTTTTACAAATGCTGATTTCGTGTTTAATCAAATATTCAACCACAAATTGTCAATCATTTATATTTTCATACCATTTAGTATAACTTTAAAATGCATACATACCTCACGAAAATGGCAATCAACAACTTGTACAAAAATAAACATTTCATATTTCTTCATAACAGGAACAACGATGGATCATTCGAGACCAACACAAGATGCAAACACTTAACTTATTTTAAATGCAAGTTGTTATTGTGAAATCTTTGTAACATTTAGCACGCAACATTAAAACTGCACTCTTTTACACTGACTTGTAATGAAATGAGAATTAAACCGGTAAATATTTTTAATTCATGACTCAATTCCAACATACTTTTTGGTAATAAGTACAACCATTTTCCAATATGTCATATCCGTAATTACTCATAAAATATGTCTATACAAAAATTAAACAACAGAATCACGTAAGCTGCATATTTTAACTGTAAAGCGTTGAAAGCGAATCCATACTTATCAAATTCAATTTAAAATTCCTTTACAATATTAGTACGCTAATCCATATTCTATTTTTCAAAGATGCTTATTCACAAATTACTTTCACTTTTTAACAATAATTTAAATTTGACATATAGTAGTAATTAAAATAATAACGTGGCAACACTATGCTGAAAAAACGGCGCCATTTTTAAAAACTCAATACCCGACCAAAGGAAAAAGGCATCAATAAACAAACAGTAAGCCGCTTGGTAAATAATAACAGCCGAACGGCCTCCAACGGTCCCCAACAACGCACGTCAACAAATATCAAGCGAATGTACGAAAATAATTGAAGCATTTCAGCGCTTTATTTCTATCTACTGTCGAAACAACTGGTTGCAAAAAAGCCGCTGAAACAAATAATTAATTAGATTGATACATTCGCTGGATTAACGTTGAGATGCTTGTTGCGGGCTTCGCTGGACACTTGGCTCGTTCGCTATGACTACTTAGACCTGAAGAAAATGAAAATGTTAAGTACGGCAGCTTAAATAATTATGTCGTAATTTTTGTAAGGACATAAACGGTTATGTTGTTGTGCTAATTATGCATATCATTTAACATTTTGATAGTAAGATAAATTTAAATTAAATGCTATATGTATGAAAAGTAGTAAATAAAATGTTTTAAAAATAATTGGCTTGAAATTGAACGGAATAAAATCTCAGTGTTATTTATGTATTTGATTGTTCGACATAATTAGCACAAAGTATAACCAGTGTGAGAATATTCATAGTCAACTGGAGTAAAATTAAACAGAGGTAATTGGATACACTTCCTATTTTCTTTTTCCAACATGACTGGAGGGAGAGACGATTATTTTGACGGTCTTTATAATACCTTTTCAGTTTCGACACTTTGGACTCATCATGAAAGAATATGTGTTTCCAATGACCTCTGTTTTACCCCGTGAGAGTATTGAGGAGGTATTATTGTAGTGTAGTCTTACTGTTGCGCGGGCAGCATGTGTCCCCAGGCGGCGTGGTAGTGCGCATGCGCGGCGCTGCACGCAGACTTGCTCGCTTCAACGATGCTCAGCGGGAATGGTTCGCACTGCAACAACGGATTACAACTTAAATCTTCTTACTACATAGTTAACTAACTTCAACTACACAGGATTCTCGTAATGTGGGAATAAAAACCGGCTGCAATATTATGACATTTGTTTTTATATTGTGACCTACTAAACGATCATCTGTAAAAATAATTTATTATATGCTTTACTTTTCTGAATAATAAAATGTTTCGATATTACAAACGGTATTGAATTATGTTTAGTATTTTTTCATTGATTTATATGAATCATGTTCCAATTCTTTTATAACCTGCGCTACAATGACATCGACATTATTTGCGCATATTATACAAATAAGGAAAAATATTTGTGAAGGTTATCTTTAATTTATGACATTTAGTAAATGTGACGATTTCAGAGATCTATAAATAAAGTATTTTAATTTTTAACAACAACTGGAATGTAATACATTGAGTGAGTTATAAGAAAATAATTATATAAATAATAATAATTATTATTAAATTATTAAATACGGCAATAAATGTATGCTAACAAAATCCAGATTACACTTAGAAACTTATAATAAGTACAGATGTGGTACAGGGTACTCGGCATCTCACGGCGCTGTCTCTATGTTAGGCTCATAAGAGGCATAAGAATTGAGTTCATTGAACAAAAGTACTATTGGTATCTCTGCCTCACCCTCGAGCGGGAGACGTGAGTTTGTGTGTGTGTGCGTATAAGCGCATGTGTAGGTGTGTCTGTGCGTGACGCGTGTACGTACGGAGTGCGCGGCGTGCGCGCGCTCGACGGCGGCGATGAAGCGCTCGAGCTCGGCGCCGCTCGACATGCACAGCGCCAGCCCCGCGCCGCGCTCGCGCGCCTCGCACACGCTCCACTCCTGCGCACAACACCACTTCATGTTATACGAGTACATCTCAACAGACAGGCCCTGCCTACTATGAGAGGTCTTACATCATTCAAGCGGTTCGTTAAATTGGTCGGTTAAATTCATTATTTCGTTAAATTTCATTCATTGGTTCGTTAAATTCATTATTTAAGTAGCGTACTATTTCAGAAACCTGTAAACAAATTCAGATAGTATTATTTCTTCTTTTATTATAATCACAGTGAATTTAAATAGGTCGTCCCGTGATAATGAAAGCTGTAAAGTCTTTGAAACGTCGGAAAATTAAAATTCAATCAAAGCCGTGGTAAATTTGGTTTTATTTATTTACATTAGCGTCAATATCACAAATTATTATGTATACAGAACTGATGAGTGACTACAACTCAATTTTTACTTATCTAATTAAGTTGCGTTTTGAGTTCTAAAGTTATAAAAAGATAATTTTTTTATAAAAGTATATTAAAAATACATTAATTACATATCTATTATGCGTGTTTGGATCAGGAGGTTCCAACCGATTGAATATTTAGCAATGTAATTAATATTGCTAAATATTAATTTATAAAACAAATACAGTTTTACTGTTTTAGTTTATAAAACAAATATGTACCACTTGGGATAATCCACATGGGATATCCCCTGTATAATAATAATAATTGTTGCGCCACAAAATATTCAAATTGGAGTATAAAATGCGATTTGTTTATAGTTACATAAATAAATACCCAGAACAATGCGGTAAAAAACCGCAAAACCATTAACACATACTACGTCAATAACACCAACAATTTTACAAAAATCCTCAATTGAAATCCCTTAACGTCAAACGCGTGGTTTTCCTCCATACCGTCCCGGTAATTTAATTTCATCTTATTGTAAACAAAGATTTTAAAATTAAACAAAAAGGAAATTCCTTTGACTTTAATTAATGCATAAACCTAATGGTTAATTTATGTCATACTACAAGTTTCGGATTTTTCCAAAAATATATTTAATATTTCAATAAACTTTATTGTTTTAGTCTAAGACATAACTCCATGAAGGAAAACATCGTGAGGAAACCTGCATACCGTAGCGATTTTAAAAGAATTTCTACGGTATGTAAGTCCGCCAACCCGCACTAGGCCAGCGTGGTGGACTATATGGCCTAACCACTCTCAATCAATTCTTTCGATTGTAGAGTAGGCCCGTGCCCTGCAGTGGGACGTATATGGGCTGATATAGATAACTCCATGTCCTCCTAATCAGCAAATAATCTTAAGTAATAAATCACCTAGCAAAATACAATCTTTAAAATAAGCTTTGATTGCTCACCAAGCAGCACCAGTTTTCATCGGTGTCTGGTATCTTGAAGGCGGTCAAGTTCTTGATAGACCCACACGCGAGAATCTCGATGTCTGTCCTCATATCTTCTATGTATTCTGAAAATTGTTTTTGTTATTAATTTTTTCGCTCCAGCTACACAGTTTTATAAATAATTGTCACTTATGATCGACATTTATCTAAAGAAAAAAGAGATGAAATATATTCACTGTCTAAGGAACGATTCCATAAATAGACCAATCAGGTTAAAGATTTATCGACACGCCCACATTTAACTTATCCTGATTGGTTGATTTTTGTATCGTTCCTTAGATAGAGATTAAGATAGTGGTACCTTTGAGCAGTGCGTCGGAGCCCCTGTCCTTGAGATATGCGGCGGCGCCCAGCACGAAGGCGGCGTCCAGCGTGTCGCGCACGCTCACCACCTCGTGTGACGTCACCAGCACCGTGCACGCGGGGGGCGGACCGCGCCTGCCGCCCTCGCTCTTCTTCGCGCCGTCTTTCTCTTCTAGAGCCTATAGAACAAAAAATATATGACTTATATTATTTGCTCAATACAGTCATTTAAAGTTTGAAAAGAGGACCACTGACATCGAACATGGTTAGGTTTAGTTAAGTAATGATTATGTACCCAAAAAGCTTATCCTTTAGCAAAATGCTCTTTGCATTTTTTTCAGAAGTAATCAATTGATAAAGTTTATATTCACGATTAAGATTATTTTTGAAAAGCATTCAGTTTTGGATTTACATGCATACTGTGTTTGAATATCGATTTACAAAACACCTATCATATCACCATTATTTTATCAAAAAATATCCAATGCACACTTTCGTTACAGTTTATACCCCACAATGGGCCACACACATGACAAAGTCAAGACAAATACAACAAAGTCAACAGACCTGTGCAGCATGCAACAACAGTGACTGCAGCCATGAAGAAGCAGTAGCATCATCAGGCGCAGCTAGCAAAAGCCTTGACGAGTCATTGAGCGCGATCTCGAAGCAGTGCGGGCGCCGCGACGAGTCCAAATGCCGCCGCACGCCCACCGCTGAACGTAGCGCTATGTTGTGCGGCAGGGGGGACGTGCCGTCCGGAGAGTGCGGGCCCCATTGGAGGACTCCGGCCCTGGGAACAAACGTGGTTGTATTATAAGCTATGAGGTCGATATTAGTGTGTTGTCTTGTGGGGAGCTTTTATAAACTCCAATTTAAAATGCATGTTAATAAAACGTTACATATTTCCGAACGAGCCGCGCTGGCCGCGCCGGCTGCGTCGGCGCTGGCGGCGGGAGGAGCGACACTCGCCTTTTAAACTCCCACGTCCTCGGTTCACTATTTACAGTTATTTTCATATTGTTATTCTGATTAGGAATATACCAACAATGCGCACCTAAATAGAGACCAGTCAAATATACAGGTCATATCTATATGTGTTCATTAGTGATTTGTATAGCGACATTCAACGCGAAATACCACTACCAAAGTAGGTCTTCAATTTGTTCCATATACTGTGTGGCAACACTTTTTGAACTGCTTCGTGAATTTTCGCCTATTATATGTTTTTTTAATAAAAATGTATTTATTATAGTATCATTTTAGTGAGTTGATTGTAATGTTTCGAATTACATTAGTTCCTTGTTTACAAATATGCTGTAACAGTTAAATGTTCAGATAAATTTGCGGTTTGGTGCGTAATTATAACAATACATCTATCAAAATGACTCATATTAGCATGCGACGCAGTCTTCACCTATTCAAAATGAAATCGAAACACTATTTTTAGTATTAAAACAGGCATTTAAATTCTAACTCAGTATTGGCTAGTAGAAATACAATATCGGCATTAGGTTTACCTACTTGTATTAAATCTAGTGGTTCTTTTAAGCTCGAAGTTTGTTTATCATTTAATACTGTCTTATAAATCGGTTCAAAAGAAAAGTAGCATGAAAAAAAGTTAAGCTTACTGCCTTAGTTTAAAATACTAACTGCTATACTAAGTTTAAGATATTGATAAACTTATTACAATATTTTTTAAAGGCACCATAGCGCGTGACTACATGAAAAACAATCAGAACTATACAGGGAAGTAAATAGAACTGCAATACCATTATCACTGAAGTCTGAAGCCATACAAGTAGATAAAGGCCTGTTTGTTATTCCGATGGGAAATGTAAATCGTTTCTTTTATGATTGTATTGCTGAGGTAATTTAAAGTGGAGAAAGTTATCTTGTAATTTTAAAATAAGTACATAAAAGTATTATAACAAGTTATGATTATTATAATCATAACATAAGAAAAGTAGAAACGCTGTTTTGTTTTATACTGGCAAAGCCAAGTGACTGCCTTGCACATTATGGTAAATTAAGTTTTGTGGAAATATAATACTCAGTTCCCATTGACGAACAACTCTCGTCACTACAATAGATTATAATATAAACTATATAATTGGTCCAGATTGAGTGACTATATAGGATTTAGCTCGCATCAGACAACATAACAATATTGGTCTACTCTAAATGAACACTGCTTAAAACTGGAACGCTATAAACTTACGTGAGTCATGGCGTCTTTTAAACCTTATGTACCATGCACAGATATGATGCCCGGATATAACTGCGCATAATAATATTCTAGACATTTAATTATAACTGCCCTATTCATGGACAGTTTTAAAACCAATTTTAGTTATGGAATGTTTTGTCCCTTACGAATTCAGTTTGAGTTAAAAAGACAAAACATTCGATGACTAAAATAGATTTTAAAATGTAATGAAAAAGGACGTAAGAGTTAAGTAGCAAGGCGGACCCTGGCACCAGCCAGATCATCATCAAATCATTATAGATGTCTCACCTGAGCAGAAAGTAGCAGGGTTCGAACCGGCGACTCCTGTCGGTGCGGCACATGAGGTAGCCCTCCAGCGGCGGGGCGAAGGCGCCGGGCGCCTCGATCAGCCGGTCGCCCGCGTCACCCGAGCACGCGCGCCCGTAGTACAGGATCTGTGGTATCTATCAACATATTATACTTTTATTAAACAGGTATACTTGACAGTTGTATACTTGACGGTGATAGGACTGGTGGTGTCTCATATGTGAGAGGGAAGGTACTGCCGCAATGTCTATTTCTCCCGCTAAACAGCTGTGTAAATGCACTATTCCTGTTTGAAGGACATTGTAGCCAGAGTAACTACTGGACATATTGAGACTTAACATCTTATGTCTCAGAAGGGCGTGCGCGGTGGAGAATCCAAGCATTGCTATGTAATTCATGGTTTTGGTTTTGCTACTGTACATGAGCGGTCGTATCGCTTACCATCAGGCGAATGGCATGCTCATCTCGCATTCATAGGAATAAAAAAAAGTTTGTTGAAGAGGCTGTGGAAGAGATTGCGCGATCGATCCTTTACTAATACTTTGAAACCACAAATATTTGTGACAGGTTTGGGTTTAGATATTGATAAGCCACTCGTAGTTTCTGATACCTGAGGTATTAACACTACCTGACTTCGTTTTCGGTCGTAGTGTGGATATACCCGGTATATTGTTAATCGCCCGAATTAAAAAAGCTACAAATGACTTTTCGACGTTACGATTAAAACTGGAACCTGAGTGTATAAATAGTTTAGACTACGTGCGCAGTCACAGCACTTATGAAATATTATTTTAAATATTATGAATCAAACACGTTTGGGTATTTTCCCGAGCATTGTATTATAGAAATAAACCCTAAAGAATGCTCTGTACAAAATAAACAAATACTTATTCTTCCTTACATAATATAAAAAAAAAAATGTGTCTTATTTGTGCGCTTATATTTTAAGGACTACTGTTTCAATTTATAAGATTATTTTTTTTAGAACTTATATTGGTTATCTAGTCAAGTTTTAGTGCACATTTGGTTGGGTCCAGTGACGTAGAAAATTGGCAAAAATGATTTAAATTAATCAGAATGATTTGGGCACGAGACTACAATAACTAAAAACTATTCTATTACGATAAAATGGAGTACGAGTGGTGGTATTGATGATATTATAGTGCGAAAAAATATTTTTCCACGATGGGAAAATTTCATCAAAACTAGCCAATAAACAAATTAGCTTTATATGTAGCGATATTCCTTAGCCCAATACTCCAAATTAGGGTGAAACAAAAGTAAGTAACCACGGAAAATTACAAGATGACAATGAGTTACTATAACTACATTTAAAGTATTAGGTACACGAAGGTAGCTTTAGGACCTAGGCATGCTTTGTATGACCACGATACTGAGTAAACCGGCCAACGTACTTGTATCAAGTATGTACACGAATATATTAGATGACGATATAAAAGTAATTAGAGACAAAAAACTCATATGATGGTTGGTTGATTTACGATATCAAACTTTATCAAAACGCAATAAAGTAAAAATTCATTTGTCGATGCAAAGATACATCCTCTTGGTATGTGTATGCAACTAGCACAAAAAATGAATAATTTTAATTTTCCATAAAAAATAGATAGCATTATAAACAGTCCAGTTATCAGGTAGGTCAGCCTGTAGAAAGCAGATAAACGCAAATGTTTTTAATATTCATACTTGTGCGAGAAGTTTCACTTTTTTCTCAAGTCAATGACAAAATTGCCAAAGTCAAGCTTAACCACGCAGATAGCACGCGATGTTGTTAAACTTACGACATTGAAACAATCAACCTTTTTTCTTTTTTTTGTTTTTGTTACGATTTTCGTATGCAATGTGCATTAAGGTCAGTAGTATTTGTGTTCTAGGTTTTAGTTCAATATAACCTAAAAGGATCAAGACAGCGAGTTGGAACATATCCAGCATTTGTTTTGTATGTCAAAGATACTCAATGTAATGGATCCAAAACACTACTTAGAATTTAGTTCACAGATATTACAGGAAAGTGCGTAAGCGGAAAATCCGGAATATCTACATACATTTATGTCAGAGTAAATAAATAAATACACAGAATCCATAATCCAAACTGTGGTTATGTGTTCTGTTGTGACTATCAGGGATTTTTGATCCTACGAAGCCCAGATCCCTGACAAACAAATATTTTCTTGATAACACGAAGACACAACAAATCTTTGTGTATTCAACCCCTGGCTATTCGATTCATAGTGAGTTCGTTATCCTCTGTGCCATAACATATGTTTTCAAACAAACTACTTTTAATTTATAACTCCTATTAGAAATTGCATTTCTTTTCGCATTCATATTATACTCCTCCACCTGAAACTAATTTCTACATTACCAACTACAAGTATGTACCGACCCGTTTCTCGTGTCGTTTCCTGGCGAGCGCGGCGGCCAGCTCCCTGCAGTCCAGCGGGATCATGGCGGGCGGGCGCTGGATGCGCAGCGGCGACGTGCGCGCGCTCCACTCCAGCGACGACGCCAGGCGCGCGCCCAGCGACGCCTCCGCCGTCACCACCGAGCACGCGATGTTGCCCGCTATGTCTATTATCTGGATGTACTGACCTTCAGGACCCACCTGCCAAACACATTGCGTTGGGTGCAGTTACAGTTACTTACTACACTTGACACGAATGTCGGCCTGTTCGAAACCTGATATGCCCAGAGAGTACCCGAATTCCGGAAACGCGATACTCTAGTGTGTGAATAGTAACTCTTTTATGGCCAATTTTGCATCCTTATGTTTAAGAGGTCAAAACATTCACACAAGGAATTTATTAACCCTGAAATCGCATTGAGTCTTATAGTTACGGCCATATATTAATATGGAAAAATAATCATAACTTTACGTCAATATTTATGATTTATATGATTCTAAAAATACAAAAAAAACTACTTTTAAATACAATGACACATCACATAAACAACAAATCAATAACCTGCAACGAGTCACCGGGTCATGTCAACATTATCATAATTAACACAGTATCTGTTACTCAACGTACCGCTATAGCGTCCAGCTCGTTGTGAGGTAATCGGCATAATATCTCGTATTCTGTGCCGCCGGGCTTCACGCTAGCTACGTACAGGGCGTAGTCAGTGATGAACACCAGCAAGGGGGTCCACGAACCGTCGTCCATGTTGTATGGTGACTGGACTTTCATCATCTGTCGATACATTGTTGTTGTTGAAACTTTTGGGAATGAATTCAATTACTGAATGGAAGTAAAAATGAATATTAGATAGTCATTAGGGCCTTAGTAGATGACAGTATGAATGGATTAACATGATTGTCTCTCAAAACAATAACTTGAAATAAGAGCTTTATTTTTGTGTCTCATTTGGTCTGTCAAATCGCTAATGAGTCCTAGTCGAGTACGTCTTGTTCCTTTAATTTTTTAAGTGCTTCATATATCAAACAGAAAAACGACATGTTAATCTCATTTTTGCCACATAATCCTGAACCTCAAATTATTTTGAAGTTTGAACATAGCATACATAATTCTTAATTTCAACAATATGTCGTTTAAAACGTTTGGTAACTAACGTAATAACTGTAAGTGAAATATAAGTCTATAGATTTTTTTTATACATTCCCTTCTTTAACTATCTGCTATTATGCTTTGGCATGCAGCTTAACCAGTGAGATCGTAATTCATAGGAAATGATTCATTTACATTTCCGAAGTGAAAAACGCAAAGAGGATTGCATAATCTGGCAGCGAACCCAAGCCGTAGCCTTGTACTTCGTCAATAGGTCAACAACATTACACACAAGTTACATAATGCTATTTAAGTAGTAAACAAAGAGCGTACCCTATTCAAAGTTTCATTGGGGTAGGAGAATATTTGCAGTCTGAGCTTCTCATTGCATTCAATAGCGACGTTGTCCTCAAAGCTATCAAAGTACGACGGTTCGTCGGCCGTGAGCAATCTAACTGACAGCCTTTTGTTCTCTATCACCTCTTTGTCTATGAGCCGCGACATTCTCTGGGCGGAAATGTGAAACGTCTCCGACACCTCTTTTAAAGGATATACAATGCTCGGAAAATGCTTTTCCAACTTGAGTTTGATTTGAAAGAATTTATTGTTCCTTATTTTGAGTTCAAGGTCTTTCCTTTGGCAAACATTCTTCAAGTATCGGTTCAGTAACGCTGATTTGTTCGACTGCAATTTTTGATTCGCTGGACTGTCGAAAAACTCGTCGTTGAAATCTTCAGCGCCCTTCAACGTAGAATTATCCGTGTTGGAGCAATTATCGCTGTTAGCTTGGACCGGCTCTTCAGTCACTTTTTGGACGGTCGATGCCGATTTCCGACTGTATCTGTTGACGTTCTGCTTTTTAGGGGAAGACAAGTGTTTGGAAACACCATTTTTCTGCACAGTCTCGTCTTGTACATTTTTAATTAATTGCCTTTTTGGTGTCGACGTTTTGCTAGATGTGTCGACATCAGAAAGTTTCGAATTTGAATTCGTTTCGACTTTGTTGCAATTCGTCGGTTTGGGCGCTTCTTTAATGGGCGTTGATTCCGGTATGGGTACGAATGTTTCTTTGGGCGCATCAAAGGCCGTTTGGAATGTATCATGAACATAGCTATAGGACACGCCTTTGTGCTCGTAAACTGTACTTTCACAATTAACAACATATTTACTCAATGGCGGAAAGGCGTCTGCTTTGTTTGTAGGTTTCTTGTCCTGGTTTTTCATATTCAAAGTAAGTTTATGTCTTGGAGACCCTTCATTGGGCGTTCTGTCACCCGCCACCGCAGTTTTAGAGGGTGTTACAATTTGTTTTGGTTTTTCTGCCTCCAATGGCTGACCATTAAGGTTAATTTCAACAAAATCATCCTCATCTTCAATTTGAAACCCTGAGTCCAGGCTTTTTGACAACTTTTTATTCTGGTTCACATCACAAGGCAATGCTTCAACAACATTATTCAGCTCTAAACTAGTTTCTGGCAAACCCTTCTCCGGGGCAAAGTTGAAATTGAAATTTTTATAGAATTTTTTTAAAGAGTCTATTATATTATTGGCATCTAATAAACTTAAGACCTTTTTATTTTGTTTCTTTTCTTCAACAATGTTGGTTGGAATGTACCGTTTTTTCTTAAGAACAGATTTTACTGCAATAGGACTTTGGGACACTTCTAGAGGCTTATTCATCCGATCATGTGATTGATCTATATCAGCCTCTGAGAAATATGTTTTTCTCATGAAGGCAACATGTCCATTATTTTCAAATCCATCACAGGAATATGATTTCTGTGCTTTGTCACACTTGCGGCGCAGAGGGGATGTCTCAGTTTTATTTGAATGTGAGGATGATGATTCACTGGAAGATGTCTCAGAGTCACAACTAAAATTAGAATCTGAGCTGTTAGAATCACATCCATAAAGTTTACCATTCTGTCTGGGCTCATTATTATTATCTTTATCATTATTATTCTGACTTTCTTCTTTATAATTTTGGCAATACTCGAATATACCACTCCTATCATTCTTGGAGTCACCATAAGAAAGAATATCAGACATTGTCTGTTGAGCCACATCAGCTGCATATTTTGGTGATCTGTCACCGGAAGCACACCATGAGAACCTATCTGCTGCAATATTATTTTTTTGTCTAAATCTATCACAGTATGAACTATCAGGCCTATAAGAAATAAACCCTCTTTCTATGTGTATATTGTCTGTTTTAGTATTGTTTAATATATCTTCATGGAATGATACACGTTTCTTTTGTGAACCTTGTCCACTTTGCGATTTTTTTCTACATCTCCTTCTGTATACAATATCTTCAGAGAGAGACTTCTTTGGTTCACTTGTCCTTAATGCGGGCTTTCTAGTTTCCTCAGTCACTTTTTCACTTTCTAATGCTTTTAATACTACATCTGGCAAGTTTTCATATGGAGACAGCTTCTTTGTTTCAATTAGAAGTTCTGGGACAATGTCGTCGGGAGCTCCAATGTTCTGGTTGTCTATATCACTGCGAGTCATGACGCTGCTGGTGGTGCTTTTGATCATATCTTGCGAACATGACGGCGGCGCATCGTATATACTGTCACATGCGAGTTCCTCGGTTCCGATGAGACTGTGGGACATGAGCGCCTGGCTCGTTGCCTCCGACGCTTCACTATCTAAACACAAAACACCAGAATCACCGGGTGTATCGGCCAAACTACTAGTAGTACTTGACATGAGATGTGTGTTGCCTTGAAGGATCAACTCCGTAGGCTTTCCTGCACTTTCATCCGCGGTCTCCATCTTCGCGTATTGCGATGTATCTTCACAACTATTCGTTACCGCTGTCGCAATAATAGTGTCGTCAGTTTTATGACGACGTTTGCTTTTATCGATCTCATTGCTTTTCATTTCTATAGCCTTGTCCACTGACATGTTGATTTTCGGCATTGTAACTGTGTTTAGTGGAGTCCAGGTAACTTACGGCAGTCGCGATTTATTATGTTTAATTATTTATGGTACTCATAATGGATTTTATTTATTAAATTCACGTTAAATACGACACAAAACATGACGAACACAAAGCAGCCATATTTAACATTTTGACAAGTTTTACTTTTTTTTTTCGTATTGCTATGGTGTTTGTTTCGTGCCTTTTTTTGAGGGCCAAGGATTTTAAAATAAAATTAAATTGAAATGTTCTAAAAATCTCTGCAATTCACTTATTTAAACTGCGAACAGCTGTATTAAAATAAACTAGTTGTATTGCATAAAAAGCATGCTTTATTTATTTTGAGTGAGTTAATCGTAACGGCCAAAGCGCTAGTTTCCAGGAATCTTAAAAAAACACCTGTCGGCTGTCACATTATTTAAAAACGCTCGTTGTTGCGTTTAAGGTTAGGATTATTGTGTTTAGTTATTAAGTAAATAGAAGTACGTTATTATACATGTGAATGTTTGGAGAATACGCCATGGGGTGCGAAAATATTATAGCGCTTGTATTACTACTAAGCTCGTCTATCCTTATATGTGATAGTGCTAAAATAAACAAGCCGAGAGTGTTGTTACCCTGGTTCGAGAATTTGCATGTTAATTTCACGTTTGAAATAATCGAAGGAGGCTGTTACACTTGGTAAGTGTTGGGTTTCATCTCGTCAAGTATTTAACTGAACATTTTTTTGACATAATGTTATGTTTCCAGGAGTTTGTCGCGCGATGACATCATTGATTTAGAGTTATTGTACGAAGACTCCTGGGGTCATTGTTCGCGCGCGGCTCGGGTTTCGGTGTCCAAGACATGTGTGTCGCCAGGCTCTGTCATCATTATTGCCCAGGAGGTGAACTCTGGCGAGGTTAGTGGTGTATCAATTTGCGCGGGAATTTATCTTTTCCAAAAATGTCTTACCCAAGAACAGTAATTAATTTTGCGTCTTGATGGGGTATTCTTTTTGTATAAAATAGGCAATATAATAGACAGTTGTATAATATAGACTAGTGGCGGTACTTCCATACAAGCCCAAAAGCCCGGCTTGCCCTACATAATACGTATATACTCCATACTGAATACAAACTATTACATTCAATACAACAGTCATTTATTAGAAAACATCTAACATTTAATTTTTTTGAATTTACCGCGCCTCGATTCAATGAGACGCCAGCGCCGAAGCGCCGCGCATAGAGTATATTTTTATTACTGAGATAGAGACGTCACTCAATCAATTCAAGGCGCCCTCTGGTGTTAAGTAAGAAAAACAATCCCGATATATGTGTGCCCATACTTACGTATATCTACGAAATATTTGAGGGAGGTTTGGATTTGAATTACATCTAAAAGCATCGATTTGGATGTTGTCTATTTGAAATACCAAAAACATATTATTCTGTATGGAATGTATGCGTACTATTCTCATTTCGGTATGCTTATGCACATGATAAAAAATAAAAGGTTTAATATCGCTAATCAATGCTGTTAGAAGTACATAATTCTGGGCCAATATTCTATAAATTATTATAGTTATTGGCAAAATTAAACACTACTCATACATATTACATTTTATTTAAACCTTTTTTTACAATAATTAAATGCCAGTTCTTGGATTCTGTCACCTCTATCAAAGTCGGTTCTTGAACTACATAATAACTTATTTGTGTCCTTGCACCAATTATAAATAAATAAACTAACACATATGTCTTCTATTTTTTTAATTGCTTCTGTTTTATGAATGCTGCACTTGATAAAACTGTAATCTATTACCACTGAAAATATGGTTTTAATATATTGTCTTATGTTTCGCTTTTTACAGTCTTTTTTAATTATGCCAGTAACAACATCTTGAATATTTGAGAAGCAATTTATTAGTGGCATGGAGGGATACGTTAAGCTCGCTTTATTCTTATTATATTCTCTATAATTAAGCGTACTATTTTCTTTATTGATATCCCAGAAACAATTTTTGCAATTTTTGCATTTATGTAACTTTAATTTTCGCAAAACGTATCCCGCCACATATTCTAGTTGTGCTTTTATTTTTGGATTTTGCCATTTAATTTCAATATCCACAAAGATTTTGTCACTGTTTACATCTTCATAATCAATTTCCATTATATAACTTGACGTCTCAGTTTCCTTAAAAAAAAGGTCTTTGAGGGACTTAAAGTTAGTGCAATCATCATTTTCGCAGTTGGACCCCGGTGAATGCGTATTACTAAAATTATTTATCAAACACGAAGCGTAGGCTGCTTCGAAGCCAACACATGTAGGAGAAGTATTACGGTATCCATGGCTTCGAATGCAGCCAAAAAAGTTTTCTAAGGGGTCCTGATTAAAATGTCTCATCCAAAGAGACGTCAAGTTATATTTTTTTGTTAAAACATTGACAATATATTCCATATTTTCAATTGTTTGTATCCAGTTTACAATGGACGGCACAACACCTGATTTGCGGCCACTACAAAACTTCATCGACCTCAAAACGGGTTTAGATTCGAACCACACTTTTTTGTGAGATGAATTTGGTGTGACAGGTCCAAGAAGAGGCTTTCCGACTCTTTTTTTTGTAAAATTATAATAACTGCCATTAACAGAGTCAAATAAATTGTCAAAAAACAATAGCAAATCTGCAGTGTCTTGGCATTCTGGCGGCAAAATTCCGATACCTATAAAACAAAAACAAATTGATCACATGTTTTATAAAGTACCTAATTATAGAATATTGAATTACATGAATGGATAATATATAATATTACATGACCAAATATGAAATTATTTCATCAAATTTTAATGAGCACTGTTAAGCTCTTCTTTCAGTATCCCAGGGGAGGACGAAAACTGTCCTTCCAGTACAGTACACTCCAAATATTCCTTAAAGAATGGATGTACTAACCCAGGTTACAGTCACTTATTGCACATATTATTTTATGAAATACACCTGTGTTTATTTTTACATTAATGACTTTACTATCGGGCATTTTTAATTATTACTTACTTGAAAGATATCCCATGTTGACTGCAACAGACCGACTGAAGAGCTGCGTGGCACATTTAACCTTCATTTTCGGTATTTTGTGAGGGACAACATGTCGATCTGTTAATTTTGGCATTAACCGTATTCCTTTGTATGCCGGATTTTCACTATACAGTGCCATAATATGTGACCATTTGGCCATTTTAATTTGGCCATCCACTTCAAATTTCAAATCCTTTTGGATTAGGTTATTTCGTATCCCCTTAATGAGATGTGGAGGATCGTATAAAGGAATTATTTCTTCTCCATCAACTTCAAATATATTATTGCGTGAAGATTTTCCTTCTCTCAAATATTTTTCTTTTGTGCTTGTTATTAGCCAATTTACAGCTTTCACATTTGTCACGCCCTGGTCGCATACAGTCGCTATGATTTTAAAGCCAATAGAGTTAACTTTTCTTATTATAACTTTTATTTGCGAAGCTAATTCCATAGCTGGTGTTGTGCTTGCACAAAATGTGTAGGAAACAGGCTGCTTATAATTTTTTTGCACCCCTCTTACCATAAACACCAGGGCGTGGTCAGCAATTTTTTCAATTATTTCTGCACCATTGTTTACAAATCCACTTACACAATCAGTTCTTCGATTGTAGTCGAAGTGTGGGGTTAGAGCGATTTCGTCAAATAATAATAAGCACAATTTTTCATTGCCTTTCATTTTTTTGACATTTTTTTCCAATTGCTGGAATAAATGTTCATTTATCCCAGGATGCAAGGATGCTCTTGATATCATCCTGCTTAAAGTTAAGGGCGACGGTAAAATAAAAAATTTCCTGAGCCACCTGTATGCCCTAGGTCCTTGCTTGTAAAGGGCTAAGGACATAATTTTTTCGTCCTTGGTAAATCTGCATCCTAATTTGTGTTTACCGGACTCACGGAACTGTAGCGTAGTAAATATATTCGCCGCGGTCGAAAATTTGCTTATTGCTTTTTGGAATGAAGTGTTCTCAGAAAGCTTTAGAGCTTTTTTAAGCCGTGCCATAACTGAATTTTTTTGTCCTTGTAGTTTTTTGATTTTGTTCTTAAGCATAATTGCATCCGAATCAAAACTTCTTATAAGTGTTTTTTTGACACCTTTTTTTCCTGGAATAAAAATTAAGTGTTTAACTTTTTTCAGATTCACCAAAATATGACATATGGGGCATAGTATAATAGACAGATTGTGTTAGAAACAAAGCTGGAAGATCAAACGTGTGAACAAACTGGCAGAAAAATATCTATTTTATGAATGGTACTATATGCAGGGATCCAATATTGGGCAATAAAATTAAATACAATACAATTTATTTTTTATCAGTGAAAGTTTAAAAAAAAACAAAGCTAATGACACAGCCCTTTTAATTTTCTGTTGTACTACATTGAGATAATTAAAATCAATTTTTATCACCCAATTAAAATTGAATATCATTCACAGATATATCATAATTATAAATGATCAAATATTATATAAATAAATAGTACCTGTTGATGTTGATGGGACAGGTTGCACAAATGTTGATGGACCTGGTTCATTCAGGAGCATAGGAGCAAGTGGAATTGATTGTTCAGAAGTCTGGCTGGTACAGTTGATTTGTCTTGCTATATTAGTCATATCTTGTAGAGGCAAACTATGCAAAATACCTGAAATAGAATTCAATACAAAAGATGAAACTTCAAATATATTATGATTTGGTTTAACTTGTTGTATAGGATAGGATATAATAATATAGTTATCACCTAAATAATGGACCCATTATTAAATAAAAATCCAACTGAATCTCAATTGGCCACACATAAAAGTTGTCAGTCATCACATAATTATCTATGAATATTAAATTGAAAATATATAAAAATTATATTGGATTTGATTTCTTACACCAAAGCATTAATAATTGTACAAGTGGATACAATAATTATTTCAACATTGATATGTGTTCATACTGTTTCAGCTTGACAGTAAGTTGCTTTTAGTTTTAATTTCACCCAGTAGCAAACTATGTATTTGTGTATATTAGTTTTATTATAGGATACTACATAAATTTAAAAACAATGAAGCCAGGTGGTATAATAGATTTGTTGATAGATTTGACACTATGCGCCAAAAAAAAAAATTTATTGTGTTTGAAGTCACTAAAACCACCACCTGGGTTAGTTGTTGGTTGCCGTCTTGTTATACCCCTATATATGTATTATATGGTATGGAAAGTCCACAAATTATTCATTGATCAACAAGAACTGAGTCCCATACTCAGTAGAGGCTAATATAGCCCCTCATATCACCATAGTACAAACTATGTATAGATCACTTCGTTACTTAGTTGAAATACTTGCTTATTTAGAAAAATACTATGATAAGTAAGAGTAGTAATATAATAATGATAAATTACCTGATAAATGCAATGATGGAACAGCATTGTTAGTAAGTCTTTTGCCTGCAGTGTGGTATTTTGTTTCAAAATGAGAGTGGCAGACTCTTCCATTCTTGAACACAGATTTGGAATCTATGACATAGACATTTCCACCAATTGCATACATCCAACTATTATACCTGTTCAATTCCTTTTCAGGGTTAGGGAACTTATGTAAAATAACGCCTGGACCTAAAATAGAAGCATAATATATTAATTTCATATTACACTGGTATTTCACAACTAGATAGAAAATAGATATAGCACACAAATTGATAATATAGTCCTAACAGACATCTAAGAATTAATCCAAAAAATAAACCAAACAACTAACAAGATACCTACATTAAGGGCGAGTCGTGAAACTTTGGAACAATTGATTTATGTTCGGGATCCATCCATAGAAATCAAGACTGCTTCGGCATTAAATCAATAGTGTAAAATTCAACCAGTTCGTATACTTACGGGTATTTTTGCAGTTCAGTACACAACACTTAGTCGCGTTCATGTTTTTACACAATCCAGTAACTTGAAATGATAAACCAGTCCAAGATTTAGCGCAAGGGTCAATGAGATAAAGCGATATCGTCGGTATCCAATACTTTTCCAGGTCAATGTGTAATTTAAGCAGAATCTTCGGAGTCCATACAAGCCAAGTCGTTATTAAAAATCCACAAAATATTTTAAGCGCGTCCATTCACTCGAGAAGAGAAAAACAGAATAAAAATGTTTATATGTTTCGAAAGTCAAAATACGAATTTAGAAGGGTTGCTAGGTAAAATATTTGGATAAAAATCGGCATCTATGTAAAAACTGACGACTTTGATCAGATATTTTTATTTTACACTAATTTATTTCCTTTGAACTACTCATATATTTTTATTTGTTAAAAATTATATATAATTGTATAAAACCGAAATCATGATAATCTGCGTAAAATGGAAAAACCCGTTAAACCAAACGATTGAAGCGCCGCCTGGTGATAAGTTGAACTAACTCTGTGTACTAACCGTTGATTGGTTCATCGTATTTTGTTCTAAGCTAAACCACCGTGGCGCCGCGTAATTCTATGCGCGTAATATTCATTCATTAAAACTATATTGAACTTGAAAAGACGGAGCACACAGCACATACATCTATCCTTTTCTCTCTCGTGTGCTTTTACGGGGCTTCTAGCAACGCGTGAACTGTATGGGGAAATGATATTACTCGATCGCTACGAATGTATAGCTATAGATATGTTATATAGCAGTTTACTCTTCTAGACGATATGCCCGGCTTCGGCCTTGGTGATGTAAAAACATCGTGCGTTGCATGGTCGTCACGTGATTATTTGTTAAATCAATTATATCAATTGTTATTAAATTAAGTTGATTCCTTTTAGAAATTATATCTAATATTTATTTTAGAACAAATAATGAAGTTTTAATATTTCTTTTAATAAATTGTATCTTTTGTATTGTTTATTTCACGTTTACTGGCAATACAGCACATATTTCTACTAACTTCATTTGTATTATGATATTTTATGATTTGTGAATGTGTTTTGTTTAAGGTTAATGTTTAGTTTTTTATGTTATTTAAACTTTTTGATACTATTATGAGTTGTATTGTTTTCTGTGATGGTTTGAGTGCGATGGTGAAAGCGTTCATTGCCGGTAAAAAGGTAAATTCATTCAATTATATTGAAAAATAAACCGGCGCGAAACCTATGCCGGGTTTGTACATTTAGTAAGTCGTGATAAATCACAATAGAAATTTCTTCAGTTCAGTTTAATAAACTACGTACTTTTATTACTACATACTCCCTTTAAAGCTATGAAACAATCGTGATTCATATGTTTTTAAACGACACGTCTTGTGTGTTAGATTGTTTGGATTATAATGCTTTAAATTTTCATTAAATTAGGTGGTCCTTTCAAAAGGCAATCTATTATTTTAAATTCAGAAAAACATTTAAACATGAATGCGTTAATAATAATTTCTGCTTGCAATTTCGGTAAACCTCGAAGTCGACCACGGCACCACAGAATAGTGACGGCAATAGAAATGTAATGAATAGTTACGGATACATGTTCACAAGTAATCTATATTAATTGTTTTAATCTTAATATTGATTGTGTGGTAGGTTTGCCGACGTATTATAAATGAATTTTCTTCGTTCTTAGTAACTTTGTGTTTCTAAAACAATATTAATTAAACGTAAAAAAATATTCGGCTTGCCCTACTCCAAAACCCTAGGCACGCCACTGATATAGACGTAACTAATTTGAATACTTCTCTTTCTTTTGCTAACATACATAAAGCCATGCTATTGCTGTGACAGCTTTTATAGCTTTAGATCAGTACCACATTTCTATATCAGCCCATATACGTCCCACTGCAGGGCACGGGCCTACTCTACAATCGAGAGAATCGATTGAGAGTGGTTAGGCCATATAGTCCACCACGCTGGCCTAGTGCGGGTTGGCGGACTTACATACAGTAGAAATTCTTTAAAATCGCTACGGTATGCAGGTTTCCTCACGATGTTTTCCTTCACCGTTAAAGTGCGTGGTGATTGACTATCAATACACACATAACTCCGAAAAGTCAGAGGTGTGCCCTGGGATTTGAACCCGCGACCACCGTGAACATGTAGGCAGCCGCGTCTGGTCCGTTACCAACAGGCCACCACGCACTTTACTAAGTGTTAACCTAACAACATGAAAGTAAAAGCAATTAGCAAGGTTGAAAAGATATACAAAGTTGATACGACCGATGGGCATTTTTTTAAACTGCATATACTAGGTACCATTTCCAAGTTCTGTACTAAAAATCAATTAAATAGGAGCACTAGTTGAGTCATAAGTGATTTTGTAAGTTTTTGCTCCATTTGAACACGATGTAGCTTTTCTAACAGCTGATTACGTATAACGCACAGGTCAAACACCTTAAAACGATAATTCCTACTAAAATCTACGCGCTGTTGCCGCTCTTACACAAGTCACATAAATAAGTACAACTAAATTACTTAAAAAGTTGGCGATGCAAATAAGGAAGCAATAAATGCACACCTGACCTTTCATTACGAGAGAGACAAATCATAGCAAAACATCCCGCGCGTAAAAGAAATAGAAATAGGTCAGTGTGTTGCTATTGCATCTTAACAAATAAAAATTGTTTGCTAAAGAAATTGTTATTTTAGTGCGCCGTCGCTATCCTTTCGGAACGGATGTAACACGGAAACTCCTGCGCCGCCGCGCCGCGCCGCTTTTATCTTGTCGATCTCGCGCCGACAATTGTGATTTTGTATTGTTGTTGACTAATTAAACTGTTTAACAATGCCTCGTGTAACTTACACCGCGTCAGAATACACTGCTTGGTTTTTATTTACGGCGAATGCCATGGAAACACAGCTTTAGCTCTGTGTACATACCGCGAAAGGTATGGTGACAGCCACAATTGCCCCAGGAACGCCCGCACAATAATATTGGCAGTACAAAGATACGAGACAACAAAAGTATAGTGCCGCAACAGGATCGAGTGCCAGCGCGGCAAATACCCGCTGCTTGGGAAGAACGAATTTTAGACCTAAAACTACCTTCAAAACTACGTAAATATGCGCGGTGCGCCGGCGCGGCGTCCCGCCACGACACTACGATAACACACGCCCCGCGCGACGTTGCCAGTTCAGTTAATCAATGGTCAGTTAAATTTATTTACAAAGGATGGTTGCGTTTTACTCTTATTTGTAGGCTATTTAGTTTGCTTGAAACAAACAAAATCTCATTTTTGGTATTATTAATTTTTGTGCCGTGTCGAATTAATACTAAGGACGTATAGTATACGTAGTGTAATTTAATGCCCATCTGTCGTATCAACGCGGTATATAGGACATAAAGTATGAGCCAGTTGTATCTTTCACTTTACATCTTAAAAATAGAGATCTCTTATAAGTATTAAGTAGACTTACTTATTCCCTTCAAAATACTTACCTACCTCGGGCTGAAATAAAATAAATACCAAAATATATGTTTTCATTTCAGATATTAAGAGGTGATGTGGATGTTGACAAAGTGAGCTTGTTGAAAGTTATAAGTACCACATGGAAACTGTATTTAGAAGAGGCTCCAGAGGCATTTGAAGTTGTTGCCTATGATGATCAAGGTGAGGTGCATTTATCATAAAACCATTAAAATATTGAGAGTTGTGAGAATTGTTTTTATTTGTGCTTAAAACCATTAATGACATGATTTTTAAGGATTGTATTTAATAATGTTTCTTACACGTTAAGTGTACTGTGTAGTTGTAATTTTCCTTTGATCCATAAATAAGCTAAAAATTCTATTTTATTGGTGTAGCCAGAGATTACATAGCATTCTTATATTATTTTTCAAACATACATATCACTTTCACTTGAACTATCATAAATCATTTTGTACAACCTGGTAACTGACAAGTAGCACTTGTGTTAATATCTATTTGATAATAATTAAATTTGCATTTGATAAAACAGTGCAATAATATTTACGTTTTTAGGCAATACATTCTCAACAATGGAAGGTGTCACATTCTCCTGGTCAGTTGAAAATATTGGCAATAATGTAGGAGAGGAGAACTTAGTTAAGTAAGTATTTAATACATGCAGACATTAACACAATATGATCTGGCAAATTTATGCTCTTTTATGTCTATGAAAAAATTAATAGAGGGATCAAACTCCTATGCTGTATACGGTACACACAGTCCACAGTTGTTTTACAAAAATCTGACACTTATTCTAAAATTATCTGTCTATGGTCCATCTAGTGTAGTCCCATGAGTCTAGATTCTTGAGACATATTTCGTTAAGAATATGGGCTGTAAACTGCCATTTAGAGGTAGATTTCCAGTACGGGGAAAATATTTTAAATTCTTTTAATTCAAACATTATCATTTTCCAATTGAAATATATTTCAAACACTTTTATATTAAGCCATTGACCACAGATATATTTATTTTTACGTCAATAAAATATACTCATAATGTAACTCATCATATTTTTTTCTAGACTGTACATCATTTATATTTCCTTTTCAGATTTATTCCTTGGAGTGAAACTGACTATGAAGCTCCTCGTGGAGTGACAGAACTGGAGGCACTGGGACTCAAGTCCTACTCTGTTCTATTGTACGGACAAGCAATGGGAGACTGCCAAGTGACTGTGTGCCTTAATGATATCTGCACACAGTTTGAATTACAAGTGGTGCCTAGTGTTGTTCTGACACCTGCCACCGCAATAATAGCGCCAGGCGATACGCTACGTTACAAGTAAGGTTTAGTTTTGTAAAGTTTTTATTGATTTAAGGACATAGTAAAAAATTATCCATGTGTGAGAAAAATTCTTTTGATGCAATTTTTATGTATTTCAAGCCCTTTGAATACTATTTTGTTTTTTATTAAATTGTGAATGTTATGTTTCTAGTAACCGGATTAAATTGCCCTCACTCAAAACATACAAAATTCTTCTATTATAATGGTATTGACATTTTTATTTCCCTTTTTTATGTTTTAGAGTCGTAAAAGTATTTGGTGGCCGCCTCACAATGCAAGACATACAAGACACATTGTACTACACTAAATTACCAGAGAGCAAAACGGCCATTCTGGAAGATTCTATCAGTTTAGTACGAGCTCTACAAATTGGCACCACTAATGTGTTTTTAATGTCCGGAGTGACTGAAGTGACATCAGCCGTACTCATGGTTGCAGAACCATACAGTATAAGAGTACATCTTCGACCATACGGGTTTATAATCCGTGGAGAGAAATTTATAATACACAGCATACTTCTGGATGAAGAGGGTCATGCATTGACTGCTGGTGATGAGATTCTGATAAAGCTGTCAGTTGAAGGAGACGCTAATGTAGATTTGTTGGGGTCTACACAGAATGGTACTTTAACGGATGCAATAGCACAAAATGCTGGCACATTCACCGTTACGGCTAGACTGTATTCTATTGCTGGAAGGATTATATCACAAAAGGTAATGTTTTGATACTTTATTTTAGTTATTTATATTAGACATGTCAACATATCCAAATATATTTTCTTAACAGATTGAAGGCAAGGTGTCTGCCATCGTCGAAGATCCGTTGGAAGTGGTGCCACCAGAACTCTTTGTTGCATGGACAGATACCATACAGTGAGTTGGTTATTAAGCTAGAATTTTTAGGCCACACTTCCAAATAAGTTTTCGAAAATGTATGATTATACATGCAAAATTTTAGTATAATATTTTGAAAACGATGTCTTCTCAAAGTATGTGCTGTGATAAATGAAGTGTCAAAAAGTTTTAATATATACACCAAAAATCATTTAATTAAAGTATTTTACAATAACTTAAGGGTGAAATAGAAAACTGACAATAATGGACCACTAATACAATAATCTTATTCTCCAGGGAAGTGAACCTAAAACACATAGGTGGCGGCACAGAGCCGGTCACGTGGTCGATGGGCGAGACGGCTACAGAGGCGTTCTCGCTCACGCACGAGGGCGCGATGCTGGTGCGCGGCGCGGGCAATGTGGGCGTGCACGTGCACCTCACTAAACATCCGCACGTACGCGCTTCGGGAAGGTATAGTAATAACTACTTTATACCAATAGAGTTAAAGACTATAATCGCTCTTGTTATGACTAAATGTAAAATGTAAAGGTCTCCTCTGCTTTTGAAAAAGTAAGGAAAAAATTAAATTGATATTGCCTGCTTCATTTAATTACACAGAGAGTAAATGAAAAAGAAAGTGTTACATTTTTTTTTATTAGTATTGTAATATACAAATTACAAATGACGGCTATGGTTTGGTATTTTCATGCAGAGGCTAAGATAGTTTTACGGGTTAGAGATTGTGGGTGGTACCAGTAGTCTGCATAGGCAAATAATACGGATATTTACCCAATTGTAGGTGTTTCTGACCAACAAGACTGCATTTTGTTCTATTATGAAACAAAAGTAATTTGTAATTTTAATATAGAGAAAGTGTAATTTTATTTTTAGTACCAACAATAAATTTTATTTGACAGAGTGTGGTCGGCGCCTATAGAGTTGCTTCAAGTGTCGAGTTCTGGGCGCGCTCGCGTGGGCCGCCCGCACGCGCTGCACGTCGCCGTCACTGCCGCGCACCCTTCCAACGGAGAACTCTATAACTTCAATGTGTAAGGATATGTACTGGTATATTTTGTCAATACTGGATTTTGTAATACAGCCACTGTTGGTGAGATGTCACGGCCATCCAAATCTGCCATCCAAATGTATACAAAAACTGTAGAATAAGGCCTGTGAAGGCTCTTTATTTCTTTTGCCCAATGCTATCTTTCAACCAGTTAAGAGTTATAGTTGGTCTAAGGTCTTTAAACTTTCCTGAACAACCAACAATCTTTGCTACGCCCTCTTTATAATTTAAAACATGCAATAACCATTAGTTTTTTACCTCAGCGTGGTATAGAAAAATGTGAATAAAATATACTTTTGTTTTCTGCAGATGTGATTGCGCTTCTTTCTCGGTGGCCTTGTTGGAGGGCCCGGAGCCACAGAATATCACAGCTGCTCCGTGGATACAACCTATCGGTTAGTCACTGCTTTTAGTTTCTTTTTATTTCATTCATGTTTGCGTATATATTGTAAGCTGATGTATATTATTGAACTTAAGTATGAAAATTGTAAATTAAAAAAGAAAAACTTGAAAAAAGTTAAGTAACACAACATTAATGATTATTCTACACATTAAGTTATTATTAAGTAAATGTCTCTGTTTTCGATGAATAAATTTGTTCAGAGTCGACTGTGAAACGAGTGATCGCGGGTTCGATCCAGTTTCTGAGCGTAATGAAATCAAAAGCCTCTCGTAGTTATTAATGCCCATGGCACAATACACCTCGTATTACTACGAGATCAAGATAATATGTGACTTGGCTCTATTTATTTTTACTCATGGTATATTCCAATTAACCTGGAGTATAGAAACAACAGTAAACATGGTATATATGTTTGTAGAAGGTGCGTGTTGCGCCATGGAGCTGGTGTACGTGTCCCGCGGCGTGAGCACGGTGCGCGTGTCGCGCGGGCGCGTGGCGGACAGCGCGCGCGTGGCGGTCACGGCCGCGCCCGCGCTGCTGTGGCCGCAACGTGCCGCCGCGCTTGTGGGAGCTACACTGCCGGTATTTATACTCCTGTGTTTAATTCTTCAAAATTAAATTGCTCTTTATTCAAATGCACTGCAAATGTCAATCTGTATAATCACAGTATTGTAAACTTGTTTTGAAAAGAGCAACGCTAGAGTTTCTTGCCCGTCCTCTCTGGCGAAAACAGCGTTGTGAACCGGGTGGTAGTGGAAAAAAAGTGACTGAATCTAAATAATGTATGACATTTCATGGGTCCATTTAATATTTTCATTTTATTTCAATAATTCCTACTGTGTTATACTTGCTAAGGGATGATAAGAAAACAAAGTATAAATACCAGACAACTATTGGATGGATTTATGACAAGGAGAAAGAAAGGGCAGTGTATAATAAAGTAAATAAAAGCTCTAAATATACAAATAAGTATTGTTTTACGCAGGTGTTAGCAGAAGGTGAATCGCTGGTCCCCGCGGCAAGCGAGTCCCGCGTGGCCGAGCTCACGCCGCGCGCCGGGCCGCCGCCGCACAACCATCCCGACGTGCAGCTCTTCACACTCAAGTGTCACAGGGTATAGTCTTCTCTACCATCTATTATCTCCATACTCCTTATAATTTCTTTCCTCATTAGGCCTCCTGGCATACTACCTATACCCCCTCGGTGAACTTGTTCTTCATCCATGTGCATTATGAGTGGTTTCAGATATCCCTGAGTGAAGTGTTCTAATTGGCTTTCATGGCACTACTTGGTGTAGTGCTATTACTGGTACCTCTAATTATATACAAGTGTCTCTCAATTACAACTGTGAGTAAGATGCCTGGTTGAGATATTAAGAGCATTTACAGTTAATAATAAGCTGTTTCACATTTCGGAGTAACTTTCGACTTTGGTGCTTTCCCCCGCCGCACGGCCAAGTAACCTAATAAGTGGCCTTTTGTGTGGGGCATGGGGGCACTTGGTTTGAATTCTACCCGTCAAGAAATGGGGCAGTTAATAAGGAATATGATATTGTTGCAGAAAGGCGAGTCGGTGTTGGAGGTGGTGTCCCGCGGCTCGTGGGAGCGCGCGTCGCTGTCGCTGGAGAGTGCGTGCGCGCCGCACGTCGCGCGCCTGCGCCTCGACCCGCCTGACGCGCCCGGGAACTGCTCCAGCCCCGCCAAGTAACTACCGTAATATGTCTCACTGCAGTGTCACTACACATTAACAATAAAAATATGTTTGTATCACTGAAGGAGGCTCTGAAACAAATATCACATATATTTATAAAGTAAATGTGGCCACAAGGCAGATAGTAGGACCTAGTAAATGTACAAAGTTGACAAAGCAGGTCAGTCTAGAAATCTTAGAAAAAGACTAAAGAAAGAAAGGCTGAGTTTCTGATGCAACTCAAATAGGTCTCAACGGCGCTCGAATTCATCACAATTCTTTCCTTTCCAAAAGCTAACAAAATTATCAAATAAATACTCAAAATAAATTTATTTTTCTGCAGGATTTGGCTTCGTCCCGGTCACGAGGTGTCAGTGAGAGTGACGTTGTTCGACGTCATAGGCAGAGAGTTGCTCGACGAGCGCGGCCCGAGGGTGTCGTGGGATCTTGAACCCAATCACGTTGGAATAGAGTACAGATCAACAGACAGGCTGTTTGTTGAAACGCATCCTGACTTTGAACCAGTGCCTGTTCCGTATAAGTACTATCAGGTATGTTGAATTATTTGTTTCATTAATTAAATAAATAAATAATAGGAATTATAATAGAAAACAGGTTTTGATCGTAGTCTTCATATCTGGGTGTTTGTGAGGCTATTATTTAATTAATTTATTTGTTTATATATTTACGTTTTTACATACTTAAACAAAAGTGGTCTTTTGTCTTTAGTTGGTGATCGCAAGTGAAAAAGCCGTCGGATGGAGTGGTCTGCTTAAAGCAAGTGTCGATGATGCAACAGTAAATATTCAAGCTAAAGTCGTCGCACCACTGAAATGCGAGCCCTTGAAGGTATGTATATAATGTTATGACACTTTATAAAGTTACCAAAAAGATCCGTAAAAATTCATGTAACCCTTATAAATAGAATTAGGCTTGGCCTCGTGTTTGCGCTATGGAATCCTCCTAGTTTAGTTGTATAAAACGAGAGGCCGCAAATTCCATCTCAATAGCGAGATATAAAACTAGCTTTTGGTTTGAGTGTTGCGAGACCTAAAAATCTCTTGCAGTTTCTAATACCCACTATAGAATACTTGGTAAAATACTGTGGGGTCAGGACTATAAATATGTCAATGTTGGGTGTATGTATTTATAATATTGACACCCCAAAAACCAAACTATAAATAACTTTAATTCCAGGTGCACATGGCATGGGAAGGCGAGAACTCAAGCGCAGTAAGCTCTGTCCGCGGCGGTAGCGGCAAGTACATGGTGGAGGCGGGGGGCGGCGCGGTGTGCGCGGTGCGGGGGGGACAGTTGTTGCTGCAGGCGCCCGCGCCCGGCCTGTACCACGTGCACGTGGCCGACATGTGCGTGCAAGACGGACACGTTGTCGAGGTGATTATACATACATACATACATACATAAACTCACGCCTTTATCCCAGAAGTGGTAGGCAGAGGCGCCACCAGGACACCCAAATTTCGCCTTGTATGTTCCGTCCCATAATGTGATATGCGAGCCTATCGCCATATCCGGCTCAAATTCCTGACTCCGGGCTGATAATGAATAGGAAAACCCAATATCACTTTTCCCGACCCTGGATTCGAACCCGAGACCTCAACTTTGTAGTCGTACCGTAGTACAACTACGCCACCAAGGCAGATTGATTATAACATGTTATCGTTATATTGATTAAGAAAGTAGGAACGGTAATCAAGATAAGGATTGGCAAGCAAATAGTGGTACGCCAATAATGAGGACAGACAATCTAGCTTGCAATAGGTTGCTTGATGCAGACCACCCTCGAAATCCTTGAAGGATGAACATATGGTTCAGCACTGGACTTTCTGTGGCTAAATAATGCGAGAGGGAGAACCAAAGGGAATGTGTGAGAGTGGGCGGTTATTAATCAAAATTTAATTTGTTAAAGGAAACGATTATCAATTTTGGGCCTCTTGTTGTCTATGATTTATAAAAGAATATCAATTACAATAATGACCTTAAAAATACTATAGAAAATGTAATATGTAATATAATATGACCAAACACTCCCAGGTGCACATGGAAGAAATCCTGAGCGTGGAAGTG
The DNA here is from genome assembly GCA_949752805.1 of Deilephila elpenor. Lineage (NCBI taxonomy): Eukaryota > Metazoa > Arthropoda > Insecta > Lepidoptera > Sphingidae > Deilephila > Deilephila elpenor. The sequence goes on from OX457110.1 coordinate 3,786,153, forward strand.
TCCACATCCCGCGCCGTCAGCGTCGGCGGCTGCGTGCCGATATCGGTACTGGTGAAGGGCATATCGCAGCGGTACTTATCCATCAGCAGCACGCCCGAGTGGCGCACGCACGGACACGTGGTCATCAAGGACGGACATCTGTGCGGCGTGAAGGAGGGAACGGGAAGGGTCAGAGCCGCTGTAGGTGGGGTATGGAGCTCTGATGTCGAGGTGAGTTATATCGATTTGTAGAGTGTCGATATAGTGGTGAATTGGTATCGATAAATCGCAATTTACATTAGCAGTTTGAATTAACCCATGTAAGTGGGTACCACGCTAAATTAGTTTTTTTTTTAAGTAAATATATGGTAATATAGCGCTTCATTTTGAAATTATTACTTCGTAGACAACTAACACAGCTAAGTCTCAATAACTGAACGACGTTACATGGGTTTTCATACGCAAAAATTAGTTACAAATAACAACTAAATCCACACTCGAAAACCATTACCAAAGTATCGATAATAAATACTATTATTTCAGTATTTTGATGAATGTTGTATGTGCAGGTGGGCGTGTTCGGCGCGCTGCGTGTGGAGCCGAGTGCGTCGCGCGTGGCGCTGGGCGGCACGCTGCAGCTGCGCGGCGTGGGCGGGCCCCCCGCGCACCTCGCCGCGCGAGCCTTCACGCCCGTAGCGCCGCACCATGCTGTAGAGGTGCCGTACACTACTTAACCCTTCAGGTGTCCCGGTGTTGCCAGATAACTTTTGACAATGGAAAAACAATAGGCAACGTCATCAAATTTTTGACAGCAGGCCCGAAATGAGCTCTTGGACACCTGAAGTATATACTACACATTACATGCAAATATGGGCATTATCCACGGTCGAATGTGAAGGAACGGCTGTGCTGTTTTTTTCCCCTCTTTTTTATGCTCATATTGAATAGGTTAACAGTGCATTTTATTACCGTTATAGGTGCAATAATCAGTTATCAATAGATGAGCTTTTTACATTTCGCCGGCCCCGTGCAATAAAAACTAAGTCGTCGTTTTATTGTAAATTATTTATTAAATATGATCTAAAACTTGTCAGGTTACCTCAACGGGCTTGGTTCATGGATTGACGACAGGAACGGCGCGCATCAGACTTGTAGCTACCGACAGCGCCAACGTGGAGATCGACAGTGCGGAGGCAGAAATAGAGGTACCTAATTATCATTGTTATAAACTGTTATATTTAATTTAAATCTAATTCCAATATACTTCGAAACAAAATAAGAATTTTATTTTAATTATTGAAATAGATGTGGTAACAAAATTGACTTGTCTTAAAATTCTAAATTTGTAAATACAAACGGGCATACTAACTTCCTTTAGATAAACCAATGATCCATCTGTTTGCATCACAAAGGATATATTTTTGGTCCAAAATTTATCTGATCAGATTTTATGCACATCACCAGCTAAGAAAAATTAATGTAGCGTGACAACAATGAAATACAGTGCATCTCGGGCGTACTATGTATGAAGATTACGAGCTATTGGTAACCGGAATGTGCGATCTACACAAGATAACACGTTTGCATGCGCCAAAATGAATATATTAAAGTTAGAACGATGTTCCCAGGTGGTGCCCATCTCCGGCATGAAGGTGCGTGTGGCGACGCGCACGCTGCTGGCGGGCGCGGGGGGCGCGGGGGGCGCGGCGGGCGCGCTGTGGCTGGAGGCGGAGGGACTGCGCGCCGCCGCGCTGGCCGCGCTGCACCCGCCGCCGCGCGTGCACTGGACCGTACGAGACCCGCTCACTGCACGACTCTACACGTCCTATACTGACGGTGAGCTATGTCAAATATACATACATACATACATAAACTCACGCCTTTATCCCCGAAAGGGTAGGCAGAGGCGCCACCAGGACACCCACTTTTCGCCTTGTATGTTCCGTCCCATGATGTGATAGGTGGCGAGCCTATCGCCATATCGGGCACAAATTCCTGACTCCGGACTGATAATGAATAGAAAAATCCAATATCACTTTTGCCCGACCCGGGACTCGAACCCGAGACCTCAGCTTTGTAACCGTACCGTAATACAACTACGCCACCGAGGCATGTCAAATATATGCTCCTAAAAATTACACTATATCCATTTGAATATCGATAATGGTATATGTTATTACATCATATGTCAATCATCACTCACTATAACGGTGAAGGAAAACATCGTGATAACATTCATATTACATATTTATCTGCAATAGACTCATGAATACATTGCTTAAAACAGTATTTTATTTCCAAACAGATTTACTAGAACGGTCATCGGCTGAAGGTCTATCAGTCAGAGTGGTGCCTCTGAAACCAGGCGTCATCACCATCGACGTTAAAGTACGCAATATGGGACAGGTAATCTTACTTCATGTATCGTAAATATTTACATATATCAACATCTATCAATGTATTAATGCAATGTAATTACTGGCTATTCTAGTAATAGATTTATAATAGACAACACATTTTTTAAAGTTACTCGAATACATAAAACTGTCTGACAGCTATACCTGACGGTGTGATATAAGCACAAGTGTATCACTGTCTTTATTATTTCCATATTATACTTTTTTTTTGTAACCAACATCGTTTTTTTTAATAATCAAATATTTTCTATTTTTAAATACATATTTCCATTTACAGGTAGCAGAAACCCGTTCCTGGGACAGCACGGTAGAGATCCTGGCAATATCGGACATAACCGCCTCAGTCAAGGGTCTACCTTCAGACATATCTTCAGGCGACCGCCTCGCTTTAGCCGTCGGCGCTGTAGTGAGACTTCAGTCTTTTCCCCGAAGTAACTGGAAGGCGTATAGTGATGGGGCGTTTGACGTCACGTCCACTGGAGAACTGAAGGCACTAGCAGTGGGGCATGGAGTGGTCATAGCAAGTCATAGGGATGAGAGAAACAATATTTATAGAGAGACGGTTAGTACAAAATTATGTTACACAAGTCTTTTGATAGGTATTTGGTCATTTTAAGGAGATATTGTCAGTCTTTACAAAAGACTTAGTAAACTCTAAACAGTAGGATCATTAAGATATAGGATCCTTAAATATTTGATTTACTTAAGTACTTACATATTTATAGTATCTAATTTGGACTGTGGCGTGAAAGATTCAATTCTTAGACTATTCATCTGAAGACTCAAAAACTAATTGAACATTTTTATTCAACACCGGCACCAAAACAATTAAACTTTAAAGGGTTGCAGTTTAGTCGCTTTATTTAGTTAAACGAAAACTGACGTGTAATAGCCGCACGACGCACAAGCGTTGCATACAAACATAACGTATGAATACAAAATGTATATTAAAAAATGTGTATTATGTAGTCGATCCACGTGGAAGTCGCCCTACCCCACTACTGCACGGTGGAGCCCTCTGGCGAGGCGGAGGAGCGGCTGGTGCGTGCAGTGGTGCGCAGCAACGTGGGCCGCGCGCTACTGGCGCCGCACGCGAACCTGTCCGCACTGCCTGCTACGTTCGCGCACGCGCACGTTACACCCGACAGGTAGTGTTACTAAACTCATTAATATCCAATACACGCACTAAGCATAGAACATTTATCCTTAAGCCTCGTATGGGCGCGCAAGGAGTAGCCAGAGGCGTTATTAACACTCACACCCTAAACTTATTTTTATTTTACTTTATCTCGTATTTGCTTCCTTTGTGTATTTGCTTGCTATATTGTTATATAATTATTGTCATTTCAGTGTCCTAGGACCGGAGTTAGTGCTAACAGGAGTGGAGCCCACGGGTACTTTCATGACGTTCCATAGCTCTGTGTCCGGAGTTACTGTGAGTGACGAGGTGTGGGTGCCTGGAGATGACACCAGTACTGAGAGAATTGTTGGTGAGAATAAATTGACTTATGTTATGACACTTATAAATTTAATAGATGAGTTTAAAAAAAAAGCTCGGTCTTTCGCTTTAATAATGACATTTGTTCTTGAATTCTATATTATTTGTAGGAATTGCTTAGGCCTTGGGGGAATAAAATTGCCATTTGTGCGTTTTTATCACAATCTGGGTGTACATTGCATTGTGGGAAATTTACTTTGCGTGATATTTACGTATTGAAAACTCATTTGAGTCCCCTAGGACTAGGTTTTGTGTCGGTTTTGACTCGCTCGTTATGACATTTGAAAAAAAAAATCGACGAATATTGACGGCTACATAGGCCTCCCCCAAGGATTTTCCCATCAACCTGTCGTGTATACATATCCTCCGTGGCGCAGTTGGTAAGACGCCGCCTGTGAAACGAGGGCTGCGGGTTCGATCCCCGCACCGAGGCAAATGTTTGTGAGAACCACAACTATTTGTTTCGGGTCTGGTGTTTGTGAGGCCGAAAAGTCTCTCATAGTTCCTGATACCCACGACACAAGACTCGATCTTAATGTGGGGTCAGGAGTATGTATGTATGTATTTATTTATTTATATAATCATGCCATATATTTGTTATTTCAGCGACGGGCGGCTGGTTGATCTGCTTGTCTGGGACCGGCTGGCGCGTCGGGGGCGGGGCCTCGCTAGAGTCGGCTCGGGGCGGCCAGATGGCGCTACTGACCAACACGGCGGGCGGGAAGGTGGTGCTCAAACGAGACCGACCCGCCGCCACGCTCACTGTACACCAACTGCCGTTGCAACAGGTAACTGATATATCCATTCCCGAACATATAGTATATACTATACTGATTATATTATATTATAGTGATGTCCACAGTGACATATATGGCCTAACCCCTGCTGGGTCTGCTTTAATATAATCATGTACTTAAACATAGTTTTTTTGTGTTTTTTTAAATGTTTAATGTATTCGTATGCAATTGTTTGTAGACCTAATACATAAAATAAAAAAATAAACCTGCAATACGACGTATATGGGTTGCTACAGCACAATACAGTCCACAACGATAAAAATCGTCTATCTTCCTTTTCTTTAAATATGATAAATAAAATTATCGATCCATACTCCAACTTGTAGATATAGTTTTTCCGACCATAAATATACGCCTAGTGATATCTCGACTGTAAACGTCGGTTACCGCTATTACATATTTTTAGCGCTTGCGGCACCTACGTTAAACTTTGCTTTCCAACCTAAATATCACAAATTATAATGAATTAAAATAATTCAGCGAGTCTATTTACAATTGACATATCTTTACATCAAGATTGTCTCATTGCGCCCTTATCAAGCTGACTAGATTTCTCTAGACTGTCCTAACAAATATTTTTAGCAGATTACTCATATTTTAAATTTCCAGTTGGAGTTCATACCGGGCGAGTGGCCGGCGGCGCTGGTTCCATTGACGATGACTGCAGAAGGACTCTCATCAGGCCCGGTAGTGTGTAGTGAGGCACAGAAGTACTTACTAGAGGGCGTGCAAGTAGAACTGCCCTACACCTGCCGCACTGAAGCCCCGCACCAGGCCGAACCAGTGCTGGATATTATTAACGGTAATAATCCATACCTTTTTTATAAGAGGAAATCTCTACAAGTTCGCCGTCCGGTGCCTTGGATGTTGGAAGGGGTTTTTCGGGGTGTTAGGCCTGTCCAATTTGGACATAGTGAATGCCAAGTGACAAACGTCTGTCGCCTCACTGTGTGCCTCACAAATATTTTTATCCAGCACTTACAGACCAGCAATCTGACACATAGGTGTCAGATCAAAAATTGTCTCGTCGTTTTGGATACTCATGATACAAGATTAGATTGGTCTTTTTATGGAATTAAACCTATGTATGAGTTTGAGTGTGTTTATTATTATTTTAATCAGATTTCTACAGTCGAGAGCTGATTGAGAACGCTAAGCCACAGTCCACCACACTGGCCTATTATTCACTTTATTATTACCTTATTATATTAATTATTCTCCAGGTCGTATGGGCTGCAAGATAGTCCCAGGTGCAGTGATAACTGAAGCTTCAGAAGTGGAGCTATGTGCAGAATGGAGCGTGTTCCGCGCATGCACCAAAGTATACTTATTACCGCTAGTGCAAGTGTCACAAGGCAAAGTGTCGATAGTGGAGGCGCCCGCTTCCTTCTCGGTGTTCGGACACCCACACGCGCTGAGACTGGTCAAGATCACAGCCTCGCCTGGATTGAAGATCGAGACCGCGAATAAGGATGGTGAGTTTAAACTTTATGGATTTTTTCTTATTATTCTGGTATGAAAAGGTGGCTGCAATAATGATAAGTACAGTGGACTCCAATCGCATGGATCACAAAATTGTGTAATGCAATCATAATCCTTTGATTGTGTTAATTAATTTCTTATTCTGTGTAAATTAAATATTAATTTCTTGACACTAACTTTAGAAGACTCAATAATATTATCAGTTTTACCGACCATGCCTAAATTGCAAAATATGATACTAATATGACAAAAAACATTAGACCCAATGCTAGTTGACACTCCAATCATTAACATACCTTATGTGACAATTTCCAGGTGAAATAACAGTGATAGTAGCAAACGAGGCGTCGACGTGCGACCTGGGCGGGTACGGCTGGGTGCACGTCAGCTCCAAGCTCACGGCTCAGGAGCTCAAGGTGGACGTGCAGAGAGAGTGCGACGTGGCGTACGGGACCGTGCTGGGGGCTCTGTTCTCTCTCATCAGGCCCTACCTGTCCACACTGGCTACTATAGTCGCTGCTATTGGAGCTTATGTCTACAGTAAGTACTAAGTGTGCAGAATTAACATTTATTCCCAGCTTCATTCATTTTAAGACAGTACTTATTTTCAAATATGTATTGTGAGGATTTATTGATAGCCATGGTCAATTGTCACTGCACGTTGCTGATTGTCTTTTAGGTTGTACCATTAAATCGATAATTAATTCTCGTAACATAATTATAATTTTAATACTATTATAACTACTATTCTGTGATTTCATAAAACATCTACTTTATCTAAAACTAACTTAAACTCATTGGATTTTGTATTCCAACTACAAATCTCAAAATGTTTACATAACATTTAACTTTTCAGTACAATCTAAACTGCAGCAGAAAGTAGTGGTGCGGATGCCTACTACCCCGGGTCCGATCGGTGCCATGGGTCCCCTAGGTGCAATGTCGCAGACGGTGCTGCCACCCTCACCGCAGACGCCACCTGAGGCTACGCCTCCTCGCCAGCGCCAGTGGTCACGCAGCCCGCCTGCTCACACCGCGCCCGCGTATGGAGACGCCAGCTTCTCGCCCAACTCTCAACGGAGCAGATATATGCAGTAGCCCAAAATGAAGACTGTGTTATATTGTTATGCCGTATCGGCGAGTTTGTGTGATAAACAGTGATTGTGTTAGTGGATAAAAACAATGAACTATTAAGCAAAATTAAGTATAAAATGTGAGAAGTAAGATCCATATTAGTGCTTACGTTGACTATAGCAACGTTATGTTGACAAGACGAATGAAGCTCAATGTATAGAAATAACATGATTGCTGTGTGATAGCCGCACACGCGTTGCCCTCGTAAACACTTTGTGTATGGGTTCCGAAGTTATTGTGTTAATCAAGCAGTTAATTTGAGAAATTGTTGCAAAGGAACAATTGTCCATTTTATTACAATGCTCTCAAATTACTATACAAAGTATGAAATTCACCATATTCTTCTCTTTCTTTATTAATTTCGTGCACACAAATTCTATTATTTATCATCTCCCACTTTAGATATGAATTTTCGATTAAAAATAAAAGATCGTCGTCCATGTTTTCAATCTCTGACAACATGTCACACTCGCGCAAACTATTTGTACAAGTTAAAATTAAGCAGCGGATGTTATTGTAAATATTTTAGAGTAATCAATAGAATAGTCTGTTAACTATTACACAATACTAAGTATTTTTTCCACTGACAAATATAAGGAGGATGTGGTGTATAGAACAATTGGTATTAAAGTGATTGTTTTTTTTTAAATGAGTAAGACAAATAACAATCCTCTTGTAAATACCATTTATGATATAATGTAAATTTAGTTATTTTTATTTCAAAGAAAATCAAATAATGGGGTCATTTGTGACATTACATTAAAGGCTTTATTCATAGACAGATTAAAACCTATTTTAGTTATCAGATGTTTTCGGTGGCGTAGTTGTATTACGGTACGGTTACAAAGCTGAGGTCTCGGGTTCGAATCCCGGGTCGGGCAAAGTGATATTGGATTTTTCTATTCATTATCAGCCCGGAGTCAGGAATTTGTGCCCAATATGGCGATAGGCTCGCCCCCTATCACATCATGGGACGCAACATACAAGGCGAAATGTGGGTGTCCTGGTGGCGCCTCTGCCTACCCCTTCGGGGATAAAGGCGTGAGTTTATGTATGTATGTATGTATGTATGTATGTTTGTTTTGTCTTCTTCACTGAAACTGTCTCTAAGGTCGTTCGAAAGGGACAAAACATTCGATAGCTAAAATAATTTCAATTTTGTCTATGCATATGGTTGTAAAGATGCAGCGGGTCTTGATTGCAAAACATTGTGTACCGTGACATAATTTTTTTTCAATTTTGCCCCTTTAATATTGAGTGTGTTATATGTGACATATTTTTGACGAAACATAATTTCTATGTTCCTGATTTGGTACATTTTTTTGTGCTGATTTTGCAAATTAACTGCAGTGCCTCCAGTAATACTTGGTGGTAGATCAATGATTGGCTACTGCCTATGGACTTTTCTTATAAAAACAATTTTCACATGTGAATAAAATTAATCCTCACAGAGAAGATACTTGTTTAAATAAGTTTTAAAACAATTTAAGAGCTATTTAAGTTTCTTTATGTCCTTATTTATATGACATAATAAAGATTTGACTGCTTATGAGTAAAGACTATTTAGATCTAGTCTGCCAATAAGAATAGTCATAAATCAAATTATGATAATTTAAGAGCAATGTTCAAGTTTCTAATTGTGAGTTATTTTCTTTTGTACTTATATACTAAGCATTTGATCTCTGTACGTAAACTAGGCCATATCCAAGATACAAAAATAAAAATAACAAAAATGCCTATATTAAAAAAAAATCTCTGCCAACTTCATGCATTCCTAGTATTTATGACTTCACCATGTTGCATTTTTTGTATGTCGTTGAGTGCGCATCAAAATAATTTACTCACATTTTTAGCAAATGTCCCACAAGTAGTATAACTTCAAAAATATGTTCTATGTTCAAATATATACTCAGCCTGTTGCCGTCCACTGCTGGACTTAGGCCTCCCCAAGTGAGCGCCAACCATCCCGGTCTTGAGCATTCGTCATCCATCTCCTCATGATCATGATACCCATGTTCAAATAAGGGTAATTATTTGTTTACATTTTTATTTTTCTTATCTTGAATATGGCATTGACAATTGTTAATAATGTGAATTGTTAACAGTAAATTAACTCGATTGTTTGTGACATTTACCTAATACAGTGTTAAAAATATTTACTGATTCTTTATTCTATGAAAATTACAACTCCTTGAAGTTAGTTTGGCTTGAGCAAAAAAATTGAGGCTTTGTCTATACTTATTAAGGACATATAAATCCCCATGTATTTACGTTACGTATGGGGCTTTAATAAAAAAAACCACCAGTCAAAATTGTGTGTTGCGCATATACATAATGTACAGATTACCCTGACAAAGACTAAGAGCCATATATCCTGTTTTATCGTTACCCGCCCGGTTACAGGGTCTATGCTCAATCTTCCATATTTAAAATTGTATTTTGAGATGTTGATTCGAAGACTGTTGGTTCTCTATGGTATTTGTGTTCCAAATGTTTGTGCGAACCACAGATACTTGTTTCGGGTCTGGGTGTTTGTGAGACCGAAAAATCTCGTAGTTCCTGATACCCACGACACAAGACTCGACCTTAGTGTGGGGTTAGGACTATGTATGCGACTGTTGGGTGTATATATTTATTTATTTCGTAGATAACTGAGGATTTATGCTTATGTACATATATTTTATTATGGTAGGTAAATAAACCGCATAATATTTTATGAAAAGTACCGCATTTGAAAATCCAGGTTTCGTGAGATTAGTTCATGCATACAAACATAAACTCACGCCTTCTTCCTAGAAGGAGTAGGCAAATGTGCTACTAGCTTATCAATTCCTGGCGTCGTGCTGGTAATGTATAGAAAAACTGCAAGACCCGGAATTCGAATCCGAGACCTCGTCGTTCAATGAAACAAAATGCCCTAGAGTCCAGTTAATTGGCTAAGTCTATATATTATTCTTTATTATTAAGACTCGTTAATATGTTTTATTGGAAGGCACAAAGCGGACAAAATGAGTATTGTACTCGTTACAAAAAGAGCGGTGCTAACGCTATTTATTCAACAACACTATCTTCCCTCTCGGTTTAATGATTTCCCGTGTCTTGGTGAGGTCTTGGTTGGTGCATGCGCAGTACACACACATTTTGTTTTGATGTACTTGAGTTTTATACCTCAATGTTAAACTTCATTGAACGTTATTGAAACTCAAACTCAATGTGAGATTTATATTTTTAAGGAGTTTTTTATGTGTGAAAATAAAGTATTTTTGGAAATAATGGTCTATTTTTTTCTTTAATTCAGGTTTTAGTTACAATAAAATTGTTAAAAAGTCTGAGAAAGCAGAAGAGTCTATTTGATGAATATAATATAAAATAACAAATATATACAGATCTATATTGCAACTCGTATCCTAACACAACAGTGGCGAAGGGTGACTTTTTTCAAAAGGGAAGCCGATACTTATATTTTTACTCCGCTATGTACGTAAGATATTTAGCGACATATTTGCTTAGTAGTACTTACTATATTCTCATTAAAAACTTGCACGGAATAGCACTGTGCCCGTTAGGTGCTTTTTTTTAACGTTTTTAAAGTAAATTTCGATTCAATGCAAAAGACAACATTAGCCTGTTTTGAAATTGATAGACAAAAAAATTCAAACGTTCCTTATATATAAAAAAAGATGAAGAGATTGATGTAAGTGGACGAAAGTAAAACGATGCCAGTATAGAGCTAACTGGAGATCCATCGTCTCTGCCAACCCTCATGGGATGCAGGCGTGGGTTATGTTTGTAAGTCCTATTTTGAATCAACGCTAACAAAAATACGGCATAACAATATTTATTAAATAATTAAAACTTGTCAGTTTTTAATAATAATAATAATAATAATAAATAATGTCAGTTGCCGTTCTTTCTCTGGTACTTAAATGTATTATCAAATTTAATATAATTTCCAGTGCGTTTTTTAATTACGTAAATGCAGCATTTTTAAAATTACCTCATAATAATGCAATTCATTAGATAAAACGATACATACGACCATTATCAAGTTTCATTCATCATTAAAGTTTTGCTAAATAGATAGATCTGTTTGCACTTCGAAACCAGTAAAATTTCATAAATTACCCACTAATTATATACAAACCTAACAATAGACACCGCATTATACATATACACTGAAACAACACAGTAGTAAATAATATTTTCTAATTATAAACACGAAATAAAAGAGGCGCGAACTGGCAAATTACTTTATAAGCCGTAGGCCCACCGGCATATTCACAAGCGAATACCGTCGTATTTCTACAAATAAATTTAGACCTTAAAAGCTAAAGGTTTTAAGGAGCAATTTTGCATGCAGTTCTGAGCAACAAACGTGTAACAGAGATGGCAAATAATGCGTTGGAAATGCGCGCGAGAGCAACGGGAACTCGTGCTGTGTTCTTGTAGCCTGACGTGACGTCATCGGGATCTAGGCGGCCGCGTGTTTCGTATGCATGTACTTACGTTTGTCGTTGTGTTATTAATTGATCGATAATATTTTGTTTATTAATATCGAATAACATTTGTTTATTGTTTATATTTATTTTAATATTGTTTATTATTTGATTATTTTCTTCATATAACTTGTTTAAAAAAATGTTCATAATTAATAATTTCCTTTAAATTATAAGGCGTGCTGCTAGGAATCGGCTTGTATGAACCCTTCGCCACTGTAACACAATATAATAAGTCGGCTCATATAGGTGCCACTGCAGAACGTGGGCCTCCCCTATTGTCTAAAATTGAGAGGGGTTTGGTTGCAACGTTCCTTGCGATGTTATCCTTTATCATAAGTGTGGTAACTGGTAATAGATTACGGATACACACGTGGTCTTCATACCCTCGACCACTGTCTCGGCAGCTGCATCCGGTCGAACACCAATGGACCACTAAAACAAAAGTCTGCTGATATTTTTTCATAGAATTACCATAAAATTTCAGCAGCTTTTTTTTTTATTGCCGTTATAGGCAGACGAGCTAGCGGCCCGCCTGATGGTAAGCGGCTACCGCTGCCCAGAGAACTTCGCAGTGCCAGGGGTCCAGCACAACAAAGTCGCTGCCTAAACCTACCTAAGAAACCTTCTGAATCTTTTCTTTATTTAAAATTTTAATTCTTTATTGATGACTGTTTCAAAATGTAACAGACGATGACAGCCTCCGTGGCGCAGTTGGTAAGACGCCGCCTATGAAACGAGAGGCAGCGGGTTCGATCCCCGCACCAATACAAATATTTGTGTGATCCAGAGGTATTTGTTTCGGGTCTGGGTGTTTGTGAGACCGAAAAGTCTCTCGTAGTTTCTGATACCCACGACACATGACTCGATCTTAGTGTGGGGTCTGGACTATGTATGTGACTGTTGGGTGTATTTATTTAATTAGTAAGTATTAAAAATTCCCGACTCCGGGCTAATAATGGATAGAAAAATCCAATAGGTATCATTTTGCCCGATCACGGATTCGAACCCATGACCTCAGCGTTTTAATCGTTCTGTAGTACAACTGCGTCACAGAGGCAGTCAACATAAAATAGTTCTGGACTCAATTTCTAGAAATATTTATATTAATAGTTGTAAAATAATAGTGTCAAACTTAATAGACGAAGAGCCCGTGAGCACAAGCTCATCGTCTTATGATAAAAGCTGAAAGTTTATCTACGCATACCCATAACATAAGCAATAAGCATCACACAATCTGCAACTACGAAACTTGGATCATGGTTGCTTTGACAGATATAATATTCAATTACTATTACATTAGTAAAATTACATTTTACGATATTCAACTTTAATAAAATATACCTACGTAATTTACCTGAAAATTACATTTGGAAATATTTCGGAAAGTTTTCATGATCCAGCAATATCGCAACAGTATTGTGGGCAAAGAATAGACCACCAATTGTGGGTAAATCAACCATCTAAAACTACGACTTCGTTACTAAATTATAATTTGTTTTAGGAATAAAAACAATGGTCCTCTTAGTTCTCTATCGGTTTAATTCGTAGTAATACAATTAAGATATGTTTATCATAATTCATAACAACCTGTATGTAACAATATGTTATTATTGAAATACAATGTTGCATGCGGTTTCCGTTCTAAATGCATTCCCGGGAATTCCGCACCAAAGACTATAAATGCTGTGTGCGCATAGACACTTTTTCTACTCCTACATTATTTTATATAGTATTGCCACAAAAATTCTAAATCCAAACATTTAGTGGTATTTTGTAACTAAAAATTGTAATAAGTATGTTAGAAATTCATTTCATCTAACATTTCCAAGAGGTCTTCTTGAGTTGATTTTGGAATATTAGGAGTAAAAGTAAGATCCGTGTTTTTTATCTTCACATTAGTATCAATATTCTCGTATTGAGAATCTTTCGCGATATCAAGGGTTTTTTTCAGTGACTCGTTATTTCCAAATTCAATAGGTAATTGTAATTGAACTTTACTTTTAGAAATTATATTTTCTATAGAAGCCAAAAGACAGTTTATTTCACTACTGTCTGCACAACAACCCTCGTATTTATCGATAGGGTTTTTCTTGTTATCGTATTTGTATATGTTTTCACCTACATTTTTCAAAATATTTGGTGTGATCGTTGCCGGTAAACAAAAAGTTCCATCTTTTTTTTGCAGGCCTAATCTTAATAAAACCGATATTTTAGTATGATATTCGGAGAACCACAGTATCATTGTGGTGTTGAGACATTTATAATCATCATCCGTAAAGCGTTGAGCTAAACTTTCAAATCTTCTCATAGCCTGCTCAATGATGTATTTTGGGAAATATTGTGGCATGAATGTGGTCACACTTCTCAAGTGCCGGCGGGTAATGTCAAAAATGTTTTGGTTTGTTGCCACTGATAATTGCCATTTGAATATCATGGTCATTAAGTCCCAGAGCTTGCTCATGGAGTAGTCGTCGAGCTTCATAATAGACGTGGCCGATATATCTTGGAGCAGTTGCTTGATGACAGCGTGCGTTGCGACCGGCTGCGGTATAAATAACTCGTCTAGTAACTTCGGATGCAGAAGGACTGTTACTACATCGGTAAGTACTGCGAATAATAATATTCTGGCTTATGTATCTATCAGTTAATTTAATCTACAAAAACTATGTATATTTCCAGATGTCCTGTTGACTTACCTCTCTCGGACTTATCCAATCCAATATTCTGCGCTTTCAACCTTTGTTCTATGACAAATACCATTTCACAGCCCAAATTGACCACTATAAAAGGTGTTGCGAAGTGAGACATTTCGACTACACTACTCTTGTTACCACTGAACTGAATAAATCAATACTTTTACAACAATTAACCTCAAAATGAGTATTGATTCGTGCTATGAAGGTATTATTGGCAAACTCACTAAACAAGAAAAGATAGTAGATATCTCGAAGAAGCTACTGTCCTTAACTACAAACCATGAAAGAGTTTTGTATGTCTATGACATCATTAAAAGTCTTACAGCAATGCCAAATGTGGAGGAGGTAAAGAAATGCGATAAAGTGTCTACACACTACCGTAACCTTGGCAACAAATACTTCCAGAACACAAACAAATGCTACGATAAGACTGACAAGTATCAAGCATGGCAATACTACAATTTATCACTGCTCTATGCTCCACGGGAATCAGAGAATTATGCCTTAGCTTTATCCAACAGGTCAGCTGTGTTTTTCACTCTGAAGAAATATGCTGAATGCATTAAAGACATAGACAAGGTCTTTTCATTAAAATATCCAGAACATCTTAAGGCAAGACTCACCAAAAGAAAATCTGAATGTAAAGACTTATTATGTGACAGACAAAATAAGAGGCAAGCTCAGCAAATCCAAGAACTTCTTGCCTTCAAAGGCCCTACTGATGAAAGTTATGTGTGTGCTAGCTCTAAGTTAAAAGTGGTCCACTCTGAGGAAATGGGCAGACATGTTATTGCAAAAGAGGATATAAAAACTGGCGAGATACTGGCATGTGAAGAACCATATTTCACCCTGTTATTGAAGTCTCAGTTCTTATTCTTTTGTAATTATTGCCTCTCAACAAATTTGAATTTGATGCCATGTGATACATGTTGCTATGTGTTATATTGTAGTGATGAATGTAAAGAGAAAGCTTGGGTAGAGTACCACAAATATGAATGTTCCCTAATGGCTACTCTAGTCCACATGGACTTTACAAAACTGGAATTACTGGCATTGAGAACTGTCATAAAGGCCCGCACTGACCACACGGACTGGCCCAGCCTTCTCAAAACTATTGAGGATGCAGAGGCCAATGAAAATACTGAACACCATGGCCTTGTTAAAGTTGACGATAAATGGATCTATGATTCAAAGTATTACACATCAATTCACACTCTGGCCTCTAATGTAAATAAGAGATCCATATCAGATATATTTCAAAAATCTGTCACTGCTGCTGTATTCTTCAATTTTTTGGTAGAAAACTCTGATTTTCTTAAAGATAGTAAGGAAGAAGATATTGAAAAAGTAAAGAAGTGTGTTGCAGGTACATTGCTTCACCATGTGATGACAAGTCCCACTAACATGCATGGTCTCAGCTCCAACATGCAGAATGCTAGTGGGAAATATATTGATGAAGTCAGCATTGCCAGTGCTCCTTATGCTTTCCACAGTTTAATAAATCATTCATGTGCACCAAACGTTACAAGGGCAACAAAACTGGGTTCTGGAAAAATGATATTGTTTGCAATCAGACCTATTGAGATGGGTATGCAAATATTTGACAATTATGGGTGAGTTGAATTTATATTTGAACTTATTTATCATCAAAATTTAAGCAATGGCAAGGTTTATTTTGTAACATAAAAACAAATTAAATCAATAGTCTTAATTATGTATGCAGTTCACTATATTATTACAGATTCAACCAGATGTCATTATATTATTTAATTTTTATCATAATTTATTGTACTACATTGAATACTTCTGCCTAATCCTATATATTGTAAACATTGTTCATTAAATATGTCTCAATTCCAGATACCACCATGCACTTGAAGATCGTCTGAGTAGATACAAAGGTCTTAAGTTCCAGTACAAATTTGATTGCTGTTGTGAGGCCTGCGTAAACAATTGGCCCACATACTTTGGCTTGATGTCTGGCAAATCACTGCCAGGAAAACTAAGATTTACCAAAGAACGCTTATTGAAGAAGAAAAACATCGAAAACCTACAAAAAGGTGATGTGGATACTGCTTTGGAACTTTTTAAGCCTCTTTGTGAATTGATAGAATTGTTGGAGCCATATGCTCCATGTATGGAATTGGCGGATTGCCAAGAGTCACTAAAACAGTGTCTTGCAATATTTGAGGGTTTGGTCCCATATGGATACAGTAAACTTGTCCAATGGAGTGCTTTACCACCAAAATGTTAAAAGATTTTTCGAATTTTTTTTAACGATGGAACTGATGTCACTATTTCCTAGTCAAAACATTCAAAGGTCATATTGGTTAGGAACAGATGAAAATGAAAAACGTTTCAAATTTTATTAATTTATTGTCATTACTGCATATTCTAATAAAATTCATTTGTGTGTTGGTGTCAAAAACTAAGACTAATAAACCATAATTGAAATGACAAAGAATTGGTCTGTATAAAGACAACTTTAAATAGATGTTTGCTTATTTTATATCTCAATTTAAATATTAGTAATTCATTTATGTGATAAATGTAATTACCTATATTTAATTGTTGCAGTTATAAATATGATGCAGGTATTGCACGAAATTTTGACACTATTTCTATCTAAAATAGAGATGAAACGGATAGTAGTTTGGCCGGATACCGGATACCGGATATTCGGCAAGCTACTAGGCCGGAGCGCCGGATATCCGGCTGCCGGATATTCGGCCCTTTATTGCGTTGACGCGATCAGTTTGATTTGAATATTGGCGTGGTGAACGAGATTGGAAATATTCAGGCGCATTCGGGTCGCACATAAGCGGAGATCGGGTCGACTCGGGGGCGTTCGAGTGTTATCGCGCGTGTCAGTTTGTGTTTGTTTCTCAGTTCGGTTGTTGTTTATTTCATTGTATATCACTTGTCGTCGTGATTTTATGTTTGAATTCTGATAGATTAACAAGAAATGTCAATAACTAATAAAACAAACATTTTTGATGTGCGACTATAAAAGTAAACAGTGTCCATAACCTATTGGAGTATGATTTGCCTTTTGTAAAGTAACGAGATTTTTTTAAATTTTACTATCCGGTATCCGGCCGGATACTGTATTACTATCCGGTATCCGGCCGGATAGTGAAAACAAGTCCGGATAGGCCGGATACCAGATAGTTACCGGATATCCGTTTCATCTCTAATCTAAAATACAGCTATCACCCTTTTATAAATTGTTTTAGAGTCATTTTGATGACTGTAAATTGAGGCTATAAGAATATATTTGTTTGATAAATAATGTTTAATACATTTATAAATTATACTCTAAGTATTGTAAAGTATACAGGCCAAATTGTGTCTTAAAGACTTCTCAAGTGCCTCTGATATTTAGCTCTTGTCGAACTTAGATTTTAAGGTGTTAGTTTTGGTAGGCAGTCGTCTTTTGGCGATATCTATAACCTGCCTATGTTTAACGAGAAGTTAAAATAGCTACTATAAGTATGTAGTGGATGTATTTTTATTTTATATGCTAAATATTTATTTATTTTTTATTTATTATCAAAAGTCTACCTACAATTGTTACAATGATGCTTGTACTAAAAATATAAAACAAAATAATCTTAACTAATTGCACATTTCCTGACAGGTAAACAAAACAAATAATATATTTATACATAGATAAATATATCTATCTTTTTTGCTGATAAATAAAAATGCATCATAATATACCAATGGTAGCCATTTTGACTTCCTGTTAAAAATTGACAGGTTATAGAAGCTAGCCAATAATGATTTGCCTAACACAATATGTTGTTGGGTACATTATGTGACATATAAAACAGTATTTGTTATCCCAAACCAGAATAGGATTGTTGGGTATTTATGATGGTATTTCTTGTTTTAAAGTTGGTTTTTATAACTATAAATGTTTTGTTAAGTACTAAGTCCACTTAAGCTAATTTCTAAGATAACTCATTTATTTTTATTATCACTTTTCTATTCTAATGTTTTAATTGATATATAGGAGTGCCATAGTCACCATAAAAATAATTTCAGATTAATATAAAATACTATATATTTGTATAATTCCTTCGTTTATATTTACAGTAAGAAAGTTTTGAAATGCTTTTTTTGAATTCAAGCAAAATATTAGCACCTTTTTGAGATGTTGACATTAAATATTTCTGATATTTAATATCAGAAATTTGTATTTGCTCTCTATTATTTGAATAACTCATGTTTGTACTGTTAGCTACTAAGATTATTATAATACATAATTAATCAATTGTCTTTTATTTAATTTGACTTTCTAAACCAAGACCTGTGTCGCTGAAAAGTCCCGCTAGATGGCGTTACTATTCATACATGATTAAGTTAAAATACATAGGAGTATAACGATAAATTGTTTACAAATATAACATAAGATTACATGCATACTACATTTTTGAATTAATTAAATATTACACTATT
Organism: Deilephila elpenor; assembly: GCA_949752805.1. Classification (NCBI taxonomy): domain Eukaryota; kingdom Metazoa; phylum Arthropoda; class Insecta; order Lepidoptera; family Sphingidae; genus Deilephila; species Deilephila elpenor. Next base: position 3,805,119 of record OX457110.1, read on the forward strand.
GTTCATAGATAGATACACGTACTGAACCTACACCTCATATTTAATTTCTGGTATCTTCGAGCCTAGCAGTACCTAATATGTTCTAGTTACTAATATTTTTAAATTAAAATTCCGTGGTAATTGTATATTTTGTGTTAATGCTTTCATTAATCGCTAAGCTGCGAAGATTTTTACTCCAAATGCCGCAATTCTTTGGTAGTAGATTTGTTACACCTACCTGTTTTGTTGGCGTAACTTATGAAAATATATACGAGTATATATATTTGTAAATCAATAATATTTGTAGTATTTTAAACGCAATGTTTTTCTAATGTCAACATAATCGTAAAGATAGACCATACTCTTCAAGGATATTTTAATCCAATTTGTAGTTTAATCTCAATTTTTATTTGTGTGTACGCTGCAATAGCCAATATACCATAGTTTTTCACCTGGCTATAGGTAATGTTAAGTACCTTTACCTAGTTTATAACGCTAATGATGTGAGTGCATGCTAGGGTTCAATAATAATAAATACACCCAACAGTCACATACAAAGTGCTGACCTTACATTAAGATCAATTACGTCTTCTGTCGCAGGTATCAGAAGTACGAGAGACTTTTCGGTCTCACAAACACCCAGACCCGGAAGAAATCGACGCTCCCTACGTAAACTATCGAAACTGAAAAAATAATTTATTGCACAAGAGATCAAGATTGATTATTCTTTATAATAAAATATATACAAATTTTATAGCTTCAACCGTTTCTCAGTAAAAAAAAAAAATCGAATGTGCATTAAATAAATATAATAAAAGATCGAATTTGCCACTTTCAATGTTATTGGTGTAAAGTAGCGAATTTACAATTTTGATAGTTTACGTAGGGAGCGTCGAAATATTTGTGGGCCGCATAAATATTTTTTCTCGGTGAGGGGATCGAACCCGCGGCCTCTCGTTTTACGGCCGGCGTCTAACGAACTGCGCCATGGAGGCTGTCAATTGTTATATTAATGGTATTTTATAGCATGTTACTGTAAAAGCGCTAATGTAATCAAACATTATGAAAAATTACGAAATGTTCTGTGACCATTATTTTATTACTTGTTATACCTCTGCGTTAACACACAGTATATTACTGTCTATTAATAAGGATGGACAGAGCATATTTATATCAAGAGAGATTATTCTTGACACGAGACATTATAAAAAAATTAATTAACCCCGATAAAAGAATATTTATAATGATATACCATCATTCGGAGTTTTTACAGTAACATATACATACTTTAGAATATTTAAATAATTGTAAAGTGTTAATGTTTATGTGTAAAGAACATTGTTATTTAGAAACTATTTTTTTGTTGTCTTTTTATATGTGAAGTACATAAACATTACATTTTGGAGGAATTTATATAATAAATAAATACAGCATTTTTACGTACGAGTATAGTTATGCGATGATCCCAGTCTTTCAATTGTACACGGAAATATATGTGACAAATTGTACTGTACTGTGTCAATTCATAATTGGCCACTGCTAAGCATGGAACTCTTCTAAATGCAAGAGTTCAATTGAGAGGGCTTAGGCCACCATGCTGGCCTATTGCGGGTTGGCGGTAACTACATATCTATCACAGAAACTCAAAAGATCTCACAAGAAAAAGTGTCACTAACCTTTTTCGTCATAGCTGCCTTTATAAGAAATTTGTCGTTTGTTCGTGATCATTGCTTGTGCGGCGGAGTAATAAATAAACTAAAGTGGTCCCTAGTAATACTAAATCTACTTATATCTACTTTTTTTATTGGACCAGTGCTGACTGTCCCAGGGATGTCTTACCTTTCTATAGCACAATAAAAACATCTATCTTTAATTATGAACGCATTATTTGTGATTTAATGTATACACAGTTTACCTCTATTTCTTGTTCCGTATTAAACTCTTTTTAAGATATAATGAATATGAATTTCTGAAAATAATTACGGTATCTGCATAATATATCAGATCAATACTAGAGGGGAGAACGCAACAAAACGTGTGCAACAAAAAGAGCGGTACATGTACCGTTATTTCTCTCTCTTTTACTCTTATCCAGTCACATTATCTTCTTTCTCACTCCAATGGGTTCACAGATTTATATTGCTTCAAAGTATATATTATGTATGACATAGATGTCTTCAAGTTTCAACGATAGTGCATTATCGAATTGATGTCGATTAAAAGTTTATCAATATTGTGATCCTAGTAGGATTATACATGTCGACCTACAAAGGGATTTGGAGCAATCATGATTAAATATTTAATTTTATTTAGATAAGTAATAGACCAAGAGCCCGTGGCCGCCAGACTTTCGTCATTTCGCCCCGATTGGAACTTCATAATAGTTGATCGTGTACTCCCTATGTCAGCGGCATGCGCAGACAAAGTTTCAGCTTTTATAAAATGACGAAAGTCTGGCGGCCACGGGCTCTTGCTCTATAACGCGTTAAATGCTTTTAGGTCTTTAAACGTAATTAGAGATTATTAATATCTAAGATATACCTACATAAATACCAGCTACCTCAAAATAAAAAATAGATATGTATTTTGAGCAATATTTGTCCGCTCCGATATTCACTATATGAATTAGCTATACAGGGTGGTGGAAACTAGCCTTGTTTTAACTATTACAAAATCTCTATGAGTCAAAAAAACCTTTTAAAAATTATAAAATTAAATTAGGTGACACAATACATTAAAAAAATGTTTTTCCTTACAAATTAAATGAGAAAATAATATAAAGATTGGCAATAAAGTGTAGAAATGGAACTAAACCTTTATTTCACCTCGCATCACTATCACATCTTTCACATTTGTAAATTTTTCACATTTGTAAATCTCGTATTAAAGCTTTTGTTTTTATTGAGATATTTTCAGTGAGAACGTTTATTATTATTTTATTTTTAATAAGAATTATCAAAATTAAAATCCGAACTTTAAAGTGATGCCATATAAACTGCTCAGTGGCGCCTCCATTTTTTTTTTTTTTGCCAAGCTATATTCTATTAAAATATACTTAGTATAAAAAACATCTAATGCCTATATTTTTGAATGCAATTTCATATTTTTTCTAATGTATGAACTACTCGCGTAAAAACATGTCTGTATCTGTGTCAGCCCATAAACATCCTACTGCAGGGCACGGGCTTTCTCTTCAATCGAGAGTACGATTCACAGGGGTTAGGCCATATAGTACACTACGCTGGCCTAGTGCGGGATTGGCGGACTTTTCCTACCACATAAATTCTTGCAAATTACTATTGTATGCAGGCAGCAGGTTTCCTCAAGATGTTTACTTTCACCGTTATAGTGCGTAAGGATTGGCTAAAAATACATGCATGATTCCGAAAAGTCAGAGGTGTGCCCTGGGATTTGAATCCGCGTCCACCGTGAACATGCTGGCAGCCGTTTATGTGGCTTCAATTAATTTTATCATGTCTCTAGTCTGTACCACCCTATATTTTCATAAATACGAGAATGTGTTTACAGTGTTATCACCACTACTTACTGTTATATAATATAATGTACTACGTACTTACATCTATACCTATGTCTATAGCTACTGGAAATTCTTGAAAATTGCACTACATTTATTACATAAATTATACCAATAACGACACCATCAATAAGGCATACCATTTCATGATATTTGACAATACAACGGATGACGATGGTGCGTCATGAATGTAGTATGAAAACCGTGACTTAGCTTTGTCTTCGTTCAACAACGTAATCCGCCCGTTCGTTGTTTGATTTATAGGACTGTATTTGTGCACGTAGTATAATACACAGTCCAGCTCATTGTAAGGCAGAGGCTTGTTGGGCAGACCAGCAAACATCGTGTAGCCATCGCCTTTCTGCGCGGTAAAAGTCGGCATCAACACATCGTATTCGTAATAGTCTTTTATTTCAACGAGCTTGAACTGACCACAATTCGAACAAATAGCTTTAGCTTGTACTAATCGGGATCCCGGGGGCTTTTCTAAGTCGTAAACCACTTCCACGCCTGAAAATTGTAGGAACTGTCCTTTGCTATCCACAGGGTTCCATGCTGATACTGAATGCTCCAAACTTTCTTTCAATATACTGCCGTTCATGGTAACGATTGTCAATACGTCGGAAAATGGCAATACGGTCATCCACTCGCCTCGTGTTAAATTAAAAGGTTTCTGGTGATGATTTATTGACGTTCTTATTCTACCGCCCGCGATCACTGCGATGTTTATGTTTTGTTTGTGCTCTCGAAACTGTTCTCGAGTATAATTAAGCATAGCTGTTGTTATCAGATCTCCCATGTTGCATTCTCGTAAGCGACATGTTTCCCCATCTAGGAACACTTGAGACCACCCGACAACTTCACTGCTTATACGATCTACTTCTGAGCGATATTTGTTTACTATTTTCATTAATTCTGGATCTTTAGGCACTTCTTGGTCCAGTAGTAGTGGGGTTCCATCGCAATGGATTATTTCCCCGTTGGAATCAAACACTAAATGCAATTTGCCTAAATATTTTGTGTATGCATAAGCTTGTACCACACGTACTAATCGTCCGGATGCTTGGCTTACAACGGTAGGGTAAGGCCCTGAAATTGGTTCTATTATTCCGTCAGTTATATTGTCGTTCCAAAGGAATGTATTTGAATGTCCTCCAATAACTAAATCAATGTCTTCAACTTCTCTGGATATTATTAAGTCTTCTTCGAATCCGGAATGTCCTAATGCTATAAGAATGTTGACGCCTTTGTCTTTAAGTACCTTTACTTCTCTTTTTAATGCAACTACTTCATCTTCGTATTCCACGTCGTTTTCAAATACAAGATATTTTGTTTCTGGCGTCAAGTAGCCTATTATGCCGATTTTATGGCCGTTTTTTTCTATAACTATGGATCTGTATAGATTGCTTTCATTCTGAAGTTCAGGAACTTTGTTTAAAATGAGGTTAGCTGCCAAAACGGGTGTTGACACATTTCTGATGAACGGTACGAGTCCTTCTACAGCTTCATCGAATTCATGGTTTCCAAGGGACTGAAAGGGAAACTTAGTGTTATGTTGTTATTTTATTCCATTATCATTAAAATGGGATTTCAGTAAATGGCGATTATTAGTACAAGATTTTATGCGCTATTGCATGTTGTAATAAGTTTTATGCAAGGGAAAAAACAACACAATTGTATTTAAAAAAACATTTATTCTCCATTTTAAAAAATAAACTCATGTGAACTTCACCGAACACATCTTTATTATATAATACTGTTAAGAATAACAACATACAATACTTTATTATAAATTAGCCTTATAGTCCAGTCGTAGAGATGACAGAAATCTATCAGCCTTGAAAAATGCTAGGTTAAAAATGCTATGTCGAATGTAATTAATTTCCTTTCTTTATAAGTTTATATAATCTATTTTAATGTAAATCTAATTCTTTATTGATAGTAAAACTCTTGAGATTTCAAAATCGCATTTCGTCATTCACAAGTTCCCAACATTTTACAAAGTTTAGTTATCTGAGGATTGGACTAGTATTTACGCTATAGTTAAAGTAATCGCTGAGATGATCAACAGAGGTAATGAAATAGTGAAAATATTAGAGGAGTCTGGTTGAGAATCTTCTTCAAGTAACGTAACTCTCCCTTCAACATGGGGATATATAGGACTATGCCGAACAACATAATATTGTGTAGCTGAAAGTTCATTATAATCCAGTACATCAGTCGGTAGACCGCTGAACATAGAGTATCCATCTCCACCATTCGCAACGAAACTTGGCATTAAAACTTTGTAAACCTCCTTTTCCGTTATTTTCGAATAAATCGGCACCGTGCAAGCCCAACACCTCGCTTCGGCTTTGACAATTCTCGAGCCTGCTGGTTTCTTTAGATTGTAAATTACTTTTAAACCTGAAAACTGTAAAAACTCTCCGGGAACATCTAATGTATCGTAATGTGCAACAGAATGTTCTAGCGCGTTCAAAAGTACTGTGCCGTTCATGGTGACGGTCATTAGCGTGCCCTCGAACGGCATAATTGCTAACAAATCACCTTTAGTTATATTTGAGGGCATTTTCGCATGAGCTACGGATGATCTGATTCCTCCACCTTGTATAATAGCGATGGGAGCATCTGTCCAGTGTTCACCTCTGTAATAAGTTGCATACTGGAACACCATAGCATCTGTTATCAAATTACCAAGATTGCACTCTTGTAACATACACGTGTTGCCGTCAAGAATTACAGATGTGTTTCCTAATACTTCTTCTGTACTATTTAAAATACCTGTCCGATATTTTTCTATAATTTGTAAGACATCTGGATCCCGGGGTATGGCGTAATTTAGTAATATGGGTTCGCCGTCTAAAGATACAATTTCTCCATCTGAATTAAATATAATATGAAGTTTACCTAAATACTTCGTGTAGGCATAAGCCTGCACCACTGGTACACTCTTGCCTGATGCTTGTGTGACGTACGTAGGATAAGGGCCTTGTGAATGTTCCGAGTCAGGACTTGTTCCATTCCATAGGAAAGTGTTAGTATGCCCTCCGATAACGAGATCCAAACCCTCAACTTTTTTCGCTATTTCCAAATCTTTCACATAACCCGAATGTCCTAGAGCAATAATTATTTTTATTCCAACAGCCTGTAATTTTTTTACTTCCTCAGTAAGAGCTTCAACTTCCTCAATATATTCGACATCATTTTTGACTGCTAAAACTTTGGTGTCTGGAGTCAAGTAACCCACTATACCTATTTGTTTTCCATTTACATTTAGAATCACAGATTTCTTGAGCTTCTCCTTTTGAGCTAGTTCAGGAACTTTATCCAAGACAAGGTTCGCGGCGAGCACTGGGCATGTTATATTTTCTATAAATGGTGTTAATCCACTGACACCGTTGTCAAACTCGTGATTCCCCAGGGACTGTAACAACACATATGAATACATATAAAAATGTTTGTACATGGTAGCAATAACACTGATAAAAATTGTGTAAATTTTATTTAGAATATTAATAAATAACATTTACCACATAAGTTTCGATTTTAAAATCTTGTGTATTTCCATTTTTAGTAATATCATACATAATGGTTTCTTAGATTTCTAACCAAGTAACTGCATTTTTAAATCACCTCAACTCCATTAACAATAAAATTCAATTTACTATGGAGTTGGAACATAATAAATCTCTTGCCTTCTTAGATGTTTTAGTAATCCGTAATCCTGATCAGTCCTTAGGTCATACCGTGTATAGAAAAAAGACCCATACAGATAAATATCTGAACGGTGAATCTCACCACCATCCGAAACAGTTAGCTACCGTGGGTAAATCTTTGTTTCAGAGAGCACAAGGAATCTGTGATGAGAAACACCTGGCGACTGAGCTGCAACACGTCAAGCAGGTACTGCGAGACAACAAGCTCCAAGTTCCACGCCGCCGTCACAGAAACCGAGTGAAACCAGCCACAGTTGAACGGGCCCCGGTTATACTACCTTACATCAAAGGAGTCACAGACAAGATTGGCTACATCCTGAAGCGTGCTTCCATTAAAACATACTTCAAGCCGCCCAAGAAGATTAGTCAATTCTTACCACCTGTCAAGTGTCATATACCTTTGCAAGAACCGGGCGTATATAAAATAGATTGTGACTGTGGCCTCTCTTATATCGGCCAAACCAAGAGAAGCATAGGGACCCGCGTAAAAGAACACATAGCTGACGTCAAACACCGACGCTCAACGAAGTCTGCAGTTGCTGAACACATCGAAGAAGGCTCCAAGCATTACCTTCGTTTTGATAAGCCCCTAATCCTCGCTAAAGAACACCGCTTCCTACCCAGGATGTTTCGCGAGGCTATTGAAATTAAAAAACATCCAAATTTCAATAGAGAAGATGGCTTGAAGCTTGCACCATCATGGGATCCAGTTCTACATTTGATTAAATCGGAACCCAAAAGACCAGCTGCCAGACCTCAAGACACTGTGAGCTCCTACTGCGTAGATCGGATCGCAACAACTAGTTAACTTTTTAATTTAATAATTGAAAATTAAGGGTAGTTTAATTGTGACAGTCACAGAGCGGATGACTAATACCTCAGTCCGCCCCGTGACCACGAAAGCTGTAAAGTAATCGAAACGTCGGGAAGTTAAAAAATGTAAAAATTAAACCAAATCGCGATAAAATCCGTAATAAAATAGTTTTATTTCAATATCATACATATTATCACTTTTTAATAATTAAATGACTAAAAATAACGTTTTTCTTAATTATTCACTAAATTTACGCACTTTATTTAACCATTTTTGAATACTGATATTTTAGTATTAAATATCACTGAAATTACTTATGACTACGCGAAAAGCACTTTAAAATTTACTATACATTTGTAAAACTAGAGCCAGTGGCGTTGTTAACGTTACAAAGTTAGATAATGATTTTCTACATGCGAAATTTCTTTTTAATTGATCCATATTCTTTATTGTGATTCGTCCTTCTTCCGCTGTATACACGGGACTGTGACTTCTAAGATATTCTACGGTAGATTCCAGTTCATCATAATTCAACGATATTGACGGTAATTCCTTAAACATGAAGAATCCATCACCACCAAGGGAAATAAATGATGGCATCAGTATATTGTATGTTTCAGTTTTATTCAGTGGCGCAAATAAAGGGGTCGTGCATATTCCACATCTTATGAAAACTTCTGCAACTCTTCTGCCTGGGGGCATTTTGAAATCGTACACAACTTTTAAACCTGACATCTGTAAAAATTGTCCCGGTGCCCGTATTTTCTTGTAACTTGCTACAGCATGTTCAAGCATGCTCAATATAGTATTGCCTTTTATTGTCAGTTTCGCCATGCTGCCATCGAAGGGCATCACTGTTAGTAAATCGCCTTTGGTTATATTGGCTGGCAGATTCAAATTAGCAATTGATGCTCTGATACCACCACCTTGTATTATTGCTATAGGGGCGTCGGTCCATCCATAACCGGTATACGACAGTACATACTTGTGGATCATTGCGTCGCATATTAAGTTTCCCATATTGCATTCTTTCAAACGACACATTCTGGCATCCAACATAACAGACGTGTTTCCAACAACTACATCAGAAACTTTCATTACATCACCTCTATAGCGATTGACTATCTCTAAAACATCAGGGTCTTCAGGAATAGAATGATTCAGAAGAATTGGATTTCCATTGAAATGAGTAATTTCCCCATCAGCATTGAATATTATGTGTAGATTACCCATGTATTTTGTGTAAGCATATGCTTGGACAGCTGGAACTAATCTCCCAGATGCTTGCTTAACAAGTGTTGGATATGGCCCTTCTGGCTCTTCAATATCTGGAATTTTACCATTCCATAGAAAAGTATTTGTGTGTCCTCCTATAACAAGATCAATATCCTCGACCTTCTTAGCAATTTCGAGATCTTTAGTGAACCCAGAGTGACCTAGGGCAATAAATATTTTGACTCCCTCTTTTTTGAGATTGTCTACTTCTTCTTTTATTGCTTTAACTTCTTCTGTGTATTCGATGTTGTTTCTTATTGCTAAAACTTTGGTGTCGGGTGTGAGATATCCTATTACACCAATTTTCGTTCCGTGTATATTAAAAATTACTGATTTCATGAGATTAATCTCGCTTGCCAATTCGGGTTCTTTTGTGAGATTTAGATTAGCAGCTAGAATGGGGCATGTTACATTATTTATGAAAGGTGTCAACCCAGATACGCCGTTATCTAGCTCGTGATTGCCCAGCGACTGAAACAAACAATGTAAATGAACATTATATAAAAAGGCGTCTAATGCTTCCAAAGAAACATCATGCAAAATCATCTTGAAAGATATATTGTATAAAATAGAAGAGATAAACTGGAATTGTTTTCTAATAGAACTGGATAAAAAACCCAATTGAAAAAATATTAAAAATAAACATTACAGTAGCCAAAGCGATTGTTAGTAAATGTTTAGGTGTAAAAGAAATGTTACTAATAATACATAAGTGTACAAAGTATATAAGTATAATAGAAAAGCGCAGGGATTTATTGCTCATGCTCTCAGCAATTATTGTATAAAAAAGTCGCCAATTAGATATCCGTTTTAAAAGGTTATGCATTTGTTACTTACTATTCACCCCCTTATCGTATTTTTTTATCATTTTTCTTGCGGTTTCAAGCTGAGAGAAAATATTATTTAAATCTCTAACAATCTTAATGCACTTGGATGTGGAGTAATTTTTGTATGTAATAGGTATGTATATTATGAATAAAAATAATGTTTCTTTTTATTATTTATATATGATTTGATACAAAACACATCTTTATTAAATATTTTAAATATTGTTTACATAAAAATCAAATTTAAGAAAGCAACAAATATAATAGTGGCCGTCAAAGTACTAGCTGAATCCGGAACATCCTCCTCCTGTTCATTGGGTTCTGCTATATGAACTATGCGACTCGCAATTTCAGGATACACCGGGCTTCGTAAACTAATGTACTCAGCTAAACACGTAACTTCATCCTGAACATAATTTTCCCTTGGAAGTCCTTCGAACATTGTATATCCAAATTCACCGTTAGCAAGTGCCGCTGGCATAAGTAATTTGTAAGTTCTCCAATCATCGATCACGAAAAACTGTGGTACATTACATGAGCCGCACCGAACAACTGCGCTTTCAACTCTGGAACCTGGTTCACGAGTCAAGTTGTACGTGACACGAACACCAGAATACTGAAGGTAACGTCCTGATGGATTCCTCGCGCTATAATCAGCCACGGAGTGTTCCAGTACTTGCATGAAAACTGTGCCATTGACAGTGACACCTACAACGTTACTTTCTAATGGCAAAGCAGACAATAAATCTCCTCTTGTTACAGGAGCTGGACGGTTTGTTGGTGCGATAGATGCGGCTATAGCACCCCCATGGATTATTGCTATGGGTGCATCGGTCCATGGTTGCTCTCCAGTATACGCTATAGCATTGTAATACATCATAGCATCAGTAATCAAATTGCCTAAATTACATTCTGCTGTCTTGCAAGATTCTCCCTCGAGAACTACGGCTGTATTGCCAAAAACTTCATTCGATCTAGCAGCTAATTCTTCATCATGACTATGAATTATTTTTAATACTTCGGCATCTTCGACTATTGATGAGTCCAATAGAATGGGATTTGCGTCGTAAGTAACAATTTCACCGGCGTTGTCGAATTCAACCAAGATTTTTCCGAGATGCTTAGTGTACGCTGTTGACTCAACGATAGGAATTTTTTTACCAGATGCTTGTGTTATAATTACGTCTTCTTGAAGGTCTGATTCTACACTAGTACCGTCCCAGTAGAACTTATTTTTGTAGCCATTTATGATTAAATCTATACCTTCAACTTCTGATGCGACTTCTTTGCTTTTGCTTAGACTGGAATGACCTAAAGCAACTATAATATCAACGTTCAATGCTTGTAACTTAGATACTTCTTCTTTAAGGGCAATAACTTCATCTATATACTCAATATCGCCGGTGGTATCTAACATATTCGCATCTGGTGTGAGATAGCCAACAATTCCCACTTTGATTCCATTAATGTCAATGATGACTGATTTTTGGATGTTCTCATTATCTGTTTTTAAGATGACGTTGCTGGCTAATATAATTGTGTTTAGGTTATTTAAGTAGTGCGGGACATCAGCAGATTTCATGTCCAGATCTTGGTTGCCCAGTGACTGTAAGAGAATACATACACTACGTTAGTACGTTTTTTCTATGTTAATGTGATATAGTGCAAGTGTTAGGAGAATTAGTAGAGAAATTTTAATTACGTTAGTTACAAATACGATTTCATTACAATTCGACATCAAAATTTAATAACTAAATAATAAAGTTTATTAATTATGTGTAAATAATCATGATGACTTGTTATAACTTCTATGGTTAGAATTTATTTCGATTATAATATACAAATTTTACAAAGAAGAACGGTCTACAATTAAGAACACAGAATTCTGATTACTATTTACAATTAAGAATGAACTATAAGCAATATGTTAATATTATTTTAGTAAGTTATAAATGTTACAGAATTAAATATTTATAAAATATAAGACTAATTGGTATACCACCACCATAAGCGTGAACATTAAACAAATGTAACGGGGTTAATGAACTGTATAAATATATACAGAATGATATTTACATATGATATTAATTTAAACCACACGTTCTTAACCACCTCAGGTAACATAGCATAACAGTAGCAATATTGAAAAGAATCTGCCTGGTAGTTTTGTCAAAAATCCTGATTTTAGTTTCTAAGGCTTTTGATCAACACGTAGGTATAGCGACGAGTCTTTTAGCGGCTCAGGTAAGTTCCCGAACTGAATTTCAGCTGAGCGGTAAAAATACTCGAATCTTTAAGGAGAGGCCAAAAATCGTGTGAACTAAAATCACGATTTTAGACAAAAAGTCATTCCGGATTTTTTTACAATATCACCTGGCGTGATGAGAAAAATGTGGATTAAATTAGACACTATATGTCAAGATCACCCTGTATATTTGGGTTAATTTTCCATAATATGTAAAAAGAACAAACTTACTTTCATTTTGACTTATTTTTAGGCCCAGAAAACGAGCAGACACGTCACAAGCCGGACAATCAAATAGGGAAGGGAGTGGGAAGGAAAAAAGATTAGGAGTAGAAAGTGGTATAGGGCATCCGGAAATGTAAGAGTCGATACACAGAGACGTACGATAAAAATGTACACACAAGTACAAATGTACACATTATTGAGAAAAGTTCGTAGGTCTTCCGCAAAACGAAAACAAAAAATGTTTTATAATGTGCAATGATTTCTTTGTTTCATTTCTTAATTACTGGCCTACATAGATATCCGCATGATTAAATTTCGTCCTTAACAGCGACGGTTAGATTTCCCAATTTTTTATTATTTACTAATTTACTAATTTTAATTTAATAATGTTTTTAGGTGTCTGTCCTCGAAATATTTTCATTTTGATGTAAAATGTTGAAGATTGTTTACAAGTTTGAATGTAGGGGCAAAGTAGAAGTTTGCTCAAATAACCACCTTATCTTGATAGGTATTCTCAGTTACAATTATTTAGTATGATTATACAGCGAGCAATAAAAATAAGACTCAAATATAGCAGGCACTATAAGAAACGTAAGAGGCGACTTAAAGGGGCCATCGGGGTCGTTGGGCAAACTGCGGGGGCGGTGCGCCCTCACTTACAACGACCTCGAGACGTGTGATAGAGTGCATGGGTCAGACTCTATCGTGGACGCCCACAACATCATAAACGGGCGTCCAAACTAGAAGTAAATGTGGGGCAATCAGACCCCCACTACGTAAGGACCAGCAACGGTTTTGCGCCGGGCGGTTACGCGGACGTATTTTGGGGCGATTGTCGCCCTGGGATGTCCGGTGCCGCCCATAATGCGTGTGAAGGTCACCGAGGGGTTTTTAGTCAGTATGCTGGCGTAGGTTTTGTTAGGGTCCCAGCTCGACCACAATCCGCAATGTGGCGGGTTGGAAGGCCAGAGACACTGACATACCCCTTTCGGCCTCCCCCGGGGTACCGAAAGGGGAGCTTAATAGCTTTTCCTCTTGGACACAAAAAAAAAGGCACTATAAGAAAAACAGGAAAATCTGCCAGCTCTTATTTTACGTGTTGTAATCTGTTGCATTGTTGTGGATTAAGTTCTAATTCTTTTTATTTAATCTGCATCTGTTGTTTCTCAAGTGAACAAAAATAAATATAAATAAATATAAAATATAAATACACCCAACAGTCACATACCATAGTCCTGACCCTACACTAAGATCGAGTCTTGTGTCTTGGGTATCAGAAACTTCGAGAGTCTTTTTCGGTTTTTTTTCGGTCTCACAAACACCCAACCCCGAAACAAATACCTGTGGTTCACACAAATATTTGTTTCGGTGCGGGAATCGAACCCGCGCCCTCTCGTTTCACAGGCGGCGTCTAACCAACTGCGCCACGGAGGATAAGTAAGAAAAGGTAGTTACTTTAGATTTACATTAGCAAAACAAGTATTAAAATATATTTTATTATTTTTTATACATAGATTATTTTTCATTCACCAACTTCAATATTTCCTCATAGTTTGTTCACATCGTCATATATTTGTAAAAAAATAATAATCGCAAAGTAAATATTTGGAAATCAGTGTATTGTGGATGATTACCATAACCGCACAATTACAGCATAAATAAACACGACATTAAAAACACAACATTTCAACATCGCAACAGCGTTAACAAAATACAACACAATATTGTCATTACCTCACCTCTACCAAACATTTTGACTCCATAAACACATAAATATTCAAATTTTCATTGACTTCGTCCTTTAAGAGCCAATGGCAATGAAGTGTACTGTTGCACAATTTTTTGCCTAGCACAAAAAGCGCGGCAACTTGGCACAAAACAAAAGACGTATTGAATTGTACGTGGATACTCACAACGGCGTCTGGTTGTAAAGCATTGATGAATTCCGCGGCGATCTTCCATTTGTAAATTGTGAACCACGCGGTGCCTGTGTAAGTGTCTCCGGCGTTTAGGTATAGAACGGGCGGCCCTTCACCCAACTGTGCCTTCTGTCGAGCTTCTTTTACTCTGAAATAATATTATCTTAAGATTAATACTTGTTTTATAATAAATAAATACACCCAAAAATCATATACACTGTTCTGATCCCACATTAAGTTTAATTAAGTCTTTTGTCGTATCAGATACTATGAGAGATTCTGCGGTCTAACAAACACCTAGGTACGAAACAAATATTTGTGAAACACACAAACATTTGCCACGGTGCAGTGCAGGGATCGAAACCGCGGCCTCTCGTTTAACAAACAAGCATCGAATCAGGTGCAGGTTGGCGAATTCTTCACATTGTTTCTTGTAAAGAAAAGTAAAAAAAAAAAAAAACTATTGTTTACACGTAATGTATTACATCATACATAGTATTTATACATACATACGGCCTTATTCATAAACAAATTTAAAACCTGTTTTAGTTAAAATGTTTTGTCCCTTTCGAACGCCTTTGAATTCAGTTTGAGCGAAGAAGACAAAACATTCGATATGTAAAATAGATTTAAAGTCTGTTTATGAAAAAGGCCGATAGTGCTTATTAGCGTGATTGACGAGATGAACAGATCGTTCGCCTGAGGGTAGGCGTTACGCCTGCCCATGACAGCAGTAACACCATTAATAACTTATTTTCTCTATATTTTATGTTCTTTTACTTTTCTAAACAAAACAATAACAAAAAAGGGATTTAAAAAAATAATGCAATGCCGAGATTCAAGGTACCGGTTAGGGATCTAACGTAAGGAATCTACTGATAATGCGATCTCATTATCTATTATCAATTCCCATCATCTAATAATTATGTTGTTGTCTAGTAATCATAGCCTATCATGGCATGCAAATCAGAATATAACACTGCTTTTTACACTGCTGCTTGGCGGCATAGAAATACAGTCCTTTGCAAATTTACCGGATGTACTCTGTAGTTTAAATTAAATTATAGTAAATCATATTAACGAATCTATAGTCAACAATATAACCAAATATTACTGTGGGTTAATTAAGATAATAATTAGGCTTTTGTACCTCTACCATAACCCATGTAATTGGTTGGACAGGTGCAATCTCAAAACAAACAAAGAGCAAGACACAAAGTGAATTCCACAACCTTTGAATCATAGGCAGGAATTCAATGGCTTATGAACTGATACACCGATGTGGCGCCTATTCATACGTCAAATGTATGTATGTACGGTAGCATATTCGAGTCCGTCCGAATAGTGACCGTATATAGTGGTTAAGAATCCTCTATAGCGTTATATCACCCCATATACGTCCAAATGCAGAGCAAGAACTTCCTCTACAATCAAGAGTACGATTGAGAAGGTTAGGCCATATAGTCCACCACGCTGGCCTAGTACATATGCACAGAAGCTGGGCCAAGTGGCTTTTATAAAACTGAACTTACACATGTGCGACCCTCGCGAAGCCTCCGTAGCATTTCTTGGCCTCCCTGTCCGCCTTGGTACAGGAGCCGCTGTGTTGTGACGTCTGCTCGAACCGGGCGTGCATATCATTGTTGTGGAGGATCAGCAGCTCGAAGTTCCCGGACTTCACCACGCTGCTGGAGGTCATCGACACCGCGCATAGCACGGCTATGAGGTTCGTCAGGAATTTCTGGAATTTGATGATGCAATTCAGATATTGGTCAAGTAGGATAGAAGGCTTTGTGTGAACAATATTGTCGTGTATGCTGGCCTATATGTATTGAGGTTTTAAGTAACGATGTATATGTCGACAATTTCCAGCTTTTTGTATTGGCTTAATGACTAAACTACCTAAACAATTTGATATGGCGTAAAAATTCTCTATCTTGACAGTCTCGCCTAAAAACATCGTGTTTTGATTTCAGCTCTCAGGTCATGTTAAATTTATTTCAAATATCGGTGCTATGGGATCAAAAAGACTATATTTTTTAGAGACACATTTTTTAGTGAGGTTTGGGTCTATATCAACTACGTGTAACGTTTTAAATTGTGCACTGACGATAATTTATCTTTAAATAGATATTATACAAATATAATGTTTGAAACTACTTGAAGTCATTCGCAACGATTTGACAAGCAAATAATTGCCATCTCCAATGTGACACATCATATCGCAACATGTTTTTGTTTACAACGCAACCAAAATTGTGTCATTTAATGCATCAGCAAATAGCGTCAAGATTGCGCATGTTAACGTCAAAATGTAGAGCGAGCGTGACGGCGCTTATGATCCAGCAATTTGAGATGTACACGGTTGAATTTGAATTTCGAATTATAAATATTTTTTTGTGTGCCAGCATGAATTACTATAAGTACAACTTGTGTCTACACTTGGTAGGATCTGTGGTAGGATGAACCCTAAGAGGTAACTTAGGGTTACATTTTAATTGAATTTCGAATAATATTTTGGTTGACGGGCAGCATAAACGAGTAGGCGTCTTATGTTAGATGTAGTTGAATTTCGAATATTATTTTTTGTACCAGTAACTGTAAATGACTACATTGCATCTCATCAAAAGTGCTTAGGCGGATAAAATGTACAACATTTAGTAATTACAAAGTAGAATCGTAGCGACCGTTTAGTAGCTTCACGTTACTACCTCTTGTGACATTTCGTAATAGAGACTTATACTTATACTTTATCAGTATTTAAAGCACGAATAATAAACCATAAACTCTTATTACAATTAATGATCTACCTGAGAGTAGAACTCAGGTCCTCGACCTTTTTAGGTACCCCCTTTATACGAATATATAATCACATATACTATTCTAATCTCAATGTCTACTACAGAAAATTACATATAAATTCTCACCATTTTCCGATCAATTATATTATATTAGACACCTTTATAAAACCACGTCTTTCCACCGATGTTTAACATACTTATTTTGTCAATTACAATATATGTATCAGAGCGCTGTAACGTTTGATAATTTTGTTATATGATAAGATAGTGGTTTATGATTCTGTTACACTGCGTCTTAAACTTTATCTCTTTAAATGGAATACATTAGTGAAAGAACGCACTGTACTTTATTTCCTGTCTTACGCGAATTCTATTATCAAATATTCACACACAATTCTTTTTTCAAAATAATGATGCTAATTTGTTTACACATAAAAAGGTCAAACTAGCAAACATAATATGTATGTTTATAACATTGATAAATCAGCTTGAGGCCTTGCACATTCTACCAACATAATATGATATGGGTTTTAAGTTTAAAGCAAAATCAAGAGTTTTAAGGCCTTATTGATAGACAGTTTTAAAACCTGTTTTAGTTATCGAATGTTTTGTCTTCCTCGCTCAAACTGAATTGTAAAGTCGTTCGAAAGGGACAAAACATTC
This sequence comes from Deilephila elpenor, assembly GCA_949752805.1. Taxonomy (NCBI): domain Eukaryota; kingdom Metazoa; phylum Arthropoda; class Insecta; order Lepidoptera; family Sphingidae; genus Deilephila; species Deilephila elpenor. The sequence continues at coordinate 3,823,118 of OX457110.1, forward strand.
GATACCTAAAATAGGTTTTAAATCTGTCTATGAATAAGGCTGTTACTGTATTATTCTAATGCGCCTTTAGAAATTCCACATGAAAACATACGTTCAAACAAGGATTTTGAAACTGGGTGCGCGTGCTACTTTGGCTATTTGGCTATGTACTACACGTAAAGTCACTTAATCGTAATCCATACAATATTGGCGTAATCCAGCATGAGTGTTTTAAATCCGGACATCTATGCAAACCTAATTATGATCTATATCAGGAGTGGCATGAATCGATACGATTGTTACGCATATTTGATATGGGTGCTTAGACCTCTTGGATATTTGTACATACATACATACATAAACTCAAGCCTACGTACTCCAAGAAGGTGTAAGCAGAGGCGCCACCAGGACACCCATATTTCGCCTTGTTATGTTTCGCCTCAGGATGTGATACTTTGCCCGACCCGGGATTCGAACCCGAGACCTCAGCTTTGCGATCGCACCGGAGTACAAACATCAAAGAGGCAGACGCATTATTGCATCCGCGATAATCTTCTTGTGGTTATAGCAATCACGACGTTTTATCTTGCGGTTGTTGATCATACAAGTCTAATCGTTTAATAATCCTTGTGGATTATAAGATAAAACCTGACGTGTCTACTGTCTATCAGTCTGTTTTGCTTCAGACATAATCTTTTTGAAATACAACGTCGATGTTTGTGTAAGTGATATAAATGATTAATTAAATGGACATGATCTACACTATATTGTTTCAACTGCTAGTGTGTAATACGACAGGAGTGCCAGGGCTTAAAAGAGTGTGGAACCGCCTTATGATTCTAAAGATTCGGCTCGGTTGCTTTGTTGATAACTTTGACTTTATCGATGGCTACGCCACAAATTTGCCTACTTGAAAACCTCTACCCAAAATTTCATGAGTAGTAAATGATTGAAAGCAGCAAAGACTTTCAAATTTCATTTACTAATAATATCAATTATATAAATCAATACAAATAATTAATACACCCAACAGTCACATACATAGTCCTGACCCCATACTAATATCGAGTCTTGTGTCGTGGGAATCAGGACCTACGAGAAACTTTTCGGTCTCACAAACATCCAGATCCGAAACAAATACTTGTGGTTTTCACAAACATTTGTCTCGGGGCGGGGATCGAACCCGCGGCCTCTCGTTTCAAAGCTGGCGTCCAACTGCGCCACAGAGGCTGACTATATCTTCTTACAAACATCGTGTTATTACTTCATACTTGCTTCGTAGGGGTCATATCTATGAGCACTTCCTCCATGAGATCACGGGCACGCTGTGGCAAGTAAATAATGCAGTTTTTAAGAAGTGCGAGCGAAGGATTCCGCCTCCGCGCTTCGTCATTATCTAATAACATCTGGTCGTGCCCACTGATTGTCAACTAGGACGGAGTAAACGATGATACAAGTGGAGAACAACTATGATTTTGATATAGTCAACGGTGTTTTGTGTAAAGTGAATGCAAAAATTGCTTCAGTTTTGCTCGCTATCAATAATTACAGTTGCACTGCATTTTTTTATTGCAATGAATGGCGAGACAAGTGTGCCATTCGCCTGATGGTAAGCGATACAACCGCTCATGGACTGTAGCAAAACCAAACAACACCCTAAATTACGAAGCAATACGTGGCATTCCACTGCGCTCGCTATCCTGAGACATAAGATGTTAAGTCTCAATATGTCCAGTAGTTAATCTGACTGCAATGTCCTTCATACCGGAACACAGTGCATTTACACAGCTGTTTAGCGACAGAAATAGACCCACGGTACCCACTCGGGTTGCATCTCACATATGAGAGACCAGACCAGTGATTTAAAAGGAAGTGCAATGCTATCCAGGTAGAGAATCAATTTTCAAGACAGTTATCTTCTACTATTTAGCACAATTATGCAGGAATAACTGCTTCACACTGCGGCGGAAGGACCTAGGATTATACAAAGGAGAGACGCGCGGTAAATAAAGTTTCATGCAATCCGTACACCTGTCGAATGTATGAAAGAAAACACATTTCCAACATTTATGATACATAAAGAAAACATATTTCCAACATTTATGATACATTTAGAAAATAAATATTAACGTTTATCAATTGGTGCAAATCAATAAAACAGAAAATGAGCTATTAATTTCCTTCACACCAGAATTGTGATTTGTCCATTTTTGCTAAATATAAGCACTTCCAAACGAAATTGGACTATTTACCATCAAGCGGTGTAGTTAGAGAAAGGGCTTTGTATATTACACTTTGTACTGGCAAATCTAACAGTATTGTAGAAATCGAGCGATAAAAGCCTGGGAACATTTCTACTCGGCATGCACTAAGATGCTGAGCGAATGACATTATAATATTGTTCCGAGTACGCGGAAATCATCTATTATGTAGATCGACGAGGTACTTTTATTAATGCACGGAGCGTTTTAGCTCTTATGTAACTGAGTACACGAGTAATTCTCTCGCAGAATTCCTTGAGCACATTCCAGTGCAGATCTTGTTTTTATTTTTTGAAAAAAGAATGCACTTTTGCTTAACAGATTAGAATTTAAAGGGTTAATGAAATGGAAGGAAGTATAGTTTGTTGATGCAAAATGGACTCTTGGGCTCGGATGTGTGTCAGGATATTGCGTGATTTAATAAAGTCGATTTTATAATTCCTTAATGAGAATACATTGCTTGTCTACTATTCATCGAGAAATTACTGTAGCAGTACAGCTTAAGTTGCATTGCAACATCATAATGGGAACGCTTGATTATAATGTTGATTTCTTTCTTTCTTTCTAGGAATACGTATGCAGAAAAGTCAATCATCAAACTTAATTTTGGTACAGCATTAGCATTTAGTTATGCAACTTTCTTCAGTGGTTTAATTTTGAGTACAATACTGCGCCAAATCTCTTCAAAGCTATGCAGAGATCGGGTTAAAAAGCATTACAGGCAGCTGTAAGAGCTCTCCACGTCTCGCATATTGCAATAACGTCGCAACATGTCTACAGAAACTTTATTAAGACGTGTCTTGTAAGATGCTGTTGTATGTGTCTTTCATATTTAACTTTTATTATATTTTTTTATATTGCTAGGAGCAAAACTATACATACATAAACTCACGCCCTTTTCCCAGTAAAGGTAGGCAGTGGTGGTACCAGGACACCCACATTTCGCCTTGTATGTTCCGTGCCACGATGTGATAGGAGGCGATCTTATAGCCATATCGGGCGCGAATTCCTGACTCCGGGCTGATAATGAATAGAAAAATCTAATATCACTTTACGCGACCCGGGATTCGACCACAGCTTTGTAATCGTATCGTAGTACAACTACGCCACCGAGACAGTTACCCAGAACTTATTGTTATTAAGCGATGTGTGCCATTAGGCTTTAAGTCTTTTAATGTAGTAATCACAGGCTAATGTGTTCTTGGAAATAGAATTCAGCTGTACTTACTCAATGCGGTTGTGATGCCAAAATTACTTATTACATAAAAGCTTCGTAACGTCGCATGTGTAGGTACGCTGTTATTAAACTCGCTTATTCCGTGTTCTAAGCCAAATTTAATTTTAATAAAATAACATGATCCATTTTGAATTTATAATTACAAGATCTTAATAACCTATTAAGATATCCGGTTTAGCGAAATGAGAGGCTCTACTAATTTAACTATTAATTTAACTCTCTATTAAATTAACTATTCGATACAAATTAGCCAAGTTTCTTGTCCTAAGCCCCTCAATGTAAAGTCTATTGAAACGATCGTTCCTCACACATAATGCACAATAAAATGTGGGCTTGCTGCGTCCTCCAATTGTTGAGTTGAATCGAACAATTATTCTATCAAGTCTGTAACACTAACACGTGGGCGATTTGAGTTAAAGGATGTATAACCAATAACAACTATAATATTGGAGGACACAGTAGGATAGAAGGACAAAATATATGCGGGTTCGATCCCCGCACCGAAACAAATATTTGTGTGATTCGTTTATGAGACCGAATAGTCTCTCGTGGTCCCTGATACCCACGACACGAGACTCGATCTTGATGTGGGGTATTTAATATATTGCGGGGTGTATTTAATATATATTGTTCTTATATTTAATTACATGATAAAACAAATCTGTGCTTAGAGATGCTGAAGAGTTTGTTTGTTTGAACGCGCTAATCTCTAGCAGTTACTACTTCGAATTGAATTGTTATAGTGTTGGATAGTTAATTTATCAAGGAAGCCTTATAGGGTACTCATGGGAAAATATATACAGCGGTTCTTTTATCCCGGAAAAACCTTTTCACGTAGGCGAAGTCGCGAGTAATATTAGTCATTAAATAAAACAAAATACAACAGCATTAAAATAAACGTGTTTGCAAAACATCAATTTCGTCTAATAAAGTGTGCTTGAAGCACTAATTGGTTTATGAATGCAATTTAGTGTGAAATCTGTAATGCATGTGTAAAGTACATACAGGTCATATGATGTATGTACAATAGTTCTGTGTTAGGTCAAATCAAACGAAGATTGTTTAGAACTTTAGATTATATTCAATAGAAGATCGTCTTCTTTCTTTCGTCTTAAATCGCCTTCATACATTGTCCTTGTGATTGTCCTTAAAATCTTCCGTCGTTTTTCAAACTGTTCTATCTTATTCCATCCTTCCATACTTCAACACCTTAATCATTCATTCTCTAACTCTTTCCATCTTTAGTACTTTCATTCGTTATCTCTTTCACACAAACTACGTTCCATATCAGTCATTCGTGTAACGTTTCATTCTACTCATCTTTCATCATAACATTCAAATCCTACATGTATGGATTGTGTGTCCTACCGTACGGCGAGAGGGTCGCCAGAGCACTAACTAACTAACAAATACTTTATTTTATTTTAACACTAGTAACCTATATTACTATATTTGAAAACTGCTACTTTCATAGCTTGAAGGTGAGATACAAATACAAACTAGGACTCCGAAAATATTGGACACTTCATCTTTTGTTTTTTTTTTAATAATTAAAACATGTCTAACTTATAATAAGACTACTTTAAGATTTGAATATTCATATCAAATGTAAGACAATCTCGCGTACTCACTGACCAATGTAACTCCTGTAAACCAAAACAAACAGAGGCAAGCAAACAATTGACACCGAGTAGTTACTTAAGCTCGATTAGTGTTTAAAGGGTACTTCACTTGTCTTCAACTAGTCCTTATCAGAAAATAAATATTGTTTTAATATAATTATATTTCAGATAATTTTCCTACAAAAGTAGAAAAATATAGCTCCCAAATTAATATAAAAAAATTAAAATTAGATATCTGTCATTTTTCGCCCAACGAACTATAACTACTCTTTGTATTACAGAAACAAAAATCTTTAACCTCTTTCATATTTTGCAATAAAAAAATATCATGATGCCTTTATTTCCCACAAAGAGCTTGTCATGGGTTCTCTCCACACATTTTTAAATCATGCAAAGTCGCCGGCATTAGCCAGTGCTGAACATGTCAACAATAAAACAGTTATCGAAGAAGGCGCAGAGCGAATGCGACCGTCCGGTTATCGCGTTATGCAACGTGGTGCGACAGTAATCTGCTTGAGTGGCACCTTGAGTTTGCGCCATTGAGGAATTACCAGAACGGACATTGGGAACATAATTATGCGCACTGTACAACCAAGTCCGCGGGATCAGTAGAACGGGATGAAGCATAGTGTTATATGTAGGAGTGAAAGAAAGATAAATAGTTGTACGTGTACCGCTTATTATACAACGAAGCCGCGGTGCGTCAGTAATCTGCTAGAGTGGCTCTGTGAGTATGCGTCAGGTACTACTAGATCCGATATTGGGAACTAAATCTGGGCGCCTTGTAGCAGGGCAAGTAGGGCATAGAGCGAGATGGAAGATAGGACACGTAGGAGTGAAAAAAATATGTACCGGTTTTTATTTAACACATATTTTAGTGCGAGATGGAGAATAGTTTTAGTGAGTAAGAGTGACAGAAATAGCAATAGTGGATGTATCGTTCTTTTATGTTACATTTTGTCCCCGGTGTCCTCTCTGGTGTAATGTCTCAACAGTTTGTGATTGGGTTTGTGTCCATTTACGTGCAATTCATAGTAGCGTTTATAGGCCTGTTTGAGGAAGACAGCTGCTGTTGCCTATATAGGACTCTTTGTTGGTCGACGGATGTATTTCGAGGAAACTATGAGGATAAATATTTGAATTGAACTATCGTTGTTACACCAATACAACGATAAGTAAGGTGTACGACGAGCCATCATGTCTCAGTAATGCCTTAGTAAGATTTATTTAATATGAAAACTATTGTGCAATATGGGTGCCGATATGGCGATAGGCTCGCTCCCTATCACATCATGAGACGGAACATACAAGGCGAAATGTGGATGTCCTGGTGGCGCCTCTGCCTAACCCTTTTGGGATAAAAGCGTGAGCTTATGTTATGTACGTAAAAAATATATGGTGTCACAATAAAAAATAATAGTCTTAATATGTAATGCGATTATTATTTACATGCACAATTTCAGAAAAAATCTTGTTTTTCTCTTTCTTTTTATTTTTGCAATTAAACATTCAAAAACGTAGTTTAATGAAATATGTAATAAATTGATTCCATTAAACGTTGAATTAAATTGGGTATGCCAATGTAAACCAACCTAACGCGCCCGCTGCTTGCGCAAGCACCGAGTAATTAGCCCCTAAGCTTTGGCTTCAAACACTGGCTATAGCTATTAGCTACGAACAGAGGCTAGCGCTACAAATGTCAAAGCTTTGTACGTGCCAATAGCTTAATGGGTTAATTTAGCTGATTGACATTTAAAGTTAATCGCCAATGTCCATTGCAGTTAGGATTATTTTATGACCAGTGAACATTAAATAGTAAGTTTTTCCCGATAAAAGAAGATATTTACTTTCTTTTATTTTACAATCCATCCTTTTCTTTTAATTTATGCAAGAAAAAATTATAACTATTTCTTAAAAAATCATACTGATCGCGTTATCTCATTTCATATGTGCCTATTATGCACAGACTATTATGTCACTATTTTCCGCCCTTTTGACACTTGACAGCTTTATAACAAAAGAAGTCGATGTCTCAAGCCTATTCTTAAGAAGCTCATTTCATAACAAAAAAAAAACAATGAGCATCGCTGGTGGTATACCATATATTAACATCCAAAGAGAAGTTGCGATATAATGCAAGATTCCGCATGGACGCAAAAAACCAAGCGCCGACGCCGTTCAATGAACTGTTGACTTCAATATTAATTGTTAAACTAGGGCTGCACACGTGGGTTCTAGCAGAGCGGGTGGTCTGTCCAAGAAAAGGTTATAAGTAAGTTTTTTTTTATTCCAACAGATGGCGAGACGAGCAGACCATTTGCCTGATTGTAAGCGATATGACCGCTCATGGACCAAAAAATAGCAAAACCAAACAACACCATAATTATAGACATAAGATGTTAAATCTCATTATGTCCAGTAGTTACTCTGGCTGCTCTGTCCTTTAAACCGGAACACAACAGTGCATTAACACTGCTCTTTGGCGGGAAAAACAGACATTGCGGTGGTACCTACCCAGGCGGCCTCTCACATATGAGAGATATATCACCTATGTACTTGAAATAAACTGTTTAGATGGGAAAACAGGTTATCTGATTGATAACCGACAATGGAATGGTTTTGTAATCGTTGACGGTTTGTTTTTGAAAGCAAGGGGAAAGAAAGTAGGGCTTTAGCTCTTGACCCTTCTAAATCAAGTTCAGCGAAAGAAACGTGATAGCAAAATTGTTGCTTAATGTTTAATTTTGGGATCAGTTTATATTGGGTTAAGGTAAATAAAATTATAAAGAACATGATTAGTGTAATCATTATTAGATTAACGAGCTGCTGGTTCGATCTCCGCATCGAAACAAATATGTGATCAACAGGTATTTGTTTCAGATCTGGGGGTTTGTGAGACGGAAAAGTCTCTCGTAGTTTCTGATACCCACGACACAAGACTAGATCTTAGTGTGGGATCTGGACTATGTATGTGACTGTTGGGTGTATTTATTATTATTTATTTATTTAATAATCTACTTACAAATTTTGTGGTGGTTTGCTGATACTCTGTGCAATTTTAAAAAATAAGGTAGGACTAGCGTATCTCTAGAAACTTTCTCCATTAATTCCAATCCCGCTACCGCTCATCACTGCTCGCAGCCTTAAGGATGCCGTCACACGCCTCTGATACCTGCTCTTCTCGGAAACTTATTAACTGCTTTCAAGGGGCGTAAAAAGTGCATTATAATGAAGCGAAGTCGCCGCGTGCTTCGATATATCTATGGAAAAAGCGTAACAAAACGTAATTATTGGTCACGTGATTGTGTATCGGTTTCTTGGTATGTTCTTGGTTGTTTGATGCACGTGTATACTAGTATATTTATTTCTCTTTATTTATTATATTTTTTTTTTTACATTTTTACATATATAATAAAAAATCAAAATACATATAAAAATATAAAAAACCCAACAGTGGCGAGGCTCGAGACCCAAGCCACCGGTGGTTAGGACCCCAAAGTGAGGAACCTCCTCACTATACGTGCCGTGTCAAGCAATACTGCCTTCTGAATCTGGCTCATGACCCAACGGCCCATTGAGAGCCTCTGGAGATGTTGGTCAAGGCTCTTTGGTATCAATCCATGTGCAGAAACAACTATCGGGACAATAATTGTTGAGTCGACATCCCACAATTCAGTAACCTCGTGTGCCAAATCTAAATATTTTGTCAATTTATCTTTTTTATTACTATTAATGATATACAGAGTGGTATATGGCGTAGTTAAGTAATACGATTGCTACGTCCTAATGGGAATACTCAGAAATAAGTGTCATTTCACCAAAGAAAAAAACTAGCTAGATTAAAAAGTAATGAATCCCTCATAAGTAAATCTATTTAATAAAACCATATTCGTTGAATATATTTGTATTATAATTGGTCCGCGGTCTGCTAGAGGCGATTTTTTTGGCTTTATTTCACATATTTTAATTAGCTTAAATACGAACATTATAGACTATGATAAGTCATTGAATAATTTAGCTTTCTAAAATGGTTACTTACTAGCAACTCTTTATTTGTATTGGAAATAGAAACCTGCAATAACTTATAAAGCAAAACACTACGCTTACATCTTTTGATGGCAATATTTTTAGAACATTTTCTCATATCGAGTATTTCGTTATTACTTTTCATAGGTCCTTTAGAAAGTATTGGAAAATGCTTACAAAGATGCTTCGCTTGCTGCTACGTTAACCTAAAATTGAATTTGCTTGAAACTGGCAGGTAATATAAACTCTAGAAAAAAAACTTAATAGGATGGATCACATTTATTAGAAGATTTTTTTTGCGTAATAATATAGTATATTTTTACTTCCATTTTACGCTTCTATGAATAATCCACTTTCATAAAGTGAAAGGAGGCGAATGGTAATTATAACTTGTAGGGCGATAATTATCACTTCAATTCAATGATCATTCCAAAATTTCTTTTATTGTATACTCTTTGTTCTAATGGCAGTGCCTATGAGGCGTGAGTGGCGAGGCACAGGGTTATATTCTATTATTGGAGAATCCAATTTGTGTGATCTTTTCGGGTTTAAATATCTTATTGAAGCTGCCTAGCACTTACTATCACATAGTACGGAAATATCCCCGGGTATCAGTTGCGAGTTGTTATTGGCATCAGCAGCTTCTGCTTACCCCTTTGGGACTCAAGCGTGAGCTTATCTATGATGAATGATCAAAAGAGGGGCGTGGACATCCAAACAGAAACGCTTATAAATAGATGGTATTGATTCTGTAATGGCGGAAATATCGGCCGGCATTAAAAGGTTATGTTGAAAGGTTTTTCATCCGACACTCATTAATGATGGAGCTAATTAGGCACACGTAAAATGGAAATGGAATGGTCATGTATCGTTCGAATATTGATTTTCATAAAAGCATAAAAGTGGGATCGAAATACTTGGTTGCATTGAGTGCGATGAGCGATCATCCATTTCTGCTTTTGTAACATTCATTAACTTTGAAATTCGCAAACTGATTTTTTATCGTTAATTATCATATTCCATCATACTAACTGTTTAGTTTTCTAATAGTTTATTCCTTTTCAAGACTGTATTCATAATCAAAACTGTCTTTAAATCACAGATAAAATAATAACAGTAGGGATCGTACTGTCAGATACTTCCCGCCAATTCTTTATTTTTTTTTTATTAATAAATGGACCAACGTAATGTTGTGTGTACAGCCTTAGGGAGTAACTAGTCCTATATTTTTCAACAAATATTATCAGAAGTTATTTATGTTAATGTAGTGAAAGAACAAAGTACATTTACCTTGAGGTTTAAATTATTATCGGTAGCTTAAACAATTCGTAAATGTTATTATGTAGTAGATAAGAAATTAGCATGTAAAAATTATATCACGGATTATTCTTATCGTTGCAATTATTTCCTCTACAAGCGTATTATCAAGAGATTAAACGTCACTTTGATATTCTTTTGTAAACTATGTATTGTGATATTCTCGTGCTAATGACATGTATTGATTGTATGGTAAGCGCTAAGATTATCTACGATATTAAAATAGTCAAAGGTAATTTTATTGAAAATGTTCCCAAATTAGCGCTACAAAACATTTCGAAGATTCTTATTCTTGGGCTGGGGACGGAGTGAGGGTCATTCAAATTTTATCTATATAGTAGTTTTGTAACATTTTACCGTTCCACATGTTCCTTCCCATAATCCTAGGATCTTTACTCTGGCCTTAAAGAAGCTATTGAACATTGTATCATAATAATTGATAATTCTTTGAATTTCAACACTCAATGGACAGCACTGCATATACCGTGCATATTAAGTACCATGCAGTTAGTTGGCAATATAAAAAAATATGACAGTAATTGATGCAAAAAGTTATTTCCACACATGCGTAAAGCCCTCTTTAATTTAGTGGTTGCGGATGTATGAGTGCTCTACGTTCCACTGATCTGCGAATTGAATTAATTATTTGTCGAAGGCCAATTACTGAATTTCATCCTCATTTTTGTGTCGCGTTGAAGATCTCCGAATAATAATTAATTGAATACCAATTTACATGTTTATTGACAAAAGTATACGGTTGTAATGGGAAGGTATATATTATTAACGAGTATTATGTTTGTTTAAATTCGTTTACTTCAGTATATAAATATCTATAGAAAAACTATTTCATAATTATTTCGCGCTACAATAACATCGTTAGTAACAATGATATTATAAGAAATACCTAATATTGTTAGTATTTCCTACTCCCTTTTCCTGTACGATGTACCCATAACTGTCAAGTATTTTGACAGAGCGTCGTAAAAGACGTGAGCGGCAGATTTTGCTAGCCATAAAATATGGTTTATCTCCTTCCCGATCTCGAAAGCTGCGTTGATTTTAAATGAGCCTAGACAAAGGCTTCCTATAACGAATTGTGAATATAAACGTCGGTTCCATCAATGGTTTTACGATATAATAAATAGAATGAAGTGCCTTGGGAATGTGGGTATATTAAGGTTCGCTATTCAAATGCAAATATTTGATGCGTTAAAAAAATATTTCAGCTTATATACGTATGTTGGTGGAACGAGTATGCCCTATAATTAAGGCTGTTGTGTACCATGTTAGGGTGACCATACCTTTAAATTTTAGTACATAAGCTTCAGGTGCAGGTTTTCTCAACCATGTGCTTTTTTATAAATCGTGAGAAGGAACACACAAGGCGAAACGTGGGTGTCATGATGGCGCCTCTGCCTACCCCTTCTGGAATAAGAGCGTGAGTTTATGTATGTATGTGCGTTTTTATATATAAATCTACTGGCACTACAGAGTTATTTATGTTTCAATAGAGTGCTGACCAGATATAGTATTCATAGACGCAAGAAGGTAATTTTTTGTCGATCGACCCAATAGGGTAAAACTCAAGTTTAATGTTGGAATAAAATTAAATACCTATTTTAGTTAATTTCCTGTTACTGATAAGCTAATGTAAATACCTAACACAAAACGAATTTCCAACGATATATGCAAAATAATATTTGAATAATTGATATTAAGTACAACTATTCTAAGAAACGTAAATATTGACAAAAATACATTATCAATTAAATGAGTCATATTAATGTACAAGTTTTAGAGAAAAAAAGTTTTAATCTATGTCAGAATTGTTTTAAACTAAGTGTAAAGTATGTGACTAGTAAACTGACGTCAACATTTCTGCGTACCATTATTTTTTATCGATATTTCTTTTGCTTGAATTTTAATTCAGTAATTATTTCTCGGTATAAGAAGATGTATTTTGAACATAGACTATGTCATTTAAAATAATGATTATATATTGTTAAATATTACAAATTATCTTTTTAAGTATTTCTTCGTGGTTCTTAATGGTTGATTGCATAAAAATGCTGTAGTTGGTTCTATAATCTTACTGCCTAATGTCTATAAAATGACCTTCACAACTCGTAGTAACAAAATACATATGTAGGTAACGGATAAAATCACATTAGTCCATTGAATACCATTAATAAAATACGATAAATCTGAATGTAGAAACCCTAATGGTCTAGAATGTTTCGATGTATTAATGAAGTCGATAAATAAATACCAGTCAAACCGCGGCGATGTAGCATTTTTTATATAAAATAAATCTTTAAATATTTTCAAACCCATCCTGGGTTCCTCATAGGTTTCATCCTTTATAATTCATAGAATAAGATCGTTCTGTGCAAAAAGGAAACCGAGTGACGTCACAGTTCCGGACATAGAAGTAATTGACGCAAACCGTAAGTTAACTGACGTATACATCGTTTCAAACTTACCGCGAAAACGGAAGAAATCTTTCCTGAACCCGCCTATAGAGTACTGACATAGTAAGGTTGTCACAGGTGTTCTTTAGAAAAATAACTTGTAACTGGCAGTTTAGAATATAGTGAATTTCAAAATGAGAAAAAAAATATAATGAACTGGAGAGTAATTTAACGGGTTATGTAACTGGTGATCTTGACTTAGTGTAAGCTCATATAATGATATCGAATTATATTATACATCGTAAAATATAAATAATAAAATTTATATTATTTTTATGCTAATAATGATTTATTCACAAACACTAAAACGTTTTGCGTGATATACCTTGAATTTCAACTTCAAGTACCCAATCTTAATCTTATGTTTAGATTTGTTGATCAAGTATTGGAATCGCTAACAATCGATCAATGTACCCAAAGTTCCACTTTGCAATCATAGTCTCAATTACAGGTCTCAATATACTTCCCACCTTAAATACTTAGTTTTTCATAAAAATAACCAAAACAAACTATCCATATTCATTATTAATCCAACAGTATTGCATTATAAAGCCTCGCGTATTGTATTTTATAAATATGTCCGTAATTAAATGCTTGCGTTACGGGATGTTCGTGGAAATATAAAAGCATATTTTAACCTATCAGGAATTTAATTGGACTGACGTGGACCGAGTAGTGTATTTCTGTAGTAAAAAGGCTTTTGCGTTATTCCCGGATGAACGAAACATTTTAAACATGCCGGGCTTTTACTCAAAATTGGTATCGGAAAAACATTTTATATTACAAAAAAAGATGTGAAATATAAAATTACTTTTTCACTGTAAATGATAAAGCGAATACTTTGTGTACGATGGACTATTTTTGATGAAAACGTTTCAATTTAAATACGCCATGTTGTAATTTGATTTTATTTCAAATTTTAAACGGGACAAAGGCTACTATTTTTTATTTGAGATACACAATGAAGGAGCTTAAAATCAACCAGCATTGTGAGTGTTAGGTTTTAGGTTTCAGTTAGCTACAGTAAGCCTCTTCAGTGGTACAATGACATTAAATATTGACACACTTATATGCTTATGATGAATATTATTTACACCATTTAAGTTCAACAACATAGCCTTATAAATAGCAAAACAAACCCTAAATTCACCAACAAAAACCCAATTCAATAACGTCGCTGCCATTTGCACAAAATGCGCGTTGCGTATACTTATATCAGTGTTGACGAGAGCATAACAGAACCAGATTAACGCACAGCGCTGAAAAACAGAGGCAGTAATTGATTTAGCCATTTGGACAGACGGCGGGGTACCGAGGCAATTCAATTGCACGCGGTGAAATAGTCCCACATAATGGTATATAGTTCCCTTTTGGAGATTTTTGAAACGAGGGACGCGCGGACTGGCCTCACCCCGTTTCATTGCTAAAACGCTGTGATGTGTTTTGTATATTTTTAGGATCAAACTTTAGATTTTTCGACGATTCTTTTGTTTTGTGGAACATTAGATTGTTACTGTAGTTCTTGGAGTAGTGTTGGTATACTACATTCCAGTGAACTTTTCAATGCCAGGTTGTAAAATCAAAAGAAAAATCAATAGGACGTGCATAATCATATCGAGGTGACCTTACATAATTTTAATACAATAAAAAAGGAAAGGCATAAATAAAATGAAAGCTTCTAAATGCGGTGGCTTCGCTAATTAGCTAGATTTTATGACTGGCATAGTTTTTTGGGCTTATAAGAAATGAGTGGAACATAATATTGATATAGAAATAAAACTCAGACCTTTTACGACTCCCTTTGTACTGAAGTTTCCCATGGAGACCGGATTAGCTATTACAGTGCTGGCCATAAAATTCGCCGCGCTTAATGTTTCCTTTAGCGGTGGTTTGATCGGAACTAGGAATAATCTCCGATAATACTCGGTCATAGTAATGGTAAGATGTTTTGACGTCAAAGTTTACTGGAATCTAAATGTCATAGTTGTCATCATTTTGAAGAAATAATTGACAAAAGTTACGCCAATGAATGTTTTTAAAATGCCACGAAAAAATAAATGCACTACATTTGATGGTAAGTGTAATTATAAATTGAGAATCCCGAGAGAAAAGGTAATCATATGCTGGTACAATTCGAAATGGATATACACAGACTGAACACCCTCTATTTGACACTTTCCTATGTCACTGTGATCAATTTAACTGAGTCAATCTTTGATAGTATTCTATGGTATTTATTAACTCGTTAAACATTACTCAGAAAAATACTGTCATCATTTTAGGTACTCTATTTTACCACTAAAACTCAGAATTGTAGTCGAAGTAAAGTATTAAACCAGTGTTCAATAAAAGTAGGTAAAATACAAAGCATTTGAACGTGGCCTTTCATCCGCTTCATGCCAATTACATCGACAGGGCAGCAGACAATTTGGGAGGTTTTATTCCCTAATTGGTTGGGTAATGATAACCGTGCATCGGATATTCGGATGTGGATTTTAGTGCTATTTATTGCTTATCATTTTTTTTATCGTGGGATATTCGTTTCCGGCCATACAGCAACTTCCGTGTATGATAGTGGAAATATTTTGTTAGTAATCCGTGTGCGGTTATATGCGTTCCGGGTTCATAAACGATTCGCATGGTTCGAAACTCGTTTAAGAGTGGCACAGCTTAGATGATAGTTATAAGCCTATACCGGTTGGCAGACTTTACGTATGTACCATAGAATTTCTTACCATGATCTTTGTGACATGCAGGCTTATCGCTATAATATCGTTCAACCCATAGAATCCGAATTTAGAGTCGTGTGCATTGGGAATCGAATCCGTGACCACTATCAGTAGTACGCGTTCGGTAAACTATCAACGAGCCACGTCACATTTTTTTTTTAAATATCTAGTATGATTTTATTTGCCTTTTTTCTAGATGAATAATTTTTCTTATAGTATGAGTATAGGAAACTATACAACAATTTAATACATCCAACAGTGACACAGTCTTTAGTCCTGACTCACTAAAATTCTAGTCTTGAGTGGTTTTTTATGAAAACTTCGAGAGACTTTTCTGTCTCACAACACCCAGACCCGAAACAAACATTTTAGACTGCATAAATATTGGTCTCGGTGCGAGATTTGAATCCGCGGCCTCTCGTACCACAGCCGGCGTCTAACCAACTGCGCCACGAAGGCTGTCAGTGTATTATTCTGATAAACAACGGTGGTTATTCGTAGCACGTGCCATCGCGAGGTCAGTTCGCTCTCATTAAGTAGTTTCTATTAAATACCTACATGATTTATTTGTAGTAATTTAATATGCTCAGGTTCTATAGCAGACTTAGATTCAATCATATTTTTTTGTTTGTAGGACACGTAGCATAAATTATTTAAATAAATACTTCAATGGCCAAGGTTGTATATCTTGTGTAAGGAGGAGCTATACAATTATTCTACTAGTAGCTATACAGCTGCTATAGGGTCTCTGATAACTTCAAGACGGTTCTTTTGGTACATTTGTTTGGTAAACTTTGGACGATTGTTCACAAGTGGTATTACCATGGTTAAATAAGTCCATTACTGTAAATTAATTTTCAGCGTGGCTCTTCCACTTAAGAAAAATATATTTCAAATATCAAACGAATTGTAAATGTGCAATATATTATTTATTTTGAGAGTACTTTCGTTATAAGTTTGGTTTCAAGCTGTTCGTATTGTTTTGTTTGTTACAGGAGAGTTTCTTGGCGCTTCTTCTTAGACCATGGACGTTGATACATCGGTAGAGTCGCTATTAATTTTAAATTATTTTATAATTCGCGACATTTAGCCGAAAATAATAGTGTTTTCATAATCAATACACTTGAATGGAATGTAATTGTTTTTTTTTTTAATTTTTGTAATTTATTTATTTTATTTATTTATTAAGATACAAAGTTAGAAACAAAAAATAGATAATATTTCCACGAAACCGGGCTTCGGTTTAACCGTGGAGGTGGTGAGTCTCATTTACACATGTACAAAACATTTTCATTGGACATTAAACAAAATAAAAAAGAAAACAAAGTAACACTTATGAAGTTAGAATTTTAAACAAAGATAAACAAGGTATCACTCATAAACTTTATGATATAGCTATAAAATGAAATAAAAACAGGATATAACTTTAAACAATAAAATCTAACAAAAATATCACTTCCAAAATTTAAACAGAAAATAAAACATCGCTTCTAAACTTATATAAATAATATTGTTTGTAATTTCGTAACGTCCTAAATAGCATATAAATATGGTTTATCAGTGTAAAAAACGCGAGAACTGGGTTTTTGAATACAATCTATAACTATATGACACCAATAAATATTTTTTATATTTTTTTATTCGACGAAAATCAGGATATGAACAGAGAGTTCACGGCTTCGGACTTTACACCAAAAAAATATTTTATGATCTTGTATTGTTAAAAAATATACCCTAGTAGGTATAGGTACACTGTGGACACCCTGTTCCTAGAATATAGGTCTTGTAGTAACCCAATATTCTCTCTAATTTACTAGCTTTAAGGTTATATTTTTCAATCTTACGACACCGGCTGCGCTTCATATCAAACAAAAAGATTAACTTCAGGTTACCTAGCCTACTCTTAGAAAGCGGAAACTATACTGCCAAGATACCACTTACAATTGTATACATAAGTTTTTTATCACAGCGAAATGTTATTATGAAATGGAATTACCATTAATAGAGGGAAGTCCTAATTTATAATAATTAAAAATATTAATGATTGCTTTGGTTTTTTACGTCATTCTACATCGTAATTTGTTGATAAAATCTTTTAAACCTATACAATTACGATAATACTATAAGTAGTTATGTGAAAACGTCTTCTAAATTATTTAAAGAATATTACGTGAATTCCAGTTTGAAGAATTAAAACATGTGTTTATGAGATAAGCTATTATCTATCTTGAGTACTAGTTGAAATACTAATCAAATTACAATATTCATATCTTTATCAACAATAATCTAAGATAAGATATCAATTTGTGCAAACTGACCTGAACCCAGTTAAAAACCTTGTTTTGATAATCTGAGTTTTATAGACGGTAAATAACGCAAGGTTAATTAAAGAGCTAATTGGCAATTTTTTACGCTTTTCGTGTAACATTTGAAAGGCGAAAAGGCGCATACCCAAGGTACATATTGCTGTTTTGAAAAAAACACAGGACGTAAATTCAAGCAAAAAGAGTGCTTTATAAATGCAATTTTCATGGATATTCCCCGCATTGATCTTAATTGGCTAATGTTAAGTGACATATTTACGAGTTTAATAACGTGATTAGCATTATCGTGTTTATCGTGGTCGAACTGTAGTTTATTGCTCATTTCGCGATATTAGCGATAATAAACGTTTGTAATATAAAATATAACTTTTAGGATAAAATTATAAATTATCTTACTGTGAATTTTAAAACCGATATCTAGATAACTTAATCTTATAGGATTATATTTGAATGCGTGAAAATCATTTACTCCGTGTGATGTAGACGAAGAAATTAATTAATCAATTAATTGGTGGTCAGATAAGTTCTAGAAGTTTCAAAGATTGTTTAATCATGTCTTAAAAACCTCAAAATACTTGATATTGTCCAGAAAGATATCAGAATCAATGGTCTCACAATTGAAAATTTCAATGATTTTGCAAAGTAAAGTAGCTTGTTTAGAAAATGCGACATTGACATAATTTGATATCAGTGTATATTGTGCAATGTCATGACATCCCACTGCGGGTTGGCGGACGACACATCTAAATTAAACTAGGTAGATTTAATTTCAAAACAGGTTTTTATATTCGTCGATAATTTAATAAATAAGTGACAAACTACTCGTTGTAAGACAAAAAAATAACGCGTTCCTTTTTACTAGAGACGGGGTCAAGGCGGTAATTGCACCGTCGCGTCGGGGCGAGTGTATTGCTGACAAGGCTTTTATTAAATAAACATTTCAAAAATGGTCATAAATGTATAAACTTTATTTGTGATGTGATGCAACTGCATGAATAAGGTGAGTGATAAAATATTCCGTGTAAGATTATTTATGCTAATTTTATAGCATCGTTGCTCACTATCGTGTGATAAAATAAGATGTCGATTTTTTTATATTATTCCGCTTATGATTTATACAAAAAGTAAAAAACATATTAGATTTAGTGTTTATAGTATGTTATACACATCTGTATTTTTTATTAGCCTTTATACGTCCCACTGCATGGAAAAAAGTGAAACTAGAAAATTAATTTATGGGTTGGATGCTGATATAGAAAAAATATTCTTACATACATTCATAAATTCACGTCTTTTTCCCAGAAGGGGCAGATAGAGGTTCTACCATGACACTTACGTTACGCCACATGTTTCGTCCCCCGATGTGATTGGGGCCTATCCCCATATCGGTCACAATGTTTTTTTATATCTTTTTTAGGAAAATTGTGTGGATTTTATCATGTAGAAAATAATTGCAAATTAAAGTTGTACAAATAACTTCATACCCGTCTTACTATTGACCTTATTTTACTAACTTAGCTGCGTAGTTATGCATAGTGCGTAGACATTAATATTTTTTATTCGATAAATGAAGTGTTAATAAATACTCCATCGTATTTTGTGATTATTTCTAGCAAAAAAACAGTTCTTTTGACAAGGCGTAATTAGCGTGGACGGTGGTACTACAGAGAAATTAGTTTTCAAGTGCTTGTTTTAAAACTATTAAATATTTATAATACAGTACGTTGCCTCCGTGTTGTTTGTTTTCCATAATACACGAAATATACTTTATGTAATTCTCTTTCGTTTTAAATATCATTTCAATTAGATATTAAGTAAATATTTATATGATGTTGTATTTTGTGTACATGTTCTACCATCTTTTCTGAAGCAACAGTTACAGTAAGATCCACAAAGTTTACTTGCTGTGTAAAACCCATATGAGTCCTTTTTTTATTACTGTGAATGGCGAGATGGGCATGCCATTCGCCTGATGGTAAGCGATACGACCGCTCATGGACAGTAGCAAATCGAAACAACAACATGAATCACAAGGCAATGCTTGGCATTCCACTCCGCTCGCCATCCTGAGACATAAGATGTTAAGTCTCATAATGTCCCGTAGTTACTTCGGCTACAATGTTCTTCAAACCGGAACACAACAGCCCATTTACACTGCTGTTTAGCGACAATAGACATTGCGGTGGTACCTACCCAGACGGCCTCTCACATATAAGAGACATACCACCAGAAATCTAAACAATTTATACAATTATATCTATATTTTTTGCTAATTTTCCTTAATATCCACGTGAGGACGATAGAACCTGTCTATACTGTCCAAACAACAGACAATTATTTTTATTTTGCGAAGAATTCGTTGACGTCAGTGTTTAAGGAAAATACCGAATTGAGTGTTCATATTTTTTTCCATTGCAAAGAAATTTGCATAATGATACGGTTCATATTTATATGCGCTGATACAATTGATGCGTATTTAAATGACTGACCTGTAGTAACGTCACACTTAGATTTAATATTCCAATCAGGTGTTATGTTATTCTAATAGTCATTTTTTTAATGTCGGCTCATTGGTGTACTGGAAGTATTGGCTGCGAATCGTGAAGCTCTGAGTTTATATTCCACTTCGGGGAATATAATATCTGAGTTTTAGTTTTGGAAATATTTGAAATATTGGTGTTCCGGAATAGCGATAAGCTCGCTATCTATCATATTTGGGACTGAAATAAACTCATATAAAAACCTACTGTGGGTTGTATTCGTATTATCTCTACATACCTCTTCGAGGATATAGGTGTGAGCTTACGTTTATATTTATTTAAGGTGTCTTGCAAGAATAGCTTTATATTATCCGAGTGCTCAAAGGGATTTTCCTCCTGCAATATTATAAAAATGTTACATCAACTGCCGCAATGCAACTTCAAAAACAACTTCCATACAAAGTTAAAAGATGAACTTTCGAAATTGCTTCTTAGCACTAAATTACGTAATATAAGGAACTGCACAGGAAAATTTCAAGCTTCTAGACTCACTGGTGTGGGCTATTATTTGTTCATTGTTTTATACATAGAAGTAAATATATAACGACATTAAACTACATTTAATCATTAAAATTCAAATAAAAACCTTGAAATTATTAAATTAAGTATCGTATCTAAAATAAGGCATCAATATTATAAAACATGCTAAATGAGAAATTAATCTATCCCATAAATATATAGTAAAAGCATATCCAATAGTTATACGGTTTAATAGGATTAGATGGTTTTTGATGAGCTAACGCAATAACTTGTATATAGTTAATTTATTCATATTTAAAACCATCGATACTTATAAAAAAATATAAAAAACTGACACGAAAATCCGATAAGTACGAGCTAAAGCAGATATACATGTTGATCGAGTACATATTGATAGATACCGCTGTAAGGTAGCCGACGGGGTGGCACCACCCCCTGCCGGGAGATCCAAGGAGCTAAGACGTATTACGGCTTTGAGACCCAGACATTCCTTTGGGAACACTAATTAGAAACTCAGTGAAAAAATTAAAACGTCAGAGTCGAGCAGTATTTTGATTTAGAAAATATTGCTGCTGTAATGTCCTGGAGTGTTCCAAAGTCTCTTTTGTTGGTGTAAAATATTGAGCGGTTGTGGAATGTCGAATTTTAGTTGTAAAAGTCTGTGCTAATTTCAGTTTTTCAGTCACTTTAAGGTTTCGTTTACTGGAGGGAACTAGTTTTTTAAGTTTTGTCTCAAATATCACCTGAACTATGAGAGGGAATTACCCAGACTTAATCATTAAGATACAATGAGGTGCAATGCTGAATTGCTTACAATGTTATTATTGCTCAGTAAGTGTTGTATAATAACAGCGTTTACTTTAATACCAGGCAATGAAATATAACCTTGGTCGGCTGCAATTTTATAAAAATCCCTTGAAGTCTGAAGTCGTGTAAGGAAATCAATTTCGAGGAAGCGTGCAGCCGACTGCCACAACATCTACGACAGGGCTGCCAAATATTTGTAAAATTGTAGTCCTAGGTTCTTGTATCTTAAATATTTGGTAATAGACTATCATAGGAACTAATAATAGTCCTCTACCATTACTTGGATAGTAACCCTTTGTGTTTACGAATCGTTGTATCTTCTATTTTCAACAGTAACACGTTCTTGCCTAAGTTTACCAGTCATATCATCCAAAATTGAGAATTATTACGGCATTACTTTTAGTGGATATTATAGAATATTTTTTTGTTTTATATTTTTTGGAACGAAGTCCTTGAAGACAGTGATAAGATGCATGTTATCGTCCAGTTTATATTGTCTTATCATTCCATTGCAGGTTTAAAAGCTAGTGGAGTCACTCCGTCAAGAGTTTGCGGTAACAGAATAATTTAGTCAGCTTCCTTTCATAGCACGTTATTGTCGATACCTTAGCTTATAAAGTAGATGTTTGGAACTCACAGTATGTATATACCTTAATTCTGTCGAGCATAAGTACGATCATTAACGCTAAACACGTGCTTTTAAGATAGTCTTAGTACGTGGGTGCTTCCCAACCCTATTATAGAATATAGGTCACCCAGTTGTGTGGATAAGATGCATCGATCTTCACGTTACCGCGGTGCATGTGCGACAGTTTTTAATATCGCTGGGGATATAAATACCCCTCGTACGTACTAGAATTAATTCAGTTGAGTCTGTTTATGACGGGTTAATCTTACCCTGATTTATCCTTTTTCATTATTGGATGTTTGGGCGCGTGCCTTTGCTTAGGCAAGCAGAATGTTGAAAACGATGACATTCTTTTTTTGACAGCCAGTGTTAAACTTTTTTTTGGAATAGGGAGCATACGAGCGTACCGACCACCTAATGGTCAGCAGTAACCGCTGCCCCTTAACACTCACAACACAAGACATATCGTCCAAAATGTATGTTCTTTTCTTGAAAATTTCTAGGTGTATGCATATTGGGATCAGACAATACACATGGATCTAACAACCTTGAATAATGACGTTGAAAGATAACAGGTACCTGTTGTCAGTCGATGATTTGCATTGCACTGTTCTTAGTACCTATATGGCGAATTGTAATCGCGTTAGAATCCAAAAAAGGAATGAGTTTTTTTTTGTTTGTAAAGATTTTGGATGAGATAATTTCAAAGGTTAGCTCATTAAGATTGTGAACATTGTTTCGTTTATTTTCATCTTTTATCTTGTTTGATCTATGTCACGATCATTTCGATTAATCTTTACGAATCTTGCAACCAAATATTTTATAATAAAAAGGAAAAACGTGACTTATTTTGTAAACGAAAAATATTTGTATTTTGCAACATTTTCAAATTACACTGATATTTGTTGGAATATTTAGACCATCTAAACAATTTATTTTAACAATTTAACAAAAGAGGTTTCAATGCTAATTAAACTCAACATAGATTAAAACTTTACTGGCAATTAACCCTCATAATTAAATACGAAAACCAGACTGTTATCGGCATGGTTCGGTAGCTAAGTTCTATACAAGTTAGGTGCAATCGAAGTGTGAATACAAGCCTTCAAAGCACACCACCATAGAGGTTCTTTGAGTGCATTCTAAGAAAAAGATAGAGATATAACTTCAGATAGATGTGAAAAGGATAGATATATTGTGAAAGTTGGCACGTCCTCGCTAAGGACTGATTTCTGATAACTAACTGTGGGTTTGTTTTTTGTCATAAGTATATTAACTAGCGGTTCGACCTGGCTTTGCTCGGGTGTGTCGTTATGTACTTCTTTCTAACGCTATTAAATTAGAGAAACAATTTAGGTATTAGATGCATACCTGATGCTGAGTATGGAGTAAAAAAAAGTGTTTTACAATATATCCTCCTCAAAATCCTATGCTGATTGGGTGACAAATTTCATTATGATTGGTCGAGAGGATTTTTCTTTAAAAAGTAACAATCAGATAAACCTTTTTAGACATTTATATAATATCGATGACCTTATTTTATTCTAGATTTTGTTTGTCTTGTAAAATGTGTATACCTTTTAATCGACCTTACGTAAGGGCAACAAGATAATAAACAGAATAACTGCAGAAGCTTAAAATTAAATTCAATTTTAATAATGCAATTATTTTAAAAAATTGCACGCAGCATACTTGACAACTTCCTATTTTATGGCAAACAAAAAAATCTTTGAAAAACAGACGATTACGTTATATTAGTCCCATTAACCGCTTTATTTTCAGACAGTCAATTGTCTCACGTAGATATTTTCTTGTACCGTATGCTTTCACGCTTCGTTAGCAACTTGAAAAGAAACATGCAAATTACCGACGTCATCGGCACAAAGAAACATGGCGGGGAAATAACATTCGCAGTTGTTTGTTACATTATGGTAACAGAGGTGTTTGAACGTAGTTTTGCTCTAACAGATATTATTTTTAAAGACTTAAGATTATATATTTTATTTTTATCTAGATCGCAGCAAACTGGATTATTCAAGCGTAGGTCACCATTTCCACACTCTTATGTTACATGAGGAAAAACACACTTACTATGTTATTTTGTTTTATTTAATTTTTTTATCGGCTCCCAGGTTTAATATATGACATTAAATTATCTATAACCTTTCACGATAATGAGGCTATCCAGAGCCAAAAGGATATTTCCAATCCGACTAGTACTTCCAGAGGTAAGTCTATACAAAAAAAACACTACAACAAAATTCATTTATTTTTAAAAACGAATGTCGTCTTCATTCGAAATTCAAATAACAACTTTTAATATTTCTCGTGTGTGCAAATATCGATTGGTGCTGGCAGCAAACGTCTCTAGTTGCTATAAATGTCCACGTAATTGGACCTTCCGGCTTCGCTTAAAGGAGCTGATATAGACGGAACACGTAAGCCGGCCCGCTAGACTCGGCTTAATGCTCCGATGGCTTGTATTTACAGCGGCTTGCAGATTAATCCACGCTCGCTGAAATTCATCATGGTAACAACGCTAAATTTTACGATAAAAAGGATTTTAATATTTTCCTGCTAAAAATTTTAATTGTGTTTATTTAGAATATGTTTCTTTCGTTTTATATTGAATAAAACATAATTTGCATTGGGTAAATGCGACGTAGGATATATTATTATTTATTTCTTTCTCACAGTACATTCGTAAGCAATAAAGAACTCCTTTTTTATTTTTCTTTCAGACCCGAACATTCTTTACGAATACAAACATTATACCGTTGTTATTTAAACGTTTAAAATATTTGTTCTAAAAAAAGTATAATAGGTACTCAGAATTCTAAGTGAGGCGTGATAAAGTATCCCTCACCTTGGGAGGCATCAGTGGAAGTAATAAATGAGACGCACACGGCCTTGCCTCTGATCATCGCGGTCAATAAATTCAGATTGACACGCCATCGCATTGATTGCCTTTTTTGTGCCATCTACAACTATTGACTGGATTCTGCCATATAGTGGTAGAGAACACTTTTTTGGTATGTTTTTTGCGATCTTAGCAAATAATAAACATTATTAATACGAATAGTAATTACGAGAACCGTCGCGCTTTTTTCAGCTGGCACTAAACACTTGTCTAGCCACGTCTGCCTACCTCTCAAAGGAACTGTCGTGCATTTATATGTATTTTTTATCAAAGGTTTATCTAAATTATTTAATTAAAAAACTAGGCAAATGTATCACTACACAATCACTTCAATTAGACTCAAGCATTGTAACACAAGGATACTTACTACTCGTATAAAATTGTCATTTTAACGGAACAAGGTTGCATGTGGTGTATATAATTAATTTGTTCGAAAGTAAAATTAAAATTAGTTTTAAAATAAATAAATACACGCAATAAATACACCCAACAGTCACTTGCATAGTCCTGACCCCACTCTGAGATCGAACTCGCTGCCTCTCGTTTCACAGCCGGCGTCTAACCAAATGCGACACGGAGGCTTTCTAAAAATAATCTTTTCTTTATAATTATCTAAACAAACAAAACGAAAAATACACATAGACATAATCTGGCGGTGCAGACAGAGAAATCCCGGCGCAGAATTCGCGCGCAAATCCATAGACATTGAGCCTTGAGGGGAGACGCGTTGCGTTCCCGCCAATTTTGTTTTCTTATCTATTTGATAGTATTCTTAGTATTCTGTGGTTATAGTTTCTAAATCATTTGATGGCTTATTTTGTAACAGCGAATATAAACATTTTTTATGTTTGTGAAAAATATATTTTTAAGTTTCGTGGGTTTAAAAAAATCGTTACGGAGAGACGATGATTCTTAGTGTTTAATCTAGCGTAGTACAAGAAATAAATATAATTTTAATGGTATAATTAAAAACAAATGTGTTAAAAGCTATTATTGTAGATTTATATTAATGTTATTATACTTATTTATAAACTTAGTTTAAAATTAAGTAGTAATTTTGAGGTTATGTAAGTAGAGTTAAATTTTTCAAAATACAAAGACTGCGAAATACAAACAACTTGGCAGATGTTATGTTTATGGTTTAAAACATAGACTTTATTCGTCATACGTTTTGCTTTCAAGATTAAAAATGACATTCTTATTACTCTTAATACACTCTGTTTTAATAAAAATGGAAGAGCGTCAGTCAATATATTGTAAATTCCATGTTTCTAGAAATCAAAGTATTTGTTTTTTCATGCGGATGCTTCGATGCGGCAAAGGAACAATAGTGTTGTGCGGTCTCCAAGGAGTTTGTTATGAAAATAATATTTTATATATTTTTCCTCTTTCATATTAATGTAAAAACTAGAGAGGAGGAAAATATCAATGGAAAATTATTTTGTCGCTTAACAAATGGGTATCGTTGGTTGTGCCAAAATATTGGCAAATCACCAAAATACTTGCCGGAAACTAATAAAGCGTGAAATTTATTCATAGGATTGAAGAAAAAAATGTTGGATTAAATTAAAGTGCGTTTAACCTTGAGATAAGTAGGACATAAACATTCAACAATGATAGATAAACTAGAATAGTTATTTTAGTCATTTTTGCTCAAATGATTAAATGTAAATCAATACCATTTTTTCGTCTATAAATACAATAGGTATAGGTATATTAATTGTTACTAAACAACAAAATTCAAAACATGGTCAAAGATCTTATCTCACTATATCATATAATCAAGTTACACGATTTATAAATTATTTAATATTTTTGTTATACAAGACATTTACATTTTTTCAAAGCGACACACTCGTAAAACGCCTGAATTGGGAATGAAATCTTTTACCTCGAAAATGTTAATATCACTTAATCAATTTGTCAACCACATCATGCATTTTACAGAATTCATTTTAATAAAGAAATCATAATTGGATCCCAAATGGGTTTTAATTACGCATCGAATTGATGAACAGGTGAAACGCGATAGCGTCGTTAGGGCACACGTCCATATGAATAAAAAACGCTGCGCTAAAAAAATCCTTGGTATAATATATGCCATATGGTGCTAGTATCGCTCATAAAACATTATCGAAAGGTATAAAACATATTTGATGGTAACATAGAGCCAATATAACTAAATGTATTTATGCAGGGTTAAAAATAAATTCAAATTACCATAGTAAAAACTTTAAGGAAAATAAACTGAGAAATCTAATGAGTAGTTACTTCGGAACAAAAAATACCTTCGCAAATATGTTTGTACGTCGTGGTCATAAAATGTAATGGTTTTAAATCGACATAATACAATATATCTGCTAAAATTAATAGGTAAGTATAGGCATGTAAATAAAATAACATCTGTATCTGTATCAGCTCATATACGTCCCACTGCTGGGCACGGACCTACTCTACAATCGAGAGAATCGATTGAGAGTGGTCAGGCCATATAGTCCACCACGCTGGCCTAGTGCGGGTTGGCGGGCTTACATACCGTAGAAATTCTTTAAATTCGCTATATGCAGGTTTACTCACGATGTTTTCCTTCACCGTTAAAGTGCGTGGTGATTGATTATCAATAAAACGTCTGTGCTTGCGGCGGCGTCGTGTGCCGGGTCGGTCACTTCCCTGTAACATGGTTGAGGAGGCCGATGGCTGGCACATGCGTCATACTCGTGAACGAGTGCTGCTTGTGTGGACTGGTCTGCTCGACTTCTAACACTTGCGCAATTTTAGTTGTTGCTCGTGTATATTTAGTTTTAGTGTTTTGTATGTCTTCATTTGTTAAATAAAGTTTATTATTATTATATATTATTATTATTATTATCTCTTTATTTATTTTACTATTTTTTTACATTTTTACATAAATAATAAAAAATCAAAATACATATAAAAATATAAAAAAAGAGATTAACCCAACAGTGGCGAGGCTCGAGACCCAAGCCACCGGTGGTTAGGACCCCAAAGTGAGGAACCTCCTCACTATACGTGCCGTGTCAAGCAATACTGCCTTCTGAATCTGGCTCATGACCCAACGGCCCATTGAGAGCCTCTGGAGATGTTGGTCGAGGCTCTTTGGTATCAATCCATGTGCAGAAACAACAATCGGGACAATAATTGTTGATATTATTATTATTATTACTTGCTTATAATGATAACTTTTAATTGCTTTAACACTTTTACTACTATTCATTGCTTTGGTGAAGCAGTGCACTGATTCCGCGTTCTGGGTGACTTTACTTACCTAACTCAACCGTACAAAATCACTTGACCAATAACACTATTCATCATTATTCTTTTAAATTATCTATGAACTGCTCTGAATTTAACTGCGCTGCAACCTCTGTATAATTATTGTATTGTAAACTTGTTTTAAAAAGAGCAACGCTAGAGTTTCTTGCCCGTTCTTCTCTGGCGAAAACAGCCTTGTGAACCGGGTGGTAGTGGAAAAAAGTGACTGAATCTAAATAATGTATGACATTTCATGGGTTCAATAAATATTTTCATTTCATTTCATTTCAATAGACATAAAATAATTTATTAAAATGATAATGGTGGACGGCCAATATGGCGCAATTAATAAGAAGCCAGCGTACAAACAAAAGACTGCGGGTTCTTTTCTAAGCTTAGAGCAAATTACTGCCAACTAAACAACCCCACTTAAATGGGCTCAATAACAATACTATTACTTAATAATAGGATCTTTTGCTGTACAGTAGCCACGAGCAATAAATCACACAATACAGAAAGTAGAGAATAAGCGTCTAAGTCTAAACAAATGGTTTATTCAAATTTCACTCAGGATTCAGAGGTATTGCCGTTAATTCAATTGAGCGGTCCTTTAGTAAGGGGCTCAGTCATTGACTTCTATTGTGTAAAGATGTGTGATAATTGTTATAGGTGACGTCTGTACGGGTCAATCACCGTACATGGCGAGTTTTTTTGTTAACTTAACTTTTAAGATCGTATCTATTTTTTGATCTAGTGTTATATTTGATCGATTAGTTGATTTAGCCTTGAGCTAGCACTAAGATTCTTATAGCTTTATTTCCTAATGGCACACATCTAGCTCCTCTATGTGTATGTATATCTGATGATAATACCTCTTATTGAAATATTTATACTTCCAATACAGTTTGGATTCTTTTGGGCATTAATATTTCTAACTTTTTCCCTAATTCCTTTCAAATTAATTTCTTTGCAAGTTAACGTATTTAACTTAAGTTAACGTATTTAAGTTCCACTCTGAAAGAAGTATCGACCTTAAACGACGCTTGTCCTTGGTTTTTACTCAGATAATATGCAAAAGTTGGAGTGTCTACGAATTACTTAAATAAACTAATAGATTTATTTATCTCTAAATTCACTGATTACCGTTCAGGACTTACTTTGCTTCAATCGTATTAACCACACATTGTATAATAAAATATACAGCGTTTTCCGTCCGTCACCTGTGTGTATTGCAAAAGTTCCTTGTATAGACACGCGCCCTAACATTTCGCTCGCGTTAATTAGTACAGGGAGTAATTACGCCGTCGTCGGTAAAGACATATTATCACGTAACTTATCATACGAATCTGATGGCATTCCATGGACAGAGCATCATGTAACACCCTGGTCAGATTTAATATCGTGGCCTGTATCTACAAGCGGAGGTTGTCGGTTGCCTGTATGACAGATATATTTACATGGCACTGCACCTAATGGTAAATTCTTTGCAGTACATATAGAGTTTTGAATTAGTATCCGGTATGGCGATAGGCTCGCTTATCACATCGTGGAACGGAAAATACAAAGCGAAATGTGGGTGTCCTGGTTGCAACCACGGGAACCTCTTCCTACCCCTTCCGGGAAAAGGGCTTGAGTTTATGTACATATGTAAAGACTTGATTCTAATTACGAAAAATATATTTTTATGAGCAATTAGTAATTATAGATTATACTGGTGAAAAAATGAGTATGCGTATCAAAATTATAATCCATGTTATGACTTTCGCATATCACAATTAATATACCAAGGATTATTGGTAATTATTTTTTAATCGTCGGAGTCATAACAAGGTATCAAAGATTTAATTATTTTACACATGTTTTTATAAGCACTACTTTACGTATACTTTCAAAGAATAAATAGTGGTACGTATTGAAAAAAAGATGTAAGAATTACTATTAAAAATTGCCTACGTAAAATTGTTTTGAAGTTAGACTCGCATTTTTTAATTTAATTATGATATGTTGTCTTTTTCTGGAATTTAAAATTTGTCCATTACAGCTTTACCATGTATCACCTTAATTGGTATACATCGCTCTCAGTAAGTATTTGTATTTTTTTTTATGGCTTTAAATCAAATCACCCTAGGCGTCTCCGTGTTTCGGCAAAAAAATCTTTATCATAACTACGAACCTTAACACTATCTTGTTCAATGGGACTCTGTTTACCTTCCTTAAAGTGGTCTTGAGCCTCGTGTAAGGAACTTTAAATGAAACGTCAACAACGAATTGAGGCGGTTAAGCTTCACGGTTCCCTTACATCCCGTACAGCTTCCAGACAATGACCAATAGAGGGAGTTACTTTCGATCATTCCATCTAAATTAATTCATAGACCTTACTGTTTCTTACATGAGGTAATAAATTGTCAGTGACTGCAACAATTACTTAATTATTTTTTAAATGAATATATTTCACGTATTATTCATGTATAAATTATATTTATACATGAATAATACGTGCCGACTGCCTCGGTGGCGTAGTTGTATTACGGTACGACTACAAAGCTGAGGTCTTGGGTTCGAGTACCGGGTCGGGCAAAGTGGTATTGGATTTTTCTATTCATTATCAGCCCGGAGTCAGGAATTTGTGCCCGATATGGCGATAGGCTCGCCCCCTATCACATCATGGGACGGAACATACAAGGCGAAAAGTGGGTGTCCTGGTGGCGCCTCTGCCTACCCCTTCGGGGATAAAGGCGTGAGTTTATGTATGTATGTATGTATGTATGTAAATTATATTTGCATAAATAATTGATTTTCGAATATCAATTAACTGTCGCAATTTAGTTTTGAAAACATATTATGTTTACATATTTAGCGGTTGGTATTTTACCTCAATTAAATGTAAATTATAATTGATTCACATTTCATAACAACAACCTTATTTTAAAGTTATATTTTCAATACGAAAGTATATTCGTATCCATTGTGGATTATTGCATATTAATTAGTTGACGCAATATACTTTGTATTCAAAACACTTGTTCACATGTTTTGCTTTTATTTTTTTTTACATCAGGAATAATTAACTATTAATCGTACATTTCATAACAACATTCTATGTTTTTATTTATTTTCCATTGTTTATAAAATGAAAAATAATGAAAAAGGATTTTTTATGCCTGTAAATTGGCAATTAATGTTGCAAAATTATTGTTGCAAATATAGACAGATGTTCTCATATTTGTGCTTGTTTTAGATTAAGTATAATTGGTAGCAAATCTATTGGTAGCATGTTTTCGTGTGAAATCAAACTAGATTATTTGAGGTTAAATTCATTGCGCCTTCTTATGTTAAAGTAATTAAGTAACAAGTCTAGTAAGTAAATAGTTGGTACAAGTTTTATCGCTTTATTTGAAGCTGTATTTAAATACGTTTCACCGCAAGGTGTTTAGCCGGCTGGATATTTTTAAAAGAGATTCGATAATGTATGTATTGAAGGATATAGATTGTAGAGCTATTTTACAAAGAAGTTTCCTTGAGATGTTATGTCTAGATATTGTTTGATAATGCATAATAAGTACTTATTACATATAATTTGTATGTGATTATAGTTAATTGCCAGTGTACAGAATCAATCCATTTGAAGTTTATTCACAGGATTGGTACTAAATCAAAGAGATAACAAAAAGATTTCACTAAGTACGTAATATACTTATATATCTATTTATTATTTATGTTAAATTTTAAGCATAAATTATAACAATGTGTTTTTACTAAAAACAAAAAAGTTGTTTTTTTTTAATAGGAGTTTTCCTTTGCGTTGCTCTATCGCAAATGGCATTGCTCTATAAATATAATATTGAATATGTTAATTATTTGCATTGCAAATATCAGTTTTTGCATGTTTTTCGGGGGTATTTTATTAACATTAAAATATAATTTAATTTACGATATTTAATTGATCCATTTAAATTGTATACTAAATTATTCTCTTCATATAAATAAATATTTTTGTCCCGTTATTGTCTTCCAAAGCTTATATCAAATTATTTACTATCACGTTAAAAAATACACTATGGTGTAACAGAACCTCACGATTTCACGTTCTCGCACATTTTTTAATCACGTGTCGCGATTCAAATTGCGTATCACACACTTTTCATCGATTCGTGCTGATTTTCCTTGAGCGCAGAATAAGGGCAAATTTCACGAAACGCGAACAAGAACCAATGCCGCGAGATAAGGAACCGCGAGTCAATTTACGCGGCTAGAAAAACAAATAGAAAATTGGCGACACACATCAGCTAAACATAATTAAAAATAGGCCAGACATTTAGTTGTTCACACTTCCTTCATTACCTAACGACATTCTATTCTTAATTCTTAAACTTTTCCCAATAGATGATAATGCAGCACGTGGTCGCATTTTGCGCTGGTATTTTTGCGAAAAAAACACTATACAATAATCTGGTTCACATAGCACTATTTAGGACACATAAGCACAACTCACCATGGTTAAGTTAGCACGTTTTCAGTGATTTTAATTCGGGAGAGCGGCAGAATGCGCCGCGAGAGTACGTGCGCCTCGCGTGAGAGTTGGCGCTCAACTGCTGAGTACGAGTTTTCGTCGCCCGGCCGGCTGCGCGGGCGCATCGTTCATTGATAATTTTAATGACAGCTCTGTGCGTGATTCCTAATTTATTACTCGATGGTGTAATATTTGACGTGTATATTAAGTTAGATATTGTTTATTAAAAATTTCAGGTTTTTTTTATGACATAGTCATATTACAAATTTTTACGGAAATTATCGCGACTTGGTTTAATTTTTACATTTTACCATCACGAAAGCTGTAAAGCAATCGAAATATTGGGAAGTTAAAAATGTAAAAATTAAACTTAATCGCGATAAAATCCGTATTTTTTTTTATTTCAATTTATAACATTCGCGTATATCTAAGAAACCATAGTAATACTAGACAAGAAAATATTAGATACGGGGCTAGAATTGCTTGAAGCAATCTCTTGACTCTTCTTAGAGTCACATAGAGTAGGGGAAAGGAAGAGCAGCGTATCAGATAAACATATTTTTTTTGTAAGTATTTTTAAACTTTTAGAAGTATTCTCAGATCTGGTACAAGGTTGTTATATAAAATATTTTATAATAGAGACGACCTATTGTATGATGACACACATAGAGTGTAATGCGTAAAGTCTAAGGTTCATTACTATTGAATATTTAATTACCTTTACTTTACCTTTACCAAAAAGCATAGCATTAATTACCTTTATTTATCCCATAATAGATACAGGGCTAGCGGTACATCGAGTTTTCCTTTTCAATAAGATGTTACGATCGAGAAGTTGACGTACTTTCTAAAATGTGACAGGACGACTTTTACGAAATGCATGAAGTTGAATAACAAGCTTGCATACAAATAATGCTCGCCGCCCACTAGGGCGAGGTAGAGTCTCTAATATAAAAGCCACTACTCCCTAATTTCACGCGATATTAATTTTAAATCGACATGCTATAGACTGGATACTTCTTTAAAATGTCCTACATGCTCATCATATCACTTCCCGTGTAGACACCCAGCATAACAGTAGTGAAAGCTCGTGATCCGAGCATTTTTCCAAAATACAGGCGCACAGGGACGCATGACATGGCTCGATATTTACACCTACATTCGGGCCATTTGGAGCGGTGCTCGGCCGATGGAATTATTTAACTTGGCCCTTTGTGTCCTGCTGGGCCTGATATTGCGCATCAATGTTTGCGAACGTGGTTTAACAGAGTGACAGTTGGTACAATCGCCCCCAATACTTTATTGTCAGGTATGCGAGATTTAAATGAATGTTTCATCAACAAGAAACCCTTATATGTCGTGCCTATCTATAATAGCTGAAAGAGTTTAAGGTCTATCAATTGGTAGTATAGTTAAGGTGTATTAAAGGCGTCGAAAAAGTAGTTACATAATAAAATGATCAAAACAAGAAGATCGTGTCTCGAATACGTTCGAGTTCAATGATGTGCATTCGACTGTATTGTCCAGCAGTGAACTAATAAAGCTGATTATAATAGAAATGATATAATTACTAGTAATGTGAGAATTATTAATTTTAACCGGAAAACGCACTGTGGAATTTTCAACATAAGTATAAAGTCCAGCACCTTATGGGTAATAATATAATAATAATTAAATATAGAACTACGTACAAAGTAACAGGAAAACAAAACTGTAGGAACTATCATGGGTCGACCATTGCTAGAAATAGTACTAGAAGGGTTATAAATATATAAATGTAGGGTATAAATGTATAATATGTACTATTATAATAATATGTAATGTACTGTGTGTGTAATAGAAATATATATCTCGATATATTTTTGTGGTGTAAGTAAATCCTTCTATAATAACGATCAATGATCTTGGCCTTTATCTTGCAATGGAAGAATACAAGTTCATCGATTATTTTGATCCCAAATAACCCACAGGTCACAGTGCACTATATGATTCAGAAATCCCTAAAACCAAGGCCAATTCACAGATTATATAAATAAACAGCCCTCGTTCCAGTTCATGCCAGATATCCCAGGGTACGCAACCGTGAAGAGCTCACTTCACCCAGTGACGCTGTTTCGATCATCTTGTTGACAGAACAAAGCATTGGAGTTACTTTTCAATGCGGAACAATGGAAAATTTCCCGGTACGAATTTTCAGAAGCCTTAAAACAGTCCAGCTTTTATAATTAAAACAATGGAGCCGGATCGAAAACTACTCGTGCTACATTGACATCAAAGCATTCCATTGACGTCCTGTAATGGAATGAAATTCCAGCTTGCCTGCCAGAAATTACGTTTATTTTATCCGTATGCAGACAAATTTGCAGATCTGTGCGTGCATTTAAATGGTACTATAATTTCGATGCTTGAGAACAGAGACGATAGATGATGGGAAGGTAATGAAACGGTTACCTTCTCAATGCGAAAGATAAGGTGTGATGCGACGGCAATTAAACTCCATTAGATCTAAATAAAGCGTAAGAGGCTCAGATAGTATAATTAATATACCTATAGACAAGTTGAAGAAAACGGTTAGGCTTTTAGGGACCTTTACAAATTCGTATTGTGTATTGATTGAGGATGTGTCTTGTAAGTCACGGATCGAGCTAAGAATTCGATAATGATATAGCGCTGTAGTAATAAGTGTGTCAAATGGCAGGACATGACTATCTGTAGCCAAAATATAGTCTATCTTGAGGGTATTGCACTTATCACCAAGAGATGTAAAGTTACTTTACCTAGCGAGAAAAAAACGTGAAAATGGCAACTCTCATGCACAAATAGCCAAATGCAAACCAGTTTTTGTTTCCAGTAAAGGCATTTGTCAGCACTTATTACACACAGATTGGTCGCAGCGTGCTTAATAATGTTATCAGGATTTTCCAAAATGATTGGTATCGACGCCAGTATATACGCAGACTCAGCCGGGTGAATTACCTTGTTAATTTTATATTAATTTTAGTTGCCCGGTAACACACTGTTTTACCTTTTAATAGGATTTCAGTTCATTTTCCACGTATTCATCATGGTTTTATTGAAATACAATATGTTTCTCGTTTCTGCGTACGCTTTTATAAAGGTATTGATTTTCGAAAATTTTACGCGGAAATTTTGTAATACTAGTATTTCTGATTATTCGGTTGCAGCGAATTATTTTTGCTTTATTTTTGTACGTTCATAAATTTTCACAGATCATGTACAATGGACAGTAAAATAATTGGGTTGTAATTTATTTCAGTATATAATTATGAATGGATTTCATATAGCGTTAAATAAATTTTAATTATCAATTGGGTTTTTAATCGGAAGTTGAGCGTAGGACGAACTGTTAAAACAATGGCCTTGGATTGGATTCTAGAGCGCTGCCAAATTTTTTGATATTACGGGAATTTAAGTTTGTAATGGCTTGATAAATTGCCTTAAATTTTTGAACATAAGAAGTCTACAAACCCGCTTAATAAATCTTCTGGCTTCTTATAGAGAATGTGTGTGTTTATTACATAGATAGATACATAAATTGAAAGCGTACGCCACTACCATTGCAAAGGTGAGCTAAACCTAAATTTTACCGTCACAAAATGCGTCACGGACCAGCATAACACAATGCCGGGTGGAAATATAAGGGTGATTATTATTATATTATATATTAGGCTTATTTTATAAATATTTATAGAGAAAATTTGAATACAGATATTGATGACTTTATAACCTTGATGTTGTCGAAAATCCTTGAGTCCTTATAACTCTACAGAACAAAAACAAGTACGTGTGCGTTTCTAGTTTTATTATTTTACGACTCAAAACAACAAAGAACGTTACAAAGCAATACCTGACAGGTCGGAAATGTTTAGAACGCTAAAACGTTTCAGGGAATGGAGTACTTGTACCTAATAAGCAGCTTGAAGTGGCGGTGGGCGGGGCAGACAAGACAAAATCAATAGACGTTGGCCAAGGATGTTTTCGAATGTTGCCACGTATCGAAGACGACTTGCATCGTGTATCAGGATTATAGAAACTTGAAAACGGATAAACTAAAATATTCTTACTGTGAGTCTTTGTTTCACACGTAGTAGAAAAACATCGTAGCAATATACAGGGTATATCAAGACTGCGACCGAAAACGAAGCCAGGTGGTAATATTAGTGACTTAAGACACAATGCAAGTAAAAATTTTGCAAACAAAATCGATAACTTTTTTTTGTAATTTTTTATTTATCGTCCTATTTGGGTGATAAATACATAGTTTTCCTAAAATAATGATGCAGACCTCTTTATTTTTAAACACTCAATGGTACGAGAGGGTTTAAATTATTATTTTTGCAAAAACTAGGTTTTTACCACCCAAACAAGATGATTTTTAAAAAATTCTAAAAAAATATCTGTCGCTGTTTTGGTGAAATTTTTATTATTATTTGCATTGTATTTTTATTTGCATTGTGTCTGTAACCACTAAAACTACCACCTGGCTTCGTTTTCGGTCGCGGTCTTGAGATACCCTGTAGAAAAGATACATCTATAGCAATAGGGACTGGTAGAGAATGTCTCAGGAATGAACTAGTCCGGCTTTATACTGTATTGTATACAAAGCGTAAATAAATAAAAAATAAGTATCATGAGCAATTTTAGAGTTATGAGTATTTTCCGCCAAACATCCTTCGTTTGTGTACCAGATATTTTAATAAATTTCTTACTGTTGTATCAAAATCTTATAACTACTTATTAGATTTGTGATCATTTTTGTTACCTTTTAATTATATTTTGATAGCCGACAAGAATTGATTCTGTGTATGCTATTGTCGAATTATCCGTTTGTATCGAAATATCATACTCAGTATATATACAGGGTATATCAAGACCGCGACCGAAAACGAAGCCAGGTGGTGGTATTGGTGACTTCAGACACAATGGATGTAAAAATTTCGCAAAAAAAATCGTCAACTTTTTTATTGTAATTTTTTACTTCGTCGTATTTGAGTGATATAACATAGTTTTCCTAAAATAATGATGCACACCTCTTTATTGAAGTGAAACTTCTTTATCGGGGTTGGAAAAAATTTTGCGTTACGCGCCATCTTTATTTCTACGTCACATTTTTGCGTTACGCGCCATCTTTATTTATTTAGTAAATTAGTAATACTTAGTAGTAATCCTGTGTATTGTAACTGTATTTAGTACGAATCCCACACTAGTGTATCATCCCACATTTGGACATAATACAGTGTATACCATTAGAACACATTCTGTACCCACTTCAGTAAGCCACACCCCCAACCGTTTCCAAGCCCCACCCAAAATTTTAAGCCCCACCCACTTTTTTGTAATTTGATCCTTACCCCCCCTCTGGCCTTCCCCTACCCTAAATCCAAAACAGTGCCCAATAGCCTCCCCACGAAACCTCCCCCCCCCGCTTACCCCCACCCTAAAAATTTTACCTCACCCCCCCTACTCATATCTCCGGCATTATCCATCGTAGACCCACCGACCTTGGGTTCATTGGAACCGGCTCGGTGAGGGCTACAATCCTGCCCCAACAGAATTCCCGAATACCCCCTCACAACTTTCCCCACTCAAAAATATTTTAAGGTGCCCAATAGCCTCCCCACGAAACCTAACCCCCCCCCCCGCCCCTACCCCCACCTAAAATGTTTACCTCACCCCCCCTATTCCTATCTCCGCCAATATCCATCGTAGACCCATCGACCTTGGGTTCATTAGAACCGGCTCGGTGAGGCCTACAATCCTGCCCCAACAGAATTCCCGAATTCCCCCTCCACAACTTTCCCCACCCAAAAATATTTTAAGGTGCCCAATAGCCCCCCCACGAAACCTAACCCCCCCCCCCCCCGCCCCTGCCCCCACCTAAAATTTTTACTTCACCCCCCCTAAACCTATCTCGGCCAATAAAGGTCGTGGACCCACCGAGCTTGGTATCCTCGGAACCGTCTCGGTGAGGGCTACAAATTGGCCCCGATAGAAATCCCAAATTCCCTCAAAAATTTCCCCCCTCCTAAACTTAAACTTTATTTAATTTAGCTTTATTTTACCAATT
This sequence comes from Deilephila elpenor, assembly GCA_949752805.1. Lineage (NCBI taxonomy): Eukaryota > Metazoa > Arthropoda > Insecta > Lepidoptera > Sphingidae > Deilephila > Deilephila elpenor. Next base: position 3,862,330 of record OX457110.1, read on the forward strand.
CTGTAAATTTGTAAATAGTAGATCATTTTGCGAAAAATGATGTCATAAAGAAGTTTCACTTCTTACGTGTGTACACTAATACACACACACATTTTTTTATTTTTAAACACGCATTGGTACGTAAGGGTTTAATTAGTATTTTCGCAAAAACTAGGTATTTACCACCAAAACATGATGGTTTTTAAAAAAATCTAAAAAAATATCTGACACTGTTTTGGCGAAATTTTTATTTGCATCGTGTTTGAACCACTAAAAAGTACCACCTGGCTTCGTTTTCAGTCACAGTCTTGATATACCCGGTATGTTTACGGTTACAAATGACCAAAGAAATATTATGTTTGTGTATTAAAAATAAACATTAAGTACCTAGTCTGGTAAATTTTTCGGCAGGCTCGTATTTACGAGCTCATAACAAGATGGTGAAAAGAGCGATGATGCCGCACTCGGCTGCAGTAGAGCTCTACACTTCACGCTGTGTGGATAACGGTACACACAGTGCAGGCATAGCAACCAACATCTTTACTGATAACCGTCTCAATAGTCTAGAATCTAGATAAATTGATTTTTGATGGTAATACTATTAAATTACGAGCATAAATAATTGTTGTTTATATTATAAAAACATATCTCAAATATGTTGGACTGATTAAATTAAAACTACAGGGCCTATATACTATAAAGATATAGATAGATCTCAAATATGTTGGACTGATTAAATTAAAACTGCAGTAGAAGGCCCTGTAAAGGATTGCACCCGATTATCGTTTATCAGAGACAGATGGAGAGAGATCGTGTGGCGAGCAACATCATTAGAGAACAAAACATATTGACCACGACTGCTCTGCCAGGTGCGTAACGACGGAGAAGAATATCTCAAAAAATGCGTCAAATAGATTTAAAAAAACAATTGTAGTTCCTGCCTCGGTGGCGTAGTTGTACTACTGTATGATTATAAAGTCGAGGTCCCGGGTTCGAATCCCGGGTCGGGTAAAGCGATATTGGGTTTTCTATTCATCATCAGCCTGGAGTCAGGAATTTGTGCCCGTTAAGGCGATAGGTTCGCCCCCTATCACATCATGGGACGGAACATAAAAGGCAAAATGTGGGTGTCCTGGTGACGCTTCTGCCTACCCTTCTGGGATAAAGGCATGAGTTTATGTATGTATGTATTTGTAGTTCCAAATTTCGTTACACGCCATTTCGTCACAGATGGTTTTAAATTATTTGTATTCCTGTCAGTCCGAGTCATAGATAATACACTATATAGGTAAGTCCAAGTCTTTCACATAAATATGCAGACAGGAAGACATCCAACACAATAATTGCAGTAACGATTGCTCCATTAAACCAATTGCTTGCGATTTCGAGGCGTTGATTATCATTTAGTGCGGTAATGGACAAGGTTCTCTGCACAGTCCTTGGTAACCGACGTTAACAACTGCTTCTCTGTCGATTATTATCTCAACTTGAGGCCCTTGTTCTAAGGGTCTGTACTCTGTACACAAAAATCTATTGGGAAGGTATCGTAGCAAAAATCGGAACTTTTGAAATTGGGAAGTTTTTCTTGACATTTCGATTTATGTGTATATAAAACATGTTAATATATTTAAAAAATTAATTACATTTATGTTGATATAAATAGGCAAGAAACTGACTTTGATTACCACTTAGCAAGAAATATCTTTGCTGTAATTAAGGATGATTGACTTATTTAAATAAATTCATTTCCAGTTACCTGGCATTGAGGATATTATTTTTACAGTAAATGAAATTCAATGAAGTTATTAAAACCATACAAATACGTACCTGATTTCAATAAACTTTTTCATTAGGATGAAAATTAATGAAAGATACGGTGCCAGGAAAAATCCATGGAGTAAAATATTATATTTATCATCAACGCTGATTGGATTTCGCTTGAAATTAATTCACCTATTCATTGCTAATAACATGTACGTGACTCATAAATAAAACTATACCTTTGTGCCCAAGTAATATACCTTGAAACATGATTCCCATATAAATAGACATATTTACCGTTAAAAAGAAAACAATAGGAAGAATGGAACCTCCTATCAGGAGGTGGATCTATTCATATAATATAAACATAATTTATTGATCTTATCATTTCTTTCTCTCTATCTTCTAGACTATTAATCCTATATGGTAAGGAATGGGAGGGAGGGAGGGAGGGGGAGGGGGTCTCTTTCATTTCGCTCTAATCGTGACGTCATTAGAAACATAGCGTGCTACGAGTATTATGACTCTTTACAACTTTTGTCCATTTAATTCTAGTTCTCTTGCTATTTTCATCTTATCGTTTCTTTCCGAATATATAATTGAGAAATGATACGTGCATTTTAATACTATATCCTTTTTTACATACCATAGTTTAAATAGCCTGCCTCGGTGGCGTAGGTCACAACATCCGCATTGTTCCGAGCTGGAAGGCCAGTGACACTGACATACCCCTTTCGACCTCCCCCGGGGTACCGAAAGGGGAGCTTAATAGCTTTTCCTCTCGAAACAAAAAAAAAAAAAAAATGGTACGATTTCAACGTCGAGGTCTCGGGTTCGAATCCTTTCGAATCCGACAAAGTAATATTGGATTTTTCTAATCATTATCAGTCTAGAGTCAGGAATTTGTGCCTGATATGGCGATAGCCTCGCCCCTTATTATATCGTGGGACGGAACACACAAGTTTAAACGTGGGTGTCCTGCTCTGACTTATGGGAAAAAGGAGCAAGATTATGCATGTAGCTTAAATGTAGTAAATTTATACAACATTAGAGCGATTTGTTCTGTATTCCTGCCTGGAAACGTTACACAAAATTCTTAATCTTGGTTGATTTTCACTAGGACATCGATCGTTTGCAACCGAACCGTTCGAGACTGTCTGATTATTGATTTGCTTCGTTCTGTTTAAAATTGCTGGACAAATTACTGTACGTTCCACGAGCTTGGGTATGCTTGGGAATTGAGTTGGGAATGAAGCCTGGGACATAAACAAAGTAACTTTATGATGTTTTGAATATATTCTACCTCTAGTATTGCTGAAGATGATACAAGATTCGTATCATCCACTTGAGATAAGGGTTTTTGCGATAGGTACATACCATTGGAGTTAATTATACTCACATATTAAGGGGTCAATTTTTTTCCGTCGGGCTTACATGTAGCTTCTGCGATTGTATTTTTTTCCGGGTTATCCTAAGTGCGGGGTGGCCTGTTGGTAACGGACCAGACGCGGCTGCCTATATGTTCACGGTGGTCGCGGGTTCAAATCCCAGGGCACACCTCTGACTTTTCGGAGTTATGTGTGTATTGATAGTCAATCACTTTTAACGGTGAAGGAAAACATCGTGAGGAAACCTGCATACCGTAGCGATTTTAAAGAATTTCTACGGTATGTAAGTCCGCCAACCCGCACTAGGCCAGCGTGGTGGACTATATGGCCTAACCACTCTCAATCGATTCTCTCGATTGTAGAGTAGGCCCGTGCCCTGCAGTGGGACGTATATGGGCTGATATAGATAGATATCCTAATAACCCCATAGCTTATGTGTATTTAAACTCAACCTACATACCACACCTTCCTCTTAACTTCCTTTCTCATCCTCTCTCGCCTATTTCCTTTTTCAGGTCTAAGCATTTTTTTCCAACAATTACTTGATTCGATACAGATGTTTGGTGCAGTGTAAGTATCAAATGCTGGGTTACTGTCGCGTATGAATACAGTACTAGACTTAATTTTATGAGCCGTAAAAAATATATCGATACAGGTGTCACGAGAATCCTCAATGTAAATTATTTAACATATTCATTATCAGTTGTGTACATCACTTCATTGGTAAGAATGAACATAAGCTGAATAATATCAGTTTTAAAATTGTAGATCTGCTTACAAAAACAATTGATTAAAATTGGATTATTTCTCCATAAAATAAACATCAAAATGGGACATACGTACTGGTAGGAGAAAATATACATATGTTTTATAATTTCAGTCTTCCAACTGACCAAATGTATCTATAACATTAAGTATGTAATATCAACATTGATGTTCATAAGTATTAAGTAGGTATGCGATTCAGCACATACATGGATTAATCTATCAAGATTGCTATTCTGGCCGCCTATTGAGAGACCTTTGAGTATCGTGTGGCTGCTAATCCGTCTTATAAACTGTTGCCTTAGTCATTTTGCAAACATCGGGTCGACAGCTTAGCGTGTGGGTTGAGACATGCGGACTGAAGATTCTGAAGGCTATTTAGATACATACATAAACTTACACCTTTAACCCAGAAGGGGTAGGCAGAGGCGCCACCAGGATACCCACATTTCGCCTTGTATGTTCCGTCCCATGATGTGATAGAGGGCGAGCCTATCGCCATATCGGGCACAAATTCCTGACTCCGGGCTGATAATGAATAGAAAAATCCAACATCATTTTGCCCGACCCGGGATTCGAACCCGAGACTTCCGCTTTGTAGTCGTACCGTAGTACAACTACGCCACCGAGGCAGAAGGCTATTTAGTTAGTGTCCTCATATTCTGCAGAGCATTTATGACTGATGACGTTCATGACAATATTTTACAGCCTCTTAAAAGGACTTTAGAACCTAAAATTTCACACAAATCTTCCAACACTACTCGTAGATCCCGATATTATAAACGTAAACAAAAACAGCACATCCGACTTTGTAGATGCTAGAGTAAGTAATGAAGGAGAAAAAAGGATCCTTATTACTCCCGGCGGGTCGGTCGGTGATGTTGCAGAAACTGTATATTTCCGTCCTGGATTTAATTACGGCCACGGAAAAAAGCTGCAACAAGTTTCTAATACAATCAGGAGGACTTCATCGGTTTATATCAGATTTTAAAATGGGGCGAGATGGTGAAGCCGGTAAATCACTTTTTACTACTTTTACGGCGCTGTTCAGTCGATGGTTGATTTTGAAGGTTAGTGCAAGTTATTTGTACTTATTAGGAAGCTTTATTAGATTCCTGGATATTTAGATGAGTTGCGAGTTGTGATACATCTTGTTTATAATGATCGTTCAAGCTTGATGTATTTTATTTCGACTCCTAAGTTGGGCAGTCCACTTTTTTCTGTCTGAGAAATCTTATTTATACGAAATTTTTGAAGTTGTTAATACTCGGCATTATTGTAATATATAGGTATAGGTTTACTACTTATCACATTTCGGGATCGAATCAAGTTCCATGAAATATATGGAAGCCATTAATGACACCTATTCATTCAGCAATATTTTGATTTCTTTATCTGATATTTATTTGGATGAGAACTATATGGACTCTAAGGACCATCTCAGACTCTATTATTATTTTTTATATGTAGTTCATTTTACATAGAATAAACATAAAGCAAACTGTCTTTTGTAAATTAATCAGAATAAATAATTTATACCCTTACGTACCATTGCGTCTTTAAAAATAAAAAGATGTACATTAATATTTTAGGAAAGCTATGTACTTATCACCCAAATACGAAGATAAGTAAAAAATTACAATAAATAATTTTTTTGCGGCGTTTTTATTTGCATTGTGTCTGACGTCACTGATACTACCACCTGGCTTCGTTATCAGTCGAAGTCTTGATATACCCTGTATAGAAAACTGGTGACGTACTTGTAATACACAGCAGAAACTGCTAACACAGTTGGGATATCAAGTACGGGGATCCATAGCTGAGCATCGGCCCCGGGGAACGGAAGATCGCGTCTAAATGTGCCTCCAGCCGGGAATCGACACCGCCGATCCTACTTCACTTAATTGTTCCACGACCCAATTAGTTCAAAGTTGGCAGCTAAATCTAAACGAGGGTACCTGCCTTCGTTACTCGCGAGGGTTTTTTGGTTTTTGTTTTGTGGTGAGTTGTCTGGTTGCTGTATTTGTTTGATGGAACTGGAAAACTTATTTTTCGGTTTGATGTATATAGTTGTGATCAGTTGTGTTATGTTAATGTATATTCGTATAGATGTTTGTTTTAATAAATACGTATTAAATATATTTATTTATTTATTTAAAAACTTTATTGTACACCAGTGATATACAAAATTACAAGATAAAACAAAAAAAACGTACAAAAGGCGGTCTTATCGCTCAAGGCGATCTCTTACAGACAACCAACCATAGGATATGTGCTTTTTCTAAATCAATAATCGTATTTAGAACACAAAACCATGTAGTTCAGTGTTTTGTTTCATCGCAGTATAGGTAAGAGGCATTTATATTACGTAGGTAAGAGGCATTTATAAATGTGTTCCGATCACAAAACCAACGCTTTATTTACTCATGTCCTGAAATTTTAAATCCAGTTCCGAATTTAATTAGCGGTAATGATCCACACGGTGACCGGACGTCATTACTGGTTCATTTGTGTTTTGTCATTACGAGAACGCCCGAGCCCGGGTTCACGTGTCTGAATAGGGCAATGAAACAGTGCGTAGGTAGCGGTTGTCGCATTGCCAAATTAATCATATACTATATTTGGATTTCATACATCGTAGCACTGTTCGAGAAAACATTGACTCTTGAGACTATTTCTTCTATTGTAATATAGTTCTTAGTGTGAATTTGCCTTTGCGGGGGGTGAGCAGTTAAAATCTGGTTTTGGAAGCGCAGAGAAGGCCATAAGGGTTATATTCTTCTCACAGGCCTCCAGTCCGGAAAGCCTTGGCTATTGTGGTCGGTTCTTGCCCCTAAGAACCATTCCCATATAGGCTAAAACCCCTGGGTGAAAGTCACGAGTATTTCAATCGTCTATATACCCTATCGTGGCGAAATTCTTTATGTCTCCTCATTACATGGCGGATTGTGAATTAGGTTGCCCTTTTGTTATTCCAGCTTGATGACGTGCAAGTTATATAAATTTTGTATATTTATTAAAAAAATTCATGATATACTACCAGAATATTCCCATTATCAGGTCGGAAACAAATATTTGTTGGTTTCGCAAATGTTAATTATCTTTGTTCGGTTATCGAAACCGAACTCCTCGTTTTATAGTCGACTTTGACTGACATAGACTGTTATAAATAATAATCAGAACGAAGCAATTAAATTAATGAATTCATGGGAAATAAAATAAACCCATTCAATATATTTTTATTTCAACATTAATTAACGGAATGAATCTGAAAAGAGCGGCGAAGTGCTGTACAGTTTTTGATTCAATGGGATTTCAACGATTCAACCTGATTCTATATTGTGAGGCTTCCGTGACTATTCGAGTGAAAAAATGTGTAGATATTTCATTCCTGCATTGTGAAGGATATGTTGGAGTTACAAATTGTACCTATTGCAATTTGCGTATATTTTCTCCATGCACATAAGCTTGTTTTTTGATAAAAAATGTTAATGAGAATTTTTGAAGAGATTGATGGAGACTGTAGTTTAGTAGACTTTTTGCCCTAATAACTTGCTACTTACATACTCATACGGACAAACATATAACATACAGAGACATCACGCTCCAGGCGTTATGTTAAAAGTTAACACGCACCTTTAGACACACCCACTTCACAACTTACTAATGAGGCACAATAAAGAAAAGAAAAATCTCTGAGAATAAAGAATAGATAGAAAAAGTTCCATAAAGGATTCAACTGGAAAAGAAATTTGTTTGACTCCGCTGCGGTTCTGTGTTTGTGTTTGTGAAGTTGCAGCGGACGTTAGTTTGTTTAGATTCGGATTGCACAGCCACTGTAATGCCAGTAATTGCATCCAGATCTACCGCACTCGACGATGGAAGAAAACAAAACTGCGTTGTATAACTACCTAACAGAACTCTATTTTAAGACGCTTGTAGAAGTGGTGTTGAAGGTTCAGAATGCCTTGGTAAAGAATTTTTACAATATCGTATATAAATATACCTATACTTTGAAAGGAAGTAGAGTATAAAGACAACGAAAGTTTATAGATGATATCGATTAGTAAGAAAGGATTATCATATGACCATGAATACAAATTACACTTGCGTCAATTATTATTTTAAATGTTGATTAAAAAAGCCGGTATCGTAAGAAGAATATTATATTTGTTAACAACTTACTTTATAAAGTTCTCTTACCTCGAATCATTACGACAGATAACAGCACTAGCCTTTTGCGTAATCATCATTAGGTACTTCATTTGAACTTTAACACCCATTATTGTAAGATCACTAAATCGAATTATTTTTGCTAATTTCTGAAAGTCTAATCAGGTGAACTGGACATTAGTCCACAAAAAACTGTTTGCAATGTAGGTACATTCATTAAAAAGAAATGATTTTCTAACTTGACGTTAATTCAAGTTTGAATGTTTTTTCTCTCCCCACCTGCTTCGAACTGACCCTAAAAACGTACAAAATTAACTTTATTACTTAGCGGAGATAACCAACCATCTGTAATTACCTTCCCGTTTATATACATTTGCCTTGTTCGAACTAAACCGGCTTACCGTTGGAAGCCAATGTCTCGCATTGTATCTTGGTTTGCAACGTGCAGACTGCCTTAGGGCACCGCTATGTATTGTATTTGTGTATATATGTACTCCTGTAGGTATAGAAACTCCTTTGTTCCCAACCTTGTACGTGGTCGAGTTTCTCAAGTATTAATTTGATTGATCTCTGCAGCGGGTTTGTGTATTCTACGGTATTATTCGGTTGTTTTTGTTAGCCTAGACTAGTCTGTCAGAATTTTCGTGCCAATTATAAGTTGAATGACGTGGCTTAACGACTGCAGGCAACAATCGGCTTCGTTGCCGTAATGCCTTCGTAAACAAGATATCGTCATTTTTACAATCTGGTATCCGACACTAAGTATATAAGTTAAAGACTTCCTCTTATTCAACTTTTACGCAGTTTGAATTGACTATTGTAAGTTAGGATATGGTTCAAAATTTATTTATGACTTTAAAAATGTCACCAGCGCACTGTAGATCAATGTTTTGGAGATTCTCAATTCAAAACTCAGAAAAAGAAGCTTTACAATTACAATTCGGACATTTATAACAGAATATGTAAACTCTTACGACATCAACGAGGTGACTATTAAGTTACCATGACTTGGGAACTATTCCGTTTAAATTATTTGCTCAACACTTAACTATAGGATCTCAATTGTAGACCGGCCGTGCCCTTCATTAGGACGAATAGGGGCTAAAATAGATACAGACACAAAACAAATTATTGATGTTTGTTAAATATTTTTGTTCAGCTTTCTGTACACAAATATACCACAAACGAATTCCACTAGATTACTTCTTTAAAATACGAAAGCTCAAGTCCCAACACTTCTGACCTAGTTCCAATGAGTTTTATTTCAGTTGGATCGTTCGTTTCTCTCACCTGCAAATTGACTCTGTAAAATCTGTCTGAAGCTATCAACGGCTATCAAGCTGCCGTCAAACCGAAGTCCGAACTCTTGGTGGGATCAGATAATTCCATTAACGTGTTTTAGTTCGGCACTATTTCTGCAGTATCGACTGTTTTGTGGATCTTTCGAAAAGTTATTGGCATTTGTGACAAATGTTTTGGAGACAAATGTTTGTGAGGCCCACAAATATTTGTCTCGGGTCTGGGTGTTTGTGAGACCGAAAAGTCTCTCGTAGTTTCTGATAACTGCGACACAAGACTTAATTGATCTTAATGTGGTGGGGTCAGGACTATGTATGTGACTGTTGGGTATATTTATTTATTTTTAGTTATTAAGGTATTATTATTGCAACCTGTAGTAATTAAAAGTATGTGTACTTCCTCCGCTTCCTTATCAAGTAAAATTCTTGATATTATGTTTGTTATTAATATCAAGGGGTACTATAATATGTGAAGGTAATTGCTTCTGTTGTTAAGGTACCATTAAGTGACGGTGGCATTTAGTTTTATATTACCTAACCGAAAGAACAAACCCGCACTAGGTCAGCGTGGTGAACTATATGGCCTAACCCCTCTCAATCGTACCCACGACTGTAAAAGAGCTGATTTAGATAGACCAGAAAAAAACAGACTTTGTTGCCAAATTCATCCTTAATTGTCCTAAACAAATTGTCATCTCAGTTGCGCCTCTTAACACATTCTGTACATTGATAACAAATTTTCATATCCTAATACAGAACTCATATTGAGTTACATATATATATCGAATGTCTCCTATCCCTATAGAAAATAGTGGGTATATATAGATATCCTATGACGTCGCACAGAAATGATCAACACGAATTGTAATGGCGAGGACAAGGTTCCCTTCATAGTCGCCCAAAATATCGGAGATGCGTGACGTGACGTAATCTACGTTGTATCATTGCTCAATTATACGCAATCATCGTACAGTTTTCTAGTTATTATTGTATGTGTCAGTGGTATAATATATGCCAGTGTTATGTTTGTTACTATATCAATTTTGGACATATTTGTTTTTCTGGAATAAATATATTATTATTATAATGTGTCGTAGGGAATATTTTATTTCTGTTGGCAATGACCTTAGCTCTTCCGTATAAAACCAAATCACGGGGTAAACAGAAATATTTCCTTAAATTATTTCAAAAGCAAATATTCTTCTGAAAACTCCATTAATTATCGTATTTATAAAGAGCAACATTTTATTTTTCACCTAAAAGCATTAGATTTATCTCAAGCTATTAGCTATCTAAGAAAATATCTTCAAAAGTAACCATTTTTACCAGTAGGCATTTGGTGCCACAACTTCTTTTAACAATTAAAAAACAATCCATAATTCATAGTTCATACCATTATAAAACTGATACAGATGACTCATGAAAGAATGCAGATTAGTGTAAGGAACTATGAAAATTTTCTACTATTCTCATTTCTAAATTGAGGAAAAGAATTTGAAGTGCTATTACCCATTAGGCTGTTGTTTGAAATCAACGAAATTTAACGAAACGAATATCTTGTAAATACAAAATAAGTACTATGTGTATTGACTTGTCATAAGAGCTATTTAATAGCCTACGTGACCAATAAACGAATTTCATTTCATATATTTAAAACTACAAAGTTTGGATATTTGTCACCTTTTTTAACCTGTCTCGGAATCTCTTAAGCCAGTATCTTTGCATTATAATTGTTAATTACTTCCGTTAAATTCACTTGTGTTGTGGACCGGGTCGCTGCCATTCAGTTCACTCATGTGTTTCCTAATACTTAAATAACATTGTAGACTGTCACATGTTTTGCCAGTTATATTACCTACTGAATCCCAGGAGTATTGGAGATTTTGAAATTACTTTAACTGAGAAAGTCTGTAAACTTCGTAATAAAGTAAGTAAAATCCTACAAGTAAAAAATATTCTTGATATCAGCGATTTGCAAGAATTTCTATGGTATGTACAGTCCGTCAACCCGCACCAGGCTAGCGTGGTTGACTATATGGCCTAACCCCTCTCAATCGTACTCTCGATTGTAGAGAAGCCAGTGCCTTGGAGTAAGACGTATATGGGCTGATACAGCACAGTAATTAATACAACCGCACAAGCCAGATGGGTCAAAAACGTGAATTGACTTCAGTCAACAAGTCAAGTTTTTAACACAATGGTACTTAGGTCCTCCAAAGTGCTATTGTGTTGGAAAAACGGGCGCAAAATATTATCTTTGTTTCCATTTCACATTGTTCGGTCAGGAAAATTCCTGGAGAGTAAATAATCTTATCATTTACAATAACAAAGACAACGATGGGTAATGTTATTTTCTATCTTTATCATTTAAAGACACCAACGCAACGGTCTTAGCAATATCGATTTTTACGAGCAGTGGTTACGAAAAGCAGCTGGTGATCATTCATGAAAGAATGAAAAATGTAGTTAATATTTCAAACTGTAGGAATTCCTAAATACTGCTTTTGGATATCAACACCAACTTGTATAGTAAGAAATAATTGCTAAAACTAATCTTTCATAAGATACTGCAAGCTGGCACATCTTATTAACCACGGTTCAATTGAATAAAGTGGATCAAAAGCTTCAATTAATAAGAAAATTTCAATTAATTGGAAGAAAAACCCTGCTTATTAGTGTAGAGTAAAGATGGCAACACTGTACCGTTTTCGCAGACAGACAGGGTATTTTCGGCCCATCAATCTCCAAGCGGCCGTTTAAGCACTCGGTATTGCAAAAAAATAGTCGCACGTGTTACGATCGAGTCGAAGTCGCCTCAAACGTTCTCGCAGACAATTTTTTTCTATTCTAATTTATTTTTAGACAAACGCGGACATTTCTAATGCCAGATGGGTCGCCGACGCACTTCTATGCGTGATTTAGGGTTAATAGGTATAATGAACACGTTATTTTATTATACAATTCTATAATAAATTCACGCAGTTTCGTCAAGGTGGTATAAATATATAATTATCTAAAGGAAATGGACAATTAGTAAAAAGAGTTATCATTACATCTATACATACATACATACATAAACTCGCGCCTTTTTCCCGGAAGGGGTAGGCAGAGGTTTCCCCGGTACTCTCACGTTTCACCTTGTAAAAATACGCCTCACGATGTGATAGGGGGCGAGCCTATCGCCATATCGGGCACAAATACCTGACTCCGGGCTGATAATGAATATAAAAATCCAACATCACATTGCCACTCGGGATTCGAAGCCGAGACCTCAACTTTGCAATCATACCGTAGTAATAAGGCCGTTACACATTACAAATTACAACATTACCTCGATATTCGACATGCACAACAGCTGGAGCTTACATCAAGTAAACGTCATGTATAGTCAATTTGCATTACAAGAGTGCTCCACACAATTGCTGTTCAATTCTGTCGACTTCATCAAGCTTCAGACGTCAAGCCCACTTGACCGTCTACGTTAACAGTTCATTCATATTTTTGGACTGACGTGGGCCGATATAATGCGATATGGTCGTAGGTGGATATGAGGTATTGTCAATATCAATGAAGAAATTTTTTAATTTTAAAAAGATCTGAATGGCCGCAAAACTCAATTCGGACATTTTATCTTTAAAAGTAACGATTTAAGTTAGGTAAATAATTTAGATGCACCGTGCACGTATAATCTAACAAATTATGACTGACTAAGTAATTTTGCTTGACGAATGAGCTGATGAAAATTGTCTATCTCATTTATTCTTATAATTATTCATCCTAATCTTCGATTATCATATTCGATTTATCCTAAATTAATACTTTATAAATACTCGATCGGATTAATTCTTCGATTATCATGTCGTTAATTAATCTAAGATAAAGGAAAATTATGATAATGCATGAGATAGACAACTTTCATCAGCTTATTCTTCAAGCAAAATTAATTAGCTACAATATTCAACCACAATGCATCAGGTTTAGTAAGGTTATTGTTTGTGTTTCAAATACATCATGCGTAGCCAGTGATCTCATTTCAAATTAAACCTGTCAGCAACATCTCTATTAGCGAACAATTGAAACGCGTAATTACTAAAAGCCGGCAAAGGGTCCGCAATATCGTTTTTACCCGATTTGTGGTTCTCTATTGGCTTCGACGCAATGTGACCACTGCAGATGCGTAGTTGGTGCGTTAAATGTCAAATTGGATACATTTGCGTGATTCGCGGTGTTTGTCCGGGTCCAACGCCAAATTGGACAACCTTTGGTGATACATAGTGTTGTGTAATTTTCGGAAAAATTCTATTTTTCGGAAAAATTTCAGGAAAATTTCATTAATTATAAATAAAATATAATCAATTTGGTTCATAAAACACGAAAAAACAAACAATTTTTTTTTTCTATTTCTCCCTGAGTTTCGATTCACCCCGTTTTTCTGGAAGTTATCTTTCGTTCGAAATTCGAAAATGGAAAAATATCGGAAAATTATTCTGAAATTTTTCATATTTTTCTGAAAAATTGAAAAATTTCATTTGGAAAATTTTCGGAAATTTTTCATGACCCAACAGTAGTGATACATACTATTTTTTAATTATCGGAACTCATTATGAATACTGGCTGGAAGCAATTCCATAGTATCGATGATTTAAAAACAAATGATACAACTTATAATTTGCGATCTGTTTTCAAAATTATTCTTAAATTAAAAAACAATTGAGCAATAGAGTTTTGAAGGTGGCCATTTAAATGCTTTGATTGCTTCCATAACAACCTTTTAGGCAAATTTATTACGTTAAGATTGTGTAATTATAATTAGCAACTAAAGACATAAACAATTAGTTGATAGTTATTGAATCTTAAGAAAACTAAAGGAATCGTAGGTGTGTTCTTTAGCTTCTAAGAAATCAAGAAGAGGAAGTATTGATGAAACAAGGATTTGTTAAACTCTGGGAACTTTACTGATGAAACTAAATAGAATAGTACTGATTCCTTTTCGGCTCTCCGTGACTTAGAAATACCTCTAACGTGTACATGCCACGGTTCAACATGTACAAGTTATAGACAAAGAGTCCTGCATTCCATCGTTATGTCCGTTGCTTCGTGATACCGTCCTAATAATATGATGTGATGTAATTTGCATTAATTCAAATTCTTTTGTCGCAGCTGAATAGTTTTTCCACATCCGCTGTTCGTCATAAATAATTCGTAGTCGTAAAGTGTCGTAAATAACCAAGGACAGTACATTTCCATAGCTAAAAGTTGAATAGTTACGTGATTGTCATATCGTCATTTATTAGCGACGCACCGCATGTCATGTGAAATCAATGAATTTATAATTTGATTGTACGCACGTGTTTAGCGGCTGAAATTTTTCGGACATTCGATTTTCGTTTAGTTGTACTCGTTTTGTGATTTTTGTATGGAGAATTCATGTAATATAATGCATCACAGAAGAATTTAGAAGTCAAATGAATAAATAGTAATGTGAAGGTTCGGACTTGTTGACACTAGCTTAGTCTAAAGCAGACAATTTTATCAAATCTTATTCTACGTTCTGTTTTACATTCCGCCAACACAGCATAGGGATTAGGGACCTACCTACCCAAAGTGACTTTCAACCATTTATTTTCAATTAACTAAGGCTGGATGATGTATGGATGAGTCGTTATTATTGATCTTCTATGTTGGACCTACACTGCCATCAAGATGACAGATTTGTCCCGGAACCCTTACTTTGAAACATGATATCCTTAACCTGCCTAATGGTGGATATAAAGACGTATATACACGTCACTAATTGGATAAATACTTGATTATATGAGACATAAGGAAACAAATGGACTATATGGACTATATGGCCTAACCACTCTCAATCGATTCTCTCGATTGTAGAGTAGGCCCGTGCCCTGCAGTGGGAGGTATATGGGCTGATATAGATATAGATATAAGGAAACAAAACATACTCAACTATATTCAGAAATTGAATTACATTCGTATATGAATGCGTTATTTTCATCAAACGGAACAAAGCGCCTGATAAAATATAATAGCAATAAGTCACTGATGCGCATTTGCATTAAAATTGAATAGGCGGTGCTACGTCATTTATGATTCGGTTTTTGCCAGAAGCATAATCACAAATTAATTATCGGTAAATTTAATAACGTGCGTAATTAAACACAAAATATAAATCGTGTATCAGAATATTACGTATATGACTGAAATCAAAATTATGATATTTTTGTAATTACTAATTGTTATTGTGAGCAGAATAGTATCAACTTTTTGAACTTGCTATTACGAAGATGTGCGATACCATAGACGGGTGTCAAGTCACAGGGCTAAAATAGGTTACCTACCTAGAACCTATATTATGAAGCCTATGTAATATTCGAATTACATATTAAGCTAATCTTTGCAAACAGTATCATGACTGGGATTTCCAGTGTTATCTTTTAAGAAAAACAGTAAATTTCCTTTATAAATTTACAGGGGAAATTTCGTAAAATATATGTTTACGAAGTGTAATGCTGTTACATCAAATTATAAAAAACAAAACACCGTAGATTACAAAACAAAAAGCCTTGAGCAACATCAAGTAATTAAGTAATCTTGTTGAGGTTTATTTTTATTCATCTTCCGCGGAATATGAAATAAAGTGGATTTCTCTTTGGCGTGACGCCGTCTTAAAACCAGGAAGCTAATTAAAGACTCGAGCGTGGCGGAAATAAGAAAAAAACATAACTTTACGATAAACATCTTTGTAACTAAAGCAACTTCATCGTCAGTTCCTTATTACAGGAGTTATTTGTTATATTGGTTAGAACAAATTTTCTTACAATTTATGATACACTAAAGCAATTGCTTGTTCCATAATCACTGGGTCCAATGGAGAAAGATGATACCGTCCACTTGATAGCCTATCTGGCGTCATTGCACTCAAGTTGATCTTATACTGAAATTAATTTGACGCACCTGTGTGAATAAGTTGTTTTACACATATGTGTCGACACCTTGAAAAATACGATCATCTCAACAAAATGACAGAATTTGATCTTAATACTGCTGCTATTATTGGTTATCCATTCTTTAATTAGTTGCATCTCTTTGATGTCAGACCGTAACTTGGCGGTGCCTCTGGAATTGCCAATATCCATGAGCAAAGGTAACGAACACAATTTGTACAACATCAACACAACATAGGACATCATCGAGCTATCATCGAGTCTCTAGCGTATGTAGCGAGAAGCGACCTACTGGGCCGGGAAATTGTAAAGGTTTTAACAGTGCAAATAATTTTGAGCCACTGACTCGAACGAAGAAGCCTTTTGGATTTACTGTCAGTCTTTGAGGATGAAAAAGTACGACTAGCCTATCCTTACTTCATCCCCCTTAAAATCAATAGTGGCGTGCATTACCAACTAAGCATCGAAGCTCGGCGAACTCTTAAAAAATACTTTTAACCAACAATGAAACTAATCAGAAAGAAAATAAATCGGAATTGAAAACAAAACGAGTAGTGTCTGTTGAGGCTCCGGCAATTTGCCAGCCGTCTTTTGTTAATTCAACGCTTATCGATTCTTCGACCGATGTTGCTGCTCAAAGGCAAAATAGTGTGCCTACAAATGCAACGCAATTTATGTAAGGTAATAATTTCTACGTCATTTTGGAACAAGAAGTTCGGGATATCTTACCTCATGATGGGGTCATAAAAATGTGAAGCAGTTTTCAGGACCACGGGGTGTGAAGAATTAATTGAATTTGTTGAAAAGCAATGTAATATTTAGACTCTTTAGTTACTGACTGATAAACAATATAAGGTTCGAATTATGTTTTTAAAAAGAATAATGTCAGTTGTAAGTCGCTCTTGGAAAATGTCGTTATGTTCAATAAATAAATATTTTAATTAATCTCTACGTGTCCATTATTACGTTCAACAGGTTATGGGCCCAGGCACATAACGGCATGTAGAGATTTAATGTAAAAGGGAAAAATACTGTTTTTCGTCGAAAACTGTTGGCGTATCGACGCGGCGATCTGTTGCTGACATAGCCGGCAGGAAGGTTTAAAACTTGCTGAGCAAGGGCGGGACGAGGACGAGCAGGAAGGAAGAACGACAATGGAGGGCTACACTCTAAAATTGGAAGGTGCAAGGAACTGGAATGTTTGGAAGATCCAGACTATGGTGTTGTTGCGTGGACAAGGTAGTCTAGACAATATGGTGGAAGGACGGAGCATAAAACCCAAGGAACATGCACAAAAAGTTGAATGGGAAAACTAAGATGCGAAGGCTCAGACTTTGATAGCCATGAGAATGACAGAAAATGTAATGTTGCACATTGTTACCTGTACTACTTCAGCAGAAATGTGGAAAAAGTTACAAAGCGTATTTGAGCAGAAGACGGAGACTAGTATTCATATTGTACAGCAGAGATTCTTTCAGTACAAATTTGAAACAGGTACTGAAATGTCTGTATTCTTGTCGAAAGTTCAAGAGATGCAAAACCAGCTAAAGCAGATGGGAGAAGAGGTATCTCATAAATTTATAATAACTAAAATATTGATGTCGCTACCAGAAGAATACAAACATTTTATTTCGGCATGGGAATCGGCTCCAGACAATAAACAAACGTTGGATAACTTAATAGCCAGGTTGTTGATGGAGGAAGAAAGGCTGGTGGAAAAAGAAAAGAATGAAGAACCTCAAAAAGGTACGTCGTCTGCATTTGTTATGAAAAACAGAAAGACTGGGAAGTGTTTTAACTGTGGCAAAATAGGACATTTTAAGAGAGAATGTAGAAATGACAGAAATAACAAGGAAGAGATCAAGGATAAATGCTATTACTGTGGTAAATTTGGACATCATAAAACACAATGTTGGTTCAAGAGAAATAAAGACACAAGTAACCATAATGAGAACAGTAATGCATTTGTCGCATTGAATACAGCATTTGACAATTTTCAAGTGTCGAAATGGCTAGTAGACTCAGGTGCAGAGGAACATATGTGTTGTGATCGAGCATTATTTACAAGTTTGACAAACACATTGCATAAATCGGTGATAATTGGAAATGGTACGTCAAATAATGTATTAGGTTGTGGACAGATGGCGGTTCAGGTGCAAAACGGTAAAGAATTGATTAATACGACTATAGACAATGTTTTGTTTGTTCCTGATTTGAAAGTAAATTTGTTTTCGGTGAGTCGTGCTACTGAAAAAGGATATGTCATGATGACAAATAACAAGTCGTGCAAATTTTACAAAAACGGCAATGTTTGTGCGGTGGCAAATCGAGTTGGAAGCGGTTATTATATGGATTTACGCTTTAGATGTAATGCAGCACATATTGCTAAGTCAAAGCTAAACGACTTAAACATGTGTCATGAAAAATTGGTTCATCAGAATTTCGCATTTGTCACGAAAGTATCAGAGAATAGTGAGCAAGAGAAAGAGAAGTTGGTTACACAGGATTATGGCTTAAACATACCAGAGAGTTCTTGTGAAAAGCAGCCCAGATGGAAACAAGGAAGGCATGTACTATCTACAGACAGTGAAGATAGTTTGTATACACTATGTGGTAAAGCTGACGAATTACTAAGACGTCAGAAAAGCACACGCGTCAGAAAACAGACCTCGTTCGAGAGAAGTAAACCCAAAACTTATCGTAAAGCTATGCTGAAGAAAGAAGCGAGTAAATGGCAGGAAGCTGGAGGCAGAGAGCTAGGAAAGTTGAAAGAAAAGAATACCTAGGAATTATGTGGAAAACCTAGTTGTAGAAAGACTGTAAGTAGCAAATGGGTCTTTAAGGTTAAAAAGAAATGACAGTTTACAATGGGAAAAGAGGGTTGTCTAGTTAAATTAGTATTTGTATTGGTTTAAATTGAATGTTGTTTTACTGTATATGGATGGTTTGATGATTTTTAGAGATTGTGAAATAGAAATACATGCGTGTACTTTAGTAAATATTAAGTAATACGTTTAAAATAAAATACTTGGGATTAGTTTCAATCTATATGCGCAGGCATATATTTGAAACAGGATATAGAAAATAGAATCACTGAATTGAGTCAATAGAAATATTTTATTGGTGGTTTTATAACATTTTTTAAATGTATGATTGTAAAGAAATGTGTAATGCTATGTATGTAAATTGAAATGTTAGTATATTAGGGGGGAAACATTTATTTTGCGTTTGATAGGGATATTTAGAAGAAATGTAGAATGTTGAAATGTAGAAAAGTGGCTTGTCATTATACAGCGCCAGGAACAAGACCAGATGTTGAGAATAATATATCATTGTTAAGGTTTGTAAGCAAGTGTGGCATAAATAAAAATTTAGTTTATTGATAGGTATATTAACAGACAGTAAGTGGATAATATTGATTGTACAAAATATTACATTGAGGGGGTGTGTTGAAAAGCAATGTAATATTTAGACTCTTTAGTTACTGACTGATAAACAATATAAGGTTCGAATTATTATAACAAACTCCAAATAATACGCCGGTTGTGTAATCATAATTCCTCTATTCTTTTCCAACATAATGCTCATAAATACAAGGGTTTTCTACAAAATACAACTCGCATGTTAAAATGCCTACGTTACTTCTAGAATATTCACAACGCAATCCCGACTCGGCCATCCTTCACATCAGCCGTTGACAACCCGTTCTATATTCAAATCCTTACTCCATTCTTCTTAATACAACGGCCAGCACCATCGTCATACTAAAATTAGGTTGGTTTACTCATCGCTTATAAAAACATCCGTAACAGTCGGCCATCCTGAAACAATTGCTCCGCAATTGGTGCATTTTTAAATGTATCGATGGCCTGGCTGCTAACTTCGGCACAGAGTTCGTAACGGCTTTGCCTTTAGCTATGGCTATGGCCGTTGCTTTGGTCATTCGATTTGGCCATTCGCTTGGGCCATCCCTTGGGCCATTGCTTTGGCCTTCGCTTTGGCTCTGGCTTGGCTCGGCTTGGCTCGGCTTGGCTCGACTTGGCTCGACTTGGCTCGACTTGGCTCGGCTTGGCTCGGCTTGGCTCGACTTGGCTCGACTTGGCTCGACTTGGCTCGACTTGGCTCGACTTGGCTCGACTTGGCTCGACTTGGCTCGACTTGGCTCGACTTGGCTCGACTTGGCTCGACTTGGCTCGACTTGGCTCGACTTGGCTCGACTTGGCTCGACTTGGCTCGACTTGGCTCGACTTGGCTCGACTTGGCTCGACTTGGCTCGACTTGGCTCGACTTGGCTCGACTTGGCTCGACTTGGCTCGACTTGGCTCGACTTGGCTCGACTTGGCTCGACTTGGCTCGACTTGGCTCGACTTGGCTCGACTTGGCTCGACTTGGCTCGACTTGGCTCGACTTGGCTCGACTTGGCTCGACTTGGCTCGACTTGGCTCGACTTGGCTCGACTTGGCTCGACTTGGCTCGACTTGGCTCGACTTGGCTCGACTTGGCTCGACTTGGCTCGACTTGGCTCGACTTGGCTCGACTTGGCTCGACTTGGCTCGACTTGGCTCGACTTCACATATGGCAGGCTGAGTTGTGATGCGGCCGGCAGGTTTGACTCAAATATTCAGCTCCGTTACAATCGGCCATCCTGTAACAATTGCTCCCGAAATTGGTGCATTCACTCGTCTCGGCTCCTCTTTTACTGAAAAACCAGACGTTACAACCTCTTTTATAAAAAAACTAAACAGACTACTATTCTCTCCTCTCCTCTCCTCTCCTCTCCTCTCCTCTCCTCTCCTCGCCTCTCCTCTCCTCGCCTCTCCACTCTACTCTACTCTCTACACGACTCTACACGACTCTCTACTCTACTCTACTCTACTATCTGCTCTCCTCCTCTCTCCTCTCCTCTCTCCTCTCCCCTCTCCTCTCCTATACTCTCTACTCTCCTATAGTCTCTACTCTCCTATACTCTACTCTCCTATATTCTCTACTCTCCTATACTCTCTACTCTCCTCACTCCTCTCGTTTACTTTCTCCTTCCCTCCCCTGCTCTCGCATCTACCCCCATCTACACTCCGCTACTCTCTACCCAACTCTACTCTTCCCTGCTCTCTCATCTGCTATCCTCTACTCTCCCATCTGCTATCCTCTACTCTCCCATCTGCTATCCTCTACTCTCCCATCTGCTATCCTCTACCCTCCCATCTGCTATCCTCTACTATCCCATCTGCTATCCTCTACTATCCCATCTACTATCCTCTACTATCCCATTTGCTATCCTCTACTCTCCCATATGCTATCCTCTACTCTCCCATCTGCTATCCTCTACTCTCCCATCTGCTATCCCCTACTCACCCCTACTCCCGCCTACTGTCACCTATTCTTACCTACTCTCGACTACTCTCGACTACTCTCGACTACTCTCGCCTACCCTCGCCTACTCTCGCCTACTCTTGCCTACTCTCCCGTGTACTCTCCCGTATACTCTCCCGTATACTCTCCCGTATACTCTCCCGTATACTCTCCCGTATACTCTCCCGTATACTCTCCTGTATACTCTCCCGTCTACTCTCCTGTCTACTCTCCCGTCTACTCTCCCGTCTACTCTCCCGTCTACTCTCCCGTCTACTCTCCCGTCTACTCATCCCCTCTACTATACTGCCCTCAACTCTACTGTCCTCAACTCTACTGTCCTCAACTCTACTGCCCTCAACTCTACTGCCCTCAACTCTACTGCCCTCAACTCTACTGCCCTCAACTCTACTGCCCTCAACTCTACTGCCCTCAACTCTACTGCCCTCAACTCTACTGCCCTCAACTCTACTGCCCTCAACTCTACTGCCCTCAACTCTACTGCCCTCAACTCTACTGCCCTCAACTCTACTGCCCTCAACTCTACTGCCCTCAACTCTACTGCCCTCAACTCTACTGCCCTCAACTCTACTCTTTTCTTCCCTATGCTGTTTTTATGCTGCTGCTGCGCTGTACTCCACTTCTCTATTCTCCTCTCCACTGCTCTATTCTCCTCTCCACTTCTCTATTCTTCTCTTCTCCTCTTCTCTTCTCCGCTTCTCTCTGCTGCTCTCCTCTCTGCTCCTTCACTCTGCCTCCCTACATCGCACGCCAACCCATGTCCCCAATAATGACATTACAGTCGGCCATTCTGGAAAAATTCCGCCGCAATTGACGCGACGAAAAAAAAAACATTAGCACTCCAACAAATCTATCAAGTCATCTCTGGTTATGATTTCATCATCACTACTAGCCTTCGATAAGGCCTTAGCGATTATAACGAATAGAGGGTTAATTTTCAGAAAACAACTACATACCAAATCCCAGAAATCATCCAACGTCCACATCGTTCATCATTCTTACTTGTTTTGAAATCTCAGTTCATGTTGATATTGCACGGACAGCTATTAATTCCTTCGCCATTTTATCCTTTATATTGGGTTCACTGGTCCTTGTCCGATAGTTCCGAACTCTCATTACGTGCAAAAGTACGTCTTCCTTTCCTCAGATTGCACATCTAATTGTCCGATGATGATTCTCATTGTACTCCACAATTATTAGAGATGATTTGGCCACCTTATCCATGTCGCCACGATTCTTCTTAACTCGTACATATCTACCAGGATTTATTTGCGTCATTTTCGCGTGTTTTCTTATCCCAGTTCTGAATATAACAAACTCCAAATAATACGCCGGTTGTGTAATCATAATTCCTCTATTCTTTTCCAACATCATGCTCATAAATACAAGGGTTTTCTACAAAATACAACTCGCATGTTAAAATGCCTACGTTACTTCTAGAACATTCACAACGCAATCCCGACTCGGCCATCCTTCACATCAGCCGTTGACAACCCGTTCTATATTCAAATCCTTACTCCATTCTTCTTAATACAACGGCCAGCACCATCGTCATACTAAAATTAGGTTGGTTTACTCATCGCTTATAAAAACATCCGTAACATTATGTTTTTAAAAAGAATAATGTCAGTTGTAAGTCGCTCTTGGAAAATGTCGTTATGTTCAATAAATAAATATTTTAATTAATCTCTACGTGTCCATTATTACGTTCAACAGAATTAACTAGCGCAGTTATACAAAACTCCAGCTAAAAAGTTGATGTTGTCAAGGAACATAGCCAATGTACTCATCGCCAAAGAAGACGCCAAAGAGCAGATGAAATGGCAAAGATTGAGTAGGAAGCGCAGCTTGGCATCAGTCGGAATAATTTAAGGAAGAAAGAAAAGTTGTTTCAAAATTTCATAGTCGATATTTACTCTTGTCATAAACATGAAGGGTGGTTACGTACTTTGTCGAACGTAAAAAAGGCCTAAACGATTCATTAAAACTGCCAGTTAACAGCCTCCAATATTTTTTGTTTGCATTCGGTCGCGGCGAAATTTAGGCAAACTCATACATAATGAACACGTGGATGTAATGCTAGTTGGATGTTTGTTAGTTAAAAATGTATTTCATTCCGCTGCACGTATTTGTAATTACAATTGGATTTGCAACTTTTAATTAGAGTTGTAGCGACAAACATTGACTCGGCTAAATTATATGTGGCCGGATGTTTTTTGAACCGGCGTGCGGTTTTCGCTGATTAATTTAATATTTGTTGTTTTCGATTCGGGATGTGAATAAATAATTATTGATAGTGGATACTGCAGTGGATGAAAAACTAAATGTGAACTGCTGACTTGAATTTGACCCTTATCACCATTACCTTCTGTTATAGACCACAGCTGAACTTAGGCTTCCCTCAAAGACCATAGATATCAATACCCGGCATAATAGGTAGATCGCAGATCGTAGTTTCATCATCAAATTGTTATTTGAATACTCGACTGACTGGCTGCCTCAGTGGCGTAGTTGTATTACGGTACGGTTACAAAGCTTAGGTCTCGGGTGCGAATCCTGGGTCGGGCAAAGTGATATTGGATTTTTTTATTCATTATCAGCTCGGAGTCAGGAATTTGTGCCCGATATGGCGTTAGGCTCGCCCCCTATCACATCGTGGGACTGAACATTCAAGGCGAAATGTGGTGTCCTGGTGGCGCCTCTGCCTACCCCTTCGGGGATAAAGGCGTGAGTTTATGTATGTATGTATGTATTTGAATACACCTTTTCTGAAAAAGATCTGTAAAAATCTATAGTCAAGTTCAAACTTAAAGCCAACGGATTTCGGTATTCCTTTTCCCAATCATTTGAGCTTGACTTCAACAGTAAGTTAATCCGACACGTCACACTTTTCGTCTTCAAACAAGACATTCATTCAATTAATGATATAATCAACATCTACATGTCATTGACTCGATACCGATGCTGTAAATTGTACTGAATCATTATCATTAATCATAATAATATCGACAGGTCGTGACACATCTAACCCGTGTTATTAATCATGGGCTGCTATAAACATTGTACAAATTTTACACTTGTTTAATTGATTTAAATTGTAATTGATCTATATTTTAAAGACATGTATTTTATCATGATATTGTAAAGATTCTCATTCCTATGTCTTTCTCTGGTCGGTCCGTCGTGTCTAAGGATCGTGGTCAGCATCAGGGTTTGCATCTGGATTGGATGATGTGCCGCCACCGGCTTCTGTCCAGCGCGTCTCTCGCAGATGTCTAAAATTTTGCGGACTTTCATTCCTATGTGAAACAAATATTATTTTAGGTGTGGAAATATTGAATCAAAATAAGAAATTATAAACCGGTAATTTTTTAATTATTTATTCGCTTTTTAATCGAACCTGTGATCTCTAACGAGACGAAATACTACATATTAGCCTCTACGTTGATACGTCGTCATTTAAGGCTTCTCTTAATTGTACTAGACTGTCATTACGATTCAATAATTATAAAATATTTGTGTGATCCACATCCATTTGTCTCGGATCTGGGTCTTTGTGAGACCGAAAAGTCTCTCGTAGTTCCTGATACCCACGACACAAGACTCGACCTTAGTGTGGGGTCTGGACTATGTATGTGACTGTTGGGTGTATTTATTTATTTAAAACCCACATTATCGTAGTATAACGACTAATTAATGTTGCGTCTTCGTTAACCCTTAGAATGCCTCAAGTATCGGTCGAAGATATCTTGTTGAGAAATGTAATAAAGAAATATAAATAATGGCGCATTATGATTATCTTTTATCAGGTATATTATGAAATAATTAGTTGTTTACATCAAACAATGTCCCAGGTATGTGTTTCGTAATATTAGTATTGTACGGCTTTGAGGAAATTCACTTTTATATTATTAACCTGCAGTAAAATATACATTTAAAATGATTTTTCGATAACACGACATCAGGCGCAAATTTTCTTGAGCACACAAGCATCGTCGTTGTGGGTAACTTCTTGACTTTATTTAAAATTTTAGTGTTTAATTCCTTCTGCTGTTAGTTAATGGGTTTGCCACTATTGGTTTACACTTTACAGGAACTGCAGTGGCTAATGTAAGGAAATCACATTCTTTCAAACAGCTTTTCGCCTAATGCACCCCAACGGTTATTTTATCTCTAAACGAGACCTGTTTGCTGGTGTTCGATCGCATGCAATAAGCCTATACTAATAATATTTCGTCCCAGAACCAAAGCTTGTCCTTCTTAAACGTAGCATAGGTTTAATTAAAACCTTCAAAGATTTAAACATTTATAAAGTAAAATTAAGATTCGTCGTTACAGCCGGTACAACGGCAGGTATTATTCCAACCCACACTCGCTATAAAACGAGATTAATTTAATACTTTTACGTGAAAATACACTCAAAGCAGTAAACATAAATAATCTTATCACACATAAATGTGATGTAATAATGTGGACGATAAGAAAAATTGCAAACTACTTACCCACTTTTGTTTGGTCAACGTAATACTTTAAATATTCCAATGTGAATATCTCGAGGATAGAATAATTACTGATTTCTTTAGATCACTTGTAGTTGTCTACGGGCTGAGAAAACAAACAATGCCAAAGACTTATTACAATCCATATTATTTCAAGTGACTAGCCGCTGTTAGCTTTTCACGTATTTTTTTTCCATAATATAAAGTTTCAATAAATATTTTACTTTAATTTTCACGATGTCATTATCGTGCATCTGTTATGCTTATTTTTTTACGCCTATTTGAGCTACAATTTTATTAAACTCCACATCAGCTACATCGTATAATTAATGATTATTTTCAAAAGAACTAGAAAAACACTCCGAATGATTATGGTGGTATCCATTGAAACCCAATGAGTATGTATCAACAATTTATTTATAATTAACAATTGAATTATAAATTACGAAAACCATTAACAGATAACATTTAATGATTTAATTACAATTCGAATAAACATCATGTATTTAATTGATATTCTTAAGTATTAGTTTTATCAATTAAATTAACATTTCTGGTTCATTGAACATACGATTACATTTATTATACTATATTATTTGTATAACTTATCAATAAAGGAATGCTAATTTTAGAACAAGTGACTAGTGTCTATAATTGGTTCAATTACATTAAAAACGGAAAATTATTGAAATAAAACTATATTTGACGGATTTTATCGCGATTTGGTTTAATTGTTACATTTTTTAACTTCCCGACGCGACGTTTCGATTACTTTACTGCTTTCGTGGTCACGGGGCGGACTGAGGTATTAGTCATCCGCTCAGTGACTGTTACAAAATGTAAAAATTAAACCAAATCGCAATAAAATCCGTAAAATATAGTTTTATTTCAATGTGTAACATTCG
This sequence comes from Deilephila elpenor, assembly GCA_949752805.1. Lineage (NCBI taxonomy): Eukaryota > Metazoa > Arthropoda > Insecta > Lepidoptera > Sphingidae > Deilephila > Deilephila elpenor. The sequence continues at coordinate 3,889,430 of OX457110.1, forward strand.
CGTAAATCTAAGAAACCATTAAACGAAAAATTTGTTATAGAAATGTAATATTAATTACACAACAACAGTTATTTAGTCAATAAGGAATTTGAGATACCTATATTTTAGAATAGAATGCGAGCATATTTGTCGAGCAATGGAAATAAAAAACTATTAAGCATTTAAATTGTTCATTAAAAATCGACAACAATAATTATATTTTTTTATAGTTTTTTTAGACTTTTGGATTGCACTAAAGATAGAAAGAATAGTGATAGTACTTATACAAATAGTTGTTTATTCTGGTCATGCTATTATTCAATGAAAATCATTCATACAAATAATGTTGAATATTGTCAACTTTGAATCATCGATCGCAGGTCTTGCCCAGTACGATCATTTTACGACCAAATGATTCGATACTGCTGCAAACTTGATATACAAATCATTCAAATTTACAGTTCCGGGCTGATTTAATTTCTTGGGTCCGAAAGCTGCCTTATTACATTGTTTTGTTTCAAACAAAGAAATCTCAGTCGTCATAAGAATGTAAAAATGTTCATACTGATCTTAAATATCAGATTATTCTAGGATTTGCAATTACTTTTACGATTTCATATTATGTTTCTGCTTTCCACTTGAATTTTATCGATTAATTATTAATTAAAATGTTTTACATATAGCTATTAGCTCCTATATTAATAACGTAGAGGTATGCAGAAATTATGGATTTTTGTTTTATTTAGTGTTGACATCTACTTTAAAATTTTTATCTTCAACATTTTAGAATTATAAATCTAAATTTCAGTCTTTTAATTTGGTACACTGATTTTGCAAAGTAGATCAGTTCAGATTTTCATGCGAAAATATTGAGATGGTTCTATAATAGTTATACTGTTTTCAATGGTATTCATTTCATTTAATTTCATACCTTTATCAAACTCCAGTTCGCACATGAAATGAAATGAAATAGGTATAATAAGCTAAATTTTCCGTGATTTATATTCAAAGACTGACGTTTATTGTGCAATTATTCGTGCAATGTACGAAAGAAAATAATAAGTCTCGGAACCAATTTCTAATTAGTGAGTTGCAATCATCTATGGAGCATAATACGTAGGAAGCCCGATATTAAAGGTTAGTAAATTAAGGATCGTTTTTATCGAAGGCTCTGATCCATTATCTGCAATCCAATTAGCCTGTAGCAGATATTTCATTCAGAAAACACATAAAGCTTAACGTGAAATTGAAATATCATTGTTCGATCCATACTGGAATGTTTTCGACAGCAAATAACTTTTATGTGTGTAAAATTTTATCTAAGTTTGTTATTCCATTCTTTTGGTAAAAAGACGAAAAAAAAAGATTTCCAATTAGACTAATTTCTGAACATCAATGTTTAGGCTCAATTTTTCGATCTTCAAATAAATTTAACTACCATTTATGAGATAAAATATAACATGAACAAATTGGAAATGACAAATTTAATACACCCAACAGTCACACACATAGTCCCGACCCCACATTAAGATCAATTAAGTCTTGTGTCGCAGGTGTCAGAACTACGAGAGACTTTTCGGTCTCACAAACACCCAGACCCGAAAGAAATATTTGTGGGCCGCACAAACATTTCTCTCGGTGCGGGGATCGAACCCGCGGCCTCTCGTTTCACAGCCAGCGTCAAACCAACTGCGCCACGGAGGCTGTCGATGTATAGATTAAATAATATTTCTAATTCGCTCAGTCCATTTTTATATTCAGTTTATTATATCTTATTTGACAACCATTTATGTATATATGACGATTGAAAAACCAGCCCTAAGCTCTTAATCGGATTCCTAAAAAATACTTATATCTAATAATTCTAAAAGCCTCAAAGCCTTACACAAGATTAGTACATTCTTCAACTTTCAGCAAGAGTGCCAGCCATCTTGCCGGCAGCGGTGACAGTGCTGTACAGATGGAAGAAGAGGTATAGCAGCAACCCTACACAGACGATGAAGAACAGGATACAGAAGCAGACCACACATTCGGATAGATACATCCGGACCCTGTCCATTCTGGTGATCGGCTGGCCCGGAGACTCCACGCTCGAGTAGTTCCACATGTTTGGAGGTGGGCAGCGTCTGGAAACAACAACGATAACATCATTATTTGACTCTTCATCTCATCAATATCTTGTAATATCTATCAACGACGTGTAATTCACCCATAATGTTAAGCTATATGAATTCAGTGGAGTTCAGCTATTACTGGGCTATCTTAAATATTTCACGGGGCCCTGTTGAAAAGGTTTTTGTATTTGACCTTTAGCAGTTCGTCTGTTTTTTCTGTGATCTTTATAATGGAGTGATTAGTAATTAGCAAAGGTATCTTAAAAAATAACGCCTACGAGTAGACTTGAATGGTCGCTTCTATTGTTTTTAACTTAATTTTATTTATTTAATATTATATAAAGTCATAACAATTCTGCTCATAAAGTAATACCAGCACAAAGTAACGCGCAAATATTTTTCTCTTGTAAAATATTTCTATAAAGCTTTTTAAAGGATCGATTCTCAGAACTTAATTAGCGGAGATTATACCTGAAAAACAATATTTTACTTTGACGTCTGATAAAGCTGTGTTATATTTTTATTTGTCTGAAGTCACAATACATTTTGTACACAATGGTTTCATCTTTCAATTATGTTTATTAAGAAGAAATTTGTTTAATAATGTTGATATTATTCCAGTGTTTTCTGAACCATGTTACTGTGTACAATGGAAGCTTTGTGATATGTGTATAGGTCCTTTAAAGAAATTTCTTTAATTATTACTACAGTATAAAATTTATTACTAAATATTTTATTTGATTTTATTCAATGTCCAGTATTGAGATACGAATATTGAAATCGTTTTATAAACCTAAACGCGAATCGGATTGAAGTTGTTTTGCCCGTCTTTCAAATTTGTTTGCCCTTCAGTACTGTCTGTAATTATGTTAAAATGCTTGTTATTCCACGACAATATTTTATGGGACAGAGGGACGACAGATGACCTGTGATTTTACGTTCGGAAATAAAGGTACAATCCTGAATTTTAAATAGAAAATCTCATATAATGTGGAGTATTCTATGTGGTAATCGAATTATACAAGTTACCGTCACCATATTTGCAGACTATACCAATAAGGTGTTTTTTTTATACTTTGGGCCCGGAAAACAAGCAAACAGGTCAAGGTAAGTGATCACTGCCGCCCATGAATACGCACAACGCTCGGATCATAGACAGCCTCCGTGGCGCAGTTGGTTTGACGCCGCCTGTGAAACGAGAGGCCGCGGGTTCGATCCCCGAGCCGAAACAAATATTTGTGTGATCCACAGGTATTTGTTTCGGGTCTGGGTGTTTGTGAGACTGAAAAGTCTCTCGTAGCTTCTGATACCCACGACACAAGACTCGATCTTAGTGTGGGGTCAGGACTATGTATGTGACTGTTGGGTGTATTTATTTATTTAGTTATAGATGTGTATCCGGCCCATTGAATCTGCAGGGGAGATGGAAGGAAAAAGTTTGGGAAAAGGTAAGGGGTGTAGGCATTGGTGTTCCAACACTTTTGTGTTCATACAATTAAGTATCATAGTTATAGCACAGATGTTGTTGACGTAACTTCAGTGCTTTATGACAATTTTTACGACTGTTTTGTCATGATTGTAAGGTACGTATAACTATAACTAAACAGGGTATATCAAGCCAGGTGGTAGTATTAGTGACTTCAAACACAATGCAATTTTTTTCTTATCGTCATATTTGGGTGATAAATAATCATTTTCCTAAAATAATAATGTACACCTTTTTATTTATCAAGAAGCAATGGTATGTAAGCGTATAAATTACTATTTTCGCAAAAACTACGTATTTACCACCCAAACACGTCGATTTTTTAAAAACAGCGAAAAAAAAATTGTCGCCTATTTTGCTAAATTTTTAGTTGCGTTGTGTCTATTACCACCAATACTACCACCTGGGTTCATTTTCGGTCGCAGTCTTGTTATACCCAGTATATGTAGTTTCGTACTTGTTTGTCTGCATTTCTGAGGGAATAGCACTTATCAGCAAAAGCAATATCAGGGCCGGAAATCGGACAGTTCCGTTTGAAGTCAAATGAGCAATCTGTATGTGTGTATGCTATATGAGTAGTTTGGTGCATAATATTAGGTATGTAAAACACTTATAAACATCAATGTATATTTTACTTAACAAATTTTGGTACTCTACTCTCTACTTCATTTGATTGTTTTGTATGTAAATGGATACAAAGAGACCAATCAATTAAATATACATTAAATGTATGTAATAATTTTTTATGTAATAGTTTCTTAGATTTACGCGAATGTTACATACATAAACTCACGCCTTTATTCCCGAAGGGGGTAGGCAGAGGCGCCGCCAGGATGTGATAGGGGGCGAGCCCATCGCCATATCGGGCACAAATTCCAGACTCCGGGCTGATAATGAATACCAAAATCCAATATCACTTTGCCCGACCCGGGACTAGAACCCGAGACCTCAGCTTTGCAACCGCACCGTAATACAACTACGCCACCGAGGCAGTCAAATGTTACACATTGAAATAAAACTATTTTATACGGATTTTATCGCCATTTGGTTTAATTTTTACATTTTTTAACATCCCGACGCGATTACTTTACAGCTTTCGTGGTCACGGGGTGTCCGCCCAGTCAGTTTTTGACCGACTTCAAAAGAGGAGGTAATCAATTCGACTGAATTTTTTTTTTTTTGTTGTATTCAATATTTTTTATGTGTTATGTTATGTGGCTAGATTTTCGTATACTGCGATAGGTGGTATGTGACAGGTAGCTTGGGGTTTCACCAGTTGGCTCAATCCTGTCACCGAGTCAAATGTTTGACATGAACCGCAAAATTTAGGTTCGGGTCTGGGTGTTATGAAACCAAAATGTGTCACGTAGGTTTTGACAAATCCACTACAAAAGAATTACCTTATTATCGGGTCAGGACTTTGAGTGACTTTTGAGTGGATGTATCACTAAAATAAACAAATAAATACACCCAACACACATACATAGTCCTGACCCCACACTGAGATCGAGTCTTGTGTCGTGGGTAATAGAAACTAAGAGAGACATTTCGGCCTCAAAAACACAAATATTTGTCGGTACGGGAATCGAAATCGCGCCATCACGTTTCACAGCCGGCGTCTAACCAACTGCGCCACGGAGGATTCGTTTTACCACTCATGACAGGCTATCATGAGTGGTCAACTCGGGAACAATTATTATAGGATGCTGTTAGAATGGTAGACTCTGGGATTCTCATAGGAATAAAGCTATTCAATTAGCATTGTTTATTGGCAGTCACGTGCTCTTAGTTGCATATAAAGAATTAATTGATTCAGGGCCGATTTTATCTTGCAGAAAGCGTCTACGTATTATTAATTATGCTTAAAACTATTATAGTGACGTCATCTTTTTTAATGCGTAGATACATCAAATCGGTAAATGGATCACTTGATGAAAGAAATTCATTAATAAAATTTAAATATGCCTCTCTAAAGAAGAGGAAAAGAGAGGAGAAAAAAGGGTATTGGGGCCTTCTCCGACAATCTTATTGACCGAGCAAAATACTAGAGTAATTAACTGGTACTTCACGTCGCGTTTCTGTGAGACAGACAGTCCTGCTTAGCCCAGGAAGATAATTTGTAAGCCTCAATGACCTGCAGCAAAGCTACAAATATAGTCATATTGATAAAACACTTAAGAAGACTACACAAAACATCATTATGTGTAAGCTATTTCCTATTCTATTATTATTGATGACTATGTAGACAAGAAGGTCCACTACAATATTAAACGTCTTGGTAATTCCATACATCCATCAGCCAAAGGAAGTCCACTGCTGAACATAGGCCTCTCCCAATGATGATCTTGGTAATTAATTAGTGAACATTTATTTGTTTATTCTAATAGGACTAATTTACTAAGTAGAATGGAAGGAATCAGTAATCACGGTGTTTTTCATAATTCTATGGGAACAAAACAACTAAATGGCATTTGATGGGGAGTAGTGCAGATATATCCACCGACTTGAGATGGAAGGTCTGTTGTTGGCCTACAAAAATATGCCGGCTTGTTCGGAATCGGAAATACACCGGTTGCAATCAGGCCGGAAAAATTATATCGACAGGGGGGATTGTCTGTCATTAATTGTTAAATTTTCTATTTGGATCAAACCGCACCTACCATCCGTAGCCAGACTAATATAAAAATGTGTTATCTGACAACTTTTTTACTTAAGGTTTGATTTGAATTGTCAGAATAAAGCGATTAAAATAAAATACAAAATTTGTTAAGTCCACCTTTACATTATTAGTATACCTAAAGAGTTAATAAAGAAATAAGATTGGCAATAAGGCAACAATCATAATAGTTAGCATGAATAACATGTCGTATGGTACTTGCGACTATTTCTCAAATTCATACCAACACAAATAGAATAAAATTACAAGAATTTATAATTATATTAAAGAATTGCTCATATTCATACAACGATATCCACAAAACAAAATTCAATATACATCGATCTCTCTCTTCCCGACTATTAATCCCACATGGTGGTAGGGTAAGCGCTCTCCGCAATTTTACTTGAAGCAAATAAACAAAAGAAAAACAATTGAAAGAAATAAAGATACCACCAAATAAAAATGTGGTTTTATTTCATTTATATTTTTAGTTTAGTTATCATTTAATTAGTTTGTATCGTCTACCGAACGGAATTAATGAAACTGTCAATATCCGCTGTGTTTTTGACACGTGGTTTGCGTGTTGCGACGGCCATGTCGAAATTATCATTACAATAGCCCCATTCGATGTACACACGTAAAAACATAAAATGTTGTTTTTATTACATAACTCTAACTCTTTCTTAGGCGATCCTAATTGAAGTATTACATTTTTATATTATTAGTACATAAATTATTATGTAACATGTAGCTAATAGGTCCTCGTTAAAAACAAACTACCGTAATCAGGTGAGAAAAATAATTAAACATTCAACAAAAAGACACTTAAATAGATTCCGAATTAAAATAAGTACATAATAATTTATAATTTGTTTTGTAACATATTGAACATGGGTAAATACACAGTTATTACTATGTGTAATTATGCTTTTAAATTCAAGTCTCAAACACTTGGACAAAATAATTATGTCTTCTCTAATTACGCGAATGAAAATATTACGGAGATGTCGATTGCTTGTTAGTATAAAAAAATAGTTACCCTAGCGGCAAAACCAAGTTGTCTAGACGGAAGTTCATGATTAACACAAGTATTGACACACACTTTAACACGTACAACCTTGTTCCAATTAATCAAATGAAAAAATAAACAATTACAAATTGGTTTTCAATTCATTTGAGATGACCGGCAGTTGTAACAGATTTAAGTCATTTTAATTTTTTATCAATGTAGGTAGAATTGTTTCGAGCACACTATTTTCGGAGTTCGTTGGCTTACGTCAATTAAATATTTCGCTCGGTAATCCCGCAATTTGGTTAATTGATGCATAACTGACTGTGGATTTCGGATCGATTTATTGTTCGTTGTGATTTACCTTCATAATACTGGAAACAACTGCTCAAAAAACTTGTACAACACAATGTTTCTTTGATAAAATGGCTGTGGAACGTAGTGGCTCATGTTATCACGATCACAATTTATTTACATTTCACGTCACTTGCTCACAAGTTTTTCATTGTCACGAGTAACGTAGTTTTCCGCGTATTTGGTATGCTATGGCGGTACAAGCGCGTGCGCGGCCGCCGGCTCGCTTAGCAAATGTGTTTCGTTCTTGCGGTACGTGCAGCCTATTGTCAAGTACAGATAATGGCAAAAGTCCTATGATTTTTGCAATTGCAAGCGCATCATTGACCATGACCTCGGATGTCCTTTGATAATGTCTTAACTATCAATCTATTGCCCAATATTGATAATTTAAGTCATATTTATTAATTCATTTGACAGCCTCCGTGGCGCAGTTGGTTACACGCCGGCTGTGAAACGAAAGGCCGCATGTTCGATTCCCGCACCAAGATAAATGTTTGTGAGGCCCACAAATATTTGCCTCGGGTCTGGGTGTTTGTGAGACCGAAAAGTCTCTCGTAGTTTTTGATACCCATGACACAAAACTTAATTGTTCTTAATGTGCGGCCAGGATTATGTATGTGACTGTTGGGCATATACATTATTTATTTATATTGCAACTTATCAATTTGTAATAGGTATTGTGATTGTATGTCCGCAAATAGCCCAGTGATTGTTTATTTTTTCTGCGGTGGCAGTTTTCTAACGTCCTTGGGTGACTCAATGTTATTGTATAACGTTTGTAAAATATTTACTCTTGTGGAAAAGTATTTATGTTTATCTATAGCAGCCTAATTACGTATAATGTGAGAATTGTCCATTATGCCCCTAATTTGCTCCAATACGAGTTGGTTTATTGAAGGATTATATTTGGAAGGATCAGTAGTCAATATCATGTTTTTGGTTAGGATTTGTAAAGCCGTAATATTGCTGCTCAATGTCTGCCACCGTTGGTAATTTCTAAAATGCTTTATATTCCGCCTAAAATGTTATTCGTGAATAAAGTGACCTGTGATTTTGAGATTAACTACCAACTCAGAATACTGGTATAATGCGAAAATATTTTGATTTTCCAGTAAGTATGTAACTTAGTATTTTACTTTAGTATATTACTTTTTCAAGAAAAAAAACTTTCTACACCTTAAAATGCTTTGCTCTCATCATCAATTAATCATTAGCCACTGGAAATGCACTGCTAAATGTATACTTTTTTTAAATAATTAATTCATTAGTCAATAATTATATTTTTGTATCTGATATCCACATTTAACACTAAACTGCTTGTTACGTGTCTATTACGTGACTAGAAACTATTAACAATAATAATACTTGAACATTGACGCGTCGAGCCAGCGCGACGAGCTTCAGTCGTCCCCGCCGCCACTAAGACCTGCGCGACGAAGAGGACGACCCCCTCCAGCGGTGGGCTTGGGACCAGTGGGACAGAGTGTCCCATCTACGGTCCCCGCTACCGGTGGAGTAGTGCGCCGCATGAGATGGACTCAACAAATCAATGAAAATGTCATGCGGGCCTACTTTGGGGCGACAAAGGGAGGAACACACCTTACTGCGTTTCGTGCTCAAATGCTGTCTGTGTTTCAGGTTCTGGAGCCAACGATCAATGTATCATCCCAGCGGCTATCGGATCAAGTGCGGTTTATTCAACGACGTAAGTTGTTGGATGATGAAGTACTTGAGCGGCTGCGTACAGAAGCATGTGTTGTTCTAGATGTTGTTACGCCTACTACCCAGCGAGCAGCAGATTTACCACCTAGTCCTGCTGCTGACATTGAGGTGGTGGACAATTTAGACAACACTGTAAGTCCCCATGAGGAACAGCGATTGAGAAGGACTTTGGAGAGTGCGATTTTGGAATATAAATCCATACCAGCGTCCTGTAGACCGCGGGTGCCGCGGGTGCCGCGTCTGCCTACGCATAGGCGAAATTTGGCGCTGATGGGAGCATTGGACTCCATTTTGGCTACGTATATGGAGTCCAGTCGGGACCTCGTTGATACGCATTCGATCCTTTACTGTGCGGCCGTCGCGGCATGTCGAGTGGCCAATGTAAAATTTCCAAATAATTTTACAACCACTCGAGATGCTACGACTGTGCCTGCCTGGCAGCGTAGGATCGAGGACCGTATCAACTGGGCCCGAACTCTCATCGGCAAACTAACTGCTTTCCAAAATGGAAATAATAGACCAAGGGTTATGCGTTTTGTGACCCAGGCCTTTTCTGGGACTAATATAAGTTCCCGAGACTATGGGCTCTGGGTCACAGAACGCATAGATTATAATAAACAGAAAATATATGCGTGGGCAAATCGCATCCGTCGGTGTAGGAGGCGGTGGGATCGATTCCAACAGAATCGTACTTTCCAAAGTGACCAAAAGAGGGTGTATAGATGTTGGGAGCGTTCTCCACAAAGTGTGGCAGATGGGCGACTGCCCAGTGGTCATGACATGCGTAGTTATTGGGAAAATATCTGGTCGTCGTCTGTCTCCCACACTGAAGCCGACTGGTTTGGTGTTGTTGAGCGAGCTTGTGAATTTATTCCTACCATGGAAGCCATTTCAATCACGCCAGAAGATGTTCTCATTGCGATCCGTCCGGCACAAAATTGGAAGTCCCCTGGCCCGGACGGCTTACATAATTTCTGGTTGAAATGGTTTCCAAGTTCACATGTTCGTTTGGCAGCACAATTCCAGGATGCGCTTGATGGAGGTTCGCTTCCAGCATTTATGACTACAGGTGTCACTCACCTCCTCTACAAATCTGGTAGTACCACGGACCCAAAAAACTATAGACCAATCACATGCCTTCCCACCATTTATAAACTTTTCACATCCATATTAAGAGCAAAAATTTCAGACCATTTTACCTCAAATAATATTCTTTTTTCTGGTCAAACTGGATGCAAGAGTGGGTCACGTGGTACTAAAGAACTCCTTCTCATTGACATGACCATTTGCCAACAGGCTCGTCACAATCGTAGGAATTTATCGGCTGCCTGGATTGATTATAAAAAGGCCTTTGATTCGGTGCCCCATACTTGGCTCAGGAGGGTGTTGAGTTTGTACAAAATTGATACAAATTTATGCACCTTTCTTGGGTCTTGTATGGGGCAGTGGACCACTGTCCTCAGATATCCAGGTGGTACGGTTCTTCCTGATTGTGATGAGCCGATTAGAATCAAGCGGGGAATATTCCAGGGTGACAGTCTGAGTCCACTGTGGTTCTGCATGGCCCTGAATCCTCTCAGCACTCTGTTGTTGGATTCGGGGTTAGGCTACTGTCTACGGAGAGGGTTTGAGCCTATTTCTCACTTACTTTACATGGATGATCTCAAATTATTTGCATCAAAACAATCTGAATTGATTGAGTTGTTAAAAATAACTGAAAAATTTAGCAACTCAATCAATATGGAGTTTGGTGTAGATAAATGTGCGGTTATCCATGTCAAGCGAGGGAAAGTTGCAGTCTCTGATGATATACAAGTATCAGAGACTGTAAGACTCAGATCTCTCTCTGAGACGGAAACTTACAAATATCTGGGTATGTCAGAGTCACTAGGTATTTTGAGTGCAGACGTAAAACAGTCGTTGAAGGAACGTTTCTTTAGCCGCCTGACAAAAGTACTTAATAGTTTTTTGTCAGGTGGAAACAAGATTCGCGCCTTTAACGGTTGGGTTATGCCTGTACTTATGTACTCTTTTGGCATACTCAGATGGACTCAGACCGAATTGGACGCCCTGGATCGTAAGGTCCGGACTCTACTGACTGCACATCGTATGCATCATCCACGTTCGTCAGTGATGAGATTGTACATCCCGCGGAGATGCGGAGGCCGAGGCATTCTTAATGCTAAGGTCCTGCATAATCGCGAGGTGTGCAATCTCAGGGATTATTTCCTTCACAGTGACGTGGGTATGCATAGGGCTGTAGTCTCGGTAGATAAAGGACTTACCCCGCTTTCATTGGCAAATGAGAACTGGCGGAAACCTCTGGTGATGAGCGTGAGGGATCGCGAGGAAATATGGAAGAGCAAAGAGCTGCATGGTCGGTTCTATCGGGCCCTCCACGGGCCTGATGTGGACCGTCCTGCGTCTGTATCTTGGCTACGTTTCGGTAACCTCTTCGGGGAAACTGAGGGTTTTATCTTTGCAATTATGGACGAAGTTATTAAGACGAACAACTATAGGAAATACATCCTGAAGGACGGTACGGTCGACATTTGTCGAGCATGCCACCGTCCTGGCGAGTCAATCAGGCATGTTATCTCCGGTTGTTCGTATCTTGCTAACGGCGAGTACTTGCATAGACACAACCTAGTAGCCAAGATCATACATCAGCAAATTGCTCTTCGGTATAAACTTGTGACTCCTGAAGTGCCATATTACCAGTATGTTCCCCAACCAGTTCTTGAAAATGGTCATGCTACGCTGTACTGGGATCGGTCTGTTATTACAGACAGGACTATTGTTGCCAATAAGCCTGATATTGTGATAATAGATCGATGTGCGCGCCGGGCTATACTTGTTGACGTTACCGTTCCGCATGACGATAACCTTGTAAAAGCCGAAAAAGACAAATTGTCTAAATATTCAGATTTGGCACACGAGGTTACCGACATGTGGGATGTGGACTCAACAATTATTGTCCCGATTGTCGTTTCTGCTCATGGGTTGATAGCAAAGAGCCTCGACCAACATCTACAGAGGCTCTCAATTGGTCGTTGGGTCAAGAGCCAGATCCAAAAGGCAGTGTTGCTGGACACGGCTCGCATAGTGAGGAGGTTCCTCACTTTGGATCCCTAACCACCGGTGGCTTGGGTCTTGAGCCTCGCCAACGAAGGGTTATATGTATTTTTTATATTTTTATATGTATATATTTTTTTTTTATATATGTATATAAAAATGTAAAAAATGAAAAGTAGAAAATAAAGAGAATAATACTTAAATAGAAAATGAAGTATATTTTTTTGGGCATACAGTTTTTCTGATTTGTACCAGGAAAATATCATTTTTGGATCTCACGATTCCACGATATTATCATCAATCAGTTAGTTTTTATTACCCAATGTATATAATACCACTTAAATAAGTGACGTAAAAGACCAAAGAAGTATGCGAATATAATAGTGCCAAGTAGGAGATGGGTTCAGGTTAAATATTAGGCCACTTTGACAGCCTCCGTAGCGCAGTTGGATAGACGCCGGCTGTGAAACGAGAGGCCGCGGGTTTGATCCCCGCACCGAAACAAATGTTTGTGTGATCCACAGGTATTTGTTTTGGGTCTGGGTAATTGTGAGACCGAGAAGCCTCTCGTAGTTTTTGATACCCACGAAACAAGACTCGATTTTAGTCTGGGGTCAGAATTATGTATGTGACTGTTGGGTGTATTTATTTATTTACTTAGGATGCCGCTGAAAGTCGCTGTGGGATTGTTTACTAAGTGGCCTGTTGGAGGCCTGCATTCAGCGACATCATGCAACTTTTAAAGTATCGTCAATTTTGCACTTAAATAAACTATTATGGGTTTTTCTAACGCTACGTACATTATTAATGGAATCAAATGTGTATATGTATAGTACTGCCCGAAAAAAGAATGAAAACACAAATTGCCTTGCAATATACATGAATCTCTAACATATTTCCGTAGTGCATTAAAATCAGTGACCGAAGAGCTCGTTGCAGGCTGCCTCGCTGCCTTCTCAGTGACGATAATGCAATTTAATTGCTATCAATTATACGAGCGGGGCGCCTGATGGATTTTATCATCATAACATTTCGCTTACCAGCTATTTTTGCACACAAAATTGCTTGTTGAAGTGGTTAATAATTTATGAGTTTTATGTCTTCATAATTATTATCTTCATTGACAGGAAGATATTTGCTGAAAAGTGACCTCCCTTGTTATACTTTCATACTTTTTTACGCACTATTTGTTAAGACTAAAAACCTAAGGCCTTTGACAGTCGGCTTTTTTACATTATACCCTTCTGTTTTATGTAAAATATATTCACCATATATCTATTCTCCCGATTTTCTTTATCCCACATCTGGGTGCAATGAACTTATGACATCGTATCCGAAACTTGTCAGACACACAGTGATCGAGTGACCTAACAAATTGACGATCGATCGGCGCACCGGCTAAGAAGTTTACTTTCTCTCGGGGAGTCTACATCTCCCATCTTGGCAGAGATATGTTATGTGTATATCGTTTAGAGGGTTTCCACGTCTAGATGTATGTGTGGAGTATCTTGGTGTGATGTAATTTTAGGAAAATGTCACGTGAATAAGTAATTCGTTTATTTACATTTCAACAGAATTCCGTTTGTCTGCTGATCTTAAAAGAAGAATTTATAAAAAAATTGGAGAAGATTGTTTGTACCAACACGACAAAGGGCTAAATGCACCTGATAGTAAGCGTAGTCTTATTCAAATATACAATTTAAAGGTCATCTGTATCAGCCCATATATGTTACACTGCAGGCCACGGCCTCCTCTACCACCGAGAGTACGATTAAGAAGGGTTATACAATTTAAAGGATCAGTCAAGGGAAATACCACTGCAATGTGAATAATATGGACATTATTATTACTGATATGATTTTCTTCGGCTTTTCTACCAGTTCATCGTCTACGATAGGAATATAAATATCCATTAAATCTGATTATATTGTGCCTAGTAAAATATATTTAAGTACGCTTTTCACCGCGACAGTCCGCAACTCTTTCAGTTTGGTAAACAGCACATTTTTCCTCGGTTCTCATCAACTGTAAACGCGCAATAGTACACTGTACACTTGATAACGATGTATTATTTTATTACTTGATACGCGAGTTTTATGTCTTCAGATAACACGGAGTTCGTCGCGTGGCCCTGTTTCGCTCGGATGCAATGTGTGTGCACCTTTAGAGGATTCTGGTGTATAGGTATTTACTATGGAATTTATGGGACTGCCTCGGTGGCGTAATTGTACTACGGTATGATTACAACGCTAAGGTCTCTGATTCGAATCCCGGATCGGGCAAAGCGATATTGGATTTTTGTATTAATTATAAGCCCGGACTCAGGAATTTGTGCCCGATATGGCGATAGGCTCGCCCTGTATCATATTGTGAGACTGAACACAGAAGGCGAAACGTGTGTGTCCTGGTTATACAACCTGGTTATAGAGATACCTCTACCTATCCATTCTGGGAAAAAGGCGTGAGTTTATGTTGGTAATTTATAGATGTTTCATGTTATTCGACTGAAAAATAATCATATTTATGTAAACTTCACTAATGTTAACATAATTATAACATTAGATGGTTTTTCATCGAAACGAAGATATCCGAAATCATCGCGCGCCTCTTCATAACCTCGCACCCCTAGGCACGTGCCTAGTTTGCCTTAGGGATAATCCGCTACTGCCTAGTGCCTATGGATTAAAGACATATGACTAATTTATCTACTCTTTTAGTATAGTTAGGACAGCGTCTTTGTTTCTTACGCTTACTTCAATAAGATACCTTAAAATTGTGAGACGAGAAAACGGGGGCTGCTTGAGCCATTTTACAGGTTAATAATGCCATAGAAATATGAGCATGTGATCCTCTGGCTTGTAGTTAAGATGGTAGTGATCACAAATAAATAAATACACTCATAAGTAGAAAATAAATCAATAAATAAACTCAACTGTCACATACATACTCCTGACCCCACATTAAGATCAATCAAGTCTTGTGTCGTGTGTATTAGAAACTACGAGAGACTTTTTTGTATCATAAATACCCAAACCGAGACAAATATTTGTGGACCTCAAAAACATTTGTCTCGGTGTGGAGATCGAACCCGCGGCCTATCTTTTCACAGCCGACGTTAAACCAAATGCGCCACGGAGGCTGTGTATCATGATTTGTGTATACATCGAGTTTTAGGAAATCTTTTCATTGTCATGCTTCAGCTAGGAAGTACTCTGCTGAACATTGGCTTCCCCCAAGGAATTCCACAGCGAACTGTCGGAAGCGTCCTGCATCCAGCAACATCCTGCAAACTTTATAAGTTACCTATCCACTCACGAGGTAAACGTGCGGAAATCCTTTGTTCCAGCAAAAATACCTCAACTTTCCTTTTCCAGTACTTTCGTATAAAATATTATCTTTAAAAACTCGAGTAAATTCCAGTTTGAAAAATCACGAGATGGCAAACAATAAAGTCTGTAAAGTTGGTATGAACCGACTGAAATTCTTGTAGGTAATCTTTACCGGTCCGGCAAGACCAGTGGCCCTTGCCGCCGGGTTTATTTGCAACAAAACCCTCAGGCGAAATCTAGCTGTTACTGAAAAATAATCTGTATCACATCGGATCATAGTCCATTTTCCAAGGGCTGATATTTTCTAAGTAGCTTGGACGCATCCACCGGTATGAGGAGACGGCTTTGTGCTGCAGAAACCAAACTGCGTTTTACTAAATTGATCTGTACTCCTTAGAGTTATGGTGTATTTTGTGTTAATGGGTTTTATCGTGCAAGCCCGGGCGAAGCCACCGGTCAGTAGTGACGTAATAAAGTCGGCGGCATTAGCAGATACGGTTTTCATTGTGCATTAAACACACGCATAATCGTTTGCGTGGTATAACTTACACCAAAATTGTCATATTTATACGTTAATTTATGGAGCAGTGAATTTCAATTTTATTGTTGATTTTATGAGGTCCGTTATTACTGGTCTGGAGTACAATTTCAGTTAAAAAACAATAGAGGCAAGCAAATAAATAGCATATGAAAAATGCCCGCATTTAACTTTTTCAACTATTGCAAATAGAATCAGATATTTGTTCAATGGAACTTTTGTCTGAATACAATTGTCTATTTAGAATAATATGTTATTCTAGCTAAGTTGTGAGATCCTAAACAATGGCTTGGATATCCCCGAAAACATAGTCTAACTAGAAAAGTTAAGCTGCGAAATCTAAGGCGAGTTGTATGTTGTTTCGAAACCAGTTTGGCTGAGACAGTCACAAGAATGTCAGGCTGTAAGGCTAGAGAAGCCGACATAACAATTTTGGATCCTCCGTGATACCAGAAGGAGAGCTTACGAGTTTTTCTCACGTTCTATAGTAACGGTACATAGATTAAAATTACAGATAGTTTTAGAGAGAGTGAACTCAACGATTAACTGGCACAGGAGATGGCCAAGTTATGACAGTACGGAAACAAAAATAATTGTACCTACTATCTCCGATAGTTTTCAAGTAACAGTAAGTAAACATTTAAAAAACCTACCTTGACCAACACTTTGTTGCAATGTGGATCAGGGAGGATTTTTATGATTTGACAACCTCCGTGGCACAGTTGGTGATGACGCTATGAAACGTGTGACCGCGGGTTCGGTTCCCACACTGAGATAAATAATGGTATGATGCACAGCTATTTCTTTCGATAATGCTCGATCTAAATGCGAGTATAAGATTATGGCTTTTGGGTGTATTAATTTATATATATAGATACTACCTTTATTATATTTATATATTTCCAAAGATACAGGCTGTGCCTAGTTTGGGAACCTCTGGTACCACTAGAATTTTAAGATCTCATTATATTTATCTAATTTTAAGTAGATTTAAGTCTCTGTACCTAATCCTATTTTGTTCAATAAACTTATTATTTTATTATTATATTCCGGCTTGATGGAAACCAAATATACATAGACTGAACCCGAAACGAAACACACTACGATATAACGGGTTCCTAATCTCGGCTCACGAAGGTCGTTATCCAAGACCAATACAACTATTCTAGTAGGTACTAGCTCAACCACTAACAAAGTTTGTCGTGGAGGTTGTTAAATTTTGACAGCCTCCGTGGCGCAGTTGGTTAGACGCCGGCTGTGAAACGAGAGGCGGCGGGTTCGATCCCCGCATCGAAACAAATATTTGTATGAACCACAGGTACTTGTTTCGGGTCTGGGTGTTTGTGAGACCGAAAAGTCTCTCGTAGTTCCTGATACCCACGACACAAGACTCGATCTTAGTGTGGGGTCAGGACTATGTATGTGACTGTTGGGTGTATTTATTTATTTATTTATTTATTTATAATTAATGATGTGTCTAATTATACATAGATATTAGATATATACAGCAAACATGATTTTGTCTATCCCCTAAACAAAAATTAAAATGTCATATCTATCTATATCTATACCAGCCCATATGCTAGGCACGGGCCTGTTCTGCAATCGAGAGAATCGATTTAGAGTGTTTAGGCCATATAGGCCACGCTAGGCCGCATAGGCCACGGTGGCCTAGTGCGGGTTGGCGGACTTACATACCGTAGCAATTCTTTAAAATCGCTACGTTATGCAGGTTTCCTCACGATGTTTTTCTTCACCGTTAAAGTGCGTGGTGATTGACTATTGACACACATAACTCCGAAAAGTGAGAGGTGTGCCCTGGGATTTGAACCCGCCACCACCGTGAACATGTTGGCAGCCGCGTCTGGTTCGTTACCAACAGGCCAACACGCACTTCCACTTCATATAGCAACCAATAAAATGGAATGTAAGTTCAATTTACACAATTATCACTTTTTATACCATAGTAGGAACAAAAATTACTCTTTTAAACAAAAATACTGGTGGTATGACGCATATCACGATTGAATTATGGTGTGAACATTCTATAATTAGCTTTACATAATAGTCAAAGATGTAAATAACAAGGTCGAAGTATGGTGTGAAAAATTCTATAATTAGTTTTACGTTATAGTTAAAGACTTATTAATATTGTCCTTTTATCACGTGTGTAATGTAAGCATTGAGGCAAGAGGCGTGATTGGCTTAGCGGTTAGGTTGAATTTGTGTGGTGAACGTCTCGGGTTCGATCCACGCAGGAAAATGTTTACACCATTATCGTCAGACATATTAAAATGGTAATTTCCAAACGTGCAGGTTCATTTATAATTTATTTATTGAACAAAGACAAGACATAATAAAACAAAAAAGAGAACTGGTTTAAATAAAGGTGACAATTTCACTATAGTTTCCTAAGGTGCACTGTTGGAAGCTGGCTAAAATCCAACTTATGCGACCTTTTTAGTATGGATTGACCTGTCCGTGGTCGATATCGTATCTATTCCAGTAATTTTCGCCTGTTATAGATTTTCAAGTAGTACACTGTTAGTGGATCACTTGAGACTTGAGAACATAATATGTAGGTTTTATGTAGGTGAAAGTAGTCTGGAAGAGATCGCTTTAAGCGATAAGAGCGGTAAGAGAGCCCTTTGTAATACAATAAGTTGTAATATTTTTATTTTTTTTGGTTTTCAATAAAGAGTATTGCATTATATTGTATTGTATTGTGTGTAGATATGGTACAAAAGTTATGTTTATGTAAGATAATTATTTTTCAGAAATTATTATATTTGTAATCGCTTTTTATTCGGAATAATATTATTTTCAATTTTTTAATTGAATCGACTTAGATACGAATTTAATATTTTTTCTATATTTTGCCTTCAAGGAAAATATATTTATTAGAAGCACGCTTCAGGATGTAGCCAATCTTGTCCGTGACTCCTTTTATGTAAGGCAATATAACCGGGACCCATTCAACTGTGGCTGGTTTCACTCGGTTTCTGTGACGGCGGCGTGGAAACACAGTTGACCGGGTCCCGGTTATATTGCCTTACATAAAAGGAGTCACGGACAAGATTGGCTACATCCTGAAGCGTGCTTCTAATAAAACATACTACAAGCCGCCTAAGAAGATTAGTCAAAATATATTTAAGTTTGCGATAATTCATTAGGTTCTATTTTATGATAACTGCACATGCTCGTTAGAAATATAAGCATAACTTTATCCACAAGTGTAATATACGAAACCATAACCACCTTTTACATTCAAAGATCCGAATCTGTTTGCGTTCCAGCAATATTGCTTCAGATGTAAGACGTATTGACTCGGCTTACGCTCCGCAAGGCTGCGGCACAAAGGAGTTCGGCTACAATCTGCGTTGCAATGCAGTGATGAAGTTTCTACAACTTTTAATTATACCGGAGTACCGTTTACAAACTTTACTTTGAGAAATTATAGTCTGTTCTCTGAAGTTTAGCACAAGTTATGCTGTTTAAGTTTTACTGGTGCTAAGTTTTGTCTAGATTGGGATAAATTATCGAATTCATCATCATAATGCTAGTCCGCACTAGGCCAGCGTGGTTGACTATAATATGGCCTAACTTCTCTTAATCGTACTATCGATTGTTGAGGAAGCCCGTGCCCTGCGGGACGGATATGGTACATGTACATCATAATGCTAAACCGTATGAAGTTTATTTATTAATTTTAATTAAAAAAAATACTTGTTTAATTAAGGTGACAACCGGCTGCATTGTCGCGATTTCTTCCAGACAACCTTTAGATGAATTGAAAATAATCTAGTTCACTGCTGTACCTATTCAGACTTCCTCAAAGATTCCTATAGTGACCTGTTGACAGCTGACAGTTTTTTACATCATAAGTACTTTATTTGTTGTGGTGGCTTGAGTGGCCATAGGTTAGACATCTACAGGGGTAAAATATATTGTAGAAAAATCTCTCGAAGCTTTCGATTTTTTTCAGAGTTAGTTATTGGTTTTATTGTGATGTGCTGACTGGATGAGTTAAAAATACATATAATTATGGCCGTAGGATTCACGTTCTGAACTAATAATAAACTAACTCTTCTTCTTTTGCCTGTCCTTTCCTCATTACATACCTTCATGTAGTTCTCGGGAAGAGCTTACTATAGAAATGATCCTATGAAGTAAGGTACCTTCATGTAGTTAATGCTCATCACTCTAAGACATCGCAGAATGTTATGACTTTTAATTTTACGGCAGCCGACTGCTCCTCGTCAACCCTTTGAGCTGGTTAAAACTGGTCTAATGAAGTGGACATATTTCAAATACCTTCGAAATATGGAAAATTCTCAAATAAGCGAGTTACGATATTTTCCTTCAACCTGAAAGCATGTTCACGCACGAACGAGACTAAGGCAAACACACCAAAGCCTTGACTTATACTTTAAAAGTGTTACGAGGCAAGAATATTTTCGAATATGTAAGCACTGCAACACGCAATGTAGGCCAGCGAAGTCCTAGAACTACAGAACGATTGCCTGAAGGCACACACCTTTTCTTCGCTGCCCGGACCGTGGAGCGAAGTTAGAAACATTTCCATGAAGTTAAAGTGTAACGAGAAGCTGAATAGTTTTAGAATATGAATGCTTGAAAAATGTTGAGAAATAAAAATTGTCCGATGAAGGAAAGATATTCTTTGTGTGTAGTTGGGGACGGAAACTAACTACATTAATTTTGCATTGCTGACTCTAGTATCACCTAGGGGATGCACAGATTATGCATCTCTATTTTAATTGATCATGACATATCTCTCGCATTAATTTATATCAATCTCCGCTTGAATTCTCATCATCTCAGGGAACTTAGTAAGGTTTCACGAAAAGCAATATTTCTTGCTTAGAAATCTGTTCCCAATTATTCCATTTAGCTAAACTAGTACCAGATATGTTTGTAGCCTTTCGGATGGAACTTTATTTCTAAAGGATTCTTTGTCAATATCAGTTTGGTTCCCGTTTGATGACTGATCGCAGCCGTCGTTGAGTCGGCAACCACAGCACGAATAAATATTGGTATGGCTTACACATAGTTAAATGTGACTGCCTCGGTGGCGTAGTTGTATTACGGTACGGTTACAAAGCTGAGGTCTCGGGTTCGAGTCCCGGGTCGTACAAAGTGATATTGGATTTTTCTATTCATTATCAGCCCGGAGTCAGGAATTTGTGCCCGGTATAATAATAGGCTTGCCCCCTATCACATCGTGGGACGGAACATACAAGGCGAAAGTGGGTGTCCTGGTGGCGCCTCTGCCTACCCCTTCGGGGATAAAGGCGTGGATTATGTACGTATGTATGTGCACATAGTTTTAGATCTAGGGGCTTGTAGGAAGATATTGTGATTGTAAACGCACGATATTTGAGAAATCCTAGCACCGATTTCGGGCCGGTGGAATTCATTTAATAGAAGCAATGAGAGAGGCTGTCAATGCTGATTCTAACATGTAAACTGAATTTATCCACAGCCTGAACATGAAACGGCACGGCAGTGAGCCACGCCAGTCACTATAATAGAGTTTGTAACATTCAATAAAATTGACTGTATTTTACCGCTAATTACAGAGTCTTCAAGGATCTCACCTTTACAGAAATACACAAAAATCCGTACTCACAACAAAAACGTATCTTGCCTTGTGTTTATCAGAAATTAAGAGTTTTTCAGCCTCACATCAGCCAGAGCTAGAACAAATATTTGTTTATCAAACAATCTCTAGATAAGAAGAACAATGCATTTTTTTTCACGAGGTTAGCAATAATTGTACTATAAGCCTTTGATATAATTATCGTTGTTATTTGTACAGCCAATGTTTGCTATGTTAACAACTAGTTGATATTTTTCTTTAGTTATATCGTTCCATGTAAGGTGAAGGAAAACATCGTGAGGAAACCTGCATACCGTAGCGATTTTAAAGAATTTCTACGGTATGTAAGTCCGCCAACCCGCACTAGGCCAGCGTGGTGGACTATATGGCCTAACCACTCTCAATCGATTCTCTCGATTGTAGAGTAGGCCCGTGCCCTGCAGTGGGACGTATATGGGCTGATATAGATAGATAGATAGATATCGTTCCATGTAAGTCCTAGTGTTGAATATGAGTCTACTGTATGTTCTTTTTTTAATTTGTACCCGCACTAGGCCAGCGTGGCGGACTTTATGGCCTAATCCCCATTCAATCGTTCTCTCGGTCGTCGAGTAGGCTCGTGCCCTGCAGTGGGACGTATATGGGCTGATACACGGACAGCCTCCGTGGCGCAGTTGGTTAGACGCCGGCTATGAAACGAGAGGCCGCGGGTTCGAGCCCCGCGCCGAGACAAATGTTTGTGTGAACCACAAGTATTTGTTTCGGGTCTGGGTGTTTGTGAGACCGAAAAGTCTCTCGTAGTTCCTGATACCCACGACACAAGACTCGATCTTAGTGTGGGGTCAGGACTATGTATGTGACTGTTGGGTGTATTTGTATTTGTATTTAGGTGTATTTTATACAATATGTTCTTTGTATACACACGTCCGACAATCAAGCATACTTGATGGTGAGCGATTACTGTCGCTCATGAGCCACATTGGAATCGCAAATGCGTTGCAAACCTCTCAAAGGAGAGTGAAGCTGTTCGTGGCACAACAGCAAAGTCATCGCATTACGTTTATAAGGCACTTTTGCCATCCAAATGGCACCGGCTCTTTATAAGTGGTTCAAGGTAAGATGTAATTTAGTTTTTTATTTACTTAATTTCAAATTATAGTTATAGCTAATACGGTTAACACCATTTACATTTATTACTTAAAATCAAGGTACTTAAGTCAAGCATAGTCAAGCATCTCGCTCGCAGAACCTCATTCATTCGATTAATATCTTCGCCCATTCATCCGCAAGCAAATTCAGGATTGATGTCTAGAAGAAACTCTATGTGTGTATGTATGGCTCTACCACTTTGTGTTGCCTGTTTAATAGGGGCTTTATCCAACACACTGGCTCTGTGTTGATTGCTGGACTTGAGATAGATAGTTCTAAAATTGTTGTGGAGACCATTCAGTTATGCAGGGTCCCTCATATGCATGAACTAAACAGTAAAATAACATCGCATAAAGACTTTTAAAGCCAGAAAAGGCAGCTATAAAGCACCACGGATCAAATAAATATTACATTTAAATGGGACCGAATAAGTGAGCTGTTATACTGAATAAAACTTGTCAAAAAAATAAATATTACAATTTTTGCTTTAGCAACAGTTACAAACAAGCCTTTTACTCTTTAGTCATCGAGTAAATATTGTCCCGGCCGGATTTTCCGGGAGTTCAGCTCGCATATATCCAGGGGCATTGTAACAAGCCTTTGACATGTCCATTTTTGGACATTCGAATATAGTTACGTTTCGGAGTTAGATTGGAATAAACTGTTTGAATGCGAAATGAGTTTGTTTTTTGTTACAAACTGTTCTTTGTTGCATCGGTGATCTAGGATTTATTGGATTAATAAATACATTTTAAAATACAACGAACTCTTTTGACGCCATGTTAGGACATATGTGGTTATCAGAAACGAGGAATTAGGAGAGTTTTTGACAGCCTCTGTGGCGCAGTTGGTCAGACGCCGCCTGTGAAACGAGAGGCCGCGGGTTCGATCCCCGCACCGAAACAAATATTTGTGTGAACCACAGGTATTTGTTTCGGGTCTGGGTGTTTGTGAGACCGAAATGTCTCTCGTAGTTCCTGATACCCACGACACAAGACTCGATCTTAGTGTGGGGTCAGGACTATGTATGTGACTGTTGGGTGTATTTATTTATTATTTATAAGCCTCACACCTAGAACTGTAGCTAATATTTGTGGATAATACAAATATATGGTGCGGGGATCGACGATCGCACCGAGAAATGAGAACGATTATTATCGTTATCAACATTACATTAAGAATTGAATTATTGGGCAACAAATATAGCCATTATTCAAGTTTACTGGCTTAAAGCAGCTAATTCACGACGATTAAAAAAATATTGCACTTATGTACCTTAGTACACATTTCAAATGTCTAGACAAGAGCTAGTCTAGATCTAGGTCCAGACGGAGCGTTAGTTATGGTTCTCTAGGGACTAACTTGAGTGCAAACTAGGCCGTGGAAATGGAGACTGTTCAGATGATATAACAATGTGAAATAAGATCTAGATTTGCGTCATTTTAGCTAAGCCGGTTTGAGGATAAGTATTTTAATATGCACATTACATGCATTCATAGTTCATACATACTTTACCTTGAAGGCCAGTAACGTATCTTCATGCCCTATCTGTAACAACAGATGTTCATGGGTGGCGGCACCTTTCCATCAGGTGAAACTATGCCCGTTTGCCACGTATAATAAACAAAAATGTACAGGAAAATTATAATGCATCTTACGGCAAGTTCAGTCCTGATAGAATATCCACCGACATGACGGGTTACACACATAAATACTTAAGTCTACAAAAGGAAAGATGTATCCTGTGATTCGAACCTGTGACCACCATCACAGCAGATCGCTTCCAATTCTTTACACTAAGTTTTTAACAGATTTCATTGTACATAAATACTTGTATGCATTATTCTAGTAAAGCTTTGAGAAACACCAGATGTTATAACCATTGTTTCCAAGTATAAAATACACCACGTGGCGGATTACAGAGCGGTCGTACTAGTAAGTGGAATGGAACGAATTCATTATTTAACAAAAATGCCATAAACATTACTTAACATTTCTAGAACTTTGTTTTTCCTTATTCAACGAGTATTATCACGTGGAATGGGTCATACATTTTCGAATTAATTAATGTATGTATAATATGTCGAAAGAATATTGTGGAATAGGTGAAGCAAGATTTTGATTGTAATTAATGAATGTTGAAATATTTTTTTATTTGATTTCACATTCAGCATAAAAAATTCACCATCTAGGAATTGAACCAAATACACGCTTTACCGGCTACATTAGGTACACACTAGGTTAAGGCGCCTTATATTTCTTGCATTTTTTTTGACAAATTTTGTTAACACTTTAAGAATAAACAACAATCAGTAATTTAAAAAAAGAACAATCACTGTTCGAAAAATAAATTCATTACAAATAAATCTTAATCCCTACACGACCGTTATGCATAGTGTGGATAAAATCGATAATGTAAGCTTTCCTCCCCTATCCTTGCTCTATTATGTTTGTCGCACGCGTCCCCGTTGGATCAAATGTTGGATCATTATTATTATTACTAAACGTTTGGGGTCTATCATGGTTGAAATTATTTTCATGGACATAAAAAGAAGGTTTTTGTGGTTCGTATGGATGTGACATGACCGATTCCATTAATCAATATACCATTATTTATACTAGCATAGCGATTATATCTACGTTTTGGTTCGTGAGGTATTAGGTTGGTAGTGGTAATGATCATATTGGTCTACTGGTGGTAGGTCTCACTACTAATGTGACTAAATATGTGAGGGGCCGCCTGGGTAGATACCACCGTAATGTCTATTTCTCCCGTCAAACAGCATTGTAAATGCACTATTGTGTTCCGGTTTGAAGGACATTGTAGCCAGAGTAACTACTGGACATAATGAGGCTTGAACGTCTTATGTCTCAGGATGTAATTCATCGTGTAGTTTGGATTTGCATTTCCATGAGCGGTCGTACCGCTTACCATCAGGCGAATGGCGCGCTCGTCTCGCCATTTATCGCAATAAAAAATGGTTATTAAAATTACCCATAAGAACTGTGCGTTGATCGGAAAAAAAGACCTAGAATATTACGCGATATTAATTAGCCCTGTGCGAAATATCTGTAAAGCTGAGTCGATACCATGTTGCATGGATATTGGACACTGTAACCGTTATAGACACTATTGGCTATTCTTATTAAATTTTCACATGTAATCTATTTTGACAGTAGTTTCGATTAATTTTGTACAGGGGCGGATATAAGTGCGTCACGTTATGACAGGGTTGTGTAGTAAATGTATGGCTTATTTAAAATGTTTCATAATTACTAGAAACCTTAATATCTGTAAGATGAAAGTATCCCAAACCAAAGAATAATGTGTGATTATTTTGCATTCACCGACACCGATATAATATTATTCACATATCCCAAATTGCATATCCACAACACCACATCGTTGTAATATGCACGAATAAATTAAAACACTTTCGCTTCATTCACGTAATGATTTACTTCAATAGGACATGAACAAAACTAAGCAAAATCCATAAAAAGAACAAACAAACTTTGACATATGGAATGCAATTATTTACAAACCATCGAATATTAGTTCGCAAAGCTTCGCCGAAAACACTTTCCCCGTACTATATTTCACGGTATTCGTTGAAAAAACTAGCAGCGTTTTTACAAATTCTCAAAGGTTTTGTTTTTCAAATCCAATCCGTATCGTTGTTGTGGAATCTGAACCGATATCATTCATATTTGAAGCTAGTGTGCATTTCATTCGAGTTTTGAGCGTATTGGTCCCCTGGTGCGCGCGCGGATTGAGGGGATTTGTGGGGCCCATGCCCCCCGTGCTATATTTGTATGGATTGTTATGTTTAGTAGCCTTAGTTATTTTGCTATTTAATTGAATAGTTTAAGTGTCGTATACTAATTGAAAGTCAAATGGTAATAATATAATTATTGTAAAAGGAAATAAAAGCAATAAGTTGATTTATATTCATGGTTCTTTTACGTGGAAAATATAATTCTAGTCTCAATATAGTTGATTAATAAATAGGTTTATGAATTTAAATAGACATACATTGAAAATAATAGATCTTATGATAATTTATTTGTTACAATATCACAACCACTAAAACAATTGTTACTAAAATTGGTAATAATTGCTTTAGGATTATATGAACTTTAAACTATTTTCGTAGGCCTAAAAACAAATAGAGATATGAATTGGTAACAAACAAAAATGCTAACATTTTATAAATTCATATTTTCTTTTATCTCACACACTAATCCCACTGACTACGTATCTGCCGACACCACATGTTTGGGGTGAAGTACGAATAGGAAACAGGCGGCTTCCAGATGCACCCTTAAAATACCTTGCGCCGTTCAAAAATAGATTCTAAATCAACTTCACAAGCTTCACATTCTTCCAACAGTATAATTTAGAAAAAAAAAAGTGGTCTTGAATGACTCGCCGGTCTTTCCCCGGCATTTTGTCGTCAGATTGTGAACGATTGAACGCTGTGGAAGTGTGGTTATGTGTTTTTTTTCGTAATATTCAAGGTGTAATCGTAAGGTCTGTAAGATATTTAAGGGCGAGGGGTGGAACCTGTTTTTTCTTCGCTGCACCTTGGCGTCCTCCGGTGGCCTAATTACAAGTGAGTCATTCATTGGATCCGTCTTTTTGTGACGCTGCCGGTGCGTCGTGTTTTGTTTCTTAAAATTGAAATATGATTTATTTTTGTTGATTTTCTTTGTATTTTCTTGTTAATGTTAAAATTAAATAATATGTTATATTAAATTAAATAATACGTATTTTAAATATTTATTTGCTGAAATAGTGAATAAAAATAATTCATTATAAATTATACTATATTAGTGAATGAGTATTCAATAAAATAATAACTATTTGTAGTTATCCTGCTTTTAAAATATTTTATATGGTTTTGATTAGGATACTCATATATTTTTAACATTTGTGTATATTCCTGTCAGAAGGATTATAATCATTTGTAAATAAGTGTAATAATAGAATTGCTAAATGACTAAAATACTTATGTAGTTATTTTAATTAGGACTATTTATTAGAACGTTGATACAATTTGATCGTTAAAATTGTTGAAATTGTACAAATATCGCTTATAAATGTGTTACTAATACCAATTAAGTACATACCAAATATATAATAGTAATATCCACCCATGATATTAAGTGGCCTAAATTCATTTACTCTCGAATTACAGCTTATAAAATTAAAGTGATATTAAAGATGGATTAATTTGGACAATTATTCTGTACGCAATGCGGGCATAGTGTCTCCTTTTATTCCCATCGCACATTTTCAATCAATATACCAGGAGTAAAACAGAAATTAGTGCGTGTCGAATTTTGGATTAGCAATATGGAAATATTAATATCATGCTGATTTTAATTAAAATCTCTGTTATGAGATTATTTCCGATTATGTTTCTTATATCAAACTTATCAGACGTTGTCAAAAATAGTATTACACCAGCATTTGAAATGAATTTTATAAACACAAATTCTATATGCACAAAGCCAAGATTAATATTTGATAGGTACACATAAAACATTTTTACAATCCCGGGTCGGCCGAAGTGATATTGGATTTTTCTATTCATTATCAGCCTGGAAATTTGTGCCCGATATGGCGATAGGCTCGCCCCATATCGCATCAACGGACGAAAGATACAAGACGATACGTGGGTGTCCTGGTTGCACCTCTGCCTACCTCTTCTGGGAAAAGGCGTGAGTTTATGTAAAGATATTTTTCTATACGAGATTGAACCTGCAATCTCTGTAAAAATCCACATCTTTGCCGCTGAACTAACCAGTCGTCCTGACGCTGTCCTCAAAATATTTGATAAACAAATACACCCAACAGTCACATACATAGGTCGTGACACCACACTAAGATCGAGTCTTGTTTCGTGGGTATCAGGAACTACGAGAGACTTTTCGGTCTCACAACACCTAGACCCGAAACAAATACTAGTGGTTCGCACAAATATTTGTCTTGGTGCGGGGATCGAACCCGCGGCCTCTCGTTTCATAGCCGGCGTCTAACCAACTGCGCCACGGAGGCTGTTGTGTGATGTAACGAGACACGAGCTTCTTGACTGAGAAAATCAATATTCGCTATAAATAATATTAGAACATTTCACGGGAAAGCAAAACATCAATTTCTGAGAAGTTAATGCCGAAGAAAAATGAAAAACATCGCTTGCGTCACGAAGCTCTACCTATTCTTAAAATAACTTTCCAATATCTAAGAGACGTTTGCCATTTTTGCTTGAAGGGAATTTCTTTATGTTTATAAGGGTTCTTTTTTTTTATCGCTGACTTTCTGTTGCGTGTAGCCAAAGTGCGTGGTGACCTGTTGGTAACGGACCAGACTCAGCTGCCAACATGTTCACGGTGGTCGCGGGTTCAAATCCCAGGGCACACTTCTGACTCTTCGGAGTCATGTGGGTATTGATAGACAATCACCACGCACTATCACGGTGAAGGAAAACGTCGTAAGGAAACCTGCATACCATAGTGATTCGAAAGAATTATGGTATGTAAAAGTCCGACAGCCCGCACTAGCCCAGCGTAGTGGACTATATGGCCTAACCACTCTCAATCGTACTCGCGATTGTTGAGGAAGCCCGTGCCCTGCAGTGGGACGTATATGGGCTGATACAGACTTTACGTTGAAATAGTGGGTTTTACCTACGTGGGCTGAAAAAGCGTGTTTGTTATGAACTCGTTTTTACAGAGTACGTATTACAATTAAGTATGTTGATAAACGGTGGATGTTAGAAAATATGACTACTAACACCATCTAGCGAGGAATACTTAAATTATTGAGGTCGGTGATGATTTATAAAAAGTTGACACCAAATAAAAATTTAATTATTTCTTATGTATTAAATTATTAATAAACAATTGTACATGATTAAGTTTGATAGTAATAGATTTCTAAAAATACATTGGGTTAGTTACATCATAATTATTTAGTTTATATAATTGTGAAAACTCCCAAAGGTACGCCCTTCCAACTAAATGTTCGTTAAAAATCTTATCATCATTAATATGTTCAAAATGGCGAACAATCGGTCCTTTTGTGAATATTACTAAGAGCAGTTAAAACCTGGCATTGAAATGGTCATTTTAAATTCATCCCTTAAGCCCGGACTGACCTTTACGCGAGGGGGGTTTGTGTGTCACTAAGTAATTTTGTGGTCTAGTACTGGCAAATACAGCTTTGTGACCAAATGGCTTGTAACTTCATCAAGTTGAATTTAAGTATGGTTGTTACAATATCTCCCCTTAAGATAGGGAATATAGCCCTTAAATAAAAAAAAGAAAGACTTACCGAGTAAAAAAAAAAACAATTTGACGTGCTGTACTACTGTAGAGCACTTAACTAGTATTGTAGTATAGTACAGTAGAATTCAATTTGTTAATATATTTTTTTCCCTGGTGTACAATAAAAAATATATAAATAAAATAAATAATAAACTGTTACTGTAAGATTTTTTAATGTAGAATGATGTTGATGAAAAGAGGTCAACAAATTAGTTAGTCCGTTGCCAGCTTTAACCGACCTTCTACAGCTTCCGCAGCGTTGTTGAAAGTAAAACGAGGGGCTGTAGGCTTACATTTAAGTGGTAGAGCCTCGCTGTTGTCAGTCATGACTCAGTATGAATGGGCAGGCTCGTTCGGGGCGGTGCCACCATCTCACAAGAAATCGACGTGAAGCGACAGCTGTTCTGTCGCGTTTCGTACGGTGAGTGAGATTGATCAATTTGATGGGTCGGCAACACATCCAGGATCCAGCGTTGTGGATGTTCATGGGCGGCAGTGACCACTTACCATCAGGTGACATGCTTGCTCGTTTGCCGGACCCATGCAATAAAAAAGAATTTGCAACGCAAATTATTGAGTGTTCTACAATTTTTGTAGTTGGAGTGTGCTTCTAAAAGACTTACTCTTTAGTAGATTCTGATACCTATGTCACCAATATAAAAGAGATACTGATCCTAGGTCTCTCATATGTGAGAGGCCGCCTGAGTAGGTACCACCGCAATGTCTATTTCTCCCGCCAAATAGCAGTGTAAATGCACTGTCGTGTTCCGGAAATAATGACATTTAACATCTTGTCTCAATATGGCGAGCGCAGTTGAATGCCAAGCATTGCTAGGTATTTCATGGTGTTGTTTGGTTTTGCTATTGTCTATGAGCGATCGTATTGCTTACTATTAGGCGAATGGCATGCTGGTCTCACCATTCGTGGCAATAAAAAAAAAACTTAGCTTTAGTAGATTCTGATGCCTACAACATTTACATCTTATAGTCAAGTCGGAGCTATGTGTGGTCTTCCCTGGAGTGTATTTATTATTTTTGATATCAAAATCTCAATACCACTCTGTAACTCCGACAATTTAATGCTGTTAATATATTAAAGCATTTTAACTTTAAGTAAACTAAATAGGTGGATGCAATATCATAGAAAGGGTGAAAGCTGGCGCCTCCTAATAACATATCAGAAAATAAGAGACAAAATAATTAATTATAATATCATAATTAATTATTATAATATTTAATTTACCTTTGTAATTTAATTTTTATACTTATATAATTTACAGGATGACAACAGACGTATCGAAGCGCACCGATGCACCCCCAGACATGCTCGCTCAAGACCTACACAAGGCGCTCCTGAAGATATTCCTATCTCAAGGCAGGCAGCTGAGCGGCGCGCTGTCTTCGCAACAAATCAATAAATTATTGCTTGAATACGCGTACCGGGGCTCCGATGTTAAGTACGCGCCTTCTAAATGACCTACAGACTTGAGTAACCTCTAATAAGTCTTATATTGGGTTTATTTTGATGTCACATGCTTGTGGGCGTGTAAACATTAGCGAATGTGTATTGTACGTCAATAGTTAATTAGGTATTTACGATAATTTATTAACAAATATATATTATGAATTATAAATTGGATAGTGTAAATAAAGAAGAGGTCAAAATATAGTTGAAATGTATATGGTTATAACTCTAGTCTGAATATGTTATGTATTTATGCAATAGATATGATAATTATGTTAATTGAATAATAATGAGTAATGAGGCGTAAAAACATATTCTTAGTATAATAAACGCTATATATAAAATTGCTGCATAATCTCAATGAACCGACATTTAGATATTGATGAAATTTTCATCCCAATACTTTAAATAGGGGAGCCAACTCTACCGAAAAAATGATATATTCAAATTGTTCTTGCTGCTTTAAAAACTGATTTCTTTGTTGCATGTAGTAATTTAGAACATATATCTCAACTTTTTTATTAAGTATATGAACCCATTAACAAAGAAAGCCTTAGATGGTCACTTGAAGGTATTTGGACCGATATTATTATCAAATGCGATGTAGCCTACACAGAACCAGATTAAAAATGTACGATACAATGTCGATCAGTAAAAGACACTAGGTATCGAAAGGTTCTTGTGGCACGGGGAAACAGTTTGCTTGTCAGCAAGACGGTTCTAATAATAGCCGGCAAGTTGGCCAGTCAAACGCAAATGCCAGTTAATCGTTACATGTTACGCTGCAGACAGCATGAGGTCAATTCAACCTATTTATACCAAATTGGATTTTGTTTTTAAATTCCTTTTTTATATCGAGATTAAGGCGTTGGCTTTGTTGTCTGCTATATATGTCTTTTATTTCTTTTTTTATGATGAATAGGGCAGAAGTTTTAAGTTAACTTTTTAATTACTAACCTTATAAATGGTGTCATGGTGAATGGCTCAAAATGCTCTGTAACCGACTGTGTTGGTTATATTAATGCTAAAATAAAGATATATCCAATCCATGATAGGAAGTGAGTCTACAACTATGCTGGCTATAAAATTTATTCCAGAAAACCGAAAAACTAAACCACTCCACGTCCTTTAACTACTAACTTTGTTTATGCACACAATAGCACAGGCACTGGACTTTTAAAGCGATTTAAAAATGGTTTCATTATCTTTTATAAAAAATAGCTTTATTCGGCTCGAGATTAAAGAGATTCAGATAAGGATATTATAATTTAAATTCATGTATAATGTTTTAAAGTATTTATTAATTATTTGCCAAAGAAAAATAATGCAAAGTTGGATGTATTGAACCCAAAACATATGCTCGTATTATATTTTATAAATATTAATTATACATAATTAATTTTCTTGCCAATATTTTATTTAATAGTTTTAAGACTGCAATTTTAGTTCACTGCCTGTTTTAAATATGCCAGTAGTGTTAAGTATAGGAAATGGAATTATTAATTAGTACAATTTACAACACACCAAAAATATTTTATTTTAGTACCTAAATATTATGTAGTCATCTATGAATTTATATTTATGAATACGATAAATAAACATTGGAATAATGTTTTTTTTTAATTTTTTAACCCACGATTTTTCTATCTGGTCCAACAAGGTGACTACAATACTCCCGATGGTAAGTGCCAGTGCCTAGAAACGCGACAGTTAATGTGGTGGGATGTCCAAAATCGTGTACGATGGTCTTCATCCTGTTGCAAACAACTAACGTAAAGAAATTCCTATCGCCAGTAAAAAAACAATGACTCGGGAAACAAATTTTCGAAAAAAATGATTTTACATCCAGCCACTTTATTATAAGCAAACATCTTCGAACAAAAACACTTCACACAAACTATGCGAGATGTTAAAATTCCAGCAATATTTCGCATTGAAGAAAACTGCAAAGTTTCGCGAAGTATTTAAGCCCAAGCGGCTGCGGAGTGAGGTTGGCCCGTGACGTAATGGGGGCGGCGGGAGAAGATCTATTACCTCGCTCTTATTACATCGCAGTGATGCTGGGTTCAGCGCATTTGTCCTCACGTCAAACAACTCACACGTCACACGGTTAGCAAGTTTATGGCTAGGAATTAGAGCCTAGAGGGACGTTTGAATTTGAATTTAGAATGGTGAATAAACAATTGTTTTTTTTATTGAGGTTGGCGCACCCGAAATGCAACATTACGGTTAACTTCCTAAAGTTGAGTAAAAAAAAAATATTTTATTTAAGACAAATAATGTAGATAGTAAGTATTAAGTAGGTAGTAAAGTTAAAAAGTTATTTTAAATATTATTTTTAAATATACATGTTTATTAACGCGCTTTTCATGATTAAATGCATAATACATCCTCTAATAATATGTTTCTACTTATTTTCGAAAATCTTACCTTTGTTAACGAATAAAACAAACCTTTAATTTATATTATATTATTATACGACGACTGATATGTCTAGTACGTGGTATAATCATAATTATCAGTTAGTTATAGGTTACCCAAGGGCAGAACGGCCCAGGTTTTAAAGGAGATTTTTATCAATTTGAAGCCTTGTTAGTTCCTAATTTGTAAAAAAAAATAGCGCTAGTTTTTACCTTAAGTTAATAACTTTAACGATACTAAGATAGTGCCATATATAATAAGAATCAAATATTCATTTCCAATTTATTGAACTTTGCGCACAAGGAATTTTTGCCCTCAAATTCGTGAATTGACGCGTCAGAAGCCGACATTCCGACTTTTACGAGCTGAAATTAGCTCTCGAAGGCACGTAACCGGCACTTTACGTGTACGTCAGATATTTGGGTCAGAGTCCTCGGGCCGATACTCCAAGCAAACGGTCCCTCTTAGTAGAAATCTATTTTTAACTGCCATACTTTAAGAGCTAAAGTAGTTAGATCTTTAGGAACGGAGAAAAAGTAAATTTTTAAAAATCATTTAGAATTTAAAATTCGAATTATATTTTTAAAAATCATTTTGAATTTAAAATTCGAACGAAATTAAAAAAATATAAAGCATGGATTAGGCGAAGGTACTAACAATTCAGCTTGAAATTTAGAGGGACGAAAGAATATTAAGCCAGTAATAATTGTTTCTTGGTAGTGACAGTTCAATCGCTTTGACCCTTTTTTGTTGGGGGTTAATTTTGATATCAGCACAGTCCATGCCATATTTTTTATGTATTAAGAATTCTTTGATTCGTCTTTTTAAATATTCTTATTATTGTCACAAGTGAAATCTAATCTAAACAGAAAACAATTAATATCTCAATATTTGATCATGATTTTATGTATATACCGCCCCATTATATACACAGTTCATTAGGCCATTTCTGTGGTATACCACATATATGTCGTATAGTACATTGTGGGCATAATTGTTTCAATTAACCATTGAATTACATGTGCGTTTGTGTGGGTATTAGCTGTTAATTATTATCGTGATTGTGTGCTGACCATCACAAAGGGAACACCTGCAATTGTATGTGATAATTTTGAAGTATTACAAATGAAATTCGTTTGTTATGGAACTGAAATATGTCAAGTGTTGTCTATGTTTATTGAATGTTGTTTGTTTTGAATAACTGCGATGTATATAGGCCGTCATGAGTTTCCCGAATTGTGTAATTTATACACACAATTTTCCTGGAAATTTGCTATGAACGGTATTAAAGCCATGTTGTACCCTGGCGTAGCGTAGCTATGTGTAGCTACCCTAGAATATTGTAGGTATAGGCTAGCTCGACTGGCCTAGTACAAATAGCTCACAAATAACAGAGTCCATGTAAGCGATAGCTGTAACTTTCCATCCGAAGTTGGCATTTCGTAATAATACACAAAAGCGTGTGGTACTAATTAAGCAAAAGATTAATCAAAACGAAATCTTTTGTATACTTTATCAGGTATCACTTACTATAATTTAATAAAGACAGCTTTCGGATTGGAATTGATGAGGACGCCGTTTGTGAAACGTGATACCGCGGGTTCGAACCTCGCTCCGAGATTACTTTTTCTTTGACGGACAAGTATAAAAGTGAGATGTAGGTGCTGCGAGACCGAGAAGTCACTCTAGTTTCTGATACCCGCGACATTAGATTTGTGTCTCTTTCTGAAGCCAGAGCTAATTGTGTGGCGGTAAGCTACATTTATTGCGTATTTTATCATTAAAAGAATCTGGCACAGAGTAAAAATATTAGAACAGCAGCGCGACTAAAAGCAAAATCTTGTCTATGAATTATACTTTTTTAAATTTACAATTTACAGCTCTGGCCAAGTTCAAAATAAATCCACAATACCCAGTGCTATAAGCAGCTACATTAGGGCATTATGTTCCCCTCTGGAAGGGTACGGGGGAGGGGAGTGATGTTGGCTAGTTCACTGATTCAGAGGGGGTGAGTGGACGGTTTTAGACCGGTCGGTATGTCGGCCTGCCAAGTGTCAACTTTGAAGCCAGAATAGTAGAAAAAATGAAAAAATAGGCTTTTCCCCGCTGGCTAGCTTTGACGGGTAAACTTTTATATTTAGCCGCTACATATGCGATTGAAAAATTGATAAGAATGAGTTAATAGTCTTTGTGGGGATCATTTTAAAAGTATATTTTTGTATGTGGAGGAACTTGTGTAACATGTCTTAGTGGTAGGTCTCTCATAAGTGAGAGGCCGCCTGGGTAGGTACCACCGCAATGTCTATTTTTCCCGCCAAACAGCAGTGTAAATGCGCTGTTGTGTTCCGGTTTGAAGGATACTGTTGCCAGAGTAACTACTGGACATATTGAGACTTAACATCTTATGTCTCAGGATAGCGAGCGAAGGGCAATGCCAAGCATTGATTAGAAACCTCTATTTGTCATTGCTTATATGGATTTGAATCGATATTACAATATATCAGTAGTCTAACAAAAATTCTCGCCAAAACTGAGAGTCTGCTGTGTAAAGTCCTTTTTTATTCAAATACCATCCGATTCGGCACTTCTCTTCAGTAATACCATAATTTGCATGTTTCTGATCTTCCTCACTGGATAATGATATACTTAATTTCCATCTGATTTAGGAAATTATAATATTTATTACATATTTTTTGTGACATTTAAATCGCCAAAAGTATGAAAGCTGTAGTCTCTTGATATGTCGTCGTAGGCAGCCGATTGAGCCGCCGCCTGATGGTAAACGGATGCCACTGCTCATGGAGACAACGCCAAGCACAAACAAGCTGTTACCTACTGTGTTGTGAACACTCTTTTTAAACCTGGTTTGAAAGACAGGCCATAGCATTCCGGAAACAAAACAGGTCATAGCACTCATTTTATCGCAGTAACAAATATAAAGGTGTCCTTTTACCAGTATAATAAATGCGAAAGTGAGTTTGTTATTCTTTCGCGCCTTAATCATTCAACCAATTATTATGATTTTGGACTCGTTGCTGGGAATATAGAAAAGGACATGGGCACAAAATACTGTTTCTGAGAATTATTTTATTTTTAAACACCTATTAGTTATTACCAATAAAAAGGAAACATTGACATCGGACTGCCTCGGTGGCGCAGTTGTCCTACGGTACGATTGCAAAGGTCTCGGGTTTGAATCCCGGTTCGGACAAAGTTATATTGGAGTTATTCTATTCATTATCAGCTCGGAGTCAGGAATTTGTGCTCGATATCGCGATAGGCTCGCCTTATAACATCGTGGCAGGAAACATACAAGGCAAAACGTGGGTGTCCTGGTAACACCTTTGCCTACCGCTTCTGAGAAAAAGGCGTGAGTTTATGTATGTATGTAACAAGCTTCCTGTGTTAAAAACCAAAATTGATTGACAAAACCTTCAAGCGAAACGGAAAATCCAGTAAGTCAATGAAAAGAGAATCATAACAAGTTTACAGCTAAATGGCATATCGAGCGTCTCGGTTCATTTCCCACGAGCGGTTCGCGGGGGATCTGCGTTTCTAACAAACGCAATCATGCTGAGGGAATGTGATGCGATAATTGTCTCGCCACGAACCACGTATGTACTTGGCTATTATATCAATCAATTTACAGACGGTTTGTAAGTCTGATCGTATCATTAAGGATCTGTATTAGCCCATATACGTCCCACTGCAGGACGGGCCTACTCTACAATTGAGAACATCGATTGAGAGTGGTTAGGCCATATAGTCTACCACGCTGGCTTAGTGCGTACAGTACGGATAAACATCATTTAACAGCTTTCAGGTTTCAAGAAGGGCGAAGTTTTGCGTCGTATATTTCCAAATTCATCATCTGCTATTAAAGTATGGATATTATTTATACATAAAAACATCCGAAAATAACAATAAAACGGAAGAAACAAAATACTATTAGATATTAATAACATTTTAAAGTACCTCAGTGAGATTCTATACTTTGGAATCGAGGTACAAATAAGATTTATCTTTGTTTACCAGCAGAAACCACTTATAATGGTAATGCAAAACTAATCATTGAAATCAAGTCTCGAATTTCAGACGATGAGCGCTTATCGGCAAAATTGAGACGGTCCGGGCTTCGCAGTTCTCTTTGTACTGGTCATTGATAAAGACAAATCAACGTTGGAACGCTTTTCAAAACTCTACTAGTGGTTGGAGAGGTTAGGTTGCACTGGACACTTGTTTAAAAAACCATCCACCAACTAATATTGAGCTGCCGTCGTATTCTCCAGAATCGAAATTTCCCTCCCACCAATTAAGCGAGCGAGACCTGTGCCTTTACCGTGGGCATTATAAAGCTAATTATTTGGAAGTAGACTGTCTGTAACATCTAATGGAAATCTTGGTCTTGTAAAATTGCAGTGTACATTGCCTTATTTGTTATTCTTATCTATTTTACCTACTGTGGTTGGAACGCAATGTATGCCATGTGCTATTTTAAAGCCAAGATTCCTGGTGTCTTACTACGATGAAAACTTTATTGAATTCTCTAGAGCAGCTGTTGCGTCAGTTCAAACTTGCAGCCAAGCGATATTGAAAGGCTTTGGTAAAACATTTCTAAAGAATGTGCAGAATTTTGTGTTGTTATATTAAGTATTTGTATACAAAGACGTCCTTCCACAATGAAAAATATTGGTAATTAAATTTTTGTAAGGAGTTAACTTTATTGAATAACTATTAACTTACATTATTTTGGGCACCGTAGTTGTACCGTATTGTGCGCAAAATTATCCAATTAACAAACGGCTACAAGTAAAAAATACAGTAAAACTGATAATAAGATACTAAAAATAAAATGTTGTAAAAAATCTCCACAATTACTTTAATTCTTTTGGTTGATTAATTTGTACAACCTGCCAAAGAATTGCTGTTTTCTCGCATAACATACTGGCTGAAAACGAAAAATAAGTAAGTAAAACTGAAAAACAAAACAACAATTCAAGAACAGAAGAAACCTCCACATGACCTCAACACAATTTGAAAAAGGAAGTGTTTAAAATAGTTTCTACGCTCTACTTATGATAAATAGGTTATAGTGCAAAGTTAATAATCTCGACTACGGATGCTGTCGGGACGTCGTTGGCAATTGCATCCTGAATTGAATTCCAAGAAATTCAAGCTCGGCAAGGACTTTGTAATGGGCACCAGACGTCATTTGATCTAAATATGTTTGCATATTACTCGCATTGGTAATTACTAACGTATTGGTAACACAAAGGCTTTGTCGGTTGGTGTATTACATATTTGTATGTTGAAATGGGAGTTATATTGGTAATGAAATACAGGTCTGGGAGGGGTGTCTTTGTGTTTGATATAGCAAAGTCTAGCAATGTTTTAGCATATACATATTACATATATTGTAATTTTTATATGCTCATTTAAGAGTGTTACAACTAACATTATTAGGCAGCGATTTTAATAATTATACACAAAGTTTTGATATCTAAAGAATCAAGTTATCGGTTCATTATCACGATTCGGTTCGGTATCACGATTTTTTTCTTAATTGTACCCGCATTTATAAAATTCATATTCAGGTCGGCATATTTATTTCCACCAGCGAGTGATAGCCTTTCGCGTCGGTGGAAACTCTATCTGGATCGCACGGTACATAACTACACGCGGATTTTTTTAAATTGCATAAATCCGGCAAACGAGCAAACAGGTCGCCTGATGGTGACTGCATGGTCGCATGACTGCTGCCCATGAACATCCACAACGCTGGATCGTGGATGTATTGCCGGCCCATCAAATTGGGAGGAGAGCGGGAAGGATATTGGGCATCCGGTAATCACAGCGAAGCTGTCGCTTCACGTCGAGTTCCTGTGAGACAGTGGTACCGCCCAGGATGAGACTGCCCATTCATGCTGCGTCATGACGACAACAACGTGGCTCTAACACTTCCAATCTAGTCCAAAATCGTGCCAATATACAATCAGTTAAGTTTCGAATTAATATTCTCTCTTACTGTAGGGTGGACTGTCCATGCGTTCCGTCGCTATATTGGGTTCTTTGAACCGCGAAGATGCAATTAAGCAGAGCGGCATAATTATAGGGGACATCGATTAACGCTCAAAGTTGTCAGTGTGTGATACTTTTTCATTTTTGCAATATTTGTTTTATTGTGACAGACAACTCTCACAATAATAATCTGTACTCTCTATGTACATACAAATGTTGTATTTAGAGAGTACAGTATGAGATATGGTGGTGGTGGTGTAAGTGTGTCTAGGTTCTATTCCCGGTCTATTGTTTGGATGTTTTCGAAATCCGACAAATTATCGACGTGTAGGATTGTTTGTGGACAATAGGCGAACAAAATAAAGCTAAGTTATTCCATATTGAGGATAAAAATCTGCAGGGATTCAGCTGTTATAATATAAGAGTAATTATTATATTCTTGAACATTTTATTCGTAAAATATAGATATTTACCTAAAAAAGTTGCCTTAGAAGTCTGTTGTTGATCGTAAAATCAATAAAGAGGCCAAATATAGTAGCAGTATATTTGAAAAGAACCATCTAGCCCCAAGTAAATAAATAAAGTCGTAAAATTGAAATAAACCATTGGATCCCTGTCTACCCCCATTCAGGCTAACCGTGAGCCTATACCAGTGCCTCGGCAGTTTGGGGAGCAGGCAGTGCTGTTAATTTATTTTACAGGCGGCCGGGGTTTGCGGCTGATGAGATTGTCTCGCTTATGGCCGCTCGCCCTCGTTTTCAGATTACATCGAACGCACTGTCGTAGGATTCATTTTGGGAAGCAATTAATACCAGCTCTCTCGTTATAATTACTGTATTACCCAGAATTTTGTGAAATCAATTGGTTGTTTATTGTTGTGATTCTAGCAACTTGTTAGTCGTCTCCTACTATGTGTACGTATAATATTATGTTTCAGTAATGTTAGTCTAGAGAAGCAAATCAACAGCGGTAGTAGCAGAAGTCTTTTGATCTATTGTCATAGTTCTAGACCTTTTCGTCAAGTCTTGTGAAAACTACGCTATTAGACACAGCCACATGTAACCTAACAACTAATTACTTTATGAATAACTATTGGAAATAATGAGATCAGACATCTTATGTCTCAGGATGGCGAGCACAGTGGAATGCCAAGTATTGCTTTGTTATTCATGGTGTTTGGTTTTGCTACGTTCCGTGAGCGGTCGTATCGCTTTCATTAAGGCGAACGGCATGCTCGTCTCGCCATTCATTGCATTAAAAAAAACCTGTAGCCACAGAAAGGTCACTGTTCAGCAGTGACCTTCCTTATGAATTTATAACTTATATCTTGCCTTTTCGTTGTTAATACCCACCGTACTTAGCAGGGTTAGTGAATGCAGGGCAAAGTTTCTTGGTCTGTTGCCCCTAATTATCAGCTTGTCTTTATTAATATGACAGTCATCGAATTCAAAAAATGTATAACATAATGCCTCGGTGGCGCTGTTGTACTACACTATGATTGCAAAACTGAAGTCTCGGGTTCAAATCCCAGGTGAGGCAAAGTGATATTGGTATTTTCTATTCATTATCAGCCCGAAGTCAGGAATTGGTACCCGGAAAGTCGATAGGCTCGTCCCCTATCACATCGGGGGACGGAACACACAAGACGAAACGTGGGTGTCCTGGTTGCAACAAGGAGAACCTCTGCCTACCCCTTCTGGGAAAAAGGCGTGAGTGTATGTATTACATAATGTTACGGTACCGCCACTTAGGCAACAAAATACTCGTATAACCTTATGATGTAAAATTTATTTGCTATTGTTTAAAGGTTTCCCGAATCATTGTTGATGAAACTTATTTTTTTGCATTGCTATATATCCTCTCACACATACCGGGTTTCAGTACTGACACTCGCAACAATATACACAGTAGTTCAATTTGCTAATTGAGTTTCAGTAGACGAAACTATGGGTGTATTTTTGGCACTAAAATCACGCTGACTGACATTTATTTCCAGGGAGCATTTCATTTTCCCGGAATAAAAACTGTCCTGTTGGGAGCTAATAGAGCGAAATTGAAGGGTAACACA
Organism: Deilephila elpenor; assembly: GCA_949752805.1. Lineage (NCBI taxonomy): Eukaryota > Metazoa > Arthropoda > Insecta > Lepidoptera > Sphingidae > Deilephila > Deilephila elpenor. The sequence continues at coordinate 3,931,771 of OX457110.1, forward strand.
CAAAGAAGAATCGAACTTGTGGTTTCTGATATTAAAGCTTTGTCGATTGGCTCTTGGATCCGAGTATGGCTTTCAAATGTAGTTCTTTTAAAAATATTTTTGCCAAGAAAAATACCAATTATACTGATGGTAAATATAAACTATGTGAGGTATCCATATGTGGCGTTGTATGGGGGAAGCCTATGAAGCCTGTGAAACGTGAGGCCGCGGGTTCGATTCCCGCACCGAAACAAATATTTGTGTGATCCACAGGTATTTGTTTCGGGTCTGGGTGTTTGTGAGACCGAAAAGTCTCTCGTAGCTTCTGACACCCACGACACAAGACTCGATCTTAGTGTGGGGTCAGGACTATGTATGTGACTGTTGGGTGTATTTATTATTTATTATTATTATTATGTTTAGCAGTGAAATTCCCGTGGCTTAAGAGAGAGAGAGAGAGAGAGGGAGTATCCATCGGTAAAAGATGATTAGTTATCTCTTGTCAGCCGACATAATTATATCGGTTATTTAAACAGGCTGAAGCCGAAATGCGACACATTGGCGTTAGTCAAAATGATGGGTTTTTATAATAATCCACGCCGCTTGTCTTACATTAGCCTTTTCGAGAGTAAGTCGTTCCATCATGCTAACCTAGTAGGAGTTCGTGAGCTTAACACACCTTTTAATTTCTTCAGCAGAATTTCCCCGTATTCTGGTTTCCTCGCGAGGTTTCACTGCTCCATATCAAAGAATTTTATTTATCCACATGTACTTTACATTTGCATGACTGTAAACACGAAACCCGACAAATAAACATGGTAAAATATACTCAAAATTCAGCGCAGCGCTCAAAGTAAAATTTACTGAAACCCATGTTGGTTTTAAATCACGTGTACACAAATGATGTTCCGTTATTAATAGCCGGTGGAATTATTTATGCGCGAACAATTACTATTTACTTTTAATTTTATATAATACTGTATTGGGAGTTATGAATAATTGACATGTTTGGTGTATTGTTATTAAAAGTTTGTTCAAATGTTTGATTTTCATGATGCAAATCATCATGTGTTCTTGAAGTGTGTATTATAGCTAGCTGCATTTTAGATTAGCTATAGTAGTAATAAATGTTATAAATATTTTATCATCTATTTAATCAGCCTCAGACGAACCATGCATTACTATTTAAAAGTAACCATATTTACTCTTTTAGTGATAAAAGTAAATGATGAACCGTAATTCGTTTCAGCGTGAAAGAAGAACGAATCGACCAACGTATTTTCAGGTTAATGCGAGTAATATTAATGGCGACTGCAATATCATTTGGTGCATTATGTATCTTATTAAATTTTAATTAATGTCTGCTTATTTCACAGAGCAAATAAATGACGGCCGGATAAAATATGCAATATTTGATTATGTATTCGCAAATAATCGACTGCCTCGGTGGCATAATTGAATTACGGTAAGGTTACAAAGCTGAGGTCTCGGGTTCGAGTCCCGGGTCGGGTAAAAGATATTGGATTTTTCTATTCATTATCAGCTCGGAGTCAGGAATTTGTGCCCGTTATGGCGATAAGCTCGCCCCCTATCACATCGTGGGACGGAACATACAAGGCGAAATGTGGGTGTCCTGATGGCGCCTCTGTCTACCACTTCGGGGATAAAGGCGAGAGTTTATGTATGTATGTATTCGCAAATGTACGGAAAGGTATTAACGATGTGATGATTGTGAATGTGGAAAGTTGTTGGATGCAAGTCGCTTTGCAATAGAGTGCTTGGATTTTGATGAATGGCGAGACGAGCTTGCCATTCGCTTGATGGTAAGCGATACAACTGCTCATGGACAGTAGCAAAAGCAAACAACAACATGAATTACAAAGCAATGCTTGGCATTCCACTGCGCAGTCTTCCACATGTGAAATCTGATTATGTCTAGCGGTTACTCTGGCTATGATGTCCTTCAAACCTGAACACAACAGTACATTTACACTGCTGTTAGCGGGAGAAATAGTCATTGCAGTGGTACCTACCCAGGCGGCCTCTCACATTCGAGAGACCTACCTCTAGAAGATTTCTAATTTTGATTGACTTCATTACAAGTTCTCCGTATTAATTACACAACAAAAATTTTATAACCAAGATTGAGATTAATGAGCCGGTATTCCGTATCCCAAATTGTTTGTTAGTTACTAACATACCTTTATCATCATTCCAATTAAACTTAAGCGTTTTGAGTTTAGCGTTTTCAGAAGCATTCCCAAAAAAGGCGAATAAGGTAGATTGTTAAAAACTCATGAGCAGAAATGTCCCACAAATCCTAATTAGGCATCGTTGATCACCTACCTTATTTGTCACTACCACACGCAATTCGCCTGTAGTACGTTTCGATTAAAATGTTCATACAGACGCCCACCATGTATACTATGGTCTCTGAAAACTGGAATTTATTTCACAAGCTCCACTCATACTGGATCACAAGCCCTCACCGGCCATCGATAGGCCCATTTTTGCCGCTGGACGCATAAAAAATTGAATTCCATAAATGGATTTTGCTTTTGCAAATAAATAAGGAGTATGAACTAACGCTACGTTGCTTGATAAATATTTGTGAACTGATTTTTAATTTGATTATGCTGTTTGATATAAAAACGAGGCCTATTACTATGTTGCATGTGATTGTGGAACATTTGTATTATAAATTATTGTAGTAAAAATAGCTACCAGACTAAGCCAAAGACTGTATCGGCATACCAATACTAGTTTTTATTCGTTTTGTGGTCTTATTAATCTTGGAAGGGAAGTTCAGTGAATTTTGAGAAGCGCTGGTTATCATTACTAGGCAAAGTACATATATCTTGCCTTATCCCTTCAGGTATGTACATATACACATAAACTCACGCCTTTTTCCCAGAAGGGGTAGGCAGAGGTGCCACAAGGACACCCACATTTCGCCTTGTATGTTGCGTCCCACGATGTGATAGGGGGCGAGACCATCGCCATATCGGACACTTATTCCTGACTCCAGGCCGACAATGAATGGAGAAATCTAATATCACTTTGCGTGACCCGGGATTCGAACCCGAGACCTCAGCTTTGTAATCGTACCGTAGTACAACTACACCACCGAGGCAGTACACATTATATAAATTAATATAATATGAAGATTCAATATTCTAAATTTGCTATTATCCTTTGGATTCCTCCTCTCTCCTAATTTTTTGCTGTTCTCAACAGGTTCCACATTGTACATATTATAACATTGTAACATATTTATAAAATGTGGTGCACAAAAAAATATTGAGCATTGGGCATGTTTCTCTTTGGGTTTGGTAAAGATGTACATATTACCGGTATAGGCATGAATTTATGTTTGTAATTTTACGGTTTCTGACTCAGATAATAAGCATAAAATAAATACTGATTTTAGTATATTGACCTGATACAACCATTACGCTTGTTTAGCGTAAGTTGGCAGACTTAACTTCGAAATTCCTTGCTTTTGTGTCAGGCATCGACTCTACTACCCTTAAATACTACTGAAAAATAAATGTATTTGAATTAAGTTCAAGTGTAACTCATATTTGTTGTTCAAAACTACACAACACGGACTATAGATTACATCAAATGTCTTCAAAGAGTTAAAATTAAATCTTAGCTGCCAAGTTTCTAGAGCAGCAACTTGGCCATTGGATAAGTGGAGTAGGCTAAATCTGTAAGACGTATAGTAGCTCGATTAAATTTCTGTGACCCCTCAAAATTAGGCTGTCCTGGAAGCGAATCAGGCTGGTAATTGCTAAGCTATTTGTATTATTAGATCGCAATTTCCAGGGAATTTCAGCGGATTTTTTTAACTTGGTTTCATCGAGTGGAGAATACGTTTGTATATTTTTATCAACTTTATTTGTCTGCGCTGATTTTAATGTATAGACTTTTGAACAGACTAAAATTCTGTTATGACGTGCGGAATACATAATACTATTTTTTGAGAGCAGTTGCTTTTGACATGCATAGGTGATCTGGCTAGCATTGTACTTACTATCACAGTTTGTACGCTCATATACATCTCACTGCACGGGCCTCCTCTACTATTGATAGTACCATTGAAAGTGGTTAGAGCATATAGTCCACCACGCTGGCGGACGTGGCGGACTTTACATACCATAGATTTTTTTACAAATCGCTATGGTATGCAGGTTTCCTCACGATGTTATCCTTCACCGTTATAGCAGTGATTGACTATGAATACACACATGACTCCGAAAAAACAGAGGTGCGATAATATGAACCCGCGACCACCGTAAACACGTTGGCCACCGTCAGGTTCGTTACCAACAAGCTACCACGCAGTTCATAGTTCGTACTGGTATGAAAAATTGGATTGTGATACGTACAGGCGAAAATACTGTGGAAATGTGATTACTCCCGCTGCGGCTCTGACGAGCCCGTCGGCAATTGGTTTGGGTGTCTGTGCGTGTTTTTCCTGAGTAATTGTTAGATTTTACCTTGTTTTTCTGACCCATATGTGTATATAGAATAGAGACTTATTGAATACGAGGTATTTTTAATTAGCAGTACGTTTTATAAACCAAACAAAAAAAATTTTTTGGTGCTTCCTAATGCATTCAGGGTACATTTGATATTTGCTTTCACAGTGTGTTAATTAAATATGAAGAATTAGATATCTTCAAAAAGACAAAAGTGCAACTTGAACTCCAACCAACTTATTTCGATATTCTGGTCAACTAGGTACCAAACATTGCTTATTTCATAGATTAAAACCCGCAATTCTAGCTGATGGAAATTGACAATCGTGCTTCGGCGCTGGTACAGACACGCGATCAATTTCACATGTCCACGGGTGGCTCATTGCGCGGTCCAATCAATACCTGATAAAGTGGCTGATCAACTAACGAATGCGGACTTTTTACACAGATTTTTTTTATAAATAATAAAAACCGATACGTTATGTAGAAATGTAAATGATTTATATCTACACACACACACACACACACACACATACACCTTACTTTTTTGTCTTTAAAATTTAAGATTTATTTACATTATTTTACTGTAAGAAACCTAATGAAAGCTGTTGTTACGGAGGGCCTAATAATTGCGATATTGTTATTGTTTTATTATTTGTTTTGTTCCGGAATAAATATTATTTATTTATTTATTTATTTATTAATATAAATTAACATCGTTAAGAGTATGCTGATCTGTTGGTAACAAACTGGACACAGTCGAGACAGTTGCGAAAAATCCACGCATTCACCATTTAGTTCAGAACCATGTGTGTATTGTTATTGAATTATCATATTTTAAAAGCGAAGACAAACATGGTGAGAACACTTGCATAAAAAAGAAATGTTGACAATAATTTCTTTGATGTCTGAAGTCCACCAACCGCGTTACATCGGCGTATTAAAAGTTAGTTCGGCTTTTATGATAGATGTAGTTGTGTACCCATCTATTCGTATACGTGTATGTGTGTGTGTCTTAATAAATAATAAATAAATACATCCAACAGTCACATACATAATCCTGACTCCACACTAAGATCGAGTCTTGTGTCGTGGGTATGAGGAACTACGAGAGACTTTTCGGTCTCACAAACACCCAGACCCGAAATAAATACTTGTGGTTCTCACAAACATTAGTCTCGGTGCGGGGATCGAACCCACGGCCTCTCGTTTTACAGGCGGCGTCCAACCAACTGCGCCACGGAGGCTGTCAATTAGTCTTATTCAATTATATTGTTTGTAGGTCTAATTAGTCAGTAATGTTGACTCAAGGAGAACAGATCTCTCCTTTACATCCCAAACACTGAACCTTACATAGATAAGCAGTAATAAAGGTATGAGCAAAATGATAAACATAGATATAAGATGCTGAACTGGCTTGATACCAATATGGGATTGGATTAGGTATAATATACTTATTGTATTTCGGTTTCTATGAGAGTCATAGCCATGTGCAATCCAAAACAAACAGCAAAAAAAAACGCATTTATAATCACAAAATTCGTTCCATCAAGTGAGTCATGCGTCCACAAGCACGTATGTAAACGCTGCACAAAGAGTACATAATGTACGTGGTGCTTATATACAGCTGTACATAGCGGGCTGATATCACCTTTACGCGGTATTTCAGCCAGGCACCGAGCGGATCATATTGATTTCCACCGATGCTCAATACCTAGAATTTTACATGCAGATGTAAGGTTTATAATTTTTGTACTGGTTTGTGTGGGTCGTTGTTAAATGTGATATTAATATAATTGATAGGCTTCGTGGCGCTGTTAAGAATCTGTCTGTGGAACGCGAGGTTCGATTCCTACACGGAGACAAACAATTATGCACACATTTTTACCCTGACACGATAAATTGACTAGAATGTTACAGATGATTGATGTTGGGCCGTATAATTTGCATGAGTATCCATTATTACCGGCGAGAGATTTTTACATACATACATACATAAACTCACGCCTTTATCCCAGAAGGGGTAGGCAGAGGCGCCACCAGGACACCCACTTTTCGCCTTTTTTATGTTTCATGCCATGATGTGATAGGGGGCTGATAATGAATAGAAAAACTCAATATCACTTTGCCTGACCCGGGATTCCAACCCGAGACCTCAGCTTTGTAGTCGTACCTTATTACAACTACGCCACTGAGGCAATACGAGATATTTTTATCTTATATTTATTTATTACGCAACAGAATGGTGGGGGCACAAAAAGTTCACCTCGTTTTTGATACACTTAATGCATCTCAACGTAGAGTTAGGACTACATCTGCGACTATTGAGTACAATGTATCTGTATCAGCCCAAATACGTCCCACTGCAGGGCAGGGGTATCCTCTAATATCAAGAGTACGATTGATCGGGGTTAGGCCATATTGAGTATAATTATTCGTTTGTAGATACACACCCTCACCTCCATACTATGAAAATATTTAAAATGTGAAGCTAACACAGTGTCATTTCTTTTGCTTATTACATTTAATCATCTTTATAATCAAGGGATACAAGAAACGAAAAATGTTACATAGCTATGGCTTTTGATTACACAACGTATCTTAGAAGGTGACAATAACAAGAAGGTACTTACTACTACACTTATAGTGGCTCAGAAAAATGAACTTACATACATAAACTCACGCCTTTATCCCAGAAGGGGTAGACAGAGGCGCCACCAGGACACCCACATTTCGCCTTGTATGCTCCGTCCCATGATGTGATAGCGGGCGAGCCTATCGCCATATCAGGCACAAATTCCTGACTCCAGGCTGATAATGAATAGAAAAACCCAATATCACTTTGCCCGACCTGGGATTCGAACCCAAAACCTCAGCTTTGTAGTCGTACCGTAGTACAACTACGCCACCGAGGCAGTCGAGCACCGAGAACTTTATATCCCATAATTCTTAAGCATACACTTTTGGTAAAAAATAAAAACTCTATCATAAAGATATTATTAATTATCTACCTTCTATTATCTACCTTAATGATAAGATTATGTACGACTGTATGTAATTAACTACAAAAAAATACAGAATTAAAAGAAGGAAGAATTAAAAGGCCTTTTAAAAGGCTCAATTGGCACAAAAAGGTAATGATATTCCAATAAAAGAAAGGATTGTGAATAGGGTTAAATTGTGACTAAATTCGTAAATGCAAAAATTTTAGCCTCACCAATGCTTTTTCGCGATTTAAAGGTGTTACAATTATAATGCCAGATAAAGTGACATCCAACTATGGATACTTTTCATTTGTCTAGGGGTCTTTATATTTTGGTTTATTACCAGTGCGAGGCGAGGCTGTGTGTACTGTTACATCTCGCTCTGTCGCGTAGTAAAGCTATATTTTCGTTTCACTCGGATGACATACGAACGATGCTTTATTTAATGCACAGGTTTGGAAATATTTTGAATGCCTCGTGACTATAATAGACACATTTTAATATGGAAATATATTCGTGCTCTTATTGTGTTGGACATAAATCATATTTTTAAAACTTGCGTATGTATTTTCGTGATATTATTTTATACAAACTTTTGTGCAGTGGGCGAGAAACCTGCTTAAAAGGAGAGTCTAGGGATTTGATGCCCACACAAAGGCAAATTGCTTGATAGTAATCATTTCTTAAGAGCGCTTCTGCCCACTCTTCTCCCACGAAAAGAATCGGCGTAGTGTAGCTTTTCAGCCAAGTTGCAGAATGTATGCCTATATAATTGCAGAATGTACGTAGAGCCTATCGCCATATCGGGCACAAACTCCTGACTCCGGGCTGATAATTAATAGAAAAATCTAATATCACTTTGCCCGGGAAACGAACCCGAGACCTTAGTTTTGTAGTCGTACCGTAGTACAACTATTCATCACTAATTTCTCTTCCATACAAAGGCAATTTCGAAATACCAGTTAAATAGCGAAATAGAATCACCCAAAGGCCCGACACCGTGGAAATTTTACAAACGAGATCGTAATCTGATCGAAATTGGAATATTTAGAAGGTTTCTTCAACAACTGTGTTAATTGGAAATCCATGTATTCAGTTACCGAACGGATAAATACCGCTTCCAAGCTACTTTCGAATGTATATTTAAGGTTTTGGATCAGTAGTTACATATTTTTACTCAGTAGTTAGTTTGACAGCCTCCGTGGCGCAATTGGTTAGACGCCGGCTGTGAAACGAGAGGCCGCGGGTTCGCTCCCCGCACCAAGAGAAATGTTTGTGAGGCCTATAAATATTTCTTTCGGGTCTGGGTGTTTGTGGGACCGAAAAGTTTCTCGTTGTTTTGATACCTGCGACACAAGACTTAATTGTTCTAAATGTGGGGTCAGGACTATGTATGTGACTGTTGGGTGTATTTTATTTATTTATTTTGTAGTGTTGGTTCGAATCTTGGATTGGCACTTGGCGGCCCGCATTAAATATGTTACACGTATTTTATGGTTTGTTGGCTAGTCAAATCAATAAGTAAATTAATCCACGTTTACATACATAAACTCACGCCTTTATCCCCGAAGGGGTAGGCAGAGGCGCCACTAGGACACCCACATTTCGCCTTGCATGTTCCGTCCCATGATGTGACAGGGGGCGAGCCTATCGCCATATCGGGCACAAATTCCTGACTCCGGGCTGATAATGAATAGAAAAATCCAATATCACTTTGCCCGACCCGGGATTCGAACCCGAGACCTCAGCTTTGTAACCGTACCGTAATACAACTACGCCACCGAGGCAGTCAATCCACGTTTACAAGTACAATGAAATAGATATTGGTTACTTTTTAGTGCTACTTTTTTTGAAAGCCTGTCTTGGTGGCACAGTTGTACCACGGTATGTCTGCAATGCTGAGATCTCGGGTTCGAATCCTGGGTCGGGCAAAGTTATATTGGATTTTTCTATTCACTATAATTAGCCGAAGTCAGGAATTTGTGCCCGATATGGCTATAGGCTCGCCTCCTATCACATCGTGGGACGGAAAATACTAGTACAAGGTGAAACGTGGGTGTCCTGGTTGCACTTCTGCCTACCCCTTCTCGGAAAAAGACATGAGTTTATGTGTTTTGAAGTTGTTTTTTTTCTTATAATTTTCATCCAGTAGGAATTGTGTCATTCATTACTTTGGATCTCCACAAAAAATTACAGTCTTGTTACGTACATTACCGCTTATTATTTCGCGGCCGGACGCAAGCCAGACGTTAACCCTTCGTGGGAACCAATATCTGTCATATAATCGTCTTAGTAATTTGCTTCACTTTTTTATGGTAAAAGCACCAGTAAAAGTACAAAGCACATGAATGCATTGCAGCCTACATAGGGTATGCAAGCAATTATGCCGGCCGAATAGGACCGGACATAATAGGCTGAACACGACACTACTCGGTTATGTTGAGCTATTATGGAGATTCCGGTATTTTGCTAGTAAATATAAGGGTTTCCTTGCATTTTGTCACCCTCTTGCGAATAAAGATTGTCTCGAAAATATTAGTTTTGCATGCTACCATGACCAAATTACGAATGAAGTTTATCTTGTACTGACAGTGTTTCTCTTGGAATTCAATATCGATATCACCTTTTAGTCTATAAATTACATGGAGAATACAATCATAAAATCAGATTTCTCAAATCAAAAATGTCAGGCATAGTTATCTGTGTACATACATACATGCCTTTATCCCAGAAAGGTATTCAGAGGCGCCATGAGCACACCTTCATTTCGCCTTGTATGTTCCGTCCCACGATGTGATAGGGGATCGCCAAATCGGGCACAAATTCCTGACTGCGGGCTGTTAATGTATAGAAAAATCCAATATCACTTTAATAATAACTTATCTATGTGATTACAATTAAGGATTACGGAAAGCCATCCTGATGCGATGGTTTTGCTGGTCTGCTTCGATCGGGGAGTGAGATTGCCGGGACCCAATACACTTTTCGTACTGCCGTCTTTTCCCTTCTCTTGGCACCATTTCGAAATCCCAGTAACGCACCTACAATCCATCCGTTGATCCTTACCACAAGTTGAATTTTTCGCCGGATTTCTGCCATAAAAAAGCAGATACACAATCTATAATAAATAATAGTTTAAAAAACTAAAATACACGCTTTAGTTAATGACCCAACTAAAAAAGTAAAAATAATAGATGAGTTTAAGATTAGAAAATGGAGCGAAATACATTGATATTCCGGTTAAAAAGCTAGGTTGCTTCAGGCTAAGTAATCGTTGAAAGCATCCCACGATTTTCTACCACATTTTAAATTATTATTGTATTGTCATCGGTTCTTGACAAGTATGAAAAATGTCAAGTCAATTCGACGTTTTGAAGTGCTCCAAAATCGACTTCAAACATTCCGTTACAGATTTACAAACATATCTGACCCGGTGGCCAAAAGAGGAAACTAATGACGCCTGACATTACGCCAACATTTTACCCGTGTACTTTCTTTCAAATTGCCAGGTGTTTAACGTCAATTCCAACACCAAATGCGATAACAGCGACACTCTCACCGGGTCAGATATATTTGTCTTACAGTACATAGGTCCATACGGGCGACGCTACTATAATCCGGCCGCTCAGAGAATGCGTTCCTGAAAGGTTGTAATCGAACGGACGACGTAACTTTGAAGTGTCGTTGCAAATGCAACGACAGCAAATGTACATACATTATCGAACAATTTTATTTATTTACCCTACTTACGAAATAAAACATCATAAAAAATTAAATAATATGTAAATTTAGGTTAAATTTTATCACTTTGGACTAAATTTGACGGTTAATAAAAATAAAAATATTATATTTATAAGTTCATACCACGCCGTTACAAGGTTATGTCAACTGTTCATTTCTGGAGTGATGTGGCCAAAAAATAGCAGATTATTATAACGTTATTTTCCGTTATAATATAAAATAATACATTTGTGTTTTTAATAATGTATAACGTGATAATTAAACGGATCTAACTCTTTATTTCACCTGGCAGCAATATAATATCTTTCACATTTGTGAATTTTATTTAAATATGGCATTGAAGTTTACGTTTTTATTAAAATATTTTAAATAAGAACATTTAATATTAACTTATATTATTTACTTATAATTGATTTAATAATATATTGATTTAATACAAAATCCGATCTATAATGTGATACTATTTAAGCGGCTCAGTGGCGCCTCCTTTTCTTATTATTTTTTATTGCCAAGCTATATCTCCACTTACTAGCATTCCTGGTATTAAAAACGTACAAAGCGCTACTAATTTTGGAAGACTTTGACGGTTGTGGCAATAAAATATAAAATGTGTTGCATTATTATGATAAGTTAGTAAAAGACAATAATATTTGGTATTTTTATTTACATTTTTTTTTTTTTTTTTTTTTTTTTTTTATTGCAATGAATGACGAGACGAGCAAGCCGTTCGCCTGATGGTAAGCGATACGACCGCTCATAAACAGTAGCAACATTCCACTGCGCTCGCAATCCTGAGACATAAGATGTTAAGTCTCAATATGTCCAGTAGTTACTCTGGCTACAATGTCCTTCAATCCGAAACACAACAGTGCATTTACGCAGTGTTGTTTCACGGGAGAAATAGACATTGCGGTGGTACCTACCCAGATGGCCTCTCACATATGAGAGACCTACCACCAGTGCACCTATTTATATAAATTGTAAATATTATAATGATCTGAAAGAAGTTTGTGAGTTTTTATTTATTGATTAAATGTAACAAAACAGGATCGGCTGTCCTTGTGCAGCGTGTGACGTCACAATGTATAATTTTATTAATTTCTGCCACTAAGATCATTCACCAATTGTAAAGTGTGACGGAAATTTTAAAAAGTCACGTGACCAACCGTTATGGTGACAATATTTTAGTAATAAAGAAAAACATGATTATTCGTTATAAAGATCTCTTTAAAAATATTATATTAACGGTTGGAAGATTTAAAGAATGATTATACCTAGATTTTAAAACACTTTATAGAAAATAATCAAGTATCCAATTATTCTAACTTGCTACTTTTACTGGGAATAATTCAAAAGTTTAGCAAAATGATAATTATTTCCCATCACTACTCATGATCAACTGACATGTGTCAGGAACGCATTCTCTGAGCGGCCGGATTATAAAAGCTTGTTAAAAAGACAGTAAACAGCTTGGTGCAAACCGTTAAGCGTTTGAAATATTAAGTCCCTTTGCGTCACGTAAAGCACGTCATCGATACAGAAAAACGTTAGCAGTTGTTGGTTCCCTGCGAGGTTTTATCCAACCGCGGATTATTTTACAATTCCCATACAATTGTACTTTGTTGTACCAGGAATACTGTCGCGTTCATTTGCAGGATTATAGAGGAAAACCTCTTTTGTAATTTTTTACAATAGCAAAATAGTTTCTTTAGGTTTGTGATATTATATGGCGGCTTATACTTTATTTGAATATGTCCGATATACTTCCTTGACTGTGCTGTAAAACCTTCATTGAAAAGGTTGAGATAAATTAAAACCCGCATGACCATTTTTATTTTATTTTTTTCAAATCCGCCTGTAATTGCTTTGCTCTTATTAAATTTACCTATGAATTAAATTAAATAACATAATTGATTATTTTACAAATTACATTAATTTATTAGTTAAATAATTTACTTATTACTACATTTTTTTATTTAATAAAATAACTTAAATTAGTTTAATTTCAATTTAGAATTGCAAAGAAGTGATGATAAGTTATATACCGTCCAGATTCATTTATTTATGAAGGGTTGCTGACAAAGCTAGCAATGAAAAATAAATCTGAAACCACAAGTAAACAGTACACAACTAGAAAGAAAAACATTGAAATTCCAATTTTAGTAAGGAGCAACCACACCAATTACATAATATTCAGAGCAATAACATAAAAGTACTCCATTTAACATTTAAACCCTACCAAACGTGAATTCTAAAATAAAATACATATTGGCAAATCATAGAACAATTCTAAGATAATTAATTACCTATACGTAATAGTAAATGTATTGATAGTCAATCACCATGCACTTTAACGGTGAAGGAAAACATCGTGAGGAAACCTGCATACCGTAGCGGTTTTAAAGAATTTATACGGTATGTAAGTCCGCCAATCCGCACTAGGCCAGCGTGGTGGACTATATGGCTTAACCAATCAATCGATACTCTCGATTGTTGAGTAGGCCCGTGCCCAGCAGTGGGACGTATATGGGCTGATACAGTACAATAATAAATAGTAAATGTACAAAAAGATAGGTAGAGTCAATACCCTGCCTCTTCCTATTTCATGTAGATATATGGAACAAACAAAAATCTTGCAATTTAACAGAATAATATAGGCCGTATTCTCTCGTTTGTACTACAACGTAAAATGGACCCTCGATGTATGAAGGAGGGAACCCGCCCGTCGGCAAACTGTTTTACAGCTTATAAAGCGCCAAAATCGAGAATATGTGAACCCTTACAATGTGTCAAGCGTGCAGTGGTAAAAAATAAATATAGTAAAAATTCCCGACATTTAGAGCTAATTAAGTGGAATTGTCGTAAGTAAATACCTATACAAATTTCAGCCCTTAAAGCACGATAATCAATTGCATATATATATTTATTTTACCATAAAATGTAAATGTATTTTTTTTCTATTAGTAAACTATCTATCTAGTCTATCACGTATAACTGTCTTATAGCAAATTATATTAAATATATTTTACAGCAAAACAAATAACAGTTACATAAACAAATACATTTTACAAATTAATAATAAAATCAGAGTATGGGTTAAATACAAATTACAATCTTTTAATAAAATCATTATTATTACAGGTAAAAAAACACGCTTAAAAAGATACAAAAACAATAAATAATAGACAACTAATAAAACAATAAAGAACAAAATTCACTACACAAATACGACCTGTAAACGTTTTCGATTATGTATCGCCGAATTTCATCAACAAACTACACTTGGCTATAAGCCGGATCTTAATTGAGAGCCAGCCCTAATCAATCCCCCGTAGGTGTTGAAAATAAACCGAATAGATCCTGTTAACCCATTACAGCGATGCGCAGATCTGTATCGGACGGATTGACAGCCCTGAAAACAGGCCATTAGTAACTTAGCATTGGCTGGCAATTCTCGTATGTGGATCATTCACAACTTGGATTGGTAATAACGAAGCGAGTTTAGACTTTAGAGAAATGGGAATGGTGTTCGTTTTTGTTTAAGATATGGATGGAGTTAGTACAAAAATTAATATGTTTTGTAAAAATGTTGTTGAACGAGGTTAAATGAGAAAACTGAGCTTTATTTGATTATTAGAAACATCGATGAATATTAAAATGGCCTTACAACTAAGTCTAGACCGGGCGAAGTGGCAATTGAGTATAACAGTTTGTTTTTTGTACTAAATTCCTACATTTAAGATATATTCTATAATGTATTTATTCTTCTAATCCTTATTTCATGTTCTTCAAAACTAATGGTTGGTTTATAAGTCACTAAAAAGTGTAATTATATTTTAAAGAACCGTTTTAACACACAATTCCAGTAATAAGGAAAGAATCAAAGATAATTTGGTAAATCAGCCACCAAACTATCTTTAATTGTTAGATTTCAATTCCTCATGTATCCTATCACTATTTGGATCGAAATATACAGGGTATATCAAGACCACGACCGAAAACGAAGCCGGGTGGTAGTATTAGTGACTTCAGACACAATGCAAGTAAATATTTCGCAAAAAAAATCGACAACTTTTTTTTTGTAATTTTTTACTTATCGTCGTATTTGGGTGATACATACATAGTTTTCCTAAAATAATGATGCAGACCTTTTTATTTTTCAACACTCAATGGTACGTAAGGGTTTAAATTATTATTTTCGCAAAAACTAGGATTTTACCACCCAAACAAGATGATTTTTAAAAAGTTCTAAAAAAATATCTGTCGTTGTTTTGGTGAAATTTTTATTTGCGTCGTGTCTGTAACCACTAAAACTACCACCTGGCTTCGTTTTCGGTCGCGGTCTTAAGATACCCTGTATATATAAGTATACTATATATTAAGATAATTAAAGTGTTCAAATTGAACGTGTCTTTATTACTAACAATGAAACGCAAGACATTTATTGCAACTGAAAAAATGTTTAACTAAATGAAAAATTACCTACTAGATAAACAATTTGTTTTTCACAAAAATAATGTATTATTCTTCTATTTCTAATGGCTTTGAAAATTGAACAGAGCTTTAACTACAAACGACAATGGCAAGCTTTTTCCAAGAGAATTTTTGTTATTTTATTGTAAATGTTAAATATTTTTATGAAGAAAATTAATAAACCATTAGAATACATTTATTTTGTCAATATTATATCATCTGTCATCGAGATATAACATAAATAAACAATATTATGTCATAATAATTACCTTTATTATGATTTTATGAGATAAAGTTCTTTTACGTGATTTTCCATCCCTTATTTTATCTTCTTGTGATTTTTATCTAGTCAAATTATCTTTTGAATGTAACATTTATTCAATAAAGAATCTACACGTCTAATTTTGAATATAATAGACTTTATAATAAGCAAGATTTGGCGATAAGAAAAGGAGTGTGTGATGTTCACCATTTATATCATTGTTTACTTATAAAAAAAATTTGTTAATAATGTTAATATTGTTAATTAATAATGTAGTAGAAGCAGCATTCCGTTAATGCTTTAGTTGTGTGTTTTCTTAAATAAATTAATATAACTTTTAATTGAAAAAGAAATCTTTGGTGTATATCTCTGCGTTAATGTTCATATTATCACTGTGATTTAGTGTTAATTTCCAATATGTATTCTTTTTGGTATTTATACTGAAATCAGCGCACTGAGAACAAAGAAACTATAATATTTTTCATGAAGGTAAAAAAGATAGCTAATATTTAAAATCCTTTCAATAAATTGACTATTAATATAATTCTAGTCATTTATTACCCCGTTAATTAAGTAAACTTCCTTTGTTGATCATAAAGGCATTTTAACAGCACGTTGTAATACGTGTCGGTCCAAAAATAAAGCATGTTTGTCAATAGTATTATCAATGGGTTGAAAGTTTAATTATAATTATTGTTTATTAAATTTGTATGTTGTATAATTATAGTTAAGTACTATATTGAAAGGAGTATTAATATTTTGAGTTATTTATTAGGTATGCGGTGCGTCCTTAGACCCAGACGTAAATCAAAATAGAAATAAGAGTTATGATAGTTCCTAATATAATGTTTTGGGTTGAAATTTTGGCATGAATATGAACTTGCTATGAATTTATTCAAAAAATCTGGGGAAGTGTAAAACTAGTGGCAAAATGTCAAGTGGTTTGCGAATAACAAAGACTGAATGAAAGATTTGAATTTACATGAGTATCTTGTGTTTTTGTTAAACAAATGATTGTCATATTATAGTGTAATAATTATTTGTGTCAATGTTTTTGTAGGGAATCTTTGTCTTTGTTCAAGCTTTGTTAAGTTAGGTACTTACTTTTAATTCGCTTTTATGAATGTGTTTTATTGAATTTTTATGTGAGTTTAAATATATGCGCATTTGTGTAACATTCAAATATGTATTTATTCGCAAAAAGTATTCGCAAGAACATTTCAGCAAAATAAACAAAATGTGTTCAAATAAACAAAGAAAGGTTGTAGAAAAAAACTCAACGACATAATTTTTGTAAGAATTTTATTTAGGGAATTAATAAATTAACACATTTCACGAATAACTGGACAAATTTATTTGATTATTACATACATCAATACAATATTTTGCTTAACACATACATAGATATACGAAATTCTTAGATTTTGACTAGATAGTGACTAGAATGCCCTCGGGGCCGCCCACGGTACACACAACAAACAAGACACAGTACATCTCAAGAGTTAGCAGAAGAGCTCGCGAGGCGCGGAAACGGAACATCTCGGAGTACACAGAAACAGACGCACTGTCGCCACAGTCCGGTGGGTGTCAGGTACGAGGAATTACGTGTTGGTGGGCTCGGGGCCCAGCAACACTCAGGCCATGGCGATCTCGTCCATGCCGCGGAGCAGGCGCGAGCGCAGCCGCGTAAACACCGGATGCTCGATGGGGATGCCGCGGCCGTGCAGGAAGCGTAGCGTCTCCTGCGCGCACACCAGGAATCCCAGCTGCTCGGGGTCCATGTCCACGGGCACCGAATCCAGCAGCGGGTCGTCGTTCTCGTCCGAGTACGCGTCGCGCGGGTCCAGGTCCTCCTCCTCCGGCAGCCGCTGTTGGTTGTTCTCCGACTCGCCCGAGCTGATCCGCCCGAACAGACGCCGCAGCGCCTGACGTTTCTCAGCACTCTCCGAATCCCCGGTGAGCGGCTCACTGCGAGCGCGCTTCATTACGCGCTTTCGCTTTACTTTCCGATCGACGTCGTCGCGCTTTCGCTTGCTCGTCATGATGAACTTGCCCGTCGGCATCGGGATGCAAACTGAACTGAACTGAGAATGGGCCGTGCACAGGGAATTGAAGGGCCCCGCGTTTACACTGGTCGCGTGCTGTCTCGCTCGCGGGGGTCGGATGCGCGCGCGTTAGAGCGAGACGTCTAGGCCAGCTGCAGCGGGAACAGCTGGGCGAGCAGATGCAGGGCGCGGGGTACGCACGCTTTGTTTGATAAAGTTTATTCCGGGAAATAAAACTGTTAGCCGCGATTGCGCGGGTCAGCGGGGCGGGCGCGGGCGCGCGGGGCAGAGGTCTAGCCCGGTCGGCAGCTGCGACGCATCTGCCGCGCTCAGGTGAATCCACATGCTTCGTCTCAAGGTGCCGATATTGAGTAATTACGGATCGGCGAAAACGTAAACAAAACACGACACGCAACCATACAACGCGCTTAGATTAATATTTACCAAATCTTAAGACATATTTCTTTACATTGAGTAGGTATGTAACTTGTAAATGGTGTAGCTCGATAACAAAGGATTCTTTCAGAAAAATACTTAACTTGTAATACATCGTAATAAAAAGTTAGCTAAAGAAAATAAACGATCACTTGGCGTTTAATCCATCCCCCGGGTTATGAAAGGCATAATAGGCCCGGTTCGGCTTACAAAAACACTGAAACGCACACCCAAATGGAACTGAAAAATGAAACAGTCCGAGCTCATCGTTTTACGGACAGTTCATACCGTTATGTAAGTACATATGTGTATGTAAAATGTAAAAATCAATAGGCAGGTTTATGTAGTGCCGGGAACTGTCGGCTGTCGTGCAAGCGCGTCAGGTACACGATGTACGGAACTATGCGTATAGCCCGACGTATGAGATTTCCGATAATCCGCTTCCAAGTTACAGCCTGCCGTCTCAAAATAAAGCTGGCTTCCCATTGTGTGCGATCGTAGAGGCAAGATGCATCGGCAACAATGGAGACTTGATGGCGAATATGCGCATGCCACCGGCCGTGTATACTTGCACATACCTTACGCTTGCATGGTGACGTCCGCTCCGAAAACTATGCTCTCAATTCCAAAGCCTGTTACCGAGTTGCCCACTATTTTGCACCTTAATGACACACAGCCTCCGATGGCTTTAGTATGGAAGTTTTAATAGGATTATGGAACAATACAGATTTGAGAAAAGCAATTTGTTTGGTCAACTATGTTTTAATAGCTTTGGCTTTTGTTTTGTTTAAGGGTATTAGGCGTATTATGGAGCTTGGAATGACAATTTTAGAATCAAATAAGATAATGTTCATTTGAATGTAATATTTAAGGTTAATTTTTAATTTTATTTGACCAATTGCAAGATTATGTGTTTTTAAATTATATTTTAGAAACATTTTAGACTGGTTTAAAAGTGACAAATTAAGACAAAATAAAAGTTATATTTTCTCCTTAATAAATTAGATTCGAAAACAACCAAAGAAAAAATACAATTATGTTACCTATCAATTTAGTAACTTATTAAGACTTGGTTTATTTTAGAAAAAACAACTTTTTATGACACTTAATTTCATTTGTACAATAGTTTGTAGCCAGTTTTAATTTTGTTTGTTAATTAATTATTTCAAATGGCCAATGTTTGAGAACAAAGAACTTATTTGTGGTACCAGTAGTACCGAACCTTTAGTGATTTTTTGTCACAGCATCAAATAAACTGAACCAAAAAGAAAAATCGGGAGGCTGGTAAAGGATTTTTACCGGTTATTTCGCTGGTAATGGAAATAAAAGCGAATTCGGCGGTTGAGTGTGCCATGACAACGGACAAAGGCGGCCACAACAGAGAAAGCCATTTTAAGGACATTCTAGTAAGAATGGACCATGATTGTCAACCTTCCAGGACATTGTTTCGTTGACCGAGATATGTAAGTAGTTGGTGTTATTAATTTATTATTTATGATACAAATTATTATTGCTTTAAGTTTAATGTTTGCTAGTGGTGGTAGTAATTTAGTGAGGTTTCTATCGAATGGTCTGAATAGTTTTTTATGAGTTAAATGGAAATGTTGTTCCTCATTTTTTTACTTTTATCGAATGTTTTAAATAGGTTTTTATGATTTTATAAATATTTTTCATTATATTTTTACTTTTGACACTTTTAAACAGCGTCTTTTATTGTGTATACGTTTCATTATCTTTGTAAAAAAAGTATTTATTGAGAGAGTGATATTATCCAAATATCTCTCACAACAAAGTATTATACATATGTATGTAATACACACTCAAGTCAGTCGCACGTGGATCGAAAACATGACCTTCCGTAATAGCTTTAAAACCCCGCTTTGCCTTGCAAGGCCACATAATTATCTCGCGATTGTTTCTACACTCTGTCGTTGACAGTTAATACTAAACCATATCTCGGTATTATTAACCTTAGCCATGAAATTCCTAGGTCTCTATCGAAATATTTTAGGAGGCCTATGTTGGACTTACTATGGCTGAAGAGGGAGAGGCTCATAATTGCCTACTTAGTAAAAAATGCTGGCTAACCCGCACTACGCCAGCGTGGTGGACTATATGGCCTAACCCCTCACAATCGTAATCTCGCTTGTAGAGCAGGCTCGTGCCCTGCAGTGGGACGTGTATGAGCTGATACAGATTACATACATACAGAGGAAAACAAATATTTTTTCGTTTAAGATATATTTAGGCAGATTATTAAACTCTAGTTATCGTTGGAGACACGCTTGATGTGTTTAATACGTTGCACCTACTGTATTCTTTCAACGGATTACACTATAATGGCTTTTACAGGACCAAAATATGATATATGAAATGTGCAAGAAGCGATGCTGGTCTTATCATCGCTAGAAATAGTCGGAAATTGTAGTAATAGAGAAATCTCCAATCACCAAATATATTTTTTTTGTCAAATAAAATAAAACATAATAACTTTTAAAATGGCCATTGTACTATTTCTATCTATCCATCTATGTAGCCACGGGTAGTCCACTGCTGAGCATAGGCTTCCCCAAGGATCACCAGATCCACCTGTTGTATAACCTATTTTTACAATTAGGTTATAATAAATCGATCAATAACTTCTAAGAATTGGAAACTACAACCAAAGGCAAGGATTAGAAAAGGTAAGTATCTATTAATTATTAATTACTGACAGACATTATGACCCTTACATCGTAATATTTATAAACCACCAGCGCCGGGAAATGGCTTCGCTCGGGTGCAATTATTCTTGCGTACTCCAAACTCACAACACTAAAACATGAATTTTGAACCACCAAAACGCAAAAAAAGATGGCAATTGTTGAAAAAAAATAAAGTGTGGACTGCACGGGAAACAAACGATGCACCTCGCGGTTATCAGACCGTACATGGTGCTAGACAGGTATAGATGAATGCTAGGTAGATCAACATAGAAAAATGCATATTATTTCGCATCCTGTTGTATGGTAAAGATGGCTGTAAGAGATAAGGATTGTGGTTGTAACATTACGCCTAATTATTATAATATAGCGTCATGTTGTTATTAGGTTAGGCATCATTTTAGAATTGATTGTATCTTGAAAATTATGGTGGTACTAAATTAAAAACCTCTGTTTTTAGTTAAGATTTTGCAGATTCATTATAAAGCCCTTCAGATGCAAAGATGTGCGGTTCTCTACTTTGCATATTTAGTTCTGAGTTTCCATGTTATTTATTTACTTATATGTACTCCAATGCGACGTTAAACTTTTAGTAGGCTATATACGTTATAGCACTAAATAGAAACGCAGGGGAGAAAAGATACAAAAAATCCAAGTGGTTATAAAATATTTCCTAATTCCAGAAACACTGAATTATATCTTTATCTGCTTCATTCTTAAAACAAGGCAAGCAGTTTATCCCCTATTAACCACTTTTCATCCTGTATTAGGTACAAATATCCACATTTTAGTATATAGCGACTTTTCTTTTCATAGTGCGATGGTACGTTGTACCTAGCTCGAGAGGGTTTTCGCCGAGAATTGTTTAGCTACTGGGATAATCTGACCCACCTACCGACCGCCCGTCTCACGCTTCACTAGTCACTTGGCGAAGGGTTATCTCATTATCTTTCCGATCCCCCGGTTATTTTCCACGACTTACTGGCAGTGTGTAAAGGGTTTTGCGTTATTTGATTACTGTTGCCTGGGTGGAGGGTTAACCAAAGACATGTTGATAATGACTGTGTGGTTTTTAATTTGGATTAAAGTGTATCGCGAGTTTGGAACAACGCTTTAAAATTAAAAAGAGACAATAAAACGCCGTAGAATTATTTTGCTTATAATTTTTGTACTAGTGACTAGCTACTGCGTTGACGACGATAATTACGAGCAAATTGTTATCGTCGATTAACAAAATTTCCAATCATGTCCTCAAATATTAATAATATGCGATATTGGCGCTAAACTTTGAATAAGTGTTCAATAAAATTACTTCTTCAGGTCCTATGACGACAATGAATACCTTGTTTGACAAACGAATACAAAAAAAAACTGCGTTGTAAACTGTTTTAAGGAAACCTTCACGCAGAATTTTACTTTTTAAATTACGCATTCCAATTTCAAAAATACGTGGCCAGGATACCTCTGGATTATACACCAACACATTCCAATTTCAAAAATACGTGGCCAGGACACCTCTGGAGTCTGGATTATACACCAACACATTCCAATTTCAAAAATACCTGGATTATACACCAATAAACATACTAAAGAACTACCATTATTGGACATCGCTCTTAATTGGGGACAAATGGATATCTTTGTCAGGAAAAAGGTCGGGTCAATCGGGCGACCTTTTCAGCGGTTTTTGTTCATTTGTTTACATTGTGCCGGAGAAACGGTGCATGGGAGGTACTGAATTCGATTTCTAATGAATTGAAATAATTGTTGTGCTTGCGTTTCAATTTGTTTAAGAATGCATTACTTTTTATGTTACAGTTACTCCTTGTGATAATGTGGAAGCAATTTCATCCGAATATTATGTTCTAATTTCAAATATTTGAGTAGCGCCAAAGCGGTCTGGAAGATTGTGGCCAGTATAATTGTTGTCTTGCTTTTGTGTAAATTTAACGGTTTTAATTTTTTTTTCTGATACTACACACTGATTGTTATACTAAGAGGGTTAGTGCTATACAATTCAAATATAGTATTAACAATAGACCGATTCCTTTTGACACATACGCCTTCTAGTACATAATTCCAAAACTTCAGATTTCCAAAAAATGTACCAACAGTTGAAAAAGTCGTTGAGTGTGGCAGACATTACGCCCTGTAGGACGATCGATCGATAATGTAATACAGCCAACCGTCACGCGGCGTGCTAGATGTTGCTTTACAGATCATTATTTTGCCATCGGTTGCTGGGTCTGTAGCGGTTTGGGTTTTTAGAGCTTGACGTGGGTTTGAGGTTGTTTTTATTCAATGTAAGAACTGAATTAATGTGAATTAGCTGAATTATTGAATAACAATTTTTGGCATATGTGAATGTTTTGTTGATAGCGGAGTTAAATGACTAGGTAAAAATGGTTGGACCATACTCAACTCGTCAACCGTGTCTATAAAATGCATTAAGGAAATCTTAGTCTCAACAAATAGAAAACTGTTAGCAACAGTAGTAACAAAGAACGATATTTAAAGAGGAATTGGCCTAGCAGTGGGCCTGTAGTTGTTTGAAAAAATACATTTTACTTTGTTATGTAATTTTAATATAATTTATTAAATACATCTACCCTTGTAAGTCTGCGACGTGATTGAATCAGAATTCATGAAGGCTGACATTGCTATTGGCCGCACGATCTCTTTGCTTTTCTTACGCATTAACCTAGGCAGCGACCACCGCCACATTCATATAGGGATTTTCTGGGCCTCCAATGTAAATAAGAGCACAACCAGGCCATCGTAATGGAGTCGATCAAGGGAATAACCAGCTTCTATCAGTAGCTAGACCTAGACACCACAGCACACACCATCAGAAAATTTTAGTCACTTTTCAAGCTTACAAAAAATACATCGTAATGGAGTCGACCAAGGGAATAACCAGCTTATATCAGTAGTTATCCTACCTAGACACTGCACTCACCATCAGAAAATTTTAGTCACTTTTTCAAGCTTACAAAAAATATAAAAGAAACATACAAATAGATATAACATACAAGGTTAAGCCGGAAAAGCCGGCACGTGTACAACAAACTCCAGGTGAACGACCTGATGTTTTTCACGTGTTCATTAGCTGTATATATTAAATTTCATATTGTGTCTCAACTCAATAAATCCCGTACTCGACGGAGAAGTGTTTCATTACAGAGGAATCCTTGCACACTCAAACATCTGTTGATATGTTTTAAGACATGTGTCGGGGGAAATTGTGCTTTATTACTATCTTAACAGGTTTAAAGATCGTTCAGCTGCATGCGATGGAGGTTTTTTAACAGGCGCGTATTGAGATTTTCGCATAACTTACCTAAATTCAAGAAATGATTATAAAATAGTCTTGCTAGAGGCTTGAGCAAGAATATGTTCAGAGTCTCATAAAGTCAAAAAAACTGAATCAATGATGACCAATAAGATTATATTAATCGTAAATTTATGTATATCACAACCAGTTCAGGTAACGAGTTTCTAAACTAATGTTAATCGTATTGAAAATTTACGAGTTCACAAACAGATTAATAAACAGACGTTTCAATTTTAGTACCACCTTTCGTGTCACATCAATTTTACAATTAAGAACCCGTATGGATCGTTTAAAAAGCTAGTGTTTATTAGATCTAGAAAATCATATCATTTAAGTAAAGCACATGTGTTTGAATATCATGTGCACACACATTCTGTGTTCTATACAACGTCATTCTCTTTCACAGATTCTTTAGTTTCTCAACTCGTTTTAACATTACTGAATCACTGAAAACATCCTTTCTATATTGTTTACTCAATCTTACTATACTTCAATCTTACTATATTTTTTACCATCAATTTTAAAATGTCAATATTCCCAGACACTACATTTTCCACCGCATCAATCTTTTCAAGTACCAACACAGCAATTGCCCCCTCGTCCCTAGATCCGTCCGAACGTGTTCAGACGACAAGGCATTCCTGGAGTAATCGTGCAGTGCATCAATCTCGACAAGATTACATACCTACACTGGAATCCTTCATTTTAGATGTTACGTGAACCCCCGTTCGCTGGAGAAATTCTAATTTCACATAAATTGCAACAGAAATTCAGTGCTGACCGTTCACAAGGTAGCCATGGATATTGTTAAAATTTTACTCGCTTTAGTGACGATTGAAACTACTTTGGAATAGGTTTTGGTGTTGAAAGGTTGGTTTCCAGTATTTGGGTAACGATACAACTTAACTACAACTTACGAAAATACATCTTATGAAAAAGGTGCAATCAATGTAAAGTATATGAAGAGAAATGGTTAATTGCACAGAATATTAGGAATGCTTTGTAAGTGTTATGTACTCCTTTCAGTGGTATATGCATCAGAATGTATCTAGCAAACAATGTTATTAGTTGTAATATTGTGTATATTGTTGTAGAGTAGAACCTTAATTCAATAAATCAATAAATAGTGTTTCTCTTACGAAGATTTTCTCATTAACTCGTAATGCATCTTCTAAAATCATCACCAACATTCTCTTCAGCATCTGCCGATGAGTCACCAATGACTTCCATACTTTCAATGTTATTAAACCAAACTTAATTTAGCATATTGTAATAATTATCATTCAATATTTTGCAACTAAAATGTAAAACAGTTAAGCCGTGCTTATGTTCGGTGATTTTGTTTCGGCAAAATGGATTTCCCTCACAAAATAAACATCAAAGTATTTATGAATAAACTACGGATCGTAATCCGTTTACTGACGTCGAAAATTTGACGCAAAATTCACGTAAATGGTAAATCTTCCAGCTCAAAAAACCCTGTTTGAGTTAACATGTTTTGCCGCATGTATGGTTGTTTTGCTTTGGCATAGTTTGAAGGCACAAAAGATTGATATGAAAGTCTTAAAATGGTAGTATGGTAGATTTTAGGAGGATGCTTATAATCAGTAGTGGATTTACCGGGTCTTAAGGTGATGGCGAGGCTGTCTTACTACAAGAGGCCTACACTCAGCATTGGGTGGATATATAGGTTGAAGAATAAGGCATTATAGGCTGAAGAAGAAGAGAAGAAAAAGAAGGTGATGGTGACAATATGTTTTCAAAAGGGTTGACGTCAAGTACTTTTATTCATAATACCAAAAGCTTGAAAATTTTTAATATACATAAAAATCATGTGGCGCTGAAGCATCACGAATTAATATCAGGTAGAAGAATACCCGTTCAGTCTCCTATTTCGTTTATACTTTTGTAATTGAGTTAAGTTCAGGCTCCATAATTTTGTAATATAATTTATTATTGTTATTTAATAATTTCGGGGGGTCCCAACTCCTAATGTAAACATACTACGCGCCTGCAATAATCGCGGCTCAAAGGCTTGACACCGATTGGCCACGAGCTGGCACATGCTCGCACCCTTCACTCAAGTACATTGTGTGAAATATTACGTATTGTTGTACAACTGGCAGCTTAACTCGCTCTTCACAAACAACTTGCTAGATTGAAGGTTGTGAGGCTGTACTTTACGAACTTGGTATTAAGACTGCGACGTTAAGTTCTGTCCTGTCTTTAATTGGGATTGTAGTATGAATAGGTTACTGTTTCAAAGAGATGACGTGACAGCTTTTGCGTTATATTTTGTTTAGACGTATCAGCCTCCGTGGCGCAGTTGGTAAGACGCCGGCTGCGAAACGAGAGGTCGCGGGTTCGAGACAAATGTTTGTGAGGCCCACAAGTATTTGTCTCTAGGTGTTCGTGAGATCAAAAGTCTCTCGTAGTTTCTGATACCCACGACACAAAACATAATTGATATGAATCTGGGTTCAGGACTATGTATGTGACTGTTAGGTGTATTTGTTTATTTATTAGTTGATGGAATTTGAGGAGAATAAATTTTTAAATGATGAATATTCAATTTATTGCAATTTTCATATCGTGTACACATATTGGTGACAACTTTTTATACAATTGATCTAATTGTAATGTGTATAGTCTTTCAACCTATTGTGCCTTCTGTTAGTCGTAAAATTTGAATTTGAAATACATTATTGTAAATCCGTTAATATTAAGTATAGCAACGCCATCTAACACGCAACATTGAAGGAGCGCAGTTCAACAGTTTTCCGATGGATGTCGCTCTAAGTATTATTAAGTAGTGCAACTTAAACAAATAAATAAAAGAGTATTGTGTCTACTACTGGTTCACTTCAAGGGATGGTGCAATTCCTGTGACACCCCGAAGTCTTCGACTTATTTTCAATTAACTTATTAAATATTTGATCTAGGGATTTCCAAAATGCAGAGTACCTATTCACATAGGAAGAGGTATAGACGAAATGCCAAAAATGATCAATATTACAATGAATAAATTAATTCTAAGAAAAATATCAACTTATAGTGATAATATTTTTGTCCATTTTTTTATCCTATATGATTCTATTTACCTTTTCTCATTATTTTCAAAATTAATCTCGTGTGAGAAATCCCCTTTACGTCTTTATATTATATAGTTCATAACTGTTGTGGTACATAGGTAGGTATACAAAAAAGTATAAATAAATCCTGCGAGTGCCGCCATCTACCGACCAATTCATGTAGCTTTTCAAGTTTCGCTTAGCACTCATTTTACAGAAACAACAGGTAAAAAATCAATATTTTCTCCAGCTTTACAGGGTAGCGTAAGTATGAGCTAGTGAGCTTTGTCTATAGATGGGGCTTATCATGAATAGAAATATTATTAGAAATCGGTGGGTTTTTTCGAAATAAATGTAAAAAAAAAAGTAAACTATTACATACAACTATTACGCTAGTTAATTTTATATGTTTTCTTTCCTCAATTATTGTCAATTGTAAAACAGCTATCTTACATAGATTTTGCAAATAATGTAGCAAAAGTAATTGTTTCTAATACTGATGTTTGTAACAAAAAGCATGACGTTTTGTTATTTTAATAGATAAATATTGTTTTTTGTAATTAGCCAATTTGGAAGCTACAGAAAAAAAAATCTAGTTCCCTATTAAAAATATGAGTCAAAAAATTACTAAAAATTAAAACCCAATTGGAATGCATTATTTTTATTTCTTACCAAAATAAAAAGTAAAGACGGAACGCCAAGTGGATTTCGTATAAACACTCGGCTATACTCTTCAGTAGTTCACTAACCATTGAGTTTTTGACATTGATTGCATTTGTCTAGTGCGAACAAGGCAACAATAAAAATTAATAATACGACCTAAAGCAATCGAAGCAAATAAACTGAAGTACAGAAGGCGCTGAATTGGTTCTCAACTTTGCACATAAAATAATTTATTGTTATGGGTGTATCGACTGACGCCTTGTAAATACTTTAAGCTGATTTCGAATAAAACTTTCAATGACTTATTGGTTTGGCTTAGATTTTCAGCTGAGATATTTGATTTAATAATTAGTGCAATTATATTTTAGATAGATACAGAAATAAGATTGAAAAAGGTTAAAATCTGCGGCAATTTGTATAGAAACACTAACAATTTCTCCATTCCTCTACACAGCTGTTAACACCAGGTTTTAAATAAATCTGTCTATCACATTTCCCATTTTCACTTATTTTACCTTTCGTTCAAGTTCTAAGGGTACCGGCACATTGAATAGTCTATCTGAAGAATTGGATTATCAAAAGCCACAAACCAAACAAACCCAGACAAAATTTTAGAATAACTTAGAGAGGGTACTACCTAATCCATGCTGATCACTTACATTGTTCAGGATATTTAGGTAAATATCTACCTATCTATTCAGCCGCTGAAAGTCCACTGCTGGACATAGGGCTAGGTTTACCATACCAAATATTGTAAGCAACAATGACGGACAATTGAAAGCATTCGACATGAGTAATGACTGGAAGCGAATGGAAACCGGCGCGGTAGTCCGAAGTATCGTTGCCCATTTCATGTCATGCATAAATTCTTGTTAACACGAACATCCGTTGTATTGATCAGACAATTGGTAGGAACAAAACCAATGGATAGGTTCGATAACACCAATATTAAAGTTAATATTAGAGAGAATATTGTTTTAACGTTTTCACATTAATTTTGTTGTATTGAAAGTTGAAACAAAATTTCGGCAGGTTATAACTCTATTAAACAGGTTGAAGGAAAACATTTCGTCTAGCAACTCATGCTGGTATTTTATTTAATGTTATTTTGTATTTAAAAATGTTATTATTTAAAGTTCTAAATTTTTTTATAACTTCATTACTATTATGCCACTCAGTTCAAAGTAGAAAATGCTGAAAATTTCTATTCGACATGGACTATTGGTTTTGTTAAAATAGCACGCCCAAAAAGAGATATGCGTCATATTCTAAAATTGTATATTTTCTAATATTTTCTATACAAAATATGTTTATATAAAAAAAGTGTAAAAATTGTACACGATTTCGATGAAAACCATGTTGTGCATTCTATTGTGGGTTTGAGAAACTATAATATTTTGCGTTTCTGTAGCATCCAGACTCATTAACCAAATTTTGTTGCAAAGCCTGATAACAAAAATAAAAAAATATTTGAAACTCATTCCCATTAATATATCGTAGTAATATATAGCTTGCAATTTTTACATAAACATTTCGATTTCAATGATTCATTACCATCCCAACTTAAAACGCGGGTCATGATAATTACAATAATTAAAAACATCTTAAACTTTGTAATATATATTTTTTAAACACAAGCCAGTTCCGTAATATTTATTTATTTATAGCAAACAAGAAACCAAGATGGAGAATCTTGACATCTTTCCCTCAGGAGACTTGAAAGGTCCTCGGTTTACAAGGAGCGACAATCGTAACAACTAACACAAGAGTCATCAAGAAAGCCACTGCCTTCGTAATAAATGAAAAAGTTGTAAAAGTTTTTTACATCAATACAAACTACACAAAATAATCAAAATCATACGAAATGGCTTTATATATTAACTACTATTTATATAAAGATCAAAAGATCTGTGTAGTGTAACGTTTATTATAAAATCTGAACTTTTTTCCAATCACGATTTTGTATAACAAATTACGCGTAACTTTAAATAATCTGACCACAAAAAATTCTAAAGAGAACTTAATCGGGCAATGCAATTTATCGTCAGCTTGTCTTCTAAACTTCGAGTGAAACATTTTAAATTTGAAAATATTTATTTTATGTGTTAAAGTATTTGGAGACTGTCCTGCCTGCAACTCCTGTAAGCCAGGATCAAGAGTGGCACGCATTTTAATGACACCAAGCATTGAAGCTCAGCGAGTCTGCGGAAATGTTTAAATTCTTTTAAATCCGATTTTAAATTGAATTCAAAGAAAACAATCATTAAGTTAAATGAATGGGAGAAGTTGGAAATATTTTAGTCCACTCCCCTCTTTAACTAACCGGGTGACAAAACAATGATCTAAAGAGCTAAATAACCTCGTATAAAGACTTGAGTTAAAGTATGGTTGCTGTGAAGAACTGATGACAAAGGGAGAAATATATTATACAAAGAATTGTTTCGCTTTCAATAGGACACATCCATCCTTTTTCTGAGCAACGTTTGTTTTCGTCGTAAATAACGTGTGTTTAACAGATGACAATAAATAATACAATTAAACCTGTACACTTAAGAGGCTTTCCATAAGGTATTTCTATAGCAATAATATTTCCTTCTTCTTTAACAACAATAATTTCCTAACAGTCTTCCCGATAATCAATTACAATATCGACATTATCTCCCATGAGTCTTCAAATAAGTCAGGCTTGTTAATTCAGTGATTGATTGAACATCGACCATTAGGTTTCAAAAAGATTAGAGCGGCCTCTCTTGTCTTGGCTTACTTTACGCCCTGTCAACTAGTCAAAACAATTTGCTACAGACTCCGCCCTTACTTTAAACGAGAAGTTTCCATGAATATTATCTTGTGTAGATTCATTTTCAACGTCGAGATTTTTAAGAATATTAATAACTTGGACTTTAATTAATTGTATCTGCTGAGGATTTTGTTGCTGCGGCTATATGGAAAATGTGTTCTGTTTCTGGTGTTTTATGCATAATGGATCTAAAGTTTATAAAAGTTATCATATATGAATTAAATAGTAGAAATTACTTGAGAGTTTCGAACTGTATCGACAAATAAACGTAAGTGGAAGATATTTCATCTTTTTCTAGTATAAAACATTTGCCCTTGAATTGAACACCCATAGTACTATAGCATAAAGTACCCATGTCCAGAGGTCTTCAGTTTTATAAGACTCGGTATTTTCAAATAAATTTCGAATTTCTTAATGAATATCTAAATATTTAGAAAAAATAATAATACGACAAAACCTTTACACTTGAGGGTCTTTCCATAGGGTATATATGTAGAAGCTGGAAGGAGAGGCGTTATTCCCTCTTTATAAGACAAGACACGTAAAATGTTTAGTTGCTATTTTGAATTAATCGGAGTTCAGAACAATGAAAATTTTCGATTAATTATTTCTAAGACCTTTGCATTTTGGCAATCTCGCTGCCAACACTAAATCTGTCATCAAATTTATTTGTTTTGTATCAGTTTGATATAATATAACCGTATTGGTTCATCTATGCCATTTGTTCTGTAATCAGATTAGGTTGAAGTATCGCTCTACCATTTTAAAATAAGTAATTCGTAGTTATTATGCTTTCGACATTTTGGGACACGTGCTACCATGTCAAATTACTTAAAATCTGACAAATAGCAATTTACTCCAATACCATTATCCTCAATGAACGAAAGTGCGAACATTTTTTAATAAAACCTTTAAACGCTCTCATCTAACTTACAAATAGCTGTAATGTCAGCCCTCGCATATCGTCTGACAATCCTCCCTTATTATTATTTTCTTGAGTCATTGCTGAGGGAATTTCACCTCTGCGCTTTAGATATTAAGTCTGTAAAGGTTTGAGTTGAATGTCAGTTGGGACTGAACTTTCTGTTCTGGTTGTACAACGCAGGTCCATTTTTTCGGAAGCAAAGGGATCTTTTGTTGGAACATTTTGAGTGTCAGCGCGTAATAAGGAACTTGTAACGCCTGAACGGAATTTACATTTCATTATCTGCGCTCCCTTTTATCCATTATATTAACACTTGGGAACCTGAATCGCCTGTAATTAAATAAAAAGTCAAGTTGGCTTGTAAAGTTTAATTTAAGTCAGATGTAACCGTAAAGCAAGGCTGTAGTTTTGGCTTAAGCGTAAACAGCTGATTCGTACGTCGACGTACGTCTTGTCGTTTGACGGTTAAGATCCATTAAACTTTATTATTTTCTCTTATGCTCTTAAAACATATACATGTATTTGATAAATAGGACAACAGAAATCTATAGCTAAATATCTTTGCCACATGCTTACTATTCAGAAATGAGCAAATGTTGTAGTCCTTCAATGAAAAGCCGAATTTCATTTTAGAACAGA
Source organism: Deilephila elpenor (assembly GCA_949752805.1). Classification (NCBI taxonomy): domain Eukaryota; kingdom Metazoa; phylum Arthropoda; class Insecta; order Lepidoptera; family Sphingidae; genus Deilephila; species Deilephila elpenor. The sequence continues at coordinate 3,964,308 of OX457110.1, forward strand.
AGCTATTACATCACGTCGGTTTTCTTCGAACCACCAGTGGTACTGTGGTTGACCAAGCCTACTAATTTATATTGTAGTATAAACTACTCGCCACTTAGCTATGGCCGCTACTTAAGTTCAAGTGCGTTTGCGCAAACACGAGTTTGCACCAGTCTGGAATCGAAAATTGGAACGATGTTTGCGCGGTTATTTGCCCACACACATTCCAGTATACTGGTGCAAACTCAGACTTGCACAGTTATATGGTTACGTGTGTGGCGACCAAATTTACGTTAATGACATCATTATTACTAACATCAACGTCATTGTAATCCTCAGTTATACAAATCCCATTACTTAACGTAGATCTCAAAACTGCCTCGGTGGCGTAGTTGTATTACGGTACGGTTACAAAGCTGAGGTTTCGGGTTCGAGTCCCGGGTCGGGCAAAGTGATATTGGATTTTTCTATTCATTATCAGCCCGGAGTCAGGAATTTGTGCCCGATATGGCGATGGGCTCGCCCCCTATCACATCATGGGACGGAACATACAAGGCGAAAAGTAAGTGTCCTGGCGGCGCCTCTGCCTACCCCCTTCGGGGATAAAGGCGTGAGTTTATGTATGTGTGTATGTATTACTAACATCAATATCATTGTCATCCTCAGTTATACAAATCCCATTACTTAACGTAGATCTCTAAACATTTCCATACTAACCTGCATTTATTTCCTGCCTTTCATAACACGAATGTCGAACCAATCTTTGCTAATGCAGCCCACATTACCTCCAGGGTTTAGTGCCAACTCATCGCACACAGTCAAAGTAATCTGACGTGTATTAAATCGTGAACGTGGACAATGCGACGCGAGCCAGCTTAGCCCGATAGCGGCGCTACATCACGGGGAAGCAGAAATTGCTGAAGCGGTGACTGTGTCGGTGGCGTAGTTGTACTACGGTACTATTACAAAGCTGAGGTCTGGGTTTGAATCCCGGGTCCGGCAAAGTGATAGTGCATATTCGATCAGAACAATACAATCAAATAATTATCGGACGATATACGAATAACGATTGAAGTTACTTTAGTAGGTTTTGCACTTTTGAAGTTTTATCAAAATGTTATTTGCTAAAAATGCAATTCTTTGAAAAAAGACATCATAATTTTACTTTTAAAAAGTTTAATAATATAAACGATAATATAAGCAACTACACGACTGCGCATATTTTCTTGAATTTCCGTATAACCAGATTGACCAAAATTAAGTTCGGGTGTCGGCCCCTTTCTACGCCGACCCTTATTAGAGCGAGACTAAGTAGTCACTTAGCGAGCTCCTAAGCTATTAGAATGTGCCTCGTAGTTTTATGAGTAACAATAGCAGTATCTATATAAATAAATTTGAGTCAACAGTTATTTTAAAGTCTATTGAAAAGTAAGTTGTGAGTCGTGCAGTCGTGTAGATTATTGTTTTCTGAAAAGCGTTTACGCGATGCAACTTTTTTTATATTCTTATGATAGTCGTATCTTCGAAGCGAAAAACGATCCCCGTGTAAATGGCTATAATCTTTCAATCAAATGATATTTAATTATAATGAGTACAGAATTCCTATGAACAGTTAGACTTGAGGTCGACAATGGTACTCCTATGTATTGCCAACCGCGCTATCGTTTCCTAGCCAAATATACTTCAAGTGAATTATAGCTTGTGGTTTTGAATATAACTACTTTAAAAAGTGATTCATTTCACCCAATGAATTATGACGCGCTGAATTTCTTGGCAAAGTGTATTGTTTTGAAACCTCGTTTCATATGATACACCACAACTCCTAAATAAATAGTTGAAATGGTAACGTTCGCCAAAAGATATTCATAAATCAAAAATTCTACACGCTTCTTTTTAAAAGGGTATTTTCGTTTTTGAGCTGTTGTGTTGAAATTTTATTTACCACCAGTGGAATTACTTATTAGTCAAAGGTGCGCCCTGGGCACTTCGCTACCAAGAAATTGCCACCCATCGTGCACTAGAAATAAATACAAACAACTATCTCCCACACGTTTCCTATTACGAAAGGTGTCGAATCATTCGTTCCTTATTACAGCGCGATTCCATTTTGAGTCCGTCCCGGTGCTCAGCGAACCCTGATGCCCGCTGATGGGATGTTCACCGGGCTATGATAATCGCTTTCGGTAATTCCGAGCTTTAAGGATCCGCGAGTGTACACGCACCCGAAAATTCAATTGAATGTTGGATTGTTGGGATGTGTATTGTGTACGCAGCCGTAGGTTTGTCGCGGGAAACTCGCTTGATTACAATTATATTTGGTAATGTTATTTGTAAATATTAAATATTTAGTCAGTCATTAAAGTAGCATTGTACTTACCTAAAACTGGTCTGGTTCCAAAAAAAATATATAAAGTCAAGCATTTTTCTCGTAATTATTTGTCTCCGATTTTTAAGACGTTTTACGGTGGACGGTTTCAAAAAATAAGTATGTAACTTATTAATTTATGTTACGTATACCAGTTACTCTAACTCTTCTATATTATTTTACTCAGACTTAAAATAATTCCTTCTGCTCATTAACATTTTTGTCGATGCTCGGATCCAATTCGCAGTTTTTGCTTTCGCAGCTGACATCAAATTTGCCAAAGAAAATATTCCATATTTTAATATCATAAAACCCTCTTTTTAAAACTTTGTAATTTTCTGAAACTTTAAAATTTAGCATATAAAGTGGCCAGTACGGTAATGGCCCTAATCGTTAAATTGAATTATGAGACAGCCAATGGCCCGAAAACTGCTCGATATTCAGGGGAAGTTTTCCGAACACTAAGCACCGATGTTGGGCTCATTGCAAAAGCATGTTATAATCCTCACGAATTGGTACATGGCTTGTATTATAAGAAAATTTATCGTGTAGATCTCTTAGTCGATTTTTAATATGGATAAAAGTTATGCGTCAAATAAATTAGAATTTGACTCACTATAAAACTGACGCATTCTGACAATTTTATTGACACAACTATGAGTATAATTATAATTTGTTTACACTTTTGGATTTTTTTATCTATAGAGTCTATATATGTACATATTACCCGTCGGAAATATCTGTGCACCTGGCTAATTGACGTCATTGGAACATAGGGTCAGCAAATTCAAAATATAGAGATTAAAAAAAACTGAATTAAAATAGGAAAAATATTGATACCAAAAATATATTTCGCATCCATCTCAAAATCTTTTTAGTGTAAAGAATATAGTGGAAATATATATTCAAGCTAGGTCCACAGATATTTCCGACACACGTATATACGTCGGTTCCGATATACGTCACACTTTTGGTCACAAGCCTTCGAGGTTGAGAAAGATATAGCTATTAGCTAGTTGGTTACTGGTATATTCACATCCAGGACAAAGATATCTAGGTAGGATGGTGAAAATCGGTCATAGTAAGATACACAAATGAATCGCTCTTCTAGCTAAGTTTGTGTAAAACCGGTTTCGGATAGGCAGACATAGTTTGGTAAAAAATGACTTTTCATTGGGAGAGGACTAACTACTGTCTCAGGATGGCAAGCGCAATGTAATGTCAAGCATTGCCTTCTCATTCATGGTGTTGTTTAGTTTTGCTACTGTCCACGAACGGTCGTATCTTTTACTATTAGGCGAATGGCATGCTCGTCTCGCTATTCAACGCAATAAAAAATGCTCTAATTGTAGCACTGAAGCTACAATTAGGTAAATTGCAGTCCGTATAAAAAAATACCTGCCCAACCCTGGTTAATGAACTTAAGCCTCTTCTCTTTTCGCCTTAGCCCCACTTACGTCACATCACATCCAAATATTTTGGCATTCATTAGCAAAAAATATTTGTCTCATCCATAAAGTTATTCAGTCAACTTCACAGTCGTAAACTTGCGGCTTGCTACAGAAGTTTGTGAATGAAAAAATATATTTGCATTACTGGCGAGCCAATAAGGCTGCTTACGCAGGTTTTCTTCATAACAAACCTCAAACCCGGTGAATTTTTAAAGTTAGTTACGTATTCAACAACGATGCTTGATTATTGGCAAACTGTTGCATAAGTCTCAAGGTGTTGACATATTTGTGTCGTATCAATATATGTCTACATTTAATTCTACCGTGATTACCCTTGTTTATTGTTTGTCGTTTATCGAGACAGTGTGTATGGTTTATGAACCGGAGTGATCGGCAATGGTAATTCAATTTGTCTGAGTGTTTTTCACCATCGATAATCGTGCAGTAAGCGAAATCTTTGTAAGGTATGATCAGAACATAATCTTCCAAAGATAAATGTAACACATGATGTATTATTTCTATGCGTAACCCTGTAAGATCAAATTCTAAATATCATTATTTCATTAATCTATCATTTTACTTCAACACCGTCGATTCTGGAACACTAAAACTAATTTATATTTATAAAATAATTGCAAGCACTACGCATTATTCCATTAATAGGGCACTGTAGAACATTATAATGCTAAAATACATTTCGTTTCTCGTTCTGAGTGCCACTTTTGCTCTACCAAAGCCTTATAAGCAAATGTATTATATCCTGGGAGTTCCTCCATGCTTTACAATTTTGTTGTCGAGTTGCAATATGCATTTATTCAAGCTTGGCAATAAAGTACTTGTGGGCTATGGTGACTTGGGTATTGTGGGCTGTTGCAAAATTTCTACAGAAGGTAATGCAGGCTTGGAAGAATCAAATGTGAATATTTTATTTGTTGGTTTAGAAGTTGCCATTTTGATACATTTAATACTAAATGTATTATACAATTTGTGCACGGACGGGTCTGAATAGACGAAACTTGTTGAGTCGAGATCAATGGATTCTGAGTTAAGAATTGACTTGAGTAATTTTAGTATTATTTCACAAAGACGAAACATCCCAAAAATGTCTGCATGAGAGTTTTTACAAGAATTCCAAAGGAATGTTAAGTTCATCTAGCACTAGCGTGGTGGGTTAAGGCATAATCATCTCTCGCAGAGAACCCACCACTGCAACTCCTGTCAGCCAGGATCAACAGTGGCAAACAAAAGAATTGGTAACGAGCTCCGAAGCTCGGTGAGTCTCATAGGGACTCTAGCTTGTCTTGATCCTAAGCAGCCGCATTGATACTATATTACTACAGATAAAATATATGGACAAATAAAATAAAGCCGCACACATAACTCTAAACCCCCATTAGGATCTTAGAAGTCCTGTGTGGTGTGTATCACAATTCAAAAACTATCACAGATTCAGTCGGTTTTGCAATCACCATTGTTCAAATATTTTTAGATCTGTCAAACATTTGTCACGCACGAGATGTGATAAGCTTCCTATTTCTCAGTCGTCTTAACCAACTGAATATAGCTGTCTTGATATAAAATAGCTACTCTAATAAAACACTCCAATTTACTTTCGGTGGGGGAAAAAATGAGAATTCCGGACGCACGTTTTTGCCAAAAGGAATTCCTTTGGCCGAGGCATTGTTTGATTGAAATCATTTCGTTTCACGTCGGATTGCGTTTTAATTTTAAGACGATTTGATCAAAAGCGTCGACGTCGGCCCTATAATGAGCCAGTCTGTGATATTACATCTGTCTTTGAAATGTCATGTTGGGACAAAGAAACGGTGGACTTTTGGGAGGACATTTCGGTTTATTTAGGACAGTTATTGATGTTGGTTTGATCGGCGAAATTAACCTTGATATCAAAGTTAATTTATTTCTATAGAAGCAGAGAAATTGCTTTCCTTAATTCATGATTTCAAGTGGTAAGGCGTGATTTATTGTTAATCAAAGTGACATGGCATTTTAACGGTGAAGGAAAACATCGCGAGGAAACCTGCATACCGTAGCGATTTTAAAGAATTTCTACGGTATGTAAGTCCGCCAACCCGCACTAGACCAGCGTGGTGGACTATATGACCTAACCACTTTCAATCGATTCTCTCGATGGAAGAGTAGGCCCGTGCCTTGCAGTGGGACGTATATGGGCTGGTATAGAAAGTGACATGACGACTTGGTCGTTGGCTTGATGGTAAGAGTCACACCGTTTCGTAAACAGGAACAATGCCACTCAGAAACTATAAAAATTAAGCAGTGCTTTACATTGCGCTCGGCGCTCCCACACATTAGAAGCATTATTCATAGACAGTTTATAAACATATTTTAGCTAACTTATGTTTTGTCTTCTTCGGCTTAACTGAATTCATTCATCATTCGAAAGGGGCAAAACATTTGATAACTAAAATTAGTTTATACTTGTTAACTGTCTATGAATAAGGCCGTTAGTGTCAAGCCTTTTAATACCCAGTCCAGACATCGAATGACGGCAGACAATTATCAGCACCAATCGATACTCAGCTTGGATGCCCTTGCACTCACCATGAGGTGTTTTGTAGAGAGTAAAGTTTCCTACCTACTGTATTAAAATACTTGAATACTTTCAACACTCCGAAAAAAGTTAAGATTAAAAGTAATAAAAAGGGAGAGGCACTAATGGAAGTCTGTAAGAACTTTTAATATCGACCGAGTACTAGATGTTATAATCGGATAATTAAGGAACGCAGAGCGCTTAATTTTGGGACCAGCTGTAAAATATTATTTAAAGTAAAATGTCAATTAATTCAACGACCGCACTGGACATTAAACAAGACTTTGGTGAATGACAATATTGTTTTTGCGATAATCGAGATTAACAGCGCGTGCAATAAAATAACATGCTCTGATTTAATAATTATCCTATAGACTGTAGCTAGTATTCAAGCAAGAGTGGTTGGCACATTAACTAAGTATTTTCTGTAGACCTGCTGGCAAAACTGATTAATTGATATACGATTAAATTAACCCCGCGGGTTCTCGTTTCGCAGCCGGCTAATATCCAGCTACGCCACGGAGGTTGAATTGATTCACGTATTTGTAAGGTGATTAGCACATCTGTTATATTTTTTTTAGAAATAGAACATGTATTTCTTCTCATACTCTATTAGAGAATCGAGCTTATGGCTCTATCCACAATGCACCAAAAATTAGAAACACTGCAATCCATTATTTAAAAAAAAAAAAAGCTTTTGATACTCTGATAGAGAGACAAGGAACTCCGTCTCCTTTGAAGTGTAATCAGATGAAAAATAAGTAGCATTAATATGAAACGATGCGGGTAAAGCGATCACAGAGTGCAGCGTCGACTCCGAGCATGTTTTATAACTTTTCTAAGGACTTACATCAATGCTGCAGCGCAGAATTTATTGTAGTGGAACCAATGTAGATTTTTCAAGTCTTATGTATTTCATATGAGAAATATGATGCTTCGGCATATAAAGTTATAAAATATATAACAGTCGTGATTCTATAGTAAAATACAATAGTCTTGGGTGTCGGAAATTATACGAAACTTTTTGGTTTCATACCTAGAATATTTGTGATTTACATAAACATTTGCTGTATAGTTGAGCAGAGAGCATAAAAATAAATTCAATTTGAATGGAAAAAATTAGAAAGAAAGTATTTTATTGAAATGTATAAATATATTAGGGTTTTTTGCACAATGTGTAGCTATATAGGTGGTTTTATAATCAAATAAAATACAAATGGGATACAGTAATTATCTATTTTTATTCAACTGTTGTCCACATCTATTAAATGTGCGTAATTTGTTTAATTACACAAGTTCTTACGATTAATATATTTCCTTAATACTCTATTCTTTTTTAAATGGATTTTTTTTAGAAGGGGAAAAGGTGTGTTTTTGTTCTGTATATTCTTATGAAATTATAATTACAGTACACAGTTCACAATGTCTTTATATTTATAAAAAAAATAGTAACAAATAATTTCTATTATAAATACAAAGATATTTTTTTATTATATTATAAAAAAAAACTACAAGAATCTGCTAATGCATAAAAAATGTAGGTGATATTTCTAATTACTATTATTTACACTATTCATCTACACATAACGCAAAATTACTTTGACTTATTCTTTTTAATATTACATTTATCCATGCACACCATGCAGATCCAACTAGGCTCCTCAGTAGTGGTAGCCATGGTGGTAGTGGTAGGTTTGGGAGTGGTAGGTTTCGGCTCAGGCTTGCAGAACACGTAGTACCCTTCGTAGGGATTATGGTCATAGTATGGTGGGTGTGGGTGATCATGGTACGATGGTGGTGGTTCATCGTCGTAGTAGATTAGTGATGATGAGTCTGGAATAAAAAGACTTGATTAATGTCTTTGTATTGTATTGTATTAGCCCATATAAGTCCCACTGAAGGGCACGGGCCTATTCTACAATCGAGGGTAAGATTGAGAGCGGTGAGGCTACATAGTCAACCACGCTGGCCTAGTGCGGGTTGGTGGACTTTACATACCATAGAAATTTTAAAAAATGCCTATGATATGCAGGTTTCCTCACGATGTTTCCCTTCACCGTTATAGTGCGTGGTGATTGACTATCAAACACACATGAAACACATGTCTTACGTTAAGGCATTTATTTTTTAAAACAATGTATGGCTGTGTATATTGGCTTCTCCCAAGGATTTTCGTTGCGGCTTGCTTTAAGCGACCTGTATCCAGTGACTTACTGTAATTTTAACTAGGTCAGTTCACTGCCTCAGTGGCGTAGTTGTACTACGGTATCATTGCAAAGCTGAGGTCTCGGGTTTCAATCCCAAGTTGGGAAATGTGATATTGGATTTTTCGATTCAGTATTAGCCTGGAGTTAGAAATTTGTGCCCGATATGGCGATAGGCTCGCCCTGTATCACATCGTGGGACGAAAAATACAAGATGAAACATGGGTGTCCTCGTTGCACCTCTGCCTACCCTTTACACATACATAACATAGACATACATACATAAACTCACGCCTGGGAAAAAGGCGTGAGTTTATGTATGTATGCAAGTTCACCCAGTAGGGAGACATCTTATGCTTTGTTACCGTTGTGAGACATCTATTTGAGGTTTTATTTTCATTACTATGGGTGATAATAAATTAAGTAGAATAAATATAATGAAAGAGTTTACCTAAGTCATGTCTTCGTGGTGAACAGTACAGCGGGCAAATCTTGAAACATAGAAATATTGGTTCCTTTTCTGCAACAGATAAAAAAAATTATCAATATTTTAATGAATTCAGGTTTTGAGCTCGAGTTTTAGGTCAAGCACTACTTTACGTGATTATTTCAGTGTACATTTTCTATAAGTAGCTCGGTATTGGAAATGTGTATGGCGTGCGGATTGGCTCACTTTCTTTTGGGACGGAAGTTACTTGGCGAACTATAATGGCACTAGCGTCACCTCTGCCTCTCTCTCTCTCTCTCTCACGCACTCTCTCTCTTCAGCCACAGAAAGTCCACGGTGAACATAGACCTCCCTCAAGGATCTCCACCTCCCCCTATTGGAAGCAACCTGCAACTAGCGACTTATTTATGTATTTATTTATACAGGGTATATCAAGACTGCGACTGAAAACGAAGCCAGGTGGTAGTATTACTGACTTCAGACACAATGCAACTAAAAATTCCGCAAAATAAATCGTCATTTTTTTTGGTAATTTTTGTGATATTTCGTATTTGGGTGATAAATACATATTTTATCCAAAATAATCATGTACACCTTTTTATTTTTAAAGGCGCAATGATACGTAAGGGTTTAAATTACTATTTTCGCAAAAACTAAGGATTTACCGCCTAAAAACTATGATTTTAAAAAATTGAGAAAAATAATCTATCGCTTATTTTGCGAATTTTTTTGTTGCTTTGTGTCTATAGCCACTAAAACTACCACCCGGCTTCGTTTTCGGTCGCGGTCTTGATATACCCGGTATACAGTTTATTGCACACACTCAAAAAAAATACAAATAAAAAGAAAATCACATACATAAAAAGTACAATTATTGGCGGTCTTATCGCTCAAAGGCAATATCTTACAGACAACCATGGGATGGATTTTAGAAAAGGATTAACACTTACTGTCATCTTAACCAGGTGGGCTGTACACCTTGTCCTCAGCCTACCCTTCGTGAACTCATATATTATGTACGAAAAAGTATTATAGAGCCTAAGCTTGAGCTATTAATATTATCACTGATCAATAATAAATAAGATCCGCTAGAGATTTTATCTGATATCAATTTTAAGTCTAACATGTCTGAAAATAAGATTCTAAATTGACAAAGCGTAACTCTTGTACATCATACACCAAATCCTTTGACAAACATGTGTAATAAATAAGATCCCGCTTAAGAGATCAGCAAGAAAAATATGGGCTTTATAGCCAAGGATATTTACTTCTAAATTACCAGACTTAAAGACAGAAACACGAGCATTTATCAATGCTATCTTCCGGGAATTTTAAGTAGAAATTATCGTTGAAAAGGTAACGATACTAGTACTACATTGGATAGTAAATAAAATGACGAAGAAGTTAAATAAATGTTTCATGGCTTCAAATAAATCCTTGTGGGCCAAAGCTTTATCAGCTCAGTGCCAGTAGCTATCTTCTACATTTTTTTAACATTCTAGCACGGCATAATGACTGCATTGCATCTGGTGGTAAGTGCTAATAGCGTCCAGATAGAGTATCGAATGGTATTGACATTCGATAATATGTGTGCCAGGCGTAACCAGTAGAGGTAATACTCCATACAGAACTTAAAGTAGACAATCTAGGAGGTTATACTGTCCCGCCCTCACACCCGCCACTGCAACTCCTGTAAGCCAGGATCAACAGTGGCACGCATTTTAATGACACTGAACAGTGAAGCTCAGCGCGTCTCTGGGAATGTCTAACTTGTCTTTAACCCGCAACGAAATCAATCAAAAAAAAGTTAAATTAATAGGAGGAGTTGGAAATAAATTATTGTCCACTTCCCTCCCTAATAAAGCGGGTGACAAAAAACAATGAACTAAAGAGGTAAATAACCTCGCATAAAGACGTTTACAGCCAGAGAAGCCAGCTGTAAAGCACCACGGATTAGTCATTATAACATTTAAATGGGACCTATAATGTAAGCTGTTATACTTGATTCCAATAATAGGTATGGCAAAATCGCCGGAAAGCACGGAAATTCTTCCTAGTCTCCACAAGGTCCGTGTAGTATACAACTCCAGATGTTATTTGCATACTATCTAGCATGGTTTTACGCTCATTCTGCCAAAGACTACACTCCCACAGTATATGATGCGCGGACTGCTCATATTCGCAATAAGGTGTTGAACATGAGCACGCAGGCGAATCAACGAGCTTAAATGAGTACAGTTTAGACTTAAAGTTACCATGGCCCGTAAGAAACTGTGATACGTAATAATCGATATCTAGCCAAGTCTTAGTCAAACGATCACGCACGCATGGAAAATATTGGTATAGATGCCGACCCTTCAAAGATACATCCCATCTATTTTGCCATTCATCTATTAGTTCGTTATATACAACTGAGAGCGGCTTAAATAATCTGTCTACTTTTAAAAGTTCACGTGAATTTAAGAATCTTTTGTCCATATTCTCTCTAGTTGAGTAATACATCGCGGCGCGACGTTGTACCTCCAGGTCGACTGGAAGTACACCCGCCAGGACTGGCAAAGCTTCGGTACTAACAGTTCTATACGCCTTACACAAGAATATCAACGCCAAACGTTGGCTCTGGAGCAATTTCCGTCGCACAGCACCGATAGTGGCCCTATCAGCCCATACGGGGGATCCGTAAGTAATACATCCTAAGTAAGTCGCTCCATAGATGGTTTTTAAAGTATTGAAAGATAGCCCCCACGTTGACTTCGATATTCTTGTCAAAGCAAAAAAGTTATTTTTCGATTTTTCTCCGACTTTCTTAATATGTTCAAGAAAGGAAAAATTCCTTTCCAAAATTAGACCAAGATAACAAACTGATTCTTTTTTCTTTACGGTGATATTATTAAATTTAATTCGCGGCGGTGATTTTAAAATTCCTTTTAGAAGTAATTGGAACGTTTTATGTGGTGCGAACTGTAAGCGATTTCGATCGCCCCAATCAGATATAATTTTAAACACGTGTCTGCCATATTTTCGAGCCCCGACCTACTGTTTGACTCAATAAGCAAGAGGCCATCGTCCGCATATCCAATCAAAGAACACCCCGACGGTAAGGGAATTGTAAGAAAATCGTCGAAGCCTAAATTCCATAAATAAGGACCCAAGACCGAGCCCTGTGGACAGCCCATCGACAGTGGCTTCGACACGGCATGGTGTCCAAGTTTAAGTTTTGTTGTTCCGTGCGAGAAATACGAGTATATAAGTGAATCTAGGAGGTTCTGTGTCTGGTGATAATAATAAAAATTGATCTGTTTATTTTAAAAATTATTTTACTTACATCAAAACATAAAATGATTTTATTTGTCCGAATAAGTTTATTTGATTATACTGTATATGCCTTACTGATCATTTAAGTATTAACCATAAGGTATATTTTACCACCTAAACATACGCTCTATTCATAGACAGTTTTAAAACCTATTTTAGTTATCGATTGTTTTGTCCCTTTCTAACGACTTTTGAATTCAATTTGAGCGAAGAAGACAAAACATTCGATAGCCTCAATAGGTTTTAAGACTGTGTATGAATATGGCTGTTATACTTAAACATCGCTGTCCCGTAAAATTTAATTCACAATTTAATGGTACCTGTTTAAAATTACGTCGGCCACAAAAACCGGAATGCGTTCTGAGATAAAGCCACAACAATGGCTGTTTACAGCGATATCATATTTATGGCCCAGCGTTAAGATTTCGTCACGAAATATTACGTCAATGTAATTTTAAGTGATTCGAGGTATTGCGGTGTTTGGACGATTTTTTCGATTTTATCGTTAGATTAAATATTTGACTGCCTCGGTGGCGTAGTTGTATTATTGTAGCGCCATAAATCTGCCAAACAATCTACGTAAAAAGTAATCACTCGTAGTTAACTACTAACTTTCAACTAATAACAAGAAAAAATACGAGATATTCTATCTTTATCCAAAACCCAGTAATTATTAAAATAAATCAAACAAAAAAACTTACTTTTGACTGTTGAAAAGCAATGTAGACTCCTGATTATCTTAACGTCGCGCGGTGACTGACGCAATACTAGGGAACATGTTCAGAGTGGTACGCCGCGTCTCTCTCCCCTTGAACTCTTCCCCGAATTCAGTATAGTTTCGCTGTTATGACGACTGTCACTACCGTACCCTGGCACAACCGTACCCAGTCTACCCTATGGCCTAACCCCCGTCAATCGTTCTCTCGATTTCAAAGCAGACCTTGCCTTGCAGTGGATTATATTTGAACTGATATAGACACAGGTATAAGGTGGTAAAAATATACATAGGTAAATGTGTAATCATTCAGTCATAAATTGTCAGCTAAAATATATAATAATTGGCATTTACAATTACCTGTTCGCTTAAGGCCTACCTCCTTAAGTCCACTTATATTTATTGATTAAGCTTCTAAGCCTGTAAATAGCCCATTTCATAGAAAAGGCAATTAAGGAGCTTAGGCTGTAGTAGATTAATAGAATTAACCCTGAATATATTAATTTTTATTTCTTTTTACTTTCTTTTGTTTATTAAAGTAATTATTACCATATATTACCTGTGCTATAAACCTTTACGCTATATTTAAATTTTAAGATTTCAAATGTAATTTCTCATTTAAGTGAATTTGTAGTTCTTTTGAGAAATAAAGTATCTTAAACCATAATCCTATGCGAGTTTGACCACTAGGTTTTCTTAACTTTTTATAAGGCGTTTACTCTGTTGGTTACGAATACAGGTGTTATTTTAGTCATAGTTATAAAGGGTATATCTGATTTTTGTATGTTTTTGTATAGTTCAACAATTCTCCCATTATTATACTATATTATACTATAGGAAGACTGAGGTGAGATTATTTTAACCATAAAATTAAAATCATTTGCATGCTCTGCAATATGTATTATCCTGATTATAATTATCTTCAGCAGAAAATGCCAAACTTTAACAAGAGCTTGATCGAAACGATGTAATTGGGCAGATTTGCATTAATATTAATTTACAGGTACGGACTAAGTATATAAAAGTTTTATTTCCATTTTTTTATTAGTAAACGGTTTGATCACTGTTCTTACCTGCGAATAGGAAAAACGCCTCACTAAAAACTATCCTTAAATTTACAATACAAAAATATACATGTATTTTCATTTTTAAAGGCACAGAAAACACTCTCCTTTCACTGCTACATAGAGACAAGTTTTCTTGAAAACCTTCCGCCATCTTTATACGCACATAGCGCTGGTAGAACTATTACGTGTCTGGATGGACATTTATTATTATATGATTGTAAATCTTTAGACATTGCTTGTGACAATAGGAATATCTAAATTATTTTTGGGTTTAAAATATAGTTAATATATTTTATTGAGCCCCGTTTGAGTGTGAATATTTCTATAGTATATTTTTAAATTTGCTTTGTATCTCTGCCCGTGCTCATTTATGGTTTTTTATTATATACCGGGTATATCAAGACCGCGACCGAAAACGAAGCCGGGTGGTAGTTTTAGTGGTTATAGACACTATGCAACTAAAAATTTCGCAAAATAAGCGACAGATTATTTTTTGGAATTTTTTAAAAATCATCGTTTTTACGTTGTAAATCCTTAGTTTTTGCGAAAATAATTATTTAAACCCTTACGTACCATTGCATCTTTAAAAATAAAAAGGTGTACATCATTATTTAGGAAAAAATAGTATTTTTTCACCCAAAAACGACGATAAGTAAAAAATTTCAAAAAAGTAATTGATAATTTTTTTTGTAAAATTTTTACTTGCATTGTGTTTGATATCACTAATACTATCACCTGGCTTCGTTTTCGGTCGCGGTCTTGATATACCCTGTATACCTAAAATGTTTGGTTATGACTATAACTTATATAACTATAACTTATATTACGGAAGTTACATTGTTATATGCATCAGATGGTAAGGTAAGGCAATTGATTTACAGTTTTTTCAATAACGTTATCACAATTTGGCAATTAAAATAAGCATATATTATACCTGTGTATATGTGTATATGTATTTTTATCACTCTCACTCTGTTATTTGTATCACTCTGAATGTATTTTTTTTCCCCTAATGATATTCCTTTGGAAGCACCGTACCTACTCCTAACACACATGACTTCATCATAAAATAATTAAAAATCCTTCGACATCGAAAAAATATATTCCAAAAGATAATATGCTAATTTTCGGACGTTCAATAGCAATAATATAATCGCTGTCAAAACACGTAATACTTGACAATAATAAGCAAAACTTATGGACCGCAAACATTCCGTTAAAGAGCAGGTACATAAATTGATAGATTTTAAGCACAAGAAAGTTGCAGAGGTTGGAGTAAGCATTTCCTTATTTGACGGAATATGAGTATTTTATTAGAAATTATGATCGGTATTTTAAATGCTACATGTATAAGTGGACTTTCTGTTTGTTTTAGTTTGTAATTAATCAAAGTATAGGTAATATCTTATAATAATACTTGTGGCTTATTGAGTTACTTAATCAATATTCGATAAAATTGAGAGTAAAACGGTGCTGTAATGTGCGCATTTCTGAAAGTATTATTAATATTAACATAGTGTGTGCTATTACGGTCTTATTCATAGACAGATTTAAAACCTATTTTAGTTATCGAATGTTTTGTATTCTTCGCTCAAACTGAATTCTAAAGTCGTTCGGAAGGGACAAAACATTCGATAACTAAAATAGGAGTAAAATCTGTCTAACGAGTAAGGCCGTGAAAGTGATATAGCAAACAAGTTTAGATGGAAATGGCGTATATTCTGCGTGGCTTTTTTCTGCGTGGGTAGTTTAAAGGAATAGTTAAACACGTTTTTGCTCTGCAATAATTTAATTATTTTATACATACAGAAGTGCTTTTTTTTACTTTCTATGTACAAAAAGTTATGTTAAAGTGACTACCTGCCGGTATTAATGTTCATTTCCTGACTTCTATCCTTACTTCACATCAACTACTTTCTCAAGAACACAACACTTTGCGCATCACTTGTTTTTTTACTTTGTTTCTGCATTATGGAGTCATCACTTAAAGCCACCATTGATGAGATGAAGGAGGATTTCCATAAAAGGATGACTGCCTTTGAGACGGACCTTTCGAAATCATCTGCTGCATCAAGTTCCTCTGATTTGGCAGCTGACTTCGCCAAATACAGAGCCTTCATTACCCAGGCGCTTAGTCTTCTTCAGAGGCAAATTGAAGCTCTGGCTAACACCGTTGACAGCATGGAAATGCAGCGGCGCCGCAAAATTCTCCTTTTCCATGGCATCGCCGAAACAACTGATGAGAATCCTGGTCAATTAATTGAAGATGTGGTAAAGCTGCGCATGGGTATAGCTGAGTTCCAAGTTTGTGATGTCCAATGCTGTCACAGAATGGGTCGACCGTCTTCTTCCAAAAAACCTAGGCCCGTACTGGTGAAATTCCAGGATACCACTACAAGGGACCACATTTGGTTTAACAAAACCAAATTGAAGGGTTCCGGAATCACCCTTTCAGAGTTTCTTACAAAAACTAGGCATGACATCTTCATGGCAGCACGGGAGAAATTTGGTGTAACAAACTCTTGGACCCGAGAGGGAAACGTCTATGTGGTAAGCTCTGGCGTCCGGCACCGCATAGTGTCGCTTAGTCTGCTAAGCCAGATTAAAGTTGACACTCCTGCTAAGCCGACACCTGTGAAGAAAGCCTTAGCTTTGCCCAAGACACGACGAGCTGTGACCACCAAGAAGTAGTGTGTAGCTAGTGTGTAGCTTTGTCTTTTGTTTTGTTTTCACTTTTTAAGTGCAGTCCAGGTAATCAATTTAATGTACTATAAATGTTGTCCACTTTATATAACTTGTTTCTTAGACCTTAGTTTCCTATTTGTAGTTATTTATTATTACTATTTTCGCATAACAATTTGTATCCACCGGCATAACCAAAATAAAACCTTTCAATTATTACCTAATGTCATCTTGACATTTTAGTTTTCGTCCAGAAATCTGTAATGTTGCCTTCTTGTTAATGTTTATTTTTATTTTATGTTTTTAATTATTTACCTGGATTCTGCCATTTTTTTTTTTTAAGTATTTTCTTTTCTTGATATTTTTTTTTTTCTAGTAGTTGTGTAACAAATTTTTGTTAATTTTCTTATTTTTTTTTCTCGTAATTTATTATCCAATGATTAACATTGTTGTTGTGTTTTTGTTTATTTTGTTTCAAGTCATTTTATGTGTTAAATATTCATACATTTGTCATAATTTTGTTAACACTACCGGCAGATGGATTGTTGTCAACTTTTTTTGTTTTTGTTTTTATTATTATTTGTTTCTTTTTTATTTTAATTCTTTTTTTATTTTTTGCTTGTTTGATTTTAATTTATCATAGCTTTTTTTTTTTCAGAATCAAATTTGTATAGTTTATTGATAATAGAAATGTCTGTGCATAGTAATTGTAGTAGTAACAGTGAAGATTTTTTATCGGCTCGTAGTGATGACAGTTTTATCAGCATTCCTTCACTTGCTGATACTCTTTCATATCAGTTCTCCGACGTCCCGAGGAATTTCAATGTGGTTCACTTTAACGCCCAAAGTATTCCGGCCCATTTCCCAGATATGCTGGCTAGTTTTGACTGTACTCATATTCATGCTATCCTTATTTCAGAATCATGGCTTAAACCCTGCCTGTCTTCTTCCACTTACTCCCTACCTGGGTTCCACCTCATCAGGAATGACCGCACTGAACGTGGTGGAGGGGGTGTTGCTATCTATCTCCGCACGCAATTTCAATACTCTATTGTCAGCGCATCACCGCAACCCCCGCCTCAAAATGCAGGTGAACACCTTTTCGTTGAGGTGGAATTTTCCCTTCAGAAACTTCTTCTCGGTGTTTATTATTGTCCTTCTCTTCGCATTGACTTTTTCTCTTCCTTTGAAATTATTCTCGAAGACTTAGTTCCCTCGTACAGTCAAACCATAATCATGGGTGATTTCAATACCTGCCGTCTTAAGAATGATCGTCGTTCTTCTTCCTTCTTGAACATTATCCAATCCTGTAACCTTTCCTCCCTACCGCTTTCAGCCACACACCACTCTCCCAACTTTACTCCTTCTCTCCTTGACCTTATCCTCGTTTCTTCCATAAATAACGTTGTGAAACATGGCCAATGTTCGGCTGATGCCTTTTCTTCCCATGACTTATTATTCTTGTCCTATCGTATCCGTCCCCCTAAATCCTCACCTAAAATCCTCCGGCAGCGAAACTTTCGGGGAATGGATATTGACGACCTTCGCAAGGATGCCGACAGCATTGACTGGGGTCCATTGTTCCACACTGACAGCATTGATGTTAAGGTGGATTTTTTTAACTGCCAATTAACCTCCCTCTATGATAAGCATGCACCGGTTAGAGCTATTAAAGTCAAACACCTTCCGACGCCTTGGCTCACGGACGAAATTAAAGAGCTGCTCACTAAAAAGGCGTCCGCAAAATCTAGGTATAATCGGCGCCCTAATGAATCGAACTGGCTAAAATATGTAGCCATCCGGAATCACTGTACTAAGGTGTGTAGGATTGCTCAACGCCGTCATATCCACAACTCTGTCGAAAACGGAGATCCAGCTAAAGTCTGGAAATTTCTTAAGACTTTGGGAGTGGGTAAACCTCAACAAGACCCTATTCCTAAATCTATAGATTTAAACTCCTTGAACCATCACTTTTCCTCTCCGTCCAATTTCTCCAGGACGATCAAAGATAACACTATAAAGCATCTCTCTACCCTTAAGACTCCCGTGTGCTCTGCTTTCGTTTTCAAACAATTTGCTATTTGTGACGTCAGGAGAACCATCTCGCTTATTTCATCAAACGCAATGGGAAGTGACTATGTCAGCCGTAA
Source organism: Deilephila elpenor (assembly GCA_949752805.1). Taxonomy (NCBI): domain Eukaryota; kingdom Metazoa; phylum Arthropoda; class Insecta; order Lepidoptera; family Sphingidae; genus Deilephila; species Deilephila elpenor. The sequence goes on from OX457110.1 coordinate 3,983,253, forward strand.
CATGATCCTGCCTATCCTAGACGAAATCCTTCCCATTATTTCCCATATCCTAAACCATTCCATCTCCTCTGGGATCTTTCCTAGTGCTTGGAAAGAAGCCCACATTATTCCCATACCGAAAAAACCGAATGCATCTGTACTCTCTGAATTCCGTCCCATTTCCATTCTTCCATTTCTGTCCAAAGTACTTGAACGCCTGATCCATCGCCAATTGAATGATTTCCTCTCCAAAAATAAGATCCTAAATCCACTCCAATCAGGATTTCGTCCTGGACATAGTACAACCACTACTCTGATTCATGTTACGGATGGCATTAGATCAGCTATGGATGAGGGTAAGCTGACAGTTCTAGCGTTGCTGGACTTCAGCAATGCCTTCAACACCGTTGATTTTGATGTATTACTTAGCGTTCTGAGTTCTCTTAACGTATCTCCAATGGCAGTTGACTGGTTTCGAAGTTACCTGTACGGACGTCGGCAACGCATCTGTGTTGAGGAAAGTTTTTCCTCCTGGTGCCCTGTAAATGCTGGCGTCCCTCAGGGCGGCGTGTTATCTCCATTACTCTTCGCTGTTTTTATTAACTCCATAACTAATAATCTTCGCTCCTCCTACCACCTTTATGCAGATGATCTCCAAGTCTATACACGGGCACGCCTGGACAAGATAGAAGATGCAATAGCAGCAATTAATGAAGACGTCCAAAGTATCTGTGACTGGAGCAATGCTAATGGGTTGAAGGTTAATCCTTCCAAAACACAGGTCATTGTTGTCGGTAGCCCCAGGATGATTACAAAATTAGATTGGGATCAGATTTCCTCTATCTACTGCGATGGTATCCCAATCCCATACAGTGATACTGTTAAAACCTTAGGTTTGTATTTGGACAAATCTCTCTCCTGGGGCCCGCAGCTTCGTGAAGTAAGTAGAAAGTTGTTTGCTTCAGCGCGGTCCCTGCGACGATTACACAATTTCCTACCCGTTACCACGAAGATTTCACTTGCTCAAACACTTCTTCTCCCCATCCTTGATTATGCCGATGTCAGCTATATCGATCTCACCGAGGACCAACTTAATAAACTTGAGCGTCTCCAAAATTTTTGCATTCGGTTCATATTTGGTCTTCGCAAATATGACCATGTTTCCGAGTTTCGTGTAAAGCTCAAGTGGTTACCCATACGACTTCGTCGGAATACTCATATTCTTTTTCTTCTTTACAACATCTTGTTTAATCCTCTCACTCCTTCTTATCTTAAAGATCGTTTTATATTTCTTCATGACTCGCATTCGAGATCCTTGAGATCGTCGGAGAACCTGAAGTTAAAAATGCCCGTGCACTCTACGACCTTTTTGGACAAATCTTTTGCAGTCCAAGCGGTCCGATTATGGAATACTCTCCCTGATGCAGTGAGACGGGCACGAACACTGTTGTCGTTTAAAAGTATGGTCAAAGAACACTACTTGTCTCTTTATCAACCACATTAGTGCATTGATTGATTATGCATTTAAATAAATGTGTGCAATGTGCACATGTGTGTGTATATAAATGTACGTATTTGTCTATCTGTATGTGTATTTTTTAATTATATCCATGTATATGGTTTTATTTAATATATGTTCTTATTTTACGTGTTTATATACTCTTATAATATAATATTTGTATAAATTTTATCTATCAAGCTAAAATATTTTCATTTTTTGTCCTATTTTTATCATTCAAGCTTTATTGTAAAAGTACACTTAAGACTGCCCTATGTTTTTCCTTCTCTTATGTCCATCCCATGGTAGTCGGTAAGAGATTGCCTCGAGCGATACGACCGCCATTTGTACTTTAATATTAAATATTCGTTTAGTTATTAAGATTTATTTAGTGTACAAAAAATATATTTTTTGAAGACTATTAACCAAAACGTCTATGTTAGCAATTCTTAAATAAAAAGAATTGACTAAAAGAATTCAAATTTGCACCCAATTACACCTAAAAGCTGTTGATAGTAAAAAATCCTCGATTATTTCCACAAAATATTGTGTACGTAAAACATCTCGACAAGAAATAAATAATAAATTGAGTACCAGCCTAAGGTCACATTCAGGCGTCTCGAATAATCCCCAAGATATTTCTAAAGCCGATACAATATCTTTGTACATACTTTTTGTCAAGTGCCGTTGTTAAATTTTATGTTCCGGCCCATAACTGCATGTGTTAGGTTAAATCTCTCGAAAATACACTGTAATGGTGTGGAAAAAGTGTGTTATTTTGTGCTTTGAAAGTGAATAATGTTCTTTCAAAAGCAGATTAGTCAGAATTTATTGTTTTCAATTTTCGAATGCGTTTTCTATTTTTATAATATTTTTTTATTAATGAGTTATTTCATTTATAAAAATGTTTCGCTTTTTGTCTTTTGCCATTTAATTATCTTTAAATTAATAGTTTTTTTAGTGTACACACTTATTATACAGTGCTTATCTAAAATACTGCCTTGGTGGCGTAGTTGTATTACGGTACGGTTACAAAGCTGAGGTCTCGGGTTCGAGTCCCGGGTCGGGCAAAGTGATATTGGATTTTTCTATTCATTATCAGCCCGGAGTCAGGAATTTGTGCCCGATATGGCGATAGGCTCGCCCCCTATCACATCGTGGGACGGAACATACAAGGCGAAGTGTGGGTGTCTTGGTGGCGCCTCTGCCTACCCCTTCGGGGATGAAGGCGTGAGTTTATGTCTGTATGTATGTATGTATCTAAAATACTGTGTACATTTGTGGTATTAATGATACTGAGCTTTTGAGGATTGATGATGCTTTTGAGGATGTATTTAAATATGTCAATCTCACCATTTTTATACTGGCACCATACAGTAACTACAACGCATCTGAAGATAAGTAGCTGTGGTAAGAACAGTGCATTTCAGATACAATAGCCACCGACGCGAGTTTACTATCATTCTCCTGTCTACGCAATGCCGGCAACTGCCTTACAAGAAACCCCATGTAGAATATACCCAACAGTCAAATACATAGTCCTGACCCCACACTAAGATCGAGTCTTGTCTCGTGGGTATCAGGAACTACGGTAGACTTTTCGGTCTCACAAACCAGATCCGAAACTATTTGTGGATCATACAAACATTTGTTTAGGTGCGGAGATCGACGCGACATCTTCACAGTCGGCAACGAACCGTAGCACTGCAAAATACGTGTCATGTGTAATCATCTTAACGTTAATGTATTCTAATTTATGCAGAACTTCAACCCAATTCGTTCGCTTACCAAATCGAGTGTGAAGCGAAACTCACGCCTGTCAGCCCGTGCTCTCCTGAATTCCTCCCAGCTTCCACGTTTTATGACGGATTAAAAATTATATTATAAATGTTGTTTAAATTCTTGGATTGCTCTCTTATTTTTGCTCTTACTCGTATTTAATAGATGATGAGTATTTTACTGCCTCGGTGGCGTAGTTGTATTACGTTACGGTTACAAAGCTGAGGTCTCGGGTTCGAGTCCCGGGTATAAAATTATACAGGGTATATCCAAAATGCGACCGAAAACGAAGCCAGGTGGTAGTTTTAGCGGCTTCAGACACAATGAGACTAAAAATTTCACTAAAATTGTGTACCCGGTATTTATCATTCTTCAAATTACCCAGATTCAATTTACATAATCATCAGCCATCTTGCTATGAATGCTATTTCAGGCCCAAAAGGTCATAATAGACCTCGGGCTTATAGTTTCCATTCAGTGGTCCATAACATTTTGACATTAGAAAAGGACCGTTATCTCACCGCATGTCAGTCGTTCGACAGACATTTTACTGTACAATATAATATGTCTGGTACACTTCTTGTCAATCTTTTTCACATTGTATGAAATAAATGTATATGTCACCGTAAAATTGTATATACCGTAAGATTTTAATCTATCTCGCGAGATTGTGAACTGTCGAACGATTGTGAACCGTAACATACTGCTTACAATTTAACGCATTATTTTTCTGTAGATTATAATCTATCGAAGTGAAACTGTTAAATCACAATCTTAAAATTGTCAAATTGTCAAAATCTAGGTGTATTATGAGTGAAGTACCGCAGTGAGTTACCGCAAAGCAATAATCGTTAGGTTAGGTTAGGTTAGTTTATTTCCATTTTAAATAAAATTAAGTCAATAAAAGTCAAATAATCAAAATTAAATTAATTGACAATCTTTCGTTTATTTATATGTGTAATATCACTAGCGAATTTATTATAGTAATAATGTTACATATATATTTATGTTCGAATTTACTGTGACGGTGTGAGCAGATAGCTTGTGTTATCTCTTAATCCCTGGTAATTACATTAGATAATTTCCTCCAAACGAAACCAGAATACAAAACGTCATTAAATTCTTTTCCCATTATATTTTAAAACAGCAACACTGCCATCTTATAAATTTTTACCTTATTTTGACTTTCTTTTTGACACCATTTGTTTTGTTATAAACATGAAACAAATATTGTCCTGATTAATCACACGTAGTTTATAGACTGTTCAAATTTTTTTCTGCCTCATATTAACATTTTATAGAATAGATCAAATTTTATTTTTATTCGAATAAAGTTCTTAAATATGAATACATAAACTTGAGAACCGCTATCCGTGTTCGGCCATGTGAAACAGCGAGGAAAATCACTGTGTTACCGTCACATGGAGGTGCACGACTCACTATGTGTCTAATCTTTTCAGTTTTTCACATTTCGACATAATACCTTCAGCGGATTTCCTTTCCAGCTTCAATTCTTTAGAATATATTTTTGAGTTTTTCGAGCGTTACTAAAGAATAAATAGTTGCAGTAATTTGTAAAATGGCAGCTCAAGATGAAGGTTATTAAAATAAGTTCAGATTAGGCCTGATTTTTCCATCCCTTAGCATAATAAGTTATTCATCAAATAACTTATAACCTGACTGAATGTAATAGTGATAAAATTAGACATTTCTATGAATTAAGTTGTGAGTTTATTTTATTTTTCTATCCTTAAAATTAAGTATAATCGTTACTTATTGTATTATTATTATTGCTACCAGCGCGGTGGACTATATGGCCTAACCACTCCCAAACGTACCCTCGATTGTAGAGTAGGCTAGAGTAGGCCCGTGCCCTGCAGTGGGCTGATACAATACAATACAATACCTGATTTATTTCATAGTAGTTGCCTCAATGGTCTAGAGGTAGCAAGTATAGGTTACGGATCATAAACAATAAAAATCTGTTCAAGTACTATTCTAGTGATACAATCAAAGACAGTAGCTATGATACATTATTCGATGTCCATTGCGTGTTGGAACCGCTCTTACCTTTTTGTTTGCGCAGGAAGGACGGACATGAAAGTCAAGTACGCTATTAGGGCACCCGAGCGTCCACACCTTCTTATCTCGAGTGACTCTGAAGGATACATTGGGTCCATTTGAAGTAACCTTAATAGGCCCTTGTCTGTATTATTAATTTGGTTTCTTATGACAAGGCCTGTTCGACCTATGTCTTGTTTTAGTTAGACATTCACGGTGAATGTGAAATGTTTTGTTGATGATCAAGGATATTAAGAGAAAAAAAGTGAACGAAATTACAAACCATAAGTACATACATATGTTTAATGTTTTGCTTTGACTTAAAATTGAAGTTTCGAATACAGAATTACAATAATTCTATTCTTGTAATAAATTAGGAAAATATTATGTAAGAACTTATAAGTTTTCTCATAATATTTCCGGGTCATTATGATGGTGTTATAAACATATATGCATAGAATATTGGTCTTAGTGTATTTTTTAGTTAAGATTTGGGCAAATATTAAAGAAATTACATTTAAATAAAACTATTTTATTACGGATTTTATCGCGATTTGGTTTAATTTTTACATTTTTTAACTTCCCGACGTTTCGATTACTTTACAGCTTTCGTAGTCACGTAGTTTAATTGTGACAGTCACAGAGCGACCAAATCGCGATAAAATCCGTAATAAAATAGTTTTATTTCAATGTGTAACATTCGCGTAAATCTAAGAAAATTACATTTATCTGATTGTTTTTAAACACGATAATATTTATGCCTAGGTATGTGTTGATAATTAGACACTAGACAGTCTCGGTGGCGCAATTGGTTAGAAGCCGACTGTGAAACGAGAGGCCGCGGGTTCGATCCCGGCACCGAAGCAAGTATTTGTGTGATCCACAGGTGTTTATGAGACCGAAAAGTCTTCCGTATTTTCTGATACCCATGACACAAGACTCAATCTTAGTGTGGGGTCAGGACTATGTATGTGACTGTTGGGTGTATTTAAATATATAATTACGATGTAATGGTTGAGAACTTTACTCGAACGAAAGGCCATCGCGTCGTCTCGAACCTCAGTGAAGTGAAATATACAAAAACATTTGAAAAGAATTACCATGAATAAAATTACGTAATAAGCTGTTAAGGAATCTGGATATGTAAACACAACTCTCTCTTTATAGTTGCAGGGAACCGGTGACACTACTTCGTTTGCACCAAACTGGTCTTAGATTATCAATTAGATATTTTTGCACGTAACTTGTGACGTAACCGATCAGGATCTGAGGGGTCAGTTTGTAAACGAGAATTTACGTATTGAGGTAATCTTGTTCTGTATCAACCCACTTAGATGAAGTATTAGGGTAAAAAGATACAAGTTCGACAAATATAAAGATAATCTTAATGGTTCGATTTTTTTTTGGTTACTGGTACGAAATAAAAGTGTGATCAGAGAATCAGTTTTTACTTTTAGGTTCCTTACTTCTGAACTGCCTTACAAAAGATAAACCTGTGGGTAAACTGTAATCTTCTGTATCAGCCTATATACGTCTCTGCAGGGCACGTACCTCCTCTAGAATCGAGAGTACGATTGAGAGGTGTTAGGCCACATAGTTTATCTTTCTTCTTTGTCGGCTTTTTATCTTTTACTCTATATTTCATCTAAATGTACCTCTATACATTATATTTCTACAGAATAGATAAATCTTGTTACCAAAGAAACAAACAAAAAAGGCTCTTAATGTTGGGCAGACGATTCGAATCTCATTTAACATAAGTGAAGTCGTGAGCCAGATCTTCATTAGCGCTATACGTATAGAAGAAATAAGGTTAAGAATAAATAAAGTTTCACTGAAAATATCCCGCCAAAACTGATTATGTTTTTAAAAAAGACGTTCTTCAAAGCCATAGATAGATTGAAATATGTTTTCCTTTGATTAAAATAAAACGAAATGTAAATTGTATTTTTTTTTGTCAAAACCCATACATGTTTCTTTGTATTATTTTTTAAGATTTTTTGGTTTCTTCAGTGATACCTGATCCTTAGATCGTAACCACTTTTATCTGTTCCCTTTGCCTTTGCTTTCGTCATTTCTTGTCAAGTTAAAATTGATTAGTCTACGTCTCATCTATTATTTAGCAAGAATCTACTATCGTTTAGTGGCCCGGATATTTAAGAGAAGCAGTACGAATTTTCAATCATTTGAATCTCTCTTCTGTGAAGTAAAAAAAAAAATGAACTAACCAAGATGACTAGATACATAAATATATTTATTTAAGGTTAAATAAACCTATTTTAATTCCTCGATTGCGACTCCATGATTGCCTCGGTGGCGTAGTTGTACTACAGTAAGATTACAAAGCTGAGGTCTCAGGTTTGAATCCCAGGGCTGGGAAAGTGATATGGGATTTTTCTATTTATTACCAGCCCGGAGTCAGAAATTAGTGCCCGATATGGCGATAGGCTCGCCTCCTATCACAACGTGGAACGGAAGTGTGGAAATGAAATGTGGGTGTCCTGGTAACACCTCTGCCTACTCCTTCTGGAAAAGGCGTAAGGTTATGTATAAACCAATTTTGACTTAACTTGTAAAACTCAAAGTAACCTATCGATAACTAATTAAATATACACAATTAAAACATGATACGAAAAGACAAATAAACTCGAAACTACTTTAAAACAAACGAAACTCGATAGCACATCACTAAGTGGTATAATGTGGTCATTGGAATAAAAGTGTTCTTGAGTAAATCTCTCCTATTTATCTTTATAAAGTTTTCTTATTCGACTGAAGCTTGCCGTCCACTGGGTGTTATGAATGGGCATTTTGACATAAATTCGCTTGGCAAGAAACTGCATTGGAGCTATGCGGCTATTTGAAATGCGGCGTACGATATCTATACATATAATAAAATTGCAAATAAAGTATAGCAGCCCAAGAGCCCGTGACCGCCAGACCTTCGTCATTTTATAAACGCTGAAAGTTTGTCTGCGCATGCTTCTAACATAGGATATACACCTTTTGTTAGTTGACTAAGAAACATTTATTAAATTCAGTTTTTATACCAAAACGCTGGAAAAATTACGTATTATTACAAACATACATACATAAACTCACGCCTTTATCCCAGAAAGGGTAGGCAGAGGCGCCACCAGGACACCCACATTTCGCCTTGTATGTTCCGTTCCATGATGTGATAGGGGTAGAGCCTATCGCCATATTGGGCACAAATTCCTGACTCCGGGCTGATAATGAATATTTTTTGGATACACAACTTAATTATTTATAGGTTGACGTAAAAGATCTCTAATGGGTCTTAATAGACGCTTAGCTTTACTTTCGTTCTCGATTATCTGCTTTTTTATAACGGAAATAAATTACCTCTAGAGTATCATTGCTCTGTGTAAATGTTGAGTAGTTGTCCACAGTTCATTGATCTGAGTCGATATAATATATTTATGGGTGAGGAATCGAGGCTCAACCCTTCTCAATCGTACTCTAGATTGTGGAGGAGGCTAGTGTCTTACAGTTATAGTAAATGGGTGCTGATACTGAATTATTTTAATTATTATTACTATGCCTTTACGGAGACCACTATTGGGCACCTTTCGCCTATCCACATTTACTGTCACCCATCGAGAGGTTTTAACCTTATTTCTCTTGGTGGTTTATATATATGTACATATCCGTCACGCCTAAGTCTCATAAAGGTAGGCAGTTAATGGATCTCCTCTTTGTTCAATCCCGACGTATCATTTTACCCACTTTTATCACTCTTTATTCTTGGGTGGGTGTGGGAGCGGGAAAGTCTCTGGAAAATACTATTATTCTTTTATTAATTCTGGTCAGTTCAGAATAGCAAATACAAGACAAGCGAAGTGTCGGACGCCTGCGTACAAGGTGGACAAACGACTTGGTTAAGGTTGCAGGCAGTGGCTGGATTGTTGGGGGGTTTCTGTATTTGAGGAGGTTGGGAGAGAGAGAGAGAGAGAGAGAGAGGCAGAGAGGGGGGGGGGGGAGGAAGAGAGAGGCAGGGGGCAGAGAAAGAAAGAGAGAGAGTTCAGACTACTTCTGATTTGACCTTTGATCAGGTGTCAACAATACACACGTGATATATTTTATTTAAATACACCACTTTAGGTTACCAACTACGGCCAACTACTAAATTTTGTAGGTAATAAACGTCCGAGTTGGTTTGTTACGAGTAATGTGACTAAGTTTTTATTGGCCAGTTGTCCTTTACCTTGATGTATGGTCAAAGAGACGCTTATTTCGTTTGTGTGCGAGTTAATATGTAAGTATTCATTTGGTTTATATCCGATAATATAAGTAATTGTCTTCATTGTATTTCAAGTAGTCAATAAATAGCTTTTCATTATTTGTTTAGGAAGTCTTTTCTTTATAAATAAATTCGACGATTTTAGTTTACACTTAAATATAACTTCGTTCATAGTTAAATATCTTGGATTCATTTTACAATAAACCGTTCGTGTGAAACCAACGCCTTGAGGAAAAATCTAATTTCAGCCAAATTACGTTTGGAGAAACTAAGAACCGTTCATAAATCATATCGCGCCGACCCCTAGATAGTTTGTGATAAGGGAAAATAGCATACAAATTACAAATTTAATTGAGTTAACAAACTAATATCCATTATCTCCATGTTACCTGAAGAACCATCACAGTAATCCCCGAGTGGCAATTATTTATATTGACTAATGGTTTCTTAGATTTACGCAAATGTTACATTGAAATAAAACAATTTTTTATGGATTTTATCGCGGATTTTGCTTTAATTTTTTAACTTCCCGACCTTTCGATTGCTTTACAGCTTTCGTGATCACGGGGCGGACTCAATGTAAAACTTAAACAAATCCGCGGTAAATCTGTAAAAGTTAGTTTTATTTTAATATTTACATTGACTTGTGTTTCGATTTCAACAAATATTTTTTCTCGATGGAGACTAAAATTGCCATTGTTGGAGAACATGCTTACCTATCGTAGACAAACGTACATTAAATTCTTGCAAAATAATTTATCTTACTCTAATAACAGAAACAAAAAAAACACATATAAATCGGTCCAATAATACTCAAGTTATAAGCGCATAAACCGGCAGAAACATAAAGAGGTCTTGTGTTTTACGACATGTCAGGATGACAAAGTATGAAAAAGCCAAATATTTCCGTGATTGTGATCCAACATATTATTACGACACCCCAAAATATCCCGTGAGGCGTGAACAGGAAAACGTAAGGGTCATGTTAACATCACAAATGCTTTTGATTCAATGAGTTGCAATAATTGATGGGTAATAAGGAAGTACATATCGTTAGTGAAATAAGGTCTATTATTTTGTACACTTTAACATATTACTTTCTTATTAAAGAATTTTGTATTAATTAGCAATTTTTTATAATATAATTTAAAGTGTATTAAGAAAAGCTGAAGCACTGAATCAAGGAAGAAGACTTTGACTTTTGAGTCAGCTAAAATATGTGATCTTAAATCAAAGCTGTCTCAGACTAATACATTTAGTATTTTAAATTTTACTTTTTGATTGGTATACTAAAATTTAAGAAAGAAAAGCTGACTGAGTTGCAGGAGTCAGAACATACTTCATAGGAAATAGGAATATGTACAAATTAATTTTCATCACGAAAAATGGAATAGTATGTAAGGTAGAACTTATTAACATGAATTTTATGTGAGATAATTCACACGTACATAACAGAACTTAATTTTAGCATTCTCAACAATCGGAAAAACACCAATCTATCAAACAATGTATAGTTTAGAAACAAGGAAGCAAATAATGTAAGTAATATCGCAGAATTGCTTGAGTAAACAGAAGATTTATCCTCCACTTCGGGTGTATCTATCACTCCATACAAACACATCAATCTTCACACATTTACTTTATCGTCGAACGTTTTTATTATTTGTATTGGTACATATGTTTATGGACTTAATCTTTTATTTTTCAATATTTAATTAAAATTACAACTAATGCAATGGAAGATTAACTATTAAATGCACTCAATAATCAGAATAAACATAGTTCAAACCCCACATCAAGATAATAAGTCTTGTGAGGTGAATATCAGAAACTCCGAGACTTTTCGGTCTGAGAATACCTAGACCCGGAACAAACATTTGTGGGCCGCACAAACATTTGACTCGGTGCAGGAATCGAACCCGCGGCCAGCCTATTCAAGACTGACATCGAACCAACTACGCCACGGGGGCTGTCGAAATATAACACAATAATAATTTACCCTACTTATACCCCTACTTGTATTCCTTCTACTCGTATTTATGTAACAGATGAGGTCGGCTGATTAGTTATAGCCAAGGACTTTATTGCTAACGATCAATGGTATAGCGGTCAGTAATCTGTTGCTTTTTTCGATGGGTCTCATTCATGTTAACATCTTTCCCTTTCATTTTATTCTGTATAAGCTTATTGTGGGTTTCATTTCCTGTGTCTGTAAACATAAATACACCCAGTCCACATACATAGTCCTGACCCCACACTAAGATTGAGTTTTGTGTCGTGGGTACCAGAATCTATGAGAGACTTTTTCGCTCTCAGCACCTGAGAAAAATACGTGTCTCGGTGCGGGGATCGAACTCGCGGCTTCTCGTTTCACAGCCGGCATCTAACCGACTGCAACACGGAGGCTGTCTAGGCTGTAATCTGGCGTAGCAACAGCACCATATCTGGAAATTCCATCTAGACTAGATTAATGACCAACATCATAGCGTACTTTTTATTTATTGTTATTATGAAGGCCCGTATAATATTACCTTCCTTAGATCAACAACATAAACGCTCATCCATACAAAGGTGCTTAGTTATTTGTGTTGCCATCTCAGTATAATGTGTAACACGTCGAGTTCTTGTTTGCCGACCAATTTATGTTTGTACATCGTTAGTTTGGCCCTTTGTTTCGGCTATCCAGCCGGAGTGGTGAGCAAACGTCGCGGATTGTTTGGAAAAACGTGTGCCGAATTAAGTTGACGGCAATTAGAAGGTGCTTCGGATTGAGATTACACGTTTTTCTTCTAGTTTGTTTATTTATTTGTCAATTTCATTCTAACCTATCATATTGAGGACACAAGCACAAAATTAATTAACAACTTCAGTCAATATTAGTTTCCATGCTTGTAGTTAACCTAACTACGTAACTTTAAATGTAGGGTATATGTAAGGGTGGATTTTGACCTTCATAATTAAATGTTGCGTCATCGATGTCAAGTCGATTCGTATGTGGCTTGAACTTTAATGTAATTACGCGTTGAGACTAGGCCAGCCAACCCGCACTAGGCCAGCGTGGTGGACAATATGGCCTAACCACTCTCAATCGATTCTCTGGTTTGTAGAGTAGGCCCGTGCCCTGCAGTGCGACGTATATGGGCTGATATAGATACAGATAGACGCGTTGAGAATCAAGAGTTGACAAGATATGTTTGATGTTCATTCCCATTACTCATTCATCTCATTCAATCGTTCTCTTTCTCTTTTCATTACGGCATAAGAGTCCACTGCTGAACATACAAATCATAACAAGTTATTAATGAACTGCTCTGTTTAAAACCAACTTGTAATAATGTAACAATAATCATACATTGTAAACTGGTTTTGAAAAGAGCAATACTAGAGTTTCTTGCCCGTTCTTCTCTAGTGAAAACCGCTTTCTGAACCGGGTGAATGTTAACATTTTAATGGATTCAATTAATTATTTTCATTTCATAGATCACCCCCACGGAAGTCCATTGAGTTCATTCATTCGTCATCCACGAGTTGTTGGAAGCTTGCATCCATCGACTTTCCACAACTAAGTTAGATCATCTGTTCACCATTATTCCGGTTAAAGTAGGAAGCTAGAGAACCAGCTATTTTTATACATCTTCTATTCCTTTCCTTGCATTTTTGTCATTTTTTTACGAACAGCCTCTTGCCTGATGCTATTGTTTCATCCAATTCCGTTCATGATTCATAGCCCATTTACTTAGTGTCGTGAAACTATGGTATTTTAGTAAAATCATTGTCAATTTTATCACCAGGAAGTTATCACCTTTAAAATGTTCCTACAAAACTATTTAAAACGACTAAATACATAATAACTGTTAAATTGTTCCTAAACGCTCTGTTATCGGTGCAATTTTCTTTGACTTCCTTCAACGACACATATAAATAGCGAGTTTTTCCAAGCATATTCAGTGTGAAAATATCACGATGAAAGCTATTGTTCTTTTCTTTGTTGTGGTCCTTGCTATCAGCGCGGAAGCCGGTGAGTAATTTAATATTTAAAGTATACATAAAACCTTAATTTTGCCATAGAAGGGGTAGGCAGTGATGGCACTAGTGGCGATGACAGATTGCCGAGCCTTCCATCTTAAAAACTAGCGCATTACTATGGCGGGCAGTAATATAGTCAATTCATTTTAGATCACATATTATAGCCAAGCTTATTTCCTACTAAGCCCTGGCTATACCGATTGCTGGGTACTATCAACAACTTGTTTGAAAAGTTTCATATGGAAAACAAATTAGTGTATTACCTGATTAAAAAATCGAATCCGTAACCTCATAATTCATGACAATCAAACGAGCAAAAGTTAAAAAGTTCACATATGGGATCCACAGATCCACTTAAATCACAAGCAATGGAATCATACAATTGCGTTTTACCAATTCTGCCAGTACCTTAACCGAAGGGCTTTAAATAAATAAAAGCAATACACAATTAAATGGAATTGTATTGGAAGTGGTAGATTACATTTATCCCCAATTCCGTATATGAATAGCAATTATCGGGCGGTCAATACAACGCCGCATTTAAGGGTAAATAAACTGAAATTGGTTGTACGTTAAGTGCTTTCGCGATAAATTGTAGTGTTATATTTGATTTTTATTTGGGTTCGGATTGTTTAAAACATTTTTCATTTTTATATTTTTGTTTTGTTGAAACGGCATTTAAATTATTAATTTGTAAGTCAAGTGATGTTCAGAAAGATAAATAATTATTTCAAATTGTGTGTATTAAATGTGTCATATTTTTAAAACTACAAAAAAAAAAAACTTTACACTTGTTGCAACAGACAGTGCCAGCAATTTTCGACCTAAATTGAACACCAATTAAAATTTTGTAAAACGTGGAATAAAAAATAGGTGTTGCTATATTCACTTTCGTATATTTATTTTAAAAAAAAAAATACAGATACAAACAAAAAACAATTCATCCTCCGATGACAAGGCTCAAGACCCAAGCCACAGGTAGTTACAAATCCAAAGTTACCTAGGAACATCTTCACAGTTTGTGTAATTTCCAATACTGGCACTTGACCTACCGGAAAATTTGAAAGCCTCTAAAAATATTGGTCATACCATTCGTGGAAAAGACAATCGAATAATAATTGTCAGAGTCCCACACATCAATACACAGTAACCTCGTTTGCCAAATCTAAATATTATTGTGTGCTTCTACCCGTATGAGGGAGGAAATATCCTTATTATACACAAATAAAGACCATACTAATTGGGATAAAGGGAAGATTGTTTGTGTTTTCTGTTGACTTGGTACGAATCAATATGAACGCAAGAAGGCTGTCTGTTATTGCTCTGTTTGTTCCGTAGTGGCATATTACTAAACGCTACACAAATATTTGTTCGCGAGTTTCTATTAATTAAAACGAAGATTGGAATGTTTTGAATTATTAAAGGATTTGTGTTAGTAAGGCAATGTTAGAAAGTTTTGTTTATTTATTTTATTATTAATTAACAATTATGTACATCAGTTTTCTTATTTAATACGTTTTTTATATCAATACTGTCTGAAAAAGGCTTATCAATAAATATTGGTTGTCTGCTTGACTTCTTTTTATCAATATTTTATTTGTTTTCCTATCGCCTTTCCTTATTTTGTGATTGTTCATTTAATTTTTATACTTGATTCTTTTCTACCAAATATCATATATTCAGAATTTGGTTTCATAAATTAGCTTATTATTCTTAAAGTTTATTTATAGGTTTGACTTTCGAATTGTACAAAACTTTGGTGAGGCGTGTATTCATGAACTGCCTTTCAATGTACACAAGGAAAGTTCTGTCACCTCCCACACGTATAAATTGAAAGGTCTATTTATAGATCATACCAATTACAATTCGAAATATTATATTATATGTATTCAATACAGTTCCACAAAAAAATATCAGTAGTCTTATGGCTACGAAGAAGTATTAGGTGAAATGTTCAGTTTCGGAAATTTGGTTTGCACACAAAACTATTATTTTCTTGAGGTTACTTTTCGTATAATACCCAAAAAGATAACCCTTTAGAATTATTTAAAGGATTAATGCTATAGTACGAAGAGGTCAGACAGAAAAGAAAGGCTACATAATCATTAAAATTAAATTTAGGCTTCTAAATACACAATAACCCATCCATTTAATTTTTGTACAAGCTTTGTTCAAAATAAACTGAATTATTTTACATCACATGGGAAATTCGGGTGGCGTATGGCCGTCGTTATTGCCTCGTCGACAGTTTTAATCGCTATTGACGTACAGGTATAATAAGGCCGAGTTTACATTGCAATCTAACTAAAAATATTGTTACCGACCAATGTTTGTAATTATAATATTATTAAATACCGAACAGTCACATATATAACCCTAACCACACACTAAGGTACAATCTTGTGTCGTGAGCATCGGGAACTACGAGAGACTTTTCGGTCTCACACACACCCAGACCCGAAATAAAAACTTGTGGATCGCTTTAACATTTGTCTCGGTGCGGGAATCGAACCCGCGAACTCTCGTTTCATAGCCGTCACGGCGGCTAACCTATTGCGCTACAGAGGCTGTAAAATTCTCAACAATTGGGCCACTGTTCAACTTTATAATTCGTAGAATCCCGGAGTCATAAAATAGCATTAGCTTCTTCTGTTCTAAGTAGGCGATGAAATCCCAAGATATCCTCTATCTCCTAGGGGGACATAATACACGCATTCGGGGTCGCTGGGCGTACTGCAGGGATTGTATGCACTTAACGAAAATGACCCGAAACGTTTCGAACGTGAGCATCTATTTACACATATGTATAATCTTTAAATCGTTTACGGTCTTTCTGAAGCAAATTCTAGGTAATTCTTGCGTGGCGTATCCAACGGTTACCCTAAAATACTTAAACCTAGCGATCGGTTGGTTTTGGGAAGTTTGCTGACTTACACACTTAAACAGTTAGTATCCCCCCTTTTAGTATTTTCTTACTTCGTAAAATCCTGATTGCAGCTGAATTTTTTGTTTTGTTTCAAACAAAAACCAACCTGACAAAAATATTGAAATTAAAATAGGTTGGATAAGTTTAATAAAAACATTTTAAAAACTAGGGAAGTAAAAAAATGTGTTTGAAACAAGTGTGAAATATTCCTATCAATGAAACCGAGGTGTGAAGTTAAAATAAAATGTCGAAGCTGGTGTTCATTCATGCTGACGTCGGGTCACAAAAATCCCAATCATGTTCCACAGACAGAATTATATTCGACGTTTAATATTTGACTTTTTAAAAGCTACATATGGAAGTACCAGATGTTGGTGGTTGCTTTTCGTAATTTGAAAATTCTAAAAAGCCTAACTCTTTTCGTATTTGTTCATTCTTTCTTTAAATAGCTCTAATAGCAAAACGTCTTTTTCGTGTCATCAACTAAAGTATTTATTTTAATGTGCTCACTTGAATACTAAATATTAGCTATGCACTAGCAAAGTGAAAAACCATTATAGACAATGTCCATTACCCCCACGCTTAAAGTTAAACGCGTGTCTGGGACATAGCTCGTAAACGACTGGACTGATTCTGACGAAGTTTTTTCCCCAGCTGTCCGCGGAAGGAGTCATAAATCGCAGACCAAGGCGGCGACGGACGAGCCTGCCCCAGCAGTAGCTGAAGAGGGCGAAGATGAAGGAGAAGGTGATGAAGATTGGCCTCAACCTAGCTCCATCAAGAGTTTCAGCAGCACCGGAGACATATCGGGCAACGCTGCTTATGAAGCCAGTGACCATGGCAAGGTAACTTGAAATGTTGAATTGTTTTCTTTAATGTAATGAAACACAGGATAGAAAAATGTGGCGTATTAGTAATGAGGCAGTGGTTTTACGTAGGCTGATATAATAAAGATAGATAGAATTAAACAATGAGTTGATTTGGATTTTATAAATTATTTATAGGCACATTAATGACATGGGATACTTTCAAGCCTGTCTTGTTTGATCTTTGAGAAAAGTTTCCCGCTGAATGTATTCCCTCCTTCTTATGACCTAGGCTCCTTCAGTAGCTTGAATAAGCATTAGTAGACCGCACAATTAGATGAAATTTAGAATGTGTTGCTCAACCATCCATAGATTTTAAGGTTAAAAACAATACAATTGATTATTTCGCTCAGCTATAATGTACAATGAACAATGTAGACAAGCAGAACTGCTTGTTCCCAATAGAAATTCGGTTTTGAGAATATATTATCGCTCACTTACTGTTTCGTAATACTACGTTCGGCGCCAAGTTTAGATAATATTGCTAAGAGGATTTCGATGTAGTTTACAATGAAATGCATCACTGTATGAATGTATAATTTAAGACGCTTTCATTCCTTAGGTTTAAATATTGTTTTTTTTTTAATTTAAAAGTATTAATATTTATTAGGTTTTTATAATTTAAGAAAGGCTTCTTTATTATTCCATATTATTATGTAGGTGTCAAATCGTTTTATTGTAGTGCAGAATAATTTCCCTTTAATTACTAAAAACGGTCGTCTGCCTCTATATATCAATATATTTCAAATAAAACAACTCAAAATATCTCTTACAGAGAGTGCCTAGTATTTTATAGATCATAGCTCATGTATTCTAACAGACTTTTAAGACGACTAACAACATACTATCGGCATTATTCATAGACAGATTTAAAACATATTTTAGTTATCGAATGTTTAGTCCCTTTGGAACGACTTTTGAATTCTGTTTGCGTGAACAAGACAAAACATTCGATAACTAAAATTGCTATTAAAACTGTGTATAAATAAAGCCGTATAATATATATACCTATACGAAATTATTTCAATTTCACACATACTACTCAAATTCCTAATAATTATTTATTTTCTGTTTTCAGTCCTCCAGGAGCCACGGCAGGGAAGGCCGCAAATCCCATTCTCATTAGTTTCGTCTGGACGTCTGGTACCCGAAAATTAATGAAGTGTTATTAAATTACTTGTTGTATTAATTGTACATAAGTAAACAGTGCCTACTGTCTAATGAATTTTACGTTTTATTTAATTTCTCTCTTGGTAACACCTTTTTAGTATAATTATTCATACCACATTGATACGATATTTATACACCTACTATATCAGCCCATACACGCCCCACTGTAGGGCACAAGCCTCATCTACAATCGAGAGTACGATTGGGAGGGAGGGGGGGGGGGTTTAAGGCCATATAGGCCATATATACACCTACTAATGTATCTTAAATCCTAATACATTGTGAACTTTTTGCAGCTTAACGCCATTTTGCACGTGGTTTTACTTTTATAATTCAGAATGTAATATGAAGGCTCCACGGCAATTCAACGGTGCGAATTCGTTTGAGCGTGTTCTGAAACACTATGGGCGTAGGTTCATTTATAGTTAATTTTCAATGTGGGAGTATATTTTAAAGTTAGAAATGAGTATTTTTGACAAAGTTAAAAATTCCAGGTATTCAAAAACCTTACATCCAGTGTAAATGAGAGCCTTAATTTATTATTTATTTTGGGTATATCTTGTAGGTCCTATAAGTATTAAAGGTGGCAATAATATCTAGGTGACCAGAATAGGCACCGAGGTCTCCATCTCATATTATTTTCCTAGGCTTCCGTGTGTAAGCGGATTTTAAGTCCGTTATCTTTGGTGAAAGTTTATACTTGAATACTGCCAAAGACGTACATACAAATACAAACGAGATTAATTATAAATTAGAAACTTTTCTTCCAGACAATGTAATTATGTGATCCACTGGTACTGTTTGCCAGTAGACAAGAGGTTTTAGGAGGTACATATACTGGCATACTATTTGGTAAGGACATAGCCGATCGCAACAGCCGCAAAAGCGGCGATAGCTGATGGCACTGCCTTACCCATTTTAGCCTTTTCTCGGTAACCTAAAGAGGAGTTAAACTGATTTTTTCAAACCTGGAAAAGATGCACTGAATGATATTATAAATAAAACGCCATTCGTAAATTTATAATTCTAATCACCTTCTTAAATCATCATAAAATTCTTACATTACTAATAAGAAATATTATCTTTATAGTGCGAGAAATTCTTGTTGACTACGCAGCTCCACCTTATTTTTCACCAGTAGATGCGCTAGTTGCAGCTGTGGTTGAAGGAGTAGTGAAAGGAGTAGTGGAAGGAGTGCTGGCCCCGCCGCTCGACCCAGAACCACCCAAACCGCCGATCAAATTACCCCAACAGCTCGCAGAAAATCCTGTACACATGAGACAGATGCCCTGGAAAAATAGATACATCGTCATAGGTTTTTTTTTAGTGATAGAACAAAGGCTACAATACATCTGTTGATAAGTGCTAACAAAATAGAGTATCCTCCGACGTGAGAAGGTTATTTCTCGCTGGCGGACACAATTATGCTGATTCTAGTAATTGTGTACAATTGCTAGATTTTATATATTTCCTGTAACATATACTCGTACATACTCGTATATAGAATTTCCTATAATAAAGGAGATACATACCACGTTGTCTTTAATTAAGGACTGTTTGCACAATGGCAGAGATAAAAGGCCTTTACTATCACTGCTACCGCCTCCACTACCGCCACTGCTGGAAGTGGTAGATTCTGCAAAAAAATGGTATTTATATATTTTTATTTATTTATTTCTTATTATTTCGGAAACAAACAAAAAATATCACATGTAGACAACAGAAAAAAGTGTTATAGAATCCAGTGAGTTTCCAATGAAATAACACAGGTATGAAAAGAGTGAATTATTGTTCACTCTTTTCATACCTGTGTTATTTAACATTATTTAAAATTAAAATAATGTTACGATAATATTATTTTGTGGAGGTGTGATTACCTTTAAGCAATCCGATAACGATGAAAATTAAGAATACACTTACAAAATTAGAAGATTATTTGCCTGCTTATGAAATTGAAGCTAATAGAAAAAGCTAGCTACACCCATAACAAAGTGGTCAAATGACGTAGTGGCAAATAAATGACCACGAATGTCAGAGGATGTTGCTAAACGTGTATTCCTAATTAGGGTCTAGGAATCAGTGTGTTTATGTTTCAAATCGAAGCTCTGATTTGATTTCTGTTAATTCTGGTAAATAATAGAACAGCAGATAAGTGATTACCGCCACCCATGAATATCTACGACTCTTGGACCTTAAAGGCGTTGCTGGCCTCTTGATATGGGAGGCGCCACCCATGAATATCTACGACTCTTGGACCTTAAAGGTGTTTCTAGTCTCTTGATACGGGAGGGAAAAGGGAAGCAAAAAAGACGGAAGGAGGAAGAGGAAATTGGCCCTCCAGCAATCTCAACTAGCGAAAGAAACACGACAGCAAAGCGGTTCACGACGGTTTCTGTGACACTCGCACCGCTTCGAGTGAGCCCATACTTCCCTACTGTTGTTCAAGGTAGGTAGATAATAATATATTGTATCAGCTCATATACGTCCACTGCAGGGCACGACCCTCCTCTACAATCTAAAGTATGATAGAGAAGGATTAAACCATAAAGTTTAACACGCTGGCCTAGCGCGGATTGGCGGACTTTACATACTATAGAATTTCTAATAAATTGCTATGGTATGCAGGTTTCTTCACGATGTTTTCCTTCACCGGAATAGTTCGCGGTGGTTGAGTATTAATACACACATGACTCTAAAAATTCAGAGGTGCGTCCTGGGATTTCAACCCGCAACCACTGTGAAAATGTTGGCAGCCGCGTGTGGTCCATTACCAATAGGCCACCACGCTCTTTAAGAGGAAATTATGTAGCTTCAGTAAATCTGTATAGTTTACCTGGTTCATTGAGGACAGCTCCAGAAATGGAACAGAATAGGGCAGCGAATATTAAAACAACGAAGGGGCCGGAATAATAATTCATCTTGACAACAAACAAACGACTTGACGACGAATAAAGACTGCGCATGAATTTGAAAGTGTAACAGCGTATATAAGAAAACCTTGCTATGGAACCTAAAATAAAGAACATTGTGGATACGCCTCAAACCATAAAAAAATACGAAGGCGAGTCATTGTTACTGAAATATGTCGAAAGAATTGGAAGTGATTTTACGTTGGATCGTAGCAATTATTTTTAATTATTTTCAAATAATATGCCTATAATGTACGTTAATACCTCTAATAAATGACCAAATACGTATATTATTATGATTTTCCTTCTTCGTTTATTATAAGAATGCATATTCATTAAAGAAAACTTAAAATTAATTAACATTTTAATTATTTTATTTTTAGTTTTTTTATTATATTTTTTTTTAATTGGAGCTTGTATCCTTTAAATTCTAGACTGCCCTGTCTTATTTTTCTTTTTCTTATATCCATCCTAAGGTTGTCGTCTGTAAGAAATCGCCTAGAGCGATAAGACCGCCATCTGTACTTTTACTTAATTTGTAATATCTATAAGTGCTTTTCCTTTTTTTTGTGCAGTTAAGACTAATAAATAAATAAATAAAAGTTGATTGTGTATCTGTATCAGCCCATATACGCATAGCTAGCTATATAGCTCACTGCAGAGCACGGGCTGCCTCTACAATTGAAAGTACGATTGAGATGGGTTAGGCCATATAGTCCACCACACGGGCCTAGTGCGGGTTGGCGGAATTTACTTACAGTAGAAATTCTTTAAAATTGCCACGGTATGCAGGTTTCCTCACGATGTTTTTCTGCACCGTTATAGTGCGTGGTGATTGACTATCAATACACACATAACTCCGAAAAGTCAGAAGTGTGCCCGGGGTTTGAACCCGCGACCACCGTGAACATGTTGGCACTTGGCAGTCGCGTCTGGTCCGCTACCAACAAGCCACTACGCACTTATGATTGTGTAACGTCTGTCTATGTTATGTTAGTACATCATCCATTTTGTTTTTACGTAAATTCGCATTTTCATCTGGCTATTCCATTATATTCTTACTAGCAAATTCGAACAAAGGAAATATAAAATAATTATACGTTCAAAAACCTCTGGTTTTTCCTTTTGAGGCATGTGGGGCATACAATTATCTATTTCAAAGTTTTAACGAGCAGCTGTAAATTTGATAGGTTCTGTCGAAAACCAGTTTCATGTGACCTGTCCTACTTTATTATGATTAGTAAAAAATAGGTTTTCATTCAGTTGACATAGTTCAATTTATACTGGGGCAGTTTTATGCCCAAGGTATATTAATTATCTAAAATTCGTTACGCATATATATTATTATTTACTTTTATTATACTGTGAAATGATGCTAATAATTGGTGGTGTAAATGTAAATAGGACATTACTATCAGAACTGTTTTTGTATTTTTTGTATTTTTTCTCTCTATTTTGTGTGATGCAATAGTATATTCTTGAAATTGTATTACTATCAATACTGCCAATGTGTGATCTTTTAAAATTCAACTCAAAATGTACTATCTTTCTTTAGTATGTTACCAAGTAGCAACTTGGTAGTACTTACCTTTGTAGCAACAAAGGTCCATTTATCTAATAATATCATTTCCATTTCGCCCCACCTTTGGCATTTGTTCTATCGTAAAATGTAGCATGTACAAAAAACATTTTTTTAGACATCCATCAATCGAGTAATCAGGACACCTGATAACTGAACTGCCGACCATGAATATCCACAGCGTTTGGATCATAAATGTGTTGCCGGCCCATTAAATCGGGAGGGGGTAGGAAGGATAAAGGATGGGAAGAGGAAAGGGGTACTAGGTATCCGGAAATCTTACTCACCCATCGAAACGTCATTCAAAGCTGTCACATCACGTCGGTCTCCTGTGAGACAGTAGGAACGCTCCGGACGAGCCTGCCCATTTATTCTGAGTCATGACTGACAACAGCGTGGCTCTACCACTTCTAAACGTACATTAAATAAAACTTAAGGTTGTTTTTTCTGATGCTTCTTAGATCAATAGAAATTTTCTATGCAACATCAGAGTTAAAAAGCTAGTTTCGATTTGTACAAGGCTTAACCAGCCCGTGTAGACAAATAAACAATTTATTAGATCTTTTCCAGTTCCCCTTTATAAATTTTACAGTACTGTTAAAGAAGATGACACAAGATGTTTATGTAAACGACATCCCGCCCTTTGCATTGAGACTACAAATTAAATTGAATTTGCATGGAGCACTTTATTTCCACTCAATAGTTTGCCATTTGGATCCCTTTCGTACATCAAAGCGACAGTTTGCAGCCGACCTAAACAAATTTGATTCTGACTCGAAGATTAGGACCCTTCTTCAATTACTGTATAGTAATACGTATTACTATGCGAATTTTAAAAGGAAAAAGGCAGACAAACTTCGGGCTTTATTAAGACTTTTTTTGTACGCGAAAGGTAAAGGTTAAGGAATATTAAATTTTTCGTTGCTATTTGATAAATGGAAGAAAAAAGAGGCAAAATAACGCCCCATTTACACGGATAGAGTTTCTCGCCTCGAAGATACGATTATCGTAAAGATATAAAAAAATTGCATCGTGTTAACATTTGTCAGAACACAATTATCTATGGCGGTTATGTATGTATAGGCTCGCCCCCGGTCACATCGTGGGACGGAAAATACAAGGCGAAATGTGGATGTCCTGGTGGCGCCTCTGCCTACCCCTTCGGGGATAAAAAGGCGTGAGTATATGGGTATGTCATGTGATAAACGCATACGATTTGCGCCGCGAAAATCTTCCCCATGTAAATGGCGCTTAAATATATATCACTGAGCGATAGATGAGTTAAGAAAACAAATATTTCATGTAGGTTTGTTGGACGATAGTGGTGGCTTGTGATGCTGTTGTTCTAAGCATTGCTTTACCATCAAACATTCCTGGCATTATTTGATCGGATTTGTAGTTAGAAATATTATAGTCATTGTGTTTCTCCGGTGTCTTTTATCGTTTTTGCGTCAGACCCAGGCTCCGACAAATGCAATGCTTAGCGTATATTTAATACATATGAATGAAAACAGAAGTTTCTGGAATATATTCTTATCCCACGCTTACATAAAATTGTCATGTGATACCTCATGGTTTACAGCACGCGAGGCGAATAAGTATCTAAAAAGTTAATAAATCGAATAACGTCAAAAGTACCTTTAATACATCCAATAACAGAGTTATTTAATCTCAATGTGATAGGCTCGCCCCCTATCACATCGTGGGACGGAACACACGAAGTGAAATGTTAGCATCTCTGCCTACTTTTTCTGGGAAAAAGGCGTGAGTTTATGTATGTATGTGTGTACTTAATCTAACCTTCCTCCATATTGAATATTATAATGGTGTTTGTAGGAACATCGCCAAAGCTTGTATTATCGAGCGCATTAGCGAGGCAAAGTGACTAGGCGAATACAACCTGCTCATTTTGGGTTGCATATGAAATTCCTTAATGGAGCTCTGCTTTCGTACTTTAGAATATTCAGTTTTTCTACTTTAACTCAGATTTGCTGTATAGTTTTGTCGGTTTTTTTATTTTCAAACCTGTTTAGGAGAGGGATAATTGAAGTATTGCTTTTTGAAATTGGGCGGCTACACCTGTGGGTTCCACCAAGGTATCATTTTGAAAAAATCGGACGCGAATCGGTTTACTGAGTGAGATTACTAGAAGTCCAATGATAATTTTATCCCCCTCTTGTCCTTTTCCTGCCCTTATCACGTTTCATAGTAATGCATAGAAACAGTCTGCCTGATACGTTCATAGTATGAGACTTTGTAGTTCACATAGATCTAAATATCGTAATTTTTATATGTAAGTTATATAATTTTTGAACTTGGTAAGAATACTCGAAAGATCTTAATACGTAACAATATCATGAATGTAATGTATTTTTAATTTCAACGCAACCGTTTTAGTTACATTAAAGGGTTATTAACTATTCAAAGTTTTGTGCTATGGTACTTACTGGGCTTAGGACGGCTGGTTGCGTGCGTGTTTTAGTCATGTGGGAATATGTACTTTAAAAGACTGACCACTGGATGTACTGAAATTAAAATAGGTGTAATTTATTTGTGAAGAAATAAACAGTGGTGACTGGTTACAGGGCGGTGATCACGTAGCTGAATAAGACTCGAAACTTTCTAAAGATAAATATTTAAAATTAAACCAAATCTGCGATAAAGTCTGTAAAAAAAGTGCATAGTTTTGTTTCAAACAGTGCTACTTTAAATTAGGTAGGGATGTTTTAAGTGTTTCACAAAATTATGGTTTTATTTTTGTCACCAAAAAATCTTTCATTCTATAAATAATGTCACTGCAAAAATCATTGGTAGCGTAAAAACAAGTTCCAGCTGGAAAGTCGCCAGCTGGCTCCAGTAGGGCTGAGATTCTGTTCTCAAATATGAAAGAGCCTCATGTCTCCATGTGCTTGTGTTGTGTTCATCGCACTGTTTAGGGAAAGGTATGGCAACAGATACACCTACTCTCACATCTTACAGCCGTAAAAATAGTCCAAATCCGGGCAAAGAGTTGCATCCATGCTAGTTGCTCTGCCCACCCGCAAAGGGGTACAAGCGTCTGTTTCAATCTTATTTTAACACTTGAACCGTTTTGCCTCCAATATAAATTCACACTCTAGTTTCTATGAACCCGCTTCACGTTAAGTTTGCGTGAAAGCTCTTCCAACTTTGCGGTGTCTGGATAAGGCAAAATTGAATTTAAACTTTGGCCATTACATTGCAGGCGTTATGATCATCGATGTATTTATGATTTTACATACCTCGATAAAAGATTTCAGGTAAGTTTGCAATATTTTCATGTTATTTCAGGAGCTGTAAAGTTTGTGCTGTTGACTTAAAGTTGGCAAATTGTATGGAGATTGTTGAGGTGTTATAATGTCTGTATAGAGGAATTTATTTATATTATCTATTAAATTTATTTATATTATTAGTAGCTTCTGATACCCACGACACAAGACTCGATCTTAGTGTGGGGTCAGGACTATGTATGTGACTGTTGGGTGTATTAATTATTTTATTTATTATGTATCATAAGAGGTATGTCCCACTGTTGGGATCGCTTCTCAATAAAGATAAGTTTTGACTTCAGACCAAGAAGTCCTAGTACTGTACGGTTAATGAACGTCATAAAGGTTTAAAATTCGTGTAGAGCATTTTCAGATGTTCATATATGCTGACGATATTCCCTTCACTGTTATAATGATAAATAAATAAATACATCCAATAATCATACATAGTCCTGACCCCACACTAAGGCCGAGTCTTTCTTGTGGGTATTAGGAACTACGAGACACGTTTCCGTCTCACAAACACCCAGACCCGAAACAAATAAGCGTTGATAAATTACGAATGCACACGTTGCTTTGGACATACATGTATGTATCTTTTGCTTGAAAATAAGAGCCTCATTCGTTGAGTTTCGTCCGGTAACTAGTTTTAATCAGTAATTTTTTTAGCATAAAAAGTTTTTTTGATATATTTGTATTATATAATTAAACAAATTTTATGTTTGAGGTGGTTAGGACACTCAACATACTACAGTTTTATTTGAATTTTATTTATTGAATCATTGTATGAATGGAATATAAATATAAATAAAGCCAACTGAATAGCTTTAAATTAAAAATATGGAAATAAAACGAACATTCACGATTTTTATCGAGTTATTTTATTCATTATCCGCTGTGAAAATGAGCACGGAACTACTGGAAGCAATTTTATATATTTTTATAATATATTAATTATTGCTTTAATAAAAAAATTACACATATTTGGACGATTTAAAAAAGCCGCCCTAAGTACTAGGAAAATAATACAAATAACCCAGCTCAATAGACTTTCCATTTCTTTTAAATCATGTACTGTATTAAGTAGATACTGACGTCACGGCTGTCAACTTCCGAGTTCCGGCTTACAACAGAACCGCGGTCCATTGTTGTATCGGAAGGGTGAACGTCAAAAAAGGGTTGAGGGAAAAATGGGGCTGTTATTACCTGCTATAAATATTTACTATTTTTGTACAAAATACTTGGCATTTTGCGAAGGCTTAGAAGGATCGTTGTTTTTTTGCCTCCTAATGTTTTTTTTATATTGTATGTACTATTAGTGTACACATTTCAAATAATTATTTTAGTAGGACATGACAAATTTCTGTATCTGTACGTCCATATACGTCTCTTTCCAAGGCACGGGTCTCCTGTACAATCGAGAATGCCATTGAAAGAGGTTAGGTCAGGTGGTCCACCACGCTGACTAGTGCGGGTGTCATTACTTCCCAGAATTTAATCTTTATAGCAACATTATCAAATAGCGTAAAAACACAGCATGTGTGTTTTTTGTTAAAATCACCGGGTCCGCTTCCTCACTATGAATTTGATTTTTCGAAAATCGAAGTTACTATGCAGTTTTAGTTTCCATCAAAATCAGGCCCGTGACTCCTCTTGGATCTGTTCCTCAATACTTATAATTGGGAATCCTATGGATTGGGCCATCCTCGCCCGATTGAAAAATTCATTCATTGTGATGCCACTGAAAAACAAATCTTGTCACTTTGCAATTCATTTACAAATATTATTTTACAGACTAAAGATGCGTGTGAAATCACTATTACCTAATACCAGATGTCACATTCTCAATTAGGGCCGACAAACCCCTACTAATTGGGCCGAGAAATGAATTAGGCAAGGGCCTTAGGACAAAGTGGTTAATGGGCTTTTAATAGACCGTCCATTGATGTGATGACCTGAGTTGTGTATGTTAAATTAAATATTTACTGTAAATTAAAATCTTTAATAATTTATGGACAGCCGCATACTATTAGGCGAGCGATATGTTCGTACTGAAAATCATTAAGATTTTTTTAATAAATTAATACACCCAATACATACATAATCCTAACCCCACACTAAGATCGAGTCTTGTGTCGTGGGTATCAGGAACTACGAGAGACTTTTCGGTCTCACATATACCCAGACCCGAAACAAATACCTGTGGATCACACAAATATTTGTATCGGTGGGGGCATCGAATCCGCGACCTCTCGTTTCACAGCCGGTGTCTAACCAACTGCGCCACGGAGGCTGTCAAGATCCTTGGGCATTTGTGGTATTATTTTGGTATCTGATGATAAACAAAGACGCGATATACTAAGGTGACGGTGCAGCACTAGTGGGGAGACCTTTGTTCAGCAATAAACTTTTTGTCGCTAAAATAATAATGTTGATAAATCTCAAAAGCTGCCAAAGAATCTAAAATTTGCTATACTTGCTCATGTTTAAAATAATCAGCTACAATCAATTGCAATGTGATAATCTTAAGGAGAGGCCTATCTTTAAAGGATGTTGACGATATAGGACAAAATAGGACCATGATAATAATTCATATTATATTATTTGATAGCTTCCGTAGCGTAGTTGAATAGACGTCGGCTGTGAAGAGGCCGCGGGTTCGATCCCCGCAATTCGTTTCGGGTCTGGGTGTTAGTGAGACCGAAAAGTCTCTCATTGTTGATACTCACAACACAAGACTAGATCTTAGTGTGGGATCAGTACTATGTATATGACGGTTAGGTATATTTATTTATTTATATTATGGTCTTTACCCACTCATAATTTCGTATATCAGTTATCACTGGACCAGGATTGCACTGTCTTTCAGCTGAATGAGACGGCTTAGCGCGTCGCAGGCAATTATCAATGGCTCACATGTGTTGATAGTGAACTAACATTGATATATTCATTAGTGAGGCATCCTGCCGATAAGCGCATTAGCATGCCCCGACCGTTACGTTCAATAATCATTAGACCTATTATGTATGGCAAGTGCTGATAGCAATTGTGATAGCAAGTGTCCTTTTTGCAATATACTAATGGTAGCATATTCACATCCGGATAGCGAGCGACGTACGTGGTGGAATGAAGAGGCTTACAAATGTGCCGCATTTGGGTTCAACTTGTATATTCGGAGGTCCGAACGATTGTGTCAGCCGGAAGATAATCCTCTCTTGCCAGCGGAATCTCTATTTAGATAGCACTGCACGCTGTCACGTGCATTATACTCACTTCGTTGTCCCAGTAACAATGGAAGCGAATATAAAGCTACATGTACTACTTGACTAATTTAGAAATTCGATATCTTTTGTGTAAAATCAGGATGGGCTTTTTCATTTTTACATAATTGGTTTTATCCTATTTAGACTGAGTTACTGCGTAGTTGTACTACGGTCTGACCACAAAGTTGAGGTCTCGGGCTCGAATCCCGGGTCGGACAAAGTGATATTGGGTTTTTCTATTCATTATCAGCCCGGAGTCAAGAATTTGTGTCCGATATGGCGATAGGCTCGCCCCCTATCACATCATGGGACGGAACATACAAGGCGAAATGTGGGTGTTCTGGTACTGCCTACCCTTTCTGGGATAAAGGCGTGAGTTTATGTATGAATGTGTGGTTCTATTAGATATTTTATTAAGTTAATCGAGTGATTTAACGCCTCAGAGGATGGATAAGGTGAGTTCAGGATAATCCTCATTATCACCACTAGTTTCTATGGTCTATGGAAATAATACTTCCATCAATGACATTAAATTATGACACGTAATCAACCGCCATATTACATGACGGGCGATACCTGTTACTACGCACATCGACGGATGAATTTATCCAAAGTACGTTTCTAAATTATATTTACCTTATAAATTTCTGATAAACAATTTACCACCAGTTGGGTTTATGTACGTCCAGGAATTTCTAACTAGGATGCCAAAAGTTCTCTGAATTACC
The DNA here is from genome assembly GCA_949752805.1 of Deilephila elpenor. Lineage (NCBI taxonomy): Eukaryota > Metazoa > Arthropoda > Insecta > Lepidoptera > Sphingidae > Deilephila > Deilephila elpenor. The sequence goes on from OX457110.1 coordinate 4,013,588, forward strand.
TGTATATTTGTTTGTTGTTTTTGGAACGAATTTATACAAATACAATTATGTAATGGGGCTTCCAACAGGTCTATGTGGCGGTCTATGGGTTATGATCAGCAGTGGACTTCCTGTGGCTGAAGAGAGAGAGAGAGAGAGAGAGAGAGACAATATATAATTATAATATATACCCGAATACTCAAAAGCCATTTAAATATTAAGTTGCACTTAACTAACTACGTCCCATTTAATCAGTATATTTAAGCGGGACTTTGGTAGTATTCGACAATCAATTTAGGTTGATAAGCATAAGTGTACGAATGAAATATTATTTTTCCACCTCTCGGAAACGGTAATTTTTTGTATCACAACCCCGTGGTATAATAGTTGGTCAGACATTGGCTGTGAAACGAGGGGCTGTGGGTTCGATACCCGCTCCGAGACAAATGCTTGTGTAATCTGCAGGTATTTGTTTCTAGGTGTTTGTGAGACCGAAAAGTCTCTCATAGTTCCTGATACCCACGACATAAGACTCGATCTTAGTGTAGGATCAGGACTATGTACATATGTGTGACTGTTGGGTGCATTTATTTATCTGTAAGGTAACCTATGGTCTTTTTTCTACTTTCAACTACCGGCAACTTCAGTGATGATTTCGGTTAACCAGATAAGACTCTAAAACCATCCATTCGCGTTATGGGTATAAATGTGTATAACATTATGGTCGGTAGTCTGTAAGAGATAGCCTTGAGCGATAAGATCGCCTTTTGAACGTTTTTTTTTCTCTTTCTACCTTGTAATTTTATATATTACTTGTGTACAATAAAGTTTTAAATAAATAAATTAATAAATTCGGTTTCTGCTTACCTTCATCAGGAAAGCGTGAATACATAAATGGTTTTAATTAACCCAACCAAAAATACTACCGAATGAAACTCAAATACAGGGATTTTCATTTAGAGCATCGTAAATTGTTGAAAACGGAAATGTTTGCATTGTAAACTGGAACCTTTCGAGCTTCGTTTAAAATAGCATCAAGTGAAAGAGCATTTTAATCTGTTACAAACATCATTTTTTCTAAGCGTTGGGTGGAATCAGTGTGGGTTATACAGCGGAAGTTTAATAAAAGATCAAGCAGGTATTTTTCTACCAATTTATCGTAAATTTAATATACTTTTTATATATCTATACAGAATTTGGCTTATAATTCAGGAGTATATATACATCTGGTCTTGGTATTTATTTAATGAAATAGATTAGATATTAGAGACCGGGATAAATTGCGATGATTAGCTTTCGAGAGTATATACGACTAGACTTGGGTATTTCTGTAATAAAATAAATAAAATAGATTAGATATTAAAGACCGGGATAAATTGCGATGATTATTTGGGAACCAAATCCACATACCGAGTTAAATGTAGAATGAATATAAAATATGAGGTAACTACTTGCCATTTAATTTCTTTGAAAATATTGGCCATACAAGGCGAAACGTGGGTAACCTGTTAGCACTTCTGCCTACCCCTTCTTGGAAAAAGGCGTGAGTTTATGTATGTATGTGAAAATGTGACCTTCATGTGACACTTAATTTAACGTAGCGTCCACATTGCTGTGTTTCGTCACATGTTCATAAATATAATACTAACGCGTAAACTTTACCAAGCAATCCTAGTAAATACAAACATTTAATCCCAGGGTAATGTAAGTGGCCAACCTCTATACACACAGTTCTTTGTCCACACCATTAACTCAGTACACAAGAGAAAGTTACGGGACAACAATTTATTTTCAACTCCACGCATTCATTTTAATTATATTATTTCGCTGCAGGTTAAATAGAATGTACACGGCCTCCTCTACAATCGAGAGTACGATTGAGAGGGCTTAGGCCATATAGTCCACCACACTAGCTTAGTGCGGGCTAGCGGACTTTACACATCATAGAAATTTTAAAAATCCTTGTGGTATGCAGGTTGTCTCACGATGTTGTCCTTCACCGTTATAATGCGTGGTGATTTACCAATCAGTGACTATCAATACGTACATGACTCTAAAAAGTCAGAGGTGTGCCCTGGGATTTGAAACCGCGACCACCGTGAACATGTTGGCAGGCATAAAGTTAAATGAACATCCTTAAAGAATATCATAGTATTTACTGTGAATTTAGTATTTACTGCGCCGTCCCAGCTGAACTGAATTCCCGAAATTGTAATATCCCCTTGTTAGAGTTGTCTAGCTTTAATTCATGGTGATGTTAACGTGTGTCATAATGTCCAACCTGGTTTAGAGGAGGTGTAGTTGCGAGTTATGACCATTAGAAGAAATATTAATAATAATGTGATTTTATATTTTGGTGAAAATACTGAAAATGCTTGCCACGTGTAATTTGGCCTGGTGCGGAAGACTGTCGAAAACATTGCTCATTGAATTCATTATATACTTTTTTATATTTCTCATATAATTTTCTCCGAACCACGCAAGAATACAGATAAAAAAAAAAATGTATGATAATTTGCATGAGGCTACCATAAATAAAGAAATTAACATGATACACACATAATTTAACTACTATGTACAGTATTTATATTTTCTGTTTATGTATCGAGATCAAAATCAATAAATTATCCGGTAACTGCAATATAAATTGTAGCATTAAAATAAACGAGTGTACCTTGGAGAAGTGAACCATCAAACTTTGTTTAAAAATTGATAAATTATATACAAATAAATGTTTGCACAGTACGTCTTACATACGATTTATAAATCAAATATTTATTTAATTTATGTGCAATATGTACACAGGAAGACATAACGCTTTTAAAATTATTTTAGGATGAGTAATTCAGTGACTATAGAGGAATGTTTTAGTGCATGTAAAGGATATATTCTGATTCGGATTCCACATACTGTATTATTTGTAATCAATACCTATCATGATGTTATTTTCTCGATGATTGTTTTGTGTGTTTATTGTGGCCAAAATAAACGTTTTTATCTATCTATCTATCTATCTATCCATATAGAAAAACGTGGCAAAAAATTTAATTTGCTATCGACAGCCTATAAACTGGTAGAGCTTTGTTTTTTATACAATAGGTTCGGCAAACGAGTAAACAGGTCACCATAAGTGATCACTGCCGCCCATGAACATTCACAACGCTTGGATCACGGATGTGTTGCCGTACCATCAAATCGCGAGGGGAGTAGGAAGGAAAAACCTTGGGAAGACAAGAGTATTGGGCAGTCGTTTTAGGTAAAATAGGATGGTACTATTGTCTCAATTAAAACCGACGTGAAGCTGTTTTAGCTGCTTTGCCGTTGATTGTAAGTGTGAAAAATAAAGAGGAAGAGTTGAACGCCTGTAATTGCCGGTGGTAAGATATTCGTGACCGGATAGCGAACACACAAGTTTTGGAGTTATACTTCTTTAGGCGCGTCATGAAAAAATGATGAGAGTGAAATTTTAAGATGCGCGCGCATCACCGTCACACATAATTTACAGGATGAAGTTGTCCGTAAAACCGCTCATTAAGTCTTTTATCCCTTCCGGTGTCCAAGAAGCTCTTAAAGATGCGCGCGCATATTAACATTGACAAGCTGACGTCAGCTGTCAACTATCTGTCAAATTTCTGTGACAACTCGTAACTATATTCATTTATTGATCCCATTGGTCTCAAATTCGATATCTGACCCTTTGCTACGATAATCTAAGTTCAGAGTCAGAATTCGAATTAATAACAGTGGAGATAAAAAATATATTAATTCGTCAATATACATATTGACGAATTAATACATATTGATTGCCTCGGTGGCGTAGTTGTATTACGGTACGGCTACAAAGCTGAGGTCTCGGGTTCGAGTCCCGGGTCGGGCAAGGTGGTATTGGATTTTTCTATTCATTATCAGCCCGGAGTCAGGAATTTGTGCCCGATATGGCGATAGGCTCGCCCCCTATCACATCATGGGACGGAACATACAAGGCGAAATGTGGGTGTCCTGGTGGCGCCTCTGCCTACCCCTTCGGGGATAAAGGCGTGAATTTATGTATGTATGTATGTCAATATACATGTTTGTTAATGGTTTTAAAATATCACGATGGTGAATGATAGGCCATTGTAAAATAATTGACATTTATAAAGAATCATCTTAATGATCATAAGAATTTTAACTTATTACATGTGTACATAAGTAGACAAACACTTTTTTTTTAAGGGGGCTAACAAGTATACGGCCCACCTGGGTAGCAAGCAGTCACCGTAGCCTATAGATATGTTCAACACCAGAGGTGCCACTCGCGCTTTGCCGACCCTGTAAGAACCTGTTAACTTCTCTTTTGAATAGCACCATTCTGTAATCTTTTGAGAAAACCACGGCAGGTTCAAATTAGTGCGTCGTTTCAAATAACCCTGCATAATTATATTGAAAAAAAATATTGAATAATCAATAACGTAACTGTTTAGTATAAATACTATGTTAATTGAAATTTGAAGAAATTGATATGAAAATAATATAATTTTGTATTAAGTATTAATGTGCGTTTATGAACTCGTGTAAACCTTACTGGTTTCTTGCTCTTCATGTTATTATTTTAGTACTGATGTTTTTAAACAATAAATATAAATAGATGTGTCGATCGATGAGACATAGTTCAATGTTTCTTGTCAGACGACATTACTATCAAAAAAAATGTTAAACATATCAAACAAAATAATGTCTAAAATCGATTTAATATCACACACAACATTAACAGCAATCACACATTTAACATCGGACACTTTCCCACGACTATTTTTGTTATCCAAACACCCCAATATTCATAATAGGCTTGTCTATAATTTTGATTGTTTTAAAACTCAAATACTAGACTGATGGCATTGAAAAGTTTGTTAAAGATGGGTGGAAGTTTGTTGAAAAACACATGAGCCTATTAAATATAAATTTGATGACAGCGCGTAGTATGTACAGATAACTCGGTATTGACATGAAAACTAAATTTCTAATAATTACCTACTCCAATTTTATGATTCATTTCTGGAGTAAAGGATAGGCGTAGTTATACAAAGAGTCATCACTTTTGTGTAGGTTTAATTGTGTAGGTTTCGCTATGTGTACTTTTTCGCAACTTTATTTATTTATCGTTCTCGGGTCGTTCGGCGGATTTCATGAACAAAATCGTATAGTTCTTTATGATATTTAAAAGTCAAAAACATATAAATAATCATTAATATCTAAAAGCTCTTATTCTTGGAATACCATTTTATTTTTCGTACCCTTCAAATGTATTTTAAATTATGTAATTCCTTCATAATTGTTAAAAAAGAACCAAAAGTAAATCACCATTGATAATTAATTATTGATATTATCACCATTGATATTTTTTTATTCTCCGACGCTAATGTTAATCAGTCAAAACTTCCATACATAAACCTAGAGCCTTTCTCCTCACCCGGATTATTTTCCCGATTCATGCGCGTTCCCGTTCATTCCCGACTTCCAAAGTGCAACTCAACTCCAGTCTAAACTGAGCTACCAACCCGCGTGCCCGCCTCTATGAAGCTCCTGCTCGCGGAACTTGCGACGATGCCTCCAAAGAAAGTCTTATCACACATTTTCCAGTGAATAAAATATATCCATTGAACGTGCCAGTGCTGGTGATACTTTTATGTTCTATGAAGTGATAAAAAATTGACTTTGATTTATTTACGATGGTGCGACGGACGGACGGAAAATTTTAATTGCTGACTTTTGGTGAGTTATTTATGTTTATGCGTTGGGTAATTTTGATTTTAATTATGTGGTATGAATAAATTTTGTGATGGTTATTATTTAACGAAATTAATGAAGGTGTTATCAATACCAATTATTATAATTCATTTACATTTTATGGTAATACAATTATTTGTTTATTAAAATAATATCTATTTAAAGTTGTAACTACTATTTCTTATATTTTGACATTGACACAAAAAAATAGATATTTTATTATAATAAATGTTAATTGTACACAACTGAACAAAATACATCAACAAAATACTGTTAATTAATACACAATACCATTTTGAAATAAAGAATACACTTAATTCTATTTTCAATTTTAATTAACGAATTACAAAGCAATGAGGTCGGCCTTTATAAATAACTCTTTATTTAAATAACTCCTTCCGGTTTTAAATTAGGGCTATAAGAACTCATTTTAAAATTTTAAAGTGAAAACCGCCTACGTGCTTCGTTGATCTTGGCCTACATTGAAACGTGTAGGCATCAGGGGAATGCTAGAAAATGCAAGCGCATAATTTATGATCATGGAAAAACCAATACCCACGTGTAGTAGTGACGTCACTGCATTTCAATTATTAACTTTAATTAAATTGAAGCACGGATGTAACAAATTATGAATTTTTTTGAACTCCCAAAATTATTAAGAGTATTTGCGAATTACGACAATATTTTACGGGGTCGGAAATAAAATTAGAGGTCAATATTCATTCGGCAACTAGCTCACGTAAGCGGCATAGATTTCTAAACTAAAGAAGTTATTTTACATTGTCTGAGGTATGCATTTTCTTAATTATGTAAGAGGATAGCACTTAAGGTACATTTTTAATTATTCGAATTATAGAAAAGGTTTTTCTTCGTAGCTCTATTTCCCGAAGGGGTAGTAGTGCGATTTTACATTCACACAAGCTAGTAAAATATCTAACTATCCAAGAACGTAGATTATATTTACTGTCTTTAACATAATATTACTCGTATAGGGTATTTTTTTTCTTTACAACTTAGAACGACGATGTTGGACACGAATAACACTAACTTTGATTTCTTCTGCTTAAACAATCATAATATTATTAAAACATAATATATCTGTTAAGATATATTAATATAATATAGTATTACTTATATAATTTTATAAATAAATAAACAAGGTGCCATTAAACGTAAATTTATTGACAACAAGAAAAGAAAATAGAAATAAAATGCGATTATAATAGAGCATTAAAATAAATGCATTTAAATTAAATATTCATCCGATCTTTTTAGAAAATTGAATTATTAATAGCAGGTGATTTAAATGTTAAGACTGAAACAAACGCCGGCAGATAATATCAAGATTTATCCAAGCTTCTAGAATAACTTCTATAGCTTACAATGAACACGCCGCAATCATGTTTTTAAGCAAAATAAATTTGCTACTGCCTCGGCAACGCTTTGGTCTCGGGTTCGAATCCCAGGTCGGCAAAGTGACATTCGATTTTTCTAGTCATTGTGAGCCCGGAGTCAGGAATTTGTGCCCGATATGGCGATACACTCGGCCCCTATCACATCGTGATGCGAAAAGTGGGTGTCCTGGTTGCACCTCTGCCTACTCTGCTGACAATGAATATAAAAATAATTTTAACTTTTTTTTTTATTTTTTTTTTGTCAGTGTACATCATATAACAAGGATACTAAGGGCTTATCGTGTCAGCTTATCCTACGTGAGATTTTGCATTGGTATCAGTAAATGTTCATCATCATCATCATCGTCAGCCCTTCTGCGTCCACTGCTGGACAAAGGCCTCGCCCATAGCACGCCACTGGGCTCGATCTTCAGCCCATCATCGCCAACCGCTACCAGTCACCCCACGAATATCGTCGCTCCACCGCAATATTATAAATAAATAAATAAATACACCCAACAGTCACATACATAGTCCTGACCCCACACTAAGATCGAGTCTTGTGTCGTGGGTATCAGAAACTACGAGACTTTTCGGTCTCATAAACACCCAGACCCGAAACAAATACCTGTGGACCACACAAATATTTGTTTCGGTGCGGAGATCGAACCCGCGACCTCTCGTTTCACAGGCGGTGTCTAACCAACTGCGCCACGGAGGCTGTCAATAATGTTTTATCAATGTTCATACATAACCGCAATCAAAGCACTAAATTTGTAGTACGCCTTCATGACCTTTAGAAGGCTAATTAATACGCCTAGAGATGAGCTACGTAACGCGATATACACGAAAGATATTTAGAATTTTGTGTTGTAATTTGTATCCTTCGTTTATATATTTGACAGCCGTCGTGTCGGTGTTGGTTAGAACGCCGCGCCGGCTGTGAAAAGCGAGACCGTGATTTCGGCTTACACGTAGAGAAAAAGTATTGTTTAATATAATTGATGGCAAGGCATTTTTTGAGTTTTTCTTTGCCTGGATGATATGAGATAGAAATCTCATGTATGTATACCTAAGCATTTTTTTGTGACGTCATGACTATGTGATTCTTGGAAATGTATATTTGTCAAACAGCATTTCAGTACTTGGCAATTTAATTTGAGTTTTTAACGTTGTCAATTTATAAATATATCTTTTTCTTAACGTAAATTATTATCAAATATTGAAGTTATTTTATTGTGAATGAAATGTGCTGTTAACTTAGCTATTGCGCACGATTCTAGGACGCTTCTTACTAAAAAATAAATTGTAATTAAAGTGTATTGTCGCTTGCTTCACGGCGAACGAAAACATCGGCAGGATACCTTATTTTTTATTTTATTTATTTATAATTTCTTGTGACAGAGGTGACAAAACATATCACAATATTGTTTTTCTAAATAATACACCAATTACGAAGTACTCACCAATAATATTAATTTAAAAAGAGTAGACAGACAATTATAATTTAAGTGTGTGTGTGGTGTTGTGTGAGTGTGGTGTGTGTATGTGTGAGTGGGTGTGCGTATGCAGGTTTCCTATGAGTCTTACACGAGAAATTCAATATAAAGTCCACCCGCAAAGATGACTAACTAAAGTAATTAATTTAAATATATTATAAAGAAAATACATTACAAAGGAAATGCCGAACGTATGTTTTGATTTTCGCTGATAACAAAACAAACTTACACGTACTGAAAAAACATTGAATGCCTATAAACCCCGGCCATGTTATTGTTTGGAACGTTATTTTTAGTTTTATGAACGTTCGATGTTTGAACACAGTTTAATTTATGAGAATTTATTTACTATTGATGTTTATTTTATATTATTGATGCGGAGTCGCATGGTATTGTGATATTTATTGTTGTAGAATACAAATTGTTTTACATTTTATAAAACATATTAAAATCATTTGTTTCCAACTCCAATTTTTTTTTCTGATTAATGTCGATGCGGGATAGAGACAAGCTAGTGTCCCTAAGACTTCCTGAGCTCCGGAGCTCGGTGCCAATTCTTTGCGTGTCACTGTTGATCCTAGCTGACAGGAGTTGCAGAGGTGGGTGTGTGGGTGGGAAAGTCTCTTTAAAAAAATCATATTTACATTTCGTGGTATGAAACATCGATTTATTAATAAAAAGTATGATTGGAAAATATATTTACAGCAGATTGTTATTATAATAATACCCGAGACCTTATTTTATCGAAAGCATTAATATAAGGCATAAAGCCGAGTTTGTCGTCATGAGACAAACATGAGATTGTAATAGGATGTTCTCTTTAAAATGAAAAATATGTTTAATAAATATTAATATTATAATAGGCTTAGCAACAATGATAAAGAAGCTTATCCAATATATGGAGGACTTGTGGTAAAGCTTCATTCTAATATAGGATAGCTTTTATGACGCAGTTTTGATCCTCTGTATAAAAGTTTCGTTAACAATCTTATCGATGGTATAAAAATTAATCGAATGGGAAATATCGATAATTTTTCGCTGTTGACCTAGTTTGCACACACTAAGGTATCAATTGTGGTCATAGAATGCTTAATGATTGTCGTTTGATATTATAGTGCTTAATTTACTAATACATTTTATAATTCATACTTTTAATAATGCGAATCTAAATATTTTTGTCTCATAATAAACCATCGATCTAATTTGGAGGAGGGATGAATATAGGCTATTTTATAATGGCATAATAATGACAGTGAAAATAATATTATATTTCTGCTCATATACATTTTACTGCTAAGCACGTGTTTTCATTACAATAGGAAGTGGTTTCAGCTTTAGTAGGCGTTGGCCTTGCGTGAAACTGATAATTAAAACTTAATAGAATAAGAAATACGAATTTTTGATAAAATACATAATGAGAACCTTATTAATTCTCTTTCAGTCGTCTGTCTCCGACTTGTTTTGAAATTTAAAATAAGAACTATTTTTTCTTTACACTAAAGCACGAACTAGTGTGCAAGCAGAAATGTATAAAACCTTTTTGAGTTTTAATTTTCACTAACAGGAGAAAATTAAAATGTTTTTTTAAGTAGTGTGTGTGTCTAATTAAATCTACGAATCTGTAAAAAAATTAGTTATCAACATGAACTAGATATCAAGAGCCCTTACATATTATAAGAAATATCCAACATTTCAACCATAATAAATAAATCCTGGTTGAAGCTAAAGATATTATTAACTGGATTACATGACGCTGGATAAATCAGTCTAGACGCAATAATCCCCGTCAGTCAATTTGTATCACGCCACATTTTATCAATTAACATAAGCCCGAATTCTTCCTATCTATTTAATGGGTGGGCTTTGCAAAAATGTTATTTATCATACTCCTATATTCGTGTTTTTATTATGTGTCATCAATTATTGTTCAAATATAATGTATTGATAGTCAATCACCACGTATTATAACGGTAAAGGAAAACTTCGTGAGAAAAAATGCACACCATAGCGATTTCCAAGAATTTATATGGTATGTAAAAGTCCGTCAATCTGAACTAGGCCAGCGTGGTGGACTATAATTGGCCTAACCTCTACCAATCGTACTCCCCATTGTAGAGGAGGCCCGTGCCCTGAAGTAGGACGTGTATGGTCACAGATACCGATAGATACACACTATGACTTCGATTAGTCAGAGGTGTGCCCTGGGATGTGAACCCGCTACCACCGTGAACATGTGGCAGTCGCGTCTGGTCCGTTTACATACAGGCTACCACGCACATTTTTTTTTAGTAAATGCAAGTAATTTAATAAATCAAATCCAATTAAAAATACAACACAACTAAATCTACCAGGACTACAGAAATCAAAGAAAGTCTTACATTTGAAGTGTAGTTTCCAAGTCCACATATTATTACGGTTAATAAAGTAAGGAGTTTGGTCGTATGTATTTTCCTTTTATGTGGTTGAAGGTCGGTGGTGGTCAGTGTCGTCTCATTGTCCCAGACAATAGGGCATTGTTACCATAAAGAATACTAATAAAGATTTTGTATTATATTAAGAGTGGTTGAGTGGGAACAGTTTTCTAATGTATCTTTAAATATACTGTGATGTATAAGGCAATAATATCAGCTATCATAAACTTGGAAAAATAGTAAACAAAATAAAACCAATGTACAAAACAAAGTTATCACTGAGCAAACAATAATATGATTTATTGAAACCTATCGATTCTATCTGAACTGGAGCATGCTTTTTTCGTTGATCTCAGTGTTTTTATATTCGGCACGATCTTTGACTCTCATAATATTCGCGAATTTAACACATATAAATAAACGACTAATTGAAAACCTCCTTTTATCGGAATCGTTTCACGAAATAAGTAATTTGATCTAAAACACTGCCTCTATGTACTAAGTTGTACTGAGATTCGGTTACAACGACAAAGTCTCGGGTTCTAATCCCGGCACAGGCGTTGTGCTATTAGATTTTGCTATTCATTATCAGCCCAGAGCCAGGAATTTGTGCCTTAACAGGCTCGCGCCCTAACACATCGTCCGACGGAACACATAAGGCGAAACGTGGGTGTCCTGGTAGCACCTCTGCCTACGCCTTGAGGGAAAAAAGCGTGAGTTTATGTTTGTATGTATCTAGAATTCTATAGCTACAGACAGCAATCTAATATGCCTTCGCTTCACTCACAAGTAAAGACATGATTAACAAATATCTATCACTTCAAACGACAATTTCCATTCCCGCTAAAGGCAAGCGTCCACATATTCGGATCGTTCGTACCGGACGGATCGCATCAAAAAGATTGTATAGGAGTTCATACAAGTGTGTCCATTGATCCGCATCGTACGGATCGCATGAATCTATCCGTCAACCGATACCGAATGCCGATGGAGGTGCAACTTTAACGATGCGTGCCGATAACGTCATACGGAATGCCGATGAGTGGACGTGCGCGCTCGCTCCGCATCGTCCACCATTTGCATTAAATAATTGTCCTGTTCCCACCATCTTGTTATAATGTCGGCAAATCCGATCGTTGTTGATACTATCGCATTGTAAAAAATAATCCGATTAATGCGATCCGTCCGTTACGTACGATCCGAATATGTGGACGCCTGCCTTAAGGATCCTATTACAGATGATACAATAGTCGCTTTTAATTTTCCACCACGCTTGGCACATCTTGGTATAGCGTTTACTGAACGAAGCTATTTGGATTAATCTATTCTAGGTATTGGTAACTTCCTATAGTTTGTTCAAGCGTTGTATTAGAACTATTTGTTGTGTATACGAGTTAGTAATTCTAGCTTTCCGAACTAGTAAGTTGAAGAGGGTTACATCTCACATCTTACAATATGGTGTAGGTAAAAGCTTTTTAGTGTACACTGTACATACCACCTTTATCCCAGAAGGGGTAGGCAGAGGCGCCACCACGACACCCACATTTCGCCTTGTATGTTCCGTCCCACGATGTGATAGCTTATGGCCATATCGGGCACAAATTCCTGACTATGGACTGATAATGAAGAGAAAAACTCAATATCACTTTGTCCGACCCAGGATTTGAACCCGAGACCTCAGCATTGTAGTCGTACCGTAGTACAACTACGCCACCGAGACAGTTTTTAGTTTACTGTCGTAGAAATAAAGAATGTGAGAAAATCTGCATATTGTAGCGATTTTGAATAATTTTCGCCAACCGCACTAGGCCAACGTACACTATAGTGTGCCCTGCAGTGGGATGTTTTTGAGCTGACACAGTTGTAGAAATATGTGCCGGTGGCTTAAAACCTTCGGGCATATATTCTGTATATCTGCCTCTTTGGGTTCAGTCTATTCATATTTATAATCTACTGGCGCCATAATATGGGCTTCCAGCCGATCGCCATATTTTCGACCAACAGGAAGTATTTATCCGCTGGATGCTAAACTACGATTTCCCGCACATACCATTACGTAAAGTCCTTCAGGTATTGTCCATTTTGTAGTGCCTATTAAAATATGTGTTACACACTCACACACACACACACACACACACACACACACACACACACACACACACACAACACACATAAAACATTATTTTTGTCTTTTAAATTTAATATTCTTTGCATTATTTTATTACTATAATTTAACCGTCCTATTTTTGTAAGAAACCTAATGAAAGCTACTGTTAAGGAGGGCCTAATAACTGCGACACAGTAATAACTAATGTAGTTTTTATGGCAAAATTGTTATGGTTACGTTATTTCTTTGGTTTCTAAATAAATTTTATTTTATTTTATTTTTATTTTATTATTTATTTCAAATATATTAATAAAATACGACCTACATAAACATCATTCCAGCTTAGGATTAACGAAGACGCAGGATTAAATCTCGGAGAAAATAAATATTTATTCAAACCGAAGTGTTTGATCTCGGTTAGTTGTTTGTGATGTATTGAATTTCCTTATGGGGGAAAATCACAGCGTGCTAATTTATTGATTTTGTTGTCACCTATTTATAAACTATCAATAGATGTACAATTGAGGTGGCTAGAGATTAAGAGAAGTAGAGAACGTATAACGGCCTCTGTGGCGCAGTTGGTTAGACGCCGGCTGTGAAACGAGAGGCCGCGGGTTCGATCCCCGCACCGAGACAAATATTTGTGTGAACCACAAATATTTGTTTCTGGTCTGGATGTTTGAAAGAAAGTCTCATGTAGTTCTTGATAGCCACGACACAAGACTCGAGCTTAGTGTGGGGTCAGGGCTATGTATGTGACTGTTGGGTGTACTTATTTATTTTATTTTAATGGCATGAACATCGTATTTGTCCAGCTAATAATCACCGTATTACAAGGAATAAATATTTCACGTTTCTAGATTACCTTGTGTTTATTCGATTTCAAAGACTGCTAAAATTGATCGGTATAGAATGACTGCGTTTCACATACGATCATACGTACTTTACACAATAATGTTTTTTCAGTTGCACCTGTATAGCGCACTGTGCAGTCCATATCTACTTCATCGTGCCCGATGAAAAAGAAATAAAACCTAACGGCCTTATTCATAGACAGATTTAAAACCTATTTTAGTTATCGAAACTTTTGTCCTTTTCGAACGACTTTAGAATTTAGTTTGAGCGAAGAATACAAAGCATTCCATAACTAGAATAAGTTTTAAATCTGACTATTAATATGCCCGTAAGACTACATAGGTCAAGTAAAATATAAAATATTTGCCAAATTTCGATTAGTTTTAGATAAGGTATACCAGTTCTGTATAGCTATTCGGGTTATATGCTAGTCCATATTACATATTATGTTTATTTAACGTGAAAATTCGGCATTCGAATTTAGAACCGCCTCATAACGTCAACGCTTTTAAGAATATTGCCGCTACACATCCCATTTTAGATACAAAATATATATCACTTAAAATTGAGCTGAAATTTTAATGCAGCAAGCGAAATTGTACGCGAAAGTAATAATATGTTTCAAACTAAACCAGTAAAACATATTTAGGTGCTATATTATAGTATATCGTTTAGTGGAGCATTGTGCTTGTTTTGTTGTATTAACTATTCCAAAATCTACTTAATTCTATTTTAATGTTTCTGAATGGCAATTGAAAGAGAAATTACGTCAGTCTTCGTCATACTTATTGACAGATTTTAAATTAGTCTCACCAGGACACGGTTCTCTTGATAACTTATTATTCGCTCGCTCCTAAGTGAAATATTTATTTATTACCTTTTTTTTTTTTAATTTTACTGTATAAGAATTTACACATAAATAAACAATAAAACATCACTTAAACCTATAGTGGTTTGTATGTGATGCATTAATCACATCTCAGACAAAATAAAATGTAGTACAATAACAAGCAAGTATTATTATTTTTTTACTTTAAAAATATAAAATAGCTAAAAATTAGAACTATTTAAATTACAATAACTACTTTTATCCATCTTATATGATTTACCTTTATAATATGTATTAATATAATTTTACACTTGTTAAAAGCTGTTCAAGTAATATTGTTTCAATTTGTCTTTTAAGTTATTTTTATTTAAGGATTTTTTTAGTGGTTTAGGTAGTTCATTTATCAGTTTAGGGATTAAAATATATTCTTTTGTTCTTGTACCATAAAAATTATTGTGAGTCGGTACCCTAAGCTTGTTTGCAGTCACTGCTCTAGTAATTATTTTGTGTTGTGTTTGATTTTCGGTGGTGTATTTATTATCAAAGTAGTTTTCTGTAAGTATAACATGATTGATTTTCTCGGATATGGGCAGTAGTCCACAATAGATATACTCAAGTATTCGTCACATTTCATATAATAGGTAGAGACTTTGGGTCTCTCTATTGCTCGAATCTGTGTTAATATCCTATATTTTCGTGGATTTAGGGTATTCCTACCTGACCCTTCATTAGGTTATAGGCAATTCTTCTAAATAATACAAATATTATCTTTAATTATACTGAAAAAAGAGTATAGCATTCGTTATACTTAAACTCGTAAGTGTTAGTAAACTCGAAATAATGTTGAAAGAAAGGAAATAAACTCAACTAGTTTATGCCTTTGAATACTCTGTGAACTTTGTTCCTCAGAGTTTGGATTTCTATTGAGAACTGCCATCAATTAACTGTTAATGCTGGAAAATAGAGCATCTGAGCTGCTTTGTGTTTGAATATTGAGTTTTCTTTCGATGTGAATAAATGTTCCCAACAGTTTAGTTTGAGTTCGCTTTTTGTAAAAAAAATTTGTGAAAAATGTTTTTACATTTCACTTGAAGCTTGATGAAACTTTGTTATAGTATAACTGTAATAGTGAGCCTCGAAGTAAGAAGTTAAGATGCCTCGTTGTAAGGAACGGGGTTTGAAATGAGATGCCGCTGATTGGATCACTGCTTAGAGACATTTTTTCTTTTAAGCCTAAATAATTGTTACGAGTCTAAATATTGTGGAGAAGTGAAAAGAGTCTTATAGTTTCCGAGGAGCTTCAGGTTAGGTTCACTACATTTAACTAATCACAACAATGACTATTTTCTGACCTTAAAATCAAGACCGATTCCTAGGTATTTTTCAGGATACACAGTGACAAGATAATCTTTAACAATAAACTCTATTACTCCTCCCTTTTCTATCACTTTTTTCTTTCATTAAAGGTTACTGCCAACTATGGTGAATACCCCTCTATGCTAATTTGTGTTACCTACTGTTTCTAAAGGATATAGGTTAACTGATCGCAGCACCATTCAGTGACGTTATTTTGCAAACAACCCGACTTACATTGAGATCAAAGGCTTTTGCAACAAGCGTGAACCTCGAGATTCAATGTGTTACGTATATCAACCTCTTTGCGAGAACTGGTCGTAAAGATTTTTATTTTAAGTGACACCTCTTTGTATATTTTTATTACGCTATCTGTTTTTTTTTGTACTTTGAATTTGGAATTTATTGGTTGTGAAGCATAAAGAGTAGGTTTTTTTTCTTTTTTTTTATGTAACAAATTGATTTTATTGATAGATGTTTTTTATTAATAGATTTTTTTTGTTTTTTAGGATAAGGCATACCGTATCCAATGGTAAGGCCGTTAAATATATTCAGATGGTACTTTATAGGACAACATTTTAAAAGGGTCACAAATAAATTACTTCTAGAATTATTTTGAGAAATAGTGTTACTAACTTAGTAGTTATCGGTTGTACCTTCGAGTCCATGGACACTACTTGAAGAGGTTAATAGGAAATACTTATTATAATTGTTGCTTGTTCCAGGAGTATACTAAAATATCTGTCGTTCTTTATGCCTAACGTTTTCCCGGCTGGTCTTAAGGTCCTGGTCAGTCTATTCCACTTAACCTGATCCATGAAATCTTTGATTTGTAAAACGATTGAGTCTAAGATATTTTCTTAAGAAACCAATTCACCCCGTTCTAGAACCCGTGAACTATATATTTTTAGCTGTGAAATTCCTCTGGCTGAAGAGAGAGAGAGAGAGTGAAGGGCATGGGTAGAGTTAAGAATTCAAGTAACCTTTTCACAATATTGTGTCATTGAGGTTCCTTCTCCTGTAATGTGTTATAATTATACATTAGCTTCTTGCATTACGTCATTGCAACAGTAATAAAATTTAATCGTGCCGTTGTAGGTTTTGGTCACTTACGAGTAAATTTTATTGTCGTCGTAAAACCAATCAATTGGTAATGTTCCTTTGATGTTTATAGTAAGTGGTCAGGAATGGTGTTAGAATTATGTGTTATATCCATAACTAGGTTAAGGGCGAATTAATTGTTTATTTAATACTGACCTGTATCTTCCATGAGAATATAAATTTTGTTCTAAGTGTTTTATTTACTAGCCGATTCCGTCTTCATCGTGGCTTTCCAAGTGACTTGTTATGAAGCTTTGTTTTCTGTTACGAACGGTAAATTTTATATTTAAATACAATGTTATTGATGGGAAATCGATGGAAAATGACAGTAGAAGAATTTGTTTGACAAGATAATGATAGCTTATCAACATGTAACTTTTTATTTTATTTATACCTGATTAGTTTGATTTTAGATCTTTAATTTCCTGTAAGTAGTGATGCGTAGTGAGGTTTCACTACGGAGATTTCACTAAATCTCTTGTTGCTTCTTTGTCATCTTTGCATTAAAAAAAATTACTAATCAAATTAGGTAAATAATTAAATCAACTGATACCGACATTCTTTTTCGTAAACCATTCAAAATATCAAACAAGTATACTAACAATTTCAACTGATAGTTCATTTTTAAATGCTGGTCTAGTAATCCATTTATGAATGGACCATTTCGCTCAAATGAAATTGAAGACGACATGAAAAGAGCCCGAAGCTCCAGCGGGAGCATACGGACGCCACTTGTATTGTCCGGTATTGCAATCTAATCTAGCTCAAATACCTTAAAATAGATTGGAAATTGCAACTGAAATGAACGGATATTAATAAAATGATGAATATGAAGAATTTGGTGTTGGAAATTAAAGATTTTATAAGAGACGTACTGATCGGGCATCCATTTCCAAGGTGGAGACGGGACGTAACATAGGTTGCAAGAAGTTGTTGAATGCATGCCGTTTCTAGGTCACTGTGGAAATGCTAAAAGAACATGTGGCAGTGACTTTCCCGTGTTTAAGGAAGATACACATACAACTATTTCATAATTTATTAGTATTACAATGGCTTTCGAAGTAACTATTGTGATAAGTGATGGTAAAGATAAGATTTTTTACGGTATGTAAGTCCGCCAACCCGCACTAGGCCAGCGTGGTGGACTATATGGCCTAACCACTCTCAATCGATTCTCTCGATTGTAGAGTAGGCCCGTGCCCTGCAGTGGGACGTATATGGGCTGATATAGAAAGATAAGATTAGCTTTTTATTACCTAACCTAAATAAATAAATAAATACACCCAACAGTCACATACATAGTCCTGACCCCACACTAAGATCGAATCTTGTGTCGTGGGTATCAGAAACTACGAGAGACTTTTCGGTTTTCGGTTTCCTGTGGATCACACAAATATTTGTTACGGTGCGGGGATCGAACCCGCGGCCTCTCGTTTCACAGGCAGCGTCTAACCAACTGCGCCACGGAGACTGTCAACCTAGATACTTTGTTGTCCTAAAAAGCGATAGGCCGATAAAGATGATCAAGTTACTACGCTTTAAGAAATATAAGTCAGATAGGTAGCTGCGTAGCGATATTGGAAAAAAGAAAGTTTATTGTTCTAAGACTTATAAAACACCAAAAGTGACATTAAGTATAATACCGTGACGTCACTTTCTGGCCTTGCGGAAGACCAGCGTTGGTTTTATTAATATGAGTATAACTGTAAACCATTGCTTGTCACAAATAAATGCTTTCTTTCTTTTTTATTTCTAATATTTCTGTAAGTGATTTAATTTGTTAAATTAATTATGTTTTGGTAATTTACTAGCAAGCCTAATCAGACTAAAAGTAAATTGATACAACTACGTTACAAAAACCTTTTTTTTTACCACAAAATCGAACTTGAAGTGGTGGAAATATAAAAATATGTTATTGTGAATCACAAACCTCTTTGAGTACATCTTGAAACGGGTCAAGCATTTACCTTGTTACAGAAAAAAACGGATAATAGCACTCGAAACAACCGATTCGAATTGTTCCGTTCAATCGTGGTTCCATTAACAACGCTTAAAATTCAATGGGAAATATTGGTGGGTTGTTTCGTTTGTTTATAACAGGCATTATGCTTGATACATGAAGTTGTAATGGCGATAAACATACAAAATGGGTGCAAAACTATATTGTGTATCATGTTGCATTGTCCTATACAATTGTGTCCTATACAAATGTCCTATACAGGACTATTTCCTATAAAATATTATTTTGTATATTTCTATGTAGAAATGAAAATTCGCAGATTAATTGTGATAAATAATCAGTTTATCGTTTTTCTATCCCACTTCAACCGTATATTGTTTTAAAAGAAAATGTGACAAATGCCGCTCGTATTATTTTCTCCTTTCTTCCCGTGATATTTTTTACAACCTGTATTGAAAACTAGCCTGGCAGACAGATGTCGGTTTGTAAGATAGTTATGAATATTTCAATAGTAAAAAATAAACTCAAGACCGGCTTCAGACAAGTAGGAGAAGAATATTTAACTTATACACTTATGGCCTTATTCATAGACAGTTTTAAAACATATTTTGGGTATCGAATATTATGTCTTCTTCGCTCAAACTGAATTCAAAAATCGTTCCGAAAGGGACAAAACATTCGATAACCAAAATAGGTTTTAAAACTGTCTATGAATAAGTTATAATACACATCCTAAAATATTGTTACTTTAGGCCTTAACTTTAAGTCTAGACTATACGAAACAAATATATTAATATATATATTTCTATACCTCTATTCGTATCCGGCGACTGTCGGATGTGTCTGGATTTTTATTGAGTCAGACTTGCGGTTCGAACCAAGCCTGATTTAGTGCCTTTTCACCTGTCGCCATGTGGGTATTGTCATAGCTATTTAGGTTTGGTGCGTATTTGTGATAGAGGTTTTTTACATCCGGAGTCGGGCAAAGTGATATTGGGTTTGTCTATTCATTATCAGTCCGGAGTCAGGAATTCGTGCCCGATATGATAAAGATTTTTCTATTCTATTCTATTCTATTCTATATGGAAATAGGCTCGCCCCCTATCACAGAATGGGACGGAACATACAAGGCGAAATGTGGGTCTCCTGGTGGCGCCTCTGCCTACCCTCTGCCTCTTCTGGGATAAACGCATGAGTTTATGTATGTATGTATGTAGGTTTTTTTATGTCATATACATATTTTTTGTTATTGTTGAAATTTCTGGGAATATTTAAATATTGTTTTCTATGTTTTATTTTGATGATAATGCATGAGATATAATATGTGTATAGTACACATATTGAAGATGAAAGAGTGTCATTAAAACCTTATTTTATATGATAAACTGTGATACCAAGGGTAACTAGTAAATTTCATCGAAATTATCGATTCAAAAGCATAATCCGCTTCATCTATCTTAATCGTAGTTGTAAATCAGACGCCCAAATATTTTGCTATGTAACAAATGACAGAATAATTATAAATATTAATAACAAGACTAGTTTATTTCAACGACAATTTCCTTCTTTTATGGCACAAAAGCTTTGAATCAGTTGAAAACATAAAATCTCATAGACAGGCTTATCTCAAGTATCTACTAGCTGAGTAACAAAGATACGGGAATATTAAATTTTCCTCGGACCTCGTTTACGAAAGGATGAAACGGGCTGAATGGATTGTAAAAGACAAAGCAATGTAGCGTGTTGTAAATGGTAACAATAAGTCACGAAAATTGTTACAGATTGTGACCGGAACATTTGTTACTTGTAAGTGGCTGCTTGGTAACAACGAATTGTCGTGATAATCAGAAGGTTTATATGGGTTTATTTTTATTTATTCAATGGTAATAAAGGCAGTTCATAAATTTCACAAGCTCCATGGTATTAAGCTATGAAATGTGACGTCACTGGTTCGATCTCTACACGAGACAATTCGTTGAATTACCTTTTTTTATGGGTGCAATAAAAATAAAACGTCTCTTGTAGTTTCAAATATGCCTATAAACAGACACGTATTTTGTCCACTTGAGTCAGGAATATGTTTGATAGTACTTCATGGCACTAAAACAATGCGATAAAAGATCATATGTTTTGTATACTGGCACAAAAAGCGATGACGATGCATCTGATGGTATGTGCAGAGCAATCCAACTCCAGAGCATCACTGGTCCAAATATACTGGTTTAACTCTAAACACGACATAGGTACTTTAATTGGTCAATAGACGGCTTTGTGACATATACAGACATCATGACATGACGTTTTTGACATGTCTATCCGGGTGAATATCCTACCCCAAGTAACCCCTATCTTTGGAAACATTATTCCACCCTTCTCAATTGCGTCTTCACGCCCCGCTACAAGGATCCAAAGACCTTGATATTGGCAGTAACAGATCGATCAATTCTGCAAGCTCACTGTTTCCGATTGGCTTTGATTGATTGTCTTCATTGACACCTGTTTCTGAAACAATAGCTCCTTTACGCCGCGTGGAGAGTTTATGAACAACTTCTTGTATATTAACTTCATTAATAAAATTAACTCACAATACAATTTGTAGAAATTTTTGGACGAAGTGTTTAATAGAAGCAGCTTATCAAGAAAACCCTCAAGTTTGAATCGTGTACAGTAAAAAAATTAGTTTATACTCGTGTAGTTCTTTTCTCATTTATAAGGCTTGTCAGGGGTTAAATTAATGTTCCTTAAAACTTGGTTTATAATTTGCAAGCTGTCTGCTTTACACCAATGAACCCTTTAAGAAATAGCATTACGCCTCGCTTGACATGTTGTCAAAAGTAAATTCAATTCAAACATACTTTAAATTATTGTGGAAAACTTTATAGCCTTTACACATGTTCAAGTGCGTTTGCGCAAACTCGAGTTTGCAACAGTCTCGAATCGAAAATTGGAACGAAGTTTGCGCATGTTGCCCACACATGGTCCCGTATACTGGTGCAAACTTAGACTTGCACAGTTAAATCGTTACGTGTGGAGCGGCTTATATGATATTGATAAAAAGTTATACTGATTTAATTGGCAGTCAAATACTTCTAAAAAATGCGCTGATGTCAACGTAGGAATGGTGCAAAACGACTATAACATACAATTAGCCTATAATCACAGTTACATTGCCCCATATCACAAATGATGTCATTCGGATCCATTTGGCAGTAAGTATTGATTTCGTCGACACGTGAGGTGAAACAAAACGACCAATATCCGCGACACATGGTCCCTAATGACATCTGGCAATTGGTAATTATCATCACTTTCAATGCGAGTTGTTTTATATTAATTATAAAATAAGTTCTGAGATACCGCAGTGAATGGATATCGATGTCACGGAAGGATATTTTGTTATTTTTGAAACATATTATGTTAATGTTTCTGTTCGGCTTTTAAATTAACTCTAAGCAGTTAGTTTATTGCTACATGAAATAATATCAAACCAAGAAACACTTCACCATTTACGGGACCTACTTTGTTATAGTTTCTTATAAGTATTTTTAGACAGCCTCCGTGGCGCAATTGGTTAGACGCCGGCTGTGAAACGAGAGGCCGCGGGTTCGATCCCCGCACCGAAACAAATATTTGTGTGAACCACATGTATTTGTTTCGAGTCTGGGTGTTTGTGATACCGAAAAAGTCTCTCGTACTTTCTGATACCCACTACACAAGACTCGACCTTAGTGTGGGGTCAGGATTATGTATGTGACTGTTGGGTGTATTTATTTATTATTCTTCGTATATTACACATCGAATGAGTATTGTTGTTTCCAAGCAGCTATTTGTAAAGCCTGTTATATTCCTATTTGAATGGATTGTTGCTCTCTAATTTTGGGCATTAAGAGACTTAACACCTACTGTCTCAGGGCGAAGAAGGCTCAGTATTGCTTTTGTTTATTAAGTATATATTCAAGTCCCAAGTAAATTATATGCGAAAATAATTGGGTACACTAATACCCGAATATACATTATCTTAATTAACAAAGCAAGGGTACATATTTCATATGTAAGACGTACCGTACACAATCCTGTTGGTTGGCAAACATCTTAGCGCTGCCATGTATCAAAGAACGTTTACTATGCGCTTGAATAATTAATCCGTTAATAAATCAACTCATATTAAATAATTGCTTGCATAAATTCATAATTAAATAGGTTTTAATAGGTAAATTGGAAACACGAATTTGTCGTCATTTTTCATGTTCTATATGACGAACTATGGCATTTTTTTTTAGTTACTGATGATTGTATTTCCTTATTCATCCCATTAGTAACTAAGC
Organism: Deilephila elpenor; assembly: GCA_949752805.1. Taxonomy (NCBI): domain Eukaryota; kingdom Metazoa; phylum Arthropoda; class Insecta; order Lepidoptera; family Sphingidae; genus Deilephila; species Deilephila elpenor. The sequence continues at coordinate 4,037,167 of OX457110.1, forward strand.
ACTGAGGTCCACGTAAATTTCACATATCGGGTAAAATTTGTAATATCCGGCATCATGCAAGCCGGAGAAATAATGTCAACCAACGAAAAATATTCCTCGTGATTGTGATTAGAAATGATAGTGTCAATGTCATTTGTATAGAAACATATGTTTGACGTCATTGATCGAAGATTTTCTTTTTAAAATTGACAAGCAAGGTGATTCCCGACAAATCCCAGATACATTTACCAACACCTGTATTTGATCCAACATTGGACACTATCTGTTTAATAACACAATATATTATGAAGTAATGTTTGATCCACAATTGGTAACACAAATATTTAATATTGGATGTAAAACGAGCTGTCGTAGGCGTGTAATTGATTCAGTGTTATCTAATCCATATACTGATTTGTTATTAATAGCGGAATGTATGAACCGTTATCCGTCAGGCAGATTTCTGCACCATTATGGAATACATCAAAGCTGGTTTTATCTTTGGTTTTTGGAACATTGATTTCAAGTGTATACGGTGGACTAGCTTTTCCTGAAACATATTATACAGGGTATATCATACCCTGTATAATATATATAAGACTGCGACTGAAAACGAAGCCAGACGATAGTATTAGTGACTTCAGATACAATGCAAGTAAAAATTTCTCAAAAACAATCGGTACCTTTTTTTTTGTAATTTTTTACTTATTTTCGTATTTGGGTGATAAATACATAGCTTTCCTAAAATAATGATGCAGACCTCTTTATTTCAAAACACTCAATGGTACGTAAGCGTTTAAATTATTATTTTCGCAATAACTAGGTATTTACCACCCAAAAAAGACGATTTTTAAAAAATTCTAAAAAAAAACTGTCGCTTATTTTGCGAAATTTTTATTTGCATCGAGTCTGTAACCACTAAAACTACCACCTGGCTTCGTTTTCGGTCGCGGTCTTGAGATACCCTGTATATTTTATTACTGGTAATTTCAGTTCAGGTGATAGTAATCCGGATTGGTACGAATATCTGACCATAAACTGAATTATCTATATATGTCAGTTTTAGTTTTTCAATAATAATACTGGGTGTAGGTCACTCATATGTGAGAGGCCGCCTGGGTACTACCTCAATGTCTATTTCTCTCGCCAAACAGCAGTGCAAATGCACAATTGGTGTTCCGGTTTGTAGGACATTGTTGCCAAAGTAACTACTGGACACAATGTTATTAGTTATCAAGTATTAGGTAACAAAGAGGGTTATAATTTGAACCTAAAATTTTATTTTCATTTTTAGTTTATATCTTATTTTATGGCTTTATCGAAGTTCTCTACCGGAGATTTTTTTATTTTCTATTATTATTGTTTTTGGCAAGTAACAATTTCGTATGCCAACTGTTAACAAGTTAGCCTTTCATCTCGTAGTCAGAGAAATTTAAACCTTAACCTTTCATCTTCTGACATCATATCAGTCTGGAGCAAATATCCTGTCATATTACATAATACTTGAAGTGTGAACGTATATGAATATTCTAGCAGTCTTCAAATTAGAATGTTAACGCATAATTACACAACGTCTTAACGATGCTGAACATAGTAGACATCGAAATATTCGTATTTAAGCAATAGCTCTAACTTCGATATTAACTATAAAATTATATTTTGTTGAAATATTACACGGAGTCTCGCTACGAAACTCCCTAATACTTCTTCTCTTGTCTCTTTTCCTTCTTTTCCCTTCAATTTTGAGGGGTAACCCACTAATGATAGTGTTAAAGATGCCCAAGGCTAGTGGTAATTACTTATTAGGTGAGCTGTTTGATAATCTGTGAAACAAAAACAAAATAGTTTCGATTTCGACAAATTAACCAAAAAACTCATGTACAGTAAAATTCGAACCCTCAACTTTACAGTTTACACTCATTATGCCACTAGATCGATGACGCAACATAGAAAAGCAATAAAGTCAAATTTCGTGAAACTATTACGCGTTAATAAATGTACGTCAGTTACAGGAAATCTGTGAATGGCGTCAGTTTCATTCACGCGCTCAGATTACTCACTGATAACTTCCACTTGCGTACAGGATAATTAGCAGCTATCTGAGCCATTCAACCAATAAAGTCTGCTGATCCACATCCGCCGGATAGCGAGTGCCGTAATGAAAGATGCTACCGCGTCTCGGATTCTTTTTCCCATTTTGATGGGCCGGCAACACATAACTGCAGTTACAGCGTTGTGGATGTTATTGGAAGACTAAAAAAAAAAAATTGGTTTTGTGTGCATTATTCAGGCTTTTTCCAAGCTTGCATAATCGTATTGACACATTGTGTTTGGATTTTGAATTATTCTATTCATTATCAGTCCGGAGTCAGGAATTTATGTCCGATGTGGCGATAGGCTCGCCCCCATCACATTATGGGACGGAACACACAAGGCGAAACGTGGGTAGCCTTATTACGCATCTGCCTACTCCTTTTGGGAAAAAGACGTGAGCTTATGTATGTTTATGTTTATGTTAGCATCTAGCATCTACAACAATCTCACACACAGGCTGGCATAATTGCATTTGCAAAATGTATATCGTGAGTCAGCAACATACATTACTTGTAATCACAGAAATTTACCACATTCATTTGTTCTGTGCTTGTAATATCAGAGCTCAGTTTCGACAGTGACAAAGAATCACAATTTGTCCTAAAGCACGATCCACGTATTCCATTACCGATTGTGGCATACGTGACATGTTTCATAAGAACGATCGTACAATGAATAATTGACGCATTGTAATATATCCTTAATTGACGCAATTTATTAATTTACAGATTAAAATATGTGTTGCGTCGCCGCTTACCGCTTACGTATTTAATATTTGTGATTCTGTTACGTAAAACTGTACTAAAGTGTGTAGCTTGTGTGTTAACTTTACTTGAAATTAAATAAATTGATTTGAGATTCCTTTACAATGCATTACTATTTATGTTATAGCTTATGGGATATTTTATAATTTATTTTGTATAAAAAAATATGATATATTACCTTTTAATATTTATGATTTTTATTTTTATCGTGTTGTAAATTAATATAATTTCGTATCCGCTACTCTTTATAGAACTGCAGTCAAATGAAGAGAGATATTTTTTTATTTACGTAGAGAACCTAATTCACGTCAAATTTATTTCACAGCAATAAATAATTACTATTAGATTAATGGACTTGAAATATATTCAAATGCTGCCGCATAAAACGATGACTTGATGTATTATCTTGAAGAAAACCCCGTAATTTTAGCTTACCCAACTGCCTCAGGAGACTCAAACGTAGCCTAACTCCAAAATTTAAGGTATAGTCTCTGCGACGGATGCGATTTATCAAGCTAGGGCTTAGCTTGCTTTCGAAAAATGCAAGGAAAAAGATCAAAATAATGTAAGATGTTAAATAAAGCTGCGGTTGATTGGATCAAGGCGAATGTGGAGATTTGAGAGTTAATCTTGTTTGCGAGAATCTTGATGTATAGCAGAATGTTTTTTATACTCATCTAAGATTGATATTAATAGTTCTCATTTTTTATTATTTAACGAGAACGGTTTGTTGTTGGTGTATTTACCGTGATGAATTTCGTTTCGGGAATTGTAGCTCTGATGTTTCGGCTGTTTTCATTTTATCTCCAACAATAGGTTTAGAAATTGGATGATTATATAAATATTTTTTTTTAAGTTAACTATGTCCTTTTCAGACTCAACACGGTATGGTAGTAGATAAAACGAATGACATAATTAAATAGATGATACAGGAAAAACAGAAACAAACGTTGACAAATTCCGCAGCAGATCTAGGTCAAAATGAGAACATCAAACCAGCATAGATCGTAAAAATTAAAACATCGCGAAAAATGCTGAGTTAGCTAGCAGTACTAAAAAACAAGTCAGCGCAGACTCAACAACCTGACAAAGACTGCAGCGAAAATACTATTTGCATGTGAAATAATAACTAGACGGAGAAATGCAGGAACCAAGCGGATTTTTACGATTTTCTGAATTATACTTTAGATTTCACGGAATTACTCGCCAAGTTAACATATAGAATTGTAGAGGGAAAAGTGCTTTGTATTATCTGTTGTTTTAAATGGGATTTAAAAAACAAGTGGAAAAAGCCATTGAAACATTAACTGTATATTGGATAACGTAAATTGATTGTGATAACGAAAACCTTGCTATATCTATTGATCTAAATATGATCCATGTTTTATCTAGTATGATTCTATTTAATCAATAAAATACGCAGCTCAAAATGTAACATGAAAGTTGTAATAATTTATTAATATTTATTTGAAACAAACATTATAAACAGAGGAAATAACATTGAATTAATAAACAGATTACTCTAAATAAAAATTATTAAAAGCCAGTAACTGCTCTTGCGGATGTATCTTAACTACCATAACCTTATAAACAATCTAATAATTGCCAACATTTACATAGACGATATTCCTTCAATTCCATTAAATAAAATCTTTCGTCTCACGTCATTGGATCGTTGTATCGACCTTGAACTTCTCTATTTTATTTCTGTATACATGACATCAAGTATTCCTCAGCTGTTTCAAATTGCTGAGTTTTTTCAAGCCATTTACTAGTACCAATATAAAAAGAAAACCACTTGAATGATTTGGCAATGAAAATAGTTAAAACGAAACATATCATGATGTATTCGAGATTATTTTAGAAAGAGGAAGGAACACAAACATTGGCAATAACAATGATGACGCCAACAAACATTATGGCGTGGTATCAAAACAAAAATATTACATTACAACACTATGTTAGCTAGTGCCAAATAATTGAGCATGAGTAAGACATGTAGTGCTTTATAATAAGGCTGTGACTGTTGACGGCGAACCAGAGCTGAGGTGATCCGTAGTAAAATTACCTAAATAAGTTACCGATACAACTGAAAAGATAGCAAGTTGAAAAGGCACAGGGCAGACCAGATAGCGCAGAGAACTGACAGCCGGTGAGGCTAAAAACTTCAACAATCTAGAACAACAAAGCGGAGTATATGCACCGAGAGACAATCCATCAATGATGTAGATTGTAGACAGCATATTAAAGGTTGCTCTCAGCCGCTGGATGCAGGCCGCTTCTAACAGGTCCAGTTTATCACAGAATTGGACTATTATTTTGTATACTAAAAGTCTAAAAATTATGCCGGAAATGTGATGTGATAAAAACAGAAGAAAAAGGAAAATAAGAAGAAAACAGGAGCACCAATGCCAAAGTGTAAATTATTTGTATGAACAACATTTAAATTCCGACTATGTATTTGTTCGACTAAATGTTCTATATCCTCACAACGTCGCAGCTTAAATCTTCCTGCTCAAAATTTTAAAATTACAAATTAATATTTATGTTCAGATTTACATGAACTGATAGAAGGCAAGTTCATAAATGGAAGCAAATCTGCTAACGATGTTAATTCGCCAACGTCCTGAATACTAACTAGTATTCATAATTAGAATAATTGCGCATCAACATTAATTTTTGCTACATTCAATTTAGAATTGAGTCATAGAGTGAATAAATTACGCGTGCATTGCGTAGGCTGTATGGGACTTGTGAGTGCATAAACTTGTATATAATATTATGTATATAAACTTGTAACAGCGTTGTATGTTAAATAATGTTTTTATGCTAATAATGTGCGTAGGTTTAGTAGTTAGTACTACGATTAAGGATTTACTGCACGAATAAGTATGACGAAGATTTTTTGAGGGTTGGTGCTTATAGGCTGGTTTGTAGAGGGTTAATCAATTCCGCATTTGAAGGGGTCTTCATATTAATCTCCTGAAACCTTCACAATTGTTTTCTTGCTGAGTATATTATTAAGTATACTCGTATTTTAAAAACTTACACCACACATGTTTCTTACCTTATTGACATTTTGATATCTGACTGTACTGACAGTCTCCATGGCGCAGTTGGTTAAAAGCCGAATGTGAAACGAGAGGCCGCGGGTTCGATCCCCGCACTGAAACAAATATTTGTGTGATCCACAGGTATTTGTTTCAGGTCTGGGTGTTTGTGAGACCGAAAAGTCTCTCGTAGTTTCTGATACCCACGACACAAGACTCGATCTTAGTGTGGGGTCAGAACTATGTATGACTGTTGGGTGTATTTATTTATTATTATCGTATGATAAATTCAGCGTTTATAACCACCAAGAATTATTTATCCTAACTAAGGATATTTATCCTTGGCACGTATGAATAAAAGCTAGGGTCTTGGCTAATGATTTGCTAGTAGTACAACTAAGAAACAAAACACTCGCAAAACAAAAGAATAAAAATAACATCGGCTAATCAAAAATATGACTACAGCGTTGATTTACGTCTCTTACAAAAATATTAGCAGCATCTTTGTTTTTCTACATAAAATATACTGAATATTAAGGAAACGATTCTTTGGTTCCAAACAATTTGAATAACTCGCTGAATAAATCGTAAGTAGGACAAGCATATCTTACAATTGGCGAACAAGGCCAGAGAGGAGTTGAATGACCGCATACGTGGATACTTTAAATTATAATGGGATCGAGAATGAGGTGACAATGAATAGAAAAATCCAATATCACTTTGCCCGACCCGGCATTCGAACCCGAGACCTCAGCTTTGTAATCGTACCGTAGTACAACTACGCCACCGAGGCAGTCTATTATAAAATAGACCCAAATTATTAGTAAAATAAGTTCTATTTGTCTTTTTGCATTAGTCGCGTATAAAATATTTAGACACCAATTAACCTATAAACTCTCAAAAATATGTATAGCTCTTAAACTATTGACCTCATAAATATAATATTAATGTGTTATGTGCTCAAACAAAGCGAGGTTTTTTTCCCTAAAACTTTGCCGATAATGTTGTTGATCTAAGCCCGATCGGTCGAGGGAAAACACTGATTCTTTAATGCGGGTCGCCAACCGTTTTCTTTACGATTTAATGCCAAAAACTTTTTACGACGGATAGTTTGTCTTTCAGGAATTTATCAAAAGGAACTCGCCACAGCCTCCGTGTGGCCGTGGATTACACAGATAAAAATATTTTATGAATCCTTAGGCTAATCTTGGTTATTTTGGTGAAATTTCAGAATGTATTTTATACACTTTTCCTAAATCAATGTTATAAAATGTAAGTGCTTTAGGAATTTAAGAAAATTGTGGACAAATGATTAATTAGTAATGAAAATAATTTTATGTAAGCGAGTAAAAGAATTTGTAAACACGGCTATTATTAACCAATGACTTACATATATTATTTTTGTATTATTTATGCATTACGCGATGCGATGATAGACTAGCGTGGGTTGGAATCATGAATTGAGGGCATCCACATTAATCAGAAAAAGTATCGATGTATTTCATGCTTGTTACATCTCATTAATCTTGGTGTCGTTAATTCCAAATCTCTTTTACTTCTTATCAATTTTGATATGTTGAATTGAAATTCGAGACTGAAAACGCATTTCATCGGGTATTTTTTTTTATTTTCTACACCTGCTTAATGACATATTTTTAATATATTATTATCTAAACCTTATGCCTCGGTGGCGTAGTTGTATTACGGTACGGTTACAAAGCTGAGGTCTCGGGTTCGAGTCCCGGGTCGGGCAAGGTGATATTGGATTTTTCTATTCATTATCAGCCCGGAGTCAGGAATTTGTGCCCGATATGGCGATAGGCTCGCCCCGTATCACATCGTGGGACGGAACATATAAGGTGAAATGTGGGTGTCCTGGTGGCGCCTCTGCCTACCCCTTCGGGTATAAAGGCGTGAGTTTATGTACGTATGTACATATGTAAACCTTATGCGCCCGAAGTAAGTACCTACTTGCAGGGTACGCTGTTGGCCAACAAACGAAACCCCGACGGCTAAAAGACGGTGGAATAACCATTAAAGTAACATCATCAACAAAATGCCTTTATAGCTATCTAACAAATATATGATAATTTCTAAAGGGAAGTCCAAGGTACAATGGTAGATCTGTACCTGAAGAATATGACTTAATAACAATAGCTTTTGCTATAAAACAGAGCATTTGAATGATGATTCCGTATTGTAATAACACTCGTTCGTGACCACGAAAACTGGAAAGCAATTCGAATGTCGGTTAAAAATTTAAAAAATTAAACCAAATACGCGATAAAATCCGTAAAATTAGTTTTATTTCAATGTGTAACATTGGCGTAAATCTAACAAACCATAATGATTCTGCATTTTATTAACGACTCCTTTAAAAACTTCGCCCTAACGACGTGATGGAGATATCAGTCGGGAAGCTCCGCAGTCATTCATTAATTAGAGTTTAGTTTGCTAGTTTAACTTGAAGTTTAACCACTAAGTGACACTAATTGCTACTTCAGTTGACTTAAGATCTTCAAGGTCCACTTCCTTAGTGATTGTGAGAACTTCTGAGTTATCAATTCCTGCTATTATGCACAAGGGTCAAGGAGGGTTTAATTGTACATACATACATAAACTCACGCCTTTTTCCCAGAAGGAGTAGGCAGAGATGCTACCAGGACACCCACATTTCGCCTTGTATATTCCGTCCCAAGATGTGATAGGGGGCGATCCTATCACCATATCGGGCACAAATTCCTGACCCCGAGCTAATAATGAAAAGAAAAATCGAATATCACTTTGCCGGACCTGGGATTCGAACCTGAGACCTCAGCTTTAGAACTACGCCACCGAGGGTTTAATTGCATCAATATTATTAGGAAGAATTTCGGTTTTTGATAGTTGTTATACACTGCAATATTTTTAACAGCTATTGTAGAGCGGTCACTTTGTATAAAATAACTGAATAAATGAGGTCGAATCCTGAATTTAATTCACCTACCTTCTGTTCTTATCTTCACTTATATTTTTCTTTATTAACGCAGAAATAAGGTCGACGGTTTGGGACTTTTTAGCCAACTGCCTGACAGCCTCCGTTGCGAAATTAGACACTTGCTGTGAAAAGTGAGACCGCGGGACGAGACAAATACATATTTGTGTGATCCACAAGTATTTGTTTAGGGTCAGTGTGTTTTTGAGATCGAAAAGTCCCTCGTAGTTTCTGATACCCACGTTACAAGACTTGATCTTAGTGTGGGGTCAGGACTATGTATGTGACTGTTGGGTGATTTTATTTATTATTTTAATTACAGAATGTGGATGCCACATTGGAAATCAACTGCTCAATTATCTTAAAAAATCTACTAGGAGTACATGAAACATGAAAGTTCCCGCACCGACATCAAATAAATCATAGTCTACACAAATATGGATGACCGTCCGATATCCAAGGTCGGTCGTTAAAAACACCATCAAAATTGTATCGAGTTCTTATTTCTGCGTCAATAAAGCGTTTTACTGTTATGTGATTTCCATACTTCGGGCTTGAAGTGTTCAATGACGTAGAATTCACTCCAATGCTTTTATGCTAATGGTGTATTATTGAGCACTATGTACTACTAGCACGCATGTACTATCGGATAGGTTTTATGGCTGTTTTTAAATTGGCTTGGAATGTTGTGTTGCTACCTGGATGTATTTTTTAGTTTTTGCTGTATATTTTTTCGTATCTAATTTTGACAGCCTCGGTTGCGCAATTGTTTATACGCCGGCTGTTAAACAAGAGGTCGCGGGTTCGGTCCCCGTACCGAGACAATTGTTTGTGTGACCCGCAGGAATTTCTTTTGGTTCTGGATGTTTGACTGAAAAGTCGGTCGTAGTATTTGACATCCACGTAATAGACTCGATCACACAAGTTCAAGTGCGTTTGCGCAAACGCGAGTTTGCACTAGTCTCGAATCGAAAATTGGAACGAAGTTTGCGCAGTCATTTGTACACACACGTTCCAGTATACTGGTGCAAACTCAGACTTGCACAGTTATATCGTTACGTATGTGACGGCCAATACTGTCACTGTTGGGTGTATAATTTTTAAAACTTATTGTAATCTCTTACTGTATTTAATATTTGCTCATACTATGGAGTCAGTATTCCTCTACATTGCTATCTGCAGAGGTATGTATATTACATAAATGTTTTTTTTCTTCCTTTTATTTCTCAGCACCAGAAAGTCCACTGCTAAACATAGACTTCTTCCAAATATTTCCATAGGTCTCCTACGCCCTACGGATGTAGGATACGAATCTATTTGATAATGAATAGCTGTTATATTTTGTCTGCTCTTTTACTTGAGCGAAATGTTATTATTTTGTCAGTTGCCACCTATTTATGTATATTTTGACAGCCTCCGTGGCGCAGTTGGTTAGACGCGGGCCTGTGAAACGAGTGGCCGCGGGTTCGATCCCCGCACCGAAACAATTAATATTTGTGTGATCCACAGGTATTTGTTTCGGGTCTGGGTGTTTGTGAGACCGATAAGTCTCTCGTAGTTTCTGATACCCACGACACAAGACTCGATCTTAGTGTGGGGTCAGGACTATGTATGTGACTGTTTGGTGTATTTATTATTATTATTATTTGTACTGGATGTTGTAGTGACTAGTTTAGTATGAGTAGATATTTTATAATGCATATTGTGTTTCTCGTGTATCATGTTATAAATTATACCACAATAATGTTACTCATCACTGGAACATTAAGAAAATGCGGCTCAACTGTATTATAAGTATCTAAAAGCTATTAAAATTTAAGGTCCCTAAAATCTTTATTAAAGGACATAAAACTTTAGTACTTAAGTGAATTATCGACACTCAGTGACAAGTATATAAAAAAGTATATTATTGTCCAATAAAAAATTAAATTATGGCAAAAGTTTTGATACAAATGACACTTAGATCTATAACGGTCTCGTTTATAAAGTTTTATTGAGTTATGTTAAACGATGCGATGTGAATGCTCGTAAAAGATTTTGTTTTTACGGCCTTAGCAAGTATGATGAAGGGAAATTGGGATGTATTATTATTTGTATTGTGATTTTTCTGTTTCCTGAATTTTATAACATGATATGATGGCAAAGTTAAAAACTGTTTTTTTTTTAAATTGATGTGTCTTGAAAATTATCTGTGAATTCAAAGGCCTACAATTTTCAAAACACAAAAAGTAAAAAGGTAGCTCTAAACTTGAACAAATTAGATTTTGTTTAACAAGACTACACTTAAACATTTCAGCATTTGCCTGTTGATATTTCGTAAAAGTCCATTAAGAGTGCAAATATTTTTTCAAATAATGAGCCTAACAGAGGCCCAAGGCATCACAAAATATGCTTTAACGCCTCATAAAGAAACGACAAGGATCGCGCTCCAAGCCACGAGCTTACAAACACAAGACGTAGTCGCTCCGAAAACATTCATCTCAAATATTGTACCGGAGATTATCTTATTTAATGTTTTGAGATTAAACACCACTGAAATATTATGTGCTATGATATTTCAACTGTAATTTTTGATAATGTTAAAGAAGAAACAATGATATTTTATGCTCTTTAGGCAATGAAAAAATATACCGGGGACATTATTTTCATCATTGGTATTTATCCATGGGAAGTCTATTGCTATATATTGACCTCTTTCAGGGATTTCCACAGTGACACATTTGATATATGGTGACCTTCAAGGTGGAAGGACAACTTACAAACGGGTACAAAAAATAATAAGACATGACAAAAAAAATACCTATTAAATAATAGGTAAAATATAAATTAGTAGGCTTTTGTGTTTTTCATATTTCATGTTCTAATAATTAAGCATTGAATGCCAATGATATTACAGCGGTAAATAATTTTATAGTATTCGTCATCTTCCCTGTTGTCCGAATTTTACTATATGTAATATTATTTCAACTAAAGAAATTTATTAGATAATCAGAAGTATAACTTATGTATATTTGTATCTGATATAATTCATGTCTTCAGTGTGATCGATAAGTCGACCATGAAGCTACACCCATTCGTGTCAAGATTGAAAATTCCTGAAAACCACTTTGAACCGATATGCAAGTTTCTCACGTATGCGGTGCTTTGTTGGCGTGACTTAGTGACTTTAGAACTCGATATGTCTTCATGTTCAAAAGCGTTTATCTCAATAGGAATCGCATAAACCGTCTCTATTAGGTACGTGATGTTGTTTAAATTAGATAACTAAAGTCCGTCGTCTATTCATTAATGTTTTTTTTATTATAGTTATTTGATGTGACCTCTGTGTGCTGGTGCAAAAGTGATTAGGATTCAAGTGATGGTAATGGTAACTCCAGATTTTAGGTGAAACTGTCCTAACCTGGATAAACAGTTATTGATTGGATACCACTTGCGTGGGTCACTTTAGAATGTTTTCTCCGTTCTAGTTGAATTCGATTCACTCACCACAATCAATTTACGGCCTTATTCATAGCTAATTTTAAAACCTATTTTAGTTATGAATGCTTTTATCCCTTTCGAACGAGTTTTGAATTCAGTTTGAGCGAAGAAGACAAAACATTCGATATCTAAAATAGGTTTTAAACTGTCTATGAATGAGGCCGTTAAACTATAGCGATTCATCATCATTTCTTGCCTTTCCTTACTAAATACTGTCCTGGGTATTTAAATTAATGAACAGTTAGGAAGAAGTTAGTAGTTTTTGAGTCGTTTTGTCATGACGTTCACCATTAGGCGACAGACCTCCTCTTATCTTCATGTTAACTCAAAAAATCAATACAATTACTTCTAGACTGTGTTAAAACACTGCTCGTTTCCGACATGAAGGCTTATATTACGGGCCAAGCTTCAATTGTCAGGTTCAACGAAGCAAGAATTATTTTAACGTTGTTCGTTGCGTTTATTCTGTTATCCTGACAATTCGTATTCATAGTTACTGTGAATTTCATTTTCAATGTTTCTTCTTAGAATTTATTTGTATTAGCGTCAAATGTTTTGCAAATACACATGAAACTTGGGTGAGTGAAATTCAATTGTCCTAATTTTCATATTATGAAGATAACTTCGTAGGTTTCAGTTTATTATACAGTGGCGATATTAGTTACAACGACTGCATTTGATGCCATAAAAAGTTTTGTATGTTTAGGATTAGAGTCTTAATAATGAAGATCTATAATATTAACGTTGTCATCGAGTTTCTCTAGGGATGGCGTATTGATTATTATTATAGAATTATTCAACTCAAGTAGAGAGCGTCCCTCATCTTCAGATATATCTTTTTCATCCGTTTCATTTTACACTCTTAACATATCTTCAATAATTCCAGAGGTATTCTGGTTTAATGCGCAACGGTCATCATTCACCGAAAACGAAACTAGGTATAATACAACTAAAAACTTTTGTACCTATATATTTTTGTAAATGCATAGTTTCCTAGAATAATAACGCACGCCTTTTATTTTCAAAGATGCAATGGTACGCGAGGGTTAAAATTATTATTTTAGCTAAAACTAGGTATTTACCACCCAAACACGATGATATTAAAAAAACAGAAAAAACACGCGCTTTTTGCGAATGTTTAGTTGCACAGTGCAATCACTAAAACTACCACCTGGCTTCGTTTTTGGTAGCGGTCTGAATACATTCGGTCTGTTGATAAGAATATGGGCGCCCTTTTTTTTTTAAGTGTGTCTCGATTTTAATCTTTATTTAGTTTATTGACAATAATACTTTTTATTTTTATTAGGCCTACCTACTCCTTTTTGCTATTCAACTATGCTTTTAAGTGCTCTAATATCAAATCAAATACAACCGACTATGTGGGATGGGCTATTCAATTTAATTTCCCTTCTGCATCATACTGCATAGTCTTGCGTGAAATTGCTTCTTAATTGTCTCATTTTTGCACCAAATGGCCTTACCACTCAATACGGAAGCTGTAGAAAGTGTATTAATTCACAACGTCAAAGTTTACTGCATGATTGAAGTGAAGCCTCTCAACTACTGTATAGCTAGTTACATGTTATCTATGGATGTATAAGTTCTTCAAAACTTTGCGTGTTAACAAGTTTGTATTTCGTAGATAGTATCGATGATTGAAAATGTCGGGAATAGTTGTGTTAAGGGGCTTGTGAGTTATGGTTATATTTATGCATTCTCATAATAATTGTGTTGATGTATATATGTACAATAATGTAGGTATGCGCGATTTCAGAATTTGGCAAAATTTAGGAGATACATAAATTGGATACTTGTCATTTGCAATATAAGTTTGTTTCTAAATGGCAATAGCAGAGTGAGTTTAATAACATTTGTGCGATCACCAAACCGCATCCGGCCTATGGTTGAGACTGGAATCTCGCACAGAAGTGGGATCTATTTTTTTTTTGTCTCATCCGGATTATCTCAGTAACATGCAAACGCTTTTCCTGTCTTTACTATCTTCCCTGTATATGGCTGTTTTATACCAATTTCAAAAAGAGAATACACGTAAGCCAACGTAAGCAGTTTTAATATCCAAATTAATAAATCTCTTCAGCGCTGTAGCCAGATAGTTTGAAAGCGCCCCTGCTGCGGGTATTTGCTATGTAATTTGTTGTAGAAATTCCCAAGGATAGTTTCAGGTGGGTATGCTGAGCTGAGATTCAGCGGTTACTTTGACAACTTTAATAAGAAGCTGTTGTCACGCCGTGCACCACGTTCCTCGATCGTGTTTTGAGAAATATCTGAATACATACGGCCTTATTCATAGACAGATTTAAACCTATTTTAGTTATCGAATGTTTTGTCCCTTTCGCACGAGTTTTGAATTCGGTTTGAGCAAAACAGTCAAATATTCGATAACTAAGATAGGTTAAATTTGTCGATGAATAAGGCCATTACAATTTACAAAACGTCTTAGATGATGAACGTGACTTAAGGGGCGCAAAAAAATCGTTTTATTTTAATGTATAACATTTGTGTAAATCCTATATTTTAATGGTTTCTTATATTTACGCGAATGTTACACATTGAAATAAGACTATTTTTTTACGGATTTTATCGCGATTTGGTTTAATTTTTAAATTTTTTAACTTACCGACGTTTCGATTACTTTACAGCTTTCGTGGTCACGGAAACATCGGGAAGTTAAAAAATGTAAAAATTAAACCAAATCGCGATAAAATCCGTTAAAATTGTTTTATTTCCATTATGATTAAATTATTTTACGTACGTACATAAGGTTATATATGTACCTTTGATGGGTTAAGTAGATAGTGCCCTGTGCCAGCCCCAGAGCGCTGGTTTTATTTCGGTCTTAAGATGTGTTAAAGGCGAACCTATCGCCATGCCAAGGTAGCTCTAATCCGAGCTAACTTATATCTGTTAGAATTTTTGACGGTAATATTCATACAAAGAGAATTGTACCACTTACTATAATACTTTTTCAATGCTTATCACATTATTTTATTTAGCTTATGCAATCATATATTGCAAAACGTCCGACATTGACGAAAATACTAATTATTATTTTGTTATTTTTTCCAGATCATGCTGTAAGAGCCTATAAGTAAGTTTACATATTTTTTATAATTTATAAAACTTCGTGAACAGCCTCCATTGAGTGGGAACTCTATTTAGTAAAATAGTGAAAAGATGGACTGTAGCGCCTAACTCTGCGTGCTGAAAATTTTTAGTGCAATCGAAAAATATTTTGAAGTGAAAGTGCTGATCGATTACTATTGTATATTAATATTACAAATTAATATTATTATATTAATATTACATATTGTACCTCGAAGTTTCAACACTATCAACATTTGAAATCGTCTTGCTGAAGGTTCTATATTATAATGTGTATTGACAGACGTAAACAGATTTTGCATTTTACTGCACTAAATCTTAAACTTAAACCAATAAACATATAGCTTTATTAACATTCCATTTTTTAACAATAAGAAACCAAAGTTTATTAATCTAATACACTGTACATATATATAATGCTTTTATATAGCTCTATATATAAAGCCTCAAACGAACAAACAAACCCTTTCACAAACCACTGTCCACTTTCGACCTAATACCCGTTATTTTGCTTTTTATACAACCGTTCTCGGAATATCTCCGTGTTTCGTCAAGTGAATGATGAGATTTTAGGAATCCGTAGCGGTTTAGGCCCAATTTTGATGTTTTTCTACTTGTTGATATAACGGGGCCTCCTTTGGCTATAGGAAGGTTATATCGAAGGTTTTGTAATAACAGCATCGATGCGGCAATGAATATATTTCGTAATAGTTGTTAATGTTTATTGTTCGTTGTTTTAAAGAAGTCTTTAAACCCTTTCCAATTTAATTACCAAATTAGTTACCAAGTATAATACTTAAACAAAAATCCAGAGTTGTACAAATTTCATTTTCTTATTTTTAGGCTTCAACTTAGTAGTGGTATTTTAATCTTCTTGTAGTTTTTGTTCATAAACCGAGATATTCATTGACACTTAAAAAGCCTATTAAAGACATAGTTTTACAAAAAATATAGAGGGTATATCAAGACCGCGACCGAAAACGAAGCCAGGAGGTAGTATTAGTGATATCAAACACAATGCAAGTAAAAATGTTACAAAAAAAAGACGTCAATTTTTTTTTTGTTATTTTTTACATATCGTCGTATTTGAGTGATAAATACATAGTTTTTCTAAAATAATGAAGTAAATCGCTTTATTTTTAAACACGCAATGGTACGTAAGGGTTAAAATTACTATTTTTGCAAAAACTAGGTATTTACCTTCAAAAACGATGATTTTTAAAAAATTGTAAATAAAAATCGTTCGCTTATTTTGCAAAATTTTTAGTTGCATTATGTCTGTTGCCGCTAAAACTACCACCTGGCTTCGTTTTCGGTCGCGGTCTTGATATACCCTGTATAATTAGACTATAACAAAGATAATTTTAAGTGATGCGATGGTATCTTATGCGACTTAAACTTGAAATTGTAAACGATGTAGAAAAAAGTGCTATAAAGTAAGGGACTCACTAAGTGCCTTTTGCGTTTCAGATTCAGCCTGTTTATATTATCTGATCTATTTTTGTCTCGCTTCGTATTTTAGTATTCTTCCTGAAACACAAGTTCTTGGATGTAGTTCAGACAAAAAACCTTTTTTGTAACTATTGTAACAGCTTCAAGATTGTAACCTGTTTCGTATAAAATATATAAATAAATAAAATTCGGTTCCAAGACGGCCGACATAATTGTATCCATCACCATGAGGTGGTAGATACTCTCTTTGGTATATTCTGTAGGAATCTCCTCCTCTCCTCGGGAACTTTACAGTTACTTTGTCGTAACAAAAAAAGCGTCCACAGGTGAAAATAATCTTTCACACTTTTATTATATTTGGGAGGCGCAAATTTTCATTATGTTTTCTAAGGATGTTGCCACACCATGTGTATTCACGTCGCGCCTCTGTGAGATGAAAAATACTTATTTTTAATAAAAGACCCAGAGTTCACATGTACCTGACGTTAAACTGTTTTAATTTTGACTCGACACTGCGCCGTTTGTCCAGCCGAGTTTGTGAACGTTTTATTCGTAAATTATTTACTGAAAAATAGCGAACTTTTCAAAAGTTTAAAAGTATTATTAACACACTTTATTATTAATTCGACGGGACTTTGAAAGCGTTATATTATTGACATAAAACACAATCGCTACAAGTTTACAAATTGTTAAATTAGGTCAATCACAATTCAAATATTTATATTTCATATTGTCAAAGGTCCTAGGTGAAAAGTAAATATATAGTAAAAAAATATAATGTGGCTATACCATTTAATAACGTATTATCTTTTTACTTAATACAACTAACGAGACCCTGTATGTGGTTATATTAATGTTTTCGTGCCTACATTGTTTACATATATTTTATTTCTCAATCATAAGTGGGTGCATTTTTTGCGTGGTAGAGTCATGACTTACGCATGTCACGAGTCTCCTCTACAATCGAGAGTACGATGGAGAGGGGTATAATCCACCACGCTGGCATAGTACGGGTTGGTTATAGAGGTTATTGGTGATCTGTTTTAAATTTTTTATTTAATAATGCTAGTAATGATGCTCGTTTCTGTAATTTGGTAATTTGTATGAAAAACAATAGAATTTTCGCACGCCTACAATATAAAGTTGGTCGTTTATCCTTTTCAGTTTATAGACTAAAAGCGTGGGTGTAGGAGAACAAATGAAGAAGTGTTTAAGGGGAAACAAATTGCTGTTTGTCATTGGGACGATTCATTTTGAAATAACAGCTTTATTACAGTCAAGTAAATAAGATTGTGAAGGTTATTTGTATGGTTTCACACTGATACGAACGATAAAATAAAACAAATATATTTAGAGTGGGTGTTTTGTACCTAAACAACGTACAACATAATATGTTTTATACTGTATGACCGCCACCATGCGTAAGTCTGTATTAATCAAATAAAATTTTAAGTCGCTGTCTTGCGTTGTTCATCTTTAGACAATAATTTTGTCAATCCATTAAGACCGAATAATAATCTAAAATCCCCAAAACTTACACCTCATTAGCAAATTTTTATACGAGTACAATTCGAAGGTGTTTGTGCATATTTTTATTCTCATGGAATAAATTATGTTTTAAAACATATTGAAATATTTTACTACTCCGAATGGCGATTTATAGAACTTTACTCTAAGCTAAAACTCTTTTAATTTTCATAATAAAGTAAATAATAGTAAACATTGTAAACGTAAAGTGTTCGACAAATTAGAACATTTCCATTGAAATACAGCATAATGTAAACATTCAAATAATTTCATCGCAACGTCAGTCACAAAACAAAATTTAATTTGACGCAAATCGCTCCCGGAGGATATTGGACACAGTGAAATGAAAATGATCAGCATCACATCAAATCTGTCCAATCCGGCGTGAAATTCATAGTTGGCCCTATAGGAAATTAGTCAATTAACACGCTCGGCGTGAATGTCAGCCCGCCATCCCTAATTTCCTTTCAAACCCCATTTTGAAACATTTCGGGGCGTTTGAGTCTAAATAGGGGCATAATTCAGTTTCTGCTGTACGAATTTAATATTAATGCATGAGCTCAATTGAAGTAAAAATAATCACAATCCTTTGTTTAAAAGCGGGATAATTTGAATCTTTATCTACTCCCACCGCTTCGGGCGGGCAGTATCAGTGAATAATTTACAAAATACTTTTTTTTCATCAACCCTTCAGGTCGTCTACTACGTTTTGTCGCCGAAAGCGCTGTTTTCAAAATAATAAGAATAGCTTTTCTCTCTTCATAATTTGTTACATTGGATATTTTTATACTATTAGATTACGAAATATAAATAATAAATGCTAGTTGTTTACATTTTGAGAACATATTTTAAGCACTGCGTTAAATTGATATTTATTAATTATATTTGTAGTTCCAAATTTTGCCACACGCCAAATAGATGACATGTGACATAGGCCTTTATAATTTGTCTGGTCTGCGTCTGGTTCGAGTGCCCTGAAGGACCCGACAGTATATAAATATTCTTTGTGGTAAGTGGTTTGATAATCCCCAATGATTAATGACTTAGTATACAAAGAAATAGTGATACAATTAGTCATAATGTATATTGTAGGTATTAATTCTTGTTACGTACATAAAACGGTGATTTTTTTGCGACCGAATCATAATGCAAATTCAATATTTTTTCAAATATTATTTCTGTTGTTTCAGTAATTATACCTTATCATAATCAGCCCAAATACGTTGCATTGAAGGGCTCGGGACTCCCTTTTGAATAACAGGGGCTTAGACCGATGTCCGTTTGTTTGTACCTTTTAATTCTTGAGAATTTTGAGGTACACAGATTTCCTTATTATGTTTTCCTTCACAGTTATAGTAAGCGATAAGTAACAATGTATTTAGTAACATTAAAATTACACGCTTGGATTCGAATCTGTGATTCTCGCTACTAAGATCGTACCTAAATAGGCTAGTACTCACTTTTACCTCTAAATAATCGCAAAGAATATCAAATCAGTTTTACTTATCACCTTAAAACTATAATTTAGAATTAATCCATCACGTCAGCAAATATAAGTATGGTTTACGGACGATCGTATTTTGTTATTAATTTGCGTACAGGATTAATAGGGAAAAGTTAATACAATTATGTCAGCAAATGACAATTAATTATAGATCGTTCTTGCATTGAAAATTGATCCGTAAAACTGAACAGTAAGGTTTGATTTTGTAAATATTGCATAGTATGTTTATTCCCGCCGATGTTTTTCCTTGAAAATTAATGTTATAATGTGATGACTTTATTGTCATTTAGTGCTTGGTGTCTTTGGTAAACGGTGTATTTAAAATTAGTGAAAATGGTATATTGTCCGGATTGTGGTAAGTAATACGTGTTTTGCATTTTTTTTTAAATTAAGAAATGTTAATTTAATTGCACTTTATAAATGTATTTTATTTATTTTCAAATATTACATTATTTTAGCCGTAGCAAATAATTTGTGATTTTTTCCTATTTACAATTGGACTATATAATGTAGTAACCTTTGTGTTTAGAAGCTAAAAGTTTTTTTTAACAGAACTTGACTATATACTCGTGATACAATTTTTGTTGCCAACCATGTACAAAGTTCCGCAATAATATTTAACAATGTTTATTTTTATTAGTCTCCAAGTATCCTTGTCTTCCATCCGGATTTGATATAACTGTTTATTTTTAATCGACTGCCTCGGTGGCGCAGTTGTAATGTGGTATGATTTCAAAACTGAGGTCTCGGGTTCGAGTCGGGTTGGCGATAGGTTCGCCCCCTATCACATAGTTGAACGGAAAATACAAGGCGAAACGTGGGTGTCGTGGTTGCACTTCTGCCTACCCCTTCTGAAAAAAGGCATGAGTTTATGTATGTATGTTTTAATCTAAATAGTGTAAAATTAACATTATGGTCATATATTTTATAGACCATTAAATAAGACCATATTTATGATTATTATCTCATTTTCGAACAAATTATTTTTGGATTGATTAAGATTTTTAAATATGAGCCTTATGTACATACATAATTAGCTTCTTCTTCGTAATATTAATTCTAAGTAAAAACGTCTTTGTAACTAGAAACATTGTTTTTCAAAAGAGAATATGGGACAGCAGAAATAAGGATTTTTTACCCTGAGTAAAATATTATATTGTAAAAAAAACTTGGGTAACTTTCATTTTTTTATTCATCCACTAAATGGATATTCAACTAATGTTTTACTCACACATATAAAACTAAGCTTAATTTTAAGTACTGCTTAGGTTCATAACTTGCTAGTTAAGCAAGAAGATTTTTCGAAGATATCCTGCTGAATATCTTCGAAAATACATGCATAACAAAAAAAAAATTCATTAATGACTAATCAATGTGGTTATATTAAGTTTGTTGTCCTTTTGCGTCACATAATATTGTTTTGTGTAACTCATTCGTCAATAATGCAAATACGTAGGGCTCGAGTAGGAAAATGAACCATTTGAACGATAATTTTGCAAGCCACAAAGTGTACTTATACCAACTATATATTTAACTGAATTCATGCCACTAAGCAATGTAATATTACATACACACATAAACCACGCCTTATACCCAGAGGGGGTAGGCAAAGGTTCTACCACGTTTCGCCTTGTTTCTTCCTTTCCGTCTCACGATGTATTATAAAATATTCATTAGCGATAAAATAATACTTTTAATCTTTTGCTATAGCAAGCTTTTTGCATGTAGAAACGTACGTATCTTGCAAATGTATTTTATGATCTATGTCGGTTTTCCGTGTCAGGGATACAACTTCGGTCGAGCAGGCCCATTCCTAGGGTCAGTCCAAGGTATCTAGAGTGTAGCTCTACCACTCTCACAAAAACAACTCAATATTAGGCTTCAATTCACATAACCTACTTCAACATACATAATACATACATAATCGTCACGCCTGTATCCTATAGGGGTAGGCAGAGACTTTGGGTCGCCACTTTGCTCGTCCTGACATATTACTTTCGCTTCATCCACTTTCTTCAATCCTTTCATGCATTCTCCTCGGTTCAGGGTATTTTTGACCTAACCCTTGTTGAGGGTATCACCGATTTAGATGGTGTAAGTACGGTGAGGTCGACCCAGACTAGTCTTGAACTCACATATTCAAAAACATTCACACATTTTGCCATTCTTTCGGAGAGTAGGAGACCTACATCTTGGCTGCATTTGGCGGTACTAGGCACTCCAGACCAGTATGCTGTGTAGGAACCATATCTAATGGTCTCACATTCCTTCCGTTTCGTCTCATTCACACACAGAACATTTTTCTCTCATTCACCATCTGACACACCTCATTAATTTTTGCATCCATCCCTCCTCAGTGCATTTAAAGTAGCAAAGCGGCTTTCCTCAGTCCACTTTTCGCCAACATGGGATACGAGACATGACGGGTGGCGAACGGCCTCGCCGCCATATTGACAATTCTTATTATTATGGTTGATGATTCTAATAGCGTTCCCAAGGGAAAATAACTGTCGAGCCTGGCAGAGCCCCGCATGCCAGGCTAAGACTGGTCTTTATTTGGGGGCGCACAACCCCAGGACTAAACTGCTCGCTAAAGACTACGCTCCCCCCTAGCCATGCATCTATCGGCGCGGCAAACCTTAGATTGGCGGTTAGGGACAGGATAAGGATTAAAGGCATGGATTGGGTGGCTGGGTAAGAAGGGTAATAAAAATGTGGGAAAGGAAATGGTTTAATGGGACACTACTAACTCGGAAGATATAGGGCAGGAGTTAGTGGTGGCTCGGGGAGCCAAAGTCGCACACTCGT
Organism: Deilephila elpenor; assembly: GCA_949752805.1. Taxonomy (NCBI): domain Eukaryota; kingdom Metazoa; phylum Arthropoda; class Insecta; order Lepidoptera; family Sphingidae; genus Deilephila; species Deilephila elpenor. The sequence continues at coordinate 4,059,922 of OX457110.1, forward strand.
ATGCTACCCGTGTACTTCAACACGTGTTTATTTTTTTATTACCTGTGCAGACAAAAGAGCTGTTGCCCCACATGGCTATGATATAATGCCATGGGATCCGCCAAGCCTTTGTCCATCGTGTGGTGCGTACACTCTTTAAATATCTTTAAAAAGGACATGTTATAGCGCTTAGACCAAAAAGGCAAAGATTTCATTCCAGAGCTTGCTCATGCATAGTAATAAACCTCTCAAGATTTATGCTATCAAAACACTGAGCCTCTTTGCAACCTATCTGTTTACCTCTTTCGCTATTTCTCAACCTCTTTTGGGCTATAAATATGATCAGATCGGCTTTTCTATTATGTTTCTTCCAAAGATTATTCATGTCCCATTCAAATTCATTGTGTCTTTGGTAGTCTTCTTTTAAGCCAAGCAAATTTGCCACAATATTGAATGTTTATTTATAATTATTCACCTAGATCTGTTTCTATACTTCATCTTTCACACAGGCTACCAGTTGATAGAATATAGCATTTTATTTATTACGCAAATACAATATTTAAAGATGTATAAATTTCATTGCAGAATGCCCTACTGGTTACTTCATTGCGGTATACGGAGTTGTTCTTCTATGTCTTCTTTTTATATTGATGTTCATTGCCATATGTGGCTTAAGCTACATAATATACAGCATGAAAAGGAGAAAATATCAGCGGCAAATTTGTACTAATTCAGAGAACCTCGAAGCTAGAAGCGATTTCGTCCGACAACAATCCAATGAGGTACCCGAACCGCTCCCGCTACAAAAAATTAACACACTTGATAGTTCTTATAATCAAGGAAATATATTGTCGATGGTCGATACAGATGTGAAAGAGAAACCTAAGGCGGAAAATGGATCTCTATCAAGGCCACCCAAGCAAGATTTCGTTAGACCAGTGAACGGTGCGAAACTGCCCATACAACCGATCATTACACCTGATCAAATGAACAAGCTTTGCGAAGCTGTTCTCTTGAAAATGAAACGGAATGAATCCACAAGTCTGACGCACCTGAACGAGTTGCTGAAGGATAAACATGATGATGAATTCGAAGAGTACGACGTTGTGCCAAAACCTAAGAAGTTGCATAGTTCCCATGATGACGAAGACATTGAAGTGTATGATTGTCCGCCTAGGACCAATAATTTCCACGATGAAGAGAATTTCTACGACGAGTCGCATGCTGAAGATACATATGAAAACGCAAGTTTTATCCATCGGTTGAAATAAAATTAAATAATTATGTGTAAATTCTGGAGTTTATTAGCATTTGCTCTTCACTGTTCTTGTGTAACAAAAGAACTAGTAACAGATGTATGTATTTATCAGTATATTGTAGATACCAAATTGAAACGATAAGAATCTCAAAGAATTATTTGTTCATGGCCTGATACAGATTAATATTGTAGGTCTTTGCATAATATTTATTTATAAGTTCTTAAGACGTCCACCAATTATGTGGTTAAACGACCTAGAGAAGGTTGCAGGCCGCTTCCAGCAGGTTCCTATCGAAATTTCGGGGGATGCCTAGTTTCAGCAGTGGACTTCCTGGGACTGAGGTGTGCAAAAAGATTAACGGCGTTGATGAAGCTATAGCGATGAAAAGGCGTGTAACGTAGACTTCGTGTTCCATAATCTCTGCCCATCCCAAAGGAGTAGACGTGTTAATGTAACTCTGTTTGTTTTGTATTTAGTATTGTATAGTTAAACATTAAGTAAGTTTTTGGACTTTCATCACCAAATGGGGTGAAATTAGTCACGAAAGTGTGTGGAAAGTTGGTCGTTTACTAAATTACCGTCAAAGTTGGTATTTTAGGGCGCTGTATATTTCATGACTATTTAATAAAACTAGTATTATGTGCGTGGGAGTTTATGGAAAATCCCATTACGCACGGGGATAGCATAAATTAATTATTTTAAAATTTAATTGTGTATGTTTGAACTTGTACTTTGTTACCTCTTATTATAGCGGTACATGGGCTGTCGACCGCGAGGTCCTAGATTCGACACCAATATCAGACATCGTTTTTTCTATGAGTTTTTGAGATTGAATAATTACATTGGATTTCCCTAGGATTGGAATTGTGTCTGGCATACCGATAGTTTTGTTTTTTATCTTATTTGTGTTGGAAATAACCTCGACGAACTATGCGTGGAACTAATGGTATATCTGCCTGCCCTCCAGGACAAACATATTATTGATTTAATTTATTTTACACTTATATTAACGTCCTGTAAATGAGTGACTTTTGTTTTAAATATTATAATCTTTTATGTATAGTTACAGTAATTAAAATAATAAATGATTTTGTAAATATTTTTATGGTATTTCTATTATTTTTATTTTATCACGATGATGATGATGATGGTGATGTTAAGTTACAATAATAAAAATAATAAATGATTTTGTAAATATTTTTATGGTATTTTTATTACTATAACGGTGTTTTTGGCGCGGTGATAATTTTAATATTGTCTAATGTTAATATCTAACAGTAAAAACGCTTTTTTGCGCACAGAAATAATTTAATTAAGAAGAAGTTATTATTGAACATAGGTTTTATAGGAAACATGAAAATATTTTACAATGCATACATACCGCGCCCTTAGATATAGGGAAAAATAGAAATACAAATGGCATAACAATAATATTGTCAACAAGTGAGGTAATGGTCTGAATAACAATTGACGAGTGAAAAACAATAACAATTTCAAAAAAATAAACTGTAAACTGTGTGGTATTATGAAAACATTTTATTCCACGTACTGTTAATTTCTGGAACCAATTTTCAACAGCACCATTTCCAAACAAATACGACTTAGCGACATTAACAAGAAGCGAATTACCACCTTGAAGGTCGGCAATGCAGTTTTATGCCCTATGGTGTTGAAGATGTTCATGGGCGGTGGTGATCATTTACCATCTCAGAAGTACATCAGATTGGCTTCACATTAGGTTTCCAACCCAAAGGAAAGATCAATCGCTTGCTTCAATATTAAGGCAACTTTGGTGTTAGTTGAAGCAATATGTAATTCTAAGTCGAATGCATGTTGACGAACATGCATTCGAATATATTGGATAAGTTTTTGGAACGAAACTTGGTCACAGCTTTTGTCAATAATGTCTTATGTGTGTTTACTGTTTTGTCTATATAGTTTATTTTCTGCATATTTCAAAATTGGGGAAACACAGGGTATATATCATCAGTCATCATCATCAGCCAGTTGCAGTCCACTGCTGGACATAGGCCTCTCCCAAAATACGCTACAGAGCCCGATCTGCTGCTTTACGTATCCAGTCGCTGCCGACCATCTTGTGCAAGTCGTCCCGCCATCTGGCCAGAGGACGTTTCACGCTACGTTTACCAAGATGCGGTCTCCACTCCAGAACACGCTTACTCCAGCGGTTATCTGTTCTGCGACATAGGGTATAAAACAATGGTAATATTTTATTTAAATAATAAATGTGAAATACATGCCCTCATTTATTAGGGATAAATACTATTTAACTATAAATAATTAATCATTATTAGCACAGTGCATTGCAGCTGATAGTGTGAGTAATATTTATTTTTAGAAACATTTATTATTTATTGAGTTCGTCCCGCCATCGCTTTCGGGGTCTACGTCTTCGCCTAAACCCGCCTTGCAGCATCCATTCGCCGATGATTTTGGCCCATCGATCGGGGTAAATTTAACAACAACTGGAAGAAAATTGCTCTCAACAGAGATTTATGGAAAAACTTAGGGGAGGCCTTTGCCCAGCAGTGGGATCTTTTAGGCTAGTATAATAATAATTATTATTTATCCTCAAAGAAATATTTGTTTTGATTCGCAATGAAGCAAATGTAACGACCTCAAATATCAAAATCAAGCTGTTTCAACTATACCTATGTTTCAATATCTATTTCTCTCGCCAAACAGCAGTGTAAATGCATTGTTCATTGTTGTATTCCGGTTTGAAGGACATTGTGGCCTTAGTAACTACTGGACATAATAAGACTAACATCTTATATCTCAGGATGGTGAGCGCAGTGGACAGTCAAGCCTTGCTTTGTTATTCATGGTATTGTTTGGTTTTGCTACTGTTCATGAGGGGTCGTATCGCTTACCGCCTGATGGTAAGCGAAATAAATGGTAAGGTAAATAGCATGCTCGTGTCGCCATAAATCGCAATAAAAAATAATCCTAAGCTAAAGTATAATATTTATATGTCATAAACCCCAATTATATAACTCTCCGTGCAATCGGGTAAAAAAATATTGATTTATTTATATATGTGTATATACAGGGTATATCAAGACCGCTACCGAAAACGAAGCCAGGAGGTACTATTAGTGATATAAAAAACAATGCAAGCAAAAATTTGACAAAAAAAATCGTCAATGTTTTTTTGTTATTTTTTACATATCGTCGTATTTGAGTGATTAAACATAGTTTTTCTAAAATAATGACGTATATCGCTTAATTTTTAAACACGCAATGGTACGTAAGGGTTTAAATTACTATTTTTGCAAAAACTAGGTATTTACCCCTCAAAAACTATGATTTTTAAAAAATTGAAAAAAAAATACCGTCGCTTATTTTGCAAAATTTTTAGTTGCATTGTGTCTGTAGCCGCTAAAACTACCACCTGGCTTCGTTTTCGGTCGCGGTCTTGATATACCCTGTATATATTCATTTACTATCTGGCGAGCCGCATCCTCATTTTTCTATGGCTGCAAATAATAATTAAAACCTATTTTCACGGCCTTATGTCGTTCAGTCTCAATGAAAACGTAGTCTTACTCATGATGTAGGAATATCAAAATAATTCTGAAATGAGCGCGACGCGACGTGGAAATTGGAAAGTGTACGCGGCGGAAAATAGTTGCGGCTGGCATTTGATTTTTAACCTTTACTTTGCTTTTTGCACTCTCGTGACCTGCAGACGAAATGTCAGTTATACCAAGGTTTTTAGGAAAAACCTCGTGTTCTCTAGAGGCTGTTTTGCAATAATTAAGCGCGGTACCTGCGCTGTTATATATTGTATCAGTATTATATTCGACCACAAAATATGAGAATGCGATTCCTCTATCAATGCAATCGAGGAGTCGATAAAAAGATTTCCCTCATTAGGATTGCCCCTGTATCCTAGGATTTCACAAATTATTCGTAGATCCATATCTGTAGATCTGTCTTATCTAGCCTGAAATCAATCCCGTAACCTTTGGCGAACAGCTTCTTTTAACACTCTCCGCCAATCAAAGTTCAAAATGTCATTGACTTCGTACTACACATGGATTTATTTATACCAACTCTCGACCACAAGGCCAGAAATATAAAAGACAAGATCGCCAGGCGTAGAAGTCGTCGATCTCATACCCCTGTCATTGTACACGATGTATACACAATCTAAGCGAAGCTCTCCTAACAGTTTCAAAAATTCGATCCCAATTTAATAAACTGGGGTTTCATTGCTATACAGGGTGAATTTTTCAAGTGGGCGTGGATGGCCAAATCCGAAATTATGAGGAATAGCGAAAAATACTGACAGGAGCCCAATTTTCATGAAAATTAAAACTCTATACTTGGATTTTTGATAAATCAATATTGCTAGCGAGGAATCGAGCCCTGTATATTACCGTACCGTCGTCAATCACCAGGTGTTGAATATAATTAATTATGGATAATTGGCACTGGATACGTTTTCGAGATATTAATTATGCATTCACGGAATATTTTTACCGAGCGAAAATTATGAAAATGATATCAATTTTTTGTATTATTTACCATAATTATGTTAATTTTAATATAGTATTTACTATAGGCAAGTTTAGCTCTGTTAGAGCTTTGTGTTTTAAATCTGGCCACGGAGGCTGCCAATTGCTGTATTTTATTTGTAGCAATGATGTGGAATTTTAGAACATGCATTTGTGATGATCATTATATACTTTTTTGACATAATATTAAATCAAATAAATTATAATATTTGTAATTATAAATGTCCAAAACCTATCTATAACCTAAGCTAATAGATCCAAATTTTTCAATTGTAGTACCTAATTTGTTATTACAAAGTTTAAATTTTTGGCGAAGAACGGGCTAAAGGGGCAATGAGGGGAACCAAACATTCTTCTGATTGATTGGCAATTTATTATGGTTATGCATGTAAATAAGGATATATAATTTATATGTTTTCCCCGAAGCGTAAGAGTGCTTGATAATGTAGAAAATAAAAACACACTGACGCACTGTCATGGCTCGATTCATCACTATGTAATTTTATAATCCAAGACATTTTGTTCTAAAGTAATTAAATAATTTAGAAGGTAGCAATTTCAAACCCAGGGCAACTTCTCCCATTTTCGTACTTATGCGTAAATTATCATATTTATTGAAATAAAACTACTTTCTTACGGATTTTATCGCGATTTTGTTTAATTTTTACTTTTTTTAACTTCCCGACGTTTCGATCACTTTACAGCTTACAAAAATGTAGAATTGTAAAAATTAAACAAAATCGCGATAAAATCCGTAAAAAAATAGTTTTATTTCAATGTGTAACATTCGCGTAAATCTAAGAAACAATTATTATAATTAATCAAAAAAGTGTTTAAACCCAAATACTGTTACGACACAGTAGAAATACATACCTAAAAAGAGTACTCCGGAGAAATGAGTTTCAATATCTAGTAATACATCTGGAAGTTTCTTCGCATGTGTGAAGTCGTCTCGGTAGGTACCACTGCTTCGCCTATTACTGCCATCAAGCAGCAGTGATGGTTTCTGCTTTGAAGGGCAATGCAGTCAGTGATAACTAGGCATCTTGAAGTGACAACCGTAGTGCCATGTTACTACATGACTTTATAACTTCTCATTATTAACAGTCTTGCTTCTGTTTATGAGGAGAAGTAGCTCCCACCACCACACAAGCGACAATCTCGTTAATTCTCTATTTAATTAAAAATAAAAAAAATCCCCTTTTCAAAAGAAGCGACTTCAACCAAATTTATTTTTAGCAAGAGTACACTTTTCGCAAAACAAACACTACAATTAGTGACGTTTCATTGTTGCGACTTTCTTTTGTTTTCAATTGCATTAACGTTTTCACCTGCCCGCATGTGACATGAAAAGAAGCAGCAATGTAAAGCTCATTTTGTGATAACGTCCTAGACTCATACCAGCGGGAATTTTCAAGGCATCTCCCGTTTCTCTTAATATATAATTTAGCGGCCCCAGGGGTTTCAACGTAACATCTGCATAAGAAGCAGGATTACATTATTAAACCAACGGATCTGTGAAAAAGCTAGATAAGAAATAATATGAAGAATTCATGTTTGTTAGACGAGTTAAGATAAGATAGTCTTGAAACTATATTATTAAAATTAATAGAAGTAGATGGTGACTTAACAGCGGGGTTTCCTGTGACCCCTCCTTGGCCATTTACGTATAGGGAAAGGTTCTCAGTTAAAATTCTAATTCTAGAAAAACATCGTACTTATTTGACAGTTACTTCGAGATGAATAAAATATTCCTCCTAGGGAACCTTTCAGGGTAAAGTAAATTTAGGGTCTTTCACTTCCAAAAACATTATCTAGTTGACTTTATTTTTAGTAACTATTGGTTCCTTAGATTTATGCGAATGTTACATTGAAATAAAACTATATTTTAACGAATTTTATCGCATTGATCGTGTCCGCCCTATGACCACGAAAGCTGTAAAGTAATCGAAGTCGGGTATTTAAAAAATAGTAAAATTTATTTCAACTTAGTAACAATTGTAAAAAAAATCATAACAGAATAGGTGCTTTGTAGCGGCTAAATCATTGTTTACATCTGGCTTAATCATCTGGGTTTCCCTTTTACGAGTTAAACTATTAAAATATTTATTGTTAGAAATGAATTGCATGATTCATGTACTTACGTTATAACTTATTTTGGTGTAGAATTCATATGAAATAACAGATACATATTATAATAATGTTTAACGTGTACCGTGGCTTTACAGATTTTCGTTTCGCATCTTTTTTCCCGCTTCAAAAGTCAAGTAAAATTGTTGAGTGGACTAGACACTTCATTATGCTGAGTGTGGTGACTAACAAGGCAGTGTATTTCTACCATGGCCTTCCATTGTTTCATTTTTATTCACGCATTGAGATTGGAGTTGGTGCAAGATAATTATTTCCTGCTTTCTTGGTATGTGTGAAGTTGCTTTCAGTCAATTAGTAATGTATCGTGCACGGCAATTTTATCCATTTATAAGTTGAACTTTATTGTTGTGCCTACTGGTTATTGGAAATTTAGTTCAATCGTCTGATAAACATACAGGTAGGTAAAAAATATAACTATTGTGAATCTAATTTGAACTTTCTGGATCATCGGGAAGTTTAAAATCTCCTCAAAATATTCCAGAGTTCAAAACATAAGAAAAGGAAGTAATAAAACGTAATATAATCACCCACATGGTTACAAAAAGTTTCGATCAAACTCGCGAGAGTTTACAGCTTAATTATTCTCAAGCGCTTTATTTTATAATTAATGTTTGTTCGCCGCTCACGCCACTTCAAATAATTATGAGAATTTTATTAGGTTTACAGCCATATCAAGACTCTGTTGAGGAAAATTACAGGCAGGATAATTATTACAGAATTTAAGTATAGTCACTCATGTAAGTGCGTGGTAGTTTGTTGGTAACGGACCAGACGCGGCTGCCTACATGTCCACGGCGGTTGCGGGTTCAAATGCCAGGGGACACCTCTGACTTTTCGGAGTCATATGTGTATTTATCGAAATCAATCACCACGCACTTTATCGGTGAAGGAAAACATCGTGAGGAAACCTGCATACAATAGCGATTTAAAAAAAAATCTATGGTATGTAAAGTCCGGCAACCCGCACTAGGCCAGCATGGTGGACTATATGGCCTAACCCCTCTCAATCGAAAATACAAGGCGAATCGTGGGTGTCCTGGTTGCTACTAGGGTAAACTATGCGTATCCCTTCCGGGAAAAAGGCAAGAGTTTATGTTTGTGTATAGTTATATATAAATGACTCTATGTATGCTAATATTCTTCTAAGACCATCAGATTTGGTTACAAACATCAATAAGAAGACCAGAGCGCAAACCATGTCAATTTTCTACACTATCTGCCTTTCATATTCGACTGCACAGCACCAAAGGCGACTATTAACAGAGGTCTTTTGTTCGACCGTTCATTTAACGGAGAACAATTTGCCTTTCTCTCGTATTTTTCGTGATGAAAAATATAAAAAATCTTCGCTAACACGACATAGATCGACTCGGCTTTACGTATTGTGAAAGACGTAACATTTATAGAGTTTCTTTGTTCTTTGTTAATAAGGGCGGATTGAAAAGAAATAAACTCTTTATTGTTACCAGAGTGATTGCTGGATGGAATAAAATAAGGCATGATGTTTGAAATATTGTTTAAATATACAGCGAAAATAAATTAAGGAACATAAAAACTAAATTTCTGATTTAGCTTACCATTTTTATATTAGTATGTATATTATCCAAATGTAAGTAAACCAATCGAACTTGATTACAAAGTTATAGAATTAGGAAAGAAAAATACTTCAAAGGAAAAAATACATTATAAGTCTTGATATTTTCAGAGTTTAGTAATGGGAAAATATTTGCAATATTTTCATGGTGGCAAAGAAGCATTTTACATTTGCATGATTTTGGCATAGTATTATTTTTTTTCCTGCGAGAATGTGAAATCTTTTAATGAGAGAAGGTATGTATTTTACATACATACATACTACGCCTACATATTTTATTGTAATTTTAGATTATGTGGTACGATTTGAGGTTTCAGTGAGGTTGAACTATGTTTTAGATGCCTCTGTTTCCTTGCTCTAAAAAAATATATAGAAATTATGAATTCTCCACTTACCTCCATAGCGAACTGGGAAACAAAATATTGGATCAATTCTTACAAAATTTAAAGCCTGCTATTAATACCAAACGACATTAGAATTTCTACTTTTGCTTCCGAATGTAATACATACATAAACTCACGCCTTTTTCCCAGAAGGAGAAGACATAGGTGCTACCAGGACACCTACATTTCACCTTGTATCTTCCATCCCACGATATGATTGGGGGCGAGCCTATCGCCATATCGGGCATAAATTCCTGACCCCGGGCTGATAATGAATAGAAAAATGTAATAGACTCCCCTAATAGAATGAAAGTTATTTCAATAGAATCGTCGAAAAATTAGGTCTCCTAATGATGCTATTGTCCGTTCATCGGCTTACAATAAAAATATTTTTTTCACATAAAAAATACGATTTCCTCGCGCCCTACTCTCATTCTCTTTTACGCTGAATTTATCAGATCGTCGAGTTAAGGTATAAAAAAGCATTTCATAACAAAGGATGATTTATAACCATGCCAACGAACTTATAATGCCGTCCCGTGTTTATCTAGACTAGACAGGATAGTTAGTGCTTTCGTAAGACGATGGAGATATGAGACGTGTATTTTTGATGGTTCCTTCGTGTTGATTAAATTTTATTTTATTTTGTCGCGATTTTTAGTTTACGGGTTTTATAAATTATCGCAAAATGTAAATTATGTTTGTACTTAAAAATCGACATAAAACATGTTAACAAAGTAAATTAATGTAAAATATGATAAGGCTATCCAATGTACAGCATTGTTGAGCTGAATTCAATAGCTCCCTAAATTTTTTTAATAATATTTATTTTTCAAATATTTCGTGCACGTTTGTCAACCTGTCAAATTTCAGCCAATAAGAGAGCAGAAAAAGGTGGCCCGTCACCGACATTTATACCTACGTTTTTGAAGTACAAGAGCTCCCACTATATTATAAATATTCTAAGCCCCTACTATTTTCCACGCACACTTTTCACGTTTTCCTCGCATCAAATTTATTTTCTCTCCTTTACGTGTCCCAAGGCTTCGCTTAGTTAGATGTGTTTCCACCGCTTCAAACCGGAAGGCGGTAGAAAGATTGCGATTCATTTTGTGTGACGATAGTTCCAACCTGACATACTCCCATTTAGCTGTTGAAGTGAGACAATGCTATCGTGTTGAAATAAAACTATTTTATACGGATTTTATCGCGATTTGGTTTAATTTATTCATTTTTTTTCTTCCCGACGTTTCGATTACTTTACAGCTTTCGTGGTCGCGGGGCGGACTGAGGTATTAGTCATCCGCTCAGTGACTGTTTCAATTAAACTACCCATAATTATTAAATTAAAAAAGTTAATTTAAAAAGTTAGCTAGTATTTGCGATCCGATCTACGCAGAAGACCACGAAAGCTGTAAAGTAATCGAAACGTCGGGAAGTTAAAAAATGAAAAAATTAAACCAAATCGCGATAAAATCCGTATAAAATAGTTTTATTTCAATGTGTAACATTCGCGTAAATCTAAGAAACCATAATGCTATCGTGGTTTTATTTTGTACCTTACTTGTGGCTCGGTTTTGAACTTCATCTTCAAAAGGCATAACATCACGAAGGTTAATTTTATTCTGAGACTGTTTATAGTGTATCCCACTATATATTAACATGCAAATGAGGCACTTATACAGGGTATATCAAGACCGCGACCGAAAACGAAGCCAGGTGGTAGTATTAGTGACTTCAGACACAACGCAATGAAAAATTTCGCAAAAAAAATCGTCAACTTTTTTTTGGTAATTTTTTACTTATCGTCGTATTTGGGTGATAAATACATAGTTTTCCTAAAATAATGATGTACACCTTTTTATTTTTTAAGACGCAATGGTACGATAGGGTTTAAATTACTATTTTCGCAATAACTAGGTATTTGCTACCCAAAAACAATGATTTTCAAAAAATTGCAAAAAAAAAACTGTCGCTTATTTTGCGAAAATTTTATTTGCATTGTGTCTGTTACCACTAAAACTACCACCCGGCTTCGTTTTCGGTCGCAGTCTTGATATACCCTGTATAATTTAATAGGCGGGAATGTATTGTACTATTAAGCGCGTCATTTGCGCCTGAACGAATTCATCTGCTATTAGTAATTTCGTATTGGCGCTACTATGACGTTTGTCATTGTAGCGCCCTTTATTTGACGTCAATTTGTTCTGTCTTCAATTAAACACAATGTTATTTATTGTTAAAACACGCGCTATCTAATTTGTTTATCAAAGGAATATAGACGCCTATTAACTAATAAAGGTTGCTGGAAGGCCGTTACCAAAATATTTTTAGAAATAGGTATCTTTGGCAAAAACTTATTTTGAACATGGCTAAAACGATATTTTTACCTATTATAGTAATTATAAGAACCTGTATCTTGTGTGCCCCAAACCATCATAAAAGTTCTTCTACCTAACATTTTTCAAAAGTTGAAGAATAATAAATACAAGCAAAAATACTTCCGAATCGAACGAAATTTATTCTGTTGTTTATAAGTGTATCTTTACTACTTCGGTATCATATTTATTGCCTACATCTATCATTTTCACGAGGCAAAATATTTGTATTTACGGAAATAACACACAGGTAACAGTAAATATTGAAATGAGATAACAAGTATTCTTCCTCGCGAATGTGTTATTTTACAAATCATTTAGCTACTCTGTAACCAATCTTGATTGCAAACAGTTTGGTTGTATAACCTCTTATTTTACAAACAGCTGAAGTGAAATCGATAGCTGTGCGGTTTTTTTCTTTTCTAGCCGCTGTAGCTTTTTCCTGTCAGTTAAAAAAAATGTGTGTGTGTATTAGTGTACACACGTAAGAAGTGAAACTTCTTTATGACATCATTTTTCGAAAAATGATCTACTATTTACAAATTTACAGAATTGGTAAAATAAAGCTAAATTAAATAAAGTTTAAGTTTAGGAGGGGGGAAATTTTTGAGGGAATTTGGGATTTCTATCGGGGCCAATTTGTAGCCCTCACCGAGACGGTTCCGAGGATACCAAGCTCAGTGGGTCCACGACCTTTATTGGCCGAGATAGGTTTCGTGGGGGGGCTATTGGGCACCTTAAAATATTTTTGGGTGGGGAAAGTTGTGGAGGGGGAATTCGGGAATTCTGTTGGGGCAGGATTGTAGGCCTCACCGAGCCGGTTCTAATGAACCCAGGGTCGATGGGTCTACGATGGATATTGGCGGAGATAGGAATAGGGGGGGTGAGGTAAAAATTTTAGGTGGGGGTAGGGGCGGGGGGGGTTAGGTTTCGTGGGGAGGCTATTGGGCACCTTAAAATATTTTTGGGTGGGGAAAGTTGTGGAGGGGGAATTCGGGAATTCTGTTGGGGCAGGATTGTAGGCCTCACCGAGCCGGTTCTAATGAACCCAAGGTCGGTGGGTCTACGATGGATAATGCCGGAGATATGAGTAGGGGGGTGAGGTACATTTTTTAGGGTGGGGGTAAGCGGGGGGGGGGGAGGTTTCGTGGGGAGGCTATTGGGCACTGTTTTGGATTTAGGGTGGGGGAAGACCAGAGGGGGGTAAGGATCAAATTACAAAAAAGTGGGTGGGACTTAAATTTTGGGTGGGGCTTGGAAACGGTTGGGGGTGTGGCTTACTGAAGTGGGTACTAATTTACTAAATAAAAAAAGATGGCGCGTAACGGAAGAATGTGACGCGTAACGAAAAATTTTTTCCAACCCCGATAAAGAAGTTTCACTTCAAAAACAAAACACCTACGATTCTCCGTAGCGCACTATGTTATTTCATTGCAATAAAAAATTGTCTCAATGAGAGAGGCTACAAGTACGATTTCTGCACCGACCCTAATGTTTGTGTGATGTACAAGTATTTGTTTCGGGTCTGGGGGTTAGTGATTTCGAAAAGTCACCCGTATTTTCTGATACCCACTACACAAGACTTAGTTGATGTCTGAGTGGTATCAACGCTATGTATGTGTTATTTGGGTGTATTTATAATTATAATGACCACACACTGTAACGGGGAAGAAACTAATCGTGAGGAAACCTGCATACTGTAGCGAATTTTAAGAATTTCTACGGTATGTAAAATCCGCTAACCTGCATTAGGCCAGCGTGGAACAAATGGCCTAACCCCTCTTAATCAACTCCGATTGTAGAGGAGGTCTATGTCCTGTAGTCGTACATAATATATGAGCTGATATAGATACAGATTATTATTATTTATTAACATGGATCATAAAACGTAGCACACAGCCCAAAATAAACCCACTTAAGGATTATAACTTCCCGCAATCCACCTCTAAACCATTACGGATCATCTTTAATAACAACTCGGGCTATTGGGCGTATAATTTTATTATTCAAATAAGATTTCATTGTTTTACGGCCGGGTTTACGGGCGCTCGTAATTTTTTTAGCTGTCATGTTAAAATTATTGCTATTCGGATTTGCTTATTTAACGGTATTCGTGTGAGATTTTAGGATAAATGTTGAAATAATTGTTTTCGTTTAATCAATGAGTATACCGGGTATTTACAGACTGAGACCGAAAACGAAGCCAGGTAGTTTTAGTGATTACAGAGACAATGCAACTAAAAAATTCACAAAAAAGCGTATTTTTTTGCCATCTTTGTAAATACATAGTTTTTGCGCTAAAAAAATATTTAAGCCCTTGCGTAACATTGTATCTTATAAAATAAAAAGATGTACATTATAAGTTTAGGAATATCATGAATTTACCAAATACGACGATGATTAAAAAATAAAACTACCACCTGGCTTCGTTTTTGGTCCCTGTTTGGCTATAACCAGTATTGCATTTAGCGTTGCCAGGCGTCCGGATAAAGCCGGACATAGTTAGGCTTTTTGATTGCATGTCCGGCTAAAATAAACGGTGTCCGTCTTGTCCGGCTTTTGTTAGGCTTTTTACATTTCGCAAACAAGCGAGCACTGCCGCCGCGCCGCCGAGCGTGGCCGAGATTTATGATAATAATCAAAAAGACTTGATTTTACATAAAAAAAATTGTCGTACCTATTAATACTGAGACAAAATCCTCAATAATATAGGGTGTCCGGCTTTTTTAACCAAATGTCCGGCCAAACTGGCTGGTCTGTCCGGCTATTAGGTTTGGCGACCTGGCAACGCTAATTGCATTTAAACATGAGTGCTGTGCAGTCTAGACGGATTTACTATAGGAAATAACCATTTCTCACCAGTTAATTAATTAAGGCGATCTGCTTGAAACTGAATCTATATTGAATGAGCTCGAAATTCGACACTTGCATGTGTTGATATAAAACTAATTGACTTACTGTGCGCCATTCCACCCCGTGACCACAAATGCTGAAAAAAGTAATCGAAATGTCGGGAAGTTAAAAAATTAAAAATTTAAACCAATTTAAAATCCGTGGAATGAGTTATATTTCAATGTGTAACATTCGCGTTTATCTAAGAAACCACTTGTGTAAGTTACTATGACGGGTTTTACATTTTTTTATTGCAGTAGCTGCCCTGTGCGGACATTAAAAGCCTAGGGTTGCTGCAGTATTATATTAAGATTAAATTCTTTCGATATACAACGTTATTTTTAGTATACTACAAATCCGAAAGTAGTTTGCTAAGTATCAATAGCACATTCCATTCCACTTATTTTTAACATACGTTATATTTTTATTTTATCCCAAAAACACTTATTGAGCTGGTTATCTCGTTCATTAATAAAAATCAGGCGCGTGTCGGTCGCTCCCTGATACAACTACAGCGGGCCGGTACAAGTATACCCTTCCCCCCACCCCACTGCCGCTCGGGTGCATACCCATGCATCATACAGAAAACGGGATAATTTATTGTAGCCTGTAACCATGTGACATTTCTCTATTATAATTATTTAATATTTTTGTCCGAGCTTTTATACTGAAATCTCATTGGGGTGTTTCAGCTTTACGGTTAACAAAAACTAAATTTGTATTCACCTAAACGACAGGAATTTATAACAGAATCAGGGATTTTGTCAAATATAAAAAATCGAGTACCCAGTAAGCGACATTTTACACGCGCACGGATAAAGGTTATATGAAAAACCCAAAATGAATATTCATATAACTGAAAGGGTTTAGGCGTCTGGCTAATAGTGACACCTGTGAATAACCGTCGAGGTGGGATTTTACATAATTTTATTATTTTCCAAAGGCCATTGTTAATTAGATGCCTTCGCTCATATCTTGATTTATGTAATAAATCATGTAAGGGCTCTGTTTTTGATAGCGCTGTTATACATGATATTTAAGATACATTACACAAATCTTATTTGTAATCACTTTTTAAGACAGTTATTATTACTCAAATAATTAGTGCGTATACGATGTCTTCTATCAGTAAAATTGTCTATCTACAATATCTAAGATACTTCCATGTGGCATCGCCGTGGGACGCCTTGACGATCACGTTCCGGGATCAGGATTCACGAGACAGTCAGGTAATCAGGGATAACTGTTCAAACAGCGAGAGATTCTGTCGCTAGTTTCACTACCTGAACTGAACTTTTCAAATAATAGAGTTGATCCACGCTCAAGCTGGCTTCCTCATAACCTTTAAGCAATACATCACTTTAAAACGCAGTATATAAAAATGGTCCACGAACCGCACTTTATCTGTAAGTATACAACTGCCATCATTATTGTCAACACAGCCCTTAAAGCCTCGACCATAAGCTACGTATCTGCCCCCGGCAGCCGCTCTGATGTTTTCGACACATCCACTCGGTCGGAACAATGGCCGATGTAAATACTTATTGTCTGCCGCCGACCGCTCGTGACAACAATGTGCGTTATTATTTATCCTTTTGACTTTTCTAGAAGGCGGAAAATGCGCAAGCTGAGTTTCTAAGGCGGATTTATTACTGGACGGCTGGAAGTAGCAAGTTCCATTTTCGAAATTTGAAATGGGTGGATTCTTTTATTTATTTATCATTTTTTAATCCTTTTTTGATTAATTAACAGCCTGAGGATAGTAAGCAACCAATCCCAGTCTCGAAAAAATAAATAGATCTATAATACAAATGTATTCGCTTTATATCTTTCACATTTATTCGCCAGTTTCAACTGTATTCGAATGCCCTTTGTATCTAGTAAATAAAATACATTAGCTTCACCATTGAATGTGGTGCAGATGCTAAATCCAATATGTAGTTCAATTAATGTTTTGTCTGCACGTACCACTGCACCAAACTACTACAATGCACCAAAACTTTAGCTACAAAATGATTACATATATTTTTCTTTTCCAGTTAAATGGTTTTTGTTAGGTAGTCAACTTAAACTATTAAACAAGTGACTGCTGCAGTTAAATTGCTTTTGTTTTGTAACTGGCTGCACCGCGACATTTTGTTTCTTAATTAGTAGATGGAGTGCTTAAACGACTTTAAATTTCACTAATGGCCTGTGTTTGTTAAATGTTTCTTTTAAGAGGATCTGTTTGTTGATTGGAAAGGCAGATGCATTATTCATAATGTTTAATGTATTTGTCTGCAATACAAAGCTTATTGGAATGATAAAGGCAGTATTTGCGCAAATGAGTCGATTGGAGTAAAACGAAATGTTTGGGTGATCAACGCTTTTTTTCACGCCATTGGGCTAAGTTTTTTCATAGTCAAAAGAGTCTTTTAGCTATCGTTACAAACGTCTTATTATACACATACTTATCTCAAAAAAGTGGACGGCAAGCTTTTGGTGGTCTGTCCCTAGCGACTTTTTGTATTTCGCTTACAATCAGGCGAATTCCATGCTCGTCTCGCCATTCATGGCAATAAAAAATATCATGTTAAGGTTCTCTGTTGTTTTCTATTTACTTTATAAAATGACTATTCTTTATTTGTTTTACATAATTCACTTTTTAGTCAATTTTTCAAAATCTAATTTTCAAGTACAAATTGGGACATGTGAAGTAGATTTACGAGGAACACGCAAAGACTTTTACAATGAGTTGAATATGCAAACGAAAGTCAAATAAGAATTCTTCTCGCGAGCTGACAGATATTTCCATATGCCGTTCCTCGCGCCTTTTACGTAAACCTACTTATGGCGCGTGTGTATGCAATTTCCATTAATTTTTTGTGAACATTTTCTTAAAGATTTTTTATGGAAATTTTCGAAATGCCTGATATTCAGTTTGGATCGAAAACTCCTGTGACGCTGTTAGTTTAAGCCCCGGCTGTAGAACGAGAGATCCCGGGTTTGATACTTGAACGTACTCAAGTGCGTTTTTACGTTTGTTGTTTATTTTTATAACACTCCACAATTAAACATTATTTGCATTTGATACTTCTATAGCAGTCCTTCAAACTAAGCAGTGAGATTACCTACCAACTCTTTGTCATTCAATATCCACACGAGAATTCGGCCTGTTACGAGAATTAGAGGCATTCACAATTCAAGTACATTACTGTTACGCCGGTCGACGAATAGTCCCCCTTTGTTTCTAAATGCATAGGCCTGTGTCATGTAGGTGGTATACAAAAGAGCACTGGCCATTTTGGTCTCCGCAAAACGATTGAAAGATATTTTATCAAATTTCGAACATAACCTTTGTCTCGTTGAAATATTAACACTTATTACAAACCACTTGCTCTATGAAGTTGAAAGATTTCAATATCACTGGCCACTTTAGTTCCCACAAAACTATTAAAAGATTTATTCATATTTCGAATTCTGCTATTGTCTCGTTGAGGTATTAGTATGGTAAGAACTAGTTTGTCTATAAATTTAAAGGTTTATTTGCTTTTACGATTAAGTCTCTAAAAAAAGACAGTCGGGTTTGCAAAATTATTTTTGTATTTTATACTCTGATTCGAGAGGACAGTGAAGGCTATTCAAAATACATAAAAATGCTCAGAATTAAGCGAAAAGAATGTTGTTACCATAGTAAATAGGTTTCACAGCAGGTTTATTAAATAGTATAAAAGGAGCTTAAAGAGGGCCGAAATAATAACATGGCTCCTAAAACTAAAGCAACGTACACCCAACCAATTACCTGGTAATTTATGCCAAACATTGTAAAACGTCACAGAACATCTTATATCCTACATCTACTCGCGGTATTAATTAACAAAACACAAGTTTCGACGTGTCAAGACATAACTTAACAGCAAGTTGTACCATATACAATTTCCCAAGACATCTAGCCAACTCGTAAGTTCTGGTGACCCACAAAGCGAAGTTTGTGATGTCCGCGTGGGTTGAATTGGATTTTAAATTCTATACACAGGTTTGTAGAATACGTCTCAAGTTGGACTATAATTGTATTATTTACGGGTTTCTATATATTTATACTCTAGGAGCCGACCCAGCTCTGCCCGGGCGCAGATACTTTTTTAGACCAGTGACCCTAGCCGGAACATTTTGAAGTATCGTATAGTAATACTCGTATAGTATCGTAAACGTTTCCCGCTGTCAAATTTTTGTTCCAAATACGCTCACAATGGCGCTGTTTAAATTCCCATACAAAATTTTACTATTAATATTCTATTACGATACTACAAAATGTTCCGGCTAGGGGCACAGTCCACGTCAGCAAAATATTATTTCCCGTACTGTTTTATTCATATTCAAACTCTGAGCCGTCCCTGTGCTTCTTTTCCGTCCCGTTCCTTCACGTTATATCCTGTACACTCTCATTCTGTCCCATGACTCCAGAGATATAATACTGTCCTCTCCTGTCCCATCCCATCCTTTGAGTATAAAAAAATTACAAATATGTTTGAATTCCTTTCTCGTTCCACGGGAACACTACATTTTTCATTAGAAGAATACGGGGTGTCAGCTACTTCTATACCAAATTGCATCGAAATCCCTTAGGCTGTTTCTGAGATCATCGCGCACAACCGCACATATACTACGCACAAAAATTAAAGGATATTTTTTTTGATCAATTTTTTTTGGTGTTTTTTGAGAGTCTGTATCTTGGAGAAAATTGATTGTTAAGAAATTCGAAAACTAAAACTTGGAAGCTTGAAATGTCTATTTTGCAGATCTGTGCTCTATTTCTTGATTCCTCGCTAAGTTGATAAGCAATCGTAAGAAAACTAACGAGAAAAAAAAAATCCAAATTTTTTCTGGATTTCAAAACCGTGCATTTACATGGGTAGTATTTTTTTGGTGACATCATTATAAAATTCCCGTAGATAATTTAATTGCCTTTAATTTGATATACCAGAAACCTCCGTGACATGATTTGGAGCTGACTTATGGTAAATCAAAGTAAAAATGACCTATCACACTTTGACATTGGATTACTCCATGAATATCAATCATGGGGAAAACAAAATCATAATTTTCGTAACTTCAAAACATGTTCTATAAGTTGGTATTAAAGTCTTATGATAATGAATAGTATTTCTAAGTAAAATAGTTGACTGAAAAAAGGTAAAAAAACGGTTATTTATGGATATTCGGAAAACACTGCATATCTTTGGATAAAAGAAACAAACCAAGGATATCGTCGGTAACTTTTCAACCTTAAAGTAGTCTAAAGACACTCTGAAAATTTCAAACTGCTCCGATTTGATTATCTTAGTGTTCGGAAGGTTTGAACTTACTGTATTCAGCAAAAATCGTCGTAATAAAAAAAAATATCCTTTAATTTTTGTGAGTAGTGTACATACAAAAATTCAAAATCATTGTTTTGGGTTGATCATATTGTTAGTGTTTCTCATTTATCTAACATGTACATCGATCGCTTACAAATTTATTTTATGTATGGATAAATATTATTTACGCTAAAAATTTTACGTACCGTTAGTACATAGTTTTGATTTTATTTTTGCCCTTGAAATACACATAAAACAGTTTTTTTTTAAATTTAATAAATTTCCTACACTTATTTATTAGTTACATTGTACTATAATGGTAAAGTACTCGACGAATAGTTGGTGGCATTGGTGTCACCTCTACGTACCCTTTTAGATAATGGCGTGAGCTTATATATGTTGTTTATGTTAAGTAAAATGTCTCGCCAAGATAATGCAACCGTTGTTTGAACTCGTGCGGTTTCGTATAACATCGCAAAATATTTGCACGTAGGTAATGCTGTACATATTCTGTTTAGTAAACGTGGCTAATTAATTACCGTCTCTTATTATTCATTGCTCTATATAACCACTACATAAATTGTGTTTCAGGTTATAATCTAAATTCGTTTATTAAGGAAAATTAATATTATGATTGATTAGCGCTATTTTTAATAGGCTTAACTTAGGTAAAATTAGAATAACAGGTAAAAGGTAAAATTTTATGAGCTATATTGGCAGTCAGACAAAAAAACTAATGTTGTTATGGCTGACAAATAAGATAATAATTATTAATTTATCCCTTTTCCCTAGTAATAGCTGAATAATTAAATAAAAATAAAACACGTGCCGGGTGTTTTGTTGCTGGCTCAAAAGATAAAAAGTAAAACAATACGAAATACAAACTTCCGAAGCGTACTCTTTTGTAGTGTCACGTAACGTATCCGACGCTTCGGCGAATAGATACGTTTGTAGGGAATTTAAACTAACTCGCATTCGCAATTTAAATTCAAATTTTCGATACCGTTCCGCCAAAAGTAGACCAATGCGCTCAGAACTTTCAGCCACAAGTGATTCGGAATTCAAAATTGTAGTACTTTGATGTTGGACCGCGCAACTGTGGGAATAAAAGATTTTCTCCTTGGAATATCGGAGCGCGGCTTAGGCAAGAGGTCGGGAAACGAATACCGGTTAATGGAATTCAGCCAGGAATTACATTTCTTATACTTTAAATCGGAGTGGTATGTTTGAATCAGTCGTTGCCTCGTCGGTGGAAGGATTTTTTCGCCCTAAATGCAACCACTGAACTATCTGGCGATAACCCCGGTAAAATAAAAAAAACGTTTTTAGACCGACAACCCGCACTTGATCTAAACCGGACTAAAGCCTAGGCTTTTCAATAGAATTTATAATACAGGAGTCTTTATCAACAATGAATATAATAATATATATGTATATCGGCTTAAGCTTTAATATTTATGTCTATCTTAGGGGTTTATATTATTATGGCAATTAGATAAAGAAAACAGTTTGTGCCAAGAATACGTGTATTTCGTCCATCAAGAAAATTAACAAACGAGCGATGACGCTCTAATACTTGACACAGTGTTTGGCTTCTACGGGAAGCAGGAAAGCTCATATCACACAGGTTAATTAATAGCTAACAATATTATTATCTGATTTTTATACTATTTCAAATACATACATGACTGCCTCCGTGGCGCAGTTATACTACGGTACGACAACAACGCTAAAATCTAGGGTTCGAATCCCGGGTCGGCAAAGTGATCTTGGATTTTCTGTTATCAGCCCGGAGAGTTTATGCCCGATATGGCCATAGGCTCGGCCCCTATCACTTCGTGGGACGGAACATACCCTGGCCGCACCTCTGCCTACCCCTTCTGGGAAAAGCTGTGAGTTTATGTATGTATAATTTTAATATTTTTATCATAGAACACTACTACATACATCCATTAAAAAGTATTGCTATTTTCAATTTTGAAATGGGAAAATGAAATGTGTATAAAGCATTTGTTTTGGCACCAAATGGCGCACTTTGCTAATGAGCTGCTCTTTATCAGACTAAATACCATTCGTCATGAAAAAGTGCACAATGACGTCAGAGTTCTGATTTCAATAATTTTATTGTAGTTGTTTCAGTTTCGAAATAAAATGATGTGCTGTATTTTTTTAAATCATCTATACTCTAAAGTCTTACGGCCTTATTCATAGACATATTTAAAACCTACTTTAATTATCAAATGTTTCGTCTTCTGCGCTCAAACTGAATTCTGAAGTCTTTCGAAAGGGACAAAACATACGATATCTAAAATTGCTTTTAAATCGGTCTATGAATAAGACCGTAAATACACACAACCACATGCATATTACTCTCTAGACTCTAGAGTCTATAGTAAGAAATAAGTATGTCATGGGCAAAATAAATTGTGAAGGAATTTTCGGTCTCACAAATTCTACATTTATATTTTTCATATCCATGTGAGCAAACGAGACTATACGATATGCTCGACGATAATATAAAGTGGAATGGATTATTTATGTATAGTCTTTGTGGTTAAAGAAACTTTATTCTCAAAATAAATTGTACGTTTCACTTCATGAGATACAATTCCATAGTTGACAGCCTCCGTCTCGCTTAGACGTGGTTACGGGGCGGACCTGAAAGCTGTAAAGTAATCGAAACGTCGGGAAGTTAAAAAATGTAAAAAAATTACCAAAATTAATCTAAGAAATCATTAGGAGGATTTCTTGATTATCCCATGGTAACACTATATTTATTCGGGATATAAAGTAGCCTATTTGTTAATTCAGGGTATCAGCTATCTTTATACTAAATTTCATCAAAATTGGTCCAGCTGTTTGAGCGTGAAAAAGTAACAAACACACAAACTTTCATCTCCGTAATATTAAGTAGGACTTTCGTCATCGTCGGGCCCAACACTTTCACAATTAAACAGGTGTCTTTTCGAAGAAATTCCGCTGTGACCTGTTTAAGTGTTCAGCCTTTTCATTACATTTACATAATACATTGAAATTCGAACATATGACCCGTATTCCGTGTAAATTCCGATCAGCATTACGACGTTTCCGTCGGTATTGACAGCGCCTAGAGCTGCCATGGACATTCATGACATGACACCTATAATACACTTCCAATTGAAGGATGTAAGAAATGCCCCAAATAGTTCCATTAAATCCGATACTGAGATACTGAGGTGAGGATAAGTTGATATTTTTGTATATGCTGCATTGAAACACTGGGTGTAGTATATTTACAAAATTATCTTCTTTTACAGAATGCCAATATCTGAACTGTCTGGAAATTTTGATGGTGGTAGAGTATTCGTACATCTATACTAGGTAGACAAACAATCAACGCATTTTCGGAAATAGTCTCAACCTCATACTTACCACTGAAACTCCTATTAACCAGAATAAACAGTGGCGCACATTTCGATGACTCGGAATATTGTAGATCAGCGAGTCTCCAAAATTGTCTAATGTGTCTTTAACCAGTACCAAAATTAATAAAAAAGTAAAATAAAGTCGTTCGAAAGGGACAAAACATCTGATAACTAAAATAGGTTTTAAATCTGTCGATGAATGAGGCCGCTACACTTTTGGTGTTAATTTCGTTGATGAACGTTTCGGGAATCCAGAGAGGATGGATAAAAGGCAAATAACAAAACAGATACATGAGACGAGTATGAATGGAAGAGTCGGTAGGGGTCGACCTCACCAACCAAATCGGTGATGACCTCAACAAGGGTCAGGTCAAAAGTACCCTGAACCGACGAGAATGCATGAAGAGATTGATGAGAGTAGACGAAGCGAAAGTAGTATGTCAAGATCGAGCAAAGTGGAGATCTATAGTCTCTGCCTACCTCTATGGGATACAGGCGTGAAGTTTAAGTATGTGAAATTAATAGAAGGAGTTGTAAATTAACACTATACACATGGTGAGAATACGTGTATCCCATTCTGAGCTGAGCAATCGCAAAGGTTCAAGAAAGTATAAAAGATTTGCCAGCTAATCCACGAACCGATAGTAGGGTCGTAAAAAGATTCATTACAGATAGTATCTCTTGAGACGTGTTTGTACCGAGCTTATCCTTTGGATGAAATTAGTTTACGAAGCAAACATCTTCAAGTTAAACTCGCGCTAATTTATAGGAAGGAAAGTAAATTGCTTTTATATCTGCAGTCTGCACTCTGAAAAGATAGTTCACTGTTTTGTTAACTGAATATGATTTATATTTTTAAGAGATATTTGAATCTGTTTTAAATTTACTGGACAGTGTATTATTAAAAATATTTTTTTTTATTGTAATAGTTTTATATAAATGGTTAAGTTTAATAGAAGTTAAGAAAATAAGTCATATTTATGTGTAAATAAAATAGATAGGAAATATTTATTTATTATTAATTTTCGCATTCACTTGGACGCTGTTCTGAAGCGTAAAAATAACAAATAATTCCCCTATAATAACTGATTCATTGTTATATTCACAGGACCAAAAGAACGCAAATATATTGCTTTACAATGTTATGAACTTACTTCGGTTTATTACAAAAATTAAGCTCATCTTTCAAAAAAACACCTTTTTCCAAGGGCTTCATGCTGGTATTACTTTAAAATGTAAAGGTCAGCATTAAAATGTTTAATTTTATGAATCTGTATTATAACAAATTAAACCATTGCAAACATCGATGTCGATAATATTACGAAGACTGAATAAGGTTAAAATTTTTTCAGACTTCAAAATTTGAAGCGATGAATTTAAAAATTCACGTCAATCAACAAGGGCTGCAAGCGTGGGCGATACGCGGTCGTGAGCAGCAGGTGGTGGACGCTGTAACCGAATAAATCGGGAATATTCCGAATTTGCGTCCAAAACTTATATTTTTAATGGAAATTGGTGGGCGCTGGCCATAATTTTACATTTTATGAGCAGATATCAAATTATTTCAGCGATTATACACCCAGCTGTTGTTCACGTGTGTAAGCGATTAAGCTATATAAACTTTTAGTATAATCAGTGAACTAACGAGTTAGTATATATGTATATTTTTTGAATTTATCTTGTTGCTTAAAACAAAACTGGCAGGCAAAAAGAAAATTGGCTGGCTAATAAATTATGATTAATAGCCAGTGAGAAAGCAATTCTAGTCACAAAATTTCTTATCTTAAATAAATCGAGGTGTTATTTTTTTTAATTTTCTCCTAAGGCAAGTAGGGATTTGAAAAATGTACCCTATTCTCTTTTATATAGGACATAATATTTGATGGCAGTTGTAGCATGATTATCCAGATCTGGGTTGCTGTTGTTACTGCTGTTAGTCATACTTCTGATTTAAGTGCGTCATTGTGTAAGGTAGTTTGAGACTTAATGCATCACGTCGGCTTAGTGGACCGGCGATTCTTTTAGATCATTTCTTAGTATCTGAGTTTTAAATGTACCAGCATGCCATTGATCTTAAAAGCTTAACAATTTTTGTACAAAGTACTAACTTATAAGAGAATTTTGCCCCTGAATATGGATAATCCTTATCGTTAGTTTAACAGCTCTTTAGCGGAGTGATATCAACCCCAAGTGTTTTAGTGGTCCAAAGCCCGTTATAATCACCAAAAATACAATTGTTCTTTCTTTTGCAGATAACAAGAATGATTGCGGAACTAAACGACACCCTCCTGAGCTCCGATAACTCAACTGACAACGAGTATACTCCGTACGAGGACCGGTTGGAGACCTACCTGGTGCCTGTTCTCTTCGCCATCATCTTCATCGTAGGCGTCCTTGGTAATGGCACCCTGGTCATTGTCTACGTCAGGCATAGGGGCATGAGAAATGCTCCTAACACGTAAGTTGATTTTATTGATATTAATGATTTTTTTAATGATCTATCGAATTGTTGTAGCAGTAACAGTGGAAAGGATCGTCTGGATATTAGTAATGCAAAATAACGTCAAATTCATTGGTGCTAGTATCAGTCTGACTAATTGGTTATTAGGTACTTTTACTTAAGATATTATAGTCATATTCTGTTGAGATCTTTCTTCACTTTTTAATATTAATAGTTATTCAATATTTTATTTAATGTAGGTCCAGAAGTATATTATATTTTATTTTCTTTTATCAACTTTTAGCAACCTTCATTAAAATAGGCCTTTAAGACATTCACGTAACAAATTTCGAACAAATATTTTTATTACATAATTCATAGTAGATAGATGACTCGGCTATTCCTTAATACAATGCCACAGGCTGAATAAAAGCTTACATCCAATAAATTAGTCCATTTTACCTCGTCTTTGTATAGCATCTATATCGGATGTTTGACTTCACTATTGTAGCAGGAGGTAAAAGCTGATTGTTGGCGCAAATATTAGTTGCGTTCTGTCAAGTCTGAACCTGAAGTTATTAAACAAAGTTGAAGATAGTTTCAATGCAATACGCGTCCTAGAAGCTGCCTAGATGGTAATTACAGAAGTAATAACTGGTATAAGTAATAGGAAAGTCGACGTTACATGTTACTATTTGAGCCTGAAATATAAGGATTCCAGAGTAATTGTAAATTATAAGCAGAGTTATCTTGCTTTCTTTCCAATAATACATATATAAGGTACTGCGGGTATATTGAAGGACATTCTTGATCATTGCTCTAATGGCAGGGTCCTAAGACTGTGGATCATAAGGTCTCAAAATGAATTTTCAGGACAGGTTTTTTTTAACCTTGTATAAATTGCTCGGGACTAAACTTTGTGTCCCAACTATAGCCTCATTCTCTACAACATCTTGGGATCAACAAAAGTGGATAGCATTGATATCCTCGTGGAAAACACAGGAATAAGCTGTATGAACATAATTAATGATTGTGGATTTGTGATAAAGATATTGATAATATTATAAGGAATATTATTTCATAATGTTCTGTAATCTAAAGCGAATTTTTCCAAGCATTAGTTATAATCAAGAACGTCATAGTATTGAGATAGAAAGCAGTTATGAGTCTCGTTGATAATGAGAGGAGTAATAAATATCGACAGAAATGCTGCATCCAGTTTTTGTCGGCCTTAAGATTATGTAAATGGTTGTTGAAAATAGTAAATACTAAAGTAATTTTTGTTTTATACCTTTAAAAAAATTATTATATCCATTGAATCACTTGAAATTATTACTATCTAATTATTTTTAACAATCTTAAAGAGAATTATAGATTAATAAAAACACAACCAAGAATTCGTAATTAAGATGATTCTTTCTTCCACATTTTTTTTACTGATTCTGCATTATTTTCTTACTGTGCTATTTGCAAGTCTAATAAAGTTTCATATTATGTTAATTAATTTTTCAGGGACATGAATATTCTATTTCCAGTTACTGTTGTTTCTTGTAGAAAATATGAGATAATTTGTGATAATATGATTATTCTTCTAAAAATAAATATATCAGATCAAAATCTGACCCAACTAATTGAAACTTTTTTCCCCAGGTACATCTTCTCATTGGCACTGGCAGATCTCCTGGTGATCCTGATATGCGTGCCATTCGTATCCATAATATACACGCTGGAATCCTGGCCGTGGGGAGAGCTCATCTGTCGGATATCCGAGGCTGCCAAGGATGTCAGTATTGGCGTGTCAGTGTTCACGCTGACAGCCTTGTCAGCTGAACGATACTGCGCTATCGTCAACCCGTTCAGGAAACTGCAGGTGAGAAATACATAATCCTGATTCTAGACGATACAAGTCTTGGGTCGTGGGTAAAAATAACTACGAGAGACTTTTCGGTTTTACAAACACTCAGAACCGAAACAAATATTTGGGGATTAAACAAACATTAGCCTCGGTGCGAAGATCGAACCCACGGCCTCTCGTTTCACAGCCGGCGTCTAACTAACTGGACCCTGGAGGCAGATGAAGAATGGCAATGGAAGATGGTTTACCGATTCTGAAAATGCAGTCTTAGTATTATTAGGTTCATATTCAATTTATTGTTAACAAATATATTATATTATAAACAATGCAGACTAATAGCCGCCACACAAGTGCGTTTGCGCAAACGCGAGTTTGCACCAGACTCGAATCGATAATTGGAACGAAGTCAATTGCCCACACACGTTACAGTATACTGGTGCAAACTCAGACTTGCAAGTTATATCCTTACGTGTGAGGCGGAAGAATACCATTCCGATTGTTTCGAACAAATACGTGTGAGCAACTGTAATATAATTTTGAATCCTATTCAATTTACTCCCAATATTGGTGAAAACGGACATTTTATTTTTAATCTTAACCTTGACAGCACGTGGCGATCGTATTAATTATAAATAAACTAGAGTCATGGCCGCTCTGTGGTTTCACTCAAAAATATTATACTAAACGTCCACATACGCATTCATTCATTCCAAGAAACTTTTATATTTCTTAAAATCCAGAACTTTTCTTTAATAAAGTTTATTTTTGCATTTCTTCTTAATAACTACAACACATTAGAACGTAGAGTTGCTTGACGATTTCGGAGCTTCAACAAAAGGCTACTTTAAAAGCAAGATTTTATTCTAATTTCGAACTACAAGAAGTTTTGGTGTTTAATAGCAAAAGTTTTCCCTATAGATGTTTCAGCTGTCATCTTCAATGCATTCAATTCTTGAGTCTAAAGACGGACGGTGAATACTTGTATAAAATTTCATTACTTTTCATGACAGTATCTTTAGAACCTTTGTAGCTGTTAACAAGATCTCAAAATAAGGAAAGTCTCTTAGAATTCCGACGCAGTCGCTTCCTCTTCAAAATTAATTTGAGAACTGCTTATTTTAAATTCATAAGAAGGTCAATTACGTAACCAAAGCCGCTAAGTCTTTCTAATTTTTATAGACGTTTCGTTGATAGCACTTTATAATATTTTGTGTATAATTGGGGCATTGGTTTATTTTAAGACCACTGTTTTACTAAGGATAGTACTAATTGGTTTACTTAATAAAAAGTTCACACATAATTTAACAGTAAAAATAAAATGGTTGAATGCCCGTCGTAGCCGTAGTACATCTGGTTTTGAGAGGGCCTGTAACTTTGTCTCACTTGACGAAATATAACAATCTCCATCTCTAATCTCCCTTTCTCTCTCCTTAACTCCCTCTAATACTCTCTCTCTCTCTCAATATATACTCTCATGTGTGCTAGATAATGAAATTACATGTAAATGAATTAAAAATAGCTTTTTGAATATTTCAATTTTATACATAATTTATTAGATTCAGTTTTTTTTATCTCTACCACCTTTTTTCTCTACCCGGTTTACAAGGCTGTTCTCGACAGTGAAGAACGAGCAAGAAACTCTCTCTCTCTCTCTCTACAGTCGGTCCCTCATGACTGAGGATTAGAAACGTAGCGAAAGCGTACAGAAATAGCGTATTCACTTGTTCGGCCTTCAAATTACAATAATTACGAGTAAAAGAATGCTCTAAATAGTTGTCAATTTTGTTGTGATCGAAGTTTTTTCATGTAAAAAATCTTATCAATCTCAGTCTACCTCTATGATATACATGCGTGACTTTAATGCCTATAAATCTTAATTTTAATAACATTTATACTCGAAGCTGTTTGATCATAACAGCTTAGAACATTAACGTGTAATTTCTTGTAATACCACACGGCAATAAATTTAAATTACTAGTAAATTAGAAATACTCTACGCGAAGCTAATTTACGTGTTCAACTAATTAGAATTAAGGTATGATTTATGTTTAAATTATATTGACAAACAGCCACTCCCGACTTACTCTCGCGTTAAGTAATGTTTAAATGTGCCGTTTGTAAGCGAGGCAGACATGAAGCCTCATTTACACGGGAGAACTTGTCGCCTCGAAAATACGATTATCGAAAGGATACTAAGGCTCAGTTGCACAAACTAACTTTACCCTTAACTTTGACTTTGAAAACGTCAACTCCATACATTCGCAATGTCAAATACGTCACAAATGTATGGGATTGACATTGATAAAGTCAAAGCTATAGGCAAAGTTAGTTTGTGCAATTGGCCCTAAAAGTTGCATTGTGCAAACATTTGTCAGAACACGCCATAGATTATCGAATACATGAACACAATAAGTGGATGTATATCATCACATTTGTTTTGTTTGTTTTTCATGAATTACTTTTAAAATATCATATTTATCAAAAAAATCTAAAATGGACAATAATAGAAAAAAAATTATCCGCAAAATGTGGTTATCAAGTTTAATCTAGAATCTAGATCATTTAAAATGATGATTGAATGCTCATTGAAATTTGTTGCTCTCATGTAAAATTATGATTTTGTATCACTTATCACAGGAGCCGCAGAATTATTATTTGTGGTTTTGGTTTTATTTCACAGAAATATGCATCATACATATATATTTTAATTAGGATTAAATTAAGAGTTCCACATTGTTTTTACATTTTATATGCTGCGATTGATTTCAAAATATGTCAATTCATATAAATTGTAATTTTATCTTTGTAGTTTAGTAATTGTTAAAGTCGGTTTCATGTTTTGGTTAAACAGTATACCAAATTTTAATTGTCTATATTATCATTCTTGAATATGAAATATCTTCTTGAATTTGAACAGGATAGCTTACGAAAAAATAAATGCCTTAAAAAATGTCTAAATAAATTCTACTTTGTAACAGTCGATGTAAAGCAAACATTGTTACAGCTTCGCAAACTGCCGCTGGTGTGCGCCACTCTTATATGGGGGGCAGCGCTGATCTTCGCCACGCCAGCAGCAGTGTTCTCCAGCACGGTCACCCACCCTGTATCAAACAACATGACCATCGTGTACTGCACTCCATACCCGCCGGAATGGAAAGACTATCCTAAGTAAGAAAACCAATTAAATATAATAAATAATTACATACACGCAACAGTCACATACATAGTCCTGACCCCACACTAAGATTGATTATTTTGTCGTGGGTATATCAGAAGCTACGAGACACTTTTCGGTCTCACTAACACCCAGACCCGAAACAAATATCAGTGGACCATACATATCTGTATGGTCCACTGATATGATGTCTCAGTGCGGGGATCGAACCCGCGGCCTCGTTTCAGAGCCGGCGTCCAACCAACTGCGCCAAGAAGGCTTTCAAATAACAATAGTTTTTAATCAATCGATGTGTAAACCCCAAGTAAAAACTTTCCCAAGTACAAAAATCAACCTTATCACCTAAATAATAGAGTCTCTATTTCATGTACACAACTTAGCCCAAGTTAAGCGCCTGATGAATCTATTGGAGCAATTCTATGCGGCTTGTAAGCTGACCGGACAATTAGCTCTGTGAATGTTTGTGTTTAAGCAATGGGATTGTGTTATGTTTCCTAGTTAAAGTAGTGCAAGTGAACTGTAGAATAGGCAGGGAATTATAAATATTCAGTTCTTCAGTACTTTAATAAGATATCAATTTGCGTTACTGCGTGGTTTCCTTACATTGCGTAAGTGTTATTAACAATAGCCATTTTCTTGCTTAAGAAACAATATTAATATATCTAACTTAGTTATGTTATTTCACAAAACTGATTAAATGGATTAAAACTTTAAAATTTCTTGAACGTAATCATGGCTGTATTACATATTTGATTCGAATACTCATTTTTATTAATCATCACGTTAACGAGAAAAACTATTGAGCGAACTTAACTACCGAGAAAAACTTGAAGTTAATAAAGAGATTTTTCAATTTTCTTCTCCGTCTGATTAAAGTTGCACGCTTCAATAAACAAGTTTCCAATAATGCTACTAGTGTAGTGGACTTCGAGTTATGAAGGCGAAGGAATTCCAGATGTTACTTCTTGTTTAGGGAGAGATTGATTACGCACTTGTTGATATGACTGATCACTTAAGCTATATGCAGCGAGGATTAGGTAATTACTTTTATAAGAGGTTGGAATGTACCTATTGTTCATGTATAGGTCTTTTGGTATTAGTTTTATGACTCTGTCTATTTTTATCTAGATGCAAACACAATAATAATTCATCGATAAAATACAACTTTCTGAGAAATCAATTCGAAGGTCAATTTTATTTTAGAACATTTTTATTGGGTAAAAAAAATAAATAATTACATGAACAGAAGCAAATAAACCACTAAGGTTTATACTAGAGCTGACAAAACTTAAACCAACTTGTATTCGAATGAGAATGATTTAAATTTAAATTTAACTAAACACGCTTTTAAAACCTATCAAATACAATATGTTTTCAAATACTAACAGCCTTTTTGTTCCAGATGGATGACACTAGCCAAAGCCGTGGTGTATTACGGCCTGCCTCTCTTAGTGATAGCGTTCTTCTACTCACTAATGGCCCAGCGATTACTAGCCAGTACTAGAGAGATGCCCGGAGCCTTGCATGGAGGCCAGGGCGAGGCTCAGGCCAGGGCTAGGAAATCTGTGGCCTGCATGGTCTTGGTTTTTGTCATTGGTGAGTATATTAAGGAAAGTTTAAGATGGTGTTTGATTATTTGTCTAACGATTTGTAGATATGTAATAAATCAAAAATAAACAATAATCTCATTCTAATAGATTATATTATGGGCGTATTCTAAGTCCATATTGTAGAATAAAAACTACAATCAACATTTTAGGAACCGATTTTTATACATTTAAAAAGATAGCACGATTTTTTTTATTGACAACAACCAATATCTATTTACTGGTGACAAATAAATTTATTTTGGTGCGAGGTTCCCTCAAATGTGCTATGTTTAGAGACAGATGCTAGTTTCATGAATATTCATCGAAAGACGCCATTGAAAAAGGAATTAATCCAAAAGCTTTGTCACTGGGAATCTGTAATTCAATACAACGTCCCTAGAAATCGCTGAGGGACCAATTATTATCGAATTGATTGAAATTTCATCAATTAATCTTCGATTGGAACTGTCAAGAACGAAAGCCGTTTATAATTGCCATTGAATTTATTCCACAAAGTTCTAAGTGAAATCATTTTATAATTTATATATTCTTAAACAATTTTAAGTTCGATAAGTCCAGTCACTATACGAACAACAATAATTGAAGCCAGCATTATGAGATTGATAAATAAAATACAATCGCTAATTTTAAAAAAATACAATATTTCTCAAACTAACATAAATTATATTAACATTAATTATATTAAATTTAGCTTTTTAGTTCTGAAAAGGTTTTTATCGTTCATGCCTACATGCCTTATTATCCTCTTTAATTATGTTCGATATTAATTATTATCTTCGTGATCGTTTACAGCTCAATTGTTGGGAAGAAAAAAGTTTTCTCCAATTAATCCTTCCCCAGCTGATCGTGTAATAATTCTAAAAATGCTAATAAATTAAATCCTAAAATTTTTGTTTCAGTTGTAAAAGATTTTCATTTTTTAAACGATCAATTAACTCAAAGAGATATTTACATAGAAATATAAAAAGAATTTTGAAATTGTCCAAGAGATTTATTTCTATTGAATATTTAAAAGTAAATTCGTTAAAATAATTAATTAAAAGACTCAAAGGATTGTCCTTTAGTTTCTAAAAAAATATTCTAATTGTTGTTGGAGTGGATTTCTCTTGACATTCGCTGCACTAGATCTCCGAATTAAAATAAAATATTTTAATAAATAAGTCAAATACTTCAACTGAGTCTTATAAATATGTAAAGCCCAAAAGCGATATAAATAGAACTCGATTAGATGTTTTATGAATATCAGCAACTAAAGCTTTTGTTCCAACAAAATCTAGACTTGGAGCAAATATTTGCTGACCACACAACATTTGGGGCAATATTGACGGGCTCAACGCTTATAGCTTATCACTTTTGCTTTATTGTATGATGTCATAACACACGAGATAAACTAACGTCATGTTGGTATCAGCAATAATTATAATAATAACTTGCGAATTACCATAAATGCAAATTATAGCATGCATGCAAGCATGATGTGTATAACGTATGTGCTATTTAAAAATATTGTTTAAATAATGGTCTGGTGAATTAAAACGACAGTTTACGATAGTTTAATTGGAATAAGAATAATTTTTAAAATGCTTTTCAATTTCGTAACCGCACTGGCGACATCGGCAAAATGAAATCATTAATATCATTTAACTTATTCACCACAAATCGATCGAAATATTTATAGTCACATACATTTATGTGTATAAATATTTATATCGACGGCCTCGTACGATTACAATGCTAAGGTCTCGGGTTCTAATCCTCGGTCGGGCAGTGATATTTGATTTTTCACTCCTATCACATCGTGAGACGGAACACACAAGGCGAAATGTGGGTGTCTTAGTAGCATCAATGCCTATCCCTTCTGGAAAAAACGCGCCAGTTTATGTATGTTTGTATGTATTCACAACCAAAAATACCTGTAGCCCATACCAATTCTCTCTTAGAACCAAAACTCTTCAACTTCAAGTCAGAAAGTCAATTCCTCAACCGAGCTCCCAGTTGTTTTATCTTAGAAATATAAAACAGTCAACCTCAATTCCACATTAAGGGTTCTCGCGTATTCTAACAGGGATCTTGAATTAGCACGAGTGTCAGTTTCAGTGGAACTTAAAACAAGTTTCATGTTAAGTTTCCAAGTGCGGGTAACATTGCTCTCAGGCGAATCTGCGTAGAACAGACGCTTTAACTATAATATTAAAGCTGGTTTCCGTGGCCTTGGCAGTCGAGGGTGTGAAATTTGAGGGCGCGAAATGGTAGATTTAGTAGTTTTGTGTCAATTACTCATACTGTATGCGCTGGGTAAGCTATTGACGAGATCGATTTGAAAGGGTTGTTTCCACTATTACACAAAGAACCATCGTGAAGTTATATTCCTCTTATCAATTTTTTTCGAATAGTTGGTATCACACGATTCATTTAGCAGCTTGTCAGATTTTTATTATAAAGAGCTAAGGATTATTTTATCAAATTCAAGCCGCAATAAAACGACTATTTCACGTCAAAAACAAAACCTCAGCGAAACAAAACGTTTCACGGAACGAAATAGCCCTGAAAGCATATATCTGAAAGTGATGTAAAAACGTCATCTTCTATAAAAATAGGCCGCAATAACGTTGAAGCGACTGCACAATAAAGTATAGGACACTCGTTCCGTCTGTCAACAACACTCACTCGCTCTGAATTGAAATGGACCGCAAACAAGGTTCTGACCACTGCCTGATTAGGACACTGATTACAGATGACGTTTATAACGTTGGAGGTTTATTGTTACACTTACATACATATATACATAAACTCACACCTATATCCCAGAAGGGGTAGGCAGAGGCGCCACCAGGACACCTTCATTTCGCCTTGTATGTTCCGTCCGATGATGTGATAGAGGGCGAGCCTATCTCCATATCAGGCTTAAATTTCTGATTCCGGGCTGATAATGAAGAGAAAAACTCAATATCACTTTGCTCGACCCGTGATTCGAACCCGAGACCTTAGCTTTATAGTCGAAACGCAGTACAGCCACAGATGCAGTATTGTTACACTTTACTGAGATAAATGAATAAAAATACAGCATGAGAAAAAAAAAAAAATGCTAATGTCAGATTGCATCGTAGCGTGACGTCGCATGGCACAGATTAAATATAAATTGTATTTGTATCCATAATTTTTATGTTAACACTACGTTAGTGTTCTTGATATGTAAGGAACAGAGTGAAGAGAAGGAGGAAAAGTCTATCAAGTACCAAGCCAGCCAGATACGGATTTGTGGACTTTCTTAGTCTGCCTTGCAATATTATCAATCAAAATGTTCGCTAATGCTGATTACCGATTTTAGTCCCGAATAGTGACAATATGGAACTGACGGTTTAACATGCTGTCCATTAAAATTAATAGAGATGTCGTGAATTATAAACGGTGTCACTTTCCCAACTGGTGTTATGAAGATAAATTCTACCAACTTGCCTACTAGTTTTTCTAAAATACCGACTCATTTTGGTTCAATTCCTTAACTTATGTATATTGAGTTCTGCGCACTGCGACATCACATAAAATCCTAAACATATCGATAATATGCGGCTACCGTTACCGTTGTATTTATTTGTTTCTATTCATTTTGTTGCTCCGAAATTTTTATATTACGTCGATCCGAACCGTGGATAATATTTTATGAATCGAAAATTCAGTGCTTAATTTTAAATTACATGTTACTTTACGTTGATGAATGTACAATTTGCATTACTTTGTGAACAAACATTGCTATTGGATTAACTTGATTGTAGAGCTACTAATGATTTAAAATCATCAGTAATCAAAGTAGAGCCAAAATGTGTGCATTATATTTATGCAGTAAATTCTGTGGTTTCAGAAAATTCAACACACATCTTTATGTTTAAATTTAGGTAAACTAAAGTGTATCTTTATTTAATTTGCTGTATCTTAAAATTCAATTGTAACAAAAACTACGTTTTGTAAACTAAAGAAAATTGTTTTAAAGTCACACGAGATTATACTCGCAATATCCTAGATAAACATTGATCCAATCTTATAGTTATTATGACGGAAGGTAATATTATATTTATTTCCTACATTCGTCCATTATCTTTCCATCGCGATTTGTTTCTCCATCCATTTGTCCATCTTTAATCTTTTCAATTATTTTAAGTGTACATGAACGGCAGTCATCACATGCCGTAAAACGTTTTCTCATCACTCAAATCTGTACCATAAAAACAAATGCACTTGACAAGATTAACTGAACCAATAAATTCTTTCCAGTATTCTTCATTTGCTTCCTGCCGTACCACGCGTTCGAAATGTGGTTCCATCTATCGCCGACCGCCCAAACGGACTACAACGATTGGACTCACGCTCTCAGAATTATGGGTTTCTGCTTGAGGTAAGCAATTACACTGGCCTGCAAAAAATCTTTCTTTGGTGTATTATGCTTTATGACAGGTTTGATGCTTTCGAATTGAAATGTGGTATTAGAAAATACAACGCGTGTACTTTTTATGTAATATTAGTTTTAAAACGCCATTTTTTGTATGACAATAGCAATAAAAGAGTAACGCCCGAATACTGGAACGACATTTAAATAATAAGTTGCTCTTAACAGCGCGAGGCTCACTTAGCCAGTACATTTAGTCGGGATTAACGTAGTTAAGCGCAAGTTATACTTAAGTTGCGTTCCAGTATTTGGGCGTAAGACAGCTGCAGCTGTAGAAGTCACGAAAATAAATACGCCAGCCCATATCGTCGTCTCTTTTTCCATCATTAAGAGTAATTTTTGTATGTATTAATACGATTTAAATTTAATAAAGTAGGGATTGAAAGAACGGTAAAATAAATGTATGGAAATCAATATAGAAAAAAAACTTTAATCAGCGGGTCAAATTCTACATACTAACAGTATTCGTTTTTAATAGACGATTTTCTGGAAGACTAGTGTTATTAAATTGAGTTTTTACAAAGAAAACGTGAGGAAAAAGACTGCAATGTCTGAAATCATTTTGCAAAAAAGCCAATTTGATTTTGTAGATTTCATGGTTCAATCGCTTTTGAATAATCCAATCATCGCCGATTGTGTTGTTAAGTGGTTTTTACTTTTTGCATTCGTAGATGTCTTTTTTCATACATCGATTTTGTTCAATATATTTTTTGTAATTGAAAATGGAAAAATCAATTTTATTTATTATGCCTATAAGTACCTACGTGGCATTTTTTTATGTCCGTAATTCTAGCTTATAAAAAGGCTTCTTTAAGACTCTTCCCACATTCGCAGAATAATATATTTGAAATCCTTTTTGGTTTGTCGTAGTACAATATGAAAACGTCTCATATTATACGAAAAATATTGCCTGAAAATACTGAAGTAGGCTTTAGACGAAATACCAGAAAATGTACTGAAACGTAGGCCTATTACTGCCCTAAGGGACGAACCTTTATAGGTATTGCTTTCACCAATATTTACTGTCCCTTTTAGCCGAGACACTATACGAGGGACAATACCTTTTGCATCACCCCATGACGTCCCTATTGTACTCCGGTCATGTTTACAGAGCATCGAATTAGGGCAATATTAGGAAATATCCCATTTCCATAATATGATCAGATTTGGTTGCATGATATTAAGGAAGCACTTATTTTCTTACTAAACTTTATGTTGTCGCCATTTTCCTGCCAAAACTTGAAAATATAAATTGAGCAACGAGCATTAAATAAATAACAGTTATTTTTTTTCCTACCTTCTATTTAAAAGAACTGTAGTTAATCAGAATTTCAATATTTAAGGATTAAATTTCAATAAAAAAAACAGTATATATAATCACACCTAACGCTCTGAGGATATGCCGAGATAGACGGAATACGTTGTAGTTGTTATTACTTCATTATACACCATATTTCTAAAATAATGTTATATATTTGCCTCATGGTTTATTTTCTGTGTTTTGCAGTTCAATCTAGTCTAGTCTCTTTAGAAATACGTTTTAGGTTCATACGTGTTAATTTACATACTTAAACACGTCGGCTCTAGACAATGTTAATTAGAATTATTAATTGTCTGTATTCGCCTAGGCAATGTTTCGTACTTACTGTGTCCTTATTATTGGAAAATAGTTATAATAACACCCGCATTATGAAAGTTGACTCAGGTTTGTTTCATCTAGTAATTTCTACGTAGTTTACTATGCTGGTCGATTTCATCAGCAAGTAACAATGAGTATAATGATCCAATGTTTAAGCCATACAGTATTTATAGCAGCATAATTTCTGTCTTCTACGTATCAATCAGAACTAGCCCCCTGCTGTTACAAAGGCAAGGAAGGGCTTATTTGCCACTAAACATGACGATTCGTGAACTATTCAAATGTAAATAAAACCGATTTGGTGATGTATGACTACCCTTGGGACTAATATCGAGGAGGAGAGTACTATTCAATGAGGGTTAGTCATTCACGAAACCCTTTTCAGGCAAAAAAACTAAAGATTCAAAAGATCTCCCCCGGGAGAACCAATCAAGGTCGGCACATGAAATATGAACGAGCCCAGAACGATTTATATTCACAAAAGTGTCGTTGGAAAGAATTGATTCAGTTTCCCGAGGTGTCTCGGTTTGTAGTGTTACGGATTGTATGCTGTTTCTTTTCATAATTTGAATTTTGAATGTGTGTTTTTAAATTGATTTTAGTTTGTCTACATTAGGGAAAGTTCTAGGATTTAATTGAAATTTATATCACTAGGCCTCAGGGAAAATTTATTAAATTTACTACAATGCCATCTTGGTGAACGCTTAATAGAATTCGATCTAAAATTTGTAGATGATTATGTAAATTTTATCTTTTTTGTGACTTGGGAATGATGGTAGTTGAATAGTATATAGCATTGAAATAAAACTAATTTTTACGGATTTTATTTTATCGCTATACGGTTTAATTTATAAATATTTTTTAACTTCACGACGTTTCGATTGCTTTACAGCTTTTGTGGTCGCGGGGCGGACTGAGGTATTAGTCATCCGTTCAGTGACTGTTACAATTTAATTACCCTTAATTTACAATTATTAAATTTCAAAAAGTTAATTGGTTTTTACGCTCCGATCTACGCAGAAGGAGCTCACAGTGTCTTGAGGTCTGGCAGTTGGTCTTTTTGGTTCCAAATTAATTAAATGTAGAATTTCACCATCATGGGACCCAATTCTACATTTAACAACTCTTAATATTGAAATAAGCTTTTTACGTCATCGTCAAATTACCTAGAAATATCTATTTCAAAATCCTTTCTTGTGCAATATATGGCATTGAAGACGCTAATTGCTTTAATAATATTGGTTTCATATTTACAGTACGGGAACTTACAAATTTGTCGTTAGTAATTTACGGTTTAATTATCGTCCTTGTCATTAAAGTCTTCTAACGAAGTCCGTTCTTAGAATAATTAATCGCATGCTCAGGTGCCAAAGACAGCTTTGAGAAGGCGTGCTCGATACTCATACACATCATATTAATATTTATTGAACAAACTAAAACGGTTTCAAATTATCTTTAATTACGGGTATATTCGATTTTGTTCATCATTGGGAACATTATTAGTGAATAAGGTGAATTGTTTTAAGTTTTCAGTAAAATTTATCAAAATGTGATATCTATGTCTAATCATGAAATATCCTTTAATAATATTAACTGTTTTCGTCATTAGACATCTATTCTCTCTCCCTGTTCAGAACCTTAGATATACCTAAGTATTAGAAAGTTTTGTTTTTTGTACACCAGATAAACTAGTAGCTCTATGGAATATTGTTTATCACTTTATGGTTGGTCTGAGTTCAAAAAGCTGAAAAATAGACTGTCAAGAGTTTTCACTGAATTACGTCGTTATATTTAATTTGCTAAATATATTCCCGTTATAACATGTATATATCAATTGGTTCCATCTTGGAAGCTAGGTTACAAACGCGGGATAGAATTTTGTCACCAATCAGAGCTTAATTTAGACGGAACTGTACTTACTAACAAAGAAATTGTAGTGGCTGTAACTTACCAGTATAATCAATGTTAGTTCAATCACCTCACATCTTAATATCTTTTGTAGTTTCCTGAACTCCTGCGTTAACCCCGTGGCTCTGTACTGTGTGAGTGGAGTCTTCAGGCAGCACTTCAACCGATACCTGTGCTGCCGACGTGGAACTCTTCATCCGACCTGCAGTTCCCGTCTGTCACGGACGGCCATCTGCGAGACTTCGTTCAGGAGCACTCATCGACACAGGTGCAACAGGTTAGGACGGGAAGCATTTTACTTTGAACTTTATTACTATTAAATTCTGTAATGTAGAATTAATTATACCGCAAAAAAAGCTTGATGTCCATCCACAAGGTGAACAGACATACGTGCGGGTTTAGTAAGGAAATTGCGGGATGCCGAAAAGGGACCTTAATAGCTTGTCCTCTTGAACAAAAAAAATAGTCGCATATAGTGTATATAAAATTAGATCCACTTCCTCTCGTTACTTCTGATTTTCTATTCCCAAAGCATCTGAAAGCATTTGTGATTTTACCGGTGCTGTGGGTGTTTATAGGTAGCGGTTAAATTGACAATAAAGTGAAGACCGTGCTCGGTAGTCGTTCGTGAGCAATGAAAAGGTACTAAAATGTAACAACGTAACAACGTAACTACCTTGCGACCGTTAAATCAAAGGGATCGTTCAACTTTGAAACAAAACACCTTCATGCTTACCTATTTATCACCAACTATTGCTCAGACTTGACAGCCTCTGTGGCTGTGAAACTAGAGGCCCCGGGTTCGATCCCCGCACTAAGAGAAATGTTTGTGCGGCCCACAAATATTTCTTTCTGGTCTGGGTGTTTGTGAGACTGAAAAGTCTCTCGTAGTTCTGATACCTGTCTCACAAGACTTAATTGATATTAATGTGGATCAGGACTATGTATGTGACTATTGGGTATATATATTTATTTATTTAAACAATACATATTTCATTTTTAATTAATGTCATCCTCTTCAATAAAGACCAGATTTAATATGAATATCCCTTAATGTTTGAATGAAATGAAAGATAAATTGTGATGCTAATTCGCAAATGGGGGACGGCGAAACGACGTAATAAAATTTTAAAACATTGTAAATTTTAAGAGTCATGAAATTATGTAGGCAAATGCTAACACGTTTTCAACAATAAGGTCGTATCTTTAAACTGTACATTGTATATTGCCATCGTATTGTGGAATAGCATCTATTATTGTCAAATCCAGCATTAGATTTCGTTTCAAATACGAGTAGAAGCGTTTCCGTTGAGATTTACTACGTACTTCATTCTCCCGATTAGTGCTAGGTATTCCCGCATCGATAGAATGTAATAAATCAAACATGTAGCCGTCCTAAGAAATTTGACAGCCTGTAAATGGATCGACCAAGTGGAAGATCAGACTTTTTTTTCTCCTTCTATAATCTAGTTCGTCTCCAAGATTGAAATGATTGAATGATTTGAAGATTAAGTCTGTTGCTAAGTTTTTATAAAATTAACCACCTGATCTTGAACTAGCCTCTAACGTACAATATCTTCAAATTATTTTCTTACTTTGCATTTACTTAGGGCCAACGCAATATGATTGTACTTCATGTCGCTGAAATATTTGAATTTAACGAACGCCCTGTCTGACTTCAAGTTTCAGGAAATTAAGTAATGTTGACTAAATCACAGCCCTTGGATACAGTCCAACGCTATTAGAGAATTCCAATTTACAATATCATGTAATAATGGAGTGTAAACATCCCTAATGAATACAAAACGTTTACAGCAGTGATTGTTCTACCAACTCTTGCAGGAACCCGACAGAAAGCGTGGTAATATCGAACTACGACTACGGAAGTACTAAGAAGAAGAGTAACATCATATCACGGAATAGTACGGATGGAGTCACAATCATGACGATCCGGGATACCAATGACTTCCTCACCGGAGACCTCGATGAAAAGTGCGTCAACAGATAGACCTTCTGAATGTTTTCCAGTTCTTTAAAAGACATTGTCGAGAACTATCAGGGCTGCTCAAAATGTTTACCGATTTTTCTAAGTAGGGTTATGTCGAGATTTAGTTTCATCAAAGTATAATATGTTTTGTAGCTTATCCGTTTTTTAGATGCCAAAATATTTTGGTAATGACAACAAAATATATTTGGTCTAAAATAATGACAGATTTTTGTATTTTTTGTTTTCTAAAGAGAAATGTTTAAAATTAAATTATTTTTCAAATATATTTGGGTAGTCTTGATAGATCGTATTATTTGGGTATTCTAGCGTAAATTGTTCATTGTAAGCTTGTTTGTAAAAAAAGAAAACGAAGATAATATTATAAATTGTAAATATTTTTCTAAATGTACACACGAAATGTTTATTTATTTTTCTTAAAAAATATATTACAAAGTAATTATTTGTATATAAGTTACCCATATGTTTACCAAAGGAACAATTGCGTATTTAATTTAAAATATAAATATTAAGATAAGAAAA
This sequence comes from Deilephila elpenor, assembly GCA_949752805.1. NCBI lineage: Eukaryota > Metazoa > Arthropoda > Insecta > Lepidoptera > Sphingidae > Deilephila > Deilephila elpenor. Next base: position 4,103,437 of record OX457110.1, read on the forward strand.
TCATATTTTAATGATGAACTTCTTGACTCAATTTCTAAGCTATGAAAAATCTACTTTGATTCCTAATTGAAGACGGTTTTAAAATATAGGATTTTATAAGACCAAAGACAATTAATATTTAAGATAAAATAAGTTTATTTGGTGTAAAATAAAGAGAAATATAAAAATTGTAAATAATAAAAGGCTTTTTGTATTAAAATAAGCTGTGTTTAACTGTGTAGGCATATTTAAATGTCTCTCCTTGGCAGGTAATTCAAAATGGCGGCTCTATGTTAGATTTTTTTAACCTGTGTATGTAGTGTGAAACAAATATATTATGTATGCAGGAAATAAGTTTCTATTTATAGTTTCTGTATAATACAATGTCTGAGAATTCATTAAATTAATATTGACGTCTAAAATGTGTTTTATTCTAAATAAAAAAACATGCTCCAACGAAAAGAAGTACCACAATCTCATCTGATAAAGTGACCATAGGTGTTTTGACCACCTGCAAATACCGTTGTCACAGATCTGCATCAATGAAGATAAATAAAATAAGCAGATCGTTTTAACAATTTTGTTTAGGTTGCCAATACCATTACCACCATATGCATCAAAATTGACAACTGTATATAAAAAAAGGCCTGTACAATTGTATTGAATTCCGATTGATTTATCTCTCTATTGCCGATCAATAGTCTAGTCTGGATGTCATTGCGTTTACCATCAAAAATAATGAATTGATTTGCTCTCTTGGGATAAAATTAAACGTACATATGTATAGAAAAAAACAGGCAGAACTAATTAATTCGCAAGAAATTTAAACAATACAACTTATTTAGTGTATAAAAAAATTGTTATAGTAATATTTATAGCATATTTTGTTTGAAAACAATCTGTTTGCACAAAGCTTGCGTTAGAGATGAGTTGTGTTCAAATTCTATGGTTAACTTTATTCAACTACTGTATGTATAAACGAGACTAAATATGGATTAGTTTCAAAAGTTTTCCCTTCACGTACTGTACTATTAATAGTTACGAGAATGACAAGACGAATATGATGTTGGACCGATGGTAAGGGTCACGCCTGCCAAGTAATAAGAACAACTCTAACTTATTGGTACTAAGGACTACTTCACCTTGACACATTAGATGATAAGTTTTATAATCCCCAGATTTATTTTCTATTGCTAAGAATGACGACACGAGCATGCTATTCATCTCATGGTAAGCGGTAGACTGCTCATAAAGTAGCAAAAACAAACAACACCATGAATTACAAAGAAATGCTTGGCATTCCACTGCGCTCGAAATTCTGAGACATAAAGTCATTATGTCCAGTAGTTGCTCTGGCAACAATGTCCTTCAAACCGGAACACAACAGTGCATATACACTGCTGTTTGGCGGGAGAAATAGACGTTGAGAGGCTAACTACACTGGAGGCCTCTCACATATTATGACGAACCTACCACCAGTAAAATTAGTTTTTTGAATTAAGTACTTAAAATTGCAGATATGCGAACCAAATGCACTCTCAAGATAAATACACATAGATGAGTCTGCTGAAATATAAAGGCCATTATTATGTCTTTGTAATTAACGAACCACTGGGAGATTCTAGCGTGCACCGTAAGGTATGAAGTTACTCTAATCCCGGGAAAATGAAAGGTTCCCCGGGGTTAAATATGAGCACGGATAAACCCTGTGTAACATTATTAATGGAAATATTTTGGCGACGTATACATAGATAAAAATAATTTGTATTTATTTCAGTTGCAATAATATTACACAGAAAGTATAATGGTTTCTTACATTTACGGGAATGTTACACACTGAAATAAAACTTATTTTTACGGTGCCTGATATTTCAGTGCTTGATATTTGCTTAACCAAGTCTGCAGTTGCTGAACACACAGAGTAAGCGTATCGCCATATCGGGCACAAATTCCTGACTCCGGGCTGATAATAAAAAGAAAAATCCTCAGTTTTGTAATCGTACCGTAGTACTACACTTCAGCCTTCCTTTTGTTAGTGACAGTGGTACAAAATCCTCGGTAGTGGATTTCCTGTGGCTGAAAGAGAGCGTAAGAGAATGGAACCGCCACGGTGGGGTCTAAAGGGCACTATAGCTTCAATAAAGAATCATAACCTTCGTTAGTTCATTATTAATATGATTTCGAATATTGATCGTTTGCCCCATATGGATGAAAGTCGAAACGATTTTCTCTGAAATAAAGTAAAAGAAACGGATGACTCCCAATGATCGTTTTTACCTACAGAATAAATAAAAAACGCACTATGAATAATCAACGTGGTTAGCTCCCAGTTTTTCTGGCTACAACTTGTACGAGAGATAAATAAAACATTGTGAATTTTGGTCGAACTACTGCAGTAAAGAAGGTTCTGGTTTTAATTTAAACAATACTTTGATGAGTTTTGAAGTTGATTGATTTGAACCAAAATTTACTACAAATAAAACTTTATATATTTTGCTGTTTTCATATAGGTATTTGTTCACAAGTATATTATCAGTTTGGTTTTCTGATATTAAACCAATTTCGTTCCGTAGATCCACAAGATATTTAAAGTCCAAATAGATACACGAGTCGACAAGCCTTACTTTAGTCACGGTTGCACCAAAACATGCCAACTACCAACCTGCACTCACATGACAATAATCAAACAACGTGTACCGCATCTGGTTGAATGGGCCAATTAGTACCTGCCGTTTAACCAAACGCTGGCCGTTTAATCAGCCGCCTTCATGACGTTCACTCGTTACATTCGTTCAAATAGAACGATATATTCATTCATTCATTTGCATGTCATAGAATAGGTTTGATAAGGATCATCGTGCAAATGGTATAACATACATACATACATACATAAACTCACGCCTTTATCCCCGAAGGGGTAGGCAGAGGTGCCACCAGGACACCCACATAGCGCTTGTATGTTTCGTCCCATGATGTGATAGGGGGCGAGCCTATCGCCATATCGGGCACAAATTCCTGACTCCGGGCTGATAATGAATAGAAAAATCCAATATCACTTTGCCCGACCCGGGACTCGAACCCGAGACCTCAGCTTTGTAACCGTACCGTAATACAACTACGCCACCGAGGCAGTCTAATGGTATAACAGCTGAAACAATGACGGACGAAAATGTGTCGGTGACGGATTAGTCTTTGCGCCAACGCTAAAGTAAGACACATTTTAAGGAATAGAGGAGTGGCTAGCAAACGGAAAATTATATTATAGGCAGTTGAAAATTGCTAGACCTAAATTATAGTAATCTTGAAGTACGACAACTTGACTACCGTAGTTTCGCTGGTTCTCAAAAACCGACGTGAAGCAACGACTTCGGTGTCGTGTTTCGGTCGCTTAGTGATATAGCCAGAGGCTTAATTCTCAATTTTGAGAGGCAACGCATCTGCCAATAAAATTATACAGATGTTTTAGCCTGCGGTTATGATTTACAATCTTCTATCAAATTTATATCTGGTGAAACTTTTGCCGCACCTATACAATTAAAAATCAAACAATATATTATGTTTATTGGCGACAACAACCAGGCGAGTAAATAATTTGCGAGAGCGTCACGCCGCGCCTGCCAATAAACAGGAGCAACATCGCTCAGAAATTATTAAGCACTGTGAAGAACTGAACTGCGCTCCTCAATAGAAGCTTTAGTGGCTTTATTCATAGGCAGATTTAAAACCTATTTTAGTTATCGAATGTTTTGTTTTTTCGAACCACTTTAGAACAAGGAAGAAAAAAATATTTGATGGCTAAAATAGATTTTAATTATATCCGAATAAGGCCGTAAGTGTTAACTATCGCAGATTTTAAGAAGACATGTCTATACAAACTATTTAAACATCATTAAATGTCTCAGAGTGACTCTAATATGCAGTAATGCAGATTAGGTAACATACAATCAAAAAAGATTCTTGCTCGATGCAATTGGTTTGTTTGTTTCAAACTAGCGCGGACACAAACAGACTGAACAATGGGTTAATTTGTCAACTATCCGTGTAGGTTTGGATATCTAGTTTGGAAGCTCAGTTCGCATTGTATGTGGAACAATACTATTCTAGGAATACAGGGTATAAGCTGAATATATTATGTTTCAAACTAATATTACATTGGAGTGGATATTAATGTTTCACGGGTTGAAATATTAAAGCCAATAGTCTCCGTAGCGCAGTTGATTAGATGTCGGGAAAGGGGAGGCCGCGGGTTCGATACCTGCTCTGAGACATTTGTGTGATCCACGGGTATTTGTTTCAGGTCTGGGTGTTTGTGAGACCAAAAAGTCTCTCGTAGTTTTTGATACCCACGACACAAGACTTCATCTTAGTGTGGTGTCAGGACTATGTATGTGACTATTGGGTGTATTTATTTATTTGTATATTCATAGTGAATTATAGTTTGTTTGATCAGCGAAGAAAATGCATGAAAAGTTTTCCAGAATAAATTATAAAAAAATATATGAAGTCTACTAACCTAACTAAATCAACGTTTTGGAGCAAATGCCATATTCCAGAAGATGTTGACGTCAAGCATATGATCGATTGTATAATAAGCAAAAGAACTCTCCAATATGAGCAAAAATTAATATTACGCCGACACTATATGATTTTTATAAGCGACGAGTAAAGCAACCTAATTCAAGTATGACGATGATGCTGGTCGTTGTATTAAGAAGAATAGACTAAGGATTTGAATATGGAACGGGGTTGTCACCGGCTGATGTGCAGGATGGCCGAGTCGGGATTGCGCTGTGAATGTTCTAGAAGTAACGTTGTAGGCATTTTAATATGCGAGCTGTATTTTGTAGAGAGCCCTTGTATTGATGAACATGATGTTGGAAAAGAATAGAGGAATTATGATAACACAACCGGCGTATTATTTGGAGTTTGTTATAGAATAGAGGAATTATGATAACACAACCGGCGTATTATTTGGAGTTTGTTATAGAATAGAGGAATTATGATAACACAACCGGCGTATTATTTGGAGTTGTTATATTATGTTTTGTTCGGTGAGGGAGATTGCCCGATGCCTAATACCTCTCTCTTCCCGCCCTTTTTCCTTCCCGCTTTCATCCTAACTTGATGGACCAGCAACACATCCATGTTCCAGCGTTGTGGATGTTCATGGGCGGTAGTGATCAACATCAGGTGACCTGTTTGCTCGTTTGCCGGACCCATGCAATAAAAACTGTGTAAATGTAAGATAAGCGGAAGCAGAAGAGTGTAAGTTGTTAGCAAATTCTAATAGCAGTTATTCTAAGCTCTTTTGTTGTAACAGAATAAATAAAGAAGGGAATTTACAATAAAAGAGCAGTTTTGTAATGGCAATGATAGGAGATACCTGAATTATGTAATGAGGATTAAAAAAAATAGTTTTATTCATTTACTAATTTAAAATTGCAATTAAAGCTTATGCCTAGTGACCCAATCGATTGATCAAATAGTGCATGTGCTGGTGATCACGCAGAGTCGAAATCGTGGCCTATGACGCGTAGTCAGCTTGCGCCATCGCGGCGTGGATTTTGGAATGTTTCTCCATGTGTCGATAGTCGATGTAGTCTCAGCACTTTTGTATATGCGTGGTTGTGTAACATCTGTCGGTTTTTTTGTGTATATTACAAGGGGCAAACGACTATACGGCTCACCTAGATGGTAATTGATCACCGCCGCCCATGAACATCTTTAAACATTAGGGCATAGCTGAATCAGCACTTCGCTTTCTGTCAGGTTCAGTGCAGTTTCTATCCAATCTAGGTTAGAGAAGCTAGTAAATCATGTTCCTTATGTAGATCTAAAATACATTTGAGGTTCCCATCTAAAGACTCAACCTACGTTTGACTGAGATTGAAGATCCAATAATGATCTTTTACCTTAGCCGATATCTACGTGGGACGCGCATAAGCTATAATGTATGGTGCAAGACGATATCGGATATGGAAGCTCAAGTTATCTTAAAAAGAGAAAGTGTCCGCCAGAATAGTGGGTAACCAAGTAAGCGCGAGATCATTATGAAACTTACGTCAAACAAAAGATTCCAGCTAATAATTTTACTAAACTAGGCAAAACCTTTATGTCTGGCTTAAAAACGAATCATGTTATTATTGTTATTACCCAACCGTTAAAATTCTTGTTATTTTAATAAAGTGTTTAGTTTAACTGCCTCGGTGGCGTAGTTCTATTACGGTACGGCTACAAAGCTGAGGTCTCGGGTTCGAGTCCCGGGTCGGGCAAAGTGGTATTGGATTTTTCTATTCATTAGCAGTCAGTCCGGAGTCAGGAATATGTGCCCGATATGGCGATAGGCTCGCCCTCTACCACATCATGGGACGGAACATACAAGGCGAAATGTGGGTGTCCTGGTGGCGCCTCTGCCTACCCCTTCGGGGATAAAGGCGTGAGTTTATGTATGTATGTATGTTTAGTTTAAAAAATACCAGTTTTAATATTTATTATTTATTGTGACTCTTTCAACTAGACATTACTTTGATGGTCGGTTAGAAAAGCGATCAACTAGCTGTCTTTCTGCGGCTAAGGTTGGTAGTTTAATCTCCTAGGAATTGTGTAAAGGTATTTTCCATGTTTCAATGTTGATCTAAGAAATTTGCATTTTCACTTGATACTAGATAAAGCTCAATCTTTCATTCAGCTCTTTATCTTCAAACAAAACAAAAACACTTGTTCACTCATGTCTGAAAAAGGTAATTAATATTTAAAGGACCCTAACCTCAAAAGGGTCCTACAAATTAATTGTAAATAAAAGTCTTAATGGTCATTATGACTTATGAATACACGAAAGCATGTTCTTTGCTTCAGAATTAATAACAGGGAACCCTATGTGTCATGTAATTAGTAATGCGACGTTTACATCCACATTCATTAATTTATAATATTACGAACAATAAGTACAAATATACTTTACGTAATATGTACATTATGTACATTCTGGGAAACAGAAAGCTTCGGTATCACTTATCTGCTAGTTTATGTAGATTACGGCATGTCCTAATCCTATCCTTACAATGGGTCTGGCATGACTTGTCAGCCATGTTTCAGAATTATCTGAATTGTAATTTTACAACTGATTTCATTCTTGATTCAAGCCCTCCATAATTAGACCATTCAGTCTGTGACGTTGGCCTAATATGGCTACTTACTAAACTACAATATACATTTGTGTTTTTATTTGTCATTTGTCTATTATTTAAATCTCTGTAAAACCGTTGTTTTCAAATAAAAATTTGTCTATTAAAAATTTGTCTATTTGTCTTGTCTATTATATTAAAAATTCTTGCCAAATGTTTCTGATATGCTAAGTTCCCCATATTATCCCGAATGGTGCATAAATCCGCTTCTGCTCAATATTCTCAATTTTTTCTATATCATTGATTTCGATGTGTAAAGCCATTTTATTATTCAAATTATATAAAGGAGATTAAAATGAAACTTGCTACGTGTTGAGTTACGAAAACCGAAGTAATAATATTATATTTTTAAGACAACAGACAAATTCCATCGAAGTCAAAGAAATTAATAATAATAATATAATCATTGATATTATAAATCTTAGTTAGCCTACATTAAGTGGATAATTTAAGCAAATTACAGCAAAACATGTTATTTTACTTCACAAGCAATAAAAACAAAGGTTTTTTCAATTACACAAAACAATTCATGAATGTTAAACTTCATTCCAACAACTACAAAACACCGTCCAACTAAATTAAAGGGCTGAAAAATCAGATTACATTGTCAAACCTTCATAAATTAATCTGGTGTTTCGGGCAGAGCGCGTAAAATAGCTCCCACATGTAATTAATGGGCCTCCACATACGCGAATTAATCTAATTAAACTCCACGTAGAATGTAATTTTGAGGAAGTGTTATTTTCTTTCCGTTGCCCACGAAGGTCGATATCAAGCGGTAGATAAATTGCGTTGGTCTTTTCTTTGAGATAAAGGAGTTTTAATTACTATTTATTTTTCCGAATGAATGCTGGTGGACAGTTAATACAATATGAATAGATCGGCTCCAATCAGAGTTGTATTGTCTGACAATAAACCGATATGAGATATCAGTTTTGTTTTAGAATCTGAAACTATTGACATTGATTTCAATGCAGCTGATGGTTCTACTGAGTATCTTGAAAAGTATGTTCAAAACTGCATATAAACAGGGCGATGACGTGTTTGACTGGGTCATCATACTAGGTTTTCTACAATTTTGCGGTGATTACTATCCAGGTATTCACCTGGATACTGAGAACCTTACCATCAAAAGAATCTCATATTTTTAAAGGTGCTCTAAGTGGACGGCATCAATGTACCGTAAGGTTCCGAGCCAAGATAAAAAGAACAAAAAAATCAATCACGAAAAATGTATCTTTTTATCAAAGTAATTTCGGATTCCTATTGATTCTCCGGTAATCCAATTTATCACCTTTTAATTATCTCCCCTCGGGCGCTTTTCTGACGGATAATTGCATTACACCGGAAATTTATAGACGTTGAATAAATGGGTCGATCTCCAAAGGCATTTTTTTTCGTGTCGGGCTGAATAAGCCCCTTTTAAAATCGAAAAACGTTTTCAAGATATTTTTTTATATACAGTTCGGTGCCTAATCTACGTGGTACAACGCTAATATTATGAATAAGTTTATTATAAATATTTAAAAAAAAATCTTAAACCCTAAAATCCTGATCGCTCTGGGTTGACCGAACTCCCGATTGAATGAAAAAAATATTTATTAACTTTTTAATGAGAAGGTTCATATGAAACAACTTATTTAGATTACATAACAGATAGTTAATCTTCATCAAAATAAAATATTTTTAGTTATATGAACAATACTTTTGCCACAATTTGAACTTAAAATCGTGACCGGGCATTTTATCTCATCGCTCTGCGCTGAGGTAAAATATCGCGCTCATTCCTGGTTACGCATTATAGACACTCTATTCCCCTCCCTCGAGGTAACGCCAGTAGTGGTCTAACCGCCGAGGAGGATACTTGTGTGCCACGTTCCCGTGCTCCAACATTACGAAGGTAAGTTTATGATTGCTCTGGATTTGGTTCTCGAATTTTATGATTGCTATGGCATGCTATTTAAATTAAATAATAAGCTTGTGAATATGTTTTTTTATTTGAATTAAGTGATCTTTATGATGTTTTTTATGAGAGGTAATCACAACTTTCTACTGCTTTCAAATTCGGCTATATTGATGATTTTGTGACTTTTTCTGATCGCTATGACTGTGATTGCTCTGTCCAAAAAGACCAGAGCGATGATATTTTGCATTAATTGTACGTTATAAATCTATTTTTCAGCAAATACTAAAAACGTTTGGCTATGAGGCGACTAAGCTGTGATTTAGACAACTGCTCACAAGAGGCTGTACAATGTCCGCACGGCAAACACTTAGGCTTTTACTAACTTAATAGCGATTCGAACCAAAGCACCTCAAAGACAAACATGTCACGGGCACCAAGGAAGAAAAGCCGACCTTCGCTGGTTAAGCGTTCAAAAAATTACAATCAAGAGAAGCAAATTCAGCTCCTACAAATGCTAAACAATAGACAGACTATAACTGCAAATCAAAGTCAACAATCATTACACAACTCGGACCTGCCGAACAGTTTTTTGGATGAAGTTCCATCTATTGACTATGAAAATTTAATTACTCCAAGTATTTCCGAGGTAGTTTTATCTTCGTTGCAAAACGATAACACCTTGACAAAGGTTGCTGCAGCAGAATATTTACCCGACTCCGACTCTGATGACTTTTAAATTTTCTGAGCTTCCAATATTCTTAGTTTGTTGATCAACTAAGCCTTATAGAAATTGTATTTTTTTTACTTGGTGTTAAAATTTGTATCATTATAATTTGCAAACAATATTTTAATCTGATCTGATCATATTATGAATTGCATTGTACTTTGTGTTGTTCTATTTAATTCTTTACTTTCCACTAAATATATAGTTAAGGAAAATGTGATTATTACAAATCTGTAATAATCTTGAAAAGACTGTTATTTTTTTTATAAAATGTTTATTTTTAAGAATTTAATTTTGTTTTTTATAAACCTTAGTTTTCTTTAAATACTTTTTGAAAACTAATATTTAATACTTTAAATTAAATTTTAATGTGTCTAAGTCATTTTATAACTATAAAAGCCTGTAGGTATTGAAGGTTGATTTCAAAAGGTTTTTAATTTTGTCTCATTAACCTAGAAGTGATTTAATTAAGTCCAAATAAATGAAACTAAGCCAAAAGTTGGTATTTTAATTTTAAGTTAATTTGTTATTTTAGCAATTATGTTATATAAAATATTTCGTTTTTTTATTTGTAAGACTGAATAAATAAAACGGCTAAATAAATAATATTTTATTCAATATATTTATATTTGTTTCACTGATTTCACCATTTATGATTGCTCTGGCACCAATTATGATTACTCTGGTCGCAAATTTTTTTGAACTTAAATATTTCAATAACTATATGTGTAAATTGAAGGCCAATAGTAAAAATGTGCTATTTGAACATCATTATTTTTAATGAGATACATAATTACTATTAAATATCAATAACTGAAAAGCACCAGAGCGATCACACGAATACGCCCGATTTGGAGATTGACCCAAATAACACTGATTCCCGGAGGTAAGTTTACAGTAAATCCAGATATATCCATTGAAACTGCGAACTTCGTATATCAAAGGTAATGGATGGTTATATGTTAATTTACATTGCTTTGCATCCTGACTGCGACTTCAAATATTTTACCATCTATTAACCCAGTGGCTTAAGATACTTTTATTTACACATTGAGACTTCATCTAGTAAGGTGGCGACATATGTTACAACTAGGGATTCAGTAAAGTTAGATAAATATTTTTATACAAACAGGTAATATTTTAAAACGTAGGGATATCACTGTATCGAGAACTAAATCAAATTCAGAGGAAAAATATTTTTCGAACAAATCGAAAAATCCACATGAACGAGCCGTTTTGGGAAATAATATTGCTTTACAAAGCTTTGACGTACGGTTTGACTAATGCTCACAAACTATCAAAAACATAGTAAAAAAAGAATTATAATTGACTGGAGATCGATCCCGTTTCCTTATATTTGTACAATGTAGGCTAAATAGTATTTTGTTGTATACCTACCACTAACTTTTGTAATTATTATGCTGTTATTCCTGTGTAATTAAGTTTTGAGTTGTGTACATAGGGGTGAGTGTTTTTAATTGTCAGCTAAAGTATTATGTAGCAAAAGTGTGTACAAATAATAAATAAATACACCCAACAGTCACATACATAGTCCCGACCCCACACTAAGATAAAGTCTTGTGTCGTGGGTATCAGGAACTACGAGAGACTTTTCGGTCTCACCAACACCCAGTTGCTAATGACGTTGCATTTATATTGTCGTGGCCTAAAGACATGATCTTTTTGGTGAACGAGGTTAATGTTTACTGGTGGTAGGTCTCTCATATGTGAGAGGCCACCTTGGTAGGTACCACCACAATGTCTATTTCTTCCGCCAAACAGCAGTGTAAATGCACTGTTGTGTTCCGGTTTGAAGGACATTATAGCCAGAGTAACTACTGGACACAATGAGACTTGACATCTTATGCCTCAGGATGGCGAGCGCAGTGGAATGCCAAGTATTGCTTTGTAATTCATAGTGTTGTTTGGTTTTGCTACTGTCCATGAGCGGTCATATCGCTTATCATCAGGCGAATGGCATGCTCATCTCGACGTTCATCACATTAAAAACAAATGTGGTATTACAAAATGTTAAACCCTTGCGACATCTGGTTAGTCGTGGTTTGGTTTTCGCAGAGTTCTGTTCCTATAGACAGCGAATAAAAAATCCTGACGCTCAATTTTAGTAATTGGTTAAAATTAGTGTAGATTTAAGGATTAGCGTAGTGTTTGTATTATCATTTAACAGATTGTTAACAATAAGTTAGTTTTTATTTTGAACCCGTAACTATATAAGCAATATTAATGCAAAGTTGCATCCAAATCGGTTCAGTAGTTTTTGCGTGAAGATGTGACAAACATACACACAAACTCAATTATTATAGATGCAACAGACGTAGCCACATTTAACGCAGCAGTTAAAGACACACTCAAATTCTGAAATTAACTGAGAAGCGTTTATAATAATTTCCAACGTCTGAACAAATAAGCTTTTAGAATATAAAGCGAACGGCTGAGCAATAAGTCACAATATGCGGTCCCGTTAGTGCGATGCAACCGCATGCAATATCCGCCCGACATGGCCACAGCGCAATAATACACAAACACACCGATTTGCCACTGTTATTAGATGTAAGCGAGGTTACAGTTCTATTTCTGTTTGTTTGAAGACGGATTTTGGAGGTACAGATGAAGGTGACCTTATTAACATGTTAGGACGAAAAGTAGAGTAAATCAAATTTAAAATAGTTCAATAGGGAGTCATATCAAGCTAAATTTCACCATATTATGTCTGTCATAATTATTATACAAATGTCTTTATTATAAATGTGTTGTGTATTCTTCGTTGGTCCTAAAATAATTGGAATGAAAATAAATGGAAAAATAATTTATGTATACTTAAGAAATATATAGGTATTAGTGGCTGTAAAGATAAATATGCTTTAATCTGAATGTAATTCCAATTACAGTTATTAAGTCTCCATCACTCTGTATCGTGTTAAGTTACTGATATTGCTGAAAGCTATTGTTATTGATTTAAATAAATCTACGATTCTCCGGGGAGTGAAATTTATATTAGCATTTGCGATAGATTCGTCCTCTATATTCATATTTTGACAAGGGAATCTCAGAGCACTGTGGGTCGCACTAACACCAGTGCATACACTTTCTGCGCTACGGGCTTCAACTAATGCATGTACGAGTATTAGGCCTCATTACACAGAGTTTCTCGTCTCGACGACACGATTATCGTAAGGTTATAAAAAAAGTTGGATCGTGTAAACATTTTTCAGAACACAGTAATCTATGGCGGTTATGCCATGCGATAATCGCATACGATTCTCGCTGCGAGAAACTCTCCCCGTTTATATGGCGTTTAAGAGAAACTATTTTATTAGCTGCAGCTAATAATGTTTTAACAACTTTAGTTAGAGCATATTCAGGTTAAAATCACTTATTAATATTCACTAATATTAAAACATAATCCTACATCAAAGGCTTTGAATCGCCTTTGATTCTGTAATATGGAGAGGGTATTATAATCAGCGGGGTAACTTTCTATAAGCTTCCTTGTTTTCTTCTCTAGGGCTTAAAGTTATAAAAATCGAGTCGATCTGAATCGAGTCTTACAGAAAATATTTCTAATAGTTTAAAATAAGTTTCTTTGATTAGTATTTAGAAACTTTTTAATGAACTTGATATGATATGGCTAAAAAAGATGTGATGTGGATAAGGTTGGTGTCATTTATTTTCTCTCAAATATCGTAGTTGGAGAATTATTTAATGAAACTGAATGATGCTACGTAGATTTTATTAGTGCGATAGTCTACTATCGACACCACCATAGATATGTATAAAGCATGTTTTATTTAACGAACAAACCTACGAACAGTATAAATACATAATTCAAGACAAAGACAGCTTTGTCTGCGGCATGTGAATTTGCGGTGTGGCGTAGGACTTAACCAGAACAGCTGTGGCTTTGCTCGCAGTGTCTTTGACTTTCAAGAACTGTGTCTATAGCTCTTTGTGCACCTTGCAATGGTGTGGTTGGATTATTGTTTCTTTATGATGTATCAAAATTGAAAAAGCTATGAAATGCATTTTTTTGACTACATTTTAATTTCATTTACATGGTTTTATAAAAATGTATTTTCTGGAAACCCCGTAATATTAAGCCAATTTTTTATGCATAGAAAATAGGTGTTGTGTAGAAACCGAAAATAATGCGTAATACAATAGTTATTATAATAGTTTTGCTGGCGGTAGGTTATTCCTATTCGCCCGCATAGAGACCTTATACAATATTGGAAATACCATATTTACCCACATGTAGTGATCGCTTCGGTGGCGCAGTTGTACTGCGGTATGATTGCAAACAAAGATCTCGGGTTCGAGTCCCGGGTCGGGTAACTGATATTGGACTTTTCTATTTATTTTCCCGGAGTCAGGAATCTGTGCCTAATATGGCGATAGGCACTCCCCCTATCACACCGCGGGACGAAAAATACAAGGCGACATGTTGGTGTCCTGGTTGCACCTCTGCCTACCCCTTCTGGGAAAAAGGCGTAAGTTTATGTATGCATGATAGTGTATTTTGGATTCGCCGTGTGTAATATCGTCTGTATCCCGTCGCGTCTAGTAAACACAATCTGTATTACATAATCAAAGGTGCATCAAAGCCTTTGAGCTAGGATTATGTTTTAATATTTATGAATATTTATAAGTGCTTTAAAACTGAATATGCTGTAAGCAAAGTTAAAACATTATTAGCAGCATACAACATGCACTTTTATATGCCGTTCTTTCCTTTTTATATTTTATATAACGCCGAGTCAGCGGGAATTCTCGAAAAGATTACGAAACCAACCTTTTCATTAGCTCACGGGAAAGTAGTATTTAACAAGAATTTCGCTTCCGCAAAGACGTTTTCCTTAATGCTTGAAAACGAGTCGCGGAACTTTCTACGTGTTATAGTGTAATGAAACTGGCGAGAAAATGACAAGTTACGAATAGTAATTCTCTAGCGTCTGAAGTGGAATGTTTTGGAAGGTTCTAGAATTATTTCTCGTGACAGGTGCTGTTTAATTTCCTTTTGTTGTTTTTTGATGATAATTCTTTTTAGTATGAAGTACCTAGGCTATTTTTGAGAATAGCCACCATAAATAAGGTGGGTAGGTAGTGAGGTAATCCAAATTATTTGCCTATTAAAACCGAATCCTTTTTTGAAAATGAAATAATGATCAATGCGATGAACCAATTAACGAATTATTAAAAATATTATGGAAAATAAACCTTAATTAATGTAATGACTGCCTCGGTGGGGTAGTTGTATTACGGTACGGTTACAAAGCTGAAGTCTTGGGTTCGAGTCCCAGGTCGGGCAATGTGGTGTTGGATTTTTCTATTAATTATCAGCCCGGAGTCCGGAATTTGTGTCCGATATGGCGGTAGGCTCGCCCCCTATCACATCGTGGGACGGAACATACAAGGCGAAATGTGGGTGTCCTGGTGGCGCCTCTGCCTACCCCTTCGGGGATAAAGGCGTGAGTTTATGTATGTGTGTAAATGTAATGACGATGGTTTTAGTATCATCACAAAACTGTACACTTGGAAATATTTCGCGAATAGTGGATTACAGTCGCTGAAAGTTTTATTTATAGCAAAACTGTCGAACGAGCGACCGCGGATTAAATTGAGTAATTACCGCTATCCATAAACTTTAGCTTCAAACGTTTGATGTATTGCTCTTTGAATACTTTTGATCATATTTATAAGATTATCACGTTATCATCAATTCTTATGCGATTCATTAAGGATACACCCAACAATCACATACATAGTAATGACCCCACAAGAAGACCGAGTCTTGTGTCCTGGGTATCAGAAACTACGAGAGATTTTTCGGTCTCACAAACACCCAGACTCGAGACAAATATTTGTTGGCGTCACAATTATTTGTGTCGGTGCGGGGATTGAACCCGCGGTCTCTCGTATCACAGCCGGTGTTTAACCAACTGCGCCACGGAGGCTGTCAATTCTTTTGCGTGTCACTGTTTATCCTGGCTGACAGGGGTTTCAGTGGTGGGTATGTGGGGAAAGTCTCTTCTTCGGTAGCTTGAAAAGCCTTATGTAATAATAGCCTTTGTCGTCAGTCATAACTGGTTTACAACATTCCATTGTAGGGCATAAAACTCACTAAATGCACAGCCACTAACAATGATAATCGATATTCTACTTAATCTCATGCCAGGCGCTGGGCGAAAACTATCGATACCATTGACTTATATTCTACCGATAGACGAGACACGTCAAAGAACTAAAGTGCCCCCGTATTTTAAAAGCACACTGCAATATTACATCACTTACCTGGTATTTTATTAAAATATTGTAACTTCAGACGATTTGCTTTCGGTTTGACGGCGAAACATTAATTTATTACTTTTAAACGTATGCGATAAGGCGTATTGCACTGTCACTGTCACGAAGCAAACTGATTCATGTGTGGTGCATGCACCGCAAGCAGATGGGACACATTGTTTGTACTGAATGTCTTATCTAGTGTAACATTGATATCGATGGTCGATACACGTACCCTAAAAATCAGCATTTCAATGATAAAAAAGTTATCAATAACATAATTTAACTTAACGGTGTTCGCTAGGATAAGTTATTATGATAACCTACCTGGTGCTACCAGGACACCCATTTCGCCTTGTATGTTCCATCCCACGATGTGATAGGGGGCGAGCCTATCGCCATATCGGGCCCAAATTCCTGACTCCGGGCTTATAATGATTTATAAATCCAATATCACTTTACTGACCGGGGATTCGAAACCGAGACCTCAGCTTTGTAATCGTAAAGTAGTACAATTACGTCATCGAGGCAGACAAAAAAACATACAAAAAAAAAAACCTCCACGTTAGAAATTGTACCGCAATTGTAGTTCTCAGAGCTTTACATTTAATATCCGTATTAGCATTTACACCCGTCAGTGTTTCAAAATGAAATATTTGCTTGCTACAAATTAGAAATTTAACTTCAGAGTCGATTATTAAGTGCTACTGCCTCGGGGGTTAATAATTCAATCGAAAAGCAAAACTTCAAAGGGCTTATTCTAAAATCCTATTAGTATTTGATTAAATATAATCTCTTCGTGATTACATGATGTCAATATTCCAAAAAGGACATCATACAATTTCACATATTATTGATATAAATATGATTTTGATAAATTATTATTATGCGAGCTGAGCTCTTAGCTTCATTAGTATAACTGAATACATAAAATGTACTCATTACTTTTTTAAACAGTTACTCATAGTAAATGGAAGAAAAATTACCTAAATTTTGAAGCTCAATTGACAGTCATAATTTCTCCGTAATGTGCCCTTACATTATTATCTCAATTGCTTGCGATTAAAATATTAGTCAAAAGTTAATAATACTTATAAAATATTCATATATGTATATAAATAATTTTTAAGCCTAATTTTCCAAAGTACGTGGCTCGCGTATTTTGAACCATATTAAAAATATTTGCTGCTTAATGTTCCACTTAAAGGTAAATAAGTTATAAATAATAATATTACTAATAACTAATTGGGATTTTAACAAGGTAACTGAAAGACGGAAAATAATTTGTGATAATATTCATGATTTTCCAGTATTACAACCGATAGAGCGTAGCGGGAAATACATATTACAGGAGTAAACAGAATTTATTGAAGTTTACAGAATTTCACAGAAGCAGGGATACCATAAATAATGTTTAAAGCTTGCAAAGTCTGTAAGAATAATAAAATGAATATGTATCAGAATATTTGTTTTAGAGTTCGTTTTAAAAATGATATTTACAGATACAAAATAAAACACAATGAACAAAGAAGCGAAAATTTACAATAACAATAGGCTAATACATGCGTAACATAAAGTAAAAAAAATACACGTCTATTAAACTCAGGTTATTAAAAGCAAAACCGCAAATCAAAACACAAATCTAATAATCACGTAAAGGCGTGGGTTGAACCGAAATTAACTGACGAATGTAATTTCCTCTCTAAACAAAGAGGCGTTTATTTATGAGTGGGAAAACCCATAGTTTTAATTAATTTGTGGTCCTTTTTTTGTAGGATAGAAAAACAATCTCTATATCAGCCCATATATGTCCCACTGCAGGGCACGGGCCTACTCTACAATCGAGAGAATCGATTGAGAGTGGTTAGGCCATAGTCCACCACGCTGGCCTAGTGCGGGTTGGCGGACTTACATACCGTAGAAATTCTTTAAAATCGCTACGGTATGCAGGTTTCCTCACGATGTTTTCCTTCACCGTTAAAGTGCAATGATGTTTTTAGAAAAAACAATGATGTTATTGAATGGTGATAGGTGATGTGGACTGCATCATTATTGTCACCTTCACTTTCAAGGCGTCCTCAGATGAATTCCAATGAATTTCAACGCGTCTTATTGAAATCGGTCTTCTTCTTCTTAATCACCTACCCCTTTGTGGATGACTCAAGAAATTTTCAGCCTAATCGACCACATTTCTCTCGTTCTACTTCAACTAGTTTCTCATCTGCGTTATGTCGGTATTTTTTTTCTCCTGTTTATCTTCTTACCTGACATTTGATCTCGTATTAAAATGCAAAGCGTGGCCTTCTTGTTGTAAGTTGCAGGTCAGTATGGAAAATCATTCAGGAAGGCATTTGTTCAAAAGTAGTCTTTCTGTAGCCATAGATGATGGATTAATTCATAAAGGGAAAAAATGTGAGGTTCTCTTAAAAATGGAAAGATATCACAGCATAATGACAAAAATCTGAGAAAGGGGCTGAAAAGATTCCGACGTTTCCTGTATACATAATAAATATGTCAGCATCAATCTCTGAGAATATTAGAAGTCTGAGTGTAAAAAGTTTTGATGTCGTGTTACGTGTCAGTAGGATTGAGAGAGAAATTTTGGGACAACTTTTTATGTGTTATAGGACGGTTGGTTGACAAGTGGTTAAGAAAAAAGAATTAAATCAGACTTTGTTTGTCGGAAATCGCGGTACGTTTTATAAATAAATAAATAAATACACCCAACAGGCACATACATAGTCCTGACCCCACACTAAGATCGAGTCTTGTGTCGTGGGTATCAGAAGCTACGAGAGACTTTTCGGTCTCACAAACACCCAGACCCGAAACAAATACCTGTGGATCACACAAATATTTGTTTCGGTGCGGGGATCGAACCCGCGGCCTATCGTTTCACAGGCGGCGTCAAACCAACTGCGCCACGGAGGCTGTTTTCCACAAGAAATATTCATTTTGTATCGCCAAAGGTGCATGTGGCTTTGAATATAATATGTGTGTTTATGTAAACATTAGGTAGTTCGTTAGGTCTATCGGCCTTATGTGTCCGGTGTTAGGGTCTGCTTTCCCTCATAGTCTCCTTTACTATGATCAATTTACAACTTCCTAAGCAATAAGACATACTCTCGAATCTGCCTTTATATTATTACAGTAATAATACCGAATTCATTGATGATTCGCCGTCTATGCTAATCAACAAATACAATGAATTTCATTGTATTTATTGGCTCGGGTAATAAAATTTTAACGAAGTATGACTACTTAAAAACTAGAATAAGTATAGTAATTTCATTCAGATCTTCCTAGTTGATTGCAATATTCGCATCATAGAAAATATCCATCTGTATTTTTTTACCAGGGGTTAAATTCATTTACGTCATTGGACGATTCCGTGGAGAGGTAAAAATATTTACCTGTTACTTATTCATTTTCCTCGCGTACGCACACCACAGTAATTTTTCCTTGTATATTTCGGCTTAAAAGCACTTAATGTTCACAAGGAACTGTGATCTCCATATTTGGATCAAAAAAGTACACGAATATTTTTAAGAATACGGAAATATTCTTTGAGTGTTTGTTTATTGAATTACATACATAATTTGACGCTGGAATCTCCAAAAAAGTAGTTTTTTGCGTATCAAGATGTATCAGGGAGCGAACCTATTGCCATTTCGAGTACGATTTCAAAACCCATAAAAATCATAAGAGATAATTTAACCTAGAAACCTTTCGTCGAGTATTGTCAACCTGGGAATAGAAATCATCATCATTTTTTAATATTTCTGTTGAATTCTTTTTTTATAATTGAGCGTCCTTAACCGTTAAAACTAACAGACTTCTTAACACAATTTCCACAGAAAAATAAGTTTTCACATTAATTACTAGTTCAGCTATTCTCGAGACCCTTTTTAATGGCGAATAAAGGAGTGTAGCCCATTTATCCCTTTGAAGAGCCTCACTCGCCTTTATGATGACGCGGCAAGTTTGGTCCCGAGGGCCTTTTTTAAGAGCTCCCTCGTACAAATATGCTTAGACGAAATTTAGATATTATTATTATTCTTACTCAGTTTAAAATAAAAGAAAGAAAGAAAGATGAAAGAAAAAAAACATGTTTTTGGGTTCCTGTTATTCAATTTAGCCAGTTTAATGTATATCTTAAATATCTTTACCTTATAATTCCCTTGCAAAACAAAAATTATTTACATAATTGCTATTAAATTCTTGCCATTTTCTACGGCCTTATTTAAGACTTTGCTTGTGTAGTGTAATCCGCGACTGTTTGATTGTGTAACAACAGGACGATGATTCAATGATCATATCGAAAAAAAATCGAGTTTGATTGTGATAAAAGGGTTAAAATGTCTGCTGATTTAGTTATGTACACAAATACTTTACGATCAATAAATATTTGTTTCCGTATTGGGAGATTTGTAATTATGGTTGTAAACTCCAAAATTACGGGCACGCTAACGGCCTTATTCATAGACATTTAAAAACTATTTTAGTTATCGAATGTTATGTCTTCTTCGCTCACTGAATTCACAAGTCGTTAGAAAGAGACAAAACATAATATAACTAAAATAGGTATTAAAACTGTCTTTGAATATGGCCGTAGATGTGCGTGTGATTATTACTTTACTTCTTTATTTAATGTGTATGTAAATAATAATCAAATGTTGCTAAATAAAGCTTTCAGTAGTTATATTCGTCCGCTCGGATAAGTGCTTAAAAACTCATCAAAATACCCACAATTGCGTCGCTCTTCAGATTCTATTGATATCTGGCCTTAATTAGTTTTGATTAGCAGACTTCACATCTGTATCTGTATTAGCCCATATACGTCCTAATGCAGGGCACGGGCCGCCTCTGCAGTCGAGAGTACGATTTAGAGGGGTTAGGCCATACAGTCCACCACGCTGGCCTAGTGCGTAATTTTACATACCATAGAATTCTATCGAATGCTATGGTATGCAGAGTTACTCACGATGTTTTCCTTCACCGTTATAGTGAATGGTGATTGACTACTCATACACACATGACTCCGAAAAGTCAGAGGTCTAACCTGGGATTTGAACCCGCGACCACCGTGAACACGTTGGCAGTCGCGTCTGGTCCGTTACCACTCACTTCACAGATTATCTTTAATATTTTTGAAAGTTCTTTTAGGTATGTAGGTTTCCTTAAGATGTTATTCGGACAAGACGTCAATGAAAAAAATATGAGGTTTGTGCCTACGGCTCGTGATTTCATCTGAGCCGGTCCGACACCGTCTTAATTATCATTTATTTTTTATTATAACTCATAATAAAACGCAACGGAAATAACCATTTTGAAGTGGAAGAAGTGAATGACGTCAATGGTTTTGAAACCCGATACCTCTGATGAATGCATTTCTATCATGCAATAAAGTATGACGTACGAGATAAGGTTAGACCCCGTGCTTAGGTAGATACGCGGTTTTCCTGATCTGATGGGAAAAGTCCCGGCGCCCGTGCGGAAATAATATATACCGAAAATAAATATCTGTTCTCTTTTTGAGAACTGCAGGTGAATGATAATTAAAACGACAATCACGAAAACTAATATGAAAAAAGTGTACATGTTCTTACATTCTTGTAACTCATGTCATATATATTCGGTTTTTTCCATTCAGCGTTGTACATATTTTTTGTAAGTAAGAAGCGGCATTTTGGCTCCGTCAAATTCTTTAGGCACAATGATCAATCATCAATAAATACGGAAATTTTATTGCTGAGGATGGGCCTCTTCGTACTCATCTCCACGAATATTGTTTTGGATCAACCTGAAAATATTATAATCCGTGCCATGAATTTATTATCATCCTTATGGTTTTCAACACTCATAGTAATTGTACTATGTGTGTTGGGCATTGGCCCAACCTGGGAATCGAATTCAGGACCTTACGGTTCGAACCCTCTATCTGCCATTAAACCATAACTCCACTAGAACAATATGGCGACCTTTCATTATTGCAAAGCCTTTTATACAGGGTATATCAAGACCGCGACCGAAAACGAAGCCAGGTGGTAGTTTTAGCGGCTAAAGACACAATGCAACTAAAAATTTTGCAAAATAAGCGACGGATATTTTTTTACAATTTTTTAAAAATCTTCGTTTTTGAGGGGTAAAAACCTAGTTTTTGCAAAAATAGTAATTTAAACCCTTACGTACCATTGCGTGTTTAAAAATTAAGCGATGTACGTCATTATTTTAGAAAAACTATGTTTAATCACTCAAATACGACGATATGTAAAAAATAACAAAAAAAAAATTGACGATTTTTTTTGTAAAATTTTTACTTGCATTGTGTTTGATATCACTAATACTACCTCCTGGCTTCGTTTTCGGTCGCGGTCTTGATATACCCTGTATGTATGATGAATCATTGTATCCAGGATTTTCATTCATATCTAACACTTTTTGTCAACCGAAAATAGCGTGCTCCACACTGCCCAAGAGTACAAAGGCAGTATGTACATAAAACGTCCTATAGAATTTCTAAACTACAGAACCGTTAATGAAAGAAATGGTCGGAGGGCCTCTTTGTAGCTCCCAGCTTACTGTACTCCGAAAAGACTAAAG
Organism: Deilephila elpenor; assembly: GCA_949752805.1. Taxonomy (NCBI): domain Eukaryota; kingdom Metazoa; phylum Arthropoda; class Insecta; order Lepidoptera; family Sphingidae; genus Deilephila; species Deilephila elpenor. The sequence continues at coordinate 4,126,133 of OX457110.1, forward strand.
CTATTTTACCAGAAAAGGATTTGTTAAAAGTTACTAGTTAAAATGGAATTAGCCTTTTAAATAGAGGAAATATTTTATGACAATGCAATGAATAACAATCGCTAGAGGCGCTACAAATTATACGTATGACTAAACATTTCCATATAAATTTTAAACTGAATATAAATGTATTTAATTTCCAAAGTTGTATAAAAAGAAAAACTACAAAATATATGCATTTAAAAATAATTATTAAGTAAATTACTTAAAATACTTAAAATGCAATTAATTATTATTGACGAGAAATAATTTACCTTTGATTGATTAATATCCCACCAATTTATAACAAAGCTCCGAGTGTCACAGACAAACGTCTCAATCTTCGTGACAAATCTGAACCTATCAATCATAATCAACGAAGCAAAATATTTACAAATGACGCGCGGTAACAAGATTTTAAACAATAGTAATGAAACTCAACGTACAATTTAAATTTCATTATACCCGAGTATAGGTACGGCCATAAATTCTGGCGCTACACAACACTAACGAACTATTTTAATAAATCCAGAGGTACGTTTGTGTGTTACGTTTTCACACTTCAACTGCTCAACATGTAGTATTGAAATTTTGCATAAACGTTGTCAAGGCTCCGGAAAAAGATATAGAATACTTTATAACTAGAAAATAAGCATGCTTCTTGAGGAATATGAAAACAACGATAACACATAAAACCTAAATTGCAACTTCAGTCCCGACAGATATAGAGATTTTGAATGCAAAGATTTGTAGCAAAAACGTAAGTTTCTAAAATATTATAGGTAAGTACGTGGGCAAAGTCACTAGAAAAATGTAGTGATTCAGAGTTCACAATTCATTGCCTTGCCTCAGAACAACCTTCGTTAGTAATAACCCTTGATGTGAACAATGTATACGTGATAACTGAAGTGTCTGCGGTTTGTATAATTAATGGTTTCTTGGTTAGGTTAAAGGCATCAAATGTTCACATAACCACCTCAGTGTTTTCGTATGGAAAGTTCTACGAATTATGTACTACTTTTTTTGTGAATCGATAAAAATATGTTTTGGTTTAATTGGTCCAAGGACCACCGAATTTTTGGACCTCCGGATCCGTATTAATTTCCAGGTCAGAAAATTCCCTTTTCGTGGATATTTTTTACATAAAGTAAAATATAATGCCCGTGACTGTAATTTTCTCGATGCATATTGCACATGGATTAAGTTTGATTTAAGATTTTACAACTGGTCGTTTAACTTCAGCACATTTGAAATTTACGATCCAATAATTTGCGTTCAAATAAAATGTCATTCAAATAACATACAAACTACACTAATACATGCACAGCCAATACATCAAACAATTCAAGCACCTAAAGCCGCGATTACAAAAGTCGACGATGAAAAGACAACGAGAGATGTTAAGCATGCAGAATATTTATTCCCTATTATCCCAGAGTCGAGAGCTGCTTTTGTTATTAGAATGTATAAGGCGCTCGAAACTCGAGATAGTCAAGTGTGTATGAAAATAAGATGTAGAGCTCGCGAGATGTCAAGAGACGCTTGTGAAACTAAAGTTCAGATTAGACGTGGTCTTGTTTCGTTGCAATTGCATGCATAAAATATGAAGAGATCCAATAAAAACCCTTTGAGTTTATTCTGCTAGGTTTTTGACACTGTATTAAAATAAATAGCCTTTTGATAAGAACGACCTTTCTTGTATTAAACTGAAATGTAAGGTGATATGTTTGTTGTGAGATGTTTCTGGGGTATTTTATAATCGGTTCAGCGTGAATGTAGATAAAACATAATGTATACAGGGTATATCAAGACCGCGACCGAAAACGAAGCCAGGTGGTAGTTTTAGTGGTAACAGACACGACGCAAATAAAAATTTCACCATAACAGCGACAGATATTTTTTTAGAACTTTTTAAAAATCATCTTGTTTGGGTGGTAAAATCCTAGTTTTTGCGAAAATAATAATTTAAACCCTTACGTACCATTAAGTGTTGAATAATAAAAAGGTCTGCATCATTATTTTAGGAAAACTATGTATTTATCACCCAAATACGACGATAAGTAAAAAATTACAAAAAAAAAGTTGTCGATTTTTTTTTTGCGAAATTTTTACTTGCATTGTGTCTGAAGTCACTAATACTACCACCTGGCTTCGTTTTCGGTAGCGGTCTTGATATACCCTGTATAATTACCCGAGAAAGGAGAGTAACAAAGTTTACTCCAATCTTAACGTGTAGTTATTTAGACTTGGGGCTAATCTAGTTATTTGGTGAACACTAATGGTTTCTTAGATTTACACAAATGTTACACATTGAAATAAAACAATTTTTTACGTATTTTATCCCGAATTGGTTTGATTTTTATATTTTTTAAACTTCGCGAGGTTTTAATTGCTTTTCAGATTTCGTGGTCACGGGGCAGACTGAAGGTAAAAAATGAAAAAATTAAACCAAATCGCGATAAAATATTATTTCAATCGTGAACACTATTCAGAGGTTTTCATGATTAAATTTTCTTTGTATTCATTAGACTATATTCAACATAAAAACAATTCCAGGTAAGTAATTTTGAGAAGTCAAACAAATAATGACAATGATTTCATTAGTGAACCATCAAAAGCTTTCGGAAATACGGCAAATAATTGATACGTCATAAAATATACATCAAATTGAACGCTATAACAAAACTGTAATCCAGAATAACAAATACCTAAGAACATCACTCATGTTATTCTTCGAAAGTAATTATTCTCGGCTATTAACAATGTTGTGATAAGTGATTGACATAAAATAAACAAGGTAAATTGCATATTATAGGCAATGCTTAAGCATCTGGTATTAATTATTGTATTCCATATTTATTGGAATATAATTGAAATATCGGTCCGCAGCCATCATCTTATTTTGTAATTCAAAACAGATATTTTGTAAACATTTCTTTCTGTTCAACATAGAAATTGCTTTCTCATATTCTATTTCATAAAAAAATATAAGTAAAATAATCTAAAACGCAAAAACAAAAAACATACAATTTCTTCTCGATGCTAAGCCTTCTCAGTCGGACTATCCCAAGCAGAGATTCAGCATCTTCGCTAGAGCGCCACCTGATACTCTACTCTCTGGAGTGTAAGAGAAAGAAAGACATAAAGAGGAAGAAAAAATAACATCACTAGACGGAAAATGAAAAGTCAGCTAGACAATTTTTAATGACTTTATTTATTTAAATAATACCTATGATGACTCTAGGACTTTTTATTAACCATATTATCTAAAAACCTGGGACTCGAACCAAGATCCTCGCAGTTCATAATATTATGCGCTATCAATACACGAAGCAAGAAACAGCTCCTTGAAAATGTTATACCTAAACAATTTATTTTTTATCAGCAAGCCACTGATGCGTAACAATAAGTAGTAGCCACATAGCGGTACATTAACTGTTGTCAATGATTAGATAACACCCAATCTACGCTAGAATGCACTAGTAATTACTAAAATCACAATATATTTTTGAAAATTTAATGTATGTCCATAAAAATAAAGAAAACTTTCGAAAGATTAGCGATATTCACAATAAAAATACTAGAAATAAGAACAATTTAGCTACTCATAAGACCAGACTCCACAGGATCAGCAAGTCTTAAGGTTACTGTATACACTTTTATAACAAAGTTCCCACTCATATTAAAGCCTTAAGTATTGAAAAATTCAAAGCTACTATCAAGCAAAAATTATGCAATAAAGCTTATTATAAAATTTCAGAATATCTAGATGATAATAAGGCTTGGGAATAGTATAGTATAAAATTAATTAAATATATAGTATCTTGGAGCGGAGGTATTAGTGTGCTCTGTATAATTTCATTTATATTAAGTAACTTAAACTATTTTGTTTTGCTTTGTAAGCGATTGGATAAGTCATGCTCGCTTAAAAGTCTGTGCTTGCGGTGGCGTCGTGTGCCGGGTCGGTCACTTCCCTGTAGCATGGTTGAGGAGGCCGATGGCTGGCACATGCGTCATACTCGTGAACGGGTGCTGCTTGTGTGGACTGGTCTGTCCGATTTGCTTACTTTGTAATTGATAAATAGATTACTTAACGCTTTTATAATTATTTATTGCGTTGGCAAAACAGAGTATACTGATTCTTCGTTATGGGTTACTTCGTTTCGTTTCTCTCAGCCATATTAAATATAAAGTAAACTTATTCGTATTCAACTATATCCTACTTGCAAATCATAACAAGTTATTAATGAACTGCTCTGATTTAAACCAACTTGTAATTTTTGTAATAATCATACATTGTAAACTGGTTTTGAAAAGAGCAACACTAGAGTTTCTTGCCCGTTCTTCTCTAGTGAAAACCGCTTTCCGAACCGGGTGGTAGTTCAAAAAATGACTGAATCTAAACAATGTTGAACATTTTAATGGATTCAATAAATTATTTTCATTTCATTTCATTTCAAATGTATAACAAAAACCCGTGAAACACTCATTACTGGGGGTGTGGTGACAGTGACTTGCAAAACCCATACACGTCATACGTGATTCAGAAATGTTCTGCAACAACAGCCAATACTTATAGACCTCTCGCGCCTTCTCAATCATCCATTTAATAGTACAAGAATACACGCAAGTGGGGTCTTGTATGACTGGTCATGTTTGTTCATGCAAACCGGCCGTGTGACGTCATTCGATACGATACAAAACGAGTGTCCCGCGTTTTTACTCTGGGTTTTTACGTTGTTATAGCAATGTGTTAGACGCTCCATTATGTAAATAAATATTAAGTAATACGTCCCATTTTTTATACCGCTAATAACGAGGTCATGTATGATTTCAAAGAATTGACTTGTTAATGAATTTTCTTTAGTTTCTGTTTAATTTACAAACGTTTATTAAGCGTTTTAATAACACGAAATATTAACTATTGGTCGTAGTTTAACCTGCATGATAAATATGCTATGTTTAAACTGTTAATTTTAATATTGATATTAATTTCAAAACACGTTATAATATTTACATACATGAATAAATAAACATAACATAAATACATAAATAAACTCACGCATTTTTCCCAAAGGTGCTACTAGGACACCCACATTTCGCCATGTATGTTCGGCCCCAAGATGTGATAGAGGGCGTGCCTATCGCCATATCGGGCACAAATTCCTAACTCCAGGCTGCAATATATTTTTGATACCTCTATTTAGTACGAGAAATTAAAAAGATAAACGGGTTCTTATTTTTTTAAGTCTTAATAATTTTTAAGTCAATCCATCGAATACATCCACGCGTTAGATGAGAAAGAGAGAGATAGATCCTTTCGTAATAGATAAGATGTGACAGCATTTCTCCCTTATTCCATTTACACTTCGCCGAACAATTTTCAAATGAATTGCCCCATCAGTTTCAAGCTATTCCGACTTGAATTGCAAGTTCTAACATTTCAAAGCCTGGTGCAGTTGACTGGACATACCAAAAGCTGCGATTAAATATATTGGAGGGCCACTTACACCGCAACCAAGTCAAGAGCCTTTGGTCAAGACAATGGGCATTCTTCTGACCTATGGGACAAATCTTCATTGGAATTGCATTGTCTTTATACGCTTAGGTTTTAATATCGCTTTATTTGCACCATAAGTAATTGAGAAGAAATAGAGTAATATTAAAAATGTTAAGAAGAAAATTTGTTTAGTTTCATCGTTATCATAATCAGCCCGGTGCTGCTGGACAAAGAGTGATATTAGATTTCATATTTTTTTGAAAGATCTGAGTACAATAAATTAAATTCCTTTTTCAACTTAACATAAGTAATTTACGTTTAATATGTTAAATAAATGGATTCAATTTTTTGGATATTCCTTTGAGTAAAAAGTTATATGGTAAATTGTAAGTCCCAGAGTTTACTAGAAAAATTTATTGTGTAAAGTTGTTTACGTAGTGCGTCATGTCTGGAACTTCCCAAGTCTATGTAGCGCCACATGCGATAAACTGTCAAGGCAGTTCATATTTATAGAGAGACGAGTCTCATGGACGCACAGTCTGCAGTGATCACGAACAGTGTCAACAATAGGTGCATTCACCCCAGTTCCACTTTTTACAAACAAATATTTTTATTGAAAAGGTAAACTATTACTTTCCAATATTTAATTAATATTTCGACGTTTCAAATATAATGTATTTGTACAAGTATTTTTTGTGAAGCTTTGGGAATCATTTTGCTTTCTTTTTTTTCATGTGGCTTGAAGCGTAGTATTAAGACTTTTTTTACTAAGTCGATAATATATTAAAACAAAAAATCAATTTATCTGTAATTTAAAGTTGTTTGCTGTTTTAACTACCATTTATTTGAAAAATATTGTTTTCTATTTAACCAATTTAAAAAAAAATGTGCTTGCTACTATCCATTTTACAAAGATTTCGTCACATTTAAGCGTGGATTTCGTCTGATCATTTTGATGTCTCATTAAAATCTGTCAAATAATAATCAATGAAAAATAGTAATATCTGATACTGGCACATACCTAGTCTTTACATGTATGGTAAAAACAAAAATAAAACACATCCTTGCTTTTCTTGACGTAGGTAATGTTGTATTATTCCAGACACCGGTTTTGATAAACATGCTATATGAATGCACACGTGCGTCAGTTTTAAATACTTGTTTTCGGTGCAGTATCACTATAAAAAGTTTGTTCTTTTTTTAATTATTTATGTTCAACAGTTAAAAAGTCGTCAATTTGTTGGATTTGAAATATCCATATTTAGAATAAAGATTCATACTTTTTTATTCAACTAGTCATTTGCAGCCAATCGAACTTTATTTAGTACTTTTTAATATTTATTCACTTTATGAGGGAAAGTAACTTTTAAAATCAATTATTTCCTGCCAGTTATATCAATTAGAATTGTTGTTTATGTGTTATGTTTCTAGTTTAAATACGTTATAAATTTTATTCTTAGAAGTATTCGGAAGGAAATGGCTGAGAGATATTACATGTAAAATACGTATACTCAGAATATTCAGTTAACAAAACGTGGACAGACTACCTAATAAGGGAAGTAGTTGGATGCAGCCCGGTTTCAACAAGTCATTACGGAAATCCATAGTAAAATAGTAAAATTCAGCAGCGGAGTTCCTAGGGTTGGAAAAATGATGATAATATATTTATCTGTTAACATAATCATAAGTATATTGTGGTATTAAACTATTGTTTCTTTGTTCCCAGATGGCCGTGTCATACAAAATCATCCTCGCTCTTGCATTGCTCGCAGTGTTTGTTAAAGCCCAAAGGCCGTCTTACGCCGGCTCTAGACCAATCGGATATCCGGTTATCGAAACAGATCCACTCGGAAATAGATTCGGTGAAGACGAACCTGCTCCGATAGAAGCTAAAGGAGATAGAGATTTGGTGAACAGATTGAACGCTATGCCAATAGATCATCAACCTTTCTGGTACTTGAACTGGAAGGCTTACGAAACCCAAAGGAAAGAACCTCAAACGTATCCACAGAGGCCAAATTCTTTCATCGATAATGTAAAAAATTAAAAAAGTTTTGTGACGGATGGAATCGGCGGGAAATTTAAATTGCAGATCACTTTGATACTGTCTGATGTGCAAACCACGCTTTTCCAGGAAAAATGGATCGAAATTCGAAATTGGAATATAAAAGAAAACTTCCTGCCAGTAATCAAATAGAAAACACTATCGGCTGTGAAAAGAAACTCTTTGTGTTAAAGTTAATCAAAAACGTGTATTTGCAAACAAAAAAACAATCTCTGTTATGTAATCTACTTTTTTGGAAAACCTCTACCTGTATGAGGAAAAATGTTATATTTTTTACACCAGTTTTTGTCTATTGTTTGTTGTTTTAATTGTTTTATTTTTATCGTGACGTACTGAGTATAAAAACGAGTCACTATTTTATTTTTTGGGTAAATTGCGCGGTGCCATATTTTGTAATTAGGGTTTATATGAAACGTCTTGCATTTATTTATTGTAAATATAATATTTAAGGAACTTTCCGATTTTTATTTATAACCTCATTAGTAATGTGAGTGATCATTTATTATTAGTAATCAGTGTACTTTTAAATATGGTGCTACAATAGCATCTTTAAAAACACCTCGATTTTAGTTCGTTGCAGTTATTTTTTTTTTAATGCGTCACTATAGGAAACTCTATTTTTTTAACCGAAAAATAGAGGAGATTCTCAATTCAGCTTTATTCTTTTTTTTATAACTAACATGTATCAATTGATAAGTAATGAAATAAAATGTAATGAATATGAAAATTCCAGTCACATCAAAATACACAATAAATGATTATAAAATCAGAAATAAAAGTGACCGCAGTTTTAATATTAAATCCATTTCAATACATAAAGTTATTATTTTTATTTTAACTATGAGTGTAATTAAGAAATTACAAGAGACTTATTAATGTCACTAATCGGGTCTGGGTGCCCAAGACAAATATAAATGCTTGTGAGCCTCACGAATATTTGTGTCGGTGCGAGGATCGACCCCGCGGTTTCTCGTTTCACAGCCGACGCCTAACTACAGAATACTAAGTCTAACCAACTGCGCCACGGAAGCTGCTCACTGAGTCCCAAGAGCTGATAATCTAAAAGCCAAGGAGTGGTGGTATTTGAAACATAGTACAACTATTAGACGATGTTCATCGCATTATTTACAAAAAGAAAGAGGGAAGGATAATTGTTGGAATTTACATATCATTCAAAATCTTGTAAAGTTCTCTTAGTTTTGCAGTTTGTGTCATATACGTTTTGTCCTTTTTAGTGAACAATAATTAAATATAAGTACATACACAAAGGGAAGGCCTTTTCTGAGCAGTGGGAAACATTATAGGCTAAAAAAACTTCGATAGCTTCGAATATTCAGTGTTTGCTTAAGGCTCGAAACTCCGACCTCTAATATCAAAGCCGCTACCATTTTAGCCTATTACTCACATCATTATTAATTACTCTTACTGTCATTGAATACGCCGGAAACCTTTAACTATTTCATTCTTATTTTTACCTATAAGTACTTTCATATTCCAAGTTTATATGTATAGGTGGCTATAATAAAAAGTTCACGCCAAAAAGTTTGTATATCTACGTTGCTATTCAATCACTGCCCACTATAATCCGGCCGCTCAGAGAATGCGTTCCTGAAAGGTTGTCATCGAACGGACGACGTAACTTTGAAGTGTCGTTGCAAATGCAACGACAGCAAATGTAAATACATTATCGAACAATTTTATTTATTTACCCTACTTACGAAATAAAACATCATAAAAAATTAAATAATATGTAAATTTAGGTTAAATTTTATCACTTTGGACTAAATTTGACGGCTAATAAAAATAAAAATATTATATTTATAAGTTCATACCACGCCGTTACAAGGTTATGTCAACTGTTCATTTCTGGAGTGATGTGGCCAAAAAATAGCAGATTATTATAACGTTATTTTCCTTTATAATATAAAATAATACATTTGTGTTTTTAATAATGTATAACGTAATAATTAAACGGATCTAACTTTATTTCACCTGGCAGCAATATAATATCTTTCACATTTGTGAATTTTATTTAAATTTGGCATTGAAGTTTACGTTTTTATTAAAATATTTTAAATAAGAACATTTAATATTAACTTATATTATTTTTATTTACATTTATATAAATTGTAAATATTATAATGATCTGAAAGAAGTTTGTGAGTTTTTATTTATTGATTAAATGTAACAAAACAGGATCGGCTGTCCTTGTGCAGCGTGTGACGTCACAATGTACAATTTTATTAATTTCTGCCACTAAGATCATTCACCAATTGTAAAGTGTGACGTAAATTTTAAAAAGTCACGTGACCAACCGTTTTGGTGACAATATTTTTAGTAATAAAGAAAAACATGTTTATTCGTTATAAAGATCTCTTTAAAAATATATGAACGGTTGGAAGATTTAAAGAATGATTATACCTAGATTTTAAAACACTTTATAGAAAATAGTCAAGTATCCAATTATTCTAACTTGCTACTTTTACTCGGAGTAATTCAAAAGTTTAGCAACATGATAATTGTTTCCCATCACTACTCATGATCAACTGACATGTGTCAGGAACGCATTCTCTGAGCGGCCGGATTATAGTCATTATATGCGTGGCTTGCATCTAAAACTCAGCGAAAACAGAGGCTATACGGCCTGTACATAAATATTATTTTGTGACTGGCTGGAAATTTGGCACGCTGCAAAAGTTTTTTACATAGCTTTTTTTGAAAAGAGAATAAAAAATATCGCCCTGCTGCAAATATTGCATAGCCTACTAGAAATTCAAAAGTATTTACTGTTGAGAGTATAAATAGAAATAGGTATAGGTACAAAAGCCAAAAGATTCACGAATTGAATCAAAATAATGTATTTAAAAGTTTAAATGTGTATCATGTACAGGTTTCTTATAATAGGTAGGTATCAATCAATAAAGGTCGTGCACAATTTGTTGTCGAAAGCTCTTGTCAAATAATATGAATAGTTTTTCTCTCTTTAATCATTTCATTAGCGAAGTGGTGGAGCCGCGGTGTTGTCAATCATGATTCAGCATGAATGGGCAGGCTTGTCCGGGGAGGTACCACTGTCTCACAGGAGATCGACGTGAAAAGACAGCTTCGCTATCGCGTTTCGTTCAGTGAGTGAGGTTGCCGGATGCTCAATACCGCTTTCCTCTTCCCATCCTAGTGCTTTCCTGCTCTCCTCCCGATATAATGGGCAGGTAACATATCTATGTGGGAATAGTTCCGTTAGGGTAAAAATCGAACGAAGATCGTTGAGATGTTCTTCAATTTAATAATTTACAGTCTTAATGCGTCTTTACCTCGTACGTCGTTCACGTCTACCATCGTCTTCCAAACTGTTCTCTCTTCCGTCCTTCCATAGTTCAACATATTAATCATCTTTTTACTCTTTTACTCTTTAGTACTTCCATTCGTTATCTCTTTCACAGAAACTACTTTCCATATCAGTCATTCGTCTAACGTTTCATTCTACTCATGTTTCATCATAGCATTGAAATCCTACATCTATGATCCAGCGTTGTGGATGTCATGGCGGCAGCATGTCATGGTGGCCATCAGGTGACCTGTTCGACCGTTGCAGGACCTACTTAAAAAAATGCATTGGAAATGTCAAAATTACTACTAGATTACGAGTATAAATGCTTGTAGTTATATTATGAAAACATATCTCAAACAATGCGTTATATAGATATTTATTAATTTATTTTTATTGTTTATTTTGCAGCCTCCGTGGCGCAATTGGTAAGACGCCGGCTGTGAAACGAGAGGCCGCGTGTTCGATCCGCGGACCGAGACAAATTTTTATGAGGCCCACAAGTATTTGTATCGGGTCTGGGTGTTTGCGAAAAGTCTCTCGTAGCTTCTGATAACCATGACACAAGACTTAATTGATCTTAACATGGGGTCAGGACTATGTATGTGACTGTTGGGTGTATTTATTTGTATTTATTTATTTCCAAATTTTCCCACACGTTATTAAATGATACCTTATAGTACGCCGCGCAGGGAAAGCGCGCCGTAATACCAGACGGTATGTATGTTAATTACCAACCCAAAGAGTATGAAACACTACACATCAACTTATGAATAATATGTTTAAGGTCAAAGTTATTAATGATAATAAATCGTTAATATTAAAATTGTTTCAAATAGCTTTTAAAATTCAAATAATATTCCAATTAATTATTGACTATGGATTGGAAAATGAAAAGTGAATGTATAGCAAAATTATATTTCTTTATTCACAAAGTATGCATCTACAAAGTATGACGATTATGCCTTCATAGAAATAAATTAAAAACGTTATATTTTAAGACGTACATATTAATATCTATACTCTTTTAAAAAATTTGGTCACAATCAACAAAAGGTTGTTTTCTATAAAAATGCGATTTCTAATAATCACACTAACTGACTGCCTCGGTGGCGTAGTTCTATTACGGTACGGTTACAAAGCTGAGGTCTCGGGTTCGAGTCCCGAGTCGGGCAAAGTGATATTGGATTTTTTTATTCATTATCAGTCCGGAGTCAGGAATTCGTGCCCGATATGGCGATAGGCTCGCCCCCTATCACATCGTGGGACGGAACATACAAGGCGAAATGTGGGTGTCCTGGTGGCGCCTCTGCCTACCCCTTCGGGGATAAAGGCGTGAGTTTATGTATGCATGTATGTAATAATCATACTAACTGGAGTGCCTGACTTGGGATTTGAAACCAGGAATTTACGTACCCATAGTCAATACGTACATTTACAACGCTTACACGCTTTCTCGAGGACTTCTAGAGACTTTATCCCATTTTTGCAATCAAACATATTTTCGTGTCACTTCGTGTTCAACGAGTGTAAAAGCTATTTGCACTATTTTCGGAATTAGAAACAATTTATCCTTTCACAATTTACACATAACTGTATATTTACCGCTGACATATAACACAATGCCAAAACAATACTAGACCGTTAATTTTCCTAAAATGTGTGAAATACCCGTAAATTACTCGCCTACTGGAGGTGTGTTGCAGTCACAATGACTTGCTGAATCCAAAACCCATACAAACGTCACGTGTGATTCAGAAATGTTATACAAGACCCCTCGCGCTTCCTCAATCAAGCCACTAAGCGAACAAAATTACGCGCAATAGGGGTCATGTGTCATTGGTCATTGGTTCGTTCGTGCAGCAGAATAAGTGACGTCACTCGATAAGTTATAAATGCGAATGTTCCCACGAACTTACAGTGGGTTTTTACGTTGTGACTACAATGTGTTAGATGTTCCATTATGCTAATAAATGCTAAGTTATATAATACTTACACCGCAAATAAGTAGGTCATAGTGATTTAGGTCATTGACTTGTTAATGAGTTTTGCTTAATTTGTATTACTGTGTTTAATATCTTGGACCTGAACTATATTTCTTCTTCTTCTTCTTTTCAGCCACAAGAAGTCCACTGCTGAACAAAGGCTTCCAACATAGATCGCCACTTGGACCTTTTGTAAGCGGCCTGCATCCAGCGAGTTCCTACGACCTAAACCAGGTCCTCCGTCGAATCAAACAAACAATATTCTATATATATTATATTTAGTTCGATTTACAAATGTTTGTCATTGGATGTAACGTAAATATTTAATAGGTATTAACTACAATAATTATATTAGGTTAAAGATCGTCGATTTAAAAATGGAAAGTAGGGGAAAACGTTATTATTTTTGGTCACAATTTAATTTTCAGTGTATCAGTAAAAAAACTGTTTTTTAATCTTAGACCTTCTTGTATTTATTTAATAAATTATGATTAAGCTGATAATACCAGAAGAACCCTTTTTCCATTTTTGCCGATAGAATTTACTTGTTCACATTTTATTTTAAATGATTCAATCTAACTCTAATTCATTAATGTTATATTTTTATTTATATAATATATTCTTTTAGCTGACAAGTCTTAAAAGGCGTATACAGCATTAATGTTTGAGAGTGTAAATATTTTTACACCGTGTCCATTACATTGCAAGTCTACTTAACGCCACACGCGATAAGCCGTGAAGGCAATTCATATTTATAGAGAGACGAGTCTCACGGACGCACAGTCTGCAGTGGTCACTAACAGTGTCAACAATAGGCGCATTCACCCCAGTTTCACTTTTTATCACCCGATATTTATATCAAGGTAAACTTCATCCTTAATACTATTTAGTTTGTCATAATGTTCTAGATTTTTTTTTTGTTGATATAACAATGTTTCTAGCCAGTTCCGTAATTTTATTGTTAAAAAACTATTAGCACTTAATTGAATAATTAGAAGAACGGTCTAGTGTGATTCGGTTTTTAACTTCGATCATTTACGATTTAAAAAGTAGGCCAAATTTTTTCAAAAATACGAATTTCAATTACCAATTAAATTATGTATCAGAATTTATAAACAATGCTTAAATATCGTCCTTGGAAAATCTTATGTCTAGACGAAAATAAAACGTAATGTTTTAATACCATGACGATTTTCTGCTCTCAAATTAAAATTCCTTGCGTTGTAAATGGCAGCGAGTTAGCGGAGCTTTACGATTTCTTTTTTAATTGTTCACTTAAAAGACGATACAATATTTATCCATATACATTCTTTGTTATGTAAGTCCGCCAACCCGCACTAGGCCAGCGTGGTGGACTATATGGCCTAACCACTCTCAAATGATTCTCTCGATTGTAGAGTAGGCCCGTGCCCTGCAGTGGGACGTATATGGGCTGATATAGATAGATAGATTCTTTGTTATGAAAATAAGATACGTAATATAAAAGAGTCTATAATATTATCAAAATATTTGTGAAAGTTACTAGTATTTAAAATAGTTAAATTATGGAAACAATTAAACAAAAACAATTTATATTATATATAATTGATGTACGCACTGACACACTTAGCCTCAAGTGTCTTTTTTTATCTTTAATTGACGGAACCCCCATTGTTTTATTTGTGTTTTGAATTATTATAATGTTTGCTTATCGTAATAGACGATTCACGATCATGGCATTTAAGTCATAATTTTATTGATGTACATTATAACTAAACAGGATAATCTAACTTATTGTTAAGTAGATGATGATAACAATCAGCATTTAATTTGTTTTATACGTTTTAACAATGCATAATAGACCACAAGTACATTTTAGACTGCTCTATCATTTTCCTTCTATTATGTACTCGTACATCCCATGGTAGTCGGTAAGAGGATGCCTCGAGCGGTACGACCGTATGTAGTTTTAGATTCAATTTCGATTATTTGTTAAAATTAACTTGGCCTACAAAAACAATTAAAATAAATAAATAATAAAATAGAGTTGAAGGGTTGGCAGCTTTATCTTTTAATTAAAATATTTGTCGAGTTATTTTTAGGCAGCTTTCCATGCTAGTTTAATTATTATTTTATTTAATGTGTAACCACCGCAACCAAGTAAATTACAGTAAAATTCTGCGATGCTGTAGCGTTCAATGAGTATACCAGAATAACAAGTTTTCGATCATAATAAGCTCGCTAAGAGTAGGTCAGTTTAACATTTTCAATAACATTTCTTTCCTGCCAGTTATTCTTATTATATTTAAATAAAAAATAATGTAGATAATTTTGCGTGCTGTGCGAAATTGTACATACATATATCTACGGTAGAGAAGTGTGTCAAGTGATACTGAGCGAAACAATTGAAAGTCTAACAATTAGTCTCGTGTATATTCTCATTAAAGCGCAGCTTTTGTTTTCCTAGTTAAAGCAAAAAAACTTTTTTTTTATTTGTTAAAGATAAATTGTTAGCGTAGGAAATATACTCAAATATTTTACATGCTTATAACTTACAACTATTTTTATACGTCATGGCCTAAAAACAAATATAATTTTATATATATTTTCGCCCTTGCGATATATTATAGGGCAGGAACAAATATTTTTTGTTCGAAGAAACATTTATCTCGGTCGCTTATTTTCAGCCGACACAAACACATTGTAATTTAATAAACGCCTTGTTGTTTCTATCGATGGTTAGCTAATAAATACCTACATCTTGTTATTTTGAAAATCCACTTAGATAATATGATTGTAATTTTTTTTATTTCCAGATGGCCGTGACATACAAAATCATCCTCACTCTTGCATTCTTCGCAGTGTTTGTTGAAGCCCAAAGGCCGTTTTACGCGGGATTAAGACCAATCGGATTTCCGGCCGCAGAAACCGATTTACTATCAAACAGATTCGGTGAAGATGAACCCGCGCCAATAGAAGTTAAAGGCGATAGGAATTTGGTGAACCGATTGAACGCTTTGCCAATAGATAACCGACCTTTTTGGTACTTGAACTGGAGGGCTTACGAAGCTCTTAGGAAACAGCCTCAAACATACCCACAGAGGCCGAACTCCTTCATCGATTAAAAAAAAGCAAAATTAAAAAATGTTGTGACGTTTGCGAAAGTCGCGAACAAATTGTAAGATTCGAGATTTGAATAATTTTCAAATAATTTCATTGCCTGCCAGTTACAAAAAAAAAAAAAAGAATTGGTCGTGCAAAAAGTCTTTATGTGTAAATCAAAAACGTGATCGTAGAACTGAATAAAAACGGTTGCCGTTACGTTAAGTTTTTGAAGAACCTCTTGCTGTATGAAGAAAAATATATTTTTTTATAATTTTTACCTATTGTTTGTTATTTTCAATTGGTTTACTATTATATTGACGGACTGTGTATAAAATCGTCAGTATTTATATTAAGTACAATGCGTGGTGCCATATTATAATTTTTGTACTTAGTTTTAAACAAAAATAAATGCATTTATTTATTGTAAATATAAATGAAAATTCTGAAGATCGTTGTGCTTTTTGTATTATCCCATATTATGTAAGCCGTGCCCTATTTCTAGGCACTAATTGAGCCTTAAACCTGATAAGTTTGTATCATTATATCACTAAAGAGGTATTAAAGCAAATGATCTTTCAAACCAACATACATATCTCAGGAAGGACATGCTCAGAGGTTTGTCCCTAAATATTTTATAGAGTTTCTACACACATTAATTCAAATTACATTTCTAAGACAAATATATTTTTACAATTGGTGCGAAGTACAAAATGTAATTCATGATCATTATATGTACCACCTGCAATATCGATTCGTTTCTTAAACTATGCTCAGTAATTACTCGAATTACAATTAATTGTTCGTCAATCGTTAATAGTAAAATTGAATCCAAAACATTACGCACTGATACTTGGTTTAAAAATAAAATCGGTTCTAGAAGGCACGGCGGTCGAGTTGGAGTTGATTCGAAACTCGTGATATTTAAATTGAATGCGAGCAGTTGATTGGTGATTTTTTAAATCGTCGCATTGTGGCCGGCCGGGTACGATTACTGAACTGAATGTCATGGATCATTTCGCTGTCTGTGGCTTCCATTGTGATTTGGTAAATGGTATGTGGTGTTGACGTGAAGGGACCGTATTGTTCAATTCAGGTTGTTATATATATGTTAGAGATTACACAAGTTTGATCCACGTAGGATGAATGCCATACGCATTGATGTTACTTATTTTATTGGAATTGCAACACAGTCCGACATGATTGAAGTCTTGTAAGTTATCGGTTGCCTATGGTAACGCTGAATGGTCTGTCAGTAGAGTCTGTGATCGGTTTAACAATATTTAATTGTTTCTATTGTAATCTTGCCCGGAACAGCGCCAAACGTGCGCACTGACTGATTAATAAGAATCATCATGTCGGACGGCAACGACGGCCATATAAATCGCAATCTGTATGATTCTCCGACAGCAGCGGTGGGATCGATCTCATAATCATCCCTTGTGCCTACCGCATTGCCTGCTACCCAAACTGAAGAATATTTTCGGTCGGAACGTAAGACTCAGTAGTGCGGCCACGTACATCGAGTATTCTACCAATAAAGCAGCGCTGATAGATGGGCTAGATCCTGACAGCTCTAACGATATCGAGATTTCTAGAATCACAGACGTCTAGGCAAAGAACTACGGATGTGGAGAATACGCCAGGAATTATACGCTTACAATGGTGAATATTTATTAAGATGCAAAATCAGCAAAAGCAAGCGTTGATTCTGGCATTTAAAACTCCATTGGAATTGAAAAGAAGATTGATAGATCAATTGATAGACGTTGAAAAATATGATACGTTTTCATCAATATGCAATTGGTGGAAGTAATTATTTAAAGGTATCAACTTGTTATAGCGATTGGTAAAATATTAAGAGGATCCATGTGGTTGTGGCGGATAAATTGTACAGGTACGACGTGAACATTTGAATAACTTTGTCGTACGAATTGTATCTAAAGGTTATGACACTTTTGGTAACATTTCTATTGTGGTCAAAACGTCAATAGTCCGAAATCTACTCAGCAGTCGTAGATGAATTGTCATGCCTGCAGTAAGCTTGGACATAAGATTTGTCATGTATAGAAAATAGGCTAAGATATCATCAATTGTTCTAATAACGAGTTTGGTTATCGCCAACAATCTTGCTTGCCAGTATGTTACAGGTGTGGTTCTTCAGTTCACATAGTGAATCGCTGTCCTCACGGGTCCAGCGCCGCAGCATTGACATCTGTTATAACGTGTTGACATATTATTATGTGTGGTCGAGCTGCTCTCCGAAACACTAAAACCCTTTAGTAATTGTTTTAAATGTGGTTTTTACTTTGGCGCTGAGTATCCCTTTGTAAAGGAGTCTGCCACAAGTTAAGAGGTAAGCGAATTGATATTTTTGGCCAGGGGTTTTTAGTCAGTATGCTGGCATAGGTTTTGTTAGGGTCCCAGCCCGACCACAATCCGCAATGTGACGGGTTGGAAGGCCAGAGACACTGACATACCCCTTTCGGCCTCCCCCGGGGTACCGAAAGGGGAGCTTAATAGCTTTTCCTCTTGGACACAAAAAAAAAAAAAAAAAAGGTGCTTTTCTTGATGTGAATTGTCACGCGCGTTGATGGTGAAGGAAAATATCGAGACGAAACATGCTTGAATTGCTGTGATGTGTTAAGTAAATTAACGTACACTGCGTGAGCATAGTGGACTGTGGTCTAGCTCTTTTCAATCGAACTCTTGATTACGGAGAAGTCCTATGCTAAACAGGGATACAATACTTACTGTGTAATTGTTATATTTGGTAGAAATTAATGATTCAAGCATCGAAATTGTATTTCACTTTTGGCTGGTAAAGAATCGTCGCAAAAATAAAATATTGGGTTGCGACATTTTGAATTATAGTTTTCAAATAAGCATGTCCGCACATTAGTTGTATCTGACAAGGTTGGCGTCTGTAAACACAAGTCTTAACACATAGCACGTTTAATACTGTTGCACAGATGAAACAATTTGTCCATAATTCATCAATTCTTATGGATCCAGCATTATAAATTGGCGTTCGGATATGCCTAATTGAATTAGCGAATAATTGCTACAAGACACGGCTCATATCTTAACCAATGAACCAATAATTTTTAAGTCACAGTATCTATACTAAGTTTCATGCAGATGCCAGTGCCAATGGCTATGGTGCTATTTTATTCTAACCTGTAAGAATGAAACTAAGGCATATCGCATACTTTAGCAAAACTACGATGTTAGCAGAATCGTGTTGTGACATAAGCAAGCCACGTTGCAGCCAGGTCTGTAGTATGAGGGCTGGATCGAATGGTGTTTTGCCATTTTCTTATAGAAGGCCGGCGTGACGTGTAGAAATATTATTATTATTATTATGTGAGTGAGATGGTCGAAGGCCATTTTGCTAGTGGTAGGATTTTCATTCTGCCCGGATGGCTACGACAGTGAATAGTGGATAGATACCCATTATGGTTACTTACGTTAGCGTATCGAGACCATCTCGTGTATATCCGTGTGTAATTGGACCGGCATAGTTGTGTGGATCGGCGAGAGTGAAACATATAGTGCCAGTTGATATTCCATTTGGTCTACACCGCGCTTGCCATCGTGCGGGTTATGGTCACTTTGCTGTTGTAAAGTGTGAAAGTAAGTACCAACGACTTTTAAGGGATTTCTTGAATGAATAAAGTAGCGGTTACAAATTACAATAATCGATACATATGAATGAACTTTCTGTTGTAGAACGCTGTCGACTATCTTAATTGCCCGGAGTGTGGCCAGCCCGGCGCCGCGGACCCTGCACGGTACCTCCGCATTGCACCCTGTGTCGAGTGGCGCCGATGCCCAACGTGGCACCCCCGTAATCTTCGCTAAGGAGTTTTTATAACTCTGTCACTAACAGTCGTGCTGTTATAAATAATAAAACTGGAACTCTTGCCATGGTAAAAGCAGTTGGTCACTTCAGACAATACTTCCGTGGCCGGACATTTACGATTATGACTAACTCTTTTGAATTCATCATTTTATAAGGTAGAATAGGTGGATTAATATTGATTATTGCGTTTTACACTTTCTTACTGGCCAAGGTAACTTAAAGTCTTAAACTGTAATATAAATTTAAGCTCGTTGATTGGCATGCGTGAACACGCAACATGAACATGTTCAGCACTTAATGGCGAATATAGACAGTCCGCGCATCATTTACTTTGGGAGTCTAGTCTTTAACAAAAAGAGCATAGTGTTGGTTAGTATGCAAACATTATCTGGAATTGTATGTTACATGGACCTAGTGCAGACTAGGACGAAATTTCGTACTTTGCGGCGTTCTGGAGTTCTGGAATCAAGTAAAATAGTCTCCAAACCTTTGATTTTAACATTAATACATCCGTAACGAGCACATCCGCGGCAGCCTTGGTGTCCGCGACGTGACAGATAAACTCCAAGAGTGTCGCTTGAGATGGTAAGGTCATGTCCTGAGAAAGCCGCAGAAGTACGTCGACAATGTGTGCCTGAGCCTCAACATTCCAGGACCTCGACCGAGGGGTAGACCGAAGAAGCGCTGGCTTGATGTTGTCAAGGAAGATATGAGAGTCAATGGCCTTACTATTGAGGATACCGAAGACCGGGCGAAATGGAGGAGACTAAGCCGGAAGGCGGACCCTGGCACCGGCTTGGATAACGCCTAAGTAGAAGTAGAAGAAGAAGAATAATAGATGATATGTGTAGGCACATGCTGATTTCGTTGTACTGAATTTATAACTCCTGACATAATAATAGATGACAAGCAGAATTAATTATCTGGTAGATCAGGCCTCTAGCATACTTAGTAACACAAAGATATTGAAGAGGTAATTGCCAATCCCAGTCAGGGGATACTAAGGAATGATGCAACTAGGATATACGAGTTAAGACCAGGAATAAGATAAGAATAGGATGGACGAGCAGGCGACGAAAGCTAAAAATCGTTATGACTAATAAAGCCACTGTTGTGTAAAAATGCCAATCATTGTTTGAATTTTAGTGATAATTCTGTAGTAATTCTGTGCTGAAAAATAATAATCTTATATTGGAAGCTTGTGGTGTGTGTGTTGGTGATTGATAAAATGTTCTATTGAAACTCACAGCTGCTATGCTTTATTGAAAGATGGATTGAAAGTATTATCACTTTGTCCTTGTGATCTGTTGAAAGCCATGACGCTTTGCAGGGTGGATTGAAAGCATGAGCGCTTTGTCCTTATGATCTGTTGAAAGCCATGACGCTTTGCAGGGTGGATTGAAAGCATGAGCGCTTTGTCCTTGTGATCTGTTGAAAGCCATCACGCTTTGCAGGGTGGATTGAAAGCATGAGCGCTTTGTCCTTGTGATCTGTTGAAAGCCATCACGCTTTGCAGGGTGGATTGAAAGCATGAGCGCTTTGTCCTTGTGATCTGTTGAAAGCCATCACGCTTTGCAGGGTGGATTGAAAGCATTAGCGCTTTGTCCTTGTGATCTGTTGAAAGCCATCACGCTTTACAGGGTGGATTGAAAGCATGAGCGCTTTGTCCTTGTGTTCTGTTGAAAGCCATCACGCTTTGCAGGGTGGATTGAAAGCATTAACGCTTTATCCTTGTGATTTGTTGAAAGTTACCACGCTTTGCAGGATAGATTGAAAGCATTAACGCTTTGTCCTTGTTGTCTGTTGAAAGCTACCACGCTTTGCAGTGAGATTGGGGTCTGATTTATTTTGACTGAAGGTCGATGCTGAAAGCTACGACGCATTACTAAACGTTAGATGTCACGTGCTGAAAGCTGTTCCGCTTTGCTTTGTGTGTGAGGTTGAAAGCTGTTTGTGTAAATACTATGCTTGTGTGCTATGCGCTGTTCCATCTAGCTTGGCTCTGATGTCAATAAGCAACGCGAGAGCGCGTTGAGGCGCAGAATGGCCGTGTTAGAGATTACACAAGTTTGATCCACGTAGGATGAATGTCATACGCATTGATGTTACTTATTTTATTGGAATTGCAACACAGTCCGACATGATTGAAGTCTTGTAAGTTATCGGTTGCCTATGGTAACGCTGAATGGTCTGTCAGTAGAGTCTGTGATCGGTTTAACAATATTTAATTGTTTCTATTGTAATCTTGCCCGGAACAGCGCCAAACGTGCGCACTGACTGATTAATAAGAATCATCATGTCGGACGGCAACGACGGCCATATAAATCGCAATCTGTATGATTCTCCGACATATATTTTTTATTAAAACGTTTTTTCACTGCCTCGACTGACTGCCTCGGTGGCGTGATTGTACTACGGTACGATCACAAAGCTGAGGTCTCGGGTTCGAATCCCAGGTCGGACAAAGTAATATCGGATTTTTCTATTCAATGTCAGCCCGGAGTCAGGAATTTGTGCCCGATATGGCGATAGACTCGCCCCCTATCACATCGTGGGACAGAGCATACCCAAAAAGCGAAATGTGGGTGTCCTGTTGCACCTCTGCCTACCCCTTCTGGGAAAAAAGCATGAGTTTATGTATGTAAGTGATTTCATAGTTATTGTTAACTAATAATGCGGCATCAAACCTATATCTTAATTAATAAACGAACTCACAAGATTCCATAGTTGTAAAGAGAGCAACGCAATATAATATAATTATGCTAGAGCCTAGCTTTCAGGTCGTTACAACACTTACGAATGAGTCGGCTTGAACAGGGCGGTACATTTACCTTATAGAAAATAGTTGTGAGGTAACAGTTTTCCTGTTGCATTCCCTTTGGTGAGTATGATAATTACCGGACACCCTATGGTAAGGCTCCCGGTGGTAAAATATTCGTACCCGCTTGTTTTTATTTTATTTCAATTCACGGCGAGACGAGCTTATCATTCGCCTGATGGTAAGCGATACTACCGCTCATGGACAGTAGCAAAACCAAACAACAAGTCAAGTTTTAGTATCATCCAGTTTCGATTAGGCTAGCATAATTATGTCGATCCTATAGCTGCTCACTTCTTTATCGTCAGATTTGCACATTGAGGTCAATATGAATCATTATAATTAGCTGAAATATGTGAATAGCTTAGACGAAATTTTGACATTGCTATTCGAATATCCAGTAAGAGACAATGACACATTTGAAAATTAAACCAAACAATACAGCACTTCAGCCGATGACGAACCGTATACACAGCCCGAAGTTCTATTGAAAACCAATTCATCCCCAGATGTTCGAACATGAGTTGTGGGTTCAGTAAAGTTTTGTATTGGATGAATTCGCTTCGATTTAGGCACATATTGGAGAAATGTTATTTGAAGATTGAAGTATAAGTTGTTTATTTTGAGGCGACATTGGGCTAAATTGATTCCATAATTTATGTAGGCATGATTTTTATTGCCATTAGTAGAAAGACGAGCATGCCATTCGCCTGATGGTAAGCGATACGACCGCTCATGGACAGTAGCAAAGCCAAACAACATTATAAATCAAAGCAATGCATTTATTTTTCTGCCTGTGTTTTATTATGGGGAGGTATTGACTGTATCTCTGTGAGGTGTTGTGTTTAGGTGTGTGTGTTTTAACTGACAACAGGGAGTAACCTCGCTATTTGATACGATGGTTCTCCCGTTGTCAGTTTTATGTGTAGGTGTAGGGGGATCTTTTGTAGGGACAGGACTACGGCATGGCAATGTTTTCATCCGCCCCTCGTCGGCCTGGCTAGTGTTAAGGGAGTGAATTGTGTGTTGATTTTGTGAGTCAGGTGTGTGGTCGCAGGAGTAACATTAATAAATTTCGTTGAATTTTAATTATAACGCAGTTTACAAGCAATGCATTTTTAATTGAGATTTAGTAATTTACATATTTCTTAAATTAAGAGGGTATTCCACCAGTGTATGGAGATGTATGAAATGAAAGCAGGGATTAAATTGTTTTAGCCCATGTAAATCTTATCGAGAAACGTAATACTCCTAGACAACCGATTACATAAGAATGACGTATTATAGGAATGTTTTGATTCTTGTGTCTATTGACGGCAATCATTTTTAACCTCCGACCTACTTATCTTGATTGGTCATGTATTTACATAATAATCTCTATTATGATTTATTGTAATTGATTTTATTAAAATATTGCCCTTTAGTATGATTTCTTCCAAACCCTGACTTGGTCGTAAAAATAAATGCCTCACACAAACATGGTTAAGCCTGAACCGGACCCGGATATTTTGAGGTTCCATTAAACTGTATTGAGTTTAATGATATTGATGTTTCGGCTTTAACAGTGAAGAAAAACATCGTGAGGAAACATGCATACCGTAGCGGTTTTAAATAATTTCTACGGTATGTACTCGTAAGTCCGCCAACCCGCACTAGGCCAGCGTGGTGGACTATATGGCCTAACTACTCTCAATCGATTCTCTCGGTTGTAGAGTAGGCCCGTGCCCAGCAGTGAGACGTATATGGGCTGATACATGATGTTTCTAATAGGTCGATATGAAGATCCATGAGGGAGGCCTATGATCAGTAGTGAACTTACTGTTGTTGACGAAAGATAGAGAGAGAGACGATTTTCGAACTGAGTATCAAAGGATTAGCAAGTTAAGAAATAAAGTCACTGATTACTAAAATTATAATAAAGTGCAAAGGAAGATATAAACTGAAAAAAAAAAGCGCCACCTGGTGGCAACAGTTTATTGTAGTTTCTCTTCAATGCAGTAGTTTTTTAGCAATCAAAAGCAAACCATAGGCTGTTAGTAATAAAATTTGTGTAGCACAAATCAAATCAAAGGAAACCACAATTCAATATTGTACGTAAATAGATGAATATTAATATTTGTGGGCGTTACGGTCTAATATAACATCGTAGTTACCGCAACCGCTTGGTTTAATTGCTGGCTTGTGTCAAAGAGGTTGATTCGTATCGTATTGACGTTCGATGAGCCAAATTACTTGTATACTGATGTGATGATGATTGACAGCCTCCGTGGCGCAGTTGGTTAGACGCCGCTTGTGAATCGAGAGGCCGCGGGTTCGATCCCCGCACCGAAACAAATATTTGTGTAATCCACAGGTATTTGTTTCGGGTCTGGGTGTTTGTGAGACCGAAAAGTCTCTCGTAGCTTTTGATACACACGACACAAGACTCGATCTTAGTGTGGGGTCAGGACTATGTATGTGACTGTTGGGTGTATTTATTTATTTATTATTTATTTATTTTGTGAGAGACTGTATAACTCAGTTGGGTATACGCTGGATTTAAAACGAGAGACCGCTTTCTCGATTCCTGAGGTACATGTTTGTCCAGAAATAGTCGTTTTGAGTCTGGAGCTAAGAGAACGAAGTTTCGCGCAATTTCTCGTAAGTAAAATCAACGTTAAAATACTATTTTTGGGTTGTGACTGTGGAAAAAATCAAATATAAATAAATCGTTCTAATTAAGTACTTATATATACTTTACGTGGACTTTTACTTCTTAAATACTCATAAGAAAGATTTTTTTTCAACACATCTGTATTTTAGTAGAATCCAAAAATAAATTCATATAAATCGTACTCACGGGATTCAGGAACATTTATCTAGGGTTTATAATACAGCAGTAAATATTACAATAATTTATAAGATAGGAAACAAACTAATTAACTAAGAGTAACTACTGGACATAATGAGACAACATCAAATGTCATGATGGCGAGCACAATGGAATGCCAAGCACTGCTTTGTAATTCATGGTGGTGTTTGGTTTTGCTTCTGTTCATTAGCGATCGTATCGCTTACCATCAGGCGAATGACATGCTCTCGTCATTCATGACAATTTAAAAAAAATTAGCACAAGAATTTGAGGTTCTTCCTAGTTTCAGAGACAGGAAAAAAAACATTGTGTAAATATAGATATTTTATATTGTTCTGCCTGTAATTTTAATGTGTAACCTTTGTTATTCTTTGTATATATCTTAGTATTGTTATTTTTAGGTATATAAACTTATTAATATTATTCATACCTTCATAATATACACTCGTTAGTTCCGAGTATTCTCTACTCAATTTAACTTATGCAAGTAAATCGCAGTTGAAGTTTGTTTACGCAGTACCAGCTTGCTAAGCATTATGCCAAAGCCATTACTGCGCGCTCATAAATACGGGGAAACTTGTAGATCTCTCTTCTCTGGAATTTCAAAGCTGATAGTAGCGTGGGATATGATAATAATGAATTCCGTTAAATAGGAAACAAATACGAGGCATCGTTGTACATAAATAGCTTTCTTAAAAAAGCTGTGAGGATATAAATATGAATGGTGGAACCAGACGTATAATATAATGCAATAAGATATTTTTACAATAAAAAACCTGAAATAAATAATAAAATATATGAGTAAATATCCAACAAAAGTGGATAGTTTTATCATTAGAGTAATGTTTTTAAAATACACAATGAAAAGTTTCTAACAATGAAAACAGCAATTGGTATTTTACTAAAAACTTTTCTTGTACAAGATAATCTAACTGATGTTTAAAGACATAATTAAGGAAGCAGAAAGTAATCAATTTGATCTGAACTATTAAGAGTGGAAAAATACAAGCCTTTGCTCTATAGTAGTTTAACATACGCCAGATAAAGAATATTTGCACAATGTTGTAACATTTTGTTTGTTACCAAATTCCACACAATTTCACACATGGTTTGTAAATAATAAAACGTAATCTGAATTAACACAGAATAAATCAACAGGATTCTGCGAATTAGTACTACGAATTAGCAACTTTATGTGTACAACCGCCATAAACTTTACTATTTGACAGCCTACGTGGAGTGGTTGGTTAGACGCTGTGAAACTAAAGGTCACGGGTTCGATCCCACACCGAGACATAAGTTTTTGCGTACCATAAGAATTTGTTTCGAGTCTGGATGTTTGTGAGACCAAGTCTCTTGTAGTTTCTGATAACCGCGACACATGACTTGATTGATCTTAATGTGGGGTCAGGGCTATGAATGAGACTGTTCGGTATTTATTGTTATTGTCAGCCCGGAGACAGGAATTTGTGCACAATATGGCGTTAGTCTCGTTCCTTTCACATCATGAGACGGAAAATACAAGGCGCAACGTGGGTGACTTGGTATGTATGTATAGGTAGGTAGGTATATTTCTAAGCACGTTACATAAATACATTCATACATACATAAACTCACGCCTATATCCCTGAAGGGGTAGGTAGAGGCACCACCAGGACACCCACATTTCGCCTTGTATGTTCCGTCCCATGATGTGATAGAGGGGCGAGCCTATCGCCATATCGGGTACAAATTCCTGACTCCGGGCTGATAATGAATAGAACAACCTAATATCACCTTGCCCGACCCGGGATTCGAACCCGAGACCTCAGCTTTGTAGTCGTATCGTAGTATAACTACGCCATCGAGGCAGTATAAATAAAATAGAATATATAATATAAATTATTTATAAAAATATAACAGTTACAGGTAATGTTTTAGGTATTTTTTCTCCCGAGCGAAGCCTGGTCATGCCTCTGGCATTAACTACACTACCCAGAGATCATAAATTACTTTCCAATTCTACGTCTGCATTTACTCCTGTGCCTATATTCACTACATACACATACATACTTCATACGAGAAATACTGTCTTGTAAGATAATGTTAAGTACTCATATACGTTGTGAACCACAGCGTTTAATTGTTTTGTTTATTTATGCAAATTGGTTAGTCACGACTTCATATTATATACTATTTTTGATGCGTTCTGCGTTTAAATAATTTGTTTACAGACAATTGCTTGACGTATTTTAATGTATTATCACTATATAGAAAAAAGAATGATTTATTCTTTATATTATATATATATATATTTTTTTATTGCCGTATGGGCAGACGAGCTAGCGGCCCGCCTGATGGTAAGCGGCTACCGCTGCCCAGAGAACTTCGCAGTGCCAGGGGTCCAGCACAACAAAGTCGCTGCCTACCTTAAGGATAGTACTCTCTTTAAGCCTCGTTTGAAGAAGGACAGGTCATAGCGCTCAGGAAACACCGATGCAGGGAGTTCATTCTAGAGCTTGCACGTACGTGGTAAGAAAGAACGCTGGAAACGTACCGTTCGGGAGCGGTACGCTTCCAGGTGGTAGGGATGAACTCTGCTGCGGTGACGGGTGGTGCAATGGTAGAAGGGCGACGTTGCATTTATAGACGTTGCATATATAGATGTTGCGTTATAGACTGCATTTCTCCCTTTTCCTGCCTCCATTCCATTACTTATATGAATTAATATGAACGATGAGATAGTAAAATGACCTATTTACATGAAGCAGTGTATTTAAAAGAGTAATGTACTTTAGACATTATTTAAAATACGCAGTAGTGTTCGTGCGTAGTGCTTAAAAGAAAAAATACTCTAAACCGTGGAAAAAGCTTACACTTCTATAATTATTTAAACGTTATGTATAGTTTCACAATAGGGGCTTTTTAGTGCTTGGAACTTATTAATAATAGGTTGATTTTTGACAACTTTCATTTAGATAATGATCTCGAAATTACCGTTTTATTAAATCATTCTTGACGAAATGCGAGATGTAATAGCAAAGAGAACATAGCTAAAAGCTACATGAACTCATGAAAACTTTTAACACGCCGATTCTTATAGTTGGAATTTGTAATCGTCAACTCGAATAATATTATTCTAATAGTAATTAATCGTAATTGAAAATATCCGCTTTTGCAGCTTCACAATGAACTAATTGCCCTAGGTATCTTACAATGAAGGCCATAATCATAATGCCATTGTACAGGAAAAACCCAAATAATAGCAAGTCATGCTATAAATTGTGGTGAGGATTCATATTAAATGGCATTATCGCATAAACATAATTGTAAAGTCTATAATTACAGCCTTTTATAGCGTGCTTGGTAATAAAATACTGGTTTTGTTTATATTATATTTATGATATCGTTTAATAAGATTTATTGTTATATAAATACCTGTTTCGGCAATTATTAAATTGGTAATGCCTCGTTTGTTATCGTTTAATATTAAGGGGAAAAATGTTTAAAAATGTTTTTCAGTCTTTTTTGGCAAAATTCTGGCTTAAGATTTTCTTGTCAGCAAATATTGTCTCATACTAAAATGATTCCTTAGACAATGCTGTTTTTATTTAAAACCATATAATATATATTATTTAAAACATCGCTATGTTATTCAAACACCCAAACTCGGACATATGAATGATATTATATTTTATTTTATTTGACTGCCTCGGTGGCGTAGTTGTATTACGGTACGGCTACAAAGCTGAGGTCTTGGGTTCGAGTCCCGGGTCGGGCAAAGTGGTATTGGATTTTTCTATTCATTATCAGCCCGGAGTCAGGAATTTGTGCCCGATATGGCGATAGGCTCGCCCCCTATCACATCATGGGACGGAACATACAAGGCGAAATGTGGGTGTCCTGGTGGCGCCTCTGCCTACCCCTTCGGGGATAAAGGCGTGAGTTTATGTATGTATGTATGTATACTTTATCTTTATAGAAATCGACCTATCATTTGCAGCGCACAGAAAACGTCGTTATTGAAAAAGACTTTGGTTTTGATGACGGTTACATAACATATTTTGTTGTTTGTTCAACTCATTAGCTATTCCCGTCCATGTTGTGCGAAAAAATGTAAAATTTGCTTTAGCCATAGAAACATTATCAAAGAACCACACTTTGTTAATTTGCAAAAAAGCACCGCTTTATAAATATAAAGATGTTTTACTTTGTTAATGTGAAATACATACGAAAAGTGTTTTGAACTATTTTATTAAAATTTTACTTTTGTTTCATTTTTAAATAAATACACCCAACTTGTACTTATTTTGTTTAAAGTTTTATTTTAAGTCAAAAAAGTCACAAAAAGTATTTTTTCAAGTCAGTTACTTATATTCCAAGTTAGATATTTAATGCAATAGATCTTTGATTAAAAATAGTCACTTTACAGGCAATATTAGTTGCGAAGGTCAATATAAATGTTCATAATTAATACTTGTGAACAATTACTAATAAAGATTATAAATAAATAACTAAGAGATAATCATTAAACTGAAAACCCTAGTATCAAAATCATTAAGCTCCGATATGTATTAAGAAAGTGTAAAAATAATTATACTGTCCTCATCTATATGTACCTATATATACGATAAAAGATATGTTACATGAATAAATTCACACGAAGTTCTGTAAAGTTCACAATTTCATGTTTACCAAAAATGTACGTTCAAACTTGTATCTGCTTCGAATGCTTCCGACTTTTTGGTTCAGTAACTTCGATATACAAGTACGTGAAGTCAGTCTCGCAGATTTTTCTCCAATTTATTTTTCGATACTAAATGGCATATAGTGCCTATAAATAAGAACAGAAATTACATATTAATATAAAAGGGCTGAATCGACCGATCCACTAGTACCATTGTCATGCGAAGACGAAGACGAATAGAGTTTCAGAATTATAAAAATAAGTATTCTATGCCATAAGTCAAAGTTTTTATGGCACAAAAAAATATAATTTCATGGTGTGATCATTTCAATCATCTCGATATTGAAATTCAGCCCCTGGTATTAATTTATACATTCAATTCCTGTTATTAAAATAATAGTAGATACACTTCTCAATTCCGTAAACAATATGCTAAACATGCCATTTCCAATAGTGATTTTTTTACAGAATTCAGTGACCACTTACCAACAGGTGACTTGTCTGCCCGTTTGCCGGACCTATGCATTAAAATCTAACAGAAAAGAAAAAAAATAAGTCAACATTTCTTTTCATCGTATTGTAGGTAATACTTTATACAAGGTACACGAGTTAAATTGTAATGTAAACAAAATGCGTTCTCAGAAACAATCCCTAAAACTCCGAACTAATAAGCCTGTCAAATGCCAACATACCGAAGTCAAACCGCAAATATCAAAAGCTGTAAATATCAGTTCTATTGAGAACATATGACGTTTTTTATGTTTAAGTGTAGGTATTTAATTGAACATTAAACTCCAGGAAATATACATATGTTTCGTTATAAGCCGATTTTGAATAAGAGCTTCCTAATTGAAAATGTGTGTGTGGTGCCATTGCATTTTGTGATACACATATACAATGGTCTGCAAATGTCTTAGGGACCCATCGCATTTAGATGTGTTGTAATGATACTTTGCGGTAAAGTAAAAAGCCTCTTATAAGTATATATGTGCAGAGTTAGTAAGACTCTTAAACATCTATACCAAGTCACAATCAACGTTTTTATCCACAGGAAGTCTACCTATATATTCCACAGCGATGTATAGAAAGCGACCTGGTGCCAGCGGCTTCGTCAAATTTTCAAATATACATATTAAAGAAAAGGTTTATCCTATGACTTATAAAGCTAGCTTGTCAAAATTTTTAATATTGCTCGTGTGCCCCCAGACTTAACTATTGGAAACTACGTTCAAATTTAAATGTTTTAATTGCGATTGTTTTTGCCTTTATCGCGAATTTAAAACTGCTTTTTTTGTAGTTAATTTGAAGATTTACTACTTATACTCGCAGATTCAAAAGATAGGCGATATAATCACGTTGGGAAAATTGTCTGTTTTTATAACAGATAGGACAAAAAGCGTGCGGTTTGCCTTATGGTAATTGATCAATGACGCCCACAATTATTGTCAATGATACCGGTCGGAGGTATTTTGAGAGTCTTTTTGTACCACACAAGAAAGAAAATATATTGTATCTGAATGCACAATGAAATAGAAATAGAGTATCTATCTAAATAAAATATGTAGGCAGTATTATGAAGATCTATTAGTCATCGGCAAGGAGATACTTAGCCTTAAATTGTTATACAGACTACGAGTTGTGACATTGTTCTTGCTGTAGATTTTTTTGACTTTTAAATTACTGAAGTAGTTTAAATTACTGATTTTCTTATTTGCTACAGTACTTGTTGACTTCTAGCTTCAAATAATACTATAAGTGAAGTATGTCTTTAGTGTTGTTTGGTTTTGCGATTGTCCATGAGCGTTCGTATCGCTTACCATCAAGCGAATGAATTGTTCGACTCGCCATTCATTGCAATTTAAAAACAAGTCTGGATTTTAGAATAAATAAATAAATACACCCAACAGTCACATACATAGTCCTGACCCTACACTAAGATCGAGTCTTGTGTCGTGGGTATCAGACGCGACGAGAGACTTTTCGGTCTCACAAACACCCAGACCCGAAACAAATACTTGAGGATCACACAAATATAATTTTGTTTCGGTGCGGGGATCGAACCCGCGGCCTCTCGTTTCACAGGCGGCGTTAAGAATAAAATCGATATTCTGCTATAGCTTAATCGTTTTCATTTACTTTGCAAAGCATAGATTATCAATTATTCAGCATATTTAGAATTAAAATCCACATAATATGTAGATGTTATGATTGCCTTTTACTGCTCACTTAGAATTCTACAATTCAAATTACACCGATTATCCATTCAGATAACACATTTACACACTTAATGTTCCAATAGGTTTTATTCTGTACTTTGAAGTGAGAAAAATGCACAACTTTTTGTTTATATATTAAATGTGTTATTTATTTGCCTTGGTAAGAGTAGATAAGAACATGGGGAAATTAAAAACAGGAGCGCGACTTTTAAACTTGCGTAGACCTCGCTGCACAAAATTACGCGTATTTATAAAATATTATCACTTACATTATTTTTTTAAGAAATGTTACAGAACTTAAAATGGTAAAAGGTAACCTCCATGCCCATACATTTTGTATAAGTATTTTTAAGGTATATGGACTATGGAGTCCCCTAACAAGCATTAGACCAGTCTGGAGGATTAATATCCATTAGATTTATCTTAAATGACGTCAATTAGTCAGACTAAATTATTATGCAACATGCATAGAAATCATGTTGTTTATTAAATCATTTAGGAAAAAACCTAAAGAAATGTAGTTTTGAAACCTGTTTTGCAAATAAAAGCATATAATATAACATTAAAGTTAATTTATGCATTGCAATGGAATATTCCAAACAGCAATGTGAAACTAAAATGGTGAACCACTTTTAAGTGTGGTAAATTTAATTAAGCAAATATATTTGAAAATTATTGATAATTTCGCTCCGTATGTCATTAAGAGCTTGATATTGGTGATATTGGCAGCGCTGAACGTAGTATTAATTAATTAGGCCAGGTTAGTAACTAAAATGTGACTTATGTTGTTATTAAACTTAATCTACGTTAACGTATTATTTGTATTTATCTATAATTATACTAATTTAACAGTGATTATAAAAAATAAGATTAAATAAATAAGATGCAGGCCATCAGGTCTATGTGGCGATCTAAGAGGGAGGCCTATGTTTAGTGCAAGTGACTATTCAGCAGGCATTTAAATATACGTAGGCTTTTGACGCAGGCTTCCTCGAACGAATCTTTCAAGAAATCCTGTAGCTGACAAGAAAAAGAGAGACGATTTAGATATAGGTCATTTTGTTTATACATTCAATAGCAATAAACAAATCAAATAAAAGGTCCAAATTCATTTATTCATACGTAATAATATGAAGACTAAATCAACACCGGCTTTGTTTACTGTCAATCGTAACGTTTCACTGCGTCCACACAATCGGCCAATACTCTAAACCAGTGATCGGCAAAATTAGTCAATGAAGCTAAACATCAACTGGACAATGATTGGCATTATTACGATGTTTTATGTGCCAAAGTGATAACATTGAATCCGACCTTAAGTGTAATCTACATTTTTCGTACATATAGCTGCCATACACGTACAATATAACTGTGCAAGTCTAGTTGTGTGACCGGGCTCTGTGGCGTACCTTAGGAGAGGCCTATGTCCAGCAGTGGACTGCAACGGGCTGATGATGATGATGATGAAGTCTGAGTTTGCACCAGTATACTGGAACGTGTGTGGGCAAATAACTGCGCAAACTTCGTTCCAATTATCGTTTCGAGACTGGTGCAAACACATTCAAACGTGTGTA
Organism: Deilephila elpenor; assembly: GCA_949752805.1. Classification (NCBI taxonomy): domain Eukaryota; kingdom Metazoa; phylum Arthropoda; class Insecta; order Lepidoptera; family Sphingidae; genus Deilephila; species Deilephila elpenor. The sequence goes on from OX457110.1 coordinate 4,160,097, forward strand.
GCAAGCAGCAGGTATAGGTGAACATTTTTTTAAAGAAATTACTCTCAAGGCAAAGGAAGAAAGGAAATTACAATGACGTCTTGTTATGTCAACACATGCTTCTCTTTGTAGGTAAGACATACAATGTACCATAATTCATATGTGATGTGGTCTCTTTATTAGACCGAGCACCCTAGCGTCACCAAAGGTCTCAATAAAAGTAATGCAACATTTGAAAAGCTGTTTGCCACCATATTTTTATTTACATCAAACTATTTCCAACTTACAACCAATATAATTTAGACTAGCCTGATGATGTGATCTATTGATATATCGAAAATACAATTTACAAGACGATCAATCATCACCGTTGCCTAATCTGACAGTTGGACTATTGTGTGGATGCTCAGTCAAATAATTCAACCGCTGCCTCCAATTATCGCGTTCAACATTCATCAATACAAACAGGTACCTATTACTGAATTCGCTTATATTATAGTCTAAGAGGTAGCAACGTTTTTGAGAGAGAATTTCAGGTAGGCCAGTTTTTAGATATGCTATCTCTCTCACTCTCCCGGACGTCATACAGGCTATCTGGCTGGCGGTAGTGGTTGCGTTCGTCAGTGCGCAGCCTACCTATACAGGTAAAATATCGAATTTTAAAATCATTTTAAGAAGCTTTTTTCCTTTATTATTATTTTTATTGAACTTTTTGCAACATGAATCTATTATTGCCAGATATTTCTATTGTTGTTTAAACTGTGCCAGACGCTAATTTTGAATTAAAAAAATATTATTTTTCAAAGTATTTCAGTATGGCTGTAATTTTTATATGATGTTATTTAAGTATCTAAAAACCTAAATTTAATTTGCCAGACATTAATTCGATTGTTAAACCTTCAGCCAGACCGATCTAAAAGTGAAAAGTGATTGGGCATGTTGAAAGAGTACAGACAATCACGTGTTATTTTTAATGTGTATAACAAAATTGTATTACAATGGCTAGCGAAAAATTAAAATGTGGTTTTTGTAAAGACAGAAATGGAAAAATAATAACTTTTGTTGAAGATACATTAAAAAAGTGTAAAGAAGTTCTGCAAATACGTGTAAATTTTAAACTGAAATACAGGGTATATCAAGACCGCGACCGAAAACGAAGCCAGGTGGTAGTATTAGTGACTTCAGACACAATGCAAGTAAAAATTTCGCAAAAAACATCGTCAACTTTTTTTTGTAATTTTTTACTAATCGTCGTATTTGGGTGATAAAAACATAATTTTCCTAAAATAAAGATGTAGACCTCTTTATTTTTAAACACGCAATGGTACATAAGGGTTTAAATTAGTATTTTCGCAAAAATAGGTATTTTCCACCAAAACACGATGATTTTAAAAAATATATAAAAAAATATCTATCACTGTTTTGGCGAAATTTTTATTTGCATCGTGTTTGGAGCCACTAAAACTACAACCTGGCTTCGTTTTCGGTCGCAGTCTTGATATACCCGGTATAATAGTGTACAGTTACCGGAGCAAGTTATGACACTGATGGATATCACAGAAATTGTTACAGCAGTTTTACAGCTCTAATGACAAAATATCGTAATTTATCTGAAATTAATTTCTCGTCAACAGTAGATCTTCCCAGCACATCTAGTTCAACTTCGTTATCAAATACTGCAGTAGATGTTAGCGAAACCCTGCCAGATAATACGTCTCAGAATTCACATACAGAAGTTAATATCCAAGAAATTGACACTTCTAATGCAATTAACAAGTGCTTTTCATACCGGGTTGAAAGTAATAAGGTTATTAAAACTGTTGAAGATGTACTGTCTTGCGAAGAACAAGAAGAAGCCGATTCTCAAATAATAATATATCACATTTGTCAAATAAATGTCGATAGCGAAGTTGTGATACGCTGCTCAGACACAGATATTTTAATAATACTTCTTGGTAACATGGAGCATTTGAATGCATCACTAAAATCTGGGTAAATTTGGGCGTGGGGAATTATGAGCGATTTATAAGCGTCATCAAGTACACGAAATTCTAGAGAATTCTTTATCGAAAGCTCTACCGTGCTTTAATGCACTCACTGGATGCGACTACACACCAGGTTTTTTCCGGAAAGGCAAACTTCGATCTTTAAACTGTTAGAACAATCAGAAGAGTATCAATTAGCCTGTCAAAATATTATAACAGATGATGAAGAATTGCTGGATGAGACATTTAAGATCTTAGAAAAGTTAATTTGTCATATTTACGGAGCTCGGGATTCATGGAACGTCAATGAACTTCGGTGTCATCTGTTTTCAAACACATATCGGTCTACAAAATCAGATGATAATTTTGAAAAAACAAAATCGTAATTTTGATCCATCAAGCCTACCACCATGCAAAGCTGAATTTTATCAGCATTTACTACGAGTTCGTTACGTTACAAAGTTTTGGAGAAATGATCATTTACAACAACCAACATCTCTATCACCTCATGTTTCCGGCTGGACCATAAATATGATTTTATCTGGTTTGTTGGAGAGCAATTGCCATCATTAGTTGCCGACATTATCATTAAAGGTAAAAATTAAAAATAAAATACTAATAAATTTATTTGCCGATAGATTATAAAATGTTTCATTCTTTTACAGATAATAACTTATTACAAGACGACGACATTTCAAAAGACGACGATGACAATAAAAATGACTACAGTGCTGAAGATGATGATGATGATGATAATTATCAAGATGCCTCCGTTTTTTTTGTGATAAAATTATGGATTGAAAAATATAATTTTTGGTTATTTTCATCCTTGAGATTGATTATTATCTTATTTTGTACAACGATAAATAGTTATTTTGATACTATATTAATCCACACATTAATTCAATAGTTTTTAATTAGTTCTATGTAATTTATTCGACAACTATTCCTAGATCAAGCAAAATGATACCACATCACTTTTCACTTTTAGGTCGGTCTGGCTGAAGGTTTAACAATCGAATTAATGTCTGGCAAATTAAATTTAGGTTTTTAGATACTTAAATAACATCATATAAAAATTACAGCCATACTGAAATACTTTGAAAAATAATATTTTTTAATTCAAAATTAGCGTCTGGCATAGTTTAAACAACAATAGAAATATCTGGCAATAATAGATTCATGTTGCAAAAAGTTCAATAAAAATAATAATAAAGGCAAAAAGCTTCTTAAAATGATTTTAAAATTCGATATTTTACCTGTATAGGTAGGCTGCGCACTGACGAACGCAACCACTACCGCCAGCCAGATAGCCTGTATGACGTCCGGGAGAGTGAGAGAGATAGCATATCTAAAAACTGGCCTACCTGAAATGCTTGTTTTCCAGACGTTGCTAGCTCCCGTACCATTAGTTCCTCCATTAGTGATGCAAATTAGCTGATATTTGAATAATTATAAATTTTGTACTGCCTCGGTGGCGTAGTTGTATTACGGTACGGTTACAAAGCTGAGGTGTCGGTTTCGAGTCCTGGGTCGGGCAAAGTGATATTGGATTTTTCTACTCATTATCAGCCCGGAGTCAGGAATTTGTGCCTGATATGGCGATAGGCTCGCCCCCTATCACATCGTGGGACGGAACATACAAGGCGAAATGTGGGTGTCCTGGTGGCATGCAGAGGCGCCCTTCGGGGATAAAAGGTGTGAGTTTATGTATTTTTGAAGTGAAACTTCTTTATCGGGGTTGGAAAAAATTTTTCGTTACGCGTCACATTCTTCCGTTACGCGCCATCTTTTTTTATTTAGTAAATTAGTACCCGCTTCAGTAAGCCACACCCCCAACCGTTTCCAAGCCCCACCCAAAATTTTAAGTCCCACCCACTTTTTTGTAATTTGATCCTTACCCCCCCCCTCTGGCCTTCCCCCACCCTAAATCCAAAACAGTGCCCAATAGCCTCCCCACGAAACCTCCCCCCCCCGCTTACCCCCCACCCTAAAAATTTTACCTCACCCCCCCTACTCATATCTCCGGCATTATCCATCGTAGACCCACCGACCTTGGGTTCATTGGAACCGGCTCGGTGAGGGCTACAATCCTGCCCCAACAGAATTCCGGAATTCCCCCTCCACAACTTTCCCCACCCAAAAATATTTTAAGGTGCCCAATAGCCTCCCCACGAAACCTAAACCCCCCCCCCCCACCTAAAATTTTTACCTCACCCCCCCTATTCCTATCTCCGCCAATATCCATCGTAGACCCATCGACCCTGGGTTCATTAGAACCGGCTCGGTGAGGCCTACAAATTGGCCCCGATAGAAATCCCAAATTCCCTCAAAAATTTCCCCCCTCCTAAACTTAAACTTTATTTAATTTAGCTTTGTTTATTTATTTATTTATTTTATTTATTGGGAAAACAAACAAGTATACAGATATATTACAAGTTAAAAGATCTTAAGATTAAGGTAGAGTACACTCCATTACGTTTTCACGGATTACTTAAAGTAATAATGTAATTCACAAAGGTACAGTAAGAACAATTACATATTAAATATACAATCACATTTCGTGTTTTGGCGCATCATTAGGGCAATCTATGATTTGTTTTTTAAATACATCTTTTTTAAGAGCAAATATATCTATGTTAGTAAAATGATCATTATAAATTTTAACTAGTCTATGAAGAGGCGCCCGTTCCCCCGCATTTGTACGACTCGTGGTTGTAGCAAAAAGTGGATAGACGCGCACCTCTCGCCTAATTACAGTCCTAGGTACAACATAAAATATATCATTAATAAGTTCTGGACAATCAAAATTATTGTGAATTTATTTTACCAATTCTGTAAATTTGTAAATAGTAGATCATTTTTCGAAAAATGATGTCATAAAGAAGTTTCACTTCTTACGTGTGTACACTAATACACACACACATTTTTATGTTATAAATTTCCTTTGAATAATATTTTATGCAGGTTGTTTTTTTTACGCACATCATACATATTAATTTTACTCGTATTAATTTTCATAAAAAACATGGTCCACCTACCAAAACGGGACTATTTTTATGTATCAATTTATCATTATTTACTTTTGATCAAATATAATATTATTCCATGCAATGAATATTAAGTTCAAAAATAATGTTACGACCGGCTATCATAATTACACTAATTAAAAAGCTCTGACAAAGTTTATGTATACGATACGGCCACTCATGGACAGTAGCATAATCAAACAACACCATTAATTACAATAAAATTACTTGGCATTCCACTGCGCGCGCCAACCTGAGTCATAAGATGTTAAGCCACATTGTGTCCAGCAGTTACACTGACTACGGAACACAAAAGTGCATTTGCACTGCTGTTTGGCGGGAGACATAGACATTGCGATGGTCTCTCACATATGAGACACCTACCACCAGTGAACATAGTATTTATAAAAAGAACCGACAATATAATTATATTATGTAGTATTTAAATCACATAACTACACGCAACTAAAGAGAACATACATTACAAATTATATATTCACAATTAAATAGCTACCTAATTAATTAATTATTATTAAAGGCTCATATTTATTGCAGAAAACGTTAATAAAACAATTATTGCCCAAATGGAATACGCAACTCCAATTAGCAAAAACAAAACAAGATGTAACTGACGCTAAATGGGGAACAATCTCAATAATAGCTCGGCGAATTAGATAATCTTAAAATTGTTCTAAGTTTGCAATGTCTCTTACGGTTATAATAAAATTTGTGTTAATTTCAAGGAGGTCAAGTTTCTTTGTGAGACTAATCGATTTTCGGTGTTCCATTTTTTAAGCATCTGTTCAACCTGGCTATGGTAGTAAAAAATAATATTTAAATTCCACTAATTATTTAAAAAGAGAAAAAATTAGAAAGCTAAGATCAAGAGTATAAGTTATGTTTAATTACACAAATTTATAATAATTGGCGTTGTAACAGATATTTCATCAATTTCCCGAGTAATTAAACTTAGAATTATAAAGTAACGGGAACTTTCAACTTTCATAACTATTGAGTAAAAGTTCCTTAAACTTATTAATTTTGGATACAAGTTTTTAACACAAAAAGGGTTGTACAAAGTATTGAAGTCTAACAGCCTTATTCATAGACAGATTTATAACTTATTTTAGTTAACGTATGATCTGTCCCTGTCGAATGACTTTAGAATTCAGTTGAGCGAAGAAGACAAAACATTTGATAACTAAAATAGGTTTTAAATCTGTCCAAGAATAAAGCCGTAAGGCTATTTTGATAGATTAAATGAGGCGGAATACGCTGGTCTCGATATAATATAATATGTAGAATACTAACATAAAATATATATTTTTATAAATAATTTCTGGCACCATTATGTTATTCTTAAATGGTGCGATAAATTGACTGTAATGTGGATTGTGTAGAGCATTCCACTTCGAGCATTCATTATTATGCCGGCACACAGGTACTGGTGGTAGGTCTCTCATATGTGAGAGGCCGCCTGGGTAGGTACCACCGCAATGTCTATTTCTCCCGCCAAACAGCAGTGTAAATGCACTGTTGTGTTCCGGTTTGAAGGACATTGTAGCCAAAGTATCTACTGGACATATTGAGATTTAACATCTTATGTCTCAGGATGGCGAGCGCAGTGGAATGCCAAACATTACCTTGGAATTCATGGTGTTGTTTGGTTTTGCTATTGTCCATGAGCGGTCGTATTGCTTACCATCAGGCAAATGGCATGCTCGTCTCGCTATTCATTGCAATAATAAAAAAAAACAGGCTGAACTGTAAACGCGCACACTCACCTGTCGGTATACTCGATCACCATGACGTACTTACAATTTCGAGTACGGATGCACATGATAATAAATTACTATTTGCATGACGATAACCTCGTTTAGGCCGGAAATACAAAATGTCGAAATATTTGGATTTGGCACACGAGGTGAGTGACATGTGGGATGTCGATTCAACACTTATTGCCCCTATTGAACCTCGACCAACATCTCCACAGGCTCCCGCTGAGCCGTTGAGTCAAGATCCAGGTTCAGAAGGCAGTATTACTTGATAGGGCACGTATTGTGAGGTTTCTCACTTTGGGGTCCTTACCACCGATAGATTCGGTCTCGAGCCTGGCATTAGTATGTGAATTATTTTATTTTTATGTATATTTTTGTTTTTATTACTAAATTTTATTATGTAAAAATGGAAAAAGAAATAGAATATACAATCAAAGGAAATAATAAAGATTATTTGATTCTACTATACGATCCATACTATTAATGTGTTTTTGGTATATATATTTGGTCCATACTCTTAAAAACAAAACAATTTTCAGCTCTATTCGCATCAAATTAAAAAACAATACGAATTGTTTTATGTAAAGTCTTCCCTACTGAATCATAACACAAACATGTTTTGAAAACAAAACGATTACGCCCACGTTGGAACATTCTATTCAGGTGGTAATTTTCAGGTTCAGTGGCAGAACACATGACATGGGATCGTATGTCTAATAAGGCTTAGGTTCTTAATATTAGAAAAAGGTTCTATAATGTCATTTAACGTCAGAAACAGTGGCCTGTTTATGAATATTTTAAAAGGAAATAGGCTTATATGGGTTTTTGGTATCTACTATCTAGACAATATTTTCTATGATATGTCACAATAAACCCACGCAAGGATAAACAGGTGTTGTATAAAACTTAAACGAGATTTTGATAATTTATAATGTATCGGGCATATAACTGCGATCGAAAACGACGACAGGTGGTAGTTCTAGTGGTTGCAGACACACTAAATATTTTGCAAAAAAGCGACAGATTTTTTTGCTATTATATATCATCGTGTTTGGGTGGTAAATACATAGTTTCCTAAAATAATTGTCATCTGAGTGTCTACGCAGAATTCTGGAATACTTCGGTCACATTGCAAGAAAAGACAGTGACAACCTCGAAAAGCTGATTGTGACCGGCAAATTAAACGGGAGAAGACCTCGTGGACGGAATCCAATGCGTTGGTCTGACCAGATCCGCACCACTCTTGACTCTACACTCTACAGCGCTCTTCACACCGCCGTAGACAGAACCAGATGGAAAAAGCTCGTTAGGATGAAAATGATGCCTAAGGAAGGTCACGACCCCCAAAATTGAGGAGCACGACGCAAGGAGGAGGAAAATAATAATGAACACATTTTAATTTTTATAGACAATGGTATGCAAGGGTTTAATTTTTACCATCCAAACACGATGATATTAGGTAGAGTTTAGGTACATAGGTTTAAAGCAGTCCTTTAGGGTATAGGCAGAGGTATTTCCATCTATATTTAATATAGGATCCCGTTGTAGCTATTGAGCTATGAATGGACAAATACTTTAACGCTGACTAACTGACATTACTCGTTAGTTTAATGTTCAGTCATAATCCTTTTAATATAATTTATTATAACAATTATAAATGTTAGTACGGTCATTTAAAAATCATTATGTAATGTCACATGTCGTCAATCAATTTTTTACTAAGCTCATGGCGTAACCAATTAAGAAATTCTTGTTTTAAAATTAAAAATAGATTTATATTTGTATTTTCTGTCAAGTTTTCCTGTTTACCTTCATCCATTTATGCCATTCAATTTGCGGTTTGATTAAAAATCACGCTCTTTTAAAATACTAATAAAATATTACTGAGAACAGAAGAAAACCAAACACCATGAATTACAAAGCATTGCTTGGCACTCCACTGCGCTCGCCATCCTAAGGCATAAGATGTTAAGTCTCAATATGTCCGGTAGTTACTCTGGCTACAATCTCCTTTAAATCAGAATATAACAGTACAGAGAAATAGATATTGCGGTGGTACCTATCCAGGCGGCCTCTCACATATAAGAGACCTACCACCAGTAAATCATTTTTCCAAAGATATTGTATCACAAACCCAAACGTAACAAATAAGCGCAAACAATATCGAAATTGGACCTTTTTACCAAAAAAGGGAAAACAAAATACATTTATCGCATAATTCGATCACATCACAAGTGTTGGAGTTGGAGGGAAAATAAACCAAGTTCTCGAAAGAAGGGCGCTCCCGACCCGACCCGACAAGATCCTGTTTGCAACAAATAAAAATAAATTGCAGACACGCATTATTTGTAACAACAACGTCTTAAAGTCACGACTATGACGTTTATCTACAAGTAGTTTACCGGTTAAGGTAATGCAAAACATGTCAAGATGATTCTTATAAAATTAAATAGCATAGTAAATAACCTATATCGTCCATAAAATACCTAAGGGACCGAGGTAGGTTCATTACCATTTACATATGTCATAAAAGTACGGAAAAAGCCCTTCGATGTAATTAGCAAGCCTTTATTATTTGTTGTGTTCAAATATTGGAATGGAGGAGAATTTATTACAACCACAATTTAACATTTTCGTAGAAATTTAATTTAAATAATGAACATCAATTTGATTGTTTTACTAAGAAATTTCGTTTTGTTATTAATAATTAAATCGATGCTTTCTATAGGCCGACAGAAATGTACCGACCGGCGAAAGATGATTATTTGAGGATAGTCGATCTAGATTAAAATGATACCGTTTTAAAACCTAATCGAATGTTAGTTATCAAATGTTTTGTCTCCTTCACTCACACTGAATTCAAAAGTCGGCCAAAAGGGACAAATCATTCGATAGCTAAAATGGGTTTTAAATCTATCTATGAATAAGTCCGTTAGTGGTACCAGTATAAAATACAGAATTTTTTACAACATAGCATATGCATCACCTAACAACTTCCGTTAAGTCGCACTTATTTTGTCTCGCATCGCAAAGGTTGCCATTACTCATGTTTTATTGATGTGTCGTCTCATACCAATTACGATCATAACATCATCTTTTAATACATATTTATAAAGGGATCTGATTTTTCCGATTTATTTCATTTCTATTTTATTTATTTCACATCGTGATAGGGAACACACAAGACGAAACGTGGGTGTCCTGGTGGCACCTTTGCCTACCCCTTCTGGGAAAAAGACGTGAATTTATGTATGCATTTAATTTTTTTAATGGTTTAATTTCTTAGTTAACACGTTCGAGGCGTTACAAGACATTTCTGAATTGTACTTGACTTACCGCCAGTGCGGAGGCGCATTATTACGAACTTACGCTTGGTGCGGGGGCGTTATTTTGAAAACCTTTGTGAGTAGAAATTAGAGGGATATATTTTTATACCTTTTTTCTTGAATACTAACAAAACATAACATCAAAACTATACAAGTCATATTAGTATTGTACGCACTAGAATACGACAAATGCAACTCAGTGCGGTACCATCCAGTCGTGACTTGTACCGATACGTCTTGTACAGCACTCACTGCAGTGGCACTTTTAAATTAGTGCGTGCCAAACTATCGAAGTATCGAATGTTTTAGCATCAAAATGAAACGATCGGGGAAAATGCTATTTAAAGCGCTTGAAAATGGTCAAAATTGCGAAGATGACCGTAATTTTATGATAGAGTCGTCCTCGTCATCTACTGCCACAGAAAAAAATGAAGTTTTAGTAGTAGTCCATTTAGCAATGAGGAAAAAAGAAAAGAAGTAGATTTAGATATATTTAATCAATGAACAAAAAAAAGAACGTATTTACCTAAGCCCTAGTAAGCCATTACCCGACAAACGTTATGAAAAACTTCACACGTCACATCACTAGACCCAGTATACAAGTCAAAATATTGTCCCCTATTTTCAATGCGTTACAAGACAAATTTAATCGGTATTTTAAAACGAGTATAATTTCTAAAATATTTGATCGAATTAGTGCCTGCTGTCCCAGGTGATAGGTAATACATTAAAGATATCAAATCTTTAAAAAAATAACGATTTCTATGAAAACCGATCGACTGATAGGCATTTTTCTAGAACCTATCGTACCAGCCAAAAATGCCTCGGGACGCACCAAGGGAAACCCCTAGTACAAGCTTTAATTGTATTGTAACGCACCCAAAATAAAGTCTAAAAATACAGCGCCGCCGTGAACGTGTTAAGTCGCTTGCACAAGTCAAGAGCAATATTAAAAAAATTACTTAAGTGTTTTATATAAGTACCCAATAGTCTTCGGTATGATATTCATATACGAAATCTCTTTTATCCCCCCCCCCCCCAGCCTCCTTCTTCCAGTCCCCCTCTTATGTTCGTCAATATTGAACACGTCATTTTGGCACAGTTTTTTTCCATAACCTTGATGACGTCTTTATGGCATTTAAGGATCGATCGTATTCGACATTATTTTTTTTTTTCTCAGAAACCTTTATATGCCATTTATGATTAGAATCAATGCAGTACAACCTTAGTACAACCGATAAAATGTTTTTTTCCGTTATTTAATTATATGGTAAATTGAAAGGCTATTCCTTAATTGTAATAATCTGATCTGTAATATACCGGGTATATCAAGACTGCGACCGAAAACGAAGCCGGGTGGTAGTTTTAGTGGTTACAAACACAATGCAAATAAAAATTTCTTATAATAAGCGACAGTTTTTTTTTTTTGCATTCTTTTAAAAATCATTGTGTTTGGGTAGTAAATACCTAGTTATTGCGAAAATAGTAATTTAAACCCTAACGTACCACTGCGTCTTATAAATAAAAAGGTTTATATCATCATTTTAGGAAAACTATGCATTTATTACCTAAATACGAAGATAAGTAAAAAATTACAAAAAAAAAGTTAACGATTTTTTTTGCGAAATGTTTAGTTGTATTGTGTCTGAATTCACTAATACTACCACCTGGCTTCGTTTTCGGTCGCAGTTTTGATATACCCTGTATGTCGGGTTTATGACGATGTTTTCCTTCACCTTTAAAATAAGCTTAGACACGGTAAAATGGCGCAATTTTGAGGAGGCCTATGTCCAGCAGTGGACTAATATAGGCTGATGATGATGATGATGATGATGATGATGATGATAGAAAACTACGCCCACACTGGCATATGATGTTTTCCTTCACCGTAATAGAGCGTGGTGGTTGACTATACACAACTATAGCAATGTAAACAGTTATACATTTAACTATATTCAACAAAGACCATATTGAATACCACAAAAGAAAGAATTACCCTCACACAATTCAACACGAGATTTTCCACATCAAAACATCCACGCCGAGGTATTATAGAAGGTATGGTGATTTTCTTCAACCGTTCAGCTTAGGAGTGAATGGAGCGGATGCAAGTAAATCGGAAGCTATTGTAGACACCGACGCGTTTCGAATACTTAACAAATATCTTCAAGGCGTTCGTCGTAGGGTTTTTAGCGACAGTATGATAAATATTGCTGGGATTTTTTAATGTCTATTTATTAAACTATGAATCTATATGAACCAATCGATAGAAAAAGGATCTGAGAACGTACTTAAGAATTCATAAAAAATGCATCTATCAGTCTACAATATTATTAATCTAAGTGTATAGCGGGGCTTCCTTATACATAATAACAACATCGCCCAAGTAACTTGAAGAAGATGGAATATAATTACTCGCGATTGTTAATCATAAAAATACGGAGTTTTCATAATCACCACCTGTAATCTTTTTCAGCTCAAAAACCCAGTGAAACATGTTGGCAGTCGCGTCTGGTCCGTTACCCACAGGCCACCACGCACTTACCACCTACAACCACGGAAAATTAATGCAGGGCACTAGGCGTGTAATTTTCCTAATATGCATAACAAAAATACGATGGACTGTTTTCACAAGCCTCTTTACTGCAGAAGAAGCTAATTAGCGAGATCAATTAGCTACAGAGCCGAATTTAAGTACTATATCTTGGAAACGTTACCTACCTTAATATTGGAATAATATCCTCCTATTAAAAATTTATATGGTTGAGATCGTTTAAAACTTGAAGAAAAACTCCAACCTTTAGATTTCTGTTCTAAAATATCTAGATTTTTCGCACTGATTTCTGTGCGTTGTGCTCATTTTCTAGCTTTGATATTACCTGATTCCCCCGTTGCGTTCTGAATGACTGCAAGCCCTTTGTTCTCGCCTCCACCGGCACCGAGACAGCTTTTTGGTGCGGCACACGGAGCGAAAGCTCTCAAACACTTCACGAGCTTTTTAAGAACTGTGCCGTTCCATTTCTACCAATCCTTTTGCTGGCTTTTGCGTCGCTGCCTACGGTGATAATATAATTTTATAGTTAATTTATTTACCTCAATACTGCAGGTATTTAAGTATTATACTCGTAGTGACCCGACAATTATATTAATCTCGATCTTAGTGTGGGGTCTGGACTATGTATGTGACTGTTGGGTGTATGTATGATGTATGTATCTATTGTAGAGGAGGCCGGTGCCATGGGACGTATATGGGCGTACATACACATACAGATATAGTAAGGCGATAAAATTATAAAATAAATACACCCAACAGTCACATACATTCAACTATAAATTTAGAAAAATGAAGCGACAATTTCATTTACAATTTTTTACGTATCTCCGTGTTTGGATGGTAAATTAATAGCTTTTGCTAAAATAATAATTTAAAGCCATTTCTAATATAACTTATTTAATAATATAATTAAAGAGTGTACATTATTATTTTAGGAAAAAATACGTATTTCCCTCCCAAACACGTCGATAGGTAAAAAATCCAAAAAAAGTTGCATTGGGTCTGAAGTCATTAAAACTACCATTTGGCTTCGTTTTCGGTCGCAGTCTAGATATACCCTATATATTAATATGGATATACACAGGTGAACCCGAAACGCGACACTTACACGGGTCACTATGACAGGCACTTAACCGCTTATGGTGGCCGCTATCCGGACAATTATTAATATCATATCTACAGCAAAATAAATGTTTGGTTACCTGTGTGTACCTACTATATGAAAATTGTGTTCCATTTTCAAATCATGTTCATGTTCTGTATCTTGTTTCAGCCCATATACGTCCCACTGCATAGCAAAAGTCTTCTCTATAATCGAGAGTGGTTAGTCTACCACGCTGGCCTAGTGCGGGTTGTTGGACTCTAAATATCGTTGAATTTCAAATCAATTACAAATCGCTATGGTATGAAAGTTTCCCGACGTTCAGTGTTCATGTTCATTAAAAACTGTAAAAAATACAATAATAAATTATATTAATCACAGCATGAAGCAGTTATACGTACCAAATGCAACCATGACAAATTGTTTTGTATGAAAATTCAGAAGCGAAAACACGCTGAAGGAGATAAATTATTGCATGAAATTATTTTGGAATCGTTTCCATGAGTAATAGATATTAATAATATAAAACTTAATATATTAGCCTACATACGGTTCACGGCTAAGCTTATGGGGTCTATAAGCTCTTTGTTTGAAAGGAATTTTTATTTTACATCACGAGACTTGTCTACTCCCCGTTTAGTGAAAATGGTATAGGTGTATTTAATTACCATTATGTCTATGGCTTTACATACTGTACTGAATAAAATGTTCACTCTTGTCAGCGTACATACACAAAACATAAACTCACGCTTTTTTTCACAGACGGGGTAGGCAGAAATGCTATCAGGACTCCCACGTTTCGCCATTTGTGTTCCATCCCATAATGTGATAGGGGCGAGCTTACCGCCATATCGAGCACAAAATCCTGACTTCGGGCTGATAGTGAATTGTAAAATCCAATATAGCTTTGCCCGACCCGGGATTCGAACCTGGGACCTCAGCGTTGTAGTTGTACCGTAGTACAACTGCGCCACCTAGGCAGTCTGCGCCCCCGAGGCTGTCAAATGGCAGCATTCATGCTTAAAAATAAAAATAAACTACTTACTCAATTCAGTTATATAAACCGACTATTAACTTTCGTAAAGCAATTCTAGCAAAACACATACATATTCAATTTTATCTGGCTCACGTTTAATGTATTGAAGAGTTTAATTATTTTCTATTCCTAATGTCTATAAAGTTAGGATTCGGGGATCGCTACTGGGCAGATCGTATCCGCTTAAATACTAATCTACATCGTTCGGCACTTTGACCGGGCATCGATTTTACGCATTCACGGATTTATAATTCAAAGTCTATGAAATGAAATGAAAATATTTATTGAACCCATGAAATGTCATACATTATTTAGATTCAGTCACTTTTTTCCACTACCACCCGGTTCACAAGGCTGTTTTCGCCAGAGAAAAACGGGCAAGAAACTCTAGCGTTGCTCTTTTCAAAACAAGTTTACAATACAATAATTATACAGAGGTTGCAGCGCAGTTAAATTCAGAGCAGTTCATAGATAATTTAGAATAATAATGATGAATAGTGTTATTGGTCAAGTGATTTTGTACGGTTGAGTTATGTAAGTAAAGTCACCCAGAACGCGGAATACATATGTCCACTGTACACCCATGACCGTGTGCTCTCATCGTTTTTTTTAATCCGATGAAGGGCGAGACGAGCATGCCATTCGCCAGATAGGCGATACGAGCGCTCATGGACAGCAAAACCAAACACCATGAATTACAAAGCAATGCACTGCACTGAACTCGCCGTCCTGAGACATAAGATGTTAAGTCTCATAATTTCCAGTAGTCACTCTGGCTACACTGTCCTTCAAACCGGAACTCAACAATGCATTTAAACTACTGTTTGGCGGGAGAAATAGACATTGCGGTGGTACTAGCCCAGGCGGCCTCTCACATATGCATTCCATTACATTATTGCGGAATTAAAAAAATCCTAGAGTAAAGACGGAATAATGCTCTAAAATAACATTTTATATCACAACGCACCCTCATTCTCGTTACCTTCAACGAATGTAAAAGTACATAAACATATTTGAAAAGGCACTGTTTGCTACGCGTAAGTTCGTAACCGCATTTAAAACCATACAAACGAACCGGCTTAGTACTTCCGAGACTGAAACAGATTGCTAGGAAATGTCAACGATTTGTAAAGAACATTCCCTTTTGAGGTATGTGAAATGGTTGTGAAATGCGGCTTATAACATGAAATGAGTTCGATTTAAACATAATCCATTCGTGTTTTCTATTCAGTATACATACGTTTACATCATCAATGTTTTGGATTTCCTGAAAAGTGAAGATTGAAAGTATCGTTCGATTTGTTACTTTGCCTTGTTTTATTATAATGAACATCAATCAAAATTAATTTTAATGGAACTACAATGGAAGTTTGGAATAAATTTTAGGGCAAAGATAATATTTATTTTTTTTAAATTACTTGTGTAATTATAGTTAATCATTGCTTCTTTATCATAGCGACAGCCTCCGTGGCGGAGTTGGTTACACGCCGGCTGTGAAACGTGAGGTCGTGGGTTCGATACCCGCACCAAAACAAATAATTGTGTGCTCCACAAGTCTTTGTTTCGGGTCTGTGTGTTTGTGACACCAAAAATCTCTCATAGTTTCTGATACCCACAACACAAGACTCTATCTTATAGTGGGATCTGGACTGTATTATGTGACTATTGGGTTTATTTATTTGAACTGTGAAGGAAATATTGAGATCATATTGTGTCTTCCTACAACGTGATTCGAGTATTTTGTAAGTAAAAATAGATTAATCCTTTTAAACTACTTAAATAGTACAATGAACTGAGAATTATTGCAAACAATAAACAAAATATGAACTACATCTTAATACATGGAATTATAAACGGAGCTAAATGCTGGTCCTTGAATTTCAGCTGTCGAGATCGTTTCAAATGTAAATGCTGTTGATAGTAACGAGACAATATTCTGTAGTATTAGCACAGGCTCTTGAAGTATTGTTAACTGATTTATAGCGAATGTTCATAAATGGAAAAGAGAATTTTATTTAGTGTTGGTAAGTATCAGGTCTGTTCATGTTATTATAAGTTAAATTAAATCATTTTACAGATATAGTTATTGAAATAAAACTACTGAGATATAAGTAATCAGACTAATACAGTCCGCCCCGTGACCCCGAAAGCTGTAAAGTAATCGAAACTACGGAAACTTAAAAATTAAATAATAAAGCATCCGCCATAAAATCCGTAGACTTAGTTTTACTTCAATGTGTAACATTCGCGTCAATCTAAGAAACCATTATAAATATAGGTATTTATTTTTTATTTATTTACATCCTTTATTGTACACTACTTATACTTAACAAAAAAAACATTAAATTACATAGCAGTACAAAAGGCGGTGGTATCGCTCGAAGCAATCTCTTACCGACTACATTGGGATGGAAATAAGAGAAGGATAAAAGAGAGGGCAGTCAATAGTGTACTAATAGTTAGACTAGAATAGCTAGTATGTTCCGGATTGTAGGTTCAAGGGAATTTCTAATGCGGGATAATGAATTAAAAAAAATACACTTTAATAAGGTCACAATATGTTAAGTTAAGATTATTTCAGTGCCTACACTACTTTCATGTTTAGAGTTAAAATCAGACATTAAAAATCGGCTGTTGGGAAGTACAAACAAGTAAACATATTTTGTAGCTAAAATTATTAAAATAAATTGATTCTTTATTTGTTAGAAGTCCATCGTCGTGGTTGACATAAAAGCCTCCTCGAGAAAGCGGGGATAAACTCTAATACTTTTGAACAACATCTGCACCGAATGCCTAGCGCATTATGTTGCAGTGAATGCGCTACTTTAAATCACTTATACAATTTGCAGCCTTATTGTTTTACTCTGAATTTATTTCCCAAGAAATGTATTTAATTTAACAACAAATAAATTGATAATAGTAATGAATAAGATTTATTTTAAGACAAAGGAAAACTATTGCAAATGCGCTGGTCTGTCCGATCCATATACAGACTTTGAATTAATTGATTTGAGTTTTTTGTTAGAAAAAAGTCTTTATACAGGAATCGAGCCTGTGGCCCCTTCTTTCACCACGAGGTTATCGATTTTCTGTTTTTTTTTTTCGAAATTATTATTATTATCGAAAATATATTTTAGACTTTTTCCATACATCTCGCTGTCAAATACAAAACTTTATACCCATGGTTGGGTTGCAATTCAAAAGTTTCATGGGGTTAATATAATTTTCTAAATAACGGTTCGTTCCGCCATATCACAAATCTGTTTGTTTTAATTTGAGTTCCCTTAACTTTGTTAGGCTTAATAACGTATAATTAATTTGAATTAATAACAAATCTGCTTTTCTAACATTTTGAAAAAAGCGACAGGTTTTTTTTTGCAATTTTCTTTAATGTACCTAATCGTGTTTGGGTGGTAAATGGCTAATTATTGCAAAAATAGTAATTTACACCCTTGCATAGCATTGCGTATTTAACAACAAAACCATGTACATTATTATTGAAGGAAAACTATGTTTTTGTCTCCCAAATAAAAAATGCACATGTTTTCAATAATAATACCACCTGGCTTTGTTTTCGGTCGCGGTCTTGATAGACCCTGTATTATATACTATTTTCTTTTTTCCCTAGTCCAAAACCTACGTAAGATCGTAATTTTTATTTACGTTGCAGAATGGTTTGGCTTGATTATGATAAGATTCATATTCTTGAATCAGAAAAATCAGAACCATATTTCGTGGTTAGCATACAATTATGGTAATACGACAATTTCCGTTGCAGCAACCTGTTTTGATTGAGTTGTGTCAACAACATTTTTGCTTATATCTTTCTTCCATAATTTGGGGATGGTCTGAGACTGCGATGGTCAAGTCAATCTATTTTATTTTAAACATAAAACATTTTTAATATTGACATGGTCACCATAGGATATTGTTAGGTTAGCTTATTACGTAATAACTTAAGAGACAAGGTCCTTTAAGTAGGGACTGAATTTTACCGACTTGGTATTACATGGATCTCACAACTTCTTACGGTAGAAGAACTTGCGAGACTTGTTTTTTCTACAAGTTTTTTTTTTGATGGCTGCCTATGTCTGATCTCCAAATGTTGTACGACAAACATACGGATACTTCTTACCCAGTGTATTCAAATCGTCGAGCTTTTACAATAATATGAGTCCTCTTTCTGTCCACGTTACAAATTTGCAATGATATTGGTAATATCTATATGTAATTTATGCTTATGGTTCTCTTAAAGAGCTATATTTACTGCACTATTAACTGCCAAAGAAAACATTATTACTATTAGACAAATGACACAAACTGCAGCACCCCATCAAACCAACAATTCCAATTCGCATTCACTAATATCTTCATTAAAAAAAACATTTCGTAAGAACAAATAGCTGTAATATTACCCGCTATTTTCAAGACGGTCTTTAGAAAGTCCCGCAAAATATTTTCGCATTACCTCGGGTAATTTATAAAGCGCTCTGATAAGGGTGGCAACCCACAACACCTCATTAGGTCCCTCATTATTACCCTCTAACATAAATACAAATGTTTAGATGTTTCCACTAGGACCTAATTGCATTTCTTATTTCTAACAGCAGGCATTTTGGCAATTGTAGGAATAAGACGCAATTCAGAAATGCATGGATATATTTTTCTTAGATATGTCCATAACACATATCTTACTTTAAATAACAGCTTGTTACTTAATTAGATTAAATATTAATTAATGATACAATAATTACCGGTGTTATTCAAACGCAAAAATCATGTAAAATAATTCACCAAGAAGCTCCATTTTTAGTCTTACATCCTAAGAATTATCCTACTTCCTTTTTCATACTAAAATATACCTAGTACATTGTAATAATATGCGAAGTTCAATTCTCTTACTTCCCTTTTCGCACTAAAATATATTATTATCTAGCTCATAATGTGCGAAGTTCAACGTTTCTGGCAGTAAATTCCTATCTAACAAATAATGCCAAATATTCGAGCACCATCTGATAAATGCCATTGAAGACGACGGAAGGTGGACCCTCCTCAAACCGAAACTAATGGTCTGTACATTACAAGCGTAAGTTTCTCTCAAACAAGTTTTTATTAACTTAGCTCATTTTACCTCGGAATAGAAGATTATGTGCAATTTTGTAGATTTTGTGATATTGGATTTTTCTATTCATTAAAAATTAATTATCAGCCCGGAGTCAGGAATTTGTGCCCGATATGGCGATAGGCTCGCCCCCTATCACATCATGGGACGGGACATACAAGGCGAAATGTGGGTGTCCTGGTGGCGCCTCTGCCTACCCCTTCGGGGATAAAGGCGTGAGTTTATGTATGTATTTATGTTGTAGATTAGTATCATTTTCTGTACTGTTGAGAATTAAGAGAAGTATATTTGTTGCTCATGGTCGTGTATTGTAAATATTACATAATGATTATAATTATTAATAATGTTTATTCTATTGGACTAATAAATATTTTCTAACGATTCCTTTTTAGTGAGTTCTTATCTAACTTATAAAAAATGAACTAAAATTAATTTTACATTTCACAACAATCTATTCGTGGGACCCAATAAAATTATTTAAAATTATTGTGCCCATGTAGGGATCTGTGTTTTAGATAACAGAAGATATGCCTGTAATGTCCGCAGATTAATATCTCGTAATATTAATTTTAACACACACACATAAAAATATAAAGAATGAAGATACAGAACAAATGTTTTGCTTATTAAACGTCGAGAACATTCGACGACGCAAAGTGTTTACCAGCTGTCTCGCTCAAATATAATTTACGATGGAAGTTTTCAATTGTATAGCTAAACTAGAGTTCTCCCTTTTTGATCTTCAATTGTCCTCTAACTTACTATAAATACGAAACAAATACATCTGACCTGTGCTTAAAATTGGTTGGCAATGGTAGAAATTATGTTTATACTGTCATGTGTTGCTGTATTTAACTTTTTTTTTATTGTATTAATCAAAAAGTTCCATATCCAAAATCTAGCAAACAAAGAATTTCGTAAATCCATTCAGAATTGAACCAGTTAGAAACGTTTTAAATCGTGTAGTGGGGGTAATAGAAAGTGGATGCAAAACAAAATTAGTGACGTCACTGTGCATTATAGTGTGCAGGTGTGAAAGAGACGGTAAGATGTCCCCACTACGTCCCCACTCTTTCATTTAAAATACTAATATCTGCCTCATGTTACAAGCTACTTTAATACTGTTTTCACAAAAATGTTTTGTTTTACTGGCACATGTGTTTGTCTACAAAATAATACAAACATTCGAGGATGGTCAAATACCCTATTTCCTTTGTGTTATTGGATTGTTTTATTTCTTTCAATTCTTATTTTTGACGCACCTACCTCTTCTCACCTCTGCGTCACCATAGGTTCGACTGTAAGAGAATGCCTCAGGAGTTCAGTCCATCTATACAATGTTTTAATTGTATGAAGTGTATAAAAATAATACAAATAAATAACAAATGTATGCATGGATGCTGAGACTGATATTTGATCTGTCGAGAAATTCTCGTAAAAGCCCACATATTGCATTTTATATTACCAATTTCAGGTTCTGTTTATTTAAATTCAAACTAAGACCCAAAAACTATGACAATTTAGAAAACTTAAAATAATAAAGTCCTAGAAATATACAATATTCTTCCACAGTTCTTTTACAAAACACCTGGAAAAATGTGGTTTCGAATATTGAGGCAAATAAACCGTAAAGAAAGCAACAAGTAAGTTTTATGTTCATACACGTAGACATTTTGTAAGTTGCGTTAAATTTGGGACGAGTCAATACGATTTACGATATTGCGTATGACAATCTCATAAAAATATGCCACCCCATAAATAAATCATAATAAATACCACCCAACAGTCACGTCCTGGCCCCACATTAAGGTCAATTATTAAGCCCTGTGTCGTGGGTATAAGGAACTTGGTATTAGAAACTTTTCGGTCTCACAAACACCCAGACCCGAATCAAATACCTGTGGTTCGCACATATATTTGTTTCGGTGCGAGGATCGAACCCGCAGCCTCTCGTTTCACAGCCGGCGTCTAACCAACTGCGCCACGGAGGCGCCACGGAGGCTGTCTGTTGAGGCTGCTGTCAATAAAATACATCTAATAAGTTAAAAGGTGTGTAATTGTTCGAGCATTCCAACAAAAGCAAGGAACAAACTAAGTAGAACTTTGATTGGATACGAGAAAATAAAAATAATTACACTCGAAATGAAGATGTCAAGAACACGCTGGAAAGTCGTTGGCCAGTAGATTTGCTTTTAAACAATCTTTCTAGTGATCCAATACTTTCTTGTTATAACTACTTTTCATCCCACACTTACATGAGGTTCTGAAATGATTTTAAGGAAAGGTAGAAAAATATTTTGTTGTTATTTTCGTATAAATTATTTGTGCATATAAGATTTGAGTTTGTAAACGCTCTTATAATATTATTATACTTTGCGAAATACCTATTATGTGCTCCAAATTTCGTAAACACACCAAATTCGATATTTCATCAAAATATAATTAACAAAATATTTTTATTTTTAATGAGGCAATAACATCGATTATAATTAAAAAGAACATATTGTGATAAATAATTAAAATATTATTCT
Organism: Deilephila elpenor; assembly: GCA_949752805.1. Taxonomy (NCBI): domain Eukaryota; kingdom Metazoa; phylum Arthropoda; class Insecta; order Lepidoptera; family Sphingidae; genus Deilephila; species Deilephila elpenor. The sequence goes on from OX457110.1 coordinate 4,182,539, forward strand.
AAGATATTAAGATAAAAAAAATATTATAAGGTTCAACTAAGGTTGTGGATTCTAATTCTATATCTATATCAGCCCACATACGTCCCACTGCAGGGCATGGGCCTACTCTACAATCGAGGAAATCGATTGAGAGTGGTTAGGCCATTGGTCCACCACGCTAGCCTAATGCGCGTTGGCGGACTTGCATACCGTATAAATTCTTTAAAATCGCTACGGTGTTTAACTATCGTTTCCTTTACCGTTAAAGTGCGTGGTGATTGACTAGCTATCAATACACACATAACTCCGAAAAGTCAGTTTCTAATTATATAAAATAAATAAAATTTCTGAATGAATGTGCCTGTTTATGTTATATATATATATATAATTATACCGGGTATATCAAGACCGCGACCGAAAACGAAGCCGGGTGGTAGTTTTAGTGGTTATAGACACAACGCAACTAAAATTTTCGCAAAAAAAAGCGACAGATAATTTTTTGCAATTTTTTAAAAACCGTCGATATTAGGTAGTAAATAGTAATTTAAATCCTTACGTATCATTGCGTCTTTAAAAATAAAAAGGTGTACATCATTATTTTGGAAAAATATGTATTTATCAACCAAATACGACGATACGTAAGAAATAAAAAAAAAAGGTGTCGATTTTTTTTGCGAAATTTTTACTTGCATTGTGTCTGAAGTCACTAATACTACCACCTGGCTTCGTTTTCGGTCGCGGTCTTGATATACCCTGTATAGTTATCATAGTTCTTCCATTAAGAGAGGCAAAGTCCCTTAGGAGATATAGTAAAATTAATATTGCATGAGATTAACACCAGGTGGCGTGAAGGGCGTCTATTTGCAACCCTCTGGTCCAAAGGGTGGAATTATTCAGAATATTCTGTTGGTCTTTAAATACAGTAAGTTGGTAACGAGGGATTTTTATACAAAAGAAAAGCCACCTTTGTTTAATGACAGCACTTGTATGGGTAGCAAATCGTTAGTTCCTAGGATCGATTCCCAGGATTGTGGATTTCAGCAATCCACTTTATGTGAAATTTTCGATTTGTAAGAGCGTATACGATCGTCTGAAAGTGGAAAATATGCGCGGAATGGCGACAGGCTCGTATCACATCTTAAGGCGAAAATAAACTCGTGCTTTCTGAGTTACATCGGTAAATAATTTGTAAATATAATATTCATGTATACAGTACAGATCGCTTACGTCTTCTGGCGCCCGAATGCGTTGTTTTCATAAAAATAATAACAGTATTTCTCTTTTCACATTTTATTACAATGAACATGTCAATAATGTTTGACAGCCTCCATGCCGCATTTGGTTAGACGCCGCCTGTGAAACGAGAGGCCGCGGGTTCGATCCGCGCACCGGAACAATATTCGTGTGATCTTCAGGTATTTGTTTCGGGTCTGGGTGTTTGTGAGACCATAAAGTCTCTCGTAGTTTCTGATACCCACGACACAAGACTCGATCTTAGTGTGGGGTCAGGACTATGTATGTGACTGTTGGGTGTATTTATTTATTTAGATTACGAATATATTTATGCTTGTAGTTTTTAATCATAAAATCATATCTCAAACAATGCGTTATATATATTTTTAAGCGATATGACCGCTCATGGTCAGTAGAAACCAAACAATACCATGAATGAATGAAAAACAATACCATATACATAAGGTGTTACGTTTCAATGTGTCCAGTAGGTACTCTGGCTACAATTGGCAAACCGGAACACAACAGTGCATTTACACTGCTGTTTGCGGGAGAAATAGACATTGCGTTGGTACCTGCCCAGACGACCTCTCACAAAACATGAGAGGCCTACCACCTGTATGGGCATTCCCCTATCCGCCACCCAGGAAGCAGCAAACTCCACACAGAAGTACTGCTTGTCTCTAAACTTGAACCAAAACTTCATAGTTCACAGCTTCAACACTCAACCAGGAAACCAATGGCCCGCCATATTAATACATGTAAAAATACATAACGTCATAATATGCGAATAACGTCACACGCGTAATAAAAGCAAAGGGGTTTTTATGATTACCCGTCGCCATTTGCACTTACACATATAAATATTGCATTAGACGCAATATTATTGTACTTTGCCAGTACTTTTTTATTTCTTTTATGTTCGGGAAATTAGACTAACTTTTCGGAGGACGGGTGTATTTCTTTATTAAGAAAAACGTGTAGAGCTCTTTTTCCTAGAAACGCGATTCATTTTTAAAATCAGATTTTTTACGAGGTCGATTTTTGTAAAATTATTTTCAATTAAACGCATAATTTATGGTAAATTAAACCTTTCTACACTTATTCACCAGATAATATTTAAGTATTTGTGGGATCTACTGGTATTTGTTTTGGGTCTGTAAGACCGAAAAGTCTCTTGTAGTTTCTGATACCCACGACACAAGACTCGATCTTAGTGTGGGGTCAGGACTAAGTATGTGACGGTTGGGTGTATTTATTGATAGTTTATTCATTAAACCATATTTTCAAGATATTTATAATCTAAATAAACTTTAACTTAAATTAATTAAACAACAAAATACATTAACCAAATATGTTACAAGAAACTGATTACCGAGCGTGTAAGTAAACGCGTAGAATTAAATTAATTAAATTAATATCAATATGTTGGTACGTAGTCTAATTATTATTTAGTCTGCGCTGTGGCGACGAGCAAATTGCCTGGCTTTGTGTGACGGTACCCTTGTTAATGGAATGGTATCAAGGTATCAGATCTTAATTGAGTTTAGAAAGCCCGGATTTAATTTGTTCAACTTTCATTCTTTCTACGGAATTTGTAGTACATGGTCATTGAATTTTACGATAGGGAACAAGTTTAGAAAGCATTAAAAAAGAAAAAAGTACTTATATAAAACAGGAGTTTTAATATAAAACTGAGTGAGGACCCTCAGTCCATTTTTCTGCTGGGGTCGAATTTTTAAGGACCTTCATTTTCATCATCATCATTTTAGCCCGTATTCATCCACTGCTGGACATAGGCCTCCTCCTTATTACACCACTTTGTTCGGTCTTGCGCCAATCTCATCCATGCATTGCCCTGAAGCTTAACGATGTCATTACTCCATCTAGCAGGTGGTCTGCCTACCTTTCGTCTGGCCTCTCTAGGCCACCATTCCGTTACCGCTTTAGTCCATCGACTATCGCCTCGTCGAGCCAAGTGTCCTGCCCACCTCCACTTGAGCCTAGCAATTCGTTGTCCGACGTCAGACACGCCTGTTTGCTGTCGGATCTTCTCATTGCGGACTCTATCTCTCAAGGATATGTCTAACATGGAGCGCTCCATGGCACGTTGAGCCACCTTTACATTGTGCATATGGTCTTGGGTGAGCGTCCATGTTTCGGCTGCATAAGTGAGGGTTGGCAGGACACATTGGTTAAAAACTTTAGTCTTTAGACTTTGGGGTATTTTGCGCGAATGGAAGACATCCTTAAGCTTTTTGAACGCAGCCCAACCCAATTGGATACGTCGGGAGATTTCTTTCTTTTGGGTATCTTGACCTAAAGACAAACTATGACCAAGGTATACGTAGTCATCTACCACGTCCACTGTAGATTGCCCCACTGTTACATTGGGTACATTTAAAAAGTGACTCGCCATGATCTTAGTCTTGGTCATGTTCATCTTTAGGCCGATCTTCAAAGATACCGTTTGTAAGCCTTCTAGCATTTTTTGTATACCAGACACGTGATCAGATATTAAAATAAGGTCGTCTGCAAAGCGTAGGTGTGATAAATATCTACCGTCTATTTTAATACCTTCTTCATCCCAATCTAACGTCTTTATAATGTCTTCTAGGACATTAGTGAAAAGTTTTGGGGATATTGTGTCTCCCTGACGTACACCTCTTTCCACTGCGATAAAACTACTCAATTTATGCAAGCGTACCTGCATCGTAGCTGAGTCGTAAATATTTCGGAGGATATCGACGTACCTACGATCGACTCCGCAACGAATGAGAGACCGAAACACGGCCCAGTGTTCAACGCTGTCGAATGCTTTTTCGTAATCAACAAACGCCAAACACAAGGGCTTGTTATATTCTCTGCATCTCTCTATCAGTTGCTTGATGGTATGTATGTGGTCGATCGTAGAATATCCTCTACGAAATCCAGCCTGTTCTACTGGCTGATATTCATCGAGTAATCGTGTGAGCCTGGTACAGATAACTTTTGCAAAAACCTTGTATACTTGCGACAGAAGGCTGATTGGTCTATAATTTTCTAGTTTACTTTTGTCTCCCTTTTTGTGAAGTATGGTAACTATTGCATTTTTCCATTTGTTAGGCACTAAACCGCTGAGTAAAACCTGATTATACAGTTTTGTCAATATGTTAATAATAGCGTCCCCGCCGGCTTGCAGCATCTCTATAGTAACGCCATCTTCACCAGATGCTTTTTCTTTTTTCATAATTTTAAGCGCTAAAATGACTTCCTCTTGTAAGATGGGTGGCAAATTATCCTCTTGGTTGAGTTCTGTAGTGACTTGCGAACCTGTATTTTCTATTGTGACTGGATCAGGATACTTTTGTGCATATAGTTCGCTGTAAAAATCCTCTACAATATTCAGTAAACTGTCTCGGTTTGTTGTAATAACTCCCGTTTTATGAGTAAGTCTTGTTATCTCCTGCTTATAGTTACTTAATTTACGTTGGAATACCTTAGGTCCCCTGTGTTTTTTTATTGTTTCCATTATTATGTTAGTAGAGTAAGTTCTAAGATCCCTGCGTATTGCTTTTTTAATATTTTTGTTCGCCAATTCAATTTTTCTTTGATCTTCTATTGTATTTTGTGGTAGGCTTCTTCTTTCTTTCATTAGATTTAAAGTGTTTTGGGTCAGTTTACTCTGTTTTCTGTTAATACGCCCTATGTGATTGGCTGTTGTACTAACTATTATTTCGCAAAGTGCATTATTTAATGATTCTGTATCTAAGTTTTGTTCCTTGAGCCCCTCAAACCTATTTTCCAGTTCTAATTGGTATTCTTCCTGCAAAAATAAATAATCTGTGTGTTGATATTTTCTTTGAGTGTTTTTTACCATCTTCTCCCTTTCTTTCCGGAGGTTGAAACAGAATGTTGCTCTTACCAGTCGATGGTCGCTTTGTGTTTTGAAATGGTTTAAAACTGTTACATCTGTGACTATATTTTTATGAGAGCTAATCACGTAGTCGATTTCGTTCTTTGTGTGACCATCAGGGCTTGACCAGGTCCACTTTCTAACTGGTCGTTTTTTAAAGAAAGTGTTCATTGAGTATAATTGGTGCTTTTCCATAAAATTCACTAGCGTTTGTCCGCGTGTGTTCCTCTTCCCGAGTCCAAACTGTCCTACTGATCTTTCTTTGTCTGTTGCTAATCCTACTTTTGCATTAAAATCTCCTATTATCGCTGTATATTGACATGGTGAGTCTTCCAATGCACTATTTATATCATCATAAAATATTTCTACGTCTTCATCACTGTGGCTAGAAGTTGGGGCATACACCTGTATTAATTTTAAAGAATATCTTTTGTTCAATTTTACAATTATATAACAAACTCTTGCACTTATACTTTTAAAATTCTGAATATGTTTTGTGATGTTTTTATGCACAAGAAAACCTACGCCGCCATACAATGTATCCTCATATCCTCTAAAGTAAAATAAGTGACCAGATGAGAGTGTCACTAGATCTTCTCCTCTACGACGTACTTCAGATAAACCTATTATATCCCAGCTTATTTTGTCAATTTCCTCTAATAACTCAGCCAATCTATCATCAGTGCTCAAAGTCCTTGTATTGTACGTTGCTATGGTCATTGTTTGGCAGCCGAATCTCTGCCGGAGATTCTTCGCACCCTCTGCCCCGCCGGAACCAGAACCGCTGCCGTAGTTCGGAATAGCGGGGCTGCCGGGGACTGAGGGCCATATCTGGTTTTTGTGGTTCATAATAATAATAAAGAGGGAATTTAGCCATAAAACACCACGCTGGCCAGTGCGTCTTGGTGAGTTTTTCGCCAGAGCCTCGTCCGTTATTCAGCAGGTGTACCACGTGCAGGTGAGGTTGACTTGGGCTACTAGATGTAATGTTAGCCCCATACACACCCATAATAATTAAGGACATAATATACACCCATAATATTTAAGGACCTTGATAATTCAAATTGAAATCTAAATCAAAGGACTATCACAGGACTACCAATAATCGAAGAAATATTGTTTTTTTCTATCAATTGATAAGACCGCCTTGTAGGATTACAGTTTACTAATTAAAAAAATCAAATATTTTATTTTGACTTCTCTACAACACAATTCAAGCGCAAAATTAACGGCGAATATTTACATTTGTACAGCACATGAAAATATACCTAATAGAAAAACAGCTTTCCAAATAACAATTTTACTACGTGTGAAGCTCACAAAGCGAAATGTAATAGAAATGTTTAAATAAAGGTACAAAAGCGTAGATTTTCCCCAACGGTAGGCACATTTTCAACATCAACACATTTTTTGTTTTTTTATAAAGTTTCATTAGTTCTAATTTAGTATTCCTGAAAAAAAAATAGTAGTACAGTTAATTTTGTAGAAATTCAATTTACATGACTGCATATTTTAGATTACACAACAAAAATTTACTAATGTTTCTTTTTATTATTATGATTAGCTATCGTTATTCCACTTATGATCAAATGCACCTTTCCTTCCAGATCAGACATACATAAACGTCACGCCCATATCCCATAGGGGTGGGCAGAGACTATGGATCTCCACTTTGCCCGATCTGGACATACTACTTTCGCTTTGTCTACTCTCGTCAATATCTTCATGTATTCTCGCCGATTCAGGGTACTTTTAAACTGGCCCTTGCCTAAGTTGCCATCGATCTGATATTTTATGATGTCGCCGAAATCTATTTAGATGTCTCTCTGACGTCAGTAGATTCATCATAGAAGAACATCGGATAATGAATACTGATTTAATATTTTTTTATGTAAATTCATCATTGTCGCAAAGTTAGTTCATTAATCAATGGAAAATGTCGCGAATATTAGCAAACTATTTGTATTCACATTTGAGACAAAACTAATTGTTCATGTTAATTGATGATAAATATAGGTACACGATTAATATTGAAGAATAATTATTTCAAATAAAAAGGAGTTTAATAAATCGAGATTTACTTTTTGATACCAAAATAAAACTTTTTTTATTGCGCGTTGACAAAATGTTGGTTTATATTTCGGATATACCGTACTTACCATTGACCATTTTATATATTTTGAATCGTATGATGGAAAATACCGTATGCATAGAGTATAACGCATATAAAAATAAAACATATGATAACAATGAATAGAGTGTTTCATTGAAGCGTTATAAAATGTTCTTCGAACCAAAAAATTAAGATTTCTTCTCCGGACAAAGGACATAGCGTGGGAGTCCAATCCCAAAACGTGATTTTTCCAGGATTGAATTAATTTCCCGCCTCCGTGACACCGCAGAAGAGGAGAAAAAAGCCTCACGGTTACTCCCGCCCAAGACTGAAGACAAAACGTATATTATTGTGACAGGGACTATGAATGTCTGTATTTATTGTTATAAAAAGTTTCTACAGTAGGTATACATATAAAATGTTTTCTTTAGAGCACTCTCTCTCCTCAGCCGTAGGAAATACACAAGGAATTTATAATATACTACAAGTATATTTACAGTGAAGTTATTTCAAGTGAAAGAAAAGAACGAAATCAGTTTTATTTGTCACTAACGACCCACTTAATATACAGGTTTAAAAATACATACATACATAAACTCACGCATCTTTCCCAGAAAGGGTAGGCAGAGGTGTCCTGGTGGCGACCAGGACACTCACATTTCGTCGTGTATGAGTGTAAAAGGGGCGAGCTCAAGGCCATATTGGGCACAAATTCCTGACTCCGGGCTGATAATGAATAGAAAAACCCAATATCACCCTGCTCGACCTGGGATTCGAACCCGAGACCACGCTTTGTAGTCGTTCCGTAGTACAGCTACGCCACCGAGGTAGTTTAAAAAAAATATAAATAAATAAAATTAATAAAGAAAGAAGAAGTTCGCACGTCGTGGCTGTAACAAGTACGTGATCACTCAGGAAAATGTTGTGCTACGGTGCAGATCGTAGCACAACGCTGAATTGTTATCATTTTAATAAAAAAATAACTAAAATAATCGTTACGAAATTCTAGAAGGAGGTAGCCTGAGTTCTTTGAATAATCAAAAAACTATAAAGTATGGAATATAATACTTTCTTATAATACAAAAGATTAACTCTACGATACCAGTTCACCATTTTCTCCATGTGAAAATACATGGGCAAAGCCATTAAGTTAAGTTAGTTTCAAGACAGTAATATAAGTCGAAATAACAAGCAAATTAATAACAGCAATATCTACATTCATAATTTAAAAATTTAAATATGGCAACAATGTGTAGTGAAGTAACTTCACGAATAAAACTCAGATTTTTTCATTCATTTCAATAAAATACCCTACTTTACCTATTTATAATAAACTACTGAAATCAGATGAACAACTTTGATACGAATGAAATGAAACATATTATATTTAAAAAAAGAGATTTATTTCAGTTTTAATACCCATGTTATCATTTTTAAATTCTATTTTTTCCTAAATGTCAATGCATGCAGTGTCAACTGAAGGTAATGGTGCTTTTCTTATATTAAATAAATGTAATGTAATTTCAATTAATTGCCCTTAAACAAAAAAATAAATAAATCTACGCATTCGAGATCATTAAACGAAATTAGTCCACTCAAATAGTACAAACACATGCATCCATCCGAACGAATAAATAGAGTGAGGGGAGACGGTTTGCTCGTAAACACGTCCACGCAAATTGATAGCACAGGACCAACGATTCTAATTTGCTGGATGGATTTGGAGATTAATTCTTTCTACTTACCGGGGCTGGAGTATGGTTATCAGTTCCATTTTTAAAAAGAAAGGAAAGAAGAAAGAAAAGACATGTCGTGCTGTTTTGGGAGTTGCATCGTTTGTCGTGGGTATAAGGCGCTACGAGAGACTTTTCGGCCTCAAAGACACCCAGACACGAGACAAATACTTGTGGGCCTCACAAATATTTGTCTCGGTGCGGGGAACGAATCGCGGCCTCTCGTTTCACAGCCGGCGTTTTCCAACTGCGCTACGGAGGCTGTCAAATGCAGTAACTTTCTGTAGTACATCTAGAAAAATTCACTCCTTGCCATCACGTACTCTTTCGCTCTATAGGTTCTGCAAGCTCTAATATACGATTCTGTACAATGCTGCATGACTGTCAACTGCAATACCCGAGTTATTGCAAGATGTTATGAGTATAAAACTATATTGTATGAAGTATATCTAAGGCGCTCGCTTTGACAACGTTGCGGTTGAGTGTTTTATTTTGCAATGTACTGTAATTTCATTCATATTACGTTTGTTGCTGGGTACAAACCTATCTCGTCTATTCTTTACGAAGGTTGTTTGGGGTACGTCTACCATTCTGGTTTTATGTAGGCATGTGAAAAACGGAATTTTACTAGCCAAGCTAGCCTAATGCCATAACTTCTAAGGTGTACTATTCTAAACTCAGCCAACAGTCGCAAGCACATTGTGATTCCACATAAAGATTGTAACAGTCTATACGAGACATACTGAATACAATAAACTATAAGCGATTTAGACCTGTTGAAATGGCCTTTTTTTAGGGAGAAGTTACATATGACTTCCTTCCCCTATTTCCAAGAGATCATGAAGAAACCATTAGGGTCATCAACCATCGCCAGCGCAAAACTTTCCGAGAAAAAACAATGAACCACTGCAAATTAATTCACACAATTAAATTATGTTTAGATTTGACCAAGTTGTACGTACACAGTTCTAGGAATTACTCCACCGTTTAGTATGCAAATTGCGGGCGTGGCGTGAGCATTGCGAATGACAAACGAGTCAAGATAATTCTGTTAACAATTCAAACATGTACGCTAGTTTTCTGCAATGTATGAAAGTTGAAAACGTTTTAAATAAGTTTTTCAAGCTTATGTTTATTAATGTATGGTAATTTCAACGATTCTTTATGCTCGGTTGTGCTCGATGTAAGTTATTTGTTTTAATAGGAAATAGTTTCAGAACTATTTAAAAAATAAACAAATATCACAGATATTTCGGGCTCCACAATAAAAAAGATTTGCTTTGTTATCATCAGAAACTCTGAGACTTTTCAGACTTGACCCGAAAACTTTAATATTTTAAAATATTTTTTTTACCCCTAATATAAAAGCACAAGGACCTTCAAGGACAAGGACCTTCCATTTATGTGAATAGAGGACCCCAAGGAAAAGTTTGTTCAAGAATATAAACTCTGCATCGCAGGCGAATGGGTATCGTCTCAAAAAACTTCTCAGACAAGTTCGCTTGGAACAAACGATACAGCAATATCCCTCAGCCTGTTTAGTGATTCCAAACTCCGTGAAAGTCGGCTTGACAGTATTTCGAGTGGCAACCCTAATAGATATCATAGTATCATCTCTTTTAGACACAGGAGTTTCGTGACTTTTCCTTTCCAGACTTTAGGCCTTCTCCAAAAACTTACAGCGTACTACTGAAAGCAACCTATAGTTATCGAGTGCCCATGATCCTATGACCCTTAATACTTCTACGGCCTTACTCGTAGACAGTTTGAGAACCTATTTTAGTTATCAAATGTTTTGTCACTTTCGAACGACTTTTGAATTCAGTTTCAGCGAAGAAGCCAAAACATTCGATTTTAAAATTGTCTATGAAAGTGGCCGCTACTGTTTACCTGTTATAAGTCGAGTAATATCAAATGTATATTAAACTTTAATCAATGCCCTATCTTCGTTAAAAGTTATGATTGTGTGGGAACAAATGTTTGTACGTGGATGCGAACTTTGATTGTATTACTGCTTTGTGTGTTCCTATAATAGTTTCAAAACTAGCATTTATCAACATTTCATCATCTTAAGATTTATAACCATTGATAATATCCCCTTTTTATTTATAAAATTATCCATCTTACACAACAATAATAACATTATTAAATGGCAATCCTCCAAGTGCTACGATTTACTTAGAAAGGATTGTATTTATTCATTACTTTCTCGCAACTCAGTTTTTTTATGCTAACTTGGTAATTTATTTTATAAGGCTTGCCGTAACGAGGTGGTGTTAATTCTTTCGCTGCTCAAAGAAGAAATGGTTTCTTTTTGTTTATTTATAATGCTCTTTGTTAATATCCATTTGTTTTTTTATAATTATCCTAATAAAATATATTATTAAGTGGTTATTGAAAGTATGTATATTAACTTCTAATTTACATTAGAATTAAAATTATTATCTCAGTTCTGGACCACACGATTCATCAAAATAATACTATTTTTATCCACTTGACCACTCATTATCGTAGAAGAGTTCATTCACATCACCTAGAGATAAATCGTTGTCGTACTCCGCATTATCAACGGACTTTTCTGACAAGCACGTTTTAGCTTTGCGATGGACTTCTCGCTGTGATGAGGGCTACGAACTATCCGTAAGTAAAACGTTTTTTAACCTCTTATAAAGGAATATACGAGGTTAAAAAACGTTTTCATCCCAAGATATTCTACAGCCATAGCCAAAGTCTTTGCTGGACTGGGGCCGTTTACGAACAGTCGGACCGATTTTTTTTATTTATTTTTTATTATAATATCTATGTATTAATGGTTTCTTAGATTTACGCGAATGTTACACATTGAAATAAAACTATTTTTTTTGACTGTCAGTCCGCCCCGTGACCACGAAAGCTGTAAAGTAATCGAAACGTCGGGAAGTTAAAAAATGTAAAAATTAAACCAAATCGCGATAAAATCCGTAAAAAAATAGTTTTATATCAATATCTATGTATTGTTCATGGGCAGCGATAATGACTTACCATCAGGTGAACCGTATGTTCGTTTGCCACCTATAATATAAAAAAAATGTCTACGCGTGCAATAAAAATAATTCTACTTCCAGGAATTAAAAATCTAACTCCATGTTATAAATAGTAAATAGTACTTCACTTAAATAGCGCTACATAACAATTCATAATAAAATTCAGCATCATACCCTCTCGAATCGCATAAAATTCTTTCTACAAAACTGAATAAAATGCGCAAAGTACAAGAAATTCTTATTTTGCTAAACTTGTATCCGTCACTGGAACATCGTTCTTTTATCCTAACAATTTCTCTGTTTATAAAGTTACTTTATTTTCATAATATTTGTGCGAGAGAACTGAACGCAAATTCTTCTTTAGTATTTGCATACTTATTTTTAGGCTTGCATCATATTTTTGTATCATAGCAGCTGTTTGTCCCGTCTTCACCCAGATTTCAGTTGGTTGCGGTACAAGCATACGGGAATGTAGAATGAAAGAGGTAAAGGAGTTTAAAACTAGAGATGGTTCCTAGCCCTAACTGATGCTAACAAATTACGGATTTTGAGAAACAAAAATGTTACTATTCTGGCCAATCTATGAATGTTGAGAACTCAGACGGGAAGATTCTAAAGTGTTAAATTACACTCTGGACAAATGATATATTAGACCTTTACTGAAACTGCATCTCACAAATTCTTTCGCCAAATCGAATATTGCAACGATAATCTTATACACACCCAACTTATACACACCCAACAGTCACATACATAGTCCTGACCCCACACTAAGATCGAGTCTTGTGTCGTGGGTATCAGAAACTACGAGAGACTTTTCGGTCTCACAAACACCCAGACCCGAAACAAATACCTGTGGATCAATCAAATATTTGTTTCGGTGCGGGGATCAAACCCGCGGCCTCTCGTTTCACAGGCAGCATCAAACTAGCTGCGCCACGGAGGCTGTCAAATCGAATATTGATTCGATATTGAAACACATACTTTCGAAGTCCAGTTGACTGAAATGTCTCATAAATGGTTCTACTATATTCCCGTCTACTATTCATGTCTAATTATAAGTCGAATGTTGCTTTTGATCGTTTATTGCAGCCGTTTGAATGATTTCTCAAGACATACCTCTAATTAGACAATGTCTTGTGATGGCTCGATTCACAAATTAGATTCCTTTATGATCGGGAACAATGTGAGCAATATTGTATTGTTATTTTCTGTCGAACAATAGATTCCTGTAATTAAAGAGTTGTCTATTTCTGTCTTTGAATCAGTGAATATAATAAAATAACTTGTTCCTAATTTAGATGACCTTTAGTATGACGTGCTTTTATTGTTTTCTGGGCATACTTTTGTATTAAAAGTCTTGTTAAACTTTACAGAATTTTAAGCGAGAACTATGTCCATGGCCAAGATATATGAGTTGATACAGATAGATCTCAAAAATCTAAACACTGGCTATACAGTAGGCAACCCTAAATTCCATTTCATCTTAGTAATATCTAACACAAAACCTACGAACAGGTCTTAATAAGCCCCGGTACCCTACATTAACTATAATAAGACCCGAACAAAAGGTGTCCCAAATTTATTAATCCCTCATTTACTTTGGCAAATTGGTATTCCGAAAATAAGCAACATAATGCCTTGTTTAACATCAGATTGGTCGAAAGCTCCATTACGCTCCTTTTTACTAGGCCCCCTATTATGCAAAGAAGTATGGTTTGAAAGAAACTGGCGCTTTTGTTGAATTAATGATCTCAAAATGTCCCAAAACGTCGACCATCGAGTTACAGAGGTATGAATGGCTTTTGCATTCCTTTATGTGAGAGATGTTGATTGATGTGGATTGCTATCTAAGTAGATCATTAATTTGGCCTTAAATGATTGAGATGGTTCAGTAAAGTGATGTATCTTTTTTAATTTCTGTTTTAGGGGTTAGAGTTACCGGTTTCATTTAAAAGACATTTGCGATTGCAAATCACGTCCATATTAAAGTCGGTTAAAGCAGTTCAACTCTACACATTTGTGCACTACGAAATAGAGGTAAAATCGCGTGATTCGGGCCGTTTCCAACAAATTATCTTGAAGAAGTTCTTCTGGAAGATCTATGTCCAGTAATGAACTTCCTGTGGCTACTGACGATGACAGTGAAGTCTATATTTTGTTAAATAAATAAAGGGGATATTTTTCGTTTCTTTGATTCCGAAAAGTGTTTTTCTTGCTGTGTTCTGATTGATTATATTAAAACAAAACGATTCCCCCTTTGTGATAATAAAAGAGCTTTGGCATTGAACATTGTCGCTTAATTGATAAGTTGTTTACCTTTTGAATGTTTTTTTCACATCTTAAATGATCTTTAAATTATATTTTTGACGAAGTTGATGGTTTGCCCTTTTGTGCAGCCAATTCTTATTAATGTCTTTGTGTTTAATTTACCAAAACTGAATTGTAATGTATTAAGTCTTAGTCGCCCACAGCTGGGCAAGCCTGTCGCTTGAAACATCACACTAATATAGGATTTTTGGAACCGAAAAACTCAATCAAAGTGATTTATCCTACCTTATTATCAAACCCAGGGCTTCGCGACCTACAGACTCGGTTTATATACAAAAAAATAGGATTGATACGGACAACTACTTATTACACTTCGCTGTTCTTATGCACCTGCATACCAACCTTGGTAGACTTAATATAAAATTATTTATATTCACTAAATTTTAATATATTTAGCAATAATTAACTCCCAACTTACCAAAAATTAACTCGTAAATTAGTTAAGATGTAGCTAAAGATCACTCTAATTTAATAATCTTTAATCATTGTAAGGTTTCTAATACGCCTGGTTTAATACGCCTCCACGAATTACAAAATTAATAAACACCAGGATCGACGGCTTGACGTTTCCCCCAGCTTTATTAATAAACTTCATAATCCAGCATTAATAAAATAAATGAGGATTCCCCAATTTGCCATCTTGTCTTAAGCCATTCCGATATGCCACACCGCTTTCAACCGCTAAAACATGCAAAATTAATGGAATAATATTCAAGAAGCTCAAGTGATTATTTTGATTTCATTCAATTTCCAGTAGAAGTGCTTACTTGGTCTCTCCGAAAAATAATTAATAATGGCTATAATTAAAATTTGAAACGTAAAAAGTTAATTGGTTGAAACCATTTGATTGCTTTTGTTTTTGTTTTAGATAAAGATCAGAATGAGGTGCGTTTCGTTGGTTCTTTCGGTGCTTACTCGTGAGTTTAGTTTTATGTTTCATAGTTTGGATGTTTTAGTAGTTAGGACATGATATCAATTTAAAAGCATTATATAGCTGTACATTTATGTGATTATTAATATTCCATAAAAATATGCTATGGACGACGTAGAATTCTAATTATTTACATGGCTTAGGTGTCATATACCACATAAAAACAAACAATTTTCTACAGTTTTGTTTTTATTTTTAATCATATAGAGTATCATCTAAGAAATTAACTTGTGCTGCTCATGAACAAATTAATATAATTATTATTAAAATCGTATATCCATTGTCTGATACCAGAATGAGAAACACTAAAGTCTTTAAATAATATACCATCACCTCTGATTCGGAATGTAGGATTGTTGTATAGTCAACCGACTTAACTAACATGACAATGCAACGTCCATTTGCCTCAGGATATGAGGGTATGGGCACCACAATGAGCGGTTTCACCACGAGTCGGATTGTTCCCTGCGGTGATAAATCACAACAAATTGTGGCAGAATCACGGATATATTATGCGTAGAGGGTATTTGTTGTTGGACTTCTATAGTGCGGTGACTAAGTCTAAATAATATAAAGGTTGCGTCTTGTGTTACACTTGTGTTAAAGATAGAATTATAATGTTAGTAGTGGCACAAACATGTATTACAAGAAATTATATTGTGAAAGCTAACAATTTATTAGTCAATAACAATGTAAGATCTCTGTTTCTTTCAGCGCTAAAATAGGAGCTTTCTGGTTTCTGGTTTCTGTCATTATTTGTGATTTCTAGTTCGAATATTCGAACTTAATGGAATTTTATTACTATATTAATGATCATTATACTACAGAGATTTCTGGAACTTTTTGTAAAAAATACTAATCTATCTCAATATTTAAATATCGTAGTCAATAACGAAGTCAAATAAAATAATTATTTCAATTGATATTATCTGACACATATACAATAGATTTGCAATACACAATAATGCAGACGCTAAATTGCAAACAAAATTTTCAAATATGGACTTTTTGCAGCAAAAAACAAACAGTAAAGTTAGCCCGAAATTTCATCACATCATTAGCTAACTTTATTAGTGAAGGTCGTGTTTAGAATTTAAATATACTTTGAGATTTCATGTTCAAACATGCACGGAAGTTGAATGAAAATTTAAATGCTCAGTTCTGGTTTGTAAGAGAATAGGTAAATTTACTTACCCAGTTTACGACCGCTTGGAAAAAGTAATTATTTTTAGATTTTATAATAGAATTCACTTTACACTGAGCTGAAGTTCCTCGGTTTTCTTCGTAAACATTGTTATACTTTGCAATCAAGTATTTTTATACACTTTTTAATACTACTTTGAATAAATAACTACCGTCCTATTAAAGATCCAGCTAATTAGAATAAAGAATTTAGGGATAAACTATTAACGGAAAGGGGTGATGCTTAAAAGCTTCGGTCATTAGACAGCAAAGCTTACTTTAGATAGTTTTCTTAATACAGTGCCATCGTTCAGTCCAACCTCTGAATTTTCATCATAATCAAAATTCGAATGTGTTTCTATGTCCTAATTCTGTTAATAAATTTTATTTCAGCAATTTGTTTTGCGTCCAAAGAGCCGTGTGAAGCGATGTGTCCCACTGGAGATGCCCAAATGAATTGCGGTTTTAATGCAAAAAGCACGACATACAAAATGTTTCCAAGCGAATGTGCCATGTATGCTTATTCTAAATGTTTCAATTCGAGTAAGTACTGTAATAAACCAGTAGTCTACTAGACTTTTTAAGACGGTTTTAGACAAAAAAAAATTATCATCTAATATAAAATGATTAAGAATTTACATTTTTGGGGGTTTCTATTAGCTCTACACTTGCAAAGGATTGGCACAAGATTTAAATGTATATTGCTAGATTATAAAGTTTATGATTTTGCAATCTTATCGTTGACCTCGCTTGAAAAGTTAAGTTAAAGTAAGAGTTTCAGCGTAGTTACGCTCGCATGCTGTTTGGCAAACTTCACATTTCTTCCACATGCTCATAAAATATACTAATTTTCTTACGAGACATTCCGTTGTCCTCAAATTCAGTGACTAACTAGTATCCACACGAAAGAATCCACACGAAACTTCAAAATGTCACACCACCTCGATGCTCAATTTTGCTCCCAACTAACCAATCACTTTTATGCGAACTGGCGCTTAACAATCATCAAATAATAATATGTATCGAACGGAATAAACACGCAACAACAAACTCCGTTCACCACACGCGAGTGAGGTTACATAAATTAATATTTCATTGTTCAAAACTGTCCCATTTCAGTCGCCCCGTTCTAGTTTCAAAACAATGCAACTCCTGCATTATAACTATCGGATGTTTGTAATCCGTACCGCTTTACCTTCAATACAACGCATCGATTCTAGAAAAATCTGGAATGTTTACACTTGCTATGTTACAGTTCTTTTGTTTTGATGTTCTGTTGTTCGCTAATTAGACGAGTTTCATTAGATATGTCTGTTATTGGTTAAGTTTTAATGCTTCATTTGTTTCGATATTAGTAAATGTTTGAATTGTTGTGAATTGTTCGAATGAAGTATTAACCCAATTGATAAGGTTACTAACACCTTTAGACTTCGTAGAGTGAGGATCTTTGAAACAAAAATGAAGAAAATAATATTCGATGCGATATTTTATAATGCATTATTTATTTACACAGGAGCGTTCAATTAATTTAAATTATCTTTTATATTACACATTTATATTACATGCGTCATCGGCAAAATTTCTACTATTTTTTCTTAAAAAGCTATTAATAAAGTCATCATCTATTTCCAACAATAGTAATATTAATCCTTACTTCGATTGCTTCTCAGCTTACGTGTCCACACCGCTCAAATACTGCATAAAATATCAAATTACCCAATCAAGGAGGATGTATGGTGAATCCTGTCCTGTGTTTTGCCCAAACTACTACCGTCCCGTTTGCGGGGCGTCCAAATTCAGAGATTACATATACCGGACGTTCAACAACGGCTGCTATCTCGATATGATCAACTGTAGGGGAGATGAAGACTTGAGTGGTACGTATATCACCTTATTTTTATAAAAGAACTGTGTTAAATTCTTCTTGTTTATCTTTAGAAGATTGGCGATGTAGGGTAAAAAGCTATTTGAGATATTTAATTTAGATGTGCTAAGTCCGTGTTTTTCATTTCAATTGAATAATGTCTCAAAATACATCATTAAGTTATCATTTCTTTCAATCTACCAGTCCTTTCAATCCAGTTTTGTACAACTTTTCTAGGAATTCCGCTTCTATAGAAGTCCAAGAAAATATAAATAAGAGGCTGTTATTAAAATTGAATTTGTGAAACAGTCAATTAAATTCTTCTAAGAAGAGATCGTTCTGAAATAAAAAAATCTAGATCAACTATTTTGTTGCTAAGAACTTATTTCACTTATATTCCTTTGGGTATAAGTTATAACTTTGCTGTCTTATTAGTCTGTTTGATTTTCAATGGTATCGAAATCACTAGTGCACTATTACTATAAATACCGATCGGATAGAATAGAGAATTGAATTTATGTTAGTTTTCCTTCGAAAATATAATTACCTGGGTATAAAACGATTTAAAAAAAGGTTCGATATCAAGAAAATAAAAAGGTTCAATTGTATAATTAAGAACCAAACCAATCGCTACAAATAATATTCCGTTAGTCACTAGTGCGTTCAAACTGACCTTAAATGTAGAATCTATAAGGAAAAATGAAAGGTAAATCAGAGGTCTCTAACAGAATGCTAATCAGGAGTGTCTTGTCGTTTGTGAAAGAGCACAACAAAATTAGCATGCATAATCTATTGTAGCTTCTAGCTAATTTGTATTGCGGAATAACTTTTGCAGTAGGTATTTTTATAGAAGGAAATGATATTAACTGTGAGATTATACTGTCCTAGCGCTGGGTATAGGCCTTTGCCATAATTAAGAGGCGTTAAGCTTTCCTTTCCTCTTAGGTGACGATTTTTCCTCGTTCTTTCCTTGAAAAATAAACTAAGGCAATATTTTTGTAGCAATTCTATAATAATATTATTCTATGCATATAAATAAATTATTTATAATCGGTAATGACAACATAAATTGGTTTGCCTGTTCTTGCTGTTGGGTAAAAATACTCCTACCAATATTGTAAAAGGGAGCGTTAGTGTGTTTGTTACATCTTCACGCTCACAGCCGAACCAATTTTGATGAAATTCGGTATGGATATAATACTTTTTATTCCCAAAAAAATATAGTATTTCCGTGGGATGAGCAAGGAATTCAAATATGTAAATTGGTTACTCTTCAAACTCCAAACGGCCCATCCGTTTGGATGGGGTTCGGAACATAGGGCGGATGAATTGGGATATAGGAGAAGAAGATTGCATGCCTTGAGTCATTAATGTAACAAGACGGGAAGGAATATAACAGTATAAAGGACAGCAGTCGCGTTGAGTTTAAATATAAAACAGTTAGTACGCGAAATGTATGTGTCAAAAAGTATCTGCACCCGAGTAGGGCCGCTAGTTCATTATTAAAATACACATTCCGTTTAAGAAAATATTTATTATTTAACCAATCAAATTTTCCTTGCCACTGCGTAACAAATCTTTTATATTAAATACGACGATTCAGAAATATATTTATAGCAATCAAAATTTTAACTCGATGACGTCATTTTTTATATTGTCTAGAGTCTAGAGTCTAGACGAATAACATTCCATCAGAAATATGCACACCATGTATTATAATATAGTTATTGAAAATATTATCTTTACTCTCTTTTGAATATATTTAAAGTGAATACAGTACCAAGGAGATATCGCATGGATTTACTTATTTTTTGTAATCAAACGACCAGTGAATTTGTTTTATGTGGAACATAACACATATTAGTTCATTTTTGTATGATTGGCAATATACTTTATGAATATTAAAGTAGTGGGTATTGATGGTGCTATAAAAAATAAATCGGCTATTATTTATGTATGTATTCATTACAATAAATAAAATTTCCGACAAAATAAACGAGACACAAACAAAAAATATGACTGCCACTAAAACCAAAAGAATTTGGTATTAGTATTTAGTATTTTTGCTTGGTTTCCATTACCTACATATTCAATGCTTGATATTTTAATAATTGAATTGGCTAAAGTAAATGCGTTACCTAATTATGAAAATAATAGATTCTGATATGGCTGCGTTATTGTTTTTTTACGCAATTTGCATATTTCAGCAAAGAAGAATTGAATTATAAATAAAGCTTGGTTGGTTATAAGGTTTTTGAAGTGAAACTTCTTTATCGGGGTTGGAAAAAATTTTTCGTTACGCGTCACATTCTTCCGTTACGCGCCATCTTTTTTTATTTAGTAAATTAGTACCCACTTCAGTAAGCCACACCCCCAACCGTTTCCAAGCCCCACCCAAAATTTTAAGTCCCACCCACTTTTTTGTAATTTGATCCTTACCCCCCCTCTGGCCTTCCCCCACCCTAAATCCAAAACAGTGCCCAATAGCCTCCCCACGAAACCTCCCCCCCCCCCCCGCTTACCCCCACCCTAAAAATTTTACCTCACCCCCCCTACTCATATCTCCGCCAATATCCATCGTAGACCCATCGACCCTGGGTTCATTAGAACCGGCTCGGTGAGGCCTACAATCCTGCCCCAACAGAATTCCCGAATTCCCCCTCCACTACTTTCCCGACCCAAAAATATTTTAAGGTGCTCAATAGCCCCCCCACGAAACCTAAACCCCCCCCCCGCCCCTATCCCCACCTAAAATTTTTACCTCACCCCCCCTAAACCTATCTCGGCCAATAAAGGTCGTGGACCCACCGAGCTTGGTATCCTCGGAACCGTCTCGGTGAGGGCTACAAATTGGCCCCGATAGAAATCCCAAATTCCCTCAAAAATTTCCCCCCTCCTAAACTTAAACTTTATTTAATTTAGCTTTATTTTACCAATTCTGTAAATTTGTAAATAGTAGATCATTTTTCGAAAAATGATGTCATAAAGAAGTTTCACTTCTTACGTGTGTACACTAATACACACACACACATTTTTTTAAAACTACTTTTTGTGCATTCCTTCCGTTTCCTGTTTGTACTTAATTTGCCATGTTTGGACAGTTTTATGAATTCTGTTGTTTATTTTTTTTTTAAATTTCAGGCTACATCGAGGTTCCTCTGAAGTACTGCCAGAACCATCTGATGAAGAACATTTTCAAAGAACAAGTGATTATTTCGAACTTTGATGATTATCGTGATTATAATTAAGTATTGTACTACAAAATCAGTGTTTTATTACTGCAATTTGAGCGAAACCCGATTTTGAATGTATAAAAGAAATACACTCTGTAGCGCAGTTGTTTATACGTCTGCCGTTAAACGAGAGGCTGTGAGTTCGACCCCCGCACTGAGACAAATGTGTGCGACCCATATGTATTTGTTTCAGGTGAGAACGAAAAGTATTTCGTAGTTCTGACAACCACGACACAAGACATCTCAATATCCTAGTATAGGGCCAGAACTATGTGTGACTGCCCGCGGTGTGTCTATTGAAGTCAACATTTTTCAATATCCCTTCCGGTGTCCACAAAGCCACGAATGAGCTGTGAGTCATGATTTATGTGACAGCCTCCATTGTGCTCCCATTATTCTCTATTATGTAGAACTGTCAAAAAGTCTATTGTCTAATATTGTCTATACATGGACACCTGAAGGGATATTTTCCGAAGTCATAGTCCAATAATTTATTTAACTATCTGCAATCTAAATTTGTTGACTTTACCTAAATAATAAATGAATTTACAAATGCTGGCAGTAACTGTGAAATTGCATTTACCCGCTATCTGACATGGGTGGGTCGTAAAGTTGAATAGTTAACTTGGCAGAACGCTGTGGCATATGTGACGTCATATTTTATCAAAAAATGAGTGGCATAGGTATAATTTAGGTATTGTAGCGTGTTGCTGAAAGATTGTTATTTATTTTATTTATTTCTACATTTGCAGAGGTGCTGTGCACACAGAGCAACTTTAGTTGAAGGAAACTGTCATCATTAATAAATATTATGTAACTTTGATAACAACTTTATAAAATGATTCTAAATATATATTTTATATTCATTCACTAAAACTCAGAATAACAATTTTGTTGAATCAAAATTATTGTTTTAGAGAATAAATCTGCTTAATCCCAACACATTGTTCGTGGATAAGCGCATGAATTAAAATGTATTCAACCATTACTTTTATTCTGCTTGTATATTTACTCGTAAATACCTTTTCTGACGTTTGATAAATTTTGATGAAGAGAATTGTGAAATTAACGCAAAATCTTTATGGATACCTTATTGTATTTCAATATTGATGAGACACTCCATTTTTTTAGTTTTTCTCATTCATAATGTGGATAATTCATTACCTAGCGTGGAGATCACCGACAAAAGATTATTTGTAATTTTAACATACGTTTGGTGTAAACTCTTTCTATTTTTAAGTTTGTCATGTACTTATGTCCATTTGGTCTTAAATAAATATTATTATTATTATTATTATATAATATATTACTTTATAATTTAATTTAGAAGAGCATTGCTGTAGGTCGTTAAAACTACAAGAAAAATGGATCGGCTCGCCAGGAAGGTTTTACTTTCTCATAGAAAACCGACTGCCTCGGTGGCGTAGTTGTACTACGGTACGACTACAAAGCTGAGATCTCGGGTTCGAATCCCGGGTCGGGCAAAGTGATATCGGGTTTTTCTATTCATTATCAGCCCGGAGTCAGGAATTTGTGCCCGATATGGAGATAGGCCCTCTATCACATCATGGGACGAAACATACAAGGCGAAATGTGGGTGTCCTGGTAGCGCCTCTGCCTACCCCTTCCGGGATAAAGGCGTGAGTTTATGTATTGTCACGAATGAGCACTTGGGTAACGGGTTTATTACCTTGTATTACTGCGGTTACTACCGAGACTTAAATTGAGATTTTAAAGTATTTTAAAGAAACAAGACTGATCATAAGACATTTACGAGTATATCCCCTTATTGAGACAATTATTCGATAAATATTTCGACATAACATGAAAGTACGTAATTTTATTAGTAATAATGACAAGACTAGCAGGGGATTAGTCTGGTAGAAAGCGTAATTTCTACCCATAAAAAGAGCAACACTAAAGCACCGCGCTCATCGAGACATTAGTTTTAAGGGACTTAAAACCTTAATCCACTTAATTTAAGTCACATAATACCACGTAATCACTGCCTAGAATAAGTTGAAAGACTTCAGTTGCAATGCTGTCGTTCAAAAAATACAAATTTCTTAGAAGACATTGTAACTTTGCAGGCTCAACGTCACAGACTTGTGGAAAGTTAATTGAACATTGCAGCTACGGGCTTCCAAAGTCCCTTTGTAGTCGCTTACCGGTTTAATCGGACGGTTTCATGTAGTCACCGGGCCTCTATTGTTTGTTTTAAATGACGACAGGCACCTGGAATGATGGCGAAATTTAACCAATTTTGTCTTTCATTATGGTAGTGTTAACTAAATATAGTTTTATTTTACGTGCATAAGTATTATTATTATTAATATTATATTATGGATTATATTATATAACTAAAATTGGTTTTAAAACTGTCTATGAATAAGGCATTTATGACTGCCGGAATTGTTCAACTGTAGCCTGAAGAATTGTTGGTCATCACGTGAAAAGATTAATTTCTAGGTCTGAATTTAATTTAAGAGTATTTCGTTTCCGAAAATGTTATTCCAATTTAAAATATTTCCCAAAATTATTTAACATTTGTCTTCAACACGTAATTGCCACGAAGTTGTATAATGAAACAATATTATACAAAATATACATAAGAATAATAATGTAGTAATACTTAAATCATTTTTTTTTTGTCA
This sequence comes from Deilephila elpenor, assembly GCA_949752805.1. Classification (NCBI taxonomy): domain Eukaryota; kingdom Metazoa; phylum Arthropoda; class Insecta; order Lepidoptera; family Sphingidae; genus Deilephila; species Deilephila elpenor. The sequence goes on from OX457110.1 coordinate 4,206,710, forward strand.
GCAAAAATGCAAAGTATGGCACATTTTTTCTACACGAAATGATAAAAACGTGATGCATTTAATACCAAAATTTGATAAATACTACGCCGTCGTGCCTCTACGGGATATTTCGTAATGAAAAAAAGAATGTAGGGTCACGTTCGCATCATTTCACTTCCTTGGTCTTATCGCTACGGTGCCTTTATTAATGACCTCAAAACGTGGCCCATTTTATTACATAGGCTTATCTTCACCATAAGTATCGCTCTAGGCACCATTGTAGAACACATATATGTTACATTTTTTTCGTAAAAAAGTAAAAAAAATGTGGATTTGTGGTGTTTACTGTTTTAGCATTGTTAGATTATTTTGTTAGAATAGCAAAGATGAATGTCGTAAACTTTCTTGTGATGGTAAGTTGTCCTCGCCTATTGACAGCCTCCGTGGCGCAGTTGGTTAGACGCCGGCTGTGAAACGAGAGGCCGCGGGTTCCATCTCCGCACCGAAACAAATATTTGTGTGATGCATAGGTATTTGTTTCGGATCTGGGTATTTGTGAGACCGAAAAATCTCTCGTAGCTTCTGGTACCCTTGACACAAGACTCGATCTTATTATGGGGTCAGGACTATGTATGTGACTGTTGGGTGTATTTATTTATTATAAAATCTGATATAGATACCAAATTAGCAGAAAGATATAGCGACTAGTTTGATCGTGACTTTTTTAAATTTAGAATATTTTAACTCTTTCAAATTCATAAAATGTCTCATGGTAGAATTTCAGGACCAATGGTACACACAAAAATATATTAAAGGTACCCAAAAGATATTGATGAAGCGAAAACAACATCCGCACGAAAAAACAATGATTTCATGTAAACACTCCATTTGAATCATACGCTGAGTTCAGAGAAAGAATTCTGGTGATTTACCGGTACAGATTAACTGAAAGAATTTTCATTTAGACAGTAGAAATGTATTTGAACGCTCATTTTGCATTTGTTGGCGAAATTGCCGACTGCGTAGCATTCAACGCGAAAACTTGATGTTTTCAATGCGGTATTTTGATTGATTAAAATATGTATTAGCTTGTATTTCATTCACATTTGAAAATTATTATTTAATGAATCACGGGCTATTTTCGAACAATGAGCGGTTACTAGTTATCTCAAGTCAAGAACAGGACTAATAGCTTTGCAATATTTCAGCAATGGCTCTAAAATAAAGACAGCGACTTCATAATCTATATCTGTATCAGCCCATACACGTCCCACTACAGGCCATAAGCCTCCTCTACAATCGAGAGTACGATTGCGAGGGTTTAGGCCAAAAAATCGTGAGGAAACCTGCATACGATAGCGATTTACAAGAATTTCTACGGTATGTATTTCTAATCCGCACTAGCTTTCATAACAAAAAAAAATACAATTCAAATGCTTTTTTTCGAATTGAGATATTGCCAGCAATTCAATTAGAATCGCATAAATGTATGGATGAAAGGAAATTTAATTACGATGTTGTCATTCGTTCCGATAGGAAGAAATGGTACACGAAATGTATCTTATGAAGGAAGGTAATTCCAATTTGGGAATGATTGGATGTATTCCATCTCCCAAGTGAACTTATTTAATTTACTAATATAGTATATTTTTCCTGTTTATGTTATGACTATTATATCTATATTTTATGTGGTAAAAATATGGTTAATTTATGTGAAGAATAAACAATAATAAGGGTGATTAATTATTATGTTGGCAAACATAAGTAAAGTACGTGCTGGCAACGGACGTTGTTGGTAACGGACCAGACGCGGCTACCATCATATTCACGGTGGTCGCGGGTTCAAGTCCCAGTCCTTCTTTTCAATCACCACACTCTATAACGGTGAAGGAAAACATCGTGAGGAAATCTGCATACCATAGTGCATACGTACATAAATTCACGCCTTTATCCCAGAAGGGGTAGGCATAAGCGCCACCAGGACACCCACATTTCGCCTCATATGTTCCGTCCCATGATGTTAAAGGTCTAGCCTATCGCCATATCGGGCACAGATTTCTGACTCCAAGCTGATAATGAATAGAAAAACCCAACATCACTTTTCCCGACCCGGAATTCGAACCCGACACCTCAACTTTGTAGTCGTACCGTAGTACAACTACGCAACCGAGGCAGTTGTTTGTAAGAATTTCATTTACATTTGTAAGAATTTCTATGGTATGCAAAGTCCGCACGAGGCCAGCGTGGTGGACTATACGGCCTAACCCCTCTCAACCGTATTCTTGATGAGGTAGAGGAGGCTCGAGCCTTGCTGTGGGACGTTTATGGACTAAAACAGAAATATAAATGTTTGTTCCATATGTTTTATATTGCGGATGTGTTATGATGTTAACAATATTGGATATTTATCAATTTTAATATAATAACATATAATGATTCCTTTATTACCTAAGGCATAATATACTTAGGATTTCAAGTAAACCCAGATTTTAAAATTGAGAATAACGTTCTCAAAGGCACAAACATAAGTAATTACTTAAATAAGGAAAGAAAACACTCGGGTCCGATGCAAACATCCTCGATAATTACTTTTACTTTTACATTTTTAATGGCAACAACTTCAGTAAAACAGACAGAAATAAAACACAATGAAATGTCAACTCATAATAAATACTGAAAAATTCTCAACAAAGAAGCAACATTATTATTTAATTTGCATGCCCTTAAGAATTCAACTTGTCCCGGGATAAATGTTCATAAAATAAATTAGCGTACGCAATTCGAGACAATTGTTTAATTTTGTTCAGAACTGGGTGAGACCTTCGATAACTGTCAAAAGTTTGACTTCATGCGATTTCATATTTACGTAGAAAGTTTGTGCCAAAACATGTTTAAGAGACGTTAGAACTGGCATGTACTAATTAATTGTATAAAAGTCCCTTAAATTGTATTTATTAAAAAAGGCTCGGTTTCGTAGTTGTACTACGGTACACGTTCATACCCTCCTGGAGTACAGATAAACAGAACATGGACGAATTCTGAAATATCACTTTTTTTTGCTGTCCGCTTCACGTGAAATGCCCCAATTTCATTTGGGCTAGAATTTTTCTTAGAGTTGATGTAGGGTAGGCCTTTGATAAAATTATACCGATTTTTATAATTTATTTTATTGCTATGAATGGCGAGACGAGCATGCCATTCGCCTAATGGTCAGCGATATGACCGCTCATGGACAGTAGCAAAAACAACAAACAAACAACACCATGAAATACAAAGCGATGCTTGGCATTCTACTGCGCTTGCTATCCTGAGACATAATATGTTAATTCTCATTATGTCCAGTAGTTTCTCTGGCTTTAATGTTTTTCAAACCGGAACACAACAGTGCCTTTACACTAATGTTTGGCGGGAGAAATAGACACTGCGGTGGTACTTAAACAGGCGGCCTCTCACATATGAGAGACCTACAACCAATAAAGTAATGCTGCAATATCGTTAAAAATATGTGTATGTGTCTACTCCAAATACTTGTGGTGTGGAACAAAACACCAGATTTATTTAATACTATATGTATTTACTATAAAGATATGAAAAAACCTTGACAATAAAACGCGGAGCCTTCGTATCATCCGCGTCTGGCATTTCAATACAGGTTTTCAATGTGAAACTTAATGACAATAATAACAATGCAGTGTGCACGCTTAGGTATAAAGTGGGCAAGTTTAAAACGAATCTTTAATAAGTTATGTCTAACTTTTAAATGTATGGTGAACCAAAATACAGTATTATCAATTTTATATATAACTAATGTACTTTAAGATTAAGGAATATCACTGAAGGTAGCTAGTATGAACCGGGGTTCACCGAACATAATCCATGCCAAAACGTGATAGGAAGTGAGCCGATGACCATGCTAACCATAAGGTCCAGCGTCTGGAAACGCAATGAGAATTTCCAATATCTACAACCTCAAACAAATCAGAGCCCGACCTGGGGATACCTCGACAGCACAGTATACAGAATACAACAGACATGCTGCCGCGGAGCTTCGCGAAACCAAAAAAAAAAAAGTATAGATAACAATTACATTCACATTTTAAAACAAAAGAAGCTAGGTATAAAAAATTGTTATTGTAACATGCAATACAAGAAAATTAAACCATTTAATAAGATACTTTTAAGCTCTACTCAAGAGTTAGCTCCTGAAGTCTTGACATAATATTTGTCAAATGTAATTGCGAAAGGTAAATATTCCCTTCCCTTTCTTTTACGACCTATTAGAGGGAGAAAAAGATAGACGCAAGCTGGTGAAATACGCGAGTCACATGTAAAACGTTTAATTAATGTAACGGAATGAATTACTACATTAAACCGTTTAAGGCTGTGAATCCATCTGAGATATGCCAGGACGATGAACTGTGTCATTTTTATTGCATTGGTCCGAGAAACAAGCGAATAGCTAGCTCATCTGATGGTAAATTATGCAACTGCCCATAAACATCTGCAATATTTAATTGGTAGGTGCGTTGGCTTTGTAAAATAAGGGTAAAGGAAGAAAAAAGGACGAAAGCAGGAAGTAGGTAGAAGTTTGAGAGTAGCTCCACTACGGTCGAGACCCCGCTATTCCTACATGAGTCCAAAAAAACTACCAGTATTCGACATCCGTGGCGCAGTTGGTTAGACGCCGGCTGTGAAACGAGAGGCCGCGGGTTCGATCCTTGCACCAAGACAAATATTTGTGTGAACCACTAGTATTTGTTTCGGGTCTAGGTGTTGTGAGACCGAAAAGTCTCTCGTAGTTTTGATACCTGCGACACAAGACTTAATTGATCTTAATGTGGGGTCAGGACTATGTATGTGACTGTTGGGTGTATTAATCAATTATTATTATTTATTACATGAACTAACCACTACTTAATAATTTTGCTACGAATCTTCATACAACTCAGTTTCCCCGCAATTGTGAATACACACCCTTAAACGAAACGCGGAAATCCTTACTGTTGCGTGTTAAATGTTTGATTTACACAAATTGGGTTACTGAGCATTCGTGCTTTATTTACGTTTTAATCACCCGCGTAGAAACGGCACTTAAACTCAAATCATTAAACATGAGAGCGATTTGGTGTTGCAAACGGTTGATATTAAAACTTTGTTTTGTGTTATTTTTAGCACTCAGAATAGATAGAAGCCTTATAAATTGATTACTATGCATTAGGGGAATTTAATAGACACGGATAAATTAATATATGGAGATATCTAATAGTTATCTATTACATACATACATAAACTCACGCCATTTTCCCAGAAGGGGTAGGCAGAGGTGCCAAGACACCCACGTTTTGCCTTGTATGTTCCGTCACATAATGTGATAGGGGGCGAGTCTATTGCCATATCGGGCACAAATTCCTGACTCCGGGGTGATAATAAATAGAAAAATCCAATATCACTTTGCCCGACCTGGGATTCGAACCGGGGACCTCAGCTTTGTAATCATACTGTAATACAACTACTTATATACACTTTATTGCACACACACAAAAATAAAAATAAAAAGAAAATCACATACATAAAAAGTACAATTGGCGGTCTTATCGCTCAAAGGCAATGTCTTACAGACAACCGTGGGATGTATTTTGGAAAAGGATTAACAGAGGGCAGTTTGAAGTGTAAAAAATATTGTACCTACATCAGTAGATATAATTAAATAAAGCAATACAATTAATATATTCTTAAATACGCCGAATTGTCCTACAATTAAAGAAAATCGTTTAAGGATATATGTATATCTGCGGTTTTGGACAAGATAATTTATTTACATCTTAATGTCATTCCTTTCGGAGAATTTTCACGACAAAACGCAGATTGCCATTGACTGACAAGGAAACAAGGACGAAATAAGACGAGGATGAAAATAACGTATTTGTTTTTTAAAATCAATAGGTCTCAATATTAAAGACTCCATCTGTATTTACCAAAACCCTACGCATATATCTTTTTAAAAAGAAATGAAAGATCTACGAGAAAACTAATTTTTCCTTGGTTTATTACAAAATATAGTCATCTGTCCCATTTTACTCCCTATTAAAAATTTCGAGAGCTATTTGAGTTAGAGGTACATTAGTTCAATGGCGAATCTTTTCTTTGCAAAATTACTTCACTAGAGTAATTAAAAATAGCATATTTAAAATTTAAATACATACAACAGAAAATACATAATCCTGACTCCACACTAAGATCGAGTTTTGTGTCGTGGGTATCAGGAACTACGAGAGACTTTTCAATCTCACGAATACCCAGATTGAAACAAATACCCGTGGTTCACACAAATATTTCTGTAAGTCATTAAATAAAGACCTCATATAACAGGTAAAAGAAAATCAACTATACACCCGTAAAAATACGCGTAGAGATGTAAAAATTTACCCACATGTTGTGAGTTATTTCCATTTCAGCGTGCACTAACCAGAAACGAATTGATATGATTGATATGAGGAAACCTATCGATACGGGGCAAATAATACTACCATTATACCCATAGTTTTTAATGTATTCAAGTACATAATTAATACTTAGAACAACATACTTCCAAAGGTAGAAATTCGAATTGTTATAACTTGTTCTCCAAACGAAGTGAAAGAATGCACTCCTAGGCTTGGCCGTGCCACTGGCATTATCAAGGCCAATACTCACAATAACCGCTTACTTTAAAGTGGGTCTTTATCGCCTCACTTTTTTGGCTATAAAAAGAAATCGACCAAAAAGCCACACAGATTGTTTAACCCGGAAATTGAAACCTATAATTGTCAATACTCAATTAGTCTGTCAGCACTCAATTTTAGGGCAAATGTGATATAAAAATACCAAAATCCCACTTCGACTTAAAGTTGATATGGAATCAGTAAGAGTACTTATCGATTACCCATCTCTATTACTCACTCTTATGACGTAGTCGATACGTCATCATTATTCCATTTTCAAAAATTTTAATTGTATGGGAAAAACCCGTCAGTTATACGTAAAAATGCAAAATCGCTTGCGTCACACATCGCTGGCTGTATGATCTTATGTCCTTGTCTTACTTCTCGGAATTATAAACCCGTCTCTCTCATGTCAGATTTATAACATATCTTATTTTGTTATATAAATATGCAACGGTCGATGTTAATAGTATGTTTACATGCGTTGTTGTGAGAACTCGTTTAATTTTATTTGTTAAATAATATATTTATTCTGTGCAAGTGATAGTATTAAAATATATATCAGGTAATTATCTTGATAATATTGATAAGATTGTGCGGTCAGTGACCTTAAAGTTTTTTATTGTAAACAATGTCTGCAGTAATTGTTACTGGTTAACCTTAATGTGTACTTGTCTTGATAAATTGATGGTCATTATTATTTTATTATCTACAGAGTTGTAGGTATACTTTATACTAATTTATAAGATTTGTTCAATTGCCGCAATTTCAATGGAAGATAATCCCGGGTCGAGCAAAGTGATATTGGATTTTTCTAATAATTATCAGCCCGGAGTCAGAAACTTGTGCCCGATAGTGTGATAGAGTCACCTCCTATTACATTGTGGGATGGAACATACAAGGTGAAATATGGGTGTCCTGGTTGCACCTCTGCCTACCCCTTCTGGGAAAGGCGTGAGTTTATTCAATTATTTTTGGATGTCACGTTTTTTCTTTGTCTATCAACTTTTATCCCACGCTAACGTGTGCCACAACTATACATAATTCTATTGGGTTTCGAACAAATGGCCGCTTTTTGAAACAAAATCACAGACCAACCGCAAAATGTATATAACAAGAACTCACATTAAGAGGAACATAAAATACTTTATGATAGAAGTTAGATACTAGTTCAGCATTACGTCTCTAGACCTAACTTATTTGTCAGAAGTATAATTTTTAATTTTGTTTAAAAAACAAATACATGCAATTAAAATATTGAAATCAATTTTATAATTCCAAACATTACACAGAATCGGTAATTTATTCAGTATGGAATTAAAAATTACAAAGTTACGTGGATCCCAAGAAAAAAAAATACAATTCTGAAATCATTAAACAGAATCGGTCATATATTCGGGCATTCAAAAAAGATTAAATCACAATTAAACTATATAAATTCCATAATAAATGTACATCTGTCTCATTCAATATCTGTATACATTGACCTGACCTGAGTCATTCTGATAAACGCTTTGTAAATATTTATGTTTACACACTATATCACGGCCTTAGTGAAATATTAACTATCATAATACTATTCTTCTATATAAATGGAAAATTGATGTCTCATGATGGCGATTCCAGTTGAATGCCAAGCAATGCATTGTTATTCATGATGTTGTTTGGTTTTCTACTGTCCATGAGCGGTCGTATCGCTTACCATCAGGCGAATGGCATGCTCGTCTCGCCTCGTCTCGTCTCAGCCTCCGTGGCGCAGTTGGTTAGACGCCGGCTGTGAAACGAGAGGCCGCGGGTTCGATCCCCGCACCGAGACAAATGTTTGTGTGAACCACAGGTATTTCGTTCGGGTCTGGGTGTTTGTGAGACCGAAAAGTCTCTCGTAGTTCCTTATACCCATGACACCAGACTCGATCTTAGTGTGGGGTCAGGACTATGTATGTGACTGTGGGGGGTATTTATTTATTATTTATTTATATTTTTTGCAGAAATCATCATGAAGGTCCTGATCGCTCTAGTGTTTGTGCTGGGAGCAACTTGCTTCGCTCAAAGGTCACCATTCGCAAGTCAACCAGTGGGCTATCCGATTATCAGCAGCACTCCTGCAGCCGACGAATTAGCCAATAGGTATTATTTTAATTAATCAGGATGACGTAATGAACAGGTTGTTCTCATGGTAAAATAGAAGATAAACAAGAACAGATCTCAGTATTACTAAGGACTGTAAGGCACTTTAAATCGCTAGTCACTCCGGAACATTATGTGTTAACTGTGCAAGTCTGAGTTTGCACCAGTATACTCGAATGTGTATGGGCAAATAACTGCGCAAACTTCGTTCCAATTTTCGATTCCAGAACGCACTTGAACGTGTGTGGCGGCCATTAATGTTCAGTGTTCACGAGCTAGGGTTTTTAAAATACTACTAAACAAGCCTTTTAAAAAGCTGAGTGCTGTGACATACCAGGTTCATTTTCTGCCTAAAAAGTCAAATTTGTGTAAGGTCAGTCTGAACAATTTCATCAGACTTATAATATGGAAACATATTTAGCCTTTAATTTTAACATCAAAATCTGAAACTTCTATAATCTTCAATGCTTAATCCACTAAGCTCCAAAATTACTATTTTCCAGGTTCGGAGATGAAGACACCACAACGATGAAACTGCCTATCGAAGCCCTAGGGGATGCGGACCTCGTCAGGAGACTAAGCAAGCTCCCAGTAGAACAACAACCTTTCTGGCTTATCAACTGGCTAGCTTTAGAAGCCTATAGGAGCAACCCTCAGACATACGCGCAAAGACCTAACAGCTTCGTCGAACAATAACCTCAAAGAAGACCAAGTCTTCCTGTACCAAAGATATCTCATAATCTTCTGTTTTGCTACTCATTGCTGTGCACAATTTTACCGCCTGTATTACAAATTCCTATGAAAACAATATTTGTAACGATTAATTGAATAGCACCCGTACAAGACTTGTTTATCCGTCTTCAATTTTGTTAAAATAAATACGTATAATTAAATTATTGGAAAAACTATATAGATTTTTTAAGAACTCTCACTCTAGATTTTACCTGCTTATGTTGTCACGAATTTGGTAAATAAGGCCTTCCGGTACCGTAACAATTTGCTAAGAGGCTTACCGAAATTGGCAGCGTAAAGCCAAGTTCTTAACTCCATGACTGCTCGGGATAAACCTACGTTTGATGTTCAGGACGTGTGCCGCGAACGCACCATTACATTCCAATTTAAAAATGGATAAACTTTGTTGTGGAAAATATCGTGTATCATATATAAATTCTCAAATATTTGTTTATTGTCTAGAATTAGATAAAGGCTATCTTATAATATTCTGTAAACACTTTTTGTTGTTGTTCTTTTGAATTATTTCGCTATCATTGATATTATCATTTAAACAATGCATTCGTCTCTTAATAATTCTATTTATGTTTCCATTCATTAAAATCTATATTGATCTCGCTCCTTTTTACTTTAGTTTAGGAAAGGAATAATTACAGCATTTTAAATTAACTATATATAATTTATCTGACAATTTGGCCCTACCATACCATTAATAATTCCTAAAATGCTCAATAGACTTTCATACTGTGAGACATAGAAGCTAAAAATGATACAAAAAATGATCATGTTGCAACTGGATTTCAAAACGGAACTCCAGTATCAAGAAATTCCTACTAGAATCTTCCTTGATACTGTACAAAATCCTTACAAAGTTTTCAATGTAAACTGAATATCCAAAAGGTACCTTAACGACTACATCAAGGTATTGTGATCTATTTACATGTATCTAGTGCACCATAATTTATACCCGGCTCACGTGTTGTCGCCCGTGAGATGTCTGTATCTGTATCAACCCATATACGTCCCACTGCTGGACACGGGCCTACTCTACAATCGAGAGAATCGATTTGAGATATGTCGTTCATCAATAACATTCGTATTTTGACAAATTACGATGCAAGCCCGTGCCCCGACCCGGATCCGTGTACGGATTATTTCTGTGAATGATTTATATCTTGTTTTTCGGGTCTGTTATTTCGAGACGTTTTATTTTGTTTTTGTTTACGGTATTGTAGAAAATCTTAAAATGTTTTCAGTTGTTTGGAATTATTCATATAATTTATCTGCATCATACGAATTACAAAATAATGTGTTTCAATGCGTAAATGATGTTTTTTAATATTTTTGTGTGCATGTAAATTGCTATCAAGGACCTCCATGTTAAGACCAATTCTAAAACGTGCACATGTATTTTTTTTTCAATAATTCCGTAGTCAAACAAAAAAAAAGCATTTGTTCGATTCATTAGCCACGACGTCATTAGTTTATGAAATACCAATAATATGTTATTACGAGCTTTTCTCCAATCGAAAACTGGGTCATCGCAATGTTTGACTTATACTTTCAATAAAAAGAAGGACGGGCGGTTTTTGTTACATAAATACATAATTATTATTCAGGATGATATTCTTGCAATAAACGTTTCCTTGCAACAAATTAATTTTTCTCGATGGTCCTTGCCGCTTTTTTCTTTTAAACTTTCCACTATTTTTTGTACTAATGTTCTGAATAAATAGCATTGGTCAAAGTAGATACTTTGTATTACGAGGCAATATATCAATGTCCCAGTAAGCGCCGAGATTCACTTTAACAATTTTATATGGCGTTTTGCTACCGTTTCCAACTATTCTCAAATTAATGGGAGCTAATATTTTACCAAACTTCGGGCTTAAGTTAGCAAAATGGGTTAGTGCAGTCGAATTTGGCTTTGATCCAATGTTTGACAACGTCCATATATTTGTGTCCATTTTAATATGTAAATTGATATGTTACTTCTTAAAAGTTTTTAAATTTCAAAACTCCAAATTTAAGTCTTCATAAGTACATCACCTATGGTGTTATATGTGGCCAATTAAATCTGGAATTTAGATGACATACCGAGAAGGCACTTAAAGATTGTCGATCCTCTAGCAGTAGGCAGAGCTTATCATTTATCACCATCCGTCGTGATTCAAATATCTTCTGTTAAAATAAAGTCAATGTAAGAAACAAAAAGTTATATTAAAATTAAATTTTATACATATCACCTTTTCCCTTTTTCCAGGTTACTACGACATCCATGTGACGGAGATTTCCGTCGCGCAGAAATATTACTTTGCAATAAGGATTTATGGCTCTGGCCCATAAATTTTATTTGCAAGCTCCTTACAATAGAAACACCTTTGAGAACAGAATGGGATTACTGAAATATTGTAGTACTAGCGATAGTGATATGTACCCGTTTCTATATCTGATGTAAAACGTTAAGATCGAACGAAAATAAGCAATATAATTAACTGCGGATGGTGCTGTACGTTTTTTGAAGGGATTTTGATATCTGCTGTAGCTTTTACCATAACACTTCAGCATTATATTTTAATTGATATTAGTAGAACAACATCAGCAGCTAAAAGCCGGTGGGGATCGCCAATGACAACGATACTACTACATAAGGTCTCCTTAAAATTTTATCCTTATTGTTACGACAAAAAAACACAAAAGAAAATATTTTCGCGTTCTATTCCCAACACGCTACACCAATAGGTTACTTTCAGTGTGATCATAAAAATGAAGGTTAGGCTCAGTACAATTTCTAAACCGCATAAGTTGACACAATAACGGGACAGACGGTTTGGCTTCACAAGATCTCAAATATTTGCCACCAGGGGCAATATTAAAGCAAATTTTCTACATTTAGTTAAATTTGGTGCAACATTTTCTTCTGCGGTAATGTTTATTACGCCTAGCATGTCTACATGCCTTGTGTGGGCTAGAAAGGTCTGAATGTGGTTTAATATTACGTTTGAATGACTAATGTTTTCATTGTCTACACCTTTTTTGGTACCATGACATGTTGGAATTTTTTAAAGGTATTTTAAAGACTGTATTGTATGAAAAAAAAAACCCAAAGCTTGGGGTAATGCCTACCATTACCCCACGCTTATGTCGGATCAAACCGAGTTCAAATTCTAGGGCACACCTCTGACTTTTCGGACTTATAATGTGTGTATTGATAGTCAATCACCACGCACTAAAATGATGAAGGAAAACATCGCGAGGAAATCTACACACAAGAACTTTTGCAATTGGTAAAAAAATCTATGCTTTGTAAAGTCCGCCAAACGGCACTAGGCCAGCGTGGTGGACTTTATGGCCTAACCCCTCTAAATCGTACTATCGATTATAGAGGAGGTCCGTGCCCTGCAGTAGGACTTATATGGGCTGACACAGACGTCGGATCAATTACAGTATTTTACGCATGTTTCTGAAATTATTATTATTACATTCGTCCTTCGCATACAAATGTTGGAGATAAGGATTACGTTAACGATATAACGATCACGTCAAGTCGTCCGAGCACCTTGGATGGGTATGATGCCCACCGTCTCCACCATTGATATGGACATACTTGGAGGAGGCCTATGTTCAGCAGTGGACTTCCTGTGGCTGAATAGATAGATAGATAGATACTATTCCCATGATTTTTGTCACAATTCTCTCAGTCTCTCAGCTATCCTATAAACTCTTGACGCCTTACATTTTCATCGCCACCCAGGATGTTGCAATAACTGGCACTAAACCGTTTTACGTCTTCTTTTATTCCTGACGGTTTTTTATTACGATCTACCCTCGTATAAATATCACTTGCCCTGTTAAGTAAAGGGCATATTTCTAGTCGATGACGCTTATGGAGCACGTATGGTGCATTTGTGATCAATGATTTGGTGTAAATTCCAGCGGTATGGAGGAAGGCGTAAGGTTTTAGTGTTGCATACAGACTTATGTTGTTATTAAGTGGTAAAGCCTTGTTATAGGTCTTTAAGGATGAACGATTGAGTTGGCTGGATAGGTGATTATATGATACTAGGATTTAGTTTACTGCTATTGAACCTTTGGTCAATTAGTTTAGCCGAACTGGTAAAAGTTCTATCCTCCAGAAAAGAGCATTTATATGAAGCTCGATAATAAAAAAGCAAGGCAGCGTGATGGTCAATGGTCCAAACTCTAAGCCGACTCTATCGAACTCTCAATTGTAGAAGTCCCAGGCCTAACAGCAAAGCATACATGGGTTGTTTTATTTTTATTACCGTGAAGAGATTCACGATTATTTCCATCGAACATATAACTTTGTCTAATGGCCGTAACATATCCTGTTTATATACTAACAACTTCAGAGGCGAAATTTCTCAAATTACACAAATCACCTAAAATACCTAACAGGACCCTTGGGTAAGCCTGTCTTATTAATTTCGCTCCAAAATCTTCCCTGGCGTAATTATTTCAAGTTCGAACATAAGTTGTGCTTAAGTGTGCCGCAGCTTATGAAATCTCCTAGCGGTAATTAAGCACAAAATGGAATAAGGGCACGATCTCAGTGATGTGGTTTTGATACGATATTACAGCGAAGGTCCTTTATGGGAGCTGTTAAGAGGTTATTATACAGACCGGCAACTTTTAAACTGACTCAATGTCGTTCAATGGTTGATATTATGGTATGTATTTCCATGGTAATTAAAATAAATATACCCAATAGTCACATAGTCATGACCCCACACTAAGATAAATAAATTTACACCCAACAGTCACATACATACATAGTCCTGACGCCACACTAAGATCGAGTCTTGTGTCGTGGGTATCAGGAACTACGAGAGTTGAGAACTACCTGTGGTTCACACAAATATTTGTTTCGGTGCGGGGATCGAACCCTCTCTTTTCACAGCCAGCGTCTAACCAACTGCGCCACGGAGGCTGTCAAGTCAAGATCGAGTCTTGTGTTGTGGGTATGAGAAACTACGTGACTTCTCGGTCTCACAAACACCCAGACCTGAAACAAATACCGGAAACAAATAAATCACACAACTTTTATTCGCTACGGGGATCGAACCCACAGACTCTCATTTCTCAGACGGCATCTAACCAACTGCGCCAAGGAGGCTGTCGTGTGTAGTAAATAATTATGGGTAAGATGGAATAATTATGCGGACTTCAGTCGGTTATACTAAAGTGAAGGTCTTTTATGTGACATGATGCGTTAATTTTAGCGTATTCAAGAGACAAGAAACTTGCACGGTGCAATGTGTATATTACGTGTGAACCAATCCAATATTACTATAATATACGATACACAAAAAAATCTGAACACTAAAAAATAACGAAATACCGCTAAAAACTAAGCAATACCGCAGTAGTTTGAAACTACGCCATCGCAATTTAGTCGGCAAAAGCGAAATTTATTCATAAGCTAGAAAATTTTGGATAAAGCTTCACAATTTTATTGTTCGTTTAGATATTCATACGAATGCATTTGTGAAGGAGAATTTATAGCAATATTCGGAATACACGATGATTGAAAGCGTCGGAGGATATTGACTTCAAATTCAGACGATTTTGTAAGAGGTATTTTCATTTTATATAGCTTTTGCTATCTGCTTCGCGTGCTTAAGATATCTCGAAGACGGATTTCCTTCTATAATACTAAAGGTTCCCATGTTGGTATTTCAGGCATCATTGCAATTTAGTCATATTATTTGGCCGAGTTGTAATGTTTGACTGGCGTTTAAAAGTCATTCCTTTATTCCTCTGGAACAGTACTTATTTCTGATTGAAAAGTAGCCTAGGTACGTTGTTTTAAGTATCCATGACAACATGTATGTAAAATTCGATTGGTCGATTTTTTTATACAGGGTATATCAAGACCGCGACCGAAAACGAAGCCAGAAGGTAGTGTTAGTGATATCAAACACAATACAAGTAAAAATTTTGCAAAATCAGCGATGGATTTTTTTTTACAATTTTTTAAAAATCATCGTTTTTGAGGGGTAAATACCTAGTTTTTGCAAAAATAGTAATTTAAACCCTTACGTACCATTGCGTATTTAAAAATAAAGCGATGTACGTCATTATTTTAGAAAAACTATGTATTTATCACTCAAATACGACGATATGTAAAAAATAACAAAAAAAAAATTGACGATTCTTTTTTGTGAAATTTTTACTTGCTTTATGTTTGATATCACTAATACTACCACCTGGCTTCGTTTTCGGTCGCGGTCTTGATATACCCTGTATGTGGTGTGTGTTAATGTGTGTGTTATTATCATACAACTCTTTATAGTTTTCACTATATCTGAATGCCAACGAATCTCTAGTTTTCAGGCATATTTTGGAGTGCCTACGATTCGTTTTTGCGAAATTTAGGTCGCATTGTGTCTGAAGGCACTGACACTACCATCTGGCTTTGTTTTCGGGGCCAGTCTGGATATACCCAGTAAAACACAATATGTACGTTTTCAAATAATTTGAAAACCCGCGACCGGATTGTTTTCGCACCCCGCGAGTGCAAAGTGGAACGCACTCGAAACAAATTATTCCCCGACACGTACTGATGACATGAGCGCTTGAACTTCACCGGCATGCGCTTAATAACTACGAGTACATCGCATGCGAAAGTTAATTTAATTAACGCTCACAATTAAACCGGTTGTTACACTAAAGAAACAGTGAGGTTTGCTCGCGTTTGAGCGGGAATGAATAGTGCTGTACCTTTAGATATATTGGCAGAGAATTCTTGATTCTAAAACCCCATTTACACGGGGAGAGTTTCTCGCCTCGACGATACGACTCTCTCTCTCCAATCGTTCCCTCAATGCTGAGGATCGTGACCCCTGTCACTTGTCGAGTCTTGGACACGCCCATTGTGATCCATATAAAGTATCCATCACTGGTAGTAGGTATCTCGTATGTGAGAGGCCACCAGGGTAGGTACCACCGCAATGCCTATTTCTCCTGCCAAACAGCAGTGTAAATACACTGCTGTGTTCCGGTTTGAAGGACATTGTATCCAGAGTAACCACTAGATGTAATGAGACTTAACATCTTATGTCTCAGGATGGCGAGCGCAGAGCAATGCCAAGCATTGCCTTGAAATTCATCGTGTTGGTTGGTTTTGCTACTGTCTGAGAGCGGTCATATCGCTTACTATGAGTGAATGGCATGCTCATCTCGGCATTCAGAGCAATAAAAAAACATCAGCGAGAATGCATCTCCGGTAAGCTCACTCATCGAGCGAAACGCATCAGCAAAGCTTTTACTTCACGTCGGTTTTCCATGAGACAATAGCGCTACCCCCGTTGAGCCGGTAGTTTTAAAACCTAACGCTACCTACGACTTACAGAGATGTATAATAAGTACAGATACAGATACAGATACACAAAACTTTGTTGAACACCGCAAAGACCAGAACATAAATAAAATTGAAACCTTACAAATAAGTGAACAATTGGCAGTCTTATCGCTATGAGCGATCTTCCAGACATCCAAATAAGTATAAATACTACTTAAACTACTTATTTTGTTTAATTTAAACTTGCGTCGTTATTGTTATTAGTGCAGTGGTTTACATACATAAACTCACGCCTTTATCCCAGAAAGGGTAGGCAGAGGCGCCAGGAAACCCACATTTCGCCTTGTATGTTCCGTCCCATGATGTGATAGGGGGCGAGCCTATCGCCATATCGGGCACAAATTCCTGACTCCGGGCTGATAATGAATAGAAAAATCCAATTCACTTTGCCCGACCCGGGATTCGAACCCGAGGCCTCAGCTTTGTAGTGGTACCGTAGTACAACTACGCCACTGAGGCAGTGGTTTACTTATAAGAAAATGCAAAAATATTATTGAAATACAATTCTCTCATTTAGATGAACTTTAGATAAAGCCTCTGGAGTAATAAAATTCAAATTCAGAGAGGGAAAACTATACTTAGTGCCTCTTGGAATACTTTAAGACTGTTTTTAATTATACTTAAGTGAAAAACGATATCAGTCGTTTAGCCGTAGCGTAAATTCTATAAACCTTTGCGGTTTAGTAATATACTGACCGCAAGTCTAATAAAATTCATCTGTATAGCCGACGTTGCCAGCTCGGTTGGCGAAGTCCCAAACAACCTTACAGAAAATAAGGAAATATACTGATATTGATATTTATTTAGACACTTTATAGTGAACGTACACTATTTGACAAACCAGGTGTTGAAAATTGAAATTAAACTATTTTGACGGATTTTAAAGTGGATTTGGCTATGTATTTTATATTTTTTACTTCTAAAAAAATAAACAATGTTTATCAATTCGCGTAAATTTAAGACACTATTTATTCAGGAGTTGGAAGTTCGGTATCAAGGCAACCTCTGATTTGTCGGAGTTTTAAAGATATGAGAAGTCTACTATCTCGCCCTACGCCAGCGTGGTAGACTAAGGCTTATAACTCTTCTCAATCGTACAGGGGGACCGTGCCAAGTAATTCAAAGTTGAAATGTACTATGGGCTGAAATATTATTTCATTTGTTTTAATAAACTGACTGCCTCGGTGGTAAAGTTGTAATACGGTACGGTTACGATGCTTACATCTCGGGTCCGAATTCCGGACCGGGCAAAGTGACATTGAATTGTAGAACAATTCATTTCACATAATTCATTATCAGCCCGGAGTCAGGAATTTGTGCACAATATGGCATAAGATCACCCCCTATCACATCGTGGGATGGAACACACAAGGTGAAACGTGGTTGTCCTGGTAGCACCTCTGCCTACCAATTCTGAGAAAAAGGCGTGAGTTTATGTATGTATGTTTTTCTAATAAAATATACAGTTACCAGTTAGAATTTAGCCCACAATGGAAAAATACTTCTTTAAAAAATACTGTATCTTTGCGGTTGCTTATCCGATTAACTAGCGGAATTTTTTTTGCTCTGTTTAAATACGTCATTAATCTATATTTGCTTTTCCTACTTACAAATAACTAGTTAATTATACATACCGTTGCTTTGCGTCAAAGGGAAGCCCTGTAAATTATAAAGCTGTATTTAAAGCTATACCTATATCAGATCATATACGTCATAGTTCGTTATAAAGGCTAGACCTAAGGCATATTATCGCCTTGAAAACCTTTATAGTGGTCAGGTCATTCCGAAAATATGGCTCTTGCAATTAAGTTGGCTTTTGACTTTAGGCGGACCAACTGATCCTTATAGATTTTTATACATGTATTGGTAGATATTTATTGTTGAAAGGTTTTTGTAACATCTAATTGTAGAAATCTTTCTTTTTAATAGCCTTTCATCTATTTAAGCAGAGCCGGCATTTCACAAATTGAAGTGTTACAAAAATATCTTGCACGTTATCCTACACCTGACCTTTTGACTGATATCAATGAAAAAGAAGCCAACGAAAAAGATCTAAAATTAACCATTTTGGTTTAAAAATGTTGTATACGAGTTTATGAATTATTTATTTCGCCATGTAACGAAATCCCTGTGTCGAGACCCAGCGTCCATTTAAAATGAAAGGGCATGTTAGTTCTAAAAATAAGGGACCTTGAAACAACATGTTCTGACAAATACCCGGTAGACAGTTATTACGGGATTGCGTAATTCAGTGTTATTATTCTTACAACATACATACTAAATAAGCCTAGCTGATTGAGGCAAACACACAGGTCACCGTCTGTATTATAGGTACTAATAATATACAGTTATATTAAAGCGAAATTTAATTAGCGTCGGCCTCGGTGGCCCTGTTGTACGACGGTATGATTGCAAAGCTGAGGTCCTGGGTTCGAATCCCGGGTCGGGTAAAGTTATATTGGATTTTTCAGTCTGTGCTCATGGATGCAGACAAACCGCTGCGTACCAGAGGACAGAAGAAGGAAGAAAGGATTGGAAGATGAAGGGAGGGGTCATTGCACCTCCTGCTATCTCACCCACCGAACGAAACAAATGAGCAGGCTGTTATTTGAAACAGATTTCCTTTGAGTCAGTACTGCCCCGGACGAACCGTCTCATTCATGCTGCTTTAAAATGACAACCGCATAGTTTTACTACTCTAAAATGTGGTCTTACAAAAGTAAACACAATAAGTCCCCATTCATACAGGGTATCTCAAGACCGCGACCGAAAACGAAGCCAGGTGGTAGTATTAGTGACTTCAGACACAATGCAAGTAAAAATTTCGCAAAAAAAAATCGACAACTTTTTTTTTGTGTTTTTTTACTTACTACATAGTTTTCCTAAAATAATGATGCAGACCTTTTTATTTTTCAACACTCAATGGTACGTAAGGGTTTAGATTATTATTTTCGCAAAAACTAGGATTTTACCACCCAAACAATATGATTTTTAAAAAGTTCTAAAAAAATATCTGTCGCTGTTTTGGTGAAATTTTTATTTGCATCGTGTCTGTAACCACTAAAACGACCACCTGGCTTCGTTTTCGGTCGCGGTCTTGAGATACCCTGTATAATTACATTTTTAAATCAAAAGTCAGATAGAGTCACAGGCTACCCGTAAATATTTTTGGAGCGACCTTTTCCAACCTTTACAAAGTATATTTGAAAAGACATAAAATAAAGATGACAAACAACATATCAATCATTGTAGCAATTACTAAAGTGTCACAGATCATAAATGATAATGTTCCAACTTATAAAATCGCTTAATTTTTATTGGATATGATAAATGATGCAGGCCATTAGGCGTGCACACTTTTTAAAACACTTTTGAATATATATATATTATTTTAATAGACTAAAAGTCTTTGGACGCCAGATTTTCGTAGTCTTATAAAAGCTGAAAGTTTGTCTGCGCATGTCTCTGACATAGGCATCACTCGATCAGCTATTATGAAGTTCCGATCGGGGTGGCTTTGGAAGTTATCAGGTTTAATGTGTGTGGCAAGATGAAAGAACCATCAAAAATATCCAAATGCCAAGGAACATCTTTTGATAGTTGCCTTAACAACATAATATACATATAAAATTCAGCTTTTATACTATAACGCTGGCAGAACTAAACTTTATTTATTATTATTTATTATTAAAAAAAAATGATAATGTGATATTTTTTTTTCTTTTTTAAATGATATCATCATCATCACTTTCAGATAAAGGAGGTAAATTATCATGTTCCTCTTGAACGAATTTATTTCTTAATAAAAAAGTTGTTAGATTACTGGAAAGAGCAAAACAACGTCAACTGAAACAGGTAGCATAAATTGTCCCTTAAAAATAAATGTCAAATTCAAATTTGAACATAATGTATTTATTTACTTCACGTAATGTTGAATTTCAATTATTCAAAAATTCAAACTTCTTACTTCTAAATGTACCCACTCATTCTAAGATGAATCATTCCGAAAAACTTCTAATAGAAAAAATCCGTATAAATGTATTAGGCATATAATAAAACACTGACAACGTTTACTTAAAAATATAAAGATTTTTGTATATATATATTTGAAAAATAGAAACAAAACAATGTTAACTTAAAAATATATTTGGTTGCAGCTAACCTTGCTGCGCGTTCTCATTAAACGGGCTAGGCCTCTGTGGGTAAGTCTGAGGATTCTTCATCATATCGGCATATTGTTGCTTGTTGATGTACCAGAACGGTTGCTTGTCAACCGGCATTTGGTCCAGACGGTTTGCGTACTCCTGGTCTCCATTTAACTGAGGTGGCAACGCTTCATTTTTAAACCTGTTCTGTATTTTTGGCCCGGTGGTCGTTGGGTACCCTATGGGCCGCAGTCCAGCGTAAAATGGTCTTTGGCAGAAACTGGGTAACGCTACTGACAATACCAGGAATAAATGTATTGGCGACATTGTTTCTGAAATAAAAAAAGTATTAATAATATTTGTAATTTAGATGGGTAATACAACCAACAAAATAAACATTGCAAGGAATGGATCAAAGAAAATTAAAGCTAGATGTAATGAAAATAAAAATAAAGTAGAGATGCACTACGATAAATCTATAATCAATTTCTATGAGCCAAGCTATATCATTTAAGAAATGGGACAGGTGACTATTATTAATCGTATTGTATCAGCCCATATACGTCCCACTGCAGGGAACGGGTCTACTCTACAATCAAGAGTACGATTGAGAGTGGTTAGATTGGGGGTAGACCATATTGTCCACGCTAACCTAGTGCGGGTTGGCGGACTTTACATACCATAGAAATTCTTACAAATCGCTTTGGTATGCAGGTTTCCTTACGATGTTTTCCTTCGCCGTTATAGTGCGTAGTAATTGACTGCTATCAATACACACACGACTCCGACATGGTAGACTATTATTCATGGATTAGTATTATAGGGGTATCGTTGAAACGTTCGTAGAAGTTTAACTTAAAAATAAATAAATAAAAAAAAATAAATAAATAAAAAAAAAAAAAAAAAAAAAAAATACCTACATTTCACAATAGTATAGGATAACAACAAAGACATTTTTGTCTGAACTTTAAAGAATTTACTAAATTAAATAATGGTAAAAGGTTCACAAAAAATAGCATCTCCAGGTACTTGGATGTTATTCTGGTAAGAATAAAAGAGAGTCAATTTAAAAAAAAAACATCTAATGCATATAAAAATATTCTATATGGCTTTTTGGCATAGAAGAATGAATATCCTTAATTAATTGAGTTCCAGTTTATTAGTACAATAAATTAGTGACACGATTGGACTTATTCAAAGTAACGGCGACATGATGACTTTTTTGGAACCACAAAAAGGGTATTGCATAAGAAGTCTTATATTTTTAATTTATTATCATCATCATCATCAGCCCGTTGCAGTACACTGCTGGACATAGGCCTTCACCAAGGTACGCCACAGAGCCCGGTCTGCTGCTTTACGCATCCAGTTGCTGCCGAACCTCTTGAGCAAGTCGTCCCGCCATCTGGCCAGAGGACGTCCCACGTTACGTTTTCCAAGACGCGGTCTCCACTCCAAAACACGCTTACTCCAGCAGTTATCTGTTCTGCGACATATGTGGCTAGCACACTGCCCATATTTATTATCATTAAATATTATTCGTTTAACCACAGGATCATATTTGATGTAGGGACTTCTGATACGATAGTACCAGAACCTTTTAGTGGTTCCAAAAAAAGTCGTCATATCGCCGACGCTTTTTATATTCAGTTAGATTAAGTTCTTCGTTCTAATGATTAAACTTAATTTTGCAATAGTAACAATACTGTCTGTCACTTTAACAATAAAAGCGTTATTATACAGGGTATATCAAGACTGCGACCGAAAAAGCTAAAAATTAATTTTTTTGGCAATTTTTTATTTATCGTTGTGATTAATACAAAGTTTTCCTAAAATATAAATGTACACCATTGTATGTTTAAAGACGCAATGGTACGCAAGGGTATGAATTACTATTTTCGCAGAAATAGGCATTTACAATATTCCAAAAAGAATCTGTCGCTTTTTTCTTTTACGAAATTTTTATTTGCATTGTGTCTGTAACCACTAGAACTACCTAGCTTCTTTTTTTGTAGCAGTCTTGATATACCCGGTATATATTTTCCAAATCTTCATATTCTTCATATCATATTACGGCTTTCGACTGTCTGAACTGACTGAACTGATTGAACTGACTGAACTGACTGAACTGACTGAACTTACTGAACTTACTGAACTTACTGAACTTACTGAACTTACTGAACTTACTGAACTTACTGAACTTACTGAACTTACTGAACTGACTGAACTTACTGAACTTACTGAACTTACTGAACTTACTGAACTTACTGAACTTACTGAACTTACTGAACTTACTGAACTTACTGAACTTACTGAACTTACTGAACTTACTGAACTTACTGAACTTACTGAACTTACTGAACTTACTGAACTTACTGAACTTACTGAACTTACTGAACTTACTGAACTTACTGAACTTACTGAACTTACTGAACTTACTGAACTTACTGAACTTACTGAACTGACTGAACTGACTTTCATGTTCGTTTTAGAATCCCCAACTATTTGATTCCCACGAGTCTCTAATCCTACGAACTCAGAGAAAGTTTCGATAAAAATAGAAGCAGCAAATAGGTTAGTCGATAGAAAGTCGAAATAAAATATTGAATGTCGTCTTTTGTAGGGTTAACGAATTCTTTAATAAAAATCAGCAAAGATTTTCTATTTATATTTTCTGCCATATGATCGAAATATCATTGTTCTGAATTGATGGAAATCCATACATAAACTCACGCCTTTTTCAAGAGGTAGGCAGTGGTGCCACCAGGACACCCACATTTCGCCTTGTATGTTCCGTCCCATGATGTGATAGGGGGCGAGCCTATCGCTATATCGGGTACAAATTCCTGACTCCGGACTGAGACCGACTAGAAAAATCCAATATCACTTTGCCCGACCCGGGATTCAAGCCCGAGACCTCAACTTTGCAATTATACCGTAGTTAGAGTACAATAAATTAAACTTATTTGGTGAAAAACCATCTTAACCATCTTATTTGGTGATCATGAAGTATCCAACAGAATTCTGATTCAAAACTAACCATTGGTCCACTATTCTTTTATCTATCCACAGGTAATAGCCAAATCTAGTGGACTTTTAACTAGGCCTTATGGACGTTCATATTTAAATTATCTATTAAAATAAAAATAAAAAATACTGCCAAGACAAAGTGACTATAACGCATCTGGCCAGGGAAACCAGAAAGAATATTCACCGACGGAGGATGAACAGAATAATGCCGGCCTGATTGTAATCCAATACACAAAGAATGAATTAATGTTATGGCCGCCACACACGATCAAGTGCGTTTGCTTAAACACGAGTTTGCACCATTCTCAAATTTAAAATTGGGACGAAGTTTGCGCAGTTATTTGCCCACACACGTTTCAGGTACCACATACTGGTGCAAAATTAGACTTGTACAGTTATATCGTTACGTGTGTGGCGGCCATTACGTGGGCCACTATGAGGGGTCCTTAACTACTGTATAAATGGTCACATTTTTCTGGTAGATATGTATGTATACTCTACCACCAGTTAAGTGTTTGTGCCACGCTGACCTAATGCAAGTTGGCAGACTTTATGAACCATGAAAATACATAATATAAAGATATCTATGGTATCCTCACGATTCTTTCACCTTGATCTTTTCCTACATTTAAATCAACCCGACTCTTTTATTCAGTCATAAATCTACCATGATTCCACACTTTCTTCAATGCCACACTATAATCGATCCAATTCCTCAATTTCACACAATCACAAAATGAAAATTTAAATTGATTTAAAAAAATAATAGGCAATTGCAAAAAATATTTACCGTTAGTGTAATAAATCGACAACACAAGCAAGCAACACGATTATCGTGAAAGGAATGTCGGTATGCGCATACAGAACACAATATATAGTTTTTCAGTCGTGCCCTACAGCTCCCTACAAACAATCAGACCTGACGTCATGCATGCTTGATTCTTAAAAAGATGATTAGAATTATTTTTATTGTGTGTTGTATCCTTATAAACTCATTTCTTGAAATTGCCATATATGGAATTTAATTGTTAATTCCTACATCGGATGCAGAGGTGTAATATGCAAATATATTATTTGACAGGTTTATATTACTTTAACGGTGAAGGAAAACATCGTGAGGAAACCTGCATACCGTAGCGATTTTAAAGAATTTCTACGGTATGTAAGTCCGCCAACCCGCACTAGGCCAGCGTGGTGGACTATATGGCCTAACCACTCTCAATCGATTCTCTCGATTGTAGAGTAGGCCCGTGCCCTGCAGTGGGACGTATATGGGCTGATATAGATAGATAGATTACTTGACATGAAATTTCTTTAGTACAATAGAATTATTCTGGTGGAGACGGCCCTTCGAGTTTGAGTGAATGTCGAAACGATCATGCCATTAGCTTGATACGACCGCTAATAGACAGTAGCAAAACCAAAGAACACCATGAATTACAAAGCAAAGGTTGGTATTCCACTGCGCCATCCTGAGATATAAGATATTAACTATAATTATGTCCAGTAGTTACTCTGCTGTTTGGCGGAAGAAATAGACATTGCGGTGGTCCCAAGCCGTCCTCTCACATAAGAGAGTCCTACCACCAGTAGATTGTACTGCAGTTTTGACTATATACCGGGTATATGAAGACAAGGGTATATCAGGTGATAGGTTTAGTGGTTACAGACACGACGCAAATAAAAAATTCACTAAAACAGCGACAGATATTTTTTTTGAATTTTTTAAAAATCGTCCTGTTTTGGTGGTAAATACCTATTTTTTGCGAAAATTATAATTTAAACCTTTGCGTACCATAGCGTCTTTAAAAATAAACAGGTGTACATGATTATTTTAGGAAAACTATGTATTTATCACCCGAATACGACGGTTAGTAAAAAAATTTCAAAAAAAAATGATTTTTTTTTTGGAATTTGATACCCTGTATATATCAAGGCACTATCTTTTACCGTATAACTTATTCTTTTAAAGCAGCTCCACATAAGTTTGCAATAGGAACATGGAATTGCATAAGTCACTGGGAGAATATTGGATTCCCTGACATTTAAAATCAATATTTTTGGGAAACTGTTTAGCATGAATAAGTTTTCGTGAACTTTAAAATATTATATTTGATTTTACCAAACAGAAACACATAAATAACGTGCTTTTTGGGTAAAAATAAACAGTAATTTCGAAGAATGTAAAAACTACAACTGCGCAATATTGGAGAGTGCCTTTGTATAAGTTATTGATTTATTGAAATATTAGGAGAAATCTGCATATTTTATATAAAAAAATATTAAACGTATCCAGCTTAGAGACACCTCTGAAATTAAAGTAAAATTAACGGAAATTAACTTTACGAGCTTAATTGGTATATTTGCGGTAGAATTTTAAAATAAGAAATGTTTTTCTTAAACCAAGTTGAGCTAAATTTACGTTCCTTATCCCTGACCCTTTTAAAGATAAATGTCACACACCGCAAATACTACCTCGTAGGTATTTTTGGTATTCTATGAAGAATTTTAGCTACAAAATTATTTTAATTGTGTAAAACCGTTACATACATTGCGCAAGAGGGCCAGCAGAAACTGGATGCGTAAAGCAACAGACCGGGCTCTGTGGCGTACCTTGGGAGAGGCCTATGTCCAGCAGTGGACTGCAACGGGCTGATGATGATGATGTTACATACGAGTACGTCATATATATTTGTTCAAAAGAGTAATATTATTCTTCTTTATCATTGCATATCATTGGGAGAGGCCTATGTCCAGCAGTGGACTGCAACGTGCTGATGATGATGATGACGTTGATTGCATATTTTATCGAAATTGTGAAATCTGTGTCAAATTTTATATACTTTAATAGGCTGATGTGTTTATTTTAACTTCAATTCAATCTTGAACTATTTTCTGCGAAATTTCCACTTGTAAGTTTTTAAGCCATTAGAAGTGAGGAACCTTGATAAAATTAACCGTATTCATTAACATTTTAATCTAAAATAAATAATGCAAGCCTAAGAGACAGATTATAGTATCTACTACGAAAAATATGATAGAATTTTCCATTTTACTACCTGTCTCCCGTTCCCTTTCTGTCTTCAGCCACAAAAAGTCCCTTTCAAACCTATGCAGAAGACGAAACCTATGCTTTCCACGAGTATTTCCGTAGCTACATCTTTGAAGTGGCTCTCTCGACCTGCTAATCGAATATTCACAAAATAGTCGTGCTAAATAAATAAATAAACCTTTCACCACAATAAGCATCTTTTCTACTATCAAATTCCGTGTTTCTGGAGCATTAACATCCAAATTATTTGCCGTGTCTGTATTTACTTAACCGTATGCAATCGATCGAACCGCATCGAAACAGTTCAATGTTCACGACGCAGAGCATCCTTCAAACCCTTGACTCATGCACTTCAACCTAATATTATGCATTTTTTCTTTGTGTGCTACTTATAATTCCATGAGCGTTTATGTTGGGAGTCCTTGTAGTATAAGGAAGTAGTGGATGATAATTATGTCTTCACTGGAACTGTTGATTATGGAGGAAGCATGTGCGGTGGTGGATTGTATGCAAATTCAAAACAGAAGATGATTCAGCGAGTGGTAATGGTGGTAGTCATTAGTCAGAAAGTCCATTGCTGAATATAAGCTTTTTATAGACTTACAATGAGACATTTTGGAAATTACTTGCATTCAGCGATTTTCAGTCTTTTTTTGTATGGTCTAAAATTAAAAATAATCTCAATGCGCTCGTTTCGCAGTCGGCATCTTGATCGATTACTCCACTTCACGACAATTTTGTGTGACAAAATTGTGCGTGTAATTTTATGATTACGTACAATACAGTAATTACAGTTTTAGAAAATATTAGTTACGTCATTAAAATTAATTAAGCAACAGTTTTGTGGTTTTCTACAATTGTAAAATATATTTCATTCATATTCTTTCCCTGCTCAACGATTCATCATTTAGTTAATTACACCCGCTTTATTTTCTCCTTATGCCTGTCTAATAAATGACTGCACTTTAAATTAGCGGTCTGAATTCCTGCTGCATTTCACTTTTTTTTAATTGGCTTTATTTTTTACAATAACTATGAAATACTGGACATTTTTGCCCGGGAAATTATATCTCTAAAGATCTATTAAGGATAATTAAATTCATACAAAGTTGCAAGATAATATAAATAAATACGGTTCTCTTAACAAATAATAACTTTAATTACGCTTTTACACTTTTGAAAATTGGAGACATCAGATAATTTACACCACAAAAAAAATCGATTAAACTGCTTTCAATCAAAATGTTGACAGATAAATTAAATTTATAAGTCCTAAAGCTTTTAGCTGTGAGTCACTTAAGAGGTAAACCGATGCTTCAAATAACTGCATTAGTCGTAGCATGATATTGCATTTTTTGCATTATGTAGTTATGTATTATTCATGAAATTGGGAAACACATGTACTTACTGCTCGCCAATATTCTTATCATTTCGTCGTATATTACATGAAATCACGTGATATTTTCTGGGATTGGTATATTATAGTCCGTCAAGTCAGTTCGTCAAATCTAAAGATCCGTAAAACTTTTGACAGCCTCCGTAGCGCAGTTGGTTAGACGCCGCCTGTGAAACAAGAGGCCGCGGGTTCGATACCCGCGCCAAAACAAATATTTGTGTGATCCACAGGTATTTGTTTCGGGTCTGGGTATTTGTGAGACCGAAATGTCTCTCGTAGCTTGATACCCATGACACAAGACTCGATCTTAGTGTGGGGTCAGGACTATGTATGTGACTGTTGGGTGTATTTATTTATTTATGATTTACTTTTTTTTCCTAATGATTAGGTAATCTGCTGAAAGTGTTGTATCAGACGGATCAAATAACATATATTATTTAATAATAAATAATAATAAATCATTTATTTTCAGACAACATAATCTATTTTGTTAGTGAGTAACTTAAGAATTAAGCTAGTATTTGAGCAAAAATGGAGATTTCGAGTCCAGGCAGCCCCTACAATGCCCCAAACGCGTTAAATTGAACAGCAAGGCGCTGATTGATTTCTTAGTGCAGTTATTCCCCAGGCTGTTTGTGTAAAAAGATGTACAGCTTGAAACATTTTTATGGGTAAAGAGCCTCTTGCTAATCTGCGGGCCAAGTTAACTTAACATGAATTCCTATCATGTATGGATTCGAGAAAATTTAAAAAAATTATACAATAGTACAATTTAGAACGAAAAATACTTACGCTTGAGTTTTTCCTTTTCTTTGTAAAATTCAAATAATATATTTAAATTACAATAGCACAAATTATAATTCACCCGACATAATTTATCAAGTCACAGACCTATATTTCACAATAATAAAGAAAATAAATCCCTCAGGCAAATTGCTCGAAACAATGTCTCATAATAAGTTTTCGAAATTAAAATTAAGTTTCATTGTATCGGCATCCAGTTTCAACGAAACTTGGAAACGTTCCGAACGAACGTTCCACGAAACTTTCATCAACTTAATTGAACTGTTCGATTTAATAATAGTTTATTGTAGATTATTAATAGAAATATTAATTATTAGTCAACTCATGAATGGTAAGTAATTACTTGAAAAGTAAATAGTATTTAAATTTCTTTAATTTTTCTGTAGTTTTGCTTGTGTTAGGAATTCATCGTATTTGGAATAAAAGAAGGTTGATTATGACAGGACATGCATGTACCCACACTAATTATTGTGTATCTGTTACTTTATAATCATCATCCATTCCATAGTATACTGTCTATATTCATTTCAATAACTTTCTTAACCTCAGGTTCATTGTAGTCACTTTGTTACGCAAGAAAAAACAAAAACAATTCGCGAACTATGTAAAACGTGTTTTCGACTGTTGTCAAATTCCGTGCCCGTAATCGACTTCGCACAACTTTCGCAATTATCCTATCTGAGATTCCGGCTGGGTCGAAGAAAACATCCGGATGAGTCGAGCCATTAAATTGATGACATTTTGTCGATCCATTTTATCCCGGCCTAATATTCGAGTGTCCGGTCCGTCATAATTTGTACGCAACAGACTTATCTGTCTGGATAAAATAATTATTTGACCTAATTTTAAAGAATTATTGAGGAAGCGATCTATAAGACATAAAAATTACAAATTAATCAATTAAAAACTCGTAATTGGTTAAATATATAAAAATATAAGCGCAATTTTGAGCATATTATCTGAGAATAAATTTGAAATATGGGGCAATAAAAATTACTTTTCGAAAGATAATGTACTATATTTTATAAGCCTGTAGACGTCCAAGGCTGAGCGCAGGTCTTCTTTAAAACAGAGCTCAGAGAGTACGATTGAGAGGGGTTGGTTGTCCACTACGCTGGCGTAATACGGGTTGAGTTATGTAAGGTTTAATGTTAATCGATTTTAATATAATGTAAAGGGCAACTTACTTTTTTAAATGTTTTATTGAAAACGTTGTAATATTTTGTTAAAAATCGTTTATACTTATAAAACAAATAAAATAAACGTTAATGCCAATTTGAGACAGAGACATGGTGCTTGAAGAGCTGCGATTTGAAGAAGATTGATGCCTTCGAGATGTGGGTGTGGCGGAGAATGCTCCGTATACCATGGACCGCCATGAGAACCAATGAGTCTATTTTGATGGAACTAAATATTCAAAAGAGACTCTCTGCCATTTGTCAGGAACGTGTTTTGCGCTTCTTTGGACACATCATGCGGTCTCGTAGACATGAATTAGAGACGCTCATAATATTGGGACGAATTGAAGGCAAGCGCGCCAGAGGCAGAACACCAGCCAAATGGTCGGACATTGTGAAGAAGGCGGTTGGTGGTAGCCTATACCACGCAGTCCAAGCCACCCAGGACCGAACACGTTGGAGGAACATCACATGTGGTCGCGATCCTCAGTAGTGAGGGAACGATGATTAAAAAATGCCAATTTGAGTTGTAACAATGTCACTGCAATAAAACCGTTTATCAACTGATTCACCGATGGTTGTCTTCCGGTGTTATATATTTCTAGTGAAATACAATCACTGTCTTCTTTGAAAACGTGGACCTATTGAAATATAAATGTAACGTCATCGTGAGCTTATCTTTAGTCGTAGAATCTGATAAACGTTTATCCTAGATTTAACAATTCTACGAATGATCTATTCGCTTATTTGTCATTCAAGCAAGCAATATCGAGAATCAACATGAAACAGTTTCGTAGGTATCTCTCGCATGATATGTTCAGCAATTACTGTCATTAATGGAATTCGTAATTTGTAAATAAATACGGTAGGTCCCTCATATGTGAGAGGCCACCTAGGAAGGTGCCACCGCAATATCTATTTCTCCCGCCAAACAGCAGTGGTAATAGGCTGTTGTGTTCCGGTTTGAAGAACATTGTAGCCAAAGTAACTCCTGGACATTTTGAGACTTAACATCTTATGTCTCAGGACGGCGAGCGCAGTGGATTTGCTTTGTAATTCATGGTGTTAATTGGTTTTGCTACTGTCAATGACCGGTCGTATCGCTTACCACCAGGCGAATGGCATGCTCGTCTCGCCATTCATCGCAATAAAAAAAGCAATATCCCTAAATATTTCTTTCGGTTTACGACACACGTGTGTCTCGCTTTCATTGTTGATACCAACCAGATAATGAATAGTCAAGACTATATGTGACAGTATGGGCGTATCTATCACAATTATCTATTCCTACCACAAATGGAAACGAAACCCACACGACTTCCTTCACATATCCGGTATGACATCTTCACACCTGCGTACGAAATGACTTGCAGTTTCGACTAGCGTAATTACAGGACCCTTATCTGCGGTTAAATATTAATCATCATTTATTTTTCCCGCTTTGTGAATCAGCTCGACTAGGTCAATATTATACGGGTGCGTAAGGTCATACAATTAGCAAAACCACTCAAGTTTATTGACCTATATTATAATCATTTTATGGTTTAAATGACCTATAAGTAAGAGTTCGCTTTGTGTTAGATGACGTTTTGATGTTTACAAAGAGTATTAGACTAACATCTGAAGTAAAGTTACGAGGTTTGAAAGATAGAACCAGGAGTTTCAATATGTTTAGAATCTTCAAGCCTTCCATGTCAGCTAGGAAATCTGTGGGAAACTTCATAACGCCAAACACTGATGGAAGATTAACCAATCACTATTATAAGGAAATAGGTACTTTAAACAAAGTGACCTAACTTTCACACGAGTGTCGTGGAATTGAACATAAATACATTATGTGGACGAAGTCCTCTGCGAACGTCATTTTTCCCTTCAGGACAAAGGATATTAACCAAATTCCCAAATGTATAAATGTGAATCATTTACGAGAACAATAAGCGTAAATAACACTTATATTTTATTGTTGAATCATCTTATAATTAATAATATACGTGGATGGACATTCGATATTTCCCAGCTTCCAGATCGTGATGTTAATGCATCGACATTGTCACGAATGTTTGGTTTTTAAATCCTGTTAACCTCTGCCCACCATTTTTCCTGTTTTGTGACGTCAATCGTTTTAATATCATCGTCATTTTAAAACCGCGGAGACAAATAACCAAATCTCGTCGGTGGATACTATAATTAGATTGCACTAAGCTTACCGATTGCATTGCAGTCATAAATATTAAATTTCTAATCTTACATCGTATATCTCATGATGGCAAGCGCAGTGGAATGCCCAGCGTTGCTTTGTAATGGGTGGTGTTGTTTGGTTTTGCTACTGTCCATGAGCGGTCGTATCGCTTACCATCAGGCGCCTGGCATGCTCGTCTCGCCATTCATTGCAATGAAAATATTTACAGATCATAATAATAATATGATTTGGCCTTCATTGAGAACTTGATGAATTCAATATTTTTCACTAAAAATCTAGGTAAACAAAATCAATAAACCGTCCACCTAGGATCCACAAAACTAAACATTAAAACTAATCTTTAAAGAATGAAATTTAAACCTTTTTAAAATTTAAAACACTTCATTATTCATTTCCTTCGACCAATTACCGCCAAAGATACAGTCTATTAAACTTAAGTGCTCGAGTTTCAAATAGATGTTTTAAGAAAAAACTAGGGTTTATTTCAACGGCGCGGATCTAATTCAATTTTTGTTACTTTCACCTGTAATGTAACACTTAACTTTTTCTTAGAAAACTTAGGTACCCTATTAGGGAATTAGTTAATGCTAACTTACATCATTTCTTAGGATACTCTTTAAGGTACACAACTATCTTTTTATATACGATTCATTGGATCTAAAATTTATTTATTTGATTTCGGAAAGAAGACAGAAAGAAACAACTTATTTTTAAGATCGCAGTGAGTGACAGGTTCTTGGTTTGTTGATAGCAATTGTTGACTAGAAGAATATTATGTCCCCCATATAATCTACTCAATCTAGCCACTAGAGAGTCCAAGCATAGTCATTCGAGACCTCCGAGAGATAAGGGAAAGTATGTCTCGTAGACATAATTTTGTAAAAATAGGATAATATGTCCTATTTAGTCCATTCCTTCGTTCGTATTTACTCAAAACCTGACAGTATACATGAGAATTCACAGCGAATATAAAAGTGTTTATTTGTGCGTCCCTGAATGATTCATCTGAATTATATGAAATGTTGATTAATTGTTTTGGATATACCCAAATAGGTTTCTTTTGTAGTTTTCTGAACCTATAATAGGAGTTTCAATAGGGTAACAAATGTATAGAGAAAATAATATATTCCTTTAGTGTATTATTATTATTAGACAGCCTCCGTGGCGCAGTTGGTTAGACGCCTGCTGTGAAACGAGAGCCCGCGGGTTCGATCGAAACAAATATTTGTGTGATCCACATGTTTCGGATCTGGGTGTTTGTTAGACCGAAAAAGTCTCTCGTAGTTCCTGATACCCACGACACAAGACTCGATCTTAGTGTGGGGTCAGGACTATGTATGTGACTGTTATTTATTATTTATTTATTTATTTATTAACTGGAAACTCAATATACACATTTCTGTCCATCTTCTACTTTTTATTTTGTTTGGGTGATTTTCCAGTAAATAAAGATATAATTAATTTCAAATTGCTTGAAATGTGACATTACAAAATATTATCTCGACACGACGACGTATCTGAAAACTTGGTGCGGTGCTTGAATTATGCCACGCCATTTTGCGGCATCATACTTAAGCAAATGATGGATGGTGTTATGCAACAGGCGACTATGCAATAAATATTGTCACTTTTGATGTTTTATCATGATTAGTTTCAAATGGAGATAAATGAAAGCATTTTGTTGTACTCCTATGATTGTCAAAGTATTCAACCAATTAGCGGTAAAAATCTGGTGTTAAACGAACTCGAATTAAGGCAAACTTGCATGAATTAATTATGACGGATTATATAGACGGAAATAAGTCAAATATTATTATTTATTTTTTTATATCTCCATGCCTAAATATATAAGAAGCTGGATGCGAAACTAGAGCTCGCACACACTAAGTAGGTTACATACATATATAAGTACACATTATTACGTGTTTAAAACCAAAACTATTTTTTAATTTCTTTAACAACCAATAGCTACGTCGTAAACATTTAGTAATAAGTTATGACTTGAATATTTTTCCTATTTTCATAAATTTCATTATCTACGTTTACGAAAACTAGAAGTAACAGAAGAGTAAAAAAAAGGAATATTGCACATAATAATAATTTTTTTTACTAAAGGTGTTTTAAAAATCCTATCTCTCTTTTCATATATCAAATATCTAATCAAAAAAGAAATGAAGATGTCTCAATTTGAAACAACGACTGAGCGCTTTTGCTGCCTTCAGAAAAGGAAATAAACGAATCTTTTTCATCGGTAACAAGCCTTGGAAAAATATCGTCAATATAGCTTTAGCGGAAACCTTTTCTCGCTTCAAATCACATAAAAGTATATGTAGATATATGAACCAAAAACAAATATTTTATCGTAATACGTACTGTGTCAGTCCATAACCACCCACTGCCGAAAACGGGCCACCTTTACAACCAAGACATTGATGTTAGTAAATAATAACTACATATTTAAATGTTGTATATGTACTTTTATTTATGGTTAGTTTCTTCAGTATGCTTCTTTACTCTCCACTGCTATTAATTTATTAAAAAGGAAATACAAAAACAATAATAAAAAATATTTAAAAATATACATTGTGAAAAATGATGACATTTTGCATAACTAGTGTTTGGATGCGCGTCAATCCTGCGTCCTAAACTGCGCCGTTATCATTATCAAACTCTTAACTAAGTGAGGATATACTTCATCGTGTCAGAAAATTAACTGATATGACGTTAAATCTCTGGTGTCAGCTTGATATATTTTATGGTTGCAATGTCTGTGCACACATTTAATATAATTTTTTTATTGATCTATATATCTATATCAGCCCATATACGTCCCACTGCAGGGCACGGGCCTACTCTACAATCGAGAGAATACACATAGATTGAGGGTGGTTTATTGGAATACCGTTATTTATTTTTTTAATGTTATCTTATGCCTCCTATACACTACGCCGGCGGGTGATTGAGCCGCGGGCAAAGCCGCATAGACGATCCGGCGGCATGACCGCCGGGATGCATCGGTGGGTTGCAGGGGAAGCCTGCAACGGTGAAA
Source organism: Deilephila elpenor (assembly GCA_949752805.1). Lineage (NCBI taxonomy): Eukaryota > Metazoa > Arthropoda > Insecta > Lepidoptera > Sphingidae > Deilephila > Deilephila elpenor. Next base: position 4,242,487 of record OX457110.1, read on the forward strand.
CTTGGATGCACCAAAAATTTCCTCGTTCTTTTCCTAATTTAAATTAACATTACGGTCGCAATGGAGATGTTGACGGCTTCATTGCCCATCATAAATATGTAATTAGTAAAAAATACAAAGTGTACAATTACTAGCATTCTACACGGCTGTCACAACTGAAATAATGCTCTGCGGCAAATGCCGCCGGCCTGGAGTTGCCGGCATGCCCGCGCGGCACAAAGCCGCCGGCATAGTGTGTAGGAGGCATTACACACTTAACACTTTCCTCTCTATTTGTTTCGAAAAGCCAAAGCTACATTGACAAAATAGGTTTAATACAAGCAAAATATATGCAGTAACCTTGTACTCAATGTGCGATTTAGGTATGCAGATGAAATGTAAACCTACATCATTTTCCTCAAGATAAGGACGATATTGCATAATTATTGTTTCGAAATGACAGTACTGATGTATGCAAATGGGACATTATGACTGAGCTAATAGATAACTGAATCTGTGCAAGCTGTCTTTGTCGCAGATATAAATGAATTGCTGATTGTAGGATATCGGTCTTATTTATAGACAGTTTTAAAACCTATTTTAGTTATCGAAGTTTTGTCTTCTTCGCTCAAACTGAATTCAAAAGTCCCTCGGAAGGGACAAAACATACGATTATTAAAATAGGTTATAAAACTGTCTATGAATCATTTCGTTAGTGTCCACCGAAATAACACCGTATGGTATGGTGGAAAACGTGATATAGCGACCCATATTGCGTTTTACATATACGCAGACAGAAACTGCGTATATCCGATTTTCAAGACACCGCGCTGGCATAAATATAACAAGAGAGATAACATTTTAGCATCGCAAAATACTAAAAGATACAAACTATCGATTTAAACTGCACATTTCATCAAGTAGGTACATTGTTACTTTGATATGCTATTTAATTTAAAATATGATAAAAAAGACAAAAAAACGTGGATGTCCTCGACCTACCCTTTCTGGGAAAAAAGCGTGATGTTTATGTATGTATAAAAAATATATAGATGAACTAAATGCATTATATTATGTTGAGCCGTTTGACCACTTTCTGAAGCAAAATTTGGATTTTTAATAATTCCCCAAGGTTAAAGGATCATTACGTCAGACTATTCGGCTAAAATTGTTATTAAAATAAATATGAAACTGCTTATTTCAAGTATATAAAGGTGCATGTTTATGTACGGGCGTGACTATGAATATAGTTTATAATAATTATTATTTTTTCTTTTTTTATTGGTGCTTGTATCCTTTAAATTCTAGACTGCCCTCTCTTGTTTTCCTTTTCTTATATCCATCCTAAGGTTGTCTGTAAGAAATCGCCTAGAGCGATAAGACCGCCAATATTAACTTGATCAAAAGTTATTCTAATCCTTAAGAAGTCAGTCACTTCAACTGTAATAATGAGCTTAAGCCAAATTTATGCAGAAATTCTCTCCCTAAAGTATTAAATTGATTTTCACTGAATAACAACAATTGAATGACTTGTCTCGAGACACAATCGCAGTGTGATTTATTATTTTTGCGTTTCCAATGGAGTAGGCCTCATAATTTATCTGAACTGAAAAATATTTCTTGGAAATTATTCTAAGGTTATTCATTGGTCATTGAATTTTGTGGTAATAAGTATGTTCTCTAAAATCTACAATGTATAAAACGCGGTGGAGGTGACGGTAAAATTAAAAAAATATCTTACGTAGTGTAAACTTAAACTGGCTTTTACGTCGCACAGAATTTCAATAATCAAATGAATAAATTAATGAAATGAATAAATAATTGGATGCTCATAATGATCTCACATGAAAATCTTCGAATGAAAACAGTCACTTTTTTTACTATATCAGCAAAGTGACTACACACTATTCGATTGTAAGAAAGTATCTGTCCAGATGTATCTAGATAACAAATATTTAGCTTAGTGCGGGCCTGTAACCTACAGATTATCGTTTCACAACAAGCGTTTCAATCAATTATGGTACGGCTAAAAAGTCGATTTTTTCGATGTCGACATGCAATTCGCCTGACACGGCTACTAATGCACAGTAGCAAAACGATACAACACAATGAATTACAAAGCAATGCTTGGCATTCCATTGCGCTCGCCTTCCTGGGACATAAGATGTTAAGACTCATTATGTCCAGTTAGTTCTGGTTACAATCTCCTTCAAACTGGAACACAACAGTGCGTTTACACTACTGTTTGGCGGGAGATATAGACATTGCGATGATTCCTAGCCAGGCAGCCTCCCACATATGTATTATGAGAGACCCACCACTAGTAAATGTGTAATAGCCACGTTTCTCTAACGAAGAAACTGCTATAAAGCAAGTTAATTCTTGTCAATTTAAAGCGTGGGCGAGACTGCCAGCTGGCGTCGGAATGTAATTTAAAATAAACAGGAAATGTCGAACAAGTATCCTTTTTTATTTCCTTTTTATTCTAAAAATAGCATTGTTTACAAAATTGTAAAGGTGATTATTGCGTAAATTTCAATTACGGTTATTTATCAAGGATGACGATATTTGAGAAGCATAGTGTTAGAGAATGATTGCTACAACAGCCTAGGAGTTGAGTAAAAAATATTCGGATGTACATGAATAAGTTAATTGTAATTTTGTATTAATAATCATTGTGAAAGCCTACGAATGGCGATAGAAATCTACTTACCAATTCCATCAGACTAACTCATCTGCTTGCAGCAGGACAAAAAGTTATAACCAAAAGCGTAGTATTCTCAGAAACAAAGGTAAAAATACAGTACAAGATAATAAAGCGAAAATAAAAACGAGCGTGTATATTGAAAACGCTGCTCCATTTCCTGTTATAGTGCTCCGGGCAACAAACCAACAGAACAGTAGCACTCCTATGTAATATGAGTTTATTTTACATGTTTTCTATAAACAGAGTAAATGGAATATAGGAGAATGTTTTAAAATATGAAGATTGTCAATAAAAGGTTTTTGAAGTAAAGCCTGTCATGTACTAAATAGTGAGTTCACTATCTCGTATGATGTGGATGATAATAAAAATTTAAAATTGCATCACATTATTATAAATTGCTGATCTGGTGCCTGAGCCTCGAACTCATGACCTCACAGTTCACAATCTATACATTCAACCATTAGACCAATGAGGCGAGATTCATAAAGCGTACACAGCATTTGAATGCTTCTACCGTCAGAAGCAATATACTTAGTTGCTTTGCAGGTTAAGAACCAAAAAAGGCAAATAAATAATATTACATAATAATATATAACCCCGCTAACACTCTCACCGATATTCGAACACATATTAACTTGGTTGCGTGTAGTTTAACCTAATAAAACGTCAAAGCATACGGGCGAAAGACACATCAAACTCGCTTAACCTCATTGAAACTTGGAGAGGAAACGTCTTTGCAAAATATTTCTATCCTCGCGAAATTGATATTTATTTAACATCCGAACAGCGGTTCTTTGTTTCAAACACAGATCTGTAGGCTTATTCACGTAATTAAATAAGTTCAGTTGCAGTGCAGTTGCAGTTAAGTTTCGATCAAAACGGCCCTTTTCGTATTCTCGTAATTTAGACAACCGCTGTCAGATACGCTCGCGTCAAGTTCGCGTCACGCGAGCGCTTTAGCGTATTCTACTGCTGCGCATTTTATACATGCGTGATTCAGATCGCAACGTGATTGGTATTTACCTATTCATTTGACGTCTCCAATGACAGTTTAGTCCGACCAACATGCAGCACATGCGCAGTTTATGCATATCTTACGCGCAGCTAAACAATTACAAGAATACCATTTTGACATACGTATCATTAAGACGTAAACCTAATTGCAACTGCATCGTAAGATCGTAACTTGATCGGCGCGTCAAGAAATTACGTGAATTAGCCTACAGATTGGTATTTACCTATTCATTTGACGTCTCCAATGACAGTTTAGTCCGACCAATGTGCAGCACATGCGCAGTTTATGCATATCTTACGCGCAGCTAAACAATTACAAGAATACCATTTTGACGTACGTACGATTAAGACGTAAACCTAACTGCATCGTAACTTGATCGGCACGTCAAGAAATTACGTGAATTAGCCTACTGGTTCATATTTTTTGCCGTCAAAACTGAGTTTGAGAAACTTGCTTGACAGCCACCGTGGCGCAGTTGGTTAGACGCCGGTTGTGAAACGCTAGGTCGCGGGTTCGATCCACGCTCCGGGACAAATATTTGTGTGATCCACAGGTATTTGTCTCGGGTCTGGGTGATTGTGAGTCCGAAAAGTCTCTCGTAGTTCCTGATACCCACGGCACAAGACTCGATCTTAGTGTAGGGTCTGGACCTATGTATGTAACTGTTAGGTGTATTTATTTATTTATTTAAAAATTTTCCGACTGATTGGTGATTTGTGTCAAAGCCCCTTTGAGTCGCATTTATTTTTGGATGTAATCATCTTGAAAGCTTTATCAATTCTGAATTAAATTTGCAATGATAGATTAGATTCAGAGTGGAATTTGATGCTTTTATAGTCATTCTTAGAATAAAATTTTCACTGCAAATCATATTAACAACAAAAAAAAGAAAGCATATACTCAGGCATTTTATCACTAAAAGCAATCAATTTGCATGTCTTTTGTTTAAAGGTTACAAAAAAACTTATTTAAAAATAACATCAAGATATTATACTTTAATTCAGTTTAAATGAAAATATGAAGCTTAAAAACCTTAATATTCAAAGCTCAAGCGGCAGAACAAACCCTCGACAACCCTTAGCAAATTGTCTATCGCCGAGAACCAATTACAAATTCCAGAATAAAATAAAAAGGAGAAATTAATTTCCTAAGCGCTATCTAGAGAAACTTCTGCCATTTCGCTTTATTTTACAAAATGGATCGTTCATGCTAATGCTTGTTAGCTCAACGTTATTTGATTATATTTTGGATCATATTTTAGCATTTCGTATTGTCGCTATTTTTACTAGGTTTATGTATGAAAAGTGTTTTGTTTTAATATTTTTATTTCTGGTTATTGTTTGTGTTTACTTTGATGTGTCATGTTTATATGTATACGTAAATAAAAGTTGTCACCAAGTCAGAATTTTTCACAGTTCATAGAGTTTTTTTTAATTGATAAAATCCTCAAAACTTTGACTTTTCAAAGCGTCATGTTTCACAGTTATTTAATTCGTTCTGTAAATTTCACAGCAACGATTGTGAGAAAAGTTACAACCTTGTCGAAACTTCCAAAATATTTTTGAATAACTTAGATTTTAATTTACCATACCAGGGAATGGGTCTGATAGTTCACAGATCACGACTCTGCTAGATCATTGAATTGTTTCTTTCCTCTAAAACTAATAGGCTGCCTAAAATAACGAATTACAATTGTTCAAATTTTAAAAGAATATTTTAAGACTGCTGGTTTTATACTTAATAGATCTTATCAAACGAGATGAAATATTTCCGTAGTTTAACCCAGATTCTTAACACGTTAATCCACGCCATTTAGTTGTCCAAAACTGTTATCTTTTGATAACACAAAAAGATAATTTACCTTTTTTTAAAAATAACAAATATCCAGCTATAATATTCCTTAGTATTCGTATTTAAAAGGTTATTTGCTTTTTACGTTCTTAAACTAATGATGTGATAAATAACTATTTCAGTAATATATTTATTTAAAAATTAAACGTTTCGTACAGGCTCCTCCAATGAAATGAGATTAAAAGAATAAAACAAAACCACATAACTACTATTGAAATTTATTGCAACCAGGTGTAAATACAATGAGTTATTTTACATAGTGGAACAATTTTGAAAAAAATGCTTGAAATATCATTATTTTTACATTTAGTAGACGTGGGAGTAGACATGGGCAGTGGGAATATTCGATAAGGGGTAATTGTGAGTGTTTACGGGAACTCCAGGGTAGTCGAGGTTGATAGCAGGAGAAAAGGCAGGGGACCTATAGGGTTCTGGAGAGCGTTTCTTGATAAGATGGGTTTCGTGGGAAAAGGGCTGAGACACAATGGGAATCGAGTCAGGAGTAGAAATGAAACCAGCGGATCCAATAAGGGTAGGTGTGTACCAAGAAGCGGAGGATGAGGTAGGAGCAATGTCGGGCGTAGTAAAGATAGGAGCAGACCTCTTTTTGATGAAGTGCGTGGTGGCGATGGACCCGTGGAGCGGTCCAGAATAAGTCCAAGGTGAAGTCTGGATCAGGCCTGGTGAAGAGTATGTCGTGAGCAGTGGCTTAGTAATATAGGTTGTTGGTTCGATGAACGTCCATGGGGCAGAACGCTTCTTGATCAAATGGCCGTATGGCCAAGAGTAGAGATAAGGTCCCTGGCTTATGAAGCCAGATGCAGACTTCGTGATGGTGGTAGTCCCTGGAGCCAGGTAGGTCGTGGTCGTCAATGGAGACAGTTGAGATGTCAGCAGAATGTCGGGCTTAGCCGCCGCGACCACGAACAGGGCACAGAACACAAACTTGAACATTTTGCTGTAGATGACTGCAGATCTATGGATCAACTGATGCCAATCAAAACCAAAACGCTCTATTTATACGAAAAAATGATCGATTTGAAAAACCAGTGCAGAAAGGGTGAAGCAGGAAGCTGGTAATTAAATGAGCGAGGTCGTCTAGGACCTTCTAGTTCATCATCGTAAATACAATGAACGAATGACAGGTTATGTGTTGACACGAAAGAGCCTTTTAATTTACTCAACAAATATAAAAGGAAGGTATAATTGTCTCTCAAAATGAATGTTGTTTTAATCACATTAATCGCATCGTGTTTGTCTTTTCATCGTAGCTAAATACCGAAGGATCCAAATAGTTTTTACGTAGATAAATTTTATGATCCAAATATAGGCAATGTTTTTGATATTGCACTGTTGCTGTCGAAGAAATGTAACTTAATTCTTTGTATTCTAAGCCAGCGGTAAAAACATGAAGTCAATATGCATTTTACTTTATCGTGTTTTACGCTAAGAAAATAAATAAAAATATATTTTGTTCTCTTTCACGAAAGTATTAACTGATGTGACATAGCAGATTATGTACGAACAAATATCGAATACAATAAAAGACTAAACAGTATTAAGACTAAATAAACAAGTGACATTAAAGTATGGAAAAATTCGAAGTCGTGTAATTGATATAAATGAGATATGCGATCGTGAATAAACTATAAAGCCGCGTATCGACATTGCGAGGCAGCCTCGCGACGCGCTCGTTTAGCGTCTACACAGTTAGGCCGAGCCACACCAAGCCTGCGAGGCGTCAGTATACGTTTGACCATGAAACCAAATGCTTTAGTTGCGTATACAGCGTTTTTCATTGAGTGTAAAATTTAGAGAAAAAACAAGTAACTGATAAAAAAGAGAAGAAAACCACGTTGGTGGATGAAACACATAAGAGCGCACGAGGCAATACAAATGCGTCCCATGCAACTGAGCGGCTCACATTGAGCGCCCTTTGAGCACCGCCAATCACTAACAGAGAGCCGGCTCGCGCGCGGCAACATTCAAATTACCTCGCGATGTCGATACCCGGCTTAGTGAATTTTTTTGCGTTCTTAGTTGTTTAATTACAAACATCCAACTTAATTTTGCATGCATAATTGCATATGCTTTGTTAGGATTTTATAATTATCGTAGGTATTTTTTTTTTCATTCAGCATTAAATCATCTGTGATAGATTTAGGTTAATATTTTTTGGAAGTGGTAGAGCCACGCTGTTGTCAGGCATGGTTGAGCATGAATGGGCAGGCTCGCCCGGGTCTGTACGACTGTCTCACAGGAAATCGACGTGAAGCGACAGCTTGGCTGTTGCGTTTCGTTCGGTGATTGGAATTTCCGGATGCCATATACCCGTTTTCTTCTTCCTTCCCGCTCTCCTCCCAATTTTATGGGCCGGCAACACATCCCTGATCCACCGTTATGGATGTTCATAGGTGGCAGTGATCACTTACTATCTGGTGGCCTGTATGGTCGTTCGCCGGTCCTACGTAATAAAAAAGATTTTTCTGCCATAGCTATCAAAATCTATATACCCAAAGCTTCTTTACTATTGGGAAATGGCCTTCTCTGCAATTAAGTGGGCAATTAATAAAATTAATTAAGAGGGTGATTCTACATTAAGGGGACACCTATTTATAGAATTAGCCTTTTACTTATTTACGCGAACGTAGCTCGGGTTAGTGAACTTTACAAACTTTTGTTTTTGTCAAGGTTTCCTGACTGATATTTATTTGTTTTGTTGTTAATGTCCGTAGCATATAGAGTCATCATTGCAGACCAGCGTAGTTGTGTCAAATGGACCACCGTCTGATGCCATTTGATTCTCTGTCTGAACAGCATTGCGCTTACAATCAGGTGCTGTGCAGAAAATATGACGTGCCAAATTGAAAAAATAAAATAAAGTGATTATAAATTTGACGTAAGAAGACTCAGAAGACCATACCTAAAGTTCGAACCTTGGCTTTGGGAATCGATTTAACTCCACTATTTAAAAAGACAACTTTTGTAAAAATCCTAACATCTGAGATATTGACAATAATAACGATGACTCGTCAAATAAATATTTAAAAAAAGATTTATATTAAAACATAAGCAGACATATTAAATTCATGTATGACATAAACAATTTAATCAGAGCAGGTTAACAGCAAAATTAAATTACAAAAAAATAATAATCGAAGAATGTTATTGGCATACTGTTCTGGAATATGCCACTTAATTTGTAATGTCTTTCTTTTGAAGTCGGTTTTATTTTTACAATGTTTTTGTCAATATTGGTCTTATATTAAAGGGCTGAAAACCAGTTTGATGAAAACCGAACTGCTAAACTGGTGGTTGCGGATTCAAACCTTGAGCATATTATCATTAATTTTTCAAAGCTACTAGTGCACCTCCCCGGTGGCGTAGTTGGACTACGGTACGATTCCAATGCTGTGGTCTCGGGTTCGAATCCCGGATCAGGCAAAGTGACATTGGATTTTTCTATTCATTATCAGCCTGGAGTCAGGAATTTGTGCTCGATATAGCTATAGGCTCGCCCCCTATCACATCGTTGGTGTTCTGGTAGCGCCTCTGCCTACGCCTTCAGGAATAAAGGTGTGAGTTTATGATTCTAGAAGTTTGTTTAACAGTGAAGATAAACATCGTGACGAAATCTGCATAGTTGAGAATTATTTACTAGAGTTTCGAAGTGTATAATATCTTCAAACTGCAGTAGGCCGGCGTGGTAGACTTAAAAGTCTTCTTCCGAAAACGGTTAATGTGAACCACGGGGCTGTCGTAAAATTATAATCAAAATCATTTTATAACATGGCTTTGAAACTTATTACCGAACCCATGTTAATGTTGAATAAGAGTACGCAGAAGTCCCGATTTCAATACATTTTTTGAGACTTTATTTTCCGCAATTAAATAACCAACTCGTTTTGCGTAATATTTATCCTCTAAACTCTAAAGGGTGAATACCAAAGGTGTAAATAATGTAAATAGCTGTCAGACGATCCAAAAATATTATTCATAAGCCTAAAGCTACTCTTATACAACTTGGTAATAAACTATGCAAATCCGTAACACTTCACGCAGCGGGCCATGAAGTATAAGCACAGTGGAGGCATGCCCCAGAATTTATAAAGAGAGGAACATTTTCAAAATATTTTAATTGTAAAATATAAAATGTACTGAAGTAAGAGACTCCGCTACATCCACAGATAATGGTTACTTTCTTACATTGAGAAATATTTTATTAAATTCTGCGGGTAAATAAAATCCTATTTTTTTGCTGTGATATTTTTTTATATTCGCAAAGATTTTTACTTTTGCAAGGTTTTACACCTTTTGTATTTTTTATCGTGACCTAAATGAAAATAATTTAACAGCAATAAATAAAGCAGACTTACTGTTCCGAGATATATTGTCTCAGGAGAAATTGTGAGTGCTTTTCTATGTCATATGTTTTATTTCACCGTATAAATGTATGAAAATGAGGTGAATAATGAGATGGATGTTTAGCTACCTTACACTTTGACCTTGAAGGGAATGGAATCTCCTTTCTTGATAATTTCTTGGAGTCTTGACTTGCATCTGGTCCGTTACCCACAGGCCACCTCGCAAAGCTTATACATAACTACCCAAGTCAAATTATTAATAGCAGACTTAATCATTACTGCCTTGGACTGCCTCGGTGGCGTAGTTGTATTACGGTACGGTTACAAAGCTGAGGTCTCGGGTTCGAGTCCCGGGTCGGGCAAAGTTATATTGGATTTTTCTATTCATTATCAGCCCGGAGTCAGGAATTTGTGCCCGATATGGCGATAGGCTCGCCCCCTATCACATCGTGGGACGGAACATGCAAGGGGAAATGTGGGTGTCCTAGTGGCGCCTCTGCCTACCCCTTCGGGGATAAAGGCGTGAGTTTATGTATGTAATCTTCCGAAATAGATACAACACTGTATTCCCTAGACATTTCTCACGTAGTTCATACATAATAGCCTAGTTAAGGTGCCTATTATTTATTACCTAGTCTCTTGTTTGATAAATTATTGTTGTTAAGTAATTTGGTACGTGCTTCAAATCGAAAATGATGTAGTTTTGTGAAAACAAATTGCAAAGATCAATGATAAATACTACGAATAATCAACTTTCTAGTCATTTTGCCATGTCAGCTTAATAAAAGACACAGCAAAGAGTAATTTAGCTATACTTTTTTTATGGTAGAGGCATACTTTTTAACGGCATTTTATGTCTGGGCAAAAAATATCTACTTGAATATATTTGTTAATACTACGAATATTTTATTTTCCATTTAAAGTACATTGCTAAAAAATGTATGCTGTAGAAATTCAAAATGGGTACTATTAACATTACGGACGGGTTCCTATGACTTTTCTCTCGCGTTCGTTCAGTGAGATTAGCGCAGTCGCAATGACTCCTTCTCCTTTCGTCTTTTTTCCTTTCCTTGATGATTTTGAAAAATCGGCAAAGTAGTACCTACAATTCAATTGTGGTTATGTTTTGGGCGGCGGGAATCATGTGCCACCAAATGACCTATTTCCTCGTTTACCGGATTTTACTAAAAAAGACAAAATAAAGAAACAAAGATTAACTACGCAGTTGTTGTTTCGATACAATTTAAACCCTTTCACTCGTTTTTTTATTGGTAGTTGACCTTACATTTCATTAAAATTGTTAAAACCGCTTAATATCGTGTGCGTGCGTTGCGTGACCTGTGATTCATATTTTAAAGTCCAATTTGAATGTCATAATAAATATAATTAATCCAAAATATTTATTTTATTGTTTGGTTTTTGTGTTTCTGAAAACTACATTATACAGGGTATATCAAGACCGCGACCGAAAACGAAGCCAGGTGGTAGTTTTAGCGGTTACAAACACAATGCAACTAAAAATTTTGCAAAAACAGCGACGGATCCTTTTTACCGTATTTTAAAAACCATCGTGTTTGGAGGGTAAATACCTAGTATTTGCAAAAATAGTAATTTAAACCCTTACGTACCATTTCGTGTTTAAAAATAAAGCGGTGTACGTCATAATTTTAGTAAAACTATGTATTTATCACTCAAATACGACGATAAGTAAAAATTTTACAAAAAAAATTCGTCATTTTTGTGTTTGATATCACTAATACTATCATCTGGCTTCGTTTTCGGTCGCGATCTTGATATACCCTGAATATCCATATTAGTTTAATTTAGACTGTCTCTGAGGCGTAGTTTCTTAAGAATCGGCTGTAAAACGCGAGTCCGTAAATTGGATCCCCGGACCGAGACAGATAACAACATCTATACATAAAACGATTTCGGAAAGAAACATTAAAGAATAAATAATAATATATTATTTGCGCTTATGCAAAATAATTTATTTTTATATAAAATCTCCGATGATGTATAGTTTGAACAAGTAGCTTTTAGGTATATTAAAATTACTTCATTAACCAGACCAATAAACAAGCTTAAAATTAAACTAGTAATTTGGGACTTATCGCATTAAAAACAGTACCCATAATATTTTGTCAAAAAAACTGTCCGGCATTAAAAATATTTGATATAGAGTAACCTACTAAGGATTTTTCGTGACGATATTAAATAACTATTAAAAACTAGCTTCTGCCCGCAAACTTCGTCTGCGTGATTAACTTTATTTGAAATTAACTTTTATTGGAATTTCCGAACACGTCCCGTCCCGTCCCGCTATATCCCGCCCGTCCCGTCTCATTCTCATTAATGGAATGTAATCCTGTCCCATCCCATCCTTTTGAGTGTAAAAAAGTAACAAACATATCAGAATTCCTTCCTCATCCCACGGGAACACTAAAGTTTTCTGCTAAATAGTTCTGGCGTTTCTATCGCTCTTCTAGCTGCCTGCGGCGTAGCTTGTCTTTCTGAACGAACTCGTGCCTGAAGAGGAGTTTCAGCTGCTGTCAAAACACTTTGTCGCTCTACTTGCTGTTGTCTTCTCAGCTCTGCGTGAACCGAAGATTGTTGATTTCGTGCAACTTTTGCTGCACGGGCCCGCGACGAATTTTTGGATAGATCAGATTTCCGCTTCCGAGGCACTTTTAAAGAAGAACGGAGTAAGAATTAAAACCAAAGACTAAAAAAATCAAATAGTTTAATGACAGAAAAAAATAACAATAAATATAGAAAAATCCCAAACAGCTGAAACTATAGTCAATTGGATATTGGCATGACCGTCGATAATACAGTGCAACGGTATTACGAGTACAGTACTCAGGTTTGGAACTTCATTACTGGACTACCAGATGGCGTTGAAGTAGCTAGATTTCTCATCTCCGCTCTACTCTTTAATGGAAACGCATACACGACTCACAAACTATGAATCAGCTATAAGAGCATCTAGCTGCTCGACAGTCACTTCCAGGCTATCTGGCGCGAGAACCGGTTCTTGGTTATTTTCAATAGTCCACGCTGTGGCAGTCGGAGCGGTCTCATAGACTTTCATTGCGCTCTTACCGACATGATCAGGTTCTTGGCTCCCCATGCTCTTCCCGAATAGACTCAAAATTTCATCCCGTTCGTCCGTATAAATCCGAGTCCGCGCCAACTGTGTATTTGTAAGGCCAGGACACAAAGCAATCACCCTTACTCCAGAAGTTCTGTATGTAAATAGGTGGCCTAAGCTGTAAGTGAAATCTAGTACGGCGGCCTTCGAAGCTTTGTATGCAACGGGGAAAGGCATTTTAAAGTAACCAAATATTGACGAAATGTTTATGATGGTACCACCGTTGCCTCCACGGTCTTTCCTCATTGCTTCGAAGAATCTCTGGCCCCATTGGATAGTTCCTATTGCATTCACTCTGAAAGTGTATTCAACGTCAGTTTCGTCCACTACACCTGCGTTGTTCACAAGGACATCGATGTAGTATTTGCTGAGAATGTCTGTAGATATCCTCTTCAGGTCGGTGGTGATATCGCCATTGTAGAACTTCACTTTGTTCTTACCGTAAATAGATTTGAGTTCGCAAGTAGCAACTCTCCCTTGGGTAGTGTTCTTGTCTACTATGAATACCTTATTGACGTTGTTTCTCAAAAATTGATCAGCAATAGCATAGCCAATGCCTTGAGCTGCTCCCGTAACTATAACGTTTTTGCCTTCGAAACTCCATTCAGTGGCGTTATCAGCATGTCCAAAAGCGATGCTCATACAGACGACTACAGCCGTTAGTAGCCTCATTTTAGAATTAATTCAAATATAATATGTATTTCTGCTTAAGCGAAGGATTAAGAACTGAATAATAGTGATAACAGTGTGATAGTTAATTTATATTCATCAATATATTAATTTATTCATCTAATAAAATACTAATTATTGTTTAATGGTAAAATACGCATTTACTTATTAATTTAGGAAGCACTTGTTCAAACATTAAAGTAGAGTTACTACGGCATATATTACGAACCATTTTGTAGTTTTATCTATCGGCCTACACCCGGTCACTGCTGAGCGTGAAACGTCTCTACAACCGAAAGTTTGATTGAATGGGCTTAGGCCAACCAGCCTGGCCTAGTGTGGGTTAGTCGACTTTACATGCCATAGAAAATCTTGTTAAGATATATATTAATGCAGTTTTCCTCATTATGTTTTTCTTTGCCGTTTAATCCTAAAAATCATACATTTCTCAAACGTTTACGTTCAATGTGTATTTTATAAAGCAGCTTAAATGAACAGTCATCTGTACTAATGCAATGGCGATTAAACTGAGTGTGCGTCCAGTTTTTATTTTACGCTTTGGTATTACTAATCGTTTGTAGGACCCCATAAAAATCGAATGATCTGGTGGTTGAGTTCTATATTATGGAGTTGTTCACACTTATCGATCTATTGATATTAAAAGAGTTTTCACTATACTGTGGGTAGCAGCTTTTTTGTTTGTCAAGATTTGACAGTCATTTGACAGCCTGACGCAGAACCATTCTGGTCATTTTGTCTTCCACTTTTTTTGTATTATTAATTTAAACCGTTACAACTATTTTATTAGCTCTAAATACACTCAATTCATCGATAATACGCTCCAAGGGTAAAACTATTAACGAGCCTCATTAACCTTCTGTAAATTCTATGCGTGTTATCAGTATATTTTTACCTTGTGTTAATGAGAAAGGTATATCAATGATATTTCTGATGAGTTTAAAATACATATATACATAAACTTACACTTTCTTCCGAGAAGGGGACGCCAGAAGTGCTACCAGGACACCCACATTTCGCCTTGTATGTTCCGTCCCACGATCTGATAAGGAGCGAGCCTATCACCATTAAAGCAATCCACACGAACTGTGGATTGCTTTACTCTAAGTCTACGATTTAATTTAACGAACAAGCCCTTGTCAACCCACAGAAATGAAAAGCACAAGATCTAAATCACTTAAAACATTTCACAAAAACATTTTTAAGTAAATTCGTTTCAGACCAGACCATATCAACGTCAGACATCAATCACATAATGATTCCAAAGAAAAACCTTCTACGAAACTTAAATATACATTGCAGTCGATCTGATAAGCTATTGGCTCTCATGAATAACAAAATTTAACCTTGAACTGTTATTAGTTAACGGTCAGTAGTTACCCCAAAAGCAAGGTTAGACTGTGATTTAGTAGTCACTGGAAACGAAGAATTTGTGGAATGAAATGTCGTAATAAGGGCATTTGTGACGTTCTTTGTGGCTCTATTAAATTCAATGTATTTAAATCCCGTAAGCATGTGCTTGACGTAATGAATTTTATTGATGATTTTGAAGGTTGCTTATTTCATTATGAAGTAATTGTTAGTTCAGAATTTAGTATACTACGGTATAATGCAAGTTAATAGTTTAATTATGACAGCAAATAATATTAATGAAATTATGAGACACAAAGAATATACAAATGATAATCATAACCTATATAGATTTGTTGGTCAAATCTTAGGACCCGTTTATTGAACATCAGAAGCAATTGTTAGTAAAAATTAATGCGTCGTTCCAACTGGTTCTACAAAGATATCTTGTTACCAGAGTGTGGCTACAGTCACATATATCATTGACATAAAGCAAGTGTTGCTGATTCATTTCATTTGGTAAGTTATAATGCTGACGTCCTCAAACAATTCCTCCTCACTTTTCTTGCTCCTTCGCTTTCTTAAAATATTTTTGTAGGCTAGCTAAGCATCATATTATAGTGAAATATTGTGTTGATGTTTTTTTTAAGTGATCATAAACCACCAAGAGAGTTTCATTTAAATTTGTGTTATTTTGGGTAGCCTATGAAAACAAGCTTGAAAACATTATCGTCATCTTCAACCACTGGAAATTCATTGATGAACGCAAGACTCTCCCGAGGATTTTCTCATCGACCTGTTGGAAGTGCCTTTCATTCAGCGACGTCCTCCTTCCTTCATTAAGGCCGTCAAAAGTAATATACTCAACTTTATTGACGAACGCCTTTTTCCTCACTAACTCACGATAAATTTGGGGCAAAAAATTATTCAAATCAGTCGTAATAAATACCTCAGTGCCATAGTGCCATAGCTATCAAACCGTCGGACGGCAAGGTTAACTGTGCTATAACAGAACCATTATTTTAACTGCTGTAATCAGCGATAATACCACGTTGCCGAAACGAAGACCCTTGGCAGGTGCGATCGAAACCTTTTCAAGGTTCGAGGGTTATTCCACACCAAGGATTGTTAAGGTCTATTCGGCAGAGCAAAAAACACTTTCTTTTTTATTAGAGAAAATGAATCGACAATTACAAGTGTCTCACCTACCCATAAACAGAAGCAACATGTACTGTCGGTACTGTCCTATGCTTGACATCCCGAGATAGTTGTCAAGGTGCTTCGTGTCGAGAAATTTCAGTGCCGGTGTGTCCACAGTGTCGTCCTAACAGCAAAATAACAATTCTAATACACTGCTGTTTGGTGGCAGAAATGGACAAAGCCATGGCACCACCCGGACGGCAACTTTAAATCGAAGAACTTGCAACCAAGTTTATCTATAGGAAAGTATGCAAATAATATGCCTAAAAATAAATAAGCAAAACTCTCTTTGTGTGTTTCTCTTGTAAAATCTCTAATGAGTAGCTTGTGGCTCGAATCTATACTCTGCATAGAGATCCTTGCCTCCTGTCACATCTTAAGACGGACATAAACTCGGCGAACCATGCATTCATTCAGGACTATGTATGTGACTGTTGGGTGTGTTTATTTATTTAATATTTATTATTTATTTATGCATTGATGGTACTTTCAGTATACAAACGTAAGCTAGCATGTGTAAAATAATTTGCAAAATGAAATTTATAACCACACCAATATGATGATAAAAGCGATGAACATTTTTTTTTTAAACTATGTTATAAATGCAGCAGGGATTCACTGGATGCAGACGGCGTGCATTAGATTAATGAGACGCTGTGAAAATTGTTTATTCAGCATTGAATAATTTTCTTATTGCGATGAATGGCGAGACGAGCATGCCATAAAGATATAAAGTCTCATTTTGTCATTATTACTCTGGCTGCAATGTCCTTCAAACCGGAACACAATATTGCATATATACACTGATATTTAGCGGGCGAAATATACATTGCGGTGGTACCTACACAGGCGGCCTGTCACATATGAGAGACCTACCACCAGTAAATAATGATAATGCTTTATATTACATGTCATTTCTTAGAAACCTTGTTAAGCCCAAATGTCTATTATTATTATACATAAACATATATACTAAAAACGTTTACAGTACTAATAAAGCTGATGTAACGTGACCATAAGCTATAAAATTGAACGATATCGTGGTCACGCCCTTTTCACCCCTTGTAGGCCGTTTGGGATCAGAAAGTGTTTGTAGTACGCTGGAAATCAATTTTAGGTCAAGTTTTATAGATAAATAATTCTTATAAGTCAGATTTGCTAAGAGTACGGTGGTATTTTGTTAAGGGTGTCTTTAAAGATATTAATGCTTTGAACTGTGAAGTAATTATACTAATTATACTGACAGCCTCCGTGGCGCAGTTGGTTGGACGCCGGCTGAGAAACGAGAGGCCGTGGGTTCGATCATCGCATGAAACAACTGTCTGTGTGAACCACAGGTATTTGTTTCGGGTCTGGGTGTTTGTTAGACCGAAAAGTCTCTCGTATTTCCTGAGACACAAGACCGTAGCATTTTTTAAAAGTTTCGTGTGACTATTTTGTCTACTAAACAAATGAGCCTAGAGTACAAATAATCGTAAGCACAATGTTATTAAAAACATTACTCAAATAATATATAAATATTTCATCATTATTGTTCGATAGTCCCCATCCAAATACGAATATACCTTCACCAACGTATCCTAAAATGAAGTCATAAAAACTCTTTATTTTAGTGAGCCATTTCCACTTGCTTCCAGAAAGTCGGTTGCTCTCCCGCGCTTATACTTGAATAATAAATTCAATTCATTATACCGGGTATATCAAGACTGCGACCGAAAACGAAGCCAGGTGGTAGCTTTGGTGGTTCCATACACAATGCAACTAAAAATTACGCAAAAAAGCGACAGTTATTTTATTGAAATTTTCTAAACATCATCGTGTTTGGGTAGTAAATACCTAGTTTTTGCTAAAATAGTAGGGTAATATAAACCTTTGCGTACCATTGCGTCTTTAAAAATAAACAGTATAACTGATACCACATTTAACGTACTAGTAGGAAAGAAACAGTCAATAATTACACTTTAAAGACAAATTGAAATTCTATAATTTCCGTTCCGTTGGACAGCCTCCGTGGGGCAGTTGTTTAGATGTCGGCAGTGAAACGAGAGGCCGCGGGTTCGATCGCCGCACCGTCTATACATATTTATTTATTTATTTTATTTTATTCTTTACTGCACACACAGAAAAAACAAAAGGCATACAACATTTCACAGATATAAATAAAGAGTACAGTTGGCGGTCTTATCGCCCTAGGCGATTTCTTACAGACAACCTTTGGATGGATATAAGAAAAGGATAAGAATAGAGGGCAGTATAGAATTTAAAGAAAAAACAAGCTCTTTTAAGGGAATAGATAAACAAATTATTTATAGTGAATATATACACAATATATGATACATAATTCAATAATACACTTAATATACATACATATATAAATATTTATATAAATAAATATACATACAAATATACATGCTAAATATAAATTACTTATTGAGACGAAAAGAGGAAATAAAAACTTCTTTATGCAGCTGCTTATAGAGAAAGGTAATAGTCTTTAACCATTTTTTTGAAAGATGTCAGTGTTTGAGCTTGTCTTATGACAACTGGTAGCGCATTCCACAGTCGAACGGCTTGAACTGTATATGACTTATCCATGAAAGTCGTGGCATGCATAGGCATTCTCAATTTCAGATTCTCCGACGACCTCAAGGACCTTGAATGAGACTCATGGAGAAATAGAAAACGTTCTTTAAGATAAGATGGAGTGAGAGGATTGAACAAGATATTGTAAAGAAGATTAAGAATATGAGCATTCCGACGAAGTCGTATGGGTAACCACTTGAGCTTAGCACGAAACTCAGAGACATGATCATATTTGCGCAGACCAAATATAAATCTAATACAGAAATTTTGAAGACGCTCAAGTTTATTAAGTTGGTCCTCGGTGAGATCGAGATAGCTGACGTCGGCATAATCAAGGATGGGGAGTAGGAGAGTTTGTGCAAGGGAAATTTTCGTGGCAATGGGGAGAAAACTGTGTAACCTCCACAAAGACCTAGCTGAGGCAAAAACCTTACGGCTAACTTCCCGGAGCTGAGGACCCCAGGTGAAACACTTGTCCATATATAAGCCAAGATTTTTTACTGTATCACTGTATGGAACAGTGATACCATCACAGGAAACAGATGGAAGTTGGTCCTGATCAAGTTTCGATATCATCCTGGGGCTGCCGACAACAATGACTTGAGTCTTAGATGGATTGACCTTCAGTCCATAATCTTTACTCCATGAACAAATATGTTGGATGTCAGAATTGATAGCTCCAATCGCATCAGTCATCTTGTCCAAGGATGCCCGAGTATAAATTTGCAGATCGTCAGCGTAAAGGTGGTAGGAGGAGCGAAGATTATTGGTAATAGAATTAATAAAGACAGCGAAGAGCAAAGGAGATAAAACGCCGCCCTGAGGTACACCAGCAGATACAGAGCACCAAGAGGAAAAGCATTCCTCAAAGCAGATGCATTGCTGGCGACCATACAGGTAACTACGAAACCAATCAACTGCTGTTGGAGATATGTTAAGAGAACGCATTATGCCAAGTAAGACATCAAAATCGACGGTGTTGAAGGCATTACTGAAGTCCAGCAATGCTAAGACAGTCAGCTTGCCTTCCTCCATGCCCGACCGAATGCCATCCGCAACATGAGTTAGAGTGGTAACCGTGCTATGCCCAGGACGAAACCCCGATTGGAGAGGATTAAGGAGATTGTGTTTCGAGAGGAATTCATTCAGCTGGATATGGATTAGACGTTCAAGGACTTTGGATAGAAAGGGAAGAATGGATATAGGGCGGAAATCTGTGAGATTTGATGCATTGGATTTCTTAGGAGTTGGGATAATATGTGCTTTCTTCCAAGCAGCAGGAAAGATGCCGGAGGAAATAGAATCATTAAGGATATGGGAGATAATAGGAAGGATTTCGTCTAGGATAGGGAGAATCATATTGCGGCTGACACAGTCGCTTCCCGTCGCATTGGATGAAATGAGCATAATGGTCTTTCTAACATCACAAGCAGCAAATTGTTTAATGACGAAAGCAGAACATTCAGGAGTATTGAGGGTCGAAAGGAACTTAATAGTGTTATCTTTCATCGCCTTATCAAAGAAAGGCGATGTACAAAAATGATTATTTAAGGAATTTAAGTTAATAGACTTACAAAAGGACTCTTGTCGAGACTTCCCCACTCCCAGTGTTTTCAGAAATTTCCAAACCGTAGCTGGATCTCCGTTTTCAACAGAGTTGTGAATATGTCGGCGTTGAGCATTCCTACACATCTTACTGCAATGATTTCGGATCGAGACGTACTTCTGCCAATTCAACTCATTAGGTCTTCGGTTGTACCGGGACTTGGCCAACGCTTTTTTAGAAAGCAGTTCTTTTATTTCAGGTGTTAGCCAAGGAGCCGGTAGGTGTTTCAGTTTTACAGGCCGGATTGGTGCATGCTTGTTATAAAGGTCAATAATTTTACTGTTAAAAATATCAACTTTGTCATCGACATTGCTAGCAAGAAGAAGCGAACTCCAGTCAATGTTGCCGGCATCTTTGCGAAGATCAACAATATTCATACCCCGAAAATTTCTTTGCAGGAGGATTTTGGGTAGGGCTTTAGGAGGACGGAGACGATAAGACAGGAATAGCAGGTCATGGGAAGAAAAAGCATCAGCAGGATATTGTCCATGCTTAGACACATGGTTTAAGGAGGAAACAAAGATAAGGTCTAGGAGAGAAGGAGAACAGTTAGCAGCGTGGTGGGTCGCTGAGAGTGGAAGAATGGAAAGATTACAGGATTTAATAGTATTAATAAGGGAACTTGAACGACGGTCATTTTTAAGGAGACAGGTATTAAAATCACCCATGATTATGGTTTGACTGTACATAGGAACAAGATTTTCAAGGATAATTTCAATAGAAGAGAAGAAGTTAATGTGAAGCGAGGGACAATAATATACACCGAGTAGAACTTTTTTTAGGGAGAATTCCACCTCTAGAAAAAGATGCTCACCAGCATCGGATGGTGGGGGTTGCGGAGATACGCTAACTATCGTATAACGGAATTGAGTTCGTAAATAAATAGCAACTCCGCCTCCACCACGCGATGTACGATCGTTTCTGATGAGGTGGAACCCCGGAAGTGAGTAAGCGGAAGAGGAGAGGCATGGTTTCAACCAAGATTCAGACACTAAGATAGCATGGATATGAGTACAGTCAAAACTAGCCAGCATATCTGGGAAATGAGCCGGAATACTCTGGGCATTGAGATGTACTACATTAAAGTTCCTGGGGACATCGGAGAACTGAGACGTAAGATTATCAGTAAGTGATGGAACACTGACGAAACTATCATCACTGCACACTGAGTAGTACTCACTGTCACTACTATCAAATTGCAAAGACATCTCATTAAGTAACTAAAAATATAAATATATATATAATAATAATATGTATAAGTAAAATCCTAAACTAAAAATAAAGTTATAGCTGTAATATAATAAATTTGAAAAGTTGTAAAAGTAAAATCTGACGAAATGACACAAAATATAATAACAATAGAATAATACAAATCATCAATCTGCCGGTTGTGTTAACAAAGACTGTCTTATTAAGATGTAAGTAAACATGAATATTAAATAAATATAACTAAAAGCAAGTAAAAGATACAAAATAATCTAAAAGAGAAAAAAAAAAAAAAAAAAAACATAAAAACAGGATTTAAGTTAAAAAGTTGAAATAAGACAAATATATCAATATTAAAAACGCTGCCAGTCCAGGCAACTAACTACAAAGTTACCGCAAGTGAATGAGACAAAAAGACTTTTTAATGAGGAATAACTAAACGCTGTCAAGAAGTGACATATGTCAAATTAGGTTATGTGACAATCATCAACAAACCACAACAACATAGTTCCGTACATAGTTCATATACCGTACATAATTTCTTTCTAGTGGAGACGTCCGTATTGATAGGTGGCGCGTCCTGCCGGACGCGTCGTGTAGTGACCATCGCCTGATTGTGTACGAGTTCTTGCCTAGAGTGACACAGGGTCCGGTACATATTAATTGTAATTTTAGATATAAATCCATAGGTGCCAACTGGGATTTATTTAGCTCTTTATTTGCTCAACATGCCAGGGACTTCACTCGCGATGATCTGTCAGCTGAAACTTGTGCCGAGATTATGTCGGACACGTTTACGTATTGCGCGGACGTTACCATTGGTCGAGGTCCCATCACAAAGACTCGGAGGTGTGATTGGTGGAATGACTTACTAGTCCAACTACGTCGAACTTTTCGCAGAGCGCGTAGGCGGTTCAACGGGCTTAAAAAACGCCGTATTACAGGGGAAGCAATTACATCTGCTTTTAATGAACTGAAAGTTGCCAGATCACATTATAGAGCGGCTGTACAAAAATCGAAAGGCAATTTATTACGAAAAATTGTAGCCCGGTTAGATAGTGAAGGTCCGTGGTCTCCTTTGTACCATGAGTTTAAAGCTAATAGGTCAATCAATTTGGCTTATATTGAGAATATAAAAATTAATAACAACTACACAACTGGCATTGAGGAGACAACGGAAGCTTTGTTACAATCGTTAATACCGGATGATAATGTTGGGAATGACACAGAATACCACAAGCAGATTAGGATGTGGGCCATGGAACTGCCAAACTCTTGCGATTCAAATCTCTCATCATTTGATGAATTTAGTGAAATAGTTCGATCTTTGCCCCTAAACAAGGCTTCCGGTGACGATAAAATATCCAACAAAATGATCAAAGAAGCGTGTAAATCGGCCGGCAATGCAGTACTAACTGTTTTTAATCGATGTATTGCTGAAGGGGTATTTCCGCGAGTCTGGCGTACCGGTTTCATTCGGATAATACCCAAGAGTGGCGATAAATCTCCTCAAGATCCTAAGTCTTACAGACCCATTACACTCTTGCCGTCGCTAGGTAAACTTTTAGAACGTCTTACCGTCCCTCGATTGCTACCAGGTGGACCAAAATTCCATGAAAAACAGTTCGGTTTTACTATGGGTAGGTCGACTATTGACGCGGCAATTTCGGTTAGAAGAAGAGTAAGTACATCGATACGCAAATATGTACTCGGTATTTTCCTGGACATCTCCGGTGCTTTCGACAATGCTTGGTGGCCAATGCTGCTTCTTAAGTTGAAATTGCGAGGTTGCTTTAAAAATATATATTCACTTATATACTCGTATTTCTTGCACGGAACAACAAAACTTAAACTTGGACACCATGCCGTGTCGAAGCCACTGACGATGGGCTGTCCACAAGGCTCGGTCTTGGGTCCTTATTTATGGAATTTAGGCTTCGATGATTTTCTTACAATTCCCTTACCGTCGGGGTGTTCTTTGATTGGATATGCGGACGATGGCCTTTTGCTTATTGAGTCAAACAGTAGGTCGGGACTCGAAAATATGGCAGACACGTGTTTAAAATTAATATCTGATTGGGGCGATCGAAATCGTTTACAGTTCGCACCACATAAAACGTTCCAATTACTTCTAAAAGGAATTTTAAAATCACCGCCGCGAATTAAATTTAATAATATCACCGTAAAGAAAAAAGAATCAGTTTGTTATCTTGGTCTAATTTTGGAAAGGAATTTTTCCTTTCTTGAACATATTAAGAAAGTCGGGGAAAAATCGAAAAATAACTTTTTTGCTTTGACAAGAATATCAAAATCAACGTGGGGGCTATCTTTCAATACATTAAAAACCATCTATGGAGCTACTTACTTAGGATGTATTACTTACGGATCCCCCGTATGGGCTGATAGGGCTACTATCGGTGCTGTGCGAAGGAAATTGCTCCAGAGCCAACGTTTGGCGTTGATATTCTTGTGTAAGGCGTATAGGACTGTTAGTACCGAAGCTTTACCTGTCCTAGCGGGTGTACTTCCAGTCGACCTGGAGGTACAACGTCGCGCCGCGATGTATTACTCAACTAGAGAGAATATGGACAAAAGATTCTTAAATTCACGTGAACTTTTAAAAGTAGACAGACTATTTAAGCCGCTCTCAGTTGTATATAACGAAATAATAGATGAATGGCAAAATAGATGGGATGTATCTTTGAAGGGTCGGCATCTATACCAATATTTTCCATGCGTGCGTGATCGGTTGGCAAAGACTTGGCTAGATATCGATTATTACGTATCACAGTTTCTTACGGGCCATGGTAACTTTAAGTCTAAACTGTACTCATTTAAGCTCGTTGATTCGCCTGCGTGTTCATGTTCAACACCTTATTGCGAATATGAGCAGTCCGCGCATCATATACTTTGGGAGTGTAGTCTTTGGCAGAATGAGCGTAAAACCATGCTAGATACTATGCAAATAACATCTGGAGTTGTATACTACATGGATCTTGTGGAGACTAGGAAGAATTTCCGTGCTTTCCGACGATTTTGCCATACCTATTATTGGAATCAAGTATAACAGCTTACATATTAGGTCCCATTTAAATGTAATAATCACTATTCCGTGGTGCTTTACAGCTGGCTTCTCTGGCTGTAAATGTCTTTATGCGAGGTTATTTACCTCTTTAGTTCATTGTTTTGTCACCCGCTTTATTAGGGAGGGAAGTGGACAATCATTTATTTCCAACTCCTCCTATTAATTTAACTTTTTGATTGATTTCGTTGCGGGTTAAAGACAAGTTAGACATTCCCGGAGACGCGCTGAGCTTCAATGCTCAGTGTCATTAATATGCGTGCCACTGTTGATCCTGGCTTACAGGAGTTGCAGTGGCGGGTGTGAGGGCGGGACAGTCTCCTATACCGTACATAATTCTGACACACTTAGATCGAGTTTTGTGTCCTGTGTATCAGAAGCTATGAGAGACTTTTCGGTCTCGCAAACACCTAGACCAGGAACAAATTCCTATGGATCACACAAATATTTGTTTAAGTGCGGGGATCGAACCCGTAGCATCTCGTTTCACAGGCGGCGTCTAGCCAACTTCACCACAAAGGCTGGTAAAATGATTAATTAGGACGGTGTATAAAATCATTTACTGGTTTTTTACACAATATACTTTCGGCCATAGTCCCAAATGAGTCGCATGCTAATAATAAAAAATAGACGCATAGAAATACTATTAACACCGGTTAATTATTTTGTAATGCAACTTGTATGCATTTTATTTCGTAGAAACTTCACAACAATGGAGACGTTTACGTTAATAAATTAATTTTTAATGGTTTAGTTTCAACCTCGGATTGAGCCGCTGTAATTAACGTTGATCGGGGACAACGTAATTGCATAAATTGTACCACCAACCTGTTAGAGTAGTAATAATATATAAGATCACGACTGAACCTCTGAAAGGGGAGGTAGATAATATGTCAAAAGTTCGATGAAGTGATAGCAACCCTATCGCCAAGCCTCACACAAGCTCCAAGTCTGGACTATTTATTTATTATAAAATTGCATAAAACATGGTATAACAGATATACATAATCGTCAGGTCTGTATCACATAGGGATAAGCAGAGACTACGAATCGCCGCTTCGCTCGATCCTGACATATTACCTTCGCTTAATCCACTTTCATCACCCTCTTCGTACATCCTCGTCATGCCCCAAATTTACCGCTGTTTTTGGACGCCCATTTGAGATGTTATGGGTGTTCACGATAGAATCTAGCCCATGCGCTCTATCGCGCATCTCGGAGTCGTTATAAGTTAGGGCGGACTGCCCCCGCAGTTTGCCCAACGACCCCATATGGCCCAATAGGTCACCTCTTACGACAGGCAGGGATTCCGTGGCAGAATTCTTGCACCTCCGAACTACAGGTTAAGGGTGTAAGAGATTTTGATGGTGAGCACCTCATATATTATGAGCTTTTTGTAACGATAACTGGCAACAAATGACGACTGTAACCATTTGTTTCCAGTTGTCGTGTTGGCTTACCAGCTTGACAGCAGTATGAGGCACGGTATAACTTGAAATCTCAATCAACCCCCACACAACTGTGAATCCTCTCCAATTCTACAAGTGATCTGTCATCTATCGACGTGTGGCGAAATTTGAAACTATAATTTAAATTAATTGTATTTATTATTTCCTCTTTATTTTTTATGTTTCATTTTTACATTTTTATATACATACATTACAAAAAAATATATATACATATAAAAATATAAAAAAATATATATAACCCTTCGGTGGCGAGGCTCAAGACCCAAGCCACCGGTGGTTAGGGATCCAAAGTGAGGAACCTCCTCACTATGCGAGCCGTGTCCAGCAACACTGCCTTTTGGATCTGGCTCTTGACCCAACGACCAATTGAGAGTCTCTGTAGATGTTGGTCGAGGCTCTTTGCTATCAATCCATGAGCAGAAACGACAATCGGGACAATAATTGTTGAGTCCACATCCCACATGTCGGTAACCTCGTGTGCCAAATCTAAATATTTAGACAATTTTTCTTTTTCGGCTTTTACAAGGTTATCGTCATGCGTCATTATTATTATTAATAAATTAATCCAAAATAAAATTTAAATACTTAACGCCTTTTTGATATATATTTCATAATATAAACAAAAAGCATTTATAATCGCAATCTAATAGTATGAACAAGTCAAATGTCACGAAACGTGAAGAGAGAAAAACTATTCGTAATTATTTTTACAACAGCGCTTTCGGCGACAGGAGATCGTAGACCGTTATACGCAGTGAACCCGGCCCGCAACAATGAATTATTTTCCATACTATTATCGAAAGTACGATAATACAATAATATTAGAAAGAAAAATCCTTTAATCTACACGCCTCAAAAGGAAAAATGTAACATTTCAATACAATGCTAAAAGAAATAAAGAAAATAAAACATCGTGTTATCTATTATTCAACAATAAAATTAGTCTCTTTTATTCTTTTCTTTGAAGTTAACCCTTTTATTAAAGATTAGACTCGTTTGAACTAGTCAATTTGTAAAATAGTAAAAGAAAAATATCTAAAAATGAAATTTCGAAAATTCAGTATGGTCTTAAACAGATAGACGTGACGACCGCTTCGATCTAGATAAAAATGAAATAGTATGAGACTCGATTTATATGAAAAAGCCTTAAAAATATATTACTATAAAATGTTTTTATCATCCAAATCATGTAAAAAATTGTACCCATATTTTTTTAAAAGTTACTGCTGCTGTGTGAGGAAAAAATACAAACACAGCTCAGAAATTGTATATAAGCAAGAAATTGCTGACTATCTGCTTCATCGCTAAATTCTATTTCTCTCTTCAGCCACAGGACCAGCTCAAGGATATATACAGATTTCACACACTTAGTAGCAAACTAAATATTTAAAAAAAATATTAATCACCTTATTGGTCGTCTGACAGACAAAATAAATTAATAAGTAAAACTTTAGTTTCATTCCTCGCTGGAATATTTTTTAATCGAAATCGAATACGGGATTTTGGTCGGTTTTGACTATTTCGGTTGGTATTGTCGGTTTTCGCGATGACATGTCAGCGGTCCGACATGACATGAGAAACATTTTTACGTTGAGTGTCGCCAGACAACTAAGCAGAGCGCTTGCATCGCAAACATGTCAGCGGGCAACACGTGTGGCGCTTGTTGCCGACATGATTCTTTTCTTATAGGCCGCTGACTTCTGTCGGCGGGCCGTGTCGACGGGTCGGCGACTCTGGTGTGTAGTGCACTTAATGATATAACCTAATTCAATATTTCCAGCTAGAAACGTTGAAATGTAACATTTGAGAGAAATGGAAAATTTAAACAAAAACAATGGGAAACATAATAATACCGATCGATATTCACGTCGCAATGACCCACATAGGGGGAGATGAGGCGAAATATAACAAAAAACAACCAGAAACCGAATGCAATGACTACAGGCTTTAGTGACGGTCACGCGAGCCGCCGCGTCGCAAGCTTACTGCCAACTATTTGTGGTGCCTTTAGAAGGGGATAGATGTGGCTAGAATAAAAAAGGGCAAAGGATGTTTCAATTTCTAAAATACAACCATTCTAGAAATTTCGACGGCTGTCCTAATATTACTCAAGGGACGGCCATTTATATCGAGACACCAAAAATTAAGAATAAACAAACAAAAACATTGTAAAGGAGGTTTTAACGTCTCTACTACAGCTTTCTGGAAATTTCGACGACTGTTCTAATATGTAGTACCTACTCAAAGGAAAGCTTGTTATACTAAAAAACAGTGGCAGAACCACAAACTCCCACAAAATTGTTGATACAGGCAAAATGATTGATGAATGAAAGAACTTCCGTATCAGCCTATATACTTCTCAATATAGGGCATGAGCCTCCTCTACAATTGAGAGTACGATTGAGAGGGGTTAGGCCATATAGTCCACCACGCTGGTCTAGTGCGGGTTGACGGACTGGTAATGATATTAAAAAAATCTTTCCTTTATTACTATAATATTACATGAATGTAATAACGAATAAACAGAAAGAAATAATTGCTTACCACATAATCGTCTGATCAAATACCGATAAATAATCAATTATCCTTTCCTAAACAGCTTAGTGAAAGAAACTGCAAAAATATATAGAAAGTCGTTCTGAGCTTATTACGTTCCATATTGATTTGATAACAGATATATTGGGATCATATTATTAGATAAATAAACATCGCCATATTTGCAGAAGAATGGAGAATTTGGATCTAAAACTGGAGGAAATGATTCAAATGTCATCATAAATCTCGAAAATGAAAACTACTTGTAAAACAAAATTATTCACTCATCCAGCTTGTTTCGACCGATCGATCGATCGATCGTAAAATCGTGGATAGGATTCGCAGCAGAGTCATAGATAAAAAAGAAGAAGGACATTGCATGGCAGAAAGACATTCACGGGCTAAAAAAAATCTACTAAAGAACATTTCTCTCTTCAGCCACAGGAAGTCCACTGCTGAACATAGCCCAACCCCGAGGGTCTCCACATCGAACTGTTCAAAGCGGCCTGCATCCAGCGACTTCTTGCAACCTTAACCAGGTCCTCCGTGCACCTTATGGGCAGGTGTTCGACACTTCGCTCGCCTGTACGGAGCCTCCACTCCAGAACCTTTCGACCCCAACGGCCAACAGTACTTCGCACTATGTGCTCAACCCACTGCCACTTCAAATTGCTAATCTTTTGGGCTACGTTAGTAATTTTTGTTTTCCTAGGGATCTCCTCAGTAAGGTAATACCTAGCATTGCCCTCTCCATAGCGCATCGTAACCTTGAGCCTTCGTATGAGGCCCACAGTGAGAGCCCACGTTTTTGTGCCGTATGTCATCACTGGTAACACAAAACAATTAAAGAGCATTTGGTGTGCCCAATCACTTATTTAATTCGTAGAGGTCAAATTTCATCTGTAATTTTGGAAAAATTAATCTAGCTGTATATTGGCTGGTAAATTAAATATTGAAATATGCATAACAAATACAGGGTATCTCAAGACCGCGACCGAAAACGAAGTCAGGTGATACTATTAGTGACTTCAAACACAATGCAACTAAAAATTTCTCAAAAAAAATTGTCAATTTATTTTCTGAATTTTTTTACTGGTCGTCGTGTTTCGGTGAAAATACATAATTTTACTAAAAGTAATAATGTACACCTGTTTATTTTTAAAGACGCAATGGTACGCAAGGGTTTAAATTACAATTTTCAAAAAAACTATGTATTTATCACCCAAACATTACGTATACAGTATGTTATTTATTTATTAAACAGGAAAAAAAAACCTGACGCTTTTTTGCGCATTTTTTAGTTGCATTGTGTATGTAACCAATAAAACTACCACCTGGCTTCGTTTTCGGTCGCAGTCTTAATATACCCGGTATATAGACAAAGCCGGTAAAAAGAAACAACAAAGTTTAACACGGCTTCATTTCAAATTTTCTGTTCAAATGTTAGTACTATTTTCTGTGCCTACACACCTGGGAAATCCGGAGATAATGAAAATGAAAAATAATATCACGTAAAATGTAATTAATGAAGACTATCTGCATTGGAAGCACGTTTCCAAACAATTATTCTCCGAGACAAAAGATAGCTCAGTCGTTAACCTAAAACGGAATGCATTTATTGCGATTGTTATAAAATAATGAAAATATATTTTCATCTCACGTATTAATATGACTATTGTTTTTTTCATAATAATAATTATTTATACATTATACTTATGAATTACACCCAAAGGTCCTGCAGGGGCAAGAAGATCGCCTTAGTAGCAAAATGACGTAGCCAAGATATTAACACAATTTTCTGCAATCCTGTTTTATTTGCGATTTTATTATGAAGTGATGACTTTAGCCAACAAACATAGGTTGTATTATAATAATTAAACAAAATAAATGAAAATAACAAATGTCAATATACAAAAAAAAACAAAGGAGGCTCAAACCCACGCGTGGATCACGACTTGGTTATCCTGAAATTATTTTTATTCTTTATTAATTAAGATAAAAACGACGCGTAATAGAAGCTAATTATAACATTTAATCAATTCTTAAAAACAAAAGCCACTTCTATACAAACGCGAGGGCACGAAAGCAATTCCTTGGTCGCTATAACGACGGACAACCCCACTGTTTACGAGCCGAAGTCTGCACGAGAAACAGTAACGCACTACCTTCGAACACGAGCGGCCACCGCACGATACCAGTGCAATACCGCGAAACTAATCAAATATTAACACTTGTGCTTTTAATTAAATATAGAAGTGTATGGATTAGACTCCTTAGTTTATGCTCAAAGATCAAAAACGTGACTGTAAGGAGATTTGCTTTTGATGTTAAATTCGTAAAAGTCGATGTAAATATGAATGTTGATTTAGTCGCAAATTGTAATCAGCGAAAAAACTTCAATGAGTTTTTCTAAATTAAAACCCAAAATATTAAACTCAAAAATGTTGCAAATAGTGCTACTGTTACTACAGACGACGTTGACCCTAACAGCCAGGGAGCCAAAGCAGATAACCCTGGCCAATCAGGGGACGATAGCCGGGATGTACATAACAAGGTTCCGGACGAAGAGGATAGCTGCGTACGTCGGGATACCGTATGCCCAACCACCGATAGATTTCCGCAGATTCACACCACCAGAGTACACCGATCTACCGCAATGGGAAGGAGTTAAGAACGCGACGATCTATGCTCCTGATTGTATGCAAAGTGATCCGAAACGAGAAGACGTACAAAATCCTTTGAGGAAACATGACGAATTGTTTGCGAAGCTTTTGGAGTCGCAAATGGAAGAGCCGCGAAAGAGAGAATTTTCAGAGGATTGTTTGTATCTGAATGTTTATGTGCCCGATGGTGAGTGGTTTGATGTGTTTTACATTACTTAATGAATCATAATTTGAGAGTCAGAGGTTCTGAAAAGATAGTGTGCAAACATGCAAAGAGGCATAATTCTTTTGAGCCAATGTAATAAATTACCTCAAGTTATCAAATCTTCCACTTGATCAATTAAAAAAAACTACAATGATTTATAATGCTTTCTGTCTAAAACCACGTAGGTACTTTAATAGTGCATTTTTAGATATTACATTTGTGGTCTAATTTGATAGTATAATTTATTTATTACGAGCCTGTAACGTCCCACTGCAGGGCAAAGGCCTCTCTTTCCGCTTTCCATATATCCCTGTCGAGGGCTTTATAAGACCAATCCTTTCAATAGGCGTCCAACTCGTCTCGCCACCTGCGTCTAGGCCTTCCACGTGGTCGACGCCCCTTCGCCCCGAAATACGCTTCAGAACCAAATTAACTGACGTTGGCCAAAAAGCCGCCAAGCTCAAGTGGGACTGGGCTGGACATGTGTGTCGCATGCCGGATAGAATGTGGGCGAAGATCACCACACAATGGGTCCCGAAGGGGATAGTATAAGTTTATTAAAAAGGGTTCTAAATATATTGCTAAATAAAAATTACATTTACCGTTGTTAAGCTACAAATTGCAAGCAATTCTGCCCGACAGTTATCTGTTCGGTGTATTTATATAGCTAAACGAAACTGTTTAAAATTAACATAACCACCGGTTTTTATAGCTGAAATTGTTTAGCAATATTTAGTTCACGTTTGACTTTCTACATTTTCATTCTGTTAATGATAGGCCTTAATAGTGGCAGGATCGCATTAGCCATGAGACCCGAAACCTTAGATTAAATTTCCAGGTTGGGTAACTATACCAATTTAATTAGACATAATCGGTGAGTAAAATTTTTGAATGTGAGGTCGGTGCAGCTAATACAATTGTATTTTTTTGCTTTTTATAATTATTTAACAACATAGTTAAAAACTCCACGTAATATAGAGACCTTTAAAGAGTAAAGCTATTTAAACTCGTCTCTGTATGATCGCAATGAATTAATTAATAAATAACAAACCAAAAATCACCATGAAAAACAGTATTTATTCAAATTTCTTTATTCAAAAACCGCAATGGTGTTGCCACAGCAAACATCTCAGATGTTTTGATGCGAGAATTATTTATATCACTGTCCGCTGGCGAAAAACTTACGCCGAAAATATTTCTTAGAGTTTTGCCGTACCACATATAAGTTGTTGATAAATTACCTATATAATATGTTACATCGATCAGCCAACACTCGGCACGTCGTTTAACAGGCCGACCTTATTTGTCACACTATTTCGTCTGGCAATATTTTTTTTCTGTTCCATTTCCCGCGCTTTTTCTACGCCATCTTGTAATGGCTTTTTATACGCCATTGAATATTATTTTCTTAAACAAAAGAAATAAAACACGTTTGAATATCATGAATATGTGTTTGACCCTGTCATGTAGGACGACCTGATTTTATTCACTTTTCATTATTTGTTTACTTAAAGGAATAATTTTATGACTAAAGACGAGTGTGGTGCTACTCTAAATGAATAAATAAAAAGAAGAATGCGTACAGATGAAAATATGAATTATCTAAATATTGAAATGTACAAAAGTACCCAAGCGTTAGATGTAACATTTACAGAAAATGGATGAATGTTTCCATAACCTTCTAGTATAATAAAATTGTTCCAGAATTCCATTTGCTGAATAACATCTCAACTTCAGACGGTAACAGCTGTCATGTCATAACCATAACTAGAACATGAGTTTGGAAATCCTTTAATAATAACAACGCCTATTTTAAATGTCTTTATTTTATTTTGAATTCTTTACACTTAATTGGCGCAACGCTTCTTGGTTTCAGCGCCGGAAGATGCTGCTTTCCTATCATCTAAATACTGTATTGGCCTATTACTGAGAACTTCTCTGTAGTGGAAAGTACAATTGATAAGGCTTAGGCCATAATTCACTACGCTGACCTAGTGCGGTATGGCGGATATTACAAAGCATAGAAAATCTTAATATTCGGGTTTCCTCTCGGCTTTTCCTTATCATTAAAGTACCTATTTATATTCTGTAATGCAAATAAAATAACATAACTTAGCTCTTCAGATCCATTATCTTAGCAATAAGCCACAGGATTTTCACTGATGAAAATATCTCCCCCAAATTTTCCGTAGCAACTTTATAATAGTTTCTACCCACGTAATGCGGTAAAGTTTGGTCTTCCCCAGAACAGTAATTTTATAGTATGAATCATTTCCAAGTGAAAACCTGGGCTAGTTTAAGTAAATATGAATGAGGGTCCTTCAT
Organism: Deilephila elpenor; assembly: GCA_949752805.1. Lineage (NCBI taxonomy): Eukaryota > Metazoa > Arthropoda > Insecta > Lepidoptera > Sphingidae > Deilephila > Deilephila elpenor. The sequence goes on from OX457110.1 coordinate 4,276,468, forward strand.
TAACCCAGTTTTGTGTGTCCGCGAGTTTTTCCCCACATCAGATAAGAAAGCGATTTTGCCTCGTGTGGGGGGAGGGGGTTAGCTGCTTCGTTGCCATTCCCCTTTCAATTGGCTCTCGTAATTTAGGTAGTTTCCGCTTTCATAAATCGTATTTCTTCGTATTTTGCTGCCTTAACATAATGTATATATGCGTAATTTGTATATATGCAGTGCAATTTGATTATCTACTGGCGACAAATAGTTATCTTTCGATGCCGACACAGTTATGGCGGTCAAAGCAATTTAATAAAAAATACTAGCTTGATGTTGTCAGCCCTTATATGAAAGCTAAAGCTAGCCTTGCAATTGTGTTCACCAAAGATCGAGCCCAGTTGCGTGCTATGGGAGAGGCCTATATCCAGCAGTGGAAGCAGAAGAGCTGATGATAATGATGATGATGATGAAGATCAAGCGAAGTGTTTTTTTTTTATATAATAGGTCCAGCAAACGAGCAGGTTATCGAATAGTAAAGAATCACTGCCATGAACTTCTACAAGCCAAGGGTCATAGATATATTGCCGGCCGCTTTAATCGGGAAGAAAAACGATTCGAAAGAGGAAAGTGGTATTGGGCATCCGGCAATCTCACTCATTTAACGTGAACTTCATGTTAATATCCTTAGAAACAGTCGTACCGCCCTTGACGAGCTTGCCAATTCATGCTGAGTCATGACTGACAACAGCGAAGTGTCTAGTAGTATGGAAAAGGATAGCTCCGACTGGAGTAAAAAAAATAAACAATTTTTTTTTTTGGCATCCCCACCTCGCTTGTCGGCTATCATCTCTTGTAGTAGTGCCTTTTGTAATCTGCGTGTCACTCCATTTTCATTTCAGACATGAATTCGCAATGAATTTGTATGAATGAAACGATATAGTTACGTTCATATTCCAAATAACACTGTGATACATTTTATTTCATAATGTTGGTTGAATCAAAGAATTTTACTTTTCCCCAAAACAATGTAAAACTGACATAATATGTCAAAATATTTTGATTGTTTATATAATTATAAAGGAGAATAATATTCAATTCATCAGAAAAAAATCATTCACAATATTATAAAGGACATAAGGCGCACAGACAAAACTAAAATTAATCCCATTTAAAAGCTCTTCAAACTATTTAACTAACGAAACGTTTGAACTCAAAATTAGCCAATTACCATAGATTCCCATAAGCGGCTAAAACAACTTTTAATTTTCTCTCGCTTCAATTTGCTAACTCCGTCCATTTGCTCGACGTTACGAGCCAAGAGGTCATCAGCACCTCCATTACCTCAGTCCAATCTGTATTTATTACCTGTCGACCTCAGGGACAATGGGTAGAATTGATCAGATTTGAATATATCAGTACGGATTAGGGAAATGCCTATTTTGAAGCGTGATTTGTACTGGAAAGTAACCAACTTACTCGGTAGTTGGTGTTGCCAATTATTTGAGTAAATTAGCTCATAAAAGCTTAATGCCTACTATTAATCACCTTTACCCTTGAATATTTTTTTGTATTCATCCAAAGATTTTCACATACTATTTTTTTATGTTAGACAAAAAACAAGAATGTGCAAATAAACGAAAAAGTTATTTTATTAATTTTATAGGCAATTTATTTTTCGTTTGCTACAATACATTTTAGGTTCATAAACTCAAATGCATATTATGTGTTCAATTGACGTTGTGTTTCATCTCTTACCCGCTCTCTTATTACATTATACAACCCGTAACTTCTCCGCACCATGATAGAATTCGTCCCCGGAATTTGGTTATTTTCGTGCGTCGTTTCTGGCAACACTAAAAATAATGGCGGGCATTTATCAACGTTGCTTTACAGGGCTGGTTCGAAACGACTCGGGCGAGTAAAATACGAAATCGATTTACGTAAAAATGTATAAGGTTTAAACACCTTTGACCTTTCAATGAAGCAATTAAATTCAAATAAAAATAGGAACGCCGAGTAAAAGTTTTAATTTAATTCTAAGATTTCATCAGAAACTCTAAACCAACAAGGTTATAGTTGGAAAAGTATTTACGAGCTATAGATGAAAAGTTTAATAAAGTTTATCGCGAAATTTAATGATATCCGAAGTTTTTTAGTGACATACGATATCTTTGCAGAAACTTTGGATCTTCGACGGGCGAAGAGTTCTGTACCGAATGATAATATTTCTATTTGTACTTATTTAAAAAGAGTAAAAGGTTATTAATGGTTACGTTACACATTAGTCTTAGTGCACATGCTTTAGCGGTTATTAAAGATTAAAGATTACACCAACAATTTTCGCGGAGCCAAAAAAGTTTGTGAGCAACAGAAATCGTAGACATTGAAAGGCTTCCCATATTTTACGTTCGAAGTTTGAAAACTCGCGGGCATATTATTTTGTTGTGAAAAGAATCCAATGAACCCACCTCTATATAAGTTTTAGGGAAAGGATTTAAAAAGTTCTAATATCAAGAAAAAAATAGATATGTATTAATATTATTTGAATTTGGAAAACGTAACAACTTACTTGTACTTAAATATTTGCAGGCTATCACCCTTGACGATAGGGCAGTCTCTTAGCACATATTTTAGCATGTGTATGTATAACTTTAAAATATTCAAACGTTGTGTTTTTGCTTTGCCATAAATTATCTAAACTCCTAAACCTTAATCCATCTTACTGCGCGATTACGTATTGATATACTTCACGTAGGTACCTTCAAAATGATTATGAAAAGTCTCAGATTTCCTTTTCTCGCGACTTTACATCATTTTAAAATCAGCTTACAAAATACTAGGTATGAAAACGCTATGTTTACTCTAACTTCAAATCCAAAATTGAAATACATAATTATATCTACGTATATCTAAAGAGAAAAGCAACATTCTAATGATCATTCCAACAAACTCAACTCAAATTTCAAATCCAATTGCGCTCGTTAAAAGGTGTTTAACCCCAGGTCATTAGAACTTTAATTATTCGAAAATATTAAAAACCCTTACCCTCGCAATTAATGCAGGGTTTCGGTATGCGTGTTATAACCAGTTCCTAATGTTACTTGACAGCTTCGTCACGTGGTAACATGTGGTAATTACCATATAATATGCCATTGGATAAGAACTTAGTTTTTCAACGATATTTTTTTTACATGTGTATATTACTCTAGAATAAATATTTTTATGTCCATTAAGACATGTCTGTGTCCTATAAGGGTTGGCAGCGACTATGGTTTTGTTGGCACGATCCTTGGTATTTCGCTTTCAGTTCATCCACGCTCATTAACGTTTCAACATAATATAAATACATTTTCAGTATAAACATACTACAAATACAAGGTACACGTTTCGACAGTATTAGTGGATGGAATCATTTTTATAAAAAAAACCTTAATTTTTTTAGAGATAAATTTATTTGATTTACAAAATAAATACATGAAATGATAGATACATAAGCATAGAATTAGAAGTTAGAACAAATTAACAAAAATAGAACAAATATCTACTATACATTTTAAATTATTCCAATATTATATTATATTTTAATTTTTTTAATTAATTCCTCCAATATTATTTTTTTTTATCAAGCTGACCCTAGGAAACGGCAAACAGAGATTTTCCCGCCCGCACAACCACCACTGAACTCCTGTCAGCCAGGATCAACAGTGACACGCAAAGAATTGGCACCGAGCTCCGGAGCTCGACAAGTCTCTTAGGGACACTAGCATATCTTTAACCCGCATCGAAATTAATCAGGAAGAAAAAAAATAGCGGGGATTGGAAACAAATAACTGTCCACTTCCCTCCGCAGCAAAGCGGGTGACAAAATATTGAACTAAGTGGTATTATTCGACGATTTTTTTTTATTTTATTTCTATATTAAAAATTCCATTGTACAATTTTATAGATCGCTGGTTCCTAAACTAGGATATATCCCGTGTCTTAGGAAACCAGTGACTTCACATACATTATTTCTCAGGATTTTATGAAGATTTTACAATAGTTAACAATTGAAAGAAAAGTATTTATAATTAAAAATTAAACTATTGTTAGTGATAGATGAGTTAATACAAAAAACACAAAAAAAACAAAAAAAAAATTAAAAACTAATTATGCGTAGAGTTATGAATTCTCGACTGTGAGTGTGTGTGTGTATGAGTGTGTGTGTGTGTGTGTGTGTGTGTGTGGGTGTGTGTATGTGTGTGAGTGGATATGTACATTATTTGTGCTTCATTTCGGAATAAATTCATACTAAATATCCATCCACCAATCCATACTATACTTAAAAATATACAACTGAAGAATCCAGATGTTATGTACCACATAAAAAGGCAGACACAAAAAAAAATACAACACGAAATAAATTGAACCGAGCATTTAAAGTGAACTTAATATGGGCCTGTTATACCCTCACCATTTGACAACAAATAATCCCGAGCCCACAGCGTTATTGTAAGGGATAAATGACAAGATTTTCCGCACCGAAACACTTATGTCTAGAAGTATTGAATTTGATATAGGAATGTTCGTGAATACAAAATGAAAGGGATTTGGGTCAATGTCAACATTGAGGTAAATAAAATAACTGGGGTACGGAATAAGTTTTCTGGAGTGGAGGGTTGTATTTGCTATAAATTTAATTTTTGATTTATTTCTTGACTAGACTGCTGAATTAAGTTAGGATTGAGCTCCCAAAGCAGAGGTCGTGGACATTAAAGTGGGGCACACGCCAACAATTTTTGAAAATTACGTGCGTATACAGTAAATTTAATGAACTAAAATACATACCTAACTTCCAAAAGTCCAAATTTGAATCCGCTACCTCTGATTCGTTCCTTTTCTTGCCCAAACTGTCTACCTCTCACTTTTTCTCTTCTATTATTAAAAAAAACTTAATACACTAGTCATAATAAATAGAATTAAACTTAAGCACTATCGTAGCCTAGACAGACTAGCTTTAAGCGCGCTATCATTAAAACTTTGACGTGCAAACAATTCCGTTTTTAGTTCAAACACAATCATTTTCAGAAATGCCGTACATACTCAAGACTAAATGCCTCTCAACGTCCAGTTAGGGTTGACACATAGCGTGTATTAAACAACAATCGATCGCGAAAATTCAACGTGTCTAGTTAAAATGGACCTAACTTTATGCATGCAAGTGAAAATGAAAGCAATTATTGTATATACGTAAGCATAAAAATGAACTTGTATGTTTCTGCTTACTGGGTTAGTCAAACATTAATAACACAGTTGTTAGAATACATTGCTTTCTTGCAAGAAATTGTTTTTTAAGGAAAAAAAATTACTCATGGTACTTAAATGTTATGACTTCTCAACAATGCAGGCGCATTGCCAAGAAGGAAAAATTAAGCTTTCAGGGCCAAAGGATTTTCAAATCGACGTGCGTATTCATCACTAGTTCAACTTCTAACCTGTACTAGTCACCATAGGAAACTTAGGTCTCATTCACCTATATCGTAGGATTAGCTGTATTTTGTATCTTATCATGACCTTTATTTCTTTATAGAGGCGCTTTAAGCCTTCCTTCCGACACTCCGGGGGAGGTCGGAGTCTCCTTCCAGACTGGCGCACGGGGACAATAGCCAGTAGCCAGGCTGGGTGTCCCTACCGAGATCTAATTTATCATGACGTAGGCCCTAGGTCCCAGGCATCACCCTAGGATGTCCAAGCCATCAGGTTTCACGTAAAAGAATGAGTATCACGTCTAGTATTCTGTTACGCATTTTATATAACCTTGTTTCGCTATCTTGGTGCATCTGATATGAACAACCGTGAAAGACCTTCTAACCGCCGAGTTTTTGGGCCAGTTCCTAAATTGTCGAATTAAAAACCTAAACTTATTGAAATACAACTATTTTTACGGATTTTATCGCGATTTGGTTTAATTTTTAAATTTTTTAACTTCCCGACGACGTTTCGATTACTTTACAGCTTTCGTGGTCACTTTCGTGACCCGAGTTTTATTTCAATGTGTAACATTCGCGTAAATCTCAGAAACCAATTAACTAAAACTTACTGTTGCTAATCTATTTACGTTATTGAATGAAACATCTTCAAAATATATTACTAAATTAAGCCACCTAGTACCTACCTACCCTATAGTTTTAAAATTGGAAATAGATCAGTAAAGTGTAAAGTTTTACTCCTCAGCTAACTGCTTATTAATACCCACCTTTCTTCGTATACAATATGAATGATTAGCAACCAACAACGTAGACTGTGGGAAGAAACATGTGTGTGGATACAAATAACTGGCCTGAACTTTATGAAGCTACACGAAATGCATGTATTTTGTAATATAATTTTACAAAAGTAATTATGGTCTGCTTTCATCTAAGACTTTCACGGTAAAACACAAAATCGTGAAGAAACACTTGAAGTTTTTTTCGAATATTTGTTGCCCATTCATGATATCGGTAAAAAATATAATTGACCCCGATACCAATAGTGCTTAAAATTTATTAAAGTATAGTAAAATGGGTATTCTCCTTTTTAAGAGTTTATTTTAAGCTGTAAGTCGTCCATGTCACGATACAAAATAAAAATATATATATATATATATATGTGGCACTGATGAACTTAGACGAGTCGTCTAAAAATACTTGCTTTTCTTTAATCCACAATAAAATGAATCAAAAAGTAAATAGAGGTTGAAATTATTAATTTTCTACTTCCCTCCATAGTAAATCGAGAGATATGAACATATCTCGCCAGTTGGTGCTCTAGTGGAATCCACTGTACATACATACATAAACTCACGCCTTTTTCCCAGAAGGAGTAAGCAGAGCTGGGAATTTGTGCCCGATATGGTAGCAACCAGGACAACCACATTACGCCTTGTATGTTCCGTCCCACAAATAGGGGGCGAGCCTATAGGCATATCGGGCACAAATTCCCAACTCCGGGCTGATAATGAATAAAAAGATCCAATATCACTTTGCCCGACCCGGGTCTCGAACCCGAGACCTCAGCTTTGTAATCGTATTGTAGTACAATTACGCCACCGAGGCAGTCCACTACAATCAGGTGAATTTACTCACTTTGTCATACTATTACAAAAAAACACGTGCAATGTGTATCCTATCATAATATTTTAGCAACCGTCCCCATATTCGTGACCCGAGCCTTAAATTCCATTAGGATTTCCTACCTACGTTTTTTTCTAGTATTTAATATCCCACCGCTCCTTTACCTTTTTTTCTCGTTTATTAATAAATTCTTGCCACAAGGGAATGCTTTCAGATCTCGCTTATGAATAAACAAAGAAATTAAACGGTTGCCTTGAGATTAAACGATATTATTAAATATGAAAATTGGGAGTAATGTCGCGCTTATATTTTTGAGATAGGCAGTTTTTTTTGCACGGACGATTTTTGTTACACTGGCACAACAAATTGATTGCTATGCGCCTGAATATAAACCGGCTTTTTATGTAGTTGTTGCAGTTTAGAGAGAGTAACAACGAAAGGCGAAAGGTAAACATCTTTCACATGTCAACACAATTTTGCGCACAGGATGAACCCGAAACATAACACACTTACGTTTCCTAACACTAGTGGTTATAATAATATCTCGCATTCAAGCAATAGTTAACATTAGTGTCTTGAGGTGTCGGGCTATGCTTAATTTTTAGTTCTGAGGTTCTGTTCGTGTGTATACAATTATAGTGCTCATCTCATATGACATAAAAACGACAAAATCTTTTTACTTTTCTTTTGAGTTTTATTGCCCTCTAGTACCCATATTACTCAAATCCAATTTCTAGTATCTGTTATGGCAGGTGCATTATTACAATGTTCTAAATCAAACCAAATCTAGAATAAAAGATAGTGTTTTTTGTCAATATATGTCGATCATATTGAATGTTCGCGTATAATTTTACGTAATGTTCTCTCGTAAGGGCTAGTAAGTATGGAGACGACTATATAAATTTTATTATATTTTTTGTCATCTTCAATACGAGAGCAATTCAATTCGTTAGTGATTTTTCGCAGACAAACTTAAAAGAACTTAATCATTGTATTTGTTTTTGTTTGTTAAAAGAATTGACTTATATTCTATGATATCGATGGTTAAAAGTATAACGGTGTTTTGACAGAGAGCATTTTTAGGAGTTTTTTTATTTTTTATTAAGCCATTGCTGTAGCCTACACTAACTCACAAACCCATGTTTCCGGTCTTCAAGGAATGGGACTTGACGCTATTTTCTTCAAGATTTCTAAAACGCATTGTACTGGTCCGCTAATACTACACTCTACGGACAGTTTATTGCGCAAATTGCGAGATTCTTGCCAGAGAAAATAACGCTGTATTATTGGAGATTTTGTTTTCCTCCTACTTATAAACGATGGCGTCTTTTCACGTATATTGATTCGCATTTTGCAACTAATGTCTGTTACTTAAGAAAATTTGTTATTTGCATACATAAATAAACTCACGCCTCTCTCCCAGACGGGGTAGGCAAAGGTGCTACCAGGACACCTACATTTCACCTTGTATGTTCCATCCCGTGATGTGCTAGGGGGCGAGCCAATCGCCATATCGGGCACAATTTCTAACTCCGGGCTGATAATAAATAGAATAATGCAATACTACTTTTGCCCGATCCGGGATTCAAACCCGAGAACTCAATTTTGTAATCGTTCCGTAGTACAACTACGCCACCGAGGCAGATTGTTAATACACTGCGTTCAAATAAGATTGACATAAAAACATCGTTAGTTTTTCAATTATTCGATGCAGCCACAAAGAGTTCTCCACATTTTCAAACATTTCATATAGTAGCAATTTATTTGACGAATGGTAGCGATAACCGATGCTCACATACACAATGGAACCATTTTTCAACACTTCTGAAACCGCGAAGCTTTGCTATTGTAACAGAAACTTCATTGTGAAAACTGCTATTGAGGGCGGAGATAGCAGAGCAGATGTTACGCTATAGCTGAGTAAAAAGTTAGTACCAACTAAAATAAAAGGTAAACGAAAGCTTAGCTACGTTATACAAGGTTATTTTGATTAGATTATTAAAATTTTAACGAGAGGTTCAAAATCATGAAAATGGTCCATTAGTAAAATAAAATAATAAATATTATTTTCAAAATATTCAACCATTTTTATCCTTACAAAACAGAATACTTAGCAATACGTTCATACATAATAGCCCATTCATAAACTATACATAGACGCGCGTGATGGATTAACAATATATATGTATATATATATCATGTGTAATTTAACATTGTACTCCGATAATTGATAATATTTTTGTAACTAAAATAGATATTGGGAATTGTCATTAATTTATTTGTATAATACCCACATACATTGTTATCTTAAATACAGTATTGCATAAAACAAATATATCAAGTAAGTCGGTATTAAAAATATTATACTTTGTTAAATATATTATGGAGGTATAAGCTAAAAACTCGGCTGTCATCTTCACTATATAAAGTCGAGTCACAGTCTGCTAGCTCAGTTCGACTGGTACTGCCGTGAGGAAAGGATCTCTGCCAAAATGATGATCGCCGCTGCAGCATATACGAAATAACGAAGAAAATGGGATTAAGAGTGTCCACGAGGAGATTGGAACAAGATGAGTAAAATTATTAAATGATCTTTGATGTTTATATGGGTTATATTATTATTATTATTGGTTTATATAAGGTACATAAAATATTGTTCTATTCATAATAAAATAATGGATATAATAAATGTTGTAATGAATATTCTTGTTATTCTGTATCTGCATAGGATTTATTTAAAAGTAAATAATAGATATTGAGATAAACATTGTATTTTTCAATACCTACATATCATTTTTCTAACACGCGCACGTATGTGTGTAATAATGACCAGTCTTGAAATAACCATATTATGAGTATTACAAAAATACTAATATCGTACGGGAATAGGGTAAACAGACAAGAGCGAAGGGAAAATAGAGACCAAATTGATTCGACTTAGTTTAAAATTGAACTGGTTATCATAATCAAATTAAAATACATTTAATCCTGGAATTTGGAAGAGAATGTTCCACTGAATATTTTTTGGCCTCATTCTCCCCTACGTTTGAAACTCATTGTCTTTACAATTGAATCTCCTCATTTCCAGTCAACAAAGGTACTGCTAACAACTTCAAGTGTCAGTTTATTCCGGTCAGCGTTCTCGTAGCCGTTTGTCAGTCCTCATGGCTTAGCTTGACATTTGCAATCTGAGCGAGAACTTTTATAACTCAGTTTCAGTTGTATTCTTTGTACAATGTTTACTTAACAAGAAAGATTAATATGCCCGATGGTTATAAATAGGATTTACTTGATTGTGTACTTGTATTCTCTCGTATTATTTGTTAATGTTTAGTTAATAATTATCTACATATACATTTAATAAATTTGTAACCGATCGATGTCTGTACATGGAAGATAAATGAGAAAATCTAACATGGGGGACCGTATTAAAGTAATAGAACCCAAAACAGTGATTTTTAAAATTATTGTATTTTTGTCTGTGCGGTTGTGCGTGATGACATTTCGTTTTCGGTCGTAGTCTTGATATACCCTGCATATGAATATCATGTGAACTAGAAGTTACATCTAGTTTCACCCGGGTGTATTTTTATCACACTAAACTTTCATTTATCAAAATCCAGTTTTTAATGAACCTAAACATAATACAATATTTAATTTGCCATAGAACAATTTTAATAAGGCTGTATATAACAATGTCAAAATACAAGTTTTGTTGTGTTAGATACATTTAAATCTTTAAATAAATATTAAGATCCCACTGCATTCCTTAAAAATAACTAATCTATATCCTTTCCCATGTTTCTGAATTTTATTAAAATCGGTTTAGATTTTGGTCGCGAAAAGGTAACACACAAAGATAATAAGTTTTGCATGTATATTACCGTGGATTCAATAAAAAATATGGGAGTTTTATAGAGATAGGTGTTCGGATTTCGAAATGTTTTCTCGGAGGTTGTAAGATGACATATCAAAAATGTACCGAACGATGTGATATCCAGTTAAATCCGAAAGGCGCGGTATAGCTGCGAATATCGCGAGATTTTACGTACATTTTTATTTTTGGACACATTGAACATTTTTCATTTCTAGATACAGTTAGGGGTAGACTGGGTACGGTTGAAACAATTTAGCTTGTATCGTTTATAATGTTGTTGTTTACGAACCAACTGACGATAATGATGCGTGAAATTCAAATTTGAAGTTTTAGGTACGATATAACAGTATCATTATAGTATTCGGATAACTATCTTTAGAAATATATGAAATTTAAAAAAAACAATAATTTGTTTCAATCTTACCCATGCCAGGGGCGGTTGAAACAGCGATTGGGATCAGTTGAAACACATACAAATAATACAATTAAGACTAATGAAACATGTTTTATTTATCATTAATAATAAATATATTAATAATTATGGCACCACATGACAAAATTGATCATTCTTCAAGATTTTAATACTTCTAAAAGATTCATTCCTCTTCTGATGCTTTAGATGACAATTCCTGCTTAGTATTTCTTCTTTCTCCTTTTGAAACTTCTCTTTTACCTTTTTCTTCTTTTACCCTTTTCTTAACTTGCTTAACTTTGGTCCGTTTTAATTTTGCTTCATGCTCTTTTCTTATCTCTTCTTTCTCTGGTGTATCAGTATAACAGTTTTTCGCCCTTTATTACGTAAATATATGTATATTAAAAACACGATTGTGTGTTTTATAACCCATACTTGTATCATCTTTGCCGGTCGCATCTCTCTTACGAATTTTTCTTAACAGGGAACATTGGTTTACACCATGTTTTTCCGCCGCTTTCCGTAGTGGATCTTCAGCTTTTACCTCCTCATATGCGTGACTATAGCTCGATAAGTCAATATTCCCTCTGGAAGTCTTCCCAACCCGAACCCCGGCATCTATAAATAATAGAAATAAATATATATTCTGTTTCAACCGTACCCACAAAAAATGTTTCAACTGTCCCCAACCCCACTTTTTGTAAAATACACTTTATAGTTTCAACAGTAATGATAATACATTAAAAATAATCACTATCCCTTATTCTACAAGCTTCGTAATAATCGCAAACACACACTTAACACATTCATTTATAAAGAACAGATAATATAAGCGTTAATGTCAGAAGAAAAATACTTACTTTTGGGTAATAAATAACAATGTGGTGTCCTGCACACACAGATCACTCCCACTAGATACCTAATGCAAGGCAGCGGTTGCGCGCCACACGTATAAGCTATCGGACTGATATAAACCGATTCCAAATGTCGCGTCATCAGTGTCATCCAAGTAGTGGACCCGCACATATCGTTGAGCGTTAGCGAAAATTAAGTTTTAGAAATATCATATTACAGTTAAAAATGACTTGCTCAATAAAATGGTGCGGAAAAAAACTCAAAAAAATTCAAGTATCCAAAAAAACGGAATAACTTTTCATCGGTAACTAATATTCTTTAAATTAATTTGTTCACGAGCGAGCTCAATTTATACTGGTTATTGTATCGATGTCAAACAGTCGAGTTTGAATCGAAAATTAGCCGTCTCTTTTTCGCATAGCAATAACCATAATAAGCCATCTTTTTCTGGTGAAATCACGCGTTCTTCTAGTGCTTGACGCATGTCTATAATATAATTCCAAGCAATATCGATATTTTAAAACATTAATGTAAAATAATTTGATTAAATGACAATGTCGTGACATATGAATGTATATTGATTTAAATAAAAATTGCAAATCACCATGACGACGTCATTTAATGTAATTTGAAAAAGGTCAAGTTTTTAACTAGGTACTTTTTCAATAATTGTACTTTTCTGTTTCTTCTTGCTTTGCTATCGTCGGGTAAAAACTGTGGGTTAGTATATAACATTATGTTTGAATAATACCATTTTTATTTTAGATTCCCCACATGTCCCGAAAGTTAAAAATATGGGTAGATGCAACATGTCGAGGTGACGATTGGTGGCCTACAAAAAATAGCGTAATTTGTTCACGACATTTTACCCAAGAATGTTTTTTCCCAATAAAAAATCGTCGTCGTTTACTTCTGTACCGACAGAATATTTACCAATTCTGGTACATTTTTATTTATTTAAAAATTTATAATTTCGTAGTTCTGTGTGGATAGAATAATATGATTATCAAATAATATTATAATTTTATATTGATTTTGTCCAGCATCCAAGAGTAACATTTATAGCCTTGAGATGAAGCTCGTTTAAGCGTATTCGTCTGATGGTATTTCGGGTCCTATTTCTCGAATCAAGTATCTACTGACTATGTGTTTTAATACATTCATTTTTATTTTGACTGATATAAGTGATATTGGGGTTTTCTGCTTAATTACTAAGAACGTAATTTTAGAAATTCGTGCTTGATGCGTGGCGTTAGAACCGCCTTTTGTCAAATATCATGGGAAGGTATTTAACATAACTATTAGTATACTAAATTTATTGAGAATGAGTAGTACAAGCCGTTGCACTAATTTCAACATCCCAAAAACATATATAATTCGTCAAGTGGGTTTCATTGTCACTTGCCGATATTACCTACCATCTATTATAGCCGCCGTCGGAATTCAAGAAACAGAATAAGTTATTGTAGCCCTTTACGGCGTGAGGTTTAATCATTTAATATTTCATATTTTTATCTGATCTTTTAACCCAACACTTAATTCGGGTGTTTCGGCATTATGGTATACAAAAATTAACGGCGAATAATGGAAATAAAACCGTTACATACTAAAGTATAAATCTTAATCCTACTTTATTCGTGTTAGCGATTGGTATAATTTATTAGATCAGGCCAATGAAAACATATTATAAAACATTCAACAAGTTGATAATCAAGTTATAAAAGCGGTCATAACACGTTAAACTTACTGGCAAATCGAACTATCGATACTTTTTATTTTATTTATCGACAAGCCTCATCTCTCAATCGAAGTCCACGTGACAACGCTGCAACCCGCCCACTGCCCCGCACCGTTCCCTTCGTTGGCGTTTTCAGTTCAAAACAAAACTATCGTAATGCGGTATCTATTGGGAGTGATCTGTGCCTGCACACAACAACAACGCGCGGGAACGGGTGCGACACTGTATTCGTGTTCGGACCTGTCGTCCGCTTCGTTTTCCCTTTGCACCCATAGGTCCCCGCGTAACCGTTTATGAGATATTCGCTCTGTTTCAACCGTCCTTTGTATCAACCGTACCCAGTCTCCCCTACTGTAGTTTGTTTATTTGATGAAGTTAGTTTGGAAAAATAAAAAATATTATTACTGATGTTTTAATTACTCTGGTATTGAAATCAAATGGTATATGTTCTTATCTAAACACCTCTGAGCTGTCGGAGTTATGTGTGTATTGATAGTCAATCACCACGCACTATAACAGTGAAAGAAAACATCGTGAGGAAACCTGCATTTTAGCCATATTCCAGAGCTTAGAAAATAGTCATTCTTACAAATCGCTAGAACTATTGTTTCTTGCCCGTTTTTCTCAGTGAAAACCGCTTTCCGAACCGGGTGGTAGTTCAAAAAGCGACTGATTTAAATAATTTTGAACATTTTAATGGATTCAATAAATTATTTTTATTTTTATTATGTGAAGTCTGCCAACCCGCACTAGGCCTAACCACTTTCAAACGTACCCTCGATTGTAGAGTAAGCCCGTGCCCTGCCCTGCGACGTATATGGGCCGATAAAATTCAATACATATTGAATTAATTTTTCAACCCACTTTTCTTGAGTTGATCTTTTAATAAATAAAAAAATGCCCTATCTGTAAACCAAGCCACCACTTAACTAATAACTGGAGCCTCTTAACTAATAAGAACACCAAAATTATTTTTCGTAATATTTTTTTGACTACGCGTGCCTTCAAAGCAACTTCGATGAGAATTGCCAAGACGAAGTTTTGCTCAAAGCTAAACGAAAGGCTCTGTAAAAATATTAACAAAAATTAAACTGTAATAACATCGCGTAGAACTAATAAAACTTGCTAATTATTAATTTTGTGTGTAGGGCTCTTAAATTCAAAACACTTTTTACCTAATTTTAGACCATCCTTCCACGTTTAAAATTAATTTAAACAATCTACAATATTCTTCCCAAGAACTCCAGCTTAAAATTGTATGATTATTCAACAGGTAAACCACAATGATCTGTATGTAAAATATAATTTGGTTTACCTGCTTACTTTAAATGTAAAATATGACAATATATTAAAAGGCCATACTAATATTATATCCAATTTTCCTTAACACCAAATCTTTTACAAACATCTCGTAAAATTCTCGTCATAAAAATGAAAATCAGAGTATGGGAATAAAAATCGAAACGCTATGAATAAAACATGTGTTGAAATCTTAGGAAAGGAATTTAATACAACATATTGTGTTAAATATCATATTTTAAAATTGGTAGTGGTAAAAAAACTCTATCAATAATTGTACCCTCAATTGTAGAGGAGGCCTGCGCCCTGCATCTTCAATCCCACGTTGTGATAGGAGGCTAGCCTATCGCCATATCGGGCACCGTTTTTTTTTCACACCGAAAAAATATAAATAGTGTCTTACCGAACATGAAAATCGAACCCAAACCTTACGGTTTACAATATACCACTAAACCTATATCCCGAATTCCACAGTGCTGAAGAAAATTTATCTGGCAGCTCTCTTAATTGCCGCCGCATACTTCCCCGGGGAATTTCAACGGTTCCCGGAAACTGTTAATTAATTTCCATCACACAGGATCTTCCGTTCCCAACGTGTGCATTGTTTCCTCTTTTTTTAGTAGTTTGCTAATATCTTTCTAACCCTATTTAGAAAGTTAAACCTACATTTATTTATTTTGTACCATGAGAATGATAATTGTGTAATTGTCTTTAGTTACAAGTACCTATTTTCGATTTACAAGGTCGAAATAACCTGCTGGACCCCCATACAATCAGCGTCTTTTTTAATCATAAAAGTACGTAAGAAATACATTTCCCAAATATTAATTTTAATAAAAAAAATACGAACTTTACTTCATAAAATAGCACTGATGGGAAAAAATTGCCTTATAGGTTTTATGACGAATATCTTTGACGCCAATCAATCATCTGGCATCTTTCCTCATCCCGACGTAAACCATTTTACTGAGAATCATTCTAAGCATGGTATTATGGGCGTAAAACCATTGATCCTAGTTTCTTCATGTCGAAGCTTAGTCATTGGTTAATGATACTATTAGGGTGTCTGTCCACTATAACATGCTATAAAGGTGCTACGAACGTACTGCTCTCTGTACAGAGTGTCTCAGAACTCAACGATAAACCGGCGATGGAAGATAGACCAAGCTATGACGGCACAGAAACGAAACAAATAAAAGTCCTATCTCCGATAGTTTGTTGACATGTTTTATTTGTTTAAATAAAATTAATTTAATTTAATAAATATTATTTTATCTGAAGCTATCATAGAATTGTCATATCCTATGTTGTAATGGGCATACATCTTTTAGCTGTAAAACGATTTTCCCTGTATTTTTATTATGAGGAAGTTCCGTTCAACTTGCAAACGCATATCATTGTCTTCAAGATGACATTGTATTTGTCTGATGACGAAGGATAGGCATGAATAAACGCAGGTGGTATAAAGTAGGCATTATATTGTTATTAAGCCTTAAACAGTGGTACATATGACTAAAACTATGGTTATTAAAAAAGAAAACAATTATAAAATACAAACTAATGCAATTTTATCTAAATATCGCAACATTATTAACATAAAATTGTCATAAGATATTTTTAATCTTGATGCGGTGTGGTTTACCTTAGTAATTTTAAGATTGTCTGCTAGTTTGAAGCCATTAAATAATATTCCACTCTTAACCACGCGCAAATCGTGTTTATGAAATCGAAAAATGCCTAATATTAATTGCCAAACGTGAAAATTATGATCTCACTTTTCACACTGGTCACTGCCAATTAGGCGGTTCATTCAAATTACCTTACTCAATTACTATATTTACCAGTCAAACCTTTGTCCCAGTGTTTATCCAAACAGTAATAAGCAGGCAACTCGGCGTCATTAATGCAAGAATTCCGTGCCAATAGTTTGCCCACTATTTATGAACCCTCCACTCGGCTGACCTAGCCTTAATCTAATTCTTGACCCGAATCGGAGCCCGGTAAGAATTGGCACGTGCTTGTAATCGTTTCGGTTGTTTAACTTCGCTTCGAATGATAGGTATGTAAATATACTGATAGACAGTAGTTTAGGCTAAATTGCCAATGAATATAACAGCCTGATTGGCACATTTGTTTAGTTTAAAACGGCACAAACATTTTTAGGATATACACTGGTGGTTTCTCATATGTGAGAGGCCGCCTGGGTGGGTACTACCGTAATGTCGATTTCTCCCGCCAAACAGCAGTGTATATGCACTGTTGTGTTCCGTTTTGGAGCAACTACTGGACATCATGAGAATTAACCAATAGTAATCAATAATTAATTTAAAAGTACCTATAAAATTAGGCATTTTACAGTATATTCATTTTATATACTATCGTAATACTTCTTTATAATCGAAACGTTCGTTATATTCGCTGCGCGAACTGTACGATCGCGCAGTTTCCTTAAGAAGCTTATGACTTTAGTATTGTGAGTATTTATTCTAGTGTGAAGATAATCCTTCTAGAAAAGGATTGGTGATGCAATATGACATAATATTTTATAGCAGACAAGTCCAAAGGTCATTTCTTCGTAAACAATAAACTGGTTTACTGGCTTCTAATAAACTGGCTTTGAAAAGAGCAACACTACAGTTTGTTGCCCGGTTTTCTCTAGTGTAAAGCGCTTTTAAGCCGGGTGGTAAATAAAAAAAATACAATTTAAATTATGTTAATTTTTTTATGATTACAATAAAATATCTTCATTTTTCATTTTCACTTTATTTTCAATAATAGCCATGGATTAGCGCGTTTCAACCCACGCATATAAACTTGTACGCAGCCTTACTACATTTTTACACAGTAAAGTGACATTACATTAGCGCTGCTGAAGACCGTCATACAAGACAAATAGTGGGCTCATTGCTAGTCATTGATAATCAATTCCTTCGCACTTTAACAGTAAAGGAACACATCTTGAGGTAACCTGCATGGCATATCTATGCCTACGTTCTATTTATGCCTACGTTTTTATCGGTATTTGAAGCCTATCAATACGAACTTTTGGCTGTAGAAGTGTCCTGTGCTCAAGTGACCAATTAGGTGTTGATACGGTAAAATTATTATGCAATGTTCTTACAAAACAAGAAGAACCCCCGCTGCTTATGACTGAAATTCAAGACAAACTGAGCGCGAATTGCCAGTTATGATAGTCCGTTACCAATCCGAACTAGACTATCGTTGTGGACTATAGACTGACACGTAAATGCCCTGCAATGGGATGTATTTGGGCTAGAACATTATTATGAGAGAACTGTGTGAGCAGATACCAGTCTATATTGGTACATTTGATAGCCTCCGTGGCGCAGTTGATTAGATACCGGCTGCGAAACGAGAGGCCGCGGGTTCGATTTCCGCACCGAGACAATGGTTTGTATGATCCACAGGTATTTGTTTAAGGTCTGGGTGTCTGTGGGACCCACGACATAAGACTCAATCTTAATGTGAGGTCAAGAATATGTATGTTACAGGTGTATTTTATTTATTTAAATTAGCCTCTTATATTGTCTCTGAGGTTTGTGAGACAGTAATAATGTCTTTACAGTGTCGGCTTATTGATTCTACGATATTAAAGCTAAACTCGAAGACTTTAGAATCGGCTTAAAAGTGTAGACTAGATATCCATTTGCCTTGATCTTTCCTAATCCTATTCTAACGTGAAAGACTTGACATAGCTACTTGAACTGACTTGTCTACTTGTGTTTAAACCTTCCAGGTAACAATTTATATGGTTACCAAGTAAGATAACTAACTGTAACAAATCGAATGGACTGAAAGCTTTCGGCTCGATTCGTCAGTGTCTTTGGATGCGCTTTAAAGTCCAGCTGAATTATAGCATTTCACCGCTCCGGTATTAAAGTAAAAGAAAGAGATATTTAATGGTATGGAGTAAAAAATAATTTCAAAAAATAACGATGGTTTTATTTGATTTCTTTACTTAATTAAATACGATAGCGCTGTCTAATATCAAGTTATTCATGTTTTATACGAGTTATTTTAAGCAAAAACACGATGCCTCTTCAATATTACATTTTTTTTTTATACGCGTAGACAACTACGTTTATTTTCGTAACATGTGTGGAATATTAAGTTAATTCTATCAGTAATACGTGATCTCTTAAGAGGTAAATACAAATATTTATATAGATTTATTACGTTTTAATATAACCGTATCTACTAAGGATCTAAAATGGGAACAAAAAAAGGTCATTATTCAAGATTATTTTGCTTTACCCAGAAGAGGGGATTACTTCAACAATTTAAAATGAATTCAACGGTATCTCTCTAACTTCAAACAGATGCGCTTTAAAATTCTTGCAAGAATGGGAGCTGAATATTAAGTAAATCCGAAAAGGATCTTATTCTTGGCAAGGAAACTCCAAACGTTTCTAAGAAATACGAAATTCCAGTTTTCAAGGAAGTTAATAGAGAAAAAAATCTGTATTTTTCACAGGGTTTTTTGTTCTAAGATGTGATCATATCACAGCCCAGGTACATAAAAAAGCCAACATTTTATTTTTATCTAACAGTTACAGTTCAGGAAAACAAAAGTTTGAACACGAAATAAGATATTTCTGGTGTGGAGTCGAGTAAAACCAAATCGACACATAGGCGAATACAAATTCACACCTTCTCTTGCCTTATTCATAATTTGATGTACATTTATTGACATGTTCTTTTGGTTTAATAAATCAGAGTAATTTATTACATTAAAACTAAATATATTTGTTAAAGTACCGATTAAGCAGCTCTATACAATCTGCTATTTACAATGGTTTACAGAACAGCGGACAGTGACAAATGTTAGATGATAATAATAATATTATACACCTTTATCACTCACCGGAACCTCGCTCCTGGAGCTACTGCACGACGCCGACAAAAGCAATGATCGTTGTAGCACTCAACATCACTTGCACTATATTATACACAAAACAGACTAAAATATTTAGGAACTCTTGCGCTGTACGGAGCGCACGCCATGTTTTCCAAGCGTACACGAGAAACTAAACTACTCGTATTAGTCCAGCAAGATGACACAAGATAACTACCCTCCACTAGATAATATTACAAAATCTGACAGCCTCCGTGGCGTAGTTGGTTAGACGCCTACTGTGAAACGAAAGACCGCGAGTTCGATTCCCGCACTAAAACATATATTTGTGTGATCCACGGGTATTTGTTTCGGGTCTGGTTGTTTTTGAGACCGAAAAGTCTGTCGTATTTTCAATACCCACGACACAAGACTCGATCTTAGTGTGGGGTCAGGACTATGTATGTGACTGTTGAGTGACTATTGGGTATATTTATTTATTTATTTAAAAACACAAGATCAAAATAGGACAGTTGAAATGAAAGCGCCTTTTTTAATTAAGTGTTTGTTAAGTATATTTAGTGTTCTGTGTTATATAGCCAGTGACATTAAAGAGTTAAAAAATAGCTTCGTTGCGAGAGTGCATCTTTGATACATCTGGGATGTAAAACATTGTACATTTAAGATTTTTTTTTTTCAAAACATTTTCTAGTACAAAATACAATTAAATTTCACCTTTTTAAAATCAAAAATCAAAATATTCTTTATTCAAGTAGTCTTTTACAAGATCTTTTGAATCGTTAATTTCTGCTACCACCGCTTCGGAACGTGTTATAGCTGTGAAGAAGAAACGGCGCAAGAAACTCCTTCTTCTATACTTATCTACACTTATCTAGACAGCCCTTTCTATACTTGTCTAGTTAGAATAAAGTAGTAATGAAATGTCTAGAATCCCTAATTAAATAATTTAGCCAAAATTATCCTACAATTTCAATTTACAATTTCAATTTAATCCTACAAGTTTCAATATTACGAGTATATATTATCATAATTATGAATAATTGCACGACCAAAAAAATTCAAGATGTAGCAAAATTTTATTATTTCTCTCTTTTCAGATTTCAGAGTGGAGGGCTACCCGACTCTAGTGTGGTTCCACGGAGGTGATTTTGTTCGAGGCAGCCCCAACAGCATCAACCCTTTTCAACTTGTATTAAAACAGAAGGTAAAACCCCACAATTAGAAGTTATTACGTAGGACGCTAGAACCATTGAACAGGATAACGATCAGGCGTACAGTACAAAGAAATAAAAACTTTAAACATTCTTTAAAATGAAGTGGATTTATAAACATTAATAACTCTGTCACGACATTTAATAATGAAACAGTCACAATTCGTAGCAACAGTGTAGTGTTTGATAAACATTTTACGTTAGTAGGTGTATAATTAAGGGTTATATTTGTGCTAGGTAGTACAGACGTATGCGGTCCTTTGTCTTTATTAGTTAGCAAAAGCGGCACGGAATGACATATATTGATCTACCGAATGTCTTTAGTGACACCGTTATTGCTTCTGGAAAAACCGACATTACTCATTTTATCAGGTACATCATAGAATTCTTAGTATTATAAAATAATTGGAGAATGTTCATTTTCAGGTTATTTTCGTGTCTGTCGCCTACCGTCTCAATATCTTCGGATTCTTCTCGACATTGGACAACGAAGCGCCAGGAAACTTCGGTTTATTGGATCAAGTAGCATCTTTGAATTGGGTGAAGAACAATATTGCAAGTTTTGGAGGAGACCCAGACAATGTCTGTATATTTGGACATGATGCTGGGGCAGTAAGCGTTGGATTACATCTTATATCTTCATACTCTTCAGGACTCTTTCAAAAAGCAATAGCAATGAGTGGCAATGTTCTATCACCGGAGACAGTAAATATAGCAAGAAAAGAAATTATAACAGTGGATAAAGTTGCTAGTGCATTCAGTTGTTTCCGTAAACCAACTTTTCAATTACTTGATTGCCTTCGCAGAGTTAATTACCAAGCTCTTCTTGATATTGGTGAGCCACTGGCTGAATGGAAGCCTATTGTTGATAGTGGTTTTAGCAATGTTTCTGGACCCGTCCTCCCAGACCTACCAAGCAAAATGTTCGAAGATGAGACATTTACTCCAGTTCCGATTTTAACTGGTTACACTAATATGGAAGATGCCTTACTACTTGAGAAGGATGGCAGTGGAGACTCTGGTGTTAGCCAAAGAGAATTTGATATTATGCGAGAAGAAATCATACTCTCAGATATAACAGTCGACAACAGTTCTTGTTTTACAAATCAACATCATATACAAGACGCAGTGGCTTTCTTTTACAAACCAATCCCTCCAACGTCTAATGAAACGGTGTTGAGGAAATTGTTTCTTGATTTCTATACAGACAAAGTTCATGGAGCTACTACGTATCAGTTGGCAAAGCACATCAGTAAACAAGCACCGGTTTATCTTTACAGATTTGATTTGAAACCATTTTCCGACATAGCGAACGAAGGTATCCCAGCTTGGATAGGCGTACCTCACAATTTCGATTTAGTTTTTACATTTGGCTTGCCCTACTTGGCTTTGGCAGAGGACTTCAATAAATGGGATTACAGAGATAAGAGCATCTCAGAAATTATAATGAAAATGTGGTCCAATTTCGCTTGGTATTCAAATCCCACGAATTCCGGAGTAATTATTGAATGGGACGCATTCGAGACAGAGAAGCCCGGCTACTTGATAATCAATAGGCAAAATTTCTCGATGAGCACTTCAGAGACTGTCAATTACAAGGCATTTGAATTCTGGACAGACTTTTACCCGAAAGTAGTTGAAATTGGCACCAAGTGTTGTAAAGAAACGGCCGAGGACAGCGGGACAGATACAATTTCGCCCACACGGATGCTACAAAGCTTGCTCTTTTTGTATTTAATTTTAGTTTTACTGTCTTAACTTTAGTATTGTGAAAAACATGTTATTTTTGTATAGTCTATTCAAAGAATTATTTACTTACAAGATATTAATATTACCGCCGAAGTCCAAAGATGAAATATTTATTTACCTTAATTATAATTCTGAAAATAAATAATGTAAATTAATGAATGTCGTTTTTATACTAGTTATTTATTTTACTCATTAGCGCTTCGCGACACATTGTGTCAATTAAAAAGTGCTGTAATAAATTTTTTTCCCTATTCAATTCGCGTCGATTTTTCATAAACTACTAGAAACAAAACAATTAATAAGTCGAACTCTGGTATACTTATACCATTTAAATACTTTAAATAATAATATCTTATTATTTACATTTATTTTATTTACAAAATAAGTTTATAATATATCTGTAAAAACGCGTGCAAAAACCAAATATTTTAGCCATCCATTTTCGAAATTCAATTTTCGAATAATGTTTTCAAATAAAAATAATCATTCGAACTAAACCATTTACCATTAGAAAAGTCAAAAATTGCAAAACAGCGCAACCAGCAAATTCAATGCTTTCAAAATGAAATTATCTGATAAAAAGTATCATTGGTCACGCTCGGCCCCGTCATAACGTCTACAACGTGACAACACTAAATAAACAGTTTCAGTAAAGATTAACATGCAAGTACTCGTGAAACAGCTTTTCTTTTGTTTTAACCGTTTTAAAGTTTAAAGTATGAGTAATAGTTGGAAATGACGCAAACATTTTCATGTAAAATTATTTTGTTTTCACACGGAATGATGTCTGCTGTGTTGTATATTTATTGGGTCATTAGTATAGTGGCAAAGGACATGATGTTGTTTGAAAAATTCCTTTAAACTGATTATTTACTGTCTAGGTTCATTTCGGACAGCTAATTATTTGGACTTTTAAGTTAAAGTAAAATAAAAATCCAAATCTGTTGTATTGCGGTATGATTGCAAACCTGGGTCTCGGGTTCGAGTGCCGGGTCGGGCAAAGTGATATTTGATTTTTTTATTTATGATCAGCCCGGAGTCAGGAATTCGTGCCCGTTATGGCGACAGGCTCGCCCCCTATCACATCGTGGGACGAAAAATAAAAGGCAAAACTTGGGTGTCCCGGTTGCACCTCTGCCTACCCCTTCTGAGAAAAAGGCGTGAGTTTATGTATGTATGTATAACCTAAATTAAGTGCAAAAAATGGCACTTGGCTAGGGAACACTTCATCGCAAAATAGACTATAGCCACCAATTAAATTAACCCTATCATCATCGACATCATCATTTTATAACAGTTTAGTAATAGACACAATAACACAATAAGAATAACATATGGATAAGACGGATTAAGGGATATTAGTCGCCATTTTATTTCGTCTAGGCCCTGCGAGTTATTGTACCCAGCTTCTGTAAGCAAACTTTCGCCAAACCTAACTCCACCAAACTAAAAGGCGTCCCACACTTCGCTTAAATAATAAACATAAAAGTTAATGTAGAAGTTTTAAATGAACATACAAACTCTGTCGTGCCTAAATAACTTTCGCATTTCATTCAGTTTAAACAAAATCTGAATATTTCATCAACTATTCATGCTATTTCACGAACTCCAATCTTAAGTTGCGAAGAGTATTGAAAACGTTTAGGAAGCAGAGCTCGGAATGATATTTATTTTTATTATTCTATTTTATCGAGAGCATGACATTAAATGCTTATTTTATGACTCATGAAATCAACATACGCTTTTTTTATTGCAATGAATGACGAGAATGAATGCAATATGCATTCCACTGCGCTCGCCATCCTGAGACATAAGATGTTAAGTCTCAATATGTCCAGTAGTTACTGGCTACAATGTCCTTCAAACCGGAACACAACAGTGCATTTACAATGCAGCATCTACCTATTTGCAGAGGACGCAGAAGGGCTGATGATGATGATGATGATCTATCTATTTTGTTAATAAACAGAGGTCCAGAACTTGGGTTTATGACATCTGAGAGGTTATGGTGGAGTTTGTAAGCCCGCAAAGTACTTAATATAAATTATTAAAAAAATAGACATTAATCATGACATTAATAATTTATCATCATCATCTTTAGCCACAGAAAGCGATCAAGCTAAGGACTTTTTATTTAACATTGGGGTTTAACCAATTCTTAAGACGCTTAGAAGGTGGTTTAGCAAACGCCAAGCATAACTTTTCGTGTTCAAAACGCAGTTAGGATGCTTGATATTCATGCATCTACCATGTTGCCGACATTGTTTCAGATGAGAAGTTCCAAAACCTTGCCGCGGTAATGACTACATTCTCTTATACGACGAACTAATTTTATTAACTAATTTAGTTGGTAAACAATTCAAACACCGCCCATAACGTACTGATTTTACTTCTTCTGCTATTAAAAATAGTCCGAAAATACACATTCAAAGGTGGAGTTTGACGAAATATTAAAGCATTTCAAAGTTACGAAGCAATCTAACCTATTTAATTTTAGTGCCCCTTCCGTGCTGAAAGTCCATTATTCACGAAACTCAGTGTTCGAACGTCAACTGAAGACTGCTTTGAAAACGCTGCATTCGTGTCTTGGTAAATGTATTTGCGATTGTATTATCTTCTTTTCGAATGCATTTATAGGATTTAAATATAGTTTTGTAACGAAATATGCTAATAATATAATTTAAAGAGTTATTTTAAATCAGGAGTTATATTTGTTCACTGTTTAAGTGACCATTAATAACTTTTTAATTCACAGAATGATCCAAATTTTGGAGATGTGTGCCTCGGGGTTGAACCTACGGCCCCAAATTTACACGTCCAGTCCGTGAGATTTTTATATCTTTAATGTTTGAAGAAAGAAAAGACAAGCAACTTCAGGAAACACTTACATAAAAATAATTAATATATTGTATGCTGTTGTAAACTTTCTTACCCATTCTTCTCTAGTGAAAATCGCTTACCGAACCGGGCGGTAGAACAAAAAACTACTGAATTAATTCAATAACTTATTTTCATTTAATTTCATTTCAAGTATTAAGTCGCTTAATCAGTAATCATTGACTTACGAGTATATCCTTTAAACCAGAATATAACAGTTCTAACACAAGGCAGCTCGAAGGCAAAAATAACTAAAGATGTGTTACCCACCCATACGGAATCTCGCATAAGAGGGACTTACCGTTTAAAGCCTGCTCATTTGCCTCCTCAACCATAAAAATGTCTGTGACAAACTGTCAGCAGATTCACTGAATGTTCACTTTTTATCTGGTTATTAAAAGCTGAAATTCTTCAAGTGTAAAAAATTCAAGGAAAAAAAAGTTATGAAGATGCTACACGAGTAATATCAGCCAGTCATTGAATGCCATTGGAGTTTCTTTCAATTGATGGTAAAAAAAAATATTTTCCAAGAAGATAAATCGCCGGCTTCTGTTGAAACGGCAGTTATTTCGTGTACGAGTATGTATGTAATTTTAACGATTCCGTATATACAGGGTGTAATTACTATGTGGAATAGAATTGAGTACCTAGTTTTACAAAATATTCCAATAAAAGGACTTATCCGCGAAGAAAAGGATTAATAATCTTTATACCATAATTTCATACTACCTTTGATACAGGTGGGATAGGACTTGTTTCACTACTATTTATAATTTAGAAGAATAATAGAACAAATTGTGAACAATGTAATAGATAGACTTAGTTATGATTGTTTAAACTAACGATGCAGCCAGGTTCCGTCCGAATACATTACATTTATTAATATTATTGCATTAATAAAATAATTATTTGGCGTATACCTATTTCGTGTAATCATAAGGAAACCTTGTGTCGTATGAATTGTCGTGATCTTCATTTATTTTCATCCGCTTTTCTACTGTAGGATTACAGAAAGGAAATATAAGATTAGAAACAGGGTATATCAAAAGGTGCGACCGAACTGTAGTGACATGCCAAAACCAAATCAAAGGTAAATGGAGAATAAGGAATATTTTCATAATATAAAACATCAATAAGAAAAAAAACAATCGTAAAATAATATTAAACATTAGTGTGCGTAGACTGGCCAGAGTGCCGTCGACAAGCCAGCCCAAACCACCCTGGCAGAGTATCGCTGAATATAATATGAGGTTAAATGGTCTAACAATTGAAGATGCCAAATTCAGGGTAAAATTGTTATTAAGAATTTATAATAATGAACAAGAAGGCAGACACTAACAGCAATAAATATAACGCATGTACAAAAAACATTGTAAATAAAAATAAAAAATAAAGTGTTTTCAATGCACAAACAAGACGATTCTACAGATCTTAATAGTATAAATAAACTTAATAATAGTTACCTACGTTATATAGCAGGTAAATACTTTACCATCAATATAGGATATATGTTAATGTACAAAACCATTGTTAATTTATCATTGCGAGCGCGTACGTCGATGTTTTCTCGTAAATTTTCCTTTACCTATAAACTCCTTTTTATGCTGTTTAAGTGCAAACGAATATTTACAGACCAGCACAATATTTTTTGTTGCATTGTATTGTATCATTAGTCCCGCTGTAGGTCTGTAAGGCACGAGCCTCCTCTCAATCGAGAGTACGGTTGAGAGGGGTTAGGCCATATTATAGTCCACCACGCAGTCTAGTGCGGGTTGGCTTTTTATATTTATTTATTCATTACTCATAAATATACCGGGTATATCAAGACTGCGACCGAAAACGAAGCCAGGAGGTAGTATTAGTGATATCAAATACAATGCAAGTAAAATTTTTACAAAAAAATCGTCAATTTTTTTTTTGTTATTTTTTACATATCGTATTTGAGTGATTAAACATAGTTTTTCTAAAATAATGACGTACATCGCTTAATTTTTAAACACGCAATGGTACGTAAGGGTTTAAATTACTATTTTTGTATAAACTAGGTATTTACCCATCAAAAACGATGATTTTAAAAAATTTGTAAAAAAAAATCCGTCGCTTATTTTGCAAAAGTCGCTAAAACTACCACCTAGCTTCGTTTTCGGGTGCGGTCTTGATATACCCTGTATAGGTACTTATGGGGCGGAACATACATGGCATAATGTGGGTGTCCTGGTAGCACTTTCTGCCTACCCCTTCTGGGAAAAAAAAGGCGTGAGTTTATGTATGTATGAACCAGAAACACGACACTTGTACGGATCACTTTGATGGGTATTTCACCATTTGACAGCCTCCGTGGCGCAGTTGATTAGACGCCGCCTGAGAAACGAGAGGCCGTTTCGATTCCCGCACCGAAACAAATATTTGTGTGATACACATGTATTTGTTTCGGGTCTGGGTGTTTGTGCGACCGAAAAGTCTCTCGTAGTTTCTGATACCCACGACACAAGATTCGATCTTAGTGGGGTCAGGACTATGTATGTGACTGTTGGGTGTATTTATTTGTTTATTATAATTTAGACCACCGTGTAAATAAATAGTTATTTAGGCAATCCAAAAACCCTGATAACAATAACCAGATTATATTTATAGTATTTATTATCCGGATATTTCATTCACATTGCAACATATTAATGTACTTACTTATATTTACTTCAAATATTTTTTTTATTTAACAGTGATCATCTTACAGTATGACTTGCATTATAATGACTAAGTGATTTACCAAGTGCACAATGGTTGTAATTAGCAACACGTCTCTGACGTGGTCAAGAATCCTGGAAAATGTAGTAAAGTGATTCATTGAGAATCATGATTAACCTATTATTATTATTTTTTTGTTCGAAGTGTTTGCCTTCTTAGTTAATTTTGCTTATAACTTTGCTACAAATTCGTTGAGAGTTGAAGATAATCCAGATATTCTCAGAGACTTGCCGCAACTTTAGCGCTCAGTGTCGATAAAATAAGGGCAACAGTCGATCTTGGCTTACGTGACTTGCAGTGGTGGGCGAGACAAGCGTGCCATTCGCCTGATGGTAAGCGATACGACCGCTCATGAACAGTATGTAAACCAAGCAACACCATAAATTACAAAGCATTGCTTGACATTATACTGCGCTCGCTTTTTTGAGACATAAGATGTTAAGTCTCAATTAGTCCGAAACACAACAGTGCATTTACACTGCTGTTTGGCGGGAGAGATAGACATTGCGGTGGTAGGTACCACCTGGGTAGGTGACGGCGTGACGGCGAGATTGTCCCTATAGCATTTAAGCGAATTCACTTAATTTGTAGGCATATCGCATATTGGCTTTTGATTTACGACCTACTGCTTGCCTCATGTCAGTGAACTTTTGAAACAGTTATGCATTAGTCCTCCATACAGACGAAATGCGGGTTAGTAGACATACATTCGGATTCACTAGGTGCATCATATAGCTGCATTTATCCTCAAACTAAATCACTTATGTGAATGTCACAAGTTTTAAATGCGCGCACGGTTTTTTGTATAGGTTTAAGCGTAAGTATAGCAAGTATTTATGTCGCTAAATCACATTAATCTTTTTATCGCGGTAAGTACATTTTCAAAGCAGCTGTTGTATAGTTAATGGACGTTTTTGCGAATGAACGATTTTATTTATTGCCAAGTATTTATCAAAGCTTTGGTGCACTGATATGCGTAATATATTTAAAGTTATATGTTTTCACATTGTATCTAATTTGATACAATTCAAATTATAACCCTGCCTAAATAGGTAGGTATACATTTTTTTCCAACAGCACGATACGTACTTGTCTTACGCCAACGGGGTGGTCATATAGTTCTAGTCAGAACACTGGACGTACTCGAATTCGATTACGATTATACATTGAAAAGTGCTTATTTAAAAGTTAGTTACACCTGTGACGAGTGAATATTATGTTGCCAATTTTTTAAGTGAAAATCAACGATATATTTTAACAAATCTTTCGATCTGGAGTCAGCCCAGGGCGGGCGAGGGGGTCATGACTCCCATGACCTCACCCCAGGGTTCGCCCTTGCATGTATCTCTTTTGTTGCATTTTGTTTACAGTTTCACCTCTTTAATATCTTTAAGCCCGATTTTTTCATTCCTTCCGGAAGCTCAGTTAAAAGGAGGTTGTTACAAAAAAATGTAAACAAAATTTACCGTAATTCCTAAAAAGCAAACCGGTGTATCTCGTCCTCATAAAGTCATAACGTAGGTAGCCTGTGGCGCGAAGTTTTCCTCATTCGCCTTATATTTTTTGTTTGCGCATCGGAGGTAGAACCAGTCGTAACTTCACCGTTGGACCGGGCGGACTGTCGACAACTTGAAACATGGTAAGTTTATTTACAATTTTATGAAAAACATCACTTTAATCAATTAAATCTGCTTATTATTCTTGTTATAGTATCTGAATGTTTCTTGATTTTATTGTGGACATAAATTTTATCAATTTATCTTAGTTGACAATAAGGGATTAAAGATTTTTTATGAAACCGGTCATTCAACGAATAACACAATAAAATTTAATATTATGATCGTTAATTTGTATTTACTAACATAGTTACCTTCCTATTTGAATTGGGCTTCTCAAGCCAGGAGTGGTTGGCAGTTGACACTTATTTGAAAAGACCTAATTTCAGTCGAAGGCGATAGACTGAGTATAAATATTATAGGGCAGTTATTAAGTAATATAAATTGTTAATTTATTTTAGTTCTAGCATTTATCTTTTTACGTAAGTATTGTGTTTTTGTTGACGTTCATACATAGTTGAGAAAACAGTCCCAGTCAATTACAATTGAATTAAAATTTCAATTACTGTTTTTACTTAGCAGGTGGCTGTTTATTTAAAACACAAGATATACTGTAGTTATAATTGACATTGTTATCTGAATATCTAATATGTGGGCTAAGGTATAAATGTATGCAAAAAAATGGCCTTACAAGTCTATTGGCAATTTGAATAGGCTATACAATGAGGTCATGGGTTTGAGACTCAGACCGGAATATCCAAATCCTAAGACAATGCTAAGATTTTTATCTATAGAAGTGAATCGTTTAATATAAAATCTAAACTAATATTGTAAGAGGAAATAATTGTTTGTTTGTTTGCATTGAACAGGCTTTAAAGCTACAAGACCGATTTGAAAAATTATTTCACTATTAGAATCCTACATTATCCATGATGAACATAGGGGAAAGAATATTTTTATAAAAATGTATCTCCACCCGGGCGGAGCCAGGCGGGCCGCTAGTTATGAATATACCTATTTCTGCATGTTTTGATAAATACGCATATACAATTATGGTAATTTTATGTCATATTTTACTATGATGTGGGCCTATAAATTAAGTAGAATTACAACAAAAAGCTGTTATAACATACACATTTTCTCGAGATTATTTTTATTTGAATAAAAACAAGGTTCAAATAGCTTACAAGAGAAAAATAAAAGCAAAAACAAATCTGTTATTGCAAAAACATGTAAGGTATCAAAGATTCTTGGCATTTAACCTTAATACAGAGTTATCTAGCGGTACTTGTATGTACTACTTTCTGCGGAGAACTCGGTCAATATAAAAATATTTATAATAAACAAAGTAGTCCTTTATCGTATGTAAAGTCAATAACAAAATACCATATTTTGTATGTGAAGTCTTCTTACCTATATCTGAAAAAGTTGACGTCAAACAGAACGCTGATTATAAAGTTACAAGTCAAATAAATCCATAAAAAAGGCAGAATAAGACAGCTAATGCTTTAGGTAAGTAGGTACTAATAAAAATATATAATATATATTAATTTCAGGACGCATCACTTTCGATGTTCATCGTGCTAATATCGGCGACGGCAGTGTTGGGTCAACGACCCTTCTTCGCGGGGTCCCGCCCAATCGGGTTTCCCGAAACCCCAAACAGGACTACCGAAGGACTCGCAGACCGGTAAGATGTATTAGGTACTTCTTTTTTACTCGCCCCGGAGACTTACAACTTGAAACAAAATTAAGATACTAATAGTATGCCTTCGTTTTATACATCAACGACGCGAGGAAAAGGGGACACAGGTGCCCAAAGTACTTGACGATTTAAGCAGCTTTCTTTACTTCGAAAAAAATATTTAGCTCGGACAACGACCATAATACAGGTTTGAATTATTATTAAGGGACAAAATCTTGCTTGCAGGTTTTTTGCATTTGTTACCCATAATTACTTGTTTTGAAAAATCTAAAACTTATACAGGGTATATCAAGACTGCGACCGAAAACGAAGTCAGGTGGTAGTATTAGCGACTTCAGACACAATGCATCTAAAATTTCGCAAAAAAAAATCGTCAACTTTTTCTAGGTGATTTTTTACTTATCGTTGTATTTGGGTGATAAATACATAGTTTTCCTAAAATAATGATGTACACCTTTTTATTTTTTAAGACGCAATGGTACGTTAGGGTTTAAATTACTATTTTCGCAATAACTAGGTATTTACTACCCAAAAACAATGATTTTTAAAAAATTGCAAAAAAAAACAGTCGCTTATTTTGCGAAATTTTAATTTGCATTGTCTCTGTAACCACTAAAACTACTACCCGGCTTCGTTTTCGGTCGCAGTCGTGATATACCCGGTATACTTGAGTCGCCATTGGTTCCAGGAAATATAAATGTATACAAGCACAATATTATTTGTCAACTGCGTGTATGTACTTTGAATATTTTGTGAATCACCATATTATTCAAATTTAAATACATTTACATAACCCGACACATACAAGTTATAATATAGTTAACAATTTCTTGGCCATGCGTATTTGGTATTTTACGCCTTAAAAGCTCTAAAATTAAATTTCTTAAGTCTTGGGCGCACAAAATGATAGGAATTAAAATAAAGAAGGAATTTAGGATGATGAAAAAAGATTAATTATATTTATTTACGTTCTGTCAATTTTAAATAATCTATACATATAATAAAAATGTAAATGGTCGGTGTCTGTACATGGAAGATATTTAAGAAATTTCAATGCGGGGGGTCTTTATAACAGCAACAGTATCCAAAACAATTTTTTTTAGAATTTTTGTCTGTCTGTCTGTCTGTATGTTTGCTTGCGCATCACGCAAAAACTACTGCACCAAATGAGATGCGGTTTTCACAGTTGTATTGCTGCAGGTTCAACTTAAAAACTGGTATATGTTGCATTGACATACAGGGTGTTTCTTTTTGTTTGCTTGCATATTACTCATAAACTACCGCACCAAATGAAATGCAGTTTTCACAATTACATTGGTGCAGGTCCAACTCAAAAACTGGTATATATTTCATTTACATACAGGATGTTTCTTTTTGTTTGCTTGCACATTACTCAAAAACTACCATACGAAATGAGATGCAGTTTTCACAGTAATATTGGTGCAGGTCCAATTTGAAAACTGGTATATATTTTATTTATAGACAGGGTGTTTCTTTTTATTTACTTGCGCATAACGCAAAAACTACAAGACGAAATGAGATGCGGTTTCACAGTTATATAGGTACAAGTCCAACTTAAAAACTGACAAATGTCTTATTTACATACAGGGTGTTTCTTTGTATTATGGAATATAAATGAGAAAAACTAATATTCCCCATATTAACACTGGATTAACACTTAGGCTACATTTTATCCAGATAAATTAAGTGTTCCCGTGAGATGAGGACGGAAATCCGATATATTTGTTCCTTTTTATACTCAAAGGGATGCGATGGGCGTGGATTATATACCTTGAGTGAGAATGAGATAGGACGGGCGGGATATAACGGGACGGGACGGGATGAGAAATACCAAATAATCTATACATGTATATTTTTTTAAATAAAGCTAATCACGCAGACGAAGTTAGCGGGCAGAAGCTAGTGAAAAATAAATTGCATATTCCAATCTCATTTTATCTTTTCTAGATTCGGTGAAGTTGACGGAACCACTCCAAAGCTCCCAATCGAAGCGAACGGCGACTTAGAACTCATCGATAGACTTAGCAAGTTACCTATAGACCAACAACCATTCTGGTTTATCAACTGGCAGGCATACGAGGCCAACAGAGAAAAACCACAGACCTACCCGCAAAGACCCAACTCATTTATCGACAATGTTCCATCACCAAACAATGCCAATTCTAACACTGCGACATCCAATTCTGCTTCTACCGCAAATAGATTTGGAGAATCTAGTCCCAATTCTAACGTTGCGTCAACATCTAAATCAGTTACTACCGCCAATAGATTCGGGGGATCCGATTCCGATTCAGACGTGAAATCTACACCTAGCTCTATTTCAACCGAAGATAAAAAAGGAGTTGATTCCGAAGTGAAGCCAGCTACTGCTAATTCTGGAACGACAATAAATTCTGAATCGACACCTAACCCTGGATCGACAGCTAACTATGGAACTACAGCGAATCCTGGTTCGACAGCTAATTCCGATTCTAATTCTGGAAGCAAACTGCAACAAGTTGTTCCAGTTGTGCCGAGCCCAGTACCGCCACCATCTACGGTTAAAGATGAACCAACGGTTAACGAAGCTTCGACTGGGAAGAGACTTAACCGCCAACATAGACTACCAATGTACGGCCAGTTGTATTAGAGTTTAATTAAATTACAATAAGCTCATATCGAGACACTTAATACAGCGCCATTCGTAATTTATTATTTTTGCTTTTTATATTTTTATACAAAAGGGAAAGTTTCTTGCTGCTTTTCAATGGAGCAATGACACTTTTTAATTGAGATTTATTTAATGTGATAGTTTTAAGGATAGATGAATATTTATTGCCATCTACAGATAAGCAGCTATCATTGTTATGATTTTTATTGTTTTTTTTTTTTGTACCGTGAAATTATATTTTATGTAATAGGCTGTGAAAAGAGAATTAATATTGTTAAAATTTATAATAAGTAAAACAAATTGTGAAATTAATAAAACACATTATATTGACTTTTTAAATAAATAAAACTTAATTACTAAGCGTATTCTTAGAGCTAAACCCTCAGGAAATAGAGTATAAATTAAAAAATAATAGCAAAATTCAATTGCTCACTCTACATCATGACTTGACAATTTCAATGGATTTTTTAAACAAATGTTTCTATAACCACATAGTAACTTTACCTTGCATTAAATATTGTACACAATTGAACATTAAAGCATTTTAAAATCTACCTCTTAATTTATTTTATTATTGCTTATTTATAAGTGCTGTTAGTTACATCATAATAGTTTATAAATGCAAATTACATGATTTTTAATCAACAAACATCATCAAATATTTAAACTGAGGTACCTTGAAATCATTAGATAATTCTATAAGTCAATTTTTAAAACATCCATATGTAAATCTAAAAAAAGTCCTAGTAATACATTTCTCATTTGGGTCCCAATTGAAACAAATAATTTATATTTATAAAGTTATTTACTTTTACAAATTTAGACAATCAAAATATGCCTTTTTAGCATTCAATGTATGGAACAAAATATATAAATATATTTTTAATTAAGAATTGGACTATCCTGAGTAGTAATGAACTAACCCAAATGAGCAATACTTTGTAGAATGAGTTATAGAAACAATTGATAAATTATTGCTAATTATACACAGCCCTAAGTGAACGTTTTATCTATGAAAATGGACACATTTTGTAAAAAAATTACGTATCAAAATACAAGGCAACTCGGCTCAAGGCACCGTGTAATAAAAATAATATTTTTATAATTGTGGACTAAAGGCGTGAAGGCATACGCGGCCTACATTTTTCGACATATTTTTAGTTTCCCAAAATCAACAATTCAAATTCCGCTCTTCCATCCAATACCAGCTTGGCTTGTTTTGTATACAAAAATAATTTAAATCAAATTATTGAAATACAATAGCATCTGTTGAAGAAATTCCAGTTTGACAATTCTGACATTATATCCTAAAATATTTCTATAACAACACACATTGAGTTAGAATGGGTCAGTCAGACCCATCGGACAGACAAGTCTACATATATGAAACTATAACATCAATAGGAAATGTCTTGCATTGGAACTTTAGGGTAAATCTGTTGGACGATGATTGAAACATAAAGTACTTTGCGCATAGACCATGAGATGTCGCTATTATTAATAGGCAAGTGAATTCATAACATTCACATTTTAGATGAAAAGTGCTTCTGAAATCTTGATAAATTAATTTGTAGTAAAATACAATCATATTGTCTCAACAGATTACAAAAAATGATAATTTCTGTAACTTCATCCTTATCTTGCAATTTAACGCCATCTATTGATACGGAGCTGAACTATACACACAAAACCATCGTCCAACAACCAAGAAACTTATTGATATTGCATTCTTACGCACAACGAGGTTACATTATAAAACATCACACATTTGCAGACATTACAATGAATAATGGAATATAAAAATCAGTCCTGACGGAATCCTATCCAATTGTAAAAAATCTTGTTCTATACCACACGTATGGTAGTTTCTCGAAGTATCCCTTTCATGAGCAATTACTCATAAGTACATAAATCACAAACCATTCACTCGCTCATTGAGAAACCATTTACCGGCTTACTAAACACTATTAGTGCGTTTCTAAATAAACCTTGTATCAATACCAGAGATGACAACAATCGTCACTAGATGGCAGTATTTATGAGCGGACGTCACAGTCACATGTATGGATAATCATGAGGCATTTTTATTTTTCATATTTACATATTAATTGCAGAGTAGAATTGATTGATAAAGAAATGCTCAAAGTTCATTAAAATAAGTTAAAAGACAACTTTATCTTAAGTGAGGGATGTATTTACAAAATTCATTTGGAAACGCACACAAAATCGTTACACGACTTTGGCATAACACCGAAGTAGAATTGCATTCCAATTGACGCAATCGAAATGATGAAACGCAATTTGGCAAAATAATACTATATCCAGACAACAGCGCCGCATTTTTGAAAAAAAAAAACAAAGTATACAAAACGAAAAATATAAAAACAACAGAAAAATCATTGGTTCCGGTTAAACTTTCTTTTCTAATTTTCATTACCGTGCGATGAGGATCACTGAGGTTACTGCCAGAAGGAGTGAGCTAATTGTGTTTGACGTGGCGCTGCCTGTAGTTGATTTTGTAACTGAGGGTAGGTTGACACTTTTGTAGTGGCATGACGTCTCTGATGTGTCGTTGTCCATCACTTCAGTGTAGTTTGGGTAGTTTTGAATTTGTATGGGCTGAAAAAAACATTATTTTATTATTTGTGATTTTTCACCTGCAATTAACCTGTTTTGACTTTTTCTAATATTCGTAGTTTTATTACTTAAGTAAGGAGTTTGGCATCAAACGTATTAATGCGCTGACACAAAAAAAATACCATACAACTTAAAACGTTTGCTGTTGCACAATAAGACACATTCGATTTACTACCATTCCAAAAATCACATTCGGTAAACATTAAATTTTATAATAATTTATAACTCACCGTGCCCCAGCTATCGTCCCGTTTCTTACAGAAGGTCATATGCATGCCCTTATACAGAGACTTCTCGATCTGTTCAGTGAGCAAGTGTTCCGACCACGGCATCTCATTGAGGTGCTCCATGAACGACTTGTTGCGGAACTCAAGAGGCTCCCAGATTATCAGGTCCTCTGTAATATATAAAAAAAATTAAAGAATGTCTACATGAAGGGTAATCCCTTGTAGCTTAAAAAATATTTGAAACTAAATTGATTTGATTCTATTAAAAAGTGGGAAAGGCAATAAGAAGTTAGCTATTATGAGTTACTACTAGCCCTATTTTCTCTAGACACAGATTTAAAAACCTCTGAATTTTCTCGTGCAGTAGTCACCAGTCGTAGTATTTATATTTTGTTAGTACAACAATTTGATTTTTTTTAATTAATGAAAATTAGTTTCTCAACATTTCTTTCGCACGTATTCCCTTGATGCTTAATAAAAATTAACAAGTTGTAAGCATCAATAAAAGTATATAAAAGACACTCACTCATCAATCCAACGCCTTGGTCGTCTCCTTGTATGACTGTCTCCTTCATGTTCCGCTGTTTCATGTCGAAATCTAATTGAGGTGGCAGATTTTCCAAACTTCTGCAATATATAAAATAACATAACATTATTACATGTTTTAAAATAAAACTGAATTATTAATGTTGATAAACGTCGAACAAACAACCCGAGATGGTTTTTATTAACAATATATTATTATCGATCATGAACTGTGAAGTACAGAATATAATTTTCATGTCGAAACTTCAGCAATTTTGTCAAAGCGAGAAATACCGATTTGCAATCACTTAATAACCTATTTATACTCCACTCTTACTTTCAGTTGCAATTCAATCACTTTATTAAGACAGGATATCTATCTATATCAGCACATATACGTCCCACTGCAGGGCACGGGCCTACTCTACAATCGAGAGAATCGATTGAGAGTGGTTAGGCCATATAGTCCACCACGCTGGCCTAGTGCGGGTTGGCGGACTTACATACCGTAGAAATTCTTTAAAATCGCTACGGTATGCAGGTTTTCTCACGATGTATTCCTTCACCGTTAAAGTGCGTGGTTTTTGACTATCAATACACACATAAATCAGAAAATTCTCAAGACAGGATAATAATTTTAAAAGTGTAGAAATACTCACCCTGACGACAAGAATATATTCTCCACGTCCATAAAACTGACTTTGTAGAACTCCTTAACGCCAAATGTTTCAAAAAACTCTTTAACAGGCGGCATGGAGTAGCAACCAGCTAGTTCCGTCCTCGGATAGTAAAGAACGAAGCTAAGGCACATTT
Organism: Deilephila elpenor; assembly: GCA_949752805.1. Taxonomy (NCBI): domain Eukaryota; kingdom Metazoa; phylum Arthropoda; class Insecta; order Lepidoptera; family Sphingidae; genus Deilephila; species Deilephila elpenor. The sequence goes on from OX457110.1 coordinate 4,315,305, forward strand.
CCTGAAAATAAAACAAATCTATTATATGATGGTCGTAAATTTTCCTAACCAGCTGTATAGCAACCATCCATGCAAATCATAACAAGTTATTAATGAACTGCTCTAATTTAAACCAACTTGTAATTTTTGTAGTAATCATACATTGTAAACTGGTTTTGAAAAGAGCAACACTAGAGTTTCTTGCCCGTTCTTCTCTAGTGAAAACCGCTTTCCGAACCGGGTGGTAGTTCAAAAATGACTGAATCTAAACAATGTTGAACATTTTAATGGATTCAATAAATTATTTTCATTTCATTTCATTTCATCGTACAACTACATAGCGGTGAAGGACCCGTTATAGGGACCTACGTAAGTGTCGCTTTTCAGGTTCATTATTGACAGCCTCCTTGGCGCAGTTGGTTAGATGCCGGCCGTGAAACAAGAGGCCGCGGGTTCGATACCCACGACAAAAGACTCGATCAAATTGTGGAGTCAGGACCATGTATGGGGCTGTTGGGTGTATTTAATTTTATTATCGTGTTGACATTATTATGTCGACCGGCGAGGGATAACCATCATATTTGGATATTCTAACTAGCTTGCACTACACTTAACATCAGCTATATTTTTGTGTCATTATAAAATAAATCTTTAAAATATTGTGACCACTTCCATCGAAACCCAAGCCCGTGCTTTTAACTTTCACCTCATCTTCTCAATACATACCTGGTGAGCAGAATATCCTCCCAGTATAGGAATGCTTCTAGAAGTACTATCGTAGGTGCATTCAGTGATCAAAGTGTCTCCCTTCATGAACTTCCTACCGCCGGGAACCACGCGCGACTGTTGGTAGCGAGCGTCGTATGCGTTCTCCTGAAATATTAATAAGTTATTGTAAAACGAGTCTATATTTGCAGTCAAATTTAGATTCTTTTAGGACAAGGGCTGTATAATTATACAGCCTAAAGTAAGAATAATTCATACTTTTCATTAGTGAAAATAATAATATCGAAAAGCTGAGTTTTGGATGAGTTTAAATTGTTACAATACAATGCATTATATAATACGAAAATAGGTATGGCTTTGTAGTTAGATACCTTTGGAGATATAGGATAAAATTGTAATAATAAAAACTCCTGTTCATAAAATTATATTTAGCGCCATCTGTTTTATTTAAAAAAAATGCGTGATAAGTCGGCGTTTAATTCATTTCAAGCATTTAAAACTAGATGGCAGTGTTCAGCAGTTACTCACCTCTGAAATTCTGGGTAATTCTTGAGTGCCTCTGACGTGTTTCAGTGAAATCTTTCTGGCTGTTCTGTGAGCGTGCAGCAACACCGATACAATATTGATTCCTTCCTCTGGTAATGTCTGTTAATAAAATATTGACCTAATATAATTAATGTTCTTATTTACTTTCCATAAAACGAAATCTTCAATATTTTTCCAAGAACCATTGAATTGAAATTGCTGGACATAAAGAATTATTTATTTCTAACAATTTAATATTTTTATAATTAATATTTCGATTTATATACGGCGACATCTAGCGGCACACGCTGGAACTACATCAACTTGTACCTAAAAATACATCTATATGACTCACATTATCAGTACACTCGGGGCTGCAAATGCCCACAGTCCGGTACTGCCTCTGCTTGGGAGGGATGACGTGGAGGGCCGAGACTCCGATGCCAGCGCCCAGCAGCGCCGCGTCATGAGCTCGCAGCGCCGGCGTGTAGTGCAGTCTTATACCCGAACTGTCTAGCACTGGAACAAAGATAATGGGAATTAGACTTACATTTACAGAGCAGTGTAACATACTACGTTCAATATTATATCCTACCTCTTGCCTAAGTATTTTGTTCATAAAAAATAAGTAACGAAGTTGAGATTTTAACCTTCTGTATTTTAACAATCAATTAAACACGCAAATTGGCAGACGATTTGGCAAATAAGTTGCTGATTGGTAATAATCATAGGATAATTGTTACGCGAACGTTGTTTAATTGAAACGTTATATTACGAGTGACATTAATTGATGATTAGCCTACTTGACACTTTACTTGAGGGTGGTGTACATGGCCCTTAGCCTTAATTGTATCAGGTAACTTTGTCAGAGTCAAAGTTATCGTCGAAGTTTCCAATTGATGCAATCGAGCTAAGACCGAACCTCAGCGAAAGTGTGCATTCATTGAGTGCTGTTAGAATTTCTGGGTAATTAGGAATATATGAGCGGGCAGGATAGTACCTTAACCAATATACAATAAAGCGTTTACGTTTTATTTTACTTTACACCATGGGTGTACAGGCAGGAGTCAGCGAAAATTAAATCAAGATTCACCAAACATAAAATAAATAAATAAATACACCCAACAGTCACCTAGTCCTGACCCCACACTAAGATCGAGTCTTCTATGTGGGTATCAGGAACTAAGAGAGTCTTTTCGGTCTCACCAACACCCAAACCCGAAACAAATACTTGATGTTCACATAAACATTTGTTTCGGTGCGGGATCGTACTCGCGGCCTCCCGTTTCACAGCGGGCGTCCAACCAACTGCGCCACGGACGCTGTCAAATTGTCACATTGTCCGTAATTGCAAACATTTCAAGGATCACCTTGATTTAGAAGTTTGCGATGATGGACTTCAAGTAATTCTAATTGATCCAAGAGAGGGGCATCAAATCAAATCACACGTTCCATGCCATGCTACGTCCGAAAGTTTGTCATATCGGAGCAGTATTTGAACCACTAATTATGTTTTTAGTTTTGGCATATTTTAAACAAAAAGTTTTTTACCTCAACGATACATAGAACGTTGTCACTTAAAGTATTCAGTATTCCGCATTGATATTTAATACTGATGAAAAGGTATCTAATAGGTTTTGAGATGTGATTTCAACCACTTGTTACTTACGAATACTGAATGTAGAATGCCCCGTCCTCGGTCTGGAGGCGGTTTATATTGCAAACTGTCATGCTGGGAGCATTTACTCTTACCCTTATTCTAACTGTGTGTCGTGAAATAGAACAACAACTAGTAAACTGTAATAAAATTACTTCTAAAACTACCCGTAGATTGCTTAGGGCTTATTTACAATTGTTTTAACAATCATTTTGTTTAACATTTCGACTTCACTTAAAACCGCTCCGACATATAAAATATGACAATCGATTGGTATTACATGTTGGCCAAAATTAAATAACATTTTATAACACGGCAACATGTAATAACATTAAATAACATTTTGCTATCAGGTTTTGCCGAGTAACATTTGAAAACGTTGCCTAACAAAAAATAAATGCGATTTGGATGCACTATTATTCTACAAATTAACTTACCGTCATGCAAAGCCTGGTTATCGTAATGGACCTCCAGCATGTAGTACGACACGCCACCTTTATCGCCGAGCGGTATACCGACGTTCTCCGGGAAGAATTCACCTGTAATGTTAAGTTTTACTTTAGTTTAAGATACTTTGTGTCGTTTCTTTGATTTGAAACTTCAAAAGAGCGGCAGTTAACTTGTAGCTAATAAAAAAACAAAAGTTCAGTCGAAATGATTACCTCCTCTTTTGAAGTCGGTCAAAACACACTTTTTAAAACATAGCTGATGACAATTACAACTTTTGGCGTTTCCAACTTAGTCTTTAATATTGAGATTTTTGAAAATGCTGAATTATAATTTATTTACCTTTAGAACCAATAGCCCATGCAGCAATAGGCCTCGCGCAGGTAGCCAGCCCACTGGGTCTATTAGGGCCAAAGAACCCATCTGAGTCAGCCCAGCTATTCCACAGATGTTTGTCCTCATCTTCAGCACACTCATACAGCACCATATGATGAACTGGCGAAAGACTGTCCTTCTCTACAACTGGCTTCCCGTCTCTGATTGGTCTGCTGTCGATGAGTGGTTGGTAGCCTACAATATGATGCTTCTTCGCCAAGTCTGGCGCTTTGAAGATCTTGCACCAGAATAACGTTGCCATCACGTGTGGAACTGTGAGCTGAAATACGGAAGGTTATGATATGATGAGAGACTTAAGTTGGTACAGCGAATATTAGTCGTGTTCAAAATATTTATGGTAATTTAATTTTTTATTAACAATTTGATTATTAATTTTAAAAAATAATATATCAATTTATCGGTCTATGTAATGCAATTAATAATTTCTCTTCCTTGATAACTTTGATTTTTTTTTCATTTTATAAATATTTAAAGCCAAGCACTAAAATATTAGGTATTCGAATAGGTACTATCGAACTTGTTGCATTTTTTTATAAATTAGCGTCATACAAAACCTCAGAACACATAAATACTACTTACATTGCTCAGTCTAACATCCCAATGCCTCAAGGGTATGGAGTTTGGTTTTGAGACAGGCAGCAACAGCCGCAAAGGTCTGTTACCACTCTTAACGTGTTTTGGTAGTTCGCCATCCGACCCGTCGGGGCCAAGCGCCCACAGGATCTGTGTCGTATCCTCCTGCAACCAGATTATATAAAATTAAATACAGTGCTTGAATAACTTAAATTTTTAGCTGCAAAATTATTTTAAAATAGCTTGATACTTTTTTATAATAAATGTCTTCAATTGTAAGGTTGCTATATGTAAGGCAATTTAGAAAAAAAAAAAGACAATTTCACTAAATATTGTGCCAAACAATGAATCATTCCACAATCAAACCAACATGAGGCTACAGAAGCTCCATATCTCTTTCCTTCTTTTAGCTTTTTGCCTTCCCTTTCCCTTTTATTTAAACGACGATTCAAGTTTGATCTCCGTGTCGGTTCTATTCAGATCCACACAAACATACTACTTACATTACAAAGTGACTAAACCCAAAGAAAACCACAAAGAAAAAAATGTGTTGCAGATGTTCATAGACGGCTGTAATCATTATACCTTGAGCCGATTGTTATAAATTAATAAAAAAAATAATACACCCAACAGTCACATACATAGCCCTGACACCACACTAAGATCGAGTCTTGTGACGTGGGTATGAGGAAATACGAGAGACTTTTCGGTCTCACAAACACCCAGACCCGAAACAAATACTTGTGGTTCACGCAAACATTTTTCTCGGTGCGGCGATCGAACCCGCAGCCTCTAGTTTCACAGCAGGCATCTAAACAACTGCGCCACGGATGCTGTAATCAAAATAGTGGCTGTTATTGAAATAAAAATACTCACTCGAATAATGAAGTCCTGTTTGTCGCACGTGTCCAGCTGTCTCCTGAACTCGACCGTGGTGTGCGTTTCGTTCTGGTATCCTGAGATCAGCTCGTAGTTCTGGACGTCGTCGGCAACGGCAAGGTCGTCATAATCAGGCCCGTGACAATCCTGGGGAAACAGAGTCAAATATAAGTAAATAAATTTTAATCCAATAAAATTATAACATTTATATTATTGTATTAAAATCAAGTACGACTGCTAGATAAATAGTAGTTCTTGTAAAATATGAAATTATAAATTAAACAAAAAACATATCCTCTTTGAAAGTCTTTAAATATTGAAAAAACGATTGGATATGGAAAACAATAACAAATATGCAAAAAAAATAGAATAGATAAATATAATTAAATGTACTAAAACAAAAAGACGGATTAATAGGGTAAGAATCAGGGAGACCGAAATTACGTTACGTTTAATTACAACATTCATTAGGTTTAGGTTAATTTAATTTATTTAATGGTTTGCCCACGAACTCGAGTCAATGTTGATCAGTTTAAAAGGAGATTATACACTTGGACACCTGTCTATTGAAGGGCTTGTTGTATTGAAGAGCGCACTTGTGGGTGGAGGGGTTAAACTTTATAGGAATTCAGATAAAATTTTATAGAGATAATATCATTGTTTTTTTACTTAGTAAAATTTAAATAATAGACAGGTAAGACACACTCTAAGTCCCTAAACTTAGCTTGGGATCACTGCAGTGGTTTCATTTCAAGTTGTTTAAATTATAGCTAAAGAGAGCACTGATGATGATGCGGAAAAATATCTCATTAAAAGGTAGAGTAAGCAATAAATTATTGTATGGTATTTAGACTGCAACTAATAATCATAAAAAAAATAATTTTAACTTAAGCGAAACTACTTCCATCCGGACAAAAAAGAGAAAACGAGAAATTAGTCAGAACAAATTGTCCAAAGCGCGATGGCGTGCGTGATTGTTTTTAACAGGAACCAACATAGAGCACTCAACTTGTATCGCTTTAATGAAACCAAATACATAACAGAAACAATCATACATTCCCTGAATCTCTGATAAACTCTGAAATGATATGAAAATGACATGAAAATAATTTATTGAATCCATTAAAATGTTCAACATTGTTTAGACTCAGTCATTTTTTTACTACCACCCGGTTCGGAAAGCGGTTTTCACTAGAGAAGAACGGGCAAGAAACTCTAGTGTTGCTCTTTTCAAAACCAGTTTACAATGTATGATTATTACAAAAATTACAAGTTGGTTTAAATCAGAGCAGTTCATTAATAACTTGTTATGATTTGCAAGTAGGATATATTTGAATACGAATAAGTTTACTTTATATTTTATATGGCTGAGAGAAACGAAACGAAGTAACCCATAACGAAGAATCAGTATACTCTGTTTTGCCAACGCAATAAATAATTATAAAAGCGTTAAGTAATCTACTTATCAATTAATAAAAGCGTTAAGTAATCTAATATTACATTACATCTCTAATATTACAATCCCCAGTGAATCGATTTGCCGAATCGCGCGTCCACCACACTAAATCCGGAATGGTCGGACGGCCGTGATGGGGCATTTAGTAAGCCGGATTACCCGTCATCTACCTGTATTCATACGTAAAACAATCTATTGGTTTATTGGAAATGGGTGAAAATTCATAATCTGCACTTTGGAATAATTTATTAAAGCGTCAGATTAAGTGGCAGTGTGTAAGACATAGGGTCGTATTGCGAGGCCGGGAAATTTATTTCAAATGATTGATTTTGTTTTGATTTAGTGTGTTCGCAATTGGTTATTTTCTAAATAAAGTTGAAGCTTGAAGGCCCAGTGTGAAAATATCAAGTACAACATTTTGCTAACTGAGGCGTCATAGTATAGAATAAGGTTAAAGATTTTAGTAGGCAACACATTTTTTTAGCGAAATTCATCAGCACAACAACACAAACACAACGTCAATGAGACACTCGGGCTGTAAAGTAATTCTAGATGATCAAGTGTCACCAAATATTTTCGTTTTAAACCCTAGTCACTAGTCAGGTACTTCCTGTATAACTTCCTAAATTAACAAAAACAGGAATACCGAAATACGTCACAAAAAATCTGCATAAAAACCCTAGTAGCGTTTGGCGTATGCGTCGTTGTTTTTGCTGATATGGAGTCGATGTGAATATGAACCCGTTGCAACATTTCATAGGTTTCTTAGGAAGTGGCATTAATTTCGGACAATAACCTCCGAATTCGCGAAGGAAGAAACCATAGGACAGAACTCCTTCCTTTATTAATATTCGGCAAAACTTATTTTATGGCATAAAATTAAGAGACGAAATCCGGACTGAATATCAGTCGATACTGTATGAAATTAATTTGGTATGTGATTACGCATCATTATATTATATATTCTGCTTTAACAATAACATACTTAAAAGTGAACTTTGCTTTGACAGTAACAATTAGCAATAGGTGAAACAAGAGACGATAAATAAATAAATTCAGCCGATCTCAAATAAATCACGTGCGAGTTTTAAGTTTCATTTCGTAACATATATCCTCGCCTTTTTTTAACACAACCCATCTAACGCAATCTTTTATAATAAGTACTACAAATCATTCTTTAAAACTTTATAAGCATTTTTTTCCAAATTGCACTTCTTTGTTCATTTTTTTTACTAACAGGGCACATCCTATAAAGTAGAAGCAGATGACCCAACATCGTCACATAACAGATGTCTCAGAGGTGTGGCTGTAAAGATAAATAATAATATGTTTTTTTGCCGGCAGATGTGTAGCGCACGTGCCGCGCCTTCTGTTCCCACACCTGGCTGTGGCGGGATAGTTGCGCCAAATGTCATTAAACGCTGTGGTATTTTTGCCTTTTGGTGTAGGGAGTGCGAAATTGTAGTATGCTTTGTGCTGGGCAGATATATAGCCATATAAATGTTTTTGTTGATTTCTAAAGCTCATCGCAGATGCTGGACTGTGGACTGTAAGCAGCAAAATCGAAGCATGGCTATATTAATTGATGATCAAAAACGTTATAAAAAGGACTCCTTAAATCATGGAAAGGTCATGGTACACATTTAGTTCATAAAATAGTATTTAGTATCGACAATCGGGGAAATATGTGTAGTTACGTTGGTTTCCATCCGAAAAACAAGATTTGACTAAGGCATTTATTGAGAAAGAAGCAGGCAGCCGGCTGATCGAAAATTATTGTCGAAATTCTTCTGTAAATACATGTGAACTAACATCAAGCAAGTTGAGAATTAATTAGCTACACTTGTGGTTGAGAAACATTGCCGATTTCAAAATACTCAACCGAGGAAAGCAATGACTGGTGATAGCGTGTTTTTAATTCGATACAAGTAGATAAATTTTAACAGGGAACTTAGGAAATGGTTATCTAAAATTGCTAAAACTTAATTGTTTTTGATCGTGGCGAATTTGTTTAGAAGCCGGCTGTGAAACGTAAGGCGGCGGGTTCGATCCTCGCACCGAGGCAAATATTTGTGTGATACACATGTATTTATTTCGAGTCTGGGTGTTTGTGAGACCAAAAAGTCTTAGTTGCTAAATACCCACGACACAAGACTTGATCTTAGTGTGGGGACTAAGTATGTGACTGTTGGGTGTATTTATTTATTTATTTTGCGCCAACATTTTGTGTTTCATAATGGAAATTGTATTAAAATATCTTCTCTACTCTAACATTTTAATTCAGCTAGAAAAAGAACATATACGAAGAATATAAACACTAGAACAACATAACAATGAAACTTACTGAACAAACATGGCTAGACAAATATATTAAGTTCTCTTTTAATATCGACTTTATTACTCGTCTCGAAGAATAATGAGAGAATAAACAAAGAACCTTACATATTATTTTCCTAATTACAGTTCTTAACTTCAATGAAGTCAAAGTAAATAAAAACATAATGAAAACAAACGTTACTGAAAATTTCAGACGTTATATTGTCTTTACTGTTTCTTTAGTTGCTTATTGTTCAAATGCCAGTAGGTATGTATGGGTCGTGAACCGTGAGATATTGTATTCGTTGACATGTATGCAGTACAAGTGTATCATAGAATCATCATAGAATATATTTTGCCTGATACGATCATAGCAGGGTCATGACACGATGCAGTGCGCAGCGACTGTACTATACCCTGAAATCGAATCCGAGATCAAAAATGTAACCAAACAAATGTCATTGTGAAAGTGACATTTCAGGGCTAGGAAACATTTTCTAATAAAAATTCAAATGTTGCGAGTATTGTGTTTTAGAATTTCCTTTAGATTAACATGGTAAAAATTAAAAGCACCAACAAAAACGAAATATATTTAGTTTGTTATTTAAAAAGTATTTTATCAATCACACACTTATCAGTTCACAAGCCTTCAATATCACTTGAATGAGACGAACTCGTTGATGTCAGAATCAGTAACATTTATTATAAATTGATCTGGCACTATATCAATCAGGTGGTCTAATTTGCACGTTTTTCTTCCTTTATTACATGTTTAACACATCCGTTCCACCACCGCGGTGTCACTTCTTGTAAACCATCTTCATTAATCATGATTTCTTCATAACAAATATTTTTTCGTAATTGGAGAGGCTAAATATGATAAAGTTTTATTTCAGTGAGCCAAATGTTAGGAATTTAAATTTATTGCCAGCAGCATAACATAATTTCGTACCATTTTTATCACATCATTTAAAAAAATGTTGAAATTCTATTTTATGTAAATATTATACCAAAGAATTTTAATTCGGCTATGTTTTATACTTATATAACAGATGAGAATAATTGTAACCTATCATTTTAACGGTTGTCGACAAACTACCATGGCAATTTATTTTATTGTAGTAGTAACCCTTCTGTTTACATTTTTGATCTCTGATTCCATTTCAGAGTATATACTGTATCAGCCCATATACATCCCACTGCAGGGCAAGAGCCTTCTCTACTATCGAGAGAACGATTGACAGGGGTTAGGCCATATAGTCCACCACGCTGGCCTGCGGGTTGGCACATTTAGTCATAACTCACACGATTTGCGCAATGACATTCATATGTATGATGTGTCACATAAGGTTATCACAATCCTTAATGATTAACAACACAAAATTACTCAGAACGACGCAGATTTCTTATCATTGTATGGAATACCCGATTTGAAACGAAATGACTGACGTTGTTTTATCGCAGTATATGCCTTCGGGTTACTGGGAATACCATTCAACCTTATATGTCAAGAAATATCTTAGTAATTTCGAGCCGACGCGACGAGACGCCAATATAAACAAATCAGATTGTAGCTCAGTTTTCATATTGAGCATTTTGGTGCTAACACAGGGCAAGACTTTCAAAACTCTATCATATTTGAGTGTATTTTTTTTCTTTCACTTACATAGTCTTGAACACACACTAAGATTAATGCCTCCCCCGTAGTATTATGTCGTATCAGAAACTACGGGAGACTCTCGGTCTCACAAACACCCAAACCTGAAACGAATACCTGTGGTTCACACAGACATTTGTCTCTGAACGGGAATCGCACCTGCGGCCTCTCGTTTCACAGCCGGTGTCTAACCAACTGCGCCACGGAAGCTTTCTAATAACCATGCTCAGTCGTGATAGGTTAAATAAATGGAACAATAACTTGATATGAAGTTTTTCACTTATTAAGTACCTAATACATTTAAAATGTGCGAACAATCACTAAAAAGTAGGAAGAACAATTTCTTCGAAGACAGAAAAGTTCCTTCCTAGTAATTATTGCCAACAAAGTGTTGGCCGGATGAACATTATCAGCTAACTAGAATAATTATACTTTTATTGGATGAGAACTTACTATCTGCTCTCTTTTACGACTATAACTTTAAAGAGATTCTTTAATGTTCGCAAGATAAAGGTAACGAAGAAATACTCCTCGAAACAATCTATTTACAATGAATTATAAAAATCCATCATATTGTCAGACTCATAGTTGACTCTGTAGTAAAATAATTGCATCTTGGTCTTGCTCTGGTCATGGTTATTGGAACTACGTTTAGGTTTGCATAATGGTTGGTTCAGTCCGCCCCGTGACCACGAAAGCTGTAAAGTAATCGAAACGTCGGGAAGTTAAAAAATGTAAAAATTAAACCTAATCGCGATAAAATCCGTATAAAATAGTTTTATTTCAATACGTTTAGGTTATTTTACACGCTCTGTGAAATATTCATTTATTTTATAAACATTTGCCTCTATCTATTTATTTTCTCAGTCAATGAATTTCAATAAATAATTCATCCGACATCCATTAACATAAACCCTTGAATGTCGGATTACTTAATTTCCGATCAACATTACACCTACCGGTGTTACAAAACTCCATATAATTCATTATATTATTTTGTCTCCAAGTGCATTCATACTCATTATAATTTCCTTTTGTAATCGGAGTAAACATGTTCTGAAAGAATCGGATGACGTAATCCAGGTTGGAATTAAAGAAACCGAGCCATTGTTCAACTGCAATCGCAATAAACGCAATGACAACACATTCTTGCCCTACCTGTTCTTATCCTTTAATCAAAGGCCAAGACGCTTTAAGTAACTTTGACAACTGAATTAAATTTTGAAAATATGAAGACCAAAGATTTGTATTGCTAAATGTATGGGTCGACATCTTTAAAGTCATTACCTATATACGATTAATGCTGAGACAATCGTGGGGAAACATCATAATTTATTGTGAATATTGTAATTTTGGTCCCATCTGTCGAAGAACCGACTACCGCTGGAGTAAACGTGTTCTTGAGTGGAGACCGCGCCTTGGCAAGCGTAGTGTAGGACGGCCTCCAGCTAGGTGGAGTGACGATTTGCGAAAGGTCGCTGGCAGATGTCGGATGCGACAAGCCGAAGACAGAGTGAAATGGCGCAATTTTGAGGAGGCCTATGTCCAGCAGTGGACTAATATAGGTTGATGATGAAGATGACGAGTCTTTATTATAAAGATTAACTAACTTCGTCCTTTACCCTTCAAGATTACGTTTTATAAGGGTCATGAGATAGGTGAAAGAAAAGGTCACATTGATTTCGATAACGAGGTTCATGAAGATTTATAGGTGTTCGTTTTGGGTGTCGAGTATGTGTGTTGCTAGTTATGTCCTGGCTCAATACTAAGGTCCTGTGTTAATTTTTTATATCATTATACTGGGTTTATTAATATCAGTATCCTAATAAGTAGGACAGCAATGTTTACCAATTTAGCAAGGATTATCAATAAAACACGTGACCAACCCAACGCACAAAAAATATAAGAACCAAAATCAACGCAGGTCCATTAAAAATACATTACAAAAAGAGATTGCAACGTTTAAACCCTACAATAGCGCGTATAGGTAGCCGGTACATACATATCTATTATGCTATAGACAGGTAACTCGCGAAACAGGATTTTGCATGGATTTATTCGCCGATTTGAGTCGCAATATGGTGGCGCGTTCCCACGGTCCGATAAAAACACCACATTATCATACTATGTTTAATTGTGTACGTATAAACTCACCTGACCTGTTTTACAACGCTGTTTCCGCTCGATATGACGTTTGGAAATTTGACAATAATTAATGTTTAATTATGATATAGAAACATTGATTGTGGATGAACTCGGTCACGATGAAACATCTTAACATTATACATATTCCAAGTGATTACCCCGAGTCTTGAGTATTGCTGTACTATTTATTCTAAGAATCTGACTCATACCTCGTATATGTTGCTGTTAACCTTCTTACTTAAAATCTTAAACAATGTCATTCAGTTTACTTTTACGTATTTTTTATTGCCTAAGTCAAAGTTCATTACAACATCTCTCCTTTTAGCAACTGTTTCTTTGTTCAAGCATACACGTTTAGGCATCGGAACTCTGTGCGGCGCCTTAACAGTACGGGTAGCTTAATAAGGCAATTACTCATTCGGAATATCTCAGCGTCTCACGCAGTCGAAATCAAACCGATGACTGTCCACGCACGTCAAACACAACCGCTGTTAGATCCACATGCTCGGAAACACAAATGAGACAAGAAAATGATCGCGGACTATCAAATGCGCAGGCATTACGCAACAAAGTGCTATTGCCATTGTGGGATTCTGTTCAAGTTCAAACGGAAGCATTAAAATTCTTTCTACGTTCACACAAAAGAATAAGTTTTGAGAATTCGAGTTGATGTTACGCGCATGAGAATCACGGACACAATGGGCGAACTCAGTTCACGTCAAAATTCGCAAATCCCGCATTGTGAATCAATCTTGCGAGGGAAATGTTGCTCTCAGTTATTGTAATAGAGGTTACTACTAACGCTGACAGTGAATAGTCACTATTCACTACCTGGTGTGGAATGTAATTTTGGTGGGGCGCTTTGCGCAATAACTGCATCTGTGTCTGGCTCCGATAATGATCTTTGTACTACCTGTTTAAAACTGCATTTCATTACGAGGTGAGAAGCGTCAAATATTTTAGGTGAGAAATATTTTATACCAAGTATTTTTAAAGAAATGTCTTAACGTGAAATCCTTTTTCTAAGAGAACGTCTCGGGATTTCGTAACTGCAGACGGAGCACCCAAGTATAAATAAACGTTGAATTCTTAAAATAAAATAATATCCCGTCGAAACTATGTACATACATATTTATAATTTTAAACACGGATGATTTAAAAAAAAATAGTATACACTTACATATTCACATTTGAAGTATTTAATTGCGCCATAACTTATAAGATGTAACGTAAATAATATTAAATAAACAAAACATTATCCAATCAAATTCAAAACAAATACTCCAGTTTTCCGTTGCTTTCATTTTTAAAAGCAAAAAATTAAAATAAACATTACTTATTTGTCTATAACAAACTGTTCATTTTCAATTAAAGCTAACCATAGAAGATTCATTATAATTTATAATCCAAAGCCGTTGGAGCGGATATTTCAAGATAGGCTCAGATAGCGCCACAGGATGTGCAGTTTATTGCTTCGACTACGGTGATCTAATACGTGATGTAATGATGAAGTGCCTGTACTTTGTATTAAAACCACCTTTTAAGGTCAACAGTTTCTTAGAACTCCCAACTTGATGAGATCGATGATTCTGTTACTGTTTACAAATCTGAATCCAATCAAATATATGCAATACGAGGTAGTTCATCAATTAATTCGACATTTGGACGATTTTGACTTTTTTTTATCAAGAACAAGTACAATTACTTGTTCTTGATAAAAAAAAGTCATCGGGTTTTGTAAGACTGGCTTTGGACATACTCAAAAACATGATAGAAAGATAACGTAATCAGTTAATTATTTAAAGTACCAGTTAAGATAAGTATTGTGAACAGCAATTGAGATAAGTAAATATACTGGTTTAGCTAGTGTAATGGCTGATCCAAATTCTTGAGTCACGGGAGCGAAACACTGCGACCGTCTTTTCTTCTAGTTTTTAATTGTTTAAGCGAGTACCAGTACCTACTCTTAAAATTATAATGGATCTTGATCTATATAATTGTCCTAATTTTATTTACAAATAAAAATAACCTTGATAATTATGGAGCAAATCTTCACGTGGATGTAAATGGTAAAACTTTAAAACTAAAACTTATAATTAAGAATTCACTTGTTACAAATAGTTTCAGATGTAAATGAAATATAAATCTTTTGAAAACTTGCACAATGCAAGCATTGTTCTATAGATTACAAATAAAATAGCATTCCATCAATCTCCAAGAAGGCCCAACAATCGCAGGATTCCACCCAAAATAGACCTCTTATCACACATCCACCATTACAAAGGCGACATTAATTCAAGTCTCGTGCATGGATATAAACATTGAATCGCAGGTGTCTGCCCGTATGCACCTTGCACCATCGCCATTACTCACACTCCGATGCTTTGAATGTAATTGCCTTCATTGTCGCTTAGTTACTTCACCAACGCACATTTCTGTATTTTATGCGCCGTTAAGAGAATTGTTCGCTGCTGTATGGGGGCCCGATAATTCAACTTGCTAAGTTAGAGTAATAAATTTTAACTCGGTTGCGTAAATAAAAACGTGTGACAATGTTGTACTTATCTAAATTGTTACAACGGCTCTGTCTACTTGTGGGTAAGACAGAACATATTAAGTACTGTAGTTGAAGGTTTGGTTTCCAGTTGAGGATTATTAGTAACCAGGTTTTAGCAGATATTAAAACTTCGTTCGGACCTTAAAAAGATCTTCGAAATGCGGGAACAGAATATTATCAAGATAGTGATTTGTTGTACGAAAAAAATCTTGTAATTTTAGGTATGCAAAACACCTTATCTGACTGTGGATCGCTCCTAAGAATGTGATCATTGCGAGTATTTACATATATTTAACAAGCATGTATCTATTACAAAAACAGATTCTAATCAGTACATCGTTCACATACAACGGCAGCACTCAAAAATTCCTCAAATACAATCTTCTATCAACAATGCCACTTGCATTTTGAACATCTTCAGTTTTATCGTTGTTTTTATCACGTAACCTCTTTAAATTCCTCTCTGGATTATACTACAAGATTTATATATGAACTTGGCGTTATGTTGCCATAAATTTTATTTAACGCATAGGTACTTACCTTCAAGGAGGCCCCCATTAGTTTTAGGTAAAATTGCGCACTGGCGATGAGCAATATATCTATTCTAACATATAGAGCACATAATTGTGCTCTTTATTCATTGAATTACAGACCATGTGAGTTAAGATTCGGTTTCCATTCCTAATTTTGTAATGAAATAAGAAACTTAGGCTTTCCTATATTTATCTTTGCGGATATTCTGTTTTGTTTGACACAGGTACACAACGTAACAGATGCCTTCATTTTACTAAATTCAGTTTTACAAAATGATATTCATTTTGTTGGTCATCGTCTTGTCATTGAAAATTAATCTACGAAGGCATTTAATCAGCCCATATATTTCTTGCTTGATTGCTTGTTTAATGAACTGTCCCGCACTAAGATTAACTTAAAACAAATTGAAAGACATAAATTCAAGCGTCTAGTTAATTAGCTCTGTTTGCAACTCTTTGCTTGATACCGTAGCGGTCATTTACTAAAAATAATTTGTCTTTAACGTTAGTTACATAATATTTATTTTTAACACTTTATACAGATTGTGTATAGGTGTAATTAATTATTTAATGTTACTTTGTATTTACTTTGTAATCAGGGCTATCAGATGATTCAAAAAGTCTTAATACGAATGGACTTTAGGCCAATGAATAAAGAAGTCTAATAGATTAGCTAAAAAAATAAGCAGTAATGGGTCCCTATGGTGCAATAAAATCCCAACCCCACACAAACTTGCAGGAATCCCGCACCCATGACCCAACAAACATATTAAAGCTAACAAAACGCCCTACACAAACACGAGAATTGCGAAAACGATTGCAGATATTATCGTGGGAATCGATGCTTTCAAAGCCACACCCACGCAGTGGCACGTTGTTATTACAAATGAAGATTATAACCATACAGCGGTGTTTGCTTTCGCTATGAAGCGCGGTTTTTGGTCTGTTTGTAGGAGTTATGCGATGTTTACTTATATTAGTATGACAACCACGACATTTAGATCACGTGAACTGGCATTTGGTTGAGAGAAAATTGTTTATGCATTTGGTTTGTCAATTGAATCAGTTAAAGACACATCGTGGGAAGCAACATGTAGTAAGTGTATAGAACAATATAAAGTAAGGTACCACGTTTTTAGAAATTTTTGCCGTCTTAGTTGATTGTGAGAGTACCTAGGCCATGAAATTCTCAAAATTAGATCATCGAGTAGAATGAAACTTTCTTCGAGTGTTTGTCCTTTCAATTGTATAAAATTATATATTTTGATTGACTCTTAGCGAAAGTGTTGTAATTTACCATATTTCCAGCACTCTGTACATAATTCTATATTTTATTTCTTCAAGCCACAATATTTGCAGTTACAACTTTAGTCACGATGACTGCACCACAAGCTAACCTTTATAAGGACATATGCCTCAAGTACCATAAACCTGACAAAACAAAAGAGTGATGTAACCAAATCATCTCGTTACCAGTCGAATTTAGTACAAAACCAATTAGCAATTCATATAACGTAATCTCACGTATGTAATATACAACGCAGTGTTACTGGATTCATTTAGAATGCTGCATCGGTGAAGGAATTTTAAGTAAGTCGTCCGAATAGAACGTGACGTGTATAATGAATTTGTTGAAATGATCGCTGGAAGGAGACGTCTCAACACATTTGGTACGGGTACGTGAGATTGATTCTATTTGCCACACAATATTTGAATAGCAAGTGTCTGCATGCAAATGAGCCGTATCGCGAAAATTGTCGCGCGCTTCTGAATTCTGATAATAATGTTTTAGGCATTGTTCTTTGAATTTTACACTAAGTGTTACTACGCTAATATAATAGGTGGCATAGAAATACTACACCTATTCCTTTATAGCATAAATGTACCGGCTAGACAGGGGGGCATAAAAATACCGCCTTTAAGTATCGAACAGTTTTATTGTCAAGTTAGAGGTATAGCGTAGGGTTAATTACTTCCTACCCTCCCAACATTTCTTTAGTGTGTAAATGTTCATGAGCATCGGATATTTTTATCGGTATTGTTCCCTTGAATGGATAAAAAATCTTTAATATATAGAAGAATTATAGAAGTGTCTACTGTCTGGGCTTATCAAAACTAGTCAGTCTGCAGCTTTTTCCTGTATATAACACATCAATATTTAATAAGCTAAGTATCCACCTAGTATAATTTAGTAGCAGCTAGACTCTCCTTAGAGAACGCCATACTTTTAAAGCTATACATACATAAACTCACGCCTTTACCCCAGAAGGGGTAGGCGGAGGCGCCACCAGCAGACCCACATTTCGCCTTGTATGTTCCGTCCCATGATGTGATAGGGGGCGAGCCTATCGCCATATCGGGCACAAATTCCTGACTCCGGGCTATTAATGAATATAAAAACCCAATATCACTTTGCCCGACCCGGGATTAGAACCCGAGACCTCAGCTTTGTAGTCGTACCGTACAACTACGCCACCGAGGCAGTCATTTTAAAGCTATGGAATTAATTAAATCCGTCTGCAAAATCCGTCGTGTCTGGGCTCGTGTCAAGTTATGTACGGCATCCGAATACGGAACGACAGTACCAAAATAACGTCCAATCTTCTTAGGACTTCCACTGCGTGCGTCGAGAGCTATTTGTATTTTTATACTGATGAAAGGAGACTCATTATTGTATAATAATAGGAATTTTATAATCCATACATCGTCGTGAGTGATAGAATACTATACAAAAATGTTTTATCCAGATTACTGATGAAAGCGGTTTCAATATAAAAGGTATAATAATAGGAATTTTATAGATCATTTGTAAGTGAATAAAAATCATGTACAAAAATGTTAAACCCGGAACTAAACACATAGTCTGTTTTTAGTAATAAGTATTCAAAAAACTATTGCTTTAATCAGGGTTCCTAATTAAAATGTTTTAAAGTGTCGATTAATTGTGTATTGGCTGCAAAGCTTTAACATTTCTTTCCGAAATTTTATAGTAGGTATTTAGACATATTTGTCTTTTGCAATTTTAAGCTTCTGGAGGATTGACGACCAACTTACTCGTATTTTCACAACAATAACATAAAATAAGTATTTTAACATTTCACTATCAGCGGTACGAAACTCTATAAAACAAATACGGTACGCAAACAGAACGAAAACGCTCGCTTCCTCCAGCGTACATTATGAACTTCTCGCGTATTGACTCGGCTAAACTACAGTTCAGGTTCTCATACAAACAGGGGAACTTTTCCAATCACCATCAATAAGACTACGCTTTACGAGCACTCCCAAATACCCTCGAGCAGTAAAACAAAAAATCTCACCTTTAACTATTCAGCTGATCCGGCTAAATACATGTTGGAAATATGAAGAAAAAATATGATTCAAAAAGTTGGAGTTTAGTATAATCCGAAACAATGATTTGGCGTGGTTATAATAAGAAGTTATTTAACTACGCCCCTGGAGTCGCCAACGTCCATGATCGGCGGTGGCTCATTGCCATCTAAAGGCACGCATAGAAATACTTTCGAAGAGCTATAGTTTTTCAGTTTTCAGTTTTTCTTATGATGTTTTCCTTCGCCGTTATAGTGCGTGGTAATTGACTATAAATACACACATGACTCCGAAAAGTCAGAGGTGTGCCCTGGGTTTTGAACCCGCGACCACTGTAAACATGGCAACCGCGTCTGGTCCGTTAACACCACGTACATGGAGAAAATAACGATAAATAAAGTTTCATAATAAAAACATGTAACGCTGTAGATGTTTATCATACTGAATCTCAAATGAGATACCTTGACAGCCTCCGTGGCGCAGTTGGTTTGACGCCGCCTGTGAAACGAGAGGCCGCGGGTTCGATGCCCGCACCGAAACAAATATTTGTGTGATCCACAGGTATTTGTTTCGGGTCTGGGTGTTTGTGAGACCGAAAAGTCTCTCGTAGCTTCTGATACCCACGACACAAGACTCGATCTTAGTGTGGGGTCAGGACTATGTATGTGACTGTTGGGTGTATTTATTTATTATTTATTTTACCTCGACATTTTTAATTATAAAAACAACGAAGCTTAGGAATTCGGAATTACAAAAGTAAATCCGAATTTTCTTTTAATACCGATACGCGATTGTTACCCAAGGGGCTTCTGATCAAATTATACCGATCATAGGGTTCATTATAAAGAGGCGGGAACCATTGTTATTAATGGCTATTCCTGTGCTCCGAATTGTAAGTCAATTATCTTTTATTTTAAAATAGAAATATGAATCATAATTTTAAGTTCAATAATATCGATTCTTTAGATGTATTAAAAAAACTAGAAAATATACCATATTATGTATCAATCATTACGTATGAAAACGTGCAGTAGGTGTATTTACATTGTGTAGGTCATTTTAACCGAAGCTTTAAGCTCCATTTCCGACACCTCGCAGAAACCGCAAGGCTCATCAAGTACAATTATTGCCATTTCTTTTTCAATGTTTGCTATCATTCATATGTCAAAATAAAATAACGTAATTTCAAAAATCCGCAGAACAAAAATGCAAAATAAATTTCATCTACAATCTTCGACAACCCTGTTGGCCGATACCTCACACCGATAAAAATTCCATAGGAAGCAACTCCAATTATACGTAATCGATGACCCTACACACATAAAAAAACAATCGGAACAGTCGCGCTCAAAAACAATACCCCAACAAACATAAACAAGGAACGGAGATTGCAGCAAACAACATTTAATTACCTGCCCACGCACATGTGCGCATTAACGGCGAGCATGTGAAACAAATCGGATGACTCACCGTTGTACGTGACTGTACTTTGTTTGTGACTGTACTATGCCTGTGACCAGGTAATCTGTGATGCGTGTGACAAGCCTTACATTATGTACAGTCAGGCACGATATTGATAAAGCACGGAATTCCCGAAACCGAACATAACTTGGTGTAGCATGTTGCATGGTAATTAGCTGCAAGGTGTTGTGTGGAAAACTGTGACTGCCTCGGTGGCGTAGTTGTATTACGGTACGGTTACAAAGCTGAGGTCTCGGGTTCGAATCCCGGGTCGGGCAAAGTGATATTGGATTTTTCTATTCATTATCAGCCCGGAGTCAGGAATTTGTGCCCGATATGGCGATAGGCTCGCCCCCTATCACATCATGGGACGGAACATGCAAGGCGAAATGCGGGTGTCCTAGTGGCGCCTCTGCCTACCCCTTCGGGGAAAAAGGCGTGAGTTTATGTATGTATGTAAATTTTATTTAGACACAACAATAATTAATTACGGATATTAAAAAAGTACCGCCAGAGAACCATGGTGACCGACATAGCTCTGAAAGTTAGTATGTTGAAGTGGCAATGGGCTGGCCACATATTATGTCGCAGAACGGAAAACCGCTGGAGTAAGCATGTTCTGGAGTGGAGACCGCGTCTTGGAAAACGTAGCGTGGGACGTCCTCTGGCCAGATGGCGGGACGACTTGCATAAAAGGGCCGGCAGCGACTGGATGCGTAAAGCAGCAGACCGGGCTCTGTGGCGTACCTTGGGAGAGGCCTATGTCCAGCAGTGGACTGCAACGGGCTGATGATGATGATGATGATGATTAAAAAAGTAGTTGAATTATAATCTATCTAAATTTAACTTTTAATTCCTCAAATACACAACAGTAATTTTCTACGCTCCGCTTTCGCGACAAGTTGTTCGCTTCCTTAAACGTATTCATTTGCAGCACTTGGCAACATTGAATATGACAGCATAAGTTCATTTCAAAATGACTCATCAAAGGTTTCGCGTGGAATTTAAATGAGATTACAATTAAACATATAAAATGGGACGTATTTTACATGTTTAACGCGATTTCTGTTCATGCGGGTACGTGAGCGGGTTTAAATTTTGTTAAAAAATACATTATGAAGGAATATTCCAGAAATTTTATTACCCAAAGGTGTGCCATTAAACACGTAAGTATTTAAGTATAATATATACAAATCACTTAGACATTCGTCAAAAGAAGTATTGAGGGGCATTACGTTGCATAAGATAGGAATATGCTTTTTATATCAAATAATTTGAGATAATAATTGCCTGGAAGAGATCGCAGGTAGCGATAAGGCCGCCAATTGTAACCATGACATTAGCTTTAAGTGATTTACTGTTCTGTGTTATTCTCTTTTATTGTGGTGTACAATAAAGTGTGTAAATAATAAATAAATAAATAAAATAATGGTCTACATCCAATGGGGCCTCCATGCAGACGGCATTACACTTGACATATGAACAGTTCAGTTACTTTTTCTTTATTAAGAATTTATTACTATTTTTTTAGAGTAGCTGTAAGTCAAAAAAAGCCACGGTTTCGCTCGTCACACGCCAAATTTTACATATTTGTCATCAATTTTTTTTAATCATGTCACATTCCATATTGACACCGCTGACAGCAGACACGAATATCTTAGACACCTGCCTTACGGAGGTTTCAGTGGTGGATACAACTTATTGTCTCACTAACAGATTTATCGATTATACAGACCCGATATTAATATAGTCTGTACCAGTAAACTATTCAGGAAATAAATTAGGAGTAAAGCCCTTTGTGCCCGAGCGTACATGTAGTTTAAGCAGGGATTCTATACGGGAGTGGTTAACCATTTGTTATTGGGTAGGGGGATATTGTACGGCTTTGCTGATGACCCGTTATGTACTTTACATAATTATTGGATTTATTTTATTAGAGGTGAATAAGTCATAAAATGGTTCAAATCCCAGGGCACACCTCTGACTTTTCGGAGTTATGTGTGTATTGGTAGTCAATCACAACGCACTTTCACGGTGAAGGAAAACATCGTGAGGAAACCTCCATACCGTAGATTTTAAAGAATTTATACGGTATGTAAGTCCGCCAACACGCACTAGGCCAGCGTGGTGGACTATATGGCCTAACCACTCTCAATCGATTCTCTCGATTGTAAAGTAGGCCAATGCCCAGCAATTAATCACAGCCAGTACCTACCTATAAATAAATAAATAATTATGCAAATCATAAGCATCAAGCGAAGTGCAGTCATTATTATTCTACTACAAAAACATTAATGAGAAACGATCCTAACGTGAATTGAAGGGTTATCTTAGATATAACAAACGTCCACACTACAGTAAAACAAAAGGGCCATTATAATAATTACCCGAGATAAACATGGTAACGGAAAATACGCGAAAACACAAAGGTTACAATTATAAGACAGAAGATAAGGAGTAAACGCGCATTGTCAATGTTATAGCGTTGTTGTTTCGTTTGTTATGATCAATGCTGTAAATTTATCATCAATAGAGTAATTTATTATGGATAATTTCTAAGAATATGTACGTATATGACAACCTTCGTGGCGCAGTTGGTTAGACGCAGGCTGTAAAATGTTTGTGTGATCCACAGGTATTTGTTTCTGGTCTGGCTGTTTGTGACACCGAAAAGTCTCGTAGTTCCTGATACCCCCGACACCTGACACACCCAAGACTCGATCTTAGTCTGGGGTCAGGACTATGTATGTGACTGTTGAGTGCACGGCACAAGACTCGATCTTAGTGTGGGGACTATTTATGTGACTGTTGGGTGTATTTATTTATTCAATTAAGCCGTAAACAATTGACACTTGTTCGGGCTATACAAATGAAAAGCTGCCCATCATTTTCGGAAGAATCTAGACAAGAATGTTACGGTCAATGTATGTATGAATGTACGGTGATAGAACCAACGATAAACAAACCCAGAAATCAAAATAATTCTATTATATTATGCATTATCAATTAAGCCCAAATTGGCCACTAGACCATACTCCATAGTATGGAGTCCATACTACAAGTACCAAAAAACCCATAAATTATTTCTTCAACTCATAATAAAACAATTGCTGTCTGTCTTTGTACTCACGAAGTACTTATTTGGAGTAGCTATAGTTACGAGCTTTGTGCTCTAACGCTCGCATTGTTTCCATAAGAGCCACTTGAAAAAGGCTTTATGTCCTTATTCTTTTTTTTTTCCTGTGTTTACAAGTCCGGGTACTGTTAACGTTGTAGTTTACAATAGGCGTTTCTTCCACTAATTAATGAATTTTAAGGGGGGAGTGCATTAAAACTGTTGTTTTCCTATGATGCGTAACTAGGGTTCAGAATGTAGTGTACAAAATTATGATATTGATCAGTATAACTCTTCTCCTTTTATCAGTTGGCGGAGTATACTATTGAATGCAAATCTTCAAAGATTTTCACATTGGCATGTTAAAAGCGCTCTGTAATATTCCATTACAAAAAAAATATTTAAGAAAAGTCTTAGTTGCTCTATTGGCGTTGGACTAGAACAGGTCACCTAAGACGGTGACCTAAGACCTAAATTGGTGGAATTCACTGGACATACCGATTCTAACAGTACGCTGTGTAAATCATTAGGTGACGCCTATGTTAAGCAGTGCACTTTCTATGGCCGAAGATCACGATAAACTAAAAGCAATCTACTTATTAATGCCAGTGTGAGAACCAATCGCTTTACAGTAATTTACTCGCCCAGACACGATATTAAAAGGATATTCCCACATATATCTTCCTTCTACGCCGTGGTCAGTATGAATACAAATTACTCACAAGGATCTATAACTTCAATGACGTAACAGCTACAAGCGACTTCCGCGTAAAAACGTGAGAAATATCCGCTGCGACTGTTTTTGTACACGTTCGATAATACGGGAGACGATTTGCTAATATCCAAGTATAAAGCGATCAATAAAAGAAATTGATATTTTAAAAATAAAAAGATGGGTTAATTTTTTTAGTTGACCATGTATTACTTAAACTTTTTATTTAAAAGCTACCTAAAAACACGAGTGTTTATTTATCTAAACTATGACGTCAGAAACTTGACTGACTATCTCATAAAGATTAACAATGATTAAAACAAAATAAGATGTCTACTCAAACATTGCTTTAAAACTGACAGAAACTCAGAATACATTACAAAATCTGAACAGATATTGAAATAAATCTTGAAGAAAATAATATCTTCCGTTCGCTAAAGCCTTCAATTTCCTTTTCGCAATATATCAAATGTGAAATACTGCGCAGACGGACTTTGTATAACGTTATGGGTCCCAGTTGTACGGTGAAGGGTTATCTGTAACTTTCAGGTATCAGAAAAAAAATATTCCGAAGGAGAGGATTTTCAATACTGTATTAAAGTCGGTTCACATCGGGGCGTCACGGGACATACACGACACGGATCCGAGACGTGTTTTACTCGCGGCAGCGCAGTGCACTTTAGTGAATCATATAGGAAAATAATTACTATAATACTTTTATTACACCTATTCTATCTCAGCCGTTATTTTGAATATATTAGATAGCATTTTTTATTAAGTCTGCCTGAGAAGCTAAAAATACACACGCATCTTCCATAGTCAAAACTCTTCCATAGTCTACGATTCCATATATCCAGTTTTTTTACAGAATATTAAATCGGGAGGGCAGCGGGAAGGAAGTATGGGAAGAGGAAAGGGGTATTGGGAATTCGGGAATCTCAATCACTGAACGAAACGCGACAGCAAAGCTGTGTTATAATACCAAAAAGTTCCGTTTAACTTCCGATATTTAAAACACAAAAATAAACTGTTGTGTTGTGTTAGGTTTCGATATCAAACTTTTAAAAATAATACTCTTAGGTGACATTAGGAATTTCACGTTGGACTTTTAAAAATGTTTAATGTATAATGGATCATTAATTCATGTTGTAACAATTAAAAAAATAATTTATTTAAAAAGTCGGAACACGGTTTTGAGCCACCAAACGTACTAGGATAACACAGGTCAGAGGAGGTAAACCGACCGACATTTGGCATAACTTGGAATGCATTTATGCGCAGATCGCGCACGACTAACTTCCCAATGACGCGATGAACTTTGTTATTTCAATCAACCCACGATGGAACGTTCCGCTAATTTATGCATTCCGTATCAATGGACATACATTAAAATGAATTTATACGTCAATTCTACACTGATGCTCAAGAACCAGGTTTTCGAGCTTGGAGGTCAGCAAAAGTATGATGCACCTGGCTTAGACAAGCAAACGCAGCGGGCCATAAGCAATAAAAATATCATAGACACCTGTTTAACTTAAGTACAGGTGCAAATTATGCATACGCAAATGGAATGCGGATTAGTAGATCCATTAAACAAATTGATATTATTTTTATAGGACTTTCATATCGAAGGAATTCTGTGCTTCTTCATGATTGGCTCATTAATTATGTAACATTAATAACTAATTTTAGTGCGTTAAGACCAGTTCGAAGATAAACGGACGCGACTTGCCAACACGGTGATCGTGGGTTGCAATCTCTCTTCGGCGAGTTCTTTGTGAGGTCCCGGAGATTGTCCAAAGAGGTAGCAACATGAGTTATTAATTCGTTAAAAATCCGACATTCCCGTTTAGTGCACGTATTCAAGAGGATTTTCAGCATGAAAAATACAGGTTGCAATCTGTTGGAATTAGTTGTACAGTGTAACAGTCGTTGCTCAGCAGTATCCGTATATGGGTCGATACATTATTTAAATTTTGTTTAAATATAAAGTGCTTAGCTAACAATAAATTGTTTTCTGTTATTTTATCTTTCCTTTATAAATCATTCTTTATTCTCTTCAAAATTACTATCCAATTTTATACACATCTTTTCGCCATTCAAATTAACAAAGAGACCAATTAAATATTTAAAATTGTCGGCGCCGAGTCAAATTCTCGCACGCTCGCACATCGGCTTTGAGCACTTTGGCCGGATAATTTCTGGGGCAACCGCGGCTTTGACTCGCTAACTAACAGGTCAAGTCGACTTACGGTCCCGAGATGTTTTCAGCTAATCCCGACCTAACTTATTGCTTCGTGGGTTGGCTTGCCTTTCAGATAAGGGGTTAATGATTTTAAACGTAAGTGGTTACTGAATAAATATGTCTTATGGATTTGTGGAGTCAATTACGTAGATTAGTAGAGTAAACAAGATATGGAGTATCAAGAAAGTACCCCAACGTTAGGTTTATTCCCCAAGGATTATCCATCACTCCTCTTCTCCACACCTATTACCTTCATCCGCAAGGATTAGAAATGGAAATACAACTTCCCTAGCGCGTTAAGTGCCCCAGGATGAAGTTATATTGCGTCGATTTCAACTAAGTGTAAGATGAAAGCAAACACAAAAAGAGTTATGTTCTTCGTTTAACTATCAAGAGGGCATATTTTTGTTTAGTAATCCCAGTATGTGGATAGGATCTTTATCTTGGAAAGGAAGTAATCTCCGCAAACAGAGGGAGGAATTAGCAATTATGCCTGCTCTTTCAAATCCAGGTATGAGCTAATGTATGTATTTATTTACCTTCATCATAAAATAGCTAATTCAAACATTACAGCACAATCCGTTGAGTGAATGTTGACCGTCATGGTTCGGCAATAGTGCGTCGACACGGCCGTCGAAAACCGCAAACTATTGTTTCTATGGTAAAAAATCAGATGGCGTCGGTAACCTGCGGCTTGCATTCACAGCGGAAAATCACTTGGCTCGTGTCAGGCACCGTGACACTAGATGTTGGGTTACAGATGTGCACGCGGAAGTTTCGAGATAACATTACGTAAGCTGTCAATACCTCCACGAGGCAAGTTTATAAGAATCAATAATAACTAAATATATTAAAAAATATAGATGTGTAATGAATTAGAAATTCAAGTTTATTAATTTTACATTCATTTAATGTTGTTCATAAGAAAATATTAGCAATTGTGGATTAGCCCTATTAAAAACGTTTTAAGCAGTTTTATAGGTATCAATAATTCAAATTAAATGTTGGATTAAATTTCATTTTGTTCTTAGGTTCATAGATATTGTTGAATTTAATTAGTAATTAATTATTGTTAGTCAGTTTTATCGTGTATTCTAATTTACCCTACTTAACTGTTTACGTCCATGTTTTAAAAAAGTAAATTTTTTGTATAAGATCGTTAAATAATTTAAACAAAAATGGTGTTCAATTAAATACACCTCCAGCAATACAATACAATATTGACATCCTCCGTGGCGCAGTTGCTTAGACGCCGGCTGAGAAACGAGAGGCCGGGGGCTCGATCCCCGAGACAAATGTTTGTGAGGCCCAAAAATATTTGTCTCGGGTCTGGGTGTTGGTAAGTCCAAGAAGTCTCTCGTAACTTCTGATACCCACGATACAAGACTTAATTAAACTTAATATGGGGTCAGGACTATGTATGTGACTGTTGGGTGTAGATATTTATTATTATCATTATTTATTAAATACACATACAGGCTTGTATTTTACTACAACGGCCATATTGCTAAATATAATAATATTCCAACACAAGCGCGAACTGACCTCGGATTCCGGTGATTCATTATAATAATTAGCAATGTTAATGACTCAAAACAGATAAAATTATCGTATGACGATATATTTAATGGTGAAATAAAGTGTAATGTTTAATGAATAATATATCTTATCATTTTATTGGATTAGTGGAAGGATACATTTAAAACGTGAGGTTCAGAATTTGAGAAGAGAAAACTCACTGTTGGAGTTAAACGGCCTTATTCATAGACAGATTTAAAACCTATTTTAGTTATCGAATGTTCTGTCTCCTTCGCTCAAACTAAACTCCAAAGTCGTTCGAAAAGGACAAAACATATGAACAAAAGGACAAACATGTTAACACAACTCCATCGTCAAAAAAACAGATATCTATTAGAATAAATAATTCATAAAATAACATCCTTTGAAATAATTACCATAATTAATGCAAAAATACAGCTTTTGAAGATACCGTACTTCTGGTCTAATAATATAATCCGTTTCCTTGAAAAACAGCATTAATTTGCCTCTTAAACGTTATGCCGTGAGAAAAATAAAAACAAAAATAAAGTTGAAGGAACTGCAATTTATATTAATTATGCTCCGCGGAAGAGATAAGAAGCCATTTTTTTTCAAGATTCACAACAATTAACCTAGTCGTATTTTTTATATTAAACCCTTATATCTACATAAAGTACAGTTAAAAAAAACACATCACCATTTAAACATTCCTATTTTATGTTATTTATTACTATTCAATTAATAGGCCTGAGAATATTTTAAAACATAGTATGTTGTATT
Source organism: Deilephila elpenor (assembly GCA_949752805.1). NCBI lineage: Eukaryota > Metazoa > Arthropoda > Insecta > Lepidoptera > Sphingidae > Deilephila > Deilephila elpenor. The sequence continues at coordinate 4,344,333 of OX457110.1, forward strand.
AATTTGATCGTATCTCAGATCTCTTGATATCGATAAGAGTTTATCTCAGTTTCATCTCAATGACGATTACGAATGTCTTTTGACATAATTTCAAGATATTATAATTAACCCCCAATCCAGCTTTTTGTCAATGGATTTTACTACACTTATATATAGAGACTATATCGCCATCGCTACCAAAACACCTGTTAACCGCTATTAAAATAAATAAGCAGTTTACATCGCGTCGCTTAAGACTTATCTCTTAACCAAATCTAAACGAGTCCCAAACATAATCTGTACGCAATCGTATAAAAATCGGATACAAAACACCGTGAGAACAAAACAACAGATGTTAAATGAAACTCACCAAAATTTGAGCGTTGCCGTTCCTGTCGTCTACCCAGGCGACCACCAAATCAGCACCTCTCATGTTTCTCGCGGAATTAAAGCCCAGACCGACGTAACCACGGGTTCTCGCCTCCAATCTGAACGTTATACTCGAATCTGAATTCACCCATCGTAATAATACGTCGCCGTTGTCGTCCAATCGCTCCGAGTGCGCCCATATCAAACTCGATTCGTACGATTTCGAATCGAATACATCTCTCCGATGCCTCGCTTTGTATTCCCCGATGATTCGACTAGTCTTTTCGTTTTTCTTCTCTACTTGTAGTAGTCGCATCGCTTGCGCGTTTTGTTTGGGATTTGTCAGTCCATTTGGTACCGATTGTTGCTTAAATCTCGGCAGTTTGGCGTCACATAATAAAAATATGCTCAACGTTAAAGCTACTTGTAAATGCATTTCGCTTAATTTATTGTCCGCTCATTACTTATCGAAGATCTGAAACAATAGAGAACAAGAGTTAAAAAGTTGCAATGGTAAGTAAAACAAGGTGAGTGGAGTTAAAACAACACATCCTTCGACACGAAAGCTTTAATTACAGCCACATTGTTTAAATAATGTAAGGTACACAAAAATGTTGTAGCACAAGGATGCAGTCAATAAACAGGTAACATTTCCGGCCTGGCCGCTACCACGGACCGTATAAAAACTCGCTTCAAACAAGTGCGGTAAAAACTCGTTTTGTGATCTCGCTGGGTAATTGTCGAGTGTCTGTGGTAGCGGCGACTGTCTGATTAACATACTAGTCACAGTTTGGCGCCATCATCCGAATGAGTCAATAGTCTCATAAAGACGGGGCTATTCACAAAATTGCCCAATTAGGTGTTATTAACAAACACCTAGGAAATTGTTTGCTACTTCCATATTTTTCAACGTAATATGTACTTGTCTCTTTTACGGTTAAACGGTAGTGGAACAAATTAGCAAACAATATATTTTCGTCAAAAAAAATATCTCAGATACCTCCTAAACGGGTTTAAAATTTGAGATCATTCCCATCGTAATTTAAATAACATTCCCATACACAAAAAGGAACAAATCAGACCACAGATTCAAAGATATCGAAATTCAAGCGAACAAAATACGCACAAATAATAAACGTGAGAATTTAATTCGGTGCAAAAAAGTGGGACCTGCCATCTGTTCCCCGGGGCAAGTCGGATAGCGCTCTGAATTTACGAGCAAATCTCTGAATAAATCATGTAAGCTGTTTACATGGGCGACAAACTACGAAGACACATTAAATGCTCCAACGAAGAAAAATATATCAAATTACGAGTTTTAGGATGAGGGTTCCCTGAATTCGGCTACAATAGATTATCTGGCAATGTATAATAAATAATTTAATACTAAAGCAGAGGGCTTTAGATGAATTATTGTTGTATGTAGGTACTGTTGTAATCCCTAACTTCTTAATTCCTTCAATATAGATCCCCTATTATGTTGTAGGTGAATACATTTTTATAGATAAAATAAAAAATTGCGATACTGAGAATATCTAACACACAACTCAAATCAAATGTAACAAAGATTCAATTGGCGTCACTGATTCGCCTATTTTTCTCGTGTAATCACGACGGAAAGGCGATCAACTACAAAAACTACGGCAATTGCGGTCGCGGTACAAAACAAGACATCATTATCCACTTATTGGGAGGAAGTCAGACCGTTCGACACTCGTTATGTACAAAATGAAAGAGCATTTCGTCGGAAAAACTGGCTCTACTAGAATCGATGACTGACGATCCGATTTATATCGATATGCATATTGATTTCGATAACACGTTCCGCAGTTAATGTTCTCACGCTTTGGTTAATGTTACGAAATATCTTGAAGACTACCGTATGAATGATGAGAAATACGAACAAATCTAACTAGCTATTCTATTATTTTTAAATTAAAAAACAAATGAAATAATCAAGGCTATATAAAATGCAACACCTAGCAACAGATAGCACTACAAGATAGATAATGAAGTCACACACTAAAAAATAGACCAGAAGCAGCCGAAATATTCGAAGCTTCCATAAAAAGTCGTACAAGGTCGCGTAACCTTATACAGTTTACAGGAGAATGCACTAAAATCGGAGCTGTTTCGAGCGAGATTAAAACGGATAGACAGGGGCAAAGTGGAACATAGCTAATCCTGGGAATCTGTACGTTCTCATCGGGGTGTGGTGAAAAAAACTTTTCGTATAATGTAAAAGTGGTAGGAACTAACGAGCTAACTCGGGAGCGACGAACCACATTGTTGGTTGTTGCACCTTAACTTGATACGAGAGTTGAAATTTTACGACAATATCGCGAATCAGGCGCTGTTTTCGACACTTTCGGTTGTTAGTTATTTTTGTCACACCAGTTTTGAATGTACAAAATCCATTGCTTTCAACGAAATGGACGATCTAAATGGGACCTTTAAAAGCCTTGCCCGTTTGCAGCTGGCCAATTAAAAATTAAAATTCAAAACTGCCAGGACCGAGTCATAATTTTAAATATTAGTTGTCCATATATTTTTTTATATTTAGCTCCTTACTAAAATACATATCCTCCAATACAAAAAACATGTTCAAATAAATTCGCATAATCTAAATTCTCAATCATCATGTTAATATCAATCGCCAATTCTCTTGAATAGAAATACCAAGAAGCAATCAATGAATGAAAACCTGATTATTGAACATTCAAATCATTCAACTTTCATTGCGTGCTATTGCTTTTACACCCGTTTGTGGACGAGACAAGAAAATACCCACAGCTTCCGTTGTGAATGGTCTATAAAAAGAAGCAGCGATGACCGCCATTAACAGTGGATATGGAAAATCTAGATTTTATTACGCGATCCAGCAGCGTCTCAGCTGCGTCTAGGTGACAGCCGATGTTACATACAAGGCCACTTCCTTTTCTAATAAAGCAATAAAAGTTCTATACAAGATATTTTTAATACTTCTTGTAATTAGCATCTCTCTGAATGTTAATGACAAATATTTGCATGCCTTGTATGTATTGTATACGTTTTCTTCGATAACTTAGCTAAGACTGAAGAAATACTGACTTTATTCAGATCAAAATATATAAAAATGTTGGGAAAATACACTTAAATCGCCGCCTAAGACTTAGACCATTAAAATAGACATTAAATATAAAATTAGTGACTCGCAACAACACCAATCTCAGGGCGGAAGTATGAGTTCAAAAAACTTTAGAGCTCGCGAAATACGTCGCTAATGCTAGTATATTATTATATTAATGATTCACATAATATACTAAGGTCAATGGCATGGTTAATGAAACTGGTTTGCAACTTGATAGATGAATTCATAATTATGAAACATAATTTATTAATATTGAAATTTTCACCTCGAAATTTCAACATTATCGTAAATGAGCAGCGGGCGTGGAAAGAATTAGTTAAACTTCATGTAAATAAAATTCCCAAAATAGATGATTTAAATAACACATGCGTAATACAAATAAATATAGAACCAAAATCCATATTACTGGAAATAAAGTAAATTGAACTTCATCTACATCCATGAGCGTAATAAATATAAACAAACAAAATGTTAATATTCAATTTAAAATATTAGTCGCCTCTGAAGCAGTCAACACGCCTATTAAATAGTTTATTAGTAATCTTTAGCATACCTAAGAGGGCAATTTAAAAGCAATCTCCGACAAATTCCAATTACCATCACCACTACACGCCATCATCGATAAATAGGTAATTGTGCCGTTGATTGGTTCCCAATTTGCATATTCATTAATTGTGAGAAGCCTAATATCGGATAATCTAATACCAAACAGACCCATAGAGGTATTGTATAAAATTCGTTTCATGGGATCTTCCGTGTCTTCTAGTTTAATAGATCTCAGGTGTGAAAAGGCAACAGGTGTTGAGACAGGCAATAATAATTAACAATAATTATATTTATCGAGGTAGAGATGAGGAAATATTCGAAGTTTTTTATATAAGAGTAACTATCGATACGCCGATGAAAGATTATTTGAGTATTGCACAAGTTATTCTGGAGTCACCATGGACTTGGCAATGAGTGTACTGGAAAAAAATCCACAGTGCCGAACATTAGGTAAAGTGATTACGTCAATGAAACGTTGTCTGATAGTGATGAGTCAAGTCGGAAAAATATTACCAGTATACTAATAATGAAATCATGTAGACTAAAGTAGGTAATTAAAATTAAAATAGGACAAGCAGCCAACCAACGCACAAAATTGGATTATTGATGAAAGAAAAACTTACACCATAAATCTCAACAACAAAGCCAACAAAAGTTCTACAAAAGATTACCCGAGGCTCATCATTATAATAATATCAAAATCGGCTACTGTAAACAAATATCTGAACTTTCCCAAAGGGTTAATCAATACCCCAGACGGCGGCGGTTGACAGATTATTCGGTGTAAATTCCTGGAATTATGATGTTAATATTTATAGCTTTAGTAATTTGAAATATTTGGAACGGTTTTATTCATCGTCTAGCCAACTCATTTAGATTTAAGTTATAATTGATGTTATTTAAACTACAGATCTGAAAGTAAATAATAGTCGTGCCAGTCTTTAAATAAATTCAATAGATTTTACCTAAAATGAAACTTGACCAGTTTCATGAATTGCATAATAGTGGTAACTAAGCAATGCTAGAAGTAGATAATTTGAAATCAGCTCTATGTCTCAAAGAAAATCAATACAAAGTAAGAGCACTGTGTTTGCGAGTAAGGCAAATGTAATCACTGGACTATCAACAGCATTGAAACGATCACAAACTACTAACCCTCGCGGAGAATTTATTCCACATCATTATAGTAATACATAGCTGTTCTAGCATCATAGTTTTCAATTAAAAACCCACAACCGTAGCTCATGGAACGTTACATCTTGGTAACTACAGGACTAACAGCTACCGTGCTCGCCGAGCCACGAACACCAAACTTTTTGCTATGATGCGGTTATTCAAAGCGCTAACCGCCTCTAACGTTGCTTAATTGCGGTCATAGTCATTGAACGCTTGTAAATAAGCCTTGTTTAGTCTGTTTTATATCCCGCCCTCGCAACTAATGTAATCCTTGTAAGCTAGAGCGGATAGCAACCACTGAAAAGCAAATTGAGTTGAATCGAACAATGTAATCAAGTCATTTCCAGATGACCGTATTTAAAATCCGCAGTAAAACACACCAGGAAGAGATAAACCAGGAGGTAATATTTTAATTTATGTAGCCTCTTCCTCCACAGCATAAGATGAGATAAACTATGTTTGACTAAACTAGAACGGAAGCATAACGGAAACGCTTCGAAATCTTCAAAGAAAGACTACATGAATTGATTTAAAACATCCTTGTTATTACTTTTAGTTAGAGGAGTAAAAATTTATGAAATTGAGGTGATTACAAGCCAATAAAGTTGCAAAACTTACATCAAGCCATAGCGAACATACATATTTCACAAGCTCGATCTGTTGTTACGTTAGACCCATCCATCCGTAGCCCTTGCATTTGCTATGCAACGGTGAACAGTTCCTAAGATTGATAGCAATGTTTTTGCTTATCTTGTAACTAGGGGCGCGTGCGCCTAATGGCATACGTGGTCAGAATACTCGGTATTGTTCTACGGAGTATAAAAATGGCTTATTACGCTGAGAGGGGTTTAGCGTACATGTTTCATGAAGCCGGCCGCAGGAATTCTTTTATTATTCCTTGGCATTTTTTACGGCTCCGAAATTGGAGCGAATTTTGCTTTATTGTAAGTTATGTGAGTATTTTATTGCGTAATTTTGTGGTAATTTTATATTTGTGCAGATGTTAAAAATTTCAATAAAAAATTTGAAGGCTTGCGAAAAAATCATGAAATATCACGAGAACAATTCGTTAGACCATAAGACAATTTATTAATCTACATAGAGAACCTTTTAAATCATATAAAAAATCCGATTGTCACCAGTCTGATATAATTCATCCGCCAACTAAACTGCAGTGGGCTAATGGACAAGACCTAAACTTTCTTACAGAAAATATGTGTCCATTAAATAGGATATAATTAACGGCCTCCTTCTATAACTTCTAGGTAAGGTTGCTAATTTCTCCAAAATGAGCAGTCGAAGTAAACCAAATCCATATAAAATTGTAATCCACCTACATTCTTTAACAATGCCCTCGTAATCCGTAATACACATAGCCATTGTTGTGTACAAGAAGTCGATACAAGGCAATAAATCTAGTCTATCGAGGCTCGGAATAATAGATCATCGCTTAACAATTCTTTCTAGACCCAACCTGTTGCTTGAATATGGATGAAACAGTATTTGCACATATCATATTGAATTTATGACGTATTCTTTATTTATGTACTGTGCGCAGTCAAGTTTTTTACGGGACAGTTAGTAGCTCTTATACGTTACTGCGCCATCGAGTTTACATTTCAGAGTTATCTCAGAGAAGTCGTATATTTTTCAGAATGGATGGAGCATTTTTTTCAGCAAAATACCTGTTTTAGGTATAATAGTAGACAGTGAATAAGGATTTTCTTTGTGATGTTACCATTAGCAACACTACACGACACCGGACAGAGGAACACATGAAAAGAGGATAAAAATAATTTGATATTGAATTAATTTATAAGCATTTGTAAAAAAAAACAGTGAATATGATCACCGGATGTTAGGTAACCACCGCCCATGAACATCCGCAAGACTAAATACTCAAAGGTTGCAGACAGATAATGATGGAGAATCAAAAGAGTATAGAAAGTAAACGGAGAAGACAATAATTAATTACTGATTTTCTTGTAATTATACATAATATCAGAACTTTACTTCCCGTCAGTAATCTGTTATAAAGTAACGCCACGGCTATATGCTGTCAAGACTGGCCACAGCATGACTACAAACAAACAAGGTACCAGGAGAACATAGAAAATTAAAATAATTATAATAAAATTTCGAACACATTCACAAGTTCAACAAACCCAACCGCCAAAATTAAAGCGAAACGGACGCCAGCAATTTAAATAGAACTACAATTAAATAAATGCAAAAACAAAACACGGTAGCTTGTACAAAAATCTAATTTCTTTAATCACAGGAACATTGTTAGTGACTTTTAACCGCCTCTTGATTCTGTGCGTTCATTTCTTTTTGTAATAATTGCTACCTGTATAACGGGTTTGCAAGTTTCAATGGCTAATTAACATACAAGTTCACAGGCTTCGCTCGGATAATCGCTGTTATTACGGTGGTTGACAAGAATCGCCGTGACGTCACAATAAATGCGTCTCGATTCGTGAGCGTGGAAACTGGAAATCGTTAGATGCCTTATTAAAAACGGTAGGTACCAGGTGGGTACAATGACATTTTGTTTCACAGGTTTTTATTAGTTTATTATAGCCTGTAGGTCGAGGAGTCTCCTCCTGATTTAATTTCTCCTATAGTTTAACCCCTCTTAATCGTACTTTCGATTGCTGAGGAGGCAAGTGCCCTGCAGTTGGACGTATATGGGCTGATACAGTACAGTACAATTTTAAATAGAAGTGCGTGCAAGAGTGGAAGTTGGAACTATAAAGTTTTGGTCTAAATTGCCAGGATGGGAAATCCAGACAGATACTCACGACCCATGGCAGATATTAAAGTCCCTATGTTCTCAATAATGTTTATCGAAGATATTGGATCACAAAACTGCATTAATCGCGTAAATACCTATCGAAATTAATGTATTTCCCCAGAATAGCGTGAGAACGTATGTAAATTAGTGATGGACACTATTAATTCTAAAATTCCTAACTTTTATCTTACTATTCCGTTCGGTGCAAGCCTTTTTTTTGTGGAAGTTAGTCAGACAGAGAGGCGCTTTGCCAGTTTTATTTGTCATTGATGTTTTTTTTTCATTTAATAATGTATTCTATGGCCTGTCCAAATCATTATAAGGATTATAAAATTCTGCGTCTTCTTTATTAAGTTATAGTTTGGACGACTTCACATATGCTTTGTTAACACAGTGATAGTGCCCACATTTTAAAAACAATACAGGAATAAATTAAGCAAAATCGACATTCCAATTTCATTACACAAGTTAAAAATATTAAAAGTATGTATTTAATTCGATTTATAAAAACATAATGTAGAATATTGTTGACGATTCAGATTACATTGCATGTCAACTAAACACATCACAAGACTGTCATGCCACACTGCAGCGCGTTGTACGGGAAAAATATTCTCACGGCTTTATGAACGAAGCTAATTTTTAATTGGAACTGCGGATTTGTATAATAGGCGTAATCGATTGTGGATTTTTAACGGGTATAATCGTAAACTTCCATTTGACGAGACAGTGTAAGATATTGTTTGTTTTGTTAATACCGTGAGATATGGATATTGTTGTTATGGAAAAAAAATTATACGATATACAGGTTTTCTTACACCATTCCCACACAGACATGACTACCTGGACTTTTATAGTCATCTGCAAATAATTTTTATACTACAATTTTTTCTAAAGCAGCGGTTCCTCGCCAACAATAGAGACGAAGATTCAGAGAGCTCTGTCCTTCTCATAAATGATGCCAGATTTTTTCGAGTCTAAGTTTACCAAACCAATATTGATAAACCCGACATAGCATATGGTTTAATCCGTTTCATATCAAAAGTTAAAATTAAACGCCTATTATGGGTAAAGTCCAACAATATATTCCCATATTTTTTAAACTACTTTAAGAGATTTGGGTGTGCAAAAGTTATACAGCTATTTCACCACTACGTGCTCCACAAAGTACTAAAGAATTTAGCAATCCGTGCAGTTTTCGCGCGGTTTCTGAAAGCATATTAATATCTCCAATTTGTTAACAAAAAGTACACGAAATAAAATAAATGCAGTCGCACGCAAAGACTAGAAAGTGGGTTGTGTGTGCAAAATCGTTTCCGAATGTTTAATATCTGTAAATGTAATAACTGGCCGTATGAATTTATTTTCTGATCGTGTTCTTTTTCGAAATGTTTAAAAAAGTTGCTCAGAGTCTTGGCGGGAAATGGTGAAAGCCTTAAACTGCATAAGCTAGGTACTGTATTATGTAACAATTATTAAAACAAAGTAAATATACTCAAGTTGCTCAACCACCTGCCGCTGACGTTGAAAACTTGGAACCGCAAACTTCCACTTAACTCGTAGTAACATAATAAGTGTAATTATACGCGAGAACACTATGTGAGAAAGAATTAAAACAATACCGTTTATGGATAACTCAAAAGTACCTTGAAGGTTGGAAGCTTATCGGATAGGTAATCAGAAAAAGATTGCCTTTATACCCACAATTAACTTTGGAGAATGAAACAGCCTCTAAGATATTCTAACAAAGATCGAATGAAAATATTACATAGGTACAGTGTAAGGTGCGGAAGATACCATTGCAAGTAGTGAAAAGATTTTTTTTTCACTTAATACATCGACTTCAAGATTCAAAGTGTCATACAACTATAGCCCAAAGCAGTATAAAACTTAAAACAATAGTAGATATCCCAGGACCGCTACAGATCAACCAAAGAAACAGTAATCGTATAAGTTTATGAAAATGACACAAAAACACAATAGGAGTCATCAGCTTAATGACTCCTTCAGCACTAATGACGAAATAAACATTCTCTGCAAACCGATGACAATGTGAATTCATTTGTAAAAGTGCATTAATATAGATCACAACAATGTTTTCCATAGAGTTTACATGGTGTTGCAGAAAAATTGTTTTAGAGAAATTAGTAAATAGGTAGTTTTTCGTGAGCCCAGATTTACGCAATTTAGAAGTTATAGAAGATACGCGATATATCCTTAACAGCTAAAATTAACTTCAAGTTAAATTCTGCTTCCTTTCAAAGACTGGCACAGTATCTTGAAATCATTAAGTTTAATTATGAGGCAATAGTTTAAGGCTGAACTTTCTCCGTTTGCTGTATATTATTTTAATTATTTAAATAACTAAAACCTATCAACTTCCAATAACTTTCCTCGCTTTATTTACTTTATTACGTAGTCCTTGATACTGAATCACCATGTATAGTAATTGCAGCAGTTATCTTATAACGTAGCATGTTATTTGTTCTAGTTTAGAAATCTAAGTGCTGGCACATTGTAACATTTTTGACCAGTCACACGAAGCATATAATGTTGATTTTCGCAACGTAATAAATAGTTATAAAGATGTTATACATGTGTATATTGTATGCAGTAAGAATAAAAAATAAACAATTGGAGACATTAGCTATGGGTACGAAAGCGAATGGTCAGATAAAAGTCACGATTTTGATCATTGCGCCGCACTGAGACAAATATTTTGGGACAGTATATTTCCAAATTGTTTCCCGTAACTATTACAGACGACTTAGATCTTTATAAATGTATGTTATATTGGATACATTATTATAATGGTTTCTTAGATTTACGCGAATGTTACACATTGAAATAAAACTATTTTATACGGATTTTATCGCGATTTGGTTTAATTTTTACATTTTTTAACTTCCCGACGTTTCGATTACTTTACAGCTTTCATGGTCACGGGGCAGACTCCCCCGTGACCATGAAAGCTGTAAAGTAATCGAAACGTCGGGAAGTTAAAAAATGTAAAAATTAAACCAAATCGCGATAAAATCCGTATAAAATAGTTTTATTTCAATGGATACATTATTTCAAAGTTTTTTGAGTTCACTAATTACTTAGTAACCTAAACTAAATGGGCTAGGATTCCTCGATCTATGAAACATCAGAAATTCTCAGGTCACGATTCGAGCAATGCAACTAGACCTACGAGGCTAATAAACGCTTTCAAGAAAAGGCAATGCAATAATTCATTTGGAAGACATACAAACTATACCAACCGCAGTAAGTAACCCACATACCTGAGCGCAAATGCTAACTAAAGCCATTCACTATGACTCACTGTTACTTTTAAGATCACCACTGAGATGTATCGTATTGGGAAATTTGAAAATCAATAGTTATTTAATTATGCACAACCAGATTTATAAATACAGGAAGGATAGGGATAGGTGAAATGCACCAAAGATCAAAGGAATAAAACGTATAAATCTATGAAACACTGCTCTGAATCAAACATCCAAACGTGGAGATTAAATAACCTACATTTATTTTATTTATCCGCACTACAGAGATCACACAGTAAAGTAGGAGCATCGTGCAACCCTAAATTCCCGTAAACAAGGATTTTTACCAATATTTCAAAGAACAAACATCTAAATGTTTCTCACATTAGCAGCCGTTCCAATGTTAAGCTTAATAAGCTTTAAGAGCGTAATCACGAGCAATCAAAGTTCGTTCCTAATTCAAAAGTCACGGAGGCGGCCGAACGCGGCCGAAGCGGGCACGAGCGGCGAGAGCAACGTCCCTGCACCTGTGCCATCACGACCTGGCATACCACCAGCCGTTTCTTGGGATCGCGAATTCGTTCTCTTCAGACTTGCCTCAGATCCACGAAACCGATTGGTCACAGCTATTGTCTGTGAGCTTAGAGCGGTTCCATCATATTTTACCTACATTTCATATTTTTTTGCGGTCAATCATTTATTACGCAAAGTATTGAACTACTTTTACTTAGGTTGTTGGGAACGGTATTTCCATTAAGACACCCGGCAAAAAGTAATTAAAATCAATTCCGTTCTAAAGAGAATTTTTAACCAGTTTTATTTCAAAAAGTGGGGACGTTAAAATTTCAATTTGACCGTGCTCCAAATAAACTGACTGAACATTTCCGAAAAATGTACCCATCATTCAAATAATTCACTGGTAAGTGCCCAATTTCTCACTTTCATCAATAGAAAGCATTGTCAAATCAAAAACTGAATATGAACTCAAATGAACTATGACAATACCAAAGCGATGCTACAAAAACATATCTCGCAGATCTCCCGGATCGAAACGGCGATTCGACGCGGATTGAAATCCGTTAAGGCATATCCACACAAAAAAACATTCGCACAGGCACGGCCAGAGTGTTTCGAAAGAAGCCACGGAGCGTGAACATTCCACCGGCCACCGAGCATGAGCGAACCGGCACAGACAAAAACGTCAACAATACTTTTATCTTGCTTTCTACCGATACCAGGAACTTCAATGAACAAGAGCCACTCCGTAAAAATGTTTTTGGGATAGATTTTTAACATCAGGTGATTGAAGCAAAAGCAATCATGATAGATGAATTCTAATTACTTTATCATGTCACGGTTGAATAGACTCAAATATTTGCTAATAGATAAGTAAGCAAACAAAAATTTACACCGAGTCAAAATTAAATAAAATTCACTATGGACGTAAAGCCGCTAGCTACAATAAAAAAAGTGTTTAGAATTCATTTATCAAACGGTGCGGTTTGTTCTTATGATTAGTATAAATGATGCTAAAAGCGTTGCGTTAAAACCATAATAAGCTTGAAGTGGAAATATCGATTGGGTGTCAGGAATGCTATGAACGGAAACGCCACTTTCTACGGGAAATTCTTCCCAGTTTATTTGATATTGCTGTTAGGCATTATCGAACGCACATTACGAGTTATGCCCATAGTCATATGAACCAGATTTTAATATAGCTAAAGACTTCAGTCATTGAGACAGCTCATGTACAAGTAAAAAATCACACAAAATTAATTACTATTGGCTCTGTTTTCATTCTATTTTCATTGATTTTTTGTAACTGTATGAAGAGACTGGTAAACTGATACAAGTTCACAGATGCCGATCAAACAAAAATTACTAATATTTCCACGGTCTGTCAAAATATCCGCATTGATCTCCCCGACAACATCTGATCGCTGGCACAAACCAACAATTACCAACCCACGCCAATTTTTTGCCACCCAGCGACAAATTTGATCTTAAAAAAAGCTGATCGATTGTAGCTAGCTAGCCGTGCGTGCAGCTGCGGCGCACGCTGTCTCTAATCCCCCCGTCTTCACGGCAACACCGTTAATGACCGCCAGAGAGGTTCCGTGGCAAAACGGCCGCAGTGACTCCGTAATTAACACTATTCAAAACACGCCACCAAACAACACGGCCTTGTTTCCGATTCGGCTTGCTACGCTATCGTAAATCGTTTATCGCATTACAGAAATTATTCCGAGGGTTAATGGACAGGTGAGATTCGACGCTTTCCAGATTCTTTGTCTTACTGTCCCTTTCCAACGCTACAGTTTGAACAGAGACAAATTTATTTTCCTTCATAAACAACTGCCCTGTTGAGTTAAAAAAGACATTTGGTATAAGCAATGATTCGGATCGGTTCGATTTCATTTCTTTAAACGTGTGAATAGATCTGATATTCTACCGCTTAAATACTTTCGATTAAATTTCAAATTATCTCATTTGCAAGACTGAGCAGGACGAATAAGTACTAAAACTAAAAAAGTAAAATTTATAACGGATATTCGGTTCGTAAGCCAAAGAAGCCCCTCGGATGCCACGGCTTAATCGTGATTGTACTTATTTGCCTAATCTTAAATTCCCATCCAGACTCTCCATCCATTTAGCTCTCTCAGGAGTGTTTTCAGGCAGCGTTTTTAAGCTTTTATTTACGTGAAGTGATTTAAGCAGGACGTTTGTATTTATATTCGCATTAACATACGTCTTTGATAAAATATTCAATACAATAATTGGCAATACATCAGGCAAGCGGCTTGGGTTTTTATAAAGATTACTCGGTGTTAGATACTCTTAGACTTTTTGTTGCGATGTATTTTAAATTGCGGTCTGCCGTGCTGGATACTAATGTATTTAGATTTTAATCAGTTAATTAAAATGTCATACAAACTTTTTATACTATTAAGACTACGTGTTACATAGATGATCCCAGAGAACGCATCATAAGCAGAAAATCTATGAGGAAAATTAAAAATGAAAACAGACATGGAATAATCAATCTTATAAAAGTTCAGAGAACTGTACTACCTATTACGAGTGTCTTTGCCGTTAAGTTGGTTATACGATTCATAATACCGACGTATAAGTATGTGCTTTAAATTTTAAAACAAACTTCAATCGCAAAGACAAAAAAATGTTTCAATTTTTAAAGTGCAAAACAAGCATCATCATCGTTCATTATTTTCTTATATTTAAATAACGGAATGCAAATCAACCATGAAATTAGCTAACTCAAATCTAAATCCAAAACTTGTTTTTTGGCACGGCCGAAGTTTATAACGATGAAGCGTACCATTTTACAATGGGAAGCAAATCGTAAACTCTAATCCACATTCCGAAGTAAGTAGATGTTGTAATATCTTATTTTTATTATGTGATAGTTTCTTTTTTATTGCTGCGATGACGACTGGCTCTTGACTCATACCAGTATCGGTATCAAGAATTGATTCTTTTTGTATTATCTAACGCAAATATCTCAGATCGACCGTCCCACACCGGCGGGGCATAAATTAATTTGCGTCATTATAAATTAGCGTTGGAGTTTAATGAAAATAATGAGGCTTCAAATAATTTGAATTATCGCTTTATCATTTATTGAACAATCTCGAGTGTAAGCGTTTATAACGCTATAATAAAAATAATTACTTATACACATTGCCCAAAATTTTTGTGTACTCCTTTAAGTAGCATATGCATCAGAATTTAACTGTAGCAAAGAATGTTTTATGATCCAAAAGTTGTATAGTGTTGCAGAATCTTATTTTAATAATAAAATGTAAATTAATATAACATCCAAATCGAACTTCGTAACCTGGTGTTAGTTTAAACGTAACAAAATATTTACTGTTACTCTACGTAATCAAATTAAACCCAAACGCATAACCAACACTATCACAATCACCTTATTTACATATTACATTATAAAACCAATTTCATAAAATAACTCATATATACCAGACGACCTATTATCAAATGCACATAATTCATTCAATTCATAATTAAATTAACATAATTTTAAATAAATATGCAAGCTAAAAAGGATCACAATGACATCATCATTATACCAAGTGAAAACTTGATTTCACCTTGAAAACGTGTGACATTTCCAATAAAGCGGAAGAAACAATTAATGAACACGTGAGAAGGGGAAATTGATATCGCATTCATAGAAATCTTGCGAACGGCGCACACAATCCTCTCGTACGCGAGAAACTTGAGTGTGTGATTCTTGAACATTCAATACAGATGCCGAGAAAGTATTAATATTCTAGGGAAATCGTATGAAAAATGACATAATGGAAACATTTAGAAGATGGAGTTTTTAGAACCCATAATTCTAAAGCCAAGTACTCAGTACAAATACAACATTTTGCGTTCTTATACTAGACAAAGACAATAAATAAACATTAACTAGGCACTTCAATAACAATAAACATTGGAGATAAGCAACGTCAACAAACTGATCTAATTGAATCATCATCATCATCATTATCATCAACTTATATTAGTCCACTGCTGGACATAGGCCTCCTCAAAATTGCGCCATTTCACCCTGTCTTCGGCTTGTCGCATCTAATTGAATATAGTGTGTTAATAGTTTAAGTAGAAGTTGCACAAGACAATGTGTGTAATTTCATGATGTAGTGTCGATAATTTTAATAGCCTGACCTATACGGCTAGCATATTACCCATATAAACATATAAAGCTCTTCGAATAGGAGGTGTCATCAAATGTCAACGAAGAACATTGGCATTTGCTGTTCTGGGAACAGAAGAGCCCTTTGAATTAAACTGGCAGTGCGCATCAGCGTTGCCCTTTCAATAGCCGACAGACAAGTAAATACTTATGCAATAGTTTTTTGTACAACTTTGATGACCTGAGCCTCGCTAAATGAATAAATTGGAAGTGCAGTAGGTACAAATAAAGACAGTAATATTAGATCAGAATGTTAAATCTTTCTAGGATCGACTAAAGCTGCCATTTTGTAAGACATAAAAAATAATTCAAATATCGTTTCAACCTACCTAATGTTAATTATGACAATAACATTAAGTTCTAATTATATGTTTTAATATTCCACAGCTAATCTCATATGCATGACATTTTTATTTAATCCAATAAAAACAAATTAAAAAGCGCATAACACGGTTTCATAATACTAATACTACACTACTTTATAGTGCCTTATTTATGTTAAATGAAAAACCCGCTGTACGAACACTGTGGTCCACTCAATTTTCCACTAACAACGCTTTTTGTGTCGCCCCGGTCACATTACTTACAAAGAGAACACATTAAAAGCGTTGCAAGCTAAAAACCTGAACAACTCAGGCAAATTATAAAATTAAATAGAATACATATGAGATGTAATCTGAAAGAGCATCGTAATATTATACATTAGAAGAACTAAAGGCTAGGTGATTCAGTCCCGCTTATCTACGATGATCTCAACAGTTTCAAAACTTATAAAATAAAATTCGAAGATAAAATGTGAAAACCGTTTAATGAGAAAATAATCGACAAAAACTACAATCATTAATGTAAACGACCGTCTAAACAAAGAACCCTTAATTTTTATCTGCTTCTAAAAATAATTTGACGGTCTTTAAGTCTGCTAGCATTATATTGCAATTTCAAGCAGCAATTTTTCAAGTGCTACTTTAATTTGAATGACAGTTCAATTTTCGTCCATTTCAACTAATGGAGCGTTTAACTAATCCATTTTAAGAAACTCATCATCATTAAATTCTAAAGTTATTGCATTTTTAGTGTCTTCAGTAGTTGCCACTACAAATTATGTATTTTGATAAATACAAACAAAATAATTTAACAGTACGCCTTTGTTCGAAAGACAACACAATTGCTTTTTGGGCATTCTTTTGTGCTTACGTCACGAGCTCTCGAGATTCATTCATGCGGCCATAGATACGTAAATTAAATTCAAATGCATAATTGATATATTGTTTAACTTGCGTGCATTGTTCTTGCTATCTTGAATTTTAATGAACACCGAAGATAAAACAGTCCTTATTATGAAACAATAAGCGCTAATTTTAGTTTTTATCTCGAGTTTGGGTTGTGTCGTGGGCGAATGTTTTATCAGATCCGATGGAGTGATGTAAGTGAATGTTTAGAACGACACGGATGTTACGGGAGGTCTATTAGTTTAATAGCCGTAAAGCTATCTATTTTATTAACATTTGATATGAAATGTGGTTTTATTAGCGATTAGATTGTTGCATTCGTAATGTGAACATTTTAGTATTTTATTTTTACGACAAATCGACGGTTTTGATACATGTGTAACATATGTACTTTATCTCCTTTTTTGTAATATTCTGTGATATTTATAATAAAAAAAGGTATAAGAATATTAAAAATCTTGGCAATAAAGGACATTCACGTCAAGGCTGAAATATATTTTTTGAACGGAATGGAACACCAGGTGCAAGAATAGATGTCCCTCGGGACAGATTCAATTTAAAAATGGCATGAATTCAAATAAAGTTAAAATAAATGGCACTATTTTAGGAAGATTTTAAATAAATATGGAACAAAAGACTGAACAAAATCTAAAAAGAAATACTTGAACGACGAATAATAAAACACCTACTACTCGCAAAGATTCGAATTTAAAAACTTGCAAATGTGTCCTATCAGAAACGCTTTTTCGACTATTTCTCATAAACACCATTCAAGAACTTTGTATAATCTTGATCTCAAAATTGATGTGTCAGGAGCAAGCGCGAAAGAAACATGAATGGACGTAACAGGAATCGCTCTTTCAAAAAAGCGTTTTCCAAATTCAAAATTTAAACAAGCCATTGTCCATGCCCGCCATTCATTCGCCGCGATCAAAAACTGGCAACACTACTGACAGGTGCGTTCCCGTCGTGACCCTTTTTTTAACGTCCGTTCCCGTACGTTCTGCAATACTAAAACATCTTAACAACCATAAAAACAACAACTGAAATTAAAACTTTAACTTTACATCGCAAAGTCGGAATTCGCTTAAAGTGCAAACCAAAAGGCGTACCAAGTGTAACAATGAATGGATCGTTTCCCTTACAATATGTTGCAACGGTCAAAGCGGCCGGTCAACGGAAAACAGGATTTAGGTGGTCGGGTTCATGTTTTAAATTCATTTGACAACAAGAAGCGCGTATATTAAATTGGTTTTAATTTATTTTGGAACTCTTGAAATCCCTGCCCGAATATTATTGCCCGAGTGTGTACCGACGCGACGTAGCAAAATTATGATTAAATAAACTGCGCAGCCGGGATAAAACTTGCCGACTCGACAGCGGGTTTAATGATATAAGAAAAAGGGGGTGACAATTTATATGAAATTACATTAAAAATAAACTAAACGTTCGTACGTAAAATAAAAAGTAAAATAAAGGTTCATAACCAAGCGTAATCAAAACAAAAATGGACATTTTTTGTAGAGACATAAGGCCCAAGAGGCGCCAGAAAAGACTTAATACATATTCGAACAAGCACTTCAGTGCCAACTTCTATCTTCTAAACGACAGTTTCAAATAATAAATAAACAGTCTCACACAATTCTTGCCCTACAAACGAAACCCTGCCTTGTCCTGATTTGCCTAAAACACTTCAGAAAACCGGAGCTACAATCAGATACGTGCATTATACGAGATTCGGATTACAGGCACCAGGTCGAGAGATGCAAAACTCGTAACTGCCGAGATCTGGTGGCTGGCAGACGTGCACGCGGACCGTGTGATTCGGATCTCGACACATTTGAATTTAAAATGGTACGGGGCTGTCACGGCGTAGTGGGTTTACATTCTGGCAAAGCTCCGGTTGTGCCTTGTTTTCTTCTTGCTATGAAATGCTTTACGGATTTCAGTGGTTGGATTTTTAACTATTGTTTCCATAGTCTAATCTGAAGATAAGTACTGGCTGCAGAAGATTACGGATGACGATTAAAGATCGTGACTTGTTTGATTTCTGAAAAATATGATTTTAAATCACACAAATTGTAATAACGAAAATTATGACGTTAAGGCTGACTTAAAAAGTAAAATTCATACAAAATTGCGAACAGATGTTGTGAATCAATAACAGCTATATTCTATGAATCTAGCAGTTGTTAACTGTATTATATCAATCGTGTATAATCGAAAAGTCCTAACAACCAGCTACCAATAGAAAAAACAAAACAATAAAAAAGAGCTTCTCAGAAATAAAATTCATAGCTGTACCACCGAAATCATAGGCAATGAGCAATGCCAAGTAATAGAACGATCAATCATTACATCAATAAGAAATTACACATTTCATTAGTCGATAGCAATAGGAGTAGAGAATACACGTCAAGTACGACGGTACTTAGCACAATGGGTTCCGTGCCATGAAGTTTTACTATTCTGTTAAATGTTTTCTCTTACTATAAGTGGTGCTTGGTATATCTAAGGAAAACAGGTCTACACACATCGAGATGCAAATATAATTGCATACCTATTGCAATAAGTAAAGGTTATTGGTATAGGTTATTGAGACAATAATTGAGCTGTATTTAATTGCGAATCTACTCAAAAATGTGGATGGCGAACAGGAATAATAAAAACCACATCACAAAATTTTCCAAAATATATATTAAGTCTTTTATTTGTAGATCAAGCTAAAATGAATTAAAATTATTAAAAAGGTTACAAAAAAGAATGTAAATATAAAAGAAGAAACAAAACAACAAGCAAACACATCCAGCGGTTTCGATACAAAACTGAAGCAACTCTAAAAACACGGGCAAGGTACGCTCGTGGCGATCTTTTTATCCCGTCAGAAGCTGTCTGAGTGCGTCATTAAACGAAATCTCAGTAATCATTCATCATCAGAAGTTATTTGACCGGACGGTTAACCCGCCAGAAGGCGAACCAACCGTGGTGGTAGGTAATTTTGTATACAAAAACCAACGCCGCTCAAATTGGGATGCTTATGATTTAAGAATCGGAATTGATTTAACATAATGTACAGTTGGGTCTGAAATTGGATTATGGCAGGATAATGATAGCTTTCTACTATGTTTATCGTTAGACATATGTGTGTATTTATTGGATATGAAGATTCTGAATTTAGATGTTTTGGTTTTATAGACGAATAATTTTATTACGTGAATGAATGTTCTTATTGACTAAGTTTGTGACGATTTGCGAATGGTCGCTGGCAGACGTTGGACGCGACAAGCCGAACACAAGTTGAAATGGCGCAATTTTGAGGAGGACTATGTCCAGCAGAGGACTAGTATAGGCTGATGGTGATGATGAAGTAAATTGACTGAATGGAGTTTAAGGTTCGCTTCTAAAATCTGAATATTTTATGTGAGGTAACCACAGGAACATAAATTTCCCTAGTGGTAGTGAAAGTTGATGTTCTAAAAGACGCGGCTGCATCATGACATATAAAATAATTGCTAAATATAAATACCTAACCCTTTATAATAAAGTCGCACAATATCCGACAGTACTCGTATATTCCATTTTATCACAAAACCGTGTTAACATCCTATAAATCCAAAGTTCAGCGTGACTGTTATTGTCTGTAAAGTTGTCGAGTCCCAAATGTATTTCGTTAAACTTTACTTCAAAATACACATGTAATTTGGGAAAGTTTGTCAGCGATACACAAATTCAATGTAAAATAATTTAATACGCGAAGACAGCTTGCTCGTAAAAGTTAAAAATAAAACAATAGATTAAGGCCACTTCGTCATTAATTTCCATATTTTATACGACCTTTTGTTGCTGCACGCGGCATAAAATATCCATATTTAGATTAACTGTATATTTATTTAAATAAAATAGTTTTGTTTAAAATTTTATAATAATTTTTACGCTTCATAACGGTATGGATTCCGTTTAAATGAATTACTAAACAAACCACGAATTCGGATCCTTACTTTCGATGCAACCCCAACATAAGACACGTGTCTCGTCTTTTCAAACAATACGAGGTTCGATCTCATGGATCAAAATTGAAATAGATTCATTTCACCTGGAGAAAATTCAAACATTCGTACACCCGATGCACGAACAGTTTGTTGCCTATTGTGCCATTCATAGTGTTGGGAGTATTAACAAGCAAAGGTTTGTGACATTCACACTATATTCCCTTGCGTCTTTGATTTCCCTCGAGCCTGGTACGCGCGCACCAATTTCGTACGCATTGTCCGCTCCAGAGATATTAGAACTTCAATGACCACCACTCTTAACTCCACGTGCCCACATTTAGCGCTCGCAAATTACAGCAAACTCCAATTGTCTGCACACGCCGAGTAAAAGGCAGCTCGATAGCATTTGCATAATTTTAAGTTTATAATTATGGAAATTGGCATACGCATTACCATTTTTAGTGATCATCGACACGCGAAGTTTGGCAAAAAACAGTAGCAGAGAACTAAAGCGGTCCGTTTCCTTATAACATGCGTGGAGGAAATCCGTCGCGGTATGAGGGGTCATTATATGCCGACTGATCCATTTTTTTCTCCTCTCATTTACGTTCATAAAACGGGTTGATCTTGAAATTATCGCGGAGGATGTGGGCTGTACGAACGGTAATATTTAATGTGCAAAAAACTGTTGACAACTTCGGTAATTTAGTTAAATTGGTACGTTCGACGGTCAATAAAAGTTTCATGCTTCTTTGCAGTGAAATTAGGTGTAGTATCGAGCCAACGCAACGTTTTATTAATTGAAATATTTTTTTGTAGTTCTTTTTCACAAGGTTGACGGACGAACTAATGAATGTTGGAGGAAATCGCTGAATGCAGGTTGCTTCAATGAATCGCTGTGAAAAACCTTTCCGGAGGCTATTTTTTATAAAATTATTTATTTAAAAGAACGTATCAATTTAATAGTTCCTATGAAATTCGAGCTAGAATTCTATATGAATTGTACTAGTCAACTATGGAAGCAAAGACAATTTCTGCTTAAACGTATTGTCGAGAATACAGTATTACAACTGGAATATAAGAATAAAAAGATAAAGCTTTAAATTATACTTTGATATTCGTTAAACATTTTTGGCTCATTTAGCTTTGTATATTTGATGATAAAATTGGAGATTTATCACAGGGCATTAGATTAAGACTCAAGCCAATAATCTAAATAAATATTTTACATTTAATCCAACGGCCAAAACATTAAACATAATTTATCCTTATTATTATCTTATAAATATTTTATTAAGAGCACTACCTCGCCGAGAAACACCACACATTTTTCCTTTCTTTTTCTTTGAGAGCGAAAGTATCCGAAGGTTTATAGGCAGTAATCAGAACCCCGCGTAATGCGAAAAAGAAAGTAATAAACCCACAAAATACGATGTACATGCATAATAATAGGTAATTACCTCCGTTCGAGGCATACTCGGAGAACCAAATATGGTAGGTTTGCATAAAATGAGCTGATTTATATTTACATTGCTGGGTCTAACCACGATTTTTCTTAAAATAAAAACGATTTAAGTCGTACATAACCATTTTAGATATTCTCAGGATGTTGGTAAATTTGCAAGCACAAACTTCACATTAATAAACTACCAAACTCAGAACAAAAAGTCTCTCCATTATTCGCAACATTTTACAAATTTCATTTTTGACACAATCCATATATTCTTCCGACGTTTCTCTACTTCTAAAGAAAATAACCTGAATTTCCAAACTTATATTTCCACGTAAGCCACACTGAGAAATGGCGAGAAACATGAATCAGACGTAACGTCTGCGATCTCCATAGCCGATGCTTCATCCAATCCGATAGGTGTCTTAAATTACTCGGACTCACAAAGGAAAAAATCTCGTCCAATTGAACGACAACGCTTCGTGAACATCATCAAATTAGTGCCACTTGGCATAAATCAGGACAGTCCAGTATTGAAGATAACGAAACCTGTTAATCATCCATTTCCTCAGTAAAAGATTAAAGCCACGTGAGGTAATGAATAACTTTCGACTGGGCGCTTTGAAACGAGCTCTCGTTTTGTTTCCGTTGAAATTAGTTTTCAACTGCTTCTGGTGTTTTTTTTAAACACGGTCAAGTAACTACTCTACCTGATGGTAAGATAGTCTTGACCGGTTGGAAATAATTATCTCGGACGTTCTAAGACAATTATGGACTGTAGAAGAATTTTAAGAAGATGTAGAATTATTATGCTTCGAGTATTATAAAAAATTGAGACTCGTGTAAAAGATATTATATTGACACATTTGTGTTCTCAATTGAAATATACCTAATGACTCGAAATAGAAGTAATCTATACATATAATAAAAATGTAATTTATAATAAAGATGATCGAAGATTGCGGTTTCA
Organism: Deilephila elpenor; assembly: GCA_949752805.1. Classification (NCBI taxonomy): domain Eukaryota; kingdom Metazoa; phylum Arthropoda; class Insecta; order Lepidoptera; family Sphingidae; genus Deilephila; species Deilephila elpenor. The sequence continues at coordinate 4,367,978 of OX457110.1, forward strand.
ATATTTTCATCGTAAAATGATTATATGTCAACCGCAATTTTACCGCGTTTATCTTGAGAAGTCAAATATCTACCTTTGGTTATTCTCATATGTATATCTCATAACTCAACCCTATGCAAATTAATTTACGCAAGCCGAAAAATTATGGAGCTACACAGCACATTGTTAAAGAACCAGTGGTTGATGAAGTTTTGACGTTCAATAATTCAATGGCCGTAATTCATTATGATATAAGCAAAAAATAACAAACAGATATGAATACTTAATGCGCATCAATACTTAATGCTATAAGTCAAGGTAAAGCACATTCATGCGCAGTATAACAAAGAAGATAAAATTGAACATAATATCTCACACTTTTTTAATGCATGTTTAAACATTATCGTAACCATTAAAAAGTCATCAGCAATAGTAATCGGAGACATGCAAAAACGGACTTCATCAACAAACAAACTTGGAACAGTTAGAGCAATATATTCACAAATATATTTATTTACTTACAGACAAATTAACTTATTAGATTATTAGAAACGAAGACAAACAATTAACAAAAATTAAAGGGAAACAGGAACTTAAACGGAACATCAAAGGGCTATTACTACCCCTATCACCACAGTAAGTCACAGAGTTAAATACTGTGACTAACACAAGTCCAGAACATAATTATTCCCATGCGCAAACCGTTTCCCTTGAACAATAATTCACGAAGGAAACATCCCAACAATTCCAACATCACACGCTAATAAACGAAAAGAACAATAAAAAAAAAACAAATTACACATTACTTCCTCTGGCGCAATCGTCGACAATTTCACAGCTACATGTCAGCGCGTAATTAAACTAATTACTGCAATCCATACAGTTTTATTAGAACACATCCGAGTAACAAATGGCGTGGATCTGTCAAGTTCACGACACGAACAAACCGGTCACGACACGTCTTTAACCATCAGATGTTATGGAATAAACATGTGACTCATAATATGTGCACGCATCCAGGGATGTAGATCGGGGGACTTATGATATTATATTTATTCGGCATATTCAATGCGTAGAGTTACCCGATACTTAAATGATATAGGAACCGTACATTTAAATTGCCTTTGTTTTCCAGCTCATAACTATGTGTATGCAAAATAACATTTATTTCAGTTATAGAAAGTACTTTTATTTGCTTAAAATATTACGTATAGGTCGAAGTGAAACATTGGGTTATTTTAAACCCAAAGAATAAATTTTACGACATATCCTGAATAATGATGCGCTTAAAATCATCCACAATACCCTGGAAGAATATTTGTAGGCCATAAATTCTTATCTGCTGACAACCACTTAACCGTTGTGTCAATGATTCGTCAGTTGAGTTTGAAACTATAACTGATTAATACAGTCACAACGGTATGACTACAAACTAAGTAGATCCCGAACGCGAGTCATATCTGACTCATTACCGTGGGGTTTATTTTACAATATACACACATAATGCTCGCTATCTAATCGCAAGCCAGAACCCTTATACTATTTCATAGGGGCAAGCTGTTCCCTACTATCAAAAGTTAATACTTTCGTACTTTAACAAGTGGTCGTGTCAACTGTTGGTACATTTTAATCTGGTTCATATTTAATAATGAGAAAAAATGTAATGTACAAAATTGATAAAAATCAGCTGCAAAAACTAATTTGCCAAGTTTCCGATAGACTGCAAATAAATTTAAATCATATCGATCACAACAAAAGTGGGATTTTAAAATCGACATGACAAAGCAATTGACGTCAGTTCATTCACAACAAATATTTCATTTCTTGGATCAGCAATTTTGTCATCAAAAAAGTAATTCATTACTTTGTAATGCGAACAGCGAACGTTAATGCCAGGTGCTCTTTTAATCGATTTTATCCTACACTTGCATAGTGCAGAATAGTTTGACTTATAATAGTAAAATAAATAAATAAACACTAGACTGACAGCATATCTGCCGTATTATATCCAACACCAAATAAATCAAGTATTTTCAACCGATCAACTCTAAAACACCTGGAATTTAAAACCTTAACGGCTATAAGAACAAAGCCGCTCCATTTCGGTACATTTTAAAAAATGAGGCAGCTCGCATTAATATCTAAAATATATTCAGAGAACACAGGCCCTGTATAACATCCCAAATCCGCCCTCATCTCGGCAGTAATTTTCATTACTCGTTAATTTACGTTCTCACAATGTAAGTGATGTATATGGAAGCATTAGCAAAGGCGTTACACAAAGTCTGAGTTATTTAAGAGCCGCCGAATTTGCACGTTAGAATTAACTCACGCTTACTATACTGCTAAAGAATTCAAATCAGCTTTGCCAAGTTTCATTAACATGCCATGCCGCGCCGGTAAATAACTTCTTTGGGGAAGTGTAAGACAGGTGTAATTGGCATCCGACATTGTAATGACAGGCATTCGTGCAAACTATATTTTCCCAGACTTCGGCTACAAGTTCAGGCTACGTACATAAAGCCGAGAAGGAAGGTAGCAAGAGCTTGCTCTACTGAGAGAAGACTACGTGAGATATATTTGAATAAAACGATTAAGAATTGCCCTGGTTACCAAGGAACTTCTAAAACAATGGATGCACGTTCAGGTATCACTGAACCAACTTTATGGACCTAGAAAATATTGGTGGGAATTTTCCCAGAATTTAGGCGGTATGATGAAAAGCTCGACCTGTGCATTACTCTGACCTCACAACATTGTTGGAAGTAGTTAATGTGTGGAAACAGCAAGGTATTACTGCTTAAGGTTTACGATTATTGTACGTTATAAAACTTGATTGAAGCGAATTCGCTCTGGCTTGTTTAAGTTTCAGTGTCTCTTCTTCTACCTGTCCTTATCCGACGTTTAAGTGGGGTCGGTATGTACATACTACATATACAAGCCCAAGAAATACTTTACTATCATTTTACGACCGGCGTCTAGATTGTTAACTTTATTTGACATCTATTATACTCCAACAATTTGACATCTGGCAAAAACAGATTCTCCGAACCGAGAACTCAAACTCGGTTCCCCCGACTCTAACCTTATCAACGATGACCATAAAGAGACCAAACACACTAAACAAAATGTTAAGACAAAAAAGTTATCAGCTTCAGAAGTATCAAAATATGTTAAAAACACAATACTGCACCGAACAAATTCTAATTCAGCACTCACAGCGCAGACACAAGTAGGTTAATAATCATAGAAAGAAGTAAGACCGCAGAAAGCATAAACGTTGGACCATTTCCGCTGCTTTCCACGATTACTGCGCGCATAAAACCCATCTGTATAAAAAGTGAAAACTCGTAGGTATCTCGCGCAATTTTATATTAAGAATTTTATAAGAACCTCTGCGTTTAGGGCTGCATGATTAACTTTAACACAAATATTAATATTTATATCACTGTATTGCATATTAATTTGTATGTGTTCCGATCAGCAACAGGAGCATATCAACCATGCAAAACCTATGAAAACCTTTACGCCTATATTTTTATAAGTATACATTGCGAAGAACACTTAACTTGTAGGTAATTTAGCGTCTCGTCAACTATATCCATAAAAAAAATATATAAACATTTTAGTACCAACTCGCAAAAAGTAAAACGTTTTCGGTGTGAAATTTATGACGCGTCATAAATAAAACAAGCTCGTTGATTTATTACAACGCACAAACACTAGTTTTTTCTTTAATTAGCAAAGATTTTTTCACACATCTCGCATAAGGACGAGTTACGTAATAACTAATAGAACAGATGTTTACAAAAATATGAAATAGTTCGAAATGATAAAAAAGACGATAAAAAGGCTAAAAAGTAATGTAAAGTATTTCATATTCATAGATTAATTAATTTTGTTACACTTTTATAAACTCGCACCTTATTACAATTGAAGTGTTGTTAGCTATAAATTTACCGATAAATTTAACCTTAGTACATCCACTTTTAAAAACTAGATCAATAGTCTGCTACATTGCAGTTTCTAATAATTGTGTTTCATCATTTTGTTTGGCACTTTTTTAAGAGCCATTTTGAAAAAGATGTATAAAAATTATGACTTAAAACATCAAGCCCTTTCATTTCCTTTTCAAAATCAATACTTTCAACAGTTAACTCATCAAAGACCTATTTCAAACGATCAAAAGACAAATCCATACGTCATTCATGGAATAGATCACTAACGCGTTCCACATTGAACTGGTCCATTCACAAAACTCAACCGTAGCATCATCTTTGTTATCATTAGCACCTCCTCCACTCCCACGAACATTTCCAAATACTCTATGGGAAACGAAATGTTTGATCTTTTACATGTTTGACATGGCGTTGGGGCAAGGAAACCATTTTATTATAACAAGATATAAATAAGGACGCGTTTTGTTGTTTTTGAGGCGGGTCTCGTGCCGGTTCTAAATGTTTTAACGAATAAGATTTGTCGATGGACCAGTCCTTTGGACTAGTAGAAATTTTATTTGTTTGTATATTCATTATTGAGTTTATAAGTATCGAAATAATCGGTTAAATATTGACAACAACTATGTTTTGAACATAATATAAATTGATAATTGATACTACAAAACCTATGGTTATTCCTTACTGCTGCTTCTACAACTCGAAGGCATATCCGAAACACGATTGTTACAGTCGGTAAATTGTATTCAAAAGTTTTGAAATTAAGTTAAAAATGTATGCGAATCGGCGTCCAAAAGTAACGTTGATATTACGGTAAACTTTATTAGAATAAGTACAATTTTATGATAAATATTTCCCCAATGCATAATAAATGATTCTAAATAGATACATAATTACTCATTCAAATGGGAATGTAGAATTCATCCGAACGTCTATAATAATAATTATTCGCGTATTTTTAAAGAAATGTATACCAGCATAGACCAATAAGATGGGATAGAGCAGAAAAACAACTAACCGACCAAGCGATTGTAAGTGAAATAAATAAATAAAAAAGCATGTTAAATAAATTTAAAAAAAAGTGAATCACGCACATTAGGGAATTCCTAGACGTGCCATAGTCGAATGAAACGCGGCAGCTAGTTTTACTGCACGAGACACACGGTGGACATACTAGATAACAACGATAAAAGAGCTTGATAAATGCTACTTTCGATCCATCGCCCTTGAAATAATTAGGAAACCGAATTTTAGTAACTAGCTATCTATAGCTGACGATGAGGAAGAGTGCATTAGTACACAACAATTTCACACGTACATTACTAACAACACATTCTAAGAACGAGGTATTTGCTAAAACGACAATATGCACAAGCCGACGCCGATGACATCACTATTTACTCGCAAGATACCTACACGGATAATATCAAATGGGTAAATGTCACCGCAAATACAATGAAAGTAGGATATCATTACGAGACAATGCAAGTGACGTCAAATTTTGGTCCTTCCACCGGATGCTAAGATTGAGTGACTCTAATTAGAGAGTTGGTGATAATTAATTAGTCAACCCAAATACGTCCGACTGCAGGGCACCGTAAGCGAGCTAAGGCCATAGACCAACAATTATTGAGTTTAATCTAGTATTATATCTAAGTGGTAAAGTTGTTGGAGCGATGCAGGCCGTCGTGTCACTTATAGACCTTGTTGGAATCAGCTGAACGCGGAAGGCATATAACTATCGAAAATGGCATGATCTTGAAAATTACTAGAGGAAAGATACAGGCTGATTCATGTTATCATCCATAAACAACCCAAACATAACATTTATAACACTAATCCTTTCTCTCCATGTCCATCACAATACTATTATCCGAGATACGATTTCCAGCAGACATTACAAAAAAGAAAAAGAATTTCTACGGTATGTAAGTCCGCCAACCCGCACTAGGCCAGCGTGGTGGACTATATGGCCTAACCACTCTCAATCGATTCTCTCGATTGTAGAGTAGGCCCGTGCCCTGCAGTGGGACGTATATGGGCTGATATAGATAGATAGATTACAAAAACGCAGTAAAATGTTGATATACAAGGCCTGACCGGATATTAACGGGAATATTGAATTTCAATGTCCTTAAGTATAATAAAGTTTATAAATAACAAGTAAACAAAATTATGGATAGTCGTATTGGTTCAACAAATCGATAAAATCATTTTAAACATCAAGGCACGTAACACATAATGTTCCTTATGTCATTCATACTTGACCCAGACGGCGCAAATAACTCAACAACCATAAAAATATTTGCCGCGACGCTAATATCCAAAACGACTGCTCAAGCGTCTCCAGTTTTCGTCAACTCAGTGCAAAAACACAAATGACTTTTGATATCTTATTTTATTTTCATACATAACGAGTATGAATAAAAAAACACAAAGCGAGCAGGTCAAAAATGCCTGACACTTCGCACCTTGGAGCCATAACGCGACGGGTTGAAGTGTTGATTTTTATCTGTATTTAGCCGAAACATGAGCGGTGGAACGTCCGGGTTTAGTGTTTTTGGTACATTTTTGAATGTCCTTGGGCGAGGCAAACTAGTTGTAAGTTCATTTTTTACTGGGAGTACTGGCCTGTATGTATTTTATGGTGACTCAGCAAAGTAAATACATGGTAAGCGAATATAAATCTGGCAACGGATGGTAATCTCCCAATTAATATTTGCGTCTTCATGTATTGCGTAGAATTCCCTACAGTACGTGCTTCCCAGAACTGTAACTAGACTGAATACAAAACAGTCTTCCTAACATCCTGTCCTTGAGTCATAAAATCCCGACCAGACAGCGCGGAATTTGGCCCATTTAACCAACGAAATTCGACCACAGATTTCCATAGATAATAAAGTACGCGCAAGTACCTATTTCCCACCTATTTAAGTATTAGTCACAAGCATGTGATGAAAACTAAAAATACAACGTTATTGAGTCTCGGGGGTCGAGGCCAGTAAGCGGACTCGCGGAGTCAACGCCACGGTATAGTCGACACGCTTTTAATATTAAATAGGATAATCCCAACGTTAACTATTGCGTTGTAAAAACTTTGAAGGTCTGCGATAAAAGTTATGTAATTAAACAGGCTTTGATAGTGTTGTGCTGGGTTTAATATGGTATTAGGCCAACGATAAGAGTCAAAATATAATGTGCTTTATTGAGATGAGCTGTGAAAAGGACATTCGGACAGTAACAGCATTTTGTCGTTTTAGCAATGTATACAGTAGTTAATAAAGCAGACAGGCACATTAGTATTTACCGTTAAAAAGTTATAGTTCTCAATCTGGACATCACTGATCTTACAGGTGTCAGGTGCAGTTTAGTAATAATAACACGCAGTATCAAAGATAGTACCTATAAGTTTTTAGCTGTAGACTATATTTAAATTGCTATTATTCTGTATTTAAACAGTAAATAAACCAATATAAATAGCGTTTTTTACAATATGAATATGGCAATTTCTAATACACATATTTTTCTTTAATAAGTCCAATCCAATTATCGTTAATGAAAATTTGTTGTGTATTTAAGTACTGTTTACTCCTAATTAAGGAGAGCAACAGTATCGCAACTCAGTTAGAATACTCGAATTTCCCGGCAATTATAACTTCTTAAGAGTAAATAGAAAACAACACAAATACAGGAAAGCAAGTACCCCGCATTTTGAACATCTGTTCAGCTTAATAATCAGCAAATTAATATGTAAATACGAAGGAATATATCTTTAGCAAATAATCAAAATTAACTGAGAACGGCAAAAGCGCGTTAAATATTGAATCGTCTGGATCTATATTCAAAACTAACAACATTGCAATGAACTATGAAAATTATCTTAAGTAAAAAGCAATGCTCGTGTTCAAAATATGTCGCCAAGTGGTAAAGGGGATGAATATATCCTTTATTTTATCCAATCAAGTCAAACGGATTGCAAAATGATCATGAAAATGATACGTTATTTTATTTTCATCGTGACGATTAGTAGATATCATGCTATGAATGAACAGAATATGAAAGGTGTGACAGTTCTCGATACTTTAATTTATAAAAATCGAAAATCATGGTCCCCCTACGTTACAGGAAGTCACTGTTTAGCTTATCTAGATGGCGCGACAAGTATCTGAGGTGTTTACCTGCTTTAACAGTTTTGTTCTGGCAAACCTTTAATTATGATTTCCTTACAAGAGGTCGAACGCTTTGAGCGTTAAGGAAATGTGTATTTAGAGAGCAATGCACTGGAAAGTTTTTTTTTATCACAGTGGACTTGGGTACCTGCCCGGCCTCTGTGGCGCATTTGTACTACGGGATGATTGCAAAGCTAAGGTCTCACGTTCAAATCACGGGTCGGGTAAAGTGATATTGGAATTTTCTATTCATTATCACCCCGCAGTCAGGAATTTGTACCCGATATGGCGATAGGCTCGCCCCCTTTCACATCTTGGGACGGAACATACAAGGCGATATATTGTGTTCTGGTAGCACCTATGCCTACCCCTTCTAGGAAAAAGGCGTGAGTTTATATATGTTTGTATTAATCATTGCTTCAACTTTCTCTCATTTATTTTATCTAAAGCAATGTTTTCAGTAGATGAATGAGGGGAGGAAAACCTTTTTCCTTAAGAAATAAGATCAATCTATTTTTATGTTTGGATTAAATTAGCTTCGGAATAAGATAAATTTGTATTCAATACTGCCATTCAATGGGATTGAATAGTAAATAAATAAAATATAGACACAATTGAAAATTAGCAACTAGGTACTTTTACATTTTGTTTGAATTTATTTTTAGTAAAAATTAGTCTTTGTAGTTATCGTAATACATTATATGCCTATAGAGTTATCTTACATAAAATTTTCTCCTTAAAACGAAAAGTTTAAAATTTTGTTTCTATACAGTAGGTACAATAAATATTTATACCATTTACTTGTATCATTCATATTCATTCATTTACAACATAATCCATTTTCCCATACCCACATTCTGTTTACATGACCGTTGATTCTAATTCCAGCCCTTCAGTAACCACCTGGAACGGACTATTTAAATAACGTTAAACACTGGCAACCGTTAACTAGTACCTGCCCACACAGATTGTTAATGGGCAGCTAGCCGATCAGCTGGCACTATTTTTGGCATGGGTTCAACGAACATATATTATGTGATTTCTGTAATGAGCCCAGCGGAATAAATAGAATCTTATTCATCAGTTTTAGCTATTGGAATTAGGTTTTTAAGAGGCACTGTTGATTTTTTTACAAATATGATGAGCCTATAAACTCATTCGTGGATTATTTAAGTCTTCTTACATTGTAAGGTCATTGCTATTCACTATGAAGGTCTAATGCATTAAAAAGGTTTTCTCATTAATACTAGTAATCATGGATGTATTGATATTTTGATGTAGATAATAGTGATTATTTTTTTTTAGTTGGTATATTACTAATTAGAAAGAGTACCTAACTTTAATATAATTATTTCTTAAAAAGAAAGTTAATATTCTTTTTAACTCTCACAATTTATGCAAAAATGTGGATATACAAAAAGTTAATGGCAGAAAAATGAGAACCATCCCAGTCTTCAGCCCACATTTAATATTATTCACAAAGAAATCCATTGAATTTCATAATAGGTAAAAATTTCACCTTTTATTCGCGAATATGTTACCCCATTTAGAATGTATGAATAAAGTTATTATCCTTATTGTAAACCTAATAATTTACAATCATGCACCCTCTGAATTAAAATAGGGGCATATCAGCCCCACAAGAATAATATGTTAGAAACAACCCTAAACCTGGGAAACAGGAACAAAACAATTCTTGAATATTTATCAAGGCTGCAAAATACTATGGTCCATAGCAATGAAATAGAAAAAGTAATGATTGTATTGAGATTTGGGCTTGAGTTAAGTACATAAAGGAATTTTATGAAGTAGGCATTTCTAAAAGTGTTTTTTTTTTCGTTTTAAACATAATATAAATCGTTAGACACTACATTCTAAATACATAGTTACAAACAAGTATAGAACTAAAAGCTGGTTGAAAATGAAATAAAACAATCAATATTATGCATTTATTACGTAAACTTACTGATTTTTGAATGAAACTCAAACTACTTTTTTGGAATATAAAACAAACATCACTTTTTGCTCATGCACACACTTAACTTAATTTATTAAGAAGGTAACAAAAAAACGACGTTATAAAAACAAGAACAGATATAATATCGCCCGAAATCAGGGATAATCGGCGAATATTCCCTTAGGACTCGGGAGGAAATTGAAGTTCAAACCATTCCCGATCGCATGCGAATAAAGTAAAAAAGTACTTACACGCAAATTCGTTGCACTATATCACCCAAGTATCACCGTAAACAATTACTCACAATCCCTATAAAATGTATATAAAAATACGTAGAAATAAACTACGAATATTTGGCACAAAAATTCACTTGTTTATTTACGTTCGTTCGTTTGACAATGTGTCGGACGCACATGCGCAGTACACTTCCACCCTCAACTGCCGGCGCAAACTGACTGATTGAACCGAAGAAAAATGAACGAGGAACGCGCTTCAATAAAAATAGAAAGAAATGGACAAACACGGTTCCTCACAAGTTGAAAAGAGATAGCCTTATTCACCAGACATGCAACCGAAAGAAATTTATGGATAAGATATTCTATATGAGAAAATATTCTTATTACCTTTTAAAAAAGAAATGTAAAAATAAATTATGTTGATGTATTATTTGAACTTTTGAATTGGCTTTAAGTTTTTATTTTAAATGAACTGTGTGGCTGACTTTTAGTATGATTCATTCTGATTAATCACCGGTGTACGGATAATTTATTGGCAACCACACTGATTCAAAATTGAATGATTGGTTTATAACCGCATTGCAATAATCAATTATATTGGTGAAATACAGTTATTCCTTATTGTGGTATCAAAATTCCTTGTTTGTTTATCTTTAAGTGTAATTTACATTGAAAGTGGCTTTACAAAATTAGCTGCGGAAGTACTTAAACTAATATTTTATTGCGTGTTCAAGAAAAGTGTCTCAAATATATTTTCATTTAAATTATTTCTCATTGAAATTATTATTTTAGTAATAAAACATACTTTTTTTTTTCTTATTTACGTTAATAAGTAAGAAAGTACCTATAACCTTCTCGATTGTAATTAATATGTATAGGGAAGTTGGGATATGAAATATTTACGTTTCTTCTTTGTCCTTGACAGCATGAGCGAATCCAATATCAGCTAGGGTGGCATTCGACCCTCTCCTTTTAGCATTACATGCGAAGAAATAACGTCTCGGACTAATAATGAATAACATTCGAACACTTGACCCCTCATGCCTATAAATCCCTTCTTTAAGCAACATTTTGGCTTTTAGCTGGTATCTTATGAATGCTTTAATTTTGTAGTAATTAATATGATGCTTTACTAGTGAAATTTAAATTGTAGTAAGAAAATTATTGTTCTTATTATTTTCAAACTAATTGTAATTGTCGGATACGTCTTTATCATGTCTCAATATAAATCAAATAATTTATATAGTGGAAGCTCTTAATTATATATTTTTTTTTCGTATTCCACTATTGGTAAATAAATCCGAGTCCCCGTCATGATAATATGTATGAAGAAAATCTTGTTTACGTCAGCTACCAGTCTGATTAATCCCATTAGCTATAGCCATATATTTCACAAACTTCCCCCTTTTAAACGGAATCAACCGAAATCAGATTTACTGATATCATTGACGCAAAACCGGGGGTTGCACTTTCCAAACGCATGCTCACAAAATTAATGTCGCTTTTGGAAGCGGTTGCTCAGATATAGTTATATTGGGAGTCTGCAGTATATACTCCTTAGACCACATAAACAAATTTCAACTTTATCTGAAGGCATTAAAGGTCAAAATAAGTTTTAAAGGTGAACCGCAAAGGTGTTGGGGTAGCTCTTTTATTTTTTAAACAGGATATCCTGCAGGGCGCACCGGCGCGGCGGCCGTTTCCGAGCATACGGTTCATTAAAGAGTGACTGCTCTATAAAAAACCAGTAGCACGTGTAGCCAAACAAGTGGGGTTGAACGAAACTCAGCTGTGAAGGAACATGACGTTCTAATCTACAAAAGAGCACTTTATAGGTACGGGAATTTGTTCAAATTTTATAAATGCAAATTAAATGAGAGCTTATAAAATGTATTTCGATACGAAGTCGATATCGGAAGAATAGTAAGTTTACGTAGTTTAGTACATGTAATAAGTACATGTCGAAAACAACCCAACTATGCCTATTTACATTCATCTACAAGTGATAGTGGTTTTGTATTACACGTATGTTTTATTACGAATCAATTGGTATTTTACGAGCTTACGACTTAACCAGCGTTACATTTTTAAAGATTTTATTCATACCATCAATATTGCCTACTCCAAAAAAATATCTTAACTATTAAGCAGTAGCAAATGTACAAAACTATCTCAACCCACAAAGAATGAAACCACACGAGACAATATAAATGTCTAGCTAAAACAAAATGTCCAATTCAATTCGCTTAACGACGAATCAACTCTAACCATCCCACTTGAAGCCTGACAAGACGGCTCATTGAAAAACGGCCCTTTTCTCCCGAGAGTGTAAACAAAGAATTTCTGCACCCACTCCAAACGGCCACAGAAAAAACCTTTAACATTGTCTAGGTACTTGAAACGCAATTATTAGTTCCGCAATGGGTTTTGTGGATATTTGTTTTCCGGAATGCTACCGGTTTTTTAACTTACACTTGAATTGTAACCTAGCAGATATGACTGTAGGTTTAAATTAACGCATATATATTTTTGAGAAAAATGTTTGTCTAGCATAACGGTTGGACTAAGACCCAAATGAAAAATATTAATCCATTGCTATTGGTCAATGTTGCTTATATTTCTGTGATTCATAACTATTTCCAATATTATGTATGTCTTATGTACAATCAGCAGGCAGAATTTCGCTGCTTTGATAGACTGTTGTAATAGTGTGTCAAAATTAATATTTTAAAGTTTATTTTAATAATTATTTCACTTAACACACATCCCAGAAGCGAATAGAGATTATCTCATTACTACTGTCATTATTTGGCTAGTTTTATAATTAAATGAACTCGCCAAGGTTAGTCGAATCAGCCGCTTCGCAGCCGTAAATTATGCAAATTAAAATTGTTAGGCATGTGAGTTCGATATTAGGGCGTGTAAGGTACTAAAATGTGTGTTTTATAGTTAATAATAAACTTTAGAATAGACAGTTATAGAGAGAAAACCCATTTTATATGATTTACTATAAACACGATCAATATTGCAAGGTGGCAATACATCTTTCCCAAGCTATTTCTGAAAGACATGCGTTATTTTACAATTTCCTAGAAATAGTATCTATGTAACATACCCATTGTGTGGTACTCTTCTGACAAAGGAATGATGATTTTTTTTAGCTATCTGTACATTATCGAGTGATATTTTTACCTGATCCGCCATCTTGTCTCGGCACCCTCCATTCACTAAATGCCTTTGTGAACGGGGGAGGTCAGGCGGGAATTCCTCAGAAATTCGGCGTAATTGTATTCGAGATGTATTGTGACTTGATCTATACCTTGGCGGGTGCCCGTTAGAAATCAGATATTTACGATTGTGTAAATTTGTACTTGTTAAATACGTTTATAATAATTTATAGACTGGAGAGCTAAAAGATACACTTTAGCTATGTACTATTTCTCAATATAAAATGTTACATATTATAAATAACGCTACAATACTGGATCTTACTAACATAATAATTATAAAACGTTCTAATAGATTTAGATCATACCACTTTGATATTCCCCAATTTGTATCTATTTATAATAAAAAAAACAGATATAATTAATAAATTTCCATGTAATATACTCTGAATTAATTAAGTTTTTCAAGGGATATAATGGGCAAAATATATGGATATTGGATGAAGGCAGCTCAGGCTTTATGGCTATTGAGTATTGAGTATTGACTAATCGCCTCGGGTGCGGTACATTGAGAATTATAGGTGAATTAGTTATAGTAATCGTTTGGGTGATTGAGCAATCCGTGGTGTAAATTACAGAAAACATTATTGCAAATTGCATGTAGGTGTGAACGTACGAAATGTACAAACTAATATATCATAGTCGAGGCAATATCGACAATTAAGGCTAGAAATAATGATATACAAAACAATTTAAAAACAGCTGCAGCATTTTGATATATAAAAAAGACGCAAAAATACATCAAGACCCCATATAGTTTCAATATCCTCACCAATGATTGACGCGGAACGTTTTTATGTACAGAAACTTAACTATATCATTAGTTGCTGCGCCCACCGGTTTCAAAAACTAATTGTTTGAATTGATTTGGTAAGTAGGTATAATACCTTGAAAAAAGTAAACTTTAATATGGAAAAGACACTAAAATTACAATGAGTTAGAAAACTATACTTAGTACTAATTTGTATAGATGAATATTGGAAGAAAATGAACTGAACACAAACAAATATGGTTTCCAACAGAAAATATCTATTGATTGCGGCTAAACACAATTGTATAAAAAGTTTAAGAAACCTACTAAACCAACATAAACACGATAACTCATCAAAAAGGCAAAACATTGATTATCCGTTTAAATTTACAAATGAATACCCATCAAAGGCCGGTTTAATTTAATATTGAACACTTTGAAAGCGATACAAATTACAACGAGAGATAAATAAATCTCGGAAAGAGATTTGAATTAAACCGCTTTGAGAAACGCGACGGCGGTGTTACATTCAGTGTTTTAAGCTCGAGTAAACTATTCACGAGCCGAAAATGTTTTCAAATAAGGATGTGTTGTAACAGACGAGGGTCACGGGATCTGTACCTGCGTTATACATATAACAATCTATTGTACCTATACAGCTGTGTGACGTGTACAGCTGTATACTTTATTTGAGGGATGACAGCAATTTAGCTAATTTTGTAAAGCGAGTAACAAACGTAGTCCTAGTTTTTATTGCAAGGCTGTATGTAAGGCTCGTTTGTTCCAGGATCGTTACTTGCCCCTGATTGATTTAATTAATGTCCTTGTTGTGGAGTTAATAAATGCCACTAGTGGCTTCGAGTTGCTTTATTCGTCATCTAGTGGTAGTTTGAAGTTTCTATGGGCTGTCAGTTATAAGGTGGTGATAGGTATCTCTTATGTGAGAGGCCGCCTGAGTAGGTACCACCGCAATGTCTATATCTCCCGCCAAACAGCAATGTAAATGCACTGTTGTATTCCGGTTTTCAAGACATTGTAGCCATAGCAACTACTGGACATAATAAGATATGCCAAGCATTACTTTATTATTCGTAGTGTTGTTTAGTTCTGCTACTTTTCATGAGCGGTCTTATGTTTAACCATCAGACGAATAGCATGCTCGTCTCGCCATTTATTGAAATAATAAAAAATGGTACTTGTTTCGAAAACCAGATTAGGTAAACTACGTTGTGAGTTTTCTGTTTGAAAAATCTCACATGATGAATTGTGGTATACTCGATCTATAAGTGGGACCAGCCTCACCTTTACTAACACCTTCGGGAATATGAACGTAAACTTAATACAAGGTACTTAGAATCCGGGCCCGCTGACAGCTGCGACCTGATATAAAATTGTAATTAGCTACACAAAAAACAGAATTCGTATTAAATTAAACATGGCACAGTTTATGAAACTTTATACAAACCTAGGTGGTTTGTA
Organism: Deilephila elpenor; assembly: GCA_949752805.1. Lineage (NCBI taxonomy): Eukaryota > Metazoa > Arthropoda > Insecta > Lepidoptera > Sphingidae > Deilephila > Deilephila elpenor. The sequence goes on from OX457110.1 coordinate 4,383,732, forward strand.
GATGTTATCTTCTAACAAACATTTTTGTAACTTTCATAAACAAGTTAATTAAATAAAGAAAAAATGCACCAATATAATTTCCTTTTTGAATATTCATTACTTATATAATTATTTCTGGGTTAAGTAACACATTATCTACTTTTTACCAATGTATGGCATAGTTTTAATGTCTTGTTTGTAATCATAATTACACGTCATATTCATTTAAATAAGCTCCGCAATCATAATTATTATTCTCCATTATGTTTCTGACAATGTTTATTTCATTCGATATTTTTTTTAAATTATACAATGTATATCAAGACCGCGACCGAAAACGAAGCCAGGTGGTAGTTTTAGCGGCTACAGACACAATGCAACAAAAAATGTATTAATCACTCAAATACGACGATATGTAAAAAATACCAAAAAAAATGTGACGATTTTTTTTGTAAAATTTTTACTTTCATTGTGTTTGATATCACTAATACTACCACCAGGCTTCGTTTTCGCGGTCTTGATATACCCTGTATACTAATAAAAAAAAAGAGTAAAATAAAAAATGTCATATCCAGTATATTTATAGCGTTGTCTATTGTATATTTGTGGCGTATAGTACGGAATACTAAGGAGGCCAACTGTCGGCCATAGTTGGACATTTTTACTAAATTCCGATACGTCTGCAATTGTATATTTATAGGTTAAGCTAGTCATGTTGTGTACATTACGAGTATTACATTCTATTACATTACACTAGAATATATTATTATCTTTCAGAGGGATCGCCAGAGTGAAAACAATAGGTATTATTCGCATATTGGCACAGTAACGATGTAGCAGCAATTCTTTCTGTGCGTGAAAAAATCCATTTCGTATTACATATTTTCCGAATAGAGAATTGACAATTATATTTTTTTAATGTCGGAAGTGGCTGTTATAGGCCACTTCCAATAGGTCGATGTTGAGATTCATGCGGGAGACTTGTGTTCTGCAGCGGACTTTTTGTGGCTAAAGAGAGAGATAAAGGCTTCAATAGTACAGTTCGCCGAGCTAATTTCCGTCCACAGTTTCCGTCCCAAAATGTGATAGGAGCGAGCCTGCCAGCACGCCGAATAGAAATTACTGTTGCGGGCGCCTCATAAAAAACTCATACTGAAGGACTTATACAATGTTGATTGTTGAAAAGTATGACTTCATTAATTATATCGATTCTTGGCTGTGTGAAGTAACCACTACACATTTACAATTTCCTAATATTGTATTACTACGGTAGGTATCAAAGAAATTTTAAAATCATACCATCGTTAGTTGTCAATACCCATTACACTGCCTCCTCAAAGTGAAAACAAAAACACTCAGCCCTTTGTTAACCGCAAATGAACAATAAACCGATAGACAGCCCACGTCCTCAAACATTTTTTATTCATTTCCTGAGTTATAAACACTCAAACAAACACAACAATGAGACTGTTCAAAGTGTCAAGAATGTTTCGTGCTGCGGAAGAAACTTACAATTTATGAGTTCGTCGGACATTTTTCAATTTAAAAGATGCATTACTATACAAATCATGGTTGTAAATAGAGCTTCTTTGCTTTATTCTACAATGGTAGTTTAGACTGCGAACCGTGAGGTTCTTTGATCAGTTCCGCGGTCAGGTATTCCACTTTTTGTAAGTTTTGTCGCTTGAACAATCATACATGAGTTGTCCAGGTTTTGTGTTTGTGTAGGACATGGTGGTAGGCTCGTTTTCTATTGCATCTACGCACGGAAATAAGCTCGGCGAAATATGGGTACTTATCAATTAATATAATAAATTCACCCAATAATCACCTACATAGTCCTGACCCCACATTAGGATCAACAATGTCATATCGTAGGTATCAGAAACTACCAGACTTTTTGAGTCCACAAACACCCAGACATGGGCAAATATTTGTGGGCCTCACAAACATTTGTCTCGGGGCGTGTATTGAACCCGCGGTGAAACAAATGCGTCTCAGAGACTGTCTAAAATTGTGGCACTTCTGCTACCTCCTCGGGAATAGAAGCATACGCGAGTTTCTTTGATTTATTAAACGCTGGTTCTAGGCGTTCGTGCGTGTGTAATTTGTAAAGGCACCCAAGTTTCGGAAGAAAGAATATCTTAATGTGTTTTTTAAGCAACAATAAAACAAATATGCCGATATTGCTATGTAAGTATTCATATTAACATTTCAGCCCACACATTACACATAACAACCCCTGTGGGCGAGGATCAATAATAACACGTATGTATTCATATGACTTTCGATACCGAAACTTCGAAATTATATTAGAGACAGTAGCTTCTCTTTAACCCTTTTCGCTGCACATTATTCCAGCAAACCCCAGCTGGTGTTGATATCATATTTAAGGAGAGCTTAAACTATATCAAGCAGTTATTTTACTTTAGCTTTCCATACATACGTACATAAACTCACGCCTGTGTCCATTGGGGTAGGCAGAAACTAAAGAGAATTTATCTCTCTTTATCCATTAAATACTTTTACCGTAAAATATACCAATGGGGAACCAAAAACCAATCAAACATAAGATAATAATTATTGAATAAAAAGTTAAGTAAGTATTGTTGCTATGAACAATGAAAGTCAAGTGTCCTACTGAGTGTAGTTCCAATTGTATTGTTCAGTTTTAGCGATACTGTACCACGACGAATCTATTGATAGTTGTTATTCTTCAAAATTATCAAGTATTTCGAGTGCTCCATTCATACTTCTTTTGACACTTTGTTCATTATTAGAAGGGCAAGACTTCGATAATAATGAGTAATATAATGGTGCTGGGCTGGTTATAGTTATCTATAAAATATAGTATATTGTATTAAATATAGTATTTATGAATGCGTATTTGGCCTGTTTGTAATGTACTGGATTAAAATACCAATAAACTTATTTCCAAAAGTGCTGACAGGCAGTAATTATTACTAACATAGGTAAAGCATTGATCAAATCAGAAATGGGGAGTTCCACGGGAATATAAAGTTACTGACATAGGTAGCCTAGCAGTAAGTTAAAGTGGTAGCGTGCAGGTAACTTATGGCCTATGAGGAAACATTCTTAGTGCAGAGTGCAGACCACGTACGGACAAGCGCAGCGTGGCACGTATATCCAAATGTGTAAAGACGATTTAATAAAGGTCACTTGAATTCACTGCATCGTGGATGCAGGCAGCTGCCAACAGGTCGCTAGTGATATCCTAAGGGAAGCTCCAAGTTCAAGTGACCTTTCTTTTACGGAACATAAATCAATTTGGAAGATTAAACAAAACATTATATTGCCGGCCTCACCCAATTTAGTGTTAAAGGTAGGTAGTGAGGTATGATTTTTCATAATTTAGCCATGTTTTTATCGTAAAATCCACACTCATTCGAATTATAAAACACAATTCTCGGTCTTAATTCCAAAGCCCATTTTCAATGTTTACTTAGCACCCCGATTATACAATAATTTTAATGAGACGAAGCGGATGCAAAACCTAAATAATTACAAGATAAAAAAGTTACTACAAGATTGGTTAAAACGTAAAAATTACAACACGGTTGAAAAACTTATTATCACATCAAGCTTTTAGTATGGATTTATTCCTTAATGAAGAAAAAATTATGTACATATCCACTCACACAAATACACACCCACACACACACACACACACACACACACGAATACACACACACATTCACAGTCGAGAACTCATAACTCTACGCATAATTAGTTTTTTAATTGATTTTGTGTCTTTTTTTTGTTTTTTGTATAAACTCATCTAACATATCACTAATCATATTTTAATTTTTAATTATAAATATTTTGCTTTCAATTGTTAACTATTGTAAAATCTTCATAAAATCCTGAGAAATAATGTATGTGAAGTCACTGGTTTCCTAAGATACAGGATATCTCCTACTTCCTAGTTTAGGAACCAGCGATCTATAAAATTGTACAATGAAATTTTTAATAAATAAATTATAAATTAAAAAAAAAAAAAAAAAAAGTTGAACTTCTCGTTTGATATTCAACACTATAAGGGTAAAAAATACGTTTTAACCTGGATAAGGCCAAGAATATAACAACGTCTCTTTTGAAGCTACTCGAGCGGTCGCTTCGGTAGGTAATAGTTTTCCCCAGTTAATTGTACCGGAGCCGTCTAGTTTCAATTCTACTTTTAGATTTTACAATTTATAGCCTACTTATTGCTTATTCTGATGTCGATGCAGTTTATTTTTGCTAGGTTAAACTGCTGGTAGGACATTTGTATCAGCGGACAGCAATCGCCGTGTGGATGTAGGAACGAGGTTGGAAAACTTATCATCGGTAGAAGGCACCCTCTGAAATATGTAGCGTTACAGGTTCAGCCTGAGTACAAAGTAGAATGTAGGTATACATAAGACCGGCATAATTGTGTCGACTAGCTAGACATAACCATCTCTCGCCACCCAATGGATTTACATTGCATAAGAAATTTTTCTCCCTATATCTATACCAGTCATCACGCGAAAAATGGAAAGAAGGTATCCATATATGTCCCACTGCAGGGCACGGGCCTACTCTACAATCGGGGGTACGATTGCGAGTGGTTAGGCCATAATATAGTCCACCACGCTGTCCTAGTGCAGGTTGGCAGACTTTACATACCATAGAAATTCTTAAAAATCGCTATGGTATGCAGGTTTCCTCACGATGTTTTCCTTTACCGTTCTAGTGCGTGGTGATTGACTATCAACACACACATGACTCCGAAAAGTCAGAAGTGTGCCCTGGGATTTGAACCCGCGACTGCCGTGAGCATGTAGGCAGCCGCGTCTGGTCCGTTACCAACAGGCCACCACGCACTTACACCACGGAAAGAAGGTATAATAACAGTGAATGTGAGTATTATAAAAGATAATCAAATAATTTCAGTAGCTATTAATTTCTGCTTGGAGTTGTTAGAAATAAAATTTTGCTACATATTTGAATACTTACTTACACTAAGTCGCGAAGTATTACAGGAGGCCGGAGGGTTAATTGAAACAGCCAGTTTATGTAATAAAACTACAAGAAGGTTACAACAATGTTACTTTACTGTTTCAACATTTAAATTAAGTTTAATTAAGCTCTCAGAGTATTTCTGGAAGATTACAGTCGTGTCTTTATCTCGGTATCTGCAGACATTTATTACTGTTAATATTAGAATAGCATTGTGCAGTGCAGTGTGCCGCATTGCGCGAATTATGTGGCAGGCGCTTAAAATATTCCTGTTTAATTAATTAATGATTATTATTCGTAATTATCATTTACGTTATTGATATAGTAATTGAAGTATATATATATTTTTTTTAAAAACGGTTATCATTGTGTGCCTAACACTACAGTACGAATATGAAAATATTAATAACTTGTGATTTACGTGATTTGTTGCTACAATTAACAAACAAATATCAACGAAATTATATGAAGGAAATAAAATATGACAGTTAATATTCGGTAAAGGGTAGAGAACACAACAAACAGCAAGATAACATTTTAAAAAGTCAAGAGCAATTACTCGCGGCGAATTCGCTTAATAACAAATTAAAATTGCTCAGAATTAAAGCGCAGGCATCCTGTACTTTTAGGATTGCGAAAGAAACGTTCATTCTAATTAAACAAGCTTGGAACACAACTTCGCTTTTACCTTTATTGTATATATTTTACCTGCGGGGATTTAAATTATTCTCTGCAATTTGATAATGCAGTAGGTATTACTGTATAACTGCAAATATTATTTTTATATTTTGAAATCAGTGATGAAAATCTAAACTTAGGTACCAAAATCAGTCAGTTGTATTATGAAGCTTTGGTCTTCAAATATATACACACAGGAAGGTCTTTCTTCCTGGAATAAAAAAAAAACAGAAATATCCATACGAACAAAAATGATTATGTTTTGTCAACTATAAGTGTTAGGTATAACTTTAAGTCCTAGGCAACGTTATGTATGTGTGCTACTGTATTTTATAATGGTACTACAAAACTGAAATGCTTTATAAGTCTAGTGCAGTACACTCTAACCAAGATATCGACACACAGACTGCAAGATATAATCCCAACCATTGCGTATCTTTTCCATTTTAATTCTCACAGATCCTCCATTTTGTCCAAACATTACTCCAATTCAGAAATCCATTTTATTAGCCCCCAGTTTGGCTACACCAGTCTTTCAACAAACGCACTTTGAATGATAAAGAGGGCATCGAATCAATACCGGGATATCGGGGCATTGCTATGTGCCTCGTGTTCGGGATAAATCAAATGAAGAAGTTTACAGGAAGACGGAGGTGATAGGTTCGTTGAGAAGTCTTTTTTAATTTGTTTACTGGGGCAAGGTTGAATGCATGATATGTTCAATGCAATTCAAATAGAATTTCAGATCGAAAATATAGTCTGGTCGGATCCGAAATGCGAGATACTTGTTGGGAATAATTTGACTTATTTTCCTACAGAGGGAACTGGACAATTATTTGTTTCAAACTATTTGTTTTTTTCTTTCTGATTAATTTCGTAGCAGTTTGAAGACAAGCTAGTGTCTCTAAGAGACTCGCCTAGCTCCGGAGCTCTGTAATTGTTTGTGTGTCACTGTTGATCCTGGCTGACAGAGTTGCATCGGTGGGTGTGTGGGTGGGAAAGTTTCTAATAAAGAAAATCTAGAATCTAGAAAAGATAATATGCGACAACTCAAAACACTCTGATACGGACAAATATCAAATAATATACGTATATGTATAAGTACATGGATCGAACTTACGACCATAAACGAAAACGCTATAAATACAAAAATGTGGAAAAGGACACATCTTTTCCCTTCCATTTGAATGTGAGCAGTATTTTTTAAAAAACTTATGAAACAAATTATGAATAATTCATGACGAGTATTGAAATCTCCGTAAGCTAGACGCTACAATTGAATTTCAAAGTAATCAGCGAGATCCATTGCTTATATTAACCAAATTAAATATAATTATCATAAAATGAAATCTCGTCTCGATTAGTATGTAAACAGAGCTCTAGGGAGGTATATTAATAGTATTGTGATTAAAACGACGCCGACGCCCGCCTACAAGGTGGATGGACGATCTGGTTAAGGTTGCAGGAAGGCGCTGTAGGCCTGTGGATGTAGGCCGCTTCAAACAGGTCCATTTGGGGATCATTTCGGCAGGTTCGGCCGCGTATGGAATACTGTTCTCACCTTTGGGTTAGATCCACCCAGTACTTGCTCGATGCCTTAGATGGATTGCAGTGGCGGGTCATCCGCATTGTGAATGATGCAGACATTACGGGCAACTTAGAGTCGCTACAGTTACGGAGGGATGTCGCTTTTATAAGCGTGTTCTACCGTCTGTATCATGGCGAATGCTCTTAATCCCCTCTAATTCTTCTATTTAATCCTCTCCTCTCCTTTCCTTAACAGAACCACGCGTGCTGGCTTGCGGAGCCATAGCTTGACTGTTCAATCCATCTCGGCGCGAACCAAAAGGTTCACTAATTCTTTTTTCTGCCGTACAGTCAAGCTGTGGAACGGTTAGCCATAACACGTGTTCCCTCCTTCCTATAATCCTGGGTCCTTCCGCCGTAGCGTGAAGAGGCATCTCAGCGGGCCGACATGATTGTATAGAATGGTATGAGACTACCGTCTGATACCATTCGATACTCTATCTGGACGGCATTAGCACTTACCATCAGGTGCAATGGAGTCAGTATGCCGTGCCAGATTTAAAAAAAAAACTAAAATAAGTTTTAAATCAGTCTATAAATAAGGCCCTTAGGCTATACATAACATTCTTAAATTTATCCTAAAATAATTAATTAAATAACACAAAACGCAGATATCTCTTACATGGTAAATCTTACCTTTCGTATTATTGGAAACACATTACCAAATTGTTTTCCAAAGTAGATACGTGCCAATCCCTTAAAAATATTTTTCTTTCCTTAACTGAGACGAGTATTTTTGTTCCAAACTCTTTAGGGATCGCCCGTCTGTTCAGTATTTCAGGAATAGGAGCTAATTTCACTTTGTAGGTACACTTGGTAATACTTGTTTATATTGAGTGGGATTGTATCGAATGGAGAATGGTATTGGTTTGTCACTAATCGATACTTTACCTGGTTAGCATTGTAGGGTAACAAGCTATCATTATCAGAATATAATAAAATATATTGAAATAAAACTATTTTATACGGATTTTATCGCGGTGACCACGAAAGCTGTAAAGTAATCGAAACGTCGGGAAGTTAAAAAATGTAAAATTAAACCAAATCGCGATAAAATCCGTATAAAATAGTTTTATTTCAATGTGTAACATTCGCGTAAATCTAAGAAACCATTAATAAAATATAATAATAAAGTATACAAACGTTTTAGAGAACTACACATAACAAAACCATTGACTTATTTTTTAAATTAAAACACAAAGCAGATTATTTCCGGTTCGCTATCAAGATTTTTTTGAACTAATTTAATACCGATGCGACAGTAAAAGGAGAACAATATTAAGTGGTAAAATGTGACAATATCTTGATATAAATACCGCTAATTTAGATTGTCTGATAACTGAGGGTAGTTCATTCATAGGCAATGTAAATGAAATCCGGCGCGAGCTGTGAAAACGGCAAACTATTCATCACGCAGACACCGAAAACAGTGAATAACGTGTTGATGTGATTTAGTAAAGTGGAAGTGATTATTCAATAAAGTGATTAGCAGTACCGCTTTCAGATTAACCAATACCGTAGGTGAGAATGCTGGGGTGCCTTTTAGTGAGATAACTGAGGTGCTAGATTGGTATATTGTGCGCCCTATCTGCCATCAATGCAAAGTAGGAAAAGGGGAGTTTGCGGTGCCCTTTGATTTTGTCGTCTTGGATGACTGCCTAACACCCGACACTAATAATCGTTACAAATATAACAATATACATAACTGTGCAAGTCTGACTAAAACGTGTGTGGGCAAATAACTGCGCAAACTTTGTTGAAATTTTCGATTTGAGACTCGTGCAACTCGCGTTTGCGCAAACGCACTTAAACGTGTGTGGTAATATAAAACGGACGGCTATAGTCAAACTCGCTTATTTGTACAGCCGCAATGTATATTAAACTAGTCATAATTTAATTAAATTCGCTCTAATTAAACTGCACTAAATAAATACAGAAAGTACAATTCTAATACGCTGGTTCATGCATTATATTCATCTGTTTGTGCTGTACATTCTACGAGTATACCTAAACGCACAAGCTGTTTGGTTTGTTTGTCTAACAAGAGCGAGTTTATAGCTTTTAAAACTAGCGTCATGATATTTTAGTTTCTTCACACTTTCCTTTAGAGTTATCATAATATAACCTAGTATTCTATTAAGAAAGGTTAGGGTATATTCCAGGCTTACCCAGTACTGGTTGGTGGACTGCGTATACCAGGTTTCTTCGCGATGATCTCTTCCTAATATGCTATCCTGGGGTTTGAACTCACGACCAGTGTTTCAGGCTTTCAGCACTAAACAGCTCCGTACGGTTCCTTGCCAACAGGCCACCACACACTTATCACAGTTATAAGCGATAATAAATAAGCTAAAAAAGTTTGGCGTACATTTCAAGCTTTCAAGGGGGGTAAAACCCTCTGATTTGATACCGGCTGAGCGATGGACGCGTCACAGCGAGCCGAGTAAATTTCATTTATTTTCCGTCCACGATTTTCGGGACTCAACCCAGTTGCGATCCAACGCCGGGGTTTTTTTAAAAGCCTATAAACTGTAGAAAAACTGCACGCGCTTTTAGGGTTGCCGAAAAAAATAAAAACGAAAACTTTCAGACTTAATGTTTTTTACTTAGTATTTCGAAAGTATTTTTTTGCATGCACGTAAACCGAGCCGAGGTTTTCATTCACATTTTACTCAACTAATTGACGTGCATTTAAGTTAGTTTAGTCTTTTGCATATGTTTCTTATTTTTTGTGTCATTATATAAATCGGAAACCGCAAGCGGGTCGCGTAGTGCGAAGTTGTGTGCGAAAGAAACCACGAATTCAATATTCTCATAAAAAAATATGTATGTAGGTATTATGGGACGAAATTGTTTTCCTAGATATAGAGGTAGGTGTGTTGTATTTAATTATTTACAGCCTCTGTGGCGCAGTGAGTTAGACGCCGGCTGTGAAACGAAAGGCCGCGGGTTCGATTCTCGCACCAAGACAAATATTTGTGTGAACCACAGGTTTTTGTTTCGGGTCTGGGAGTTTGTGAGACCGAAAAGTCTCTCGTAGTTTCTGATACAACACAAGACTCGATCTTAGTGTGGGGTCATGACTATGTATGTGACTTTTGGGTGTATTAATTTATTTATTTGGTAATAATCGATGGTAAATTAGTTTCAGTCTTACAATTTACACATAATACTTAGCTATCTTAACATAATAAAATCTGTACAGAATGCACACAGGGCAGTGGCATCAATGTGTTTTAATCTTTCCAAAACTACCAAATAGACAAAAGTGTAGATTTTACAAAGATAATCTATATTCTATACTAAGGAACAATTTAATTGACATTAAACGTCTCTGAGTACGGCCGTAAGAGTCCTTAAACACTATAAGCATTAGTTTTATTCTTTGTCGTGTATTTGCCACATCTATTGTCTGAATTTATTCATCTATGTATAGGATAAGATACCGTCTTCACGGTTAATACATATTGTAAGAAACTTTCATACCAGAATGAATACTTCAGATTAATCTACAAGAATTTCAAAGGTATATTATTAAAGTCTACCCACTCATTTTGGCCTGGTGGATTAAGGCCTACCCTCAATCATATAATCAATGTCCAATATGTGAAGGTATAGTTTAAATCTTGCTTTAATTCAAACAAGAACGCTAATTAATAATGTTCCGAAGTCTAAGTAATTTCAAAGTTCTGCGCAAAGTGACTTGAGCAAAACCACAAACAACTTTCGGACGCCCCTGTTTTGAACGTAAGCGTTCGTTTTCATATTTAACTTGATTGTGTTGAAAGCAAGCGAACGTAATATGATTTCACGGTTTTATTCATATGTAAATTGTGAATAAACAAGATCTTGCGTGAAGCAGCTTCAATAGTATTTCAATAAAGCCCCGCGTGGTGGAGCATCGCGTATTGGATAATAAATAAATTGAGTCAACATCTCAACAATCACACACATTAGTTTCCTGTGTATAGAAAATAATGAGGAAATTATCGGTCCTAAATGATTCCGATTCAGAATATGTATTTGCTAATAAAAGTACAACAATGTCAATGTTATGTGCAAGAAGAATCAACACACAACAGGCCACGGTGGCGAATTTTGACTGAATAACTCTCCGTCTAATTTTTGATTATACAGGAGTTCCTTGCACAGCAGACCGCAAAATGTCTGATATAATTTATAAATAAAAATGATTTTCAGTGCAGGAATTGAATCCGCATACTATTAATAGCCGCCCTCATAGCTTCTTGCTAATATAGACCGTTTAAAGTATTGTTCTTTAAGAAAAACTATTATAACAACGAATCCAAACATAACTTGCACACTTAATTCATATAAATAATGGCAATTTTCAGACCTTACCATTATGTTATAAACATTAACATTGAGTAGTGTTGGTCCTAACACTACTAAAAACTTATTATTACTAAGCACTTCTTGGCACTGCACTGCGCTCCACAACTCGAGGCATTACATACTAAGTTTCTTAATGTCCAGTAATTTCATTGGCTACAATGTCTTCAAACTGAAGCGCAACAGTCCTTACTCACTGCTGCTTAGCAGCACAAATAATCAAAACATATATTATAGTTTAAAATTCAAATGGATAAAAGTTAAATATAATAAGTAAGCTTCAGCTTTCAAATGAAATAACACACAAACATTGCCACGTGAAATGTATCATTAAAACAAACATACATCACGCCTTTTTCCCACGATATTACGAAAATCAATATTCCGAAAAAAAAGCCACCGTGAATGATGAACTTAGTAATTAAACCAGCAATAGGAAACAGAAACAACATTATTATGTTCTGATATATAATTTTTATACTAGTAATATAAATTCAGCGCGATATAAATGGAGTATTCAAAGATAAAAATAAAGATTTTACTGGTGGTAGGTCTCTCATATATAAGAGGTCGCCTGGGTAGGTACCACCGCAATGTCATTGACATTGTAGCCAGAATAACTACAGGACATATTGAGACTTAATATCGTATGTCTCAGGATAGCGAGCGCAGGGCAATGTTAAGTATTGCTTTGTAAATTGTTTTTTGGTTTTGTTACTGTTCATGAGCGGATGTATCTTTTACCATCAGGCGGACGACATGCTAGTTTCGCCATGCAACGCAAAAGAAAAAATTGCCATCTCCTGCCGGCTAAAAAAATTAAGCACTTGTGCTGTTAACTGTCATTATAAAGGGCATTCCATAATCTAAAACGGTTGTTCTTCATATCTCACAGCTATTTGAGTCTCCGACAATCTCACTTATCAAAAGAAACGCAACAGCTAAGCTGTTACTGCACGTAGGTTTTCTGAAGGCGAGGGTACTACCAAGGTCGAGCCGAGCCGTTTGTATTGTAGCTTTGATCTACACCAAAGTGCTACCTCTTTCTAAATACGTTTTCAGTTAAAAAATGTTGAAATAAACAAACGCCTATTAGTATGTTTCATGTCGGTAACGACTCTATGAAATTTAATTCTAATAAATATCGCACAATGCGGCGAAATGTGGGTGTCCTGGTGGCGCCTCTGCCTACCCCTTCGGGGATAAAGGCGTGAGTTTATGTATATCGCACAAAATGTCTCAAATACACTAAAAATTCGGTTGAAATCAACCCATTGTGAAGTCTATATTACAAGCTACGAGTACAAACCTCCTAAAGAACATCTCGGGAGTAATGAAGCAAACTAAATAATGAGCAAGATAATCACACGTCAAGACCGAAACTTAAACGATAATATACAGCTGACTGAACACGAATCGTCGCCCAAAATGTTAAAGTGTAGACACCTACGTACCAGACTCGTAAAAGGTACTTGAATGATAACAGACTAAGGACTATGTGCCTGGTATTATTGAGCTACCTACATTAGATGTGGGCGATTCATGAATGAGTATTGAGTATACTCCAGGGAACTGTGTGGGACGCTACTCCAAATTACCTTTCAGAAAGCGTATCTTTGTAGTTTAAAGATAGGGCTGAAATAACACTCGAAAAGCATCACAAAAAATAACAACCTCAGAAAAAAATCTGCACAAATTCGACGCAACATAACGGCAAAAATATAAATATAACTCACCCCTGATCGGTGCCCATTTTTCACTTGGACCTCTTTGATGTACAAGTACTTATTAACCTTAGCAAAAATTTCACGGCACACGATTACGCAATTAATTTGCTATTTTTGTTTTTGTATGAAAGAGAGGTCGGGGAGATATCGCCCGGACGGTCGCCATGGCGACGGGGGGCGCAAGCGGCGCGCGCCGCAGCAGGACGGCAGAAGGCACCCCGCCACCGCCGCGGCCGCTGCGTCGCCCCAAACCGTCCCTACACGTTTTTTTGACGTAACAACATCGCAATACGTCATGATATAATCGCTAACGAGCCTACAGTGACAGTCCGGAACTAGTGTTGTTTCGAGTGACCAGTGAGTGTCAGTGTGTGCAATGCATTAGGTGTGCAATGTCGCGGGGAGGTGGGCCGCTGTGACCGGGTGCACGGGAGGGGCGGTTTTCACGCTTGATCATGCCTTTCGAATTGAGATCAGGTAAGCTTTTCAGGAATTTCAGGCGCAATGTACACTTCCTTACGGACCACATTCGGTTGGATGACGATGAAGGTGACAGCTCTTCGAAGATATCAAATATTACGTATCGATGCAGTTTGAACGTGACTTTTGTTATGCGATTTTCTTTTATTATATTTATTTTAGGTTTATTTGGATGTATTGTATGATTGTAATGAAGACAACGTTTCTAAGTTTGCGTTGTTATGTATGTGCATAATGATATTTGGAAATGCATGTAATCAAGTAGTCAATTAGTTTGAAACAATAATCAAGACAAACGCAATACGTATTTCAAGCCTTGAGTACAGAATCCGTATAAAGTAGGTATATACGAGAGAAAACGAGAAGGTTTTCGCTACACAATTTTTATTGCAAAGGAGTCAAATAAAGGACAATGCGCGAATTATTCATACTAATGAAATCTTCTAGACTGCGTCTTTTGTTTCAATGCTATTTCTCTCTCTAAACTGAGAAAATGTTATAATCCATACAAAAACTCTTTTGTCGATAACAAAATTTATGTTACTTTAATTAGGTTACCGGGACTTTGACCTAATATCGTTTGTAGGAATTAGAGTAGCTCCGATTCCTGCAATACAGTATTCGTTGCATATTAACTTGCGTATTTTATAGCATAGTCCTTTCTCTTATTTATTTCTTTATACAAATTGTGTATAGATGGACTAAATGCCTGAGGCATTATTTTATTATGAGGATTCGGAGTTAGTTTTACGGTGGTCAAACAGTATTTTTCTGAGCGACTAATATAAAATGTTTATGCATTTTTTTGTCCTGTATTTTATTTAGGCTTATAAACTCACGCCCATCACCTATGTTTCTCTTGGGTAGGCAGATGCCATGGGACTACAAGTTACGCCATTAACGTACTTCTTTCACTTCTTTTACTTCATTATATTCTCCTCTAGAAAGTTCGTTGGTACTAAACAGTTTTATTCAGCTATTTTTGCGCAGTCTTTAACTTTAATTGCATTAACTATAAAATCTTCTTAGCGTTAGTACAATATCTAAATAATTTCTTTTTCTCTGTGTTCAAATAAAATATCTAGCTGTATCATATTAAATCATTGTTTTCTTCAAGAGCTTGTACTCTTAGCATCCTTGAATATTTTATTTACGCCTTGAATATTTCTTTATATTTGTTTCTCTTAGTAATTGTTTGTGTTGGAGAAAATTGGCACTCAAAAGTAAAGCTTCTGTTTATTTTTTTGTTTTTGTCCTCCAGTTCTCCTTATTGTTTACCCATTTGTTGTTGGGCTCAATATTCTAACACAATGCGTGCTTCGGAAAAATATTCTTTTGTTATTATAAAACCATGTATGCCTGATATCAACTCTTATGGAAAAATGTGGAATTAATAAAACAGGTTTTCGATTTGAAAATCTTATAATTTGAAGATTGCCTTTTTTGTAATCTCGTTCAAGATATTACACAGCATAGTTATTTTTTATAGCAGTCAAACAATATTTATTATGTATCAGCCGAATGTGTTATGTGATTTTTTAAAAACCCTACACATCTACATATTATGTATATATTTTGAACATTTATATTTATTAATAGGATTAGCATACTATGGTATTGTGTATTTATAGTAACATATTTGTTATTTCAGCTTCCATGCTTCCTTTTAATCATTATTTGAACCATATAATATATCTATGCATAATAACTGAAGTAATTGCCAAAATGAAGAGTATATTATACAATATTTCAATATTTCCATATGTTTACGTTGTACGCCTTTTTGTAAGTTCAGAGTTTTATCAAGATATATATTACTCTTAAGTACTAATATTGATTCAGCTTCAACAAGCTTCGAATTACTTCAATATATCTTGCAATAAACTATACGGCGGAACTTATCCTTGGAAGTGAATTTCCGAGAACAATGTACATGCCTGCTTCATTGAATCGTGATTGGCATTTCCTGATGGCTGACCACAGGGACCGTACGCATAGAACACATTATCCGCTTGTGGATCTATGGTGCTTGTGTTAATCTAAATATTATAATGTTGTTTTTTATTTCAATGAATGGTAAGACGAGCATGCCATTCGCCTGTTGGTAAGAGATATGACCGCTCATGGACAGTAGCAAAACCAAACAACAACATTAATTACAAAGCAATACTTGGCATTCCACTGCGCTCGCTATCTTGAGATATGAGATAGGTAGGTCTCATTATGTCCATAATTATGTTTGATGCACATGTCAGTAATATTTGATTATTTAACTAAACTAGACGAGAGACTTTTCGGTCACTCAAGACTTCTGTCATTTAGATATATTTTATACAATTACAAGGCAAATATGCATAACTATGTTTATTTAAACTAATAGCTAACAATTTGACTGTGCAGTGTAGTCATTCGTTATGACGTCAACTGCACGGGCGCACGTGCAACTAATATTTTATATTTGCGATACCCGTACATAATAAAAACTGATGGAAAACTTGCTAGGTTGAATGCGGTTCGCACTTATTTGGGAAATACCAAGTTTTTGTGAACAACATTTAGAAAACCGTTGAACTTCCTCATAGAATCTCATGGTATTACAGAATCTCATTAGTGGCGCAGTTATAAATAAATAAATAAATAAATACACCCAACAGTCACATACATAGTCTTGACCCCACAGTTGGTTAAAACAACGACTGTTAAAAGTAATACATGATTGTGTGATCCACAATGTATTTAATTCAGGGTATTGAGACACTAATACGGCTCTTACAAAAAGTGATACTAAAGTCCGCAACGGATTCACGAGTTTCCAGTATTTTAGGTGTTAATGTTGATAGGTAGTTATATAATTTGATCAACACACTTTATATATAGAACATTCCTTTCATAATTAAATAACCTGTTTGTCTTTCACCGATATATGCACATGCAAGCAACCGTATAGACACGTATAAAAATTGCTACTGAAATAACGAACGCTTCCGTAAATGAAAATGTGTGAGCTCGACACATTTTGCGAGTAATGTAATTGAGTTTTAAGTGCTATTTGTGGTGATCGCGGTACACCGAGAGCTATTGGTGCACTTATATTCAGGGTGATTGTCTTCTATAATGACATATGAAAAAATTAAATTATTTATTGAACCCATGAAATGTCATACATTATTTAGATTCAGTCACTTTTTTCCACTACCACCCGGTTCACAAGGCTGTTTTCACCAGAGAAGAACGGGCAAGAAACTCTAGCGTTGCTCTTTTAAAACAAGTTTACAATACAGTATTTATACAGAGGTTGCAGCGTAGTTAAATTCAGAGTAGTTCATAGATAATTTAGAATAGTAATGATGAATAGGGTAATTGGTCAAGTGATTTTGTACGGTTGAGTTAGGTAAGTAAAGTCGCCCAGAACGAGGAATCAGTACACTGTTTCACCAAAGCACTATAACTGAACTTTAGACGAATAGGTGGTTTTATATTTGATGGAGGTGACTGTGTGGATGAACTAAGGTTAAGAAGGTTGGTGAAAGTAGCCAGCCATGTAGGTCGTTTTCTTTGGGTCACTGTGGAAATCCTTGAGAAAAGGCTATATTCGGTAGCGGGTCTCCTGTAGCTGCCGATGATAATACTTGCCTTACATAGTTATATGTAAATTATGCCATATCGAAAGGGATTTCTCGATGCCTCGCCATCAATTCAAAACATTGGAATCTATGTCGTATTCCTACCAGATAAGTTTGAATATCCTATGGTAAAAAATTAAATCTCTTGCCATGTCGTCCCGGTCTGCGCTGACCTCAAGGAAAATCATTCATATTGACTCACGTAAGTGACGCATTTCAGGCTCAGCCTATTCATATTTGGTTTTGAGCAGGCCGACATAATTGTTTCGATTGGTGAGAGATAATTTTTCGATGATGTATAGATATTCTTTGTTTATTTACATTGCACTGTTTTTACTAGGTATTTAACACATTGTAGTATTTTTGTAGTTTCAAAGTGATTTTTTTTCTATATCCTTAGATTTCTTCATCCTGATGCGCCCTTACGTTACGCCCTTACAGATCCTAATCTGGACAGGTAGAAAACTAGACCTTAGTGCTCGGAGTAATCCTTCCAATTTCTCCTTAATAGGGAAAAACCTCGTTTAAAAACGCCATTTAACCGTAGCTTCGTTTTACGGAGAATTTGCATCGGAGCCGTAGTTAAGAGAACTAACGAAGTACATTTACCAGGGACAGTAATTAATCTATCCGATTGCCAAAGGCTTTTAACGTTCTATTGTTTCAATATTTTTACTCAAACTTTTAGGATAAATTTTTCTTTTACGACCCTTTCAATATTTACTTTCAATAAAGTTTTATTTCTATATACAAAGGTATCTCTCTGTGGATATTTTTTAGCCTGTTTTATCTGTGTATTTGTTTCACGTGGACCACGGGGTTATTCTGTTCTCCGACACAAAGTTCGAATGTTCGAATGTTCGAACGTTCGACGTCCACGTATAAGAGAAAAAGTTTCCACTTCTAAAAATCAATACAATTCTCTATGAAACTTATCATCCACTCCAAACTTAGTCTACGGTTACGACGTACAATAGAGTAGTCGAATATTTTGTAGAGTATTTAGGCACATTCGTACAGTTTTACATACGACGTTCGAATATTCATCGTCTTCTCGGAGATTAGAGTAACGTCCCAGTAACAACACTGAAGTGATTTGGACTCTAGTCCTCATTACTTAGGGTGTAGGGAGACCAAAAAGTCTCTCATAATTTCTGACAACCACGACGTAAGACTTATATCTCAAAGTGGGGTTAGGACTATATGTGCAACTGTTGTGTGTATTAAAAAAAAGGTATTTTTTAATTAACTAGAGACCACTGCTTTTAAGTAAAGAATGATCACACAGCAATTTTTCTGACAGAGAAAAATATAAAAGAATCCACCTTTAAAACATTATACCGAGAAAAATTGCTCTGAGCCAATCGCAGTAGCTTCTTTGTAAAATAGATAAGGAATGCTACGTCTCTTGCTTTGTTTTCTAGAAACACAATAATATTGTTTTGTGCTGATATTGTAAGTTAAATTATTATTTACAGTACACTGGGGATATTTCTAGATTGTTCTATGGCTCTTTTGGGATTTTTATCCAATGGATTAAAACAAAAGGTCTGACTAAAGATCCTTTTTGTGGCATTGTCTGGAAAATGCGGTGCATTTGAGAAATATGCAGGTTGAATTGAAAAAGCTAACGGTTTTTTACAAGAATATCCCATTCTAAGTACAAGGAGTGGTACTATACGCCACTTTGGAGGAGGCCTATGTCCAGCAGTGGACAACAGTTTAGGCTGACGTCATGATGATGATGATGATGATAGTCCCACTCTATAGACGCTTACATACATACAAAATACTTATACGTATAAATGTCATGCATCCTAAAAGCGTAGGCAGAAGCTATGGATTTGACAAAATACTTTCACTTCGACTACTTTCATCAATATCTGCATTTATTCCCACTTTATCCCAGTCTATGATACATAAAAATAAATAAACACGTAAACAATTTTGTGTACCCGAATCCTTCCTATGATAATAATGAATTATCTCATGTCATCAATTTTTTGAAGTGAAACTTCTTTATCGGGGTTAGAAAATTTTTTGCGTTACGCGCCATCTTTATTTCTAAGTCACATTTTTGCGTTACGCGCCATCTTTATTTATTTAGTAAATTAGTAATACTTAGTAGTAATCCTGTGTGTTGTAACTGTATTTAGTACGAATCCCACACTAGTGTATCATCCCACATTTGGACATAATACAGTGTATACCATTAGAACACATTCTGTACCCACTTCAGTAAGCCACACCCCCAACCGTGCCCAAGCCCCACCCAAAATTTTAAGTCCCACCCACTTTTTTGTAATTTGATCCTTACCCCCCTCTGGCCTTCCCCCACCCTAAATCCAAAACAGTGCCCAATAGCCTCCCCACGAAACCTCCCCCCTCCGCTTACCCCCACCCTAAAAATTTTACCTCACCCCCCCCTACTCATATCTCCGGCATTATCCATCGTAGACCCACCGACCTTGGGTTCATTGGAACCGGCTCGGTGAGGGCTACAATCCTGCCCCAACAGAATTCCCGAATTCCCCCTCCACAACTTTCCACACCCAAAAATATTTTAAGGTGCCCAATAGCCTCCCCACGAAACCTAACCCCCCCCCCCCCGCCCCTACCCCCACCTAAAATTTTTACCTCACCCCCCCTATTCCTATCTCCGCCAATATCCATCGTAGACCCATCGACCCTGGGTTCATTAGAACCGGCTCGGTGAGGCCTACAATCCTGCCCCAACAGAATTCCCGAATTCCCCCTCCACAACTTTCCACACCCAAAAATATTTTAAGGTGCCCAATAGCCTCCCCACGAAACCTACCCCCCCCCCCGCCCCTACCCCCACCTAAAATTTTTACCTCACCCCCCCTATTCCTATCTCGGCCAATAAAGGTCGTGGACCCACCGAGCTTGGTATCCTCGGAACCGTCTCGGTGAGGGCTACAAATTGGCCCCGATAGAAATCCCAAATTCCCTCAAAAATTTCCCCCCTCCTAAACTTAAACTTTATTTAATTTAGCTTTATTTTACCAATTCTGTAAATTTGTAAATAGTAGATCATTTTTCGAAAAATGATGTCATAAAGAAGTTTCACTTCTTACGTGTGTACACTATACACACACACATTATTTTTTTATTGTATGTACATATATGTGTATGTATCAGCTTATGTACGTCCCACTCCAAGGCACGGGCCTCCTCTACAATCGAAAGTACGATTCTATGTATGATTTTAAAATTATGATTAAATTTTAAATCTTACAACAACAATTTTGTGAATCATGTTTCCATTTATTATTTATCGTCTTCGGTGATCCAGCCTGCTGCTTCATTTCGCAGTTGGATTTAAGCTTGATGCGCCATAGAATATCATAACTCCA
Source organism: Deilephila elpenor (assembly GCA_949752805.1). Classification (NCBI taxonomy): domain Eukaryota; kingdom Metazoa; phylum Arthropoda; class Insecta; order Lepidoptera; family Sphingidae; genus Deilephila; species Deilephila elpenor. Next base: position 4,404,537 of record OX457110.1, read on the forward strand.
GTAATAACCAAGCCTTACCTATACCGTATAAGGGATATTGGATCCAAGTACTAGCCTAGATCCTATTTTATTACAATACTTATTTAATATCGCAGATTAAATTCTCGAAGGCTGCAACGTAGATGGATTACCTAGCAGAAAGATTGGAAAGTTTATTTACTTTAATCAACTTATCTACTTAAAGGAGGATTAAATATTAATTTCATAAATAATATTTAAAACTATTAATGCTATAACCTCAATATTATTAGATGTTATACTTGCTTTAATCGATACGGGGGCGAAACAAAATATTTTTGTAAGGGATTTCGGTATTAAAATCTAATTTAGTAAGATTTTTCAACCGACATAGATTGATATTTATTATAAATTTCAATTATTTTTATGTTGTCTTAAATCTTAATTCCTTTATTAAATATAATCATATTTTATGAATGAGTGGTCCTTTGGGCGTGTTTTAATAAAACTGCATTAAATCGACTCATACAATATGTTCCAGACATAAAGTATTGCCCAAATTGTGAAGTAGAGAAGCACAAAGTCGACCACGCTGAACAAGAAATCTGTCATTTTGTTAAAAATTTGTCGTCAAGTTTATGAACCAGCTTATCAGCTGTTTTCGTTCTTAAATGGCAACCACTATTTCCATCGTTAATTCAGATTTGTTCAGAGAGTTATATATATTTTTACCATAATCACTAGGAATTACGCTGTTAGATATTTTTAATATTTCTAGTGATGGGGATCTGTTTATCGAAACGTTTGCCAGTAAACAAACAGTTACGTCACACACTAGAAACTAAAGCTAAATCCCTCCAGTACTTACCAAGATTGTTCCCTATCAACTGAAGATTCATCGCACACTACAGCTATCCACTACCCGGAGATTTCATCAACACAAGATGGCTTTAATATTTATTGCTCTAAGAAATCACATGTGCTCCTCAGCAAGCAATTTATTTTCTTGTACAAGGCTCTCGGCTGACTGTTACACCGAAACAAAATAAGTGTCTATTTCTCCAGCCAAACAGCAGTGTAAATGCACTGTTGTTTTCCGGTTTGTAAGACATTGTAGCCAGGGTAACTACTGTACAAAATGAGACTTAACATCTTATGTCTCAGGATGGCGAGCGCAGTGAAAAGCCAAGCATTGCTTTGCAATTAATTGTGTTGTCTGGTTTTGCTACTGTCCATGAGCGGTAATATTGCTTACCATCAGGCGAATGGCATGCTCGTCTCGCTGTTCATCGCAATAAAAAAACTCTGAATAATGAGACATACTAGTCGTGACCCCACAGTAACATACAATGGTGTTTTGTTGTCAGAAACTTTGAGAGTTTTTGGTTTCACAAACACCTGAAAGAAATATTGGTTTCAAACCGAGTAATCGAACCCGCGACCATCTGTTTAATATCAAGCTTTTTAACCAACTAAGATGTGGCGACTCTCTTATATTTCAAATGTTCATGGTTTGATAGTTGGTTTCATGAACTGAGCAAATTTCTCGGTAACTTTAATGCTGTAAAAGATATTTAAAGTTGAGTAAGTATTGCCCTAGTTCGAGAAATCGTCATTGAGTTCGTTTTTGAATAACTGTATTCGTTATTTTACATGCGTCAGTTGATTAAGATGTTATAAATCAGTAATATTTGTATTAATATAGTTAAATACTGTTGGTTAATATTGGTTGCTACTTTATAATTTGGTTTTTAGAAAGAAAGAAAGAAAAACTATTTATTGATCACAGTTGCAACACGTAACAATAAGCATGAAAACAAACATACACAATAAAAATGGCTGATCGCGACTGTGACCGGTAGGTGGCCACTCAGCTTTATGTTATGATGTGGTGCAAACCACAACACAACGCTGATTTTCAGTGGCCACCTTAAGTGACGTACAGACGTCAAACCAACTACTCAAAAACATTAAAACAGAAATAGTAAAATAAATAATAAAATGTTCAATATTTTAAAATAACATCTGTTTCACAATCGACATTGTGCGCGAGCACACAACTGCGACGTTATTGTATAATTTAGTTGCGATGTACACGCCGTCGCAGGCGCAAGTTGCAGAGTGAGCCCTGCGTGTGCAAATAAATAACTTATCCAACAATTGGAAACAAACAAATAACACCTAAAGTGGGTATAACGTTATAGCTTCGCGCCGTAAAATATACCGTTCTTATTTCAATCACGCCATGAGGGATATATTTGAGTATCACATAGAATAGTGATAGTCGAAGCTGCTTGGAGTTTGAAATCGTTCCATATACACATAGGTCATAAAACATGTGTAAGTATAAATTTACTTTGGAAAATATTTTTATTTTTTTTGTTCTGTTAACAAATAACTTTTATAGTGTAATTTAAATGTTTGTTTTGTTTTAAGGGATCTTACATATGGAGGAAGTAAAACGTTCCAGCAGTGAGTGGCCGCGAATTTGAAACACCCCCTAAAGGCAGCAGTTTTATGATGAGGCGTCGAGAGCGGATAAGATGTCGAACGAGCAGAGTAGCTGTAATGGTCATGTCTCCAAATTAACTTGTTGTATAGGTATGCCGGCTTGTGTGTATTAATCAGTCCGAATAATAAAGTTGCCATATGTAATTTACGACGAGCAGCCATTTTTAATACATTGTTATCGTTCAAGTAAGGCGTAATGTGGTCTCTAAAAGCCACATTAAAACAGAATCGTGCGCATGCGTTCTGAACACGCTGGATTAGACGTTCTGTGCGTGACAAGAGGCACGGACCGTAAACTGTGTCGCAATAATTTAATTTTGATAAGATTAAGCTATCTACTAGCCTCTTTCTTAAGGTAACACTAAGAAAACCTCTTATCCCGTACAAAACCCTCAATCTATAAAAACATGTTTTAGCAACGCTATTGATGTGATTCTCAAACCGCAGTCCCGGGTCTATTACTAGACCCAAATTCCGAGCATTCTCCACGCGAGTTATGCTTTGACCCAAAATTTTAACATCTGGGTTCATAGAAGTTATGGCTCTGATTTGTTTTTGACTCCCCAAAACCATATACTTAGATTTTTGGGGGTTCAAAACGAGTGAGTTACTTAAAGACCAGGTAGCAATTCTATTTAAGTCTTCATTTAAAAAAGAAACGGCAGATGATGTCCGAGCTGCGTTAAAAGAAACATAAAGTTGAGTATCGTCCGCATAAACATGATACTTGCAATTTTTGATGTTGGTAATCATGTCTGCACTATACAAAATGAACAAAATTGGACCTAAAAGCGATCCCTGTGGAACCCCTCTAGATACTGGTCGTGGAGAGGAAGAAAGTAACGAACCATCACTTCTGCGGATCTGGACACGCTGAGACCTACCAGTTAGGTAACTATGAAACCACTTTAGAGAATGGCAATCAAAACCGTAGTATGATAGTTTAGACAAGAGTAAGTTAATATTAATTGTGTCAAAAGCGCGTGAGAAATCAAGCAACGCCAGTATCGTCCCCTCCTCCCGATCCTGCGCCTCAAGGACGTTACCAACAACATCGGCTAAAGCTGTAGTGGTACCACGTCCCCTCCTAAAGCCCGACTGTAAATCAGGTAGTATCCCATTCATTTCAAGATAATCTGTAACCTGCAAATATACAACCTTTTCCAAAACCTTGGACAAGCACGGTAATACACTTATGGGCCGTAGATCCTTATAGGTTTGAGGATTTTTATTTTTAGGGAAAGGCCGCACTATCGCTTCCCGCCACAGATCTGGAAATTTGCATGATGTGATGGAACAGTTTATTATTTCAGTAATAGCTGACAAAGATTGTGGCAGAGTTAAGTTCAGCATTTCTTTAGAAATCCCATCAATTCCGTGTGCGTTGGTAGTTATATTATTTATAATTTTTAAAATTGTTTTTGAGTCAGTCGGTTTCAGTGAAAAACTATTTTTATCGTTACGATTAAATTCATAGAATGTTAATTGCGATAACGTCACATTAGGGTCACCTGGTATATCCAGAAACGCTGAATTTATACTCTCGGGATCGTTAAATTCTTCAAGAATATGATGGTCATTCGTGTCCTCTGGACGGACGTGTTTTTTTAGATTAAACCAGAGTGACCTGGAATTAGGTATATTTTCATTGATATACTTATCAAAATACGCCTTTTTTTCATTAAATAGGCTAACCGTAGCCAGGTGTTTGAGGTCTAAATAATATTGTTTATGAGTCTCAAGTTTAGAGTGGCGATAGCGATTACGAGCGTCATTTCTGAGTTTGAATAATAGTTTTATATTGTCAGTTATCCAAGGCGTTGGTGGGGTCTTAAAGTATCTCGTTTTCAATGGAGCATGTGCGTCAAACAGTCGTGTTACATATAAATTAAAATATCGTACCATATCATTAACGTCTCTGAGCTCGCAGATTGAACTCCACGGCATAGCATCTACATCTTGCTTAAATTTGTCTACCGAGATGTTCTTGAAAGGGCGAAACGATACAACATTGCGCATGATTTTCTCAGTTTTAAAAACAGATTCGCACGTGATGAAAGAATGATTGCCGAGTTCCAAAATGTGGTCCACAAAGACTCCCCGGGACCGCGCGTCTGTACAAATCACATCAATTAATGTGGCACTATCACCAACGAAATGCGTGGGTGTATTTACAATTTGTGCTAAATTAAAAAGTTTTAAAAATTGCTTAAATCTAATGGTTCTAGAACTATTTACATCAAGTAAATTAACATTAAAATCGCCCAACAACATAACTTTTTCATAAGGTGCTAGCGCGCAAAGGGTGTCAGTTATAGAGTCCAAAAAAACGTCCAAGTCCAGCCACGGAGGCCTATATGCAGTGCCTATCAGCATTTTTTTAGACTTGGCCATGAGGGATATCCACATTTGTTCCACCTGCGAGTGGTGAGGGTGAGCATGTTCTCGGATTTTGATGCCCGATTTAATGTAGAAAGCAACACCTCCCCCTCTTCCTCTACGAATATTCTCTGGGCGCGGAGTGTGACGCAGTCGGAAACCGGGAATCACTGGCGCTCTGCCCTCCTCTCCCCTACGAAGCCAGGTCTCATTGATTGCCATGACATCAACTAAGTGATGGTTCATGGCAATAACGAATTCGTCATGTTTTGTGGAGAGTGATCCGGCATTAAATAGACCAAATTTTATAGTATTTTTACGTGGCATTTAAAGATACACATGTAAATCGTAACTGCATTTCAGAAAATATAAAATATATTAATACGTAGACTATGTGAATATTATTTCCATTATTTAACATTATAATAACCATAATAATACAGTCTTTTATATAAACTAAATAAGTGGAGTTATAACCAAATAAAAAGCTATGTTTGCACAAAATAAAAAAAGTAATTAAAAGCAAGTATTTTAGATTTAAGATGACAGCCCTATTGCACTCACAACCAAGATAAATAGTACGACGTAAACAAATATGATGTTTAAAATTAAGTCTAACATAATTAAGTCCATTTACAACAAAAGACTTAGTGATTATATCAAGATACATTATAGAACTATAAAATATTTTATAATAATGATAAATTTTATGCATCGGATCCAAAAGCACGCTGAAGATCAATCTCGTTCCGAATGATGACCGCTTTGTCGTCAGCATGCTGTCGCGCAAGAATACGCCCATGTTTCGTCCATATAAATTTCCAACTAAGGCGTTGACCAGCTTCACGCGCACGACGAAACAACATACGGTTGTGTTTGGTTAGGCGCTCGTTAAGGAAAAATCTACGCGGTTGTCCTGGCAAATCGAGGTCGCCAGTATTAGCTCCTCGGCGTACCCGTGCGACGCGCAATAATTCGTCGCGTAGTTCGCGGCGCGCAAGGCGAACGACGATGGGGCGGGGCCTACTCTCCACTGCGCCCGCGGAACACGTAGCGTTCACTCGCCTGCCCCCGGCACGAACCACGCTCACTATATCGCGATCCTCCAAACGAACACCCAACTTGGTCGCTATAAGCATAACCGTATGGGTGAGGCTTTCTGTGGTGTGTTCTGGCAAGTTGGAAATCTCCAGATCGTTCGAAAGCAATTGCTGGTCGCGATCATTAAGCTCCAGTCTTAATTGAGCGACTTCAGCTATCGCCTCAGAGGGGCCCTTAAGATTTTGCTCACAAGCTGCCATCCTGGTGTCTATAACGTCTAGACGCTCTCTTAGGCAATCACAGGATCCCTTTAGTTGGTCCCTGTCTGTCTGTAGAATAGACAGATCCGCACGCAGCCTCTGAAGTTCGTCCAGGAACTCCCTTTTGACCATACCAAATTCCTCCTTGATCATTTGTCGCAGTTCTCCCCGCAGCTCTCCCTTGAAGCTGTGTAGCACATCAAGTATGTCCGCGCCAAAAGTCTCCTGTCCAGGAAACTTTGTTGAAGGTCCCTTGGTTACACAAACCATCCCCGGTTCAACTACAGATGTCTCCACAAGCGATGATTTTTGACCCTTCTGTGTGCAAGTGGAACAACACCAAGTTGTTGCCACGGGGCCCGTAGCTGGTAAGGAACCACAGGAACGATGGAATGGTGATTTACAAATACCACACGTAGCGGCACCTAGCGGGGACAAGTACTTTGCACAACCGCCACATTTAGCTGCAGGCATGTTTATAATCGATCTTTCTATATAGTACACGAGGGCAATAATAGATGGCGCTACAAGTTTTATTACATATAATTACTATATAATGTAGTATATCACTACCATAAAACGATACTATTGAGAGGCTGAGCACACGCACCGGCATACACTTTATCTTAAGTTATTTTAGATAAATATTGAGAACTGATCACTTTTTCCTATTGTACATATAGTTAAGGGTAGATTTAACACACAAAAGTTTTAAGTTTCTTATTAATGTTTTTTTTAAACTTTATTCACCACTGTAGCACTGTGTAACGATAGCACTAATATATTGTACTGAGAATAATATTATGACGAATAAACAGATGTTAAATATGCACTTGTTTTATTTAATATCGCGAATAGACATAGAATCGATTTGTACCAGTTCAACGTCAGTGACGTCTTTTAGTTGTTTTTTCGCGCCTGCCTCATTTCGTCTGTTTCACCGAAGACTTTTAGATAATTCCTCAGGCGTTTAGTCCATATTGATATATAAAAATAATATTTTGTCTTTTACGTCATAAAAATGCGTTTCTACGAACATAAACAAATAAACCAGTGAAAATCAAGGCAACAGCACTATTTACATGACAAATGGAGCTCTACAGTGTAAGCTACGGCCTGTAAAGTGCTACGTCACGTAGCACACGTAGCCTCGTAGCATTTGAACTATTATTCTCGGTAAATATAAATGAGCGATTAATGCTCAGCTTTATTTATTATTTTCATTGCGTGCTTGGTTCGAATTTAGTTATTATTTTTCGGTGTCTATACATCAATGTAGTATGAAAAGGTTTTTTCTAGGCATAAGATATTGAACTTGACTTCATAATTACTTCCATTAATATACTCGTATTAATTCTAAGGATAAAAGCAATTATTTCTGCTCAAAATATTTAATCTTTATTTATGATTCTGGTGTCCTGTGAACTTCTGATAGGCATGTCTCATTTGGATTAATGTTTATTAAAATATGATAATAATTAAGTTTTTGGAATAATTTGGCCAATATAATTAGGGACTGCCTATTTGCTGGATCTCATCTGCTCATTCTGTGGCAGTTTCTATTCAAATTTAATAAATAACTTACTGAAAATATTATTAATTACAATATATAACATTCTAATGGCCTACATTATATTAAATTGCAGTAATTATCATTTCAGACCACGCTTATCCACAATTATAACAAAACCAGCCACCGCTACAAATAAATTATGAAATTAAATAATCACATAATTTATAATAACATTTTGAATAGTACTTGAAATTAGTTATATTAAAATTCATTACAGTATTTATTATTTACACTGCAATGAACATCAAAAGTATTGTAGTCACATCATCAAGTTACAAGCCAGCTTAGAAAAGAACAAGCTATCGACAGTCAATTGTCATAAAATTCACATTCAAATTTAATTAACACAAATCATACATACATACATACATAAACTCATACCTTTTTTCAAGAAGGGGTAGGAAGAGGTGGTATTAGGAAACCCGCATTTCGCATTGTATGTTCCGTCCCATGACGTGATAGGGGGCGAGCCTATCGCCATATCGGGCACAAATTCCTGACTCCGGGCTGATAATGAATAAAGTCCAATATCACTTAGCGCGACCCGGGATTCGAACCCGAGACCTCAGCTTTGTAGTCGTACCGTAGTACAACTACGCTACCGAGGCAGTCGGAAGCCAAATTCAATTAACACAAATCAATAAATCAAAAGTCTTTGATAAATATCCACCCGATGAAAACACATGGGAAAACTTTCTATGTCTGCAAGTTGCGTCGCGAGTGGCAGGCCCAGTGACGTAATTAGCTCGAGTGTTTGAACAATGAAGCCGGAATGTTTAATTAGTTCCGCGGCGAATTGACTTCATCATCTTGGGAACTATTTTGAGACGCTGTTTGTTTGTATGGGTGTAGTTTTTTTTGCGTTTTTTAATTATTATCTTTTAGGATCGCTAACATTACACACAATTATGAATTGTATATTCTTTGGAAAAAAAGTTAAATTGCTATTATAATTATAGCCATTGTGAAGGTGGTAGGTCTCTCATATGTATGTGATAGGTCGCCTGGGTAGGCATCACCGCAATATCTATTTCTGCCGCCAAACAGCAGTATAAATGGACTGTTGTGTTCCGGTTTGAAGGACATTGTAGCCTGAGTAACTACAGGACACAATGAGACAACAATGTATGTGTCAGGATGGCGAGCGCAGTAGAATGCCAAGCTTTGCTTTGTAATTCATGATGTTGTTTCGTTTTGCTACTGTCCACGAGCGGTCGTATCGCTTAAGATTAGGCGAATGGCATAATCATTTCGCCTTACACAGCAATAAAAAAAGCCAATCACTACATTAAAAGCTCTGTAGATCATCATAGTTCTATTTGTAGTAAGAACGTTTATACCAAAAAGGGACAGTTTAGATAGGACTAGTTTTTTTTCCCAACTCCCTCAGCATTTACGTCCTTATACGTCTTGCCTAACAAGGCGGTGGCAATAATAATGTTTCAAGAAGATGATGTCCATGTTGTCTAGAAGTAAGATTGTAAGGCAAATCTTACGGTATTTAAAAAAAATTGTGACTGCCTCGGTGACGCAGTTGTACTACGGTATGATTGCATAGCTGAGGTTTCAGGTTCGAATCCCAGGTCCGGCAAAGTGATATTCTATTTTTCTATTCATTCATTCATGGCGATAGGCTCACCTGTTATCACATCCTGGGGCGGTAAATACAAGGCATAACGTAGGTGTCCTAGTTGCACCTCTGCCTACCCCTTCTGGAAAAAAGGCCTTAGTTTATGTATATTTATTCAAAATTAGTATAAACATTATGACATACCAGTAAAAAAACCTTAACCAAGTGTAGAAATAGTTTAGAATAGCTAAAACCTGGTCCTAATATTTGCAGTTCTGGCTACATAAGCATATGTAATTAGAGAATAGAGTGGAACACCGCGTGTGCAGTTATGATTATTGTCACTGTTATTTCTGCTCGGAACACAAATGTATTTTGATAATTACGCTTTAATATCATAACGTGTAATCAGACTAAATGGAGGAGTTTCCAGGAGTTTCATTAGGAGGGTGGTTTATTATAGGATAATACTGTGGTTTTAGGTTTAATTCTCAGTTCACAAAGCATTTTGTATGAGGTTTTCGAATCGAAAATAATTATTTGAATTTCTCACTTTGTGTGCGTGTTTATTTGAAAATAATTTTCTGTTTGAAACTGGACATATTCTGCAAGGATCGATGAGTGGCGGGCGGCCTATGTTAAATAATCATTCACATCGAAGCATAAAAAATTATGTCGACCTCACAAAATTGGTGAATAACGGAAGTGAAAAAATTATACAATGTGATTGATTGCATACATACATGTACATCCATAAACTTACGCCTTTATCCCCGAAGGAGTAGGCAGAGGCGCCACTAGGACACCCACATTTCGCCTTGCATGTTCCATCCCACGATGTGATAGGTGGCGAGCCTATCGCCATATCGGGCACAAATTCCTGACTCCGGGCTGATAATGAATAGAAAAACGCAATATCACTTTGCCCGACCCAGGATTCGAACCCGAGACCTCAGCTTTGTACCCGTACCGTAATACAACTACGCCACCGAGGCAGCATTGAATTTGCAGTTTTACATTTTCGTGCATTTACATATTATGGCATGCCTAAAAATATAGTCACCAGTACGCTATCCCACATCCATTCCAGTTTGGCCTGACTCCCGATGATCCCGTCAAAATCACTTAAATAAATATTAGTAGATAACGTTCATTGTCTCATAAATGGGCCTCCTATCTAAGAAAATAGACAAAATATGTTTTTATTTTTCGCCATCCCCGACCATTTGTGGCGTCCTAGCCGTTTTTCCAGTAGATGGGAGAAATAAATTGGATGATTCGATATTTTATCAAATCTTTCGGGAATGGGTCCCCGTGGGAGCGCCGCCGTTACGCTCAGCTGTTGCCGAATTCTCAATGAATCTTTGGTCAAGTGATTTGACTTAGTCATGCATTTCCCCGCTTTTGGATGACTTCTGAATAGAATTCTAAGAATTTAATTCATAAAATATTCTTCGTCTACCTAGATATTGAGATTTAAAACTTCATTTGAATTTTGGCTGTTTGAATTTAAAGTGCTTAAGATTTAAACGACGGGCAAGCTAACATGAGTTTTAGACTAGAAAAATGGACTGGACTTTAAGCCTGGCATGTCGTTGAGCTCGCGCCCTGCTAGATTTAGGGATGAGTATAAGTTGTTTATTGCCTTAACATTCGGATATACAGATATGAGTTTATTTTATATTGAAAGCATACTTAATCAATAATAATTGTGCCATCCGGCAAAATATATTTTTGTCTATTGCATTGAATGGCGAGACGAGCATTCTATTCGCCTAATGGTAAGCTATACGACCGCTCATGGCAGTAGCAAAACCAAACAACAGTATGAATTACAAAGCAATGCGTGGCATTCCACAATACCTTGTAATAAACTTACCATTTACAATTTTACCACTTCAACATACCAACATAAAAAAACACAAGTTACAGTAGAAACCTGAAGACGTCACAACCTCATAACACTCACATGACCTACTAAACTTGGCAGCATTACACCTAAAGGTCCATTTAACTTGGCAGTATAACCCATTGAGTCGTAGCATCAGACCTGAGTCTGGATTTGGAGGGTCGATCGGTAGGCCCGATATGCAACTTGGCCGGTGGCCAGGGTGTAAAAACTTAAAGATATGAGTTTAGGCTAGAGATAAGAACTTCTTGCGTCATGGTATTGATTTGCACTTGAAATTGTTAGCGTTGGCTTGCAAGTTGTGTTAGAGCGGTTACATTGAATACTTTGTGTTATAGAAAATCACATGTAGGTATACTTAACCCGCCCTTATCCTAAAAGGAGAGGTCAGTGGTTACTGAGACCCACATTTCACCAAGCTTATTTACATAACAAATATAAAAGGGGACGAATATCACCATGCTGGACATATGTCCCGACAAACATGGAAAAATGTCCAGGAATGGAATATTCCATTCCTGGACATTTCATATGTCATTTTTCAATCTTAATTACCAACATAAGTCTGGAACCCAGTATTTCACCTTTTACAGCCTATACTGCTACTAAAACAATGATGCGTCTTTAAACGATATCATAATTCATTTTCTGAAACAAAATAAGATGTGTTAATATCTAGCACTGCAGACTGCTAAAACGAAATTTGTGTACAAGACCCAAAAACACTTACAAGAGATATGGTTACTTCATCAACAACTAGATAAAATCTATCTCGTCCAAACTTTACTCTCAGTTGCTGTAAAAAGGCAGAAGTTAGCACCGTATCGTTTGCTACTCCGACCGTCTGGAATAATTAAATTAGAAACTTTCACTGTCTGTTTCGCTGAGTCAATTAATTTAGGTTTCTATTATTGGAATAATGAAAAATATTTGTACATTGGGTCATTTGGATTAGTGTCTTTACACGTAACACTTTTGCCAACGTATTCTATGGAATCAGGAGTTTTTGTTTGAGTATCAGTAACGTTCTAAGAGGACAATTTTTGACAGCCTCCGTGGCGCAGTTGGTTTGACGCCGCCTGTGAAACTAGAGGCCGCGGGTTCGATCCCCGCACCGAAACAAATATTTGTGTGATCCACAGGTATTTGTTTCGGGTCTGGGTGTTTGTGAGACCGAAAAGTCTCTCGTAGCTTCTGATACCCACGACACAAGACTCGATCTTAGTGTGGGGTCAGGACTATGTATGTGACTGTTGGGTGTATTTATTTATTTATTAATGCGTCTACAGTGTATAAGGAATTGTCTTCTGCTATAAGCTTTGTTTCCGCTCTGATAGCGACCCCCGCTAATGCATTGTGTTTCGGGTTCATGTACATTCAGTATTGAACGGACCTGTTTAATTATTTTGTCCGATTAGTCATTAGAGTATCCGATAGATGAACTCATAATAAGTTGCATTATAGTGTCTTTGTCGCATCCCTATATAAATTTTGTGGTGTCACCATCAGATGAATGGGTTGCTTGAATGTCGGTCTTCAACAAATTAATAAACTTGCAGGTGGTCAAATTTCTAATAACCACCGTAAACGCTTAGAGATAGACGCTTTACTGACCTTTAAGAATGGTTTAAAACGAGTAAAATAGCTGTGGTTTGGAATCAGTGCAATAGGGTGGTCATCCGGGAAAACCAATCAGATTTGGCTTAATTAATTATCTACTTTTAAAGGTCAAATGTTTCTTGTGAATTATTGAATGTTAATGGAATAAACCGCGTGGGTCGGTTGTTGATGTTGTTGAAAATAAAGTATTAGGCGTTAATGAAATAAGTTTTGTGTGATCATGATTTCAATTTTCCACGTTTATTTTAAGTTGATGTTTCATTGTTTTTGTTTTCTCGTTTGTGTAGTGGCAATGTGTTTGATATGTGAGCAGTAATTGTGTTTAAAATGTTATCGGCTCTTTTTATCAGTAAAGTAATTATTTATTCATTTGCTTGCATTTACATACATACAAACATAAACTCACGCCTTTTTTCCAGAAGGAGTAGGCAGAGGTGTTACCAGGACACCCACGGTCCGCGTTGTGTATTCCGTCCCACGATGTGATAGTGGGAGAGCCTATCGCCTTATCGGGCACAAATTCCTGACTCCGATAATGAATAGAAAAATCCGATATATTTTTACTCGATCGATTCGAATACGTAATCGTGACCTATGTTAATGTTATTTACTCTAAGATTGTTTTTTGTTTATTGTGCCTAAAATAAATGATTTTATCTATCTATGTAATGGTCCCATAAAAGCCACGTATTCCTCGTAATACAATATTTCAATATAGAAGTGACTAAAATAGAACAAGTTCCAAGGCAAATATTTTCCCTCACATAAAGGTGCATTCTTTCATACATTTTTCCATTCTACTTGCAAATATTATTTCGCAGTTGAGATCGTGCCTTTTTGCTTGACAAATAGAAATAAAGTTTTATATTTTGTCGTGTCTTTGTCTGTGTGAAATGTTTTTAAAAGCGCCTGTGTTGTCAAGTTTAGGGTGAATATTGCTACTAATAAATTAGAAAGCCTTTCAGTATAACGCGCTGAAACATTGTATGGTTTTACTTTGCGTCACGTAATACAAGCAATTAAAGATTCCAATTAATCTGCGCTCATCATGACGTGACAATTTTCGATTATACTCATTTCCATCCATTTTGCAAATATTTTCTTAATTCTAGTCAAAGAGAAAACTCGGAAAAAACAAGTCACTGCTCAACGACTTCCACAATCCAGCACTTATTGCTAAAACATCACAAATTAACGACTCATCAATTAAATAATCATCATTAGAGCAGAACAAAGGTCATCCCCAAAGACTTCCCGAGCGCCGTATTGAAAGCCATTCACCGTTCCTTCAAAAGAAAAATTTGATTTAATTTTTGACCTACTTCCAAGTATGAAAAGATAAAGTCTTGACTCGTCGCAAACTGAATACGTTCTCACAATTCCGTATTATAAATGTAGGAAACATGAATCAAGCGAAACGTGTTTCATACACGTATTTGCCATTTTCGAGTGCACAGACTTGGGCGCTTTGGGAAGTCCGTGTGGAAATTTTCCGAGTGCAGCCCAGGGCCGGACAATGGGGGGCCGGGGCCATGAAAAGGCCACGTGGGGACCAGTCGGGGCCACGCGGGGCCAGGCGGATGAATCATTAATCTGTCACTCCCGGGGACTAATTGCAGCGCCGTCAATTGTAAAACTGGCGCGCGGTAGCTAGATTGATGATTGTGGTGGAATTTGTGTTTGAATAAATTTAGGCCGCGTTTTAATGGATGGATTAATTTTGTATCATCTAATTTTGCTGGTTGGGCATATAGTGAATAATGCTTAGTTTATACAAAATATAAAATTTACATTTTTAGCGAATTGAAATAAAACTATTTTTTACGGATTAGTATCACGAATTTGGTTTTATTTTTACACTGTTAACTTCCAGACGCGACGTTTCGATTACTTTGCATATTAAAATTAACTTTTTAATTTTAATAATTATTATTTTATCACTGCGGATGACTAGCTCCTCAGTCCGCGCCGTTACCACGAAAGCTGCAAAGTAACCGAAACATCGGGAAGATAACAATTTAAATTTTAATAAAATCCGCGAAAATTTGTTTTATATCAGTGTGTAACATTCGCGTAAATCTAAAATACTAACGCATGAAGCTGCTTCGAAAATAAATCGCAAAAGATTTCATCTTCACTGACATAAATATTGTTGCGATAAGTAAGGGCAGCGTTATACTTCCCTTTACAGATGACCTGATTAAGGCTGCAGAAAGTCACGACAGGTCACTGTGATAGTTTTTGGCGTAAATTTGGGAAAATTGGCATCTTGTGTCTGAAGATGAATGATGATAAAGATGATTAATATGAACAAAAAACTCATTCTTTATCCCCTGCAAATTATATTGTGTCTTGCTGTGAGATCGCAACTCTTTGTGATTGCATCTTCTAAGGTGTGTTATTTATTAAGAAATACACAGGAAAAGTTCGCACCTCCTTGAAGATTATACCATTGTCGCTCGAAAGTAGTTTTAAAGGCGCATCCTACAAGCGTGTCTAAGTGCACTCCTGTCCTCAAATGGTTTTGTTCAGACTTCCAGACCTTTCAAAAGGTTCGTTGTTGGAAGAAATGCTTTCTACCGGACATTTTGTCACTCGAGAATTGTAAGCAAGTTTTTATTTTAGCTGTGAAATGCAAATTGCCGTGCAAAATCTAATTTCCTCGGTTCGTTAATCTAGCGAGTTTAAAGTTTTGGTGTCGAGGTCAGGTTTTTGTCCTTATGGTTGTTTTTAGTTGTGAATGTTTTAATTAAATTATGCAAATTCTTTAAAATTTTGGTTTAATTTACAATGTTTTTAGTTATAGTGTGTTGCTTCTTTTATTTATTCTTCTCTTTAGTTGTTATGTAAAAGTAATTACAATTAATAATCTCTAAAACTGCGATGAATAGTCTCAAACATACTCTGAACATTATCAAAATATGTATTATAAAAAACTAAACATTGATAACGATAAAACGTCTTGTCATTTCAGATAAATCATCTAATCCTCCTTTCTGCTATTATTTTCATGGGCTAACGATTCCCGAGAGTTACAATGTTCATGGGCGACGGTAATCATTTACCATTGATTCGTTTGCCGGATGTACGGATTAAAGTGGCTTTTCATCCGGATTACGCTTACGTCTGGACTTTGGGCCACCCTAACTCAATATGAGTCAGCGGATGGAACAATAGTATGAGATTTGTAGTCAGCCAGACTTTATGATTTTCAAAGTACTGGTCGGAATTCCATTATTGCCAAATTTCATCAATTTCTGACGCCGGGAATACTGCAGACTTTGAAATCAAGTAGAATATAGACTCTGATTCGTTTCTGAAAATGAGACTAAATACAGATTTAGTTTCATTTTCAGAAACGAATGCACTTCATAAAATAACATTGTAAAGTTTGCTTTAAGATACTGCATTGTGCGCGTCTGCAATGCTTGTTTATGATTCTTATGATAAATGCAAACGTTTCTATTTCTTACATTGTCTACTCATAGTCGCATTTTCTTGAGCAGTTTGTTTTTTCCTCCAGACTGCCCTTATTGTCGTTTCAGCTTACAATGGACTTTCTTTGTAGTCAATGTTAGTGCCTTTAGGTTATATTAATGAGCGAGCTACAGCTTCGTTTGTACCAGAATATAGCTGTGGGATGAAATTTCAGTTTGGGGTTTTTATGCTTTATAATAGTCAATTATAACAAATTTTTATAGTGATGGAAAGGAATCGCATTGCATACCCATTTTCTGCAATAGCAGCATTGATATAAGGTCTATTTTCGCTAAATTATCGGAAGAATTGTGGCCAGCAGTAACATGGATATAGACTGATTTACTGAAATACTCTGCTTTTTGCTGAGATGGCCACCTAATTGGCACTATGCGGGCGTGCTGTGTGTATATCTCTTTGTTTGTTCGTTTGTTTGTTTCTCGTGTCAATATTTTATTTGTTCTTCTATGCATTCCATGTTATGTCAATAAATATTTTTTATTTCTTTCTTTAAAATAATTTGTAGTTCATACGGCTGCGTTAGTTTTGTCTGCATTCTCAGTCAGTTGAATCCATTTACACAGTTTTTCGATCCACGACTCTTAAAAAAACAGTCTTCAAATCGAATATTTTTAACTCTATTATGAAATATGCAAGCAGATTTTTTAATCAGTTCATCCCAACAACGCGCTCTTAAGTCTACGCGCCATTTGGAAGGAATCCCGACCCATTTCCACGAAGAGACCTTTATTTCTTCTAAAAATTCAACCTTAATTCCAATAAAATAGCGGGGCTTACAGACTTCGAGTCGAAAATGGGTGCGACATCAGGACTTTATGTCATAAGCTAGCGTCCCTTCCCAGAGGCCGTTTTATTTAATTCCCTTTCTGCCGTAAAATATGTGGAATTCTTGCATTTAATATAGAACACCTTTTCTATTAGAATGTTGAATATTGTCTAGGTCGTTTTGAGTAATGGAATGTTTTGATTCAATGTAATGGAAATTTGGTGAATTAATTTAAGAATGTTCGTTGCGGTCTTATATGAATTTATTTAAAGTTTTATGTTTATATGAAGTTCCAATATTACGGCTGCTTTTTTGTGATAACTAAAATTATGTATGACCTTCAAAATTTTCTAACCACGGCAATATTTTTACGACTCTTTAAAGTTGTTGACGTTGCTTCTAGTTATTTACTTGTCCCAACGTTCGTCTAACTTTATCTTATGGGTAAAATATATTAATAATCTTTATAAAAAATATTATAAGATTATTTTAACATACGCCATAAAAGCCTGAAGCAAATATTGATGACAGAGAGAGACAGAGAAACATTGTTTCACGAGCTCTACAACACACACAGCCACAGCCTATCCATTTCACAACCAATTTCTCGCAAATTCCACCCGCAACTTCGTTCAAACTGCTTAAAAATTCGCAACAAAAATTTTGCAAGCGCACGCGAACTTCTTGCATCCATGTCGTGATAAAAACGAAATTAAATACTTCCGTACAAAACTTTTCCCGGAACTTGCTAAGACCTTCCGAGACGTATTACCGTTGAGTTTTCAAGTAATATTTGTTTATTTCGAAGTCGAGAGTATTTAAAATTGTCGTTATGCGTCGCCAAGTCTGCGTTCTGAATGTGTAATAGTGTCATGTTTACTGCTTTTAAAGTTGGTCTAGTGGTAAAGGAAGCGGTGAATAATGTCCCAGTTTTGATATCTAATTTGGATGTTTTAGTGTGTTTTCTTTGTATTCTTCTATAAATTTGCCAGATGTAAATTTTAAATAAGAACTGTACTCTACGGAATAAGGCGTTTTTGCAAATGCTTCGTTGGTATTAAAGATTGGTAACTTTAAACCTGCATCTTTCATATTTAAGTGTCAACACTATTAATACTAAAGATTGTGTACCTATAACACTTAACTGTAAAAATGAATACAAAAAACATTTTACGTTTCAAAACGAGTATTTACCTGAATCCCGAAGGTATTAATACCCAAAGCGCGTGACGCAACGAAGATACGAAAATTTCCAATACATGTTGACATTCCGTTGCCATTAGCTCTCAGCCCATTTGCGTCGTACATTGTGTGATTTAGTATTTGGCGTGTTAATGAGTTAATAGTATTTCCTAGAGAGGGTGGAAATAATGGTATTGTTCAGAGTTCGGTTCGGCGTAATGTTTATCTATTTTGCAGATTCATTGGGCTATTATTTTACGGCCCGTCACCTTGTCATTAGCACTTTTTTTTTTAATTTTGGTCCTTAAGGTGGTCATTTATGAAGTTAGAAAAATGCATGCAAATGGATAAGCATTTAGGCTTCTCTTGTTTTATCGGTTCGAAATTGAATAGGATTGTGATGACATAAACATTGGACAAATTTTTCAGGTTTTGCTTTTATAATATACAAAATACACTCATCCTTCAATATTCTTGGCTCAAAATACTTAAAACACTTCAAACTAAATGTACCTGATATAAAACTACGAACACATCACATGTTTTCATCATAATGTTTTCGGAGCATTCGTCTCCGAGTCTGTCAGTCTATTTGATCCGTGAATAAATATTATAGTAGTAACATCTGCGTAGTAGTCGGGATGTGGGTAAATATTTGATAAAGGTTGATATCAAAGACGTCTGATGTGAGAGCAATTAGCTTTATGTAATCTGTGATGTTGAGGTTTGAGATGAAAAAGATTATGATTTTATTTTGAGACGATATAATGTTTATTTGAAATAAGAAATTAATAATTAATGTATTTCAGTCTGCCTCAGAGGCGCAGATGTACTGCGGTATGTTTGCAACGCTTAGGTCTCGGGTTCGAAAGTCGGGCAAAGTGATATTGGATTTTTATATTCATTATAATTTCGGAGGCAGGTATTAGTGCCCGATATGGCGATAGACTACCGCCTTTTACATCGTGGGACGGAACATACAATAATAAATAAATTTCCCTCCCAAAATATAATAAAAGGCCTCCAATTTCTACATTCCCATTTAAACAAAATATTTAAGGAATTTCATTTCTTGATCATTGTAAGGATACTTGGCATAGTCCGGAAAAAACGAATAAATGAAGTAATAAACTATTTTTATTTGTAATAGCTTTAGAAGTGATAAGACAAAACATTCTGTCCCCATATATGTAAGTATGTCTGAGCTAAATGCCTAACCGCGTTACATAAGGGAGTTAGTGTTCTAGGGCATAATACTGGCTGAATTTCTTGGCTTGTCTACATATTGTATCACTATATATGGGCTCTCGGATTCGAATCCAGGGTCGGGCAAAGTGGATTTTTCTATTATTTATCAGCTCGGAGTCGGGACTTGGTGCCCGATATCGCGATACAAGGCGAAATATGGATGTCTTGGTAGCACCTTTGCCTACCCCTTCTGGGAAAAAGGCGTTAGTTTATCTATGTATGTATATTTATAACTATGTTTTAAATACATTGCCATTTATTATCATAGCCTTTTAGCAAAGATATCAGAAATCAGACGTCATGTGCAATCAAACGGAGTCACTCCAATCTTAAAATCAAATCAACATCACTTGAATTTACCAAAGAGGCCCAAACAGAAACACAAATAAGTTAGAATAACTTTGGCGTGGAAATAATTTATTTATCCAACAAAATGGCGCAGGCCTCTCATAATAAGTGGACTGTACCCCGGACTTTTCCTCCATTTCACTCAAGACTAAACATCTTTATAGGCAATATTTCACGCGTCAAAAGATGCGAGGTTTTTCGGATGATCGACGATAGGGCCGAAGTCCAGTACAACGTTGCTACGTAATGATCGTGCTATGAACGCTTCAGGCAACACAATCCTTCGTTTAATTTTATGATTGTAGATTTCTTTATGTTTATAAAATTTGATTCTTGTATTAGTTAGCAGTTATTTGTTATTCAGGGCATGTTGTGACGCCTGCAGGTAGAACATTTAGCATGTTACCAAATTGTTAATGTATTAAATATCATAAATAATGTAAATACCACTGGAAGTCCTTAAATAAATAAAATAAATTAATGTGGGAACTTTATCACAGCCCAGACTAAGAGATTCGCCGTATACTTTTTCTTGCTGCACCATTAGGCTGACGAACAATTTGCCCAATACTTATGCCCAAAGTCAGGAGATAACTGTCTGTTGCCATTTGAAATGTTATCTAGACGGTATTGCGCTTACTTAAGGTTTTATTTTTGTCCAAGGGAAAAGCTATTAATCTCCCCTATTGGTACCCCGGGGGAGGCCGAAAAGGTAAAAGTAGCGTCAGCGTCTCTGGCCTTCCAGCCTGCCACGCTGCGGTTTGTGGCCGGGCTGGGTCCCTAACCAAACGTATACCAGCATACTGGCTAAAAACCCCTCGGTGACGTTACACGCATTATGGGCGGCACCGGACATCCCAGGGCGAGAAGCGCCCCGATTTACAGTAATTTTTTCTAGACAAGATACAATTATTAAACCTGCCCATTGGACTATCTTATCACCGGACTGTTACAGTCCACAGTAATTCATACAAATATTTTCTATCACAGAATTCTGGCACGATCATAGCATATCTGTTGTAGTGTGTAGACACCTTTATAAACGTTTAAGGCTGGTGGGAACCTTTTATTTTGATCAATTGAATATTTTAGATATTCCTTTGTTTGGTGTACTCTGAATGAGTGCTTTTGTGTTAAATTAATAATGGATTGGAAATGATCGACGGTTACATGCAGGTTTTTTGAAAGCTGTTAATATAGCGTATTATATTTTCAGTGGCTTTATTTCCAAAATCATATGCAGTAATTATTGAAAATCAGTCGAGATTTTGTAATAATTGTGAGTATGTTCAGATTAATTAATACGTTTTCTTAAGCCATGTCGCTTCCTTGCACTCAAAAACAGACTACGTTTCAAATTATCAATTATGTTAATGGAATTTGTTGATAGAGCTTAACTAAACTTAAGAATAATTTTGTTTATTTTTACTTAATAAAGACAAGTTAAACATTGTACATTTTAAATAGCCGTGTTATACATTTACGTTAATTTAGAGGTATCGGGAATGTAGGTATATATTTTTATTATCAAAATTAGCTCACATTTATTTATCATTCTATTTATTGTACAACAGCTTCAATACTAAAATCCGGCCTGAAAAACATAAGTTTTACCCCACCGCTCCCAAATATTAGCAGACATACACTTAAACCGACACGGCGCGCGATTGCGGCGGAAAGGAGCGCGATATTTCTCCCACGCCGGAGACTCAACGCCACGTACGAAAACGTATGTGACTTTTACTTGCCTCGGGAAATTCACACCTAAAATGTCTGTGAACAAGCCGGCGAATTGTTAAAATTGAATTGCTGATTTGATTTTTGTAGTGGATTTTATTGTTTGGTGAAGTTACGGAATTACAACTGAAGTGCGCTGTACTCGACATAGAGTATTAGTGAGCAACAAACCGTAATCTGATGTGTGAACCACAGATATTTGTTTCGGGTCTGGGTGTTAGTAAGACCGAAAAGTCTCTTGTAGTTCCTGATACCCACGACACAAGATTCGATCTTGCTGTGGGGTCAGGACTATGTATGTGACTGTTGGGTGTATTTATTATTTATTTATAATTAGTGTTTTTCATATGCCACGGTGACCAAATTTTGTTAAATTCTGTAACATGACTTCATATAACTACTTCATTTTTGTGAAAAACTATAATGTTTCTCAAACTGTTTTCTACAACCATTGACAGTGATAATAATGAATTAACTGAGAATAGAAGTAAGTTCAAAGTCAGTATAATGTGTCTTGAGATATAAAACCACGATAACCTCTGTGGTAGTTAGGTTATTTAACTACGTTCTAATTTGCTTCTTGTCAGTATTGTTTACACCATTTATTTAATTAAGTATTTTATCATTTCATTACTGTTACAAAATTACGGAACCAACCTTAATAAAACTTGTTAAAATCCCAACTAAATTAAAATAAAATGTAACTCGTACAAACTTGTTCCTGCAAACCTCAACTTATACAAGTTGAACAAATCGTTGTTTTGTTGTAAAATATAACAGCATTTATTGTTTCCGAGCTGTACGTTTTCGCCATAGAATTTTATAGCCGCTGCGTTGTGGCAGTAAAATCAGGATAGAAATGTTTAGTGCACGACATTGTAGTTCAGGTGTGAACGTTGGAATATCCACTATAGGAAACTTGCAGATGTATTGTCAACTTTAGAATATGGGGAAAAGAGAATATAAATGGAAAAAAGGTGATTAATTAAAATCTAAAGCCAGTACGATATTTTTGGGGCTTTAGTAACCGCAAGGTCTTAAGAGTAGATGAGAACAAAATTGCTACGATGCGTCAGTTTTCTAACACTCTTAATAAAGGTAAGAAAACAGTTATGAATTGTCGACGTGTTAGGGCTCATACACATAACTGCGAATCGGCGCGATGTGAAATCGCATCGCAGACAGCTGCTACATTAATTGCTGCGATGCAGTTTCGTGCGGCAAGGCGTCTCCCTTCCACGATTCGGGTGACCATTCCGTCGTCAACCGTACCGAAAGTATTTTGTAAACTAGGTCGTGACATGAATTGTAAAAAGAAGTACGCACTCCTGTTTTTGCAAAGAGATACAGGATAAGGAAACAACGGATTTTGGGTTCATTTATACCTATTATGAACGCCGATGGGAAATACTGTCGCCTAAAATATAATTTTTACATTAAATTTTCATACGTCTTGCCCACACGCTGTATAAGGGCGGAATAAAATGGCGTCAACAATTGTGACGTAACATCGCTGAAATGCGCGATGCGAATAAATTCGCAAGTTCTTGTGATGCGTCTGGGAGCTCGTAGTATTTACGATGCGACACCGCATCGCAGTTTTGTGTAAGAGCCCTTATGTTACTTTTTGTTCCTATGCGATGGCCATATGAATTTACAAAAAATTGCCAAAGAATTTTTTGGTATATCAAAATGAATACATCTTAGTCCAGTTGGCTAAAAAGCCGTCTGTGAATCGATAAACCGGTTTAATGGTTTGATCTTCGATCCGAGAAAAACGTTTGTGTGACCCACTAATATATTTTTTGGATTTGACCAAAATGTATTTCGTACCTTCTGATACAATACAAGATTTAGTATCATACTATTGGTCAGAGCTATGCGTATAAATGTTAGATATATTTATTTATTTTACCTACCTACGCGTATAAATGTTAGATATATTTATATATTTACCTACTAGCTTTTATTGCACAGATGTTACACCCAAGGCTCGTAATAAAGAATAACTGGTTCGTTAAGTGCAAGCCGTGCGGTTTATGTGAAGCCTTAGTTTTACTTAAATTTTATTCTCTAGACTTATGAATTATTAAATTGTAAGGGTTGTTTTTATACCTTTTTGGTCTCAGCGTAAGTAGACCTAATGTTTCCTTTTTGTGAGTAGAATGGTGGAACTTACGAGTTTATTTTACAATGTATAGATCTATGAATGGTAATGGGACGCCTATGTTCAGCAGTGAACTTTCTGTGGTTGAATAGATAGATAGAAAAGTTAGTTAGAAAAGTGTATTTGTTAATTTATATACGCTATATTTATGGCTTTAAAACGGCGAACAAGCAAATGGTATGGTTCACATGATAGAAAATTATTACCACCAACTATGAGCTCCTGCTATATAATATAATATGGAGTCATATAAGAGTAGGTGATCTATTACGATTCATAATGGAAAGTGTTAATTGGCCTTATATGACAAAGAATTTCTTTTGGCACACATTTGATTTATACAGCATAGTGTTTCATTTTGTTGGTGAAAAAATATGAAGATACAGAAGATGAAATCACAGTGTGAAGTTTTAGTACCAGACACAACGATGGAAATAAGATGACGTTTAAAAGACATTAATGGCCACCCTCCTTCATTACCTTATCTGCAGTACTTAAAATAATATTATATTATAACATTACTTTTACATTTAATAGTAAACTTTATTATACGAACATTAAAGTTGATATTCCTTATTTGTATAAGTTAGGACAGTAAACCAGATTGATTGCACCGATAGTTTAAAACATATCCAACCTTGAACCTTCTATTATAGCGTTTCTACTACATATTTTTATTTTAAACTTTATCTTCCTAATTTTAGGGTTGATATTTCTTTGCATAAGTTTGGACAGCAACCTAGTTTGACTGCACTAGTATTGCGGTTGTATTCCCGGGGTACTGCAAGTTTGTGGCGGGGAAAAATTTCTCGTCTTAAGTCTTCTGGGAGTCGTGTTTCAAGATTCGCCTTCTCTACGCTGGTTGTAACTTTTATGGCCTATATTGTTCAGATGTGTCTTCGTGTATTTGCGAAAGAAGTTGAATTTAGGTAGGTTACAGTTTCAATCCATAAGAGGGATAATTCTTGTTGGTAGTATGATTTTAATAAACGTTCCTATAAAAATGTCCCTTATTCTAAAACATGAGTTTTCATAATTGTTACTTATTTACTGTTATTTATACTAACGTAATGTTTTTAGTATTTTCATTACGTATTTCTACATTAGATTGCGCCTATACGTAAGTAGGTTTAATTTCTCGACCCTATTTTTATTCCAAGTGAAATTGCGCCTATCATCATACCTTTCACAATATCCAACCCCAGGCAATTTCAAAAGCTCAAACAAAAGATCGATCGACCCGAAAACAGCCTAAAACAGAGAATTGAAAACAATTTGAAACACAACTGTGCGTTTTATTAGATTGCTTACCGTGTTTATACCGGGTATATCAAGACTGCGACCGAAAACGAAGCCAGGTCGTAGTTTTAGTGGTTACAAACACAATGCAAATAAAAATTTCTACAAAGCAGCGACATATATTTTTTTAGAATCATTTAAAAATCATCTTGTTTGGGTGATAAATACCTAGTTTTTGCAAAAATAATATAATAATTTAAACCCTTACGTACCATTGAGTGTTTAAAAATTAAGAGGTCTACATAATAATTGTAGAAAAAATATGTACTTACCACCCAAATACGACGATAAGTAAAAAAATAAAAAAAAAATCGACGATTTTTTTTTTGCGAAATTTTTACTTGCATTGTGTCTGAAGTCACTAATACTACCACCTGGCTTTGTTTTCGGTCGCGGTATTGATATACCCTGTATGTATCAATTAAATTATCTCCGATTCGATATTGGTTCGCTAACTGATCAAACGTAAGTTCGCTACGTTTGGATATACTAGTTGATATGCGGGTGTGAATGTATTGTTAGAGACGTACCTATTATAGTTTATAAAACACAATTATAATATACAGAGTATATAAAGACTGCGACCGAAAACGAAACCATGTGGTAGATTTAGAGACTTCAATCTCAATGCAACAAAAAAAATCAGCAACATTAGAAACACAACATAAAAATTGTATCAGAAACTAGGAGAGACTTTTCGGTCTCACAAACACCCAGCCCCGAAACAAATACCTGTGGATCACACAAACATTCGGTGCGGGTATCGAACCCGCAGCCTCTTGCTTTACAGGCGGCATTTAACCGACTGCGCCACGGAGGCTGTCAAATTGTGCCGAGAAATAGCCATCTCTCGGTGACGGATGCTTTATTTGCAAGCACTGCATTTTCCATCAGGTCCAGGTCTCTTCAACATGCCAGTGAAAAAAAAAAACATTTATTGCTATTTTCACGTCATACAAAATCAACGAAGCAACTAGCCAGGGCTATAGAGAAAATCCTTGCGGAAGGGGAATGCTCTTATCTTCCTTCAGGCTTCTCAGATGGGTGATTATAGTTCAAATCGTATTACATCGGTTTATAGAGGCTCGAGCTCAATCGAGAATTGACATAAGCTGTTAATTATGATCTTCGACGCCATAATAGAACGAGTTGAACTGAAATATTTACCAATTGGTTGTGAAATGTGCCCGAAAATAAAACACTGTTGCGATTATATACAAATAAAAATTTGTAAAAATATTTTCGTATTGTATTAAGAAATAATAATTAATTGGAGTGTTGTTATTGTCAAAAAAAAAATCTACATGAAAAAATAATATTTTTTAAAATTTTATTTTGTTTCCTCCATTTATTATGTAAAAACCCCTACCAACAATCTCTTCTATCCATAAAAAAACATTATTTAACTTTAAAACTACTATAAAACAACAATTTACGTCACGACGCACGAGCCTTTTCGCCAACGCTGCATACAAAGGGCTAATTGACCCAACGTACCAGGTGAAATTGAGTCAATTTTAACACAATTTACCGTCACCACCAATTAGGGGTAAGTTTGCAAGCATTACACTCAGTACTAATTTGTCTCTCGCGAAGGTGATGCAGCTCTTCGGTTCACTTCTCATACAACAATTAGTAATATAAACCATTAAAAAAAAACTGAGGTAACTCTAAGTAACTCTTACCCGAAATATTTTATTCATTTGTTTTTACTTTGCAAAGACATTCGCTGCTATTTATCACAATGCATCAATGTCAATATACTTTTTATTTATGTTTTGTATCATTTAAAAAAAATCTGTGCCACCAAACTCGTTCATCCGCTTCAAGCGAAAAAAAAGGTATTTAACGTTAAAATTTTCTCAAAATTTAATTTAGCGCCAGGTATTTTCTACCAATTTTCACAAGCAAACATTGCAAAGTTATGTGAATTTTAACACAATTTACCGTTGCCACCAATTAGAGGCCCGGTTAGTTTGCAAACATTATACTCGGTACTAATTTGTCTCGCGACGGTGTTCCCCTCCCCTTCTCCCAATTTGATTATTCTGGAGGCCGGGATAGGCTCTTGTAATCGTGTCGCAACTTCGATCTCGTCTAATTAACCGCTTCGTTTAAAGACGGGCGTTCTAATATTATGCAGGTTTTGCTGAGTGGAGTAAACAGTACTGTTACTGTTTGAAGTTTGAAGTAGATCGGTGGTTTGCCGTTGGATGTCGCCTTATTAAAATAGGAAGCAATTTGTTAGTTCTGATATTGGAATTTTCTATTCATTATCAGCACGGAGTCAGGAATTTGTGCCCGATATGGCGATAGACTCGCCCCCTATCACTTCATGGGACGGAACATGCAAGGCGAAATGTGGGTGTCCTAGTGGCGCGTTTGCCCACCTTTTTGGGGATAAAGGCGTGAGTTGATGTATGTATGTATGTTGTTAGTTCTGAGATCGATTTAGATTATTGTGTTTCTTAATTCACTAATACTTTATACCGTGTATCTAGACTGCGAGTGAAAACGAAGCCAGTTTTAGTGATTACATACACAATACAACAATTATTTTTCTAAAAAAAGCGACATTTTTTGAATTTTTTTAATATCATCGTGTTTGGGTGGTAAATACCTAGTTTTTGCTAAAATAATAATTTAAACCCTCGCTTACAATGTGTCTTTAAAAATAAAAAGGTGTACATTATTATTTTCGAAAAAAAAATCCATGTATTTTCAAATTTCGACAGCCTCCGTGGCGCAGTTGGTCAGACGCCGGCTGTGAAACAAGAGACAGCGGGTTCGATCCCCGCACCGAGACAAATATTTGTGTGATCCACAGGTATTTGTTTCGAGTCTGGGTGTTTGTGAGACCGAAAAGTCTCTCGTAGTTTCTGATATTCACGACACAAGACTCGATCGTAGTGTGGGGTCAGGACTATGTATGTGGTGTATTTATTTATTTAAATAAGACGGTGTGTAAAAACTAACAAAAAAAAATCATTAGTATTCTAACGTTTGTACAATACGTAAATGACAAATTACCCTAGTTGTTTAGTAAATCATAGTACAAAGCTCGGCAACAGCCAGAGTAAAGCCTTGACATTTGCTTATTAGTTTCGACGTACAAAGGCGATTGTACAAGTTATTAACAACACAATACACCAATACACCTGAAATTAAGTTGCGCTCGTATCCATGACGTCACTTTACTAACATAACGTTTTGCAATAAGTAATTTAAAATAACGTGTTCTATACTCGTAGCTATGGCAGTTTGTGATTAGGCAGGCAGCTTTTCAAGTAGAGGTATTTTGTCTCTAGTTTTATAAACTATAAAATTAACTATAAATAAATAAAAAAAAAACAATCCGCAATAGACCCTCTTAATCATACTCTCGATTGTAGAAGAGACCCGTGTCCTGCAGTAGGACTTATGAACATATATGGGTTGATACAATAATAAATAAGATTTAAAAAAAATGAACTATTCAGAATTGTGCATTAGATGCAAACCTGTGACTCCCCTCTCCGTGCCTCGAGTCCGCTTCATTACCTACAATCCAATATATATTTATTTAGATAGAATCCTACAACAAAGCCATACATTTTTATACGTAATCTTTGGCTCGACACAGGCAGGGGAAATGGCTTACACAAAACTAAAAATCCGCACAATTTTATCTTCTCTGTCGCGTAAAAACATCAGTTGAAATCCTAACAGAAAGAAAAAAACTATAACAAACCGAAAGGCGATAGGTACAAACAAAGATATCAGTTTCCCTTTGTTAGTTTTGTCTATGTTGAATTGTTGATAAAAAATACGAAAAACAGGTTAGATCATTGATTTTTTTGAGCGCACTGCGTATGTATCAGTTGGCACAAAGTAGAACGAGATGCAAGATATTGTGATTGCTCCAGAGTGACGGCGACAGAAGATGAAATAGCGGTACGTACCGCTTTATTTTTTAGTTTGCAATGTCTTGTTTAGTTTATATCAGTATGTTTTTGAGACACAATTATACATGCCCACAAGTTAAGCCAATTTCATCATCATCATGATGGTTTCTTAGATTTACGCGATGTTACACATTGAAATAAAACATTTCTTTACAGAGTTTATCGCGATTAGCTTTATTATTATTTTTTTGTTAAATCCGATAAAGCGATAAAATCCGTAAAAATAGTTTTATTTCAACATCATCATAATGTTAAGCTAGTTTAAAACGTGTTGAATAGATAGTGGTTGAGAGTCTCCTCCTATGACACCGTAGCATACGAGTACTCATAAAACAATATCGAAATTGGTTTATACTTGGATAATTTTGTTTGTAGAAATCTATTAAGGTTTTCGCTTAATAAACAAAATAGCGATGTTTTGATCGTAAAAAAGAATAAACCAGCTCCACCGAGATCTCATTTTCTTTGATATAACTTACTTCTACTTCAAAACACAACGCGAAAGTATATAATCAAATACCATCAAAACAAAATAACGAAATAAATGCCTATATCGAATCCACGTATTTTTCGTCATAATAACACTTTATACACCATTCAAAGGCTTTAGTATAGCTGAAACACCCAAATATTAACCCTAAATATAACATGTAAGAAAAGGTATGAGAATAAACGTTAATATTCTCACTTAAGTTAACTGTAATAAACTGAAAGCTATTCCTATAGTCGTAAATCTGAAAAAAGCTTACAAGTAACCGAATATAAGGGAGATGAAAAAGTAAATGGCCCATTTGACTTCACGTAGTCTTTTATTTGAACTGTTCACGTGTTAGTGGGTAACTTCAGGAGTGATGGAATAAAGGTGAAAAAGTTGGTGCTGTTTACAAATCTTTGGCTTAGTGGATGATTTGGAAATGTGATTTCGCAATTGTTTCTTTTGGTTTCAAAACGTATTGTTGTTGAGGCGGCCGTGAATATCGCTTGAAATGGCTTGGTCACGTTAAATGCTTTATTTTTTAGTATGTATGAATACAGCTGAATTTTCTGGGCTGGTTTTCTTGCGCAGTGGTAACGTTTTTTTTCGCAAAAGTGTAAAGAAAAAAATCGTGGCGACCCCAAGTTGTCTTACAATATTAGTATAGACCAGTTATTAGGTAGTAAAAACTGGTAAGTTCACACTTAGTCTACTGAAATTTTTAGATTTTTTTAAGAATGTCTAAAGAAAATGACTTTAAACAATTCGCAGGTTCTACCCAATGTGCAATAAGGCCGTCGATTGTAATTTTTTTATACTTAGTTGTAATCGTTGTTTTTTTCCTGGTGTACAATAAAGAATATAAAAATAAAATGTTATCCCACAATTTCTGTAGTTAGCGCAATATTTTTAGTAATATTATGTTAAATAATTTGGCTGATGATTTCACGACCGACCACTGACCTGAGGTTAAAATGAGGGTTTTTTATTGCAGTAATTACACTGCAGATACTAAACACAGAATGTTCAGCATTGCTGAGATATTTGGCGAAACCAACTGAAGAGTTAAAGGCAGCTAAATGAGTTATTTGTGCTTCATTTTAGTGTTTCTGTTGGACACTAACGACTTTAATATCGCTGTTATGTTTGTTCGCTATTAAATTTCTCGGAGTGCGGCCGAAAGACTTATATTTTTATTTGAGGTCAGGACTATGCATTTCTGTTAGATGCATTGAATATTTTTTATTTTTCACCTTTATCTTCAAAGGTCATACACACATTTTCGACCTTGAGATGCTTTTTTTGAGCGTAGATGTTTTTTTTTCCTAGAGACCTATCGAACTCTTAATTTCCAAGCTTTATAAGAAAATTACTACCCATAGTCTTCCTTTAACGTTCTTCTCCAAGTATCGGAATACTATCCCTTCCGAGACATGGCTAAATAAAATTCAGATCAGTGATTAATTCAGCATTAAACTCATATGTTCCGGAACACAGTCCACTACCGACATGTGCCTGAAGGGTGGAAACTAACCAGCCGAGGTGTTAACCTCGGGTTCATCGCCTCTCACGACTGGCTAGGAGGGGAACGTTCTCGGATATAGAAGGCTATTTTAGTTATAGTATGAGCTATTTTTTAATATTAATGTTCCTTCTTTGTGTTCTAGTGTGAGGGCTATTGAGTATGGGATTATTAAGAAGAGGTAGTAGCTGAAGTTAAGGCGGAACTCGGTGATAGATAAGAAATGAAGTAGATTTGAATTAAATATTGAGATTGTTTATTATTTGATGGTAAATATGACGTTGTCTGTGGTTTTGGAAATGAAATTAAGAAGCTATAGTCTTTTATAAGTATATTAATTTGTGTGAAACTTTAAATCTTTAGGAATTTGATATTAAACATACTATGATACTACATAAAGACATCAGCTCCCCAAACCACCACCAGCCACCCAAAATAAACAAGCGTGCGTCACTACCCCAATTTCCTTTTCCATCCCATAATCCCTTTAAAGGTGATCGCGATTTTTTCAAATCGCCTGACGTCACCGCAATGGTTGGACGATCATTCTCAGCCGGGTGACCGGCGGCCCAGAAATTATGACGTCATTAATTTCACAGTCTCATGGGCCGTGACGTAGATTTTTCAGAAAAAAAACAAAGCGTCCTATGTAGGTTAATAATCTTTGCGACGCGTGTGGAGGTGAAATGTATGCAGATGAGCTTCTACGAGGAATAATAGGTGTAAAATACTTTGCTACTTTTCATGTTATTTTATTATACGGTTTAAAGGCTGCGAATAATGAATCAGTCAATATTTACGGACGGGCAGTTCGTTTATTTATCTTGCGTGCGTAAAAGCTACAACGTTTGAATGATTTGAACCGTGCGTGTGTAATAATAGAATGCGTATTGTAACTAGCTATAGCATTTGTGGAATATATAATTAATTTCAGTTGGTCACTTGATGGACATGATTGTAGATTCTTATGGAAATAATTTAGGAATTTTACTCACTACAATATAAAAGCCAGCCTCCGTGGCGCAGTTGGTTAGACGCCGGCTGTGAAACGAGAGGCCGCGGGTTCGATCCCCGCACCGAGACAAATGTTTGTGTGAACCACAAGTATTTGTTTCGGGTCTGGGTGTTTGTGAGACCGAAAAGTCTCTCTTAGTTTCTGATACCCACGACATAAAACTCGATCTTAGTGTGGGGTCAGGACTATGTATGTGACTGTTGGGTGTATTTATTTATTTATAAAGCAATGAAGTTGCTTGTTGTTTCATATTTGTAGACTTGCGAGACATTGACTTCGCTTGATATGGACACGGTTTTTGGGAATATGTGTCTCTAATTACATGCATACATACATAAACTCACGTCTTTATCCCAGAAGGGGTAGGCAAAGGCGCCACCAGGACACCCACATTTCGACATGTATGTTGCGTCCCATGATATGATACGGGCCAGCCTATCGCCATATCAGGCACAAATTCCTGACTCCGGGCTGATAATGATTAGAAAAACCCAATATCTCTTTGCCCGACCCGGGATTCGAACCTTACACCTCAGCTTTGTAGTCGTACCGTAGTACAACTACGTCACCGAGGTAGTCTCTAATTACAATTTATCATAAATCCTTAGACAGTAAAACTATGTCACAAAGTCTCCAAGGATTCTTAAGTTAGTAGAAGAGTCACGGACATTAATCTAAATACATGTTGCAAGTATTGTCCCGAAGTATCGTTAATTTACTTACTTCAACGATATTTCAGGGGAACTTATTCAACTGCAATGCGATTATCAGTTTCATCAAACTATAGACATATTTTAAAACGGTTTCGCTCAGTGTTTCATTAATAAAGGACTGTTGTGAGATCACCATAGATAACAAAAGCCTTAAACGCTTAATTTTCATTTATTTAACACGTGCAGCTAACGTCATAATACGTAAAATTTGATCAACGCTAATTGACACAATGTTTAATCACGTCAGCAAAAAAATATCTTTCTCTAAAGAACGTGTATAAACGGCTGCGGCTTTTATCAATTCCTTTAAACTACATCATCGCGCCGTATCTCTTTAAATTTTAGGACTGTTGCACCACTTCACGATAGTTTTTTTACACTTCATATTATATTTGCTTGTATAAAAAGCAGAACGTCATTTATCGTCATTTATTTTGTATGAGAAAATACGAGTAGTGCACCGCGCAAAAAACATTTGAATACCTAGATGCTCAGCCGAAAGTGTTAAGGGCCTTATTCTATTTAGATTCAGATTTATGTATGTGTGTAGATCTAACTATATTTGAAATTATTGATCGTTTTGTATTTGACGCACTAAACACATTTGTCTAGTAAGAACATCAAACACATAAAAGGAACTAAAATCACTTTAATTCCCATTACCAAGAAAACTAGGACATTTAAACCTTTAAAATTTCGTACCGCCCCAATCAGTCGTGGATTCTTGAGCGTTACAAAACATTTGAGTCGGCAGCTTATCCTATGTAAAGGTAGGATTACATGACGTTTCCGCAATGTTTACGCTACGTACGGTAATTCTTATCGTCCGTGGGATGTATGCGACTTTAATCAGTAATGCGGAAAAAAATGGCCTAATTCGCTGGATATTTTTAGTTTAAAAGTTAAAGTTAGCTGAGTTAAGTGCTTGCAGTATTTCAAGTTTCATAACATGTTTGGAATTATGTAATTTGGAAATATTGGTGGTAGTTGATTTGTCGGATGTAATAATGGTCTTAATAAATTTACATTAAATTGTATGATCGGCCATTGACCAGTGTTTTAGGGTAGAGATTACTTTTCTATCCGGCTCACACTTAAACTATAGCAAAATCAGACAAATTCCACATTGGTCTTAAAAGAAACCAAACATCAAAACTATACTTTAGAAGGTTGCTAAATGGAATTTAAATTACGATAATATAGTTTTGTGTCTCGAAAATTTCAGAATAAATTGCAACCAAAATGATATGACAAATGATGCCATGTAGTCCGAGTGTTAAAGCTAACGAGGTGTCAACGCAACCTGGTTGCCATGGCGACTGGAGCTAATTGTCTATCGATTTTGCGGTGATGGATGCGCCCCTGAAAGCCTTCTTTATACCCGGAGTTCCCCTGGAATTAATCCATAATTCTAGGCATGCAGGTAACTGAAAATTAGAGAGATTAGCGAAAAGGTTGTCATTTCGAGTCTGGGTGCTTGTGAGACCTAAAAGTCTCTTTCAGTTCCTGATACCCATGACACAAGATTGATCACTCGATCACACTCGATCTTAGTGTGTGGTCAGTGCCCCTAGCCGGAACATTTTGAAGTATCGTATAGTAATACTCGTATAGGATCGTAAACGTTTCCCGCTGTCATATTTTAGTTCCAAATACGCTCACAATGGCGCTGTTTGAATTCCCATACAAAATTTTACTATTAATATTCTATTACGATACTGCAAAATGTTCCGGCTAGGGGCACAGGATGATGTAAGTGACTGTTGGGTGTATTTATTTATTTTATTTATTGGTTGCTATCGAATAGAAATTACAGATATTGCGACGCTTTTATTTAAGAGTGATCTTAATTAGATCCTTATTATGTAAATTAAGTTTTGCCTAAAATTGATTAGATTGTCACCAGTTCCACGAACAATTTGAGTATCTTACGTACTTAGGTTAAGGCTCCAGTTGTATTACATAATTAAGACCACGTAATTATTATTTACCTTGGGGTAAATAAAATTAATACTTAATTCACTTATAATTACATTTCTATAAATAATATTCTATAAAATTATTATTTAGTATAAAATAAGTCATGAGGTTTATATTAGCGGCTATTTTTCTGCTATCTTTCTATTAATTATATTCTAACCAGGTAGACCTTTCTAATAATATAAAAGAAAGAAAGAAAGAAAGAAGAAAGAAAAACTGTTTATTTGACACAAGCAAAACAAAACGATGGACATAATATACAGGTGTAAAAAAAAAAACATACAACAAAAAATAAGGAGGAATTTTGCACGTCGTGGCTGTGACAAGTAGGTGATCACTCAGCAAAATGTTGCGCTGCGGTGCCGACCACAGCGCAACGCTGATTTTCAGTGATCACCTTGGATGACATACGGACGTAACCTAACACAAATCAATAATAAGAAAGTAAATGAAAAATCTTACTTATTACTAAAAACCATAATATATCGAATCAACTAATAACCTCATAATAATAGCCTATAAAACATATATTTGTCACATATCATAGAGTAAGGCAGCCATTTCTTTACGGTTATTATTA
Source organism: Deilephila elpenor (assembly GCA_949752805.1). Lineage (NCBI taxonomy): Eukaryota > Metazoa > Arthropoda > Insecta > Lepidoptera > Sphingidae > Deilephila > Deilephila elpenor. Next base: position 4,439,832 of record OX457110.1, read on the forward strand.
AAAATTATAACCAGATTCATTTTCTAATATAATTTTGGAAAAATATTTATCACTTATCATAGAGCGAGGCAGCTGTGTTCGACAGCTAACTGAGAACCTTAGCGTAGGCCGTGAGAAAAACTTCTTATTTATCGCCCTTCGTAAACATACAAGAAATTAATATACATAACTTACTTTATTTCTGTCTGTATGTACTTTAATTGGTAGCTCCTGTATACCATAAGGGTATATTTGTTGTTTTTTCGATGAATGGCGAGACAAGCATGCCTTTCGCTTGATAGTAAGCGATATGACCGCTCATAGACAGTAGCATAACCAAATGACACCATGAATCACAAAGCAATGCTTGGCATTCCGCTGCGCTCGCCATCAAGCTTTAGTGCCACTGATCCTGGCTTACAGGGAGTTGTAGTGAGGGTGGGGCAGTCTCCAGAGTATACAAAACAAAATCTAATTACACTAAAATTTATCAGATAAAGACGCGACCACTTTTCATTGATTGAATCCTTTTTTTTTTTTATTAAATTTTTGGCAACTGATTCTGCTTCATTGAGAATATTACTGCCAGTTTCAAGTGACTAGTGAGTCATTCATGTCATTTTGTAGGGTAAAAAATAAAAGTGATCGAGATTAAAATCTAAAGAGACACACGTTACTGAAGCGAATGATATATAAAATACATACAGACATACAAGGTTAGTTTATAATTTTATATTATAAATGTTTTAATAAGTAACTAGTGTTTTTAAGGCCGGTTTACTTTTTAGGCTTAGAATGGATGCGAGGTTACAGGGGAGTAGAACCTTATTTCTAACCAATAAGTCATATAATGATAGAGACCTGTACCGGGTGCAATTGAAAAATATGTGTGATTGAATCCTTTGTTGCCGCCTCGTGTGTCTAAGCTTTCAATACATTCTGCATTCCTTTTTCCCTAATGATAGGGGGGACAATTGCGAAGCTCGGCGCCATCACAGCTAATGTTTGAAGTTGAAGGATGATTCACACATCTTGTGTGCGTTTGGGGAAACCGAGAAAATGTATAAACAAAATTTTATTTTGATATGTGTTATTCTAAAACAGCCTTTCGGGGTATGAGTGATGTTCGTGGCATTTGATGGATTGTCTAGATTCTTGAGTGTATTACTTATTTTGCACTTAAATATTAATTTAGTAAGTGTTAGCCACCCTGCACAGAATTTTGGCTGTAGAATAAATGTTAAATACTGCAGTGTTCTATTATCTTAAGGAAAATATACTCACGTTTCTATCGAGATAAATGGCGCTAGTCGATCGCAGACGACGCGAGTCGTTTGTTTTAATATGTGGATTACGTTGTGGTGATAAGGTTGAATTTTCTATGAATAACACTTTGCTGCGTTTCAATTTTGCACTGGAATGAGTTGACGTTTTCATGTTCTGCACCCGTCATTTTTTCCTTTTCCTTTACGTTTTTAAAAAGCGAACAATGCAACTATAATCCATAGTTACAGGATTTATTAACGTCCTTCAGGTAAACGCTTATTCTTTAAAAAGTTTGACTTAGGAAAAATGCTTAAACACAATTTTTGTATTTACACCATCCATTGTCACAAAACGTCACCGTAGCACATTCAAAGCTCGTAGCATAACTGTAGCATATTCGTAGCAAGGTTATAAAAAGCTTAATGCGCAGATTTGGAGGCCTAACATAAAGCCTTTAGTTCCGGGAATGTCAGCGGCAGATATCGGTAGTCACGTGAGCTTGCAAAAAACGTAGGTCGGTCCTCTAACCGTCGTTAATATTTTGACCAAACTATCACCCCGGATTCATGAAAGATAGGAAAAGCATGCTTTTCAAAAAAATCACTCAAATCTTAGGAAGAAACCTTAAGACCTGATTTTAAACACAAAATAAATAATTACACCCAACAGTTTCATACATATTCCTGACCCCACAATAAGATCTAGTCTTGTGTCGTGGGTATCAGGAACTACGAGTTCGGTTACGAGTTTCGGTCTCACAAATACCCAGATCCGAAACAAATACCTGTGGATAACACAAATATTTTTTCGGTGCGGGAATCGAACACGCGGCCTCTTGTTTCACAGCCGGCGTCTAACCAGCTGCGCCGCGGAGGCTGTCAAACACTGTCACTACACTACACTAGTACACTAAAATTTTCTGCTTTTTACACCTTCTCTTGTAACATGTTAAAGTAGCATATTCTAATGGACCCATTAGAAGCGCAGATTTGGAGGGCTAACTCGACAAATCCTTTAATACCATCCGTCAGTGGCAGATATCGCTAGTCACGAGAGTAGGCGACAAATGACGAAGGTAAGCCCACTTTAATCGTTTCGTCGTTACTATTTTGACGAACTATCACCCCGGATTTATGATAACGACACTTCATATATGTAGTTTGTTACACGGCAATGCGTGTTAAAAGGACGAGTTTGATTGTGTGTTTATTGTTTTAATGGATGGTTTTTTTATATCTGATAGGGGAAACGGGAGAGTGATTGTGAAAATACAGTGAGTTTTCTTCCTTCTCTTAATTAGAAGAAGGTTATTCTTGTCATTTATATGAACAACATTGCCCTTTAGAAAGATCTTTTTTGTATTATAATCGAAATGTTTTCAACAAAAATGCATTATAAAAGGATAAATTATTGAGATAGTGAAACAGTAATGCATTTAATATTTATTATTACAAAATAATTATATATAATTAATGAGTAACTGGAATGTTTGAATGAACACTATAACTTTTATATCTAAATATATATTTATAACACAATAAATGTTTATAAAGTACGGTCACGCGGGCGTTGACAGACAAAACAGGACTAATGTGAGCTGAGCAAAAACGGCCGTGCAATTCAATTTGATTGTGGAGGAAAAACGGCGGCGACGTGACAAATTACTCTCTACATCGTATGTGGACCGTACCGGATGAAAGACCGTAGAATAGAGGGTCAGCAGAAAAATGTTTTTTTTCAAATTTAAAATTGTTGCCCGACTCAAATTGAGTTTTGAGCAGAATATATACTGTGAAATAGTTCTTGGAACTGCTGGCGTTGTACGAAATGTATTTTGATTCCCAGTTTCAGGTTTCGACTTGAAATTATTATTATAACAATTATTTTGTTGATGCATACGTGGATTGAATTTAACTATCTGCTTCATATTGCCAAGCGGATATTAATTTGGAAATCTCTCATAAACTAGAGTTCACATCACACAGTACGAATCGGAACTGTGAAAATCTAATTGAAACTTTCTATTTACATTCAGAACACTTTGCATTGGATTCAAAAAGAAATGTCGAAAAGGAAAAAAAGAATTGATTTATACAAAGTGACTTTTACTTCATATTATCGAAGTGATCTTTATACTTTTAAGTTACTTCTCACCTTCAAAAAAGTTAAAAGAATTGTGCCGAAAATCAGGCACAACGTAGTCGAAGTAAAGCGACATTTTCCCTGAAATTAAAATACTTTTTCTCCAAGAACTTAATGAGGTAATTGATTTTACATAATTAAATTTCTCGCAGAATTTCATTTGAAATTAAATTACGAGTAAAATGAAATATAGTTCTTTGTGTAATCGTATGAGGCTTTGGAAGCTTATTTACGCACAAAGAGAATTGCAAAGATTTACCCTGTGTTATGTTCTGTTAAAAGAATGCTCTTGTACGGAGAAATTTAATTGTCTTCACTAAGCAACTGAACCGGATAATTATACAAGAAGCAACAGAAAAAAACACGCGAACATTAATCCACTTACGAATTGTCATTTCAGCGAAATTGCGAATTTTGTCTTTATTACGGGTACGTTGACGAGTATATAATTGTTTGCTCGAGTCCTTTTTATTCACTTTAATATATTTACAGTCTGTTTTTGAGAAATACTCGAGTTTTTGCCATTTGTTTTCGTTCTAATTACAGTATTGTTAGTCGGATGTTTGTTGTCTTTGTTCGTGAAAACGGTCATAGGTATACTAGTGCTTTGAGAATAAGGAGAAAGACATACATATATAAATACATAAACTCACGCCTTTATCTCCGAAGGGGTAGGCAGAGGCGCCACCAGGACACCCACATTTCGCCTTGTATGTTCCGTCCCATGATGTGATAGGGGGCGAGCCTATCGCCATATCGGGCACAAATTCCTGACTCCGGGCTGATAATGAATAGAAAAATCCAATACCACTTTGCCCGACCCGGGACTCGAACCCGAGACCTCAGCTTTGTAGCCGTACCGTAATACAACTACGCCACCGAGGAGAAAGAAGATAATGGAAAATATAATGAGATATGATAGACAACGTAAATCGGGGCGCTTGTCGCCCTGTGATGTCCAGTACGCCCATAATGCGTGTGACGTAAGTTTTGTTAGGAGCCCAGCTGGGTCGCAATCCGCAGCGTGCCGGGCTAAAAGGCACACAGAGACACTGACATACCCCTTTCAGCCTTCCCTTGGGAACCGAAAGGGGACCTTTATAGCCCTTTTTCTCTTAGATAAAAAATATATATGTATGTTTAAGATGCGTGGAGTCAGTCCTATTAGTAACGGACCGGATGTAGTTGCCAAGGCGGCGGTCGTAGGTTCGAATCTCAAAGTACACCTCTGACTTATCATACATGCTTTTAGGGATGAAATCATCGTTCATTCTGAGATCATTATATACTATTTCTTTTGCCAGATCATAACAAAATGTATGTTCTCTAGACGATTGTCGCCTCCCGTAATAGAATACGCCTATGACAGCTCCTGCGGGAAGCTCGTCACGACCCATTTTCCGGGACGATACTTACGTCCGGGCAAGTGTGAAATGCAGGAACAATGGTTTTCTGCACCTAATGACTTCTTAGGGTCCTTTTTACTGCACATTGTCTTTGAGATAATGATGAGCCTGCGTTTTCATTTTAGTAGGACATTAAAATTGATATAAGTTAATTGGCTAGTTTTAGTATGAAGTTATTTTTGAACCAGAAGTGCATAGATTATATTTGGTTTAAATGTAATTTGGTTGGCTGGAAGCAAACGTGTTGTAGTATATTGTCTTCATAGTCTTATAATCTGTTTGCAAATATCAAAATATTCTGCCCAAATATATTATTTACAATGTATTGGTAGATAGATGTTACATAAACAAAGAACAACACTTTAAGCTCGTTTCACATAATAACATTATTACAATATTAAGTGATTTGAGTGGAAACATCAAAAATATTACCATCAGAAACAGCCTCCGTAGCGCAGTTGGTTAGACACCGGTTGTGAAACGAGAGGCCGCGGGTTCGATCCCCGCACCGAGACAAATGTTTGTGAGGCCCACAAATATTTGTCTCGGGTCTGGGTGTTTGTGAGACCGAAAAGTCTCTCGTAGTTTCTGATACCTGCGACACAAGACTTAATTGATCTTAATGTGGGGTCAGGACTATGTATGTGACTGTTGGGTGTATTTATAATTTATAATTTATTATGAGAATGTAAATCAAAGAAAATACGGTGTGAGTGGCTAACCAAATAAAACTAGGAACAATACGATAGTGTTTTCCAATTTATATCCGAGTAGCGGCCTAAATAACCTCCGTGCGAGTTTCCAAATATCGGTTTGACCCAGATTAAATCGCTCCGCCTTCTATATGCGTATAAATTTGTTTATTTGGGTGCTTGAAAAGTTTGCGCATTTTTTTTTCTATTTATTTAATTAATGTTTTGCCGTGTTATGAAGGAAGTTATTGAGGTAAGCGGATGTTATAGACAAACAGCCTTATATGTTTTAAAACTTATTTTAGTTATCGAATGTTTTGTCCCTTTCTTTCTTTCTTTCTTTCTTTTGGCTTTAGATTTCAGTTTGAGCGAAGAAGACAAAACATTCGATAGCTAAAATAGGATTTTAAACTGTTTATGAATAAGGCCGGAAATCTAAGCGCGTGGACTCGTACGCGGAGAATAAGCGAGGCGCGAGAGGAAAAATCGGTGAATGAATAATTGTCAAAAATTCTGGTCATAAATATTTATAAAAGAAAGAAAAGAAATACGTATTTATTAGTCACAACTACATACGACATACATACAAAAGATTATCTTAAAGCTAAATTACTAAGTAAAAAAAAAACCAAAAAAAAAATATGTCGAAGTTTTGTTACTTTATTTTAACTACCGATCATTGATTTACTCAAGAAATGATATGCATTTTTTTGTGGTGAAATTATTTGTATCTGTCATAATGCAAGAATGCAAATTATCAATGCTAACTGAATGGCGACTGCAGCCCAAAGTATCTTATCTATTAGATCGCGGCTTTCGCCTTAGTATAACATCTGATTAATAGGAGCATTTATGAATAATATGAAATGACATGAAAGGAAATTCGTTTATTGCTCACGTAGGCAATTTAATAGCTCTTATGACAAGTCAATGCACATAGTACTTATTTTCTATTTACAAGATATTAGTCTTAATGTTATTTATATCAAAATTTTCAATTTTTGGGTAGTAATTAAACATTACAAAATTTAATTGTATTTTATGGTAATTTGGTAACAAAGAGTCCCGTACGTACTTTGTACGGTGACTCGGACGATTTTTATTTTGTATCACAAAGCACTATGACGCTGAAATCAAGTGTCGAATTGCACTATGAATATGAATTTCGCTCGACAATGGTTCAAAGAAACCGCCGCGATGGCACTTGCGGATCAAAGCGGCTCGCCGCGCCTCTGTGTGAACACCGCCACTTCGGCGCATTTGATGAAGCCATTGCCGAAAATCTTTTTTTCGTCTGCGAATGCTATTTCATATGGCTTACAAAAATGAAAAACAATAGGATTACATCTGTATTGTATTTTTTATATTACTCTCAATGTTATGAATTGATTGCTTTTATAATTGTTGTTCTGATAAATATAAAAAAATGGTTTAAACATTTTTATGGTGTGACTTTAAATGGCTTGGGACTGTCTGGTATAGTCATTTTAAATAAAGTTCCCCATCGAATGGACACTAGACACATCATAATCTGTTTTTAGATTATTAGTTAGTCCCCCAGAGACTATTAGCTTTGTGCCCAGTACTATTTCAGTTCGTACAAACATCACACAACTAACTTCGAGAAGTTATTCATTATTGCTGTACTACATACATACATACATACATAAACTCACGCCTTTATCCCCGAAGGGGTAGGCAGAGGCGCCACTAGGATGCCCACATTTCGCCTTGCATGTTCCGTTCCACGATGTGAGCCTATCGCCATATCGGGCACAAATTCCTGACTCCAGGCTGATAATGAATAGAAAAATCCAATATCACTTTGCCAGACCCAGGATTCAAACCCAAGACCTCAGCTTTTTAACCGTACCGTAATACAACTACGCCACCGAGGCAGTAGTATTGCTGTACTATCCAAGACTAAAATGATCTTTGTGTTACTGCATGTATCTGTATCAGCCCAAATACGTCCAACTATAGGGCACGGGCTTCCTCTATAATCTAGAGTACGATTGAGAGGGGTTAGGCCACATAGTCCGTTTAGTATGTATTACTGCTACGGTTAATATTTATAAATAATAAATAAATAATAAATAAATACACCCAACAGTCACATACATAGTCCTGACCCCACACTAAGATCGAGTCTTGTGTCGTGGGTATCAGAAGCTACGAGAGACTTTTCGGTCTCACAAACACCCAGACCCGAAACAAATACCTGTGGATCACACAAATATTTGTTTCGGTGCGGGGATCGAACCCGCGGCCTCTCGTTTCACAGGCGGCGTCTAACCAACTGCGCCACGGAGGCTGTCCTATAAATAAATACGTGTTTATGAAAAACGAAACCACATAAAACATTTTTTTACTGAATATACAATTTAGGTGTATATTTTTTTTATTTCGTCACAGACTGTTCAATAGTCCGGGAATTTCGCTAAAAATTCGGCCCAGTTCAGACTTTTACTATTTGTAATTTGTCCAACAAACTTTCTTTTGTATTTTAGTTTTGTAACTGAAGTTATTTTACGTCGAGTTTCTGTATAAAATGCTTATTAAATGAGGATTTACGTGTACGGGGTACATCTACAAATAATAAGGGAAGTATTAACCGAATGCTTTGAAAAAACAAGCGAAATAAATTAAATTACTTTTCAATCAATTCAATACTAACCATATAGGGTATCTCAAGACCGCGACCAAAAACGAAGCCAGGTGGTAGTAGTGACTTCAGACATAATGCAACTAAAAATTTCGAAAAAAACAAATCGTATATTTTTTGCAATTTTTTTACTTATCGTCGTATTTGGGTGATAAATACATATTTTTTCCAAAATAATAATGTACACCTTTTTATTTTTAAAGACGCAATGGTACGTCAGGGTTTAAATTACTATTTACACAAAAACTAAGGATTTACTAACTGGGTGTTTGTGAGACCGAAAAGTCTCTCGTAGCTTCTGATACCCACGACACGAGACTCGATCTTAGTGTGGGGTCAGGACTATGTATGTGACTGTTGGGTGTATTTATTTATTTATTTATTTATTTACCACCTAAAAGGGATGATGTTTAAAAAATTGCAAAAACGAATGTCGCTTTTTTTGCGAAAATTTTAGTTGCTTTGTGTCTATAACCGCTAAAACTACCACCCGGCTTCGTTTTCGGTCGCGGTCTTGATATACCCGGTATACATTTACTTCTAAAATATTATTTGATGACTAATGGGATTTTTTATTTAAAATAAAATTACAAAAAGAAATAAAAGTTAATAAAATCACAATGTGTTCGCATCAACCCTTTTTCTGATTGTATTCAATCGGACTAGGTATTTACGACCGCGCCTTATTTTTACTGAATAACCCTGTCTAGATTCGCCGGACCGGGTGCAACGCTCGACTGATCATTGCGACCCTACCCGTCTGGCTTCGCAAACCTTATTTCACACAGCGGGTTATTAAAATAGAATTTGAATATACTTTTATTTTAAATGGTAACCCGTTGTTGGATTCTGGCTTTGATGTTTTATTCTGTGTAATTTAGTTATTTTAATTTTATGGGTATTAATTAAGAGTACACGATGTGTGTTTTAATTATTAAACTCGTTAAATGTTATTTTGAAATTTAGTATTTCATTTTTACGTTTCATTAGATTAATTTTTTTAATTATATTCATACTCGATTTACTGAACCCAAAAAAGTCTGCAAAGACGCTAGCGGCATAGAGATTTTCACATAGTTTTAATACTCTTATTTGTAACACATATTTATGATATCATGTTTACAAAACTTAGTATATATTATTTTATACGTAATATTAAGACGGCCTGACTGCCTCAGTGGCGTAGTTGTACTACGGTACGACTATAAAGCTAAGGTCTCGGGTTCGAGTCCCGGGTCGGGCAAAGTGATATTGGGTTTTTCTATTCATTATCAGCCCGGAGTCAGGAATTTGTGCCCGATATGGCGATAGGCTCGCCCCCTATCACATCATGGGACGGAACATACAAGGTGAAATGTGGGTGTCCTAGTGGCGCCTCTGCCTACCTCTTCTGATATAAAGGCGTGAGTTTATGTATGTATGTATGTATGCATTAAGACGGCAAAGTCATCTGACCGCCATTATTCTTCTGTCCAAATAGAGTCCTGAGTCGCGAGAAAATAATCATACATTATGTCACAAACAAGACTATTATATAGAAAGGGAATACAAAACGTAACACCAGTATTCTTCGTTTTACTTAGAAACGCCGAAAGTAATTTTCAATTCCAGTAACTGCGTCTCATCTTTTATCCCGGCTGACACTACCTAGAAAACAAATATGAACCGTAGAATATTATTCCACACTGGTTTCTTAGATTTACGCGAATGTTACAATTAAAGTAATGTTCATTGAAATAAATTTGGTCCGCCCCATGACCATGAAAGCTGTAAAGTAATCGTCCGGAAGTTAAAAAATGTAAAAATTAAACCATATCGCGATAAAATCCGTAAATTAGTTTTATTTCAATTATTCCACACTGTTTTTGCAGTATTATTTTAAAAGTGATAATAATAATTAAAATCCAGTCTTCAACGCCAACCGTGACAAGCGAAATGAAATTCACAATTGGACGCGTTTACAAATTGAAAAGGATTAGTGTTCGGACTTGCCGTAACTCGCGCTGTACGGAACAATATATAAGTGAGATAATAATTATTTCGAGAATATTGAAATATTCCACGTATTTCACACCTTTTGGCTTAGTGTAAAACTATGCCAGTGATTTCTTATAGAACAAATCCCCATAAATACTCATATGTTTTAGGGCTTACCTAGAATGTCTGTTTGGTATTGTGTATGTGACTTCCTTTTTCCTGTCATAAATCTGCGCTGTAACATGTGGTTTTTTAAAACTAAAGTATATGAAAGCTGTTTTAATTTCATCATATATTAAATCTTATTTTTATTTCATGGGATAACCAAAACTCCATCAAGGCTTTAACGTATGCCATCATAAAGCCGACAATCAATCGCCACAGCCTATAACTTGTTCTACTCAAGAGCGGAGAGGGGATTATGTAACGGGTGTAACTCAGCTTACCCACATAAGATTATCAACTTCTGCGTTTTATGACTCGACCAAGTTTTTGCCACGTCTTCTCAGAGATTTTGTTTTGTTTACGGCTTGTTAGCCTCGCTTTGGTACTTACAAGAAAGTAGTAAAATGGTATTGCTCTTATTTGAGGGCTTTAGAACGGGGTAAATGGTGTCTTTTGCAAATAAAATTTCTTTTTTTAAATGAGCCACAATTCAATTTTGAATACGTGTAAGTTACGCCTATATTTACCAATAAAATCAATTAAAGAAAGAAAATTTCAAAACTGATTGAAAATTTACCTTTATATAATAAGGTATTAAAAATTTATCTTTTGGTTAACACAATTTTTTTAAATAAAATTGATAAACCAGCATTGTAAAACGTATAGAACTTTATTGCAGCGCGCGTGTCGTTGAACTTTAGCTGATTCTGTTTTATCAAACACGAACAACATTATTGCATTGTTCAAAACAGAACAACAGATAATTGTTTTAATGCTTGTAACATTTATTTTTGAATACAAGTCACTGTTTATAAAAGTGTAGATTTGGGTGGCCACTCTGCGTTATTAAGATAAGTCATCTTACATGCATTTGCTTTAACTTATTTATCTATACAGTATCCACTTTTTTAGGCCATTTAACATACACGAGTAACTTAAACGATATAATATAGTCAAATATCGAAGGTACATAAGATCTTAAATCCAATTATAGTCAAATGCCGAACAGTCTTTCTTTTGTAAGATTTTAGTAAAGACAAAGGAATATAAGTATTTAAAATTGTAGTTTCGACTTCTAGACGTACTTATTGACGCGACCTTCTAAGTACCTAAGTGACATTGGTAACATCTGGAATAAACTTAGTAAGGATTATATAAAATGAAAAATCCTTAGGCGAGTTTTAGCTTAGTCAAGTAATGAATGGAATGCCTAATCAGAGGTTGTGGGTTCAAATGCAGTGCAAGGAATAATTTACGTGATAAATATTTATTGTTTGGTTTAATGGTGAAGGACAAAGTTTCTTTCTTTTTTTATTGCGGAGAATGGCGAGACGAGCATGCCGTCCGCGTGATGGTAAAGGATACGACCGCTCATGGACAGTAGCAAAACCAAACAACACCATGATTTACACTGCAATGCTTGGCATTGCCCTGAGCTCGCCATCCTGAGACATAAGATGTTAAGTCTCAATATGTCCAGTAGTTACTCAGTAGTAGTTACTCTGGCTACAAAGTCCTTCAAACCGGAACACAACAGCGCATTTACACTGCTGTTTGGCGGGAGAAATAGACATTGCGGTGGTACCTACCCAGGCGGCCTCTTACATATGAGAGACCTACCACCAGTAGATTGTGAGGAAACCTACGTACCTACGTTTAAGTTCTTATGAAGTTTGAAGGTATGAGCTGAAGGATTAAAAAATGTGAACCGCGTGAGGTCAGCTGTAGAAAAAAACGCTTATACCCAAACGGACTGATGTCAGGCAGGCAGCCGGCCGTAAAATTATAGAGCAAAATATTCTGCAACATACAAAATATACTCCGCCTCCGTATGTAATGTTACGTACGTCTGGTATAAGGACATACAGAAAACAAAACCTTCTAATCAAGGCATTTCACGTTTTTTACTCTTAACCGTTCCTTCACATGCTAATAAAGCCACAGTAATTACATCAAGAACAATGCATTTCTTTGCAAATTAGTCCACTTTAATTCCACCAGATGTCGCCGGCGATTGTTGATGTTAACGTCACGGTCGCCTCAAGCATTCAGTATAATTTCATTTGTGAACAGAACGGCAAAAACCGTGAAATGAGTTTGTGCCGTTTAAACATTAGCTTAACCCTTTGTTGACTTGGTATTTACATAATTTCCCGCAAAAAGATTACTTTCAACCCCTTTGCAGTTTCATGGCAGTGTTTATTTTATTTTGCGCGTATGTGGTACTTGCGACCCACGCTTATGCTAGAGGCTATTTTACTGTTATTGTATGGAGTACGTGCTTTAAAATAGCTCGTAATTATTGCATAATTAATACGTGTTATAAACTAAATAGCTCTTGTTATACCATTTTGATAAATAAATACACTCAACAGTAAAGTTATATAAAATTATGACTACACAGTATGGAATCAAATCTTGTGTTATCGGTATCAGAAACTACTAGAGATGTTTTGCTCTCCCAAAACCTAGATCCGTAACATAATAAGTACATACATACATAAACTCACGCCTTTTTCCCAGAAGAGGTAGGCAGAGGTGCTACCAGGATACCCACATTTCGCCTAGTATGTTTCGTCCCACTATGTCATGGGGGGCGAGCCTATCGCCATATTGGAAACAATGAGTACTACTGGACATAATGAGACTTAATATCATATGTCTTAGGATAGTAATATGTCTTAGATCGCAGTGGATTACCAAGCATTGCTTTGTAAGTCATGGTGTTGTTTGGTTTTGATACTGTTTATGAGCGGATCGTATCGCTTACCAACAGGCGAATGGCATGCTCGTCACGTCCTTCATGAAATAAAAAAAAAAGGTATGGAATGTAATCCAAATCCATATCTTGGGCCTGTTCTCCCTTCTATCAGCCGGCTCTCTAACTAAGATCGCTAAAATGCATTCATAATGCGTTTAATTACTATAAGTGGTAGAACCACGCTGTAATTACCGTGGACTATCGATGTTTTTCAGAAAACCAACGATAAGGGACGATTATTCTGTAGTGTTTCTTTCAGTGAGTGCGATTGCTAGAGACCCAATATGCCGTTCATCCCATTTGTTTCCCATTTCATTGCTATTTTGGGAGGCCAACAATGCAATGTTCTAAATATTTTAGGTGTTCAATGTTCATGAGCTACAGAAATCCCTTGGCACTGGTGAGCCGTTTGCTCGTTTGCCGCACATATGCAAAAAGGTTTAATAATAACAACAGCAATGCACCAAGGCTACCTAAAGCCGGAGGATTTCGTTGCGTATAAAAACATTTATGAATATACCCTATTCATATTTAAATGTGAAGTTTATGACGAAAAATATTTCGCCGAATATGCATATCAGCAGAAACTTGTAAAATAAGGCTTTATTTAGTGTGTAAATATTACATAATACATTATTAGAGCAGTGTTAATCATTGCGGGGCGTTGTAATTACTTTAATATGCGACCACAGTCCGCGGCATTTGACCAAACATTTGACCTGATTACACGCTTCCATTGTGACGTGCGATATATGTAATTACTAGCGATACACCCCGGATTGCTTGTGTCCAATTACGTAGTAAACTCTAATAACACCGATTTTTTTTTATTATGGCGATGTATGGCTGGACGAAAAATGCCATCCGCCTTATGGTAAGCGATAAGAATTCTCATAGGTAGTAGAAAAACCAAACAACACAAGGAATTCCAGTGCGCTCCCTATTCTGAGCAATAAGTTGTTCCTTTGTTATGTCCAGTAGTTACTCTAGCTACAATGTCCTTCAAACCGGAATATAACAGTGCATTTACACTGCATTGATTTAAAGAAATCTAACTCGAAATTTTATTTCCTATGTAAACTTTTTGTGCTTAGCTCTTAAGAGACGTAGCGTGATGTTATATACTTCAAGCCCTTCGTTAATAACTGAGTTATTTGTTGGAATTTTCAAATCCAATTGGAAGTTGTAATGATTAGCGTGTTCAAATCAACTATTAAAAACTTACTAATGTTAGAAAAGACCCGTATTGCAAAGGTCATAAGGTTTTTGCGATATTTAAAAAAAATCTGTGCTTTAATTAGTATTTTTATGTTCATCTACGTATGTTTGTGACAAAAGCATTAAACTACAGCATTTTCCATAACTACCTTGTTTAAACTTACACTTTGTGTAAGTTACTTCGCAGAAGCTCTTTGACAAATAATAGTCTTCATTGAAGTAGACGTTGGAATTGTAGCAAGGATATTTGTATTATTATTTCTGTGTAAGAAATGTTTTTTCTTTTAAAAATACTTCTTTTACCGCCACGTAAAGTTTCACAGCAAAACAGTAAAGGAATGCTGTGCATGGTATTCGAAGAAATATATTACAAGCTTGATTAAGTTGCAAATATAAAATACTCTTTAATAGGTATTTTTTAAAGAAAAATAATTTATGTTAATGTTTTGTGTTTACTGAGCTGAAGGCGTAATACGAAAAATAATAATCAACAACCCAGCCCATATAGGTCCCACTGCAGGTCACGGGCCTACTCTACAGTCGAGTGTCAATTGAGAGAAGTTAGGTCATGGTACACCACGGTCATCCATCCGCTGGGCCAGAAGGCGCCCATGAGTCCGAAACACCCTCGCCCCTTTGAGGGTGGGATGGTCCGTAAATGGATTTACCGCGCGGAAAAAATAAAAAATAAAAATAGTACACCACGCTGCCCTAGCGGGGTTTGGTAAACACCACGTTTCATACATATTCTTGTATTTCATTTATTTTCATTCTTATGAATTTTAATATTGCAATTGAAAATATAATTTAGTAGAAATTAGGTTGCATTCTACTTAAAATAGAAATTTATAGTCCCTTTCATTCCAGTACAACAAAAAAACTACTGTAGCCTCCTAAGTATAAGTCCTATCATCAATACATTATAACTACCATTTTTACTACAGAGCGTATGTTGAATTACAAGCCTCAAAGGAAGCGACATAAAAACTCTCGTTTAATGCACGCGAGAGCAATAAAACATAGGCATTCGGCCTGGGAATATCCGACAACTAGACGACATAGGAACATCTTTATGAGAGAATAAATGTACTGCAACTCCATTGGGAAGGCTCATAGCTAGATAGAGGATAAAATAAGTAGTATATTTGGCGAATTTTAGAACTGTATTTGGTAGCTAAAATCTCGATCCCTTTGAGATTTTCTAGTACCTATCTCGTAGAGAACATTAAACTGTCCTTGTTGTTACTGTTTGATTATAGATGCTCCCTCTCCTCGCATCGTTTACCATTTTGCTGAAGGTCGTGAGCCCCCGATCATGGAGTAATCTTTGTCTTGATGATGCTGCGCCACCTGGTCCTATCTTTGGCTTCGTGAAGCACAAAGTGAAGTTTGGTAATAAGGGTCGAGCTGAGTAAGATCCACAGACTGATAAAGTTCATTCCTGATTTAACTGATGACGTTACTGCTCGTCATCAGCCTGACATGTAACTGTGACATATGGTTGAACTGACTGACTTCGATGGTTTAGATGGTTAAACCTTCATCAGTCGGTCGCCAGAATTCTTCCTTTGGTCAAAAGGCTACACCGCAAGCAGGCGAAGTTGGCTGTGTAGTGGTGTTACCGTTAGTGAGGTATTAATATCGCTCCGATGAAGGCTATTGCATATTGTTCACACTTGTTCCTTCCTTCCTATAATCCTGGGTCGTTCCGCCGTAGCGTGAAGAAGCATCTTAGCGGGCCGGCGTGATTGTATCGAATGGTATGAGACTATCGTCTGATACCATGCGATACTCTGCCTGGACGGCATTAGCACTTACCACCAGGTGCAAAGCATTCACTATGTCGTGCCAGAAAAAAAAATCAGGGAAATAAAGGACCAATTCTTCTCAAAAAAATATCGATAGTGTTTAAAGTCACCAAATCTGTATTTAGCCTTCATTCTTACCTTAAATACAGAAGAACCTAATACCGAGGAGTTTAAATAAAAACCTAATGGTATTGTGTCTGTATTTGTATTAGTCCCACTGCAGGGCACGGACCTCCAACATAATAGAGATTACGATTGAGAGGGGTTAGGCCATACTTCACCATGCTGGCCTAGTGCAGATTGGCGAACTTCATTTACCATAGAATTTCTTACAAATTGCTATAGTATGCAGATTTCTTCACGATGTTTTCCTTACCTAACATAATTATTTACTTAAACTGGACCATCAAACGCAAAAATTATCTAAAATGTAATATTAAGCTTATTCACGGTCAAATCAATTACGCAAAATTAATTTCTTTCAAAGAAAATTTCACCTGAAATCGTTCGTCCATTAGAGGCCCCTTTCCTGGTCCTTTATACGGATTCAGTAAGTCTTTAGATCCTTATTTTGTTATATTTAATTATATTAACATTCATGCTTTTAGATAATGAATAAATCTGCTTATATTACCTATACCTGCAATTATTTTTTTGACTTTGTGATGGTTTGTATTAAACGCGTTTGAATGTTTCGCTGTCACCAAACTATTTTTATAAAATAGATTAACATACAGCTTCTAACATGTTTCCTGAGATTTTTTCAGAATTACTTGAAGATAAATAAATTATTTAAATCTTTATTGTACACAAATATACATTAAAGAAACTAAACAGAAACAATAATAAAAAAAGTACAAATGGTGGTCTTATTGCTCTATAGCAATGTCTTACAACCATGGGATGGATTAAAAAGAAGGAGAGAGAGAGGGCAGTGCAAAAAATAAAGAGCGGTGTTCTTTCTGCATAGAAACGATTATCCTAAAGTAAAGATTAGCAAAGGAAAAGAGACAAACACTTGTAACATTTTAATTTATACATTTTAAATTAGATTTTTGCCGTCTTTGGTACAACGCAGCCGAAATCTATTAATTCCTCAATTGGCGTTCCGGTATTACAAATTAATTAATTTTGGAAAATTAATACGTAGTCATTCATTGTGGGATTTACTTGAACTGATTCTGCGGAGGATTTTATGAATGCGGGCAGTAACGCTGGAAATGGTTTTAACAAGTTTGTGTTCGTAATTACTTTCTCGTTTTGTTGCAACTTTGTGCTTCTTCAAAGAATTTGTGTTCTATGTTGACTTGCACGTAGCACCAAAGGGAGAAGTAAAGACGAATGTAGATCTATGTGGTGGTAAAAAGATTTTAGAGTGGTGATAACAGTACAAGATAAAAGTCCTTCCACAAAGTTGAAGGACGACCTGGCAAAGGTTGTTGGTATCAATAAACCAGTTAGTTTTTTGAAGCCGTTCCTGGATTCCATTAGACGGGCTTACTTTAGCAGTGTTATTAAAATGTTCTAATAACTAATAGCAGAAATTTTATTATGAGACACGTCATTTAGATTCCTTTCCGTTTTTTCATTTCTTGTCATGCTTCTTCACACTATAATTTTATTAATTAGGAAAAATATTAAATTTTTCTCATGATAATTCCATAGTTGAATTAATAAACCATCGCAATCTTGTTCTAAACTGAAATCATTACCACATCTACGCATCGGAACGTGTTATATCAAACATGCGAGACTGAGGTACGTCGAAGACCGAAGTACACTAATTCACCCTAATGTTTTATAGTTAAAATAATGGCCACATCATTGGACAACTTTGCTGAACTTTGTTCGGTTTTAGTAAGGGTCTCACCGCTGAGTTCGGTGATGCGATTAAGTTACTAAAATCGGAGTTGGGAATTTGTGAATGATTTAGTGTAGGGCTATAAAGGACCTTGCTTAAAATTCCTTTAGAATTAAAAGCGTTACATATGGCAACGATACAGTTTTAAAGTGGTTGAAACATGAGGACACAAATATTTGTGTCGGGTCCATTGACTTATATTCTACCGATAGACGACACGTCAAAGAAATAAAGTGCCCCCGTATTTTAAAAGCACACTGCGGTATTTTATAAAAATATTGTAACTTCAGACGATTTGCTTTCGGTTTGATGGCGAAAAATTAATTTATTACTTTTAAACGTATGCGATAAGGCGTACTGCACTGTCACTGTCACGAAGCAAACTGATTCATGTGTGGTGCATGCACCGCAAGTAGGTGGGACACATTTTTTGTACTGAATGTATTATCTAGTTATACATTGATATCGATGGTCGGGTCTGAGTGTTTTTCTTGTTCAAAAGTCTCTTGTAGTTTCTGAAACTTGGTATCTTTAAATGGTGTTTAGTTTTAGTAGTTCAGGACTGAGTATGTGACTATCATTCATTACCATAATATCATATTTGTTATCAAAATCATATTATTTTCTCAGTTGTTAATACTGTGTCCCAAATCCTTCACCTTATAGCACGTGTGGTGTATCTACACTGACTTGTTTGTATTAAAAAAGTAGTTATAAAGAAGTTGTGTTTAAATTTATCAGCTATAATGTTCTATGATTTCCCATATGTAGGTGTCCATGAACCGATTAATTGATTGAACCTCTGCTATAAAAAACACTGGTCACAGATGACTGAACTGACGTCACGTTGCAACATGAATAGCTCAATATGTGTTTTCACTTCAAACATGTGCAAATTGAACCTCTTACCTTTGTAGGGCTTAAAAAGACGTGTAAACTACAGTCAGAGCGCAGGTGAATAGTTCTTTCACTTTGAGTGACTGGGCAGTGGCTCAAGTGTCAGTTTTTTTGGCTGGTGCCGGATTTTGCATCCAGCAGAGTCGTTTAAAGCGTTAGTGCTCGAGATTTTTGTCACCTCACATGCCCAGTGTTTTCGAAGTGGAATGGCGTTACTCAACTTTGTTGCGTCGATTGGGGTAGTAGCTTCTTTTTTAGTGATGTTGAGTTATGTAGTGCTTTTATTGTAGGACTGCCTCGCTGGCGTAGTTGTACTACGGTACGGTTACAAAGCTGAGGTCTCGGGTTCGAATCCCGGGTTGGGCAAAGTGATATTGGATTTTTTCTATTCATTATGAGCCCGGAGTCAGGAATATGTGCCCGATATGGCGATAGGCTCGCCCCCTATCACATCGTGCTACGGAAAATGCAAGACGAAATGTGGGTTTCCTAGTGGCACCTCTGCCGACCCCTTCGGGGATAAAGGCGTGAGTTTATGCATGTATGATTTTTTTGTAGGATAAATTAGGCAGCATATCACATTTATAAATCCATGAATTATATTCTACCCAAGTTTGTCGTTAAATTGATTCAGCTTGTGTGCATTGGGTTTTAGGTAAGCACGATTGTATTAACTGGCACTAAATAAATATTTCACGCCTACGGTTACTTTATATTGATTGTAGTACTTTCATTATCAGGCACATTGAGGCAATTTCACACATAAAAAAAAACTAATTTTACTTTTAACTTCAGTATGAATTTATTCCGGGTACCTATATCAAGACAGCGATCGAAAACGAAGCCATGTGGTAGTTTTAGTGGTTACAGACACAACGTAACTAAAAATTTCGCAAAAAGCGACAGTATTTTTTGATTTTTTTTAAATGTCATGATGTTTTGGTGGTAAACACCTAGTTTTTGCGAAAATAGTAAGTTAAACCCTGACGTATCATTGCGTCTTTAAAAATAAAACGGTGTACATTATTATTTTAGCAAAACTATGTTTTTATTACCCAAATACGACGATATGTAAAACCTTACAAAAATATGACTTTTTTTTAATGCATAATTTTTGCATTTTGTCTGAAGTCAGTACTCAGTAGTCACTAATACCTGGCTTAATTTTCGGTCCCAGTCTGGATATACCCGGTATGGATAAGTTATGTACCACCTTACCCTTATACCATAAATACGGAAAATATAAATTCAATTATTTTTTTATTGCTATGAATAGCGAGACGAGGATGCCATTTTCCTGACCGTAAGCAATACGACCGCTCATGAACAGTAGCAAAACCAAACAACACCATGAATTCCAAGGCAATGCTTGGCATTCTACTGCGCTCGCAAGCCTGAGACATAAGATGTTAAGTCTCAATATGTCCAGTAGTTACTCTGGCTACAATGTCCTTCAAACCGGAACACATCAGTGCATTTACACTGCTGTTTGGCGGGAGAAATAGACATTACGGTGGTACCTACCCAGGCGGCCTCTCACATATGAGAGACCTACCACCAGTAAAATTCGACTCACTTCGACTCACTCAATCTCGCAATTCATTCATAAGTCCCACGACCACACACATTTACAAAGACTAAATACAAGCCAAATAACTAGACACGTCGGTAGTCCAGTAATTTCATGTTTCCCAACTTTGTTACCCGTCCCTGGTTTTATTTCGGTCGCGGGGCTCATTTCTTCGTAATTACCAAACGTGTGCTGTTTATTACACCCGTTATTCGGTTGACCTTTCTGATTTATTCCTCTGTGGTTAGGATGCTGAATAATATTTGTCGGGATTTGTTATGTTTTCGTAATGTGAATAAAAAGGTGTGTTGTGTTGGATTAAGTGTATTGTGACGTTATGACTGGGATAGTCGGAAATAAGTTATTACTTTCTAAATTGTTACGCACAAGAATGTAAATAAGTAACTATTTTAGACTTATGACTTTCTAATTTAATTCATGATAAAACAATTGTTTAAGCATGTAGGCCCATGAAAAGAAAAATAAACTACAGCTTATAAAGTAACATAATATTTCCCTATCTATATCTATATCAGCCCATATACGTCCCACTGCAGGGCACGGGCCTACTCTACAATCGAGAGAATTGATTGAGAGTGGTTAGGCCATATAGTCCACCACGCTGGCCTAGTGCGGGTTGGCGGACTTACATACCGTAGAAATTCTTCAAAATCGCTACGGTATGCAGGTTTCCTCACGATGTTTTCCTTCACCGTTAAAGTGCGTGGTGATTGTCTATCAATACACACATAACTCCGAAAAGTCAGAGGTGTGCCCTGGGATTTGAACCCGCGACCACCGTGAACATGTAGGCAGCCGCGTCTGGTCCGTTACCAACAGGCCACCACGCACTTAATATTTCCCTACACAAAAAAAATCCTTTGATTCCAATAACATCAAAACCGCATTGCAAACCGATTCCAAACACAAAACAAAAACGAAACAATTTACGTAACCCCCGATAAAGACGTTACGACACAGCCATATTAATTTAGAAGGATAATAACGTGATCCAGCGAATTGATGTCTAAGAAATCCCTTGCATTCGGGAGATCGCTCTTAATCCGACCAAATGGCCCGTGACGAAGGCGGCCCGTTTGGATTGAGGAGGCCACTGTATTGAATGTAGGCCAGTTCTCAAAGAGGCCTCGCCCCTTGACGAGAGGGCATAATGGCGTAAAGGGGCATTGATATTGAATACAAGCTTCGTGATAGACAAGACAATAGAGTTGTGTCCTAACCTTCTTAGAGAGATGATGCTTTATGAATTGTAATCGATATATGTGTAAATTTTATAGAGTGAGTTATGGAATGGTGGATTGTCTTAAAAAAAATGAAGTTTTGTTTACAATGTTAACTATTATTTGTTTTAAGTATAAGAATGTTTTGATTGTCAAATAAAAAAGTTAAACTTAAGATAAAATAAGACACAAACAAAATAAAATTGAAATCGTCAATTTGTGTTGCTTTTAAATTCAGTCGCGTAATAATTTATTTGATGGACAACTTTGATGTTACCATTGAAAAAAATAACAAAGAAAGATAAAACAAAAAATCTTAAGAGCGAAATCATATTTTACATTTTTTCACTCACTTTATACAAATTAGATTCCGAGTCACTGGCTCTTTTAAGATAGTGTAAGAAATCTACTTTACTTTGAAATAAAGTTTTAAAACCACTCTCCTTCAACATTATAGACAAAAGGAGCTTCATTGTTAATTGTAACTGGAATGTTAAATGTTTGAATAACGACTATCGGGCCTAACTCGCTGTCCTTAAAATTTATTACCATCTATAAACATTAACTGTTAATTAGGATTGGAATATTATGAGAGAAGTTTTGAAGTTAGGAAATTAAGTTTTATTTGTATAAATTGATATTTAAAGGGTGTTTACAAGAAGTTTGAAATATGCTGCCGTTTAGGGGAAATTATTTTAGCCAATTGCATTTCTTGTTTTAAATCAAGGCAAAAAAAAATAAGGAAGTAAAATATTGCTGACCCTATTTTTTTGTCTTTTGCATCCGTAACTATTATATTAGAGTGGTTTGTAGTCATAGGGGAGCTCTATAAGAGCCATGTCAATTTGAAAAAATATATATGTCAATACACATTAGGAAAGCTGTTGGTTAATACCCCCTTTGACGCAAAATCGAGAGTTTTCTTTAATATGTTTTTTTTTCAAATTGACATGCGTCTTATAGAGCTTCCCTATGACTATAAACCACACTAGGGTCTATCAACATAGACCCATAGATTTTTTGGTAGGTAGGTAGATAAGTATTACTAAGTATATCTAAAATCTGACTAGCGCCCGAATACTGGAACGACATTCAAATAATAAGTTGCTCAGCGCACGGCTCACTTAGCCAGTACATTTAATCGGGATTAACGTAGTTAAGCGCAAGTTATATTTAAGTTGCGTTCCAGTATTTGGGCGTAAATGACGTATTTTTACGTAAAAATATCACGATAGGCTCGCCGCCTATCACGTCGTGTGACGGAACAAATTTATGCGTGAGATAATAATGTATGTATGTAAAAATAAGCCTATAAATCGGATCAATAGTTTTTAAGTTGTAAGTGGACATACAGATAGATAAAGACGGACATAGATTTAATGCATTTTATAGTATGTAACGAAAGAATAAGCTATTGGCAACAAAGCAAACACACTTCAAAGATTTCATTTTAATGTAAGTGCTTTGAAACAATTTGCTTAGACTTATAATTAAATAACCATACTCAATCAAACACATCAGCTCACATACATCTTATATTACCTCGTCTATTTTAACTATATATCTTTGGAGGACAATAGCCTTCAAACTAGTCTAATTTGTTACGAAGGACAAATAAATTTGCCCTAAATTCTCCGCATAAAGGTTATTGGTGATTTTGAAATTCCAATAAAGGTCACGGCCATTGGAATATCCAGCCTTATTTTGTCCGACCGACATGACCTTTAAAAGCAATGGTCAACGAATAATAATTACTTATGGGTAGCTAAAATGCCCGAATACTCAAACGCCAATTAAATATTAAGTTGTACTTAAGTACTCAAGTCCCGCTTAAATATACTGACTAAGTGGGACTTAATATTTAAGTGGCGTTTGAGTATTCGGTTGTTAGTCTTTTCAGTAAATTAATTGAAAAGGTTATTATTGACATAATAGAGTTCTAAATAAATCAATTACAATTACTCTAATAAATTCAGGTCCTATGTGGATAATATTTTTTTAAAGTGCTAATGTGCCATAATTTTGCTGCATAAAACCTAGAATTAAGAAATTATAAATAAATAAATATAAATAAGGTCGATGGCTAAACACAGCATATTTACCTCTATTACCTCTACATCCGACAAAACATGTACGGCCTTATTCATAGACAGATTTAAAACCTATTTTAGTTATGGAATGTTTTGTCCCTTTCGAACGACTTTAGAATTCAGTTTAAGCGAAGGAGATAAACCATTCGGTAACTAAAAAAATAGGTTTTAAATCTGCATTTGAAAAGGGCCGTTAGAAATATTCAATTAATTTCCACTACCTTTTTAATAAAAAGTGCGTAGTGACCTGTTGGTAAACGGACCAGACGCGACTGCCAACATGTTCACGGTAGCCGCGGGTTCAAATCCCAGAGCATACCTCTGACTTTTTAGAGTCATGTGTATATTTAAGTCAATCACGATGCATTATAACGCTGAAGGAAAACATCGTGAGAAAACCTGCATACCATGGCGATTTGTAATAATTTCTATGGCATGTAAAGTCCGCCTACTCGCACTAATCCAGCGTTGTGGACTATATGGCCTAACTACTCTCAAACGTACTCTCGATTGTGGAGGAGGCTCGTGCCTTGCAGTGGGAAGTATATGGGCTGATACAGTACAGTATCCTTTTAATACAACGATTGTCACATAAGCGGCTTGCACTAAGCTAATCCTGTCGCTGGTTGGGCCAATACTAATAAATTAAGTTAATTGCTCATAAACTCTCGCTACACTTTAACACAATATCCATGCTGTGAATTTGTTATCGAAACAACGTTAATATGTTTTATTACCCTGCACCGGATTACCCTGCTAACACTGGGATGATGTAATATTTTGGTACAATAATTTATTAGTGCATTGAATATTGTGGTTAGTTATAATATTAATTAGCTCATACAACTAGTGTTAATGGCAACATTATAGTTTTATAATACTATCTTTATGTGTCAACACTGAATTGTCAGATTGAATTTTTTTTCCCTTCTTTTAATTCTTATTGTTTAGTGTTTACGCACCAACCTATTCTGATCTCTGCATCACCTATGGTTCGACTGTAAGAGACCACCTATACGATGTATTTGTATGAATTGCAATTACATACATACATACATAAACTCACGCCTTTATCCCCTAAGGGGTAGGCAGAGGCGCCACTAGGACACCGACATTTCGCCTTGCATGTTCCGTCCCACGATGTAATAGGGGGCGAGCCTATCGCCATATCGGGCACAAATTCCTGACTCCAGGCTGATAATGAATAGAAAAATCCAATATCACTTTGCCCGACCCGGGACTCGAACCCAAGACCTCAACTTTGTAACCGTACCGTAATACAACCACGCCACCGAGTGAAGTGCAATTATAAAAAAATAAATACATGGCTACGTGACTGGAGTTAATCTTATTAAACTGAAGACTATCAAACCAATCCATACGCATAACTAGTAATTTAAACAAGATGTATAAATATATGAGCATGTATATTAATTTGTTACTAATTGGAAGATCAAACATAGGTACCATACCTATGCGCCATTATTATCGTCTAGTCTTGCAGACGACAACCCCGGTGGTGCAGTTATATTACGACACGATTACTATGCTTTAGCATTGGGTTCGAATCCCAAGTCATCGGTCCCCTACAATGTTATTTGTTTTTCTAGTCGTTATCAGTCCAGAGTCAGGACTTTGTGCCCGATATGGTGATAGGTTCGTCCCCTATCACATCGTAGGATGGAACACACAAGGCGATACGTGGGTGTCTTGGTAGCTCCTCTGCCTACCCCTTTTGGGAAAAAGACGTGAGTTTATGTATGTATGTATGCCATGCAGTAACACGTAACAAAAGATTTTTAATGAGAAAACCATGATCTACACGGGATTGAATAATTGTTGTGACCTCATAAAACTAAAATTAAAGAGGTTTACCTATCTTCAACATTGTAATTCCATATCTATGTTGAAGTATCATTTTTGTAACCCTACAAAACTAAACATTGGCAACAAATGAATTCCTTCAACTTCGGTTTATTTTGATAAATGAAACGTAAAAATATATAAAGGAGGCTTCATTACCAGAACTCCGTCGGTATGTAAATTCACTCGTTTCGAATTCGATTCTTCGCGAAGTATTTTTGTTGTCTTCATAAAGGACTTAAGTCACTGTTAATTTGTTACTTGGCGAGAAAGTTTTTCCTTTCCAAATAAAATTTCATTTGCTAATTTGTTTCTTTCTGTTGGGGAATTTAAATTAGTTACGGGTCAGTGTTCGTGTCGTGTTATTGTTGTTTAGGCTGATATTTATGGGGGTTGTATGGGGTTAATTAGCAACGCTTTTTTCGGTTTTCATTTTCGAATACAAGAATTCGGATCTTAATTGAAAGCTCGTCGCAAATTCGATCTAGGGAAGCAAAAGTGGAACGAGGCATCATCGTTTTGGCTAGCTTGTGGTCATCCCAGTATGTTATTTATTCCTTAGTAATTTCATTTGATTTTCAATATACATTTAAATTTAGTAACTTAATTAACTTAAGCGGATTGTTCTCTGGCCGCTAAAGTGATATCGCTAGAATCTATTGCCATTAAACTATTGTTACGTCACCTCATTAAGCGCAAACATAATTTGATAAAGGCTACAAAATCTGAAATTTTTATCTCCAATCAAATAAGGTTGTTCAAACTCTCATACATTTAACTTTAGTAACTTTTACAAAGAGATTTGTCCTTTAGCCGCCAATAGACCTCCAAAATAACATCGCCGGACTCTTTAATCGAGTGTTACACCACCTCATTATCGAAAAACATAACACAAAGGCTAATACATCCGAAACTATAATTAACTTCAATCAAATAATTGTAAATTAATGTGCATTTAACCTGCTTAATTGGTCGATAATGGCGTGCATGATAAATTACATTTCGCAAAAACACGATACTTATAACCCCAAAAACAATATCCATTATCGCAAGTAAGTATCGCTTGTATTAATTTCTCGTATGTTTACGAAGAGCGATAAATAAGAAAAAGTTTTCTCGCCAGGGCTGACGTCACCTGTCGAACACAGCTGCCTTTCACAGGAGCAAGAGATTTTTTGTATAAGGCTTTTATCGACCTATAATGGGTGTAATTACTGCGATAATGAGATCTGTTTAATAGTATGGGTAATTCGAATCTGCGTCTTAAATCGTAAAAAAGGTGAAAAAACAGATACATACAATATTTTAAAAAAGTATGCTATGATTACATACATAAACTCACGCATTTTCCTCAGAAAGGGTAGACAGAGGCTCCCCTGGTGGCAACCATGCTATGATTAAAATGTAGGAATACTTACTAGTAGCATTCATTGATTGCATTTCGATAATTGCCTTCGGTTTGCATAACTTTGAGCTATGTTTATCCTGTGGTATGTGTTCGAAAAAGTGCTTTTCATGTTTATGAATCAATTGGGGTATGGCAATGCAAGTTATGGGCTAATACAGAACACAAACATTTTACTAATATTGGCATGACTACGCATCCTTGGTACCTACTACCTACATACGCTTTCGACCGTATTATATTCTTTCTCACGCCAATATCATACGTTGACATATGCTTTCATACACACGTGTGTATGAAAGCATACGTCAAGATTTCATCCATTCCTTACCACATCTACGGCTATCAATACACGCACGTATATATGTATATGTATATCAGTCGGACGCATCTCAGATACGTCATTTCGCTGTCCCGGGCATCAGTTGTGATCTTGATTTTATCAGTCATTCATTAATATTAAGATGTATGCATTGAAGTTAGCACCTCGTAGGCGTGTCTATATATAGTCTATAATACCTATATCTGCAGTACATGAGCCGGTTTGAACGCCTGTTCTGTTAAACCATTCCGTGCGTGAGTTCATACAAACATTTGTCTTGGTGCGGGGACCGGAACCGCGACCTCTCATTTCATTGCCGACGCGGCGTCTAATAAACTGCGCTACGCATATATGCTCATAATATTTTACATATTGTATATATTACGTAAGGGCCGGCAGCGACCGGATGCGTAAAGCAGCAGACCGGGCTCTGTGGCGTACCTTGGGAGAGGCCTATGTCCAGCAGTGGACTGCAACGGTCTGATGATGATGATGATAATATATTACGTGAGTACTTACTATGTCTAGTTTTTCAGAAACATAAAAGGTTTAACATGCCATTCTAAATAATAAAGACCTTAAAATTCAAACTTCCATTTACAACAAGACATCGAAGATTTAAATTTAATCCGAGGCAATCGATTCACCCATTACGTACAACCAATTAAGTTACGTTGTAATTCAGTTAATCCTTGCTAATTGTTTCAGCTGGGATTTTAGATTTCTGCTTTACTGAGTGTTGCATCTTGGTACCATGCTATCGATTATTTAAATTGACACATACAAACATACATAAACTCACGCCTTTTTCTCAGAAGGGGTAGACAGATGTGCAACCAGGACATCAACGTTTCGCTTTATTTTTCCGTCCCACGATGTGATAAGGGGCGAGTCTACCGCCAAATCGGTCTCAAATTCCTGACTCCGGGCTGATAATGAATAGAAAAATCCAATATCACTTTGCTCGACCGGGAATCGAACACGAGACCTCAGATTTGTAATCATACCGATGTACAACTACGCCACCTAGGCAGTCATTTAAATTGATGATTAATTATTTAAGGTAATTGAGTCTGTGTGAGTTAATCGAATTAAAGCCTATGATTTTCTCGGATGTGAACTTTTTCAGTAAATAAGTATTTAAGGCGGGTAGCTAAACATCCCTATTTACGATTGAGGGAGCACAGACCTCTACGATTGCTTAAAGGCTAGAGAAATTCACACACCTTGAAATTCTTGAGGAAAAATCACAATTGCACAGGTTAAAGAGACATTCTACACCTAACGAAAAACTCAGAGATGTGTTAAATCATCGTCCCTGAGACCTTGATATCAGAAATGAAATATGCTGAAAAATTGCACTTTCACACACATTTTCATCTATAACATATAAAATACACAAATCAATCTATAACATATAAAACACGTGCCTCCACTGGGCACTTTCCTATACAAAAATAAGTCTTCCGCCCAGATACGTTTATTTCACGTCAAACGTTTCAGAACCCTTTTACGCTACTTTCTTTGAAGTTTGACAACAAAAACCGTTCTTCAGTTCAATTCTACTGAACGTTCTGCTCGACTACTCTTTATATTGCAAGTTTCATGTCTTTTAGACTCGCGCTAGTTTTTTAAAAGATTTGTAACTGAATGGAATAGTAATGAACCCCGATCGAAGCTTTTAAAGTGATTTTATTTCTTGCGAGAACTATTTTTCGAGTAGAAGTAAAGGACAGAAGCGATATAAATAAAATGAATGTTTTATTCAAAGGAGCTTATTTTCAGGTACGGTAAAGTGGCTAATAATTTATGGTTAATGCAGTGCATACCAAGCAGAGCATTCACCAGGGAGAGATCTCTTGCTGGTTGCCATATTTATACCAATAAGTTCAAAATATATAAATAACCAGAAACGAGACTTTTAATTTTTCATTACATAACTTTGTAGACGTAAATCAATAAAATCTACACATTATTTATCATAAATATAGGGCCAATTACACTCTACGCCCACACTGTAAAATATGTGTCTTGTATCACATATTAATAAATATGAAAGTCTTTTAGGTCCCAAGCCCAAGCTTGAAATAAAAATAGGCGCAAACTCGCTGTTTCGCTGTGCGACTAATCCGCTTTCAATGCCAAAATCGAACCTCTAGCTTCTCTTTCACCTTACTTACTTACAACGCCACAGACGCTGTTTAAATAAAAAAATACTCTATTCAAAACCCAGTCCCCGATATTAATACTATGAAAGAATAAGCGCGATATTGCCTTTCTAAACTTTTTCTAGTTTTATCGCTGGAACCCTGAATTGATGTCTGTCCGCTCCCTGCAAACTGGGGCGTAATAATGCTCTTTTATTACTTAGTTTGTTGGTCCGTCCCCTTGTTAATCAGATAAGTGGAGTCGGCTTTTATGTGAGCAATTCTTTTGGCGAGTATTTTTACATCACCGAATAATGTGGCGTAAGAATTGAAACGATTGTCAACATGTGTTTATACTGTGGCCAAAATGTACTGAACTAGGTATAATAAAATCAGTATTTAATTACAAGAATTTTTGTGTTTAAATATGAATTTTCGAAGATAGGTGGATTTTTACGATTCGTTTTTGTTGGCGGTGAAAAATGCAGTGGAACAATATATAATTAGTGGTAATATATGCTTATGAGTTTCCTCAGGGATTGCAAACCCGTGGAAAGTCTTCTAACTGGCATTAGATGAGCGTTGCGGATTGAAAGCCCTGTTTTAGCAATATTTTGCAGGTATATGAAAGAAAATGTAGTATTCATATTTCAGCCATGCTATTGGTTAGTTTTTCAATTCGGAAAAAATCTTTTGTGTGAGTTTATGACTTTGTAAAACATGGTTTCGTTCATTATATCTTATTCACATTTTAAAAGGTGTAGAATAAAGATAATTTAATTCTTAGTTATAGTTTCATGTTACAGCATTTAGAAGAATACTTCTTTATTTTCCAGATCAATCTATTGGAAACGACATACAGGTATTGAGAGCACACCTGTCTTGTTGCTAAAAATAATGATGAAAGCCTTAATTATTATCCATATTAATGTAGAAGAAAATGAAGTTCATCATCGCATAAAATCCAGTGAAGATATCTATATGGCTGCATCTAATACTCTTCACTTAGACGGACTCGGAGAAACTAATCTAAAATTAATGACGCCATTTATCTAATACGTGTTACAAGACAGAGGTCAAATGCACTAACGGGATTACATTAAGCGCTTAACTGCTTCCAAGTATCAGGAATAATTAATAGGTTTCTGATCGAAGACTAAGTTAAAACACATATCATTCGTCTTTTGGTTTGTCTTTGAAATTATATTATTATCATTTTTTAAAGGAAGTCCATGGACATAGGCCCTTTTAAAATATCACTGATTGTGTTCCCAATAATTTGCATTCTTCGTAGACATAAGCTTATATTATGATAATGACATTTGTGTCACCTAATTGGTCTGGTAAGGGCTACGAGAATTATACGGGCTTGGCTTTGATTTGATAATCGAAAAAGTTACATAATGTGCTCTTTGTGTGTCTCTCATATGAGTTAATAAGGCCTGGTAATTGTGCCCGGCATAGTCGCCTCCTCTTATATATTAAAAAAATAAATTGTGACCCCTCTGCTTACCCTTTCGGAGATGGTGGTGTGCGTGTGTTTCGCAGGTGTTTACTTATGTTGTAGTAGAATACAATTATTATTCCATTGCATTAGTAGTCGTACCAGTGCTATCTAATTTTATACTCTCATTAAGGAAAGCTTTACTATTTTAATAAGTATATGGATTTAGATAAAACACAAGGCTTAAGAAAGTCCCATTAAAACAGCAATAAAGTGAAACCATAACAAGTCTTTATGAGGAAGAAATGAGAGAGTATATCCACAATAAATGTACAATCTATATATAACAATAGAATACGATTTCGTGGCAAGGAATAAAAAATAAATTCATATTTATAAATAAATAAATACACCCAACAGTCACATATATAGTCCTGACCCCACACTAAGATCGAGTCTTGTGTCGTGGGTATCAGAAGCTACGAGAGACTTTTCGGTCTCACGAACACCCAGACCCGAAACAAATACTTGTGGATCACACAAATATTTGTTTCGGTGCGGGGATCGAACCCGCGGCCTCTCGTTTCACAGGCGGCGTCTAACCAACTGCGCCACGGAGGCTGTCTGAGTGTATTTCATTATGATATGTATGATATCCGTACTGAAAACTTTGAAAAAAAAAGTTTGTGCTAATACAATAAATGGACTTATTGCGATCTATTTTATGCTATGAAATAAGGATATTCAAAAATATTTTTGTCCTATTAAAATAATTTTGTTGCCGTCGGGTACAGTGTATCTATCTTTTTGTATCGCTGGTTCAATAAATTGCGAGAGCCGTATCGATCGCTGTGCTGTAAAGTTAAGACGACAAAATGCCAGGCTCAAGTTATTTTTAAATTACATAATACGATGACTTTCTTATCGATGTCATTGTAATAATAAAAATAGAATATCTGCAGCTTGAACAACACCATTTGCGATAACTTCTTCCTAATGTAAATACTAAAATTATAATTTCATAACACAATCCATACAAAATATTTAAAAACACGAAGACGTTTCCAATTCCTTGATATTTTTCATGGAAATATTTCGCGAGTCTCAACTGCAGCTTACATGTACAAGCTATTAATTATACCGGAGCTTTCCCAAGTTCTGCCCGACCCCATTTTCAAGTAAAATATTACCTCTTCATGTTCTGTTTTCTTTAAGTTGAGGCATAAAATATATGTAACATAGTTTGTTTTGTTCATAATACGGTTTTTGTTTCTATTCCTTATCTATGATTTACCGATTACGAATTAACGATGTTAACAATATCGGTCCCCGCTTCGTCTGCTGACGTCATATCTTATTGATCAACAAGTAGTAGCAAGTATATTATAATAATCATTAGAATAAATAGAAATCAAAAATATGAACAGTTGATTGACTAGCTATTCATTCTTTCTTTGAACTATATCTCAAAGCACAGTTCTCCTCAATCCGTAGCACAATGGTGTCCAATATCGGTGCTCTCTCCCGGTCTGGTGACGTCATATCGCATTGATCGCCTGATCCCACTGGCCGAAGTGGAAACGCTTCTCCTTTGCCTTTTTTCAATAATGCTGAATGCTCCATTATTTATAGAAATAACGTTGAATGGCAACAGTTGCTATTGTTTGCTAGCATTTTTCTAAGAGTTGAGTTTCTAAGGAGTGTAAATATTTTTGTTTCAGTTTTACTTAATATTGTCCATCAATTGATAAAATACGAAACGTGATATTATTGTGAATAAACGTGTGTTGATACATTTTTTCTTATTAGTTTCGTTACTGGTTAGAAAACGAGCGACAGTTTTATTTGGAATACCTCTGCTTGCTATTGCTCATCTTGCTTACCGGTTATCAGGCAAAAAATGTAGACTACCTCGGTGGCGCAGTTGTTTACGGTACGATTACAACGTCTTGGGTTCAAATTTCGGGTTGGGCAAAGTGGATATTGGATTTTCTATTTATTAACCTGGAGTCAGGAATCGGTGCCCAATGTGGCGATAGGCGATCACAATTTGGCACGGAACGTATTGCGCACAACGTAGGTATCCTGGCAGCACCTCTGCCTACCCTTTCTGGGAAAAGGGTGTTAGTTTATGTATGTGTAAAAAACGCTCTCAACCCCTCGATTCTGACTTCGAAACACGCCAGCATTAAACAAATGAGTTACGAGCCTTCCAAAACACGTACATTTATAGTCCATTTTATTACAAACACGGTACAGGTAAAATCATTATATTGTTTTCCATTAATACGGGGGTTTGTGTAATCCCGTTTTCCAGGAACACGCATTGATAATGCATTGCCTCGCACTGTTTATTACAGGGAATAATTTATGTCCTTATTCCCAGCGGTCAGACAGTTATCTGTTTTAATACTGGGTAGGATGTAGGGATGATATTGAGCTATTGTTACTATGTAATATATGAATATTAATTTTCATAGATAAGTCTAGGTCGAGTGCCAGCGTATGGGTGTTGAACGTGCGGTGCTGACTTCAAATCCCAAGTTAATCAAGTTTGTCCAAGTTTTTCAGTTTGTAAAACATGCCACATGGCGATATTTGGAACGAAAAACTAAAATTTTAAAATATATTTTTAAAGCATTGTTTAAAACATGTTTTCATAGTGGTTTCTTAGATTTACGCGAATGTTACACATTGAAATAAAACTATTTTATACGGATTTTATCGCGATTTGGTTTAATTTTTACATTTTTTAACTGACACGACGTTTCGATTACTTTACAGCTTTCGTGGTCGCGATAAAATCCGTATAAAATAGTTTTATTTCAATATGTTTTCATAGTATAAGCAACACGCATTTACAGTCGTAATCTAATAGTATGAACATGTCCAATGTCATCAAATATGAAAAGGGAAAAACTATTCTTATTATTCTGACAATAGCGCTTTCGGCGACAGAAGAGCGCATACGACCTATATTTCCGTCCCAAAATGTGACAGCGGACGAGTTTATCATTATACCTGTCACAAATTCAAGTTTTTTTTATTGCTATTAATGGCAATATGTCCAGTAGTTACTCTGGCTACAATGTCCTTCAAACCGGAACACAACAGAGCATTTACACTGCTGTTTGGTGGGAGAAATAGACATTGCGGTGGTACCTACCCAGGCGACCTCTCAAATATGACAGACCTGCCAGCAGTTGTGAAGCCATTTTCTTTTATTCTGTGCATATTCAACAGAATTCATGGTATGAACATGTGGGGTACAAAGCTATGGCTAGGGTGCCAATCGACACGTATTGGCAAGATAAGTTATGTATCAAAATATAATGAGGTAGCTTGTAAAATTTACTTCCGGTCTCCAAAATATATCCAAAATAGTGCCAAGTTAACTACTAAGTAGCAGCCTGGCCTGACGCGACGGATTAATTATCTCTCTGGAACACGGAAACTTCATTTGTCCCCCTCGGGATTTGAATACATTACCTACCGTGCAGTGATATGATTTTGAATAAAATACCATCGGTATTTAAGGGTATTTTTAAAAACGTATAACCTGTCGGAAATATCTGTGAACCTAGCTGGAATGCGGTTCACATTTCATTTTTTTGTGTTCCTACTATGTTATTTTACATTATAAACGTTTTGACATGGATACGAATTCTATTTTGTTCTATTTTTGTTTTATGGTACTTTTCAATAGAAATAATAAAGAAATGCGGTAGAAGTTTAACAACAATGTTAGTTGTCTGCTTTGTAACAACGTAATAGCTCCTATTCCATTTATTAAACTTGTGAAAAAACGTATCACCTTTACGGTAATCTCGTGTAACATTTCATTACGGGTCTTTTTATAATGTTCTACAAAAAAGACTTACTATCTTCACGTTCTTCATACTTCCCTGGTTGCTTGCGCTACACAGCTACGCATCGTAGCGCTAATAGCTCGTGCTACGAATTTCGTGCTACGGCTTCTACGAACGGTATTTGGAAATTAAACAGTGCAGACTCTAGTTCCAATAAGATACGCAAATATTATACATTAAATAATTCCATTATTTGACAAATTGTTCACATTGAACGTCTCTGTATGTCCAATATCTTCTTTGTTGACTATTCACATATACGTGATTTTCCTTACTTTCCTGTTTTTGTTTCCGCAAGAGAACAGTGTATTTATAACCTAAAAAAATATTGCGTGTGTTTCATTTTATTCAGTAATGTATAAACATGATATAAACATATTGCAGTAAACCTGTGACGCCTGTACCCTCCCAGGGAAAAGCATCTTTCGCAGAACCTATTTTCTTCCCAAAAAGTCAGTCAGAAGAGGTAAGCCTATCGCCCTGCTGGGGCCGTAATTATTGTAGTTCCTGCCAACTCAAAAGTCTCAACCGATATTAACCAAGTAGAGTGCAATAACCGGTATTCGAACCTTAGACCCCAGTTTATAGCTTAGTCTGCCATTTCATCAATGAGGCGACCTTATGCTAAAACTATTAAATACAAAACACAAAAACTTTCAATTACACATCATACATTCAGTTTGAATACAAGTAATAGTTCTGTTTTAATTAAAAACATTTAATAAAAACGTACAAAAATTCTTGCTGACACGAGGGTCAAGATACACATAATAAATGCTAATTCGGTTAAAGTGGCCGGTGCTGAGTCGACCTGACCTTGGAGGATAATCTTAACGCCCCAATCTATAATCTCAACCTAATTTTAACAAATTCAAATCCCAGGGCACACCTCTGACTTTTCGGAGTTATGTGTGTATTGATAGTCAATCACCACGCACTTTAACGGTGAAGGAAAACATCGTGAGGAAACCTGCATACCGTAGTGATTTTAAAGAATTTCTACGGTATGTAAGTCCGCCAACCCGCACTAGGCCAGCGTGGTGGACTATATGGCCTAACCACTCTCAATCGATTCTCTCGATTGTAGAGTAGGCCCGTGCCCTGCAGTGGGACGTATATGGGCTGATATAGATAGATAATTTTAACAACCAATACAGAGAAAAAAATGCATATAGAATATCCAGTATGAAAAATAGATCACATTATGTGTTCTGAAATATAATCTAAGTACTATTGTGTAATTTATGTCAGCTGTGTTATAAAAAGATGTGTGATTTTAGGAATGTTATAAAATATTTTTGTCGTGGAAGTTTAACTTTTTACCACTTTTTTACAATTAATATTTTATCTTTCATTCAAAAGAGCTACGGTAAAATTATTTTTGTGGATATTTTGTAATGATTCTAATGTTTTTTCTGGCTGCCTGCCTTATTTTCATTTCAGAAAATGAAATCGTGTAGCCAATACACACTCAATTGTGTATTTACTTGAAAATGGAACCTGGGTCCTTTCTGTTTACTATGTATTAAGAATATTGCTAGAATAATTATGCAAAGCTTTGTAAACTATGGCTTTAATGCATATATTTCCAAAATTCTAGGTGTCGGGTCGGAAATATTTCGTCACGCACCACCTGTAGCCAGCTTGCCGAGGTTTGCAAACCATGACACGCAATTTATTTGAAAGAATTCCCTTTTTATATTAATTTTATTGCCATGAATGGTATTGATAGTCAATCACCACGCACTTTAACGGTGAAGGAAAACATCGTGAGGAAACCTGCATACCGTAGCGATTTTAAAGAATTTCTACGGTATGTAAGTCCGCCAACCCGCACTAGGCCAGCGTGGTGGACTATATGGCCTAACCACGCTCAATCAATTCTTTCGATTGTAGAGTAGGCCCGTGCCCTGCAGTGGGACGTATATGAGCTGATATAGATATAGATGAATGGCAAGACAAGCAGGCTAGTCGTCTGAGAAGCAAAACCAAACACCATGAATTACAAAGCTTGGCATTACACGACGCTCGCCATCCTGAGACATAAGATTTTAAGTCTCATTACGACCAGTATTTACTCTGGTCACAATGGCCTTTAAACCGGAACACAACAGTGTATTTACACTGCTGTTTGGCGGGAGAAGTTTTCATGTACATAAATACAATTTTAAAAGAATCTTAAGGCTACAAACGTTATATTTCTTGTTTTGAAAGATTTCCTAGCACAAATTATTTGTAGCAATAGGTTTATCATTGCACCTACAGCATTGTTAACATTATTTTCATAAATGTATGTGTGATTGTACAAAACAATCTTCCAATAAACATATTGTTTAATCAATCAGGCGTGAAAGCTAAATATTCAATATAATATAGATCTATGTATGCAAAATCAGTGGGCGTTATCTATTTGTCCAGGCGTCTGGGCTGCGCATACCAATTGAGTCAACAAGGACTTCTGTTAACATAATGTTAGTTAGTGGACAGTTACAATGGCTGATGAATTTACTAATAATTGTCTGGGTAACTTTACTGTGGTGTTTGTGCCATCCGTATTATCGATTGCCTAGCATGGGGTTCTAATCGAGAGTTTTAGTGACTTAAAAGTAAAACCGGGCAATTCGATCCCGCGTCTCCCTGTTTCAGCAGATCACGGCTGATTATTTAAGAACAGGTCACTACGTTTAATTTTATATTACGTCTTAACTAATTAAAAAATTGTAAGAAGCATAATCAATTAAAAAATAATGTTTTACACTTTTTTCACGCCTTTAATATCGCCAACATATTTCAAATTCTTTCGGTGAATTTCCGGACAATCAAACTTCGTTATGTGGTCCTTACTCTTTGAACTACTGAAAAAAGCACTAAAAGCTCTTATAAATACATTACGTTCTTAAATAAACTCACGCCTTTTCCTAGAAGAGGTAGGCCTCTACCTACCCCTTCTACTACCAAGACATCCACGTTTCGCCTTGTTTATTCCGTACCACGAGGTGACAAGTGCACAAGATCCTAACTCCGAGCTGATATTGAATAGAAATATCCAATAACTCAGCTTTATAATCGTACCGTAGTACAATCGCCCCACTGAGGCAGAAATTACATTAGGATCCAATAAAAATAATACAATACATTGCAAAGCTTAGAAACACAGATCCAGCATTATCCGACAGAGCAAATAAAATTATATTTGCTGATCAAATTCGCGTAACTCAATGTTACGATGTGAATCGAGCAAAATGAACCCGTTCTTAGCTGGCGAGTGAAAGAGACAGAAAACATTCAACAATGAGATAGAAAAGGACAGTTGTATTTGTAACTATGTTAGTAGTTTGAAACACCAATTTGGAACAGGACCAGTGCGCTCGTTACGTAACAGGCTGGACACTTAGAATTCAGGAAGTAAGGGACGTCTGCTCACTAGCCTAAATAATAAGATGAGATGCTAGGCGAGGTCCCCTTTATACTCCGTTGGGTCTGTGGACAAGTTTACTAATTTTACTCGAGTTAGACTGTATGTTAAACCTTGTTTGGTATGCAGTCTTGATTTTGTGATGAAGTCTGTATCGGTTTTATTGGGTATGGTTTATTGAATTTTGATAGATGTTTGTGTGTCGAATTTGGTATTGTAAAGGAAATTGATTATATTGTACCTGGTCAAGTGTAGTGATATTATTGTACCGTATGCTTGGGTCAGGTTAAAAGTATCCTGAACCGACGAAAATGCATGAAGAGATTAATGAAAGTGGATGAAGCGAAAGTAGTGGAATGCCAAGCATTGCCTTGTAATTCATGGTGTTGTTTGGTTTTGCTACTGTCCATGAGCGGTCGTATCGCTTACCATCAGGCGAATGGTATGCTCGACTCGCCATTCATTGAACCAAAAAAAAAAAGTAGTATGTCAGGATTGAGCAAAGTGGAAATCCATAGTCTTTGCCTACCCTATGGGACACAGGCATGACGTTTATGAAGTGTAGTGTAGTCTTGATAAATTATTAACTGAATAAGGAAACACGAAATAAATTGACCCAATAGACATTTTCGCATTGGTATCATCAACTACGAAATGAAAAATAATACCTAAAAATATTTTTCCCACTATAACAAGGCCCAAAATAATGTTATGTAGATCACATGAATATTATTTTGGGAACCAAACTGGCAGTTTCTCGTTTAAAAATTGGTGTCTTCAACAGTCTTGCGCTACGAAGGTTGGCAATGAAATATAGTTTTATCTATCATCCTTCACTTTTCGTCGTGGATGAAATTCCTCAACTGTTTGATCATTGTTCATATTTATTTTCTAATAATAAACTGAAACGCACAGTATGCAAGATATATAGGGTATATCAAGACTGCGACCAAACACCATGCCAGGTGGTAGTATTAGTAAAAAATCGTCAATTTTTTTTGTTGCGTTTTGTTTGTAACCACTATAGCCCTCCAACTATAGCCAGAGTAACTACTGGACATATTGAGACTTAACATCTTATGTCTCAGGATTGCGAGCGCAGTGGAATGTTGCTACTGTTTATGAGCGGTCGTATCGCTTACCATCAGGCGAACGGCTTGCTCGTCTCGTCATTCATTGCAATAAAAAAAAAAAAAAAAAAAAAAAACTATCTAGAGGGCCTTACATTCCAGGTGTGCGCCCTACTGGGGAACTGTCAATAGCCCGGTGAATGTTTTGTTTCCACAAGCAGACATATAAATCAACGCAGTAGAAAAGAGACAGAGAGCATCTCTTTATGTTCTATATACCGCTATGTCCATCCTTCGTGTTCGTGTGGTGTCAGTGCGATGTCATTGCAAACACATTGTAAACAAACATGACGTTTGACACATCGTCGTAAATGAATTATTATATTTTCGCATGTTTTAAGTATATAAAGGTATAATAATATCAAGTGAAGTGTATAATGTCAATATGTATTTATATAAGCAACGATATTAGGTATTAAATGATTATAAAAGCATCAGCCTGCAAAATAATACAGAACTTCCTTTTCATTCGAATTTACGAGTATTTTGATTCATTGTACTTAGAGAAAGAATTCAATTGGTATTTTTGTTTGTATCGGCCCAATTCCAACCCGTGGTATTCGTGATAAATGCAATATATAAAAATACTACAATAAATATCAAATATTTACGTATTATTAATGTTGCCAACAGTAAACAGGTAATTTTCCATAAATATGATTTAAATAGTTTTTTGTATAAACAATACAATAAAAAAGACATGATTATTATATTATATATTTTTACAGCTTCTAAAATAAGGAGACACTGCACGAAATGAATAATTACATCTGTTCGTAATATATGAGAATGCTCTTAAAGTAAAAAGAGCGCTCCACTGGCTATCAAAAATATAATAAAAGTAGCTCTCTCTACTAACCTCTACCTCTGCCTCCACAAAAAATGTAATAAAACATAATTTTATAATCAGGATTAACTAGGAATATTCAATTTAAAAATATATCTTATATTTATTGGACAATAAAGTATCGAGTATTATTATTGCCTTGTTTTTTTTTACTAAATATACAATACAATATAATTAAATATTAATAGGGAGGTATTGAAGTATCTTGGACGAAAATCTCATATTTAGGAAGACACTTTTACCGAGCTATCAGTTTCAAGTACTTGGGCGGAACCGCCACCAAATTTACCTAGTAAACAATAACGCTTTTTTTTTAATATTACTTCGAGATCTCCCCTAAAATTGGGTAATAGTTTTAATCATGCAACACCAAGCGTTGTATTACATGTTAATCGTAAATTCTCTATCTCTCTTGGTCTTTGCATGATAGCTGTCACTGCACACCTCCCCTCACTTCATGCCCCGGCTCTCAAGATAGTTGGAGACCTATAATACTACCTACCACCTGGCTTCGTTTTCGGTCACAGTCTTGATATACCCGGTATAATTTTGAAATTATGCAATTTAATATCTATTCATATTAATTCACTATAAAAATTTGATCACTCCAAAGTTAAAACTAAAATTCCATTTAAAATAAAGAGTAACTCGTTCACATATTAAATTAAACCGCTAATGGTCGCTGCTTCCATAAATTAATATTCAAAATTAAAATTCTATCGTAAAATAGCAGATACCTTTTTGCGGTAGGAGTGGTAAACATATTATGCAAACTGAGGCCGGGGCCCGAGCGATGCTATATTAACATCGCTGATGCAATATGCATTGTGCATTTCAAGCACAAAATGAACAAGCATAAGTGTGTTTTGATGATCGTGCTTTAAAGTTGTGTTGTTCATGCTTTTACGTAAGAAAGATCCTAGGAATTTGCTTAATTTATAGTTAATTAGTGCGTGGTGGCCTGTTGGTAACGGACCAGACGCGGCTGCCTACATGTTCACGGTGGTCGCGGGTTTAAATCCCAGGGCACATCTCTGACTTTTCGGAGGTATGTGTGTATTGACAGTCAATCACCACGCACTTTAACGGTGAAGGAAAACATCGTGAGGAAACCTGCATACCGTAGCGATTTTAAAGAATTTCTACGGTATGTAAGTCCGCCAACCCGCACTAGGCCAGCGTGGTGGACTATATGGCCTAACCACTCTCAATCGATTCTCTCGATTGTAGAGTAAGCCCGTGCCCTGCAGTGGGACGTATATGGGCTGAAATAGATTGTTAGTTTAATCTGAAAATATGTTTTTTGTAATAAATATCAGCAAAAGAAAATAGCCTCAAGATATAATAGTAATTTTTTAGTTAGGTTATTTACTACAGAGTATTTTTACTTTTAAACTGGCTTTCAAAAATAATATTAGTGAAAAACGATGTAACATAGGGCGCATCAACTGGTTCCTCATATTTTTAATCAAATATTTAACTATACTGTTTGTGCAAATAATTGCCCACTACCTAACATGGTACTTCTACACAGCCGAGAATTTGACTAAAAAATCTTAGGCCACCATGCTGGCATAGTGCGGGTTAAACATGCCATACACTTACTTTTATTCAATTCTCTCTCTCTCTCTCTGTGTCAGTTTCTTCAGCCACAGGAAGTCCACTGCTGAACGTAGGCCTTCCGATGATCTCCATATCAATCTGTTGGAAGCGGCCTGCATCCAGCGACAAACTGCAACCTTACACTTAAATTACTTTCAAAACATTCTGTATGTCTATATTTGTTACAATGCCATCAAGAACTGAAGTGCCACGAGACCCAGAACAATTCCAATTCATCAGACGACAACCGAGAGCAATCTGAACGGACGGCCACTTCGCGATTCGACCCCTGCCATTCCATTGATTGTGAATTTCGACGCTGCATTAATTGCCGTATTCGTCAGTGCTTTTAAAGAACTACCTATCTTCGGATGATTTGCATTTGTTAGTTTAATGCAAGGCATTTTGGTGTGAGTTGTTTTTTCTGCTGTCAAGTTTCTCCCAAAAAATTATGAATAATATCTCTTAAAAAAGATAGATTTCTATTTAATTATTTTTTCTTCTTGTTGTTCTGTCTGGTTTTGTTTAATTTTTATTAATGTTCCTTTCTCATCCAAAGCATTATACCTACCTTAAGTAATCATCATCTCAAAACATTTAAAAAATCATCAAATTGATACATTTTGTTTTAGCAGCAAAAGTTTCAATAGCAGCACAAACAGCTCGACGTTGAATGTAAATACAGATTAGCAAAAGAGTACTTTGCAAAACGGTGTAACATTTTTGAAAGCACCGAAGCGAGCCCTGTGTCGATAGTTCACTCCACTCGATAACTTGCTCGGTTCTATTTGAATGGCCGGTGCAAGTACACTGAACGATATCTTTTTGCTTCGAATTTACTCTCACTACGGTGGAATTTTGAGGGACAAAATAAATGGAGTATAACTTTGCTGGTAGTTTTAGCGTGTAGGTGTTGGTGATTGATGTGGTTATTTAGATTCATGGCACTAGGTTTCTAATCAATTTAAAGATGAATTAAATAGTTGCCTCATTGGTCCCGCGCATGTTTGCTGAGAGTTTTCAATCAGCAGTCGTGAGATTCTGGGTTAGACTTCCATATCAGGTGATCCAAATGGAATAAGTCTTTCAGATTTAAAATATGTAAATTACCCGAGTCAAAAACTTATTATACATGGCGATAGGCTCGTCTCCTATCACGTAGAGGTGGATATAATTAAAATTAAATTAAAAAATAAATTAAATTAAAATTAAATTAATAATCTTGATGGACTATGAATGGCAACGCTGTCTACCCCTTCAGTAATATAGAAGCGAGCTTATTTAGATATTACGTGTATCAAATGGAATACCGCTCCATAAACTGCCCCGTAATAAAATCGCACGATAAATAATACTTCCTCCAGAATTTAATAATTCATATCTTTTGTACTCCCAATACTGTGAGCATATTTTCCTTGAAACAATTATTTAGAAATTGATATCTAGTCTTCACAATGAGATGCAGGAGATCTAAGAACAAAGGAACTATTCACGGAATTCACTGTTAGTTCACGGATATTGCTAATAAACTCTAAATTGACCTTTCTAGAAAACGTAGTAGTTGGAAAAGCAATGCTATTTACAGTTAATAGTATAAGCCAGATACTCGAACCTCAGCGGTATTGTTATAAAAATTACCACTATCAACAGATTTAATTTGAGACTCGGGACAACGAGTACCAACAAACAGAACGAACGGATAGCAATTCTATTTCGGTTAAGCACGTTCTATTTGCAGATTCAATTGTGTTAAGTCCTTTGCGATGTGAGAATTCTCATCTTTATAAGTTCTTTAGTCGGTTAATCTTAGATGCCTTTTAAAACGGTAGTCTTGCTGTAGGTCGTTAAGATTTAGTACCAATGTAGGCTTGACTGAAGTCCTATTACTGTCTCGTAGACAACGGAAGTTTAGCTCGAACACCTGTAATATTACTATGGCTACTAGACTTATTGAATATAGTACGAGAGTTAGAGACTATAGTAAGTACAGACTACGCCGTGGGAACCTCCTGGTCAGCTAGAAATAAAGATTTTATAATTTTGATTAAATTTAGGTAGATTGAAGTCTCTGTAATTCTGTTTTTATAATAAACTTTTATTGTTATTATTATTGTTACATTGAATTTAGTTAGGACATAGGTATCAGCCTGAAAAGCGATTGCTATACACGGTGGTGGAAACTGGAAACCCCTTTATAGGCCTTTATACCGCTATAGTGGCCCACGAATGTGCATCGCATTTCGGTTTCAATCCGTGTACCTACTTTAGACCAGCTAGGTATAATTTCGACGACCAGCAGGAGAAAACAATACCTCGAAAGTTGATAATAAGTATATTAAGATTAGACTATTTTTACCATCGAGTGCATTGCTGTTACTTCATCAGAAAACAATACGCAATACGCGACAGTCTCCGTGTCGATTAGACGCTGGCTTTGAAACAAGAGGCCGCGGATACGATTCCCGAACCGACCCAAATATTTATGTGAACCACAGGTATTTGTTTCGGGTCTGGGTGTTTGTAATACTGAAAAGCTTCTGGTAGTTTCTGATACCCACGACACAAGACACGATCTTAGTGTGCGGTCAGGACTATGTATGTGACTGTTGGGTGTATTTATTTATTTACTGTACAAAATGTCTAACTACAATATTCACAAAGCCTCTTTGATGATTATACTGCAACTTTAAGAAGTGATTCCAGCAACAGCCTTTATGCTAATGGCTTGTTGCACGAATGGTTTATTTATTCACGGCTTGATGTTGTCAAAGAACTGCGTTTAATGGGCAAATTGAGTCTTTTCATGCTTATGACGTCAATGGTTTCCTAGGAAAATTGACAGTGATTTAGTTAAAGTAAATGCTAAGAGCATTATTTGCAAGAATATATTATATATAATAAGAGATAAGTTTGTAGTTGTATAATGTCGTATTGCGATTGAATTAATTTTATTTATTTTGTTACAGGTAAACAAATAAGAACGAGGTCAACAATAATAAAATTGTAAGGGTGAGAAAAATATATATTATTTCACGTTAAGTCTTCTTTCAGCCCCGAAAAATGACACGACTGGTTCAGCCTAAATTTGCTTGAATATAAAATCGCTATTACAATAACACTGTCCCTATTACACTCCCCTTTTCTCATAATAACACGACGCAGGTGAATTGTTTTCCTACTC
Source organism: Deilephila elpenor (assembly GCA_949752805.1). NCBI lineage: Eukaryota > Metazoa > Arthropoda > Insecta > Lepidoptera > Sphingidae > Deilephila > Deilephila elpenor. Next base: position 4,484,795 of record OX457110.1, read on the forward strand.
GTGAGATTTTATGAAGTCTTGTTTTAGGTCTCTTACTGACGTAGTACTTTTTTATATTATAGGGTAAACGAGCCTACGGTTAACCTTATGGTAAGTGATCACCGCCGCCCATGAACATCTGTAACACCATAGGGCAGGGAAATGCGTTGCGTGAATTAAATAATAGGGTATTTTACTATGATCGACTTTTTGTATTATTTTGCGTACATACACAAATATCTTTAAAGTAAAACATTTCTGTCAAAACAGTACTAAAGGAGCTTGTAACACGAGGCAAATATTAGTATTTTAAATAAAAGAGTGGTAGCGTAGTGGGGACCGTCTCTATCACACCCGCACACTGTAATGCATATCCGGATTAGTGACGTCACTAGTTTAATTTCTAACTTGTTTAATTATGAATGGATTTACAAAATTCTTTGTTTGCTAGATTTTGGATCTGGAAATCTTTTGATAAATACAATAAAAAATTGAGTGAAATACCCAATTATAATAATTACTTTATAATTCAAGGAGCCTCTATATTCGAAGTGAATACATTCTTGACCCAAAGACGCATACAAAAGTATTTTTAAAATGTAAAACTACAAAAGACTTGCAAGATTATTCATTGCTACAGTTTGGTCTCGAGATACAATCAGTTTTGTCTTCAGCTCAGTCTTTGCCTCAGGTACAAAAAGGAGAGCGCATTGTCGCTGAGAATTTCAGGCAAAGGCGCCATTGGCTAGGTTTTATTTTATTCTAAATCTAAGTGTAGTGCAGAGTGCTTTGGAACTCGAACAGTGTTTTTTGTTCTTTCTACGTTTTCTGTTAAACTTGATACTCATACTATTCTGTATCTGACGAGGATTAGAATATAGTTTAATATAAACTGCCAAGCGTTGCCTTGTAATTCATGGTGTTGTTTGGTTTTGCTACTGTCCATGAGCAGTCTTATCGCTTACCATCAGGCGAATGGCATGCTGGTCTCGCCATTCATTGCAATAAAAAAAAAACTTGAGTATCAAAAATATGAACAAGAATCAAAATACATTATGATAGTAAATTAGTAACACAAAATCATTAAGAAACATGATTTCTCTTGTGCGCAGAAAAAGGTTAAATATTAGACCGTGGATTCGATCCGCCCAGGTAAACTTATATTGCTAATAAAAATATTTGTTATGGCTCAGGATTTTATCAGCTCAAAGAATCCCTTATAATTTCCGATACCCACGACTCAAGGTATAATTACGTATATTTTAACTGTTGGCTGTGTTTATTTTCGAATTAAACTTCTACCTACCATGTATGCTTCGTTTAAATTATCTTCGTAAGCTATAAACTCTTGAACCCCTAATAAATCAACAATATCCATCATTATAGTATTAGTGTTGGTATTCCGATTATATAACACCATTTCCTGACATCCGAAGTTGGGTAATAACGTAACCCTAAACTGAATGCAGGTTTAATGGGCGAGAGCCATTAGCCGTGGAAACAGGTCTACAATGATAGTCTAAACCTCATTTCGAATAAATGGGCCAAGTTTTGACAACGTTTATTTAGATAATGCGAAATCGTTGTAGTTAGTGAAAAGCAGTATTGGGTAGGATTTGGGAAAGTAAATTTTTTTACTTTAACTAAAATAATATTATTAGTTTTTGATATTACATACATACATGAACTCACGCTTTTATCCCCGAAGGGGTAGGCAGAGGCGCCACCAGGACACCCACATTTCGCCTTGTATGTTCCGTTCCATGATGTGATAGGGGGCGAGAACCTATCGCCATTTCGGGCACAAATTCCTGACTCCGGGCTGAAATTGAATAGAAAAACCCAATATCAGTTTGCCCGACTCGGGATTCCAACCCGAGACCTCAGCTTTGTAGGCAGTCGTTTGTGTTTATGGAGGAGTTTTTGATATTATTAGGCTCCATATACATATAACATACTCAATGTATATGTGGCCTCAAGGCCAGATGCAGTTTACATACTTTGATAAGTCGCAGAGATAAAAAGCAGTATGATTACATATTCATTCAATTAGAAATATTTTATCGAATGGTACTTTAAAAGATAAGTCGATTCTTATTATAACATTATTTATGTTCCTTTATTTCATTGAATAAAGTTTGACCTTACAAACCATTATATTATTTGACAGCTGTATTTAAAATTTGGTGCCTATTTCATAGACTTGAAATTGACTGCCTGGTTTGCTCATGATGTATGAACGCGAATAATATAGTTTCCATTCCGAGTAAATACAGTTTTTAATACGTAGTAAAGCCACAGCTGTGTGATGTGTTTTTGTTTCTTTGTTTATTTGTGTTGAAATGTGCCGTTTCTGACTTTATTTTGCTTGACCAAAAAAATATGTGAGCCATTGCAATTTCAAACGCATCTTTTTTCATAAAGATTTATAAATGAACTTTTTTACACAGTCATATGAGAAAGCAGCCTTTTCAAAAGAGTAAATTTTCCTTTACTTGTGGGATATGCTGAAACGAAAACCTGGGCAAAATATTTTTAAGTTATTTGTTCTTAAATGGATAAAAACCCCTCTTTGGAATTTAAGGTTTTTTTCTCGAATAATATTCAGCAATCGAAATATTTAAAAATTATAGGCCTATTGTTTGGAGCAGCGCACTTTTTGTGTGAATGTTACTATAAAACGTATCAAAAGATAATAAATCAATAAGTCCTATATTTCAATCACAGTCGTAGTCTAAGTAGATATTTCAATTTTATTAAAACCAATGAACTCTACATATCGGTTATGGGCACTGCTTACACGTCCATCAACAGATTTTTATAAAAACTCGTACTGCTCGATACAAATACATATTATTGTGTTCATGTCACGAATCCTCCTTCAAAAGGTCCTCGCAATAATGAAATGAGACGTGCAGTCTGGAATCTTAGAACCTTCACACCTTGTCATGTACTACCAAAACTATCAAAGCCTTATTTATATTCGATGGAAAAAACGTGCCTTGAATTATAGAGGGAGCTGCAAAACATATCGCTGTCTCTTTCTCGCTTACAGGGTTCTTAAGTAAAGCGTCGTGTGGGAAGGTGACCTACATACTGATTTTTCTTATAGTCCTAGCGTGTCCCTGATAGATATGTCTGGAGCGATTTCTTAGATGAAACTAGATATACCAATTTCTTTTTTATTATGGGTTTTGTGTGTTCTGTTGTAGAAAGGTGTTCAAGTATTATTGGTGTATTTTGTTTACACGTTCGAAAATGTTATATAATGGAAATATACTTTGTCAGGGTAGAAAACTATTGAGTAGAATTGTAGTATATAAGTACCAAATTATTTTACTTATCGTTATAGATTAAAAAAAATATTTTTTTCAAATTATGGATGTATATTTTGCAGTGATCGTTAATATAAAATAAAATTGGCATTAATTATGAAGAACAGATTGCACATTTGCGAATGTGACCACAGCCCAAAAAAACCGTAATAATTTTATGATTGTTGATAAGTTCCTCAAAAGCTCACCAGACCATATTAAAATTCAGCAACTTGTTCAATATTTCTTTATAGGTTCAGTATTCATTGTGGTGTGTGAGCTTCTACATCTACTGACTACTACAAATATGAAAAACTGAGGAAAAAATATTAATTTACTTGTTTACTAGGTTTGGAAAGCAAATAATCCAACATTTGCACCAATAGGTCGTTGTTTCACATCGTTCAAAAACTCGAAGTATTCGAATTCACGATTTCTAGTATAATTAACTCAAAGATTATGAAATACGTAAATTCCTTAAGTGTTTAAGCGGCAAAGTTAAATTGTAAAAATTTTTAGAATGATAAATTAAATAAATCCACTTTTAAAGTCGGGCAATGTGATTTAAGAGCGGAACAGTATTAAATGAGATGGAGAAATGATTTAATGCGAATTTCTATCTTTATTTTACGATCTTTTTGTGAGACATTAAATGTTTGACACTTAATTCGACCCTTTTGAAATTATTGTGAGCGGAGAAATAAAAAAAAAACGTCTACAAAGTCGTTTATATGTTTAATTAACAATAGGTATATGCTTATAGCTAAAGTGACGTTTGGGGTTTTTAAAGAGTAATTCGAAAAGTAGTAAGCTATATGAACAACTAACCTAAACGATCTACGTCTTGAGAATCACCCGTCTACATATTATTATGTCTCTTTTCATATACTAAAATATATTTATTAAAGAGTACATTATATTAAAATTTTCTTTTATTAATTTCGGTGATTTTCTAATATATGCAAAAAGTATAATTCAATAAGCGTCATTTGGTATTAGCGTAGTTTTGATGTTTACATTAAAAATAAAGGTTTTTTGCGAACCGAAATCACAGCAGATGGAAAGTTTCGGAGCAACTTTGTTATTTAGACAAAGTTCTCTCCCGACAGGTTTGTAAAAAAAAACAATATTTGAAAAACAAACTCCCTGCGGACTTAATTTGGTATGTTTATTCGTAAATGTAAAAAATAATGTATTTTATCGACTGATTTTTTGTTGCTTTGCATAAATTGTCAACAGTTAAATCTCAGTAGTATTGTTGATTGGAAATTTTATTTAGGTCGATTTATATTTATGTATCAATTTTCAAATAATATATTGCTTTTAAAGCAAACATTGTTATAATAAAAATGGTATAAAACAGATTTTTATAGACAAACAACATTTGATTGTTTCCACGACTCGCTCATTCTATCATTGATTGTGATCAACAGTTTACTTCGAGACTTTATTGATTCAATATCATTGATTCATCTGCTGAAAATATCTTCGGTAAAAAGAAGTCTTTCAATACCATGGTATTATACAATTCCCTCTATCAAAAAGGAAACGAGAACAATATTCAAACAGTAAATTACTGTACCAGTACGGCTGCACCTCACCCTTGTATGACCTTCGAGTAAATATTAACTTCAATTTAACTTATACAAAGGACGTTTCAGGTGATTCTTCTTGGAACGAGTTGCAAAGAATGTTGTAAAACGTGCAACAGAATTCACTGGAAAGATTTTCTCTTTATTAGATCATACTGATTAGTTCGTGGTAGTATATTCTAATAAGCCAGGATAGCAGTTATCGTTAAGGACATAGTGGCTTAGGCAGGTGTTGGGTCTCCGCTTCAACCTGTATATTCAGTTACGAGTATTTTCAGTTCCAATAAACTATCGACAAACCAAAATTGATTATATTCTGTCCGGTCTGTACTCTTTCTAGACTGATCTAATATTAGGAGCATTGGCACCAATTTGTCGTGCCTTTTTTATACTAGCTTGGCATATCGACTGCAATGTCGTCCAAATAGTAGAGAATTGATTGACAACAGACACATATCTCCTGCAAAAACGAGATTATATCAGGCTTCGTAGATTACTATCGCTGGCTCATATAATTAATAGAAGACACGACAAATATTATTGAGCCTATCGCAATGTCAATGACCTACCAATCAGTACAGCTGTTACTTTTGAGAAACATTAATTATTGGTAGTCTAAATAACTGAGAGTATAGAAACAGAAAATCTCGCTCATTCGTTCTATACTATACTTGTGTCTTGTACACGATTTTCCTAAACTTTCCTAAACCTACTTTTGCGTTACCACGTAGTTCGTCCAAAATTGTTGTAGTACCCTCATCATCAAAAGTTACGACAGACACGTCAAGCCCGGCTGAATTGAATTAATGTTTAATTCCACACGCCTTATGTTAAAATTATTATGTGCAAGTTATTACCAAAGCCTCGGTACAGGTGTTTGTCTTCCAACATTGGTGTTGGCTTTGTGGGCAATGTCATCAACTTTGGGGGTGATATTATAAACTAGGGCTGTGTGTAAAGTGAGAACATGTGATGCTGTCGGCTTCTTCTCGTATAGAAGATGGTTATAAAGCTAAAACATATGGGCTATGGGTGTTTCGTGAGCATAATTCCAGAGAGAAGCTAAATTGCAGATTTTTGTTAATTTAAGATTATTTTTTTTAGTTTAGTCGCTCTGAAATCAGTGCACTCATTATTTCAAGTACCTGTTTTGACTCTTTCTTTACTCTGCCCATTATCTTCGTACTGCTTTTTTTATTCTCCACCTTACAAGCATAAATGACGTCATTAATTTCAAAACTTTCCATTTATTAATATAGCATATCGGTAAATAGACACATACAATATTATTCATGAACTTTCCATTTAGTTTCCAAAGGTTTAATCAAAGCATCGTCGAATATTTCCGTTCCTCGAACTCAGTATTTAGTTTATGTTCCAAAAGCCAGGTTTGCTTCTAAATAATTAAATGCACTAGTGTATACATACCTATATTATGTTGTCTGAATATCCTATGTCTACACTGCACTCCGGACGTTTCCAAGGAACAAACAGCTTCGGCTAACAGTTGTAAACTGATTCGGCGAGTAAATTATTTCAATGGTTCGACAGTCTTTGTGGCCTTTGTTAATTCTGGACAGAGGCTATGTATTCGATCCTTGTGATCAAATTGGATGGGATTTATAGGTATTTGTTTTAGTTTTGGATGTTGTGAGACTAAAGTCTTTCGGAGTTTTTGATACCACGGTCATAAATAAATACACCCAACAGTCACATACATAGTCCTGACCCCACACTAAGATTGAGTCTTGTGTCGTGGGTATCAGAAACTACGAGAGACTTTTCGGTCTCACAAACACCCAGACCCGAAACAAATACCTGTGGATCACACAAATATTTGTTTCGGTGCGGGGATCGAACCCGCGGCCTCACGTTTCACAGGCGGCGTCTAACCAACTGCGCCACGGAGGCTGTCAAGACTTGAATCTTAATGTAGGATCAAGATGGTTTGGTTTGGTTGTATTTCGCTCTTCGACTATATATATATAGTCCACTGATGAATATAAGCCTCCCTTAAGGACTTTAGTATCATATGGAAGCGGCCTGCATCCAGCCACTTCTTGCGACCTTAGCTCATTCGTTTGTCCGTCTACAGCAACTTCAACTTACACAGTAATTTTAGCATAAATTGTCTATAAGCCCATTAAAAGTTTCGACTCTTACACATAGAGCTAGTTGGACAATGCCTGTGTATGTTACGCCAATGTAAACTTTAAGTTAATAGGAAGTAAGTTTGAACTTATATGGCATTTTCTCCTTTAGCTGCTCCTGTGTTTGTGTTCCTTGAAAATGTTCTATACGTATTATTAGTAAGAAATGGTGATTATTTTATGAAAATATAAAAAAAGGTAGAATCTATAATTTAATATAAAATGAGTAATAAATGTTTAACCATGAGTGCTTTTTATGATAAATCTTGAGAAATATGCATGGAACATTTGTCATAGCGACCCCAGCAAGTATGACGCGGAGTGACGCGTTTCGGGTTGAGCCTGCGTGTATCCGATTACAGAAAACCGTCATAGTTCTGTCGAAGATACACTGGTTTGCACGGCACTTATCATAATTTTCACTATAGTTTGGGTTTTAAATCTGTCTATAAATAAGGCTGATACTATTGGTTTTAAATACTGCACAGGAGTAATTTAACGGCCCATTCCAGCCAAAAGGTTTTTACATAACATGTATCCTACATGATATTGTATTTCTAACTTTACCCTTCAATATAATTCCGGTACCAATTCACAGTCACTGGAACCCTTTATTCCCGCCAGCTATAAATCATTTAATATTTCAGTTCCGCACCATAATTTCTAATTTCCATTTATGGTAATGCCTGTCGGTGCCAAGCCTTGTAACTTGCTGTAACAGTTGACCTCGGCTAGTTATTTCCTTATAACTTTCTCTTATAGCTTTACTTGTAATGAAATAAGTTTGATGATTGAATGAAATGTTTTTGGCTATTTAATATGGTTATTAGCTTGCGTCTTTATTCTCCAAGTGCTAGGTAGAGTCGACTCCGTGGTTGTACTACGGTACGATTATAACGCTGAGGTCTCGGGTTCGAATCCCAGGTCGAGCAAAGTGATCATGATTTTTTCTATTCATTATCGGCTCGGAGTCAGGAATTTGTGCCCGATCTGGCTCGATAGGCTCGCCCCTTATCACATCTTGGGACGGAACCCATAATGCGGAAAGTGAGTGGACTGGTTGCACCTCTGCCGATCCCTTTTGGAAAAAAGGCGTAAAGTTTATGTATGTATATATGCTAGGTAGAGGTAAAGTATTCAACCCATAGTTGCCGAACTCAGCGAGCTTATAGTTATCGGGGACGAATTTAATTTCCTAAAAAATGAGAATTTCTAAATCGAGCAAGTCATTTAAATTGAAAAGCTTGATTTAGAATTGTAACCCAGGACCTCGCCAACTCGCAGTCCAGTTCGCAATCTCGTCCGGCTCAGTGTGGGGATCAAATGTAGCGTTTTATAAAACTGTCTGTAAACATCACCAAAAGAGCTACATAAAAAAAGATGCATCAACAAAATTTAAATACTAATATTAATGTTTGCTCTTAAATAAACAATGAACTAAGAGTATGAGTAAAAATTAATTACCAAAATTGCATGCACGATTCGCTCTCCAATTAATTAAAGAGCACGGTTTTGCACCCCAGCTCGGCTTGTATCAAAATACCATCCCTTATAATTTGTCCACGCTTAAAATTAATAGCAAATTCTATGAATATTTTAAAGCCTTTAGTATTTGCGGCGTTTCGTTGTATATCGAATCCTTTGTTAAGGCCCGACCTCTAAATTTTGTATTAGTTGAGGACCATGTCAAAATAGCCACAAAACAGGCGCATATGAGTTACGTTTTTGATTAATTACATATTCATGTATTCAGGCGAGGTTATTCATGTTTCAACAATGGAACGAAAATATGCGAGGCTAGGTCTACAACGGACGTTTTATGCCACACAATCTTGAGGATGTGTGTAAAATTCCCTTATATTCAAATATAATTTTTAGGCTTTGATTTTAGTGCCGGGTACGTTTTATGGGCCTTGAAAGTTGGGTTAGTAAGGATATTGAAGAAAACCATTTCAATAAAACCGACGTTTTATCAAAGGATATGGATTTAAACTAAGAATACCTATTGCCTTTAACGGTTAAGATTTAAATCTTTGATCTGGCTCGAAGGACCATTATACCTTTGGGTTTATGTAGATTAACCTACAAAGAGAACACATCATTATTTATTCTGACTTTATTACCAAATACTTGTGTTATAATTTATAAGATTTTGGGCTGCTTCATTCGACTAGCTATAAGGACAATCTTTTATTAATGTTTAAAACAGATTTTGGATTTCGGGTTCGAGTCCCGAGTCGGGCACATTGATATTGGATTTTCCTATTCATTATCAGTCCGGAGTCAGGAATTTGTGCCCGATATGGCGATAGGCTCGCCCCCTATCACATCGTAGGACGGAATATACAAGGCGAAATGTGGGTGTCCTGTTAGCGCCTCTGCCTACCCCTTCGGGGATAAAGGCGCGAGTTTATGTATGTATGTATGTACAGATTTTGGAATAAATCGTTAACTGATCTTTAGACCGTATAAAAATATATAAATACGTATTATAAACGGTACAAGACAAAAAAAATAATTTTGTTTTAAATATGTATGGTTTTGCGAGCAGTATGACGAACATGGGCTGACTAACATAAAAATATAATATGGATTTCAGAAAAAGTAGTATTTTACGATATCACAATTACATATATATTTCTATTACATTACTGTCTTTCTCTATTAAGCCATCGGAGGTCTACTGCTCGAAATATACCTCCTCACAGGCGGCCCTGTTATATTTTATTCGAAAATCAAAATAATACTAGTAACGTTCCGAGAATTGTCCGCCCAACAAAGGCCCTCGTTATTGTCTCACTAATGTACAAAAGAAATGTCCATTAAACTCATTAAACCCTACAAAGAAATAATACTGAACGTCGAATGAAACGGGGCAATTCTCGAACGCCAATCCTTTGTTCAGGGACAGCGTCGTTGATCATTTTGTCCCGGCGAAACCCGGCTATTGTCTTGGTGGGGATGTCCATAAATTCCGAGGACCTGACTGTCGAATCTATTCATATCCGGGTTTACTTGCCATGTTTCTATACTAGTGACTGATGTGGGTAGTTTTTTACCTTGTTCGTGCTTTTTCAGGATCGATTTTAAAGCAAGAAGTAGCTGATAAAGCCTTCTCGGATTTGTTAATGATCATTAATTTCATTTAAAGGAAGGAACTTGATTATAGCCACACGTATAGTCCTGCCATCATACTACAAGTCAATAATCAATTATCAAGTCAATAAGATACAAGTCATTTGTAATGTCAATCAGCAACTACAAACACTGATCGGTTTAACAACATACACGCTATTGTGTTCCGGTTTGAAGGACATTGTAGCCAAAGCAACTACTTGACATAATGAGACTTAACACCTTACGTCTCAGGATAGCGAGCGCAGTGGAATGCCAAGCATTGCTTTGTAATTCATGGTATTGTTTGGTTTTGCTACTGTCTATGAGCAGTCGTATTGCTTACCATCAGGCGAATGACATACTCGTCTCGCCATACACTGCAATAAAAATATAAAAAAAGCAAACACCTGAAACAATTATTTGTGGTCTACAATAACTTACGTCTGGGTTCGAGGATCATGCCTGAGGCTTCTTTCTCGCAACCAGTACATGGAGACTGCTACAATGCCCGTCATTAGTCCAATGATGTCCATCAAGGAAAGGCGGCTATTTCCCGTAAATCGACACAATACGCTTGCTCGTAAACAATCTTTAAAATAGAGGTTTCGGATTAAAATAGATTTTTTTTACTTTTACTCTTAAACTGAGAAATAGCAGTGGTTTTATATCTGGTTGGTTGGAATAGTAGTCTTTAAGAATTTAAAAATTAGCGTTCGCTGTCGAGATGGAAAAATCCCGTATTTACAAAGTTGCCGCCGTGTGCCTTTGAGACTGGCGCTTGAGAACTCCAAGTAGTTTTTATATTATTTTCATCCGAGCGGTTGCCGTGAATTAAATTATAATTAGATAACAACACTTGAACAATGAAAGAAATTATTTTTCCAAGATTCTATCTAGATATATTAACAGTCCGTGAATAGCTAAGTTCATTAAGTTTTCATAAAGTTAAAGGTAATTTAGTAGGGTAAGGTTTTTTATAAAGTTTAAGGTAGATTCTCAAGTAGAGAAATCCACTTTGTATGGGTTTTTTGAATTTCAAAACCTTATAAGAGTTGCCCATTAGGAATTTGTGTTTAGTTCAGCAATAGATTCGCTATCATATTGTTGGATTGACACGAGTTTGGAGAACTATAATAATATGTGCAACGGTTGACACCTCTGTCTATACTTTTGGATACATAGGCTCACGCCTTATGAGTGTAAATGACAGCCCTGTACTTTTTAAACTGGCGCTTAAAAACTTGCTGTAGTTTTTTATCTCAGCTGTTGGTTTTACATACATACATAAACTCACGCCTTTATCCCCGAAGGGGTAGGCAGAGGCGCCACCAGGACACCCACATTTCGCCTTGTATGTTCCGTCCCACGATGTGTTAGGGGGCGAGCCTATCGCCATATCGGGCACAAGTTTCTGACTCCGGGCTGATAATGAATAAAATAATCCAATATCACTTTGCCCGACCCGGCACTCGAACCCGAGACCTCAGCTTTGTAACCGAACCGTAATACAACTACGCCACCGAGGTTGGTTTTATACAGTAAATTATATTGATGGACTGGCACGTGTATTTTCATGAGTGGTAGTAATCATTTACCATCAGATGTCTGTTTGCCCGTTTGCCGGCATTGGAGGAAATAAATTCATTTGTAAACTCTACCGTTGTTTAACTACGAATATACACACAATCTCTAAAAGGAAAATTTGTGCCTTGGTTCGAACCTACGACTTCCGTTTTACAAAAATCAACCAGCAAAGGAACAAAAGCGATTTGAAATCGTGAAATATTTTCTATAGAAAACTCATTCAGCGTTATAAAATTCACTTCTGATATACTGATTGGAACGCTGGCAGTGTATTGGAAGCAATTTCACGGCACGAACCTTCGATATAGAACTGAACTACAAAGGTAAAAAAAATTAGAGAAAAATCATAGGAAATTCTGAACAAAAATATTGGAACATATTTTCAGGCGTAAAACTTTCACATACAAACAATATGCACTTATAAATATCAAATAAAAACTCATATTTAATTCACAAATGTTTATTAAAAAAAAGAATCTTCAAATTAAACGCTCACATTAAAAATGGCTGGAGATTTAATGAAATCTTTCGTTAATTTAAAGTAACCCAGTTTCGAGTTGCACATTTGGTACAATCGAGTATAGTGCAACAGTAGGCAGTTGGGCCCATTGTGTGTCGGACGGGCGCCCGTCACCGCGGTAGTCGCTCTACGAACGCGGGACGTTCAAGCCGCGTGCGATGTTCTAAATTCAAAATCCAGGCTCGACATTGGAACATTCATTCCATATTTGAACTTTAAAAATTCGAATTCACTGTAAATAGATAATGTGTATTTTAGTTTTTAGCGAACAATTAATTAATTTAGTTGAAGTGTAAATAATTGGATATTTAACCGTGACAATTCAATATTAGTGATTAGTTTTTAAGTGAAATAATAACAATTTAATTGTAACAAAGTGTCCATAATAGTTCGTGTGTATGTAGACATTTACGCAAAAAGGAGTGAACCTAAAAAAGGTAAGTTGTTTAAGACTCTTTGGGCCATAATGACAAAATTGCCCACAAGAGATGTGTTAAAATTTATTATTCAACTTTCCGAATGAAATGTCGGAAAATAATATTTATCCTTCCATAATATTTTCAATTTTCATTTCTTTACTTTACGTCATTCAATTTGCGTGTATTGACATTTCCATTTCATCCGTCGATGCGAATAAAATTTAATCGAGGGACTTTAAACGGAATTGAACTTGGTGCTGTGACTGTTTCCCTTTTATTTATTTTCATTGTACATATATTGTTAACTTTTAAACAAAAAAAAATATTTTTTATCAAATCATTTAAATGTGTAAAACAGATAGGCAGTCGTGAAATTACTGCCACATAAATTTTTCCGCCAAAAATATTATCGCAGATAAGCTGATTACTACTGCGGGCACAAAGTCCAGTTTCGGGCAGCTCATAAGATTTTTAAATAAAAAATCTAACGCAAAGTTATGTTCCCGATGTCCGATTCGAACTCAGGTTATTAAGGTTCTTACCCTTCATGCTACTACTAGTCCTATGAGAGATCTATTCAGTTAACTTTTTTAAGTATTTTTGAAACTCGTTACGTCGGAGGCGTAGGCAGAAGGGCAATTATCGTAGCAGATTTAGCTATATTTATGGTTTTATGGTGTTATGTATTTACCTGAAATGTATTAAGAATATCTTTCTTTTTCAATAATATGCTTAGAATTCATTAAAACATAAAGAAACTTGGTTACCTGGGAATCGAACCCAATTGCTTACGAATTATAACACGTAGTATCTTGTGATTACAAGTGTAGACTTTTTTTTCATTACAATGAATGGCGAGACGAGCGAGTTATTCGCCTGAAAATAAGCGATACGACCGCTCATAGACAGTACCAAAACCAGTAGTAAACAGCACCATGAATTACAAGGCAATGCTTAGCATTCCACTGCGCTCGCCATCCTGAGACAAATTTATTTATCTAAAGCTTTATTATACACCCGGGACATACATAAAGAACACAATAGATAAACAAAGAGACGTACAAAAGGCGGTTTTATCGCTCCTATCTATCTATCGACATATTGATATATGTCTAATATGTAGTTACTCTGGCTACAATATCCTTCAAACCGGAACACAACAGTGCATTTACACTGCTGTTTGGCGGGAGAAATAGACTCGCAATATGTCTGAGGAATCATGTTGCGTTGTCCCGATGAATGTGTGTGATACCTTAGTGCAGGAGAATGAGATTTCTATAGGCTTACCCCGTACAACTTCCATCCTGAATCCTCAAAGGGCGACTATAATTACTATTTGTTATTAAATATCGTGCGTGTTAGTAAGTGCGTAAAACGGACCAGACGCGGCTGCCAATATATTCACGGTACTCGAGGATTCAAATCCCAGGGCGCACCTCTGGATTTTCGGAGTCATGTGTGTATTGTCAAGCACCACGCACTATAACGGTGACGGAAAACATCGAGAGGAAACCTGCTCACCATAGCGATATGCAAGAAATTTCTTTGGTATTTAAAGTCCACCTGCACTAGGCTAGCGTGGTTTTATATGGCCTAAACCCTCACAATCATCCTTTAGATTGTAGACGAAGCTCGTGCCTTACTGTAGGACGTATATGGGCATATAACAATATATTGAGTATCGTGATCCTTTGTATGCAAGTATGGCCAATTCCCATAAGTTAGCTTGCTCGTTTCGCCTAAAAAAACTCATTGTGTTTATTACTCGTACTCACTCGTACTTGCTGACTTAGGTTAACGACGGCAGTGCCTTACACTCTAAAATACTCTAAAGTGGCTGCTAATGATCTCATTAAAAGATGGCAGCACTGTTCTCACTGTACATTTTAATAACACAGGATTTCTTTTATCTCGGATGTGAGACTAATTGCTTTACTTTTGAGACAGTATGAGGAGGATATGTTATGGGGTATATTTAAGTGTGTGGTGGATTGTATGTAACTAAAGGGAAGGGACTGTTCTTGAATAAATTGGCAGAATAATTTCAGTATTTATGTAGTTTATGTATGAACATATTATATAATATATGATATATTTATATATATACATATATTTATATATTTAATATTTATAGCGATTTTAGTTATGTTTATGTTGATGTGTATGTAAATATAGATTTATATTATTCAACCTATGCATAATATATATTCTATGAATATTTATAGCTTTTTACTATTAATTTTATTTTTACTATTTTCATTTAGTTTATGCGCCTACTTCAATTTCTCTGCTAGACCCTATGGTTGACTGGGAGAGAATGCCTCAGGCGTTAAGTCCGCCGTTATATATTGTATAAAAAGCATATATAAATAAATATATAAATTATAATGTTTACATTAAATTGACAATTGACAAGTTCGCTGACCCATAGGCAAGCGAGATCACAATCAAAGTACACATCGCTGGCCCATTGCAAGTTTATGCTTCTAATAGGTTAAAAACATTAAAAACTAACTGTTAACAATCAATTATTCATAGAGCTATTTCAGTTAAGTGATTGATATAATCATTAACGAGATTGGGCACCAAACTTTCATCAAAACCGTCAATATAAAGTGCGTACAATTAGGCTGTCAAAGTTCATAGAGAAGTTTTGAGGTTGGCAACCTTCGACAGTTAAGGAATAATTCCTTCGGGATACGGTTATAAAGACCTGCTGAGAGATGTCGCTGTACTTAATCAAAGTCAAAGCTTAAGCTTACCAAGACTCTACCACAGTTATTTTTATATTATAGCCAGTTTTCCTGGTCAATGTAGACTGTAAAAAATAAGATCATGGGTAAGCCACACTATTCTTAGTTTCGAACCAAGTATAAAGGATCAATAGGGATTATACTACTATAGCTAGGCATACACGCACAGATTTATCCTTCGGACGCTTCTCAGATCAGATTCGTAATCTCACACCCAGTCTTCGCATCAATTGTGATCCTGATTTTATTATATTTTTTTAGTTTTGAACTCAAATATCAAACAGGCGTCTTAGAGGCATATCTGTCAAAAAAATCCGTACGTGCCTAGTATTAAAAAAAAAAAAAAACTAATTCGAGTACCAGTTCTTGCGCAGAAAGTAATATTAATTTGATGCTCTGTAATAACAGTTTAGATTAGTTTTAACACTCAGTTGTATGTAAAAGTGACACAGAATAACCCTTATGATTGTATCTTCGATGCGGTTTGCGGAGGTAGTGCTGATACGAGTTGTGCCCGTAATCCGCCGAGTATATTTCCTTTCCAAAATAGAATACAGAGTCTATCGACACACATTCCAATCCGACAACATGTGAGATTTATCAAACTGAAATACATGCACAAGTCAAAATGCCTATGGAATGCGGCAAGGAAAATGCAATATAAGAATATCACAAAACCTCAGATTTATAAATTAATAAGCAAATATGAGAAGGCGAAAATCTCTTATCATCGTGTTACAAAAGAAATCTATAAATTAGTTGTAGTCTTTGATTCCTAAGCGGAGAATATCGAGCATAGCTCCTGTTTCCGACACAGCCAATGCAATTTCCTCCTGCCAATCCATTACATGACCAAGCTTGTGTTACCCTACTCTTCCATTACAATTGAATTGAAAACTATTGAAATTGAATAGATCATTGTATTTTTATTAATATATTCTGATAGAATATTGTAAATGTTACAGATTCGTTTTCCAAGTTACGATATCTTGTGAGTTTTCCAGTTTGAAAAATCTTATATGTGTAGGTGGGATTCGAATTTGTGTCTATCATGGAATCGACTCTGGCACTGTTTGAGACTAAATAATCTTAATGATCGGCGGACAGCATTAGGGACACCTCTGACTACTCCTTTGGTGACAAGGGTGAGAGCTTATGTCTGTATATTAAAAGTTATAGGTTCCATCTACCTATATATGCAAAAAAAAATGGTTTTCTTTCAAAGGCACGAGTTTATTCTCATACTACCGACCTATAAATCAAATTCCACTGAATGCTATCGCTGTTTCCGACAACCCTAATAAATTCATCCTACCAATATTTGTAACCATAACCTCATTCCCTTTGTCTGACAACCCTGAACGAATTTCACTATTTGCCAAGCCCGTACAAAATGAATATATCAATTATTAACATCAAGTAGAAAATCAAATCACAATCGAGCACTTAACCCTGTTGTGACTGAAAGGGGAGACTCAAACAAAAGGTAAACTTACTCGTGACAAACGGAATACAATATGGGAACTAACGTCAATAGTAAGTTGTCTTTAGTCAGACGTTCTCAATATGGATCGCACCTTCTCAAATATGTTATATTGTTAGGACGTCGGCTGTGAAGAGAAAGACCGCACGTGTGAGATACGTGTAAAGACAAATTAATGTGTGATGAATTATTTGTTTCGGGTCTAGGTGTTACACTCTATTAGCGTCTCTCTGATATCAACGACAAATTAAACGGATAATTTGGTTTTTGCGTAGCAATACAAATTTAACTGCCTCGGTGGCGTAGTTGTATTACGGTACGGTTACAAATATGAGGTCTCGGGTTCGAGTCCCGGGTCGGGCAAAGTGATATTGGATTTTTCTATTCATTATCAGTCCGGAGTTAGGAATTTGTGCCCGATATGGCGATAGGCTCGCCCCCTATCACATCGTGGGACGAAACATACAAGGCGAAATGTGGGTGTCCTGGTGGCGCCTCTGCCTACCCCTTCGGGGATAAAAGGCGTGAGTTTATGTATGTATGTATGTAAAATGTAATAGCAATCAATTTCAATGCAAAAATAAAGACTGTCAAGTAAGTTCATATTTATCCTCGTCAAGTAACTATTTTACATTGAAAGAAGAAATGCAAAAGTTAATAATAAACACGTTAAAATTAAAAAACGTATAATACTATAACAGTCTAAATGCAATGCAAGCAACATAGGCGATGGACTGTAATTAAAATTCTTATGTTTAATTACATATTGATAGTCTGACAGTAAATTTATTTCGTTAATCTTTTTTATGTCATCTTACAAGATTTTTGACCCAAAAAATGAAAAGTTAAAAGAGAAATTAATTCTTCACGATATTTTAAATGCACCAATTTTTATTCCACGATGACATAGGCAAATGCAAAAAAGTTGGAATGAGAAGAGACAAAAAATATTCATCTAAAGAGGTTAGGTTGAGTTTCGGAATATGAAGTCATTTGTCTGGGTTACTGGGGGAAATGTTGAAAGCCTCTGACAGAGATAAATGGACCTTTATAGTTTTAGGGACTTGAGACGGCTGTGAAGTCTCCAGTTCAATGTTCAAATACTAAGAAATGTTATATTGAATTATTCATTGACGTCAGATTTTATCAACGCTTAATTAAATTAAAAATAATGTAATTTTCACATAGAATTTAGTGACTTTTTAGGTATTTGAAATGTACCTCCTAATTATGTCATAATATGTGCACATAAGTCAATTTGCTTAAGTAATTTTCTACAGGTACTAGAAAATCATAAGTGCGTTAGTGTCCCTTGAAACGGGTTAGTTGGGTGAATATAGTGAAAGACCTGATCCATAGACAGATTTAAAACCAATTTTAGTTATCGAATGTTGTGTCCCTTTCGAACGACCTTAGAATTCAGTTTGAGTGAAGAAGACAAAACATTCGATACCTAAAATAGGTTTTAAAACTGTCTATGAATAAGGCCGTAAGACGAATGGTAAATAATACCTCGCCAATTAATAATTACTTCATCAAACCTCTTGATAGGCATCTCAGTATCTTTCAAAGCCCCGATAGTTAAAACAGATACTTTCTCAAACGACTACGCAAGTTTGCTACATTGTAGATCCATCAGTTATTAAACTATCAGCTTCAACTTAAACCGCTCCATCCTCTGCCATCCCTGCCAGTTAAAAGTTTCCAATACATAATTGTCGCGTCGGAATCAGTTTTGGAGATCCGTCTCTCGCTCAACGCTTGGTTCCGTTTCAAACTTGTACAAACTCCGGAACCCTTGCTCAACTTTTTCAATTAAAATCCAATTGGAATAAAAGATCAAAATGGCCGCGTTTCGGTAAACTGATTTGCAGCTAAAAGGTTCGTTGGTACCTTTCAAAGGTGGATTGAGTCATAATTAAGGTTTGCTCTATGGGTATTTGTTTGTGAGTATAGGGTTTTGTAAGGCTAGTTTGTGGCGAGGCAAAATGTTTTTATTTTAAATTTAGCTCGAATTAGGTTTTATTAAAAAGTTTACTCGTCCATCTGCGTAAGGATCAAAATGATCCGTTCACTTATAAAAACGGATGTGTCTCATATTAAATGTATGATTAGTGGTGTATCTTCTCAAATTTGGCGGAACTTGTACCTTGTATACTGTATTTTCATCATTCATATTTTTATCATTTTTGCATGATTGAGTGAAAAAGTATATTTCTAAACAAAATTCCAAAAAAATATTTCAAGAGATATTATAATTTATATTAAAAAAGCTCCTACATCATAGTCATCTTACAAGGGCAGATGACGATTATTATGTAGTGTAAGTTTACGATTATTAAGTAGTCAGTGGTTTTGTTTATTCTTCGTAGTTCTATTTCATATCACATCTTCACAGACTGTAAGTAAATACTGCCGTTGACATCCTAATTGCGCATTGAAACTTCCATAGTCAAAGTTTATGCCTCAGCCAGTTTGCCGGAATTTGCTTAATAATATCCTAAGCATTATTGCTATGTGGGAATTCAAGTTAATTGACAAATATGTAATTTCTGTCGTTGCGGTTAAGGAGATATTTGTGCATGTGTTTGCGTTTGTAAACACAATTACTATAAGTACAAGAACAATTGTAACATGGGGTATCGATTATGCAGTAAACAATGTGAGAGATAATTGAATGATAAATATCTACGCTTTAAGTTTCTTACAAAGTAGAAGATTGTAAGTGTTCAGAGAAGTGTACTGGTGGTAGGTCTCTCACATGTGAGAGGCCGCCTGGGTAGGTACCACCGCAATGTCTGTTTGTCCCGCCAAACAGCAGTGTAAATGCGCTGTTGTGTTCCGGTTTGAAGGACATTGTAGCCAGAGTAACTACTGGACATATTGAGACTTAACATCTTATGTCTCAGGATGGCGAGCGCAGTGGAATTCCAAGTATTGCCTTGTAATTCATGGTGTTTTTTTGGTTTTGCTACTTTCCATGAGTGGTCGTATCGCTTACCAGCAGGCGAATGGCATGCTCGTCTCGCCATTCATTGCAATAAAAAAAAGTGTTCAGAGATAAATTATGTATATATTTTTTATTTCATCTTAATTTGAACGATAGGCTCATCGGAGTAATTATAACAAAGATTTACGTTATGAAGCGTTTTATTTAGTCAATCTTATGTTTTTTATGTTACTCCCTTCTCCAATAATAGGGTCTATTATTAATCGCTAATATACGTAATAGTAAACCTAACATCAAATTAAAGTGTTAAAATGTTGGTCCTCTTCGATCGATCATTAATATCTTTGCGGTGCAACGAATCGTAGATTTACAAAACAAGAAAGAAAACAATATTACACTCGGATAAAAATAGAATCGACTGAAGCCCACTATTGCGGTGTATCGAAATCCATTATCGAAGAGGACAAGAGAGGGCAGACCACAATCACTAGAGCAAATCCAGACAATATCAAGAATCTAATTAAATTAAAGTACTCGATTGATTTAAATGTTACAATTTCACTTACAGGGCGTTGGCAGAGAAACAATTTAAGTGAATTGATCAATCTAATGAGAATTTAACGCCGACGGCGATGGAAAGACCGTTTGTTTAAATCAGTCTTATATTTGAAATTGGAAAACCAATTTGAGCTTGACTATCTTAAGTTAAACATTTAGAATTCTTTCGTGACAATTTATTTAGTTATTGTAAATATATTTGAATTGTTATTTTAAGATTTTTTTCTTAAATAAATATTTAAATATCTGTAGGTGTTATTCGAAAGATTTGATTTGAATTTGATTGAAGTTTTTTTTGTCGTATATTGGTGTGATGTGATTTCAGATCTGTGTTAGTGATCTAAAATATTTCCTTCTTGTGAATTTCAAACGTCTATGCTGTAAAGATGATGATACATAAAGATTTTTAAATAAATAAATACATATTCCGATTTTTAAGTTATTCATTTATAAATTCTTTATTGTTCACTACAAATATAACATTATTAAAAAAATCAAAAGCTTAAAACTAAGGTAACAATCAAAAATACTGATAGTAATGTTAGTGTAAAGCTTTTGTTAGACGAATGGCGACTTTATGACACTATAAGACAACTGATTCAGCTTCACGACTGCTGACATTATCACAATTCTGGTGGTCTCTCAAATGTTGTTCATCATTATTATTAGATAACCCTTACATGGAATGCTCGAAAGAGAAATGCAATAAAAAGTATGACTTGAAATGTCTCAAAATAGCACCAGATACTTTTAAAGCATTTACCCCAACATATAGGAGAAAATGGGTATGTCCGGAGTGTATTTGCTTGAAACCCAAATCCGGCAACGCAGAAACACCCGTGAAACCTTGTAATACGGAACTGAACATAGCAAATACACCCTGCAGCAATGTGAACACCCAGCGCGGGAGTCGGGCGCAATTCTCACCAACAATGATCGATGAAGATGTGGATTCCGCATTACTTAATGAACTACGGCAATTTCGTTCCGATATTATTGACCGTTTAGACAGTCAGGCAAATGCCATCGCACACCTACAGTGTCAGTTTTCGCAAACGAAAAACGATCTCGATAATCTAGTTAAAATAATGACGGTAATAGAAAAAAAAGTCAATTCTAAATTGGCTCTGAACAACCAACCGCAAGATATAGCAAAAGATATACCTGAAATTCCTCATTGTACATTCGCTGAAACCGTTAGCCAAAATTCTAAAACCAATAAATATAGAAAGAACGCGAATATCGCGCCTGCCATCAACATACATGAGACAAACATTCGTGGGGCCACGAAAACTGATGTATCTGCAGAACAGATAGATGTAAGGAACCAACAACAGACAGGTGAACAGTCCAAACAAGTGGAAGAAATTAAGCAACCAGACTGGAACGTAGTGCAAAGTAAGAGAATCAAACGTTTATCTAAGGATGTGAGAATTGGAAAAAATACTGAGTTGAAGGCGATAGTAGCAACAGAACGAAAAAAATACCTACACGTATGGCGTTTGCATCCAGAAACTACGGTGGAAGCTGTGACCGATCACGTCAAAAGTATATGCGGCCCAGAAGTAATAATAAAAATTGATAAAATTAAACATAAAACAGAACGCGATTATTCTTCGTTTATAGTAGGTGTACCAGAACAGATGTATGATATGTTGAATAATGTGGATATGTGGCCTCAAAACGCCGAGTTTAATGAGTGGATTTGGTTTCGTAGATCACCCAAAAATAATTACAATAAATAATAATGAGATAGGAATATATTACCAAAATGTGAGGGGATTACGTACCAAATTGGACAATTTTAGAAACAACATAGCATCGTCCAATTCTGACTTATACGCTGTTACAGAGTCAGGATGCAACGAATCCATACTCGATGCTGAAATTGTTCCAAAAGGATATAAAATACTACGCTGTGATCGAGCGGATGGTCGGAAACAGGGCGGCGCGCTTCTTGTGGCCACACACCGATTCGAGCTTCGACAAGTACTTGTCCCGGACGCGTCGATAGACGAGTGCGTTTTTGAAATAGTTTGTGCAACGGTACATTTAAATAACAGATTTTTATTTTTATGTTGTGTAATTTATATTCCTCCAGGAAGTTCTGAAAACGACTATATGTTTTTATTTAAGTTAATAGAAAAGTTATGTGATAGATATAAGGAAGTAATTGTTATTGGAGATTTTAATTTATATTCGTGCCCTTTAAATATCTGTAATTATTTTGAATGTTTTGTTTCATATTGTGATTTCACTCAAAGTAATACAGTTCCCAATTGCTTAGGTCGTCAGCTGGATTTGGTTTTGAGTACAGGTTTTAGCAGTGGAGTATCCGTAGTTGCGGCGGACGATGCGCTCGTGCCCGTGGACGCGCACCACCCACCGCTTGCAGTGAGCGTGTGGCTCGGCCACGCGCCCACGCCACCCTCCGCGGACGCCACTCGAAGCAGAGAAGGCAGTATAAGACCGCAGTGGAACTTTTATAAAGCTGATTACAAATTATTGTATAGTATGTTAGCTACGATTGATTGGAGTAAACTATATGAAATACAGGACCTGGAAGGGATGTTGAACTTCTTTTATGAAAAGCTTAATCATATAATAGATAAATGTGTTCCTCGGAAGCAATTTAACCGGGATAATTCTCGATATGTATATCCTGAATGGTACACTCCAGAAATAATTAAAGACATAAAGACCAAAGCCAGACTACATAAAGAATTCAAAAAAACAAAGCTTGATAGTAGTTATTTCGAATTTTCTAAATGTAGGGCCCGTATTAAAAAGGCAATAGAAATTGCACACAATGAACACAAAAATAAAATTCAACAACGGTTCGTAAAAGATCCAAAATCATTTTGGCAATATATAAGATCTAAAAGAAGTAGAGCAAATAGGCAAAGCATCATAAAAGATGGTCAACATCTTACTAGTTGGGAGTGTTCTGAGGAGTTCGCTGATTTCTTTAAATCGGTGTATAGTAAGGAACCACCATTGTTGGACGCACAAGCGGCAATGGCGGAGAAGGACGAGAATAGCGCTCGTGTTCATATAGAAAACTTGAGTTTTCAAGATATTGATAAAGCACTAGTAAGTCTCAAATCTAAATATTCATCAGGTCCTGACGGTATACCGGCCTTTCTGTTCAGAGATTGTCGCAGAGTTCTAACAGAGCCCCTACATCATATATTTAACACCTGCTTAAAAGAGGGTACTTTCCCGGTGAGATGGAAAATAACACGAGTTATTCCGGTACCTAAGGGAAAGTCTGGTCCAGATGTCAGCGGATATAGACCAGTGGCTGTGCTGTCGACGCCGGCTAAAGTCTTTGAGTCCGCGATCCAATGCTGCATGCAAAGTCAGATCCGCGCGCAGCTGTCGGACGAGCAACATGGCTTTCGACCGGGGCGTAGCACAGCTACTAATCTGCTTAACTTTATGGTCAAAGTGGTGCCGGCAGTCGACGCTGGGGTACAGGTGGACGCGGCATACTTTGATTTTAAAAAAGCATTCGACACAGTAGATAACGATGTGTTATTAAGGAAGCTAGCGGCAATTGGATGTACACCGCACATGTTAAATTTTTTTGTCAGCTACATGAAAGACCGGCAACAGTATGTAGATTACGATGGGTACGAATCTCAACCATATTTCACCAGGTCTGGGGTAAGTCAGGGCAGCAATTTGGGGCCTCTCGAATTTCTGATAATGATAAATGACTTACCGGAAGTTGTCAAACATGCGTCTTGTTTATTATTTGCGGATGACCTCAAATTGCTGCACAAGATTAAGGGTGACATAGACTTTGAACACCTACAAGAAGACATAGACAGGGTGGTGGAGTGGAGTCAAAAAAATAAACTCACCTTTAATGTAGCTAAATGCTCGGTGATTACCTTTACTCGCGCGCGGACTCCTGTACACTATGAGTACAGGGTGGGCGCGGAGCCGATGCAACGGCTATCGCAAGTTCGTGACCTTGGGGTACTTCTCGGTACAGACCTAAATTTCAGGGAGCATATCATGAAGATATGCAAGAAGGCATACAGAAATTTAGGATTTGTATTGAGACAGTCTCAAGGGTTCACGAATATTACAACAATCAAGGTGTTGTACGATGCACTAGTCAGGAGTCATCTTGAACATAATGCAGTTGTTTGGGCTCCCTATGAAGCAAAATACAGTGGCATGTTGGAGCGGGTCCAAAATAAATTTACACGACACCTATACTATAAGATGTACGGAGTATACCCGTTCTACCCTTTAATGTATCCCACATTATTTGTATTGGGTATGGTGGGATACAATGAGCTCAGGGTACGACGGGACTTCACACTTGCGGCGTATATAATAAAATTACTCCGTGGGGTAGCACATAACCCAGGGGTACTGCGGCATCTGAACCTGTGCGTCCCAGACCGATACGTGTGGAAGCGACGGCTCCCGCAACTACTCGCGGTACCAGTTGCCAGAACCAATCTACTGGCGAAAACACCCGTCACGCAGATAATTAAAATCGTTAATGAAACTCATGACAGAGTAGACATATTCTCTGGTGCTTTGAGTGAAATCACAAAGGTTCTGTTATGTATAATTAGCTATAAGTGATTAGTTAATAAGTGTAATATATAAGTTTTTTATTTTTATTTTTATTATTATTATTATTATTATTTTTTTGATATAATATTATATTGATACTTAGTATTAAATAGCAAAATAAGTTAAAGCGTCAATATTGCATTAGGGTTTACCTGTAAGATATTGTACTGTGGAAATAAAATAAATAAATAAATAAATAAATAAATGTTAGAGGCCTCCTGAGTAGGTAACACCGCAATGTCTAGTTCTGCCGCCAAACAACAAATATTTCATCACAATAAACTCCGTCAATTACTGAATTATTGCATCACAAACTCTAGTCAAAACCACGAAATAAAAAAATAAAGTAAACGTAAAAAAACATCTCTTTCCGAAAGTTAATGGGTTCTCCGGGACCGCAAAAACTAGGTTAAAAATTAATAGAGCGGTCGCCCCTATTCCGTCACGAGCTTACCAAATTAATCCTGTTTTTTGCTTGGCGTTTCATACCGGGCCATCGTGCAACAATAACAGACGTTATTCACAATTACTGCACGCCAACTTTCACTAACTTGCAGTAATGATCTTAACTTTATGCACCTGGGTGTATTATCGCTCTGATGAGGGAAAATAAAACAAATGCTATCTGCATTATTTACGGCCAGAAGCTACGAGGCGACGGCAAGCATGTCGTAGTTGTTTTGAGATTTATAGAAAAGACTTAAGATGTTTTATGATTTTCGGGTCATCATTTTTAGGACCCTTTTTGGGTGCAAATAGTAGTAAATTAAACAAACCTAGTTTAAACATTAATTTATTTCTCTAATTAAATGCATACGAATGTATTAAATATAAATTAATTCGTAAATATTAATTTATTATTAATTCACAAATTTAATATTTGTTTGTTATAATCAAAAATAACATTAGCATATACATGACATAATATGTGTATAAACATATCGGAAACCTGTCATGTTTGGTAATTACAAACGTACTTACAAACACAGTAACTCAAAAACAAATTTCACGCTAATATTATCCACAATTTTCCGCACACTCCCTGGCATTGAAAATGAACCAGAACAATGAAACAATGGACTTAAAAATACCCAAACAATGCGCAGGTACAAAATACGCATTGAATATTCGTGTAATTTAGAAAGTTTTCGCCGACGTAGCGTAGTCCCTGTATAAAATTACGCCGAAAATCTCCTACATCAGCATGAAAAAGACAAATTGTTGGGCGAGTGAGAGCCGGAAAAATAGCGATTTTCATAAAGCCCCGCGGAATTAATGGCACTGTTGTGCTAATTACGATTTTTACACTTCGTTATTTTGATTAGCATTTCGATGAGTCAATTTGTTGCGTTGTTTTGCTGTGTTGGATATTTGCTACCTTATTAATTAAGCGTTGCTTACAATTTGTTTCTTCGTATTGGTAAATGCGTGTTCGATTTTTCATAGACTATCCTGTTCTTGTATCTCCAATATTGATAAGCTAGGGTCAGTTGCAAGCATTTTTATGCTTTTATAACTTTATTTAGGCGTTAGTCTGGATATCAGTAATTCATTTTTACCTCGTAATGAAATTTATTTATTATTTTATTTAATTATACTCTTTACTGTACATCTCATGTTCTATAGTGATTGAATATAATAAATAAAAATGAAATGGTAAAAAATATTATTTATGAATGACATTTTACAATAATTCGTGATATTTTCCTGAATAGACGCCAAAAAAATTAATTTCGTTATAAGCATAATAATCATGTTTTTGCAATCTTTTTTAAGAGTGGGTTAGCGACAGGTAAAAATAAACAACGATATGTATTATGTTAGATTTATTTGCAGGACATACTGTCGCTTATGAGTGTTTAAATTACAGGATTCAAATCCGCTTTCTATGTGTTTTATATTTTATTATCAGGTATTAGAGTCTTTTTCTTCTACCAATTTTTATGTACATAAATGATTCTAGTCCACATAATAAAATGCGACAGTGACCGAAATCATCCATTCGTAACGCTCCGGAACTTCATTTGACATCAGACACATCTTTGATCACATTTTTATACCTTTAGCGATAACTCTTGCAGTATAGATGTTCGCTCGTTTATCATCGTTGATATTTGTTCTTCTGTTTTAAACCTAGATTTTAGAACAAGTTTTTATTTTTTTTTCTTTGAAATGGTACGTTTGTATCGTAGTTATACTAGTTTTGAATCAGTGTATGTGTACTTTAATGAATAAATATTTTTTTTCATACTATTCTACCCTACACTATGTACATATTAATAAAAAAAAAAAAAAAAATATCCATGCAAGGATTGATCCTGCAAGCTTTTAATTCTTGAGCGAATTGCTAAGTCACGAAATCCGGTCGAAACATCCATCCCTAATGAACCGAAAGCATCACAAATTTGGGCCGAAGTTAGTAATAAAAATCAGTACTTATCTGAACAAATAAATATAGTAATCCACGAATTTCCCAAAAATAATAACAATAAATAAAATCACATCCACATTGGATATTTTACTATTGTTACCACTAAACAAAAGATACGATTTAGCATCCAATTGACAGCGCAAAACCGAACCAAACATTACACATTACATTGTATGAGCGAATTTTTCCGCCTTCATGCCCACATCAGCTCCAATGAGGTGAAGTAATCGAATCGAAGCCATACTTCATCCCAATGAAAAGGAAAACAAACAACCTCAAGGAATTTTCCGAACGAAAAAACTTCCAGACACGAAAAACGTAGTTTGCAAATCGCTGGTCTAACTTCACGAGGGACAAAGCACATTAGACGATTCTACTTACACCCAAATTTTGTATGCGATCATCCAGGGAAACTGCCACACCATTTTGTACCCTGAACCCTTGTGATAGGAGCTAAAATGGTTTGCGAGATCACTGATTTGGAACAAAGCCTACATGTCATGGTTCGACCAAAAAAATTGAGTTATAGATCAAGATTTATTTTATAGGGACAGGGGAATTCTCGGTCAATGTGGTTTTACCGAGCTGAAAATATTTTTTTATTTATCGGCATTTCAAAATGACTACAATACAGTACTGTTATGGTTAGCGCAGTGCAATTTAAATAGAATATTCACTAACAAGAGATGAATATAAATCTACCCGGTTGATGTAATAATTTAGAAACTGGATATCTTAGACTGAACCAGAAACGGACTTATACATACAGGGTATATCAAGACCGCGACCGAAAACGAAGCCAGGAGGTAGTATTAGTGATATCAAACACAATGCAAGTAAAAATTTTACAAAAAAATCGTCAATTTTTTTTTTGTTATTTTTTACATATTTTCGTATTTGAGTGATTAAACATAGTTTTTCTAAAATAATGACGTACATCGCTTAATTTTTAAACACGCAATGGTACGTAAGGGTTTAAATTACTATTTTTGCAAAAACTAGGTATTTACCCCTCAAAAACGATGACTTTTAAAAAAATTGTAAAAAAAATCCGTCGCTTATTTTGCAAAAATTTTAGTTGCATTGTGTCTGTAGCCGCTAAAACTACCACCTGGCTTCGTTTTCGGTCGCGGTCTTGATATACCCTGTATATTGTATCACAATGACGAGGTTTTTATTCCGGCGCATACAAATAGTAACCTACCCTCAGTAAATTCCTTAAGTGGACCGTATTTATTTCAATTAAAAACGTCGTTCAAAAATCGGCTGTGAAATATCAGTGTAATGAACTTATTTGCATGCGCTTTATCTTTAAAATTAAGGTCTAATGCCCGTCGTTAATTTAATATCGGTGGTAAAACGTATTCATTGGCGTCATCAGTTGCGGAATGGCGTAGCTTTCGGCTCATCTTTTTATCTTCATTACATCGGTGCGTGATAAAGACTGTAATAAAAATATATTTTATTTAAAAAAGGTAATGTACTATTTTATTTATCTTTTTAAAAGCCTGTTTGATGGGGTAGTTGGATTTCGAAATATATTTTTTTTGTATTCGTAATGTTATAATTAATGTGAGGTACTGCGTATATTTGTTTTTTAAATAATTATCATTAGTTTTCATTGCACTATAATATAAATTAATGGTAGCTTTCGTGACAAGTTTAGTCCCCTTTGTATACAACTTTCAAATTATGTTTCTGTAATTGCAAGATTTTTTGTATTTCGTAAAAAGAAGTAGGTAGTTAGGTAGTTATAATAATTTCAGCAAAACTTATGTTTTGCCATACCAGCGCGGCTTGTACATATTTTAGTCTATGTATACCGAAAAAATCTGTTAATTAAGTTAAAAATAAAAAATAATCTTTACAAAATCAAGGTAAATTTGAACCAAAAAGAGAATCATAATACTATGAATTGAAAGGTAAATTAAAATATTTCTATTGATGAATGTTTCCAAAATTTAATTAGGGCTCCTTTTATAAATGTTTGAAACAAATTATTTACCTGGTATTGAATTTACCGGAATTATTAAGAGTTCCTTTTTGGTTATAATTTGTTATTATTTATTGTACGTAAACCTAGCCTAGGTTTGTATACAGTTCAGTTATAACTTTAATACACTCGACTTTTTCCTGTCGTGTCTCATTCTAATAAATATAATCGAAGATCCCATAAATTAATAACCTTTCTTACAAGATATGATAATCTGGATTTTACTGGTGGTAGCTATCTCATATTATGTGAGAGGCTAATTGGGTAGGTACCACCGCAATGTCTATTTCTCCCGCCAAACAGCAGTGTACACGCACTGTTGTATTCCGGTTTGAAAGACATTGTAGCCAGAGTAACTACTGGAGAGTGGAGACTTAACATCTTATGTAAGAGGATGGCGAGCGCAATGGAATGTCAGCCATTGCATTGTAATTCATGGTGTTGTTTGGTTTTGCTACTGTCCATGAGCGATCATATCGCTTACCATCGGGCGAATGGCATACTCGTCTAGCCATTGATTGAAAAAGAATTCTTGATGGTGGGCACAATTTTGCCGACTTGCTCTAAATCGGATATACTCGTATGTATGTACACTGAGATCTACATAACATCATCTAATTAATTATTACTGTCTCCGAAAATGCGAGAAGGTACATCAAATATGTATTTGTTTCGCCGTGTGTCAAGCTAAGCGTCTTATGACGGAGTTTCGGAAAACTTATGGAAAGATTTGGGAAAGATTATAAGAGACAGATTAGCAACTTACTAATAGATGAGGGTGGAAGACACAAGAGCGAGTCCACGACGTTTTCTCATTTGGTTTCTTTATTTGTCGAAAACTTTACATTAGGATTTGATCAAGTGAGTATTCAAACTGTTTATAAATTAATAATTTTTAGAATACAAATATAGTGTCAGTAGATTAAATAAACAATTTTTACTGTGTAAGGTCTGAATGCGTCAACTGTTTAAGGCCGGCTTCTAGCTCTGCCTTACTGAACCTGACATGCGAAAAATAATATCATATTAAAAACTTCAAGGAAAGTATTTAAGTGTCTATTCATTAGAAACTACTTTATTTGTAATCACAATAAAATGTATAACAGATATCCATTCTAGCTTAATAAAGATCCAGTCTGCGTTATAAAATTTTTATTCGTTTTTTCATTCATTAAACCGAAAAAGTATCAAAATTCACTTGTCTTTTAATCACTTGAGAAAAGTTTTATCATTTTTGATCAGCGCCGGACCCCTAGATGGAAAAAGTTTGGAAGGGTTAACCAAAGCGCGGTTAGCCGTAATCGACGCTATTAAGTTGTGTACTAAAAATAAATGTTATTCTTTTGATAAACTTTGGAAAATTTAAGAAGCGCTAACTAAATTGGGTCAGAAATATTTCAGACATTAATTAAATCTGGGATGCAGAATTAATCCTGAATATGTATATCTGCAGACCAGGCTCTGTGGCGTACCTTGTGAGAGGCCTATGTCCAGCAGTGGACTGCAACGGGCTGATCATGATTCTGATTATGATATGTATTTATACAATTAAATAAAATGTAAAAAAAGCCTACTTAATATAAATTCTAAAACGGAAGGAAATGTTTTCCGAAACAAAATGTAAATAATTGATCTGATATAATTATGTTGGACATTTATACGATAGTAATTGATAAGCAAATTAACAAGCTGCTCATTTGATGGATGTTACGTCTGGACTTAAACACAGTGCCAAAGGAGTTATAGGGGCGTTGCCGTACCTAAATCCCTTTACAAGGAGACCAAAGTTGAATCTAGGTTACATCATATATGTTACAATGTCGTCTATTTAACATACATGCCTACATACATCAACTTACGCCTTTATCGCAGAAGAGGTAGGCACAGATGCTACCAGGGCACCCACATTTTGCCTTGTATGTTCCGTCCCACGATGTGATAGGGGGCGAGCCTACCGCCATATCGGGCACAATTTTCTGACTCCGGGCTGATAATGAATAGAAAAATCCAATATCACTGTGTCTGACGTGGGATTCGGATCCGAGACCTCAGCTTTGTAATGAATTCAGCTAATTCAGCATCTTAACAACTATCGTTTCAATAAGAATCTCCAATAAACCCAATCTATAATCTTAATAACGAATTCCAACAGGAGACAAAGGGTGGAAGGAAAGGGAACGAATTAAAAAAGAGATATTTTGCAATAAGCAGCCAGTACGGTATCAAGATAAATTGTATCTCGGATTGCCTCACCGTCTCGGCGAGTTCGATTGAGCTATTTTTCTGCCAAGATGACGTATTTTCCGTTTGACCCTGATTGAGTAATGTCGTGCGAGGTTTTCTCCTTCGTAATGTATTTTTTTATATTGTAGTGTATCAACCCATATTTGTATGTACGTCCCACTGCAGAGCACAGGCCTCCTCTACAATCGAGACAATGATTGGAACACACTGGCCTAGTGCAGGTTGGCAAACTTTTACATACCATAGAAATTCTTCCGAATCGCTATGGTGTGTAGGTTTGATCACCATAACGGTGAAGGAAAACATCAATTTTAGTTTAAGATTTAGACTTATTAATTAGATGAGTATAGTTTGTGGTAGATTTTTTTTACATATGAAGAAAATACGAGCAAACAATTCATCTGATAAAGAAAGAACGTTGACGTCCATAAGCGCCCGATATACTTGAAAAAGTAGATGGAAAAAGAGAAAAATTAATTGGCTGTAAAAAAGTATTGAACTTCCGTCAGTGTCACTTATAAAACGAGAAGCAATAGGAAAACTGCTTCACAGATATTGTAAACTCGTTACTGCAAATCTCTACTTCATTTAAAGACAAGTTTTTCGATTACCCTTCAAGTTCTTAACGATTTAATTCAATCGGCAATAATTTCAGTAAAACGTTTTAACACGGTACTCTGTGCTTTCTGTGAGATAATTAGTATTAAAACGAAGGTAAAATGTGGATTATTCCTCTGCCGCTTTAGCCTATTTAATGAAATTCAATTAGTAATCATTAAAGTCCAAAGTTTTGATATAGGTTTTCTTTTATTACTTCTCAAAGGAACACTAAGGTATTTAATGAAACGTAAAGAAATGTTAGAGACGGTTCACTTGGTAGAAGTGTTAGGGAAATATAGTTGTTATAATTATTACTTTCTGCTGATCGAATTGTTGCTTCCGTAGTCCTTGGTAACTATGGAATTAAATACGAGATCTTGAGTAAGGCATTACCCAACGTTATATATTTTTTGCTAAATACATACATAAACTCACCTTTTTCCCAGAAGGCGTGGGCAGAGGTGCTACCAGGATACGCACTTTTTGCCTTGTATGTTCCGCCCCACATTGTGATAGGGGACGCGCCTATCGCCATATCGGGCACAAATTCCTGATTCCGGGCTGATAATGAATTGAAAAATCCAATATCACTATGCCCGATGCGGGATTCGAACCCGAGACCTCGGCTTTGTAGTCGTACCTTAGTACAACTACGCCACCGAGGCAGTCCTAAGTGGTTGATACTATAATGCTAACATGCTCGAAATTACATATTACAAACCACTCACCACATATTACATATTACTATTGGCAAAACCGAAATATAACATACTCGGGACACTATGACTGGTTCGAGCAATAAATACGGTGGTCGCTGTCCGGACGGATGCGCATATCGTAACGCCATAAATCTTTTTTCAGCTACAAACAATAGAATATTGGACTGAATGCATGTTATTACGGTGGCGTGGTAAACAAAGTTATCATTTATACGCCATGACAGCTTGTTGACGGCGATCAGTCTTCGGCTGCGTTTTTGCTGAATTACACGGGATTTTTACGGCTAAGAAAATATTTGCGCCTTCAAATCGTTTCGTGGAAGTCCTGGCGACGAGTCTATTAAATTTCCTCAAGACGAAAGTAATTGAAAACTGAAAAATTCTAGCTTTCTAAACGCGTTACGTTCGTGAAGTAAAATAGTTTCTACTATTAACATAATAATATGAGTTCCTTGTGTAGGTGCTCCTTTCACATTATTGAGTTATCTTAATACGATAATAATTTATACAGCTGAAGAGTTTCATTGTTTCTTTAAAATCAATCATCTCAGGGGATTGAAAAAAAAATGAAATATGATTTTAGTGTTAGATAGTCCATGAATTTAGTAATTTATTTGTTATGTGGCCTTCATACTTAGGCATAAAACATAACATATTGACCCAAACCAGTGGGGGAGTGTACATGCAATGGACAGTCTTCATTTGATAGTTTATAATATATTACAGTGCATAATAGATTTGCTAGTTATACCACTGTACCGGATCACAGAAATACAATGAGACAAAAATTATTTTGTATTTTACAAAGATTACAATTATTTGCTCATTTAGGCACACGTTATATTTTAATAGCTATAAATAATATTCCAATTATCTCGGAGGGGTATTCGTGATAATTTTGTTTGGGAAATCTCATTAAGGAGCGTGTGATAGCTATTGTGTTAATGTTTATTAGATTAGAGTATGAAACGATGTTCGCTTACGTGGCTGTCTTTAGCGGCTCAGAAATGTGGCCTCCTGATTTGATTGCTAGATTTGTAACACATTACCCCAATTTCAGTACATTCTATATCAGCCCATATACGTCCCACTGCAGGGCACGGGCCTACTCTACAATCGATAGAATCGATTGAGAGTGGTTAGGCCATATAGTCCACCACGCTGGCCTAGTGCGGGTTGGCGGACTTACATACCGTAGAAATTTTTCAAAATCGCTACGTTATGCAGTATATTTTATTTAATATGCAGTATAATTTCAGTACATTAAAAATCGTAAATAGACTCTATAAAAACTCAAATTTGGCAAATCTTTATCAGCCGTACAAGTTTTACCTGGATATTTTTCTCTACCTTTTCCCCTCCCATTTTGAGAGACCAGCAAAGAATTAGTGGGTCAAGCGTTATAAATGTTCATCGGCAGCGATAGTTGCTTACTAAAATGTGAACTTAATGATTTAATAAAAATCTATAATTTAATAAAATATTTTCATTTAATTTCGGTAGTGGTTGAACTGTTTTCTCGACTGCCAGATTCAATAAAAAAGGATGGTATTCCGTATTATGTAATATACCTTTAAATACAAAATACACCCAATAGTCATATACATAGTCCTGACCTCACACTAAGATCGAGGCTTGTGTCGTGGGTATCAGAAACTACCAGAGGCTTTTTGGTCTCACAAACACCTTTCACCTTTACATAAAAAAAAACAACACAAAAAATAGTTTCATAGCTCGAATGTAAATACGCCAAATCCATTCAATGGCCAACACGTGATTCAAATACGAATCACAATACATTCCCCTCGTTTTCAACCTTAGATAAATTAATCTGTACCATTTTATATATTCCTTTGTACATTTCTGTTCTATTTCATTATTATTTTCCTTATATATTGTTCAGCCCAGCGTATAATTCCATTGTCTGTTTTTGTTATATTGTATATTATAATTGTTTTTACATAATATATTGTTTACCCAAATGTAAAAAACATACCTATGGATATTAATTAACTTCTTGAATTGAAATGAATTGCAGGTAGGAGATTTTTAGACACGTAGTAACGACTATAATTAATTTTATCATGTCCAAAATTACAAAGTTTTTACATCTTAAACCAAACTTATTGTATTACTTATTTTTGACGTAAAATGTTAGAATGGTGCTGTTATAATTGAAAATAGCAAGCGTATGTACAGCTGACTTTATGATGATGTACAAAAGCAATCGAAACGTCGGGACGTTAAAAAAAAATATATGTAAAAATTAAACCAAATTGCAATAAAATCCGTAAAAATTAGTTTTATTTGAATGACTTTATGATGTTGTTGAATGTAAGCCGTTTTCACAGGTCGCTATGAAGATTCTTTGGAAAGGCCTACGTTCAGCAGTGAACCTGTGACTGAAGATAATTATGATTATGTAATACCTGACCATAATATTAAATGCGTAAAGTATAACAGAAAGTTTGCATATTTATCCAATGTTTATCAGCGGCTAAATACCACTACACTTTGTAACAAAAAAAAACATTCCCAGTAATCGCTTTTCCGAGCAAACCGTAAGCATTTCAAGCGGTAAGCGTAAAAAGCACAAGCCACGCGGAAGAGCGCGTGACGCTTCTATTGTAAAAAAGAATTTCCTTAGAAAATAAACTTGTGAACATCACGACCGCTCACTCAGCGAAAAAAGCGATCTATCAAGTGGGATTTAACAGCGGCGCCTTCACACGTCCCGACACGATATCAATCCGATTTCATCGCGATATGCTGAATCAGGCCTTGTTGCGAAAAGTGAGGTTTACATACTTTAGCTTTATTTTTATTGCGTTGAATGGCGACACGAGCTTGCCATTCGCCTGATGGAAAGCGATACCACCGACAGTGGAAAACCATGAATTACAAAGCATTTTTTGTTGTTTCGCCAGCTGGTGGTATTTACAAATTTGTCCAATTAAAAACCACCGAATATGTAGGAAAACCGGTGATGGAGACATATATATACGGTATTTTGCGTTGAGATTCAGCCTGTATTTGAACAGGCTTCCAAGATCGTATTGACTGGCGAAAGACATAATAAATTATTCCATGCTAGTTAATACTCTATTATTACGTATTTAATAACAGGTTCATTGCAATTATTTTGTCATCATATAAAAATCACATTTCCAAATTAGTAAGCTACTGTTTACCAAGACGTCACAAAAAATATCCCTCCATATACGTTTAGAGGACTGTTATTCCAAATGGTATGGCATCTTTTTTTTCGCGGAAAACCTCATACGGTGTAAAAGCCCGCGTTGCTCTTTTGAGTCAACACTCACGTCAAAAGGCGATGGTATAGCATTTCTCTTTTTAATAAAACCCCAGCACGTTTGGGCGCGAAACTCGTAATTTCCTTCGGCCTGATAAAGTGTGACACAGATGTGTATTTTTAATTAAATGGAAATCTCTCGAGGCGCGGCGAAACTCGCCAAGTCTCACCGGAGTCAAACTTTTTTATCTCCACTTCATTAACTCGCGCTATTTGTAGGAATAAACTGTTATTAAGATGTTTTCCGAGGTGAAATGATCTTGAAATATTTGTGTTTTATTTATACATTTTGAATAGATTGTTTTTTTGTATTAAGTTTGATACATTTCAATATTTAAATATTTTTTTAAAACTACTCTAAAATCCCATTGTATTCATTTTAATATTTTCATTCAATAGTCCTTTTGTTTGCGACTTTTTACCTTTTTTACGGCTGAATGAATATAGAGATTTTATTGAAAATTGCTGGAGAGAAAAAAGAAACGCTACAATCATTGAAAAAAATATATTTCTAAAAATACTTCAGATCTTGCAATGAACTGGAACCATAACATGAAAGAATGTTATCAGGGATGACTAAACATTTTGAACAAAAACATGATTAAGTTAAAGTAGTTAAACAATGAAGTTTGAGAAGTAAGAGAAGTCTAAACTGTCATTTAATATGTTAATACCGGTTGTCTTAATATTAACTGTATCATCCAAAACCATCTCTTACCAGACCATATATGCGTCGAAATCACTCCCACAGGATAAACTTGAAATCATTCCTACTATAGTTTTAATGATCGGTAGTAAGGCCTTGCCATTTACAAAGCCATGTAAAATGCTGGAACAAGAATACTCATATCATAGAATTTATACTCCATATCCTTCTTACATCATAGACAACCATGCAACCACAGAAGGCATAAGTAATATTGCCAATATATTCAAACATGTCGGCCGGATTGTCGTAAATGTGAATTATTGGGCTGAAAGTCCCGAGACCCAATCCTTTATCCGTTTATCTTAGGCTTGGTAAATAAATAGAACTAAGTTTGCTAATCCAGACTTGAGTGTAATCGGGTTACTTGCCAACTTCATTGTGGCACAGCTGTTATTTAATAAGCAATTGGACCCTACCAAATTAGAAAGCTTTGAGCTATATTTTACCTCAATTTATGGGTCTTTTGAACGTACATTTAATTTTGTAGTTGGAAACTTCTGGAAACTAATTTAAGAAGGTTGTTAGCATCGAAAAACACAAACAATGAAAGGGTAGTTAAAGTAGCTGATGATCTAAGTATAGATAAGGAAAGAGAATAAATAAAAAATATTTAAAAGGGAGAGTAATAATGTTTTGAATAATAAATGCAAGGTGAGATTAATGAGGTAAATTTTATAAGAATAAAAAGTAAAATCCACTTGCTGTATTACTACTAATTGAGAAACGCGGTATAAAGAGTTTCAATGGAATTCAGTTATAATTTGATTTCATAATATACATTAGAAATACGTCGAAAGAAATTTTGCTTTTATTTTTTTTTAGTCTTTATAGTTAAC
Source organism: Deilephila elpenor (assembly GCA_949752805.1). Taxonomy (NCBI): domain Eukaryota; kingdom Metazoa; phylum Arthropoda; class Insecta; order Lepidoptera; family Sphingidae; genus Deilephila; species Deilephila elpenor. The sequence goes on from OX457110.1 coordinate 4,522,661, forward strand.
CTGACAACTGATGATGAATAGTTAAGGAAAAAAATCGAATTACCTAATATTTTTTTTTGGAAATTTACGTTTTCCCATAGAAATGATTCCGTAGAATACTTGGACTTCCAACTGCGAGGTCTTGAGTCAGTTTTTCAGGTTAGTGGGTATGTAGGTAATACATTGTAGATATTTTTAGAATATAAAATACGTAGCCTACCAGCTTTGACGTTTAATTTATTATTATTCCTCGCTAGACTTGAGATTCAATAAGTAGTGGAAAAAATCGTAAGCAAAACTAAAGGGTCTGGAATATATAAAAAAAATATTGTAGTTTATCCCGATTAACTTAGCACATGCTTTATCTCGTTCATTATAATTTTATTATAGTCATTTAAATTGGTATTCTAAGAGTGCGTATTACCGCTGTTGCGACTTATGTGTGGGTGTGTGCGCGTAGGACTTTAGAAATTACTTAATTTAAACACTGTTCAAATCAAACTTTAATCAAATTTTAGACTTTACAATTATAATAAGTACATTATACAACTATACGGAGTCATGGCGAGCGAGTTCTGGCTAGTGGGGGTGGCGGCGCTTGGGCACCGATCGCAGCTCCTGGCGCGCTCCGATCACGCCACAATCCTCCGCGCTGGTTGGTTGCCGCGCGAACGCCGACCAATCCGGTGCGATGTAGATGGCGCTGTACACGCCGCGAGCGGCACTGCGCATTGGCGCAGGCCCGCATCGCGCCATAATTCGGTTTCGTCATTGGCTGGTCGCCACGCCGTTTTCATAGGACGGCGCGGCGCAAGCGACTACCTAACGTTTCGATAGATGGCGTAAGTTCGTACAAATCCTCAACATACTCCCGGCCTTGGAAGCAGTAGGTTCCAAAAGTTTCGAGCGATGTGGCAGGATTGCGTAGCATCTGCATGAAGCGGCGTAGGCGTAGTTAATCGTGAAGCGGGAGCGGGCATAACTTCGAAAATGCTCGCCTAACGATCCCATCGGCCTTGCGTATATCAGCGACCCTGGAAATGCCGTCCCTGCCAGGATAAATTTTAATTATTCGTCCTAGACTCCATCGGAGTGGTGGTGAATTGTCTTCCTTGATAAGCACCAACATGTTTTCCTCTAGACCGCTCTTTTGTTTGTACCACTTGGTTCTGGTCTGCATCTCTGAGACATACTCCTTTGCCCAACGGTTCCAAAAGTGTTGTCGTAACTGTTCTACCCTTTGATATCGGGTAATTCTGCTGGCGGGGGCGTCCTGAAGGTCGTCAGTTGCCGGTGCAGTTAGTGGGCGGCCGACCAGAAAATGAGCTGGAGTAAGAGGAAGGTAGTCATGTGGGTCGGTGGACATAGGGGAAAGAGGTCGAGAATTCAGGATGGCCTCTACTTGTGACAATACCGTGCTTAGCTCCTCGTATGTTAAATGCGCGTTACCTACTACACGGCGCAGATGGTACTTGCAACTCTTTACGCCTGCCTCCCATAAACCTCCAAAATGGCTAGAATAAGAAGGTATCATTCTAAAACGAATGTTCTGTGAAATAGTATACTCTCTTATATTTTCCGAACAAGATTTCAAAAAGTTTGCAAATTCATTCATAGCGCCGACAAAGTTGCGTCCATTATCAGAATAAATTTCTATAGGTTTCCCACGTCGAGAAATGAAACGTTTGAGCGCCAATACGTAAGCATTCGATGTGAGATCAGTCACCAGCTCTATGTGTACTGCGCGTGACACAAAGCAAATGAAAATACAGATATAAGCTTTATATAGCCGAGCGCCTCTACCCTTCCGATTTAAAATAAACATGGGTCCTGCGTAATCCACTCCGCAACGCAAGAACGGAAACCCGGGCATTAAGCGTTCTTCTGGTAGATTCCCCATTAGTGGGTTTGGTATAATTGCACGGTGTCGTGCGCACTTCACGCAAGAATGTACGACCCTTTTAGCAAGGTTGCGACCTCCTATCGGCCACCAGCACTCCCTTAACGTAAATAGAAGTAACTGTGGTGCAGCGTGCATCATTCGTTGATGCTCATACCGGCATAGTAAAAAAGTAAAGCGATGTTTAGCGTGTAACAATATAGGATGCCGCTTGTCGTAGTCAAATTCCCGTGAATTCTGTAAACGTCCTCCAACGCGAATCAAATTACCCTTATCCAAGAATACGTGAAGCTTTAACAATTGTGGAATTTTTATAGATTTCTTGTTGAGAAGGGCTTCATAACTATCGGAAAAGGATTCTTGTTGACTGAACCTAGCTAAAAGTAACTCAGCATTGTTTAGTTCGTCAATTGTCAATAAGCCTGTACGTCTATTTTTATTATTTCGAGCATTGTATATAAATCGTAACATATAACTCGCCGCGCGCTTCATTCGCATGTACTGAGAAAAATTTGAAAATGGAAATAAAACTACATCGTTTGTTTGGTTAACTAGTTGGCACAAAACATTAGTTGATTTTATTTCCGGTAAATCATAAATATACTTAGAGTCACAAACACCCGGTACGCTAAAATCAGCATCGTGTAGAAATTGGGGGCCCTTCCACCATAATTCCGATGTGCTAAGCGCATCTAAATGCAAGCCTCGCGAGACTAAATCCGCAGGGTTTTGTTTGCCGCTTACGTGACGCCACAAACAATCGCTTGTTAAGCTATGAATTTCAGCAGTTCTACTTTGAACAAACTGTTTAAGTAAATTTGGGTGCATGCCTAACCATCCTAAGACTATAGTAGAATCCGTCCAACATACAATTTTATCAAACCTGCTACGCAACGCTTCGTTTACTTGTTTAAACAGTCGCGCGCTTAATAATGCGCCACATAGCTCCAACCTCGGTATAGTAATAGGTTTTGTCGGAGCTACTTTGCCCTTTGCACATAACAGGCGCGTTGTCACTATAGAAGCACTATTAATAGTACGTATATATGCACAAGCTCCGTATGCAGTTTGTGAAGCGTCAGAAAATATATGTAGTTCTACAGCGGTAGGATCAGTACACATAACATGACGCGGTATGTGTATACAGCTAAAATATGGCAAACAACTAATAAATCGCGACCAAACTATCGTGACATCGTGTGGAACCGGTTCGTCCCAGTCTAACTTCGATAACCAACATTTTTGAATTAATGTTTTTGCTATTGTGATTACTGGACTAATTAAACCTAATGGGTCGTAAATTTGTGATACTCTAGATAGTATATTTCGCTTAGTAAATATAACGTCATTTATTTCGTCCTTAGTTTGTGAATAAAACACTAAACAATCCGATTTATTGTTCCAGCCTAAACCTAACATTTTATTTTGAACTTTGTTATCAATGACAAGCGGCCTCATAATATCATTGCGATCAGAATTTAAACGTTTCATATTGTCAGAATCATAAGAGTTCGCGCGGTCGAAGTTATAAATCCATTTACGAAGATGAAAACCTCCTGACTTCAAAAGTTTTGCTGTACCTTCACATATTTGAATTAATTGAGTGATATCATTATTGTTACAACTTAAATCATCAACAAAAAAACAATTATTTATGGTTTCCTTTATATATGGAACTTCGCATTCTATAGCTAATTGTTTTAAACACCTGCAGCTAAGAAAGGGTGCCGAAGTGGTACCATATGTTACAGTATTTAACTGATACACCCGTAGGGGTTCCGATGGATCGTCGCGCCATAAAATAAGTTGCAAATCTCGTTCATCTTTTTCTAAAATCACTTGTCTGTACATTTTTTCTATGTCGGCACATGCAACGTACCTATTTTCGCGAAACCTGAGTAAAATTGCAAGTAAATCGCCTTGTATAGCAGGTCCAACCATTTGTAAATCGTTTAGAGAGACCCCAGAGGTGGTAGGCATGCTGGCATCGAATACTACACGTAATTTGGTAGTGATAGAGTGTTCCCGAAACACTCCATGATGGGGTAAAAAATAATGAGGCGTGCCATACGTGTGTACAAGACTCATATGTTCCAAATTAATATATTCATTTATAAATTCAGTGTAGCATTTCTTGTACAAAGGATCACGTTGAAATCTCCTTTCTAAAGCATAGAACCGGCGTTCAGCTTGTTGACGAGATTCACCTAATAGTGTTGGTGAGTGTTTGAATGGGAATCGAACCCTAAACCGGCCGTCAACTTCTCGTTTCATTGATCGCGTAAAATGTTCCTCGCACGCACGCTCCTCAGGGTTGCCTACGTTGTCGGAACTGTTGGGTAATTCTTCAATTTCCCAAAATCTGCGTAAAATCTGATTTAATGAGCCTACGTCATTGACTATAGATTGCGCGAAATGACAGTTAATATTTGACATCACTTTATGTATATAAGGAATCGAACCAGACACAATCCAACCAAGTTGCGTGTTTTGGAGGAACGGGCCCGCTTTTAAGCGCATTTTTCCATCTTTTATTAGTTCCCAAAACAAATCTGCACCTATCAACAAATCTATAGGCTGACTACTATAGAAGTTCGGGTCTGCAAGATTAATATTATCGGGTATAATGAACCTGCCCTTGCATAATGATATTGTAGGTAATTGTGATGTAATTTGCGGTAGAATTAAACATTGAATGCGTGCGTTGAAACTACCATTACGTGATTTCAGATTAATAATACAGGATTTAGTGCACTGTGTTATTGAGTTACCTACACCGTGTATTTGTTGAGTGGACTGTATATTTTGCGTGTTTAGCTTGTTAGCTAGAGATTGTGTGATAAATGAGCGTTCACTACCACTGTCGAGGACGGCGCGTGCCTGGTAGTAGACCCCCGACTGGCTGGACAGTTCGACAATAGCTGTTGATAATAAAACTACTTTCGTTGTCGGCGTGTCATCTGTGTTAGTATAACTGTGAACAGATTGTGCCTTTAACGAGTGAACTTGTGTATTATCTGAACTTGTAGTGTGACTACTCGTGGTTTCGTTAGCCGCGAGTATTAATGTTTGCGCGTTAGTTTCTTTAATTGCGTCACAAATTAATGAATTGTGTTTTTTGTCGCATTTCCGACATGGCCCGAACATACAAGTATTAACAGTGTGGCCAGAGCGCATACAGTTTATACACAACTGTTTATCTTTAATGAATTTTAACTTGTTTTCTGCTTTTAGGTCTAAAAATCTTTGACATGAATATAGTGGATGTTGCGCGTCACACATCATGCAAGATTTGAATCTGTGTGTTGTTTTTGCGTGTCTTTTGTTTGTTACTACGTTACAGTGTACCTGTGAGTATTTAGACTGATTATGGGATGTGAATGTATGTTTTTTGGTGTCAGTCGAGCTTTGTGAGCCTAATTTGTTATGCGATATGATTAGTGTTTCCAAAATATCGGCTCTACCCCTTAAAAATTCTAACAAATCGTCTAGCCTAATCAATGTTTTAGAATCCCTTTCACTTTTTGACAAGGTAAGCTTATGTTGTTCCCACTCGCGCTCAGAGATCTGGTCTAACTTTGTCACAATAATATAGATAATTAACGTGTCCCAGTACTCAGTGGGCTGGCCTAAAAGTTTCAACGCACGTAAGTTACGTAAAATGGTATCAATAAGTTTTCTTAATTGAGTTGGAGATTCTTTATTTAAGGATTGAATAGAAAATATAGACTTTACGTGATTTTGAATAAGTAATTTTGTGTTATCAAATCTGTTTACGAGTAACTCCCAGGCCACGTCGTAGTTATTTGAAGAAAATTCTAAGGAATCTATAACCGTTTTTGCGTTGCCTTTGAGTGACGATTTGAGATAGTGGAATTTTTGTATTTTTGTAATTGTATTGCAATTATGAACTAATGATGAGAACGTGTCTCGGAACTCTAACCAATTTTCGTATGAACCATCGAAACTAGGAATCATTATCGTAGGTAACTTGATGCAGTTTGATTTCGTGTTTGCACCGGGAGTGTTGGTCGACTCGATCTCAAATGATTTTGCCGTCGTCGTGAGGCATTCGGCTACTGCTAATATGGAATAGTATTCGCGCTCGAATTCTTCTCGTGCTATAAGCTGTGATTCTATTTCTGACTCCGTACTAATATCTTCGAGTTGTGTTTGGACATTATTAAAGTCTGTCATCAAGTTTTGTGATCCTACTACGCGTAATTTTAGTTCCGCCCTTTCGATTTCAGATAGATTAATATTTTCGAATGAATCTACAAACTTTCTAAAATGTGTTAATCGACACTTAATAGAACCGCGTTTTCTCTTTAAATTTTTAATAATTATGTCAGCACTAGGATCGGTAGCCATTTTGGGTGATGTATGGGCAGGTACTTACGGTTTTACGCGCACGTAGACACACGTGGTTGAGTTGGCTGAGTAGCAAGCACACCTCTGCAAGCAGGCACAAGCGTGGATATTGCAAGCACTGGAATTTGAACATAAGCACAGTATCAGACATGCGAAAAGGATGGGCTTGGAGGGGAATCTGGTTGGATCACCTCACCAAAATAGCGTCAACCACCCGTTGTCTTTTATTTCTCGTTTGGCAGTCCTCTGTCCAACTTTCGTCTTCTGGCGTGCGGTACCTCTGGTCAGGGAAGCGTGGCAGTCGTTCGGCTCGTAGGTCCAAATTTTTATGTTGCGACTTATGTGTGGGTGTGTGCTCGTAGGACTTTAGAAATTACTTAATTTAAACACTGTTCAAATCAAACTTTAATCAAATTTTAGACTTTACAATTATAATAAGTACATTATACAACTATACGGAGTCATGGCGAGCGAGTTCTGGCTAGTGGGGGTGGCGGCGCTTGGGCACCGATCGCAGCTCCTGGCGCGCTCCGATCACGCCACAATCCTCCGCGCTGGTTGGTTGCCGCGCGAACGCCGACCAATCCGGTGCGATGTAGATGGCGCTGTACACGCCGCGAGCGGCACTGCGCATTGGCGCAGGCCCGCATCGCGCCATAATTCGGTTTCGTCATTGGCTGGTCGCCACGCCGTTTTCATAGGACGGCGCGGCGCAAGCGACTACCTAACGTTTCGATAGATGGCGTAAGTTCGTACAAATCCTCAACAACCGCTAATTTGTTACTTTTTTATGGAAATTGGTCACCTACAGCAATGCCTAGTGTAGGGGCCGCTGTTATAATAATTTGTATTTTGTTAAAAAGTTTATGTTCTTAAAATAATTTAGCGTTAAGGAATATTAAAACAAAATGATAATAAAGATTATTATTTTTAAATAATCTTCTTAACTGTTATTAAAATACACTAAACTAACTCTAGAATTTATCCACACCGACGATATTCACCGGTTTAACACGTATTCAAATTTTATTAAATTTCCGTACAGCAAAAATGTCCAGCCTGAAATTTAATAACGCAAGCCGTTCCGTACTAAGCTTACGTAAATTAAATTAATTTCGCCAGTACATGTATGGTATTGATAACATCTAGCGTGACGGGGTTTTAATCTCCTACATAAAGGAGTTTTCGTCTGCCCTCATAATTGAAGGCCTTTTTGATATTGGCAAGGGATTGTTTTGTATTGTGCAAAATATGAACAAGTTTTCTGAAATTACATTATTTATGATGTAGTTCTAACGAGGTTGGATTCAGCTTGTGCGTTCTGATTTGTGGAATAATTTTATAAAAACTGACTGTTGTTGATCGAACAGTTGTAAACGGAGATTAGCGTTGTAGTTGAAGTTTTGTTCTGTTTAATAAGACGAGGTTTGGTCTAATATATTTCAATTCTCAATAGGATCTTTGAACACGTTTATTAGAGGTTGGGAAAATGTCCTTGCTTAGTTCCTCTATTTATTTTATTATATTTTTTGTTTTATTTTTTTAGGAAAAAAAAAGCGTTAACAATAATGTTACCAATAAGACTTGTTATCTAACAATATATTAACATAAAATTTTTCTTGTAGTTTTTACAGATTTTAGAATTTATCTTGTAGATTTTAGAAGCTGAGACAGCCTCTATTAGTGGCATGCAAAACAGACATTTTATAAGCTGAGATAGCTTCTTAAAAGTAAAACAAATGCATCTAATCCTAACTGTAATTATGGTAATGACCGATCGTAATGCATAAAGTGCATCAAAATACGACTTCGTATAAAACCTTTATTGCAATAATGCATCGTAAATACTTGGTCTTTGAATAATAAAAAAAAGGTACTATAAAATGTGTATTTTAATATCACCTGCGTCCAGACAGCCTGTCTATCAGTAATGTTATCCAACTTTGTCTTCCGATGCGATCGCCCCTAGAGAAAATCGTTACTCCATTAGATAGGAAAGCTATATCCCTCGATATTTCTGTTGCAATATACCATTGCAAGTAAAGTTGATTACTGATCCATTTTTTTCTTGTGACGATACTGGGTTGTTAATAATAAAGATGTTAAGATATGTTTATGGTCATACAGGAAATTCTGCTCAATTTTAATATTCAAGTCTTGCGTCGTGGATATTGAAAACTGCGGGAGATTTTCGATGTCACAACATTCAGAAGCGATATGGACTATTAAAAATGTATCTTTACACAAACACAATGTTGTGAGAATTACTGAGAATATTCCAAATTGGTGATGCACTGGAAATGGGTTAGGTCAGAAATACTTTAAACTGACGAGATTTATAAAAGCGGACGAAGGGAAAGATATTATGCCAGGATCCAGGAATGTGGACTTACTGGTGGTAGGTTTCTCATATTATGTTAGATGCTTCTTGGGTAAGTCTATTTCTCCCGCCAAACAGCAGTGTAAATGCACTATTGTGTTCCGGTTTGGAGGAAATTGTAGCCAGAGTATCTACTGGACATAAATAGCCTTAACATCTTGTGTATGAGGATGACGAGCGCAGTGGAATGCTAAGCAATGCTTTGTAATTCATGTTGTTGTTTGGTTTATACTATCCATGAGCGGTCGTATCGCTTATCATCAGGCAAATGGCGTGCTCGTCTCGCCATTAATCGCAATAAAAAAAAATTGAAATATAAAGTTCTGTAAGTATTTTTTGTAATACAGTAATTAACAATGTTTACTGATGCTGTATTTCCAAAAATCATTATTTCACTAAGTAAACACAAGTGTACTAGAGTACTTAATAGAATATCGCGTTTAGCCTGAATAATTGGACGCAAGTATCGTAATCGGATTATTAATCATTAGTAGCATTAGTTTGTGAACAACACTCATTAAATACATTAAGAGTACTTATCGAAAATCCCTTATAACGATACATTTTCTGGTAAATTATTTGAAAATTTCTGGCAAGTTAATTGTTTGTACAGTTTATTTCATTTATATTTTATTTGAGGACTTCGAACGAAGGATTCACGGCATATTATAATGAAGATAATGGTGCAGCGTTATTTTAGTTTACATTGTGACGTGTTCCTTAATTACAGGAGTTAAGGATACAAATCAATATAAAAAAATCCTCTTTGGGGCAGTTAGATAAAATTCCAGCTTTAAAATAAGAAGTTAATAGTTCAATATTAATATAGAGGAAAATATTTCTATTAATACCGATAAATAATTGCTTCATCTATTATTCATAGTTCAAGACTGCAATACTTACCATTTGTAAATATCCGAACTAATATATTAATAAAGCTCCTTAATAAAACTGACTGCCTCAGTAGCGTAGTTGTACTACGGTACGACTACAAAGCTGAGGTCTCAGGTTCGAATCGGGCAAAGTGATATTGGGTTTTTCCATTCATTATCAGCCCGGAGTCAGGAATTTGTGCCCGATATGGCGATAGGCTCGCCCCCTATCACATCGTGGGACGGAACATACAAGGCGAAATGTGGGTGTCCTGGTGGCGCCTCTGCCTTCCCCTTCCGGGATAAAGGCGTGAGTTTATGTATGTATGTATGTAAAGCTCCTTGATTTATCCCAATACGGTTATCTAAGTCCACGGCAGAAACAGCAGCATCAAATCAATCAATGTCGCCCACATCTCAAATAAAAACATCGAGTACAAAAGGATTCATTGTGCAAATTGTCGCTCGGGTTGCGGCTTACACGCAAATTGCTTGCGGAATGCGTTGGCCTCTTGTTTTTTTCATCTGAGGCTTAAATTAGATCACGTAGCTTAGTACAAGGATTACTAAAATATTACATAAAGCATCGACTACCAATTATACTGAACAAAAATTCAACGGTCATAAAAATATCAAATTCAGGTCATAAAATCATGACTGAAACGCTACAAATTAGTAAAGCTAATGAAACTAGTTATTGGTTGTCATTTTTTATTTATCTAATAATACAGTTTGAAACCGCATTATATTTAGATAAATCTATATTAACTGTACAAATAAGAAACACATTAATTTATGATTCAAATAACGAAAACTACAGATCCACGGCACGTCCATGGCTACAACAGCAGCAAATCAATCTATATTACCGATGTTTATTTTAATTTTTTTTATTGCAATGAATGGCGTGACGAGCATACCATTCGCCTGATGGTAAGCGATACGACCGTTCATAGACAGTAGCAAAACCAAACAACACCATGAATTACAAGGCAATGCTTGGCATTCCACTGCGCTCGCCATCCTGAGACATAAGATGTTAAGTCTTAATATGTCCAGTAGTTACTCTGGCTACAATGTCGTTCAAACCGGAACACAATAGACAGAATAGACATTGCCGTGGTACCTACCCAGGCAACCTCTCACATTTATGAGAGACCTACCACCACGTCTCCATAATAACGTTAAGTACAAAAGGATTCATTGTGTAAAATGTCGCGCGGGTTGCCAATTTCACGCAAATTGTTTGCGTGATGCGTCCGCCTGTTGGTTTTTTCATACGTAAACTCACGCCTTTATCCCCGAAGGGGTAGGCGGAGGCGCCACCAGGACACCCCCATTTCGCCTTGTGTGTTTCGTCACATGATGTGATAGGGGGCGAGTTGTTCAATATATATTGATACCTATTACGAGTACATTATGTTTTATTTAATATTATTAATACAATTTTCTCAATCTTTGTCCAATACGATCTGCGTGTTCTACCAGTGATCCAGATCTTGAGTGGTTCCGTTGTGTCATGATAAAAATTCAAAATACTGTTTAAGAATAGATTAAAAGTGTTAGTCGTAATTAGAAAATGTTTTTAAATGCTTTGTAGATAAAGATTGGAAAATAAAAGAGATGTTGACAAACCCGAGTGTATAATTGAAGTAAAGTAACTAAGGCTAGAAAACAAAGATATTCTATCAAAACTAGCACTCAAACATGTTTCTACTCTCCAGTATTATTTAAAAAACAACCACAACGGAGGTTACATTTCTCCAACAAAAATACGCAAGACAGTGAATGTAGGAATATTGCTCGCGTCATAAACCGCACGTCAGTTATCTTCAATATGCATCGATCAATCAACTCAAAGCTGAATGAAAAAAGAACGCATTGCAAAGAGAAAGTCAGAAAAATTAATCAAGCCTTCGACGAAAGTCCATTTCCAGTTATGCGAATAGGCGTGCAATTGTAACGCAAATAAAATGGGCCGACTGTTCACTGCGCTGCACTGGTGCGAGTGTACGACCATTTAACTCGTTGTTGGGGCCGCGACCTAATTGCCCTGGCAAACAGGCACGGAGAATAGCAAAATTCATTGGCGTACTGGAGTCATCGCTGTTCTGTTTAGATTTCTCCTCACAAACTGTCTTTTTGAGGTTGATTGCTGTCGTTAAATTAAAATTTATTCTTTAACGACACTTTAATTTTTGGTAGCCTCTGTGACGCAGAATGGTTGAGAGACGATGGTGAAACGAGACGCCACAATTTCGATCCTTTTATGGAAACAAATATGGGCTACAAATATTTGTTTCAAGTTTGGGTGTTCCCAAAAAGTCTCTCGTAGTATCTTATATTCAGGACACAAGTCTTCGTATCTTTCTGCGCGGTTGGCACTACATGTGTGACTGTTGGGTGTATTTATTTACCCCCGATCTTTACTATGAGACCTCATATAGCATTATGCATGAACCATACGTCATCAGGTATTCAAAGCTATAATTACGTAGAGGTATATTCGCTCAGCGCTTTCTATCGTGTTTCAATTCACGGTGAATGCTCAAGCGTGAAGAAGCAATTGTGTAAGGCGGTATAATTGTCTCGCACAGGCAGAGATAATTGATCATATGTAGATTATAGGTTGGGTAAGCTTACTCAGTGTAGTACAATATTGTACAATGTAGTCATTTGATGACAGCTGAATTTTTAAACAGAATTGGCAATTGACGATATATAAATAATTTAGTAAATTATAAATCCTTAATTTTACATTGATATTTTCAACAGTTACTAATACAACTGATTTATGATAAGTATTTGCGAGCATCGTCAGCACGTTCGGGCATACTTCGGTTCAAAGCACTCTAGTCTCTTCAAGATCACTCGGACCAATATTCAGTGCAACATCGATTTGCTGTCAACCGCCCTTCGCAGGTCGTCGCTCCATTTGGCCGGAAAACGTCCTACCTAAAAGCAAACCAAGAGAAATTTCAGGTTAAATAATGGATTCCAGCAAAAAACTGACTTAAATTTTATTGTTAATGATAAATTTTACTTTTAGTGAATTTTCACAAATGTTTTTTAACTTGTACTATGATTGATTAAAATTTCATGAAATATTTTATAGCTTACGTCCAAGTTAAAAACTTTGTAAAGAAGACTGCTGAATTTTTGATACATCATTATGCGAATGAGCGGGGATTTTAATTCAGTTGGTAGGAGAACAAAAGTTACTAATTTAGCCCAGAGGATTACATTTTTAAGGTGCCAAAAGGTTTTCGGTGGGTGCCACGAAGTCAACCAACAAAGTGGTTGGACGTCTTTATGAAGGTTGCAGGCCGCTTCGAATAGGTTGCTGAGTAAACATTGAGTCCCTGCAAATTCTCCATATTATGTTGACTTTGTGGGCTACTTATATTAACGCCCATACATACACACACACACGCACACACACACACGCACGCATTCACATTACACATAGTCACACACTCGCAAACTCACATACTTAAGTATCATACAATCATAACATATATTAATTTATATTTATTCACACGTCATTCCAATTAAATAAAATAAATGACGGATGAGCGCACGAGTTGTGTAATGGAGCTGGGGATCGTAAACCGGTCCGCGCCGCTTGAAGACAAAAGGTGACGTAGTAGTAGCGGGCGGCGCGGCTACGGACCCCCCTTACCTGCGCCTGCGCATGTTCAACGCGCCGGAGCGCTTGGCTCGCAAGTTAGTTCCGACCGGACGACCGTACCGCGCGCTGATGACGTATATGTACATTTGTCTCGAGCCTACCCCGCGATATTGTATGCGTGTACCTAGTGCTTTGCTTGTGGACTATTTACTGTACGTTTTTCTGCTTTCCGCTTGTGCCTTAAACTGACTGTCTTGTGCTGTGCTTTCTATAAACTGTACTTATTCTTGGACTTTACTTCTCTTCTTTTCTACTCGTGGTGTATGCTTCCTTCTGTGTTGTAAATCTTCCTTCTGTGCTCTAGTATTATATATTACTGACTATTCTATTGTGCTAACTGTAATCTGTATTTAGTGCAATAAACTTTATTATAGTTAGGTGTGTGTTTTGTTGCGCTTGCGTATATGACCTGCCTACGCCTACCACTCATCCACCACCTAACCATAACTGGTGACCCCCAAGAACACCAAAAGCACCATGAGTGATACAAGCAGTGACTCGGCAAAAACGGTCGGTTCGAGAAAAGAGGAACACGTCACACGCCGTGCAAAACCAGTGCGCGTGTCCACGGAACGATCCGTCATGACGTCACACGGTAACCGGCTGAGAAATTTGAAGGTGCCGCAATTTTCTCAAGATGACCCAGAGTTGTGGTTTGCTCTATTAGAAGCCCAGTTTGACACCTTGGATATCACGGACGACTATATTAAATTCACCCAGGTGATTAGTAATTTGGACGTCCACCATGCCAGGTCAGTCAAGGATGTCATACTGAATCCACCTGTTAAGCATCGCTACGCTAAAATCAAGGCAGCAGTGATAAAGAGGTTTGCTGATTCACATGCTTTACGCATTAAGAAACTCCTCACGCATCAAGAGCTTGGAGATCGAAAACCCTCACTATTTCTCCGCCACCTCGAAGATTTGGCCGGACCAGCTACACCGGAGGATTTTGTAAAGTCGATATGGATGGAGAGATTGCCTTCTGGGGTTCAGGCATTATTAGCATCCCAATCCACACAATCCTTGGATCAACTCGCGGACCTGGCTGATCGAATCCAAGAGCTCACTCAACCTTGTCAACCCGTGGTAGCCGCAACGTCATCGTCATCATTGCCAGCTCCTCCGCCTCCCAGCAACGAGATTGCCGAGATCAAGGAGATGATAGCAAGGCTCGCCAGAAAGTTGGATGACCACACCCGCAATTCACACTGCAGCTCATCAAGGCGATCCAGACCAACACAACGATCCACCTCACCTTCGCAAAACAGCAGAGATAGATCTCAATCGAGCTATCGGCGGTACCCCATCTGTTGGTACCATTCTCGATTCGGAGCCGATGCCAGGAGATGCATTAAGCCCTGCGATTACGGCAAGTCGGGAAACGCGTCGGGCACTCGCTAATGGCGACGGACGACTGCCCGGTCACCCCAGGTCGCCTATTCGTGACAGACCGCAACTCCAACATCCAGTTTTTGGTGGACACTGGCAGTGATGTCTGTGTCTTCCCCAGGACTGCGCTTCGTGATCGCCGTGAGAAGTCGGACTACCAGCTGTGCGCCGCAAACGGGACTGTTATTGACACCTTCGGCTACATAGACTTAAAATTAGACTTTGGTTTAAGACGGGCGTTCCAATGGAGACTTGTGGTGGCAAATGTCACTAAGGCGATTATCGGCGTAGATTTTTTAACGTTTTTCAATCTGTCGGTTGATTGCAAAAATAAACGCCTCATTGACATGACTACCTCATTGTCGGCACAAGTTTCCATTGCAACACACAACATCAGCTCAATTAAGGTGGCAAGTGGCGAGACAAGGTACCATCGTATCTTAGAGATGTACCCCGAAATAACACGTCCTTCAGGTACACACCCAACACCGAGACACAATGTAGTACACCACATTAGGACAACACCTGGTCCCCCTGTGTCCTGTACACCCCGTAGGTTGGCTCCAGATAAGCTGAAAATAGCCAAACAGGAGTTTCAGCTTATGCTGAATAATGGAATAGCACGTCCTTCAGCAAGTGCCTGGGCTTCACCCCTGCACCTCGTGCCAAAAAAAGATAATGGCTGGAGACCTTGTGGCGATTATCGGATGTTGAATGCTCGCACCATCTCTGATCGCTACCCCATCCGGCACATCCAAGATTTTTCTCACGCTATTGCAGGGTGTAAATTTTTCAGCACGGTGGATTTAGAGAAGGCGTACCACCAGATACCAGTTCACGAGGAGGACATAGGTAAGACTGCCATTACAACCCCGTTTGGTCTGTATGAGTTCCCCTATATGACCTTCGGTCTGAGGAACGCAGGCCAAACGTTCCAAAGGTTCGTAGATGAACTCACACGAGGCCTAGACTTTTGCTTCGCCTATCTGGAAGATTTTCTTGTGTTCTCCCAAACAGTAGACGAGCACGAAGAGCACCTTCAACAACTTTTCACACGTATGAAGGAATACGGAGTGCTGGTGAACACATCGAAATGCGTCTTCGGTGTCAGCGAGGTAAGCTTCCTTGGCTATAGCATTTCCGAAGCAGGAACCAAGCCACTAGAGTCCAAGGTGGATATGCTATTAAGGATTTTCCCATGCCAAAAACCATTAGGCAGCTTAGACGGTTCCTTGGCATGGTGAACTTTTACCGGCGATTTATCCCCCATGCCGCCAGGATTCAAGCACCACTTAATGCTTTGCTCGCGGGTTCTGTTAAGCCCTCCCATCCCGTTGAGCTCTCAGGCGAAACCCTCGCGGCATTCCAACAATGCAAGCAAAGTCTGGCAAATGCTGCACTGCTTGCCCATCCGGATTGCAGAGCCCAGCTAGCCCTAGTGACAGACGCTGCAGATACTGCAATGGGCGCAGTTCTGCAGCAGCTTAAAAATGGTCACTGGGAACCTTTGGCCTTTTTCTCGAGAAATTTAAGTCCATCTCAGAGAAAATATTCCGCCTATGACCGCGAGCTCCTGGCAATATACGAAGGCATTAAACACTTTCGTTTTATGCTGGAGGCCCGCCACTTCGTCGTGTTTACCGACCACAAACCTCTCTGTTCCGCATTCCGGGATAGGAGAACCACTTGTTCGCCTCGCCAATATCGACATTTGGATTTTATATCCCAATTTACTACCGACATACGTCACATCATAGGCAAGGAGAACATAGTGGCAGACACCCTATCTCGTGTGGAGGAGATACGAGCTCCAATTGATTTGGATCAACTTGCAGCGTCGCAATCTTCAGACCCAGAACTACAGCAACTTCTTGCTGGTGATACCTCGATGCGTCTGGAGAGACTGAAAGTTCCAAACAGCGAGGCAGAACTTTATTGTGACGTTAGCACCACGTCACCCAGGCCATTCGTGACGAAAGCTTTGCGGAAGCAGGTGTTTGACAGCCTGCACAGCCTTAGCCATCCAGGTGCCAATGCTTCAGCCAAGATGGTCGCTAAACGTTTCGTCTGGCCTGGCGTGCGAAAGGACTGCCGACAATGGGTGCGAACTTGCCTTGCGTGTCAACGTGCTAAAGTGCATCGGCACGTTTCATCCCCCTTAGGAACGTTCGACTTACCCCGGGCTAGATTCGCGTTCATCCATGTGGATATAATAGGCCCTCTGCCTGTATCCCAAGGCAATAGGTATTGCCTTACCATATTGGACCGCTTTACACGCTGGCCCGAGGTCACGCCGATGATGGACATGTCCGCAGAAACCGTTGGTAAGGCTCTGATATGGTGGATATCCAGGTTTGGATGTCCAACCGATGTCGTTACTGACCGCGGTCGTCAATTCGAATCCACCCTCTTCCAATTTCTCGGAAGAGCGGTAGGATTCAAACATCGACGTACTACTGCATACCATCCTGCATGTAACGGACTCATCGAGCGCTTCCATCGCCAGCTTAAGGCGGCCATTATGTGCCACGCCGACCCGAACTGGGTGGATACGCTACCACTGGTCTTGCTCGGGGTGAGGAGTTCGTTCCGAGAGGACCTCAAAGCCTCATCGGCTGAATTAGTTTATGGCGAGCCATTGCGCTTGCCGGGAGATTTTCTTCACATCTCCCCTATTAATTCACCCGACATTTGTGATTTTACCAGCCGATTGCGTCGTATTACGGCAAAATTGCAGCCCACTCCTGCCTCACGTCATAGCAAGGACAAAATCTTTGTATTCAAAGATTTGTCCACGGCTACTCACGTATTTCTGAGGGATGACTCCGTTCGAGCCTCTTTACAACCTCCCTATTCTGGGCCTTATGAAGTGGTCGAAAGAGGAGACAAGGTCTTTAAAATATTGGTGAGAGGAAAGACCATCACCGTTTCTATAGACCGCATCAAGCCAGCCTATATACTCGCTGAACAATCCAACTCTCACGAATTCCTCCTAAACCCTGTTCCCCCTTCCATCAACACGCCTCCTTCCACGTCAGGTGGTTCTGGGGACAATGTCAAAAAAACACGTTCGGGCCGAGTAGTCCACTTTCCGGATTACTATCGACCGTAGTAACGGTCTAAGGGGGGAGTGATGTGGGCTACTTATATTAACGCCCATACATACACACACACACGCACACACACACACGCACGCATTCACATTACACATAGTCACACACTCGCAAACTCACATACTTAAGTATCATACAATCATAACATATATTAATTTATATTTATTCACACGTCATTCCAATTAAATAAAATAAATGACGGATGAGCGCACGAGTTGTGTAATGGAGCTGGGGATCGTAAACCGGTCCGCGCCGCTTGAAGACAAAAGGTGACGTAGTAGTAGCGGGCGGCGCGGCTACGGACCCCCCTTACCTGCGCCTGCGCATGTTCAACGCGCCGGAGCGCTTGGCTCGCAAGTTAGTTCCGACCGGACGACCGTACCGCGCGCTGATGACGTATATGTACATTTGTCTCGAGCCTACCCCGCGATATTGTATGCGTGTACCTAGTGCTTTGCTTGTGGACTATTTACTGTACGTTTTTCTGCTTTCCGCTTGTGCCTTAAACTGACTGTCTTGTGCTGTGCTTTCTATAAACTGTACTTATTCTTGGACTTTACTTCTCTTCTTTTCTACTCGTGGTGTATGCTTCCTTCTGTGTTGTAAATCTTCCTTCTGTGCTCTAGTATTATATATTACTGACTATTCTATTGTGCTAACTGTAATCTGTATTTAGTGCAATAAACTTTATTATAGTTAGGTGTGTGTTTTGTTGCGCTTGCGTATATTACCTTCCTACGCCTACCACTCATCCACCACCTAACTATAACTTCCTATTCCATTGACATTTAACAATGTCAAAGACGATGGTAAAGATTTTGACATTGTTTAATTGAAAAACGCATATAAACTACACAAATCATACGATGCCATTATTTTATTTGATTATTACGTAGTGATACGACTGTCTCGGTGGCGTAGTTGTACTACGGTACGATTACAAAACTGAGGACTTGGGTTCGAATCCCGGGTCGGGCAAGGTGATATTGGATTTTTCTATTCATTATTAGCTTAGTCAGAATTTTTTGCCTGATATGGCGATAGGCTTGCCCCCTATAACATCATTGGACACGGCGAAATGTGGGTGTCCTGGTAGCACCTCTGCTTACAACTGCTGGGAAAAAGGCGTGACTTTATGCATGTAATACAAACAATGAATAATACACCATAACACAAATTAAACCAAAGCTGAAATATTTTAATTACAAACTATTTTACTTTTAGAGATCAAAAAACCTCTATAATTACTCAAAAGTAACTTTCTGAAAGCAAATTGTGAACAAAACGAAATACCTAAACCACCGAAAGTACTTTAATAGGTTTTGCACTGTTCTGAAGCTCAGAGCTTAGGATTGAGTTGAACATTTCTACACTCGGTGGTATTACAATTCCAATGAAGACGATTAGCGTTACATACATTAACTTCTAACATTTAAGGAATTGTGATATTATGTTTGCAATTTATACGAGGTACCTGTTGGGTTAATTTTTGATACGAGGAAATATAACTTAGGAAATTAACATACGTGTAATTTACGCGTGAACTTTTCAATGTATAGTGTATACGCGGAAAATTGATAATGTAAAAAACGACTTGAGGACTGAAGCAGCTTGACTGTTGCACATGCGATCCGGATTTCCTAGCAAAACAACACCATGAATTACAAAACAATGCCCCTAGCCGGAACATTTTGTAGTATCGTAATCGAATAGTAATAGTAAAATTTTGTATGGGAATTTAAACAGCGCCATTGTGAGCGTATTTGGAACTCAAATTTGACAGCGGGAAACGTTTACGATACTATACGAGAATTACTATACGATACTTCAAAATGTTCCGGCTAGGGGCACAGAGCTTAGTATTCCACTGCGCTCGCCATCCTGAGACATAAGTCTTTATGTCCAGTAGTTGTTCTGGGTACAATGTCCTTCAAACCGGAGCAATACAGTGCATTTACACTGATGTTTATAGCAGGAGAAATAGACATTGCGTTGATGCCTACCTAGGCGGCCTCTCACATAACATGAGAGATCTAGCGCCAGCAAACCATCAGCTACCATCACCTTAGTATTCTCATTTGTATAACTATAAAAAACAACAATTCCCGCGTACCAGATAACAGGTGTTCAAACTTGTCACTGTGTACGGAGGGATAAATCAATCCTAGCGTTGTCACGCCCCGTCAGTCTCGGGACAGGCAGATATATCTTGTTTCCACGCATAATCTCTGCTGTTACTGATGACGCCATTTTAGGTCGTATGTTCGCGATTGAATGCAGCGTCGATGGGAGCTTTATATTTTTCTTTATAATTAGCTATAAGCTATAGGGTGTAATCTTGAATACGGGTCTTCCCCAATGTCCATAGCGATCTGATCAGACCTGCTCTGCGTTTTGCTTGCATCTTATTTTTTTTTTAATTTTTATTTATGTATTTCCTAAAGGAATTTGATTGTGTTACTCCGCGACGTTCCTTAAATTATTTCATTTAATGAAATGAAGTTAAATAATATCTTGTGTATACATTGTTAATTACCATAACTTACAGTAAGCAAATAATGTCGTCCAAATAAGAGCAACACATACAATTATATCTATTAAAAAAAAAAAGACTTTTATAAATTCTTTCTACAAAGCAACATTGAATTATTTAAAATAAAATATACATTACTACATTAACACACATAAATAATTACATTTTATTAAAAATACGAAACATAATTTTAAATGTGAATTAAATGCAGAGGCAAAAATGTTAATAAATATTATGAAATATGTTTTCATGAACATTGAACGTACTTAATAATAGCCGAGGCTGCCTAATGGATTCGCAAATGGCTCGAACGCTAAGTTAAGAAAAACTACAATGCTTATACTTTATAGTCATTTTAAAAAGCTACTTTTATTAAAAAAGTCACTCGCTATTCAAAAATATATTGCAACAACTGGCAACTAGAGCTTTAGTTGTTCACGAAAAATGTTTTATTTATTTTATTTTATTTATTTTTATTTATAATTCTTTATTGTACACAATTATTGTATTCAATGTTTTCATATTTTTGATAGAAAATATGAATTATAAAACGAATTTATATAATTTGTGATTTTTAATTGAACGTGAATACAACAAACGAAACGATAAACCGACAACGCATAAATTAAATTTTATTGCTAAGAGGAAAGAAATATATTTATTTTCCTTTTGTTTCGACTGAAAAAATAATGGAAAATGAAAAATATATTTTAGGTCTCCAAAAATATCATGGAGTTTTGTATATTTTTGTTAGGTATACGAAATAAAGATTTGAGAAATTTAGTAATTTTATGTAAATAAATATAAATTAAGAAGAGGTAGTAGTAAATAATAATTTTAAAAAGGAAGAAAACAATATAATTCTTTTTATATGACTCAAAAATAGTATTAAGTATTTAATTTAGAGTAATTAGCATTTAAAAATATTTTATATGTTATTTGATAATTATTTTTATAAAGAGTAAATGTATTGATTTTATATGGAATAAAAGGAGGGAGAGCACCGTCATTAATTGCTATAAATACTGAGTGACGGATGCATTTCGAGTCATTCTAATTTCAACAGTGTAAGAAGTAACAACAATAAAAGTTATACAAGCAAGAATATTGCCTTATTTCTTATCGAAACTCTGCCGGATTGGAAAGTGACTGTAAAAGTTTAATATCAGAAGTGGGATAAACAAGTGCTCAAAACTCCGCCCATGGGACGTAAACGACCAAAGTCACTACAACGGACAAAGAGGCAGAAGAGATATAAGCGTGGAGATGAGACGGGTGGAAGAAATTCGGCGAGTGTCCCAGAGAATAATCTGCTCTTGCCGGTACCGTCAACATCTGCTGGACGTATGGTCGTCGCGGCATGTGAACCACTCGCTGAGGTTGAAGAACCAGTACACGCATTAGCTGATACAACTACAGTACCTGTTCCGCGGTCGGAAATACCTACAGGACCGTTACCAGGTACTAGTAATATGTCTTCTATTATAGAATCAAACTATGGTGAATTAGCTTAGTTATTAAAGTGTCTTGCGAATTCGGGACTACCGTCTACAATTCACGCCAATAATAATATGGTCCCTGAATTTGATCCATCAATTAAAAGTCACAAAATTCATTTATGGTTGGATAAGGTGAACGAATGTGCCAAGATATATAATTGGAATGAGGCTCATACTACACATTATGCCTTGCAAAAGTTGGTCGGAAATGCTAAAAAGTGGTATGAAGGGCAAACAACCGTTTCACATAATTGGACAGACTGGCAAATACTTTTACGTAAAGCTTTTCCATCAGAAACGAATTATGGTGTACTTTTATCAGAGATGCTTGAAAGGCGATTAAAATTTGGAGAAAGTTTAGATGAATACTACTATGAAAAAATAATTTTATTAAATGCATGCGAAATTACTGGCAAAAGGGCTGTAGATTGCCTTATACACGGCATAGACGACCGCACCATCCGTGCTGGCGCGTCATCTGCACGATTTACTGAGCCCGAAGATTTGCTTAAATTCTTAAAAGACGTGTGTAAAGAAAGCAAGGATATTATAAGAACATCTGGTTTAAATAGGATTAGCCGAGATAATCGTAGCAATGGCATTAAGAGTAATGAGACAGGTTATAGGTCTGCTCAATTTAATACAGACAATTTTCGCAATACACAGCGCTCGACGTCCACCCTCGTTTGTTTCAATTGTAAACAACAAGGGCATAGAGTACATCAATGTCAAAAACCAATAATGAAATGTGATGACTGCAAAAAAATTTGGGCATACCAGTAAAGAATGTCCCCTTAGTAATCAATTTATGAAGAAAGATGATGATAAACGTGTACTTTTCGTGGGTAGTGTTTCGAAAAATAATTTAAAATACCATAAAAACGCGCTTATCAATAATAAGGACACTATAAAATGCTTCATTGATCTTGGGAGCGACTGTACATTAATAACACGGGACACAGTCTCTAAATTAGATCTATATAGCACTAGTGATAACTTACCATATGTTCGCGGTGTTGCTAATGTCATGATACCTCTCTTAGGTAAAACCTTCTTTAAACTGCGTATAGATTATTTTGAGGCTGAAATTACTGCCTATGTAGTTGATGATATTCATTTGCATATGCCATTGCTTGTAGGCCAGAATTTCACAGAATTACCTGAAGTTATTATTATTAAAAATGATAACTCTTTGAATATATTATCCCGTGATTTGTCGACTGAACTGCCATCAATAGAAATCGAAAACTACAACAAAGATAAATGTGAACTACACATTTTATCTGATTCCGAAGTAAAAGATATTGGCTTGATAACCTGTTACAGTAATTCGATAAATAACGGTGATGTTTATGTGCATGCTAGTTATAGAGATATGGATAATCAAAAATATTACATTCAAGAAGGTGTGTATAGAATAATAGATGGAAAATGTAAAATAATTATTAAGAACCTGAGTGAGTCTATGGAAAAATTATATTTTGTGAAAGATTTATTAATTATGCGAGCACATAGGATATATCCCGATTGTCAGAATAAGTATTTAAGGTGTTTAAAGGCTGGCATCTCTTTGGAACCTTTGAATCGCAATGACATTAATTTAAATCCAGAACTCAGCAACGAACAAAAGATATTAGTATTTGATTTAATTGATAAGTTTCGCTGTTGTTTCGCCCAAAACCTTTCAGAATTAGGCTGCACTAATTTAACCGAATTAGAAATAAAACTTAACGACCCTACTCCAGTTGTTTATCGCCCTTATAGAATGAGTCATGCTGAAAAAGAAATAGTGCGAGACATGGTTACGGAATTAAAAGAAAATAACATAATTGAAGAGTCTGATTCGGCATATGCTAGTCCAATTTTACTAGTAACTAAAAAGACCGGCGGTTATCGTCTTTGCGTTGATTATAGGGCACTTAATAGAAAGATAGTTAGAGATTTATTTCCTCTACCTAGAATAGATGATCAGATTGATCGCCTTAATGGATGTAAATTTTTCATAACACTTGATATGTCAAGTGGATATTATCAAATACCCATAAAGGACACGTCTAAACATCTTACATCATTTATTACTCCCGAGGGACTTTATCAATTCCGTAGAGCACCGTTTGGGCTTGCAAATTGTCCCGCCGTCTTTCAACGTACTGTAAATAAAATGTTAGGAAAGGGAGACAATTGTGCGCTTGCCTATATGGATGATCTGCTTATATCGGGAAAATCCTTTAAGGAATGTATTGAGAAACTTGAACAAACTTTTATTTTATTAAAAGATGCAGGACTTACTCTAAATGCCAGTAAATGTAGATTTTTTGATACCGTGATAAATTACTTAGGATTCGAAATCTCTGCAGATGGGGTTAGACCTGGCAATGCTAAAATTGAAGCGGTAAATTCATTTCCTGAACCTAGTAATGTACATGAAGTTCGCCAATTTGTAGGATTAGCAAGCTTCTTTAGAAAATTTATTGAAAATTTTGCTTCAATAGCAAGACCACTTACAGACCTTACGAAAAAACATACCTCTTGGACATGGGCCGCAAACCAAAGAGAGGCATTTAATGTTCTCAAACAGAAATTAATTCAGCGCCCTATACTTGCTATATATAGCCCCGAGTTTATAACTGAATTGCACTGTGATGCATCTAAAAATGGGTTGGGTGGGATACTATTTCAAAAATCAAATGATAATTTAAATTTGAGACCAGTTGCGTATTTTAGTCGCAAAACTACTATAGATGAAGAAAAACTTCATGCATATGAGTTGGAAACTCTTGCTGTAGTTGCTTCATTAAACCGATTTAGGGTATACTTGTTAGGGAAACATTTTACTATTGTCACCGATTGTAGTGCACTAAGAGCTACTTTTTCCAAAAGAGACCTTATCCCGCGTGTAGCACGTTGGTGGATAGCTTTGCAAGAGTACGATTGCTCAATAGAGTACAGACCAGGACGCTCAATGCAGCACGTAGATGCTCTCAGCAGGAATTCACTCCCCTGTTTTAACGATAACGACAAGCTTGAACACTTTTCACGTGTATTAAACATCTCTACAGATGACTGGTTGTTGAGTCTTCAATTATCTGATCCAAAAATTCAACATATTCGTGCAGCATTAGAAGATACCCAATATAAAGAAATCGCAGACATAAAACAAAATTTCGTTTTAAAAAATAATCGTATTTATCGTAAAATAGAAGGAAATTTAAAATGGGTCGTACCTAAAAATGCCAGGTGGCAAATTTGTCAACGTAATCACGATGACATTGGTCATTTTTCGGTCGCAAAGACTTTGGAAAAAATTAAGAAGGACTTTTGGTTCCCTAAGATGAAGAAATTTGTTACAAAATACGTAAAGTCGTGTTTGCATTGCGCTTTTGGTAAGGAACCATCTGGTCCAAAAGAAGGCTACCTACATAGTATACCAAAAATAAATATACCGTATCACACTGTCCATGTTGACCACTTGGGTCCATTTATTAAAAGTACATACGGCAATCAGTATCTTTTGTTAATCATTGATGGTTTCACAAAATTTGTGGTTTTAAAACCTTTGCGAAGCACAAAATCTACACTCACTATTAAAGCTCTAAAAGAAGTATTTTATACGTTTGGATATCCATCTAGACTAATATCAGATAGAGGAAGTTGTTTTACATCAGCCGTATTCAAGCGTTTTTGCACGGAATTTGAGGTAAGACATGTGTTAAATGCAGTATCCTCCCCGCGTGCAAATGGACAGGTAGAGCGGTATAACCGCACCATTTTAGACTCTTTACGTGCCTCTAATGATAGCTTGTCCGAAAGAGCATGGGATCAAAGTTTAGGCAAAATTCAGTGGGGACTAAACAATACATTAAATAAAGGAATAGGTAAAACTCCTGCCGAAGCATTATTTTGTAGACGCCCCCTTAATAAAGGAGAAGGTATGTTGGGAGAAACTATAGCGGAAACACGACATAATGACAAAGATACAGAACAGATAAGACGTGAAATTAATGAACACATTGTTAATGATCAACTCCATCAAGAAGCTAGATTTAATAAGGTAAGAAAAGATGCCACTCGTTATGCTGTCGGAGACTTGGTCAAAATTTTGAAGAATGCTCCTTCTAATGATGGCAAAAGTAAAAAATTATTACCGAAATATACCGGCCCATTTAAAATAACTAAAATTTTAAACAATGATCGCTACGAAGTATCAACAATTCCGGGCTCAACGATTACTAAGGGTAAATACACAAATATCTGGGCAGTAGACCGTATTCAACCATGGATCACATTGGCTAATGATGAAAGTGACAGTTCAGAAGATGAGCTAAATTTACACAAAAATTGATTATGTATTTGAGTTTAGTTACACTACGAGTATTTATTATGATTAAAATTATGGGGTAATATAGAACACAATGTAATTAAGAATTTAATTAAATGGTATGCTTTATATCTAATCAAGATTAAAAGTGTTATTGAATTTTATGGTTTATTTACAAATAAATCCTACGTAAATATTTCGTATTATGTCTGCACTTTGTACGGACAATTGAGTATATGAATTAAAATCAATTATGTTAATTTATGCACAGGCATTATGTTAAAAAGGTTGAATGATAAAATACAGGCACTGACAAAGTATTTGTTGAAAATATGATGCTTCAGCTGGAAGGCGTGAGTGGCTCCACAAGAGTGGAGTGAAGCTCACGATGCAGCTAATCATCTGGAAGACGGTCACGGTGTTATGGTGTTCTGCACTATGGCATGAGGGGTCCGTTGCAGATGAGAAGAAATAGCTGGAAGGCTAAGTGGCTCTCAAGGAGAGTGAAGCTTACGCTGCAGCTTACTTTGGCAATCCCGTCTGGAAGACTGACACGGTATCGAACATATTTTCTTTTATGTAAGATACGAGGGGTCAGTTGCAGATTCATTTTAAGGAATGGGTGATTTCGTGTTTTCTGAGATGAAGTATAATGCCTGAATTAACCTAAACTAAAGTGAGTAACTAATAGATTAATTGAATATTTAAGTTTGAGGACAAACTTGATATTGTCAGGATGGCCGAATGTTAGGTATACGAAATAAAGATTTGAGAAATTTAGTAATTTTATGTAAATAAATATAAATTAAGAAGAGGTAGTAGTAAATAATAATTTTAAAAAGGAAGAAAACAATATAATTCTTTTTATATGACTCAAAAATAGTATTAAGTATTTAATTTAGAGTAATTAGCATTTAAAAATATTTTATATGTTATTTGATAATTATTTTTATAAAGAGTAAATGTATTGATTTTATATGGAATAAAAGGAGGGAGAGCACCGTCATTAATTGCTATAAATACTGAGTGACGGATGCATTTCGAGTCATTCTAATTTCAACAGTGTAAGAAGTAACAACAATAAAAGTTATACAAGCAAGAATATTGCCTTATTTCTTATCGAAACTCTGCCGGATTGGAAAGTGACTGTAAAAGTTTAATATTTTGAACAGTATTATGAGCTATTCTTATATAATATTTAATAATCGTTTCTACTCGGGTAGCAACCACCGCAGGCAACGGCAACAAACTCGTTGAAGTTACCTATTATACATGCATGCATGTATTATATGTATTATACATATTACATATATATTATTATGCATGTGGGTTGAATTCAGGGTCCAGCCTTTAAAATTACCCGGCTTGGCCAGGTTTTATAATTAAAAAGTACCACATCTTACTAATATTATAAAGGCTGGACCAATTTTGATGAAATTTCATATAAACTTAGGTGACAGACAGGATTAACATATAGGATTCTTATTATCTCGAAAAATCTAGTATTCCCGTGGGATGAGCAAGGAATTTAAAAATACATATTTGCTACTCTTTCAAACTCAAAGGGATAGCACGAGGCAGGAGAGGATAAGATAGCATGCCTGAGTCATGGGACAGAATGAGATATGACGGGATGAGACGGGAATAGCAGTATATAGTAGGCAGCAGTCACGTGAAGTTTAAAATTTAATTCAATTTTAATTTTAAATAATATGTTTTTGATGTGGACTTGCTCTGTGGCGTACCTTGGGAGAGGCATATGTCCAGCAGTGGACTGCAACGGGCTGATGATGATGATGATGATGATGATACTCTGCAGTGTGACGTATAATGCTGTTTTACTTATTTATTACAAAGCCCATTGCTTTATAAAAGTCTCGAACTACATTGACAATTTCGTAGTATCACTATAATCTAGTTCATTATTCCAAGAAGGAAAACATGAAGACGTATAAATCCGTGACGCTCTCCCGTTACCGACGTCTTTCGACGTCTCACTGTAATTCTATTACGTAGCAAAATTATTCAGAAATTTGCATAGCGTTTGTTTATTCATTTTCACGAGTCTTTTGTGACCTTTGCGTTGTATTATTTTGTTCTTTGTTTTATGCTCACTGTAATGATATACTTTATTTTTATGACGGCGTTTTATTTTTTAATTCTTTTATTTGGAGTCATTATGCGCGGCGTCTTTACTTTTGTCGCTAAGAGTTTTGATTGTGGTGTGAGCGTTAAAAATATTAGAACATTATTTTTTGTTTTACTTTGACATAGCTTAATAGAACTTGTTCCTAACTTTACTTCAGTATTTTCACAACGAAATCGTTTACCTATTATAGGCATTATTTAAATATATGTAGGTTTATGCCAATTTTATATTTAACCTAGTTAATCAGTGAGTATCGGAATTTACTCAAAGATTATTAATGTGGGAATAGTTCCGTTTGGGTCAAAATCAAACAAAGATCGTTTGTATATTCTTCAGTATTATTATTAATACTTTATTTTGTCTCTCCGTCGTACGTCGTTCACTTCTTCCATCGTTTTCCAAACTGTTCTCTCTTATTCCGTCCTTTTAAACTTGACATCTTAATCATTCATCCTCTAAGTCTTTTACTCCTTATTCGTCATCTCGTTCACATTACACATTCCATATCAGTCATTCGTCTGACGTTTCATTCTACTCATCTTTCATCATAAAATTCTACATTAATATGATCAGTAATACTTTATCAACAGCCCTGTATTTACCAGTAGCTTTTTGTGATGCCAGATTATAAAAAGAAATCTTCGGAATGGTGATTTACCGGTATCAGGTGTTCGGCATTATTACATTTATCCGAATGCTCTGTAGCTCAATACCGATGCGCTTGGAAATTTAGAACATTTTGTACAAAACTGGAATCCCTTAAGGCAGGGAAGTAAGCCTCTCAAAAGATTTCCACGTGCGACAAAGAACGTGCCCGGACTATCTTGCAGTTAGAAATGTTAATGTTTTGGTAAAAAAGATTTGGTTATTAGATTTTGAATCATTTATAAATATTATATATAACAGTGTCTCGCTATAACCGCTGACCACTATAACTTAAGACCAACTTTATATACCACATTCAAGTTGTTTCGTATGCTTTTTATGAGTCAAATGTAGAGAACTAAATCTAATTTGTAACATCTTGTAAAAACACCTTTAATTACGAATAAATTATTTTGATTTTGATTTATAACCGCCTGAAAAAAATATACACAACTTGAATTGCCAAGGTTGGGTGCAGTGATTGACATATCCAAATACTATATTTCCAATTTGATGAATAAGGCACGGCTCAGTTAACAACATGTACATATCCACTTAGTTATAATTACCTAATGAATTTATTATAATGGAAAAAGGTCCTCCCAAAGACATCTCAGTTAAAGGTATGTACGTACTACAACCAATGAAGCCATCACTCAAGTACCTTTTGTGGTCATAATTTATAATATTTAAAACATATTCTCATTTAAAATAATTTTTCTATGAATCAAACCCCTTAAAACTGGTCTCAACAATACAACAAGAGGCACTTCATGCAGATTATTAATCTATGCAAAAATCCCAATGCCGGCACGTTCTCCACAGCCCATATTTACAATAAGCTTTGGTTTGGCAGCACGCCACCATACCACCTCCTTATTATGCGAGCTCATGCCCCTTGTAACCAGGTACCAAGTTTTTGCATTAACGAGCTTTGAGTCTTGAAATGTTGGTAACAATATGGTACTAAGCTATTAGGACTATTCTAATGTGGTCTTGTTTGTTGCAGGTAAATTTTGATTTGAAGTTGCGGATGTAAGGTAAAATAGAGACTTAATACTTTGGGAGTAAAAATATATGTATATGTTAATCATGGATATATATTAATCTTTGTAGGAATAATGGTCTAGATTTAGAGTACCAGTGGTCTGAAATAGACCGTGTGAAAATCTAGCTTTTTATACGAGTAAAACCAGGATATATCATATTCCACAGTAGAGCCAGGGATGTCGGAGTTGAATAACCTTCAAAAAATTATTGAAGCAAAAGTGTTTCTTACAAAATCCCACCATTAAACAAAACGTAAAATCACTTAAAATTCAATCTCCTCTATTTAAAAAAAATCACTCTAGAAAATCTAAAATCTAAAATCATCCAAATGACCCATTCCCTAACTAGCAGTTGTGCTCAAAGTCACGCACAAAGACAAAGTTAAAACTAGTCTCTCACACTCAAAAAGAGACGCAAAGGACATCAAAGTCTCGCCTCAAGGCAAGCGCTGGGTTGCAAACGAGCCAGGGTTTTAAATGTACGTCACGGCAAAGGAAATTTTAAGTCAGCCTCATCAAGAGATGCGAAATGTTTTGTTTTGTTGTGAAGCTTGCAGTTTTTGAGGATTCTTATACCAAACTGTGACTTAATTTTAGGCGACATTAAGGTTTTTCAGCGGTAGCCGTAACGGTGGTAGATGCAGTGCGATACAAGGAAATTATGTAACTATGAGGAATATTTTCGACTTTGTCCCACCGGGCGATATACACTGGCTAAGCCTCGAATAAATACAGGCATTCTGGAGGTTTTTAAAACTTATGAAAAAAACTACATCATGTTTTTCAACTGTTAAAAAAGCTGTAATTTAAGTAAACAAAGAATGTCAAACAGCTATTGGAAAAAAAACGGGTTTACTCAGAACTCATTAATTTTGCTTAGGCGTTATGCCGGCCGAAGGTTTACTCAAAACTATAATAAATAAAAAAAACTATAATACAATTCTAAATTAATTTACTTCGATTACACTACACTTTGATGTCGTTTAAAAAACTAGAAAAATAAACTTAATATTCACCGTATAATCAACTGAAATCTCTTAAGAACTACATTAGGTCGCATCCAAAAGTCTTGAGAAACTCCCGCTATAATGTGAGAGCGCTATTGGCGCAAAGTCTTTGAAAGAAGCTCACTGCACCGAAAAGACTTTCAAAAGAAAAGCTAAGAACTCCGTCTAAAAGGCGTGCGTTAATCCCAATACGTTCGAAGTTTTTAGCACATGTAAAAATTGGCTTTGCTCTTTGAAACACGTTTAAGTATTCTGTAATTGTTCACAATTGTTTGAGTTGGTCGACTTTTGTTCGGAATACTGTTTTATTGTGCGCGAGGCTTTGTAGAATTTTATTCTTTATAAAATTCGTAATAACGAATATAGACATAAATCAGATCTTGCCCTCCTGCTGTCGAGTAAGGGCCTCATTCACGAGTAAAAATTACACTTTAATTGAAATAGTTTAGGTAGTAGTTCTTTTTTTAATGTAGTGAATGGCGAGACGAGCATGCCATTCGCCTGATGGTAAGTGATACGACCGCTCATGGACTGTAGCGAAACTAAACAACACCATGAATTACAAACCAAATGGTATTCCACTGCGCCAGATACTAACGTAGTGTAGGACGCCCTCCAGCCAGGTGGAGCGACGATATTCGTGGGTGGCTGGTAGCGGTTGGCGACGATGGGCTGAAGATCGAGCCCAGTGGCGTGCTATGGGAGAGGCCTATGTGCAGCAGTGGACGCAGAAGAGCTGATGATGTAGATACTGACATTTCAGCAACAGGAAGTCCACAGCTACATATAGGCCTCCCCCATATATCGCCGCGAATCGGCTCGCAAACAGCCGTAACATCTTTTAACCTTTAAAAATGTCATATTATAAAGACCGCACTTTAGGATAATGTTTTTGTTTACATAACGCTTGTTATAGGAATTCTCAGAAATACATAATATAATATCTTTGCTCTTTTGCTCTTCATGTTATAAAGAAAATCATCTTGACAACGGTTTTCTTAGAAATTCTCTGTTTGTGTAGAAACACAATATCACCTCATAAGGCTTGTAAATAAAATTGATAATGAAACTGTACTGAAAATATTCTCAGAAGCACTATGTTCGATTCACAGAAAGGGATATTGTAATAAATACATCCAACATTTATATACATTTATACACTTCACACTAAGATCGATTCTTGTGTCGCGGGCATCAGAAACTACAAGAGACTTTTTGGTCAAACAAAAACCCAGCCCCGGAACAAAAACATGTGGATCACACAAATATTTGTCGCGATGCGGGGGTCGAACTTGCAGCTTTACGTTTCACAGCCAGTGTCTAACTGCGCTACTGAAGCTGTTTATTTTGTGTTATTGTGGAGAAATTTCATATCTATATCTATCTATCTATATCAGCCCATATACGTCCCACTGCAGGGCACGGGCCTACTCTACAATCGAGAGAATCGATTGAGAGTGGTTAGGCCATATAGTCCACCACGCTGGCCTAGTGCGGGTTGGCGGACTTACATACCGTAGAAATTCTTTAAAATCGCTACGGTATGCAGGTTTCCTCACGATGTTTTCCTTCACCGTTAAAGTGCGTGGTGATTGACTATCAATACACACATAACTCCGAAAAGTCAGAGGTGTGCCCTGGGATTTGAACCCGCGACCACCGTGAACATGTAGGCAGCCGCGTCTAGTCCGTTTACCAACAGGCCACCACGCACTTTTTGCACACGCAATTTCATATGTTATTGAGTTATATAAATTACCTTTATGTGATAAAACAATTGTTGAATGAAATACCACAGGATGGCGTTGTATTAAGAGTAGTCGGTCTTCAATGTTTTTTTCTTTTTCTTCTGACACAGTAGAGAGACTGCACTCAATCTATTAACACTTTGCCGTCTGAATAAAATATAGACGGAGCCCTGAAAAATATTATCCTAGCGTATCCAACGCAACTGCCTCGGTGGCGTAGTTGTATTATGCTACGATTACAAAACTGAGTATCTCGACTTCGAATCCCGGGCCGGGCATAGTGATATTGGATTTTTCTATTCATTATAAGCCTCGAGTCAGGAATTTGCGCCAGATACGGCGATAGACTCGCCCCCTATCACATTGTAGGGCGCAACATGTAAGGCGAAATGTAGGTGTTCTGGTAGCACCTCTGTCTATCCCCTCTGGGAAAAAGGCGTGAGTTGAAAATGAAAATGAAAAAATGAAAATGAAAATATTTATTGAACCCATGAAATTTTATAGTTGTTACCCATGAAAGTTTATATATATGTATATATGTGTCCACGTAACTATACCAGTCTGTTTTATTTCTAAGCGAAAAGACATGCACGTTAGTGTCTATGACTTGTGTATCCATCGTAAATTGGAACTCATTTGGAATAAACCATAAAACAAACACAAGTGTTTGCTAAATATTAAAAGACTTTTCCGAGCTTTTACGTGAAACTCTTTGCTTTTATTTCCACTTTACCGAATATGAAAGATATTTCGGCTGCATTTTAAACGAGAATGGACATTTTAAATCCACTTTTTAACTGACGTTTTAAGATTATTTCGAAACGGTTGCAGATGGTGTCCCGACAATGTCTCGTCTATTTTTTTAAATGACGTCATACGTGCATTCACCCCGCGTTCATATACTCGGCTTAAGATAAAACCAAGTAAATCCGCAAGTTATGAGAGGTAGCGGACTATTGTTGGAAAGTGGTTCGCTTATTTAATGTTTATGTAACTTGGGTATAAAGTTTTCAAAGAACCGTTTGTGGGTCGATCATAAAATATTTTCAGGAAGTAATAATATAAAATGAGGAGAATAAGTTGTACTATACGATGCAAAAATGGTAAAAAGGTGTTGATTAATATAGGTTATTTTTATATTATTACGACAAAGTGACTAGGTTTTTTAACACCTGTATTATGGCAAATATATAATGGAAAATATAATGTTTCCAATCGCCATACACTTGTACCAACCACCTCGTCCTCTATATATTTTCATTCAATCTCTCTAGCTAAACATTGTGGTACAGAATTGTTTGAACGCATCTAGCGCAAAACGCGATCTAGAAAATTGAAAAACACAATCGTTTTATGAATTAAATGTTTACGTTTCAAAGACTTCGATTTTTGTTTGACGTTGTTTAACTATAATTGTATGATTTATGCTATTTATTAAATGTGACTATAAGTAATCATTAGGCTATTGGTAGCTTTTTAGGCCATAAACATTGTCTTGGATTTAAAATGCAGTTAGTAAACTTTACGATGTTCCAACAGAATAATAGGTATGGTTAAAATGATTTTCAGAGAATTTATTGGAGAACAGTCAATTTCTCGTTCCATTATCGTCCATGGAAAGCAATCGAAAAGTTCACCCCATACATTAATTATATTAATTAATTGTCAGAAATTGTGCAAAACTATTAATTTAAAAGTATCGCAATATACCGTCCGGAATTGTCCGGTTTTAGGGAAAGCATGATTCCAATTTATTTATTTAATTTATTTGAACCTGCAACTTTGAAATGCACGACAAACTCAGATTTATTATTACATTAATAAAAAGTGTACTTTTTTGTATTATTTTTATAAGTAAACAAAATACCCTTCTTAATTTTGATTATTCGCGTGAATAGTAAATGAATGTTTGCTGACATTATAATCATAATAAACAAATTTTAAATTGATATATTGCTTTATTTCTAGATTATATCTACACACATTCGATCCATGTATTATTATTTATGGAAAAAAAATGCACGCATTACGCATAATGTGTAAAGATCAATTTATACGGCAACACAATAATAATTTTCTATTAATTACCAATATTTAAGTGTTAAACTAAATTCCAAGCAGTGGGTCCATTCGACCCGCCCGACTAACCCATTATCTCAACACCACGTGCAAATTCGTGTATTGTTATGTGGACAATACGAGTCTATAACCCGTCATGACGGATCACCTGCGTTTGTCCGCAAATGGATTAGGCTATGATTGATGTCAGTGTATATTCTGTTTGGTACTTGTGACCAACAATTGCTTTGAACGTACGAAAGTGTATATCAAAGGGTTAAATGCGAGTGGGGGTTTTATACAATAGCATATTGTACTGAATATTGCATGTATTTTTGAATATATTTTTATAGATTAGATTATGTACAAAGATCTTCATAATTTGGGTGCGTTATGCTACTTTATTTTCTTTCTGAAGAACTTTACAACTTATATTGTTTTTATAAAGAACGATCACTTAAATTATTTAATTGTATCAGCCCATAGACGTCCCACTGCAGGGCACGGGCCTGCTCTACAATCGAAGAGACATAAGATGTTAAGACTCATTATGTCCAGTAGTTAGGTACTTTAGCGACAATGTCCTTCAAACCGGAACACAATAGTGCATTTACACTGCTGTTTGGAGGAAGAAATAGACATTGCGGTGGTGCCTACCCAGTCGGCCTCTCACATATGAGAGACCTACCACCAGTATCTTAATGTGGGGATTAAACTCACCTTCTTCCACAGCCATTACGCGACAAATATAAATTATAATTTTCATAATATCAACAATATAACTAGCAAAAAGCAGCCGAATGTTTACCAAGAATCTTGTTAAAAGCCAAGTTGCAAACAATTTGGTGACGGCGGCAGAACTATTCAAACTTTTCGGCGCAGTATGGCCTTTAATACCCCAAGTGTTTGGGGCAAGGAATTCCTTCCAAAATGGCCGGAAAACCGATCCATTTCTAATAAAATATCGTAGGAACGTTCCCGAAGATTTGTTCCATTTAAATATTAGATAAATTGTGAACTGATTTAGTTAGAATAATGCAATTGCAGGCTTAGTTGGGTTATTAGTTACAAGGAATATGCTTGAAGCTTTAGTGGAATATAATAATATATGGAATTTGTTATTACTTGAAAGATGAAACTAACAGAGTAACTACTGGACATATTGAGACTTAACATCTTATGTCTCAGGATGGCGAGCGCAGTGAAATGCCAACATTGCTTTGTAATTCAGGGTGTTATTTGGTTTTGCTACTGTCCATGAGCGATCGTATCGCGTACCGTCAGGTAAATGTCATGCTCGTTTCGCCATTCATTGCAATAAAAAATAAGTAATGATGGTAACATGGCAAATTCAAATTTTATAATATGCTAATAAATGCTTACTTGATAGTTGCCATTAGTTTAGTGATTAAAACTTCTCAGGCCAGTAATATTTACCTCAAAAAAAATTTCTCAAGCATATCATGAAATTGTAAGTCCGCTAACCCGCACTAGGCCAGCGTGGTGGACTATATGGCCTAACCACTCTCAATCGATTCTCTCGATTGTAGAGTAGGCCCGTGCCCTGCAGTGGGACGTATATGAGCTGATATAGATATAGATATCATGAAATTCCTGCTAATATATCATCATTATAATTCTCTCGTCAAATAAATTTAACGAGATATCGCATTCAGTTCGTGGACATTCCAATCCCGCAGGAACATACAAACGAAAACACGTATTGCAATTAAACATACTGAGCTCCCGGATGCATAGTTTCGCAGGCAGTTAGGAAAATAGTGTGGGAATATTCCGACCCGGTCCAATTCAGATACGAATATTTTTATAAGCCGGCTTTACATACAAATGTCTTTGTTTAAAGTGATATTTCAGTTTATTTTGTGATTTATTTTATTTTATTGAATATTTCGTATTTGAATATCGAGATAAAAATTGGTAATTTTTATAACAGTTTAAAAGTACTCTTTACCTGATTGTAAGTTTAGTGCCGCATAGATAATATAATATTGTTAGCCTCAGAGACAATACTACAAGAAAATTGAGAAATCAATAGTTTCCCTTTTCAAAGAACAACGTCATTATAGAAAAATAAAATAAAAAGACACCGTAACATTCCTTCTCGTTTATATTATACAACATGCAGTCTTGATGCAATTGGCGTAAATGGCAATATAAAATAAGGAGCGACTACGTTTGATATCAAACATTTGTTACCCCATCATGCCTTAGAACCGTCAGTCCTAATTGGTGCCATTTGGCAATGGAAAGAGTTTTGTGTCAGAAAAATTATGGGTAAGGAATTCTGATTCTGGACATGTCATTATTGTAACTTAATTTGTTCAGTTTATTATACCAAATAACAGTGAATGATAAAGGTGATGTAAATCTGAACCTACTCAAAAATCGACATGGTTTCCTTTATAATTAATGTATAATTTGTTCAACTTTATCATTTTTCTGGGAAATAAAAAGGTAACATACTTACCTATTTTATATAGTATTTACTTTAATAAGTTAACTGTCATGTCTTAATTTCATACCGTCTTAATGAAATAAACAGAGCTGAAATCACAGGTTCGAATCCCGAGTCGGGCAAAATGATATTGGATTTTTCTATTCAATATGGCCATATGCTCGCCCCTTATCACATAATGGGACGGAACATACAAAGCGAAACGTGAGTATTTTAATAGCACCTCTTCCTTCCCCTTCCCGGAAAATAGCGTGTGTTTATGTATACAGTATGTATGTATGTAATATACATCTTTATCATGATTTCCCGGTATCTCATTTTACACAATCTAACTAAATTCAAACAACAAGTTTTTGTAGGGTAAAATTAGATTTTGTAGCAGAACATTCCAACTATTCCTGGGCGAGGTATTGCGGCGCTAAATTTAATTAACAGCAGACGCAATGATGTAACATTCACATTTCTGTATTGAAAGCATATTAAATTTTGCATAACAACCTGGATTATTTTGATCAGGAATTTAACCGTAAATTGGGGTTTTGTGAAATGAAACCTTGATGGTATGTTTGAAATTATGAGAACAATGTTGACAGTGTTGCAGTTTAATAATAAGCGAATATTTTCAAGTTATATTGATGAATTTGCAATTTGGATTTACTATCATCACTAGTATCACTAGTATTAGTTAATGATATTATGATCTATGCCTAAATAATATGATTGAGACTTACAATGAAGTATGACACCGCTTGTTCTATGTCGCTAGTGTTGCAAAAATTGTTTGGTTTTATTAGATGATTAGACAGTGTTTAGTGAATTATGGAAAACCTTACCTGTTTACGAATAATCTATCTAGTTGTATCTTGAAGTGTTTGAAAGACGGAACTTTATACTATATATCTTTTTATTACATCATAATCAGCAAAATGGCTATTTATAAACAGAGCTCTCCAAAAAAGTGCCTTGCAACGTGAAATATCTAACTCCTTGTTTATTCACCATTAATCATTATCATTGCATCCATTTGCTAAATATTATTATGTGTCTATTATAAACACAATTTATGAACATAATACATTATCTCCATTATTTGCTTCCACACATAGCCAGTTTATATTATACAGGGTATATCAAGACCGCGACCGAAAACGAAGCCAGGAGGTAGTATTAGTGATATCAAACACAATGCAAGTAAAAAATTTACAAAAAAAATCGTCAATTTTTTATTTTTATTTTTTACATATCGTCGTATTTGAGTGATTAAACATAGTTTTTCTAAAATAATGACGTACATCGCTTAATTTTTAAACACGCAATGGTACGTAAGGGTATAAATTACTATTTTTGCAAAAACTAGGTATTTACCCCTCAAAAACGAGGATTTTTAAAAAATTGTAAAAAAAAATCCGTCGCTTATTTTGAAAAAAATTTAGTTGCATTGTGTTTGTAGCCGCTAAAACTACCACCTGGCTTCGTTTTCGGTCGCGGTCTTGATATACCCTGTATATTATGTATATGTAAACTCAAGTAACCTAATATCGCGACAATACATCACTTATTATTCTAAGATTTAATTAGGTGCTAAATCAAATGTATATAAACGCAATAGAATGTCGATAATTCGGATGCAATCAAGCACTTATGAATTACGATCGCATTGGGGAGACATGCGGGAATTACTTGCCTGTTACCGAAGTTTCCTAACTAATTAGTTCTGTACACGTGTGTAGGGTGTCTTGTTTGTTCGAGATAACAGGATAATGCCGGGAAATACCGGTGCTGGATGTATCGGAAAAGGTTGTACTCTAATGTTGTTTTTTTGTTAATGAGCTTATGTTAAGAATAAGCTACTAATAAATATATGATGCTAGAGCCACGTTGTTACAAGATTTATGTATGGTATCATAAAAGGACAGATTTGACACGTTTGATAAACCACATGATTTTTTTGGCAATTATTCTAAGATATAACTTTAATTTGAAGAAATATAACAAATATATATGTATTTCATATAATCGTTTAAGGCTTTGCTTGTAACAGACTATTGAATTTGGTTCCTTCATTTGATTTAGTTGCGACGGTTACAAAAGTAGATTTAAATTCTGAATTTAAGCCAAAACTTTTCTTAAAGTCATTTTGCCTAAATGAATCATGCGAATCTAATTAACTTTGGCAACAACTTTACGGGCCAATTTCCAATCCTTACTAATATTATAAATCTGAAAATAAGTTTGTTTATCTTTTATCAGTTTGTTAAGATTTAACGCTTTAATTGCTGAACTGATCATCATGAAATTTTGCATACACGTTGTCAGAGATATAGAAAAGAATATCGGGTACTTATCATCCAAAAGGGAGAGACAGAATAAACAACGATAGTCTGACATAAAAACTTGGCCTACTGACATGTATAAATACGGCATTTTCTTGCCTCTCTGACAGAAATTGGGACCTGTGGCGTATCTTCGACCAAAATATAGTATTTTCGAAGAAATCTAATACATACAAAACACTCTCTTCCCAATGCAGCTTATGGACGCAGTCCAAGCCACGAGTAAAACCTAGCCATTTTTACAACAAATAAATAAATCATGTGAAATTCAATATTTATCTTTAAGAAACAAACTCGAAGATTTATTTGCAAAGTTCCAAGTGTTCAAACCTAAAGGACATGCAGATAAAAGAGCATTCAGTCGGGAAGCGAGAATAAATACGAAACTCGATAAAAGTTAACTGGAATAGGACTGTCCCACTTCACGTTCGATCATGGCGACCCTACTCAAAACCAATTGGAATGTATATTTAGACATGTGTCCTTTTACCGGTTATTGTGGTATAAATTGTGTAATTGGCGTTTTGGGAGGGAGGGGGGGGGGGGGGATTACTTATCTGGTAGTATGTGATTCTCTGACTGGTATGGGCCGAATTGTTAGTGACAGCGACGGGGATTTCGTTGGAAGAAGTTACCAGTGCTATAGAATTTTCCACAAATTTCGTTTTCAGTTAGCATTTGGCACAAGGCAATAGTTCTTAAGACTTATTTGTACCTTTTGGCTTGGAAATTAGAATCCTAGCTGACCTGCTTGTAAAAGTTATTTCATTGTGTCAATTATAATCAATTTGTTGTTGGGCAAAGATAAACTGAAATCTAAGCCGAAGCTCTCCCAAAACAAATGTGACCTACATCCACAATTTCATAGACAGAATACAGTGTACAATCAGAGTTTATATTCGATATTGTTATTTTAGTTATTACCTCTAAAAGGCTTTTAGCTCGTAGTTATAATAGTGCTTCGTATTCGCATCCGCCTGGAGAGTGGCTATCGTACACGATGTTGGAAACCGTCTGTGTAGACATATCTGGTTAAGACACTGCATAATAGTGCCGAGAGGTGGCCAGTAAGATAAACATCACTCGCCGGTATACTCCGTTAGAATCACACTAAACTTACCATCCAACGCAATGTTGTTCTTTTGCCTCATCATAAAACTGCTGAACTGTATCAACCCATGTCCATACATCCCACTGCAGGGCACGAGCCTCCTTTACAATCGAGAGTACGATTGAGAGGGGTTAGGCCATATAGTCTATCACCCTGGCCTAGCGCGGGTTGGCGGACTTTACATACCATAGAACATTTTACAAATTGCCGTGGTATGCGGGTTTCCTCCCGATATTTTCCTTCACCGTTATAGTGTGGTGATTTACTGTCAATGTACACGTGACTTCGAAAACATAGGGTACACTGAGATTTGAACCCACGACCACCGTATACATGTTGGCGGTCGCGTCTGCTCCGTTACCATCAGGCCACCACGCAATTTTAATACATAAAACTATTTTCTCCAAGACATAAACTGAAAATACCAAACAAGGTCCTGACAGTTTCAATGCTAGTTGTTACTTTTGATCTAAGCGGTCCTTAGGTACAGGAACGAGCAAACAAGCAATAAGGTTCTTAGTTTTATTGTTTCCCAGTCGTCGGGACAAGGATAGCCCCAATTTAAGTAAAGTATTGCTGCGGTTCTGTTGAGTTTGGTTTTGTATTGAATTTATTTTATTTCTTACACTTTTGTTGATTGTGTGATATGGAAATATAAATTAGACGCATTGATTAATTTCTTCGATAGAATTTCTCTCTTAGGGATTCTTTGTTAAGACCAAAATTTATAGTTTTCAGTTTTTCCTTAGATTCATTAAATGTTAAAACGTAAATAGAGGCGATATGTATGTGTTTATTCTTTAAAATCTACAATTATCGCTTATTTATATGAAAAAAGAAATCAAATTTAAAGTAAATTGTGCCACAACGTCATTCGCTTTCACACTTTTACAGATTAATAATGTATTAAAGGGATTAACCTGCTGTTGGGATTATCGTCATGGGAAACATTTAAATAAAACCTTTTCGGGATTAAATAAATGGGAAATGACGGTTCCATTTAATGGATGTGAATTTTGTCACGACTATAAAATACAAAGCCATTGATAGTTTATTTTTAAGATGTAAAATGAAGTGATTCCGTAAAAAAAAAGAGAATAAAAAAGTGATTATGCAAAGAGTGAGACAAGTTGCTCTAAATTAAAATAATAAAAATACAGGATAATATAAATTGGAGGTGTGTACAGTATTTAGGTGGTCAGATGGCGGGACGACTTGCACAGAGGGCCGGCAGCGACTGGATGCGTAAAGCAGCAGACCGGGCTCTGTGGCGTATCTTGAGAGAGGCCTATGTCCAGCAGTGGAAAGCAACGGGCTGATGATGATGATAGACGATTCGTTTCATTCCTGCAATTGATTGAGTTTCGAAGAGTTTTTGTGAACCGTGCGTGACAACAGTAAACCATGTGAATGTGTGAGGAAATACCAATTAGTCTTTCCAGAATAAAGATGAGTTTATTAGACGTTGTTATCGTTCAAGTTTGGCTTAGCGAGGATTGGATTAGATGGGAGAATAGGCAATCTTCTATCTGCTCATGGCATGTATCAAATGCTGTGACATAAAGAGCATTATTAATGAGACGATCACCGAGGCGCCCAATCAGCGTTGCCTGGCGATTAGGAATTAATAGTTGAGCATCTACTAGAATTGGTCGAGATTGTATCATAGAACCATACATAGAAACCGCCTGCTTTAAAATTGAAAAATGTATGCTGTTGAAAATCCTCTACAATTCATAATTTTGTTTAGTACCTTTAGGTACTCCAAAAATACTAGTGGTAATGGAGAAGATAAGTAAACGTATCGCAATATTCGGGATACTAAAAATATTTCTTACTTGTATTAATCTTTTTATACTGAATTTTAACCTAATCTATCAAAGGTTTGCGCAAATCACATATTCACATTTAAAACACATGTCACAATTTAAAAAGAACGGATGTCAATTGTACATGTTATGATTACAAAAACAATTATTTTACTGACCAATAAATAAACAGAGTTTCAATTATTCTGCACGTATTTACTATAGACGGTAGATTTCATATATTATGCTCATTCTCACAGGCAACACAAAACCCACAGTTTCGAAGGCTTCCAAATAAACAAACTTAAAAGAAAAGATGTTCATCGAAATTTTCAAACCATAAATCAATATTCAATACAAACTTTAAGTTCCGTAAGACCACTCTTCATGCTCTACCGAGGTAGAGTGGTAGAGTGGTAGAGCTGTTTGAAACTGTGATGCCTGTTCTTAGTTTATTGAGGGTAAGCTACCTGAAAGTTTTCGAATCAATTAGCCATTGACTATGATTTATGGCTCGTGTATTAATGGAGCATAGAGTTCTGTGATTTATTACCGTGAAGTATTTTTAAATCTTCTTGTTTATGGTAGTTTGAAACGGGTAGTGTTTTTGGTTAAGCGCAATAATTATGACAAATGTAACTACCAGAGTTAAAGTTTTCATTCAGATTATGACACCGATAATAATGGATCAATTTCAGTCTGCTTGCTTGTTTCGTAAAATAATTATTTTCTCTTTATGAAATATAATTATGTACTTCTGTGATAATATTTCAATGAATATAACATCCTAGACTAGTTTTGACGTGCGTATGATAAATAAATATTTATTGAATATTTATCTAGGCTAACTATTTAAGGTTGTGGGAAACGACAATTATCATCACTTGGTTTTTGATAGTGGCACCTTGTCTTGCTTGTAACCCATGTCAAATTGGTTCGATTTCCAGATCTTAATGTTAACTTGGACGATATGGCCTAACCACTCTCAATCGTACTCTCGATTTTAGAGTAGGCCAGTGCTCTGCAATGGGACGTATATAGGCTGATACAATACAATACAATCCTATATATCTATATCAGCCCATATACGTCCCACTGCAGGGCACGGGCCTACTCTACAATCGAGAGAATCGATTGAGAGTGGTTAGGCCATATAGTCCACCACGCTGACCTAGTGCGGGTTGGCGGACTTACATACCGTAGAAATTCTTTAAAATCGCTACGCATATGCAGGTTTCCTCACGATGTTTTCCTTCACCGTTAAAGTGCGTGGTGATTGACTATCCATATACACACATAACTCCGAAAAGTCAGAGGTGTGCCCTGGGATTTGAACCCGCGACCACCGTGAACATGTAGGCAGCCGCGTCTGGTCCGTTACCAACAGGCCACCACGCACTTAACAATACAATACAATCCTAACTTTAAATTTTTAAATTCCACAATGGATATTCATTTAAAATATAATGAAGTTTTAAGTGACTCCAATATAACTAAAACTAAACCGTCATACACCAACGTCATTTCCAACTTCGCTTTGTATGACAAACACCCAATATACCCGACTATAATCTTTATTACCACCGTTCGAACGGGCAAGAAATATGGGTATCCTTTTATTTCCTCGCCGTCATTACCACATTCTCAGGGTCTCATGATCGCGAACAGCTGCGCTCTATGAGGTCCTTAAACGAATAGCCCTCGCAGATAAGAAACAGTAGACTTCGACAGGCACGAGGCTATGAAATAGGCGGTAATAAGGAAAATACTTTGTATTTTGGGATGGAAAGATCCGCGAACTGCGGGTAATAAGTGTCGACTCTGCCTAACCTTTTGAGGATGCAACCGTGTTTGTACTTTATATAATGACATAAATATCTCTTTTATCCTTCTCTTATTTCCATCCCAAGGTAATCGGTAAGAGATTGCTTCAAGCGATATGACCGCCTTTTGTACTGCTTTCTAATTTAATGTTTTTTTTTGTCAAGCTTCTGTAGTGTACAATAAAGAATATAAATAAATTAAATAAATAGGGACCATCGTGGAAAGCCCATATTAGTGACCAACGGATTTGTGTTGCATATCTAGTGGAGAGATAAAGCCATGTCTCACGGGTAGACGCCCTGTTTTAGTTTTATAACACTTACCATCTGAATCGAGTGGAGAGTGAAAACCATCGCTCGGTGGACAATCTATTTCAATTCTCTTACTATCAACTTTGTCACGTCAGTATAAATTAAATATTTATAATATTATTCAGTCTTATACAAACACAATGATTGTTAAAAAAATTGGTAAAAAAAATATCTCGCTTTTTTTGGAAATTTTAGTTGCATTGTATTTGTAACCACTAAAACTACCACCTGACTTCGTTTTCGGTCGCAGTCTTGGGTATATACCCGGTATAATTCAGTCTTGTTATTTTCTAAACACGACTAACGACTAACAAAAAATATTACAAAAACAGATCAAAAATACTTGCGGTACAGGCGGTAGGTGTAATGAGTAGAAGTGTTTTCGCGGCAATTTTTTATTA
This sequence comes from Deilephila elpenor, assembly GCA_949752805.1. NCBI lineage: Eukaryota > Metazoa > Arthropoda > Insecta > Lepidoptera > Sphingidae > Deilephila > Deilephila elpenor. Next base: position 4,567,629 of record OX457110.1, read on the forward strand.
ATTAATAATTAGTTTAATATTTACAATAAAATAAGTATCAATTCGTTTTATATACAAGTTTAACACGCGTTGTACCTAATTATATTTGAGTACATGACTTAACTGTGAGGGCATCACCTGCCAGCACATCACAAGATTTTCTACTCTTGAAACACAAAAATATCACAATGGCACAGCTTGCTGATATACACAAAACTCAGAACCAACTAGAAGAGTCTTTTACGAGGAGGATGGCTGATCTTGAAGCGCAACTGCAAACCGGAGGTGCGTCCAAGGACACGGTTGCACGGGTGGCGGAAGAATTTCGGACATTCTGCGAAATGATGATATCCATGCTTCGCCTTCTAAGAGAGCAAATTAATGAGTGCACTCGGATGGTTGACATGATCGAGACCCGGCATCGGCGGAAGGCGCTCCTGGTCCTGGGCGTTGTGGAGGTTGCTGACGAGGACTGTGCTACAGCTGTTCAGGATATATTCCATAAAACCTTGGGTCTCGAATGCATATCTCGCACTACTATTGCAGCATGTCACAGGATCGGTGCCCCTAATAAAGAACACCATCGACCAATTCTGGTTAGGTTCAAATCTGCTGACCATAGGTCCTTGGTTTGGAAAGCCAAGTCAAAGCTGAGAGGTTCGACCTGCTCAATAAGGGAGTTCCTGACAAGATCCCGGCAACTGGTCTTCAGCAAAGCGCGGCAACACTTCGGCATGCGGGGGTGTTGGACGCAGGACGGCACGGTCATCGTGAAGGTCGCAGATGGAACCCGGTGCAAGCTAACAACCAGTGACGAGTTAAATGCGTTGATGAAGAAGTATCCCAAAGTCGCAGACTCCTCTTCGTCTGCAAATCGACGCGTCGCTGGGGCTATGGGACCATCGGCCCCAAACTCGAAACACCGTAAGCCGTGATATCAGTTGTTTCAACAATCTTTTTCCTCTTATTGATTATCTTTTAACGTGAACGTAACTCCTAATATTTAATTTTAATGTTATACTTCACTTTGTTATGAACTTGTTGTTGTTACTATATTAATATTCACTATGCGTCAAGTTCGCTGGTCTACCCACGTTTTTTTTTTTTTTATATTTATATTTGTTTGTTTTTATAAATTTGACAGTTATCGTTCACTGATGACAACTTTAGTTACGTTCAGAAACTGTTTACTGTGCACCATTGTTTTATTATTTTTGTTCACACAATTTTGTTTGTAATTAATTTTCTTTTTTTTATTATTTTGTGTATACTTATATTAATGTTAGCTGGCGGGTGATACAGAGAATGTTAGCTAGTTTTTAAAAGTAATTTAAAAGTAAATTAAATATTTTATATTTATAGATATATTTTTATTTTATATATAATATTTATGTTTTCTGATAACGAATCTTATTATTCTGCAACCGAATCGTCCTCTTTATGCAGCGATGACAGTTTTTGCTCTGCGACCAGTGGTAGTCTTGGTGAGTGTTTGCGGAATACCTTTAACAATGAAGTTTGTCATCATTTCAATGTTTGCCATATTAATGCGCAAAGTATTCCCAGTCACTACAGCGACCTCTTAGATACTTTCAGTGACACTAACATTCATGCCGTCCTGATTTCCGAGAGTTGGCTCAAACCTCACCTTTCTTCTACTACTTACTCCCTTCCCGGTTTTCTGCTAATTCGGAACGACCGAATTGTTGGAAGAGGGGGTGGGGTGGCAATCTATCTGCGTAGCGATTTTCCCTATAAAATTATTGCCACTTCTTCCGATTCTTCTCTTCCCTCTACTGCCTCTGCAGAGTATATCTTTCTTGAGGTTTGGGTCAAGGGAGCCAAAACCATTCTTGGTGTAGTTTACTGTCCTCCCTCCTTAAATTACTTCTCCAGTCTTGAATTAGTTCTGGAATCCTTGGGGTCGGAATATGCGCACCACATCATCATGGGAGATTTCAACACCAACCTCCTTGCCCGATCTTCCCATAATTCCCGTAAACTTCTTGCCATCGTTGAGTCTGCCAATCTCAGTGTCTTGCCTCTACAAGCTACTCACCATAACATAAATGGAGAAGACACTTGGTTAGACTTAATCCTCATCTCCAATCCCTCTCTTGTCTCCTATCATGGTCAGTTCCCTGCTCCTGGTTTCTCCCATCATGACCTCATTTTCCTTTCCTACGTCCTTAAGGCTCCAAAATCCTGTCCGAAGGTTCTGCATATGCGTTGTTTTGGTAGCATGGATATCACCGACTTATCTAGGGATGCCGCTAAGCTTGATTGGGGTGACTTGATGGCAGCCGGTACAGTGGACGAAATGGTCAACATTTTTAACACCAAAGTTGACGCTCTCTTTGATATCCACGCTCCAATCAGGAAAGTAAAGTTGAAGCATCCACCGGCACCCTGGATGACGGATAACATTCGGTTGGCAATGAGACGAAGGGACAGGGCTTTCCGCAAATTTAAAAAAGACCGCACTGATTGCAACTGGTGTCGTTTCAAGGCTGTGAGGAATCAGTGTAACCAGATGGTGCGTAACGCTAAACGCCGACATATTCTTCATAACATCTCTTCCTCTCCTGCTAATACCTGGAAGTTCCTTAGGAGTTTGGGTATTGGGAAGGAGAATAGCCAGGACTTCCGTGGAACATTGGACTTGGATAACATCAACTGCCACTTCTCCACTTCCTGTCCGATGGATTACCAAGTCAAATGTCAAACTTTGGATTTTCTGGCCAATCTACCCCACCATGACATAAATTTCTTTCAGTTTTCTCCAGTTACTCGAGATGAAATCAAAAAGATAATCCTGTCCATCAAGTCGAACGCCATCGGATGCGACAATATCACCCGTCGCATGATAGTCGTGATACTTGATCATCTCCTTCCAGCGCTTTCCCATATAATTAATGCTTCCTTCAGCATGGGAACCTTTCCGTCGTTATGGCGGAAAGCCTATGTTATTCCTCTTCCTAAAGTCTCTAATCCTACCCTCAATACCCATTATCGTCCTATATCCATTCTTCCTTTCCTTTCTAAGGTGCTTGAAGCATGTGCTCACAAGCAGCTTTCCAGGTTTGTGTACTCTCACAACCTGTTGAGCCCGCTGCAGTCCGGCTTTAGACCTGGCCATAGCACTATTTCCGCACTCCTCAAGGTGACTGGCGACATTAGAGCTGGTATGGAGGACACCCAGGTCACTGTTTTGGTCCTGGTTGATTTCTCAAACGCCTTTAATGCCGTCAATCATGATATCCTTCTATCCATCCTATCCCATCTTATGGTTTCTCCCGAAGCACTGGACTGGTTCTCTTCTTATCTTCGAGGGCGTCAACAGTCGGTCCGCATCGGCGAGACTTCTTCAAGCTGGTGCGACCTTGACTCTGGTGTTCCTCAAGGCGGTATTCTTTCTCCTTTATTATTTTCAGTTTTTATTAATTTCATCACTAAAAATCTTCGTAGTTCGTACCATCTGTATGCTGATGACTTACAGCTTTACGCGCAGTCAAGCATTGATGATTTATCCATAACAGTGGATAAAATTAACAGGGACTTGCTCTATATCAAAGAATGGTCTCATAATTATGGGATTAAAGTCAATCCCGTTAAGTGTCAAGCTATAATTGTGGGTAGCCAGCGTTTGTTGGGCAGGCTGGATACAACAACTATTCCACCCGTTGTATATGATGGCACAATTGTAGTGTGGTCTCCTGTAGTTAAGGACCTTGGGCTTCTTATAGACTCCAATTTAAACTGGCGCGCCCAAGTTACATCGGTTTGCCAGAAAGTCACGGGTACCCTTCGATCTCTTTATCGACTTAAAAATTTCCTTCCACCTAAAACTAAGATAATGCTTGTGCAAACCTTAATCCTACCCCTAATCGACTATGGTGATGTGTGCTATTTTGACCTGAATGCAGATCTGCTCAACAAACTTGACCGTCTTCTAAATAACTGCATTCGATTCATCTTTAATCTCCGTAAGTATGACCATATATCCTCTTACCGCTCTGAACTCAGGTGGCTACCTATTCGCCAGCGACGTAGGTTGCGTGCTCTTACTACACTCTTCTCTCTTCTCATGTCCCCCACTCCACCATCCTACTTAATATCTCACTTCCGTTTTCTGTGCACTATTCATGACAGAAATCTTCGTTCATCTTCTAATCTTTTGCTCACGTGTCCCTCTCACAGTTCTGATTTTCTCCACTCTTCGTTTCCTTTTCAAGCTATACTTCTATGGAATGCGCTCCCCCTCGAAGTCAGGACGTCCACAACCCGCCTTAGATTTAAAATGAAGGTCCGTGAATTGCTGCTCAAAGAAGTTGCAGAATCCCCTCAATAGTTTTTTGTATATTCGTATATATAGATATATATATATATATATATATTTGTATATACATATGTATATGTGGAGATGTAGATGAGGGTGTAGGTGATGCGTGTAGGTGAGCGTATCTCCGAGAAGCCGGATACGCGGGTAGCCTGAAATCGACACGGCTGCGTGTCGACGTGTGACGAGTGCGGTAAGCAGAGCCTATGCAGGAAGCGGCGGAAATAAAATGCTCCACACAATGCGTACACAGATTTTAATGTACACACAAAAGTCACACAAATGAAAAGTACAAAGTCACTAATGCTAAGGTCTTATACACTACACTAATACTAAACAAGTCTTTCACTACACACTAAATCAGTCCACTAAATACTAAGAAGGAGAGGAAAGCGACAGTCTTATAATAAATAGCAAATGAAAATGATTTGCAAAGGCGCACGGTACGTAAGGCAAAGCGAAAGCGATAGGTACGGTGTGAAGCGCGCATCGAGCAGAAGCCGACTGACTTGGCGCTGCGGTGGGCCGAATGGCTGCGCCGGCGCGGGCCCGGTGACGTCATGACTACCTGAGCTCCGGCCGGCGGCCAGCTGGTGAACCGTTATTTATTATCTATATTAAAACAATTATTTAAGTGTATCGAGTGTATGTCTGTTTGAAATAATTATTTATTTTTCTAGTATGAAAGTGTGATCTTGTGTGTGTGACTGTAAAGTGAATGAATGTGGTGTGTATGTCTGAAGTGTGTGTGTGTGTATGTGGAGGATCGCCACATCACTCCCCCCCAGAGACCGTCATGGGCGATAAAAATCAGCAAATTTTACTCGTCGTCCCGAACGAGTGGTATATTCCTTCGTGACTTCTGGTGAGGGTTGGTCGTTGGTACTGTCAGACAGTATGAAGGCCGGTTTGACACGATCTATGGATACTGTGACCTCCTTGTTTTTCAAAAGTATCCTAAACACTTTGTTACCTCTCGACAAAACTTTATGGGGACCTGAGTAGGCTGGCTGGAGTGAACCACGTGATGCGTCTTCACGGAGGAAAACGTGATCAGAAGTGGCCAGGTCCTTATAAATAAATGTTTTTGGGCTACTGTGGTGGGATGTGGGTTTCGGTTGCAGCTTTTGGGCAAACCTCCTTATACGGGCGATAAAATCCGTGGTGTCCGTTGTACCTGCTGCAGTAGGGTCCAGGAACTCACCGGGTAACCTTAGCGGTTCGCCGTAGACCATTTCAGCAGTGGAAGATTGTAAGTCTTCCTTAAAAGAGGTCCGAACGCCTAGTAACACCCAAGGGAGTGATTCGGTCCAACTCTCGTCCCCGTGGCAAACGATTGCGGCTTTGAGTTGCCGGTGAAACCGCTCCACCAAGCCGTTACACGCCGGGTGGTATGCTGTTGTCGTTTTGTGTACAAACCCGGCTATTTTGGCCAGAAATTTAAAGAGGGCCGATTCGAACTGGCGGCCTCGGTCGGTTGTGATGTCAGTAGGACAACCGAATCGGGCGATCCAGCCTGACAATAGAGCCTTGGAAACAGTCTCTGCTGTTATGTCTTGTATCGGTATTGCTTCCGGCCATCGAGTGAAACGATCTACGGCCGTCAGACAATACCGATATCCACATGAGACAGGAAGGGGTCCGACAATATCTATGTGGATATGTTGGAAGCGGGCCCGTGGTAAATTGAACGTGCCTAAGGGGGCCGTCACGTGACGGCTTACCTTGGCACGCTGGCATGGAATACATGACCGCGCCCATTCCCTACAGTCCTTGCGTATGCCTGGCCAGACGAAGCGTTCGGCGATCAGTTTTGCCGATGCATTAGCACCAGGATGACTGAGGGAGTGCAGGCTGTCAAAGATCTGCTTTCTGAATTGTCTTGTGACAAAGGGTCTGGATGTTGCTGTACTGACGTCGCAGTACAGAGGAATACTACTTCCCGGTATTTGAAGTTTTTCGAGGCGAAGGGAAGATCCTTCCTCGAGTAACTTTAAAAGTTCTGGGTCGGAACTTTGACCTCTGGCTAATGTCTCGAGGTCTAACGGCGCTCCCAGTTCTTCGATACGCGACAAGGCATCAGCCACGACGTTATCTTTACCCGATATGTGTCGGATATCGGATGTGAACTGGGAGATAAAATCGAGATGTCTATACTGCCTAGGCGAGCAGTTTCTTTTCCTTTCATGGAATGCGAAACTGATCGGTTTGTGGTCAGTATAGACGATGAAGTGCCGGGCCTCGAGCATGTGCCGGAAGTGTTTAATGGCCTCGTAGATGGCCAGTAGCTCCCTGTCATAAGGGGAGTACTTCACTTGGGATGGGCTCAGTTTACGGGAGAAGAACGCCAAAGGCTGCCACGAACCTCCCTTGAGCTGCTGAAGGACTGCTCCGATTGCCTTGTCCGACGCGTCAGTCACCAGGGCAAGTTTTGCAGTGCAGTCAGGATGGGCGAGTAAGGCTGCGTTAGACAGGCTCTCCTTACATGCGTTGAAAGCCGCTAAGGTGTCGCCAGTCAACTGGATAGCCTGCGATCCTTTGACAGAACCTGTCAGTAGGGCGTGCAATGGTGCCTGGACTTCGGCCGCGCGCGGAAGAAACCGCCTATAAAAGTTAAGCATGCCCAAAAATGCTCTAAGCTGCCGTACATTGGTGGGGGCAGGGTAGTCTTTAATCGCCTGCACTTTGATGTCTAGTGGCCGGGTGCCTCGTTCGGATATGCTGTAACCCAAAAATTTTATTTCATGGACACCGAAAACGCACTTGGATATGTTTACTAACATCCCGTAGTCCCTCAGTCTACCGAAGATAATGCGAAGATGCTCTTCGTGTTGTGCTTGATCTTTAGAAAATACCAGGAAGTCGTCGAGGTAACAGTAAACGAAATCCAACCCTCTAGTCATCTCGTCCACAAACCTTTGGAAAGTTTGGCCAGCATTTCGAAGTCCGAATGTCATAAAGGGGAATTCGAAGAGGCCAAATGGCGTGGTGATCGCAGTCTTAGGGATGTCCTCGGGGCTGACAGGTATCTGATGGTAGGCTTTGACCAGGTCTAAGGTACTGAAGACTTTGGAACCAGCAATAGAATGGGCAAAGTCGTGTATGTGCCTGATTGGATACCTGTCAGGGATGGTACGGGCATTCAGCATGCGGTAATCGCCGCATGGACGCCAACCATTGTCCTTCTTCGGAACGAGGTGCAGTGGCGAGGACCAAGGACTCTCCGAAGGCCTGGCGGTTCCATTAGCCAACATGGACTGGAACTCATCCCGGGCGATCTTTAATTTGTCGGGAGCTAAGCGACGAGGAGATGTTGATACAGGGGGCCCCGGTGTCGTGCGGATGTGGTGTAGGGTGTTGTGAGACACGGTGCGATGCATACCGGCTGGTCGAGTGATTTCTGGGAACTCATTTAAAATTTTATGATATGGTGTATTACCAGATATTAATTTAATTGAGTAGAGGTTACTGCGATTACTTGCTAAACTAGCTACTGTAGTAACAGAGGTGGTACTGTCAATTAATCGCTTATTCCTACAGTCAACAATTAAGTTATAAAAATTTAAAAAATCTACGCCTATAATAGGCTTAGTTACGTCAGCAACTACAAAACGCCATGTAAAAGCTCTACGTAGGCCCAAATTTAATTCTAAATGTACAAAACCATACGTAGAAATGCTGGAACCATTTGCTGCGCTGAGTTGGAATCCCGTAGGAGCACGGCGATTAGGCAGTCGCGACCGGGGGAAGACGCAGAGGTCGCTACCAGTATCGACCAAAAACTGCGTTTTCGTGTTGCGATCCGTCACGAAGAGTCGACCAGGAGAAGCGGGGCAGTTGTCCGTTGTCATCACATTTGTAGCATTTGCTGCCACTTTGCCGTCTTTGGAGGAAACCCGAGACTTGTTCCCGCCGGGCAGAGTAAATGGTCGCTGACGCTGTGATTTGGCACGAGCAGAGTAGCAGTGACCGGTGGATGCCCGAGCTTGTTCATCGAGCTTTACCTGGAGTCGCTCTGCCATTTTCCGAAGCGCGGTGATCTCGTCCGAAGAGCTGCCGCCGGAACACGCGTGGGCTGTAGAGGCAGCCGCGACGTGGACTGGTGCTGTAATTTCTAGCACGCGGTCGGCGAGGGCTGCTAGTTGCTCCAAAGAGTAGGTTGGTTGAGAAGCCAACAAAGTCTGGATGTCGCGCGGCAGTCGGTCACTCCAGATGGTGTGCAGAAAATCCTCTGGAACGCTGGGTCCAGCTAAGTCCTGGAGGTGGCGCAGAAATTGTGAGGGTTTTCTGTTCCCAAGTTGTTCCTGGGAAAGAAACTGCCGTAGCTTCATTTCGTTGGAAGCGGTTAACCGTCTAATGAGTTCGCTTTTTATTCGCTCATATTTGCACGTGGTCGGGGGCGAAATTATGACGTCCTTGACCATCTTGGCGTGTGTTATATCCAAATTTGTAAGGACGGTCGTATATTTGAGTCCGTCGTTGATGATGCCGAAGAGGTAAAACTGGCTTTCCAGTAGCGCGAACCACAGTTCCGGTTCGTCCGAAGAAAAAGCAGGTACCTTTAAATCCGGCCGTTGGACCTCTGACGTCATCGTCGGTTGTTCCGAGCACACCCGAAATCTTCTTGTTCGCCGTGTCATGCTGGTGCGTGTGTCACCATTACGTGACTCGGCGGTATGTGAAGAATCGCTGCTGCTGTCGCTCATAATGGTGTTCTCCCGGGGTCACCAATGTGGAGAAGTGGATGAGCAGAAAGAAGATAAAACACGAAAGCGGTCAGAGCGTACGATAAGCTAGCGGGTAAGCGGTACGTGGCGCGAAGCGAAAGCGATAGGTACGGTGTGAAGCGCGCATCGAGCAGAAGCCGACTGACTTGGCGCTGCGGTGGGCCGAATGGCTGCGCCGGCGCGGGCCCGGTGACGTCATGACTACCTGAGCTCCGGCCGGCGGCCAGCTGGTGAACCGTTATTTATTATCTATATTAAAACAATTATTTAAGTGTATCGAGTGTATGTCTGTTTGAAATAATTATTTATTTTTCTAGTATGAAAGTGTGATCTTGTGTGTGTGACTGTAAAGTGAATGAATGTGGTGTGTATGTCTGAAGTGTGTGTGTGTGTATGTGGAGGATCGCCACATATATATGTATGCATGTGAGTGTAAATTTATATATATATATAAATATATTTATTTATTTTTATTTATGTAATTGTATATAATATATATATATATATTATTATCCTATTTATCTACTTGGATTTTTATATTATTATTTTTTTTTCTCCTTATGTTTAAATTAAGTATTCATACACCTACTTCAGCTCATTTCTACATCACCTAAAGGTCGACTGGGAGATAATGCCTCTGGCATTAAGTCCGCCTTGTATACTTTTGTATATGAAGCTTAATAAAAAAAAAAACAAAATCAATAACCTTTACCTATTTACATTTGAATAAGAATTATATTTTTAAATTAAAAATAAATAGAAACAAGATGAAGAACTCTGAAGAAGCCAGTTAACAAACGATAATCCAATAAAAAACTTAAAAATTACTTGATAACTTCAGAATGATAACACAAAAAACACAATAATTCACGTACGCATACAAAAGTCGGGTTATTCCATCTGGATCTGCTAGCTGAAAACAATTACATTGGGAAGAGCTTTTTTCAGCGGCCGAGGTAAAGGCCGTATGTTTGAATGAACGTTAGGCTAGATATCAAGGCAGAGTGTATGCCTTTCTGCTGTTTTTGTTCTGCCTGTTGCTATGTTAAAGAGATATCAGTGTATGTATAATTTGGCCTATTTACCTTATTACACACACACACACACACACAAAAAGTGAGAGGCCGCCTGGGTAGGTACCACCGCAATGTTTATTTCTCCCGTCAAACAGCAGTGTAAATGCGCTGTTGTGTTCCGGTTTCAAGGACATTGTAGCCAGAGTAACTACTGGACATATTGAGACTTAACATCTTATGTCTCAGGATGGCGAGTGCAGTAGAATGCCAAGCATTGCCTTGTAATTCATGGTGTTGTTTGGTTTTGCTCCTGTCCATGAGCGGTCGTATCGCTTACCATCAGGCGAATACCATGCTCGTCTCGCCATTCATTGCAATAAAAAATAACTAAAAAAACTAAATCAAGCCCTGAATAGAGGCAATTTTATCATTTATATGCAAAAGCAAGAAAATTGACTCGCACCTTGGTGACGCGGTACAAAAATTGCTCAACAAATTTCAACACATTTTCATCTCGCGATATGAAATATGTTGCACCGCGACACACAATCTCATTTTGGCGAATGTAACAAAATTAGTCCCATGTGTGATACTTCACAGGAAATTTTTAGCTCAAAAATTCTTTGCCAGCTCTGGTGGTACTTAGAAGGCGGCGTCGGAAGTTTTTTTGTTATGAAATGTAAATTGTTATGGCCTAAATGTTGATTGTCTTTGCTTTACGTCTGTGAGACAAAGAAATTCGACACTTCAAGATTATTGCGTTTTTGGTGTAACCTGCAATACAATTTATACATATGACAATGATTATGCGTTACCAGTTCCGCTATCTATCATCACTATGTAGTTCGTAAATTAGTCCGTGAAGAAGCGATATTTGAAGACTGTTTTGCTCTATAGGCAATCTCGGAGATCGAACAAAACCGATATGAAGCGACGGCTTTGGTATCGTGTTTCGTTTGGTGAGCTAAATTGCCGGAAGCAAAACACCCTTTTCCTCGTCCCATAATTTTCCCTTCTCATTTTGACACAGGGATAACGGATATGGACTGACGGCCTCCGTGGCGCCGTTTGTTGGACGCCGGCTGTGAAACGAGAGGCCGCGGTTTCGATCCCCGCACCAAGAGGAATGTTTGTGCGGCCCACAAACATTTCTTTCAGTTCTGGGTGTTTGTGAGACCGAAAAGTCTCTCGTAGTTCTGATACCTGCGACACAAGACTTAATTGATCTTATATGGGGTCAGGACTATGTATGTGACTGTTGGGTGTATTTATTTATTTATGGACCAAATGTTCTAGATGTTCATGGATGGCGGTGATTACCAACCATCAGCCGTGAGGTTATTTGCTAGACCTACGCAATAAGAAAAAAGTCGGGGCTCTGCCACTTTTATAATTGGTTAGTAATTTACAATAAAGCCTCAATAGTAATTACCAAAGTTAATGTCCATAAAGTGGCAGGCTATAAAGTGTTGGAAACTATAAAAAGTCATATGCAATCAGACAGAGCAAAGTATAATGATGATACACTAGCAAAGGTTAAACGAATCGCCACCTATTTAGTTCGCCAATATTGAAACACTGAATAATGATCCACTGCAAAACCAGAGGCAAACAAAGCGCCATAAATACTCGCGAACAATTTGGTGCTTTCCAAAACGAATGTCCAATGGTACGGAAATCGTTAGGAAAAAACACCTTTTTAAAGCCGAACTGTACGGCGATATTTTCAAGGTTTATTTTCCTCGTTAGCGCCAGCTCAGTTGGAGCAATTGGCACCCCGTTCATAAACTCGGAAATTCAGTTGGAGCTAAAACCAATTTCAGCTGGTACGTTGACGGAATCGATTTTTTGATTCGCGCTCACGCCGTGGTAATCAACGTTGTGTATTATATTCATAGTTATTTTAGTCTTGATTTGATTTAATAATAAGACCTGTGTTCAAATGAAGTGATCAATTTAAAAATGAAATTTGCACATTGACAACAGTAATCATTCTGATGCTATAGATGATAGGAAAAACGTAAAATCGGTGACAACCTCATAAAGCATCCCAATCATCCTATTTTTAGGCTGACTATATCAAATTATAATAATATCCTTACTTTATTCGTCCACATCAAAGACTAAATCACTTCCTGACCTCAATCTATTTTGAATCATTTACAGTAATAGAGGACCGGAAGAAGTAGGCTTTATGAGTTCCAATAAAACGTTATGATTTTTGCAATAAACCACTTCTGTGTTTCGTCCAATAGCTGACTTTTTATGGTCCAATCGAGAACTCTGGGCCGATACCGAAGATAACAATGGATGAAGTCATCAATATTTACTACGAATTGTTATGGAAGAGCCCTTCGTTTATGCTTAAACACAGATGTTGCACGCTTTATTGCATTTAGTTCTCAATTTGGTACGTTTTTTTGGAGAAATACTATTCAATTCACTCCGATAATGTTCGTCCATTCGCACCATTTGGTTTTTACTCTGACACTAAATTATATTAAAAGTTTTTCAACTTTTTTTTACTAAGATTTCTTTTTTACTGCATTTTCTTTTCTTAATTTCTTAAATTCTTTGAACGAAAGTCGTTACTTTCTAGATTTTTTTCTTATTTAGCAAATTACCAACCGGCTCACCGGATGGTAAATCATCACCGCCGCTGATAAACTTCTATAATACTTGGTCTTAGGTGCCAGCCTTTCAAAATACAAAGGAATTAAAATAGACGGTACTGCCTCGGTGGTGTAGTTGTACTACGGTACGATAGCAAAGCTGAGGCCTCGGGTTCAAATCCCGGGTCGGGCAAAGTGATATTGAATTTTTCTATTCATTACCAGCTCTGGGTCAGGAATTTGTGTCCGATATGGCGATAGACTCGCCCCCTATCACATCATGGGAAGGAACATACAAGGCGAAATGTGGATGTCCTGGTCCTTTCTGAGATAAAGGCGTGAGTTTATGTATGTATGTAAAACATTGGGGTTTCAGACACTGCCTTCATTATACGACTGCAAACAATCGCTTCAGGTCAATTTACTGTAATAGACTGGTACCACCCCAGTCGAGCTGAATTGGTACTGTTAGTACGTATTGACTGTTTCATAAAATATTATCTGAGTTACCGCCTTTACTCTACTCAGAATAATATTTGGTTACAATACAATGGCGTATATGGATCGGATTTCTACTTAAGCCTCAAGCTATCTTGATAAGGCAGATAAAGACTCAATACTACAGTGGCTGGATCGAAAGCGACAAAGCCAATGTGTCATAACTCATAGTTATGTTGCATGTTGCAGAGTGATTTAAATAACGACAATAGTAATAACATCTTGTAAGTATCTTAAACTTTTATGGGAGGACAAATACATTAAAAATGGTCATTGAAAGTCCAAATCGGCTTGGATAGCGACCCCACAGTGGAAGAAACTCAAGTAAGTACGTCACATTTCGATTTCATTCTTTGTATATCTGGTTTTGGGAAACCCGGCTTAATAGTAACGTTTGTTGAGAGGTAGCCATATTTTTTTAATAAATTGTATTGTATTATAATATAAATTAATATACCCAACAGTCACATACATATTCCTGACCCCACATAATATCGATTAGTCTTGTGTCATGGGTATCAAAATTTATGAGAGACTTTTTGGATGGATGCTGAAAATTTTACGCTTGTTATAATTTCCACTGCAGTTAATTTGTTATGCAAGTAAAAATCACCATCAACATCGAAAAATAAGCAAAGACTCTTACAACAAACCACATCTTAACTGAAATATCCAAACACGCATGATTTCACTTTCGTCGTACAACGCGTATCTTCTCCATTGGTGTTGAGGTTACATTTTATGCGCACAGATTCGTAAACCGATACTGTTTGAGCATCAAAAAGAACTCTTAAAACGTTATTATGTTATGAAGCGCTCATTTTAAGTTGTCATCAAGTTTAACGCATCGCGTAAAGTTTATAACGTTTCGAAATTTCATAATGAAATAAAATGTGTATAGATGTTTTTGTTCCGTGGAATACACAAAAAAGTCTTTCGAAATAACTTAGTTTACGATGTGAAATTATAATTAGTTTTTGTCTTTCGATTGGTAGGATACATACATTAAGGTCCTCTGGAAAACTTCTTGCAATCTGATAATTTCTCGTTTTCTGTCCAACGTTATTGCTCCGATCGAGAAAGCTCATTTACGCTGCAACCTACATCTAAAACAGCCTAGTCCATATCTCTACCATATATACATACCATTACAAGCTCTATGTTGTAGTTTAACCAACCACAGCACCGTTAGTTTCCTAATTCACTGATTTTATGCCAACAGCCGTATCCAATGTTCCTGAACGACAAATAATATGGCGCTTAATTATTTTAACTGGCTGCCTTGGTGACGTAGTTGTACTGTGGTGCTACAAAGCTGAGGTCTCGGGTTCTAAACCCGGGATGGGCAAAGTGATATTGGGTTTTTTATTATCAGCCCCCTGAGACAAAGGCGTGAGTTTATGTATGTAAGTATGCTAATTATTTTAATCGAAACATAAACTTAACTACTTTTAATAAAACTTTGCCAATCTTCAACTTCACCCAATTTCAATATGTTTATACTCCGAAATTTAGTTTTCTCATGATAGCGGTTGATACAGAAACTGAACGTACGTACGTCTTGAAAATTAATTATACATTTCCAAACGCTATTAAGTGTCTGCATGATTTTCTTTTAATTAAATTTCTCGTTAGTATTAAGAGCGATGTAGGAATTTCTTGAATATTTATGATGGGATATTTTGTGTCTTGTAAGTTTTAATACGATTGCGGTTTTACCTACATTAAACGATATACACATAAAACTTAGATTTGTTTTGGTATTGAGTGTATATTAAACTGTCTGTTTAGTTTCTTTTACAAAAGACACACGTTTTGTATTGCTTTTGGGTGTATTTAGTTTTAGGTCAATATTTATGGCAAAATAATTGAAGTAATAACATGCCCATTTAGTAATATTTTAGAACTGACATACGCCTCGATTATAAAACACGTGGGCCTATTTAAATAGTTTCATTATATTTCCAATCCGATAGTTAACCAAAAGAGATGACTTCGCTGATTAGGCCTTACGATTTCTCATAATTTTATTGACCGTAAAACAGGTAAAAACGTCTACATTTACGAGATCTATACTATCATAGTACAAACGGATTAAAATGAGGAATGGCAAACGTAACTTTATATTTTATGACAGTGAAAATTTATGACATGAAAACGTTACGCGGTATATTTTTTGAGTGCATAAAATAAAATTGCAAGAGTTTTAATTTTGATGCTGGTATTTTTGAAATAAAATATTTTATTATTTTATTCTGAATCGTTTGACATCGCGCTGGCAGCCAGGTGGTAAATCAAAAGCCACATTATTCAAGATTATGTATAAAAATATTACGTTGATTTTATTTGATAAAAGAATAAAAGCTTCTACGTTTCGCCGGGTCTTCAGCCTCCTTTAAGACCATCAACTATTGATTTTCTTTGACCACATCAATTACGCTCAAAAGGGTGATTTGAAAGTCCAAATCGGAAGCATTGAATTGGACTTATATTACTGGATACAGGATTGAACATATATTAATATGTTCAACGTTCATAAAAACAGCCACTGCCACTGGCATTATGTCCGCCTTATATACTTATGTATATGAAGCCTAATAAATAAATAAAAACAGTGGATGTACTTCAACAACAATTTTAGCGTTAACAATGCGCAAACGAAAACTATAACCGAGTAAAGTCCTCAACTTTGTCTCGAAACAGAATAAAAATCACTACAAAATATAGCTTTTACGGTCTATAAAACTCGCCGAAACTCGATAAATCTCTGTGCTCTAACGCACAGTTGGCGGTCGATCAGTCAAACAAAACACGACGGATTTGAATAACGAGCAGAAATTTTACGAGCTCGTCAATTTTATGCTCTGAAAAAAATTACACCACCCCAGGGTATGTCGTGAAATAGTGAGCTATGAAATTGAGTTTAATTAAAAAGGACGGGTTTATTGACGTCCGTAAAACATTTTTCTAGTCTGTGTAAAAGCTTGTTATGTCCCCGAGATTTTTGCTTTGACAAAAGTTTTTGTTATTGTCCTTCTTTTACTGTGTTTTATTGCCTCGCATGGGGATTGGAGGGATTACGCGAAAACTTTTGGTGATCATCTTATTCCGTTTAAATTTTAATATTTTACATATACAAAAACGCTGCCTCGGTGGCGTGGTTGTACTACGGTACGATTACAAGGCTGAGGTCCCGGGTTCGAATCCCGGGTCGGGTAAAGTGATATTGGATTTTTCTATTTTTACATACAAGGCGAAATGTGTGTGTCCTGTTAGCACCTCTGCCTACCCCTTCTGGGCAAAAGGCGTGAGTTTGTGTTGTATACAAACGTACACAAATACGACTTCCGAACCTAAGGATAAAACCGAATAGTTTAAAACCCATGACAAATCGCTATCAATGGGCGGCTTCTTGTTATTCTTGTTTGCTATTTTATTACAATTTATGTTGGGAAGCATACTTAATATACCAAATATATAAATTATTAAGAACAAAACTTCATATATTTATTACCACGCTATAATAAGGCAAATTGTATAAAGGACTACATTTCTGTTATTTATCGCGGTGCGAAATTTCATGCACGCTAATGGAATTTTACTTTAAATACGTACTGTTGCTTTTAAATTAATATCATAATGGAATACGTGGACGCATCATCTGTTTGGCGCGTAATTTCGGTGTTCGTTTTTATTTTATATGGCTTAATTATTTTGGTGTGTTGAAATTTTGTACAAAAATGCTTATGCTGTGGTTTAATTAATTAAGTAGTGGAAGTTGTAATAACTCAGTTCGTAATATGTGACGTCAGAATAGTAAAGAGTCGTACTAGACTTCTAGTTGAATGTGGATTTTGGTGAAGTTTGATTAAGCCCACGGTTGTGGTAGTAAATATTTGGGTTATTTATCTTGTAGAAAGATCAAAACTGTAAGATTTCGTGTAGAAAATAAAATTATTAGCTGTTGCACTAATGACCTTAACACTAATTGTATTTAATATTAAAATGAAAATGAGAGGTTGTTTGTTACACTTTTATGCCTTAATTTCCCAATCAATAATAAAAAATTCGCATAGGGTGGAATTTATCCTCACAATTTTTTACTCTCGCTGAGCGATAAAAAAAGTTTTTACATAAATACTTATATATCGATAACCCCTACATTAATGTGAACGAAGTCTCATCCAAAAGCTAGTGTTTCATAAAACCATAAAAACTTCAATATTTTCCTCGCAGTCAATACATTCATGTAACAAAATTTCACTACGGCGCTCCGCAAAGAATCTGCGCAATGTTCATCAGATCATTTCCATAAAGTTTTAGGCGTTGTATATTCAAAGAAATAATTTGCCGTGGCGTTACTGCGTTTAACCTTTCCAATATCACGGTTACCATCTCGTAAATATTTATAGGGTTGCCACGTGGAGATGAAATCCTTTGTATCACTTCATTTGATTTGAGAGAGCGTGAATTCCTCTGCTGCTTTAGATTTACATACACGTATCTTGGAGGCCTGAAAGAACATTTTGAAGGCTATTTTATTGTATTATTAAGTTCTTCTTTAGTATATCTAGCGTGTATCTAAGGGGTTTTTTATGTTATAATTGATAGTCAATCACCATGCACTATCGATATAGTCGTCCTTCGCCGATGCGAAGGAAAACATTGTGAGGAAACCTGCATACCATAGCGATTTGTAAAAATTTCTATGGTATTTAGAGCCGCCAACCCGCACTAGGCCAGCGTGGTGGACTATATGTCCTAACCTCTCTCAATCGTACCCTTGATTGTAGAGTAGGCCCGTGCCCTGCTGTGGGAGTTATATGGGATGATACATTTAGGACATACTTTACGTCTGTCAATCATTTAACCGGAAACCATATCAAATAAACACCGTTATTTCTTACTCCAACTAGTTTTAACACGTCGACATCATTTTGCAAATTGCACTACATGAACTTCCATATCGAAAGAGATGGTACCAACTCCCGTGCTACTCTGGAACTACAAACTTTTAATTCAACTTTTTTTTTAATTTCCCACGTGTTACGAGGTTAACGGGCCAACTATTTCTCATTGTTAAGCTTCGAGTATCGCGCGTCCAAGTATAACTTTAGTACCTGGAATTCCAATTGCTTTTATCAAGCCTTTAGTAGCACTAGTGTGTGCTAATTCAGACAAATTTGGGTTCAGTACAAAGGTAAATACTTCATTACCTTCAATATAGAGAGTTGTAATTTCGCAGTTCGAAAACTCTGTACAGCGAATTACAAAACGAAAGAATAATAAAGTAATTTATGAAAAATCCATATTGGTGTACTCTATATTTAATACATTCTCACAGCTGTCATAATAAAATACAAAGAATTTTCATATAATAATATGTAGGTAGATCATAGGAGACACTTTCTCAAAACATTACTTATCAACAAGAAACACGGTTATCTAAAAACATCTAAAGTTCGTACTAGCGTCAAAGATTGCTTCTTCGAAATTGCTTTATGCGGCCTTTACGGGAAATACAGACAGGATAATATTTCACTTCAGATTTCACTGCTCAGCTTTAATGTTTGCGAGGTTTTGCTTGTAGCCTCTTTAGGTTCTTTTTACCTTCCTCCTTCTTTATGTCAATCATAATTTAAAACTAGGTTTATTATTTCTGTTACTTGGGAGTCATCCACGTATGGTTAATATTTGAATAGAATTTGTTTCCATATATTAACCCCTCTCTCTCTTCAGCCACAGAGAGCCCACTGATGTACATTGGCTTATATTGAAGATAGCGTAAGGTAAAAGTATAGATTTAATAAATATTTTTGTTCCTAGAGATTTTTTATAAGTATTTTTATTTAATTTACACAGCCTTATATACGTATTGTTAACACCATGTCCTTAGCAAAGACAAGGCAATCATAATATGACTTCCTACGAATTTCAGAAAGTCACTAGGTGCAAACTGCTACAAAGAAATCGCTTTGAATTAACAGTTAATAGTAACTTTCTATTGCAAACATTATGACAATTATAATGAATCCTTGGAAATCTGACTGACTGAATGGAAAACAAAAATAATACCAAAACTTCAAATAGATTTGCTATGTGAGACAGTAACGCTCCGTTCAAACAACTAATTCTTATTCAAATCAAAACTAGCTCCAAATTAGCCATAATAATTTGTTCGACACATTAGAAACCGTTTTTTATCTAACAACATATAGTTAACGCGAAGTGTATGAACCAATTCGTCCTTTCTTGACCTCGCCTTAACAAACTTCGCAGCCCAAGATCAATTGAAAGTGAAACTTTATTGAATCGCTCAATTCATTTAGTCTCAAAATAAGCCAGTTTTCCGAATAAATTTGTAATTTGTATCAAATTAGAACTGGAGAGATTCTAATGGAATCACTTAGCTTGAATCCAGCAAAACAAGGGCAATTATAAAAGCTACTACTTTAGATTCCTATCTGACCTGAATGCGCGGATTTATGTTAGTTTAATTGGCCTGGTCATGTGCCAATTATAGGAGTATTATGTTTTATTCTCTGTTTGTAGAATTTTTTACTGATAATATACTTTTGAGTGACCGTGGTTTGTGGTTTTGTGTATTGTATCAGTCCATATACGTCCCACTGCAGGGCACGGGTTTAATCTACAATCGAGGGTAGTGTAAGTGGTTAGGCCATATAGTCCACCACGCTGGCCTATTGCGGGTTGTCGGACTTTACTTTGGTTTTGTATAGTTGCATATTATTGTTTTAATTTTTAATTATGATATTTTGTGAGCCATTATAATATGTGGAATACAAGCAAGCATTTTTGTAGCATGGTATTTCAAGCAATTAATGTCTAAAATCACATTGCATAATATTTTCATTATTAATGCATTAGTGAATATACTCAGACTATAAATTCCCGGCGTATATTTCAATATGTTCCGGCCATTTTTATGTTGATGTATCGACCGACCATGGAAGTAACGAAAAGAAATAATAATTGAATATAAAAAGCTTTTTGCCAACGTAAAAAAAATATTATCATTCTATGCAACAAAAATCCATATCATGTAATATGATGAATTGCAAATGGATTTGTAGACAGAACGTAATAACTTTAACAAGCACCACTGATTTCGCTTAATTAAGGGTTTAGAATAAAGGCATTTTAACATACATCGCTGCACAAGACCGCGATTTATTTTTTAAATTGTAAACAAAACGTGCGGTGGAACGTTGACAAATATTTTTTCACACACTGTCGCGTCGGTCAAAGTTTCGGCTTTTCATGTACTGAAAAATGGCGTTCGTTATTTTTTAATTATTCAGCACCAATGACGTCATGTACGGTACATTTTAACGTATACACATGTCACGGAAAATAAATCGTTTCGTAAATAAAATATTTTAGACGGTTTTTAATTTTAAATGTCGTTATGTAAGTTGAAATACCTAATAAAATTTCATTGTACTTTAGAGTGGCATACATCACAATCTAGTATACTTACTGGTGTTACGATGTACGTATTAACTGGGAAAGATGCCACATTTCAGATCTTGGAAATCCAGTTATGGCGAGCTTCCTAAGTGTGTTGCGTTTTGGGCTCAGCCTATATTTATCCGTTTTCATGCAGGCTAAAAGTCATCAAGTGAAATGTATTCACTTCAGCATGACAGTGTGATAAAAGGGGGTAATTTAGGTAAGGAACCAGTAGGCCAATTCACGTAATTAAATAAGTTCAGTTGCAGTGCAGTTGCAGTTAAGTTTCGATCAAAACAGCCCGTTTTGTATTCTCGTAATTTAGAATAATCGCTGTCAGATACGATCGCGTCAAGTTCGCGTCACGCGATCGCTTTAGCGTATTCTACGGCTGCGCGTTTTATACATGCGTGATTCAGATCGCAACCTGATTGGTAAATTACCTATTCATTTGACGTCTCCAATGACAGTTTAGTCCCACCAACGTGCAGCACATGCGCAGTTTATGCATATCTTACGCGCAGCTAAACAATTACAAGAATGCCATTTTGACGTACGTACGATTAAGACGTAAACCTAATCGAAACTACATCGAAACTTGATCGGCGCGTCAATAAATTACGTGAATTAGCCTACTGAGTAAAACTGGTAATAAAGTTTCTACTTCGCCAAACAGCAGTGTAATTGCAAAGTTGTATTGCGGTTTCAAGGACATTGTAGCCAGAGTAACTACTGGACATATTGAAATTTAACATCTTATGTCTCAGGATGGCGAGCGCAGTGGAACGCCATGCATTGCTTTGTAATTCATGGTGTTGTTTAGTTTTGCTACTATTCATGAGCAGTCATATCGCTTACCATCAGGCGCCTGGCATGCTCGTTTCGCCATTCATCGTAATAAAAAAACTGTGATCCTCTTTTTATAATCATAGATTGATTCATGATCATCAACAACATTTTTAGGCTAAATCAAATACTGAAAATAATTCTAAATATATTATTATGTAGATTGATTCGACCAGGAATAATTAAATCACATAAGTTAACGCGCCATTAGATAGATTGAACTAAACTACCCTTCATTGCTTCGGGACGCTATAACTTCTGTCCCATGGGAGAGACAAATTTCCTCCGACGTGGTTTAATATTTCTATATACGCATTTAGTCATAACGTACATACTATGTATTTACTTACAGCGAACTCTGGCTTTTCTTTTTTCCATTTTATTGTGGTTTCTAGAGTCGTCAGTCGTTTTTGATAACCGCCACATAACGTATTATTAAAATCAAAACTATACGTTATATTTTATTTCGTCGTAAAGTCAACTATCAAAATAATTTATTACAAAATAATAATATAATAGCAAACGTAAAAAATATTTCCAAGTCTAAATTATATTATGAATAATGGAGATCCCGTTTCTTATAAAGGAAAAAGCACCGTAATTCTAGAACCTTGATTTAAATCTTCTTCATAAAGATTCTCAAAGAGAGTACCAAGAAAACGTGTCGCCTTTCACAGAGACTTGAACGAATGTTTATTAAAACGTTCTTGGAATGCGTTTCCCTATTTTTATCATTTCAGTAATTCGAAATTTATTACAATTTTCTCATGTTATATAAATACGTTCATTTTTTTCAATACTTATTGTGCTTTGTATTTATTTAAGCGTCGTTTTTCTCGCTTGAAAGAAATTGACGATCTAAATTAGTGTTACCTTTTGTATTTATATTAAGATTTTTTTCTCTTCAATTTGGGATAGTATAACACGTATTTATTTGCTCCAGGTCCATATTATCATCTTATATGTCTCCTGACATCCAATATTTCACGTACTGAGCCATGATTGAATATTAAACCAATAATCTTCCATTCGATATTTTCAGTGTTTATACTCCGAAGCACTGAAAATGACGTGATGGGTAATGATGTCACTGCGGGGATACAAATTAAAATGCAACTTTGTTAATTAAAACATTAGTAAATTGGATGTCGTTGCAATGCTTAGGGGAGTAAGATAGCGGGAAACAAGGAATGGAAAACTCACAGGGATAAACAGGAAAATTCCGATCCATTTCTCGGAAAAGTAATAGGTAATCTACAGAGGGTATTGTTAAACTGAAAGAAAATGTTAATATGAGAGTAGGTTTGTTGTTAATTTAGATTAAATAGGTAGCTGCAAAATATCACTTTTAGTTGAGTGTGTTCCTCTAGAAAGTTATATTTTATATTTTGTTCAATTGGTATACTGGTATTACGTAGAGGATGTTTTCCAGAATACACAACTAACAAGCCCGTATTATGCCCAGAAACCCAAATACCCCCAAAATTTTTGACTTAGAAACTATCATTGTCAAAATACCTACTATTGTAGGTATTTTGACAATGATAGATATAATACATTCATTATTATGAATCTTATCGATTCGTAAGGGCTATCTCATATTATGCCAATTTCTTTCATAACTCGTCCTAGATATAAATAAAGTAAACCAATTATGATGTACCCTAGAAATAATGCAGCTAATTTTCAATTTTTTAAAAATGCTTAGTAAATAAATAATTTCTGTATTCAAATGTAATCCAAATACGTATTAGCGAAGATTAGTAGCAAATTTCATTAATCGAATATCAAATCGGAGCTTTACTGGAATAGCGACAGGCGGAACTCACCCACTCGGATATTGCGCTTCCGATCGATTAGGCTCTGAACCACGAATTGATGAATTTATAGGTTCTTCCAGTAACACTGTAAATACAAGATTACGTTGAGGAGATTTTGGATATAAGCAACGGGATTAATATTACACGACAAGTTGTGGATGATACAAATCGTAAAGACGTGAGAAACAATAAATGTGTTGATGAAGTAGAGGATACGAGTAATATTATACTTAGAGGAATATTATGCTTAGGAATCAAAATAGCGACACTAAATAATCTAATCCAATAATTTAAATGTGTTATTTACATACAAAAATAATTTGATTTTGTAGAGAAAATCACTAACTAATAACATAAGCTAGATAAAACTGCTCCGCAACGTGTTTGTAAAATTTGCCCGTAAATAGTACGTTCCATATTAAAACTCAATAGGATATGAGGAAATGATTGCAAATTGCTAAAACTAGTTTATAAATCTGCGTTTGACCATTTTCGGATGTTCAGTTTGAGTGAGACGTATTTCATATTCATGCCGACCACAAATAGGTGCCATTTTGAACGGAAATTCTAATCAACATGCAGCAGCGTGTATTCATTTTATTTGTGCAAGTTTTACAGTAATTTCTGATGTAGCATTGGGTGAAGTAATCTAGACTTTTAGATGTTTAGCTAGATTAAATTTAGCTGTAACAAGACCAGATAATTTTGCATTTCTTTTCATTTTGACTGATAAAGTTCTAGTTTGACCACATAGAATTGTTATCGTTTCTTTATAATTATGTTCTATTTTAAACTTTACCAAAGAAATAAGGGCTACGAATATTACAAATAAGATAAATACGACAACAGTCACGTTCTATCCTATAAGTTTATGGTCTTCCGAGCAAGATAATTTTGAGATAGTTCTAGCTACCCTGACAATTTCTTTTCCTAGCAAAACTTCAATATCAAAATATTTTATCTCCAACGCTGTGCATACAAATAGCACGGGAGTTTCGCGTTACAGTTACTTAGAAAAATATGATACGCTTTTATGAGAACGTGATGTCAAAGGGAATATTTAGGAAGGCGCAGGCATAGTGAAAAAGCGTAGGGGCACAGCGGGGAGCCGTTACTTACTCCAGGTGCTGTGTTGATACGTTTGTTGTGTGACTTATGTCTGACATATGGAAATTCCTTTCATACATTTCGTGTTACCTCACAAAAAGGGCTCTTGTCAGATTATACTTTTGTGATTATTTCTTAGAAATTATGCGTAGGTTTTTATTACTTTTCTGAAATTATATTTTTAAGGTTTTTGATGAGGGCTTCTTTTGGTGTATAATGGATTCTGAATACTAATATAATGTCTACGTAGTTTATATTAACATAATGTTAAGCCATCATCATGTCATCTTCTGTCGTTACGTATCTCACATGTATATATTTTGACTCAACGTATCTTTACTATGCATCTTGTGAAGGTCGATAATTTTACGACCTTTCAGTTTGTCGACAACCTATAATATAATTTATCTTATCGTGTCGAGTTTCTAGAATTGGATAATTCTCTGAAGAGGATTGCTCGACTCAGGAATGAAACGCTATTTCTCAGCTCGTGTATGACAAGTCAATGAAGGAACTACAAGTTAAAATTAAAATGATACGTTATTTTTCTTTTTATTTGTGTATGATGTTGAGTTATGGGGTCCTGAGTATTATTTCCAGGTCCTACACTTTGTGCATTTTGTTTCTTAATTACCCTATATAACTTTAATAACTACTCAAACGGCCAACATTCAGCACTGAAGGCGCACTCGGAAAAAAAGAACAACTATTCAAAAATAATTATCATTGGTAGACAAAATCGTTCTAAATTATGCACTAAATTTATGGCGTATTGATTTAATTCTTTATCGAAATTCACGTTTAAAATATTTAAATTTTGAAATTGTGTTACTGTCTTTCATTTATTTGCAAAAAATGTTATGTTAGGTTCAGTGTTGCCGTTTTATCGGGTAATGTACAAAAAATCTCGCCTAAAGTGGCTGCCAGAGAGCTTCCTGAAGCGTGAAGGGCCTTGACATATTCGGCGCTGCTTACATGTGTTTTTACTACGCACTTTAGCAGTCATTACCCTAATGCGGGTATCCTTGGCAATGTTTTGATCGTAGTTCTAACCAGGCATACTTTTACTCCGTAGTTTGTTAACCTTTGTATTTGTATTGAAATTTATGTTCTGTACTTTTATGTGAAAAGTGAAAAGCATTTTATTAGTTATTTAATTCATTAATTTAATAAATGGTTTTACAGAGCGGTTTGCACGCTCTGTAAATTTTTCTGTCAAGCAATTTTTGTAGTTTTAAGCATATTGTTATTTATTACTTAAATATTCATGTTTTGATGTAGCCGACAGCGAAAATCAATATCCATTTCGCAGTTATTTGTAGCGTGAACATAACGAGCTATTATATTGTAGCAGTAGATACGATTATACTTAATTCAATCGCTTTATTGGTAATTGGGATGGTATATAGGCTGAGAACATTAATGCGTGAAATCCTAGATTAGATTTCTATTTCGGGCGATCTCTAATGGTAAAGACATGAAGATGAGCTTATAATCGTTTCAGGATGCAGGCTTATTCCAACAGATCACTGCCGATTCTTTGAGAGGCTCATGGTCAGCATTAGACTTTATTATGACAATGATAAACTTAGAGGAATTAGATGAAAACATCTTAAATATTGAGTCTATAGAGAAGCTATGCTGTGGATTTGAATTCCATCAATTTTTCTTTTATTTCATTTATTTTATTAAGCTTCATACATTAAAATTGTACAGGCGGACTTAATTCTCAACGGCATTTTCTACCCATTCACCTTTGGGAGATGCAGAAATGAGACAAACTTTTAGATCTGTAGAATTATGTACATTATATACTTTTTGTCTCTACAATGAAAACTATGAAAACTATCATTCCAAGAGTGTCGCTTAAGATGGTATGGTCATGTCCTGAGAAAGCCGCAGGAGTACGTCGGCAATGTGTGCCTGAGCCTCAACATTCCAGGACCTCAACCAAGGGGTAGACAGAAGAAGCGCTGGCTTGTTGTCAAGGAAGATATGAGATTCAATGGCCTTACTATTGAGGATGCCGAAGAGCGGGCGAAATTGAGGAGACTCAGCCGGGAGGCGGACCCTGGCACCGGCCGGGACAACGCCTAAGCAGAAAGAAAAAAGAATGAAAACTATCACAAAACCCGATAACTTCAAATATTGCCAAAAACAATTGCTTGAAAATTAGCACATGAAGTAAACTACCTTATTTATTATAATCATAGTATAATTCATTAAAAATGCCCCATAATACCTTTTACAGTACAACGCAGGCAAAATTCAGCGCTACTAAGCTTTTAGCTAAATTCTAGACGAAATTTCATCAAGGCTACCTTTTGTTTGGTTGGGTTGTAGGGTAGTGCTATGCTCAGTCGCCATTATGAGCTGGTACAATGTAATACATTTACGTTTGTTTACAGTTGAATGTAACATTTTAGTGTATGTAGCTAATCCTTATATTGTTGCATAATACGTAGCTTTGATATACTGGTGCATGTAATGCTGTTTATGAAGTGCAATTAATAACGGTTTACTATATTGACGAAATAAATATATTTAATCTTTTAAAAATAAATATGCTGAAGTTCTTAACTGCCTTGGTGGCGCAGTTTTACACCAACACTGAGGCCTCGATTCAAATCCCGGGTCGGGCAAAGTGATATTGGATTTTTCTATTCATTGACAGTCCGGAGTTAGAAATTTGTGCCCGGTAAGGCGATAGGCTCGTCCCCAATCACATCGTGAGACGGAACACATAAGGTGAAAATAGGTGTCTTGGTAGCACCACTGCCTACCCTTAGCGAAAAAAGCTGAGTTTATGTATGTATCTCAGTTTCAGTGAATTTTCTACCCGCAAAAATACCCATAAAGTCCCTATATTACATCTCGGATAAACATACATGAGGAAGGCTGCTGTTATCTCTTTTATGTTTTAATATGTGTCAATTATTCATTGACACATATTAAAAATGTATACCTTATGCTTAAAAATCCACACATCATGAAGTCTTCATTATGATCATCGTACGATAAATTATAAATATCCCATGAACCTATAATTTTAGCTAAATTCTAGACGGAATTTCATCAAGGTTTGCTCTTTGTTTCCATGTTACATTGAGCATGTGTACTGTATAGCTAATTATTGTATTGTTTGTCCGTAACTTTGACACACTGATGCATGTAATGCATGACGTTTAATTAATTAGCAACTGATAAATTGTTATATAATTAGAATTTGGTATTTGCTCTTTATATGAGTAGGAATAAGAGTCATATTTGTAAATAGTGATGTGATATTAAGCAGCATCAAAACAATTATTTCATTAGTCGTTAGTTAACCGGCAAAATATGTAAAAAGTTTAAACGGCAACCCTGTCATGCTCATGACTTTCATGACGTAGATAAGGTCCCGTCACGGTAATTATGAACTCCAATTTTACCGTTTACGGTGATAAATTTTTTTTCGTTGCCCTTTACGAGTGGGTATAAAACAGTTGTAAAAACGGTTGCATAGTCGCCAGGTCTTTTGTTTTTAACATTTAAGACTGTGTTCATAGGGAACTGTACGTCTTTATAGTCTTCAGTTTTAATAAAGAAATAGTGAATACCTTCACAGGCATTTATATAAATAAATAACGCATTCATGCTTTATATATCCAAAGCAAACTTGGCTTACCTCCTTCAGCGACGTTTAATTTAGTCCCACGCTGCTGTATTTTGACATTGTTTTAAACGATTGCAACACCTATATTAAGTTTTACAAAACATACTAAGTTGAACTTTAAATCAGTTTCGCGCAAACAAAGAATTTCATCACAAGTTCACTGTTGTGGTGCCACAGTAAATAGCAAAAACCAGCGATCTTTATGCTGCACAAAATCGCTGACAGCTAAATACGTTTAACTACGCGCAATCAGTTATGTGCAATGTATACGCAACTGTTTATTCATTGAAATAAAACTATTTTATACGGATTTTAACGGTTTCGTGGTCACGGGGTGAGTCCGCCCCGTGACCACGAAAGCTGTAAAGTAATCGAAACGTCGGGAAGTTAAAAAATGTAAAAATTTAACCAAATCGCGATAAAATCCGTATAAAATAGTTTTATTTCAATGTGTAACATTCACGTAAATTTAAGAAACCATTATGCAAACTGTTTATTCGTTAAAAATCGGGTACAATCAAGACCGTCCAGTACAACACGATGTGAAGCCACACTAAAGCCACATTTACACGGGGACAGTTTCTCGCCTCGAAGATACGATTATCGTAAGAATATAAAAAGTTACATCGTGTAAACATTCAGAACACGATAATCTATGGCGGTTATGTCATGCGATAATCGCATGCGATTCTCGCCGCGAGAAACTGGCGTGTAAATAGCGCTTAAGAGTATAAAATAAACGTTGACGTCACGCATTGGCTTGTGACAATTTATTGAGAGAAAGGTACTTACAATGAGTGCCTAGAACAGCGTTTTAGTGGGTGTTTTCACCGTACTAAAATAGTACGGTTGCTCTTATAACATAAAATGAAATGAAAAACGTCAAGCCACATTGTCCATAAACACACTGGAGGATCAAAGCTGCGTGGACTCTTTGAGAATCGAATGAACCGATTGATGTTCTGTTGCTGAGGTGGTGATTTTCACTGAATATTTTTTTATAATATTGTTTCCTTTAATATTAATTTGAGACTTTTATTGGCATTAGTGAGCCACGGGGAAATTTAAAGGGGTTGTGGTTTAGAATAATTTGTGTGATTTCTGAAAATGATCTTATTATTTGGTAACTTACAAGCTTTTCTACAGATTTTTATGTTTGTGTTTGCTATTTGCTTTGTGTGATCTGTAAATTATAGCCAGAAACATATTGATACTTTCATTTCCTATTCCAAGAGCAACCTTGGACTTTCATAAAAAAAAACCGCTCGAAAAATAAATGCCATGATAAATATTTAATCAAAATCCCCCGCAGCCGTTAGTCTCGTGAATCCCAATAACACTAGCGGAAGAGTGATCAACTGTTTATATAGAAACGAGATCGACAAAATGAGTTCTCGCACCGGATATTACAAGTCGGCTGTGAGGCAGAATCAATTTAACTCCATCGACTATCGAATTCCGATATACAGGGTATATCAAGACCGCGACCGAAAACGAAGCCAGATGATAGTTTTAGTGGCTACAGACACAATGCAAATAAAAATTTTGCAAAATAAGCGACGGATTTTTTTTTACAATTTTTTAAAAATCATCGTTTTTGAGGGGTAAATTCCTAGTTTTTGCAAAAATATTAATTTAAACCCTTACGTACCATTGCGTGTTTAAAAATTAAGCGATGTACGTCATTATTTTAGAAAAACTATGTTTAATCACTCAAATACGACGATATGTAAAAAATAACAAAAAAAAAAATTGACGATTTTTTTTCTAAATTTTTTACTTGCATTGTGTTTGATATCACTAATACTACCTCCTGGCTTCGTTTTCGGTCGCGGTCTTGATATACCCTGTATTGGGACACATTTTTGCAACTTTGTTTTAAATTACTTTTATAGTTTATAGTTAGGAGATAAATTTGTGGGAAGAATTGATGAAGTAGATATTTAAAATTGTCGACAACTATCTAAAACTCCGTGGAA
The DNA here is from genome assembly GCA_949752805.1 of Deilephila elpenor. Classification (NCBI taxonomy): domain Eukaryota; kingdom Metazoa; phylum Arthropoda; class Insecta; order Lepidoptera; family Sphingidae; genus Deilephila; species Deilephila elpenor. The sequence continues at coordinate 4,597,680 of OX457110.1, forward strand.
AGGAAATTGTGATTTCAATAAGGTTGATCTCATGTTTAATTTAAAAAAAATCAGAAAATCATTCAAAGTCACCAGTTTTAGAAGCCGTACAAATTACTCAGAAATAAAACTTAATATTTCAGAATTACTTGTTCATTAATTAATAAAATAATAATAAATTATTACAAAGGTAAAACTTTGAAAATATAATCATTGAAGTTTCCTTAAAAGCAGGGGATTAAATAATGAATTTCGGGTACCTGTCTTGAAAACTTTCTTAATAATTTTCGTAACATTGAACGTTTGACGAACAATGTTAACGCAAACATTGGCCGTTGGTGAACCTGAAATCAAATATTGATCTTGTTTAGTCCACCTTCTTGTCGATTCACTATGTTTATTCACGAATCAGGTACGATAACGATATTTACGTACAATATTAACGTATAAAACTCGTAGTTTAGAGAATGGTTTTATTTTATTTTGTACCGTATTTTAATCGATACACCAGTTACAATAATATTTATCTCCTCATTAACTAATTTCAAAAATTACTTAACCCTGGGTACCTGGTATTTTAATTAAAATTTCACATCAAACGGCTCCTAAATCTGGCTATCAAATTCCGTTTTCTCTTTTCACATCCCCCACTTTAAAATCGACCTTACTTTAAAACTATTTAGATTTAATTGAACATTATTTTACTAAAATTATAAAACATTTCCATCCATAATTCAAGTCTATATTGGGATTAAAGTCTTCAAATAAATTACAGGGTGTTCCACACTCATACCATTAACGGATAGAGCACAATGGCCCTCGAAAGAGTTACCTTTCTCGAGACCCTTGCCGTTCTTAATTAGTAGGGTCGTAGGAAAACTGTTTTCCTCCCCTCTAAGATGGGCACCGCAAAAATCTCATTACGCTTTAAAGCCAGGAGGATAGTCATTAGAAAATGTTACGCTTGATTGCTTTGAACAACGTGTATGAAATATTGGAAGTGTTTTAGTGCATAACGATTTTATGGTTATTTTCTAGAAATATGGATGGTTATATTTTCTTTTAATAAGAGGCAAACAAGCAGACGTAAGACCTAGTAGTATCGTGGTTATCGTCTTTCATAGATACCTAATTAGACCACAATGTCTATATCTCCGCCAAACAGCAGTGTAAATGCACTGTTGTACCGGTTTGAAGGACTTTGTAGCCACAGTAACTACTGAACATAATGAGACTTAACATCTTATGTCTCAGAATGGCGAGCGGAGTGGAATGCCAAGCATTGCTTTGAAATTCATGGTGTTGTTCGGGCTTGCTACTGTCCATGAGCGGTCGTATCGCTTACCATCAGAAATAAATTGACTACAGTAAATATTTATTATAAGATGAAGCAATTGCGCAATGCGCGTGTTGTACTTAAAAAACACTTTTAAAAGTCAATAACTAATCCGTATAGCAAAGAAATAGAAGAAATAATTTAAAAATAATTATTATATTCAATTCCCAGTGACCTCTTTGCGTTAGTCGATTTACATACAAATGATTTTCCATTAGTTAACTCAAGCTTATTACGGTCTCTGTGAAGCATAAAGTTTTCGCTTAATTTATTTTTCTGACGTATACCTGTATAGAAATATGGTACAATTGCTTTTGTGCTCTCGTACAGTGAAAATATAAAAAGAGAAATTTCAGGAACAAAAGTGAACGGGTTACTTTCATAGTACAAGATTAATAATTCATGGTTGGTCGAGTAAGAATGCACGAGTGTATTATTGAATTAAAAACTAATTACTGAGATTTTTTTTGCATTACGCTGTAGTATTAATGAGTCAGAATTTTCTAAGGGTTCATAAATTCTATGTCAAATAACAGCGTTATCGCACTCATCCATAACGTACAATAGTTTTTTTATTTTTCAGAAAGGTTTTTAATTTACGATACTTTTGCTCAGCTCAAACATTTTATAAAATTATCAAGCCCAGGTGCCAACATTTTATGTGGATAACTTTACCCTCTCGTGAAATTTTTGGTTAAAAATGTCGTTAGCGCTATATAAATCCACTCGTCGCACCTTTGGCAACATTTTAGGACTTTTACACTAATTTGTTTTGTCTAGGAGAAATTCAAGTTTTTCTATTTCGCTGTATTCTTATTTGTGTGTATTAATTCACACTATTTATTTTGTAAGTGAACTCTAGTTAGTTAATTATACATACAGGGTATATCAAGACCGCGACCGAAAACGAAGCCAGGTGATAGTATTAGTGACTTCAGACACAATGCAAGTAAAAATTTCTCAAAAAAAATCGGCAACTTTTTTTTTGTAATTTTTTACTTTCGTCGTATTTGGGTGATAAATACATAGCTTTCCTAAAATAATGATGTAGACCTCTTGATTTCTAAACTCTCAATGGTACGTAAGCGTTTAAATTATTATTTTCGCATTAACTAGGAATTTACCACCCAAAAAAGATGATTTTTAAAAAAATCATAAAAAAAATCTGTCGCTGTTTTGGTGAAATTTTTATTTGCATCGAGTCTGTAACCACTAAAACTACCACCTGGCTTCGTTTTCGGTCGCGGTCTTGAGATACCCTGTATATTAATAACATACAAAAATGAATGGATAGATGCAAGGAGACTGGCGAAAGAGGTTTTTGGTGCGAAAATGGGTGGTGAAGTCAGTCGACGACGTCCCTATGGGTCTAATAGAAACCAAATACAAGACAAATTAAAGAAATACAAAAAACGGAGTCCTCAAACAGACGAGCGTAATTGAACAGATAATGACACCTGGGGCGCTATAGTCTCTGCCTAGCCCAATAGGACAGAGGTGTGAGTTAATTTATGTACAAAAAATTTGTAACACTGGCCTGTCACTTTTTTATAATAAAATACTAGTTTCGTTTCCCATGTTTAAAAGTCGTGTTAAATTTAAAAGCCCATAAAACACAAAGAGTAGGAAAGTCAATTTCAATCCAAACTAAAATGTAGATACTTTCTAAATCGGCTTCTCTTTTGCCGGCAACTGTGACGTTAGCGGTAATCCTTTCTGGGTGCCGGCAGTCAGGTTCCGCGTTGTATTGTATTCCTAAACATTTATGGATATTTGAAATTTATTTTTAAATCCTGTATTCCCAAACGTTTAATCGGTTTTTTCCGCAACTGTTTATCAATATTTGAAAGTTGTTCTTAAATCCACCAGTAATGCCAACTATTTATTTATTATAGTGCCATTTCTTAAGCGTTTATCGGTATTTGAAAGTGGTTTTATAACTGACCCATATTCCCAAATATATTATACAGGGTATATCAAGACCGTGACCGAAAACAAAATTCGTCAATTTCTTTTTGAATTTTTTACTTCTCGTCGTATTTGGGTGGTAAATACATATTTTTCCTAAAATAATGATGTACACCTTTTTATTTTTTAAGACGCAATGGTACGTAAGGGTTTAAATTGTTATTTTCGCAAAAACTAGGTACTTACCATCCAAACATGATTTAAAAAAAAATGCAAAAAAAAGCGGTCGCGTTTCTTGCGAAATTTTTAATTGCATTGTGTCTGTAACAACTAAAACTACCACCTGGCTTCGTTTTCGGTCGCAGTCTTGATATACCCGGTATATATTTTTAGAACTATTCAATAGGTCCGGCAAATGAGCAAACAGGTCACCTGATGGGACCTGATCACTGCCACCAACGCTTGGATCATGGATATGTTGCCGAACTATCAAATTGCTAGGGGAGTTGGAAGTATAAAGGCTGGAAAGAGGATAGGGGAATCGGGCATCCGACAATCCCACTCACCGAACTAAACGTGACAGCAAAGCTGTCGCTTCACGTCGGTCTCCTGTGAGACAGTGGTACCGACCCGGACGAGCCTGCCCATTCATGCTGAGTCATGACTGACAGCAGCGTGGCTCTACCACTTCCAAAAACACTTGGGTTTCTTTATGATTAAACTCGTTATGGGTTCGAAACCAGCTACTGTATTTAGCTCGTGTATTTTCAGTATGGCGATAGGCTCACCCCCTATCACATCGTGGGACAGAACATACAATGCGAAATGTGGGTCTCCTGGTGGCGACTCTGCCTACCCCTTCTGGGATAAAGGCGTGAGTTCATGAATTTTCAGTAGCAACAGGCACAGTTTTGTGTTTTTATTGATTTTCTATTAATTGAACATTGTCACCAGGTCACTTGGTGCCAACTGTTTAGTGGTGATGAAAGTTGTATAGTAATGACTGTAATTACTGTTGATATTCTGAATTTCCCCCACTAAAGGTATCATCATCAAAACTGAAACATTCTTATGCTTTCATGTAACCAAATAATACCAATCACCTCAAAAATTCGAATACCGTCACATGTTCATATAAAATCGTTTCCTTAAACACTGTCACGCTTACATAAATAATTGTAGTTGATGGTAACACTCAAGCAAAGCTTTCCAACTGCCGCCATTTTCCCTTACTGTGACAAATTCAATATGTTATCCTAACAGAACTAAAAGCAAGTGAATGTGTGGACACTTAATGCCGGAAGTTTGTGGACCGTTTTCCTCCTGTTTTGACCGTTTCTGACGATGTTGTGGATAGAATAAAGAATAATGTTCGGTAAAACGACGCGGATTTGAATGGTATTTAGTATAAACATTTTATAAACCATAAAATATTATGACTTATATAGTATTTATAGTTAATAAAAGGCGGTGTTCTCTTTCACATGGTGTTTATATCCAATAGACTGCAGATTTTCTGAAATTATATTGATGATTTTTTTCAAATCGGTAAATAAAATTATATTAGATTGCCTAAGTTGAGAATCGAAATCAGTACCTAACGTTTCCTGGTCCATTGCTGCCGTGTTAGTGAGGCGAGAATGATAAGTGGTAAATAAAATATGTTGAAAATAAAAAAAAACACATCGACTTTTTTTATTGTATTGGATTGCCGAAGCAGTGAATTGAAGGCAGTACCTCAAGTTTCCTAGCCCATAGCTACAGAAACTAGTGAGGCGGAAAAACAAGTGGTAAATAAAAATAAGTTGTAAGTATTAAAGATACACTTCGGTCCGTCAGTCGACCCTCATCATGTCACTATCTACATATAAATGGGGAAATAAAAAATAAATAATTCAATTTTTTGGGAATCTGTCCCTCATGAATATAAAATGAACGTAATCAGAACGTATCAGTACTGTAATAAGACAGGCTTTAGTTTACATTTATTGTTTTAGTGCCCGTAAAAACCTCGAATATTTTTAATAGTGGCATGTGGGATAAAAAAATAGGCGTTTACTAAATCAGGTGGACAGTGATTATGATATTTATGGTTAAAAAGTTAGAGAAGGCGATATTTATATTTAGATAAGATTGTTTAGACTTATTCTTTATAAATCTATTTTTTTTATTGCGGTAAATGGCGAGATGAGCATACCGTTCGCCTAATGGTAAGCGATACGACCGCTCATGGACAGCGAAACCAATCAAAGCAATGCTTAGCATTCCACAGTACTTGCCATCCTGTTATAATGGAATAGGATGTTGTCTCTTTATGTCCAGTACTTACTCTGGCTACAATATACTTCAAACCGGAACACAACAGTGGATTTACACTGCTGTTTGGTGGGAGAAATATACATTGCGGTGGTACCTAACCAGGCAGCCTCTCACATATGAGATACCTACCACCAGTAATCTTATTTTTAATGATATTGTATGCTTTGGGAAAGTTTTTCCATTAATGCGTATGGTGGTTGCCTTGCAGGCGTTTACTTAAATCTTACGACTGTCTAATCGAATTCTTTCCATTGACTTATATTCTACCGATAGACGAGACACTTTAAAGAAATAAAGTGCCCCCGTATTTTAAAAGCACACTGCAATATTACATCACTTACCTAGTATTTTATTAAAATATTTTAAATTCAGATGATTTGCTTTCGGTTTGACGGCGAAACATTTATTTATTACTTTTAAACGTATGCGATAAGGCGTACTGTACTGTCACTGTGACGAAGCAAACTGATTCATGTGCGGTGCATGCACCGCAAGTAGGTGGGACACATTTTTTGTACTGAATGTCTTATCTAGTGCAACATTGATATCGATGATTCTTTCAATATAATTCGCGAACGTAAACTATTCGAATTTCAAAATGTTGTCTGTTCAATCCAACCGATGCCCAAAATTTTATTTTCCAAAATACTGGGAATCAATCAGATCTCAATAAAGATAATTAAAAGGAGCGATATCAAAAACAAACATAGCTAATGGCACATAATACCTGCAACCAATGTATAACTAAAGATCGCAAAATACATCTAAAAAATCCGTTTTCATTTTTCACGTACCGTCATGTTTGGATAGATAAATGGTTTTTTGATTGCTTACACGTTACGCCACCATAAAGCAGCACGTGTCGCCGTTTGGATACATTTCTACCTTCAGGCGACGCGGAATATTGAAATTGAAAACCTCCATTTGAAATAGGGTATCTATAGTCAACACAGAACAAATTGAGGCGCAATGGTTGAATTTTAGGTGAAGTCTTTAAATTGATGATCTGGAATTTTTGCGTATACTTAGTAAGTTAGCTATTATAGTTAGGAAACCATACAATTCCAGCTAGGAGATAGAACTTCTTGATGTTTTTGTTTATCGCACAAGACCGTATGTATCCACTGTTAGTTTTGTCTCTGTTTGTCCCTTTTCTTGACCTAAATGTATCCAGTTACACCCGGCTATTCGCTTAATATCGTCTGCCTGGAAGCTGGTCCATGAGTGATTGGATTGTTTAACCTCATTATCCAAGTTTCTTCATAGCTTTAGAGCATTACTATTGTATCTTTTACAACTTATTAGGAAATTCCAATCTTCTATTATATCTATCTATATCAGCCCATATACGTCCCACTGTAGGGCACGGGCCTACTCTACAATCGAGAGAATCGATTGAGAGTGGTTAGGCCATATAGTCCACCACGCTGGCCTAGTGCGGGTTGGCGGACTTTACATACCGTAGAAATTCTTTAAAATCGCTACGGTATGCAGGTTTCCTCACGATGTTTTCCTTCACCGTTAAAGTGCGTAGTGATTGACTATCAATACACACATAACTCCGAAAAGTCAGAGTTGTGCCCTGGGATTTGAACCCGCGACAACCGTGAACATGTAGGCAGCCGCGTCTGGTCCATTACCAACAGGCCACCACGCACGCCACCTTCTATTATATACCATAATATTATAATTTATGCCATTTTCCAAGTAAGTTTATTCCGGTTTGAAGGGTTTGATGGGCACTAAGAGATTTACACCTAGTATCTTTGGTTTTTTGTTTCGCAATGAATGGCAAGAAGAGCATGCCATTCATATTATGGTAAGCGATACGACCGGTCAGGATCCGTATCAAAACCTAACAACATCATGAAGCAATGCTTGGTATTCTACAGCTCGCCATCCTGAGACATAAGATGATAAGTCTCATTATGTCTAGTAGTTACTGTGAAGTTGTTAAGAAAGTAATGATAAGTTCTAAGCCGCATTGCTCCTGCTTAAAGGTGTGAGGCTTATTATCAGTCGAACGCCGTGCTCCTTTTGTCATTCTATAAAATTAATAATATAGCTGCTTTATGCGTCGTCTTATTCCATTCAATATTTCTAGTCGATAATACGACTTTTGCCTTCAAGAGAAAATTATCTTGATTAAATTCACTGAGGTACGATTTTGGGTGAGTCTAGTATAGACGTTAAAAGCCCTTGCCCTGAAAGGTTAAATATTCATAAGAAAAGGTCGCTATTGTATAAATAGGGTGGACAAGGAAGATATATTTGCGTGGGTGTGTTTGCAAGGCGTGTGCATTTTTGAGTAACGGGTCGATTTGAACAGTCAGTGCCTGCAGAATTCTTCGGTCTTTTTTCAGCATACTGGGAAATTCGACTTGAATAATTGAATAATAATACCTACACATTAATTTACCTTAGATTTTTATAGGTGTTACTTCTAAATGTAAATTAATTGAGCCAAGAATATATTTAAAAATCTATTGGTATATTCCTGGTTTAACCCATGGAAGAGGCCCACATTGAGCTGCCGACTTTCTGTGTCTCATCAGAAAGAGTGTCTGATAGAAAAAAAAACTCGCCAAAATGCTTTTCAATTTTATTTCTAAACACCAAAGTGTCAATGGAATATTACAGCTTATAGCCAATCTTAACAAAAGACATACATACATAAACTCACGCCTTTATCCCCGAAGGGGTAGGCAGAGGCGCCACCAGGACACCCACATTTCGCCTTGTATGTTCCGTCCCATGATGTGATAGGGGGCGAGCCTATCGCCATATCGGGCACAAATTCCTGACTCCGGGCTGATAATGAATAGAAAAATCCAATATCACTTTGCCCGACCCGGGACTCGAACCCGAGACCTCAGCTTTGTAACCGTACCGTAATACAACTACGCCACCGAGGCAGTCGGCTGTCTTTAACAAAAGATGCCACTATTAATTTCTCCTTTCCTTACACCTGTACTCCAGATTGCACGTTGTAAACGTAATTAGATACAGCACCGCCCCAGTCTGTTTGTCGGAACTAGGGCGGAACTACTTATTCAACAACCACAAGCTTACGCTACGTGACAGCTTTACATTGTAGAGGAACACTAGGAATTATGTGGACATATTTGTTGGTGCGTAATTTTGAGTATGGAATTCTTTATGTGTCAGAAGGTGTGATGAATGTAAATGCTTTAATTTTTTACTCGAGGCAGGTCTCTAACATGTGAGAGGCCGCCTGGGTACCAACGCAATATCTATTTCTTCCTCCAAACAGCAGTGTTAATGCACTGTTGTGTTCCGGTTTGAACGACATTGTAGGCAGAGCAACTACTGGACATAATAAGACTTAACATCTTATGTCTTATGATGGCGAGCGCAGTGGGTTGCCAAGCATTGCTTTTTAATTCATAGTGTTGTTTGGTTTTGCTCCTGTCCATGAGCGGTCGCATCGCTTACCATCAGGCGACCGGCATGCTCGTCTCGCCATTTACCGCAATTTTTCTTTTTTAAAGTTTTATCTCAGCACTTTAAATCTAGCGCTCTAAACTGAATATTTATCCATTAATTTGTAGCAATAAGATAATTTAATGCCCTGAAAAACTGTACTAGTATGACTGCAAGATCATTAAAGTAAGTAATGATATATTTTTGGCAATGACGACACCTGTTAACTAGCGTAACAAATCTAATAAATAAACCGAAATTTCTGACACACTAACCATAAATCTAAAAACTTCACCCGCTAAAACTCGAATTAACAAAGGTTCTCGTCCTCCTCCCATAAACAAAGAGCTACAAATGAAATTATGACGTCCAGTGAAAACCAACAAAATCATTACAACACAAACACACAACAATAACTCAAACTATATTAATTTCAACGTGCGTCCTTATGTAACTTTTACTGCGTCGTACACTGCAGACTGGCTCAAAGTTTTACTACCATAATACTATAAACCGGCACGTGATGTTCACCTGCATCTCCAGGGCATAAACTTAGTTCCTCGACGCTAAAACCATACGTGTTATAGACGAATAAATTATTTAACGAGCGATAAAACGAAGTAGCAAGTTTGTTTGATTTCAGTGTGTTTTATTTGTTGTATGTTGTACTGGTAAGAGAATAATTTGACCATGTTTTTTATTGCTGTGAATGGCGAGACGAGCATGCCATTCACCTGATGGTAAGCGATACGACCGCCCATAGACAATTACAACACCAAACAACAACACGAATTGCAAAGCAATGCTTGGCATCCTGAGACGTAAGATGTGAAGTCTCATTATGTCCAGTAGTTACTCTGGCTACAATGTCCTTCAAACCGGAAAAAAAACAGTGAATTTACACTGCTGTTTGGCCATCTTTCTTTCCACGCCTTTCTCCTGAAGCTTTTCCTCACCAAGCAACAGTAAAATTACCTTTAACACGGTAAAAGACATATTTCGACTACCATTAAACTGTTTTCTATTTGATTATGCTAATATGTAATTATTTTTTCTTCCTCCAGGTGGCGGGGCCGGCGGGTCGGGAGTATCCGTCTCCACGCAGGTGAGTTTTTAATTATTTCTTAATATTTTCTCTTGTGTAGAGTATTGGGAATACTGAACATATTAAAGCTGGGTGTCTACTGTGGACGTATTGGACTTTGATGAAGAGGGATTAAGGTATACTTATGAACTGATAAAGCTTACTACCAATTGACGGTACATTGTAGTAAGTATATATAAGTCAAAATTGATATATTGGTGTGGGTGAAGTACCTTTAGTGGGTCGTTAGCTTTAAATGCTGAATGAAATAACAAAGGAACTCATTATGCGGCTCGTAGATACAGGGACTTAAATCGTTGTTTTTGAGAGTCTTAGAATCTTTAGACTTTGAATAAGTCGCATTTACTTAAAAAAGTACGCGAAGAGATTTATACTTTGTAGCAATAAGGTCAGAAAGATTATTTTGCCTTTTATTAAAATGAAGTTATGATAATTTTGTTACATATTGTTTAATGAAAGATTTATTTAATAAAAATACTAATATTTTAATGAGAAGAGCTGTGACAAACACTGTTAAATGGAGAAAGCTTCCACCAGTATTTTTAAATAAAAAACAGGCTTGTTTTCCGCATTGAACTTTATGAATCAGAGTTAATAATTGAAGATGATAATTATAATAAATCAAATTTTATCAGCTTCACTTATTAACAAATCAAGATTTCAGTTGCCAACTCAAAATATTCATAAAGCACAATTATTCAATTTAATCCCATGCTTTTATGGGCCAAATAAAGCTGTGAAATTTTATTGATATTTTTTGTTCATCAATAAATTGTTCCTTTATATCTCAATGCTCCAGTTTTACGGCTAATAAATAGCGTATAATGGAGATGAATTTTGTTTAATATGGGTTGCAGCGGCCGTTTTCCCATTTGCCCAATATTCATTGGAAATTCATGTGTTATTGAATTATTTTGTTGTAAATGTGTTTTTTGACAATCTAGTGTAAGAAGCGAGAGTTGTGCTGTTTAAAGTAAAACCTGTTTGATTTCTGTACTGAAATAACCAAATAGTAATGTTCAAAAAAATTGTCGGACAAATTATTAAAATCTGTAATATTCACGTAATGTATGATAGCGAAAATATGGAACTGTTATACAAATTTTTTTACAAGGGATATTCTTTGTAGTGAAATGTAGGTATTGCGTGTTCAAAAGATACACCCGTTATAAGGTAGTCCCTTCTTCTCTGTTAAAACACGACAGATTAGACAAAAGGGCTTCTTTGACCTTCTCATATTTTAAAATTATTTTATTCCAAAAAACAAAACCTTTTTTAACAGATAACAAAACAAAGAAAATTTTAAATTTCTCAAACATCGTCACTATTGAAAAACAACTTAACCCTTTTACGAAATGTTTAAAAGAAGGCTCTTTCTGAAATAATAACAAAGCTCGAAACTGCTTATTCATTTCGCTTACAAATGTGGAAATTCGCTCCACAGGCTGCGTATTGACAAATCTCTGGAGACTAGCAGAATGAACGGGAAATTTGCTAAGGTTGTTATTGCCGACGTCGTTTTTCGTAATGGGTCCTCAGTTATGAGGTATCTGAAAGTTATTTTGAAACAAAGGTTTGTTTTATACAATTTGTATTCTCTAGTTGGCAGGTCGCTTGCTTGATTGTGTGCGTCACATATGCCTCTTAATAAAGAGCAACATTGTTCAGAAATTAGAACAAAGCAATGTATTGCACTTGTCATTTGAGATGTTAGGTGACAGATCTTTTAAAGCAGATCTTTTAAGATCTTTCGTGGCGCAGTTGGTTAGACGCCGGCCTGTGAAACGAGAGGCCGCGGGTTCGATCCCCGCACCGAAACAAATATTTGTGTGATCCACAGGTATTTGTTTCGGGTCTGGGTGTTTGTGAGACCGAAAAGTCTCTCGTAGTTTCTGATACCCACGACACAAGACTCGATCTTAGTGTGGGGTCAGGACTATGTATGTGACTGTTGGGTGTATAAAAAAAAAAGGTCTTTTAAAGCCCTCACTGGTTTCAATATCATCCAAACGGGAACACAGCATTGCTTACATGCTGCTATTTGACAGTAGAAATACGAGTACAGTTCATATTGCAACATGGTAATTAGTGCTAAAGCCATGTAAATCTTATCGGACGATTAACATCATGTTTTTATAACCTACGATTCATTTTTTTGAGAACTTCTCCTAGTTACATCTTTGGATTACGAAATATTTTTAAGATATTATATTTTTTACTCTCTTAATATTGCGTGTGCCTCAAACATACAATTTCATTATTATAGCCCTCATAAAAAGTAAATACAGACTCTTGTATAACATTGTAATATACCTAGTTAGTGTGTACATAGTTGTTTTGTAGAAGATAACAATTTTCATTCGCATTTATTCTAAGCTATATATTAAAACTAACAGATGTATGCGACTTTGTCTGTAAGGTTTATTATGTTTAATCATATGTTCAGATTATTACGTATATAAAATTAATTTATTTTTGCTTTATCGTCATCAGTTTCAGCCTCAAAACAACCATTGAACGTAAGTCTTCCTCAATGAGTCACTGCGACCTGTCATAGACCCAGTGGAGCTTCCTACACTCTTTATAATTTTTTCTAGCCTCCTTATGCATCAAGGACTTCTACGGTGACCTGTAATCATCGATTTCCTTACCTTTATCGATCATGTTGTTGCAGTTGGTTAGATGCCGGCGGTGAAATGCGGGGCCGCGGGTTCGATCCCCGCACCGAAACAAATATTTGCGTTTATAGTTTGGGCCTTTGTGAAACTGAAAAGTCTCTGGTGCTTGATACCCACGCCACAAGACTGAATGTTAGTGTGGGGTCAGCCGTATGTATGTCACTGTTGGGTGTATTAGTATTAAGACTTCGATATTCATGTTATTGCCCTAATATTTTTTCTTCTATGTAAAGACTAATAGCTTGAGGAAAAATACAAATCAAAGCCTAAAATACAGATGGTATTTATTTCATGTTATACGCACTGTACCTAAAGATAATTAATTAATTGGTGTAGATAATATAAGGACATAGCACCTAAAGGTATAAAGGGTTTTCAGCAATCTTTATGATCCAGTCGGAATTTCATTAAGCTAAATTGTATTTTAAACGAGTGACGTTAATGGCTCTATAAAGAAAATATTTTCGATGGAATGTTAATGTTTTTAAGGAAGTTAAAGTGATTGCTTTATGGCTTGCAGTGTTAATTGCTCGCTGTTAGATTAATTTTTCGTTTAGTAGATAATTTTATTTCAATCAGGAAACGGTTAGCATAGATTTATTTAGCTGGTTGGATATTGGTACACGTTCTTATGGTGACCACCTCACACGATGGCAGAAGTACGGTCATACACCCAAAGAAATGGTGGCTATGTCAATGTGCTACGTTTCGGGTTCAGTCTATATGCATTGCTTTTCGAGCACACCGACAAAATTGTGTAAGGATATAAAATTAATAAAAGATGAAAACTTATTACGTGGCCCGCTAATAGCCAACTACACACGTGATTACAATGTCATTGCTCAGAAAAAATGAATTATTAGAAAGTGAGTGACAAAATTAGAGAAATTAGTTATTAGATAACAATAATTTTCCTAACTTAAAATCCAAAATGAGTAAATCTCAAAGCAACATTCGTTTACGATATGTGCATATAGAATAGCAGTTGGATTGCAATTAAAAGTTATGTCATTAACGAGACACGTTAGCTGAGACATTACCGCTTCCAAATATTAGAGTCGCGATTAAATACGACGTCAACTTTGACTTTAACCTCGTGTTGATTCGGATATGAATAGATTTATGTATTTGAATTCCAGAATATTCAGGTGTGTGTATGGTTAGGTTTGAAATTTCGGTTTTTTGCTAGCACCTATATTTCAACTAAATATAGGTACTAGCAAAAAACCGAAGTGAAAAAGTGTGAAGATTTTTTTTAGTCCCTACATACACACCCACCCAATAGTCACATACATAGTTCCTACCCCACATTTAGATCTAGTCTTGTGTCGTGGGAATCAGAAACTACCAGAGACTTTTCGGTCTCACAAACACCCAGACCCAAAACAAATGCCTGTGTTGTATCACACAAATATTTGTCTCGGTGCGGGGATCGAACCCGCGGCCTCTCGTTTCACAGCCGGCGGCTAACCAACTGCGCCACGGAGGCTGTCAAAAAGTGTTTATTTTTTAGTTCATATATTATTATAGAATGAATTGGTAGAGCCTTGCCATTGATACTACAATGTGAATGAGCCGTCGCGATCTTCGTTCTAATGAAAATCGACGTAGAGTTACCTTCGTCGATAGATTTTTTCAGTAAATGAGCCTGCCGTAGCTCGAGATCCAACTACTGATGGAAGGACAGATCATTGTATATAATGGCGGAAAATCCGTGAAAGTGAGACTCACAAGTATATGGCGTATTGGATTTAGTCTGTGTATAAACAGTTTCGATTTCAAGCCAGCATAATTAACTGACGAAGAATGCCTGTTTTTCGTCGGTGAATACTCTATTTTCTTTGCAATGCGCTTAATATGTATAAAAAACAATGTGCTTATTTTATAGTGCCAGCACAACAAAGTAATTTAATGACATTTTTTATTTTTTCCGTTATATAAGTTAAAAATCGGTGGAATGAATGAATACCGCTGGTGTAGCTGGCCAGCTATCACACTGCAACAAGTGGCCGTAAAAAAGAACATTGTATTTCCCTAACAGACTTCAGCAGATATTTACCCTAGAAATTCTCAAAGATTTAAATGAGTTTTATCCAGCTCGCATATTCGGAAGAATACCAATCCTCCGCTCAGTGTTTCGTTTGAATTATTTATTATAAAGTAAATATAATTACCATAAATTGTTAAAGTTAATTGTTGTACGTTTTTTCGTTGCTTCCAAGACAATTCTTAAAATTTTAATCACGGTTTAGCGTAAAGAATTGCTTCCATTACCTCGCAGTTTAATTAGGACCTGGTTTATGGGAAACTAGCTGGTGCCTGCGACTATGCCTGAGTGATATAATTATATAAATATATTTTATTTTTCCTGGTAAAAGTTCGGAGCATAGCGGTTGGGAGAGGGTTGTTTTAAACAACAAAAATGTTTTGATAAAACAAAAACCTACTCCTTCTGAGCGCGTGAGTTTATGTAAGTATGCGTTTTGTGTTATGTGTGTAATGTAATTTCTATAACCTTTGCATAGCGTTAGTATTAAAGGGACTAATACAGGCTGTTGTCACTTTAATAAAACATTATGTTCAATATTTCGACTTTATCTTGAAGTCCGTTATTAATTTCCTCATATCTCTCTGAAGGTTGCAGAACTGAATATTGAAAATGCCGCGGCACTCCACAACTTTTGTGAACCCTTCACACTTAAAGCTGTTCATAGATAGTAATACCAGTTGCGGTAAGAACACAACAATGTCTGTACCTTGCCCAGTGCAAGCATCTCTGCTCTGCATATCGAATTGTGATGCGTGACGTCATTGTAAATAAATTATATGGAAATTACTTGCTAGATAGTAAAATACTTTAATTTAAACAGAGCAATATGTATATCAAGGATTGATGTATGAAAGTTATATCTGGACTCCAGATAACGCCGCAAGATTTGATTGATTAAAAATAGTAGGTACTGAAATTCTTAAAATATTTCAAGTCTAAATACTAAAAAAAACTTTGATCGTATAACATAAATACACATCTTTATTACACGTGCAGACTTTTTTCCAAAAACAATAATGATCCTCAGTAATCGTAAATCGCGTCCTACCTAACATTGTTCCTTATAAATACATAAGTAAGGCCATTAGCAACCTGCTTACTCCATTACCGAGTACACAAATGCCTGCTATTTTATTTTGAACGTAAAGAATGGTTTAAACAATGCTCAGGTGCACACGAGTTTTAGCTCAAGGAAATAAATCACGAAACACTATTCTAGCATGCTTCGAGTAATGGACGAAATATATATAATTGAAATGAGTAGATATAAGAATAATTAAATATTTATCATCATGCTGCTTTCGAAATCTATTGAAATTGTTGTATACTAAATCTATGACGTACATACATAATACTCGATCATCGGACTACAACAAACGCGATTTATTTTTATACGTAACGTTTCGAAGCCTATGAATATAGCCAAAATTACCCGTCGGAACCAATATGCTTACTACTAACTTATAAGATGTAGATTTTGTTTCTTACGGTCTTATTCATAGACTTATTCAAAATCTATTTTAGCTATAGAATATTTTGTCTTCTTCACTCAAACTAAAAATCCCAAAGTCGTTCGAAAGGGACAAAAAATTCGATAATTAAAATAGGTTTTAAATGTGTCTATGAATAAGGCCGTTAGAAAATAGGTAAAGTCAGGCAAGTCAGGGAGTTTAGTCGAGACCTAATTGAATAAGATTATTTCAGCAAAAAGAAGACTTAATGTTATTGAGTTTATTTACTGTCCATAACTAGATAATAAAATCAGTTTCTATAATCTGCGCTCGTATTTTACTACCTACTAGTTCATTACGTAGATAATAAAGATTTTTCCTTGCCGATGTTTTTCTACTCTTCTACCTATTTTCTAGGGCATTAATCTATTTCTAATGGAACGTTGTACTTGAAATATAAATGAGATATTTTCGCCAATATAATTTTCCTTTTAGTCATGGGATTTCTCAACATGGGTTATTTTACAAAGTTTAGATATTATTGAAGGAATGAATGCAAGAATGAAGGAAACTGACTTAAAATATTAAGGTCCAAAAGCGAATTGTAATGTCCATAGATAATAATATGTAGACTTTCCTATAAAAATAAAGTACTGTTTAACTAAAAATACTCTGGTACAAGGTATCTGAAAAAATAATAATATTTGATGCTTTAACGTATATCTTTGGACCATAGCACTTGGCGCCCTAAAGTCACTGCCCACTCCACGACACAGGCGTGAATTTACATACTTTATAACACGATTCGTATTTAATTACAACAAAACATTCGTCCGACAAGTCTATTCAACAACCTGATCCGGTAAACTGAAAGCTTTGCCGTGTACCAGTGCATCCAGTTTCAAAAATCCAGCTTCAAACTTTTAAAATGCAAACGTCAGCCGTAATTTCAAACTGACTGCAGCCGACAGTGTCTCCAATTCAAAATCTTAAACGTTTACTGTTTAAATGTTATGTTTTATTAATCTTTTGAACATCAGGGATTTTAAATGTTCCTTGTACTTTTGTTTCTGTTTCTGTTTTTAATTAGTCTTAAATTCAGTATACAAGTACTACATTTATCGTGATTACCGCATCCCTTACTGTTTTGGATTTCAATCATAATCTACAATACGCCTATTATCATTCTCCAAATCTTGTTATTCAAAAGCAACGTTACAATGTATCGAGTGAGATGCATGACTGTATATCCTCATATGCGTATAAACACATGTAAATCCAGTAATATCTATTCCATGTGTTGCCTTGTGCAGAGTAAAGCGACAGTTGCAAAGGACGGCATTATTGTGCTGGGTGGCTAGGGATAAAATAGTTTATCGTCAATCGTCTGCGACTGATTTTCACAACACTTTTGATCAGGTGCAGTCTAGTTATCTTACCGTATCAGTATAAAAATAATAAAAATATTATAATGATCTCTTAGATAAACTCTTAGATTTACGCGAATGTTACAAATTTCAACAAAACTAATTTTTACGGACCGTCTTGTGACCAATATAACTGCAAAGTAAAACGTGGGGAAGTTAAAAAATATAAAAATTAAAACAAATTCGCGATAAAATTACTTTTACTTTAATGAAAATATTATGAGAAAACTAAGAATTAGGTCTTTAAATTTTGAATTGATCCTATTAGTAAATGATGTCTACAATAATCCAGTTTGCCTTTGAAATGGGCTTATACAATGAATTCCATTTGACTATAGACGATAATTTTTTACATTGAATTTCCGCTCTATCGATAAGTCAATTTTGATGTCGAATTAAAAGAAAATAATTGCTTTTTAGATCGTTTTCAATCTCCTTTGGAACAATGTTATAAAAAATTTATTTAATCTCCTTTTTAATGCGATTTGGAATAATGTTTTATTATGACCAGTAACAAAATAAATAAGTATTAATTGAACATAAATAAATAAAGAATAAATAAACACAACAGTCACATACATACATAGTCCTGACCCCACACTAAGATCGAGTCCTTGTGTCGTGGGTATAAGGAACTACGAGAGTTTTCGGTCTTACAAAAATATAGTCTGAGTATCTTTAAGGCTTTAAGGGCTTTGTAATAAATATTGTCGGCAGACACAGGTAGTCCTGTCCTCATACTAATATGGTTCTTATGTCGTGGGAATTAGAAACTATGAGGGCCTTTTGAACAACACAACAACCTAGTCCAAAAATGCAATTTGTGGCCCGCACCAACCTTTTTTTTGTGCAGGCGAGTATCGAACCCATGACCTTTCGTTTTACAGTCGCCTCTTAACTAGCTCTTAACGCTACGGGGGCTTTTTAAATTTTGATATCACTAAAAATGTTCGATAGTTTGTAAAATATCAAACTGATGAATTAGAACTGTACAAACCGCATGGCCTCATTATTTTCATCGCGGTTTTATTCTGTACGATCCATCACGTTTGATCCGATAAGCTAAATAAATTAGTGATCCATTCCATTTGAAAGCAATGATTGAATTTACTCTAAAAGTACTCGCTACAGTCAACTTAATCTGAGAACTTGAACCAAGTTCAGTATATAAAATTTATAACGATGTTAATATGAATACTTAAACTGACGCTCCGAGAACTAACTTTTGATCAGCATTTTCTTGCGAGGTGTAATTACTTTTAGTTTTTATCCTCCTTGGAGTGCTCCTATGAAACAAAATTATAAAAATAATTTATCAATCCTAAATTTATTGCGGTAGACATTGTCCTCAGCGTTTGTATTAATAATTATAAAAAAAAAGATGATCTTGGTGCTGTAGATGATGTCAATGACGTCAATGATGATGATATTGGCAATGCTCATGAGGATAAACTAAAAATTATATAATTTTCGTAAAATGGCAATGAATTCAGTGTTAATAATGATGATTATGAATACAAACCAAAAGAATTTGTAGGGGCAATGAGGTCACCGAGAATTTAACGCATCTGAAAAATTGAAAGTCGTAAACGACTACATAGAGACCCAGATAAACTACATCTCGCAAATTAATGAGGGAATCTTACTTACCGTCAGAAATAGAATCGTCCCACTAATAAGTCCGACGGTGAGGGAGGTCGTTACTCAACTCCAAGCCAATTTCATCTTTACGTAATGAAAGCTCTATTTTCATTTTCAGGCCAAAATGAAGGTGTCATTTGCGGCCTTTCCAAAGGCTTTGTTGTTTAATTTTCTACGTGCTTAATTATATTTTAGTTACAAATTTCAAAAGATTAACGGGACAGCTCCCTAATTCCGTTCTCTGAGCCCAAGATAAATAATTACGGTATTATATCTAATACACCGATGTCCAACATAAATTGACTCGAAATGTCTTAAGCTATTGCGTTAAGGACGAGTGTTTGTGTGACAGGTTTCTATTTAGAAGAGCTGTCTTGGACACTTAATACATTATCAAATTCTGTGGATATCACTTTGAAGGCACATAACGTAATGGACAAATATACGCCCTAAAAACCATTACATTTCGGATTACTGTTGAATGAACACGAGAAAACATGAAATTCATTTTTTTCTAGCTAGCCCTGCTCTCAAGTCGATTAAGTTTGTTTTGAGCACGAAACGCGGATCAAAAATCAGTGTTCCTAAACATCGTACGACTCCAAATAAAGATAAATTAATCGTTTCACTTGGTGTATAACAAAATGTTAAGAAAAGTGACTTATACATTTACTTTATGCAAGGAAATTTCATTACTTACTTAGCATTTTCACCAATTACGTTCAGGCTGATAAAAGAAGAGGAAAATCAATTTTGTTCATTCTTTGTTCTATTGTATCTTAATAACAATAGCTATTGATGCTTTCCTTGAAGCAACATAATTACGTGTATTGAAAATGCACATCATGTTGTTTCGATTCAAGGTAATGCAAAACTAGATAAGTGTAGACAATTTTTTGAGTGCCACTTTGAAAAACTTAACAATTAACTCAATAACTTACTTTGAGGGTGCTTTAGACTACTGGAAGATACTCCTGTAACAAAAAAAGCAAGTATCTACTGTTTTTAATTAAGACTGTTCGAATGAGTCGGTAGTGGTGAATTCAATTAAAATAAGTTAATGAAAAAGTTACAGAAAAGAAGCAAAAATTACAAGGTATAACCAGAAAGCGTTTTATTTTTGTACCTCAACAATTTTTATATTATCTGACTTACCCATACTTTTATAGCAAGAAAAAAAAGCACAGCTGAAAATTGTATTAGTTACTAAAAAGTCACCGTGTATTTGTTAGAAATCATGTTGTTCTTATACTCGTAATATTATTTTGCCAACCAAAAATCTAGCAAAATTTGACATAAAATAAATTCCACTTAACCAGCTTCGACCATAAAAGATTCGAATATGAATACAAAAAACAAAGGGGACCAATGAAGGTGCCCACACGAAACTGCACTCCACGTATTCAATTACTTAGTAATATCAATGGGCAGCTCTGTACTAAGATGTCAAAGCTTTGACAAACTGTAGCGATTGGCATTCAACGTTTGATATCAAAACATATGTCCAATATCACGTTTCGTAAAGCCTTTGCTTCGTATTTCAGCTTTGCTGTTCCTTTGATGTCTCGCAAGCTAATATATTTCACATTAATTCGCCTGCAACAATTTGTATGGATGCTCTGATTTGAAATACCTATTATTTGTGGAATGCATTTCAGCTTAAAACGGATTAATGTTTGATTGAATTGTCGATTTAGGAATTAAACACACGCGGCGTTTTGATATCAATTAATTTGATTTGTTATTGAAATGTGTTGATGTTTAAAATACATTCTGTTTATTTCACACGCGCTTGAATCACTAAGGGGGTAGGTAGAATTGAAAATCCTCATACTTAAATTTCGTCGCGATGGCCCGTCCCAAAAATATATTCCAGTCCTCACTTCTCAGCAAATTATATGAGATTTTTTGAATGTACAACCTCTTGCAAGTTGACTAATCCGATTCTGGTAAACTAGGACTTTGCGGTTCACAGTATATACACATTGCCATTACACCAAAATCGTCTCAGGAATCATAATATCAATAATTAATACCTACAATAGTATTTGAATGCATAAATCTTTAGAATATGTAAAGAAGTTTAGACCTGTGGCCCTTTACTTAGCGTTTCATAGCTTGGTTTCTCCATTCCCTAATATCGAATATGCGGAGAACTCATATTTTTATACAAATTATTGTTATTTATAGAAAAAAATACACAATGGCGATGGTAATAACATGTTTCTTTTAAATGTTACACTTCTATTTATTTGTCTAAGTTCATGAACTCGCACTATGTCATCTTGGACTTTTTTCTTTTTTTAACGAGATGAAAGCGCTTTAAGCCTAGCTTCCGATACCTCGGGGCATGTCGGAGTCTCCGGTCTTCCAGCCTGGCGCGCGGGGACAATTGTCCGCACCGCGCAGCTATGGTCTAACACTTCTTAATCGATCGTGGAGGAGTTACGGGCCTCCTCTTACATGTACGTAAACGGGATTAAAGATTAATGTAATAAATAGAAGTCAGATAAATGAAAGATTATTGTTCAGTCCATTTCTCTTCATTAATTATGAATTGGAAAACGACGACAATTCGACATCGTTCTTTATTGCTTATCCTTAAATCACAATTGAACGATTCTTTGAGCTTTCTTTTCGTCAAAGGACAATACCTTACATTTCTATCGACGTTCCTTTTGTTATATTGAGAAAGGCAGGACATTGAAAATATTGCTATTGAAATTTATTCAAGACTGTTTTTCAGAACTCCGTCTTATTATTAAATTTTTCTAGATTTAGCTCCGGACTCCGCCCGCGTGTTTAAAATAACTTGGAAGCAGTGTTATTTTTAGATATAAGATTATTACATCTTTTACTTCAATTCTTAAGCTGTAACATATCCAATGTGGTGTCCTTGATCCGGAAACTAAAAAACCTTTTGGCAAAACGAATTTACATGAACATATTAAAGAGACTTGTGTCAAAATAGACAAGTTAGACACCCCTACAGTCAATGTATAAAGGTACTTACTTGTAAATGTTTTTGTTATAATTTTACTGTATTGCTAATGGTCTAACTATCTATTTCTAATCGCCCAAGTCGGACCCACTATTCAGAAGGTCTAAAGGAAAGTATACAAGTGCCCTTAATATAAGTCGCTTTAACATCAGTATAATATATTGGGATTGGCATAATTTCTCTGGTATGGTGTATGTGCATATTATACTATCTCTATTCACTACTATTTTTTTCATATGAGTATCGAAAACAACATTGAAAATGTTTATGTACAGGTGACCTATAGCAATGAATAAAGAAGGTGAAATCAGAATATTGATTTTTTTATGG
This sequence comes from Deilephila elpenor, assembly GCA_949752805.1. Taxonomy (NCBI): domain Eukaryota; kingdom Metazoa; phylum Arthropoda; class Insecta; order Lepidoptera; family Sphingidae; genus Deilephila; species Deilephila elpenor. The sequence continues at coordinate 4,620,349 of OX457110.1, forward strand.
CGAGAGGAGTATGACATTCGCCTGATGGTAAGCTATATGACCATTCATGGACAGTAGCAAAACCAAACGACACCGTGAATTACAAAGCAATACTTGGTATTCCAGTACTCTCGCCATCCTGAGACATAAGATGTTAAGTCTTATTATGTCCAGTAGTTACTCTGGCTAAAATGTCCTTCAAACCGGAACACAACAGAGCATTTACAGTTGCTTCAACAATCTCAAGTTAGGTGTATCAATTTATAGTCTAAATAGCAGTCACTTCAACAATTCAACTATATTCAACTATTCTAATAGACAAAAGTTCCATCGATCGTGACTACGGAATTTATTTCAAAATCTTTCCATTCTTCGAGCCGTTATAATTGTAATTAAGCGTTATTGCAACCGCACAAAGAGCTCAGTTCCCGAGGGTGACGATGGAAATAGCCTAAGCAAATACTGCAGTCTCGGAAAGTCATTTGAACGGGGCTCATTAACCGTTCTTGTCAACTCTTTCACCTATTGAAGCTGGCTTTTATAATGGTGTTTCTATTATCAATACAACAATGAGTTTTACGTTGGTTTGTTGGTTAGATCATTTCAAGTTTTTCTTTTTACTTCAATGATAATATCAGCAGATGATATGGCTTTTTTCTTCTTGTAAGTAAAGAATAAATAATTGTATTTGAATGTTGATTTTAAAAATCGAATTACAATACCGTATTGAGACATGACTTAGTTTTTCAGGACTGATAAAAACGATACAATCCATGCGAAAAAGTTGCACAATATACGAGTAATATAGATAGATAAGAAAGCAAATAAAGACAGTTTGCATAAATGAGATTCAAATTGAAGGAGCAAAGCGCGGATAAACTACGAATGCATTTCGTTTTAGAAAATAAAACAAAGCAATAAGTTTTATCCTATCTCCGAAAGTCCCATCGGCGTCAAAGAGCGCTGCATTTCAAGCACTTTTGTTGCAAGCATTTTAAGCATTGTTGTGAAAAAAACTAACCGAATATCCCTAAAAAAAATTGCACCAATGCGCTTGTTGAAAAGCAAAAATTATATACTGATAAAATAGGATTAGTTCTGTAGGTTCACTTTTTTGCTACTAAAGATTTATTTTCTCATTTTTCCTCGTTGTCTCAAATGGAAGGTCCCTTCAGATGGTTTTATTTTGCTCTGTTTCATTGTGAAGTTCGTTGTAATTAGAAAATATATCGCAATAGTGAACTCCGTCGTATATCTTGTTTCTTATTTTTGTGAAACGAATCAGACTTTGGCTAGAACTTTCTTGAATTCTGTTTTTGTTGTTTTCTTGTGCAGATACTTGGATTTAAGTATAAAAAGAGTTAATAAACCCGTAGTAACTTTGTTAGCATTGTACTTTTTTATGAAATATGTGATACCGATATGATTTACATCATATTTGTATCTGCTTATATATCCAAGCGGAATCAAAGGTAGAAATAGTTAATATATTTGAAAAATACAAAAATAAGCAGCTATTTCTATGAAATACATTTTTAATTTTTTATTATTATTTAGCTTTGTAACAGTCATGTGATGTGTTTTTTGTGTTTTTGTTCATCAATCATGAAATTAATAATATCATACTAGAGAAAGCATAAAAACAACAGATATTTTCAATCTCTCAATACAGATTATAATCTGTGAAAGGGACAGCGTTGTTCAAAGCGTTTCACTGGATGAAAGATCTTTTTGTCACACGGACACTGTTCCTTTCAAGCCCATCAATACTTGAATGGGAGCAGTTCTCTTGAAAACGCCAGTTTCCGTTCAAAATCCTGGCGATACGATCACGAATGCAAATGCCGAACTTCTACGATTGCAATTATTGAGAGCTGTGTACTCACGATTTGTAAAGAATACTTATCTTTCACGTAGTTTTCTTTGTATGTGAACTTTGTTCAATTGCTTTTGAATTTTCAAGAACGCTAGTCTAAGTACTTGTTTACTGAAATAAATGTAAGGTTTGGTGTCGATCTGCATATTGAGTCGTATTTTTTGTTATTCAATTATTACAATACTCTATTAAAACGACTCTGATTTATCTCACCCCCTTTTTCTCTTTATTTCTCCTCTATTACTTAAACGCTTAACTCGTATAAAATTCTAACAATATTATCATTGAGTCTCTTTTCTTTTTTAATGTTTGTATAAATTGAGTGCTCAAAATAGTGCAAATATTTTTTTTATCTAATAAGTTATTTTACAGAAATAAAATACAGTTTTCTTTATTCACCACTAAATATGCTTTATGAACTGTCCATCAAACTTAAGTCTTGTTTTATTCTCCAGTAAGTATAAAAAAATAAAATTAGCGATATAAAGCAGTGTTTCACTAAAAAAGCCTTGCCTTTTTACAAAGACTGACAGTATTTAATTATAAAGTTAACCACATTACTGGTTGTTTTCTTATTTTATGTTTATTTTTTTAACAAAAGGCTACGCCATCCCAAATGTAATATAAAAATATTTTTCTGAATCCTTTCAGAAGAATAAATTGTCTAATAACAGAAAAAGTAAACTTAAGAGGAACAGTGACGCCACCGTCATTATAGTGTGGGCGTGCGAACTTCGAAAGAAAAACTAAGATGCTCGCATTTCATCCTTCCTTTTAATTTTAAAATACTAAAAGCTGCCTCGTGTTGCAACGTATTTACCGTTGTTTTGATAAAAATGTTATTGAAGCTTATTTGCTTTTATGTCCTAAAAAGGTCTTTTTCATATTAGATTACCTTCATTGCTTGATTTTTTTAAAGTGGCAAGGCAAAGTGACTGCATACCCCCTGATGGTAACCATAATGTCGGCCAGTCAGAGTTTTGAATAGTATCAGATGGTGATCTTATGCCTTTTATCACAATTATGTAGAAATACTTCTTCACGCTAATTTCTAATTCTTCTTCTTTATTAATCCAAAAAGCTATGGTTACATCTAGCAGGAGAACTTGTCCTGTCCTTGCATTATCAGCAACATTGTACGGTTCTGAAACATCGGTGTCGTCAACAGCTCCTCGTATTAACAACTCAAAGGGAAGTTGTGTTTCTAGAACTTTGTTCGATAGCAAAGTGCGCCGCGTGCTAGTTGCCTTTAGCAACTTATAGCCCAATTCAGGCAATTCGTACTTGGTTTTATGACAAAGACGTCATGTTAACAATGTTCTTTATTGCTTTCACTATTGTGATGTTCGTTAATTATTTTCTGTTAGGTGTTGGCCTTTGTAGCATATATTATGTGACAGCCTCCGTGGCGCAGTTGGTTAGACGACGCCTGTGAAACGAGAGGCCGCGGATTCGATCCCCGCACCGAAACAAATATTTGTGTGATCCACAGGTACTTGTTTCGGGTCTGAGTGTTTGTGAGACCGAAAAATATCTCGTAGTTTCTGATACCTATGACACAAGACTCGATCTTAGTGTGGGATCAAAGCGAAATGTGGGTGTCCTGATGGCGCCTCTGCCTACCCCTTCTGGGATAGAGGCGTCAGTTAATGTATGTATGTATAAGAAGCTTCCCAACCAATCGGAAGCAATATAAATCCAAAAATACATTTAGAAAATTGATACAATATATCTTCCACCTTTTCTTGTTTCAATTACTTTTATGGTTTCAACGCACCTTCGAGGACGTGTCGTTGATTTTTACGGGCTGATTGATTGCTCGTATGTCGGCTGAGTCCTTCGTGTTTCCTCTCAGTTAATTTACAAGCTCACGGAGAGATTGGTTGTAAGGAATTTATAGTCAGCTCTTTTTATGGATCATTTTGTCGCCTTCATGAATGCAATAAAATCATTTTTGCGACATTGTAGCCAGAATAACTACGGCACATATTGAGACTTAACATCTTATGTCTCTGGATGACGAGCGCAGTGGGATGCCAAGCAATGCTTTGTAATTCATTGTGTTTTTATTTTTCTACTTTCCATGAGCGGTCATATCGCTTACCATAAGGCGAATGGCATGCTCGTCTCGCCATAAAATCGCAATAAAAAATAATCATGTTTTACCATGAAGCCTAAAGATTATAATATTTAAAATTATGTGTGATCCACTAACCAACCTTCATAATAATTTAAGAATTTCATACTCAACACTATAAAGGCCCTGTGATGTAGGCTGTTGTTATATTATGAACTATAAATAAAATTAACGATGTCAAATATTATAAATCTTCCCAAAACTCTCCGAGATGCGCAATGTTATTTATAGACTAATTCCTAATTATTCATATTTAAAAAATCGTATTTTTCCGTAAAATAGACAAGCATGCCAATAAAAGAAGCCTTTACTGACTGATATATTTATTACAGGCGGACATAGCACATTCGGCGAAAGGATACGAATCGGAGGATGAGAACGCGGGAAGAAAGCGGCAGAGGGCCAGCGACGACCGGCCAGCCAGTAAGACCACCATGTATTCTAAACAGGTACCGACAGTTTCTTTTACATACATACATAAACTCACGCCTTTATCCCCGAAGGGGTAGGCAGAGGCGCCACCAGGACACCCACATTTCGCCTTGTATGTTCCGTCCCACGATGTGATAGGTGGCGAGCCTATCGCCATGTCGGGCACAAATTCCTGTCTCCTGACTGATAATGAATAGAAAAATCCAATATCACTTTGCCCGACCCGGGACTCGAACCCGAGACCTCAGCTTTGTAACCGTACCGTAATACAACTACGCCACCGAGGCAGTCATAGTTATCATAGTCATCATAGTTTCTTTTATACTAAATAATAATATATACATTCACTGGTGGTCTCTAATATGTGGAGAGGCCGCCTGGGTAGGTACACTGCAATGTCTATTTCTCCCGCCAAACAGCAGTGTGCATGCACTGTTGTGTTCCGGTTTGAAGGACATTGTAGTCAGAGTAACTACTGGTCATAATGAGACTTAATATCTTACGTCTCAGGATGGCGAGCGCAGTGGGTGCCAAGCTTTGCTTTGAGATTCATGGAGTTGTTTGGTTTTGCTACTGTCCATGAGCGGTCGTATTGCTTACCATCAGGCGAATGGCATGCTCGTATCGCCATTTTTTCGCAAAAAGAAATGCATTCAACAATCTTATACAATGCCTTGAGCACACATTAATTTCAATTATTAAGTCTGGTTTGGGCATAAGAAATTATAACCCGAAATGCAAAACTAAAAAAAAACTACAACACGATAATGACAATACCCTAAAACACTTTAATTCATAAATTTGGTACAATATGTTAAATCAATATTTTAAATAGACAAAAATCTTTTCTCGACCAATCTCCGTGTCTACACAAACGAACCATAATAATAATATCTAGTGTAGTTTTTTGTGCTGCTTTATTATAATTAAATGTTTCCATATTTAAATGTTTCAGGCAAAAAAATCATACGAGTTTGTATCGATATCCTTTATAAAACCTTCGTCTTAACTCGATCCAAGAAAAGGTCCCTAAACATTTCCCCAATATTATAGGATTCTTTGTAGGGCGCGTAAAACATACTCGTTGTATAATATCTCTCGGAGTTCTCCACATTGGCGAGCTAAATCGATGTCGTTGCGGACAACCCCAAATTCCTTCCACTTTATTGGGCGATAAAATGTAATATTTATTGGAACTACCGATCATCTGATATAGGTATTTAAGAAATATTAATAGCGCCGGAGATAGGATAGTATTAAAATGCTAGTATATTAGTATTATATTTTTATTAATGAGAAAAATCATCTATAATTAAAAGATAGCGATAGAAGCGCGGGAGTTCATCGTTTTGTTTATTGGATTAAATGTGGTAATCCATGAAACTACCAGTCAGGTTCCTTTTTTATTTAGTCAGATCCATGACGAATATTACAGGCTATCTAGAGCTGAGCTATATCACTCAGCTACTCTTATTATTGCATGGCGGATAGTATAGGCTACCTAGAATTTGGGTATATCCCTCGGATAGCTGTATTATTGTCGCCAGTCGTGTTTATCGTGCCAATATAATACACCCACCCACCCAACAGTCACATACATAGTCCTGACCCCACACTAAGATCGATTGTGTCGTGGGTATCAGAAACTACGAAATACTTGTCGGTCTCACAAACACCCAGACCCGAAACAAATACCTGTGGTTCACACAAACATTTGTCTCGGTGCGAGAATCGAACCTGCAGCCTCTCGTTTCACAGCCGGCGTCTAACCAACTCCGCCATGGAGGCTGTCAAATAAAAGATGCTTCATTTTAGGATGGTATTTTGATGGACGACTGTACCGTCCCTATCGAGATGGCCCATTTAAAGTATTTAATATGTAACAGCAACAACAAATCTTTCAAAAACAGCACTTGAAAAACAAAAACACCTAATAACTGCCACTAACTTTATCCCTAAACTACGAAGTGAATAAACATAATAAAAATAAAATAACATCCAGAATCACAAGCCTGATAAATAACGGGAGTAAATTATGTAATAAGAAGCACACGTAATCGACCCGTCTGGAAAACATGTCGTACAAGTTACAAAGAAAGAAAAATATAAAGAGAAGCTAGAAAAACCACTTATTTCCTAACATGTTATTGTTGGAGGAACGTTGGCGCGTATTCTATCACGAGTTATGTTTTTAGTTATTTTATGTAAGGCTAACTTTTACACGCAACTCTGTTAAGACTAGTTTCATAAGAAGTATTAAAAAAACATTTTAAACTAAGTTCATGAATTTGTGACGTAATAATTAGAGATCAAAATATACCTCCTAAATATTAGTCAATTATTCTTAAAACTGATGTAAAATCTACGATACAGCAATGTTTCATCGAAATCCATTTAATATCTTTTGAGCATTCATACACATTCATTTTATATAGGTTAAACACTAAAACCAAATATATTCATATTAAAAACAAACATTCTAATTCTTGAAACTGTGATAATCACATTTATGGCATCTTCAAGGTAAAAGGGCACGTTCAATTTTGGAGATGTTCGCACCTTCAAGATTCCATAGAAATTTTACATTACACATAATATTTTATTTTATATATCTTTTCTTTTATATACGATATCCCTACTAGGTACTGAGGTGTGTCAAAGTGGATGATAAATGGAACGAATGTTGATTCATGACGACACTGAGGGATCGCGATAGAATATTACACATAACGCTATGTGGAATTGATTTGATGGAACTTCAATTATCCCTATTGGAGCTTTTATGATATTGCGGCTGTATTGGGTTAATATACTTATGGATTTTTGAAAAGCAATCTAGTAAATGTGTTTTTATTGTTAGAAATAATGAGGCTCTCTCACCTGATGAGAAGCGTCGCGCCTGGCCATGAATAAACACACCCAACAGGCATATACATAGTCCTGACCCCACTAAAATCGAGTCTTGTGTGATAGGTATCAGAAAATAAGAGACTTTTCAATCTCACAAACACACAGACCCAAAACAAATACCTGTGGATCACACAATTTCCTCGATGCGTCGAACGCGGCCTCTCGTTTCACAGCCAGCGTCTAACCAACTGCGCCACGGAGATTATCTAACAGGAGCAACATAGAATATTCTTAACATGAACACAGTGACATTTAGTGCTTAGAGTTATACCGGGTATATCAAGACTGCGACCGAAAACGAAGCCGGGTGGTAGTTTTAGTGCCTTTAGACACAATGCAACTAAAAATTATGCAAAATAAGCGATAGATTATTTTTTACAATTTTTTAAAAATCATTGTTTTTAGGTGGTAAATCCTTAGTTTTTGCGAAAATAATAATTTAAACACTTACATATCATTGCGTCTTTAAAAATAAAAAGCTGTACATCATTATTTTGGAAAAAATATGTATTTATCACCCAAATACGACGATAAGTAAAAAATTACAAAAAAAAAGTTAACGATTTTTTTTGCGAAATTTTTTGTTGCATTGTATCTGAAGTCACTAATACTACCACCTGGCTTCGTTTTCGGTCGCAATCTTGATATACCCTGTATAACCCTAAGCACTAAATGTCACTGTGTTCACCACCAAAGACAATGTGTTGGTCTCTTAATGACACTCTTAATGTCAAGGTCACTGGCTACAATGTCCTCCAAACCGGGACACAACTGTGTTTACACACTGCTGCTTCAAAGTAGAAATAAGTAAATTTTTACTATGAATTTTTTAAAAGCCAAAGGGAGTGGTGAATTGCTTCTGTTTCATAAGACTTTTGTAAACTCATTTTTAAATTTAATTAAGGTGATTTAATTAAGAAAAGTAATAAATTATTATGTTGTATTATAATTTTCTGAGCTCATCGAAAAAGAGCTTAATAAGTATCGATTAGAGAAAAGCAAAGGTTTGAGATTTGCATTAGAGTTTAAATAATACATTATATAATATTATATTACACTCATATTTGAGTCGAAAAACAAAGCTTGCAACTATTACTGGTAGTAGATCTCTCATAATTATGTAAAAAGCCGCCTGGGTAGGTACCACTGCAATGTCTATTCCTCCCGCAAGCAAGAGTGTAAATGCACTGTTGTGTTTCGGTTTGAAGGATAATGTAGCCATAAAAACTACTGGACATAATGAGACTTAACATCTTATTTCTCAGGATGTGAGCGCTGTAGAATGCCACTTATTGCTTTGTAATTCATGGTTTTGTTTGGTTTTGCTACTGTCCATGAGCGGTCGAATCGCTTACCATCAGGCGAATGGCGTGCTCGTGTCGCGATTCAAAGAAAAAAAAATACAATACATTTTTAAAAGCTAATATTAAGTGACATTAGAAAATCTATAGACGATATAAAACTTAATAATCCCTAATAAATGGACAACCTGAAAACGCTACACGAATATTAAATTGAAAATTTTGCAACATTTTACGGTGAAAACTAAATGAACTGCGAATACCTGATAAAACGTGGGCATACGCTGTGAAAAGTTAATCCTGGATCATATCCCAAGGCATATTAATCGCATCAAAAATTTAAGACTTTATACTGAAACTTTTACTGATAAAATGTAAGTAACGAAATATTTTTAAAGATGTAAATACATTAACAATAAACATAGCTGAGGAAAGTTTTTAGACAGAGAATATAAACAACAAATAAATTGTCCTTCTGGCGTTTAGTTATAGCAATTAGTGTATCTATCAGAAAATCTTTACTTAACAAAAAGAGCTTTTAATGTTTTATATGTTTTACCAAAAGAGTGAAGAAACATGTCATTAAAATTACTTATTCACAATTCACCTTCCGAACGGTTTCTCGGCTTACCTGTTCCCTTCTTCCTATAATCCTAGAACTTAATTAGCGGGTGAAGAAGTAATTGAAGAACTTGGCATAATTATGGCGCATATAAGAAACTATTCTGTGTCTGTTAGGCTATCAGAACTACACCTTTCATATTTACCACTGGTATCTTCAGATGCAGTGTACTTTGACGAGATAAAATTGTAAATTACGTCACTGAAAAACTTCAAGAAGATATTCTTACTTATACGTTTATCACTTTTGTTAATTAATATTTTATATTTATTTCTTTTTCCACAGGAATTCCGAGAACAGTACTGCATCAACAACAAACAACTGGATTTGCTGGAACTGGAGAAGTCCAAGAAGGACAGATTCCTCGGATGTCTCTCCCAATATCACATTGAGAGCCCCTGCTCGAGAGCCAACAGGTAAATAGTAAATACACCCGACAGTCACAAAACATAGCAGGTCCGCACACTGAGATATAAAAAAATTGTTGTATCAGAAACTACGACAATTTTTTCTCGTAGTTTCTGATGCCTGAGAGATACGAAACAAATATCTATGGGTTATATAAACATTTCCCTCGCTTCACAGCCGGCGTCTTATCCAACTGCGCCACGGAAGCTGCCAAATATTGATCAAATACTGTGATTTGTTTTCATAAAATTGCGCCACAATTTAGTACTTTACAATTTTGATAATACTAATTTACATCTAATATACTCTACTATACTCGTATATACGCAAAGTCGACACTCATGCCATCCGTAGTCATAGCTTTGTCTACTTCAAATGTAATGAAGAGCGAGCATAATATGGCGTAGACCAGGCCCAAATTCCAGTCCAAGTTAATATTCAAATCGGAATGTCAGCGAGTTGTTCCTTCCGAAAACAAATCTAATACACATCGAATAGATAAATCCAAGTATGTGTAGTTGATGACCTAGGGGATTGATAAATGAATTTAAGCATGTTATAATAAGTGTTCTGAATAATATCAGTTCAGAACATAATTTAATTTTAATTTCACTCAAATTGTCTTTATAATTAAGATAAACAATACTAGTCGTAACAAACCAGCCAAACCATTTATCTACAAAATAAACGTTAAAATCTGCCCAATTAAAACAGAAGTGGATACTGTAGGTGCCTACCGAAAATAATTTCAAGCTTAACCTTTTTTAATTGGAAAGTATTAGTTGGATTAATACGGACCGGAATTTTCATAACGGAAAGCTATTATTTTTTAAGGACTGAACGGGGATTGCACTGTTAGAGGAACCAGCTTAGCTGGTAGAAAGTTTTAATACCACTTCAACCCGTACTTAAAAAAACATCGCCTACGGTGGTAGAAGTTAATAAGAGCTTTTTTATCCCTTTGATCCGAAGTGAGGGCATTTACAAAACGTACTGGTCTTTATGTCGCAACAGATATCATAGGATAACTTAATTAAGCTGGTCTACTCTTGTTTATTAGATTTGATATATTTTCTAAATACCATGAGTAAGTCCCAGGTAAAATTTTTACGGTATGTAAGTCCGCCAACCCGCACTAGGCCAGCGTGGTGGACTATAATGGCCTAACCACTCTCAATCGAGTCTCTCGATTGTAGAGTAGGCCCGTGCCCTGCAGTGGGTCGTATATGGGCTAATATAGATATAGATATAGATATAGAAGTCCCAGGTAAGTAGGTTTCCTCGCGATCTTCAGTTAATCATGATTAAAGCAAAGTATAATAAATTCACATTTCAAATTCGAAGCAACTAGTAAATTAAAATGACCCTATTTGTATCATTGATAATCAAACGCTATGCAACAAAATCTGTAAAAATAGCATTTTTGAATATTCCATTTATAAAATATTTTTTTCCACCGCAAACATCAGGCAAAACGTCAAAATATTTTCCCATTTTATAATGAAATGTTTAACATGAAACGCATGAATGAACTACGTAGAATTTGTCATTACTGAAATACTTCGGACAGCGTAAACATGTTTCCGTGAAAACATCATTTATTGTATACATGTTTTACGAACAACTTGTACAGAAATGCGCGATTCGAATAGGTATTCAATTTCGACTTCCATATTTCATGCATTTCCAGTATGTTCATGTTAAAAATGTTTTTAAAACGCTTTACACAATCTATGTTTGCGATTTTTGGAAAATAACTTATTTGTGTTTTCCTGTAACGGACCAGACGCGGCTGCCAACATTAACACGGCGGTCGCAAGTTCAAATCCCTGGACATACCTTTGACTTTTCTGAGTCTGTGTATTGATATAGTCAATCACCACTCACTTTAAAAGTGGAAAACATCGTAAGGAAACCTGCATACCATAGCGATTTGTTGGAATTCCCATGGCATGTGAAGTCCGCAAACACACCCTGGGAGACTACACGGTCTAACTCCCACAATCGTACCTCCGATCGTAGAATACACCCGTACCCAGTAGTGGGATGTATGTGCGCTGATATGTATTTTCTTAATTTGTAGCTTTTTATTATACCGGGTATATCAAGACTGCGACCGAAAATGAAGCCAGGTGGTAGTTCTAGTCGTTAAGACACAATGCAATAAAAAATGTCGCAAAAATAGCGACAGTTTTTTTTTGAATTTTTTAAACCTCATCGTGTTTGGGTGGTAAATACTTAGTTCTTGCGAAAATAGTAATTTAAACCTTTGCGTATCATTGCGTCTTTAAAAATAACCAGGTATACATTAGTGTTTTAGTAAAATGATGATATTTATCACCCAAATACGACGACCAGTAAAAAATTTCAACAACACATTTTTTTTTTGCGAAATTTGTAGTTGCATTGTGTTTGAAGTCACTAATCATACCACCTGGCTTCGTTTTCGATCGCGGTGGTCCCTGTATTTATGAGCCTCTTTTAATAGCACGCCAATGTAACCACAATCATTAAGCACCTAGTGGTAAATAAAGTGTAGTTCAGATAAAATAAAATGGCTTTCAAACTTTCAGGACCGGTTATATGAACTGTACACTTTCTACAAAGGTTTTTGTTTGAGGTGTCCGCTCCAGTTGCTCAATTGTTTTGACCCATATCGCACCGGAGACAAATCGCATTAAATATAACGGTTTAACAATCAACCTATAAGGATAGTTATACACACACTTTAACAGTGAGGAACCCTTAATATCATACGTTCACAAAGAATTCTGTAGACTGTCCCGCCCTCAAACCCGCCACTGCAACTCTTATAAGCCAAGATCAACTGTGACACGCATTTTAATGAGTAGTGTTAATCATTAACTTAGTTCAAATAAGATAAAATAACTTTCAAACTGTAAGGACCAGTTCAATGAACCGTGGCCTTTCTACAAAGGTTTTTGATTGAGGTGTCAAGTAAATCCACAAAGATGATTTGCTCGTGTCTAGAAGAGACCTAGATAAAATGCGTTTACTGCGGCAGTTTAAATATTTGCAACTCTAGGCAAAGACTTTGCTCAAGTCGTCTGAAGTGTGTTGATGGAACCGCTTTTGTGACACTAAAAGTGCAATACATTTCGCATGTTACACTTTATTAAATCTATACTAATTCCTGACTCCGGGCTGGTAATGAATACAAAATATACAGACTTTAAACAACATTGGTGATCACACCATCACTTATCTAGGTAGTAGGTTCATTCAACTCATTTTTCCAATTATTACAATACATAATACTCTGATGACAAGAATAATTTATTTACATCAAGATACGTAATTTAACATCCACCAATAAAATAAGTTAATTTCGTATTCCATTTGAAAAGTTAACAGAAGTTTGCAATCAGCATAGCCGAATTAGTATAACCGAATATTAAAACGTTTGCTGATATTGAACAAGTATTTTAATAAAGTAAAGGAAGGGAGCCGCTGTAATTTGCTTAAGACATTATTAACGTCAGATATCTCTTAAATCTTAAGGCGGTATTTCCTTATTAAGTAATTGGGCGTTAAAGTATTACACCAATATTTCTTGATGTGATTAATTTAGACGTAAATATTTTAGCAGTGGACGGGGCCAAGTGTAAAACTCACAGCTGGTGGAGCAGAACAATTGCAAAATTTCAATTAAATAATGTTAATAAATGAAATAGAAGGTTTCACCATACACCACTTTCAAGAAATCTCTTTGAGAAGCAACGAGGAGATTCGTGTCCAGCAATGTATATTCTGTGGCTAATGATGACAAATAAATAGTTAATGGAAATTTGTACTTTTCGAAGCACTGGTTTGATGATTAATTATGGCCCCATTTAGATCTCAGAATCGAATAAATCTTACAGAAATGCTTTAAACAATAATTAATACTATAGATTGATTATAAATGACGTTTAGATTTGTGATACAATTGATACTGATTGACTTCTCTCACTGTAAATGATTCCTAAGCATTATCTCCACACGCACAAAGTTCCTACGTATCTCAATTCTTACCATCTCAAGCTAACGCACTGAATATTCTTCCTTTTCAGCTCATATAGCTAACCGTTTGAGCCTTTTCAGTCCGCCGAGGCATTCCATTCATTATTCCCCGAAAGCACTCGTCTATTAAACCGGAAAAATTGTGAAACGCCCATAAAACGGTCGAATACTTTGTGTGACCGAAATTGAGCCTCCTTTATATTACTTTCTTGACAATTCCCAATTCGGCTATTACTCGGTAGACTGCTTCCATGCATAAGGTATGAGCAAACTTTCGCTATCAGCATTCACGTATACAAAGGGAAATATTGTTCCCCGGTTGCTTAGTGAGATGAGTTGAAAAAATAAAGTGTTTCCACCAGCTGGCGGCATATTACAGCCTACAAGCAATCATCTGTGTTATTATTTATTCTGTCTTATTCTTCCGTGCCTTTATAAATTGTTATAGCTTCATTTCCAATTAATTGAAATCGGGTGCCAACTGGTGGTAGAATTTTCATATTGACGGTGAATATTCTGTTTGCATTGAACTGCATTTGCCATCAGGTGCAATCGGATCCCTTGTTTCGTTATCTGTATCGACCTATATACGTCCCATTGCAGAGCATGTACCTCCTCTACAATCGGGAGTACGATTGAGAAGAGTTAGGCCATATAGTTCACCACGCTGGCATAATTCAGGTTGGCGCACTTTATACCATAGAAATTCTAGCAAATCGCTACGGTATGCAGGTATCCTCATGACGTTTTCCTTCACCGTTGTAGTGCGTGGTGATTGATTATCAAGGTGAGCCCTGGGATTTCGACCTGCAACAATCATGAACATGAGGGCAGCCGCATCTGGTCCGTTACCAACAGGCCACCACACACATACCTTTTTCGTTATAGTACAATTTAAAAAAGTAGTAGACAGTTTTCTATTTATCAGTAATGTTAGAAGGGTCAGGGAGACATGAAAGTAATGTATCATTGATCACTGTTACTAAATTACAAATTGCTACATGAAACTCACTTACGAGCTACACCTTTGTAATGGTTACACCATTCTCGTGTATCCAAGCAACAATTTACGGCCACTTGATATCCTTTAATATCATTGTTAAACGTTTTAAAGATAAAACGATATTCTTTTTGGCTTACATGAAGTTAATTTATTTAATCCTTTTTTGCACTTTACAGACATATAATTAAGAAATACATACATAAACTCACGCCTTTATCCCAGAAGGGGTAGGCAGAGGTGCCACCAGGACACCCACATTTTGCCTTGTATATTCCGTCCCATGATGTGATAGGGGACGAGCCTATCCCCGTTAAGAAATTACACAATAAAAATAACAGTACAAGTGGCGGCAATCACTAGGTAATTCAATAATTTCGTTCAGGCAACCATGGAAAGGATATAAAAATAGCCGAAGAAAGGGCAGTATAAGGTGTAATTGATGAAGTAAGAATTTAGAGGAAAAATTTGCCCCATAACACCTACAACAACAAAAAAACTAAAAGTTACTTATTGCATTAATTCATTCCGAAACATAAATAGGGTCGTCTTAATCTCACACCTTGTGGGTTCCTAAATTGATTGGGAGATAAATAGGCTGCTTTTAGGGAAGGTAAAAGTAACAAATTGGCCATTTTATTATTGTTCACCCTTGTAATCTTGTTTTGGTTGGAGTGGGGTGATAGAGCACCAGTCCAGTAGGTTCGTTGTTTATTTCCTCTGATACCTCTTTTTGCGATGCTATTTTTTTAACTGTATTAACACTTTGGTGTTAAAATCTTTTAAACATGATGATGTGTCTTTGAAGTATTTAGCTGTTTTGTCTAGGGCATTTATAAAACACATTCATATTGATTATAAGTTTAGCAGTTGACTAGAATAATGCATTTATTAATTTTTTTGTCCCTTGTTTTGCAATTGGTGCAACATCTATTTGAAACAAAATCAACTCCAACAGAAATTGTGAATATGTAAAGTAAGACCGAATTTGGATTTTAACAACGAATTTGGATTTTGTAATAAACGTCATTTCATCTGATCCTGCTTTTATAATACAAAAAATACATATAATTTTTTAAATAATTCACCTTTCAATATAAGGGCCACCTCTTAACTTTCTATTACGCGACCTAATTTCATTCTACCTACTTAATCTTGTTTCTCATTTGTGTGTAAATCCAGCGCTCCCATTTCCATTCAGCCTACACGAGATTACGGGCTGAATTTAATTTTTCCATTCGTAGATTTCGTAGAAATTACTGTTCAGATGAGTTACGCTTTTAGGTATAAAGGATAGTATGTTTGTCATGTTGTTTAATATGGAAAGTCTTCTTTTGGTCGTCCTCTTTGCTGTTAAAAATAGCCTTACATTACTTTACTGGTTTGTTACAACTAAGATAAATGTTTGCGTGAACCACAAATATTTGTTCCGGGTCTGGGTGTTTCTGAGACCGAAATGTCTCGTAGTTCCTGATACCCACGGCACAAGACTCGATCTTAGTGTGGGGCAGGACTATATACGTGACTGTTAGGTGTATTTATTTATTTTTTATTAAAAAAATAATAGCCTGAAAGCAGATTGGTTTTACTTTAAACCACTTAATGTAGCAATACAGCTGTAATGTGTAATGTAATCTGTATTGTGCCGAGCACGGATCTCTTGTTTAATTGGAAATTTCACTGACAGGACATAGTCCGACGTTGACCGATAACATGTTGATGAATTTCACATACCCTATGAATTCTTATACAGCAGACTTTGTTTATATTTATTTATTTATTTATTTAAGGCTTTATTGTACACCGGATATACAACAAAAGCTAGACAATATACACAAAAAAAGGACAATTGGCGGTCTTATCGCACAAGGCAATTTCTTACAAACAACCATGGTATGCATATAAGAGAAAAGCACGAAAGTTGGGGCAGTGTCAGGTGTACGAATGCATGTTTATAATATGCAGGGTTCAAAAACGCCTATTTACACATAACAGGACACGATCTGGTTCGACAGTTATCGTGCGTACCAATACCAAAGTTACAAAATTTGACTTTTAGGGATCATCTAAGTATTGATTTTTAATTACCAACCGCTTTAACAGCGAAATATCGAGAGGAAACCCCGAAACTAAATAAGTTTTATTTCTCCATTACAGGATTTTCTCTCAATTTCATGACCTTGTGAAATATAGCATATAGCCCTGGGAGATATTATGCACTAACATGTTATTTGTTTGCTCCAGAGCATCATTTTTATCCGTGTGCGTCCGGCGGCGTGTGCCCTCGGATGAGAATCTCAACACCGATTATGCGCCCATACACCGGTATCCCAGGTAATCTGTAAATTTTCCTCGATCTCACTCTTGTTTTAAGCTTTATAGAAAATCAACTTGCTATTTGTGTAAGAATGTTTATAATTTCCTACCCGAATGACAGTCATTCCATACGAGTTGCGAACCTTTATTCTATTCACACGCTAGTGTGGATGTGTGACCAAATCAGATTTTGAACAGTCTCTGATATATAATTAGCTTAAGATAACTTCATTATCTAGCTGGACATTTGGAATTGCCATTATTCGAAGCATGTCGCTTCATTGCGCCTACATAAAATGGGCTTTAGATTTTACACTTTTATTTTTTAGCATTAATTACATTTAAAATGATTCATTCTTTAAATTATAGTATAAGATATTACTATCACCCAACGCAACAAACATGAGACACCATTTTAACGTTTTAATTCAGATCAAACGTTTCCCCAAAGGTTTAGCCAACCCTCCCCCGCTCCGGCCGAGGTTTGTGCCTACGACGCCGATCTGGAGTGCTCGTACTTCCGCCGGCGTCCAAGGTCGGTGTGCAGCCAACCTGACCCCAAGCGGTACACCTGGATGCCTGAGGATGAAGACTTCACCCGGATGGAGTGGCCACAGTGAGTAGACTTACTTGATCTCGCTTTCCAGCTACAGGAAGTCCACTGCTGGACAAAGGCCTCCCAGAAGGATCTTCACAATGATCTGTTGGAAGTAGCCTGCATCCAGCGACTTCCTGCAACTTTAACTGGGTCGTCCGTCCACCTTGTAGGACATACTTGATATACGCATTAATATAAAATTAAAGCCGTACAAACTATACATACGAACTTTTACAATTTGAAGGTACAGTTAGACGTTTTGGGGTGTAAATGGTCTGCACTTAGGCTGCTGCAAAGTACTGTGACATAAAGAACGATCCTGTTAAAACAGCAAAAAATAAAATTGTAAGTTGGCTGGGAAATCTTGACTACGAGGAAACTGAGCGATTGGTAACACACACTGTTAGAATATTATAATTTTATTTTTATGTTATTATTCTGCACAATTAAGTCCGTCTGTACTACAATTTGTACGAAGAAGAAATAAATAAATACAACAGTAATAATAAATAATAACAATAATAAAAACTCTTTATTTAAACACCATACAGTAAACAAAATAAAATTTAAAAAGACTTAACAATTAATGTGTTCAAAATCGGCGGTCTTATCGCTAAAAGCGATCTCTTCCAGACAACCGTGCAAGAGGAGGAGACAAGCATTTTAAATAGACGGTGTTTTACTAGATTATAAGATAAACTAATATAATAAATACAATACATACTAAGGAATATAAAATGCATTAAAAACATACACTAAATTGACATAATATATGCATTAAAAAAAAATAAAAAAAAAACAGTAATTATTAAACTTTTAACATGTCAATGGCTTGTACGGTTGCTGGATTTATGAAATTATCAGCAACTCATCATCGATCTGTCTGTGCTCGTCTTCTGCAGGACATAAGGCTTTATAAGATTACGCCAATATGCGTTAATAAATTAAAATTGACCATATTCATACGCATGCAAGCTTAGATAAATATACACCCATCAGATCGGTTTTAAGCTTGGAGTTCGGTCTGGTTAATACCTTTTGACAATACAATACAATCTTTAAAATTATATTTTTAACATACGCATTTCTTTCAAAAATAGCTGCGTTGCCTGCAAAATAGTTATCTCTAAATTGCATCGTTTGTTTGTCGACTGCTTTAATTTTCCCGACTGGTATGAATACAAGATATTTTTGTAGTTTTTTTATTATAAAAAAATGTGTGGTAAAAATATTCTACAACTTTATAATTTCATGAACACTGGCATTCTTTGAAATAAAACTATTTTATTACGGATTTTATCGCGATTTGGTTTAATTTTTACATTTTTTAACTTCCCGACGTTTCGATTACTTTACAGCTTTCGTGGTCACGGGGCGGACTGAGGTATTAGTCATCCGCTCTGTGACTGTCACAATTAAACTACCCTTAATTTTCAATTATTAAATTAAAAAGTTAACTAGTTGTTGCGATCCGATCTACGCAGTAGGAGCTCACAGTGTCTTGAGGTCTGGCAGCTGGTCTTTTGGGTTCCGATTTAATCAAATGCAGAACTGGATCCCATGATGGTGCAAGCTTCAAGCCATCTTCTCTATTGAAATTTGGATGTTTTTTAATTTCAATAGCCTCGCGAAACATCCTGGGTAGGAAGCGGTGTTCTTTAGCGAGGATTAGGGGCTTATCAAAACGAAGGTAATGCTTGGAGCCTTCTTCGATGTGTTCAGCAACTGCAGACTTCGTTGAGCGTCGGTGTTTGACGTCAGCTATGTGTTCTTTTACGCGGGTCCCTATGCTTCTCTTGGTTTGGCCGATATAAGAGAGGCCACAGTCACAATCTATTTTATATACGCCCGGTTCTTGCAAAGGTATATGACACTTGACAGGTGGTAAGAATTGACTAATCTTCTTGGGCGGCTTGAAGTATGTTTTAATGGAAGCACGCTTCAGGATGTAGCCAATCTTGTCTGTGACTCCTTTGATGTAAGGTAGTATAACCGGGGCCCGTTCAACTGTGGCTGGTTTCACTCGGTTTCTGTGACGGCGGCGTGGAACTTGGAGCTTGTTGTCTCGCAGTGCCTGCTTGACGTGTTGCAGCTCAGTCGCCAGGTGTTTCTCATCACAGATTCCTTGTGCTCTCTGAAACAAAGATTTACCCACGGTAGCTAACTGTTTCGGATGGTGGTGAGATTCACCGTTCAGATATTTATCTGTATGGGTCTTTTTTCTATACACGGTATGACCTAAGGACTGATCAGGATTACGGATTACTAAAACATCTAAGAAGGCAAGAGATTTATTATGTTCCAACTCCATAGTAAATTGAATTTTATTGTTAATGGAGTTGAGGTGATTTAAAAATGCAGTTACTTGGTTAGATGGTAAGATTGTGAAAGTATCATCTACGTACCGCTTGTAAAATCTTGGCGAGACCGGGGCTGTACTAAGGGCTGTCTCCTCGAAGTCCTCCATGAAAATATCGGCAACTACAGGAGATACAGGTGAGCCCATAGCAACACCATCCATTTGTACATAGTATTGATTATTCCACAACATGTAGCCAGATGTGAGGCAATGTTTGAGTAATTCTGCATATTCTAGTGGCATGTCATTCTCTGCTAACTTCTTAGTGACAATTTTGATGCAGTCTTGTACTGGTAAGCTTGTAAAAAGTGACTGCACATCAAAACTAACCATTGTTTCATTGTCAGCTAATTGTAGATGTTTAATGTCACTGACAAATTGGTATGAATCCTTCACAGATGCTCTAGTGTTTCCTCTGAGTGGTGAAAGCACTTGTGCTACGTGCTTAGCCAATCTGTAGGTTGGTGTGTCGATCTGGCTCACGATGGGACGTAGTGGAGCATTTTCCTTGTGTATTTTGGGTAATCCATACAATTTTGGAGGTTTTGCACACGATGGGATGAGTGACTTAGAGTTCAGATCTAACTTCTCGGAGTACTTGATTATTAAAGAGCTGGTGGCCTTTAATATTTTGGTAGTCGGGTCTGATTTGACTATTTTGTAAGTAGTGTCATCCGATAAAAGTTGTTCGATTTTACTGTTATAATCTGAAGTATCCATCACTACTGTCGCATTCCCTTTATGATAAAGGGAATGCGACAGTAGTGATGGATACTTCAGATTATAACAGTAAAATCGAACAACTTTTATCGGATGACACTACTTACAAAATAGTCAAATCAGACCCGACTACCAAAATATTAAAGGCCACCAGCTCTTTAATAATCAAGTACTCCGAGAAGTTAGATCTGAACTCTAAGTCACTCATCCCATCGTGTGCAAAACCTCCAAAATTGTATGGATTACCCAAAATACACAAGGAAAATGCTCCACTACGTCCCATCGTGAGCCAGATCGACACACCAACCTACAGATTGGCTAAGCACGTAGCACAAGTGCTTTCACCACTCAGAGGAAACACTAGAGCATCTGTGAAGGATTCATACCAATTTGTCAGTGACATTAAACATCTACAATTAGCTGACAATGAAACAATGGTTAGTTTTGATGTGCAGTCACTTTTTACAAGCTTACCAGTACAAGACTGCATCAAAATTGTCACTAAGAAGTTAGCAGAGAATGACATGCCACTAGAATATGCAGAATTACTCAAACATTGCCTCACATCTGGCTACATGTTGTGGAATAATCAATACTATGTACAAATGGATGGTGTTGCTATGGGCTCACCTGTATCTCCTGTAGTTGCCGATATTTTCATGGAGGACTTCGAGGAGACAGCCCTTAGTACAGCCCCGGTCTCGCCAAGATTTTACAAGCGGTACGTAGATGATACTTTCACAATCTTACCATCTAACCAAGTAACTGCATTTTTAAATCACCTCAACTCCATTAACAATAAAATTCAATTTACTATGGAGTTGGAACATAATAAATCTCTTGCCTTCTTAGATGTTTTAGTAATCCGTAATCCTGATCAGTCCTTAGGTCATACCGTGTATAGAAAAAAGACCCATACAGATAAATATCTGAACGGTGAATCTCACCACCATCCGAAACAGTTAGCTACCGTGGGTAAATCTTTGTTTCAGAGAGCACAAGGAATCTGTGATGAGAAACACCTGGCGACTGAGCTGCAACACGTCAAGCAGGTACTGCGAGACAACAAGCTCCAAGTTCCACGCCGCCGTCACAGAAACCGAGTGAAACCAGCCACAGTTGAACGGGCCCCGGTTATACTACCTTACATCAAAGGAGTCACAGACAAGATTGGCTACATCCTGAAGCGTGCTTCCATTAAAACATACTTCAAGCCGCCCAAGAAGATTAGTCAATTCTTACCACCTGTCAAGTGTCATATACCTTTGCAAGAACCGGGCGTATATAAAATAGATTGTGACTGTGGCCTCTCTTATATCGGCCAAACCAAGAGAAGCATAGGGACCCGCGTAAAAGAACACATAGCTGACGTCAAACACCGACGCTCAACGAAGTCTGCAGTTGCTGAACACATCGAAGAAGGCTCCAAGCATTACCTTCGTTTTGATAAGCCCCTAATCCTCGCTAAAGAACACCGCTTCCTACCCAGGATGTTTCGCGAGGCTATTGAAATTAAAAAACATCCAAATTTCAATAGAGAAGATGGCTTGAAGCTTGCACCATCATGGGATCCAGTTCTGCATTTGATTAAATCGGAACCCAAAAGACCAGCTGCCAGACCTCAAGACACTGTGAGCTCCTACTGCGTAGATCGGATCGCAACAACTAGTTAACTTTTTTTAATTTAATAATTGAAAATTAAGGGTAGTTTAATTGTGACAGTCACAGAGCGGATGACTAATACCTCAGTCCGCCCCGTGACCACGAAAGCTGTAAAGTAATCGAAACGTCGGGAAGTTAAAAAATGTAAAAATTAAACCAAATCGCGATAAAATCCGTAATAAAATAGTTTTATTTCAATGTGTAACATTCGCGTAAATCTAAGAAACCATTACTGGCATTCTTGCTGGTTAGTTTTGAAAATGCATGCAGCATTTATTTTTACCTTTAATTTAAACTCACCGTTTCATTTTTGTATTTCATTTTTGTTATTTGCGACAAAAATGTAATGTCTGGTTCATTTTATCTCCTGTAGGTAGAGACGTATTTATTTCTGTCTGTGATATTTTATGCAGCAAATATACTTTTTATCATTTCGAGCGAATGGTTCGTGCGAAATACTGAAGTAAGGTTCTTTTCTTTTCTTGTTTTCTGAGGTGGAACATAAAAGTTATCTACATTAATGAATAAGAATAAAATTATGGCATAGTTTATGGCCATAGTACTCTTTTCTTAAAAGTCGTTAGAATAGATAGTTTTTAACTCACTACAATATAATAAAATACAATTCATTGTAAATATAATTCAAATTATGGGAATGATTTGACTACATTGCTTTGAGGTAGGTCCTCTGCGTTAATTAATTTTAAATATGTACTACTATAATTTTATTACAAAGACGCTCAAATAAAATGTATTTAAAAATAAGATAAGGTATAATTATGCTGCTGTTGAATTATATACACATATTTTGTATACACTTGATATTCAATGATTTGTCATTAAAGAGAGAAAAAAGAGAGCGAAATAGTCCTCTTTTTCCAGTAAATATGGTATCTTGCGAATATATAAAAATCTGCCTGGTGGCGTAGTTGTACTACGGTACGACTACAAAGCTGAGGTCTCGGGTTCGAATCCCGGGTCGGCAAAGTGATATTGGGTTTTTCTATTCATTATCAGCCCGAAGTCAAGAATTTGTACCCTATATGGTGATAGGCTCGACCCCTATCACATCATGGGACGGAACATACAAGGCGAAATGTGGGTGTCCTGGTGGCGCCTCTACCCCTTCTGGGATAAAGGCGTGAGTTTATGTATGTATGTATATAAAAATCTGCTATTTTTTTATTATACTATACAAACATAAGCATAATATAAAGCAATGTCCATACAGATAAAACAAAAGTAAAGTTAGTCGAATTCATTAAACAGGGACCAATTTAAATGGGATTCTAATGAGTGAGGAAAAGTATCTCCAATGCTCGATCGTTTGGGTAAATGGCAGCATAATGTTAAGAGGACCTCCTTCACATAAGCACAGCCTATTCGTTATCTTTACAACATTTTAGAACCGTAATTGATTTGGTGGCCAGCTTTTTTTGCTCGACTGTTTTCGATGTATTCGCAAATAAAATATTGATAAGTAAACTCTGAGTGCTACCGTACTCCCCGGTTTGTTTTTATTAAATAATTGCGTATTGTTTTGAATATTTTATCCTGTAACGGCCTCTTGAGAGGTTAGGATAATTTTCAGCATAAATAAGTTTGAGTTTAATTCATTTATTCATAATCTCTGCGGAGGTGTGGGCGAGAAGCGGATAAAGGTCGTGGGTGTGACCTACGCAGGGGGACAGATTTTTATGCGTTTAACAAATATTTTTAAGGCCATATGTTTTTATTATTTCCCATTTTGAATACGTATGTATGTAGAAAGGGTCCCGGCACAGTAGGTATAGTAAATCGTGGATGGTTCAATTAAAGAACGCTATCAGCTTTGTAAATAATACGGTGGTTGAAAAAGCGAAAATGGTGTATTTAAATCGTAATATTTAGCACTTTATAGTATGTAGGAGGCATAAATTAATATTTACTAATAACTTATCTGTGTATCTTTTACTCTTACGATTTTTTATAATATTACTTGTAGATTAAGGCTTTTTTATTTTTATTTTATTTTATTAACTTATCCTAATTCATTTTACTTTAAATGAAACCCCTATTCGAAATACACATCCTTAACAACCTGTCCAAATACAATTATAAAACAGATGAAATACATAAGCAATATAACAATACGGTTGATAAACCACAATTCATAACAAAATTACGTTGCCCGTTTCCAATTTGCATAGAGGCCCTTACGGGGTGACAGCCCTAGATATTATCTATGATGTGTGCAAGTACCTATTATGGAAACCTCACAACCGCAATTTATAGAATGTTACACTGAGGGTGTGATAAGCTGGGACGGTAGGGGTGTCACGTTGTGTTAGTAGGATGTGCCTGTTTATTTATCTAATATACATAATATTATAGTTGAGGAATTCAATATAATGGATTCGTCGTCCCATGTTATGTTCAGTGCTGTCAAATTACATAATTGTCTACAATTGTTATAATATTAGGATTCGTCACCGAAGAACATCTTCAAGGCTGTCATATTATAGAAATATCTATAGGTATTTGTTACCAATGTAGTCTTTGCCTCACAATAATATAATAAGTCATGTGTTATTATCAGAAATTAGATATGAAAGACTTTTCAGTCTCATGAAATCTAGACCGGAAACCAATTTTTGTGGATCCATAAACATTTTGAAGAATTTCTACGCTATATAAAATCCGCCAACCTGCACTAGGTCAGCGTGGCGGACTATATGGCCTAACCCCTCTCAATCGTACTCTCGATTGTAGTGGTAGCTCGTGCCCAGCACTGGGGCGTATTTGGGCTGATACAGAAACATTTGTCTCGTTGCGAGTTTCGATCCCATAGCTGTTACCAATACGTAATACTGTTTATGTTTGTCTTATAATATAAGTCGCGACTATAGTATACATCTTATAGAGTACATAATGTTTTGTATATGGATTCACTGTTTTTTTAGTTGGATGTTTTCAATTTTGGGAAACGTTGTTTCAAATGACTATACATTTTTATAGGTATGTAAATAAGAAGTCATTTACTATTGCACTATTGAACTTAGTATACGAAACTCTTTCCGTTTACATACATAAACTCACGCCTTTTTCCCAGAAGGGGTAGGCAGAGACCAGCTCTACCAGGCCACCCACATTTCGCCTTGTATGTTCCGCCCCACGATGTGATAGGGGGCGAATCTATTTCCATATCGGGCACAAATTCCTGACTCCGGGCTGATAATGAATAAATCCAATATCAATTAGTCCAGTCGCCCTCCGTTTACAACCCAAAAAATATTATAATTCGCAAAAACCCTCCTTTAAAAGCATGGCTACCCTACAAAGGGATAACAGTCTTGCCAAGAGGGATTCACAAAGCCAGTTAGGTTAGCGTTGGTAAACGAAACTTGTAGATCTTTAGCCGCTACGAACAATTAACTACTTAAAACTATGTTGCTTCTTAAATGAGAAATTATGAACAGCATCTGTAAACCAACTGCACCACCGTTCGCTTTAGCTATTTACATTTAAACGAACTTTATTATAAGTTCGTGTTCGTGGATTTTTGTAAAAAGGATTTTGTGATGCATTTTTATTAAAAATGTGGGTCATTGACTATTAAATTAGAATTTTTATACCCATTTGAACAGGCTCCATCATCTACCATCGCAAATTTTTCCTAATGGATTCTTTATTTAGACATTGCACTCTTGAAGCATTGTTTTAAACATACATTTTTTTGCACATTATAAGGAGTTTCATACTTTCCGAAAGTCAACTAGTCTGTAAAACTCTTAGTAGTACCTGTAGCTTGCAATTAATTTAAGTAATGATGTGATTTCGTTTCAGATCGGTAATAGAAGATAACGCGGGTTGGCCCCAGAATTACAATGTGGACCAAATCGCGTCAGTAAGCCGTGGTGGCTCTCTGCCGAGGCCGCCTTCTATAATACCGTGAGTATTTATTTGTATTGATATATTGGCACCAAAATAACCAGAATTTAAATTGGGACTAGCTAAATCCACCAGATGATGATGATGATGATGAAACCCACCAGAATTTATGAGGGACTAATTAAATGGAACTACACCAGCTAGAATACGGTCTCTATTATGGCGAGATTAATGGGTAGATAAGAAAATTAAGTATAGTGTAAACCTGGTTGTAGCTAATGTGAGTCAAAATAAAACAAACATTAGAATGTAATGTAATCATTAGAGCATGTGCTACCTGAACTAGTGCATCTCTATCTTAGAGATCGGTATCAGCCCAAATACGTCCCACTGCAGGGTACGGGCCTTCATTACAATTGAGTATGATTGAGAGGGGTTAGGCCATATAGTCTGCCATGCTGGCCTAGTGCATGTAAGCGGACTTTACATACCGTAGAAATTCTCCAAAACTGCTAAAGTATGCAGGTTTCCTCACGATGTTTACCTTCACCATCTTAGAGATACTCGACGTGAAATACCAGGATAAGTTTTTCGTTTATTACTTTCATAAAATAATTAATATGGCTAATATTCCTCATTCTTTCCTAAATATTATCCTTAAAAGAATGAATTACACCTACGATTCTTAATGTAGTTGAAGATTCCGAGAAGCGAAGGAAATGTTCTATCCAGTCGATTGTCGCAGTTATTCTATTAAAATATAAGCAGTTTATATAAGCTTCTTTAGTAAATCTCTTTAAACGAAGCCCTGCCTCGATACCTTACAATTATTGCACTCTTCAGCACACAAAACAATTATACATTCATAGCGCCTAAAAAGAAACCCAGAAGGAATTTTAATAAAAACAAGTGACGTCATAATTCTATAATATTTGAATTCATATTTTTCTATATTTTAGAAACTTCAGTAAACAAACAGATAATTTTCATGAATCTGTTTATACCAACCACAATAAGTATAGAAAATTAAAATAGCAAATCCGAAAAACAGTCGTAAATACGATGCTCAAATCAGCACTTGCGTTTGATAATATCTTGGTAGAATCGTGTAAGCCACTTTGTTATATTAGGACGTTTTTATTTGCTTGGGTTGCTCGTCTGCTCGAAGGGGTGCAGACGACCTACACGACGCTCCGAATGTAAACAAGGGCAAATATATTTATCCTGGATGCTAGATTTTAGAAGCAGCTTCGGTTGTCGAGGGTAATTCTGAGAAAACTTTTCAAGGATTAGATTGGTTCATTTTCTTTCGTAATTAGAATTTTCACCGCGACATATTCAATGATGCTTAATTATATTCCATATTGAATAACTCCGTAAGCCATTGATATCAACGTAGAAGAACTTGTTTTTTTATTCTTGTACAATTATATTTAGAGACATTTTAAAAATCAAACTAGTATGGAGTATGGATTCTATAAATTTCATTACTTGCAAAAGGCTGCTATCATACCATGAATAAAGCTTATCTTGAAATGCTGATTTTTAAGAAATCATACACCGAATACGTTATTCATATGAGTTATCAAATGAGTGAATTGGAATCCTCGGAAAAGCCCAGTGCATTCTCTATGAATTAAGTTAGGAACAATAAAAACAAAACGGTGGATCATCCATCAGTTCGAATCCAAATACGATTGATTTAAGAGTCTGCATGACGTGTTTTATAGCTTTTCAACACATGCGGCTGTCGGTGCAATAAAACTTTTGTGGAGGTTTCTGAAAAAGGCATGATTTTTTAATAAGTCAGTTGATCGTTGCACGGAGCTAACCAATCACTTTCATGAAGAATA
The DNA here is from genome assembly GCA_949752805.1 of Deilephila elpenor. Taxonomy (NCBI): domain Eukaryota; kingdom Metazoa; phylum Arthropoda; class Insecta; order Lepidoptera; family Sphingidae; genus Deilephila; species Deilephila elpenor. The sequence goes on from OX457110.1 coordinate 4,648,415, forward strand.
AAAACTACACCCTACAGTTCATAACTCAAGTTACTTTTAGTATAACATCTAACGTAGGTATAGTTATCGTTGAATGATTTTAAGATCAATGAGATCAAATTCTATGCATTATCCGTTATATTATTCATTAATAAATTAGCTGGTTGAGGTTGAACAATATACAGGGTATATCAAGACCGCGACCGAAAACGAAGCCTGGTGGTAGTATTAGTGTTATCACACACAATGCAAGTAAAAATTTCACAAAAAAAATCGTATTTTTTTTTTTTATTTTTACTTATCGTCATATTTGAGTGATAAATACATAGTTTTTTGAAAATTATGACGTACACCACTTTATTTTTAAACACACAATGATATATAAGGGTTTATATTACTATTTTTGCAAAAACTAGGTATTTATCCCCCAAACATGATGATTTTTAAAATACTGTAAAAAAAATCGGTCGCAGTTTTTTCAAATTTTTTAAATGCATTGTGTCTGTAACCGCTAAAACTACCACCTGGATTCGTTTTCGGTCGCAGTCTTGATATACCCTGTATAATTAACTAGAAAAAAAAAGCAGAAAGTATTTTTATTTTCACACATAGTGATGCAATGAATACAGCGAAAACTCACACACCATTAAAATAACATTAACAAGAAAATATCATTCCAACAATAGAAAAACATACAATTCTAAATGTATTGTATTACCACCCACGTTGTAGGGTGAGCACATAACCTTTACAATTCACTCTGCTATGCCGAGGCGCTCGTGCATTATAATCCGACCTTTGAGCTGTCTCAATAAAGGTTACTCAGAACACTTAGCAACGTAAACTTCGGATCGTGGGCGATTTACTGTCTGTACTCTGTATGCATTATGACGTTATTTTGTTGTAAGGTTTTGTACGTAAAAAAGACGTTTGTACCATAATCATAATTCCCATCAACCCAAAATCATCGAAATTTGGAAATGGCAAGGTCTCTCAACATAAATCATAAAACAGGGAAAAAATATATTACTCATGTATCAAAATATTTTTTAAATAGTCATATTTTAAAGTGGTAGAGCTATGATGTAAGTTAGCATAAGAAAAATCCAATATCACTTTGCCCGACCCGGGATTCGAACCCGAGACCTCAGCTTTGTAATCGTATCGTAGTACAACTACGCCACCGAGGCAGTACTTATACAACACTTATTTATAGACGCTAACATTATGTATGTAACTCAGGAACAGCTTGCACGAACAGATGAGAAACGACTGCATTTACATCTTAGAATCTGGCATTTCTATATTTTTTGGGTTTAAAGCCGTTTGTCTTGTTAGCAGCCATTGAGGTAGAGTGAAAACCGGGAAAAAAAACTGTGCGCGCGTTTCGAGCAAAAGAAATAGCGGGTTTTAGGGAACATATGAATGGTACTGTCAACAAGGCTAACCGTACATATTTATCAAGTTTTTCTTACTTTGTTTAATCGTTAATTGAATGAAATCACGCCATCATTTTTCATATTTTGCTGAAAGGCTTTGTTTTTATCTCCAATGCACGTTACATTGAAATCTCCAAACGTTACATTGAAATAAACGAAAGCGAAGTTAAAAACTAAAAGACATAATTGTGACAAAAAATACAATTATTATTTTACCCGAGATTAAATTTATTATTAGTCAGTTTTATAAATTTATAGAGGCGCATTTCTCTTTGTAATTACACTTTACCAATTATAATTTACATGAGTTGTCATAACAGCAAACTCGGAGTTTAAGTGCGTTCCTCCGGCGCTGAATTTTGGCCGCAAATTCACTTTTGACTCATACGAACTTTGAGGCAGTTGCATAGTTATTTCTCAAAGGAAAGCTCGAAAGTTCACCTTTCACGCTAACTTTTAACCCCCAAATGAAGAGGTCTTTGTAAGCTTGAAGTCTTTATGTTGTCTGCGGTGTTGTTGCAATTAAATGTATGGAAATTCAACGCATAAAGCGGGGTTAATGCTTCGTTATGTGGGCGTCACGTGACCTCGACTCGCGACCCTGGGCGGTCAACACGATCGTTAAACTTCAGTCGTCCTCGAAGAAATGAGAATGTTGAAATTAATTTAATCCCACTTTAATTAAAAAAGATTATGGAGTTACATTTGAGTATTTAAAAATGTACGAATGTTCTATTTTTATCCACCCTTTTTCGCGTACTCGCAGCCACAGTAATTTAATTATACATGGATTTAGAATTTTAGTTATGATTTCGCGGCCAGTCTGTCGGCAATTCTTTCAAAGATTTTAGAATATTTTTTTAATAAACTCAAAAAGTTAAATAGCATAAATAATAACATGATCTCAACTTTGAAATGTTTCTTTGTGAGCGTCTAGGGGGCGTTAAAAACTCTTGTAATAAAAAGTTACATTATTAGAGAAAAGGGAGGGATTAATTTAAATTATGTTTTTTTTGTTCTGTTATATAATATCACACGTTTAGCAAAGTGACGAAATGTAAAAAAAACGATCAATCGCAAAAAAGTAATATTAGAACTCTATTACTCTATTTAGACACAAAAACTACGAAATGTTTTGCTTTGAGATATGTTTTGATGAAAACAAAAAATATTAAAATTCGGCCACAGGTATCATTAAAATTTTAATTAAAACATTCCTAACTCATTTATGACTCATTTTGTATTCAGTCACTGGTTATATTTACTTCGAAAATATTATAAACCATAAAAGTTAATTAACATATTTTATATTGAAAAACGCTGGCTGCATTATTATTTTCCCGTACTTTCCTTACTCACTTAGTATTCATTCAAAGTGACGATCCTGCTCTCGGAACGGCTGAGAAGCCAGGAATCAATTTCCTCCGTTCAGCTCGAACGCTGTATCATAACAATAAACGTCTATAGTTTAATTAGACTATACAGCTTTGGCATCGTACTTGTTAATATGCAAGATTAAGCCAATTTTCTGAAGGTGACCACTATAAAGTAAATAAACCGACATAGCCCAGCGGATTAGTAAGTTGAAGTGGCAATGCGCGGGGCACATAGCGCGGAGAACTGATGGCCGATGAGGCCAAAAAATTCTAGAATGGAGGCTACGTAGCGGAAAGCGCAGCGTAGGACGTCCACCCACAAGATGGTCAGACGACCTGGTAAAAGTCGCGGGACGTCGCTGGACGCAGGCTACCTCCAACAGGTCACTATGGAAATCATTGGGAGAGGCCTATGTTCAGCAGTGGACTTCCTTTGGCTGATGGATGGATGGATGAAGCACTATAAAGAGTCGACATTTTCGAACCTGTTAATGAGAAATTTATCATTTACGACTGTCTTAAAATTTTAAACACAGGAGTAACCTAGTATGTTCTCCAGAACATAGAAAAAAAAATATTGGAAGCTTTGACATTGATAAGACAAATAATAAAAAACGGACTTAATACCATAACATTTTAATTTTTTTTCAAGACAACTCTAGATGTGCCGTATAATACGTGATGTTTTTTTCTGTCTTCTGTTCTGTAGCATTATTTCTAAAATCATATAAACAGTGTTAAAACGAAACTCTTGAAATGTCTATAATAATGATCCTAATGTAATCAAATATGTACTGACTGATTTTATTGACTGCCTCGGCGGCATAGTTGTACTACGGTACGGTTACAACGCCGAGGTCTTGGGTTCGAATCCCGGGTCGGGCAAAGTGATATTGTATATTTTTCTATTCAGTATCAGCCCGGAGTCCAAAATTATTGCCCGATATGGCGATAAGCGCAACCCCTATCACATCGTGGGAAGGAACACAAAGCGAAATGTGGATGTCCTGGTTGCTACCAGGAGAACCTCTGCCTACCCCTTCTGGGAAAAGGGCGTGAGTTTATGTATGTATGTAAACAAAGATTTTAATATAACAGCGCCCTTTAAACCAACACATCTCATTTCGAAGTTTCTCCATGGCTATTTTTACAATTCCTAATATGTCAAGCGAGTAAAGAGATTTATGAAAGGTCAAATCTGCTCAGTAAGCGACCCTCGTTCGTGACTGGTGGTTCGATTTACACGTGGTGGTTGATCCTGCGATTTCAGTGTTATGCTAATAGTTGAATTTTGCTTGGATTTATGTGATGTTAGAAGGTTTGTATTTTTTAGTTTAGTTGCCAGTTAGATTGTAGATTTTTTGTAATATGAATTATATTGACAGCCTCCGTGGCGCAGTTGGTTGGACGCCGGCTGTGAAACGAGGGGCCGCGGGTTCGATCCCCGCACCGAAACAAATGTATGTGTGATCCACAGGTATTTGTTTCGGGTCTGGGTGTTTGTGAGGCCGAGAAGTCTCTCGTGGTTTCTGATACCCACGAAACAAGACTCGATCTTAGTGTGGGGTCAGGACTATGTATGTGACTGTTGGGTGTATTTATTTATTTATATTCACAGATGGACTTTTTTATAATTGCAGTTTCTTACTTTAAAGATTTCTGTGACCGTTGTAATATAGCTATATTTCCCGCTATACTTTGACCCCGAAAGGACTGTATGTACCTCTGGGATATATAATCATAAATTTTATAAAGACATTATTAAAACGAATACATCATTCTATATTATTAATAGTCACATACGTGTTATCTATACATATAATAATAGAAAAGAAACAAATTGTGCCCTGCTTAAGTCAGGTCGAGCCCATTAGCGAGCTAAATAAATAGAAGCTCAAAAGCAGCTCTATTTACCAGCATTTCTCCGCAAACTCATAAAAACCGTGCCATCAACCCTCCATAAATCCAACAAAATATAAAACTTAAACATGGTATTAACCGTACCCCGCTTTCAATTCATACATCTGTGTCAAGCGGCGACGCTGTTTGCTTCATGCCCGTACATTTCACAGCGTTGTGGGTATGAAGGCACGTACACTAATAACCCAAGTCCGATGGGTATAATAGACCGCGTAACTACATCATGAACACCAAAACTATGTTAGTGTTATGTTCATAATGACCCGGGCTGTACATTTTTGTATGTTATCGTAATGTTTCGATGATAGGATTATATTGCTATGTTTCGGAAATGTTTGGGTCGTTAGTATGGTACGGAATTCTTACTACTAGTTTTATTATGAGAGATCAGTACGATGATTTCATGGGTTTGTAATGAAAATGACTTTGTATTGTTAGCAACGTGTGCTACTGTACATATTTAATTAATCTGAGTATGAAAGATCGGTACAATGTGTTTGATTGGGGTCTAAAGAAACTTAAGTTCTACCGAGTATGTTGATTGGAATCATCCGTTATTATAATATGAAAACCAGAATCTTTTATTGATTGTGTATAATAGCCAAATCTAAGTCAGTCTTACCGAGTCTTAAACATAATTTAAGTAAGCTTCGATTTTTTTTTAAATCGTTGGAAAGAACAGAAAAAAATTAAAAAGCGATTTCCTTTCAATATTTAAAATACAACGTGAAGCCTGAGCACGTATCCGGAAAGGATTACCATTTTAGTAACAGTTGCCGGCAAAATGGAAACGGATTTGGCCCAGTATCTACGCTTTAGTTGGGGATTGAAATTGACTTCACTAGTCTCTGTTGGCTCGCTTTAAAGTTGAACATGGATTGTGTTTTACTAACAAAGCATTAGGAAGAGGTTTAGCTCAAAGACAAATAGATGCATAGCAGCTTGATATTCAAGCGAAATTCAATATTGGAATAAATTAAACAAGGGATATTGAATTAGGTCAGCTTATTTGTCTAGTAACTGATGTGAAATGTGAGGTTTTGGGATCGATTTCTGTGGCGGGTAATCCACTTTGTAGTTAATAAAAAGTCTTCTAAGAGTCTCTCGGGGCTGAAATATTTGGCCTCATTGACACAAATCAGGAACGGAAAGAAAGATTTTGAATTCGATATACACTTTCATATTTTTGAAGGTGTATTCTCGGAGTTCTATACAGTTACGAATTTTCCGATCAAGATCATGGAAAATCATCCATACAGGAGGCAGATATAATACAATTCCATACCTCAGCTTGTCTCCGTAGCGTTGTGTGTTTAAATGCGTTAGTTCATTCACCGCATAGAGGTAATTTATTATTAATATGGGTCTGAGTATCCTAGGACCGAAAATTTCCTCATCATTTGCTTACTTACTCGTTCTTACCAGGCACGATTATAAATATAAGATTTTCCAACAGTTGATGTTATTTAAAATAAAAATGTGAAAACAACAGATAGAAATGAGGATTCCCTTGTGTTTCCATCTATTAATAATTTAAACAAGTATTTAAGAATACAAATGTTATTCTCGATTCCGCAGAGAATTATCGAGTTTAAGTAAATAGCGTTCAATAAGTATTGCTAATGGGGTATTGTCACGTGAAATAATAATTTGTAGTGTCTAAAATAATCATTTAAAAAGTTCTATAGACGTATTATTGTTATTTAGATTTTCCAGAACTTAAGATTATTTAAAGATTGTTTTGAGATTAGAGAAATTACGGCTCTATTATAAAGGGCAGGTCCCGTAGTCCCTTTCATACCATTAAGCATTCATACCTTTTTAAGCTAAAATAGGTTAATTAAGTTAACTTATACTCGTATTAAAGAATAAAAAATACAACAGCTTTAAAACTAGCGAATCAGTGAGTTTAGGTAAACAAAGTTTAATGGAGTATTGTCACGAGAAAGAGTAATTTGTAGTGTCTGTAATGTTCAGACGAACTTGAGAAATCCTTTTCAGCTATCAATTTTCATGTTAGAAATGTTCTTTGGACGTATTCTCATTATTAAGAATTTTGGAGTGCTTATAAGATAAAATGTATTGATTTTATTTAGGTGTCTGAAATATTCTGTATTAATATACTATACAGTGCATAGGTAGACAGTTTTATGAAGATCCCACATACATGCATAATCGTCACACCTGAATTCCACAGGGTAGGCAGATACTTTGGAGCGTCACTACTCGATCCTGACAAATTACTTCCGCTTCATCGACTTTCACCTCTCCATGAATTCTCGTCGATTCAGGGTAAATTTCACCTGGCCCTTGTTGAGGATATCGCCGATTATTTGGTGTAAGGTCGGTAAGGTCGACCCCTACCGATTCTTCCATCCACACCCGTCTCGTATATTAGCTAGTCTGCTGTCATCAAACTTCTCTACACGACCATGGATACATTGACTTCATATTTTAATACTTTATATTTATTAAAGGCACATTGACACGCAAGAGAATAATTTGTTGTCTGTAATAATAATTATACGAACTGGAGAAATCCTATCAATTTTCAAAGACTTGTTTGAGCGTCGTTCGATAATGAGCAAAAATTAATGGAAGCTTTTATTTTTGGTACATTTTTATTCGTAATGTCTGTATTTCAGAAACGTTATTTCGATATGTTATTGTTATTTGAGATTTTCTAATCTTTACAAAGATTAATTTTCTTTTATGTTTGCTAACGATACAGTGTTTTATAAAATTATACATCTCATTTTTGTATAAAGCTACTATTACAAGGCCTTCTCTAGCTAAACACAGATGACTTGTTAACCTCGGGCTCGCCCTTTTTGAGCCCGAGATTGAAATTTGATTCACCAATACCACAATCTATTTCCTCTCCTTTAATCTAACTTATGCTCTCTACCCTTTCTAAAATCCCGGCAATTCACAATTACTATAAGTTTTTAAGAGCAGAGACCCCCTACTATCAGATGAGCTGCTCGTTCTTCGGACAGTATAAAAAACTTTATATATCTGTAGTCTGATTACTTGTTTTTGGCGAACTCATAATGGATACGCGGACTAGTTTCGGAGTAAACATTGGCTTGTGCCAGACAGCTTTTACTTCGTCCCCAGGGTCGCAAAAACGCTCTTCCCCGAGTCATAAATAAGAGTAACAAAATGTTTCGCCGTTCTGTAAATAAACTGGACGTATGAGATTGTTTATTTGGATCCTATATCTACATACATATGTATGTACGTTCTTTGATAATAAAGAAACACCATGTTAGTTCATTAGTGTCGTGGGGTTTGACAGCTTGCATGCAGTCAAACTGTGAGTTTATAATGTTTTAGATGGTCTTATTACTTGCAAAAGTGGTAAAATTCCGATGGTCAGTCGTAAAATCACAGGCCAGATATTTTGTCAACGAAAAGAATATAAATCATATTACAGTTGCTTCAACTCATGTTGGCGCGCGGCTCCATGTGTGCGTCAAGCCAGTTTATATACAGTAGGTTCGCGTGCGTGACAATTGGTACAGTCACGTACGATTCATTAATAAAAAAGCCTGTCAAAAATAGTCATTGCAAGTTTTCAAATTTAAAATTAACAGCTTAATAAGGTGAAAGAATATTTATTATAAAATATAAGACTGGGAGTACGTAAACGGCCCATCTCATACGTTTACATTGAAAACGCTATAAAACAATAAATAATAATACTTTGTGAAAACTAAAGTGTCAGTTTTGCTGTCACAGAATAACACTTTTTGACTAGCGTGTCGATTTATTATACCAGGAAACAAACAAACCAGGTGGGACAAATTTTTAGTACCATAGCAAGTATATTGTAAGTTCTACAGTCTTGTTGCAGGTCCTTAAAGTTGCAGTGTGAATGGGTCGGCTCCAACCTCGGTTTTAAAAACCAATTCTGTGCTTTTCGGATTTTTGCCACACCTATTTGTGGAACCAAACTTAGCAGCTCGCATTATACTACCCTTGAAATATTTGGCAGGGGTGCTTTACCGATAATATAACATCAATAAAATTATAAATAAATTACAAAAGCATAAACAATAAAAATAAAATAATAATTTTATTGATTTATGTTTCTATGAAAAAAATAGAGTTCCTAAATATTTTCCACGAGTCACGTAACATTTTTATCGTTGACTGTTCCTACTTAAGAGAGCGTAAGGTGGACGTCTTGCTCGGGGGACAACTGTCGCGTTACTAACACTAAAATCAAAGGTTCATATTTACAAACACATGCACACGAAGCCCGCGACCCAAAATGAGTTGAAACATTTATTCGCACTTTTAAGGAAAGGCAAGCAACAAGTGTAACATTCCATACATTAAAATTACTTTATATTGGCCAAAGTAAAACGTTTTGTATTTATGAATACTTTTCGTGGCTATTTATAAAACATTAGGAAGTAATTTGAATTTATTGCTTACATATAAACTTCCATTATATGCACCTGATACCAAAAAAGCCTCACCTATCTCTAGACATAAATAACCTGACTGAACAATTAATTTTCCCCACAAACGGAAATATAATGCCGCATAGAACGTGCGAGATTGATCCAACACATTGTTTCAGCTGTCCTGCCCACACACCGATCCCGCCGCCGCCTCCGCCGCCCCCGCTCACAATACCACCGCATAGGTATATCTATATCTATTGCTTTATGTAATGATACATTAGTATTGGAATCATATTGTAAGCCAAATTGAGAGATTGCTTCTACGTGTATATTCAGTCCATCGCCATACACTGCTGAACGTAGGCCTCCCCTAGTAAGGGTCAATCCAAGTCTTGAGCAGCCCTAATACATCCACTACCTGCCGCCCTTTTTGAGTGATCAGTCCATCTTGCAGCAGCAACGTTCCTACCTTAATAATCTCGAATAAAGTGCTTGGGAAACAGTTGATAGTACAAAGATTGTAGTACGTAATGATACAAATACTATAGCAACATTTATCAATGATGTAGCTGTAGGTAATCAACAAAACTACCTACTAAAGGAACATGTTTGAAACAGGCTGTGTCTAGCGAACTTCTGCAACAATTTTCTGATCCTTTATCATGGGCTTTTAAAACAAGTCATACAGGTGTATGAATGTATGAATTACTCCTTAATCTAACATTCCTGAATTTGTTTACAGAACAAAACACGTATCTTTCGCCCGGTCCCACACTCTCACTACATTCGACGACTCCGTCATGCCAGCCGCAGTCGGTGGCAGTCGATTTAGGAGGGACTGTGAGAGGTTGATCGATGGAAGAGTTGTTAGGGTAAGTCAAAGCAGAATTTAAATTAAAATAAAAACAAAAAAAATTACACTAATTTTAATTTAATGAAATATATTTTGATTCAACATCAAACTAAAAGAGTCGATAGTCTCGCCTGTTATGACAGAAAGTAATAAGCATGGTAAACTGTGAGTGGCGTTAATTTCACCTATTCCTTCATTTTTGTGGGCTTTACATAATACAAAAGGAACTAAATACACGAAATTCAAATTTTAACAAATACATGAATTTTTAATCCTACTATCTATTAAGCTGGTCTTACTCTTTATTCAGTGTATATTTACTAACAAATTCACTTTCAGCCCGAAACGAAGCAGTACGCAACACTGCCAGTAATGTTCCAGCCTTTCCCGCCATACCCGCAGTTCATAGCTGCGCAGGCGCCGGCGCCGATCCACTACCCCCCTCCGATCGCACCGATGCCGACGATACCTGCCACCCAAGTGAGACCCACGCAGACAGAGCAGCCCAAGGTTGTTGTGCTAGGTAAGAGTCCAGATTTGTAGTATATGGGATTGTTTTTTTTTTTTTGATAAATTGATGAAAGTTTCTGAACCAAAGGACTATACCCTATCTAAACTAAGAAGTTCCATTTGACATTGGGAAATAGGGATGCAGTCAAATAAATCGGTTCTTACAATTTCCGATTATATAGAGATATCGATAATATTTGTTTGTATTTCTTAATCGATTACAGTTTATATTTTTAGTTTACATTATTTCGTTTTTCTTTTCATGAACATTTTTATTCTAATGAGTCATCCACAATTGCATAGTCACTTTACTATTTAGGAACAAAAGGAGTGATTTATCTATTACTAGCGGCCCGGCCCGGCTTCACCCGGGTGCAGACACTTTTTGAGTCCAGTCCACATCACGCACATGCTTATGAACACATGATACATACATACAATACAATACATATAATCCAAAGTGAGGAACCTCCTCACTATGTGTGTCGTATCCTACAATACTGCCTTCATTTCCATTGTAATATCCAAATCTATTATTTAATAATAAATTAATTTATATTAAAATTATTATTTCATTATTTATTGATGTATGTTCGTTGACAGCATATATATTATTAGCTGCAAGTTCAGTATTTTTAAAAATTAAAACACAACTGTTTTATATCTGCTCGATTATTTAAATATTTTTACCGATTATGCGTATACAAATACGTTTGAATAGTCTCGACTCTACCGGTGAAAGACCTAACGAGGTGACTTTGTAATGACGTCTAGAAAAAAAATATGTTGTTTAAAATGGTTATTTTGCTTTATTTAAAGGATTCTAGTTTAAATTTAGTGATTATGGATTGTAAGTCTAGTGATAAAATAAGAATAGCTTCATAATTAATAGCCTCCGTGGCGCAGTTGGTTAGACGCCGGCTGTGAAACGAGAGGCCGTGGGTTCGATCCCCGCACCGCAACAAATGTTTGTGTGATCCACAGGTATTTGTTTCGGGTCTGGGTGTTTGTGAGACCGAAAAGTCTCACGTAGTTTCTGATACCCACGACACAAGACTCGATCTTAGTGTGGGGTCAGGACTATGTATGTGACTGTTGGGTGTATTTATTTATTTATTTATAATTCCATGGATTTACGGAAAGTGTTATTGAAATTGTGTGGGTTACGTCTGCACAAAGTTATTTACGATAAAAGTATGAAACGTCAAATGGAACCTGTTAGTTTAGATAGACTATAAGAGAAATATTTATCGTGTCAGCCTTCCTCTATAGATTATGTTTGTGTTACTGGACATAATATACTTATGTCAAATTTAAAAACATATTTTAAAATTATGTGCTATCAAGATAGCTATTAAAAAAAAACTTTGGTATTTTTAAATTTCAGATTCAATAAAGAAAGGAGTTATGAGGACACAAGCGACACAGACAGAAGTTTGCTTAGGAAGGAAACCATTACCACCAAACTATCTATCGTTAAGTCCACGAACAATTAAAAGGGTAATTAAATTTATTTTTAAATTATACATTATGTAAAGAATATTTTATATTAATCTCTATGATTGATAGGTCAAAATGGTAGCGGCCGGTGTACAAACTAATGGATATACTGTAGGAGCAAGAAGATTAACGAAGTCTTTTTCAGAAGTAGGAGGTGATAGATTAGCGGGTCGTGATACCCAAACTGATGTTGCGACTAATGTGGAAAGGTAAACTAAACATACTTAGATACTCCATATTCATACCATAGAAAAGCGGTGTATTAAATGTAAACAATCGTCAAATTTACAGCTATATTGGAAATGATCATGAAAAACTCCACAGGACCCAATCAGAAGAACCGCCTAGGTCTCCCAGGTCTCCTACTGCTATGATGCCATCGTCACCAGTTATGCAAAGAGGGGACTCTGATGACATCTCATCGTCTGTAAAATCCGTAGCATCATCCCAAGTAGATAAGTCTTCGGAACTGAGTGCGTTACAGAGGCAGGCTCAAGAGTATTTCCAACAAAACTTCCAATTCATCCACGAGAGTGATAGAGATGACACAATAGACGATGATATAGAAACTATAGAAAAGAGTATGGCGTTAAACCGGAGGAATTTAGAATATCTACAACAAGAAATAGCGAAACAGGCAAAAACGGATAAGTCCCTTAGGTCTATCTTGTCTAAGAGTACAAGCGACGCATCACAAAAGACAATAAACTCTACGCATCCATTTTCCAAAACTTCTACATTCCAATCAGAACCTTCAACAGAAACATCTGCGACTACCACTGATGATAGTGAGAAAAATGAAAAAGAAATTATTATAGACTTTGAGCCACGACCTGACGACGAAGCTATACCATTTACTACACTTCGAAGGAAAACCAGGAGGATGTTACAAAAAACATTATCTGAAGGTGAAATTCTTCTGGATGTGTAAGTATGACCATTATAACTAAAATAGTACTGTATATTTAGTTTAGCCAGCACCAAACACTTTAACTGCAATATTTACACATTAGTTGGACGAAAATTGATTATTAATTACAGTATTGCTTTCAGAAGGAAGACAGAGCTGCAGACCAATGGGGAAGGTGTGAAAGACGCTCCTCTAGTCATGTCAACTAGTCAAGAGAACATGACAAGAGAAGATAGGGAAAGAGAAGCAATGTATAGGCAGTACATTGCTCAGAATTATAGTCAAACGCCGATCAAAGACGAAGGCATATTTGGATTTGAACCTGACGGATCATTTAGGTAACATTAAAATTATAATTTTTCATTAAAATCGCAGCACTGACAGTATACATTAGCATAAGCAACTCTATACATCAACACACTAGTGCGTTTCTTTCACACTTACACTTCACAATTTCCGAAATTACTAATAGTTGTAATGCCTTTCACCTTTTGATCTGACTGCTGCAAAAAATAGTGGTTCTAATATGTATGCTTGCTTGCATTCATTCTCATTCATGTATATCTCTTCATAGTTCTTCAGATGGGAATGCACCATATGAAGATTTTCACGAAAAATATATTAGTTACAAGCATGAACCATTTAGAAATCGAAGCGTAAGTTTTGAGGAACCAACAGAAATTATTAGTAGGAGGGATGATATAACAACACAAAGGTATGCACGACAAACATATTAGCTTTTCTATTTAATATTTTGCTTGTGAACAATTGGCCCAAAATTTTCTGCTAGATACAATCCATCAATTCGATAGTTCTAGTGTAAGGCCTGCTTAGAATTTTAATATAAAAGAACAGTAAAATCCTTCATCTGAATTTGACGACTAAGATACGTTTAGAAAAAAGGAACACATTAAATACTTTCAGTACTGCCAAATCCAGTCCCGGTTCTCCCGAGCCTATTCAACCTGAAATTGATGCGGACCAAAAAGTGAAACGAGCAGTGATATCTAACAATATTACGACAATACCAGCTCCTTTGGATAAATCTTCGCCTTGCGCATCGAACGAATCTCTTACCGTCGATCCTACAAGGTATGTGTTTTACATATTTTATTTCGAAATTTAGCAAACAGTTATTCAAGAACGTGATCTATTGAAATATACTCTTTTAGGGATCATTCCGATGGCATGTGGAATGAATCACAAACGACAGTTCTTCAAGTCGATTCGGGGACGGAAAATGGCACTGTAATTAGGTATGTTAATCTTTATCAATTAACTTTTGATTTTAAAACCATTTATGTAAACTAAATGTAATTGTTCAATTACAGTTCTTCAGATTTAAGTTCTTTGGCTGCCTCGCCTGGAGCACTGGCGTTGTTGACTCCTACGTCAAGACGAAAACAACTTTTATTACTACAACATCAACAACGATCGTCCTTGGACACAGATGCTTTAGATGAAGAGTTTGATGCTTCACAGGTAACATTCACATATCAGACATTATTTTTAATAAATAACACATTATTACCACATTTGCTCTGTCTACATAATAACATTAATTTTTAATTTCAATTCATTTTCAGAGTCAGTCTCCTACCTCACCAAGAAATAAATTGGACACATCAAGCTCAAGTTCTGCACACGCTAGAGCCTCATTATCTCCACCTGCAGTTGTTCCAAGTGTTATTTTGCCAATAACAAAACAACCAACTATATCGAAGGTCATATCACCAATAGCTCCACCAAAGGCTAACCATACACCAGCGATTGCCATTACTCATCCAAGTTTAGATCTAGCCGATGTACCATTCAAGCGAACTGCTAGTTTCATTAACAAAAAGCGAGAAAGAGCACTCAGTCCTTCCAGGCGAAGAGATTTACAACGCAAAGCTATGCAAAAGGAACCAAATGGGACGTTACCAAACCAAATAATAGAATCACCGTCTGAACCCTCTTTAGCTAAAGCTCCTAGTAGTGAAACAAGTTTAGCTAGGACCGATTCTGGTAAAATAAATACGACAGACGTATCCGAGAGCACAACAACGACTGAAGATTACGTCACAGCTAATTCAGATAGCTCTAAGAAAAGCAATTGTAAAAATCAAAACCAAAGTAGGTATAATTTTATTACGGTTTGTTTTTATTGAATGCCAATAATTTACACGAAGTATCATTTGTTTTAGGTCAAGAAAATAACAAGGCTCAGGAAGGTTCATCTTTTGAAAGCGCTTCAAGTCTTTACTCCTCTACTAGAACAGATAATATACCTGAAGAGTTTGTCGTACCCAGTTTTTCACCACCACTGCAACTGAATGATGATTTTATGGTGCCTGATCTATCTTCACCGCCATTACCATTGCCTGAACGACTTCCAAGAACGTCAGTAGAGAAGATTGAAGTCAAAGCTGAAATTACTCCGACCATTGAACACATTAAGAGAGATAAGACTGATATTAAAGTAAAAGAAGATATACCGAAAACTTCTAAGGTAAGTACGTATTTAAAAAGGAAATTTTGTATGGTGTTTGTGTTTCTAAACTATAATATTTATTTTAGTCTATACGTGGTACAATAAGTGGCAAAAGTAGTTCAAGTGGAAGTTATAGCATAGGTGGTTCTAATCCGAATGTTACTGAAGATTTGGAAGATAAAACTCCTACAGAGAAGAAAAAAGAACTGCCCGAAAAAGTAGAAGCAAAAGCAAAGGAAGAAAAAATCACGAGTCCGATTCGAGAAAAAGAACAACTAGTACCTAAAATGATGGTAATCTGTGAACTATAGAAAACTTATGTTGAATATGACTACTGTAACTAAAGATTTTTTTATTATTTCTTACAGGGCTCATTATCTGACGATGAACGAAGTGTACATTATTCATCTTCTGGTTATTATGAAAGTCCTGTTGAGGATGACGATGACGGTGGCTTGAGTAAGAAATGTAAATCTTTTTTATACTTTAATAATTCATATACATTGAGCTGATCTAAACCACATTTATATTTCAGCTTATAAGCACTCACAAAAGTATAGATCAACAAGTAGACCTAAGTTATGGCTTAGTGAAGAGAAACGAAGGAAAAAGAAGGCGTTTACATTAGAATTTTCAAAATCATATGACGATTCTATATCTACTTCTCAAGATGACTGGGGAAAGAAACCTAAAGAACCTGATAGTGTTAGTCAGCGATCTGAGCGAAGCGTCACCAAAGCGTCAAATCTTAAATCTCCAGCGGAAGACAAACCAGAAGTAAGGAAAAAGAAAACTCATTTTGTTGAGAAACCAAAGAGTGTACAATCTTCACCGAGAGAACCGGTTGACATCGAAAAATCTTTAAAAGAAAAAACTATTAAAGAGAAAGAAGAAATAAAACGACCAGCAGAAAGGGAACGCTACGTCAAACGAACGAAGCTAAAACCAAAAAGTCCTACTCAGAGTAAGACTATAGACGGAGGACACAGTTATAGACCTCAACATTATGACAGGCGTGAAGCCATGGGATCTAATATGAAACTGCACTTAAATATTCCTACATCAGATGATTCCAGTGAACAATACAGAAAAGATGGTAGCTATAATATATTTTTTTAATTCACTTACATTCTCTAGATTTTCAGAAGTAACATATTACGTATACAAACATTTTGTAGGTGGGAGCAATGGAAATATATCACCAAGGAAACACAGAAGGTTGCGCGACAGTCCACGAAGAAAAACTGCAGCTACTTCTAATAACGTGAAGTCTCCAACAACATCAGGAAATCATTCTGGTTATAGGTAAAAAAAAATCTATTCCTTATTCTATATTATGTGACTATTGTTATTACTACTTAGTTGATTTAGTTGTAGACCGCGTCGAAAAAGTGGTTCAAATGAAAGCATATCACTGCCTGGTAGTTTGCCGAGGAGAAAGCAATCGATACCTACAATTCCCTGTATCAGCTCATTGGAGGCGGAAGATATAGAAACTACTAGAACTTTAGCAAGCGCTGGTTCGAGACTAACTCCCTTGCGGTATATCAGAAGCCCAAATACTTCACCGCGGCACCATCGGAAGCAAGATCGAGGTACGTGTATGGATACTTACTAGTGCTACTTACAACAGCTCTGTATAGTTGATTCATTTCATAAAATACAATACTGCATTATTAGTGTTCATTTTAATATGTTCAAAATATTATGGGTACAGGTCGTCGGTGCAACACATTTATTTTAGTTTTGCTAAAAAATTAAATAACCAGCTAACCATATGATAATGACAGCTTTAAGTTTTATACTAATTATATTTTCTATTAGGGAATGCATAAAACGGATTACGCTGTTTTAGTCATAATTGCCCAGTCACACATGGACTCATATGTATAGTTAACAAGGCTATTGATCAATTATTCTATATACACATATAAATGTGTTCCTAATATTGAATACACTTCACAGATGGCAAATTTGCAAAGGCAGCTTCAGCTGAGTCTCTGCGATCAGTATCACCAGGATCTGACTCAGTTTTCTATTCAGAGCAAACGGAACAAAGTCTCGCTGGTGCAGATGGAGAGGCTAAAGCACATTGCTTGCACTGTGGTAAAGAAGTTCACATTATAACTGCGGCTCATGAACACGACAGTGTGGCTTCAAGAACCTCTCATACTGACGTAAGTTTATGAAAGGGAAAATCTTATAATATTTTAGTATACTATTGTTAAATACAATATATTGTACAGTTAAAGGTTATAAAGTATATCTTAAACATTAGCAGCTACAACGCTGGTGATTAGATTGAGAAACATAAGGCCATGGGTCTTTCGTAGATTCCGACGACACAAGACTTAATTGATCATAATGTTGGATCAGGACTTATTGCGTGTATTTATTTTATATTGTTCCTTCATATTTTAGGAATCATACGCAGATGCTACCCCAGATATCGTACCAGCTCCTGCTGGGTTTGCAGATAGCCCATCTTGTTCGGTCAGTTCAAAAAAACACACAACTGGAGCCAGGCTATATAAGAAACTGGATAAAAGATACCGATCTGAAGACAAATCGCGACATCACTATCGACATAGGCAAGATGTCCGGGCTAAGGTAACATTATTCTCTTTTGTCTGAATAGTAAGTTTTCTTTATGATCCTAATTCTACGATATAAATCGCAATAAAGTAAATTGCTACTGGTATAGTTCTTCGAGAAATATTATAAACAAATGTCGTATGTATGCTTATAGAATATTAAAGCGAAGTCTAATGTTTGCTAATACACACATTTGTCTTATTATCGAAAACGAAACCCCACTTACAGATACACTTGAAAGTTCCCGGCATATTCAAACAATCTTCAGATTTCTCGTTACAGTTGTTTTCTTCAATAACACATTCATTTTTATCGACACACATACCGAATTGTGAATTCCAAACAAAACCCTCTTCTTCGCAATCACAGGATATATTCCATTTATTGGCGATAATATTATCTAGATTTTGATTGCTTTTACGATCGAACTTACATGTTCTTTTACTCCAAATATTGGTATGATTATGAACTATGCAAAGATTTTCGTTCCTATAATGTTGGTCTTCCTTTTCTATATATTTTATTTGAACGCAAGGGTCTGGACAAAAACTATACATAGCACACGCAAATGATAGAGTATCATTAGCTCTGTAGTCGTGATTCCTCGGTCCATGTTCAGCATCTAAACAGTTTGCAAAATTATCACATGGTTCTCCTAGCATTGACAAGGCGGGAGTTTCCAATAGCGTATACCAACACATAAAATATGAAGCAGATGAACGCCAAAGAAATCTTTCCAACGGTCCATCGAAGGGCATTCCTGTTTTGTCAGCATTTGAACCAGCATGTTTACATTCACTATTTAACTTCTTTATTGATGGATCGAGCAACGAAATCAGATTTGAATTGATCATGGTCACTAAATCGTCATTTCTAGTTATTGGTACGGTTTCAATCACGCTGTTAAGATATATAATACATTTATAGAAATTCTTATAGCAATTTTGTTGAACTTTCCAGTGAAGAAATTTTATTGGCGGTTCTGGAAAAACTTTGTAAAATCCGATGTAATTTTCATCAGGCTTAGTTTGATGGCACCTTTGATCCCATTCATTGAATTTGTGGTTGCGTAAATAATAAGCAATATCTTTCAAAGCGGTTGAAACCCATTCGTCGTCCGGTATTTGGAATGTGGTTTCTTGAGTTTGCTTCACTGTAGAAACATCGATGAATGTTGTAATTTCACTTGTACTTGTAAATTTAATTTTATTCTTGTGTTTACGGCATTCGTATAATCCAAATACTATTAAGTAAAAAAAGACTACGTGATAAACAGAATTGGTAAGCATCTTATTAACTCCAGAGAAATGTACATAGATTATAGTAATATGAAATGTATCGTAATTATTTAATGCTTGACGTAGCTTCAACTTGTCAAGTTTGATATTATGACTATTTTATTTCTTTTCACACAAAACTAATATTTAAAATGTGTTATTAAACCTATTTTGAATACAATTATTGAATCAATAATTAATTTACAGTCTGAAGAAAGGGGTAAAGAAGATTATGCAGGTACTGAAAAACCTGCCGATACTCGAATAGCACGCTCCGCTGGAAACAGTCTCGACAAATTAGCTGGATCAAGCGCTAGTGTTGATCCTGATGGTAATGTATTTTTTAGTGTTAAAAATTAGATATAAGCCGACCATGGTTTAAATATACACAATTAATAAATATAAAAAAAGGGAATCTACGTTCTTTGTGTCATTTAGAATATGTTAATCAAAATAAATCAGATTGAAAAAGAATTTATCTTATTATCTATCTCAAAATATTATACTAATTATTAGGCACTCAACAGAAACATTTGACAATTATCAGAGTATCACATACAAGTACGAAATTAAAAGTAATTCATACTACAGTTTTGTTCATAGCAAACTCACCCAATGAATAGAACATCTGCAACAAAATTCTTGTAGGAGATTTTTCTGTACTTTTCGTAAAAGCGCCTTTACAATATAATAACTTTGACACAGAACACGAAGAATGCTCGGGAAGTTCGGAAGGCGCTGAAGGAGGGAGGGATGAAAGAGGAATCTACGCAACCCCTTGGTGGTGCGGCAACTGGATCCTTTTGTCAGAAAACGATGATCATTGGAATAGGATTCCACCAGGTAAGAAAAGGACTATTTGTTTATGGATTAGTAACGCATGTACTTAACAAAGCGATGTCATATTAGTAGATTTCAATAGAAATTAATTTCTAAACATGATTTTTTGTAATTGCTTAAAATATGTCTATTCTATTGTTTAATGTAGATAATGAAATTAAATTCCAAGTAAATATGGCAAAAAAATATGACGGAATGTGACAAACTAGAGTTCTAAAATATATTCTAGTTATACCTTTTGGAACTAAGGTGGGTGTTATAATAAGTATCGTAATATTAGCAATTTTATTCAAATATTTTATACAGATGCCCTAGATGTCAAAGAAGCCGGCAAGGACGATCCAACGGAGTCAGAAACGGAATTCAACAAGAGATACGTCGCGCTGACGCATCGGCTGGTGCATCGGCGGGCGTGCATCGAACTGAATAGGCGACAAGCAGACAATAGCTTTGGTAAGTAATGCCGTTGATTCACAGTATTTTACGACCTTTGAAGTAATTATAACAAGTTTATCGAAGAAAACTGGAGTACTGAAATAAAAGTATTTTTTACGGATTTGATTACAATGTTTACACATTCGCGTAAATCTAATAACCCATTGGGCAAAGTAACAGGATTCTAGTAAGTTATAATCGTCGTGGATATATTTGAATTTATTGGAATAAAACTATTTTTACGCATTTTATCGCGGATTTGGTTTAATTTTTTACATTTTTAACTTCCCGATGTTTCGATTGCTTTCCAGCTTACATGGTAACGGGGCGCAGTGTCCAAAATTTTTGTTTTATTTCAATGTGTAACATTCGGGGAAGTCAATAAAAGATAAGTTTGCTCGCGTTGTAATTGTACAAGTAATAGTTGCAGCAATGTGTTTGAAAACAGAATAGAAAATTGCTCTGTCACAGGAAAATAAATCGACTGGTGCTTTTACCCCTGCTGCTGTAATTACGTCAAATATTTGAGCAGTGACAGTAGCAATTTCAGTATACAGGGTATATCAAGACCGCGGCCGAAAACGAAGCCAGGTGGTAGTTTTAGTGGCTACAGACACAATGCAACTAAAAATTTTGCAAAATAAGCGATGGTTTTTTTTTACGATTTTTAAAAAATCATTGTTTTTGAGGGGTAAATACCTAGTTTTTGCAAAAATAGTAATTTAAACCCTTACGTACTATTGCGTGTTTAAAAATTAAGCGATGTACGTCATTATTTTAGAAAAACCATATATTAATCACTCAAATACGACGATATGTAAAAATAACAAAAAAAAATTGACGATTTTTTTTGTAAAATTTTTACT
Source organism: Deilephila elpenor (assembly GCA_949752805.1). Classification (NCBI taxonomy): domain Eukaryota; kingdom Metazoa; phylum Arthropoda; class Insecta; order Lepidoptera; family Sphingidae; genus Deilephila; species Deilephila elpenor. The sequence goes on from OX457110.1 coordinate 4,669,806, forward strand.
TGCATTGTGTTTGATATCACTAATACTACCTCCTGGCTTCGTTTTCGGTCGCGGTCTTAATATACCCTGTATATTCAGCAATTAACTCATTTCGTCTATTTAAGAATTTTATAAAATACCGCAATATGATCAAAATACCGGAAAAGCGAGATAAATATCTGACTCAGCATCACAACCCAGGAGAGGTCATTACCCAGCGGGAATTATTTTAGTACGATGATGATGTTTAGTCATATCTATTAAAATACGTGTTGCTAGGAATTTCGCTGCGGATATAATCAATAGCGCTTGAGTCGCTGGATATAGGTGTTAAGAATCTCCTATTTTTAGTACCGTCGTTGCTTCTTGATCGCAGAGTACAGGTGTAATCGAGCCGATTCGGTAACAAGTATTTTATACAATCTATTATGGTTAAAAGTCATTCTTAAAAATAAGTGGCTTTTGAATCTTTTGTTTTGTAAAATATTTACAGTATATTATCAAAAATCAGAAGAGAGGTTGCCCAAATCTTTAACATAACATTAGACCTCTCAATCGTAATGTTTCATTTTTAGGCTTAGTAACGTTGGAAAACTACGATATATTAAGTAATCATTTTTTACGTACTTTTTTCAACATCTTTCGTTTTGTAACTCTTTCATTTACAAATTCATCACCAAATTCTTAAGTAACAAATATCGACATTATTTATGCTGATCGATTATGGTAATTCCTTTTCATGTACGCAAAATTGTTTACAATTATCATAAAACGTTGCATCGATTTATTACATGGAGATTCAAACAATTTATTAATAAACGGAGTTGCAATCTTCATAAATTACAATGAATACAGAGAACGGAAAGCTTCACAATCGTAACACTGAAATGCCCTTCAGACAGCCGAATATCTCAGCGGTTACCGTATTGCGTCACAACTATTAACGACTCATACGAGTTAACTGTTCCACTTCCAACAGTGACGTGTACAGCTATTTCTAGTACTGTCTCTATTTTAACAGCATCACCTATTATTTTAAGAGTGTCCACTGAATTCCTCAGTTCTAACAGAATTGTATCAGCTCTGAAAAAATCTGTGATGTAATGTTGTGAACCCAGAACGGATTTAACAACCTTGACATCATAACATTAGTACATATCTACTTCGTGTTTGAAAGAAAGCAGTCGATAAAATCTCAAATCAGAATGGCCGGTGTGTACAGAACTAAATTTAATTTCGCAGAGCGTTGCGAACGTCAGACCTTAGTTGTTGACTGTAAGCGACTGCGGGTGGATTTTTTTAGATTTGACGTGGGCAAAATGTGCAGTGCGTATTGATTTTACATCGGATACTAGTCTAGACAATTAATGTGACGTGTGACGTAATATTCGGACGGTGCATGCGTAGTAAAGTTCAAAACTATTGTGTTTGAAAGACCTTGGGAAGAAGTTCGCAAGTCTCAAGATGGGACATTCGTGTGAGTAATGTGAATTGTTAAAACTTTATTCATTTCATTCAAATAGACATTCTTTTTTTGAATATTAATTTTCTTTTGTTTTTTTTTCTTTTTAGTTAAAGACATGTTAAGGAACCCGAAAGGGAGTTTGAGGCAGAAATTGGAGGAGATATTTAAGTTAATGTTGGTGTTGTGGTGTCGGCAGTGCGAAATTAACAAGCTTGTGGCTGCGGAACCATGTGGTAACACAGATTTTTATTTTATTTTTGTGCTTTTCTTTTTAATTGTCGGAACAAGGTTTAAGTCATTTCTTCTTCTTGAAAAAATTGGAGATTTTTTAAATATTTAATTTTCTTTATTCAGTATCGCAGTATAATGTAAAAATTATTTCTTTTTAATTAATTACTTTCCCACACATTGCCATTTAATTCTATCCAATTATTTTATATTTAAATAACGAATGTAACATTTAGAATAAAGTAATTGATTTCTATACTGCCATATTAAAATTATTATGACGTAATAAAGTGACCAGTAATGCGACGTTTATTAACTATTTTTTTAAGTTTATTTAAATGTGCGGGATTATGCTAATGCGGTTTTACGAAAAATTGTCTTCAATATTGGACAATGAACATTATATTCTTAAAAATAATTAGTATTATTATTTTTAATCATTTCTGTTTCAAATTTAGATAATAACAAAGCCGTGCATCACTTGCAAATAACCAATCTTCCATTACACTCGTATATTGTACGCTATACGTTCAAGAGCATACGTGTGCCAGAATTAATGCGTTTGAATTATTTAAGTTCGTGTTGTGTTATGACGCGTTTGTATTGTGAACCAAATTCTATCTTTCCACATATACGTATCACTATTAAACATCTGGTTCTATATAGTATCAAAATGATTAGACCTCTGTCCATCAATGTAATAATGTGGTGGAGTAATGCAGAATTGTAACCGTTTGGTTTTTTTTCCACCTGTATTTTATTATTGCCAGTGTCTTAACTGACAAAGGGGAGAAACCTCGCTATTTGATAAGATGGGTGGGATTTTATTAGGTCAAAGACATTTTTGTTAATCTGTCATTTGAATAGGGAATAACACCAAAAAGATTATGTAGGAAAGCATATCCTGATTCCTGACGCTGGAGGGAACAATCCTTCGAAGTTATGATGTACGGATTGAGCAAGGCATTTTCTCATCAAACCCATGGTCTTCTTTATATTTCGTTTAATGAACATCATGAGAACCGTTGTACATCAGATAAACATGCGGATCAATACGTAATACGTGGGTGTGCTTATGAAGCGCTTTTCACTTGACAACCGCAGATAAGAAAATTTTCTTGGAAAATTAATGTTAGATGCTTCATTATTCAGCTGTTTTTTTTTTCTGTAAAAATATAAAGTACAATGAAATTATCGTCGTGTTCATTAATAAAATTAAAGATTTACATTTCGCGGATATGATTTTTTTCTACTCGTATAAAACTAAGCTAGCTTTTTATTTTTTATCCTCAATTAATATAAATAAATAACATTATAGGCTCTAAGCGCCATTATGAACATAATCGCACATTTTACTAACATCATTATCACCTAATTCTTGTTTATTTTCCCTTGGGTAGAGCTGTTCATTTATTAGTAGAAACATTTACTCCAAATCTATACCACGCTAAAATTCTCCAATTCGCATTTTAACTCCTATAACTCACCACAATTACAGTACATAGCACTTTATCACCCACCACAATCTCCAATATGGGTGTATGAATGAAATTCACCATTCCCAAGTTTTGGAACTCGGCCAAAACGTTAGCAGAAGCCGGGCAAATATTTTAATTGAGGATACTCCGCGTCAAGTACGCGGATTTGTGTCATGGTCGAACATTTCCATAGTTTACCGGCGTCTGTAGGCCATTGTGCCTATTTAGATAAGAGAGTAAATGTTAGGTCGGCTGGTTAAGAAAATAGTGCTAGGCAGTTTTCGTTTTTATATTAGGTATTTGTTTGGGATTTGTAGATAAACTTTGGTGCTAGTTGATGGAGACAACGAAATAAATGATTGATATTTTGGTATGGATTTAAATCAGGAAGTTATAAAAAAAAACAATTCATAAGGTATTAGATAATATTAATTAATGATATTTTTACTGGTGGCAGGTCTCTCATATGTGAGAGGCCGCCTGGGAAAGTACCACCGCAATGTCTATTTCTCCCGCCCAACAGCAGTGTAAATGCACTGGTGTGTTCCGGTTTGAAAGGCATTGTAGCCAGAGTAATTACTAGACATAATGAGACTTAACGTCTTATGTCTCAGGGTGGCGAGCGCAGTGGAATGCCAAGCATTGCTTTGTAATTTGTAATTCCGTTTTCGTAATTTGTAATTCGTTGTAATTTGTTGTTTGGTTTTCTACTGTCCATGAACGATCGTTCCGCTTACCATCAGGCGAATGGCATGCTAGTTTCGCATTTTATAAAAAAATGAAAATAAATATTATGTTGTGAACAACAGAACCATTTTAGACATTTGAGTAAATTTAACTATTTGATAAAATATAATATCAAAAAATGTATTCAATGCGTTTTCCCTTCGCTTCTCCACACGGTACACGCTCTCCTGGTTAAAGCTGTTCTTTGGTAATAATTTTAAGAATTATTTCCATTTTTATTCTCCTCGGCGACATACCATGAACAGTATTATATACACAAAAAGACGGGTGCAAACATAACAAGTTCTCACAATCTTCAACAGTCACCAATATCGACGGAATAGGTCTTCAGATTGCTATAAATAAATAGGCATTCAAATGTGTTATTGAGCTATAACCCAGTTACAAAACAGAAACATTTGTTCGGAACAGCGATTCATTGTTTATAAGCATTTACATTCAACGGGAAGACTATACGGTTTTATTAACAATAAATATAGAAACGATTTGTGGATGACCACACAATGAGTTCATGTAAAATTAAATTTACACTTAATTTCAGTACGTATTCCTATAATCCTGGGTCCTTTTGCCGTAGCGTGAAGAGGCATCTCAGCGGGCCGGCATGATTGTTTCGAATGGTATGAGTCTACTGTCTGATACCATTCGATGCTCTGTCTGGACGGCATAAGCACTTACCACCAGGTGCAAAGCAGTCACTATGGAGTGCGAGAATAAAAAATAAATCTGCCAACTGCTTTTACACGTTACTGGGGGGTTACTCTATGATCCAAAACGAAGTTCGAATATTCGTTCGGACGATCGACGTTGAAGAAAGTTATAAATCTACTAATTTTCTAAAAATCAACATAATTCCTTATGATACCATTCACTCCGAACTAAGTTCATGGTTACGACGTACGATAGAGGTTTCGAACATTTGTTTGGGGTACCTAGGCACATTCGTATAGTTTTACGTGTGATTTTCGAACAATCGAACTTCGCTTCGGATCATAGAGTCTATCTATCTATCTATATCAGCCCATATACGTCCCACTGCAGGGCACGGGCCTACTCTACAATCGAGAGAATCGATTGAGAGTGGTTAGGCCATATAGTCCACCACGCTGGCCTAGTGCGGGTTGGCGGACTTACATACCGTAGAAATTCTTTAAAATCTCTACGGTATGCAGGTTTCCTCACGATGTTTTCCTTCACCGTTAAAGTGCGTGGTGATTGACTATCGTATTGATAGACACATAACTCCGAAAAGTCAGAGGTGTGCCCTGGGATTTGAACCCGCGACCACCGTGAACATGTAGGCAGCCGCGTCTGGTCCGTTACCAACAGGCCACCACGCACACTTATATCATCATAGAGATCATAGAGTAACCCCCCTGAATTATATCATCTGATGTTCGATTATTGTAATTTATTTGTATTTTCGCGTAATAATCACTGTAGATATTATTTCTGAAACAATAATTTGTAATAAAATTGATTTTAACATACACACAGATGTAAGGATAAAACCCAAAAAGTAATTCCTCCAGTAACTAATAATCAATAACTCCACATGCTTCGTGGCGCAGTTGGTTAGACGCCGGCTGTTTTGGGTCTGGTGTTTGTGAGACCGAAATTTTCTTGTAGTTTCAGATACCCATTCTACAAGATTCGATTTTAGAGTGGGGTCAGGACTATGCAATACAATACGTAATACACCCAATAGTCACATTGGGTTCTCGTATTTATTTATTTATACCTAACATTTCATTTTGTCAACAGAAAGCGACAAAACAGTTGTGGTTAGGCGAGGAAATGAAGAGTTCGGCTTCCGTATCCACGGCAGCAAGCCGGTGGTGGTCTCCGCGATCGAGCCCGACACACCGGCAGAGACCTCCGGCTTGGAAGTCGGAGATATTGTTATAGCTGTTAATGGTACGTACTGACGTTTGTTACCGTGATTGGGGTTCTTTAATTATTCTGTGATGGTTTGTGCCTTACTTATTAAGATGGTAATCCAATCTGGGCTTTCAATCTGGATGTCAGTCTTTCTTGGGTTCTCCATTACCAATGTGCACCCTAGTGACACCTTTTTGTGGTTCTTTAACGACTTAGCTATAATTTGTGAGTTAACTTAGTCAGATGGCAACCTAGACGGAATCTTAGCTTCCAATCTGGGTGTCAGTCTGTCCTGCGTCCTCTCTTGTTTATAATCTTACTGTGTCTTCTGAGCTAGGTGCTCGTATAAGTGGATTTGACTTCAGTCTTCACGGAACTAGGCATCGGCCATTTGAATATTTACCGTATGTGCGCTCTAATAAAAATCATAGCCCATACCTTCGATAGCTTCACTAACCAATTCTAGTTTTTATCTAACTGATAATATTTGTCTTCTTCAGATAGAATTTGATGATCTAAAAGCTAATATCAGGCTGGTGACATAGCAGAGATTAAATATTGAAATGCAAATGCACTTACTTTGACATGGATTTTGTCTACCGAGCTAATTGATTCACAAATATATAAAAAGGATCATCATAGTTATAATCATAATATTATATTTATTTGCATTGCAGGGATCAATGTTTTAGATAAGACTCATTCGGAAGTCGTGAAGATTGCGCATTCTGGATCAGAAATACTGGAACTAGAGGTAAATACATTTTAATAATATCCTCATGAATAATAATTATAATTACTAATTAACATCAAAATCTTGCATGACTTAATTGTTTATTTGCTTAAAGTACTAGTATCTGAACTATACTTGTGATTGCTGGAGGTCAAAAGTCATTTCAACACCCTCAATAATAATAGTTTCACCGCTGATGAACATAATATGCCTTCTTAAAGATTTCTACATATAGAATTAAGAACGACCTGAATCCAACCATTCTTGATGATATTTGTCAAAATTCCTACGGCTCACGGCCAATACTCATAATTTACTCCATGCTCCACCAGGTGGCGCGGACGTGTGATGTAGTAGCCTCGCTAGCTCATGAAGGAGGACCGGCAGCGTTGTTCTCCGGGTATCTGTGGCGAGCGGCGCCCCTGCGACCTCATCACTCACCGCGGTGGACCCGGCGGTGGTTCGTCTTGAAGAGGGACAACTGCCTTTACTACTACAAGACGGATTCGGTATGTTGGAGATTTTTATTTGTGCTTCTATTGGATATTATTGCGTGTTTGTAAAAACTTTGTAATACTTGGAGTAATAACGTTATAGCATAATGGTTTCTTAGATGTCCGCCCCGTGACCACGAAAGCTATAAAGAAATCGAAACGTCGGGAAGTTAAAAAATGTAAAAATTAAACCAAATCGCGACAAAATGCGTAAAATATAGTTTTATTTCAAAACGTTATAGCATTCTTCCTTTACTTATTGCAGTACAATTCTAATTGTTTTATTTTTTAAATAGGCAAACGTTATTATTTCCCATTTAACAAGTTATATTACAAACCTCATATGGCAAGAGCCACAAAAAAATTATGCATTTTACAAATCTGCTATCTATAGGTATTTCTATCTATCTATCTATATCAGCCCATATACGTCCCACTGCAGGGCACGGGCCTACTCTACAATCGAGAGAATCGATTGAGAGTGGTTAGGCCATATAGTCCACCACGCTGGCCTAGTGCGGGTTGGCGGACTTACATACCGTAGAAAGGTATTTAAATCCAAAATATCTATAAAACTGAACAAACAATTTTTTTTTATCTACAAATTGCTACATTAGTTGTTTCGACCGTTGAAACTCTTCCCTCTCTAGGCTTTCGCTATGAATTTTAGGCAGCATTGCACTTATCTTCAGCTTCAAAGAAATTCAAGCAAAGCTACCGTGTGCACTTTCTAGAAAACTAGACAGTGATTTACTGTTACTCTAATTGTAACACGCCAATACTCCGCTACTCTATTCATATTAAATGTTACTGCCTGTCGATACGACATGTTCATCTACATACTCTGTTTAGGAACTTATATTACGGTGCATCTACACCGCAGCTACCTTCTGTGGAGCAACATTGTGCATTTGTACCGATTGTCCACATGTTAGGCATTACTTAACATATCCGCCGCGGGCCGTGAGTTCGATCCCCGCACCGAGACAAATATTTGTGTGATCCACAGGTATTTGTTTCGGGTCTGGGTGTTTGTGAGACCGAAAAGTCTCTCGTAGTTCCTGATACCCACGACACAAGTCTCGATCTTTGTGTGGGGTCAGGACTATGTATATGACTGTTGGGTGTATTTATTTATTATATACTAACAAGGCAACATGATTATTATGAATTTTCTAATTCTCCCGCCAAACAGCAGTATAAATGCACTGTTGTGTTTCGGTTTGAAGGACATTGTAGCCAAACTAACTACTGGGCATATTGAGACTTGACATATTGTGTCTCAGGATGGCGAGCACAGTGGAATGCCAAGTATTGCTTTGTAATTCACGGTGTTGTTTGGTTTTTCTACTGTCATGAGCGGTCGTATCTCTTACCATCAGACAAACAGCATGGTTGTATCGCCATTCAATGCAATATATAACATTTTGTTTTTCAGATGTTGCTGAGTAACATTTAGAAACCTTGCTTAACAAAAAGTAACTGCTTTGTGGATGCTGCATTACAATTGTTACGGTTTCATGTAACAGTTGTGAATGCTGTTTCAAATTTCATATGCTTGTACTTTCACGATTGTTGAGGTTACTTATAAGCGATGTTGTTTTCTATTGCGGTCGAGACTTGAGGTTGGTAGTTCGGAAAATAAGTGAAATAAGTATTACTACTTTCTTCGATATTTATTTTAAAAACTCCTATTATTTTCATTCCGTAATATCTTTATTATTGTATAAAAATTATACCAAATTCAAAACAATCTAACTTAATATCTAAAACATCTTGTATGTACGTCTAAAGTTTAGTCCCTCATTAAATGAATTATTAATTTACAGAATAATTTATTTGTTATTCAACCATGAATCATTTGAAAGTGCGCTTCCGATAGTCGATATAAATCTGAAGTGTTGCATCTGTTTGTAAAAGCTACTGTGAATTTGAAATACATGTAATTTAAGCAAGCTGAATGGTTTGTTGGTTTTTGATTGTTGTTTATTGAAATTACATTTTAATTATTCCTTAACAGAACCACGCGTGCTGGCTTGCGAAGCCATAGCTTGACTGTTCAATCCATTTCGGCGCGAACCAAAAGGTTCTCTAATTCTTTTTTCTGCCGTACAGTCAATCTGTGGAACGGTTTGCCATCGCACGTGTTCCCTCCTTCCTATAATCGTGGGTCCTTCCGCCGTAGCGTGAAGAGGCATCTCAGCGGGCCGGCATGATTGTATCGAATGGTATGAGACTACCGTCTGATACCATTCGATACTCTATCTGGACGGCATTAGCACTTACCATCAAATGCAATGCAGTCACTATGCCGTGCCAGTATAAAAAAAAATATATATTCATTAGTTTCGGTAAACGAGCAAACAGGTCCCCTGACGGTAAGTGATCACTGCCGCTCATGAACATCCACAACGCTTGGATCATGGATATATCGCCGGACTATCAAATAGGGAGGGGAGCGGGAAGGAAAATTATGGGAAGAGGATAGGGGAATTGGGCATCCGGCTTTAGTTGGTAATTGCAGGTCTATAAGTTCTAGAATTGTATGACACTTATGTCTTCTATTGAACATCGAAGGAAAATTATGGGAAGAGGTCAGAGGATAGGGGAATTGGGCATCCAGCTTTAGTTAGTACAGGTCTATAAGTTCTTCAATTGTATGACACTTATGTCTTCTATTGAATATCGAAGGAAAATTATGGGAAGAGGATAGGGGAATTGGGCATCCAGCTTTAGTTGGTACAGGTCTATAAGTTCCTCAATTGTATGACCCTTCTGTATGTTCTCCATTGAAAATCGTCATATGCTGCATAGACATAAGAAAACTATAATGGCTGCATAGACATAAGAAAACTAATTACCGATCTTTTTATCTGTTCGGTGTCGAGTTTTGTTTTCAATCTGTGTGACCCTGGTTTTGATCAGGTCAGCATAATTTCTTGACAACCATCTCAATTTTGATGTATACTCTATCTATGCTGACCCACTCTTGACATCAGGTACATAATACTTAATCATACCAGTATAAAAAATAACCTATTTTTTTCCTATTTCAGAGCATCCACCCAGTAGGAGCTCTAATGCTAGTGAACTACCAGTTAACTGAAGAAGATGTCGGCAAGCCGCACGGATTCCGACTACAGCGCGGCGGCGGCGTTCGGTTGCAACTCGCGGCCGACACTGCCGAGGCCGCCGCTAGATGGCGCGCTGTCATCGGACACGCTATTGATGCTAGTAACCAGGTAAATGCAAAAATAAAAGGGTTATTATGGTCATTGTAAATTAATATAGGTTTGTCGCGTTATTTTTTGTGCTCTAAATGTAGTTAAGGTTAGTCTTTTGATCCTTATAATGCTCAAATTGGGTTGTAAGAACTCTACCCTATGTAGAGAAAGAATAAAGTGGCTTACTTTTTATTAAAAGTAAAATGCAGTAAATATTATGATAATTGAATCGCTTTTTGGGTAATTAAATTTAAACACTGATGTTTATAAAATATAAAAAATACTAACCATTCCAATTGCCACTTTTCGCTCTGAATCTTGTAGGAAAGTTTTAGTTCCACCTTCTATTTGTAGATGGCGTTATTACAAATACAGCGTGTATTACAAAAAATATTTTCGGCTACGGAAAAGGGATCGGCCACCTGCACACAGGGGTCGTTCGTCCTTTGTGTTTTTTTGTTTGTGGTTTGTCAAAGGATTGTTATTGTGAAGATAGATTACGAGAACTATTCTTTTTTATGTTTACATTGTTTTCAGTACGCTTACAAATTGACTTACTGTGCTATTGTACATTTCATTACTGGTGGTAAATTATATTATTGGATAAAATTATTAGGTAGCTATAGCTTTTTATGAAATTTCAATTTTCAAATTTAAAAACTAGTTTTTTTAGACTGCCATTTCTCACTCGTTATTCTCCATCGTCATAGGATGGATAACCATCCTATGTAAAAAAAAACCCTAAATAGGTAAGACCGCCATTTGTACTATTTTATTGGTAATAACATAGTATGACTATGGTAGTGTAGGTACTTAAATGTATTTTTACTGTACAAAAATCATAAATAAAATGTATTACTTAAACAGTTCTATATTAATAACTAAACATAACATACAAACACATACATGAAAAATAATATCTCCGTTTTTAAGTCGATTAACTGAATGACCCTAAAGTATTTTTATGTTCTAGCGTGACGGTTGGTTGGAAGTGACTATGAGGAACATGAAGCTGCCTCCGTCTTCGATCCCGCGACCCGATTGCTTCGGATACCTCATGAAGCTCGGGTCCAAATGGAAGTCCTGGGCCAAACGGTACTGCGTGCTTAAAGACGCCTGCCTATACTTCTACAACGATGGAAACAGCAAGACCGCCTTTGGTGAGTAGACTTTAAGGTTGAAAATTGGTTAGCAGATTATTGTTTGTGCCTCCTTTGTGTATTTGTCCAGGTTCCATATTTACTTAGGGACGGTGCAAAAACTTTTGTTGTCGGCCACAAAAATAATAGCTTAAATTTTTTCACTGGTGGCTAGTGGCTACTCTCTCGTTAAATTGCTCGAAAAAGCATATCATCTTAGATAGATAATTAAATTATATTTCTGATCTAAACAAATTACTTTCGATCGACATTTAATCACTGTAAATTCGGATGCCAAAATAAGATAAATTAAAAATTTCAATTCAAGATTTATTACGTTGTGTCCCAAAATAATTTTACTACACGTACTTTATTCTGTTACATCGAACAAATTTTATTTCACTGTATATGAACAGAAGTTTTGCAAACTTAATTGGCTCTAATATCTTTTATACACAACTTAAACAATGCGTCTTAAACTTTTTAAAAATCCAATAATACCGTAACGGACCTTCACATTAATCCTATATTCCTATTTAATATCCTTCAACTTGTAACTGTAAAAATTAATACCTTACGTACTCAGTAGGAGACATTTTTTACCACCGTCCCACGAATCTATTGTCCTGGGATTGTCTCGAACCGCACAATGTAAGGCATTAGTCGCTATTTAATTAGTACAATAGGCTTTTGTGAACAAAAACGAGCATGCGACCACTTATTTCAATGTACATTAGTGGTGGCAAAATTCTCGAGTCCTACTTTGTGAATTGTATTTCGTTGGCGTTTTCCGACAATATTGATGGGGTATGTTGAGGAATATATTGGTAACCCAGGCATATTTGTATTTTTTTTATAGCGATGAATGGCAGGACAAGTATGCCATTCGCCTGATGGTAAGCGATACGACCACTCATAGACAGTATAAAACTAAGAACACTATGAATAGCAAAGCATTGCTTGGTATTCCACTGCACTCGCCATACTGAGACATAAGATATGAAATCTCATTATGTCCAGTAGTTACTCTGGCTACAATGTCTTCCAAACCAGGACACAACAGTCCATTTGCACTGATGTCAGGCGGGAGAAATAGGCATTGCGGTGGTACCTACCCAGGCGGCCTCTCACATATGAGGACCTACCACCATACCACATACTTATATTTATTATTTAAACATTAAAAAGCGATTGGTAGAGTCTTGCGATAGCTTGTTTTGTCTACAGTAGGAATATTTCTTTCGAATATGGGCTATCAACACATAAAGTACCATACTATCTGACGGAAAACTGATGCGAAATAACATTTTATATCAGTTGTAAAATTTATGGCCAAGAAGTGACTCTACCCTTCAAAACAAATCATATTATGCCATTTCTTTAAAGTAGATCTTTCTGCAACTCTAATAGGCAAGAATCAACAGTGGTACGATTTTAATTACAGCGTTTAAAATAATTTAGAGCGTTTAAAATAAACCGATACCTTGGGAGATGCCTATGTCCAGCACTGGACTGCAACGGGCTGATGATGATGATGAGCGCTAAGGCTTGGCGAGTCTCTGTAAATATCTAAGTTGTCTTTAACAGTAAAAAAATCAAACAAAGAAATAAATAGGTAGATATTATGTTCCTTGTCTTCGGACGAAAATAGGTTCAGCAAAATGTGGGTGGCACTGGTTCCACCGCTGCCTATTCCCCTACGGGTATTCAAGCGTGAGTTTTCATAAATAAAAAGAAGTAAACATAATGATAGATTAGTATTATAATGTATGTATTGTTCCCAGGCATGGCGTGTCTCCACGGCTACAGGATACAGACGTGCGCTCCAGGCGGCAAGAAGTTCGCCTTCGAAGTGATGCCCACCGAGCCCAAACAGCGACACTTTTACTTCCACACCGAGTCAGAAATGGACAGGAAACGGTGAGATTTCGCATTAATAATTATAATCTTATATACAAAATACATATTTGAATTCGGAATCCTATTTTGAAAATGGATTTCGTAATTAAATAGGTATTCAATTTTAAATTTATTTATGTGAACTTAATCCGTTTTGGTGATATTCTAAATTTAAAATAATCTGTAAAGAACAAAAATGAATTTGAATAAGGATAGATGAGAATTTATTTTAAATCCTTATCGCGGGTATTTGTTTTGTAACTTGGAATTATTGTTTTCTAATTTTGAATATTTTTTTTTAATAAATTATGATTTGAATAAACTTAATAATATTTTCTTTTCCAGGTGGATGGCCGCTCTCGAGTACTCCATAGACCGGTGGATGAAGGCCGGTTGACGACGACACATCGCTTCCACCGATTCGTTTGATTATTTATAATTTAGTTTCATTAAATATATCCACACCTGATTCCACTCGACTCGGATTATTTTCCACCGATTTCTTTCAATCTCATCCACGTAGATATGAATATAATATATAAACGTAGGATCTCATTACAATATTTTAACCTCGCTGAATGGGATTGAAAGAAATTAATACCTTTCAAATAGATTTATTATATGTTGAATGTTAAAATATAAATTTAAGAAAGTAATGACAACGTTGATTCCCGTCCTGGACTTGAACCTGTGGTACCACGAGATTGCCTCAAATAACAGAAACATATTGATATTGCGCCATTATCAATAAATATACGTTATAAACTAAATTATTTTTGATTTTAAATAATAATTCAAATGTATGTCTACATATTATATAAATAAGTATACATTATCACTACAACGACGCATCGAAATTGATTATATTAAAGCATAGCTTTAATCTGTTTATTTCTTAAAATATTTATTCAATGAAATATATCAATGAAATCATTGACACGTAATGAGAGTGTATTAAAATCTATGACTGAATACTAAAAGATAACGTGAAGAGACAGAATAAAATGAATCCTAAATACTTAGAGATGACATTAAATCGATTATCGATAATCGTAATAATCGATATCAGATTAAAAGATAAGTAATAAACGACTGAGATCGTAATGGAATAAAATGAAAAATAAATATCTATGAATATGTATAGAAAGAATAATATTCCTATTATAGCACGTACATATATTATGCCATTTAGGTGTGAAATGTAGGGATTAGAAACTATAGCGCTATAATGGACGTGCCAACGCGAAGTAAATTAAGCTGTAGTTAGATATTCGTCAGATATTACACAATCTATTGGATTTATTGATGTAAGTAATTTATTCATATTATTCTGTAACCCATATTCAAATATGTGATTATTATCAGTGTTGTGAATTTTTGGAATATATATTTTAACGGTATAGTTTTCTTATTTGATGTAATTTTTTGCGCACATTTGTAAATATATTACATAAATGAAGGGTTACAGAGGTGTTTCTCGTTAAAATGTTTTATTTATGATAAGATAATAAATTCATTAATAACTACCCCTTAGAATGTGGTCCATACTAGGTGACTTAAAATTGTGCGTTAAAATGAAATTTAAATATAATAGTAAATATAATAAAAATCATGTTGATGTACATAAATCATTAAAGCTCAAATATATTTAAATAAATGAAAGACTTAAACAGAATCAGTCAAATGATGCTTATACATATTAGTGAATGTTATATAAGAACCATTTGAAGTATAATTTTAATGCACGTTATGACGTCATAGTATATTGTTTATGTACTCATAGATTTATCAAACATAGTTATTGTAATGTGTTCAGTAAATAAGTGTAAACGATATGTGAATGTTGCCATATTATTTCCACTGACGTGTGCCAAATGTTCGGCCAATTTTAATAGATCTGTCGTATTATTTGAGAATCTAATGAAATGTTATAGATGCAAAGTATCTGGTCCCATAATGGGTATCTTTTTAAAATATATGTGACTGTATGAATAGATTTCGTTGTATTAAAGAATAAAAATTATATTGTGTCTTTTATTTTTATTATTATCTGTGCGACAATGTCTGTTCGATATTTAAATATGTACGTTATCATGTTCTATTGCAAATGAATTAATAATTAAATTAATTTTATACTTATGTATTTATTGAATTTAAATCTCAAAAAGAAAACATACTTTAAAAAATTAAAACAGACACAAAAAAATGTACAATCGGTTTAAGTCTATTATTTTCTTATCTCAACAGCTATCAAGGGCGAGGACTAAGGGTGAGACGACCAAAACCCATCCAGAACCGACAACGTCCGTTAAAAACAAACTTTATCAATTAGCAACTGCATTCGAAATTCAGGATCGATATCGTTTGAGGGCGGTGTTAATTTACACGACTTATATGCTACTAACACGAAAAATAAACAAACCTGATTCCCTTTTTTATCGCTCCCAAAGTACAGTATGGAGGCTAAGGCAAGACGCGCGGGGTGCGGGGCGCGGGGCGGGGGCGGCGGGGGCGGTCACAGGAGCGCTACTGCCTGACAACTGGCAGTAGTACGCAAAGAGTACAGTACTAAATAGAGTGCCGACTTCGCGGTTTATTTGAATCCATGCAGCAACAGCGCCCCAAGTAGACGTTTATGGAAACTCAATACTCGATATATATACATATAGGTTTAAGTAGCATGTTTATGTTTTGTATTTCTTTTTAGATTTTTAAGATTTCTGGCGGGAAAAATAAAACGCTTTGGTGTATTTTTGAATACTTGTAAACAATTTATTCTACAAACTTAAATAATTATAAATAGTGAATATTTTTAGTAACCAACCCTATCGCAGTAAACATACATTTGTTATTCGTCGTTGGAATAATTTTATTTATTTAAATAAAAATTACTACTGGTTCAATATCTATTTATTCCTTGGTTTATTTTATTCATTATTTGAAAAACTAATAAGGAATTATTCGTTATTCGAATATTTTTTGTATAACTCGTCGGAAATATCAGTGAACCTAGCTGGAATGCAGTTCACATTTCATATTTTTGTGTTCCCTATCTACTATGTTTTGAGATGGATGCGAATTCAATTTTTTATTCGTTTTTCTGTTTTAATTCAATTTGTTTAACCTATATTTTATATTTGCTGAACTTATGTTCCAGTGACGTTAATTATTCAGGTCCACAGATATTTCCGACGAGTACTATATAATATAACAGTAAGTATTCAAATAACGAATAAAGATTAAATAAATTTTTAATTCGTAATTCAAATAATTGCCCAGAGTTTGCAATCACATGTTACTGAAATCGAAAACCTGGCCCTTTTAAAATTTCCGAAACACAAAATATTATGTATTTTGGATTTCTCTATTGCAATGACTATTACTAAGATGAGTACCTAAGTGTATCTCTGTTCAAATTTATGTAAGGTATTTAATTTATATTAATGGTTATAGCTTAAAACCGGAATACAAGCATTCTAACCGACTATTGCATATTTCATCTCAAATGTAATACATAATGACGCATATTTTCGCTATATTTGCATTATTTTTCGACAAATTATAAAAAGAAACATAAGTTATATTTTTATATTCGTTAAAAAAAATAAATGCATTTTTGATAGAAAAAGTATCTACTTTTGCCATCAAAAATAGATATAGTATAAATTGAAGTATTACTAATGCATGAGAAATGATTCGTTAGGTCATATTGGATCTATCAAAATAATTTTAATTATAATATAACAAGCTAAAACAGTCTAGTTATTTGTATTTAAACATTCCATTTATTATTGTGTTTAAGATATTGCATGGATTAATTTCGAAAAATTATAGAAGAAAATAATTATAATACTTTAACCATAATATTTCACAATACTAGGAGAAATTGCACATTATAATGCGATAAAATAATTCAAATATATGATAGTTTGCATGAATGCAGCAAATTAAAAACTGAGGATGTATTAGGCTATAACAATTATCAAGAAATAAATTAATGTCTGTAAAAAGACACCTTTACTGAAACAGATTCCCTTGTGTATTGATGTGTAATATAACCCAATCTTCACAATTAGGCTAAAACCCGATAATTTGTGTTTTTAACCATAGGCTCCCATGTTAGTATTTAAAGGGTATATCAAGACTGCGACCGAAAACGAAGCCAGGTGGTAGTATTAAAGACTTCAGACACAACGCAATTAAAAATTCCGCAAAAAAAAAATTGACATTTTTTTTGGAATTTTTTACTTTTTTTGCGTTATTTTTCATTGCATTGTGCCTGTAACCACTAATACTATCACCTGACTTCGTTTTCGGTCGCAGTCTTGATATACCCGGTATAATTACTACACATCTATACCCGTGTAGCCCTTTTTTTCTTTTTTAATTTATTCTTATTATAGTAGTTTTGGGCCACTATTTTTATTGGATCACTTTCATCACAGTTTGTGCTTTTTCCAGACATTATATTGTTTATTTCCTTACACCAATTATTAACACAGAAATACACATTCTTTTTAATCAGGTACTCAATTAGTTTCATTCTATGATCATTGCAAGTGAGAAATCCAAAATTTACAATTGTAGTTATTATTAATTTGATATATTCTATAACATTTTGTTTATGGCTCTGATGTTTCATTATTTCCATAGTTATGACTTCCATATGGGCAAAAGCGTCAAAAATATTTCTTGATGGGTAACATAACCAATCTTTATTACTGTATTCCGATATTTTTATTAAATTATGGAATGATTGTTTTT
Organism: Deilephila elpenor; assembly: GCA_949752805.1. NCBI lineage: Eukaryota > Metazoa > Arthropoda > Insecta > Lepidoptera > Sphingidae > Deilephila > Deilephila elpenor. Next base: position 4,687,837 of record OX457110.1, read on the forward strand.
CTGTAGTCTCCAACTGGCTAGAGCAAACAGTGCAACTTTTGTATACATACTTTTTTGCATTTTTTACTAGCCAACCACTACAGTATCCAATAGCTGCACACCTCTCTATGTTTTGGGGCAAATTGCTGTTCAATAATTCGATATTATTATGCATTATATTCAAATGATCTTCAAACATTGTGTATTCGGACTGATTATTGTCTGCAGAACTATCTATTTCCAAATAATATCTAAGGTTCTGCAGACATTTGCTTTTGTCTTTTTCGCAATTTGCCCCTACAGAGTGTGATGAAACCATATTATTAATTAACAACGTTTTGTATGCAGCTTGGAATCCTAATGCAGTTGGCATGATGTTACTATGTCCATGTGCTCTGATTGCTCCAAAAAAATTTTCGAGGGGATCTTGGTTAAAATTCCTTGGTAATATTGATTTCATACCTAATTTATGTAAGTGTGAACATAACATTTTAAACCCCTCGATAGTTTTAATCCAGCTAGAGATTGTGGGAACCACTGAATTTTTGCCGTTTTTGTCCACATAAGTCATTGTCCTTAGAACCGGTAGACTTTTTCGCCATAATTGATGATGGGGCGACGTGGAAGTTACAGCAGTCCTATAAATTTTTCCTGATTTAACCTTACTGTAACTTCCATTTAATGAATCAAACAAATTGTCAAAAAATAACAATATTTCCGCTGTTTCTTTCGCTTCTTCTGGAAGTTTGCCTGCTTCTGAAATACAGAGAAATGAACATAAATATACAAATTAAAAGCCTGATATGAGAAATTAAGATGACGAAATTACGAAATTCGGGTGCCACATTAATTTTAAAATAGTTAAAACATGAATCATAATATTGATTGATTATAAAAAAATAAATCATAACAAGAAACAGTTAAAATTTTGTTGTGGCACTGAATACTTGATGATATTAAAAAATATACAAACCTGCCATGAAACCTAGAGCCGCATACACAGTTCGACTGAACACCTGTGTGCAGTGCTTCACTCTCATCTTCGGTATTAAATGTGGCATTACATGTTTTTCTGTAAGTTTTGGTACTAGTCTTACCCCCCTATACCCTGGACTTTTCCTCACCAATTCTATAAGATGCTGCCACTTGGCTAGGCCTATCTTATTGTCTTTTTTAAAGGACAAATTTTTTGTTAATAAATTATTTCTGATTCCCTTTATTAAGTGTGGAGGATCATACAAAGGGTAAATTTTTGATCCTCCAATCAAAACAAAGCCCCCTGGGTACTCTCTCCCTTGTTTAAGAAATTTTTCTTTAGTGTCTTTAAAGATGTCATTAATTGCTGCCATATTCGTGGCACCTTGATCACAGGTAATTGCCACGACTTTCAATCCTGTTGATTGTACATTTTTTACAACATTTATTAATAATTGTTTCATGTGCTTCGATTTTGTTGTCCCAGCGCAGAAACTGTATTGCACAGGTTGTTTATATTTATTTATGACTCCTCTCACCATAAACACGAGGGCATGGTCTGCAATCAGAGGTTTTCTTGTTTCTCCATCATCCACAAAACCTTCTATATTTTGATCAGTAATGTCAAAATGTGGAGCTATAGCCATCTCATCAAATATTACACAGCAATATTTAAACTTTTCTGGCATTGTCTGCACTCTTAATTTAAGGTTTTCAAACATCAGTTTGTTAATCCCTGGATAGATTTTAACTTTTTTTAGAAGTAACTGCAAAGTGCTGCGTTTTGGCAAAATGCAGATTTCGCTAAGTACTCTATAGGCCTTTGGGCTGGTTTTGTACAGCGATAATGCTAGAATTTTCTCATCCGTATTAAATCTTCTGCCATGATTTTTCTTTTCCGCTTGAGATAACTGCATGCGCATAAATGTAAAAGCTGATTTCGACAACTTGTGCATTTGAATGAAGTCATGTGACTTAATTGCATCATTTGCTATTTGAAGCCTCCTTTTGTATGATTTGATGGTTTTATCACGCTTCAGAATTTTCGAGTTTAATATCTTCATGACTTTTTTCACTTTTAAATCAGTCTTTACCATCTTCATTTCTGAAAATGAACAAATAAGACATATTTTTATGCGGTTCAAGAATTAAAAAATACAAAGTTTTGAAGGCTCAATGAAGTATGTAAATTGGTGATCGCATGTGGCTTCACTAATGTAAAATCGTCGTGGTGTATAATGCTTTGATGAGTAGTCAGTTAGATTGCAATGCAGTAATCTCAGCCCCACATGAAACTACAATATATAGTTCATGTTGGACAAAATTTGTTAAATATACATTATATTATTCACAACAATTGGAATATATTAAGTATAATCATATATAGTATGTCTCTATGTATACTATTATGGTTTTGCGATCTAGCAACTTATTTATTAATCTTGGTAGGAACTAAATTTATATAATACTATATAAGCATTAGTAGTAATTAATTTTCGTATTAGTCAATTTTAATAAAAACACTATGAAGAAACCTTCTGCATTAAATTTAAAAAAACTATACTCACTTGTAGACTGAGTCTGTTGTGTACGTGTTCTTGGAGCCATAGAATTGGTTGATGGAGTTTGTTCAGTTAACAGTGATTCCATGGATACACTGGCATTCTCTACTATCCTACTTGATGTTGAAGAGTTTAGCTCTTCTAAATGTTGGAAAGTTGGATGTCCTGATAAAAAATTTAACAAATTATTACAACATCATTCAATCTTCAATCATAATTTATGTAATACTATAGTGAGTGATAGCTCTATTTGTTGATGATCAGACTGCCAAACCGGTGGTCACTGGTTCCATTCTCTTAATATTAGTGAAAAAATATGTTGTGACAACCTCATGTAAGTCTGGATAAAGGTAGGCAGAAGAAGAATATTATTTAATATGCACAATAAATTATATTATATAAATATTATAATAAAATAATCAACTGACCTGATAGATGCAGAACTGGTATAGCCAGAGGACATAAACGATTCTTCGTGTAAAACCATTTTGCATGAAAATGTTTATGACAAACTCTTCTATTTTTAAAAATATAATTGTCATCAAAAGTGTAAATTTCACCTCCAACATTTGCCACCCATGCACGAAAACGTTTCATATTGTTAACTGGATTAGGGAAACGATGCAACGGTATACCTGAAATAAATTATTTTTTTATAAATTATAGTATAAATATTCAATTATCAATAATACATTTTAAGTAAATTAAATATAATTAGTTGATATTTTATAACAAATTACATTATGTTGCTTATATCTTAATTATCATTTAATAGATTTTAATAGTTTGATTTGACACTGGTTTTTCAATAATGTTTTAATATTCTTGCACTGTAGCAGTGTCAATAATGTTTTAAATAAACACCACATGAAGTATTTGAATATTCTTACACTGTAGGAGTGTCAATAATGTTTTAAATAAATACCACATGTAGTATTTGAATATTCTTGCACTGTAGGAGTGTCAATAATGTTTTAAATAAATACCACATGAAGTATTTGAATATTCTTACACTGTAGGAGTGTCAATAATGTTTTAAATAAATACCACATGTAGTATTTGAATATTCTTACACTGTAGGAGTGTCAATAATGTTTTAAATATATACCACATGTAGTATTTAAATATTCTTACACTGTAGGAGTGTCAATAATGTTTTAAATAAATACCACATGAAGTATTTGAATATTCTTACACTGTAGGAGTATCAATAATGTTTTAAATAAATACCACATGTAGTATTTGAATATTCTTACACTGTAGGAGTGTCAATAATGTTTTAAATATATACCACATGTAGTAGTTGAATATTCTTACACTGTAGGAGTGTCAATAATGTTTTAAATAAATACCACATGTAGTAGTTGAATATTCTTACACTGTAGGAGTGTCAATAATGTTTTAAATAAATACCACATGTAGTATTTGAATATTCTTGCACTGTAGGAGTGTCAATAATGTTTTAAATAAATACCACATGAAGTATTTGAATATTCTTACACTGTAGGAGTGTCAATAATGTTTTAAATAAATACCACATGTAGTATTTGAATATTCTTACACTGTAGGAGTGTCAATAATGTTTTAAATAAATACCACATGTAGTATTTGAATATTCTTGCACTGTAGGAGTGTCAATAATGTTTTAAATAAATACCACATGTAGTATTTGAATATTCTTGCACTGTAGGAGTGTCAATAATGTTTTAAATAAATACCACATGAAGTATTTGAATATTCTTACACTGTAGGAGTGTCAATAATGTTTTAAATAAATACCACATGTAGTATTTGAATATTCTTACACTGTAGGAGTGTCAATAATGTTTTAAATATATACCACATGTAGTATTTAAATATTCTTACACTGTAGGAGTGTCAATAATGTTTTAAATAAATACCACATGAAGTATTTGAATATTCTTACACTGTAGGAGTATCAATAATGTTTTAAATAAATACCACATGTAGTATTTGAATATTCTTACACTGTAGGAGTGTCAATAATGTTTTAAATATATACCACATGTAGTAGTTGAATATTCTTACACTGTAGGAGTGTCAATAATGTTTTAAATAAATACCACATGTAGTAGTTGAATATTCTTACACTGTAGGAGTGTCAATAATGTTTTAAATAAATACCACATGTAGTATTTGAATATTCTTGCACTGTAGGAGTGTCAATAATGTTTTAAATAAATACCACATGAAGTATTTGAATATTCTTACACTGTAGGAGTGTCAATAATGTTTTAAATAAATACCACATGTAGTATTTGAATATTCTTACACTGTAGGAGTGTCAATAATGTTTTAAATAAATACCACATGTAGTATTTGAATATTCTTGCACTGTAGGAGTGTCAATAATGTTTTAAATAAATACCACATGAAGTATTTGAATATTCTTACACTGTAGGAGTGTCAATAATGTTTTAAATAAATACCACATGTAGTATTTGAATATTCTTACACTGTAGGAGTGTCAATAATGTTTTAAATATATACCACATGTAGTATTTAAATATTCTTACACTGTAGGAGTGTCAATAATGTTTTAAATAAATACCACATGAAGTATTTGAATATTCTTACACTGTAGGAGTGTCAATAATGTTTTAAATAAATACCACATGTAGTATTTGAATATTCTTACACTGTAGGAGTGTCAATAATGTTTTAAATATATACCACATGTAGTATTTGAATATTCTTACACTGTAGGAGTGTAAATAATGTTTTAAATAAATACCACATGTAGTATTTGAATATTCTTACACTGTAGGAGTGTCAATAATGTTTTAAATATATACCACATGTAGTAGTTGAATATTCTTACACTGTAGGAGTGTCAATAATGTTTTAAATATATACCACATGTAGTAGTTGAATATTCTTACACTGTAGGAGTGTCAATAATGTTTTAAATAAATACCACATGTAGTATTTGAATATTCTTGCACTGTAGGAGTGTCAATAATGTTTTAAATAAATACCACATGAAGTATTTGAATATTCTTACACTGTAGGAGTGTCAATAATGTTTTAAATAAATACCACATGTAGTATTTGAATATTCTTACACAGTAGGAGTGTCAATAATGTTTTAAATATATACCATATGTAGTATTTAAATATTCTTACACTGTAGGAGTGTAAATAATGTTTTAAATAAATACCACATGTAGTATTTGAATATTCTTACACTGTAGGAGTGTTAACAAAATTAAATAGAAACATTGAAGTTGAACATAATAATTATGTAATTCAACTTTAAACGCAATTATTTTCATTACAATTTAAAATGGCTATTTTATAAAATACCATGGTTGCAATACTAAGTACAATAAAATGAAAAATATTACTTACCGTCAGTGACTTTCGTTGAACAACCAGGTACACAACAATTTAAAAACGACATGTTTTTGGAAAATGCAAAACACTTTCACAAAATAATAGAGTCCTGTCTCAAAATATATAAACACCACTGAAGTTTTCACACTAGCACGGAGGAGAAATTTAATTCTCAACTCGACGTGACTAGAGGAATGCACTACTAGCAGTATTTTATTGAAAAATGGTCACATAAAATGTGGGCAAAATTCACGTGCGTGTACGCAACGAACAGCAAACATGAATTGATTTGACTATTAATAGACTCGCGGCCATTATGTGTTTGATGTTTAGTAGAAAAATTGCCATCCGAAAAAAACTTGTTCCGTTTTATTTTTCGTGTCTGACAATTAAACAAGTAACTCAATGAACGTCTGTCGGGAGGCGCTAGTTTCCATACATTAGAATATTAATATAAGAATTGTTCTAAGTCGACACAGCATGGTAGTACGGGCGCACGACTCCCACTAACCGCGCGTCGATGCGCACGCGCAACCTCCGCGCAGTGATAATAAAAAAATATTGTGGCACATTGAGGCATACGGATTACAGTGTACACATGTGATACAGTGACTTATCACTATAAACTGTTTTATGGCCTGTATAGTGCTGTAGTGCGCTCCCGCTAACCTCCACCTGTCTTGGACTGTGTATTGTGACAAAAAATTGCAATGGACTATTGTGTGGATAGCCGCAAACTACCTGACTTCTGAGGGTTGAAGAGCGTTTAATCGTTGGACGCCCTGTAAGTTTTTTATCGGTAATTTAATACAGGATGTGGAATAAATTGGGTAGGCAGGGTGCGTCCACCCGCTACCTGTTTTACATCATGTGGCTGTTTTTTGTGTTATTGTTTTCAAGATGTTGATTACAGTACTGAGAACGGCCTGCGGTTTGGTACATTGTTCATACATTTAACATTGTTTGTTTTACGTTTCCTGCCACTGTGTTTCGCACAGTAATTAACTAGTAGCGTTGTGGAATTATGATTGTAAAGTAAATATAATGAATCACCTATTAATGTGAACACGCGCTGGTTTTTAAACAGCTTTAAGAACGAATGGCTTGAACGCATTACTGTTACATTGCATTATTCAAATATTTGTTACTAAAAGGAAGGATTTATGTAAGTAAAAAGTTGCATGCTATATCATCTACACACAAATACTTTAGATTCTAATTTCAAAGTCGGTATCTATCTTTCCACGCGCATCAAGTTTTTCATTAAAAATCAATCAATACAAATTGCTAAATCTGCGAGCAAAAACTAAACTTATCACCAAAAACATTCAAATTTGATTGCAAATTTCATGTGATCCAATCACGGGCCGAATTTAATAGTCGTCATAAAAATATCCGTTAATTTATATGAAACATCAAAACCTACCGCTTGATTTATTATGAACTAGCTGACGGACGCAACTCCGTTTACTATCAACGAAACGACTTTGTGGTCGTTTGAAAATATATTATAATTGAGTACAGACCGCTTCTTGAGTAAGCGGTGATGTTCACCTTGCTATAGAAGTATAGACTCACAATTGAGTACACTTCCCTACTAGGAAGACTGACACGCGAAAGGGAGGGGGGAGTCAAAGTTCCTTTCCTCCTCCCATCCGTTCTCCTTCCTTATCTCATCTTTAATGACTATCAATGCACTGACAATTGCCTCTTTCCTCCTCCTGTATTTTCTTTTTCCTTTTCCCCTACCATTTTGAGAGCCGACAATGCATCGACTATTCAAATGTTGGCAATCATTTGTTGGGCCTTTTACTGCTGAAGACGGCTTCCCCAAACAAGCGTCATGGCGGTCATAAGCAGCCCGAAACCCACTACTTTTTTCGATTTCTCGCGTCGATTTATCATACAGAATGTTTGACACTACGTCTACCTACTGTAGACATTAGCGGCGGGTAATGACATAACCTGGACGGAAATCATTCGTATTGGCGGAGAAGAACAAAAATGTTTTCATTCACAAGTCATATGTCGCTGTGGTGTGTTAAAATGATGAATTACTACCACTCGCACCCTCACATACCCTTCCCTTTTCGTATGAGGGGTGTATATGAAATTGCCAGCCAAAAATATGTGGAACCTGTCAAATCATAATTCTTTCTTAGTTGTGATGCTCTTATCAAGCTAAAAACACATTAAACCCTACCATTTGGTGCAGTTATTAAAGTTGTCTGGAACTACTGCAGTTGTTCCTACGGGAATGGGTCAGTCCTACCGTAATGGTATCACTGTTTTACAGAAAAGCGATAAAAAGTAAAGGCTCTAATGTCGGGTTTCGTTGGGCAAGTGAGATTGCTACAGACCCAATATATATCTTTCCTCCTCGCATCCTTTCTTTCCCTTTATCGTCTTATCTTGAGAATCGGGCACCGCATCAACGATTCAAATGTTCTAAATTCAATTAAGGCATGGTAATTATTTACCATCTGGTGGGCCACTTACTCTTTGTCGGACCTACGCTATAAAATAAATCTGGCCAAAGCGTTGGTGGCGCTGCGGTTTCACAAGAAGCGAAGGTTTTTTGACAGGCAGAGGCACCATATACTATCAAAATAGAACTACTCATACTTTAGTTTAAAAACAGTACTCTAGTCTACCAATTTCAAATACTTTATACAGGAGTAGCTAAACAAAATTTACAAGAAGCGATGAATAATGACTTAGGTACTACTGTACGTAACGTACTTGTTGAAGAAATTGCGAAAAATCTTAAACAAACAACTACTATCATGTCATACGACCGTCCGTAAAACTAATGCAATTTACAATATAATTATTTTATAATTATAATACAAGCGCAATGGTAACACGGTAGATGCGACTGAAATTATAATTGCTTAACAAATAGTAGTTAATCGACACCGATAAGGTATCTAATCAACACTGTGATGCTAATCTTGTAACCTTGCTTTGAAATGGATTCGTTCTGTTAAGTTCTATTTGTGGTTAATTCAAGGAGAGTTTTGATGTCCTGAGTATGGTATCTGATGTTTTATACAACAATCAGAGAGCAAGTTATCTAGATTTTGTTGACTACAAAGGATTTTTTTGGCCAAGACCAAACCTGGAACAAACATTTCATTCATTCAGGTTCATAATTCTTATGTCTTCACATGTAACATGTAGGTAGCTCTTTCGCTTCATCCACTTTCAGCAATCCCTTCATGCGTGCTCGTCGGTTTAGGGTACTTCTGACGTGACCCTTGTTCAGGCTATCACCGATGTGGATGGTGTAGGTTCAGTGAGGTCAACTCCTACCGACTAGAGTCTTCCATTCCAGCGTTTATTTCACTTCTCAAAGAATTTATAAAGTATCACTGACGATTCTTATCATGTTCAAAATATCATTTAGGTTATTTGGACAAAACCTTTTTAATATAATTTAGTTTATCAGCTGTTATTATTGATGCCTCGTCATGAGAGTTTGATGTACAAGTATTCGTTTATGCGACAGCTGAAATATTGAGCCTATTAATAACAAGCGATGTATAGTAAATTGGTTTGAAGCTTCCTCCACAACTTTAAGGAAAATATTGCAATCAAGTTTTTAAATTATTTTTATAAGACACTATGCAAAATAGACAACATTAAAATTTGGTTTAAATGGGTTATTCGTGTTTGTTAATAATAGCCTTGAAAATTATTATTAAACGTTAATTAAATTGACATTTACCTGTGCGAAGTTATCACAAGCCATAATAATTAAATTGATTAAAAAGCTGTAAAATTTGACTTTTTTATAAGTCACTAAATCATTTTCCTTGTAAGTTAATTTTTTTCCTTTTTTGATTAGTCGTCATGGAAGTATAATAACGACTAACGTGGAATTATTATTGTAACTTTTTAATTGTTATTCCTAACCAATCGAATATAATGTAAAATCTTATTATGATCGATTTTTTTTCTTAATGGGATACCCTCCTTCCCTTTCCTCTTTTCATCCTTTTTCCTTTCCGTTCTCATCCCAATTTGATGGTCCGGCAACACAACCATGATCCAGCGTTGAGGATGTTCATGGGCGGCAGTGACCACTTACCATCAGATGACCTGCTTGCTCGTTTACTTAACCTATGCAAAAAAAAACACTTTTGTTTATACTATCTTATACGATCTAGAAATACGTATTTAATATGATATAATATGTATTTATAAATATATATATTATACCGCCTCGGTGGCATAGTTGTACTACGGTATGACTACAAAGCTGAGGTCTCGGGTTCGAATCCCGAGTCGGGCAGAGTGATATTGGTTTTTTCTATTTATTATCAGCCAGGAGTCAGAAATTTGTGCCCGATATGGCGATAGGCTCGCCCCCTATCACATCATGGGACGGAACATACAAGGCGAAATGTGGGTGTCCTGGTGGCGCCTCTGCCTACCCCTTATGGGATGAAGGCGTGAGTTTCTGTATGTATATTTATATTTAATAAAACACAATTAATAAGAATGCTTATAATGCATGTTGACTATAATTTTATATGCGTACCACTGAGAGGGAATTACGCACAGAAACAATAACTTTCAGTCGGTAGGTTAGTATTTAAACAAAATGACTAATAAAATTAATTATACCTCATACGTGTGTCTATAAGAACGAATTTCACTTGACAGCTTCTGTGGCGTAGTTGATTTATAGGCCAGCAGTGAAACGAAAGACCATAGGTTCAATAATGTCCACGACACGAGACTTGCATCTTAATGAGGGTTTTCGAAACTGCGTGGAACTGTTAATTTTATCTAATATTAAATAAATAAATAATAAATAATTTCACAACACTATGTTACATACATACTTACATAAACTCACGTCTTTATCCCAGAAGGGGTAGGCAGAGGCGCCACCACACACACATTTCGCCTTGTATTTTCCGTCCCATGATTTCGTTTCGTTCGGGCTCAAATTCCTGACTCCGGGCTGATAATGAATAGAAAAACCTATGTTAAAAACTAAGTTTTTGACAAAAAATATAAAACAGGCGAAATATAGAATAGAAACGTGTAATGGGTATGTTAAAGAATGAGTATAATACCTATACATTGAAGAGTAACTAAACATGTTATTTTATCGTTTAATTAACTTGTCGTCGATTAATACATTCCCCTCTAATATAAGGCTCTTTCATCATTGTCTATATGGCTCCATATTTATAAGAGTAAAGGTACACATACATGGGAAAATCGTTTCGTCACTAACAATACTTCGTCAATTTATTAATTAAATGTAAATGTAATCATCTAGTTGTATAATATAGAGATCGCTATGAAATATTCAGTGCGAGTTGGCGGCGTGTTGAAAGAACTCTCATTGGGCTAAACTACTCATTAGGCGGGTATCTAGTACCATAAATTTAACTTGGTATTTGAACGGGATAATTAATAGATGTGTACACATAGACCGTGAGATGTGAAGTGAAAATTTGGATTGGAAATTCTGTCATTTCTCGAGTGTGTGAGGAAATTTACCTCTGTTTTTGGATAAAAACAGATGAAAAGGGAAAAATACTAAATGCTTTAATATTCTTTATGAAATTTTTATATGGTTATATTTATAGATACTAATTATGATAGCATTTTTAACTAACAACTAGTTTTATGTAACTTAAATAGAATTAGACTTTTATATACCTGTTTAAACAAAACAGGACGCTAATTTTTCATAATAATTACATAATATATATATAACGGCGCGCGCTTATTTTGATCGATAAATTAGAATGTTGGTAGTTCAAAAATAATGTTTAAAATTGACGGTTGAATTATTTTTTGAGAGCGGGTACCACCCGAATGGAGTTGTAAGTGTCAACTGTCGTGTCAGGCGAGTCATCATTCTTGGATGTGTTCTTGGACGACGATTCGCATGTGATGGTCGCTTGCAAACCCATTTGCTCTTGCTTTTAGTGATTGTTATTTGGAACAAGCAGTACAATTATCTAACTATATTGTGAGACTTTTATTTCGGTGAAAACCTGTGCGTATACGCCCACACGATCCTAAGATGTCCGACCAACCTGCAAATATGTCTAGCCAGCCTGACGATGCTTCGACATATATATATATATATATATATATATCTTTTCAAACCACAGTATAGTTAGGTTTTAATACAGTCATTCATAAACCAATCCTTTTATTTCTACAACCAAGGATACAATAAACTTGTATGCAACAGCAAAACCACTTGGCCCAATAGCCAATAATAAGAGTATTATCAAAGAAAAGGTAAAATACTTATCGTGTAAAGGCAAGAAATTTAAATTTTCAAGGGGATCGCTTTAATATATGCCTTTTAAAAGCTTTACGTTATTGAAATGAGCGGTATTACATCCCCGAGTCCATTACTTACTGCACTGGCTACATACATATTCATATCTCTAAATTCTCGGACCGTAAGTGAGATAAAAGTAGTTTTACTGCTTCGGAGCAAGTAAGATGGTAGAAACTCGATCAACCACAACCCGGGTGCGAGGGAGATAGCGCGCTTCATCTAAAGGGTGTGAGTGAGAGGCGAATAAAATCAGAAGGCTTTTTACGGTAGAGCGGGCAACGCACAGTGAAATGAGGGCCCGCCGCTCGCCTTCTTTTTCGATCTCGCTTGAATAAATTGATTCTAAGATTAATCTTTTGTAGTTGCTGTAAGTGACGGCTAAGCTTTTTTTATGGCTGACGTTAAAATATCATAGAAATGCATTAAAATCTGCCGCTTACTATGGTTTTCATGTTACGAACAGATTCATTTACCGTTCGTTTATAGGTTAAATACTAATATAAGCCTTAGCCTTCAGTTCTAACACGAGTAAAATAAATTACTAAAATATTACCAAAACATGACGCAAAACCGGAAAAAATATTGATTAATTACAACGATCATTTCCCACGTTATTTTTTCGGAACACAAGTTATATTGATATGTTTAATTGCTACCATATATAACATCAAAGGAGCGATTGAACAATATAGAACGGGTCGAGTGTCAGTTTGCACAAACATATAAAGCGAAGCAGGAAACTCTGTGAAAACACGAGCACACTAAAGAATCGGTTTTATTGTCACCGACATGATCATTACAGATGGAAATAGTCGGCTGCTCGTAAATCTACGAATAGCCATATTTTATGGTCATTCTAGTAGGAATACTATAATAACATGATATACTGCGGATTAGTTCGTTTTTGACATCGAAAAACCACGGATTCTCGTTTCTAATGATCATATCGTGGGTTCGATCCCCGCACCGAAACAAATATTTGTGTGATCCACAGGTATTTGTTTCGGGTCTGGGTGTTTGTGAGACCGAAAAGTCTCTCGTAGTTTCTGATACCCACGACACAAGACTCGATCTTAGTGTGGGGTCAGTACTATGTATGTGACTGTTGGGTGTATTTATTATTATTTATTATAAAGTATTTCAACAGGTACCGGGAAAGACATCGTATGTGAAGGTTTAGATGATACTTTCCTAAAATTATATTATATTATCATTTTCATGGTAATCAGTGATCCCGTATTAAAAAAAGGTAATATGGTATTGCTATTTATTTGTGGGACTCATCAATGTTTCAAAAAATAAGGAAAAAAAATAAAGAAACTTGCGGAGCACTAGTGACGGTTCTATTTATTTATTATTGTTTAATAATTTTGTAGCTAATCTTTTGAACCAGTGTTGTGTTAAGTATGAAATCATCTGTTGCGGTCGGTATACGTGACGAACTTATGAATGAACAATGTCGTATTATTATATTTTACCTACTTACTTACCTTATATATAGCGAATACGTAAAACAGTTCACCGGAAAAACAACAGACTTACATAGACGACTGAATCATTGTTATCTTTGAAAAATTAAAAAATAACCCATGCTTTTGTATGCAGGAAAATATAAAAACATACATTTTTTTTTTAATAAACACCTTAGACTGCCCTCTCATTTTCCTTTTTACATATCCATCCAAAGGTTGCCTGTAAGAAATTGCCTAGTGTGATAAGGCCGCCTCTTGTACTATTATTATGCCATTTATTTACTGTAAATGTTTCTTTTTGTGCAATAAAGGATTAATAAATAAATAAATAAATTTCCAGCAAATTTTATTATAACTACCTAAATTAATACAAATATACATATATTATAAATTATATTTTTCAAAATAATACCTTTATACTAAAAAAGTAACAAAGTAACTTCTACTTTACATCTTACTCATATGACGAAGCACCGCACTCTCATAAGCCAACAAACCGGAGTCTGGACTCGAGATAAAGCACCACAGATAACTTGAAGATAAATGGAGCCAGCATCAACTGTCAGCCCTGTTTGCTTTGACTATGCATTAAAACTCAAGTTAAGAGCACTGACCATTACGTTTAAAAACCGGCTGAGTGTGAATTGGACTCTCGCGTAAAGTGTTCCGTGCTATGTATTCATAATAATAGAGCGTATACCCACACAATCGCTTTTGTAGCATTTACAAGCCTAAATGAATTTTGGTTCAGTAAAAACAAATTTTAAATTGTGTAACGAAAGAATAAGTTCGGTAGATAAACTTAATTTTGTAGACGAGAGAAAATATTTAAGTGATTTTACGTCATGATGAATTTGATCGTGAAGAAATCTGGTTTCCAGACTTCCAGACATTGTGGTTGACAGACAGAAAGGCGAACAACGAAGTGATTCTTTCAGGGTTTCGTTGTTCTTGTTCAGATATGGAACCCTAAAATATTGTATAGCTGCGACATAAGGAATGTAGGAAGTTATTTGAAACTATAGAACGATTTGTACCGGAACACTGGGATTGGATTTGTCTTGAATTAACATTCGTCTAAATTTTGATCAATACCAAAGATTATGGTTCTTACAAAACAGTTCACGGAACTGCTAAAAACCGTATAACATCCTATTCCGTGAAAAAATAAACCCTAAAATTTCACACATATTGTAAGTCTAAGATACATCATGGTATCAAAAATAACGTGGTATTTTTTTGTCTCACAACCCTTAGACCCGAAGCAAATGGTTGGGCTCGCACGTAATAGATTAATCATGTATAAATCAACAAAGGAAACTTCCAAATGCATTGACCAATTTATAAGAAAATTATTCTTTTTGATTCAAAATATCAACCAGAATATTCATTAACATTAGCCATAAGTATCAAATAATAGTTGCAAATTACATTGAAAACAACTATTATTTTAATGTAAAGTTTGCATAAATAAATATTTCGAGAATTTCTTTAAAAAATACTTTATTTAAATTACATAAATTTAATAAAACAGCTTCCACGTTACCTACCACAACATTAATCTTGTGAATAAATTAACATTTTTGATTCCAAACAAATCTGATTTTATCAGTCGCTGTTCCAAGTAACTAAGTAAGTCCAATAATAATAAATTTTAAATTAAATTGCTCACATAATTTATGGTAAAAGCAAATCAGGGCCGTTTACGCGGTTAAAGCAAATACATCAAGTATTGATGCTAATGCCCAATATGAACCCAAATCAGGTCGGCATTAACATTTTGTGATATCACCAGAAGCCAACAACAGACACCATTGAATATAAACTGATGAATGATGCATGAGATACAAAAAATGCTATAAACAAAATACCTTCAAAATACGAATTAATTGAACAGTCAGAAAAATATGACAAAATTATACTAAATTCGATCTTTGTGACAATCACTTGAATAATTATTGCTGATGACGATTGTTAAATTGTATAACCAAGCCTATTATACATTGTGGCAAACTTTGCATTAAACGTATAACCTCATTTTTTATCAATATTGGTTAGTCAAGTATTATTTTTTGCCTCATCATTTGCTACAGCAGCACTAACAGGAAAATGAGGCTTAACGCTCCTTGAGTCATGGATGCTCTTGACAATTGAAGCTACTGAATGTAGTTGCTCTGAATCAGTACTTCAACTTTTACTTAAAGTACTAACTTTAAAGCATCATGATGGGGTCACTGGACCCCACTATCCACGTGGTACTAAACAAATTCGTGCTATTATTCGGAAATATACAATCAAGAATATTGAGGGATCTGAAACAACGTTTGCTTGTATAGCACAAACATTACTGAACACGATGTTATAGCCATGAAATATGTATACGGATTTTATCATAAATGTAAATTGGAATATGTAAATTAAATGAACTGATTTCAATATTAGACGAACGCCGTGTGAATTTATGAACTATACCAATTGTTATATTAATACAATGTAGGCCCTATTAATTAGGCATGATTGTCGGCCCATAAATCTGAATTTTCATCAATCGCTCTGCCCAGCTCTGTATCGTTAACCGGCAAGCGGAGATTCGAATCGTATATCAAGTTTACGATTTTGTGAAAGGTGTAAGATAAAGATCAACATCTCAAGACAAATGATGAAGCGAATAGTTTATGAACCGATATCTCATGCTCGTCTATTTACTTTTCTGTTTAAAACTAGATTTTTTATGTACGAAATCAGATTGTTTGCTTTGTAATTTCCCCGCTGATGTTATTTAAAGTTTCTTTTTAACGATACTGTGGATAAGCGAGTCTAGATTTTATATTAGGTTATAAGTTTCCCCTTTCTAATACGCGGTTTTTGTTTGCAGATGTGTTTTAGATCGTGATGTCCGAGAACGGTGGGGCAGTTGTATCGAGGGCTTCTACACCACGCCCGATACCTGATGCATCGGTGAATGCACCTTTGAGATCCAGACATGACCAGTTCCTCGCTAGCTCAGCTGAACGCAATCAGCAAAGAACTTCCTCAAGCGGCAGAAATGCAAGCGGAAACTTCGAGTCTCCACCATTACCCTATCATCGCCAGATAACTTCTGGCTCCCTCCTCAACTCATCCCATAGAGAGACATCTGCATTTGTACCTGTTGTTCCTACCAGATCAATGCACCCTGTTATGTACCCTAACGAAATGCATCCCGCTTTAATACCTTCAGAAATAATGGAGCGAGAAAGAATTTTAGACAGAGATCGGTCAGAGACGGCTAAAGGATCACCTGATAGAGCGTCAGGAAACTTTCCTAAGAGAAACTCATTTGATTTAATGGCTATGATGGTTGAGAAAAGAAAGGAGGTGGCTTTGCGTGAGGCAGCGGCGGCAATGTTAATGCCTCACCATAGAGCATCTTCTATGGATGGAATGATGTCCGATGGGTCATCGCAACCTCCTATTTACGGTCCACCGGGGGCATTTCTTGGTGCACCGGGACCTTCACCAACTGCTGCTGGAAACTTTACCTTCCCTGGGGCTGGATTATTCCCACCAGGAGCTGGGCCACACCAAATGCATCCACATCTAGACAGACGGTTGCTACGAGCGCCTGGTCGAGCATCACGACCGAAAAAACAGTTCATATGCAAATTCTGTAACCGCCAGTTCACCAAATCATACAATCTGCTCATCCACGAACGGACCCATACGGACGAGCGTCCATATTCCTGTGATATTTGCGGCAAGGCGTTCAGAAGACAGGATCACTTACGAGACCACAGGTTAGTAGAGAATCTCTATTTCTTATTGAGTTTTATCACTATAAATGCAAATATCTATGTCTTCTTGCCTTTGCTGGTCAGAAGAATATTTTATTCTGATATTGCCAAGTTAATACATAAGTGCAATGCTTTTCAGAGTATCAGTGAACTGCATGACAGATACTTTTACTTAGACGATGGTGGTAACGTACTCGTAGTGTGTTTTGCACCTTGTGTACTGCCTTATCTAAATGATTACGAATATCCTATTGCCACTTTCCTAACCCCAATCTTAAACGAATTGTAAATTCTACATCGACACCAGCTAGAGCCGCGAGCGATAGCCATCCCATAAATTGCAGTTGGTGAGCATCGTTTAATTTTCTACAACGTTGATCGTGGTATAAAGACCAATTTATATGCGCCTACCACAACGGGTGTAACTCTAGTTGCAGATGTTAACCCGACTGTGGCGGCATCCGCTTCACTACTTGGAAACGGTATATTTATAACTTAGCTAGCTTCTTAGAAAACGTTCTTGATTAATAAAGGTGAGTGGCTTGGAAGGACTGTTGAACAAATTGTTCCTTGATCGCTGTTTGATGTTAGTGATAAAATATCTCAATTACATGACGGTGTGGATAATAAATCATTATTAGCATTGGCGTGATTCATTGCTGATTTGGGATACCGAAATTTTGATCAGTCATTGATTGAAGATTTTTTAACTGCATACGTGTATAAGCACACCCCTTTGTCATGGATGGGGAAGGCAGAGATTCTAATAGTATTAATTACGATTTTTTTACTCATTTCCGTCCTAAAATGTGATAGGGGACGAGCGTATGTTGATACTAGGCACGAAATTCTTTCCTAGCAATTCATGCGAGAATTTTAGACTACCAAAATAAACTTCAAAAAATAACATTAGAAACTCATCAGGTCATAAACAAGCCCAATTAATAACGCAAAGTTAAATAATGATTCAATTTCACATATAAATATTTATTTGCCCAAAACAGACCTTAGAACCGGATACACGCCACCTGTCAATAGTAACATTTTTTGTTTTTTACCAATAGAGGGTTTATGAAACTACCGCAGCTACACGAATACGTTTACATAATTTAGAAATAAAACCAATGCCAGCATATTTATTATGGAGAACAATTGGGCAAGTTTAATTTGACATTATGTTTATGTATAATACTTACTGGGGATATTTATAAGAAAGTTAAAATTAATGAAAAATCCTAGTTTGAATAGTTGTTAAGTTTACTGACGGTCGATTTTTTTCCTGTAATATCCATGACAAGTTTTTAAATAAGTCACAATTTTTTAATTTATAATTACATACTCGTATTATAAAATTATTTTTTAATAAATGTAATAATATTTTCTCTTATTTGCTGCTCTAGTTCGTGTTATAATAAACCTATTTGAAATACTTCTTCAACACACATTTCAAAATGTAACTTATAGAATAAATTCATTAAATTATTCAAACAATTGAAAGTCACGATTAACTGCGCTGCGTGTCTACACACACAAGTTGCTGATATAGTTTCCTTTTTTGAACAAATTGAATGTATTTATTACTCATTCATATACAGGCGTATCAAGACTGCGACCGAAAACGAAGCCAGGTGGTAGTATTAGTGACATCAGACACAATGCAAGTAAAAATTGCGCAAAAAAAAATCGACAACCTTTTTTTTAATTTTTTAGTTATCGTCGTATTTGAGTGATTTATACATAGTTTTCCTAAAATAATGATGCACACTTCTATAATTTTAAACACGCAATGGTACGTAAGGGTTTAAATTAGTATTTTCGCAAAAACTAGATATTTACCACCCAAACACGACGATTTTTAAAAAATTCTAAAAAAATATCTGTCACGTTTTGGCGAAATTTTTATTTCCAGCATGTCTGTAACCACTAAAACTATCACCTGGCTTCGTTTTCGGTCGCAGTCTTGATATACCCGGTATATTAATATACTTGGGTCTGTCTGCTCTTACCTCATGGAGAAGTCGCAGCGTGAGTTTTCGCCAAGTTGAAGAATAATTTGGCTCGCAGTTTTCTTTACTTTATTTGGTCAGCCTCTAAGAGACGGCATTTTGGTTCATGACATAACATTCCTTCGAAATTCCTATAGTAAATTTCCTTCATGTGATAAGGCCTAGCAGAAGAAGCTCGCTTGGCTAATGAATTAGTAATAAATAAATTCTGTATGTTAATAAAAGGAAACTATATTATCAGAAACTTGTGAATATGACGTGTAGACACGCAGCGTGGTGATGTCTCGCAATTGTTTGGATAACCTAATGGTAGAATTGATTCTTTAAGTAACATTTTGAATGTGTGTTAAAGAAAAACTATTTTGATAAGTTAAAAATAATGAAACTATTTCGAATAAGTATTATATTGCGAAAGAGAGCGAAAGTAGTCATTTTTAACACACAATTTTGTAAATAGAATATTTTACATTAGCATACCAAGCACATTTGTTACCAATTCTGTTAATCCGATTAAAAATCTAAGCGTCAATCCTATAAAATATAAGCCATTGAAGTTACGTTCCGGGTGTAGTCGACGAATTATAATAGCTATAAAAAATGAACAAAGTTAGCTCGAAGCTGATTGGCTACCAGGGCAGTGCGTTGTCGACTTTTATTGCTAGGATGTGTTTTGATTTGGAATTGCTGCTTTAGTTTCGTATGACGTGGGAAAGGAGTGATGGTATTTTTTTTTATTTCGACTAATTTTATTTAAGCGGGGCATCATAATCTATTCTTTAGGAATTGGTTTTTCTAAATTTCTGTGTTATTTTTTATCACAGTAGATATTATATTAAAATATTAAATCTTTTAAAAATGAAATAAAGATTTTAATAAAGTCAGCTTTTATGTATAATTCCTATGAATATTTTTGTTACGTTAATGTTCTCCAGGCAAAAAAATCCTTCTAGTGTCTTCTTCTTGTTAATATTAACTAAAATAATCATAAAAATAAGGAAATGTGTTGTATTTTTATTAACGTTATTTTATTAATAGCACGCGTCAGTGCAATAAGCTAATATTCGTAAAACAATCGTATTTTCCTGGTCTTATCTATGTCCGTTTTCTACTTTATCTATATTATTTTTGAGCACTTATAATAATCTAAACACAATAACCTTTATTAAGTCATGCAACAGGCATGATATTAGCATTCACCCGGTTAATCACAATATAACAACTTGACAGCCTCCGTGGCGTAGTTGGTTAGACGCCGCCTGTGAAAGTAAATTCGACGGATTCGATCCCCACTCCGAAACAAATGTTTGTGTTATCCACAGGTATTTGTTTTGGGTCTGGGTGTTTGTGAGACCGAAAAGTCTTTCATAGTTTGATACCACACAAGACTCGATCTTAGTGTGGGGTCAGGACTATGTATGTGACTGATGGGTGCATTGATTTATAACAGTGGGTAACCTGACATAGTGGTCCAGGAAGTGTCACGTTTTGGTTTCAGCCTGTGTGTGGTTTAGGATAAGTAGGCATAATCTCGTCGACTGATAATTGGTAACTATCTTCTATTAGTAGATACTATCTGCTAGGAATTCATTGTAATATCCACAAGATGCATTGCAGTTACTTCGTCGTGCCGGCATAAAAAAATTGTGTCAATTTATCGCGCAGACAATAATAAACAGCATAAAAGATCAAAGGACAACAGCGCTAATTATGTTAAATACTGATTATACAATAATCGATAAAATTCGATAAACAATAATTGGCCTCACAAAGGTGTTTCTTAATAAATCATTTCAAAGAAATCGTTATCTTCAAAGCCCGTACACCGAGTTACATTATCAATTACTCATGTGGAATTCTTGGCGAAACCACTTAAATTAATTTGAATTGTGACGGCAAAATATTATTGATATAATTTTTCACACTGCCGCGGTGGCGTAGTTGTACTACGGTACAAAAGTCAGGCAAAAGTAGTATTGGATTTTTCTATTCATTATTAGTCCGGAATCAGGAATATCACATCATGGGACAGAACACACAAGGCGAAATGTGGGTGTCCTGGTAACACCTCTTCCTCCACCTTTTGGGAAAAAGGCGTGAGTTTATGTATGTATGTATTATTTTTCTCAGTTGTCCCATTATTTGTTAATGTGCGTAAAACTCCCACTGGTACGATTGAAAAGATGTGTTATGACGTATAAAAATACGTTATCTGACTTGATATTGCAATTATCATAATTATCATCATCGACAGACTAGTTATAGCAGACTCCAGATACACACCTCTCCAATAGCATGCGGGTAACAATTTTAGTTCCTATTAGCACATTAATAAGGCTTAGATTAAAAAAATTGAGAAAATATCGGTATTTGATATGCTGTTGTAGGTTTAAAAAAAAAACATGCATAATTATTTCCAATAGGCGAAAGGCGAGCCGGGCGAACATTTTATAATATTTTAATTTGAAACAGCGGTAAAGAACTATAAGGCATCGTTTAAAATATTGATAACCACTGATAAAGATCTAGCATGAAGTATATTATGGGGCATAAATATTTTTTTACAGTGATTATATTTGATAATCGCGAATGATAATACTTTACTGTAATTGCTTCACAGAAATAGTATATTTCGGGCACGGTTAAAACATTTTTGTCGTTAGTAGCGAAGCACGATAACTTTAAACTTCTTGTATTTAAGTAGCTTTGTATTAGTAATTGTAACTAAAATACCATTTTCAAGCGCCTTCTTGCTGTATATTAGTGAAATATTTGTTTTGTATTAAATTTCTAAAACAATGAAACTATGCACGTTTCAGAAAAAAAAATGAAGTCCCTTCACACCTCTGTGACGTCATTTAGGTTTTTATTCCGGGTATTGTGGTCGACTGAAAATAAATAAATATACCCAATATTCACACAGATCTAACAGCGATATAAAAGTCTTATATCGTGGCTATCAGAAAGATACTTTTGGTCTTACAAAAACAAGAGACACCGAGACCCGAAACAATATTTTCGCATCACAGAGACACTTTCCTTGGTCCGGGAATCGAACCGGCCCTATTTTTGTTAAATATTCTAGTTCTACCATCCTGTAGAAATAGATACAACCGAAAAATCATTAATAAAGCAAACAGCGTAAAATTAGGTACTCCATTTGTATATATTTTTACTATAATAAATGAATACACCCAACAGTCACATACATAGACCTGAACCCACACTAAGATCGAGTCTTGTGTCGTGGGTATCAGAAAGTACGAGAGACTTTTCGGTCTCACAAATACCCAGACCCGAAACGAATACCTGTGGATCACACAAATATTTGTTTCGGTACGGGGATCGAACCCACGGCCTCTCGTTTCACAGGCGGCGTCCAACCAACTGCGCCATGGAGGCTGTCTAATATTATTGTTCTGTATCTTTTTTCTTTCCTAAAATCCAGACCACGCAACAAAGGCGTTCGCAAAGTGTGCCATATCCATTCAAGGTGAATTATTATTTCACTATGGCCATTTAAATTATCGTATAAAAACGAAATACACCATAGAAGCATCGGCCAACCTATTCGTTTCACATTAACTCCGGAGTTTTTTACGTTCCAACCGTAATTAGTTTAAATTCTGATGACTCATCCGTTTCTATTGGCACTTGTGCCTTAATGGACCACAGGATTTAGTACAGATGGCAAAATAAATTATTGTAATGATATAGTCATGTAGAGTTAGTAGCTAAAAACGTATTCGCTTAAAGATGTATAGAATTCTAATTTATTTATTTATTTATTTATTTATTTATTGGACAACCAGTAGTTGCTACATTATTGTTTATGTTAAAAATACAGTAAAACTAATAATTAGTGAATGTACTGTTCTTTTGTATCGGTTTATGAGTTCTTGGCGATTATTTTTTTATATTCACGCATTTTGTGCCAAAAGGTAGAAAAACTACGAAACAAAACATAATTACTAAACGTGCCAAAACCCAAAAACTTAAGTTATTCCTATAACTAAATAATTATGATGAAGGAAAACTTTACGTGGAGTCACACTAGGGCATAATATTTCTACTAAGACAAAGTCGACTTGTAGGAAATTGGTCGTAAAAATCATATTAATTTAAGAAATACATAAAATATTTAGCGCTAACCCTATTAAATAAAGACGGACAATGAACATAAAAAGAAAAATACATAAACCTACTTTGTAAACCTAATTTGTTGACGCTACAAAAGCTGCGGTCACAGTCCGCGCGTGGTAATCTTAAAATAATTTTACAGTGCCTAATGTTATTTCAAAAGTGATTTTTAAAGCTTGGATGTTTAATACATACTTATTTCTCAATCGAGGCGAGTCTACGATCAATGCTTAATAATGTAAAAGAAGTAATTATCTGGTGATTAAGTAAAAAACGCAATGAATATAAAAATGCTTTGAACAGTGCTCGGGCAGGAAACTTATTGATTAAAGTAATTATATAGTTTTAATAGCTACATAACTTTGATGCATTGAATACGCTACATTTTTAGTTACTTAATGGTAAATAGAGTGATGTTCATAAAAAGTACAGATTAACTATAATTGTAAAAGAATATTGATTTTTATCTTATTTATAGTTCTTTAAATTTATTTATAAAATTTAGGAAGGTGTTAAGCTTTGATAAACCTACTTGTTAAGATTTGGTCCCTTTTAACAACACATAGATTTTTACCCATGAATTATATTTCATATATTTTGTAGCAAACAAAGCTGCCTACAATTATGACGAATGACGAACTTAAACAAAAAGATTCCAACGAAAATCGCGCAAAACATGATATCATCAACATTTTCGCTACAATTATGTTCAATTTTTTGTCGCGTATACCTCGCGGTATTGCATTTTATAATAGCTGTGCACCTCATGTGAGCTGCATAATGTCAGGTTATTATATCCTTCGTAATTAATAACTTTGTAGAAATAAAAACACAAGCAAAGGCGCCTTCGACCCACCGAGGACGGCATCCATGGCTCTTATGTGCTTCTAAGAAAATATTAACATTAAAACTGTAACTAAAACTCGAAATCGACTTGAAACTCGAGATAATTATGAAAATACCTTACTATATATTTGAAGTGGCGCCTTTAAAGTGTTATCAAAAGATCTCTGAGCACGTGATTGGAATTTCACCAAAATGCAAAGTAAAAACGATTTGGTCGAACGGTTGGTTGATCTTTATAAAGATAAGGGGCGAGGTAAATTAAAAGAAGCAATTTTAAACACAAATAATTACCTCAATAAATACAATGTGTTGCAATAAAAGAACACTGCTGAATTTTATTTTAAGGTATTCTTTACACAGCAAGAACATCAAATTTTAAACACACGATCCACTACAGTTACAATCGATTCATTAATTTGCTTTAATTTTAGTGAATCACAAATTCGATTTTAAACGGAAAGCTACAATACACGTCTCCAATAATAAAAATCACAAAAATCCACCAGAAGGTCACAGTAATTACTAAACGTTTGTAACAAAATAAATCAACTTTTTAATCCCTGCATCTTCAAAGGTCAGGTGTTAATAAAAAATACTATTTAAAACGTAATCAACACTCGTATATCTAATAAGACCTTGTTTAATCTCAGACAAAATTTCTCGTGTTTCATCAATTTTCATGAGATTAAAATTTTATGGGAAGATAATTCGGATACGCCTCCAATCAACGGTCCAAAAAAATCCACTAGACTCCGATAGACGCAACACATTTTTAGTAAGGCTATTCGGGTTCGAAAACATTATTTTGTGTACATCCTCTTTCCCACGTCTCAAATCTCCTGCTTTGGCCATCACCCACGCTTTACTGTTTTTGTTATATTAGAGTTGGCCTAAATCTATTGTCGTTTTAGTATTAACTTCTTTTTGTCTATCTAATCTGTTTTGCTTTGTCGTTACCGTATAATTACGCCTTTGTGTTTATTCTGTAAGTTTATATCGTAAATTCTCAAATTACCTAAATTGTCGACTAAGTTCAGGCTATAAATTATTTGAAACTTTAGTTAAAAATATCGAATCAATTATTGACTCACGTCGCCACCTGGCCTACTTAAACTAATAAAAGTCACATCCATTATATCACCACCTTTGGAAAGTTATGTACAAGTAATAAAAAGCAAATAAAAAAGTCACATTTATTAATACTTTTATAAACAAAGTTAAAAAGCGGAGTATTAAAACTGTAGACAACGAAACAGACAGCTGCTTTGCATTATCTTAAAACTCAGCCTTAATACATGACAAGTTACTGCATTCTATTTTATTTGAAAACATTATTTCGCACTTGGCAGAAATAGAAACAATTTTTATCAACATTTTCTATTAGAGCCAAGGAATATTCTGCGGCGCTGCATAAGAATTATTTCGCATTGAACATTACTTTGTCTTGCGGCTCATATGCAATTATGATTGGTCCGAGACCACATATAATGGGGACCGGGTAAACCTCTTCTCGTTCGGATTGCTCAAGGGGCCCACAGCAAAAGGGATATCAAATTAATACTGAATCCATAATAAATCAAACGAAGGCAGGTGGATTCGGTCGCATGAACAAGAGTTTCGCCTAAGGTCTTTGGAAATTATCGTCTTTTAGAACGATCCAATCATAACGCTTTATTCAGTCTTTGAAATGGAATTCGATGAAATTTGTTACATGCAAATTGTGTCTTGATTATTCGATTTCATTCAGGACAGTTCCGCGTGACACGCGATTCTTGAATATTTTGAAATCCTTTTTGTGACAGATTAAACACATCAATTTCGATTTCGTTCGGAAACCAACAAAGCGCTATCGTATAAATTATGGGATTTTCTTGTCGTCTGAAAAGCGCTGCGCTTTAGACAAATGGTTGTGCTTGTGAACTCGGCACACAGATAAACATGCGTTTGAAATAATCGTGACCGAGGCTGTAGAATAATTAGCTTGATACGCGGTGCGCGGCAAACGGCTTGTCGATTTCACAGTATCTTATTGCATTTTGAAAGTTCTCTCTTGACCGCACACACGTACAACTCCGTTGCGCAACGATATTTTTTAATACCCAAGTCGTTTTGACTCAAAGGACGCATATACACATCCTGTACACCTGCGGCACTGAAAATAAATTCGGTTGTTTATTTATTAAGAAATAAGTCAATAATAAGCTGGCGGGCGCGCGTTATCGGACGGACCATCGGTTGCCAAATTTGTATTGCACAAAGTATGCATAAGAATTCGCGTTGTTAAGCATTTGGGAAAACGTCCAATTTGGTTGCATTTATTCACAATTAAAAACGTTGGTTTCGCATATGCTTAGATTAAACGTATTCACGAATCGTCCATTTGTTAATTGGTGATGTTCGCAATGGCGTCAGGTGAAACTTTTAAATTTCGAACGTCTATCGTGTACCTACATCACAAATGTACGTCTGTATCCGATCTCGCATGTTAACGGATTTCTATGTTAAATTATTCAGATGCCATTATTGTCGAGCCGTTTCGGACAGGTAAACGCATTATTTAAATTATATTTCGGCCGTTCGCGTGTTGGTTGCCAAACGCTTTTTTGTCCTCCTATCAGACCACTTAAGTTTCGCACTCGCGTGATTCGGATTTCAAGTTGGAATAAAATAAAAACACATTTTGATGTTACCCGGCCCGCGGTGTTATTTGATGATGTTTGCAATGTCGAGTAGACGGCGCTTGCTATCAAATGGAATTTTACACTTCAGTTGACTCTTACCGCATTAGACTAACCACTCTTTGCTCCTTTATAATCGTCACGACAACGTATTTCAATTAAATACGTTTAGATATGATCAATTACACTAATCGTGGTTTAGCTATCGCATTAAACGAAACGCCGTCGAAGTGTCAGTCTTTTTAGGGTTCAATCCATTTCCGATAGTGATATTATTATCAATAACTTAGCCATTAATATATCTATTCAATCGTGGCATTAGTTCTTGGAAATCTATTACTACATCTTGAATAACAAGGTCTATTTAATGTGTATATCTAACTATGACTTCTAAAAATTTGAGTGTTAGCTAGACAGATGAGGAAAATGATTAATATATAATCGTATATATTAATACAACAAAAATTAATTTAGATGAACTGATTTCCTATTTACTGTCGCCGTTTTACTTAGCTGTAACAAAACAAGTCTACAATTCTTTTGTTTAATATGTCTACAAAAAGCAAGTTACACTTATGGATTGAAATTTATAATTGTGTACTTACAATTGTGAAATTATTTGTAAAATTTCACAATATCTATAAACTATAATTTAAACCTTGTCTAAGCCTCCTTGTTGATTTGTTGATGTTTAAGTGTCGCTTAAAACCGAAAATAATTCTCTATAGGATGCAATTGGTGAGGTAAACATCACCGAGGACTGTAATAATGAAATGATGATGAATGCTCAAAATGATATGTAATTTTACATTAAACAAACCTGTTTTGTTCAAAAACGACATTAGATTTTCTGTTGCCAGCCGTTTAATCGCACTTGTCGGCTTCTCCGAAACATCTAAAACGAGATATAAAATATTTCACACGCGTACTGAACTTAGCACATGCCAACGTCAATGTCAGAGCCAAACCAGTCTCATTTCCACAGTCACTGAAGCAATTGACGCCAACTTTATTTCCGAGAATTTTTCAACTGCATATATAGCTCATATTTTAAACAATAGAGCATTTATTTCATTTACGTATACACGCATTATCTTCGCTTTTTATCGTTGCACACAAAAACCAGCTTTAATACCGTAGAGATAAATTTCAAAACGCAGTATTTTGAGTTAAGTTATTCTGGTTCAGGCGTGGGTTGACAAGACTTATGCTTATCGTCTACTTAGCATTTCTTTGCTACTTAATCCAGTTTTTAAAAGCCATTAAGCTTGTAGTAGCAATCTGTATTGGTTGTTTTTCAAAGTACCTACAATTATTGGACATGTTACATTGATTTACAGCGGCCATGTCCGCTTATGGTTATGAAACTCGCTACTATGACGCATTTTTATAAAAATCGTTGGCGGTGAATATGAATATAGTTCTCTCAAGTTAGCTTTAAAAATAAGTATATGACACTTTTTCAGTTTAAGTTATTCTAAAAATATTGCTTATAACAAGGTAATATTCTTTATATTGCAACTGAGGTCTTCTGTTGAAACTTATTTGTCACATTAAAAAACAAATTGTCCGGTTGAGAGAGGATGATAAGATATTGTTCATTTAGAGAACTCGTCACTATAAATGCACCTGCAAAGCAGTTACTAAATATCTTATGTAATTACTGCATATCTCCATTTTAGTTCTTACTGAACCATTTTTGGACTGCCTCGGTGGCGTAGTTGTATTACGGTACGGCTACAAAGCTGAGGTCTCGGGTTCGAGTCCCGGGTCGGGCAAAGTGGTATTGGATTTTTCTATTCATTATCAGCCCGGAGTCAGGAATTTGTGCCCGATATGGCGATAGGCTCGCCCCCTAACACATCATGGGACGGAACATACAAGGCGAAATGTGGGTGTCCTGGTGGCGCCTCTGCCTACCCCTTCGGGGATAAAGGCGTGAGATTATGTATGTGTATGTATGAACCATTTTTTGTTTTAAGTCAAGCCAACTTTTCTGAGACATTAGGTTCAGGTGACTCTGTTGATCCTGCCTTATATGAGCTGTTGTAGGTGAGAGCAGAATAATAAGTAAACTTAGCAATAGAAGAGATAGATTATGCGTGTAGTAAACCTGAAGAAAAGGCTACCAAAATGTAGTTATTTCACAGAGTTTTAATACACATTACTCATTTAATTACCGTAATATATGGCCTTAATAAGCTAGCGATACAAAGAGTAAAAATCTCAAAAGCAGAGCTGTTCAACTCATTTCTTGCATAACGAAAGCCAATGATAGAATAACCTTTGAAGCGTACTTAGAATTGAAGCTTGCTCAAGCGCTTTGCGAGAAATATTTCCGAGTGGTTTCGAGGATTCTGTGAGCAAACAGTGACCGCTGGCTTGTACAAATACTCGACTGTACCGGTGTGGCCTCAACTATATTTGTATTTACATTGACATCCTCTATTTGTATATGATTATTGTAATTACCAGACTCAGAGCTAGTCGTGGAACATTTTGAATTCATATTTTACATATGGTTGATTTTTATGATTCTTTTCTTTTGGAGTTTGCCGACGTGTATTTTGAATTACATTAGTGTTGAAAGTATTTTGAATACCACTTCCAAAATGTAATTTAATAGACAAAGTAGAAAATGTAGTTTCTCATTGATAAAGTAAAAAATGCTAATATAAAATGTGATACTTTGTCTTTGGAAATTATAAATTTGTATACCACTTACTTTTCAATATGACAAAATTACGTACAAACTTTTGATCACCGATTTAATTTAAGTAATGGTTATATAGTCCTTCTTCAGCGCTCATTTTGAAATCATGTGCACTTCCAACTTTTTATCTTTATTTTTCTTAATCGGTTGTGCCTTTTATAAACTAAATACAAATGCATTTTATTTTAACTATGTTACTATTATGAAGGGAAAGACCCGTTCATCGGTACTTGTATGACTGATAACTTTTATGTATAGATAAAGGCAATATATGCAAAACATAGCATTGTAATTTGGGTATAATGTAACATGTCTTTATCACTTTACGACTACTACGTATTATATAAGTATATTATGTATTATAAGGAAAATCTGTGTTTATATATCACAGTTAAATGATTTCTCGTGTAGTGTTGAGTCTTTGTAAACAAAGTTTATATTATAGAAAACTACGTATGTAGAGACAAATAGACGAAGAACTTATTTACGCAGAATTTTAAATAATCTCCATTGGATTATAAGTACACAATAAAATATAGGGGCCTACTGTTAAATCACAATTTCAACATTAATTTGTTTATAAAATTTGTTGCTGAAAAATAAGTCCATAAGTAAAATAATATTTTTTTCTACTGTTTAGATAATCACCGCAGCTTCTATTAGTAAATTAGCTTTTACATTTATGTCCTTTACAAAATCATTGTGACTTATCTACAACACAAAACATCTATTCGAAAAACATTTCCTGATTTATTGCATCAAAATCATCAACAAAAAACATTAAACGTTTATCATTTTTCACTCATCGAAAAACCATAAAGGTGCGTTTGTGGGACAAAAAACACGTTTGGAAAGTATTCCAAAACTTCAAATGTCATTGTTTATGAGAGGCACAGCACGGCTTACCATTAATCATACGATGGCCGTCGCAGCGAGATAAAACCCAACCACCGAAATAACTTGTATTTGTAAGTCACACAACACCGGTACAGATTTATCTTAAATTTCTTAGTACATAACTGTCTCGTTATCAACTTTTTTGATAACAACCTGGTTGCTATGGGGACTTGAACTTAGAAAAATTTAAATAACGCATCATTTTATTTTTGAATACCATAAAATTAAACTCTAAATCCGCGGTAAAGTATAGCTCATAATATAATTAAAATATTATGTTATTTAAAAAAATATTAGGCGACTATCTACTATTGAAATCGATACGAAAAAGATATTGGAAATTTTGTAAATTTATCATAATATAATACCTGTCAATATTCACTCATAAAATGATAACATTAAGAGAATTATTTGTTAGTAATAAGATATTGAGCGAATGTCTAAAATTTCGGTATTATAATATGATAATATATAAAAATACATTTATCGATTGAAAATACAAAAAAATACTAAAAAAAACAATCATTTTAAACAAAATGCTTTTAAAAACTCTACAATAGGTTTGGCGTGTAATTAATAATTCACATTGAAATATACATTACCTGCAATATAAATCTTACTTCAATTTCCCCCGAAGAATTCGTACAAAAACCGCAATATAATCCTTACAAATTTAATTTTCCGAAGATGAATTCGTACAAAAAATATTAATGCTAACGAATTTAATTCCCCGAGTTCCCACGAAGTTATTCCTCATTATCGCGGTACACACGATCAGTCTGGTGTAGATAACCGGAAAAATATTTTGGAATTACACGTGACTTCTTACGGAGACACTAAAATGTTTTGAAATGATTAAACTTGATTTTATCTCGGAGTAGCTACGGGGTAGCCTCGACTGGTCGTCCTTGGATTTGAACCCTTGACTCCACGGCTTTCCCGCATCCGTTGTTTATGGTCTACGCTCGGTGTTTTATTATGATGGAAAACGTCGGTATTGTTCCTTTTCAATCCTTTTTTACTGTAGTAAAACTTGTTTTATAACTGTACTATTACCACAAAAATATATACATAATATTATTGGATTTTATTTTTCGATGAACCTAAGTCTATTTTTAATCGCGGAAACTTAATTCGGTTCGTTAATGATGTGTCGTTATCATATTGATAAAATTCAAGATATTAGTTTAATTGGTCCCAAAAATAAAATGAATAATTACAAAGTATTTTTGGATACAAATTCAAAAACACTTTATTATTAACAAAATTATATTGCTTTTAATTCAATCAGTCAACTTCTGGTAATTATTTGATGACTTATTTGCAGCCGTTTCGTAAAATTTTGCCGTAAAATATAATTCTATTTTGTTTAAAGTACAAGTAAAGTACAATTCTATTTTGTTTATTTCTAATT
The DNA here is from genome assembly GCA_949752805.1 of Deilephila elpenor. NCBI lineage: Eukaryota > Metazoa > Arthropoda > Insecta > Lepidoptera > Sphingidae > Deilephila > Deilephila elpenor. Next base: position 4,719,971 of record OX457110.1, read on the forward strand.
TGCCCGTAGGTGGTCTGTCGTAGTTGCTCATTAGTGACTGCAAACTATGAAATGAAACTAAGTAAATACTGTGCAGTGTTTTACGAAAGCCAGTGGAAAATTAGCGTAATACCAGGAAACATTATGCTTAGAAAATTTTACCTAGAGGTTTACAAGAAAAATATGCTAATTCCTTTAGAAACTTTCCTATGAATATCATTAATATTGAAAAGTAAAAATATAATATTACCTATGGTCTATAAGTATTATTAAAGTTTGATTATTATTCATGTCCATCGGCCATTTTGAACTTGCTAATGCAGTAGGTAGGCAGGCCCCTTTGAAAAAAGGGCACTTGCGTTAGCCTTAGACTGTACTTGGAATTGTCATTAATTACAATTTACAATTTGCAATTAGTATTATATAAATTGATAAGTATATATAATTTATTTGTCAATCGCATTTCTGAAATGCTACGAAAAAGATTATAAAATACACTATCCCTGCAAAAATAATATATTTTCAAGTATTTATTTTAGGCAGCATTTATTTCGGTAAGCTCACCCATTGTCTCATCTTGGTACACAAATAAGCCCGGAAAACTGGGCTTGGTAATATCAATCTCTGCCTTCCCCGTTATGGATATAATTTTGAGCCTAAACTATAAAAACCCTAAAGTTTTAGCCGTCTAATCTACTTCTAAAAAGTTTCTAATTCACTAAATCAATCTTAAAAACATCTATAAAAACCTCACAATCTATGGGAAAAATTACTTAAAACCCCAAAAGCGATTAACTCTAATCCCGTTAACGTATTTCGGTCGGATTCACTTAAAATTGAAACGGACTGGCCAGTTTTGAAGGAAATAATCGGTGTATTTACGACCATCACGCCGCGCCGTCCAACTTTAATCTCCTCTACAGTCGGACTTTATATGAGATTAGAAACATTGATCGATTTTTTAGAAGTTCTCCTACGGCCATAAACATTTATTAGACGACAAGCCAGAAACTAGACGGAATTAATAGATCCAATTACTATTTTATTGTAAATTATGTTTTATGATTTTGATTAAAAATATTTCTCGACGAGTTCTTGTGAAATCTTTTTATAGGAACCAGGTTTGTCTGCGTCTTTGTCCGTGAGTTTATGATACACCATACACTTTTCGGAAATAAAAAGAAGGATGTCTTACTCCTTAATTAAATTTATTAATTTATTTAAAATGGTACTCCAACAGCACTCCATTCATACTCCTTAGTACGTAAATTGTCTCTAAAGAGAAAATTATGCCAATACATTGATTTATTTGTGTGTAAAGAACGAAAAAATACGTTCATTTTCATTTTTTTTTTGTTGAGCCTCATAATAATATTAATAAACGATTCATTAAGGAGTTAGTGACTGCATAATAACACACAGATTTTATTAGTTTAGGACAAAAATTCATTGATAATAACTTTAAAAACATTACTTGAAATATATAACGTGGTTTTGCGAAACTTGTAGTAAATGCGTACCACTTTAGAGAATTAAAATATAATTCCCAAAATACAAAGATATCAATCAACAATATCATTGAAATTACATTTACAGGAGCAATAAAAGTGGCGAGTAACAAAGCATTACCGTTTTATTACCGATTTCCCAGTACGATATGCAGTATCTATACAGTATGTTTCACTGCTGACGATGCGTGTATGTTTTCTCATAACTGCTGATTATTATCTAATCTATGTCAGCTTATATCTCCCACTGATTACGGACCCTCCTCTGAATTATTTTAAGGGGTTTGGGAAAACCAGTAAATATGACATTGGATCAAAACAAATAGGAAATAGCTAGTGCTCAATAGTATCAAACAATTTGAATGAAAAATAGAATTAATTATAATTGTTCTTAATTTTATTCCTTTTTTTATTGGTGCTTGTATCCTTTAAATTCTAGACTGTCCTCTCTTGTTTTCCTTTTCTTATATCTTATTCCTTTTCTTATATCCATCCTAAGGTTGTCTGTAAGAAATCGCCTAGAGCGATAAGACCGCCATCTGTACTTTTTTTGTTAATCTGTAATATCTTTTTGTGTTTTTTTTTCCTTTTTTTTTTATGTGCAGTTAAGAATAAAATAAATAAATAAGATAAATAAATAATTATGGAAGGTATAAAACACTCACAATCGTAAAAGCGGTACGTACTCAAGGGTGAGAACTATATGGACTGATATACAACACAAATTAGTATTAAATACACCCAGTGTTACACGTAATCTCGGCTTTTCAGACATAAATATACATATGTACCTATTTTGTGTCTTAAATATTGTAAAGTTTTGTATAGGTTTCAACACATGGACACAATTCCATGTAGAAACAACTGTATCAATATCCAACCCACTGCTTCACATTCTTCGTCAAATACAGCTTCTATTAAATGGGTTAAAACTAGGTCTCCGATCAGGTTTATGTCGTCTCTACTGTTTTTCCAAGCAGCCATTACGACTTTGTTAAAACTAATATTAAAGTGCGTTGTCAGAAAACAGAAGGGTATTGGGTCATGAAAGATCCCTCTATAATATTTAATATCTTCCATCAATTTACCACAAACCCAACATCTGCACTCCAATAGCAAAGTTAATTAAAACACATCCCACTGAAATAAACACATCAGATTAAAGTCAATTACTAAAACAGGCTTTACGATCAAACCGAAATTAAAACCCTGCGTGCCCTAATTGCATCTCGAGAAGTAATAAATCATCGGCATGAGTTTCAACATAACAAAATCGTAAGAATCCTAATTGGGTTTGTACATAGAGATGGGACCTATCAATATACATTGATTAATGATATATCCGATGCTCGGTATAATTGCCAGAGAAGATCATGAATCAACTGGCAGTGTTATAAATCTGATAGGCAGAACCCGTTCTCGTCTGCCAAGTTACCCGGTACAGACTGATGGATTTGGCATTACGTTTTATATTGTCTCTGGATGTGATTAAATCTTGTTTTAATATTGATATATATTGGTGTCATAGATTGTGATATCCATAGACATAGAAATTAAGATATTGCGGCATTTGAATGTCCCAGTATAGGCACATGCGTAGCGTTTTTGAACTTTATTCTATATCAGCCCATATATGTCCCACTGCAGGGCACGGGCCTACTCTACAATCGAGAGAATCGATTGAGAGTGGTTAGGCCATATAGTCCACCACGCTGGCCTAGTGCGGGTTGGCGGACTCACATACCGTAGAAATTATTAAAAAATTGAACTTTATTAAAAAATATATTTTCTACCAAAAAGAAAATAAAATATCAAAGCTTACTGAGACTTGTTCCTGAAAGAAAGCAAGATTTTAGTTTAAAATATAACTACTATTTAAAATATAAATGTCCTGGTTGTTTTACAATCAATTTTGATATACTTCTTATTAAGCTTTTTTGACACGGTTATTAAAAAACGTTTTTGATAAACATAAAGAAGTATACGAAATGAACATAGGATACATCCCTATTCCGCGCCTGTTTCTCTCGAAAGCTAGGTAGGAACGCTCAACCCGTGCTCTTATCTATGGTACTATCGGCCCAATCGATTTCTCGAACGTGAACTATCGAATCCAAAACGAGACGGCATTAAGAAATCGACAAATTACGAGTTATTGCTACTAGAATGTTGGAAACGATTTTATAAAATTAGCAATCATAATAAAACGAGATACGAGAATCAGGTTTCGTCAAACAATATATGAACCGTGAAAAATTGTGTTTTGGGACTATTCAAGCGCGATCATAATGTAGTTATTTGATACTTGCATGTATTAAGTTTCTTTTTTTTTAAGTCTGTGAGGCGCCATTTTTTTATTTTCGTCCAACGTTGTTTGAAACTTTAGACAAAAACAATGAGTCCAAAACGGAATCAAGCTACACGAAAATTATGATTGATGTACAAAAAGAACACCTAATATAGACTCGGATTACTGTTGGCAAAGAAACGGTTGTTTTGCCTTATTTTTTTGCCTTGAAATAACAAATCATCGTGTAATATTAACATAATTGTGGGTGGTAAAAACAAACTTATTTGTCGGAATGTTTTACGATTTTTCCTGTAGCGGAAACATGGAAAACGGAGATCATAGATAATATGGAAAATATCTTTCTTTCATAATCCTTAATCCTTAATTGACGTTACCTAGCGCTTTAAAAGTACCCTCCTGCCACAGTAGCGCCATCTTCCGGGCATTTCCCATCCTTATCTCCATCCTTCATGATCGAAGTAAGGTGGGTAAAGCACCTGCTATACGGAAAGGCGAACTCAAGTACGCGGCACAATGAATGTTTGCGTCAGTCAGAGGTGAAATTGTGTGTGAAGCGGCGGCAGCGGCCAGCCGTCGCTCCCATTACGTCGCTTGGACTGCGTACGCGCCGCCAAACCGGCTGACGACGGGTTACTGTATGTAGCTGGCTGTAATATACCAGTTTTTGTTGGCATCTTGAAACATATTTTTTTCTAAAAAGGTTTACTGTATGTAACTGGCAGAATAAATAAGGATTTTGTTTGAATTACGAATTTAAACAGTAAAATTTAAAAATGGAATCAATGATGATTCGAAATTAAAATATTTATTTAAAGAGATTTTCGGAATCATTGTAAGTTATGATTCGAAGTTTAAACAACAGCAGGGAATAATGTTAATGAATTATGTTGTATAACTTTTTAATTAAACTGAAATAAGTTATGTGGCATTTCACGCTAGAGAAAACAAGACAAAACTTAATTATATAACCACGTAAAAACTTCGATTTGATTGAAAATGTCACGGTATTTTCTGTTACACCCAGCCATTTATTTCTGTCACATTTAATCAGAAGATTGAGAGCAATCCAATTAAGAAATGATGATTATCTCTATTCGTCATAAATATCAAAATTATGCAAACTAATTAAGATATTCAGCTGGCTTTATAAGATGTAGGTCGCCATTTACAAACGCAATTATCAATTCGAATCTTAATTATCCAACTTATCAATGACTGAATGCAAAGAGTCGTGGAATTAACATAAGTGATAGAACACTTGTCCGTCATTATAATGATATATTTGACAAGCTAATCAATATTTCTCTAACTAATGAGGGACAGATCAAGATTGCAGTCTTAATTTACCACTCTGTAATACATATTTCATTATAATTAGTAATTGTGTAACTAGAGATCAGGCTCGACTTTGCCCAGGTGGAAAATTACCTATCACGAACAAATCTCACAAAAATAATGCAAGTACTAATGTTTTAGAAATTCCTCCAGATCTATTTAACCTAATAGATATCAGAAGGGACAGCAAAAATAATATGAAAGGTAATTACAAAATTTTTGTAGATGACGGAATAAAAACCAAAAGAAATGTAATGGTCAGACACCAATTTAACAAATTTATTCTGAAGTTTAAGTAGTTTGATATGCAAACATTGCAAACATATGATATTAAAGCATCAAATACAATTCTTCCTTTATGAATAGTTTGAGCCACGCAGCTACTTACCTCACGGCACCGCGGTCCAACCACTTCGCCTCGCTCCATTAGTATTTTCCATTTATTTTTTGTCCACGTACCTGTCGGGTTTTGGGGATTTGACTTTTTGTAACACCGGCCGCGCGACGAATACAAAATTTCTTTAGTATACACTGGGAAAAAAAATGATGGACCATGCGAAGCGGGCTGTATTATTTTTCGATTAAGTTTTTTCTATGGAAATAGAAGTAAAAAGTCACTGTTGTTAGCCTAAACGTACTTTGATGATTGCTTGAAAGGGCTTGTGAAAAAATCTAATTCAGTAAAAATTTAAGACGTGAGCATTTGCCATGCCGTCACGTCGCGGCCTGGATAGCTTTCGATCGATCCTATAAAATATTTAAATAGATTCTGTTTTTTTTTTAAACTTATTGATTTCAAGAAGAATAACTGTATTAATAATTTCGCTAACCTATTATTCCGGTATATACTTTAAATCATGACAGCAGAGACTTACAAAACTAGAGAAGCCAAATAAACGAGAATTACAAAATCTATACATCATTTACTTTGAGAAAAAGCTTTGGCCACTTTGCTATTACAATACACCGCACTAAGTTGATTTTACTAGCCAACTGTTAAACACTTTTATTCAAGTGTTAAATACAATATACTGTAAAACACAGAAACCATAACCAAGCGGTGGATTGAGTATCACCAGCCACTAAAATTCCGCATTTAAAATATATAACTGTGTGGTATAAGATAAGTGTGGCGGCATCACAAACACTTTCGGCAAGTATCCGCCAAATAGTTTGAAACACCGCAAATTGACACCCAGCGGAGCTTTCTAAATTTTATTACGTATTAAGAGTAAACGAACAACTATCCATAATCTCGGCATTCTTAACTAATTGTTTTATGTGATTTTTACACATTTTACAATTTCGTTGTCGATTGGCAAAGGTTTTTAGGTTTCTTCGCTTACTGATTGAAGTTTAACTTGCTCATTAATTAGCATTTCTTCTACATCTTTCAATTCTACATCGCCTCAACATGACTAGGTAAGTATTTAACAATAACCACGAACCATTCAATAAACAACTTCTTAATTGAAGTCTGTGGAAACTTTGGAGGAATCGCCGTGCCGGAACACAATTCGAATAATGATTGTACTAAATTCGAAGGTAAAACCCGTTTCTATTGCGGGGATAGTGTCGTGGAAGTAAGTAATGAAAGAGTTTTAAGAGTAGGTAGCTAAATGAATGATGGTGACCGTAGATCTGTTAAAGTAATGAGTCATTGTAATGTACGGATTGAAAGCAGACACCCACACAAAACTATTAAACTTGTCTCGGCCGCTTTTTAATATTTGTACAGTTTAACATGTTTACTAACTTAACTCTCGTTGTGACTAATTTTAAGAGACTTGACTGACAAGCGACCTGACCATACTCTCTTCGGCTGTAATTATTGTACATCTATAGAAGGGAATCGTTTTTAACATTACTGCAACCCAATTAAGGGCAATGACACTTAGAAACAACCTTAAGATTGGACATAATACATGTTCAAAGCTTAAACTTAATCAGATAATTCTGATTGAAATGAATGGAATGAATATAACGATCATTATCTTCATTCCAAAAACTGACTTCACTGATATTAGCGTGAAATTTTATTTAAAAATAGTAGAATCCGAACTATAAAACCTTTCACGCTTAAAAAACTGTAATTCCTTGTGTATCACATCCATCTGAGCGAAGCTTTCTTTAAAAACACATTTACGTTAACATACGCCAAGTAAACGGCCACAAGCATAATTGAATACAGCAATATCTCTTCCTAGATCTATGCAGGTCTTTTTACTCAACAGAAGTCGTTAAGGAAGATCATTAAAAATTTGCATTTTCCATTCTGATAAGACAAAAAACAAAGTTTATTGACTGGCCATTTGTTAGACGGCAAAAACTATGTAATGAGAATGTTAATTTGGTCGAAGCTTGCTAAAACATTCACTCAGGTTCATTTGCATTATGTCGTGTGGTATGTAAACGTTTTGCTACCGCCAATACGGGTTCCGGCTGACACTTTATTCAACTTACTGGGTTTTATGATAATTGTATTTAACTTTATTTATTTATAGTACATTAACATTGCGCTTCGATTTTGTGCGTCTGATACGACAATTTCTTGTTTCAGCGACTTTGTTTGTAGCTTTGATGACGTGCCGTTCAATCGTTTTAAAAATATTAGTCCTCGAATTAATAGCTCCGTCAAATCTAGATAATCTACATACATCATCATGATCTGACGGAAATATTACGATATACGTTGATGCAGCTAAGTTAAGTAATAAGAGTCAATCAATACTCTTTGATATTGCAACGAGCCGCTGTTGAGTAATAAAGGAGAAACGAATCAGGAAATCGATTTTTCACAAGATTGATGAGAAGACGCGAAACTGCCACCATTACACTATGTAATTTTTTACATATAATTTTTTACCAGTTTTTCATTTTGGTAGGCTCGATCTCACGTGAGGGAAAGTGTGGAAGTTAAAAGAACTTCTAGACAATATTAATCTCGCAAACACCTTACTAAATTATACTGCCAAATGTATTCAAAATTTCTAATAAAGTATAATAAGCTGATGATCTATAGCGGGTTATTCGGAATGCCGTTTTTATGATCGATATTAAGACCAATCAATTTATCGGACTTCTGCATAATTTAGTCAAATGTTAGTTGAAATTTTAATTAAGCACTTGAGTCACAGGGCGAGCCTTGGATTTGTATTAAAACACTGTTTAGCAATATTTATTGGCCCATTGCTTTTACTTGTTTCGTAATCGTAATACTAGATAGTGTTTCATTAAATGATTGGGTAGTGTCTTATTCTAGCTGTCTTCATCGTTCAAAAAATATAAAGTTCGCATAACATTAATTTTCGTGTTAAAATATTTTTGATTCGTGACCTAACTTTTCGGTTTTATTATACAGATCAGTGAAGTAATTCGTTAGCTCTATCATAGGACCTGCTGTATATGGTAATCATAGGACCTTTACAACCGAGAGTTCGACTGAGAAGGGTTAGGCCATATTACACTCATGCTCACCTCTTCCTAACCTCAGAAGTATTGCCAATGGGAAGTGCTAATTTTGGGCATTTAGCTGGTATAAAAACAGTATATTTTTAGTAAATTTTCTAGCTAACCTAAACCAAGCTTTGAATAGCTAGCCAGCTGATAAAATCCAGCGTAGTGTCGCTTTTGCAAGCCGCCGCGAGATCGGGCCGTTACTGCGCGCTGATTGCGACTGATAACAACTTCTCACCTCACGTCGGTACAAGCCTTTTTTGGAGACGTATATTTGTTTAAATTATGAAAATTTTAAAGTTTAGTTATAAGCTAAAATGCAACACCTCTTTTCTTCAAAGTAGTACCTATTTGTGTGAAAAATTATTTACCTTATTATAAAACAGCTTGCCATAACTTCGTAAATATTTAAATGTACTTTTCTGGACTTCTTGGCTGTATAATGCAACAAAAAAAAAATACTTAAAGATTTTAAAAAGTAAATAAAAAGTTGTGCCCACGCGATCGTCCAAACTTACCAAACAATGTATTATGATGTTAATTAGTCGAAAGTCGAACGTCACTACTGATGCTGAGATATTAGTAGCATTACAATAAATTTACTCAAAGCAAGCCAGCTTACGTTGTAAAGAGATAAAACTGTGCGTGGGCACAAACGACAAGCCCGCCGAGCAGTTGCTTAAGTACCGCATTTATGTAGCTTAATACTTCGCTTCTTCCGAGATGTTTGTACGCTCCACGCAGCGGGACATTGGTATAACACCTATATACTTGAATACATACACTTTATTATTTTTTATGGGAGATTATTTGATGTTTACATGTTCTGTTTTGTGCCAGTTACAAGCGGTGCGCGCGTTCGAAATTTGAATTTTGAATATCGAATTATGTTATTTAGTTTTGAATCAAATAGTTTTGCAATTATAAACTATTCAGATATAGCTAAAAATATATTAATATTTCAACATTTTTAAAAATAATATATTTGGAAAATTTACGTAATTCAAAACCCAAAAATTCCATAATTACCCGCCATATCAGATATATTTCGATATTAGACAAAAAAGTAATAATTTTAGAATATTATTCAAATTAATCGATAGATATCGATTCGATACATAAATAAAGTTGTAGTTTGATGTTTATTTATGAAGTATATAAAAAACATAATGTGTATAAAATTCAATTTAAAATTTTTATTGCTACTTATATTTTAATGATTTGTTTCGACCATATTCTTTTGATCGCCGAAGAGCCAAATGAAAAAGTTTAACTTTATGAGAACCCTTGTATGAGATTCTCAAGTTCTACGAATGTGTGAGATTATTTTGATGACAACTTTTAATGCATTATATTAAAATATAAGTGTTAAAAAGTAACAGAATTATACGCATTTATTTTTAAAACCACGTCTAATTCATCGAGTTTTGGGAATCAGTAATTATTAGCAACTTTCATGTCATAACATTAAAAACCGTTAAAAGCTAACGACTATTGCGATACATTTGCCTTACTAAAAAAAGATTAACAATATATTAAATATTTTACATAAAAATACAATTTGTTTTTACAAAAACAATAGTTATTTATAAGTTGCCAAATATGACGTCATTTACTTATGTCTAGAATTATTTTACACGTAAATAGGAATCCGGTGAACGAACGATAAAATTACATACATATGCATTCAACTGAAATGCTTTTAAATAACAAAATCTGCTACTTCATTATACAAATAGCGAGATTATGTTAATACAACACTATTTATAATCGGTTTTGATTTACTTATGCGCCAGTGTGCCGGCTTTTAGAGTTTGTGTTTCGAACAAAATTCGAAAAACTGACAAAGTTCACTTTGACCGAGCAATAGGACATACGAAATAAATTAAAACTGCGTGCTTTGAAGCCATAGAAAATGTGACAGAATTGTATCTACAATTACTGTCCGACTTATTTCAGGAGTAATTAAAAACAATTAATTTTTACAAGTGCCCTAAATACAGTGATTAAAGCTAGATGTTACATATCCTAGTTTCATATGTCTCGACTTAGACAAACCACCAGAAATGTATTATAAAATGCATCATTTCTATCACTCGGAATCTGATTACAGATTAAATCTAAGGTCTCAATTTAGTGCATCAATAAATAACCTAATTTAACCGTTAGGGAACTGCGCGGTCAATGTACATTTGACCATAATTCACACTTTACTCGTAACATATAAAATTTATTCCATAAATCACGCTACCGTTCCATAGTGTGAGTTTCGCGAAACACCCACATAATTAAATTTTGTTCACTCATTATCATAAATACAGTGGCATTGTCTCCTCAGTTATTTATGTATTAAATGGCTTAATTTTATATAAAACGAATAATGTTTATGCCATTTTTTAATTTATATTTTTCGTTACTTTTACGTCTGGAATTTATTATTTCTGTTTTATGTTGATTTTTATTGTGCTGTTTTGATTTAGTGCAAATGTATTCGACTATAAAAGCCGAGTGTAAAGAATAATATACAGATTTAAATGTGAGGTTTAAATAACAATTTATTGTAGTCTATGCTTAATATTCTAGGAAGTGGTGGAGCAAAAAGTACAAATAGCGCAAAAATAGGAACAAAATTAAAAAAAAACACATCTACGGTAGTCCAAATTCAAGTATACTTAAAAAAAGCTATTGATATCCTCTAAAGGTTTTCCATACCTACAATTCCTTTGCATTATTTAATTCTTAATTTTAAAAAATCTTTGCGCCATCCAAATCTTATTTTCGTGTTATTTAAATCCTTTCTCATAACTTTTAATTATGCATATTTTTAACAGTTAAATAAAAAATATATTACCAAATAAAACCTCGCTGTTGTTCATAAAAATAATTGTAAAATTATGCGAATCAAATGTCTCGAATACTTTACCGAAATAAATGAAGCCAACAAGTTCCAATATAAATGTGGTCCAATTAATGAGCAAAACCTTTCAGTGCGATTAATCTATACGATAGGAGGTTGCGATGGTACAGATGGGTAGAGGCGGGGAGAGGTGGAAGGGGGTGTCGGACAGTGACCCACGCCGCGGCATTCCAACGCACACGCCGGCGGATCTGATCTCTTTACTTTTAAATAGAAAAATTAAAACGTCTCGCCCGATCAAGGCTTAACTCTCAGTGTCTTAGACACGATCTAATAAATCATAGACAATAAAAAAATCGATCGGGTTTTTACCAAATTTAAAATGGAACGTTAGGTTTTGAATTTCGAATGCGAGTACTTATTGGAAGTATGCATTGTATTATTTTAAATAATTTCGAGTAGTTTGATAAATTTTGAATATCTTAAATTTAAAATTAAAGCGTAATTAAAATTGTTTCATGTTTTTGCATGCATACATTTTGATTGGAATTTTATTTAAAAATCTCATATTATGAAGAAATAGAGTTGTAAGTAATCCAATTCGATCACCGGCTGGTGTTCTCATTAAAATCATAGACGCAAGCAATTATTCCTCATCCACCCAATTAAACATTCCACTTATATCTTTTATCGTATTTATTTATCACGCTTGCGAAAGTCACTGAACTAAAATAGCAAGACACCGATGTGAAGGCACAAAACTCCATGGCTTTTTAGCAAAGGAAAAGTTCCCACAATTAAATATAATATAAAAATTTTACCCAAAAACGCGAGGTTAGACTTACGTTGGCGCCTCCAAGCTGTGTTTTTTATCACAATTTACACACATGAATCAAGTTATCTGTGGGTATCGCCCAGTTGGCTGGCTCTATCCACTATTCAGACTCTGTAATAAGAAAAAAAACTAAGAGAAATTGATTCGATTCGTAGCGCTGGACGCGGTGCGATATACGAATCGACTAGACACGTGCATAAAACCTTTTTTTGTGGGAATTGTTTATAAAAAGTATACTTTTTATTTTTCTGACAACCTTTTTATTACTTGCGCACGCCACCGCCGATGGCGAATACTGGCCAGTACGATTTATAAATGTATTCTATTTAATTCGTTTAAGTTTATTTTAACACAATTCAATTGGAATCGGAACTACCTTTTGTGTTCGATAAGAACATTAGGTTATAAATTGCGTAATTAATAGTTGAAGTTCTTTTTTCAAATTGTGTACAATTTTTTATTTTGTACTTCAAATTTAAAGAAATCATTTGAATTTAGAGTTTAATTTGAATTAGGGAAATACGTTTGGATAAAACAAATGATAAAAATCTATCATAAATGACCTATATTTCAACTGAAGTTTTAAACAATTAATTTTTTTTAGAGGCGCATACTGAAGCTTTAAAATCAAAAATACATCCCACAAGTGAAGTAAAGTATTCTTTAAAGTACATAATATACTCAACGTCAACTATTGTTAACACTTTAAAATCGGTAATTCTAAAAGTACATTGACTCTATGGAAGTGTCTTAGAGCTTGGTCGTCGGTTGATAGGCAATCTCAGCACGAAAACGAATTGAAAAAAATATAATTCTGACCCGGATCAATGAACGGAACAGACTTTTATATTTAGCTTTAATTCTTACAATTATTACAGACCTCGTTAATTTTCACGCCACTTACATTTAAAACATAAAACCAAAATAACCCGTGTGATGAACAAAATACCAAATATGTATAACATTAAAACACACTTAGCCCGCATTCACAAAGCTGTCGCAACGTTGTACATTGCACTTTGTAAACCGAAACGGGGTTATAAAAAAACCTGTTTCTGCCAAATGTTTTGTTAGCTCCAATTGCGTTCGGAATAAGTACATCATATCAGTCAGCTCATATAATACTGGCACTTTAATAAGATACTAGTCCTATGTGAATGAAATGAAATGAAATTCGTTTATTGGTCACGTAGGCAATTAAACGAATTTCATTTTCATCAGAAACTACGAGATTGTTTGGTCTCTTAATAACCAGACTAGAAAAAAATACTCATTGGTGAAATACACATCTATCAATTGAGCTTGTGAATGTGTCGAATAGAGATCGTCTCTATCTATACAGCACTGTGCCCCTAGCCGGAACATTTTGAAGTATCGTATAGTAATACTCGTATAGTATCGTAAACGTTTCCCGCTGTCATATTTTAGTTCCAAATACGCTCACAATGGCGCTGTTTAAATTCCCATACAAAATTTTACTATTATTATTCTATTACGAGACTGCAAAATGTTCCGACTAGGGGTACAGTACCAAATGCAGTATAATCAGCATAAAAATTGACAGTGAGTCGGTTTCAAGTCCGGCAACATTGTGGCAATGGAAATATTTTAATGTCCACCATTAGCCGGAGCCCAGTTCATTGTAATTTGGTGTGTCAGTTTTTTAATCTCGGCGCCTTGATGGTGCTCTGACCGACTGTCCATCTCGATCCTTATCTCACTGTATAATACGAAGAGACAGACGTTACTTATATTTTATTGAACGTCAGAGCCGATCGGACGATAACGCTCTCGGAAGGGTAACATTTGCTTACATCATTAATTACGTATATTCTTTACGACTGTACTAATTTCTTTTTTCGACATTTTCCAAGCCTAATTAATGTTCGTACTTAAACGTGTGACATTTATTCCCCCCCTCCCGTTTACTTCGTCAACCCACGTCTGTTTCGGCACCGAGTGTTTTCGGATCTTTAATCTCAAGTTTTATAGTCCGAGCGAGTTTGAACATTTTCGTAGTAACTTGGTAATTGCCTTGTTAATTTGAATCTAGTGGCGGCGACTTTGATGTAGTGATGTTGTTCGACTGGTGTTTCCGAATCCGTCATCGCGCTTCACACATTTCTCAATATCGACTTCATTAGAATCTTTAATAGGAGTAATTACATCATGTTTTTAATTGGTATTTTTATTGGATTTATTGAAAACTGCTTTGGGAAGTACGATGTTCTGTTTTAGTGTATAGTTTGAGTGACCAAACTGCGTATTATCGTTGAGATCTCGGATGGTATCGTTGACGCTCGGCCGGTGTGGTGTGTACACAGAAACCGGTTGTGCCGGCAGTCATAACACAATATTTGCGTGATGCTCACCGATGTAACACTTGCGCCCTTCCACTGGGTTCCATTCATGAATATTATTGAATTTTGAAGTGATATTTTATTCAATTTTATGTACGATTCGTTTCGAGTAAGAGAGAAAAAGTTTAAAACAGTTCTGAAGAGACCAAATAAAAATTACATATTTCTACATTACTCAGGCAAAGTATGTAAAAAAAGATATTGTACAATTAAACTTTAGGGAGTAATAACTATATTAATAGCTCTCATGTGTCTTAGAAGATAGACATGTCATGAAAAAGAATATATATTGAGAATTTTTATAACAACTAAATAAATAATATTATCGACTCAAAACAAAGGATTTTATAAGAAATTTAAATTACCAGTCATGGAGCTATCTAGTGAGTAATCTATGCGTTAAAACATTGTAATCTATGTTTAAGTCGTCATTAAATATTTCTAACACAGTAAATATTATTCATAGGCCCACCCAAGCTTTTTCGGTTAACTCCCATAATTTTCCGATAATCGATTATGCGCAAGCCATCCGTGAAATTAAAACTTAAGGTCAATGCTATTTTTTTTGCGGAAATATTAACTACGGACGTGATGTACAAAAATATGAGAAACGTTTAACATTTTTGCGATATATTTGTATAACAATGTTGATTTTTGAAAAATAAGTTCAAAATGTCCGGAGGTTCAATGATCGTTATCTTTGCTTGTGCTTTTTTTCTTTACCCATATTCTATTTTTTTAAATCCAGTAGCGCTCTCACGGTCCTCAAGTATTTTGGGTGATTATAATTAGCCGCTTGATCTTTCGTCTGATTGCCAAAAAAATCAGGTTTAAGGGACAACATTTCTACAAGTTTCTTTTTATAGAAATAAATTATTTACTGACAAAAACTGGAGTTTCTAATACAATAGCCATGTAACTGTTCGATTATAGATTGAATAGCTAGGACAGTCTAAGCTTCAAAAACGGGCTCTCCAAACTACGAAAGACTTCGTTTCTTACTGAGAGGTAAAGACTATTATATGTATGTAACTTGGTATATATTTATTAATATAATTCCCAAACCCTTTCATACCAGTAAGGCCACACACCCACTACCCAATCTACAGCATCTCAAATTCTATTTATTAAAATTCCAATATTGAACATTGCTCTAAGCCGCGCTTGGCCAGTTTTTTCTATATTTATAATGATATATTATTTACTTGACGCATTCTTCGCGTGACATCGTATGGAATCTTCGGAGTCATCATCATTAAGTTCTGTACTGGGCGGTTGCTCATTAGGATTTTTGTGTGGTTAAATTAGTTCCCATGATTATATTAAAGTTGATTGTGGATTTTTGTTGATTGGATGGAGTTGGTGTACTAAAAAAAAATATGGAGTCATACTAATATTGTGGGTTTGTTTGTTTTCATTTTTAATGTAATGGTACTAAGAAACGACTTGAGTTTTTGGATTGAAATGGTTTATAAGTTGAGTGGTGAAAATATATGCTATTGCTTATTCTGCTAAAAGTCTTACTTCATGGATAAAAGCAATCTCAAAATGCCTTTGGGATTATATTATCTTAGTGCCGTGTCTATCTTGTGTTTATTAAAAATACTTCTAAGAATTTACTGTTATAAACGTTGATCTGTTTCGTAATATAAAATACTTTAAAATCCCGTCAAGTAAACAAACATATTTTCGCATTTATAATTACTAATTTGGCATCTAAATACCAGGAATAAAACATAATAATGGCAATTAAATTAATACATAAAAATCCTCTTAAATATGCGTAATCGCACAACTGTCTCTATAAATTACGTTTAATTAATTCTCATTAAAATAATGGTTCTCATTCGCGGCAGTGTTTATAACTTCAGTAAACCTTATAATTACCATACACACATATATTTCACGAATAAACACGGATCTCCTCTACAATTGAGAGTAAGGCATCGTTCATCAGCTTCATCAAGCTGATAGGAATGGATGATGTACGCTTTGCTACTGGTGTAAAGAACACTTGGGTATGCAGGTTTCCTGATATTTTTTTCAAAACGTTTAAAATGCTCAAATGCAAGTGCCAGTTTTTTTTCGTCATTTAAGTAAGTGATTTAACAGCAAATATACACGTAACTACAAAAATCAGAGGTGTATGCCTTGGGCTCGAACTTGTAACTTCTGTCTCGTCAATCCGGTCGGTTTGTAGGCTATTCGTTAATAACAAAGTATTTACCATCTATCAAACTGGTTATTAATTTGATGTGCGCATTGATTAATCCATACACTTCCTTTGTTAATTTGCAAATACCTTGGTTCGTTTCCTTGTGAACATATCGTCTGCTAATAGTTCCGTCATGTGATTATCGAGCATTCATGGTTTTGAGATAATTGCTTTGTCCACCTTTAGTTTAATTGCTTATTCATGCCCTCTATTGTCCAGTTTTGTTTTATTATTCATTATCATTGCGTCAACTATTTGTGACATGTGAACAGTATATTTTTATTTTTGAAATATCGTTTAAATTACAGGATATAGCTATATTGAATATTTATTGCCTTGATTTTAAGGATTATGTAGCTATCAATTTACTTGTTGATTAAGCCTTTTTTGTTATCATATTAATGGACCAGCAATTATACCGAGAAATATGTTCCAAGATAATCATCTAGCTTAACACAAGGTTTCTGTTCACAACGCAGCTCATCTAAAAGCAGATGGCTAAAAGTAATTATATACGGCCGCTGTTAATAATATTAATCGCAACGATTGGCCACAAAATGCTTTTAAAGTAATTCGATTCGGCTCAACTGGAACTCTTGTGGAACGGAACCAGCGCTGTTTGACCTTCCAGCCTCACCTCGTTATTGGTCGTTCATATACAAAAGGGGGAAGTGAAAAGAATCGCCAGGGGTCTCAGAAAAATGGTGAGGTTACGTACTCTTGCGCATGCGACGTCGACGATCTCGCCTTGAGAATAAAGGCTCATGTTACTCGGATCACGTTCAAGGTGCGCCAGAGCCGTGTAGTGGTCGCAGACATTAAATTTTAAGTTATATTACACTTTGTAAAAGCAAACTGGATGTTTTGTACAGTTACCTCGTATTGAGTACGCTAAGATGGCACCGCGGCTAAAGTCATTAATTTATTTTATACACTGAGGTATATAACGAGGGAATCGATATCAATGAATGAACTTTTAATACCAAAGAAACCTGTTCCTCGATACCTACATCTTTGTAATCGAGCTTCATAAATAAATCACGTTCGTATAAAAGATCTGCGGAACGTGTATCCGACTCTACTCCGCCCCTCGGACTTTTAATTAAACCATGATATTTTATGGTACGAATAATTAAAAGTTTTGGTCAGCCATCATCCCATAACAGGTACCCTTGTAAAAAAAAATACAGGAATTTAATTTCGCTTTCTCTTGTTACAGGTACATCCACTCGAAGGAGAAACCGTTCAAGTGTACGGAATGCGGGAAAGGATTCTGCCAGTCGCGTACTTTGGCCGTTCACAAAATTCTGCATATGGAAGAGTCGCCTCATAAATGTCCAGTTTGCAGTAGGAGCTTCAATCAACGCTCTAACCTAAAGACACATTTACTAACCCACACTGATCACAAACCTTATGAATGCAACTCATGCGGCAAAGTATTCCGACGGAACTGCGACTTACGAAGACATGCTCTGACACACGCAGTAGGTGATGTACCGCCAGGAGATGTTTTAGACGTAGGTGAAGAAGATATCGGACGGCCCGGATCACCTATAGAACCAGGATACGATGACGAAGACCCAGAAATTTCATCGCCAGAACACTCGCCTGTGAGACGAGCGCGATCATCATCAGTGGAAAGCATTGGTAGAGAACAGAGTGAGGAAAGACCGAGAAGATCTTCACCGATTCCTGTGGAGCGTACTCATTGCCACCACAATGACCAGAGAGACCGCGCAAGTCCATACACCATGAGACCACAACACGCAGAAAAGCATCGCGTCCAATCATCAGACATGTACGAGAAACGACGGTTCACTTCAGACGAAATAATAGAGAAAGAAATGCGTTACACAGAATTACCTGAGCAGCAAATAAGACATCCTCAGCTGCAAATTCGAAGAGATTTGCACCAAGTTCCTCCTCCCGATCCTTCTAAGATTGGACAAATAACAAGTCCACCTATAGACCCTGGTCCTTCAGGAATGTACATGAGTCCATTTAGAAAGAGAAGTCATCCGCCTGATATTGGGGAAAATGTGAGGACTTGCGCAGCTGTATACAGAAGTCGGTCGCCTGAGCCGACAAATTTGTCTATGCCTCGACCTCCGATAGGAAACGGGGAAGTTGTGCTTGGAGTTCCTCCGGCTATGATGGGAATGCCTGCATACCACAAGTTTGGTCTTCCGTTGCCGCCTCCTCACCCGCAGATAGCTTATGGTCCCATACCGCATCCAGTTTTGGGTCCACAGCAAACTGTGGCACAGGATTTGATTGTGAAACACGCGCCTCCAAAAGACACGGTACCTAGTACCACTACAAACGTTACTACAAGTAAGGAACCTAACGCTAAAGATTCAGAGGAACCAAGTTCCAGCTTCATAGCCAGTGGGATCAAGAATATAGTGGGGATACAACCACCAGCTAACCCGAAGCCTGGGACGAGCCAATCCAGTGGGCCGAAGAAGGGTTTCAGCATAGAAGATATTATGAGACGTTAGTTCCATAGATGTAAGCTAATGGTTGTAATTGATTATTTTAAGATATTGCATATCGCAGAGTTTTAGAAATGTTATACAATTTAGAAAATAAATGTAAATTCAATTTTATAATTCATTATTCAAGATGCGATGAATTTTCATAAATTAAAATACTGTTTACAATATTGAATTGTTTGATACAATTATTGGGATATTAAGCATAATGATAAGTGCTTTTGTTCGTAAAAACCAGTGATGTGTGCGTCTGTATAGATTTTACTTATGAAAAGTATTATTAGTTGAAGTTTTGATTAATGTTTAGACATAAGGTATGTATGTATTGCAACGTGGCTTGGTTTTCGTAACGATCTCATAAGGTTTTGTTTGTGAAGTGTTTTGTTTATCTGGAAATTTTAAAAGAACAATGTAATCAAAATTTTAGACGATATTTTTATTTTTATTGTTTTTAAACGGATGTTTTGAACAAAACTAGATGTGTGAGGTATGTTTATTTGTGGTGTGGGCAAACTTGGCAGTTGAAATGTTTTCTTTGACCAGGTTATATCCATATTACTCAATCATGTTTCATTAAACTCGGCGATACATAAACTCGATTTAATTAAGCTAAAGCATAAATATTGTGACTTCTGGATAGGTAAATTAATGACCATACTACTACCATCAGCTTTACCTACCAATAAACAGCAAAATGCTTGTTAAATTATTGACCCATTGCTGCAGACTTTGCCCGAATCACAACACTATTAGGTATAGAATTAGATCTACTCCTAGCATAACAAGATAAAAATTAAGAATCGACTGGTTTTTAATAATTCAACTGTTATTTATTATTTAGTTTTTATCTCGGTTTTTTATTACAATGTAAGTTTAATTAGGCAATACATAAAACGTTTTACGATTATAAAAACTAAATTTAAACATTGGAATGCTAATTTGTATATAATTACTATTTTCTGTTAAGCTAGTTTTATAAATATTGTTAATTTTTGCAATAAGTAATGTTGAAATGAAAATACGTTAAAAATATTTTTCTTGTAATATTCGTGAATTAAATGACAGTAAATGAGCAGTAATTCAATTTGAGTAATTATAATACATTGCTCAGTATAAGTTAATGAATACATTATGTACATTCGTTTTTTTATCTTAATAAATTATGATGTCACTTAGAAATATGTTTTGGTTTTTATTTTTCTCTCAAATATCTACTATAAGTATGAACAATAATTTAGATATTTGTTGATATAATAATAAAATATTTATTCAATATTCAGATTTAAAATTAATAAACAATTTACATGCAAAGTTTAGTAATATTTTTAAATATATTAACTGTTAATGACCCCAACGATTACAGGTACTGAATTCCTGGGTTTTGAATCCTGGGTTCGATTCCCAGTTCTAGATAATCAGATTTCTGTGTGTGTTTCAAATTAAAAAGCCTGATGTGAAGGGGAATGTTTCAATGTATATTCTAAATATTAATGATAGCAAAGCGTAAATTCAAAGAACAAATCTTACAGCAACAGTCTTAATAAAAAAATCCAGTAACTTATTTCGTAATAGTAAAGAAAAACAACCCTTGTTTTTTTTCTTATAGGAATATGAATTACTAAAACCCTAATTCATGACAACCTGTAGAAAGGTCCTCGCAAAAGAACTGATCTCCAACAAAGGAACTGATCTGGGCTTATAAAAACAGATGGAACAATAATCAACACCAATTCAATTTTCGCGCTAACCTTTTACATCATCTTTTTTAAAACCAAAATATGACTCTAATTAAAATGTTTATACGAAATCCTGATCAGTCAATAAAATCAGAAATCGTGTGAACACAACACCATTACGATATTTTTATTGTTTAGTTTTCTATAAAACAATAGGTGGTCTTATATTGAGGTGAATTAGCCATTTATATACATCGACGTTTAATAATGCTAATTTTAGAATATTTAATGGTCAGTGAGCTTGAACGCGCTATGGACGATTTTATTATAGAAAAATTCAATTTGTATGGTACTTATAGGTAATTTATGTGTGGCGTTCTTCATAACTTAGACTGATTTAGAATGGACAACTATTTTGTTAGTATATCGACAATATATTTAAAATCAGGAATTAATTTAAACAAACGACAGCCTCCGTGGCGCAGTTGGTTAGACGCCGGCCTGTGAAACGAGAGGCCGCGGGTTCGATCCCGCACCGAAACAAATATTTGTGTGATCCACAGATATTTGTTTCGGGTCTGGATGTTTGTGAGACCGAAAAGTCTCTCGTAGTTTCTGATACCCACGACACAAGACTCGATCTTAGTGTGGGGTCAGGACTATGTATGTGACTGTTGGGTGTATTTATTATTATTTATTAAATCGTTTATATTACTATCATCTCCAACCGTTGTTGAGGTTCGAGACCGTTGGAGACGAGGGGCTGAAGATCAAGCCCAGTGGCGTGTCATAGGAAGGGCCTATGTCCACCAGTGTACGCAGGAGGGCTGATGATGATAGTTTATATTACCTACTTCGAAGAGCAAATCAGGTTTTTCATCAATAGCTAACACACACTTTGGCATTTATGGTTCTTGCGTTTGCAAATTTAATTTTCTCATGCAGAAACACATCATTATCATTGAAATATCATTCTGCCCCGTGACCACGAAAGCTGTAAAGTAATCGAAATGTCGGGAAGTTAAAAAATGTAAAAATTAAACCAAATCGCGATAAAATCCATATAAAAAAAATAGTTTTATTTCAATGTGTAACATTCGCGTAAATCTAACAAACCATTAAATTTACATCATTATCATCTTCAACCTTACGAAAGCCACTGCTGGACATAGGCCTTTCGTTTAGTTTCTTTAGTGACCTGTTTGAAGCGTCCTCATCCGGTGACTTCCTGAAACCTTTGATGATCGTCCGTCCACCTTGTAGGACATCCGACGCTGCGCTTACTAAGTGGCCTTCACTCTATAAAGCACAGTGGATATCTGAAACCACATCTTACACATTTTTTTTTTTTTTTTTTTTTGTGTCCAAGAGGAAAAGCTATTAAGCTCCCCTTTCGGTACCCCGGGGGAGGCCGAAAGGGGTATGTCAGTGTCTCTGGCCTTCCAACCCGTCACATTGCGGATTGTGGTCGGGCTGGGACCCTAACAAAACCTATGCCAGCATACTGACTAAAAACCCCTCGGTGACCTTCACACGCATTTTGGGCGGCACCGGACATCCCAGGGCAACCATCGCCCCGATATACGTCCGCGTAACCGCCCAGCGCAAAACTGTTGCTGGTCCTTCCGTAGTGGGGGCCTGAATGCCCCACATTTGCTACTAGTTTGGACGCCCGTTTAGGATGTTGTGGGCGTCCACGACAGAGTCTGACCCATGCACTCTATCACACATCTCGAGGTCGTTATGAGTGAGGGCGCACCGCCCCCGCAGTTTGCCCAACGACCCCGATGGCCCCTTTAAGTCGCCTCTTACGACAGGCTGGAGGTACCGTGGTGGAATTCTTGCACCCCCGAACCACTGGGCGAAGGCGCCGGTTCAGCCGTTTATCACCCGGCGCCTTCTTCTTTGCAGACGGCGGCGAGCGGGATCGTTCCGCTCCCGATCCCGGTCCGCGCTCTCCTTCTGCGACATCGTAATCTCGCAGAAGGAGAGCATTGCCTGCCACGACCTCCGACTCTCGACCATGGAGGGAATCACGGCCGAGAGCGAGAGGTCAACTCCGACGGCTGCACGGAGTGTTCTTCGCTCATCACTCCAGGCTGGGCACTCCGAGAGAGTGTGCTGGGCTGTGTCCTCCGGGCAGTTGTCACAGTGGTGACACACGGGAGTGTCTTCCTTTCTCGCCACCCGCCACAGGTATCTACCGAAGCAGCCGTGCCCCGATAGGACCTGTGTCAGGCGGAACGTCATCCCGCCGTGGCGCCTGTTCAGCCACTGGTCAAGAACAGGTCGCACTGCCGCAATAGTCCACTCACCAGCACTGGGATTGTACAGCCTGGAGCGCCACTCCTCCACAGCGGCCACGCGCAGGGAGGCCCGTTTGGCCTCAACCTCTCTAAGGGCAGGTAGTTCCCCTCGACGAGACGCTTCCTCTCGCCAGTAATAAACTGACGACAGGGCTTTGGCGTCGATGTCCCAGGGAAGGAAACCAGCCAAAACGCAGGCCGCTTCATGGGAGATCGTACGATATCCCCTGATCATCCGCTGCGCCACAACTCGTTGCGGTTGACGCAAGAGAGCTGCACAGCGTCTGCTCAGAGATTCATCTTACATATTGCTTAAATAAAAGGATGAGGACTTACTGTCCCGCCCTCACATTCCCCACTGCAACTCCTGTAAGCCAGGATCAACAGAGGCATGCATTTTACACCAAGCATTGAAGCTCAGTGAGTCTCCGGAAATGTCTAATTTGTCTTTAACCCGGAAAGAAATCAATCATAAAGTTAAATTAATAGGAGTAATTGGAAATATTTTATCCACTTCATTTAAAAGGATAAGTACTAAGTGATACGAGTATTTAATTATGACCCTAAGCCAACCTGCAATAGACCAGCGTGGTGGACAACATGGCCTAACCACTCTCACTTGTAGAGGAGGCCCGTGCCCTGCAGTGGTACGTACAGATACACATATACCGATGACCCAAATAAGAAAACCATTAAAAATAATTTCGGAGTTAATATTATGTCCAAATTATGCACTTATACTTTTTACTTTTTACACCCCCAAAACTTCTAGTAGTTCAAATCTTTATGTGCTTAAATTAAAATACAATTTAATTGTATCAACAGTATTATAAGATATTTAGTTTTCACAGTCGGCATTTTTTATTATCAATATTTAACGTAAACCACAACATTAGCGCCGGGCCTAAAGTACATAAAAATAAAATGTTTTAATGCTTGGTGGCGAAATCACAACCGAAACGAAGGAGCCGTTATATTACAAAATGAAAAGAACCCATAACCGTTAAAATCTCCGCTAATTTGTTTCCTTATAACAATCCTTTTAACCTATCGGCGCCAACATTCCTATCCCCATTATCGATAAATGAGGTAGTAAACAGTAGTACAAAATCAAAATTAAAACAAAAACAAAAGCAACCCGTTTAATTCAAGTCGACAGCGCGACACGTATTTCCAATCACATTTTTTTTAACACAACCAACCAAAACAAGGTTTTATAAGCAAAAAGGTGTTTCGTTTACGAGCGCCATTTACGATCCAGCCAGAGCTCAGATATGTACCGACGGCTACTTGGGAGTTTATGTAAATCGCACGCCGCCGAACACAAAAAAATAACATCAAAAATATTTTTACGAGTGAACGTGTATCTCGGATATTTTAATCCGGTCGAACGGTGAAAGCAGTGTGATACGACGGCAATCAATTACAATGCTTTTTTAATAATTCAACTCGCACAACTTCGAACGCAATTTGAGAAATTCACTCGTGACTAACTGGTTGGACCTTTCACATCTACGGAGTGCACTTTTGATTATTTATCTGTAACACCTTGGTTTTTTTTTATTTAATTTTTTTATTGCAATGAATGGCGAGACGAGCATGCCATTTGCCTAATGGTAAGCGATACGACCGCTCATGGACAGTAGCAAAACCAAACAACACCATGAATACCAAGGCAATGCTTGGCATTCCACTGCGCTCGCCATCCTGAGACATAAGATGTTAAGTCTCAATATGTCCAGTTGTTACTCTGGCTACAATGTCCTTCAAACCGGAACACAACAGCGCATTTACACTGCTGTTTGGCGGGAGAAATAGACATTGCGGTGGTACCTACCCAGGCGGCCTCTCACATATGAGAGACCTGCCACCAGCATATTTTGGGTTAGCGTGATACCCTCACAAAAGAATCAAAGAAATCATAAGAAGATGACCAATTTGGATCCTTCGGTTCAGGTAGAGTAGGTTATCCGGACAAAAGAATTAATGAAATCAAAATATGAGTTTGTTGATACTGTTCGGCTTGATTATTTTATTTTTAATAACCTGTATAGTTTCATAGAGCTAATAGACACAACTCTCATTATGAGAAGGATTTTTACGTCTTACAAGAACACACTATTCCAGTAAGATTTGGTTAACGGATTATATGGGACAAGCAGTCTTCATCTTACAATGCTATTAAATGCATTTTTTAATTATAAATGTATAAATATACCTTTTATAGTAGACATATTATGTCAAAGAATAATTTGTAATTTAAATATAGTTGTAAGGAGATAGGGAAACCAAACAAGATTAGACCATTTTATTGCGTCTTTGTACGTATATCTTGTTTTATCTCGTCATGCAAAAACTACTGTGTACAATTTAAATGACTTTTTTATTGTTGCACTGCTAGTTCTTAACTAAAAATGGAGGTAGCTTTTTCACAAATCGTACCGTCTGAATCACCGTTCGTCTTATTTTTGGATTTAAATCATGATCGATGGTCATTTGTTTCTGTATCAGCCCATATACATCCCACTGCAGGGCACGGGCCTTCTCTACCATCAAAATACGATTGAGAGGGGTTAGGTCATATACAGACCTAGTGTGGGTTGGCGGACTTTACATACCGTAGAAATTCTTTAAAATCGCCACGGTATGCAGGTTTCCTCACGATGTTTTCCATTGTCATTTGATTAATATTTGTTATTGATAAATCTACTCCGCTTTCTGTTGGTTATCAGCCCAATCCGAAAGTTTAAATATACCCTTCACGTGCGCCACGCCATTGACAGGGCCACACGAATATTTAACAAACTATGTTTATACGCTAAACCCCTCTGGGGCATGCACACTGACAACGTGCAAATAATACACAACCAAGTAATCGTGCCGATTATCACTTACGCGGCTGGCGTATGGGGGCACGTGGCCTCGAAAAAGTATGTTCGTCGAATGCTGTTAAGCATGCAACGGGGCTTTGCCATAAAAGCCATACGGGCGTATTGCACGGTGTCAACTTCCGCCGCTCTGGCACTCGCGCAGTTCATCCCCATGGACCTACGGATCCTAGAGACTCATAAAATCGAGGTCGCCCGGTTGTCCGGAACCACTGATTTTCTTCCCAGCGACATCCCCCTCGAACGACCCACTCCCGTGCACCTTTTGTTGCACCCCGCGGACAGAATTACCCTACCACTCATTACCTCATCCAATCAGGATGAGGTCAATAAGATATTACGCAGTACAGCAGCACACATTTACACAGACGGGAGCAAACAGGACGATGGAACGGTGGGGGCCGCTTTCGTGTGCTTTGACCCCGGCGGGGGGAAAATCACGACCACCACGCGTAAACTCAAGTTGCACGACTGCTGTACGGTCTTTCAGGCAGAACTGCTCGCCATATTACACGCATGCATGTGGGCTTCTGATCGTAGATATCCCGATGTGCAAATCCTAACTGACTCACTTTCTTCCCTAGCCGCCATTCAAAACAGAAGTAACACTCACTCTCTCGTATCTCACATTCATCGAATTCTTTTTGATTATAAAGCTATTGGCAACATCGGGATATCATGGGTCAGAAGCCATGTAGGGATACACGGGAACGAGTTAGCCGATCAGGCGGCAAACTCTGCTACAACATTGAACCAAGCGCCGGACTATCTCTGTGTTCCGACGTCATATATCAAAAAATGCGCGCGCAGGTTCAGTCTGAATACCTGGCAGTCGCGCTACGAAAGCGCTGAACAGGGCCAACGGACCAGGACGTTCTTCCCCAACCTCGGAGACATCCGAGCGCTGTGGAAGAAAACCACACCCAACTTTCACCTGACACAGTATCTAACGGGGCACGGCGCCCATAAGGCCTATCTCCACAGATTCAAAATCCTATCGAACAATACTTGCCCTTGTGACGACATGACGATCCAAACCCCGGACCATCTTCTAGAAGAGTGCCCACGTTTCGGAGCATTTCGCCTGAAACATGAGATGGTATGCAGTCGCTTTAGTGTTGCGCCCTACAAGGTTACCGAGCTTGCCCAGAAGGAGAAAACCCTTAGTTCTTTCCTCGAACTGGTTGACTCCATCTACGGTAGACTTAAGGATTTTAACAAATAAATAAATATTGTATTCCATACTACGCACCTTAAAGCGTGCGCCTTACTTGTACAATTAGTTATAAGACCGAATGCATAACTTAACATTATATAAATAATTATGATATATATAACTCGATCAATGTTGTATCGCTTTGCCTTGTGTTTGTATAACTTTGTTTATCCTGCGTGTATATAGATATAGGTCCTCTGTACCTTTTTATATTTTAGCCTATAACATTATAGTTCCTATGTGCCTTATATTTTGTTAGTCATAAGCCTTAAAATTAAAATTCAACGAAATTAATAAATGTTACTCCTGCGACCACACACCTGACTCACAACATTAACACACAACTCACTCCCTTAACACTAGCCAGGGGGGTCGACGAGGGGCGGATGAAAACATTGCCATGCCGTAGTCCTGTCCTTCCGGAATCCCCCTACACCTACACATAAAACTGACAACGGGAGAACCATCGTATCAAATAGCGAGGTTTCTCCCTGTTGTCAGTTAAAACACCCCACACACCTAAACACAACACCTCACAGAGACACAGACAATACCCCCACACAATAAAACACAGGAAAAAAAAAAAAAAAAAAAAAAAAAAAAAAAAAAAAATACAATAAAACTGCCTGAAAATAGGCTTCGCTTACAAGCTAGCAAGTACCTATACCTTCGTTTTAAAGTAAAAATACTTCTCTTATTACTTATACTACAACTACTATAAAATAAAAATATTTGCTTAAACGATGCAGATCTAGATCTTGGTGTAACAGGTAAGAAATAGTTATATTATTGATATTAAGCAGTTTGTATTCCACGAAGAATTTGACTCTTAAACGCTCGACCAAAATCTGAATCATTGAAGGCCGGTAAAAACTGATGGAACAATGATAAGAACAATAAGCCTCAATGTTTATCATACGTGATCCGTAATAATATTAATATTATCATATTTATATTTTGTTGGATAGTCAGCTAATTTATAAAAAATAGACAAAGATAAAAATATATTAGTATACAGAAGGAAAAGGAATTTTCGTTAAACTCGATGGACGCCTAGCCGCTGTCAAAGGATGTGAAGATTACGGGCTCAGTAATAACCTCCTTGTGAGTAATGATGATCAGTTACTTTTATAGATTTTAATTGTAAATGTTGCAGAAATGTTGGACTTCTTAACCTCTCTCAATTGTACTCTCGATTGTAGAGGAGGCTCGTGCCCTGCAGTGGGACGTATATGGGCTGATACAGTAAAGTACAATATGTTGACGAAAGAAACTTGAAATAATTCGAGCATGTGTCTGATGCCCTACATCGTTAAGAACTTCTATTTTAAGCAACATATTTTTTTCTATTTCAGAAATATATTCTAGATTTTATAGAGGTAATTGTAGATAATAGTATACTGCCGCTAGAATAATAATGCGACTTAATAGTACATTCGTAGTAGTCTAGAAATAGCTACACATCAGTCACCTGTCGCAACTTGTCAGAACTTCGTTAGAGCGAAACGCCATGGTATCAAAAATAACAGGATCTACCGTAAATATCATCCTTACCGTAAGGAGTAAGAATGTTTCGTATACTTCTATATTCTTTATGGGTTCAAATCCCAGGGCATACCCCTGACTTTCCGGACACATGTGTGTATGAATATTCAATCACCACCCACTTTAACGGTGAAGGAAAACATCGTGAGGAAACCTGCATACCATAGCGATTTGTAAGAATTTCTATGTAAAGTTCGTCAACCCGCACTAGGCCAGCGTGGTGGACTATATGGCCTAACCACTCTCAATCGTACCCTCGATACGACACGACGATACGATATTTTATGGTTGTTGTTCCTTGAACACATTATTTTATTTCTGACGACTATATTAATGAGTCAACTCAAAATGGGTAACCGATGGAATTGACCACACTCTCCTGCCAAAACATATTTTAAATTACCATTATCGCTATCAATAACACTAGGTTCGTCCTCCCTTCCCGTTCTTCGTTTGCCGAAAAAACAATTTTCTTGGTTGAGCTCTCTCTCTCTCTTAGAGTTACTTGTATATTTGCTCTATGCCACACAAATATGTCTATAAAATATTAAAAGAAACATTAGAATAAAGCAAAAAAAAAACAAATGTCTAAACACACTGCTCCAACACATATTATAAATTAGTTGATTTATATCCAACTGATAAATAATTTTCATTATAACAGAACTGCGCACAACACACCCGGATTCGAGGACAATTCCGAATAATCGTAAATCTACAACGTGTAACGAATTCAAAATTCAAATGAGTTACTTTATGTTTTTAAAGAAATACGTGAAGTGGGAAACCCGTATAGGTAATCTAAACCACTGCAATGTACGTGACGAGAAAGCTTTGTCGTACCGTGCCATACGCATTGAGTATACGGAATACGGATACCGAGATTGGCGAGCCAACATGTTGGATCAAACTAGCTGGACTTTGCCAATAGGAATCCGATGTATTTATTTAAATTAAATTTTTGATTGGATATTTGTTGAAAACGTAGTAAAAGGGATATCAGCTCAATAGACGTTGTATCAGCAGTGATTTTTCTAGGGCAACTTTTTTATATAAATCAACGGTGGCCACGAATCTCCAGCATTTTAATAGGTTTGGGATTCGGTCCATTTCACGGAACTCTGTCGAGTATGGCAGGCCATCGGTTTTAAACCTAATGATCATTGGCGCATAATATACATAACATATAATATTGAAAATAATACATAAAAGAATATCTTTTTAAATTAACGAAATCTAATTTATGTGTAAATTCATCGGCTTTAAAATATGCTTTTGTATAATTATTTCTAACCTTTCAGTTTAAGTAAGTTAATATAAAAATCTAGGGTGGATGCAGGAAACCCAAACGGGATGGTTTGTCATCAATCTATTAATGTAAGGCAGTAACGTCAGATCCTGTATTAAAATAACAAAAATAATACTTGGATACAAAGAGTAGGATTCCCAGATATGTAATTTGACTGTTTTTTGTGCTCGAGATTATAAACTAACCAAAATAATGACACCTTTAGGCTATTTTGAAAGGAGAATAATGCGTCTGGTTCAAAACACGTTGGAATATAAAATGTAACACTCAAGTGTTTAATGTTTCTGAGCTTAGTAAATTATTAAAGCAATTGCTATTTAAGAAACGGGCTTGTAATTTAAAGAACAAAATGTTATCAAACTGTGTTTAATTTCAGTAAAGATCAAGCATTTTTTTCTAATCTTTACATTAGGGTTTTGTATTCTCTGATAAGATTGTATTGTTTTCTAGTTAGACGGACCAAATATAATAGAGTGTATTTTTTAATAACAATTGCGTTGGAATAGCTTTAAGGTAATGCCAGACAATAACTGAATATGCTCAACATTTTCAAGAAATTATAATGTTACATAATGTTTGGTTCAAATCATCACGTATACATATCGACTACTGGAACTCCAGTACCAAATATTACAACTGATGTACCTATTTATGGCTCAATCGTGAAACTGAAGAAATGAGCTTCGAAATCTGACTAATATCTCAGGAAAACTAACTTTGCTTATCCACGGTAATCATGGTTAAAAGTACTATTGGAACAAATGTACAAATTTTATTTAATTGTATGATCTCATATTGTATACACGTTAATTTGTATATATCAATAAATATTTTTTTCATTTTCTTTATCCCGTCAAGAAATAAAACATAGAAACAAGCAACAGGATTTAGAAATAAGTTTTTGTCCACTTCCCACGCTAGCAACTTCGGAGACAAAGTAAAAAATAACTTAAAAAATAGCTAGCTTAAAACAGCTGAACTGAATCACAGACCCTAGTAGCTAGTCACAAACAAGCCACTATTCAGAGTGTTCACATTGAACTTGTCGCCACCCATGCGGGTGTTAACCTTGCCACCAAGCGAGCAAGTGGCAATAAAAAGCTTAAATTACCACGTATAAATCTCGTATGTAACGGTGGAGACAATAAGACGTTTGGGTGGTGCGGAATTCTAACTGTTGTTGGTGGATGCTGAAAATATTTCACTGGTGAAATATTTTCAGAAAATATTTTGATAGGTTTATTTTTTACTGCGATGAATGGCGATGTGAGTCTGCTATTCGCCTGATGGTAAGCGATACGACCGCTCATGGATAGTAGCTTAACCAAACAACACCATGAATCAAAGCAATGCTTGGCATTCCACTCCGCTCGCCATCCTGAGTTTGTTCCCGATATGGCGATAGGCTAGCTGCCTATCACATCGTGATACGGAACATACGAGGCGAAATGTGTGTGTCTACCCTTCTGGGAAAAAAGCATGTGTTTAGGTATGTATGTATGTTTTAATCACAGCTGCTCACTCCACAGGGCAATGTGTCCCCACTGTCTCAAATGCCGACTACTTGTGCATTGAATACAGTAAATAGCATTGTTACTTAATGTGATTCATGCGAGGTTTGCAAGTTCATTGTAATTGTTTTATTAGTTGCGCGAAATGTATGGCGGACAGGAAATTAAATCAGTGAATAATCGGTGTTTCTTTCGGTTGAATTTGATGAATCGGTGCTTGGGTTTATTGATTTTTCCCATGGAGAAAGTGTCGGCCCATTCTAATGTTAAATTTTCAACAAAATTGACCAATAAGAACCAAAAAATAGCTTAGAAGTTCATTAACATTATTTTCTTCTAAATTTAATATAGGTATTAATATTTTCTTACACCGTCCCTAATATCGCTTAGTGAATACCACTGGTAATGAAATGCTGCATCTACATTTCAGAAAATTCAAAATGGTATTGGTATCCTTACCGAATGGAAAAAATTCTTATAAAATGCGGAGTAACTTAAGAATTTAATTGGGCTATTGAAAAACAAATTGTAAAACTTTGGCTTTGTTACCTCTTTTCACCAAAAAAATATATGACATTTGCAGTGTAGTTAGACACTCTGTAGTGAATTTGCTTTGCCAGTATAATTAAAAACAAAACACAAAATGTCCAAAATTAGAGGCATGAAATGCATGAAACAAACAAATTCCACATTACATTAATAATGAAGTAATAACCTGAACTAATTTAGCTTGGCATACATTTATTACGAAATTAAAACGTCAATTTTGATGTACAAATATTGTTAGTGCTTCAATCACGTTTGGAAATGAGGTCGTGGGAACTTTAATTTATCTAGGCTTCATGCATACGACAAAACTAGTATTTAAATTGCTGGCACTATTTTTGTTATACATAAAGATTTATAGAAAGTGTGTCGTATTTTTGTATAATTAGGTTTGAATTAACGGTAAAAACCACACACACCCAACAGTCACATGCATAGTACTAACCCCAGACTAAGATAGAATCTTGTGTCATTGGCATCAGAAACTACCAGAGCCTTTTTCGGTCTCACAAACGCCCAGACCCGGAACAAATATCTGTACATCACACAAATATTAGTCTCAGTGCGAGGATCGGACCCGCGGCCACGCGTTTAACAGCCGGCGTCCAACCACGGAGATTGGCAAGCATCGTAAGGAAACCAGCATCGCTGAGAGTTCTTATGAATTTCAAAGGTATGTAAAGTTTATTAATCGTATTTGGCTAGCTTAGGTTATGGGCTAAGTCCTCTCAATCTAACTATAAGAAGATAGATAGAAGATATTCGTAAGAAGTTTCGTTCTTAGTAGTGGTCCATTTCGAGCTAATACAGTACAGTCAGTAAGAACTAACATAAAAAGATGCTATGTCTGCTTTGCCATATCAAATTGGCATCGATAGTGGCATTGATCGTGCATAAAATAAATGATGAATATTGAGATGAACCATATTGCGATCTCCACATTCCGCCGCAGATTTGAGTTACGGGACAGGTGGCAAAACCTGTCTTTGCAAGCGATGATTACTCGTACCATTATGGACACATTATTGAGTAAATTCCGCAATATGATTTTTTATAATTGAAAGAGTATCTTAATGTTAATTTTTTATTTATATAATGATAAAATAGCTAAATAAAAATTTTGCTTAATATATTAATAGGTACCGACTCTATTAAAATTTGTAGCTTAACTTATGTTTAGCCATATTTTCATTATACAATAAATAATAATGTTTAATTATTAAGATCTAATGCTTCTGATACTTTTGGCACCTTGCACTGTCAAGCAAATCATATTTTTCCGATGAAAAATCTCAAACGCTTATCCTGAGAATTATATCCAGCTCTTGTTTTTTTAATATTACTAAAATATTGCTCGTCTTTTTAACTGCGCTTCCACACAGACCCAGAACACAACAGGAGGGAAGCTAATATCAAGTGCTCACTCTCCATGAAGTCTAACATTACGGCACCGGCTGTGTGGCTGCGGCACATAATAACGAAATACTATCGCGCTGTATCAGCCGATCTGCCTAGCCGTCTTGTGCGCGCCACTTGCAACTGGACTAAAGGATACTACTGTAAGTGGCGACTTCAGACATTATTAGAGAAAAAAAATCTTTTTTGTTTTTGGTAGGTAAAAATTCAGTTGAACAGAATTTATTAAAATTTAAGTTCTCATAAAATATTTGCAAAATAGAATTTGATTACTATTCGAATTCTTATGAAAGATCCGGCGGCATAGATTTATTAAATTTCGAGTTATTATGAAAATTCCAGCCGAATAGAATTAAATAAAGAGCAAGTAATTTTGAAAAATCCATTAGAATAGAATTTATTGAAATTTGACTTGTTATAAAAGTTAAGTAATATAGTACCTTAGGCGAGGAACAGGTTAAAAGTACCCTGAACCAACGAGAATGTATGAAGAGATTGACGAAAGTAGACGAAGCGAAAGTAATATGTCAAGACCGAGCAAAGTGGAGATCCATAATTTCTACCTACCTCTATGAGATACAGGCGTGACGTTTATACAGGGTATATCAAGACCGCGACCGAAAACGAAGCCAGGTGGTAGTATTAGCGGCTACATACACAATGCAACTAAAAATTTTGCAAAATAAGCGACGGATTTTTTTTTTACAATTTTTTAAAAATCATCGTTTTTGAGGGGTAAATACCTAGTTTTTGCAAAAATAGTAATTTAAACCCTTACGTACCATTGCGTGTTTAAAAATTAAGCGATGTACGTCATTATTTTAGAAAAACTATGTTTAATCACTCAAATACGACGATATGTAAAAAATAACAAAAAAAAAATTGACAATTTTTTTTGGAAAATTTTTACTTGCATCGTGTTTGATATCACTAATACTACCTCCTGGCTTCGTTTTCGGTCGCGGTCTTGATATACCCTGTATATTTATGTATGAGGTAAAAAACATCAAGTGTGTTTAAAAAAATCGAGTGGAATAGATATTTATTAATATTCGATTTCTTATGAAAAATCTACAAGAATGGAATATACATTTCAATTTGAGACCCTATAATAATCCAGAGGAACATAGTTAACTCGTTAAAATTCTGATTCGTGACTTTATGAAAGCTCTAGAATAATTGAATTTTACTAAATAATTCAGCATTATACAATTTATTAAAATACCAATATTTAAGATAACGGTTTCATCTTTGCTTACCTCTTCGAGGACGTAAACGTGAATATATTTTTCTTTTTGCCCAAGTCCGCAGTTTCCTCAGCAGTAGTACGCTATAGGTAGGTAAGTATTAGCTGAACGGCTCTGGACAGTGGTTACGGCGGTTACATACCTCCCCGCGCAGGGCTGACAACCTTTATCTATATACAAATATATCGACTGTATGACTGTCGCGCGTAGATCTTAGAAATGAAAAGGGAAATTTTAAAACAACATTTTTGGATTGAAATAAAACTATTTTTTACGGATTTTATCGCGATTTGGTTTCATTTTTACATTTTTTAACTTCCCGAAGTTTCGATTACTTTACAGCTTTCGTGGTCACGGCCAAATCGCGATAAAATCCGTAAAAATAGTTTTATTTCAATGTGTAACATTCGCGTAAATCTAAGAAACTATTAAACATTTTTGGAATTCTATATTTTTAATTAACGTAGTGCAGTAAGTTTTATGACGAAGTTTATAAGGCGTTGTGGTTAATTTGATTTAATAATTATGTGTTTTATTTTTTGTGATTTTCTATTTTGTTTTGTGTATTCAATTATTTTAATATTTTCTCGTGATGTTTTCGCGTATTACATTTCTATTTGCGACGAGCTTAGAAGATTTATATACCTATATAACCGCAAATAATATACTCTGAGCGAGACGGTATGTAATAAATTGAAATTAAGAAGTATAATTTATTTAATAAATATAAATGTTGTACTGACATAATTGGGATTCAATTTTTCTTACATTACCCATTTCGGAAGGTATTATTTACATTACATTACTCACATCGGAAGGCAGTTTTCACGAGCAAAGAACGGGCTTTAGCGTCGCTCCTTTCGAAACCAGTTTACAATAGTGATTATAACAGATATCGTAAGTTGGTTTGATTCAGAGCGGCTCATTTAGTCATTTACAAACTATCATGGAATGGAACCTAATTTATGTGGCGTATAGACGGACTATCCATTAAAAAAATATGATTAGATCTGCCAAAATTATATTGACACACCGGATCTCTTATCACTGAAGGATAAGAGAATACATTTAAGAATGGCAGGCTGTGAATGACAGACGTCAATAATTGTGGTTAGGTGCATGCAACATAATATGAGATATTATTATACTATATTGTAGCCAGAGTTACTACTATCTTATGTCTCAGGATGGCGAGCGCAGGGGAATGCTAAGCATTGCTTTGTAATTGATAGTGTTGTTTGGTTTTGCTACTTTCCATAAGTGATCATATCGCTTACTATCAGGCAAATGGCATGCTCCTCTCGCCATTCATCGCAATAAAAAAACTCAAGCCGTGGTATAATTCAATAATATTTATATCTGCAAAGACAGCGGTCACTGTATTCAGCGTTTGAGGACCCGTCACACTAACATACCTACATAAGTGCGACGTGTTTCGAGTTCATCCTGTGTAATATCTCCGTATATACAGATCGGCATAATTGCGTCGACTGGCGAGAGTTCCCCATCTCTCGGTAAATATACTATAAGAATTAAATTAACTGCCGCGGTGGCGTAGTTGTATTACGGTACGGTTACAAAGCTGAGGTCTCAGGTTCGAGTCCCGGGTCGGGCAAATTATTAGATTTTTCTATTCATCGTTCATTCGCCCCCTATCACATCGTGGGACGGAACATACAAGGCGAAATGTGGGTGTCCTGGTGGGTGCCTCTGCCTACCACTTCGGGGATAAAGGCGTGAGTTTATGTATGTAGTTAAATTTCTGCTTCAAAACACACATTTTCATACCAATATTTATAAAAATAATACAATAACAACGCAAAACCCCGATTTCTCAATCAGACAACCCGACACGCAATAAGAGAGCAGATACACCGCACAGCCCTATCGGCAGATACATTGTACCGCCTAATTAAAACGGTCCGGGTCCTTTATCTGTCCCCGGGACGGTAACAGCGGGACAACACGCAACTCTCACACAATTCAGTTTTCGATATAATTCGATAAAAGCGATTTATGGCGAGAGGTTTGTTTATTTTTGAATCGAATTTATGCGATTTTTTAGGGAAGGTGTTGTGTTTTTATGTGCTTGGTCTTAAAAGTAATTAGGTCAGTTAAGTTTAAAGTGTTCCATAATTATGATATTTGTATTTTTTTTTTTGTTTTGTAATTGTTACTGTTGTTTTAAATGGTGGTAAGTGAGTAAAATTACCAATAAAGCATACATTTTCATAAATGACAACTGTTTATTAAACAAACAAAACATTGAACTATCTGGTATTTACAAAACACATTTTAAATCCACAACGACATCTATAATACAATCACGCACAAAAGCATTTACATAAATGTCACTGATATTTCAATTATCAACGCCTGTACATTTTACTTAGACAGGCGCCACAGAAGTCATTAAAACCGTCGAAAACCCTCGAAATTATCATCGCGTGGAGTTAAACACGAGTAAGGTACACTCATGAACTTAAATTCGAAAGTACTGGTGGCTAGAAAAGTGCAATTAAAAACAAAAAGAAAGTAACAATGAAATAACATTTTCTAACAACATAATACTAATTGCGTTTATAACTTTTGAAGTTTTAATAAAGTTTTATGATTTGTACCCAACGCGCCCAGTAATCAATACAGTTGGAGCGGGTTGTATTGGCGTTGGTAATTTCAATTTGTGTGATATTAATAAATAAGTTAAAGAATTTGTTTCATATTATGTTGTGCGGTAAAACGTACTTAAGGATTACCTTTGAAGAGCATTTTAATTCCACGCAAAATATTTTTACTGATCTATAAATACTTACTGTGTAATTAATTGTTAGTTGAGGCGTACACCATTATCTTGTATTTTGTTTTATATATTTTAATTGAGTTGGTAAAAATGCTCACAAAAAAAAACCATTTCTGTCTGTGTAAGTACTAATGCTTTTTACAACGCCATATTACAAGAAAACAGTACAGACTTTTGGAATATACCTTCTAAACGATTTATAGAATAATAATTTTAAAAAGCCGTAACTAAACAAAACAATCAATAATTTAATCAATAGATCACGGATCATAAAAAATAAACAAATTTAATCGCACAACAGCCAATACCCCGCACAGTTAGTATACCCGCAGCGCAGCCTCAACTCAAGTTGCGAGCGGCGGTATTCAGGCTCGGAACCAGTTTCGTTCCCTTTATAGCATAGACCGCCTGTGCTGCAGCTTGCGGCGGGTGACCACGCTGCACCCCGGCCGGGAAAACTGCTAAATCGATGCACCTATCAAAGACTGCGGGATTCATACTGCACCCAAAAGTGACTTGATGGATGAAATTGAAAATTTGTTATTGCATATGTCCAGTAAGTGCATAAAGTGCGTGGTGGCCTGTTGGTAACGGACCAGACGAGGCTGCCTACATGTTCACGGTGGTCGCGGGTTCAAATCCCAGGGCACACCTCTGACTTTTCGGAGCTATGTGTGTATTGATAGTCAATCACCATGCACTTTAACGGTGAAGGAAAACATCGTGAGGAAACCTGCATACCGTAGCGATTTTAAAGAATTTCTACGGTATGTAAGTCCGCCAACCCGCACTATGCCAGCGTGGTGGACTGTATGGCCTAACCACTCTCAATCGATTCTCTCGATTGTAGAGTAGGCCCGTGCCCTGCATTGGGACGTATATGGGCTGATATAGATATAGATAGATATGTCCAGCAAGCGAGCCAACAGGTCACCTGAGGTAAGTAATCACTGCCGCCCATGAACGTCCACAACGCTGGACGATCAATCGTGGATGTGTTGCCTGGGAAATTGGGAGGAGAGCGGGTAAGAAAAAGGATGGGAAGGGGCAAGCTGTATCGGGCATCCGGCAACCTCACTCACCGAACGAAACGCGACATCGAAGCTGTCGCTACACGTCGGTTTCCTGTGAGACAGTGGTACCGCCCCGGACGAGCCTGCCCATTCATGCTGACTCATGACAACAGCGTGGCTCTACCACTTCTTGAAGATATAAGATAAGTCATATCTTGTCGGTTAATGCTCTATCTGAACTGTGCTGCACTAATCATCATGTATGTTGTAGTCACTTTGTTTTGTCAGTATTTAAAAAAAATATCCGACTTGATGGTGACTAGCGTATATAAAGATGTATAAAATTGTAGTGGTCCATACAAGAGTTACGTGTTCTGGGATAAACCAGTGTATTACAAGTTCAAAGCTGGATGGCATAAAGTTGACTGCCGAAAGACTACACTATGTCGCCAGTGGATATATCATTTCTACGATAATATTGTATTTGCTATAAGATTGCAGTGAAAATAGTTTGCCATAAAAATATAATATATTGTTAATTAATTTCATTGTTTTTATTCTTGAATAAATATAGATACAAAAAGATGTACTTAATAAATAAATATGGCTTAGAAACCTGGCACCGGAGTCATCGGTCGGTTAGAATTTATCACCCGTCTTTTGTCACTATATCAACCACAAATCAAATATGATCCACCAACTCGTATTACACTCTAACAAATATAGTAAAACATTGTATTTATTATATGAAGTAGCAGAACGAATAATTTATTTATAAAATATATTTTGATTTCTGATGGAATTAATATTGTTTCAGCCCCTTAGGACGGAAAAGAGAAGAAAATAGAAAAAGAAAATATATTTTACAATATTTTTTAATAGGCGTACGTACTATATTCGCGACATGATATTAGCAACCATAGTACCAAATTACCGCACCATGAATGAAACGATAAATCCGTAACCCGATAAATATGTCTACGAATAACAAAATTTCTGGTGACCCCACTTAGATTTATACACGTATGTACTGATATAATGAATTGAAACAGGGCTTATAACAGACTTAGAGTCGGTGCGAATGCTTTTTAATGATAATACTAGACGTGAAACTGCAAATGTACGTATAATTAATATACGAGTCTTAAAGCTGCCACTTATATTTTTAATAATTGGTAATGACGATCTGGTAATGATAAAATTGCGATCGCCACTTATGTCTTTTAAAGTGCATTTATAAGCTTTAATTTCTGGTAAATATCGCTTTTAAATTATATTTAATGGATAAGAGCTACTAAAAAGTTAAGTCCTGACATGAAAAGTGACTATCAATAATAGTGGTTATTATGACCACCTTCTTCTCCTTAGGCACTGGAATTAGCTAGTCGCTTTGACTAGTGCGAATTGAGAGAAAAAAATAATTTTCATGAGGACTGGGAAATAAATTTAATACCTGTCACAATATTGTGTAAAAATTGATTTACTACTTATTATGAGTTATCTGTAACTTTTTTGTGAATTCTTACTTATATTGCTATACTTTGGTATTTCATAACGCTATTTTCTATGCCTAGTTTCTACTACAATGCGCCTGATTACTGCAGTGCAGAGCACGTAGTGTATCCCCCGACAAGAATCTCCATCCTCAGTACTCACATTGGTGCCTCATTGCCTCCCATCGCGAAATGACGTCATTAATTTAGAAAATTCCGATACTGACCTGACAAATAGTGGTAAAAGTCCACATGTCACGAACGTGTCAGCGTGACGGGACAAGCCAAGCGTGGTGGGAGAGACCCGACCCACTATTCCCACATCAAAGCAAATGTTTGTACGGCATACCACTTTCCTGGAATATCTCGGGGAATGCGCTTTAAATTCTCTTAATTTGTAAGATTAACCTATGTATAGCTATTTTTTAGTTTATGGTGAAGGAACAGTATAATCAAATGATTTTGCACCAACCGTATCTGGTCAAACCGTAGGGGATAGCTCAATATTAATGATAAGACGGAAATTCTCCTCTGGCCTTTCATTGTCCTTGATTATATTACAATATGTTATTAGTGATGCATAGCTTGGTTGAGATTGCGTCAATAAAACCGCTTCTTTGATGTTGTCAGGGAGAATACGAGGGTCTTAAAAGCAAAAATACCAAAACATCGGACAAAATAGGAAGGTTGAGGAGCTTCCCTGGCTAAGATAACGTTCGGTACCAATAAAGAAAGAAAAATTTATGATGCATACCTATATACATTGCAATAATGTTTTGATCATTGGTATTTCCACCATACATGAATAAAGGGCAAATATTAACTAAGAAAATATTTCATTGTATTCTAATGTAATGGAAAACGAACTGCATCTCGGTCTTGCGTTTCGAAGCTGATTTTCGTTCCCTTTCCCTCTTGCAAGAGGGTGGGTATAGCTGTCTCTGTCGGCAAACAATGCCACACTACGCACCACAAAAAGAATAAGACGATAGTGTACCGCCGCATCTTATGAAATATCGATTGTTGTCAACCCAGAATCGATATTATCTCTGTTTGTTTATTCGATTTAAAATAAGAATGCATTTATTTAATCTATGTCTTTAATAATGGAGTAAATGAAAATGTATGTAATCATTATTTAAGTACAGCGAAACGAAAATATTAACGTTATTGTATAATATTAAACTAAAAGACAATAAAATTATTCAAAATAATTCAGGCAAATACTACGGTTCCAAAGATAAAATCAAACTTTTCTTTCAAAACGAAATTGTTTATAAATAAATTTACATAAAATCATTTTTGCAAGATTGCACAATTGCACATCATTCATTATTGACTAGTCCCATATTAATCTCCAAGCAAACACTACCGTTGGTACTTTATACGCATTTTATCTCGCCCCTTATCGATAATTTAAAACTATCGATAAACTCCCAACAGGGCTGGCTACTGCCACAAAAAATGTTTTATCGTGCACGGGCCAGCCTAAAAAAACAAATGGCCGGTAAGTCACTCGCGTCGTATGACGGCAAAGGAGGAAAGTTATTATTTTTTTTGTCACAGACCGGCGGCGGGCTGGGCGGCCGGTCAATGTATTGTGTCGGCCGCGGAGCTCAAACTTTTGATATCGATATTTCGTTTTTGTATCGACGGTTTATCGATTATTGTGATTACGTTATATCGACAGCCTCCGCAGAGCACGTTCGTTTAGAAATACATTAATAAAATAGAAATACACCTACAATTTTTATTTCTTAATTACAAACATATTTTAAAATTCAAAAATCTACTCAGAGTTTTAAATGTCATTCTCCTAACATCGGTAATTTCAACGGTCTTATCACCTTCACATTTATTTATCCATTCTCTTCATAAACTAATGATCTACTTTGTATATGGTAGAGTCTTCCTGTCAGCCGTTATAGGGAGTAGAGATCGACTCTACCAAAATGTTACCAGTGTTCTACAAATAACCGACGGGAATATAAGTAATCAGCTTCATTATTGCCTTTCGTCCGGTGATTAAAATTGATGATAGAACCCCGGTCCGCCGCATAGCACCGATCGTGGAAAGCACGTCATAGCGACGTCACGTGACCCCTGCATATGCAACGTATTCCGGATTCAACCAACTTAACGTCAGTTCCGAGCATGCTGATGGAATTGTGCAGACCACGTTTATTTTCAGATGGATTGTAGCCACTTTGTAGTGACTCGCAACAGCGTAAAAAACAGTTTGTAAGTGATTCTCTTCGTTTAATTTTCTTATATTCTTTCTTACAATATTTTTTTCTTAAATAAATTAAACTATCTACTTCACAAAGTTTGGGAACCGCGGTCAAGGAGCGGAGGGCGCATACTTATGCGTTTTTGAAATTCTATACGAGACATTAAAAAAATCCCTTAATATTAAATCATGAAAAATTATAAAAATAACTCTTTTATGATGGAATGATCGTAAAGATTAAGAACAATTTAGTTGCCTAACAGTCTATGTAAATACGTATTTATATTAAACATAGCTGTAGGAATGGGAGAAAATAATTATAATAAAGACATAGTATGTATTGAACACCAACTGAACTCGTAACAGATGTTTGTTTATCACAAAAACTATTGTCTCCGTGCTTGGATCAAACGGCATTTTGTTTGATGGCTGGTTTCCCGCTTATTCGTGTTAATAAAAAAATACGTGACATGCTTTGCAATACAGTTGAAGAAAATTTCGATTCGGGTAGCGTTGGATATTTAGCATCGACCGGGGGCTTCCAATGGAGCTGCACAGCTTTAGTTTCGCTTAAAAAAGACCTCC
The DNA here is from genome assembly GCA_949752805.1 of Deilephila elpenor. Classification (NCBI taxonomy): domain Eukaryota; kingdom Metazoa; phylum Arthropoda; class Insecta; order Lepidoptera; family Sphingidae; genus Deilephila; species Deilephila elpenor. Next base: position 4,763,103 of record OX457110.1, read on the forward strand.
GTGACGGTTTAACTAGTACTAACAGCATACAGAAAAAAGTCACGAACTTATTAAAAACTTTATACCTAAAGTCTGGAGATGACGAGCGCAGTAAGTCTAAACTAATGAGTATTGTTGCTTCTTACGTTCCGACGTAACCAGTGCCATCAGGCGCACGGCTACCTTTGTTATTCTGACTAAATCCAGGAAAAATATTGTTTTCTGTCACACAACTAACAATCCTGGGAGTCTAAATTCACTTATTTTACTAGAACCAACCGACAATCAACACAGAGATTACATCAAAACTCCCGAATATAGCATTACTTATCTCCGTTCCATTAACTGTCGTAGTTCCAATTTGATTCGATCGCCATCTTGCCGCGATGATTACAGGGCATGCGCGAAACGCCCCCCGCCGCGCGTCACGCCCCTGGGGGCGAGGGGGCGAGGGTTGAGAACTATGGGATGAGATTGAGGGTGGAATTTGAGGGTGGCTTAGGTATTTTATAAGACGTAGGTATGGTGTAATAGATTATTGACGTTTCTGTTGCGTAGAAACAGTGCGAAGAATTGAAACCGTAAGTAACTAAGACAGCTCAGATATTGGCTATACTAGGTACCATGCTTAGATCGAACCTGCAGTATTTAAGTTCAAACATGACCCTTCATCAAACTTCAGAACGAGAGCATAAATATCGACGATGAAGTGTAAGTCGATAGACATGTGCACTGATAACTAAAAAGTGCGGATACCTATACGACCTCCTGGGTAGGTATGTACCACCGCTATGTCTATTTGTCAAACAGCAGCGTAAATGCACTGTTACGATCTGGTTTGAAGGACATTGTAGCCAGAGTAACCACTGGACATAATGAGACTTAACATCTTATGTCATAGGATGGCGAGCGCAGTGGAATGCCATCCATTTGTTTGTAACTTATGGTGCTGTTTGGTTTTGCTGCTGTCCATGAGCGGTCCTATTGCTTACCACTGAACAGCATGCTCGTCTCGCCATTCCTCGTAATTAAAGAAGAAAAAGATAACATAAAACATTAACCTTCTTACTGTATCAGCCCATAATTGCATACTACTGACCATGTGAGACTAATCTACAATCGAGGATTCGATTAGGCGAACTTGGGTCATGGTCTATTCTCCCTTATTGCGGGTTGGACTTTACATAGAAACATACCATGGAAATTCATGTGCATATCTCGAGATACTATGCAGTTTTCTTTCACCATTAAACAGCGGTAGTTCACTATCAATACACATCACTACGAATAGCAAGAGATGTGCCAGGATTCAAACCTGCAAGGCTCAACAAATCGTGGAGTTACTTTGTTGTAATCCCGCAGCCTATATTCAATGTTGGTATTTGCGGTAGTCAGATTTTTTAATCCCGCGGGATCCGTGTATTTGCGGGTGTATATAAGGCAAATAAAACAATGAATCATCATAACTCCACTTTTATTTGAGTTTTATTATTAGCATGAGATTTATCAAATTACACTGTTTAACTATAGGGATCAAATACAGAAAAAAATCAGTCTAGTTGCATACATACATACACTCACGCCTTTATCCCAGAAGGGTAGGCAGAGGCGCCACCAGGCGCCCACATTTCGCCATGTATTTCCCGTCACACAATGTGATAGGGGCGAGCCTATAGCCATATCGGGCACAAATTCCCGGCCGCCGAATAATGAATAGAAAAATCCAATATCACTTTGCCCGACCCGAGACCTCAGCTTTGCAATCATACCGTAGTAAATTTGTACTAGGCAGCAATATAATAATTTAAAAAAAAACAGCTTACTAGTAATCCCTTTACTTCCTACCATCTGAAACTCCAGTTAATTATCACGTTCAATAATCAACACCCACGGTGGAGCGGGATCGGCCTATCGATTACCCCACGCAATAAGCCGAAAGTGCAAACACAGTCCCTCGCATGTTTGCCGACACGAGCCCGTCTGTAATGAATCTGATTAAGTAGCCTCGCCTTCCAAATTGGCACCGCGCAAATATAATCAAGCAGGACAATGGATGCTGGACTGTGATAGAATTTATTTTGCTGCCTTATGCGAAATGTGTGCCTTTATACTCGTACAGCATATTGTGATGGGAAATGCTGGGTGTTCTTCATGGAGTACTAAACTGAAAAATTTAAAAAATCAAAGTATTCTTTATTCAAGTAGTCTTTCACAAGATCTTTTGAATCGTTAATTTCTGCTATCACCGCTTCGGAACGTTTTGCAGCTGTGAAGAAGAAAGGGCGCAAGAAACTTCATCAGCAATCACTTTAGATCGGTTGACGCTATTTTATCTTGATCAAAGTTTAAACTTCATGTCACTGTACTATTTTGAAAGCCTCCGTGGCGTAGTTGGTTAGACGCTGGCTGTGAAACGAGAGGCCGCGGGTTCGATCGCCACATCGAGAGAAATGTTTGTGCGGCCCACAAATATTTCTTTCTGGTCTGGGTGTTTGTGAGACCGAAAAGTCTCTCGTAGTTCTGATACTTGCGACACAAGACTAGATCTTAGTGTGGGGTCAGGACTATGTATGTGACTGTTGGGTGTATTTATTATTTGTAGAATGATAGCTCGCTGGTTTGATTGCCGCACGGAGAGAAATGTTTGGATAGCCTACAAGTATTTGTTTTGGATTTAGGTGTGCACGAAACCCAAAAGTCTCTCGAAGAAATTCTACAAGGATCTTAGGTACGTTGCATTCCTCAGAAAAACGGGAGTTATAGGAAAAGAAAGAGAAGGGCAAAAGAAAATGAATATTGAACTTCCCATGTCAACTCATCGGATGAAGCATACATTGGTACTGTATCAGCCGATATACGTCTCACTGCAGGACACCAGCCTCCTCTACAACCGAGAGTACGATTGAGACGGGTTAGGCCATATAGTCCACTATGCTGGCCTAGTGCGATTGGCCGGGTGCCAACCCGACATTGGTGATTGGTGGCATTTAACAATAACCTCGACCATTGGTTTAGCGTGTAAGCTGGCTTTAATATAAAATACAAGGTTGCACAATTTGCATTTCGTCCTTAGTGAAAAGGTCAATGGAAAGTGGGCAAAATACTTTTTCTGAACGGCTTGTTACTTGTTTTTTTAAGCTAATGATTTATTTCTTGGTATTGTAAAATATAGTACCTATTAAATAACCTTTTCTATATTTTATTCAAGAAAAAGTTTGCAAATTTCATTGTGGAAATGCTGGGGGAGGCCGATGCTTGGCAATAGATTTCATGTACCTAGCTAAACAATTCACTAGTTGTAGAATTACTACAAGAAGAATTCGAAAGCTTTATGCATCTCAGCTGCCATCTGGTATTTCCTACTAACGAGGATTTGGAATTTGGTCCACAACGTTTATCTACCTAGCTGGGATAATTTCCTTCAACATCTAAGAATATTCTTCGGCAAATCTCATGTTGCGTTGTATGTGTTGCGTGTTATCTATTGTACTATTTTTTTATTGGTATAGTTACCTATGTCCTTGGCTCTCTGTACCGGTCCCAATGTGGTTCCCAACTATTCAATCTAAAAAGTGTTTTCTCTAAAAATGTTAGCTTCTGCGTAAAATGAACCTCTCGTAGCCAGCTGCTCGTCCATTCCTGAGGCATAATTTTGGTGGTCATGCGATGTGAACATGATTTATTAGTTTCGGTGTGGATAATGAAATCAGTCGCCGCCGGGGTAGACATAAACGCGCACGATAAATTGGTCTAATAACGTCGGCCGTCAGTGTAATGCCCAATTCACGCCCTTGCCGATAAATGTGCTGTTAAATATTGGTGGTTTTAGCTTCAACGCTCAATAAAACTATAATAGAATTTGGTTTATTAGACTTGTAAAAATAATTTGTGTTTAGAGCCATCTAGCGGATTTGTGTAGTACTACGTAATTAGCTTGAGAGTTAAAGCGCGCGAGGTCGATATCAATCAATAAAGTTTTAGTAGTAAAGTGTAGATGGCGCTAACAATACTTAACATGATAATCAATTTTCATTATTTTTAGTTTAGTATTAATATTTTACATCCTTCAGTATAACATTTAAATCAATTGTTAGTTAATTTTGTGTGATTCATAACATTTAAAAGAGTTCAAGGGAATACTAATTTATTCTAACAGCGCCGTCTATTGGTATTATTGTGAATTAGTTGGGATCGATCAATACGATCATAACAACGTATGTATTATTTTACGTCAATAATACTAGATGGCGCTAAACATAAAATATTTTTCAGTGTAGTACAAACGCGATATGTAGGGACCACATTCATCGGCTAATACGAAATATTTATATAATCATCCAGTCTTGACAAACTTTATTTTAGGTAAAAAAAAATTTTGTATCAAATAAAACCACTTTGATTTTAAAACAATACTGGATACTAGTAATTTACCTCATTTCCCCTGCGTTCCTGTTTACGCTATTAAAACGTTACAATTCATTTACTGGAACATAAATAGGTATCCAGAGATATAAACAAAACAGTATTTTGCATCGCAAATTGACAATTCAGCCGAAAGCGCCATGCTCTAAAAATTTGCATGCAGAAGCGCCACTTCAAAGGTAACCGTTGATAGACCCCCGTTTCAGCGCTCAAAATTTCGTACACACTAATATCAATCCCAACGATTAAGCATTAAAGTCTAAAATCAAACGCCGGAATAATTATTTATTTTCCAAGGAAAATCGTTTTACTGCTAAAGAAAACTGGTCTATAACGTTTAGTACTAGGGGTGTTTTTCCTGGACATCTCTGTAGATATGAACCCTTTCAGATTTGCTTAGTACAAGATTGGTTTATCTCCAAAGCGGGGACCCGAAGGGGTGGTTTAACACAATTTTGTACCGGTGAATGAGTTTTGGTAGCCGCCAGCCATCTTTTACTTTCAGAATTACAATCCCAGATTTATACCTAACTTTGAATGTAGCTGAGATTTTTAGACAATTTTTCTTAAGATTTTTTTACGAGCTATTTTATAATTTAATTTACTGTGTATATGTAAGCAAATTTATGTGAACGTGAAAGAATTTATGTTATGCAATATTAATGATTTTATGAGCATGACGTTAAGTCTTTTAGGAAGTACGCCAACGCAACTGAACAGTAATTAAAATAGAAATTACACACAAGAATCAAACCTAATACCTCTTTGTTTAAAGACTAAGTGTCGTGTGTTGTTCTAGACCTTTAAGGCAACTATCGATATTATTTATCTAAGTTTTTTATATTTAATTCTGTATTAAAACTATGGATGTGTTTCGTTATTATCAAACTATCTAACTACTAATATTGATGTCCGTTTTATTTAACAATCATATTTTTGATACAATGTTTTTATTTAAATTCCAATTCTAAATTTTACATTTCGAATTTAATCGATAATACATCATTTTGCTAGAGATTTTCATAATCATCTAGTTTTATAGAGTAGTTATATTTAATATTTGTATGTAAATAGGTGAATATTAATTACACATTGATAAAGTTTTACAACGTGTAGTATTTATAATATAATCTTATAATTTATAGTCATTTGGAACACAAAACCGGGCTCATCGAATAATAATAAATTAATCAATAAAGATACCAGGACGAAAGGGCTGTTTATGTTGATCTGTTTGTGGGCTATATGTATACGCACATGCCCACGCCTGTATCGCTAAGTGGGTAGGCAGAGGAATCATTATGGGCACCAACATTTCCTTCGTTATACGTCCCAAGTCCCAACATGTGATGTGTCAGCCTATCGCCACGCAAAATGTCCAGGGCAACTGATACGTTTTTTAAATGCGAAAATTCAAATGAAGCTGCAAGCTCTAGACTAGTGAATTTTTAGAAGAACATTCGAACTTCATGTCGGAGAATTGAGTAAAATTGAGTAAGCCTACGAGTACGAGTACGCCTTTTATGCTTAAAATGCTTGTGCCAGGTGACCCTATACATCCATTACTACATATACATACTTCCATCCTAACGTCTCTATAATGATGATACATACATGATGACAGCCTCCGTGCCGCAGTTAGTAAGCCGCCCACTATGAAATGACAGGCCGCGGGTTCGATCCCCGCACAAGTGGATCAAACAAATGTTTGTGTGATACACAGGCATTCGTGTTGGGTTTGGGTGTTTGTGAAACCGAAAAGTCTCTCGTAGTTTTTGATACCCACGATACAAGACTCGATCTTAGTTTGGGGTCGGGATTATGTATGTGACTGTTGAGTGTATTAAATATATACTATCAACCTTTGACTCTACATTATTACGAAAAATATTCACCAACAGTTGCTTCCCAATAACCGATCCAACAAGCCCTGGCAACCCTGCTTATCGCAGCGAGTGACGATGGCAGCGGGTGGCGATAACTGATAGCAGATAACGTTTGTCGGCGTCGCATCTGGCGTGTGACGTCACCGCTGTGATTCAGTTGTGATCATTGATTTCGGATAGGAAATTGGCTTTGGCAGTGCTGTATAATTATGCTTTGTATGGGGGTGTGGAAGTAGTTATAGTTTTAGAATACAGGGATAAGTAGCAAGTAAATCGTTATCATTAGATTTTTTTTCATTATTCTATGGTAGGGTCATAAGTCTCATGAACAACTATGATAAAAATAACTAAATGTAAAAAATCTGAATATAGTTCATAATAATACACCCAACAGTCGAGTCTATTTATAATTTTAAAATATAATTATGTCTCTCCAACATGATATAACTTTACAACGAATTAACTGGAATTGCAATTCAAATTGCATGAGTCATCTGATCTCGTGTTTTGGTCTTCGAAGTCCCAACTTTTTTGAGGACAACGTAAGTAGGCTAAGTTTTATAAAGGCTTATAAAAGGATAGCCGTAGGTAAATAACATTTAATTTTTTTTAAATGCAAGAAAGTATGATAAATCTACTGGACATAGTGAGACTTAACATCTTATGGCTCAGGATGGTGAGCGCAGTGGAATGCCAAGCATTACTTTCTAAGTCATGTTGTTGTTTGGTTTTGCTACTGTCCATGAGCAGTCGTATCGCTTACCATCAGGCGAATGGCGTTCTCGTATCGCCGTTCATTGCAAAAAAAAATATTGATGAGCAATTTCTACCACGAATGGAAATCCTATCTGAAACCATCACAAAACTAGGTCGCTCATGTATCTTCCGTAAGCTCCATAGGTAAACACATTTATCGTATCATAAATTTATTTCTCCTAAATCGTACATACGTGTAAACATGGTGTCAGAATAAACAGCAGATAGTGAACACCCGATTGACAGCTCATAGGTAAAGGATTAGATGCATTATCTCCCTAAGAAGTGAATGTAAACATCGCATTTCTCACACTACTTTCTTGGTATTTGACATAGATAATACTGAAAGATGTCCGAACTAGAGATTATTATTAGTCAGTTTTTTGTTTTGATTGTACATACATACATACACGCCTTTTTCTCATTAGGGGTAGGCAGAGGTGCAAACAGGACATCCACGTTTTGCCTTGAATTTTCCATAATGCGATAGAGGGCGAGCCTATCGCCATGTCAGGCACAAATTCCTCCGGGCTGATAATGGATAGAAATATCAAATATCCATTTGCTTGACCCGGGATTCGATCCCGAGACCTCAACTTTGCACTCATACCGAAGTACAACTGCGCCACCGAGGCAGTTTATTATTGATGGATGAAATAGAGTTAGTGAGTTGTGAAGATGATTTAAGAAAATGACAGGAACAATCTGTCATAGATAAACGTAAGATAATGAGAAGCTTTTTGTTTTATTTATATAGTTGTAGACTTGCAAAACAATGGATTTTCATATTATGTTCTGTAATATCAATCCAATTTACTTGTTCCCGAAAGAACATGAAGCAGATGTATTTCGTCTGTAGCTTTATGCATCTGAATTTACATTTTCTAGTTGTGATGGTTCGCTCAAACATCTGTCTACTCCAAAAGTAGCTGTTTATACCAATAATTAATGCTCGTGTATATTGTTGATCTTTAAATCTGTTTATCTATTGTTCCTCCCTGGCGCAGTTGGTTAAACGCCGGCTGTGAAACGGGAGGCCGCGGGTTCGATCCCCGCTCCAAGAGAAATGTTTGAGCGCACAAATATTTCTTTCAGGTCTGGGTGTTTGTGAGACTGAAAAGTCTCTCGTAGTTCTAATACATGCGACACAAGACTTAATTGATATTAATGTTGGGTGAGGACTATGTATGTGACTGTTGGGTGTATTTATTTATTTTTTAAACATCTTTCCTGTTTGTTTTTTTTAGCTGAAACAAATATGGAATTACTAATTAGGTTACCTGAGTGACATTCTCAGAAGGCGTAAATTACCGTCACTACTGCAATGACATCAACTTCAAAAGTCGATATGAGCTCACTGGCTACTTATATCGAAATAGTGATTAGGTTATCGTTAATTTCTATTGACAGAAGCGTTTCAAGATTATTGAAATTCAATCGAGGAAAACGGAATTCAGTTTAAAAACAATAGTCACCGCGCAATCTGTAGTAGTCAGCTTGTCTGCGATAATGTTCTTTATCAACAAAGAACGATAAAGGATATTGAATCATTATTTACAAAGGAAATGTTTCCTCTTGCAATAAGTGTATATGCTGATCGATAACAGCATTACACGTTAAATACTGTGTTTTATAAATATTTATCTTTACTGTTTGTAATAACAGCTTTTGTTAAAATCTTTTGACTATTCCGTCTTGGTCTTTTTTGTAGTTATAATTAACGCTAGTGCTACAATTTTGTAGTCTATCTTTATTAATAAATAATTAATATATACACCCAACAGTCACATACATAGTCCTGACCCCACATTAAGATCAATTAAGTCTTGTGTCGAATACTTTCATAACTCAAATCTAAATTATAAAATCTATCTATTACCTAAGTATCTAGGTTAAACGGGAATGCTTAGGTTTAGACTACCACGCTGTTTCAATACGTTTTTATGTATAGTTCTAATTATTTTACTTAAAGCCAATCTAGAATGAAAGCTGGAAAACTGGTACATTCAATATTATACCTGAAATGTTTAGCATCTACAACCTACAACCACAAGTAGGTTCCAATTCCAAACACGGTTACATCAGTACATAGCTCTTCACATTTTCATGCACTTGGCGAGATGGGAACGCGATAATGTTCCTTATCTCCTTATCTCAACTTAAGCTTAGAAGAAAGTTGATTGAGGGGTTTTCTTGAAGTCAACTTCATTACACACTCCAATATAACGACACTTACCTGGACTTTTAAAATTCCGAGCTCTATGAAACACTAGAAAAGCTGGATTGGGATCAAATTTATAATTATTGTATAGGTATTTATATTAAAGAAAAGAGGAAACACATAGATAAACTCACGCCTTTTTCCCAGTAGGGGTAGGCAGAGTTGCAACCAAGACACCCACTTTTCGCCTTGCCTTGCTGAACTTTCCTCTTAATTTTACCTGGCGAACGCGTTTCGCAGACACCTAATAATATCCCTAACTCAATTTTTAAGATATTAATGTAAGTAAGCGGCTGTGATATATCTTTACTTCTTCTACGAATATAAATTTTAAATTTTAATACGATAAAGTTTGTATTCGCTAATATCCGATTACAATTCACCCAAATTTCAGTTTTTAGAAATTATCACGTCACCGATGATCGTGCAATTCGTCATAGTATTCTCGAGATATTGATGTAATCATTACCTTATTTACACGTTTAGTTACACCGATACATTGTGGATTAGTTTGATAATTTGATAACGTGTCGAAAACATTGTGATAAATATGTATATGACAATGAGTGACCGATCCATACAGAATATTGCATATACATTTCTAAGACCTAATTTTGGTATGGTTTCTATCTTTTTTAATACTAATAACGAGCTAAGCGATCTTACGGCCCGTCTGATGGTAAGCAGTTACCGTAGTCAATGGATGTCTGCAACACCAGAGGTATCATTCGCGCGTTGGCGATGTTATCTCAAATACCACAACATTAAGAGAATAAGCAACTGCTATTTTTTCTTGGTTTTTTGGCTTCCATGCGTAGGTTTAAAAGCGGAAGCGCATTACTTTGTCAAGTTGGAAGCCTAGTATCCCTCCACAACTTAAAGTATTCTAAATCATTTGATTGTCTCCAATTTAGAAACATACCAACACCTGCTAATCCAGCGGATCGTATGCATTACACTGCACCAGATAGATGCAACTATAGATTGATGATTGATTTTACTAACAATCCTCATATTAACGAATTCTTTAAGCTTAATAAACAGTGTAATAATACCCAGAAACAGTGCAATAATTCATACACTTATCACTCATTTCGTAATACTCTTAGCGTATTCCCATGATGATAAGGTTCTCTAGATCGGTTCGCTTTACCGACGGCTGCCGACGCCGGGTCAATCCACTTGACCGATAATACTTTGGGTTCCCAGGAGCTGAAAAACATCGGTAGCACTGAGTTACTGTATATTTTATATTATATATTTATTTATTGGTCTCCAACTAAGATTACACTTAACACACATTCAATAATTTACATAATTTTAAGAATGAACACTGTGCATCTTAAATTACAGGATGACACATCTTGCCCAAATTGTGGGAATACAATCAAAAATAAAAATAAAATATAAACAAAGAGAAAATAAAAAATAAAATACAAACATTTGAACAAACTATTAAATGGCAAAAACAATATTACGGTAACTTAAAAACAATGTAGAAATAAGATAAGTATACATATATCAAATTAATATACATGCGTATCTATCGTTTTATTCCCTTAAAATTTACAAATATTCCAACACATTTAAGCAAACATTATACTAGCGAAATATGAAAGGAAATGACTCAACATATCCAAAACCAGAGTTAGGTCAGCGCTGGTTTTCAGTGACCCCTATCTCCCTATAGTGTCATATTTTTGTTCATCTTTTGAGATGGAAACATTCTATACAAAATTTTGTGCTAGTAACAGTATCTTTAAGCTTCAATAGAAAATAACTACTTGCAAACGAATATCTTTTGTTTTCAATATTTGGAGAAATAAGGAATAGTAAATTGACACGTGAAATCTTCTTCCATACGCCCTGAACTCGCTCTTACGAGGGTAAAGCGAAACACGACATACATCCATGAATCATGATGCTTATTGTATTACTTCAAAATATTTAATAGTGGTAGTTACATTGGATGGTACATAGTCTTTTTCATTCATAGACAGATGTGGAGAAACGGCTAGACAGCATAGCCGTTTCTCCACATCTGTCTATTTCTCTCAGAAGTATTGCTGCCCTGCCTTTTCCTTTCCTTTCCCACCCACCGTGAATAGCTAAGCATTGCTTAGTAATTCATGGTGTTGTTTGGTTTTGATGCTGTCCATGAGCGGTCGTATCGCTTACCATCTGGCGAATGGCGTGCTCGTCTCGCCATTTATTGCAATAAAAAAATCAATTTGAGAAGCCAGCATCGCACCAACAATTCATTACAATATGAATTGCACATGGAGGATAGTAATTATAATTTTCCATCAGATGAACGGTTTGCTCCTTCATCGAATCATTGTAATAAAAAATATAATGCTGCTTGCAAGAATTTAGTGTTACCTTTATAACTCGCGATCATATGTTGTAAAATAGTATTTCCAAGGAGTAAGAAGTCAAGGAGTCAAGTGTCGCTTATAGGCATTAAGACACCAGTTATAACTGATTGCAAGTTCACACGGCGTAAACGTTATCTGATGAATAATTTCACTATCATCTCAAATATTTATCTTGTGAATTTATATTAGTTTAAGTCGTGGGAATTAACCAAATTGTGGCGCCTGTACGGATAATTTTTTGATAAGCGACATTACACTTTTGTGGGAATTCTTATGCGTAACTTTTGTAGATTTTTATCGACAAGTTTCCGTTAAATTCGTATTATGTTCGATTGATTAATATAATTATATTATCGGGCAATATGCTGTGGCAATATTTTGGATAAAAGAGTTCGATAATTTATGTAGGCGACATACATAACAGGCAATAATCTACACATGTATATATGTAACATAGAACAACCTGTTTACCCCTATAAACTCAATTGTCTTTTATTTTATTTAATAATTAAACATGACTTATCTATAAACTCATTTCTTAATTTCATTTTCAAAAAAGTCTTCTAATAGGTGCACACTGCACGTCTTAGAATATAAATTCTAGATAATGAAATGTACGGCTTGAGCTTAATTATGTCAATTAAATGATCTACGGATAAGCTCAATTCAATCTAGTGTGAGCCTGTGAAGATACCAAACGCCAAATTAAACATGGACATGGTTGATCGTCTCATTCAAAATAATTAACAAAATTCTCTTACAATTTGAAATAAAGGCAAATAATGTTTTTAAAATCAAGGCCACAAGCATATTTCTTTGTATTTCTTGTTTTTTCGTCTGTCGCGTGGTATACGTGCGCCTCATCCAATTATCTATTCACCGTGCTTTTTATTCTGACAAAAATAGTAATTTTTACCAAAAAAAAAACCAATGTCAGCGACTAACAATATGGGAAACAATGCTCTTAAAACGATGTCGTCTGGAACCGTGACGAACGCAAGTTAACCCACCATTAGCTTAAAAAGTCAGAACCATTTTGTACTTTATGCCTTTGTAATAGAACTTAAAATAGTTTGCACTGTATCGATTGTTGGTTACTAAAAATTGGGGGACTGTACATGGCATGCTTCATCCACGCGCCGTAGTCGTAAAACAATTTAAAGAAATAATAAAAGATGAATAAATAATACAAAAATATAACAATTCTTTGTATCTATATTTTCGGAAGGTCGCAGGGGGCTAATGGGACTTCTTGTTTGTAATTTTTTATAATTCACGAGTACAATTTAAACCTATACCGATTTTCAGTGCAACCCAATTTTTTTGCGATGTCGGTGTATCGACAAGGTTCGAATCATCCATTAAATATTGGGTATCGATTCTTTAAATTTTTAATAGTTTGTAATTAAAAATATTTGTTTTGTTTTTAAATTTTCACGGATGTTGATTCATTTCCTTTTGTTTTGATGTTATGAATACTTTTAGTAAAGAAATATTTAGAGGCCATTGATAAATAGACAGGTTTTTGTCCGTGCTAAGCTCCTAGAATAAACCCTAACACGATGAATAGTTTTCAAGATATATAGATGTGCGGTGTATATTAATTATTATTAATCTCCCCATTCAATGAAAGTGGTTTCAAGATATCTTACTTAAAAGATGGCAATATTTTAAAATATAATTTAATATACAGTATATTTTACTTTCCCGAAATTCCCGAATTACATCATAAAGATAATTTTAATGTCTGAAATATAATTTTCCTCAAGATTAAACACCGATAGACGATGTAGTGACAAAGTTTTGAAGAGTTAAGTTGAGGTGATTTCGTCATGTAAACACAGTTTATTTATTTATGCACATCCAGTACTAAATATACTATTACTTATTAATTCTCATTATTATAAATATAGAGTAAACTAATAGGCAACTTTTGATTTGATCGAAGTTGGCAATATGCTTGTAAGTGTTGGTGGATTCAATAATAACCACAACTGTTTGTAAAGAATTTTATACACTTACTAGATACACCGTAAAACATAATATTAAAATACAATTTAAGGAACTGAAATATAAGTAGAATATAAGTCGAATATGGATGACATGTGAGATTGTGACAATCGTTTTTCTAACGAAAGATCTCGAATGCTGCGCGCGCACCTACATGCTAAATGCACCACCTTCAGATGTCACAACCCCTATTGCTGAAGAAATAACGGTTATATATGAAAAAGGATGGTTTACGAAAGGTGTTGAGCGAATGGAAGGAAGTGAGCGGTCGAGGAGAACGTATTTCGATCAAATTAATAATCTCCAACGAAGGCAACTTGGCAATATTCTAAACAAAAGATATAGAAGCAGATCTAATAATGTTAAGGTGTTATCCAATTCTTATAGCTAAGATGGCTACTTCCTGCCTACTCTTATGGGATGAAGGGGTGATAAATACATATGTAATACAGTCTCCAGCAAAATTATAAAAACATGACTTTGAACCAGTACCGTTCCAATCGCTTTGAACGGGTCGGTGCCAGCGGGACACCCTAACACGCGTTAAATGCACCAAATCACTATTTGTATGGTGCAAACAAACTGCAGGGCTCTGCATTACCATTAGCAGGAACAATGGACATAATGGAACGCACATCGCGTCCCATTGTCTACAATTGTGAAACCATTAAAAATTTATTGGCCAGGAACGAAGAAACATTCGGTACTGGGAATTTTTATACGTGTTTGTTAAACTAACGAGTATTGTTCAGCATTGTTGGTCGCAGGTACGTAAATAAGGCGTGTCTTGTAGGTATTATTGTTTCTTGAGCTAATTATTACGGCCGCGAATGCTTTCAATGGCGGTTGCGACTGGGGTAACAAATGGTAGTAGGTATACTATTTTCTTTAGGCTTACATCTGTCTATATGTGTAAGCATGTCAAATTATGATTGAACTGTTTTATGATCTTTGTTATGATTAACAAACCAATGTTATGTTTAAACTTGAAGAAGTCCGAAGGTTTACTCACGGCTCTGAAACGGTTTTGCGGTTTTCTATTTCAAACAAGGCATACCTACCCCATTGCGTTGTGGCATTGAAAGAAAGTAATGCGAAATAAGTTTAAAAATTTTTTTTTACCAGTTTTTCTAAATTAAAAAACTGCTATTTAATCGTGCATTTAGCTTGCTTTGCTTATGCAATGTAAGTCGCGAACTTTTAAATTTACTTCTTCTCTTAACTATTTTCTTATGCAACAATTTGTTAATTTTAAAAGGACCTTTACATTTACATGCGTCTATTTAAAAATCTCAGGAATTTAGTAACAAATACCTACAAATCAAATTTCAGCTAGTTTTTGACACTGACAGATGCCTACAAACATTAAACTAAAGGGTTTTATTGTACTAAAATTCGTCCTACCGTTTTTACGCATACCACCCGTTCCGTATCTCGTAAACAATAATCGATTGAAAAACACCTCACTTTTATAGCCGTGCCATGAACAATTAGTTCCCGATTTTATTCTTTGGGAAATCGTGAAAAAATTTATGGTTAAATTTACTTAAACACGTTTTGTCGCTATCGCTACCCTTTCAATATTCAAGCTTTGAATTTTTCCATTTTTGACCATGCTATTTTCTATTTTGAACCTTATAACCTTAGTAATAAGGTGCACAATCCAGTTTCGGGGCGGCAAAGAATAAGTTTGCAATTCGATGTAGAGTGTTCACATGATTGACATTTTATGTCGCGTACTAAAGTTAATTTATGGTTTTATCATTTCGCGGAACGGTTGTTTCCGTACTATGTGCCTTTGTGTGGGCGTTTTATAATGCATTTTGTTAATTTTGCTGTAAATTTGGTGACACACTGGTTTGATGGATGCTTTTATTGGCACTGTATTTTATTTCGTAAGCGCTTACATTTTTACAGATGATAGTAATAAATTCACAGATCAAAAATTTAAAAATAGCTTTTAATGTTATTTATTGTTCGTAACATAAAATTTCAAAAGTTTAAGTAACAAAGCTGCTGTAATTTTGTCAAAATAATTGTCTTTTTTAATTAGAAGATTTTATTAATATAAAATCTAATAAATTGAAAAACGCTAATTACACTAAAACATATTGTGTTAATTAAATTATATTCCAAATAAAGTCATCAAAAATCATATATAAAAAAATGAAAATTATTGACAATGCACTAACCCTATGTATTCCACTTTCCGATTTCACGGAATCAAATACTAACTACAAATAATGCACCTGGCGCCAAAGACATTAGCACAATCTTCACGTACTTATTAAAAACTTCAAATTTAGATCTGTTTGCGATAAAGTACCAGAAATAGTGCATAATGGTTGTTAATGGTGTTTTTGTGTACATTTAGTGTGATTCAATGAGGCTGACACGATTTTATTGATACTAAAAATCGACCTAGAACGTATTCTTAGAAATAATCACGCGAATCAGATTTGTTATCCTGATAAACCAGCCAGGATTTTACAAGAGACAAATTGATGATTGATTGTTTGTCTGTGGACTTAGGATTGGCGTTAATTATTTTTCCATTTCTATTAATTATTTTTTTTATATGTGTAATATAAGAAAACTAATAAGTCTAAGATTTTATATTGTGATTTAATAAAAAAAATGACATATTTGAAGCACTGTAAACAATTAGATGAATATAAATTGCTGAGTTTAATTTTATCGCGTGTTTTACTTTCGACTGTAAGCTTTTTCTTTTAAATTATCATTAAAGGGTATAATGTTTTAATTAAAATAAGAAAATAACAGTATAGAGTAACATTGAGCACACATTTCAGAGTGTGCCTATTATTCCTACTCATATTTAACCTCCTCTCTTTATCCACTCACTCCAAGGGTTTAGTATAAAAACTCACTCGTCAAAAATGGTTATAAAATTCAACAAAAACCGTTCCGTGTGGAGTAGCATCACGAAGTAATCACTAATCATTGCCATGTAGAAACTACTTAAAATTCTCCACAACTGAACATGTGTCAAGAGTCATCCAGCCATTATGAGCGTTATCTCACACGACCTCACTTACGATGCCAGATAATATGCAACCACTTACAGTTTTCGTGTTATGTCGAAAAGAACCCTTGTGGGTACATTTCAGCGGTTTCAGCGCTGAAAGTTTAGTTTACAGCAAATAACTTTTAACAACTATAATTGAATGTTATTATTCATTACTATTTGTGATTTAATGGAACTGTATGGAGTCAATTAATTAATTCCAGGAAATAGAATTTTAAAATTAAAATTTTAGTTTATTTCAAGTTTTATTCATGTCTAATTGGGCATGATATTTTGAGGCTTGCGTTCGAAATTTGAATAAAATACGAATTCATTTACTTGTAAGGAATTTATAATTAAATTAGGTATTAAAATTTTAAATGTTATTTATAATTGTTTATTATTTAATTTTTAAACACTAATTAAAACTCAGCTATTCCCGCTGCATTCCCAATACGTTTCACCCACTTCATACCAACACTTTTTAAGCTTTAGTACCGAGCGATAAACGAGTGAAAATGTTCACAAGGTAGGTGTTTTTTGCTTCGTTTTATTTATAACACTTCATGTTCGAGGGTTGCTTTCGATGTTTTTGTCAAAAACGCGATAATGTTGCGAAGTTTTTAAGTGACTAATTACGTGTGAAACTGAGAAGACAGAACATAGTTTGACAATGTGTTAACACTGGAGCATTTATTTAGGTATAGGTAGG
This sequence comes from Deilephila elpenor, assembly GCA_949752805.1. Taxonomy (NCBI): domain Eukaryota; kingdom Metazoa; phylum Arthropoda; class Insecta; order Lepidoptera; family Sphingidae; genus Deilephila; species Deilephila elpenor. The sequence goes on from OX457110.1 coordinate 4,780,495, forward strand.
GAGAGGGCCTCTCCTGATGCTAGCTGATTAGTTACAAAGTTATAATCTGTTTTGATTTATTAAAACAACATTCAAAATAGAGAAAAAATACTACACACGAATGTTGGAAAATCTCAAATATGCGTGTATTTAAACATTTTAAAGTAATTTCACTTAATATTAGCTTCAAAATTCACCGATCGCGATTCAAAAGTCGTAAGTTTATATAAAAATGGGTATTAATTACAAAATAAGCTTAAGTTTCTTGCTTGCCAAAATTAACGAACAGTCGTTACAATCGGTACCTTAATCTTTCAAAAATAAAAAAATTGCTGGTGCGTTTCGATGAGTGAGATGACTGAAAGAAAACCTCATCTCCCATTCGTAGATAAGTATTATATTTACAGGTTACCATCAGGTTAACTGAAGACACTTTGTTCCAGTCAACAATTGACACAATAATGCCAGCCTGGGCAAAATAAGAATACAGGCTGAAGTCATACGTCGTAGGTATTGTTAGGGGCTCAGTTCGGTCACAACATTCGCGTTGTGTCGGGCTGGAAGGGCAGTGACACTGACATACCCCTTTCGGCTTCCTCCGGGGTAACGAAAGGGGAGCTTAATAACTTTTCCTCTTGAACAAAAAAAAGGCTGAAGTCATACCCTATTTGGTAATGACGTGTCAACCATCATTTCCAATCGCCTGACCAAATCCTATCAACATTGCAAGTTGCAACACTCCTGAAACTAAATTTATTATAATGATTCGATAATTACCTTTTCCCATAGATACGAACCAGTTGATTCGTAGCTGTGGGGCGGCAGCTCTCGATAACGACCAGATGCAGCATACGCCCACAGATTGTGTTACATTATGAGTATCGATGTATCGATCATTTTGTTGCGTAATATGGCAGTGTGGACCCCCTATTAATTTTATAGTATTGAGATTGTACTATACTGCATCTGTGTGTGTGTTGGCCTGTTGGTAAATGGACGAGACGCGACTGCCAACATGTTCACGGTAGTCGCGGGTTCAAATCCCAGGGCACACCTTTGACTTTTCGGAATCGTGTGTATTGATAATCAATCACCACGCACTTTAACGGTGAAGGAAAATGTCGTGAGGAAACCTGCATACCATAGCGATTTGCAAGAATTCCTATGGTATGTAAATTCCGCCAACCCGCGCTAGGCCAGCGTGGTGGACTATATAGCCTAATTCCTCCCAATCGTACTCTCGATTGTAGAGGAGGCTCGTGCCCTGCAGTGGGACGTATATGGGCTGATACAGTAAAGTACAGTATCCCTTCGACCGAGAGTTCGATTAAAAGGGAATAGGTTTTGTATTAAAAACCAAAACACTTGTTCCGGTGTCTAACGATAATTTAACTGAATTTAAATTATGTATAATGTGGATTAAAATAATATTTTATTTTCAACTCTAAACGTTTAAACAGTCCTATTAACGTAAAGTTATATTGCTTCTTCTTTATTTGAATGTAAAATAGCATAACACTACTTACACAGCTGTAATTTAGTGTTCGCTACATACTTACATGTTGAACAATTTTAAAGATTTGTCATAAGTATCAAAGCATTTCTTATTCTGTTATATTATCCCTCGACATTTTAAACTGAAAACAGCTATTTTATGGCATAATCAATAAGTTACAAATTAATACACCCACAAATCACGCCCAATTTTAACTCAATAATAAGAAATATGTTTTATGTCGTACGTATCAGAATATGTGAACTTTTCAGTTCCACAACCTTATTGAATTTGTTATGGGATCGAACCTGCGGTATTGTACACCTGCTTGTACACCGGGATTTAAGCTCATACCACATATACAACATAATAATATATTATCATTTTGAAATAAAACTATTTTTTTAACGGATTTTATCGCGATTTGGTTTAATTTGTACATTTTTTAACTTCCCGACGTTTCGATTGCTTTACATCTTTCGTGGTCACGGTTTATAGTTTTATTTTAATGTGTAACATTCGCGTAAATCTAAGAAACCATGATATATTATCATTGTAATAAGCATTATTGTTTCGCGTACACCGATTCCATGAATTCGATTGAGAAAATAAAATAAACTGTAAGTACTATCCAGCAATCTTTCAAAAAATTATTATCTAAACATGTGACATGTTCGCATAGTCCCCACTTAAAATATTAAAATTATCTTTAAAAGATTAAAAAACAGCCCGTTTGAGTCATCGTGTCAGTCCGATATTATTTTTGGCACGTTAGCAAAAAATCTGTAAGTGGCACACTTGTGAAGTTGATCAGTCAACTGCGTATCGTGTCAGTTATGAGTTATGACTCATTTTTTGCACACTCTCATTTTAAGGCAATTATTTGAAAACGCCTAAAAATAGATTACATACTTTTCATTTATAAAGATAATGTGCTTCAAATTATTGAATAAAATATTGTTTGCGCAGACTTAAACCCTACTATATTTTTGTCATGATGCAATATGTTTATTTATTAAGCTTCAATCAAGTGTAAAACTTGTTCGAATATTATGCACAGTTTTTTTATTGTAAACACTTCACCAATTTATGACCACCATAAATTAATAACAAAAAATATAACAATAATCTAGAGAGAGCTCAATTAATAACAGAACCAATAGCGTAAAATGTCAAAGAGCAAAAATTGTTTTTTTTGCGTTATCCAAATTTCACGAGCTATTTACACCGCACAGGATCAACTCATCAAATGTGACGTTTCTATGAATCCCGTCGGTGTATCAACTACCGTGTGACAGGCAGAAGTCACACGAATCAAATTTCAAACGATACCACATGGTCAGACCTTTTTCTAAATAATTTGCGTGTGTCCGCAAGATTTTGAGATGCTTTTTTACATTTACAGGTTCAAATACGTAAGTGTTAACACGTGCAGGCATTTTTTATACCGTACCACATCATCCCATATATGTCCTACTGAAGGGCACGGGCCTCCTCTATAATCGAGAGTACGATTGAGAGGGGTTAGGTCATATAGTCCACCACGATGGCCTAGTGCGGGTTGGCGGACTTTACAAACCATAAAAATTCTTGCGAATCGCTATGGTATGCAGTTTTCCTCGCGGTATTTTCTTCACCGTTATAGGCTTTTTTATGAGAAGTCCTTGAAATATCACTCTCGGAATATTAGAACGGACTAAAGATGTACCGTATTGTTCTTGCATTATATTTTTTAATTGAAAAGGCAGTTCACGCATGTTTGCGTTCACATTGTCGCACCCCGATGCCCCGCCAGGCTACAGTTACGAGACTATTCGTCCAATAATTACTTTGGTAACTTATTCTTTCAATGCGTTATTGAAATGGTCAAAATACAGGCACGCTTATGTTCCACGCGCCATTGTTTGTGTGTTCCACGGCGCATTAGACACCGCATTTTGTCAAAATTTCGGTTTTCGTTTCTAAGAATGGTTGTGAGTTGTCACAATCTAATTCAGGGCCCGTTATGGCTCGCTCCCTCCGTCTCGGAGTCTGTCGACAGTTACGCGTTTTTTTCCGTCAAAATTTTATGAGAACCAATAAATATTTCAAAACTGGAGCATTTTATAAGAGCAGACTTCCATAGTAGTTAATAACTGTTCTTACTTTCAACGAAGTATATTGTTTCGTTTATTTATACACAGTAGATGAATTACGACTTTGTTTAGTTTCATTTCACTTTTTAAGGTCAAACGAATTGCTACCATAATTTTATTACAGTGTTTGTTTTGACGAGTTTATTTGACAGTGTAACTAGAATTATAATTGAAATTAATTTATCATTTTTGCACTGTCACATAGACTTATAGTTATTATTACAATAAAGCTCCATTAAATTATTGGATTGAGTTAATAAAAGATTTTAATTTTCGTAGAAATATTTGTAACGCAAATAGCGATTAAAGGGAATTCAATATCCCAGTGAAAGTAACCAACCCTTTCTCCATAGCCTAATACGGCGTTACGAATGATAGAATGCAAACGGAATTTCACTTTTACATCCTAATTACCCTTTAGCAAACAATGACAACTCTTTCATACCGTGAAAATAGAATTTATGGTTTGTCCTGTTTTGCGCGGAGGAGACAAAAGTCAAAGAGCTATTGTCACACCGTACCAGTTAAATGCAACTCTTCCTTTGAGTCATTTAGCGGTCCCTTTAAACAGTTACTTGAACAGTTTGGACAAAACGGTCACTGTTACGGTACGGAAAGGGTGAAAGAATATAAAATTTTATAACTGTTCGTATCATAGAAAAGAGAAATTTAAAGAAATTTCGACTTTATTATTTTGTTAGGAAAGATGAGATTGATTTAAGAAGGCAAGTAATTAAACATCGCAAATAACCTTGCAGATGTTATTTCGGCGAAATTGCAAACATTTACGCGATTTTACAATTTTATGATACTGTCCTAATGTTCGCGACGTTTGGCAAACCCTTTGGCTATGAATGTTTTGTCGAACCGTTACTTTTAAAAAACTCTTTCGTTTTTTTGGCATACTATTCTTTATGGAGGTTTCGGCTATGAGTGTAGCAAAATAATGGCAAAGGGTTGTTTGAAGATAACTGTTCATTTGCAATTGCTAAATGTTTTTATGTTTTGGAAAGTTTTATTTTAGGTATAAACCCGTTCGTTTTGTGTTTGTAGATGTAATTATCTGTTTTTTGCTCATTGCCAAAGCTTTTTTATATTTGGAAAGGGTTTCGAAGTCAATTTTAGCGTTAAAAGGCAAAACATTAATTTGCACTCGTCTTTTATTTGTATTTTGTGTTTTTTTTAATGCTATGCAATCTTCTACGATTGTTATCTATTGCCATTGTGGACTTTTGGTTATAGAAAAAACAATATTTATTTCAAAACCCACGTAAGATTATGAGCTCCAAATTAAAAAAAAAACATCCTTAATTCTTTCACTTAAAGATTGTCTCCGTAAATAACATATTGCAAAAATATATCGTCGTATTGCTTACCATCAGGCGAATGGCATGCTCGTCTCGCCATTCAACACAATAAAAAAAAAGTTTAATTCAATTTGATGAGACAAAAGCTATAAAGCTGTGCTTGTAATGTGGATTCTGCAATTACAATATAACACCGTTGTACAAACGCTGCATCCACTATTAAACACTTTATACATTGGGTTATGTGTACATTGCTCCCTACATCATGTATTACTTTATAAATTGGTTTATAATACTTATATAAATCAAAAATGTAATAATATTGCTGTTATAATAATATCTATGTACTGTAGATGTAATAATGTTAATACAGCCGTCTTTAAAGCATCACAAATCACAATGAACTGTAAAGAAGTCTTACTAGCTAGATTCAGCCGCGGCGACCATTGATTCATTCAGATACTAAATTGAAATATGAAACTGTGATCTTTTATAACATAAACCTTTTAATTTTATCTCTTATAGCATTAATGCATCTATGTAACAGAAAATTTTAATTAAAGATTTTTAAATAACGCTATGTATACTTATTTCATACAAGTTTATTAATAATTCATTTTAATAACCTGATGATATTATAGAAAATTTAAATTTTCTTCTATGTTATTTTGGACCGTGTTTCAAACCACTGTTTCAAGTGTTCAATTTACTGAACTATATTTGCAGTCTTGTACTAACCTTGATAAGAAATTTAGGTGGTGGAGTTTTACATGATAAGCCAGTATTTCGGGGGCTGATCGGATACTCCCGGCGCCTATATTACTCTACAACACATTATTCCTTCTGTAATGTGTTCGTATCACCCGAAATTAAAATAAAGAAACACAGCACTTGACCGTTTAGCAAAATCAATTAATGTAATTATCGAATTATTTATTAAAGTCTTTATTCATTAATTATCTAAAGATCGATCGCGAAAATAGACCAATGGGCTCAAGGTATTGTCGACGCGCTCACATTTGATGTGTTTTGATTGGTCTGTTTTCGTGATCGATCCTTATATAGGGATTGGGATAGCTTATTAACTTCGTCCATTAATTATTCTTGTAATAGTCAATTTTATGCGTTAAAAATCTTACTAAATAAATTCTGGAAAAAAGTTTCCTTCATGTGCGTATAACGCGCTTTTTTCTTCAAATCTCTTTAGTATTCTGTTGACTCAAACTTCCGAAAGCAAATACTCCACCCTTCTCATTTGCCTTGGTAATTTAACCGTTTCTGGACCATTATGACATAATTAATGTTACAGTAAACATTGTAACTGTAAGCCTTCAAACAACAGTAATTGGTCTAACGGAAAGAAAGTAGTCGGTTATAAAAGTATACAAATGTTGGATCATAAAACCCTACAAACGGAACCGAAGAATAACTGTATCGAAACGGGAGAAATGTTTGGAATGGAGTGCAAATTATTGCAGCTTTTTAGACGACTTTCTTTGAAGGCCGTGTTTTATTGGATAGTTTAATTTTTCGTTATTGTAGGTGCCGTTAAGTTTGGTTCATTATTTTTACGCCAATTTCTCTTGCGGAGTTATTGGTACAAATTGTGTTATATGGAATTTGTGTTAGAAACGCGAATTCGTGATGGAGTACTTTTTAATTTAGATTTACATTTATACCATACTTACACAAACTCGGGCCTTTCTTCCCGGAAAGGGTAACGCCCACGTTTCGCCTTGTATTTTCCGTCCCACGATGTGATAATGTGTGATTTTGGCAGTATGACTGTTGCAATGTTTTATTTTAAATACTATACATACATATTATTAAAAATAAAGTTTAGGTTTCTGTACTACTTTTCTACATTAAGTTGACCTAAGCCAAATCTCACACTGCCCGTATGCGTAATTTTAAAAAGGTATCCCTTATTAAGATTTTACACCGAAAATTTCAGTGTATTTCATATTATCCTGTTTACTTATATTTGTGTCAATGACATTAGCTTTATATTTGATATTTGATTCTAAGACAAAATATTTTTGCCTTCGTATCTTTCAATGTAAATGTAAATATAGTCATAAATGAATAATAACACAGTTCGTTACTTATAGATAATAATAATTATTTATCCATTGTAAACACACTTTCAAGGATATGTTACAGTTCTTTACCCTAATTTACTTAGGTAGTCATACATTAACAATTTCTCCTTAACAAAAACTTTTGCGCAATAAAAATTTCTCCATCTTTTTCGCGTTTGCAATAAAAAATCTTTCATGCAATTTTAAGTTCTTTTTGCGATGTAGAAATAATATTTTGTGATTCTCCTTTGCTCGGAGCCGCTAATAGCTCCTAGTAACTAAGTTTTACAATTCGGAAGTTAACAATACGAACGACAGTAGGTCGAATGATTTTACGATAGGGAACAAAATTATGTTTATGATCGGCTTTGTTCCACAGTCTAACATCCACTTTGAAAATTCTCTTAAAAGGTGCCGATGCGCAGGCACGTTCTTTTGTTTTATTTAGTTGCATGCGCCGGTTTTTTTTAAGTTATGCAAAAATTCAAGTAACTCGGATTTGGATTTTTACGACTTTGACGCTTTGCGCGGGCGATCCCTAAGCCTAAAGATAAGATATATTTCATTCTTAAAACTTCTTGGAAACTGCATGTATTCATTAAGTTTTGAATTAGGTAATTCAGTTTTTCATTTATTATTCAAATGCATTTTGAATTTCTTAAATTCATTTATTTCAAACTAAATTTGAAAACAATTGTAGAGTGCAAAATAAAGGAAGGCGGTTAAATATTTTTCTGTTACATTAGCACCAAATTGCTGTTATGTGACTTCCCTACTCAAAAGCGTATAATGGAACTAATTTGTTGTTCAAACAGGGGTTCTTTGGCACACAAACAACATTGTACGCTATTAACACACCCGACTCATTCCACCTACAAAACTGAATTTCTACCCTCCATCTCTGGGATAAAGTTGAAAATTAAATACAGTATAACAACACGACAATAGTAAGGAACTTTGTGACATCTATTGACTACACCTAAGGCAATTATTCGCAATGTTCCGTTTGAATGGACGGCGATAGAAATTAGTGTCGGATCGTGATTTTGCCTCAGTTCCTCAGATTAATTTAAATTTTTATAACTTACAGATTTTGATCAAACTTTTATTATAGATTAAATGAAGGAGATTAATAATTTGGACGAATTCGTTATATTAATAAGTAACAAATATATCTAACTTACATTAATTAGAACATCGATAATCGGCGCAATACAATCTTCTGCAGTTTTAGAATATTAAATAATATTTTTATGAATGCTTAAAATCATAAAGCATCATATTTTCTCATCAAATGTATTTTTTTAAATGAACAAATTAAATCCACATTAAATCCTTGTTACAAACTCCCAGTACAAAATGTACTTCAAACATTCCCATATCAATACGAATATCATTTTAGATGACTGAACTCATGCCCCACATCTGTCACTGTAAAAAATTACGCAAACTCATGACAATTGGTAATCAATCGAAAACCAAATCAACCACAAGGAGCGTCGTACAAAAGACTTAAAATTTCTCATCACACCAGATTAGATCCGCAACTTGAACTACTGTCAATGTACAGGCATGAAGTACGTGGCACAGGAGTGTTATACTTTCTTTTTCAATAATTTTGATTTTATAGTACTTAAACGTTTTTATTTTCATCTTTGCTTTGTCAAATTAAATTAAAATTATGGATTCGAAATGTTGTATTGGTAGAAATTATGAGTCTCTTCTATACTATATGTGAGTCTGAAAAGCCCTTCGTAGTTTCCACGTTAAATTATTTGACTTGTACCTTACTGTGAAGTGGCAATTCTACATTTAATTGACTAAGTGTACCTATTTATTTAATCACAATACATACCTTGACATTAAATAGAACTTCCGTCAAGCTAACTTTACAGAACCTTCAACGTCCTCATTACTGTGTATCGCTGTATTCGAGCCAATATATTTATTTACCATACAGATTGTTTACTTCCCTCCTATACGTACCATAACATCGCTGTGTGGTCCGCGTATGTGTGTAGCGATTGTTTATTCAAGTCAAAATTGCGTGAAATTGTGTCACATTATGTTGCGAACACGCGTTTACAATGGATGTGACGACAACACTTCTGTGTGACGGCGCGGAAGAGATCTTTATCACACAAATACGGATAACTCGAGAGGGATCAATGCAATATTATAAAAAAATTGAAGGTGAAGTTCTCTACCGAATGTTGTAATGGCGTGATAAGTCAAACAGACTGTCAGACCTTGATGCAAGTAGAGACTAGATGCTTCTTGCGAATAGTCAGAAATCACCAATATGGGGGTTAGCTTTAGCCGAAAAATGGGATATTTTGTCTTAAATTAATTAAGTGGAAAGGTGTTTCGAATGTTTAGTCAATACTTTATAAAAACAAACTTTTACTTTTATACTAAACTGTCGCAAAATACCCTCACATCGCGGTCCATTTTTTGGTCGTGTACATCTGTCTAAGGCCGTGGTTTGTGTAGGCTGTAGAGTGTATATCATTTATTTCTGTTTTAGTTTTGATTTTCGTCGTCTATGGCTTATGTTTGTAGCTTTAATTATACTAAAGTATTAACAGAAGTTATGGACCCCAAATTCAAAATAAGCTTTGTAACAATTTAGGAAGACAGGATTTTCCTTCAATCTATTACTAAGACAGAAGTAGTCAAAATAGAAAAACTGTCTTTCACATATGAACTATTTTCAACTACATTTTGTGTTCAAGTAACACAGAAGTTTTGCTCGCTAGCACGCATCAAGTACTTGTTAGGGAATGTAAAAAAGTGCGAATATTTTCACAGATCCCTGCTCAAAGTAAACTGTAAGCGTCGTGTAAAAACTTCATCCTGGGTGGTCTTAAGTGGCGTCAAGGCGTGTTGCATTTTGGTTTTGTATATTTTACCCCTTATTTACGACAGTCAGTTAACACAATTCATTTCAAACTCTATAACTGATGTAATAAAGTTCAAATTGAGATGTATAAGTATATATTTTTACTCAACATCGTAACCAAATATTTATTTTCGTCTGTCTTTATGAATGAAATTTCCAATCCCCCGAATGTAGGTAAGGGCTGCGAAATGATAGCAATCTTTGACCAAATTGAAAAACAATGAATGGCCTATTTGGTAACAGTTCGTATTTGAACGTCGTGTTTATTTTACTCGGGGATTTTCCCAGTTTTTTCGATCCTCGTATTTATTTTATATTAGTGATTTAAACAAGACTGATCTAGGTTTTTGTAATTAATTAATCTGTTGATTTTGACTACGGACAGCAGCTGACATGTGTCTAGCAAACGTATCTATTCCAATTCTCGCCATAATATATTAACTTTGCTTGCCAAGCTTGACTGTCAGGCAAATCTGTCAGGTAAATCCGTGCACAAGTCATCTAAACATAAATCCTAGGGAAAGAATCGTGAAAAAACGCTTAAAAACAAATATATCTTTAATCATCAGAAAGAAGAGAATTCGCAGTATATTGAGTGTCCGTCAAGTTTATTATCAGCGGCCTTAATCCATGAATGCTGATCATAACACCGGAACAACAAAACGCGAGCTTAGATAAAACGTAATTGACACATTATGTGAGCTGTTGTAGTGTCCACTGCGGTAGTGAAGCGGGCGACATCAAAAACACGGCGGTAAGGATGTGTTCACTGCAATGATTTAAAATATGGTATTGTCATCACTAATGTCTTTAGCCGTAGAAAGAAAATTGCTTAACATAATCCTTTCTCGAGGATAACACTTCAGTTTGAAGCGGCTTGCATCTAGTGACTTTCCGCAACCTTCACATTTATATGGCTATACAGGGTATATCAAGACCGCGACCGAAAACGAAGCCAGGTGATAGTTTTAGCGGCTACAGACACAATGCAACTAAAAATTTTGCAAAATAAGCGACAAATTATTTTTTACAATTTTTTAAAAATCATCGTTTTGAGGGGTAAATTCCTAGTTTTTGCAAAAATAGTAATTTAAACCCTTACGTATCATTGCGTGTTTAAAAATTAAGCGATGTACGTCATTATTTTAGAAAAACTATGTTTAATCACTCAAATACGACGATATGTAAAAAATAACAAAAAAAAAAAAAATTGACGATTTTTTTTGTAAAATTTTTACTTGCATTGTGTTTGACATCACTAATACTACCTCCTGGCTTCGTTTTCGGTCGCGGTCTTGATATACCCTGTATAATTAAATACATCCACCCGACAGTCACATAATCCTAATCCTTACACTTTGACTGGTTCTCAACCAAAAGCCACCAAGGCTGTCACCGCCAATATGACGCTCAGCTACAGGAAATTCACTGTAGCACATAGTCCTGGAAGAATTTCTGCGACGGCCTGTTGGAAGTTGCCTACATCTAGCAAAAGTCTCGAACATTTTTTTATTTAGCCCATAGACGTCCCACTGCAGGGCACGGGCTTACTCTACAATCGAGAAAATCGAGGTTAGGTTAGGCCGTATAGTCCACCACGCTGGCCTAGTGCGGATTGACGGACTTACATACCGTAGAAATTCTCCAACTCCAACATTCATGCTAATGAAACGTCTACCTTACACTGTGATCATTTGCAATAGAGTCGCACTCGACGTTCACCTTTTTTCATCTTCTTTGCTTCAATTGTACTACTTCTTCTTTCGAGTCAATGGCTCAAAATGACTAGATCGTTAAACCTTTACAATTTCCCAGCCCAGAAGGTCGCTAGAGTTATAGCAGCTACAGTAGCCTCCATTATGTATTTCCTTGTACTTTAAGTGGTGGTAGGTCTCTCATATGTGGAGAGGCCGCCTGGGTAGGTACCACCGCAATGTCTATTTCTCCCGCCAAACAGCAGTGTAAATGCGCTGTTGTGTTCCGGTTTGAAGGACATTGTAGCCAGAGTAACTACTGGACATATTGAGACTTAACATCTTATGTCTCAGGATGGCGAGCGCAGTGGAATTCCAAACATTGCCTTGTAATTTATGGTGTTGTTTGGTTTTGCTACTGTCCATGAGCGGTCGTATCGCTTACCATCAGGCGAATGGCATGCTCGTCTCGCCATTCAATGCAATTAAAAAAAAACTTTATATGGCTGAATAAAATCTACATTTTTTTATGCATCTGTACCCAGCCTTACAGTATCTGATAGCATGATAGCACCATGAAAGCCACTTGTGACTATAATACGCTGATTACATCCAGGTTCCATTATATTACAACGCCGACACATTAGCCGCTGTTATTTTGTTCATGGGACGTGCAAGTCATAGGCAGAAGCGGGTTAATGAGGAAAATTCGATAGGGTCTGCAAAAAGGACAACAGTCGTAAAGCTATGCACCAACCCACACTAGGCCAGCAGCCAACCCGCACTAGGCCAGGGTATTGGACTATATGACCTAACCCCCGTCAATTGCACTTTCGATGGTAGAGGAGGTACGTGGCCTGCAGTGGGACGTATATGGGCTGATACAGTAAAGCTGTGAGCTAGAATCAATTTATTTTTTATAACAATTCAGAAAAGTGATTACACGCACATCATATTGTAGGTATCTACGACCAGGTATAGACCTGTTCGTAGATAGAGTATCGATTAACAATGTACTATCTGGGGGAAAGAAAACGTACCATAAGAAAATAGTTGATTTAGTACATGTGAAACAAATATGGATCCATAATTTAATGTTAACACAAATTAACTCCACAGCTTCCACTGCATAGCTGGCTTCACGGGCATTTTATTGCCAATAGTTAAACACAACTCGCTGAAAGATAAAATAACATAGATATAATAAATAGGTATAAACACCACGTACTAGGCACCGATCTCCTCTAATTTCCTTTAATTTTTAAACATTTCTAAAAGAACATGCATATTACGTATCTAATACATTTTACTCGCTTTCGGCTGTACCTTGCGCCCCATAATGATATAGGTAAGTTTGATAGACGGCGCGTGGTTCCGATAAGACCTGTCACAATACACTTTGCATACAGTAATACGACTCCCACTTTTATTGCACAATTCATAATAACATTATAAAATGTATAGTCAAATTATTGTTGTTCATAATTATTGATGAGATCGAAAAGTCTAGTAGCTTCTCATCCAAGAACCTTGTATGTTAGTGTAGGGTAAGAATGTTATTCCTGAACATGGGCAGGGATTTATGACTTCTGGCTTTTTGTATCTATTATATGAATTTATTATAAATTTAGTTTTGTTATCATTAAAATGAGTTCCTACTAAGTAACTCCACAGATTATAAGTTACTTTCGATACTCGAGAATGAAAAGTCGATTACCATGCACGTCACGTAAGCGCGAACTTCTTACTAATAATAATGTTGTTGGTCAATTCAAAAACGTCACTTAAAAGGCCACTGTTTGTCGTCAATTTCTTGATAGAGAAACCTAGATTTTACAAAACGACCAGCTCTTGTGTCTGTATTTCAAACCTAAACTTATCACAATAGGGTTTACATTTCATTGACTCTTACAATCGTTCGATAGGTTACTCGTTTCTGCTTACGATAATTTTCAATCTAACCTATTTAAATGGTACACCTATTTATCTGCATGTTATATGCAATCTAAGTAATAAAATCGATTAGTAGAAGTTCCTCGATACAGGAACCGTGTGTCCAGATAGCCGGCGGATACAAAGATTATGTACAATATTACTCCGATAAAATGTTACTTGATTGATTACAGACCGTTTTCGCATGAATTATCGCGGTACAAAATCCCCCAATGTCGCTACTAGTTTTTATAATTAAAGTTTTCGGATCTTTTTACATTTCTTATCAGCGATTATCGGATCAGTTATCAATAGTTTAGTTGAAATTGAATAATTTAAATTGTGCGATTTGCTAACGCGTTTGTAATAATTCAGATTAAAATTTTCCATCTAATTATTTTTAATTTATTTGTGTACTTGCTCATGGAATTGCTGTTTGAGGCTGTTTGAATTGGAACCTTTATTATGAATGTCTTACAATGAAAGAAAACAATATTCAGGAAAATTTACATTAGGTGAATGTAGTTCGCAATAATTTGCAACGTGTAAAAATTCTTTCAACCATTGGTATATTATGTTCAGTTTTACTATCTGTGAAGATATTTTATGAAATCAAATTTCTGAGCGTCTGTTATGACATCACATGCTTATTTAAAAAAAAATGACATACCTATATTATTTCATTTACATATATCGGAAATTCTTGATTGAGACATCAATCGGCTTAGAAAGTCAATAGAAAATGTTTTACATTCCGCTGGCTTTGTTTATTTAATATTCGTAATAATAGCCTAAACATTCCCTAATTTTATATGCAACTAGATGTTAGGATCTGAAATTACATTTAATGAAAGACATGATTGTGAAAAACAATAGGAGAAAGAAGAAATAATATGGGGTCGGCGTAAAGTAGCTCTTTTGCATGATGCAATATGATCTATCTATCTATCTATATCAGCCCATATACGTCCCACTGCAGGGCACGGGCCTACTCTTCAATCGAGAGAATCGATTGAGAGTGGTTAGGCCATATAGTCCACCACGCTGGCCTACTGCGGGTTGGCGGACTTACATACCGTAGAATTTTTTGAAAAATCGCTACGGTATGCAGGCAATATGATATGGAAAGCTAAACACCAACAATTTACGAAGTAGGTATTTCAGTGTACATTAAATCTAATCCCTACATACGACATTAAAATTCCGTAGTAACTCTATCCATTGCCAACTAAGCTATCGCTCTATCTATCTATCTATTCAGCCATAGGAAGTCCACTGCTGAATATAGGCCTCTTTCAAGGATCTTTCAAATATTTGTGTGAACCACAGGTATTTGTTTGGGGTCTGGGTGTTTGTGAGACCGAAAAGTCTCTCGTAGTTTCTGATACCCACGACACAAGACTCGATCTTAGTGTGGGGTCAGGACTATGTATGTGACCGTTGGGTGTATTTATTTATTTGTCTCCATATTTACCGGTTGGAAGCCGCCAGCATCTAGCGACTTCCTGCAACCTTAACCGGGTCGTTATAGTTGGCTATCGCTCATTTCAAATTAATTCGAACACTTCTTTTCAACAGTAAATTTTCTAAAGGGCCCATTTCCATTGGGACATTATACGGGTAGATATATACCTATATTAGTTTGTACAAGATAACTGATACGAGGAAAATCAATTTGGTACATTCACATCAGGTGACGTGTAACGTTCCATACATTTAACTCCACATATTATCAAAATCGGTCACATCAAACGTTTCGCAACAAATAAAAAAATATTATACGTTTTACACAAGCTACTGTACCGTCTGTCGGCGCTTTACATCTGCTCTTATCACCGGCGGCGCTCTTTGATCCGTTATCAAATACTTTCAAGCCATATTTGCGACTACCTGTATATTGTTTTGTCTGTGTGTAGATATATATATACTAGTATATATAATGGTTTGATAAGGTATGACAGAGATTATGGATATGGTTTCAATATTCGACAGTTTTCTTCGGAAAGAAATTGTTTTTGAAATGATAAAACTGTGATGGATATAAATTAGTTTTGGTAGAGTCCTTATATTGTTGGTAACAAAATCCCTTTTTTTTTCACATAGTTTCTAATGAGTGTTAAAAGAAATGGCTGTATTTAGATCATTCCGCACATGTCGTTGTGGAAATTCACTAGGGCGGTCCATGTTCAGTATAATATAAAATGTTCATAATGGTTTTTTTTATAATATGGAAATTTGTGTCAAATTATGAAAAATGTAGTAAAGAAGCACTCTGTGTTGATTTGCCGAGGCACAAGAGATCAAAAGCGGACTTGCCAGCGAGATTCTAGCCGTGGTTGCTTTTAGTGGTGATTACAGTTGGGTAAAATTACCAATTACTTCATATCTGCCCAAAAAATATTGCACTATGATAGGTAGACAAAAACAAAGTAAATAAACCATAAGCCTACACATTATTTTCAAGGATTTTCGGAAAAAAATCTAATATTGTCCTATGTTAAATTCTTTTTGACATTCTACTTTTAGCAAATTAAAAGTGGTAGAGTCATACTGTAGTTACTTAGACCTACCATAGGAATACCCCGATTGAATCAAGTATTTCTACTTATTTTTTATTTCCGTCGTAGGCAAATGAGCTACAAGCCCGTCTGATGGTAAGCGGCTACCGATGCTATAGACTCTACAAAGCCAGAGGCACAGAAAAGCCGCTGCCTACTGATTTCTTCAAGCCGACGCGAAGTAAAGTGACGGCTTTGACAGTATTTCATTCGATATTTATAAGGTTGATGGAGAATTTGTATACCTTTTCTACTTCCGTCCTTCTTTTTTTGCATTCCTGTTTAAGAGAGTTAATTTTAAGAGACCCGTCACCAAAAACGCTACTGCGATCTAATTATTTTCTATCCTAAAACTAGATCCCTATTTCATAATGTATTTTCTTTACAAGCAGTGATACTTATAAAACGTAGTTTTGATACAAGGAAAAGGGAATTAATATTCAATACGCATACTAATATTATGATGAATGTAGTTTTATGATTAAATTAATATATTACTGTAGTAATATTGATTTCGATAACTACCGTTCAGTTTATGATTGTTCAAGATAATGTTTATTATACATTTTGTAATGGAAGAACGCCATTCTGGTTTGTATAGACTTTTTTATATTGATTATTGCTTCATTGATAGTCATATTAAAGAATGAATGGTATATTACGCCAGCCGCCGTGCCGCAGTTGGTTAGACGCCGACTGTGAAACGAGAGGCCGCGGGTTCGATCTCCGCACTGAGACAAGTGTTTGTGAGGCCCACAAATATTTGTCTCGGGTCTGGGTGAGAGCGAAAAGTCCCGATACAAGACTCAATTGATCTTAATGTGGGATCAAGACTATGTTTGTGACTGTTGGGTGTATTTATTTATTATTTATTTAATATTAATTTCTTGCCCCACTTTCTTTGCGGAAAGGTTACAAGCGTTAACATAATTGTATTGAATATCAATAAACTACATTGCAATTGCCATTTGTTAATCGAAGTTAAAATCATATGTATTTTAGTCGAGTCGGCTTGGTATAAAATGAAGGATATATAGCTATTGGTCTAACAACCGAAGAAGCCAAAGAGCTGATTAAATGGCAAAGATTGAGCAGGCAACCGAAACCTTACCTCAGCAAAGATGATACTAGAAAAAAAAAACTAATTTTAGCGAAGTTAATACTTGAAGCAGTCTTTAATATTATCTATGAATACCCAATCTGTAAATCTGATGTTAAATATTATGTATAGCATACTCGGTAGGATATTTCCAAAGATAAAATACAATTTAGATTATATCTTATGTTTTGCTAGTTATTACGATACTAATAATAATCCTTCGGGGAAATCTATGTTCAGCGACGAACGTCTCGTGGGTGAAGAAACTATATGTATACTTATTTGTTCATTTGATTTAGAATAAAATTATCAACAACGGGTATTACAGGATATTCCCCGTTAAATAACTTAATTCTGTAGTGTCGATGACTGTGCTAATATATATTTACTTATTTTCTAGAATTGTATAGTAGTGTGGGTGCTATTAGATCGAAGATCGTCACACGGTATTTGACCAACGGCAAAATAAAAATACATACATACATACATAAACTCACGCCTTTATCCCCGAAGGGGTAGGCAGAGGCGCCACCAGGACACCCACATTTCGCCTTGTATGTTCCGTCCCACGATGTGATAGGTGGCGAGCCTATCGCCATATCGCGCACAAATTCCTGACTCCGGACTGATAATGAATAGAAAAATCCAATATCACATTGCCCGACCCGGGACTCGAACCCGAGACCTCAGCTTTGTAACCGTACCGTAATACAACTACGCCACCGAGGCGTATTATTATTTAAATACAAATAATATGGCAAAATACATTAATGAATCAGGGCTACATATTATAGTACTACTGGATAGTTGTAGGTACATTTTTAGCCATTCTTTAAATGCAAAATAAATATATAAGTCAAATTGCTGAAAGTAAAATGCAAAACAACAGCCTATTGTATTAAATATTTCTAGACCTTGAAAAATTCTTTTATCACAACATTTTTAGCACTAAGACAATGTTATCAATGAATAGGTAATATTGGCAACATGCAAGTTCATTGTTCATGATAACTTCAGAACCGAAAAGTCAGGTAGTTAGTCGGCTTCACAAAGGGAACGGTGGCAGTTAAGGCGTTCTAATGCTATTATATCTATTGTAAACAATAATTTAATATGTTTACGACGTCTGTCGGTCCTTTGTGCCATTGTTTTGGCCAGTTGTCGGCGCTTTTAAGAGAGGAAATTGGGTCGATTGTTTTGATTTGTGTGTTTAGTGAGTAAGCTAGCTGCTAGTGAGTGATTTACCTGTAATGTATTGGTACTACAAATATTATTATTTTGGTAAATGTGTATTATTACTTTTTAGACTATAGGTAAGTGCTTTGATCGGCCGTTTCTTTAATATTTTATTATTGCGATGATTGGCGAGGTGACCATGCCATTCGCCTGATGGTAAGCGATACGACCGCTCATGGACAATAGAAAACCCAACAACACTATGAATTTCAAAGCATTGCTCGGCATTCCACTGCATTCGCCATCCTGAGACATAAGATGTTAAGTTTTGTAATACTTATTGTTACAACATTGTTATTGTGTAAACTATGGGACTAACATAGTCAATACTGGCTCAAGGACCTCAAATAAAAAAAGAAACAAAAAAAAAGATGTTAAGTCTCAATATGTGGAGCAGTTACTCAGGCTACAATGTCCTTTAAACCGGAACACAACAGTGCATTTACACTGCTGTTTGGCGGGAGAAATAGATATTGCGGTGGTACCCTTTGACGCGATATTTTATTCACAGAATATGTCAATAATAATAATTACATATAAATAAATATGATGCACTTATCTTTCAACTTCAATTTTTTTTTAATCCGTACCACCGCTCGTCACCGTCCATGTTGCTCCTTTCTACGCAATTTCTACATGCATATTGCATAAACACAAAAAAATCAACACGGCAAAATTGCCATTTATTACTTAGTAAATAAAGGTGTAAAACATATTAAAAACCCAACACGAAGGTCTTATAATCCGGCTAATTAGGAATTCGACACTACACGGATAACGTTCTTGGCCATTATAATTATTGCCCCCAATTAGTAGTCGAGTTCACTATAATCTTGCTGCTTTTATGGGTTACAAATTATGATTAAGCGGTATATAAGCGTGGATTTGTTTTACAGAAATTTTCATTAAAAATAATAGGAAATAAAAGTTTTGGTTTTATATTGAGTGGATTTGATTGCTAAAGATTTAAATTATAAAAAAACAACATGAAATAGGGATGGAATAATAATTAAAAGCAAAGTCAAAATATTCAGTTTATAGCGAAACTCGACACTTTAATTACACTTTAATTATGGCGCAGCGGTATGTAATATTAAATAATTAATTAATACTAATAACATAACTTTCTGGAATGGCAACAAATATTCCTTTCTCACTAATATAAGTGACAGATAACTTTGTAGTTCCTATGATAAATACATTAAACTTACTGATGATATACGGTAGTCACTTCACCAAAACATATGAAACGATGAAATCTACCATCTATTCAGCCAAAGGAAGTCCACTGCTGAACATAGGCTTCCCCCAAGCATCTCCACATCGACCTATTGGAAGCGGTCTACATCCAGAGACTTCTTGCAAAATATAATAAAAACTACGTACATACATAAACTCACGCCTTTATCCCCCAAGGGGTAGGCAGAGGCGCCACTAGGACACCCACATTTCGCCTTATATGTTTCGTCCCATGATGTGATAGGGGGCGAACCTATCGCCATACCGGGCACAAATTCCTGACTCCGGACTGATAATGAATAGAAAAATCCAATATCAATTTGCCCGACTCGGGACTCGAACCCGAGACCTCAGCTTTGTAGCCGAACCGTAATACAACTACGCCACCGAGGCAGTCTAGTGTGGGGTCTAGTGCTATGTATATTTTTCTTGTATCTTTTGTGCTACCAAATAAAGTTTTTTAATGCTAAACACTTTTCCGAAGATATGTACTTACAGAAAAAAATGTGTTACAAAACAAAGAATTAAGAGCTAACCTATCCACGGCACATTATCATCCAAACACAATTATCTAAATGTAAATGAAGAAGTATATTGACGGTATTACGTGACGCGTTTTTATAGTACATTTCTTCATGGTCTGTTTGTTAATAATATTACGGCTTAGTAATTTCAGTACGCGTAGACTTAATTATATTGTCACCTGATTAAGCGCTTTGCGTTATTTGTATATTTTTATTAATTATGTAGATTTGTTTTGAATTATTACGACAGGCTCCGTGGCGCAGTTGGTTAGATGCCGCCTGTGAAACGAGAGGCCGCGGGTTCGATCGCCGCACCGAAACAAATATTTGTGTGATCCACAGGTATTTGTTTCGGGTCTGGGTGTTTGTGAGGCCGAAAAGTATCTCGTAGTTCCTGATACCCACGACACAAGACTCGATCTTAGTGTGGGGTCAGGACACTTTATTTTATTTCATACAGGAAACTTTATTAATATGTCTAAAGCCCCATTTACACGTGGAAAGTTTCTCGCCTCGAAGATACGATTATCGTAAGGATATAAAAAAGTTGCATCGTGTAAACGTTTGTCAGAACACGATACTTGGCGGTTATATCATGATATGATATACCATGGTATAATCGCATAAGATTCCCGCTGCGAGAAACTCTCCCCTTGTAAATGGCACTTAAAAGAAACATATCACATAAATAACATATCTATAACGAAATTAATGTTTAATTACATACATACATACATAAACTCACGCCTCTATCCCCGAAGGGGTAGGCAGAGGCGCCACGGGGCCACCCACATTTCTCCTTGTATGTTCCGTCCCATGATGTGATAGGGGGCGAGCCTATCGCCATATCGGGCACAAATTCCTGACTCCGGGCTGATAATGAATAGAAAAATCCAATATCACTATGCCCGACCCGGGACTCGAACCCGAGACCTCAGCTTTGTAACCGTACCGTAATACCACTACGCCACCGAGGCAGTCAATGTCTAATTAATCTAGTTATTTTGACAGTAGAGCACACTGTAGATAGGTCTGTACATCAATAAGCATGGATGTTGCTAGAAGGGCGCTGTAGAAATGCTTGGGGAATCTTATGGTCAGCAATGGACTTCCTATGGAAAATGCATCATGAGGATAGTGAATTTGACAACTTTAAAATAATATAAGCAATTTATAATTCTAAGAATCTTATTTTATTAAGTGACTTGAAGTAATTCTTTTTATTTTTTCGTACAATTAATTTTAACTTTTCCATGTATTGAAAATTTATGGACGTTTATAAAATTAACATCTCTTTCAAAATACTGCGTGTATCAATAATGGTAATTTTCTATAATGCAAGTTGGCTCAGTTTGAGGTAAATATCTTCCTATTAATCTACTTAATTTTACATTTAATAAACAAGGATTTGGTCTAACCTTAATGAGTGTTGTATTAACGTATTCATATCATTTTCACTCTCATTTTGATTTAGATTTAGGACAAGCAAATATTATACTTTCTATTGATATGGTGCTTATTTTATCAAGTTGTTCGTATTACGCACTAACACAATATCAGACCAAATACGTCCCACTGTAGGGCACGGGCCTCATCTACAATCGAGAGTACGATTGAGATGGGTTAGGCCATATTGTCGACCACGCTAGCCTAGTGCGGGTTGGCGGACTTTACACACCATAAAAAATTTACAAATCGCAATCAACATACACATTTCCCAGCACACAAATTCCTCTAGATTTCCTTAAGATACGTGAGAAAATTGACTAATCATACTGACGGCGTGGTTTCCTGAGATAATAAAAAAAGTTATATAGACCTGTATTTTAAGGCTGTGTGTAATTGCGTGTGTTATCAAGTACATTTAGCCTTAGAGCACATTCTTCATAACAAAAGTTACGAAAAACGATATAGAAAGGAAAAAGAAGGTTATCCTGCCGACTTTACTAACATTTGTTTCTATCAACTACGATCAATACGAGCACGCGAAAATTTAAACCGAGTATTGAATTTCAAAATGTCTTTTGAATACGCTGTCTTGTCTTTACCTCGCCAGGAAATTAATAAATAGAAGTAGTCATTCAAATTTGGAAGGACCTATTATTCTTCAGGTGTTGTAGATATCCTCCTCCTCCTTGCGTCGTATTCCTCAGTATTGAGGGTCATGACCTCCAAAGGGAGGTTACGACTCTCAATTGTAGATATTCATGGTCAGAAATAATTTTCCGTCAAGTAAGCCCCGCAAAACAATATGATAAAAGGATCATTCAAGACATTCCAATTTACGCGTTATTCTATACTTAACGTAATATTTTAAAACTATATTTGCATAAATGATAGGCGATGATAGAGATACGACCGGAGAAACCGGTTGTTAAACGCAACAATGTCTAATTTGCGTTTTTTCCGCGTTCGGTGATAAGTCTTCAAATATTAATAATCTATGTACACACAAAACAAAATATTAGGTAGAGATTTAGGCATATAACATTAGTTCAACAAAAAAAGTAAGTCTGAAGTCCTAGATGTTCTTTTATCGAATACCTACAATTTTAAATCTCTGATGTCTTTCACTTCGCCAAAACATTATTTTATTTTATTTATTTTTTTTATTTTTTTATTTTATAGATTACTATAATCAACATTTTAAATTTAGTCTAAGCAGTATAATTTCTTCAACTCTAATCATTTTATAATAATAAAAATTACAAAAAATATTTGCATAAAAATATTGGCTATTAAAACAACTTTAAAGTCTAATAGAATCTTTGAACACTTAATTCAACCCCCTTGTAAAAGTGACTCGTTATGATCATATCGGGATTGTATTTAACATACTAACTAACGCTTTGATGGCACATTTAAATCTGATAAAAACGATTTATAATATTGTTATTTGTGTTGAATAACAGCTCAATGTTTTTTGCATGGTGAGGCGTTTGATCATAATAACAACGAATGTGACGAACAACCGAATGTGACGTGTTAAGATGAATTCAATAACTTATGCAGAATTTATTTGAGAATTGACGGGTCTAAAACTTTAAGGCCTTAATGGAGGTCTAAGCAAAATGTTTGCCAACTAATGGCTGATACAGCTATCTACAGCAATTATTTTTCAATTGCTTATTTATAATTCGGCCTATCCCCGTCCATTGCACATGAGCCCTTCCAAGTAGACTCCACCACCAGCATTCTTAGGTTGTCGGTCCATCGCACATTCGATTAATTAAAAGTGTAACTATTTGTAAAATAAATATATTAGTTTGGAAAAAACAAACATCAAGATGGGTATTTTTTACGATCCCAAAACATCAGAATCACGGTGATAATGCTTAATTACGACATTGCTCGTCAATTAATGACGTACGTGTCAATTTGTCTATCTTTATAATAACTTAAAACTATTTTAATTAGTATAAAATCTCGCACGAGTGTACAAATAAAGATTTAAACGGAAGCCGAAGACAAACATGACTGATAAAAATGTTCGTTGTGGTATTTAGTTTTAAACTTCGATCAAATAATACATATATATACTAGATGCAGTGTCAGGAACAAAATCACATGCCAAAAGTGGCCGAGGTTGTTAATTTGTATTTTGAACTACGAGATGTAGAAAAACGGTCTTATAATATAAACAACTTCAAGTAACAATAAACTTATATTGTTTGAAATAAGATTTATTATTTCTTAAAATATACTTGCATTCAAAACGCTATGTCATTGAAGAAAAAAAAGCCATATTTATCGGAAAAAAAGATATTCCCGCAGAAATCTTTGTTTTACGGTGATTATTTTGACAATTTTGAAAGTCGCACTGCGGCTTGTTTACGCGTTGCCGTTGGTGATGATTGAAGCATACTAAATTAAAATAGAGCCACACTTGACATTGTAGCTCAATTTTTGGGGCCGTTATTGAAGTCCTCATCCGACATCTAGTATATATTTGATCAAAGGTTTTAAACATTTAAATGTGAGATAAATGCGAAACCGAATTGAGTATTATTCAGCAAAGGACAGGTATGTCTTGCTTTCACACATGTATGTTGGCTTGTAGGCATATTGACGCAGTTATCTAACTGTTTCTGGAAGCTACCGCCGAGGGACTCAAGAACATGAGAACACAAAAACACGTGGCTACAAAATTGATGGCACAAATATCTTTCAGCTTATAAAACTTTATGTCTTGATATATAAATATCTAGATAGTCTAATAATAGTCGACAGCCTCCGTGGCGCAGTTGGTTAGACGCCGGCTGTGAAACGAGTGGCCGCGGGTTCGATCCCCGCACCGAAACAAATATTTGTGTGAACCACAGGTATTTGTTTCGGGTGTGGGTGTTTGTGAGACCGAAAAGTCTCTCGTAGTTCCTGATACCCACGACACAAGACTCGATCTTAGTGTGGGGTTCGGACTATGTATGTGACTGTTGGGTGTATTTATTTATTTATAATGTTAAAAAAGCATAACATTCTATACAACAAACAGATATATATAAAAAGAAATTCAACAACTATTCCGTTCAATGGCGCCTATTTGTTTATTTAGGACAAGTAACAGATACATACTAAAAATATTATGTACAATAGACTCTTGTAAACTGACTGGTCTCTAAGATGGGCCCCAATGAAGTAGGAATATATTATTGCGAAATTAAAAGTAGCTTATGTCACATTAGGCTGCAATCTATATTATGATATTATATACAAAAATCATGAATTGTTGCTCTGTTCTTCATTGTTAAAAAAACCGATAAATACTTCCATTTTTAACATAATGCTATAAATTAGTGCAAAAATGAAACCCAAATTAATTAGAAATAGCATTTTCCGGACAATAGCCAACATTTTATAATTGTGTTTTTTTTTTTCTATAATACTCTATACCTAACCTTCTTCGACTCTTCGTAGCTCATTTTCTTATCAACAAAAGCTCTACTCGGTTTAATTACACAAGTACATTGCGTTTTGTTCACACAATCATTGCCTAACTCACACAGATTTCCAGACTCAACAAGGTGTCTAGTGACGCAGCTGGTTGACCTACCATTCGCACACCAAGAGCTTTAAGCACCACACACTAATACAAACGAATTCAGCACCTTATTTCCAAGAATTAAGTTATATATTCCGTTGTAGGTTTTGTGAGTTATGACATCATGTTTTGCCGAAATCAGTGTTTGAGTCGGCACTTTTGATGGCGGCACAAAGGGTGCCGCCGCGTGTCGTGTGTCGCGAGCCCACCTGACCGATGTTTGCGCCGAAACTGGCCATACGTATGTACCACGACACGTATAACTAGTGACGGTTATGAATATCGTCCCAACGCACTGATGTGGCGTGAATGACATCCTGTCAAATATTGTTTTAACTGGCCCTTGAACGCGGGATTGCTTGTGCGGAGTAATGTTTTCTATTGAAAAGTTTAATTAACAGTAGATTGCCCGAATTTTGTTATTTTATATCTATAGTTCCTGATATAGGAATTTGTGCCCGATATGGCGATAGGCTCGCCCCCTATCACATCGTGGGACGGAACATAAAAGGCGAAATGTGGGTGTCCTGGTGGCGCCTCTGCCTACCCCTTCGGGCATAAAGGCGTGAGTTTATGTATGTATGTAGTTCCTGATACCCATGACACAAGATTCGATTTTAGTGTGGAGTTACGACTATGTATGTGAATGTTGGGTGTATTTATGTATTTATTTTGTTTATTTATTTATTAAACTTTGATAATAGAGGCGTTGCGTATTCAGTGAACAGCTATGAGTGGATACAATACAATACAGTCAAATTTTGCCATCGACATTGTAGAGTTGGCTCATACCTGTGAATACGATCAGACGCAGTGAAATAAAGCATATAAAATTATATACAAACATACCCGTTCAAATTGTATGTATATGGACAAATATTTTGAAAAGAAGTCTTCGACAATGTTTTAGTTTGCTCCAAAAGTATTTAAATGCTTGTAAATTTATTGCCAATCACACGAAGGACGTTAAGGAGCTCTGGGCTTAGTAAGAATACGCAAGTTCTGTGACGAACTAAGTTCGAAATTTGTAGAAGTAAAAATAAATAACTGCCTCGATGACTTTTTTGTCCTACGGTACGATTACTAAGCAGAGGTCTCGCGTTCGAATCCCGGGTCGAGCAAAAGTGGTATTGGATTTTTCTGTTCATTATCAGCCCGGAGTCAGGAATTTGCGCCCGATATGGTGATAGGCTCGCTCCCTATATAGGTAACATCATGGGACGGAACATACAAGGCGAAATGTGTCTGTCTTTGTAGCATCTCTGCCTATCCCTTTTGGGAAAAAGGCATGAGTTTATGTATGTATGCAAACATAAATGTGTCCAAAATAAAGATGAGCGATTTCATACTGGACAAATGGAAATTAAATACACTGGATATGGACCTGATCCAAGGCATTGTGTCGAGGCCTACATCGGAGCTGGCACTAAAATTTTGTCGTTAAATTACAACCCTTCAACAGTGATTTGTGACTTGTACTGTTACAAATATGTAGAATGAGGGTAATCTTTGAATTGTATACTACAAATAGGGTTAGTTATATTGTAAAAAGGTATGATGGGGTTGGCATGTCGATATGGACAAAAAATCCCAAAAATATACTTAGATAAAAAAAAAACAAAAACTTAAATAAGTCTTGTGCCTGCATATCCGAAACTAGAAAACACTTTCTGACAACACACGATTCCGAAACAAATACTACACACACACACACACTCACATAACAATACACACAAACATTATAGTTGTTCGACGCAGAGTCGAACGCATAAATGACGTCTCAATGCCTAACGGGTTACGAAAAAATAAACACTAGACATAGTATAATATTTGTATATTTCCTTGTACATTATAAAATATGCTACATGTTTCGTATGTATATGAGCTAAGTTTTACAGTACTGTTAACCCTGTTCATAAAAACAGATTTTAGAAACACATGTAGGTACCTAAATTAGCCTCGATATCAAAATCGAATCCAAAATCTTACGTTCTTCTATTTACTTGAATAATACACTTAATAAAATTAACAGACTTAAACATTATTTCTTGATACATCCCTCGGCATGGTAATAAGCTCGCTCTGTTATGAAGGACGAGAATAAGCTCGACAAACTGTACAAGTATTGTAGCATTATTAGCACTGCTGCCTACCCTTCAAGGATATAAACGTTTTTTAACCTGACTCGGCAGAGAATGGGGTTATGCGCGTGTAGAGTTTTTAAGTAAGAATTTCATATTATTACCCATTATTATATACGAACCCCGTTTCAAAAATATTATATAACACCAACTAAACCAAACCGATTCCGAATATTTTAAAAAGTTAGAGTATTCGTCGTATTATTCCATCATCATAGAAGATATAAACTTATTCTTTTAACATTAGAAATGTAGTTGTTCAATAATAGGCTTTATTTCAATTTGAATATGGGTTAGGAACGCTTGAGCACATTTTGTTATCATTCAAGTTCCATTTGTATGTAGTTTTAAAAACAGTGTTTTAATCATAGCAATGTAATAGTAATAACGTGTTGTTTTATTATGAATATCCTTTATTTTTGAATAAATGCCCGAATAGCTGTGCCAATTTGCATGCCTCACTCTATGTCATGTTCGTATAAATATCTTTAGAACCAGTTCACTCATTTGATTCATTCATTTTTTATTTATATTTAACATTAACAAACCCATAATAAATAACTATCATAAAAATATAATATGTTGAGATGTTCATTACAAGCAATATAAATGCACCGTCATTTCTACGTCCGATACAAATTGATTAATTAATTATAAATTATGATTATAATTAATATCTTACTTAATTAAACGCTTAATTATGGATGTAAATTGCTTCTTATAAAAGTTAGTTACTTTCGCGCTGAATGTAATTAATTAAAGATGTTTCTGAATAAACGGAATGCCGATGTCATTTATTTTAATATTTGAACCTCTTTTGCATAATTAAAATAAATGCGATGTGATTTATACATTTTAATTCATTTATTAATGTTATAATTAATTTGATGTTTTAATTAATTGAATTATGTCATTAATTTACTTTTATATAGTTTCGATGTACCTATGTTTTGAAAATTATATGTTTATTATATTTTGTCATTTTATGCCTTAATATTTTTTTTACGTTTGTCAATAATTTATTTCCTATAATCCATTATGTTGATTACATCTAATTTACATATAATTATTTTGAGTTTGCGTCACAATTCTAAAAACAATGATTTGTTAATGTCGCAAAAATGTCCGAGGCCGTGTTATTAATAAATATTTGTAAAAAACAATCGTTTATCATATATTTACGTACTACGTTTTGTAAAATCTCCGATTCTTGTACAAAATGACAAATAATTTACAATAATTAATTGTAATTTATTGTTAATATACCTATTTGAAATCAATAAACTAAGTTATTATGAACACTAAGTTGCCCATATTTCGATTTTCGCTCATAATGAACACATGAATTATTGCAGAAAACCGGTAGGTACTAGCGTTTTTACATGGTATATAAAGGAATACTAAAGGAAAGAAAAATAAAAAGTAACATTGGCCATTCGCATTAACTATTTATTATGTAGGCTTTATTAGAATCTGTACCTATATTACATGCTCAAGAATGGTTATAACTCAAAGGTCCCAATATCTACAACTGTCAACTGCTCAGCGTTTTGTACCTGGAATTATATCATTTATACCGTATGCAGGGGTACTTATTTTAACCTCGCACATTTCTTTAGCCTTACAGCTTAACAATGTAAGTAAAATATGGATTGACCTAAGACCCCCGAGGCCACATCTTCCCCATCTTCCTTTCACTTATTATGAAATATAAAATACTCCAATTACAGAGTAATTGAGTTATAACTCAGTACAAATTAACTCTTAAGCCAATGTCACTTTCATCTTAAATAGCCCACATTTCATGTACACTCAGCATACAATACGAACAAAAGACTTACGAAACAAAATTACAAGTACAATATTAACCATCATGTCACCAAAAATTTGCATTACAATCCCTTTAATTCGACAA
Source organism: Deilephila elpenor (assembly GCA_949752805.1). Classification (NCBI taxonomy): domain Eukaryota; kingdom Metazoa; phylum Arthropoda; class Insecta; order Lepidoptera; family Sphingidae; genus Deilephila; species Deilephila elpenor. The sequence goes on from OX457110.1 coordinate 4,809,770, forward strand.
AGTTCTCATCGCGCAGAATATAATAGAACATGGAACCCGGTCGGTACAAATTGTCGGGGCAATTCGATCGATTCGGATAAGCTCCGCCCAGTGGGAGGTGCGTTGCTTTACCGGGAGCCGACGGGGGCGACGGTGAGCGCGGCGCCTTTGATCTCCCCCCCTTGCCGCCGCGCAAGCGTACTCCGAGATAACGAACGCACACAGGCTCAGAAACGTCCGCGCGCTCTCGCTAGCTAGTCGCACAACCGGTTTGCAGTACAGTGACACCAGTGTTGTGTTGTGTTGTGGAAATGGAAGACAAACCGTACAGTGTGGACAGTTCCGACGATATTAATATAGAGGAGGAGGACGAACACGTTGAAGAGAATCACAGTAAGTGTCTTCATAAGTGGCCAGTGATTCGATTTTGATTTTAGCGAATTAGTGATTTGAATTTAGAACGTTCTATATTTAAATTTGGTTTGTTTTAATTTTGTTTTGTTTGTTTTAATTTGTGTTAGGTAATTTAAATATTGTGATAGGATATTAATATTAATATTTTAAATTGTTGCACCTAATTTTCTAAGACAATGTTTCATTATAAGTTAGTGGTAGATTAACTAACCATGATTAACTTTATTTATTTTCATAAGTGTTTAAAATAAAATAAATACTATAATAAGTAAATCAGAATATTGGGTCAATACATGATATCAAATAAATACTTAGTAAACATAACATGACTATGGAACGATAGGTATTTTATATTTCAACATTGGTTGCCAATGCCCTTATTCTAAGCATTGCGTCATTTTTTCCGCAGGTTATCCACCAGACTTTCCCATAGAAGCTTTGGTTAAACTGGAGCGTCCGTCACCACCCTTGCCCACGCCGCCTCGCACGCCCACAGACGACACGCCCCCCGCCGTCGTCATCTCCCGCCACCAGCCAGCCTGGGCCCCTGCACCCCAGCACTACCCCTCCTACACTCGCCCCATGCAGACCCCTTACCCCTACGAGAAGGTCCCCTACACACACCCGGCGATGTCGGCGTACGTGCAGGCCCAAGTGGCAACCCTACCGCCATCAGCGCCCTACCACGCGATGATCGTCAACCAGTGGATCAGAAACGCAGCCCTGTATCACCATTCACTGAGATACCCAGGTGTTATGGCACAAAGAATGCCAGGAAGAAACCCGCCGCCCATGAGAGCCCCTGGCGTGCCCGGGGCAAGGCCAAAGAAGCAGTTTATTTGCAAATACTGCAATAGACAGTTCACCAAGTCATACAACCTGCTCATCCATGAAAGGACCCACACGGACGAGCGACCCTACTCCTGTGACATCTGCGGGAAGGCCTTCAGGAGACAAGACCACCTCAGAGACCATAGGTAAGTTAATATCGTGTTTAGTGACAGATTTACAGTGCCCGTTATAATAGTTTATCACCGCTTTTACTCAACATGTTTATAACTTTCACTAACATCGACGCGTTTTAGATTGATGTTGGTAATCAATTTGTAGGTGTACAATTTTAATTCGACATTTCTTAATACCAACAACGTGATTTAGGATCGTTTCACGAAGGCTTTGTTGACGATAAGAGAGGAAAAAAATAAATTAAAAGTGTAAACCTTTTTGTGAGGTCGCGAGGCGGCGGCCGCACGCGCTCCTCGGACAACCGGTTTCGTACTTTACGATCACCATATCTGTCTTGGTCCGCCGTCGAACAAATTACACGTTATATTTCTTCGCTTTTACGAGACTCGGATTTTTTTCTCTCATATTATATCGTATATATTAACAGTCTAATGTGTCAGTAATGTAGAATCACTTCAATTTTCGTTCAAACGCTTATTATGTCGCCTATTGAGCCATAAAGTCCGGATGTTTGTTTACATCGACCTCTAGGGTTTTATCGTCTAGTGTAAATAGAACATGGGATTAATGTTCATTTTTCATTTTTCCAGGTACATCCATTCGAAAGAGAAGCCGTTTAAGTGCACTGAATGTGGGAAAGGATTTTGTCAGTCTAGAACGCTGGCTGTGCACAAAATCTTGCACATGGAAGAATCTCCACACAAGTGCCCTGTTTGCAACAAGAGTTTCAACCAACGGTCTAACTTGAAGACGCATTTGCTCACCCACAGTGATGCTAATAAGCAGCACTTGGAACACCTTGAGGGATGCCAAGAGGTTTCTTCGACGAGTCAGTCTGAAAGTTCCTTGCTAGACCTTTCACAGAAGCCGTCGCCTCCCTTACCCCAGCAACCTTTGGTCAGTCCACACCAGTCACCAGTCGAAGCCCCTAAGAGGACGCTAGGGTTCTCAATAGAAGACATTATGAAGCGATAATTAAGTTAATTAGTTTTGCTCTCGTCCAACGTTCGAGAGTTCTTATTTTAATTTGCCAAAGAATTTCCTTGGACTGATTAGTTTCTTTCTCTTTTTACTTCTGAGTTTCTTTAATTTATTTCCTTTATAATCTGGAAAGGCCCAGTCAGTGTTCTTTTATCACGGCCTGATGTATCTAGAATCTGGTAAAGACTGATAAAATTGTTTATAATTGTTATGTTTGTTTAAGATGTTTATTTATTGTGATAGTTTTTAATCCTAAGTTTGAATACTAAAGTTACCGCGAAGTATTACCTAAGTTAAGTTCAGTTCCAAATTGCATGGCTATGACTTCATCCTGACCATCTGTAGTTAAGTTAACTATAATTATGTATATTTCTGTAAATACACCAAATAGTTGATAAGCTAAAGAGGCTAGTTATAAAAAATTAAAATTTAATGAAAGATAAAAAATGCATTGAATCTTATCTATTGTTTTATTTTCCTTGCGTATGTGAAAATTGAAAAATACAGAAATATTAAAATATATTAGAACAAGTTATTCGAAAATATTATATTCTTGCTTCACAAGTAATATTGAAATCTGAAGAAATAAACGTAATATGTATTGTCAGTTATTTATACCAAAAATAATTATAAGCAGTAATAAAAAAACAGACATACAAAGTCATAACTCCACTTTAAAACATAAATAGGCGTCATATAGGTACTAAAACTAAAGTATCTAGGTACTAGAAACTTTTTAATGTCAGAACAACTGTATCAGCTCATATACGTACCACTGCAGGGCCTCCTCTACAATCGAGAGAACGATTGTCACAACAACGCATTCGAATTAATGGTTTGAAAGAGTGGAAGGTTCTTTTAGTATTTGAATTAGCTGGTTCAAATCCGTATGTGTTATGGGAGATTAAAAATAACTTGTATGCCTTTTATTTATATAAAAAAAACATCTTTAACATACACACTCGCTCCCGTAATTCTGATAAAAACATATGCCTTTCACTCTTCTGCTCATAATCTATATTTGTGGATAAATAGGTATACCAACAAACAATGAATTTCTAATAATAAGAACAAATTAGTTGAATATGCAATTTTGCAATAACATCTAAAATACTACGAATAAATACTACAAGACAGAAAACATACATAACAACTATACAAAAAAACTTTAAATACAATAGGTAAATTATTGTACTCAAAAATATTTTGAAAAATAAACTTTATTCGTGTACCTATTGTTCTATTAGTGCAATAAAATATTTACAATTCGCAAACTTTACTACTGCTGTTTTATGACGTCATATAGTTTTTGGTAACAATACGGACCTTTATTACCTGCTTTGTTGGATGTTTAATTACATTTTGTGACTTTGAAACTAGACGCTGTTGCATGCCGATTTTAATAGTTAAAAAGCACAAAATAAATTATTTTTTAAATTTGGAGTCAGGAATTTGTGCCCTGTGTGTGATATGCCGATAGGCTCGCCTCCGATCACATCATGGGACGGAACATACAAGGCGAAATATGGGTGTCCTGGTGGCGCCTCTGCCTACCCCTTCTAGGATAAAGGCGTGAGTTTATGTATGTATGTAAATTATTTTTAAAATAAATAATAGAGCTACCTATGAGGACTCTTTGGGAGAAGGCCTGTGTTCGACAATGGACTACAACTGAAGATAATGATGGTGGAATTAAACAGTGAAAAATGTGTGTAGATAACAAAATAATTTCCATATGATATACTTCTTGCAGTAGTCATTATCATAAATAACATTTTATGAAGGAAAATTATGGATAAAATAAATTAAACGAAGATAAACGTTCATAAATAACAATAATTTATTAACGTGCTTTCAATTTTACATTAACGTCTTATAATTATGTTAATGTAATATTATACATTTGCAAATATGAGAATGAGGATATCAACTTTAAAAGAGAAATAAAATTGCGATACATAAATGAAATAAAATAGAAAAACTTAAATCATTTGTTTCAAATAAAAGTAATTATTATTTACAATTATAAAATTTTATCATGTAAATTTAAAAATTGAACATTGATACAAAAATAGCTGTTCTAAAATTAAATTTTAAAAACACAAGTAACGGTTTCACGCCGGTTTTAGAGAGTGGCCTATGGATCACGTCACAGTCGTGTACCATCATTACAGACGTAATGTAGCAAACAAAATTATTTATAATTACACGTTCACATGTTGCCCAATATGGGATGGGCGAAACTTGTTCTGTGAACCGCGCAATTTGTAACGTAAAAACACCGTACTTGCACATCCGCTTAGGCTATTTTTATTGCTATTGATTTCTTATTTATAAAATGGTTGGTACAATCTGAAAAAATGTTGCTTTTAATTGGAGTTTGTGCATGAAAAGGCCCCTTATCACATAATCAAAAAAAGCTTTTAGTTAATAATTAATAATCTAAATCGATACACATACTATGCATCCTCTCATCTCCACCCTAAGGTAGACGGTGAAAGAATGCCTCAGGCATTCAGTTCTCCTATAGACTATTCATTAAGAAGCTTAAAAATTGGAATTATAGAGTGCGGAAATATTATTATAACTGGGTAATGAAACTAGTCCCCAATGCCTAGGAGCCTACTCTTTAGTTTGGGTATGTAGGTCTATTATAAATTAAAATGAATATAACTAAATTTACTATACTGTATCAGCCCATATACGTCCTGCTGCATGGCAAGAGCCTCCTCAATAATCGTTACATAGTACGATTAAGAAGGATTAGGCTGTATAGTCCACCACGCTGGCCTAGTGCGGGTTGGCGGACTCTACATACCATAGAAATTCCTACAAATCGCTATGGTATGCAGGTTTCCTCACGATGTTTTCAGCCCCGAAAGAAATTGTATGAATATAATGTGAAACAAAACGATAATAATTATTTTAAAAGTAATGTATTTTTAATAATTTTAACGTTTTGGCAAAGAAGATTTGTGAGGACAAATTATACTGTATTCCCTTTTATATCAAATTAGAAAATCGAAACTAAAGATTCGAAACATAAAATTTTCCGTCTTTCAATATTTAGTTCATTCTAATCTTTACGAGTAGTTCAATAAATAAAATACACGCTACGGTGAATATTAATAATGACCAATTATGCCGATGGTCCCGCCATCTAGGTCACGGCGGCGGAACTACAAAATGTCATTTGTCACAAAGCGATGGCGCTACGCTATGCGTATTTTAGTAAATCGTACTTATTTTAATAACATTGTATTTTTAATTATATCATAAGATACTAGAAACCTTACGTTTTCGAAGACTATTAAAATTGAATAGGTTTAAAAGAGTAATTATCATTCTTTCCGTTTTGCAAGATTTTCGACAAGGCTAAATTAATTAAATCCAAATGTAAAAGGTTATCACGTTTAATGCTTTGAAGACACTTAATAAAATTGATCATTAAGTGGTATAATAAATCAACAATAATTTAATTCTAATTCTTGGTTGATTTAATTACAACTTTGCAATTTGCCAAGATTTAAAAATGTATGCCTGTAATGTTTAAAATATTTTGTATGGTTACATTATTACATAGCCCTTTTTTATATACCAACAGTATTCGATACTAAAATGCTACGTATTTTTTACCTACTATATCGCATACTAACTGGGGATATATATTATTAAGTAATGTACTTAGTATTTTTCTTTTTTAACATTTTGAAGAAAGTTTTGGCTATGATCATACCATCGGATGTTACTCTGTCGTCAATCTTTACAGGAAGTAAATAATTAATTAATTGAAAGCCTTCGTGGCGCAGTTGGTTAGACGCCGGATGTGAAACTTGAGGCCGCGGGTTCGATCCCCGCAACGAAACCAATATTTGTGTGATCCACAGGTATTTGTTACGGGTCTGGGTGATTGTGAGACCGAAAAGTATCTCGTAGTTCCTGATACCTACAATACAAGACTAGATCTTAGTGCCCACACTAAGATCTAGGGACTATGTATGTGACTGTTGGGTGTATTATTATTATTACATAAATTATGGTCATATTATATTATATATATTATTATATGAGTAGTACTTACTACACATATAAAAATAATTATTAAATTTCGAAATCTGACCGAGACGCTTATTGCTTCGTATAGCCCTTGATTTCTGACCGTATTTTGAGAAAGCGATTATACGAAACAGAGTCTAGATTCTCCAAATCTTTTATCGTAACTTTTTTTTCCATTTCCATCGATTATCTCTCAATATAATTGAACAAAACATTTCGCGAGAATTGGATTTCTCACTGATTGATGTTTGAAGTTTTGCTTCAGCAATTTAGCAGTCAATGGAAATTGCACTGTTGCCCGATTGGGGCATTAGGCGAATCCTTACCCAGAACACAATTCTGACTATTACAAAATACCAATAATTGTCGAAATCAACTTCGGCCCTTTTGATCCAATTAAAAGCAATTGAGTGACGATTAAAGTCGAATTTGGCCGAATTTGGTCCGTCCGAGGCGATAAATCAAGTGATTTCGTCTGTCACTGTTTAGAATTCAACTCTAAATTTTGATTTATGTGTGTTTGTTACTATTTTTGTTAGATTGGAATTGTTAGGTGTTTGTGCATCATTTTTGAGCAATCTGTAGATCTATTCATAAAAGTTAATGCTATCAGGAACTGTACCTAAAGCAAACACAAATTCTTATCGTAATTTTTATACAAGTTGTGAGCATCTGCAAAACATTATGATGTGGATGAACTAGTATGTAATAGGTAAATGGAAGATTACAAGATATCTGGGACCACAAAAGCTGAAAAGCAATCGAAACGTCGGGAAGTTAAAAAATGTAAAAATTAAACCAAATCGCGATAAAATCCGAAAAAAATAGTTTTATTTCAAAATGGTCTTGAAAATTAACTTAATCCTCAAGGGCAATCATACTAAGTCATGTAAACAAACATTAAAAACCTATTTTAGCTATCGAATGTTTTGTCTTCTTCGCTCAAACTGAATTCTAAAGTCGTTCGAAAGGGACAAAAAATTCGATAAATAAAATAGGTTTTAAAATTGTCTATGAGTAAGGCCGTAAATGGTTCCATATTCCGTACAGCAACCAGATAGACGCCAAATGATGTATCGTTGATGTAAAGTTTTGGATGAACAAAATAACATGATTGCATTGCAGAATTTGCAGAACATTGCTGAATTATTTGAAATAACGACTAGTTTACTATTATTAATATCACATATGCTATAATATTCTAAAGGAAGCACACACGAATATCACCACAAGATAACGATGTCCAAGGGGCAAGCCCAAATATTAACAAAAATCATAATGCCCGTGATCTAGTGAATCCAAGCTCCATAGAATGGAAAAACGGGTGGGAACAGAGAGAACAGAGTGGTCTGCTGTGGTACCGAATTACAAAACCAAAAATCAAAATATTCTTTATACAAATAGTATCTTACAATATCTTTTCAATTGTTAATTACTGCTACCATCGCTTCTTAACGTGTTGTAGCTGTGAAGAAGAAACGGCGCAAGAAACTCCCTCAGCAACACGAACTGTTAAGAACTGTTACAAAAGTCATTATCATTATTGCAGATCTCAGTCTTGTCATCAAACTCCTTAACTATTGCTCCATCTAAACTTTATGCACTTACTAAAATTACTTTAAATGTTTCGCCCGACTTCACTGAACCGCCCTGACCTATAGCGTGTTTCAAACAATAAGATTATTTAATGAAGATTGCATTGACCCTCAGGCTGCGACCGACGTAACGATCACTGAAGTAGCCCACCGGAAAAATTTTGGGGAATTATATGAAGATTTATTACTAGTTTGGATATAGCACCGTTGCTTGAAGAAGATTTATGTTATAGCTCCAAGCGATGTGTTTTGCCTCAAAACAAAAGGTTTTTGGTGATTTATGTTGTAAAGGTGTAGCAACTAATATTAAATCATAATTTAAATTTTTAGTATCTTGCTGAAATATTATAAATAAATTCATCTGAAAGTTTAAATGGTGGTACGATATTGTTGAGCACAGGCCTTCTCTGTAATCCGGAGAGTTTTTCCCGTAAGTTTACTACATTGGCCTAATGCTATTGGTTTTCATACCATCGAAATTATTTTGGTTAATATTCAGATATGCAGATTTCCTCACAATATTTTCCTTTACCTTAAAGTAACCAACAGGTCGATGTGGATCATTGCGGGAGGCCTACGTTCAGCAGTGGATTTCCTGTGGCTGAAAAGAGAGAGAGAGAGAAAGAGAGAGAGAAAGGGAGAAGCAACCATGCATACACACGTAACTTCGAAAAGCCTGATGTGTTTTCTATCTCATCCATTGCTTGATTTAAGTGACTGTACAATGATGATGATTCAAATAGTGTCCTTGAGAACCAGATAACATTTATTCATACTTTCACTGCCCACACGCTCATCAATCTTCTGAGCGAATTGCGTCTCTAAAGAGGTCACTGGAAAAGTATTTTAGTGTAACCAATGTGTTTAATGCATGATTTGGGATAACGTGGTAACATGTGTTTTGTTATTTGATCCGCTTATTTATTAGCAACAATTAAGGAATTAATCTAATTTTTGATGTGTTAATAACACTTTAACGGTGAAGGAAAACATCGTGAGGAAACCTGCATACCGTAGTGATTTCCGGACTAGGCCAGCGTGGTGGACTAAATGGCCTAACCACTCTCAATTGATTCTCTCGATTGTAGAGTAGGCCCGTGCCCAGCAGTGGGACGTATATGGGCTGATACAACAACAACATTAATAACAATAAATATTTTATATCTTAAATACATGGGTCTGCGGCGTCGACAACCATCAGGTACCCATTGAGTTGCCATAATTGTCCACCGATCTGGATGAGACGACCTGGATGCTTTCGAGCCCATGTGGCCTGAAATCTATTGAGCGCGAAAAGTGAAAGGAGAAGTTGGAGACCTTTGCCTAGCAATGCGATTAGGTAGGTTAATAAGAAAATCTTATATAAAAAATAATATTGTACATACATAAACTCACGCCTTCATCCCCGAAGGAGTAGGGAGAGGCGCCACCAGGACACCCACATTTCGCCTTGTATGTTCCGTCCCATGATGTGATAAGGGGCGAGCCTATCGCCATTTCGGGCACAAATTCCTGACTCCGGGCTGATAATGAATAGAAAAACCCAATATCACTTTGCCCGACCCGGGATTCGAACCCGAGACCTTAGCTTTGTAGTCATACCGTAGTACAACTACGCCACTGAGGCAGTCAGATAAAAAAATCTTTAATATTTTTTTTTATTGAAAATGATTGAAATGTTGAACGTCTACCCAGTCTAGTCAGTTGACTTAAGAAATGTTACGGGAAGTCACTGGAAGCAGGCCGCTTCTAACAGGATGCTGATGGAAGTTTTGGGTTAGGCTTATGAGCTTTTGCTTCTTATGGCAAGGAGGCTAATAAAAAATATAACTTCGTAGAATAATAAAGTACTAAATCTTTTAGCTTAAATAACAGATCTTAATTCAAGGGTCTGAAATATCAGTACTAAGCAAGACTTTTTTATTATTTCAAAACAATACCCAATTATTTTACCCCACTCCCTACAATCCTTAACCTTAGAATAATTAAATACCATAATTACCCTAAATATTCCATCGATACCCGGCCGACGTTTTGAACTTCACTCCCCGCGGCGGCCGCGCCACCTGGCGGCCGCGTTCTGATTGGCACCCGTCAATCAAACACAAATCACCGGATATAATAGGTCCCATTCCGGCCAATTAGAGGCCCCAGTCGCACCCAGCACGATGAAAAGCTAAAACCATAGTGATGAGACATAATGCTCGGTTGGGTATGAAGCAATTGGGATTAATGGTGTTAGGGCTGATAAATAATAAACAAATAAATACACTCAACAGTCACATACATACTCCTGACTCCACAGTAAGATCAATGAAGTCTGTGACGTGTGTATCAGAAACTACCAGACAATTTTCGGTCTAACAAACACCCAGACCCAAAACAAATATTTGTGGTTCACACAAACATTCGTCTCGATGCGGTGATCGAACCCGTGGCCTCGAGTTTCACAGCCGGCGTCTAACCAACTCCGCCACGGATGCTGTCGATTTAAGTTGGTGATTTAGGTTTTCAAATTTCCAAAACTTTGCTAATATTAGACATGAGAAGTGTTTGAATACAACCCTCTGTGTATGAAACAATATTTATCAAATTGATGTAAAAGATAGATAATAAGGTTTATAAAGACATCAACAACAGTTCAAAAGTGGCTCAAACACTTTAAATGCAACATGTTATAAAAGAAGCATCATAACAAATCGTTACAAATGTAATGATTACCAGAAACAGCACAAACCACACCAATATAGAAGAAATACACGTAATTACTAATCAATTAATAATTTTCTACTCAATATCAAATTGCATTGAGCGTACTAAACAACCGTGTGTCGATTAACAAAGCACGCAATATGAAATTATTCACATATCGTTGCGTGATTGTATGGACTTCCTAAACTGTTCGTGGTTATTTGTTTTGTCTTATAACCTTAGAGTATGTAATGTCTAGAGGGAGCGCTATCATACATTTGAGTCTTCAAAAACAGAGATTTTTATGTTCGTAATGTTGGTAGTACTTCTTTATTAGTGAAAATCAAGCTCTCTCTCTCTCTTTCACTCTCTTCAGCTATAGGAAACTCACTGCTGAAAATAAGCCTAAATATAAAAGAATAAAATACAATAATATCTGAAAACCGATCTTATGCTTTCTAATTGTTTGACAACAAATTGCTATAAATTCTGTTGGTAGCCGAACTATACTTAATATTTGCCCAAAACGTGTTTGAGTAGAAGTCAATGGCGTGATTACTTTTCAAAAAATATTCATGGGTATTCCAAGCTGTCATATGTCAACCAATAGAAAGGTAGAAAAAGCTGGCCCGGCACCACCATTATTGTCTACGTTTTTAATGTTCCAGCGCTCTCTCTAGACATTATAAACTCTAAGCTTAAACCTCGAGTTAAAAATCGATTATCACATTAAAAGTGTGAATTGTTTCCTCGATGCATGTAAATAGTTATTGTGTTGCGGAAGTGCAGCGTTCGGTTCCTAGTTATTACTGTGTTCGTGAAAAATAACAGTTTATTAAATTAATTTCGTGAGTGGAATCGAATTTGCTAGAATGGTCATTGTTTGTTTTGCCGTTTTTTGCATTATTATGTTTAGCTCGTGTTCGACGTGATAAAAACACGTAAAACAAAATCTAAAGCGATCACAGGACTACCTAATCGTAGACATATTAGTTCAGCTTTTAAAAATAGCATCAAAAATTTCAGTTATAAACAAAATGATTTTATTGTTTTATTTTGATACCAGAATTAATAGTCCCATCTAATTCTGTTCAACCAAAAACAGAATGACAAGTTTAAACGTTTCCAAATAACTCAACTAAACCTAGACAACACATAATTGTTATAGCATGTGTATAATTACTCATAATTACATCGAAATCAAAAGGGGAATTAAATAGATCATAGTTTGAAGCTTAAAATATAGAGCAGACCGCTGCCAGTCCAATATCTGCCAACCTTCTAAGTAAACCAGGTAAAATTAAAAAATAGTAAATCGCCTCTTCACAGTCTCGACGTATAATTATAAAAGATCAAAATGCGAGCTTTGGTCGGTTATTAAATGTTCCAAATGCAGTTATAATAACAAAATCTTCAAATGATACTTCGGCTTTTGATCCATAAATTGCTGTTTTGCGGTTGACTACGAACGTGCCTTCCGTTTCGGTTTTCGCAAAATGAATGATTTCATTTCTATAATGAATGAGTAGTGACAGTTTTACGTCGTTTAAATTGCTGTGGACGCGAGATTTATGAGGGTTTGAGGTAATTTTGGTAATTGTACGGTCCTTGTTTTAGGTAGTACGTTTAATGTCACTTCTGATAGATGTCATTCTTCTTCCGTGTACACAAGTGGTGTTTAATGTAATTTGCTGCAATATTGCAAGCATATAGATGGTACTAAAGTTTAAGATTTAAAAACCTTTTGATAAAAATATATATTTTCGAATGTGTAAATATTTTACTATTACATATTTTACATATAATTAGTCACAGAAGATCTTAACTTTAATTAGAAGAAACACAATGAAATATTTGTGGAACTATATAAGTTCAAGCACCATTTACATAAGATCTTTCAGCGGTCAATATGAGCACAGCGTCATCTACCGTTACACACTTGAACTACCGAAAATTTCACCTATCACCGTCAACAACTATCCTAATGGCCACCAAACACGTAACGATATAACTGTGCAAGTCTGAGTTTGCACCAGTCTACTGTAACGTGTGTAGGCAATTAGCTGCGCAAACTTCGTTCCAATTTTCGATTCGAGACTAAGGAAACTCGCGTTTGCGCAAACGCACTTGAATGTGTGTGTCAGGATTAACATAACATGATTTGACATCAATGACTCAACGACAATCCGCACTGTTATTTTCCTCTATAATATTCCTAATTGCAAATTAAATACATAAAAAATAGGGTAAGGCCATCGGTTTCGGTGATTTGTGAGTAATTTTCGGCGCCACCGTTGCAGCGGCTCTATTGAAGCGTGTACGAACGCTAACTAATCAAACAACGTATCATTATACCGTCATTTCTGAAAACGACCCACTAGGGTACGGCCAGTGAAACGAGTAAAAGTCTAACGTCATAGAGCGGTAGGATAGAGGTGGTTTAGTTTATGCCTACATGTCTACTTATTACATAGTTTTAACTTTGAATATATATTTTTGTTATTATAAATAAAGAACTTGCTGTCGTTTCATATACAAAAACAACAATCAGTTCGTCTTTTCATCTCAATTCCAATGGAGAAGTAATTGACTTGTCTGGAAGTTTCAAGACGGAAATTAACGTAATAATTCGCCACGGGAAACTTTGAATAGAACTTTTAGTACAGCTTTTGCATTGTCTATCTGTACTCTTAACTATAATCTGCATGATTATGCCTAATCTAAACTGCGGAGACTGTAATAAATTGTTCGTACTTATTCAAAGTTTCGGAGTTATGTGTGTATCGACTTCAAACACCACGAACTTAAACGGTGAAAGAAAACATCGTGAGGAAACCTGTATCCGTAGCGATTTTAAAGAAATTCTACGGTATGTAAGTCCGCCAACCCGCACGAGGCCAGCGTGATGAACTATATGGCCTAACCACTCTCAATCGATTCTCTCGATTGTAGAGTATGCCCGTGCCCAGTGGGACGTATATGGGCAGATACATACATACTTATTTAAAAATGAATTTAATAAATCCGAACCAAACCTCTTGTAATCTCTCTAGAAAATGCCGTATACGCCAAATTAAGTTTCATTCAATAGAAAACTCACACAAATTAGATCCACGATTTCACAAGCCGCTTGCGTTACCTCAAATGCAATAGCCCCTCTGTTCCAAATAATCTTTGATGGAATTACATTGTGTTTACCGTTCGTCATGTTAGAAATTACGAGATCCTTTATTTGCGGTATACATTTTGGCGGAACACCTATTATTACGGCGGTCCTAATGTTCTTGTGCGATATTTATGAATGAGATACTTTACGGTTTCGGTTGCTAATATGTTATTTAATTTTGTTTCCCATTAAAATTATTGCGAATGTTATTTTTTAACTTGTTAGTAACTTTGTAAGGTTAACGTATTGGTTTTGATGTTTTTTTATACTTAATGCAACTCTTTTTTTGTAAAGTAAATTGATAATGTTAAATTTTAATGGTTTTATTCGTTTTTCTTTTGTTTGTTCTTTCGTTAGATCGAACAATGTATACTCGTGTTAGCTCTAGTAAAAACCTTAGTAGTATCTTTGTTGCTGTTGATATAATAATAATTAATTTATGTCTAAGGCTCAGTTGCACAAACTACCTTTACCCATACCTTTGACTTTGAAAACGTCAACTCCATACATTAGCAATGTCAAGTACGTCACAAATGTATGGGATTGACATTTTTATAGTCAAAGTTAAGGGCAAAGTTAGTTTGTGCAAGTTAGTTTTAGATTCATACACAAACATAAACTCACGCCTTTTTCCCAGAAGTAGTAGGCAGAGGCGCCACCAGGACCCCCTCATTTCGCCTTGTATGTTCCATCCCAGGATGTGATAGGGGACGAGACTGTAGCCATATCGAGCACTAATTCCTGAATCCGGGTCTACAATTAATAGAAAAATTCAATATAATTTTGCCCAAACCGGGATTCGAACCCGAGACCTAAGGCCTAACACTAAGATTAGCAAAAAATGGAAAATAAATAAATAATAAATGTTAATAATTAATCAAAAATAATAATCCATTGTTCAGCCGTTGAAGTAAATTGAATAATAAACTATGTTTTTGCCTTTTTTAATAACCTTTTAATTTGAAATTGCGTCTCAAGACTAAGGCAGTGCCTATTATAATCTAGCCAAGATTACTTTTACCGACTTCATAAAAAGGAGGTGGTTCTCAATTCGACTCTATTTTTTTTATAGAAGTAATCATAAAATTATTCGGAGACGTAGAGGCCTCAATAAGCGCAGTTGCTAATAATGTACTTAATGTTTGTAATAATTATGTCAAGTGACATTACTTTGAGCGTTGTCAAGGAATAATTCCGTATAGGAGAGAAAAGAATGTTAATAACGCTGGCTGATTTAGAAAGATTGAGATATATTTAGTTGTATAGGAAATAGCCAGTTGGATCTAATTCTTTGAGTGGAAATTTTGGAAGTGTTGTCACATTCTATGCCTCACTTTAATTTTTACGTTTGTTTGTTTTGTAAACATTACACCCACATTTTTGTAGACACTTCCTCAATATTTTAAAAGAAGATACAAAGGTATTAGTCTCACGATTTTAAAATAACGCTCTAGTTGTTAAAAACACGCGTTTTCCATCTTCATATATTACCGTGGATTAACCTGTCAAATCAAGCGACATTCCATTTAATTCAAACATTCATTGTCCTTTTTACGCATATGCGTAAATCCTAAAGTATGAGAGAGACAGTAGATATGTAAACAGCTTGATAACTGTATACAATTTGGTGACATTTTATAATAATGTCACAGATTAATTGTCAAGATTGTAACCATAGGTGGGCTCCACTACCGATTTACGGTCATTTTTGTGCGAGATAACAATTTAATGTTGTAGGCACGTGTTATTTAAACATTAAGTGAACAAAAAAATGTGTGTGTGTATTAGTGTACACACGTAAGAAGTGAAACTTCTTTATGACATCATTTTTCGAAAAATGATCTACTATTTACAAATTTACAGAATTGGTAAAATAAAGCTAAATTAAATAAAGTTTAAGTTTAGGAGGGGGAAAATTTTTGAGGGAATTTGGGATTTCTATCGGGGCCAATTTGTAGCCCTCACCGAGACGGTTCCGAGGATACCAAGCTCGGTGGGTCCACGACCTTTATTGGCCGAGATAGGTTTAGGGGGGTGAGGTAAAAATTTTAGGTGGGGGTAGGGGCGGAGGGGGAATTCGGGAATTCTGTTGGGGCAGGATTGTAGCCCTCACCGAGCCGGTTCCAATGAACCCAAGGTCGGTGGGTCTACGATGGATAATGCCGGAGATATGAGTAGGGGGGGTGAGGTAAAATTTTTAGGGTGGGGGTAAGCGGGGGGGGAGGTTTCGTGGGGAGGCTATTGGGCACTGTTTTGGATTTAGGGTGGGGGAAGGCCAGAGGGGGGGTAAGGATCAAATTACAAAAAAGTGGGTGGGACTTAAAATTTTGGGTGGGGCTTGGAAACGGTTGGCGGTGTGGCTTACTGAAGTGGGTACTAATTTAATAAAAAAAGATGGCGCGTAACGGAAGAATGTGACGCGTAACGAAAAATTTTTTCCAACCCCGATAAAGAAGTTTCACTTCAAAAATATTTTTTTGTCCTTTGAATGAGCTGATATGACGTCTCTTTAAACAGTAGATGATTATCTACTCGAGACCTTTGACAGACCATGGTACAAATGGACAAACCAGTTGTGAAATAAAAGATTGAGGGTCTGATCTCCAAGACAATCATTATTAAAAAACACAGGGAATCTACGTTTAGGTATTGAAATTTCATTAAGAGTTTTATCAGAAATCGTAGGAGGGGTGCTACCTATGACGATTATTCGACTGTAAGATAGGAATTATGTATGTGACTGCTTGGAGACTGTCCCGCCCTCACACCCGCCACTGCAACTCCTGTAAGCCAGGATCAACAGTGGCACGCATTTTAATGACACCGAGCATTGAAGCTCAGCGCGTCTCCGGGAATGTATAACTTGTCTTTAACCCGCAACGAAACCAATCATAAAGTTAAATTAGGAGGAGTTGGAAACTATGTGACTGCGTGTGTGTTTTCTATTGTGTATAAACTAGACTTACAAATGTTACGTGATACGTGGAAATATAATAACTAAATCAATGCAAGAAGTTTAAAACACAAATGTAATAACTCCGTCAATAGGATGTTGTATCGGCCACCAAAAAATTAAAAAATGAAATTATCATGACACATAACCTTTTAAACGTGAAAACACCGAATAAATCACCAACAACACAAACAAAAACACCGATCCTAGATTACCCGACCCAAAAACGACGAGCAAATCGCCTGCTACAGTAACACCCAAAACATTAAGCTCAGCACGACTATCGCCTCAAGCAAACATGCTTATTAGGACCCACAAAGCACCTGTGTGAATATTTCCATAATCCCAATAATTAGAGGTCTGCACATGTTCCCAAAGAGCGCCGGTTCGACTCAGACGCTCCGGCTATAAATTCATCGACATTTGACCCCCGTGTTTTTTGAGAATTCGCCCTTAGGCTGTCTTATTCCTGGGTTTTAGGGGTCAGCGCCCACTGAGCGATAAAATGGCTGGATTCACTGATTCAAAATAATTATATTAGTTTAAACTGGTAGTATATAGGTATGTAGTAAGTGCGTGCTGGCCTGCTGGTTACGGGCCAGACGCTACTGCCATCATTTTTTACGGTGGTCCGGGTTCAAATCCTAGGACACACCTCGGAGTTTTCGAAGTTATGTATGTATTGATAGGCAACCACGCACTATAACGGTGAAGGAAAACATCCTGAGGAAACCTGCATATAGTAGTGATTTTGAAGATTTTCTACGGTATGCAAAGCCGCCAGTGCAGCGTGGCGGACTATATGACCAAAACACTCTCAATCGTACTCTCGATTGTAGAGGAGGCCCGTGACCCACAGAGGGATGTATCGGGGCTTATACAGTATATATTTTACGTATCGGCTTTGATTACCAGCGTGAACAATGATGGAATATCAAAATAATAAGCCAAACATATGTCGCGACTGAGCCTATGTATCTCGTTTCGAGCAGGCTAGTGTAACTGAGGAGAATAGGGGAAGGTACACATTTTTATTTGCTGGATATGCTATTGACTGCACTGAACTCACCATCATCTCATCATCTAAGTTAACAGTAAAAATCCGTGTTAACTCAGAAGACAGAACCTACGTATACTTTTCGCTCGCACTTACTCCATTATAAACTATCACTTGCAAACTTTTACGTCATTATCATCTTTTTTGTGATGGACCACATATTTGCGACAAAACTCATTATCAATCTACAAACGAATATTTCTCAAGTTTATGTTCTTTCACAAAAAAAAAATAATAGGTACTACATAATTGAGAAAGGTGCCGGCGCGGCCCACTCAAATAAAGATAATAAAAAAAATTGAGAAAGACTACTCAAATTAACAAAATATAAAAACAAGCTCTACTTCTTATATCAAATTTACTAATGATGTCAATATTATTTTCATCGTGTATTTAAAATATAAGCTTGAAAGTTATTCCTCAGTCTGCGCTGACATTAAGATATCGTATTTTGTTTAACATAATGTCAACGATGTCCGATTGTGATATTTTAGGAATGTTAAGAACTGATTTCTAATTTTCGGGTTCGGTGTCGAATTCTTGGGAATGAACTTTGTAAATAGAAACCAAAAACATGGGTGTACTTAAAATGTGATTTTAATAAATACGTTTGTCAAGTAATCTTCGACTTTAAATACAATGTAAAAATAGATGCAAAACATTATTTGATGTTTTTTTTATTATTTGGGATAGCAGAGTCACTATGTACATACAGCTAATTCAATAACGGCTATTATGAATTTCTATTGGCAATAAACTACTATTTGACACGTTTATATTTTTTAGCTATAGATTTCCGGATGTAGGTGAATACAGATCATTGCAAAAATGTGCGAGACATACCAAGTCTAAACAGTTAATTTTTTTGCACCGAAAAAACAAATTCGTGGGTTAATGATACTGTTAAACTCCCATCCAATTCTTTGAACAAAATAATAACAGTAAAGTTTCTAACCTTCAATATGTTAACATGACGTCTATTTCTTTGCAACGCTACGCCATGAAAACTGTTGTATGAAATTCGAGTCTTTGCAATACTCTGCCAATATTACGTCAAATGTTTTCATTAAGCAACACCAACCGAGCCGGCACAAACTCAGTTCTCACACCGCCTACTCAGGCTAATGTGGAGCTGTGTTTATCTGCGAGATCGTCAACCGCACTGCCTCGAGGCAGCCCGCCTTGCCTCGCCTCGCCTGCCTTGCCTCGCTTTCCCACGTGCCTCGAATGCTCGGATTGCGTGCGATCGCTTTTACCAAACGGTCCGTTGGACTGCTGTTGTAATCAACTGTGTACGTAACTAACACCCACATTTACATTAAACCCTATACTATACAAAGTGGTATGGACTAGTTGAACGTATTCAATAGTGAACTCCTACCTAGTTGCTGGATCCAACACTCCAACACTCCAATACTATTAGGTACACTCTTCAGCGATAACTAATTTTAATATTAGAGACACACACATATATACATACATACTCTCGCGCCTTTCTCTCAGAAGGGGTAGGCAGTGGCGCGGCCAGGACACCGACATTTCGCCTTGATAAGTTCCGTCCCATGATGTGATAGGGGGCGAGCCTATCGCCATATCGGGCACAAATACCTGACTCCGGGCTGTTAATGAAGTAAAGGTTTAAAAATAATATCCATATTAACCATCATGTATTTTTTGTTCCTCACTTGATATTTTTTGTCGACCACTCTGCTGCTTCAGAAGACCTCTCGTTTGCTCCAGGCTAGTTCGTTACGGCCGTGGGATTCCACAAGCTCGAGATTATGGTGATAAGTAATACGGTAATGAGTTAAAGCTTTTTGGAGGATGAGGTTTACGGTTTAATAAAATGATTTCAAATTATACGGTTTCGGAATTGCGAAAAACCTGCTATAATTACGTAATAATGCATCCGAGTTGGTGATATGTGACCTAATGTATTACAATACAACAAAACAAAGATTAAAAATATTTATCGCCTAGTTATAGGCAACACGTTACACGGCCCACAACAATTACGTGGCGTCGTGGGTTAGAAGTTGCGAGTTTGATGTTTATTGGAGAGGTCAATATATATTAGTGTCCGGTCTGAGTGTTTAAATAATTAGGCACACATCATAGGACTAAATGGCCTAACTCCTCCCAATCGTACCCTAGATTGTAGAGGAGGCTCGTGCCCTGCAGTGGGATGGGCTGATACAGTACATCCATGATTACAATAGAGGAATAAACAATAATAAACTTATTGACTTCCATTTTCTCTCTATTCCTAAATAAAAAAAAAATCTACTAGCCATTTCTTTATTTTGAAACTTAGCAAAACACATAATTCTAGAAATGCACCCTCAAAGTATGACTCACAAGAGAACATCCTTCCCAGACTTATAAAATTAAAAAAAGCGTAATAGCTACATCCAGTGCAATCACGATCCAAGGAGGCGATTACAAGCATTTACCAAATGATTCGGTAATCGCTGGACCATTGGGTAATCGTGGGGCCATTGGTAATCGTGGCCCATTCGGTAATCCAGGTATGCAAGGCATCCGAGCATCTGGTAATGTACATTGTAAATATAGTATTTAGTAATGTTAATTTCATATAAAATTCCAAGGTGATTGTTGGGGCAAAAATGTTAATAGTTGTTGAGTTAGGAGTTTAATGTAGTGGTTCTTAATATTATAAATACCAGAGCAATTTTTCCTCGCCTTCTCAAAGTGAGCAGAAACTTTTTCTTTGTTTAAAAAGATACTCGTTTTATGCAGTTAGATAGTTAAAAGTATGAAATACAATTTATACATCGTGTACGATATTTTGGCGTCCGAACACGCTGTATTAAAATATAACTATAATATTAGGAACAGTTTTTCTCTCTTCACATTTTATTGGACAAGGTAATACTATTGCATTACAAGTATAAATGCTTGTTGTTTTGAATTATTAAAATATATGATATATTTGAATGATATTTGTAGGTCCACATTTCGCCACACGAAATAGGAGATTTATAACTTATTGAGATATTATTGACACGAAAATTATCGATTTGTCCCTCTTTCAGGCTGAAACAGAGCAATGGCTGGCATATATTTTAACATAGAGGTAAGGTGGTTTCTTAGATTTACGGGAATGTTACACATTGAAATAAAACTATTTTATACGGATTAAAAATAAAAATAGTTTTATTTCAATAGAGATAAGGTACCGGAAAAACGAAGCCACTTTGACATATCTAGAGCGTAGTTCTTCGTTGTTGAAATCAAGTGTTTGATAAAAGTTACTATGCATTTTCAATTAATTATCACAATGATAAAATATGCCGTCTCTTAAAATTAAATACACAACACAACGTATATAGCACCTTCTCAACCTTTCAAAGAAGCACACCGATTAGTGATTACAAACTAATTCGAAAATAATCAGAAAAATTTTAACGACCCACCCACGAGCCAAGCTCCTATTAACTTTATAAGTTGCGGCCTACCGTTAATTAGGGCCAATTTTCGGCTAGCTCAAAGGGCTAGTGTCCTGAGCGGTAATTAAAAACAAATAGGGTCAAAGGGACCCGCCCGAGGCGCCACGGGGCGGCGGCTGAGCTTCGCCGCGCCGTCGCCGGGGCCCAAACCCCCTCATTATAAATTTAATCTAATTATTGAATTCGTACAATGTTGTGTTTACATTTTTTTTCTAATTTATCCCACTATATTTAGGAGCGAATGCGTAAGCGCTAAATGGCATGTTTAAGGTAATATATCATATGGAATCGAGTGACTTGAATGTTTTCTCACGCCTGTGATATTTTTTGGTTTTGCCCAACTCGCCTGGGCGGTGACGAAACATTATTATAAGGCGCCGAACTGAGTTTTGCTTCTAAATGATTGTCAAGATATTATTACGTTGCATGAGCTTTTTTGTCTATTAATTTTATTAACGATTTTTATTATGATATGCTTACCTTCTTTTGAGATAAAAATGTGAGCAATATTAACATTGGTTTGATTACTTAATGTTTGACTAGGAATAGGTCAGTTTAATTAAGGCATTAGTACATTCTGACACTTTTATAGTATACATTGGGGTACAATAATAGACTAAGTCTGTAAAGCACCGTTTAATAAACCATTTCACGATATTAAATTACCCCTCCGTACAATTTAACGAGCTCACTATCCCGAGCCAATATAATTTTAAATTATCCGCAACTTATTATTGACAACTCATTTAAATAGCTTATACAGCTATGGTTCGTATCGCCTCGGGCGCAGTCGGCCATCTCCGCTCTCCTTCGTCATACCTCGGCCATCTTCGGGATAGATCGTGTGAAAGCAATCCATCATAGATAGTAACGACCTCTATGCAAAATGACGGCACCGTCGTATGTAAATGTGATTTATATTGATGTTGGTTAAACTATGACAACGGATATTCAGTCAGCCGTATTAAATAGCGAAATATCTGGTTTAAAAGCTAGTTGAAAAATTAGTGTAGGTAGTTTAATGCAGGATGTGACAGGATTTCAATAAAGATACATTTTTAGTATTTTTGTTGTTGTATGTTATGTAACAGCATCAAATGCACAACATAAAAATGATGGTGATATACTAAATTGCTTATTATTTAGAAAAATATTTCCTGAATTGTTAGAGCTTTTCTAACAATTTTTTAAACTACATTGTATTAATACCAAACGGTTTGCAAAATTGGCTCGAAATAGCGGTACCAGTAATCAGTATCTCATAGAAAGTCTACGAATATTTTTTGTTGCGTTTCGTCCAATGAGTGACGTTGTCATAGAGCCTAACGCCGGTAATTCAAAAGATACCTCTTAGTGTCTTGAAACAAAGCGGTTTATTTATTTCCTAGTAAATAAATGAAACACCAAGTTTCACGCGCATTTAGTGGCCGAACCCAAACGCTATTCATCGATCGTCAATTTTTTAACGCAACTCTGACTAAAAAATTGCAATCGCTAAAACCCGTACGTTTAACCATAAACACAACACGTATTCACATCTCTCTATAGATACAACAATAAACTTTATGATTTCATTTTATAATTTATACATAAGCCAGGATCATTATTTACTGTTTAGCCCGAGGACAGAGCCGGGTCAAGATGGCACGACAAAAAATCACTACTTACTCGGCCGTAATGGAGCCGAGCTTATGGGAACTATAGGCTCATTATGAATATTGCTAATGGAATTTGGTTTTACGGGTTGGGTGCTTCGGGGTAGAAAAGACCGATTAGTGATATTTAATAGTTACACATTTTTTTGTTAGATTCGGTATTTTATACCGTTATAAATAATATGGTAGTATTTGAGTGTTTAAATGGATTTATGAAAGTAAATAGGAAGTCACTTGCTTGATTTTCGAAGGCTAGAACAATCTACGAATCCTGGAAAGTTATAAACGCCTTGTTTATTTTAATAATGGAAAATTAGGAGACGGCAGAACATTATCAGCTAGTAGACACTACTAAGATTATTTTAATTAAATAGATGATTGGTAAATTTATTCTCACTATTTCTCCTAGAACTAACACATAATTCCCACTTCATAAAAGGTCAAATAAAATAGTATCGTAAACATTTACACGTACATTTGGGTGTCGGCTCATTAACGCTCATTTTGCTGGATATTTACGTGCCAATTACCTTATGGTCCATTTAATTTATTGTTTCTTGTCGCACGTTGTCTCGGCCCTTTGATTCACTGCGCTCTATTCAAAGCTGTTTCGCTTCATTACAGTGGCTTGTGTTTATATTTTTTTTTTATTTATTATTAATTTTAAGATTTGATTTGTATTGGTCATACTGGTAGTGCGATATGCTTTAATATTTCAGTAACTTTTACTTCTTATGCTATTACTTCAAATGCGCAACACGGCCTTTTTAATAAAAGCGGCAAATGCTACTTGAAGCCTTCACAATTTGCGTAAACACCGGGAGATGTCGCTACTTGTATTAACCGGCAAACTAAAATCCTATAAACACGTCACATGGGAGTGCTCTGTGAAACACGTTCATGCAATAGTATTATAATACAAAAAATATCACATTCATATTTCTCTTGATACGATAAGCGTATTTATTCTATTCCTATAATATTGATAATAAAAAATTCTTAATAAAAATTAATTAATTAAAGATTAGCAAGACTCCATATACCGGGTATATCAAGACTGCGACCGAAAACGAAGCCGGGTGGTAGTTTTAGTGGTTACAGACACAATGCAAATAAAATTTTCGCAAAATAAGCGACAGTTTTTTTTTTGCAATTTTTTGAAAATCATTGTTTTTGGGTAGTTAATACCTAGTTATTGCGAAAATAGTAATTTAAACCCTATCGTACCATTGCGTCTTAAAAAATAAAAAGGTGTACATCAATATTTAAGGAAAACTATGTATTTATCACCCAAATACGACGATAAGTAAAAAATTACCAAAAAAAAGTTGATGATTTTTTTTGCGAAATTTTTCATTGCATTGTGTCTGAAGTCACTAATACTACCACCTGGCTTCGTTTTCGGTCGCGGTCTTGATATACCCTGTATGTGGCTGAACAAAACATGATTATTAAGCTGCTGCTTCACGACAATATCCTGTAAAAATTGGTACCTAGTCTGTCTGGTCTATTTGTACTGTAGTCTATATTAACGACGAATCTTCGGGCTTAGAAAAAGGAATGTATGGGTATATTATTTACAAAAATGAAACACCTGAATTTAATTGAGTTAAACTCAATCTAGAATTTAGTTGTCTAACACATTAGTAATTAATACAACCCCAAGTATCTAAATAATCTAAATGTTACTGTTTTAAATACTTTCCCACCTGTTTTACATAGATATATCTTTGTAAGAAACGGCCGTGCTTCCGTCACGGTAACTAAGCACGGAAATAGACTAACATTTTACTAAGGGGCACGCCCACCGCGATCAGATCGTACGTCACTTCCAGTTAGAAACGACAAAGGGGAATTAATTCAAGGAAAACGAGCTTTACTAACTGTATAGTGTCTTACACTATGTATAATGTATATAGAATTTAACTGGTCTCTCATATGTGAGCGGCCGCTGGGTAGGTATCACGGCAATGTCTTTTTCTCTCGCCAAACAGCAGCGTAAATGCACTGTTGTGTTCCGGTTTGAAGGACATTGTGGCTAGAGTAACTACTGGACATAATGAGACTTAACATCTTATGTTTCAGGATGGCGAGCGCAGTGGGATGCCAAGCATTGGTTTGTAGTCCATGGTGTTGTTTGGTTTTAGTACTGTCCATGAGCGGTCGTATCGCTTACCATTAGGCGAATGGCATGCTCGTCTCGCCATTCATTGCAATAAAAAAAGGAATAATTTTAAAAATTAATTTTTGTCATCTCTTATTTGTATGCATTAAGTTGGCAGTCAAAAGACAGAGTTTGATATACCCACAAAAAACTTAATGTAAATAAAGTATGATTTCTTATAATTTATTTCAAGTATCATTTGTTTTCGCCGTTTGATCCAATTACCAAGGAAAACTTGCGGATTTAATTTTTGTATAAAAGGTCTCTACACAAAAATAAAAATCATAGTATACTACATAGATATATAAACTCATGTCTTTTTCCCAAAAAGGGTAGGCAGAAATGATACCAGGACACCCACATTTCACCTTATGTGTATGCGACGGATGTGATCCTACGAACCAATCGCCATATCGGACACAAATTCCTGACTCCGGGCTGATAAGGAATAGAAAAATCCAATATCAGTTTGCCCGATCCGGGATTTGAATCCGAGACCTCAGCTTTGTAGGTAATCGTACCATAGTACAACTACACCACAGAGGCAGTCAAATCCTAGTATAATATAAAATAATACATTTTTTTTTAATAATTTTATTTTAGATTTTTAAAAAATCATAACACCTCACTCCCAAACCGAATGCTTTAATGAAACGGTACAGACTGACCTTTTAACCGTGTTATTAGATATGTCATAACCCTCGCATGGTAATCGCTGTCCCCTCACGTACGGCGCCGGCTTGTAATTTCGTGCGCCGTGACGACCCGGGTTCGATCCCGGGTTCCCATGCACGTATAATGTTCGCGTTGTTTTTTATGTGTAGGTTTGTTGTGGATTTTTTAGGATTCAGCTTTTGTGTGATTTTGTACATAAATTTAAATAATTTACAGTAAATATTAGATGTGTAATAACTAATTTGCGTCCTGACTAAACTTATCAGGTTCTTGCTAATGGTTATTGTTTAGAATCATCAATTGATTATTATATAACTAATGTTCCCTAGTATTTTTTAGGTACGGCAGAATACATACGTTTTTGTATTGATTTGTTTTGTACTGTTATGATTTTCTTTAAAAGGCCTTTACATACTTTTTAATTTTTATGTTTTAGATTTAGTCCTTAAACGGGCCCAACAATATGATAATTCCTATTGTGTAATTGTATTTGATATCTCAATTTACAGGCGTTGCCTTGTTTGGGTACCTTTGGTAATGCAATTTGTTGCATGTTATGTAAATAAACATTTTTTTTTTTTTTTATATTTGGGGCTTCCTTAACATCGTCTGATTCTAGATTCAATCAAACAATAAAATTCTTTACACCTTCCACTTCCAAGTACTATATACATCACTCCGAGGGTCAGAGAATGCATAATGAGTTACGTAAAGCGATCAGATAGTGCCTACAGTGGGCGTGTCTCTGGGCGGACGCAGCATTCTATATTCAAATTGCCGCACGATCACGCGAACTCGTTGCGTAGATAAGACACTCCGTTAATGTATTGAATGTGGGGCAGGGAAACTATGTTATATTTATAGGCTATATAGTATTGTATAATTGTACGGTATATGTATTGTCTGCAATTGAAAGAGTTTTGGCGTTGTGACGCTAATATAGTCTACTATAGTCAAGGTTGATGGATTTCGTGTACATATCGATTTTTCATTAGTTATACTACAATTTATATCTAATTAATTGGAAAAAACACTACGAAATCACTCTTACAAGTCCCTTTTGCTTTAACTAGGTTTACAGTATTGAAAAGAACAAAACAGGGACGCACAACTGAAGTATGAGCACCTATTATTGTACACAAAAACCTTAAAATAGAAGCACAATAACCACAACACGCAGCGAAATAATTCACACATTAATCGCAATTTGTGCGCACGGAAAATTAAATTAAAAACATCCCAGTCTCATTTTTTGTATCGACTGAAAAAAATCGGCAGATCGCGTGTTTGTCCCCACTTAATACCAGCTACCTTTTACTCCAGCCTTGAGGATATCTCAATCGGTGGACTAAATAAATTGATTGCCATAATAAACCCCATTAGTCATTGTAAAACAGTGTTTAAATCACTGTACAGCACGCGTGTACGAGATGAACGCTTTGGGGGTAGTGGGCCCCTGTCTTCTTAGTGTGAAGACTAAGACTGAAGCGTTTTGGCTTCAAAATGAAAATATTTAAGATTTGTTTTTAAATATAAAATTATTGCATTGGCGAATTGGTTTGAGAATAAATAGAAAACACTGTACAATGTACATAGAACGTTCAGAATTCAGAAATTATAGTTTTTTAAAGTACTGGTATAGAAAGCTACAGATGCATTTACTCGTAATATTATAATAATATTAATTGTACACCCAATTACCAATGATCCAATTAGAATTATTTATATCTCGTCGATCCTTGTATAATTATATTATCGCACTCATCAACGACCAATTCATAACTTTTAGTTTGAGGGATTGCCACATATTTTGTTATACTATGCGAACAGATAAGCTAGCAAACAGTCATAATGGAACCAAATAAGCAGATAGCACCAGACTGATTCGGTGGCGCATTTGTACTATAGTATGATTGCAAAGCTGAGGTCTCGGGTTCGAATCCTGGATCGGGCAAGCCCGGAGTAATGGATTTGTGCCCAGTATGGCGATAGGTTCGCCTCCTATCACATCGTGGGCTGGAACACATAAGGCGTAACGTGAGTGTCCTGGTTGCTACCAGAAGAACGTCTGCCTACCTCTTGTGTGAAAAAGGCGTGACTTTATGTATGGGACCAAATAAGCAAGTATAAATAAATACATTGATTAAACCTAAATCATTTGGAGTCCTAATATTACGTCCTGATTGCGCATCTGTAGGTGAATTACCGTCGCGTGTTTTGGATGCTACCCGTGTTCACACGCAATATATAAAACGAGTGGTAACGTTATGCCTTTCGGCAGTACCGCACTTTTGAATACCTTCCTTAGAAAATATGTCCTATATACATGTAATTTTATCAACGTACGAGTAGTAATAAATTTTCTTCTGTTGTTCCAGTTACATGGAGCCGTGATATTTCAGCTATTATGTACAATTTTTTGGCCTATGATTTATAATTTAACACTAGGTGACTGTCTGGCATCAATATTTCTAAAAATAACCAATGTGGCATTGTGGTTAGTAGGCTTTAATAGCCCACGTAATTTTTGAAAATAACTCTGGAATATCCTAGTTTGAACTATTCCTTCATCGTTTACCAAGCAACATACATACATACATAAACTCACGCCTTTATTCCCAGAACGGGTAGGCAGAGGTGCTTCCAGGACACCCATGTTTCGCCTCGAGTGTTCCGTTCCACGATGTCCACGTTTACTAAGCTACATAATTAAAAAGTAAAAATGCACAATCAACTACGAAAGATGTAGTGCGTCGCCCGAATTTGAATCCACAGCCACAAGATCACCAATTTAATCTTCAATCAATAGAACTAACCCTCCCATACTTATTACAGATTATTCAGATTTAACCATATATTTATCTAGTGAGTCATATCGACTACAAAAGCCATTAAATATTTCAATGTTCGCACAGATTTAAACACGTTTATTACAATAAAAAATACCAATAACATAGTAGCCAGTAAGCATAATCCTATAATGAACTTAATGGCTATGCCTCGTTTCTCACAGTGCCATGAGAATTTCAATCAATCGGAGCATTTTAATGGCGTTTCGATTATAGATAAAACCACTGGAGTACGCTATCATTAGACGACCGTTTAGTTGTTATTTTTGTAAGTTTAGTCATTGGATTGAATTATGGAGACAGCTTTTTCAAAAGACAGCATTGTCGACGATTGCTGATAATTTGACAGATACAGCTACTTATTATGTGCGTGGTGGCCTGTTGGTAACGGACCAGACGCGGCTGCCTACATGTACACGGTGGTCGCGGGTTCAAATCCCAGGGTACACCTCTGACTTTTCGGAGTTATGTGTGTATTGATAGTCAATCACCACGCACTTTAACGGTGAAGGAAAACATCGTGAGGAAACCTGCATACCGTAGCGATTTTAAAGAATTTCTACGGTATGTAAGTCCGCCAACCCGCACTAGGCCAGCGTGGTGGACTATATGGCCTAACCACTCTCAATCGATTCTCTCGATTGTAGAGTAGGCCCGTGCCCTGCAGTGGGACGTATATGGGCTGATATAGATATATAGCTACTTACTACATTTTATTACATGCCCGTAACGATTATAATAATTGACGAACAGGAGAACAATCATTTGAAGCATTTTAAATGCTTTGATGCTGCTAAGTTTGTTTCCGATCGCCAATAGTCAACATAAGTCGAAAACCTTTGAAGGTATTGAACGTTTCGACATAAAAAACAGGTGCTGATCTAATAAAATATTAAGAAACACTAACAGAACTCGAAAAGCACTTGTATGCATTACTATACTTAGTTTTACATCGTTTTTGAGATAAAATTCAACAACTGATGCTTCATGTCGGTTGTGTATGCGATAGGTAATAATCATCCCAGTCGAGCCGACCCACGAGTAGTGAAGCATTAATAGCTTATAGCGTAACTACAACTTTTTTGCTGACTGCAAATTATTTAACGACATTTTTATCATTAAATTTATATTTTACAATTATAGTTATATTGCCGATATCTTATAATAGAGATTCATAGAGACCATGTAAACATTTAAAACAAATTTAAAATCATAGAACTAGCGAAGGAATTGAGTAACATTTTAACAGGATCAATATGTTTCATCCCCACATTCCGAGGTGAAGCGTGCTGGCGAATCAAGCACAAATCACTTAATAATTTGTTTTAATCCGCCGCAATTTGGATTAGCGTGGGAAAACAAATTGAGGCTTTAAAAATAATATAAAAGCAGTTTTATTCCGCGATGTCGATTATTTATTTGGGGAAGTGTGAGCAAAATTTTTAAAATGGAGCCACACTGTAGTTATCTGAAGTATTGCAGGACTGTAGTTTCTACTACGAAAGAAGAACTATGTGAAGCGTTAACCTTACCGGGCGTTTTACCAAAAAAAAACACATTTACTCGTACAAACAATCAAATAAAATATCCAAAGCCTATTACAAAGTAATTTAATATTTAAAATAAACTTCAATAGCAATATTACAGCATGATTGTTACGCGGGCTTTATGTGTAACATGTTTGCGCGCATGTTCGATCCGTGCTAAGAACATATTGTGTATGAAATACCAATGGAGCCTACAAGCATTAAATATAAATACTTAAGGGATAGTTCTAATTTATTACTAATTTATTGCGATGATTTACAATCGCTTATAATCTAATAAGATATCCAAAGGTTATAAGAAAATAATTGCATAATAAATAAATAAATAAATACACCCAACAGTCACATACATAGTCCTGACCCCACACTAAGATCAGAGTCTTGTGTCGTGGGTATCAGGAACTACGAGAGACTTTTCGGTCTCACAAACACCCAGATCCGAAACAAATACCTGTGGATCACACAAATATTTGTTTCGGTGCGGGGATCGAACCCGCGGCCTCTCATTTCACAGCCGGAGTCTAACCAGCTGCGCCACGGAGGCCTTCATAATGAAAATAAACTTCAATAACGGTATTAGAGTATGATCATTACGTCGTAGGCGCTATGTGTAACATGTTAGCGAACATGTTCGCCTCGTGCTAAGAACATGCGTATGAAACACCGATGGAGCCTACAAGCAGTAACTTTAAATACTTAAGGGCTAGTTATATATTAGTATTTATTTATTATTTTTGATATACCATTGAGCTTTTCTAATAAATTAACCATAATAAAAACTACGAGAGACTTTTCGGTCTCACAAACACCCAGACCCGAAACAAATACCTGTGGATCACACAAATATTTGTTTCAGTGCGGGGATCGCACCCGCGGCCTCTCGTTTCACAGGCGGTGTTTAACCATCTGCGCCACGGAGGCTGTAAAAATATATTCATACTTGTGAGTAAATGTAGTACGATGTTTTACACTAGATGGCGCTGTGTGATAATTCATATTTAAAAACTTATCACAACATTAATTAAGCAAGAAGCTTTGTTAGATGTAGTAATTAAAATTATATATTTAGTATTTACTTTATTTTCATATATTATTGCTTACTGAAATTGAAATGAAATACTTATTTGCTCTTACACTCCTCTTACACTTATCTTATCTTATATAGAAAAGTACTTTTTTATACTGGCACGAAAAAGTGGCTGCAATGCAATTCAAAAAGAATACATTCCATTTTAATTACATTAATTCTGTTCATCCAAAGGCTGCCAGAAAGAAATCGCTCAATGCGATATGGTCACCCGTTGTACCATTTTAATTTGTTATTTAATTCCTATCTCACTTGATATGTACATTAAAGAGTATAAATAAATAATAAACGGACGGTTATCTTTCGCAAGCTGAAATAATTATGCCGACCTGGTTGTACCAGATATAAGTATACGGGCTTAACACTTAACACGACACATTTGACTATCTCACTGTGAAGGGTGTTCCATCATCGTTTGCAATGGTTGCCACTTCAACTGGTCTAATAATTCTGCAACAGCAGAACTGTTAATTCAGGTTGATTTTCTTTAAGATTATGGTACAATCCCGGTTTTAGTCTGCCAATTGGTAATGTTTTAACGACCTTCAAGGCTCTACCACTGACAAATAAAATTATGTACACCAATAAATAATTTAAAAACTAGAATCACCCAAACAGCGGATGTTTGAACCAAAACTAAAAACAAATCTATGTTATTCTAAACATAATTATGTGTATTTTTCAAACCACGTACATCCTTGTGACTGTTGGGCGGATTCATTTATTATTATTTATCCTTGGCAGTTAAAATATTTACTCAAATAGTGTTTCCCCTTAAATATCCGGCCCTCGACCCACTGCCCTTGTGGGCAACTCGCGCCTGATTGGAATTTATCGCCCTTTTGCTCTGTAAGGGTCAGCAGAGACCAAGCCACAAAATACCCAAGCAGTGTACATTGGTCATTTGACAAAGAACTCAAACACCAATTACGTAGAGTCGAAGATAGGTTGAAGCTGACACGAGAACAGACGTCACTAAAAAGTATCAATTACACGCTATTTGGAACTTTAAATCATTGTGATAAAGTCGATAATCACTGAAAAGTTTAGTAGAATTTGCCTGCTTGCTGGGCTAACCCTAACTTGTTGCCAGGCGTTTATTTTTTTACCATATTCACTTGCACTATACTTTCGCTCTTATTAAAAGTAAAGACACTGTTTGAGACGCCGCTGTAGTAAATTCTATTCAGGAATTCCTTTCAAGTGTATTGTTTTCGGAAATTACGTGCGGTCGGCTTTGAAAGGTTTTAATTTTTCTTTTTAGTCTGGAGTTATAAGTTTTTATTCGGTGTATTTTATAGTGTTTTCCTTTAGATCTATTTCCGACGCACTGATTAAACCTATACCCGTACGTGACTTGAATTCAAAGCCTCACGATTCTGATTGATATATCTTTGGACTATAATATGTAAATTATTCCTAAATTTAATGTAGTACGTAAGCTTAACTTGAATGTAGAGTTAATAGAAGTAATAAAATATACCCAATTCCAATAAGATGACATCTAGCTGGAAACGCCTGAACTATTTCCACAAAAAAATATATGTATGTATACTATAAGGATGTATACTACCTTTTTGTATATTGTTATGTGTTAATTAGACGATACACACGAAGAATAATCTTACGAGAATAATGATTGCATTAAAAACGCAGTCTAAACAAATCCATTCACTTCTTGTCGGAATCACTTGCAAAGTTTCTTAAGTCCATGACGCGCCCGCGGGCACGCTTCGTTTCCCACGGTGTAATTTATATATAAAAAAAAATCATAATGTTACTGCCCATGGAAAATATGAAATGCACCTTAACCTGCTCAAAAGACAGTCTATTATCGGTTCTTCTACGCTGGCCATAAGCCTTTTAAAACCGAAGAAAGTTCCGCAGGAAATTTTGTTCGGATATTGTCTTAAGAATTTTTTAAATTGGCAATGGAAACTAAACTTTGGGGCTTAGATATAAAACGGTTTTGATGTTGCACTAATGAAGACGTTATGATTACACTTAAGTTGTTTTCGAAGAAATTTCTCTCGGCTCTTTGGTATTAGCACGCGTCAAATAGTAAAGGTGCGTTCACGGGGTAAGTTACGGATGTGTTTTAATTGTTATATATAAAAATGAATTTATGTTAATTTTGTAAGACGTAATGGGGGGAATACTGTGCCTACACAGATTGTATCTCCGAGAAAGACTACAAAGCAGTTCAACGGACGTCTAAATGCAGTTGAATATGGATTCCGGGTGCCGGGCGGTCACTTGCATGAAAATCATAGAGTTTTTCACACTGGAAATTATATCCGGTCTTGCTCACAATAATCACCGACAGATGTTAGCATAGCAAAGTGACTATGCTTGAAATTGTGAAAAAGCACATACATTCATTCATATACTACACCGCGCTTTACAGCTTAAGGGGGTAGGCAGAAATCCTCCATCTAATTCAATTTTAGGCCATGCAACAGTGAATATGGCCTAATAGAGTGCACGAGCGTGTCTGTGTGTCCCGTCTGCCGACATTCACGACGCCGTCACAGCCATGTCGGTCAAATTCCTTCGTCGTACCGCCCGCGCCTCCACTGGGAGTATCTACATTCTACATATCTCACTATTGAGTCTTACGTAACTAAAAGCTAGTTTGTTATTTTGAAAATATCTATGATTTATGAAGTGGAATTGGTGAATTGTAGAAAACCAATGATTATAAATTATATAGATTAAAGAGATGATTGTCTTAATTTATGAAAAACAAACTGTATAAAATACTAATATAGGATTTTAAAATCACAATGCAATTCCTCTTAATCGAACATTCAACAATACTAGAAACAAAATCCCAATAAACAACTCAATATCAATTCGCAATAAACTCTAACCTAACGAGAAGTGTATTACAAATTACAATGCAAAATGTCGCGGTTACTACGCACGGTAATAACAATTATTTAATCCGTAAGTTAAGTTAAACCGGCCCATGTTTTGGTGTGAACTTATAGAGGCCCATAAGTCAGAGGTCGGCGGGAAGCGTTCGACAAACTACACTATTGTAACGCCATTACAAAGGGTCTTATGCTCTCAGATTGTACGGCAGTAATGGGAAATTTTGATGGAATAATTTATATTTATTTTGGTGGATTATTATGTGAGTTTTAGCGTATCATATTGTTTTAACGACAAGAATAACGAGCAGGTTGAAGGATAGTAAGTGCCACGCCTTTCAATACACAGTAGCAACACTTGACGGCAAAAATCTTTATCTAAAGACATCTATTGACAGCCTCTGTGGCGCAGTTGGTTAGACGCCGCCTGTGAAATGAGAGACCTCGGATTCGATCCCCGCACCGAACCAAATATTTGTGTCATATTTGTTTCGTGTCTGGGTGTTTATGAGACCGAAAAGTCTCTGGTAGCTTCTGATACCCACGACACAAGACTCGATCTTAGTGTGGGGTCAGGACTATGTATGTGACTGTTGGGTGTATTTGTTTATTTATTTTAAGGACCCTTTTTATACGAGAGACTTAGTAACTTGTAATTCATAGTAAAATCTACCATAAAGATTAAAGTCTTCGTACGATTCTTTGGATTGTAAGTGCTAATAGGCAGTGATACGTGGTTGTTAGCCGGCCTTATTATACAATAAGGCCGGCTAACAACCACGTATCACTGCCTATTAGCACTAGTTCATACGAACTAGTTGTTTCCGTTGTCTCTATAGAGTTATGGAAGTATATGTGGATGATTTTCTGCGTTGATGCGATAAAATGCAAGTGTCTGACATAATTATGTAATATCTGGAAACATAAACCAATTTATTATTGCTCAATCAGTCTTCGTTCAGCTAGGGAGACATCTCAAAGACTATTTGACAGCCTCCGTGGCGCAGTTGGTTAGACGCCGCCTGTGAAACGAAAGGCCTCGGATTCGATCCCCGCACCGAACCAAATATTTGTGTGATATTTGTTTCGGATCTGGGTGTTTATGAGACCGAAAAGTCTCTCGTAGCTTCTGATACCCACGACACAAGACTCGATCTTAGTGTGGGGTCAGGACTATGTATGTAACTGTTGGCTGTATTTTATTTATGGGCTTACTCTTACTTACGTCGACCATTCCATTTCCGCAACTGCAACTTGCAACTTGGTTCATATTTTCAGAAACTTCCCGGGAGTAGGTTTTGCTCTACCACACTTTCGAAGTATTGTTAATTGATGTCACATATATTTAAATGCATAATCTTGATATTAATATTAAAATAAAAAAATATTCCCTTAGAATGTGTAGTTACCCCACTATACCACTAAGCAGCAGGAGAAACATTGGTCGGGCCGCGTCGACAGCTCGTTGCGTTTGCCCGCGAGCGGCGCGCGCTTGCTTGTGGGCCGCGTCTATTGCCCGGGATAGCCGAGAGCTTAAGGGGGAGTTGTGTGGCTAGATAGGTTTTAGTTTTAGGCTGTTTTTTAGCAATATAAAGTAACTTCAATTTTGACAACCTCTGCGACACAGTTGGTTCGACGACCGTGAAACGAGGGGCAGCGGATTCGATCCCCGCACCGAGACAAATATTGGTGTGAACCACATGTATAATTATGTGTCGGGTGTTTGTAAGATTAAAAAGTCTGTCGTAGTTTCTGATACCCACGACACACGAAACAATCTTAGTATGGGGTCAGGACTGTGACCGTTGGGTGTATTTTTTTATATTATAGGGGGCAATCGAGTTTCTGATTCACCTGATATTATGTGAAAACTGTAAAACCCAACAACCTAAATTTTATACAAACAACACAGTGACAGCCTCCATGGCGTGGTTGGTTAGACGCCGGCTATGAAACGAGAGGCCGCGGGTTCGATCCGCGCACCAAGAGAAATGTTTGTGCGGCCCACATATATTTCTTTCGGGTCTGGGTGTTTGTGAGGCCGAAAAGTCTCTCGTAGTTCTGTTACCTGCGACACAAGACTTCATTGATTTGTGGGATCAGGACTACGTGTGTGACTGTTGGGTGTATTTATTATTATACAATACCTTATAATTTCCCCTATCTTTAGGCCTTTATCTTACACGAAAAATGTCTAGTATTAGAACCATTTTTTTTTTCTTATAATATTTCTTGAAATATTTTTGCACGGTATACCTCTTAAACAAAATGTAGACTTGTAGGAGTTCCCAGTACGAGATAACTAGACAATGCAATGCAACAGCTGTATGTAAATTTGTCATTCGGTGATAGAATACTATACATTTTATTGCTAATGAATTTCGCGCTCCAACCAATGGAATTGCTACAAACGGCTTAACACCATGTTATTCGTGTAATTGATTCGGTAAATCATTTATTTCCAGGGTATAAGGTGCCTCAGTGGCGTAGTTAGTAGTTTTAAGCTGAGGTCTCGGGTTCGAAGTGATATTGGATTTTTCTATTCATTCATAGGCCGGAGTCAGGAATTTGGGCCCGATATGGCGATAGGCTCGCCTCCTATCACATCGTGTGACGAAACACGCAAAGGCGAAACGTCGATGTCCTGGTAGCACCTATGCCTACCCCTTTTGGGAAAAAGTAGTGTTGTTTATGTTTGTAATCGGACAGCCTCCGTGGCGCAGTTGGTTAGAGGACGGCTGTAAATGGAGAGGCCGTGGGTTCGATCCCCGCACCGAGACAAATGTTTGTGAGGCCTACGGATCCGGGAAAGCCGCTCCAGGCCAAATCATGTTTCTTGAATCGAAAACCGCATTAAATGGAACATCTTTGCTAGAAATTGATATTCTCTCAAAGTGCGTGGTGGCCTGTTGGTAAACGGACCAGACGCGGCTGCCTACATGTTCACGGTGGTCGCGGGTTCAAATCCCAGGGCACACCTCTGACTTTTCGGAGTTATGTGTGAATTGATAGTCAATCACCACGCACTTTAACGGTGAAGGAAAACATCGTGAGGAAACCTGCATACCGTAGCGATTTTAAAGAATTTCTACGGTATGTAAGTCCGCCAACCCGCACTAGGCCAGCGTGGTGGACTATATGGCCTAACCACTCTCAATCGATTCTCTCGATTGTAGAGTAGGCCCGTGCCCTGCAGTGGGACGTATATGGGCTGATATAGATAGATAGATTGATATTCTCGACATGGGGTCATTCATATTACAGTCGAAATAGAATGCAACGAAGTTCCAATTTGTTCCAACTTTCCCAATTATTTTAAGTAGCTAAAAATACAGGGTATATCAAGACCGCGACCGAAAACGAAGCCAGATGGTAGTTTTAGTGGTTACAGACACAATGCAAATAAAAAATTCACCAAAACAGTGACAGATATTTTTTAGATCTTTTTAAAAATCATCTTGTTTGGGTGGTAAGGTAAATACCTAGTTTTTTGCGAAAATAAACATTTAAACCCTTACATACCATTGAGTGTTTAAATATAAAGAGGTCTACATGATTATTTTAGGAAATAATTTATTTCCAACTCCTCCTATTAATTTAACTTTTTGATTGATTTCGTTGCGGGTTAAAGACAAGTTAGACATTCCCGGAGACGCGCTGAGCTTCAATGCTCAGTGTCATTAATATGCGTGCCACTGTTGATCCTGGCTTACAGGAGTTGCAGTGGCGGGTGTGAGGGCGGGACAGTCTCCTATTTTAGGAAATCTATGCATTTATCACCCAAATACGACGATAAGTAAAAAAATACAAAAAAAAGTTGATTTTTTTTTTGCAAAATTTTTACTTGCATTGTGTCTGAAGTCACTAATTCTACCACCTGGCTTCGTTTTCGGTGGCGGTCTTGAAATACCCTGTATATAGATTAGGCATTTTGGTTAGGCAAAGATGGCATACAGATGGAATATCAACTAGTTTTAGATAATTACTCCCCACTCAACACAATAGATTTTACTCTAATTGTCTTAATAGGCCTTTGCTATAGACCCAAGATTATATAAAGGAGGTGACACGTATTTACATACCTCAGTAATATAAATTAGGCCATACATATATATTTCTATTGGGCTTAGGTCTAGGACTATCTAGACGGATTTACGCCTACAAGCCAAGTTCGAATCGCTAGAATTTTACATAAAATTGTTCTTCAGAAATCCCACACATACATACATAAACTCACACCTTTTTCCCAGAAGGGGTAGGCAGAGGTGCTACCAGGACCCTCACATTTCGCCTTGTGTGTTCCGTCCCACGATGTGACAGGGGGGAGCCTATTGCTAAATTGGGCACAAATTCCTGACTCCGGGCTGATGAAGAATAGAAAAATCTAATATCACTTTACCCGATCCGGGATTCGAACCCGAGACCTCAGCTTTGTAATCGTACCATAATACAACTACGTCACGAAGGCAGTAGTTTTACTAATAAATGAGCGATAATTATCTAAGAACTTATGACTTCGGAAAGTCGGAGGTGTGTACTCCCAGGAAGTGTGTACATTTTTACATCCCACCCGAAATCGCTCTCAATCACTACATCAATACAACAGGTGATTCCACATGCAAATGACTTACGAAATGATTATCAGCAGGAAAGCCTGCATTGTTTTCCTTCGTATTTGCATATAGAGCTCCATCTGCCGAGATCGGATCTTTGTTCCTTTTATTTTATTTAGCGGCCCATTCAGATGCTTCGAAATTTCACGCTTTGTGTACGGACTTCGACGGAGGTCTGATAGAATAGATTGTTAGGTGTGGTTGTGCGTTCTTTATTATCTTTGTGGAAGTAATTTTGGATAATGCCTTTTTAACTGGTATTATCTGGTTCGTAGTTTTAGGCCTAAACGTTTATTAAGCATTGCTTCGGTACTTTTAATCCGTTTTCCGAAGATATAAAATTTTATTCTTCATGAACTACTATTATTGTTTCACAATCGTGCAAACATCGGTATTGTCGAGAATCGAACCAGTATTTTTCACAATCAATTTCTGACACTTCACTGAAGATATCATGCAAATATTTAAAGAAAATACTTGCAAATAAAGCGTCAATACCACATCCGGTTCATAACAGTTATTTCCACGTTTACTGATGCCAACCTCATACCGAGAAATCGCATCAAAACATATTCGGTGTAGATTTTTCGTCGATATAAGGCGCGGGGCGGGCATGGCTCGGAGCGAGGCGTGTGGGGGACGAGAGAGGGGCGAGGGAGGGGGCACGAGGGGGAGCGGGAGGGGGCGAGGATGCGCGGCGCAGGGCAGAGGTCACGCGAGCCAGCGCAGTGTTTGTAGTGATGGACCACAATTTGGTGTTTATCGATGTAACGATAATTTGGTTTTGGAGACTAGGTGCTACTGGCGAATCCTTTTTAATTAATTTGTCTTGACTATAATTACCTAATAAAGAGTGATGATAATGGAATATGATCTGGGTTACTGGCCACAATTATGTTCCATTTCATCCGTCCTATACTTTATCCTATCCGATCGATTTGATTATGAAAAAATAGCAAATATATTTGAATTTATTAAGGTGGCTTTTCTACATTTTGTAGAGTTTTAGCCATGAGTTTTGAAAATCACCGTTAAACGTTACTTTCCAAGATTACTAAAAGTAATTAATTGATAGGTAGAAAACATTTCTGTTTTTAATTGTTTTACTTAACGAATGTACCTACATAACAGTTGTTTTTAAGATTCATCAAATTTATTTGATTGAAATTGTACGCATAATTTAATTCATTATTTTTGAAAGAACGTCGTGACGTAAAGTGAACACGGTTTGAACTTGATATATTTATTTTGCTTCATATGATTGTGCTATTATTTCTATTTTATCTATCCATGTCGTGATATACTTTAGATTAACCTTTTTAAAGATGTTAAGGTTAACCTCTCAAAAAGAACGTTGCCTTCGACCTCTTATATTCTCTCTGGTCCCGGTTCCGATAATTAAAAATTGTCCTTGTTTCATCAATTCTAAGCCACTATACATCAGATTTAAAATAAAATGAAATAATTTATTGTTTATCGATATCGATAATACCTGCTGCATTCGTCACTAAAGACCACACCTTACCTCACTAACCCCGTCATGGCGAAAATGTAGCTTTAATTCAACTAGTCATACGAGCATAAAATATTACTTAATTCGTTTCGTGAGTGATGGTCGCTATGTTTTCAATTGTAACTTTTTTGTACCACATTTCGCGTCAAACGTGTTTGGCAGGTCAACGTGTGGTTACCGTACATACCATCATGTATGGTCATGCTTTTTTGCATCATTTATATACACTTAAAAATAACTCACTATTATTGGTATTAACTTTTCGGGTAATAAAAGAATCACGTCCAATGCAAAGATTTTGAGGGTGTCGCTTGCGATTGTAATCATTTAGTATGTGTTGTTGAGAAATTTATAAACCTAATATTTTTTATTTATAAACCTATTTTTTTCTATTTTTTTATAAACCTAAGAATGCAAAGTGAACCGTCGGCCGTCTACCTACGAGATAAGCAGAACACCGAATCAAAGTTTACTTAACATCCTTCCGCTGTGAATATCCTTGGGGAGGCCTATGTCAATGAACTGTCTTTGCCTAAAACATCGTACATCAAAAAATAAACAGTAATCTAGCTATAAAAATTGTTAAAGACATGGCAATCTGAAGCCCTAATTTAGACGGAATTCCAAATCCGTATGGCTCAGAATGATTTTATTACAAAACTAAAAACCTCACAGACAACTATTGTATCCATAACGCCCACCTTGCAACAACCACCCAATGGCCACTCTAACAAAAACCCATTGAAACGAATAAAAAGGCCAAAAGCACGCGATGATCAACACATGCTCATCATTAAGATACGTCCGAAAATAATTCAAATTCCAAGCATGAAAGCGAACAATGTTCAAAGTCAGCTTGACTCAATTAAATCTTAATTCGTACAAAGGAGTCGATTAATGAAATTAAGTCGGCATTTAGTCGATTTAAGCATCGTGTGTGTACAATAGCCCTAAATAGTAACAATCGTTTCAAAAGACCATCGAATTCTGACCAACAAAAGAACTAACTAACTCGGAATTGCGGCGTGACTATTAAAATTTAATGACATGATTTATTCAAGAGACGGAATAAAAAAACAAGAGAAAAGGGTACGATGTTACGATCCATTTTTCATATAACGCAGTTGGTAGCAAATGGCCAAATAAAAAATGTTTAACAGGCCCGACACTTTATGAAAAACGTGGTCTGGCTGTGAGCGGCTTTTGTCATCGGCAGGGGAATTTATACATGCTTACCTGTTGAGCTCCAGCCGTGAATAAAATATAAAGAATATTCCATTTTTCTGGATTCGTGTTACGTAACGTGTACGGTAAGGCGAAAGTTATTTACTTTCCTTCTCCTATAAATATCTGTTTAGGCCGATGTTAGGTGCTATTGTTTGTTTATTCCTACGGAAAAACAACGTTTTTAATGATATAGCCGTTATTTTTTTTATTACCACACCAGGAAGAAACATTATTTCAATGCACTGCTATTCGCTACGCATTTCTTCACCTAAGGTTTTTAGTTGGCATGAGGAGAAACCAATACGACTTGATTGTGCCACCATACTACGTACACTAAAAAATCTAATTCCAGATTTGTGCCATCAACACAAACATTTAAGACAAAATTATCCGTGTCGCTATCAAGTCAAATAGTTATATGAAAAAGTAATTATGAACACAACATTTATCATTCACTGAGCGGACGACAAATACCGTGAGCAAGAAAGCTGCAAAGTAATCGAAACTTCGGGAAGTAAAAAAATTTCAAAATTAACCAAATTCGCGATAAAATTCGTAAAAATTAGTTTTATTTCAAAGTAATTTAAAAACACTGTTCACGTCCACGTGGAACGTTGTAATTGTTATGCTATTGAAGCTCCGAATGTCACTTTCCTGTAGTTATGATATATATATAATCAGATATTATTGATTCGTTAATACCGGATACAATTTACTTCGTTAGGTCAAAGATCCACATGTAAAGAGAAAATATTTCTTTCAGTCGATACAATTTGTACGCAATATATCATCAGCAAACTTAATTTTTATCGCAGAAAGTTTCCATTTATACATCTATTTTATTGGTATTTAAAGACTCGTAATTTTGAACAAGTAAGCACTTACCAACCAGGTGGAGTTCCGATATTCGTGGGGTGGCTGGTAGCAGTTGGTGACGATGGGATGAAGATCGAGCCCAGTGGCGTGCTATGGGAGAGGCTTACGTCCAGCAGTGGACGCAGAAGGGCTGATGATGATGATGAAGCACTTACACGAAATTTAATAAAATTCATTCGGAACTTTCGCCCCGCCATACCCAAAGGTATAATATTTGGTCATTCCCTTAGTGGTAGCCGTCTCATTTATAATATTTTATAGAAATCAACTAAACAGAATCGAGAACATTAACATACGATACAAAGCTTGCTGACCCGATTCCTTACATTTCATTCTAAATTACTTATGATTAGTGTGACCAAGTCTTTTTGTATACCCACAAAGCTTTGATTGGAAACTCAATATGTAAATATTTTAAATAAATGTAAATAAACTTGATTGTCTTTTTTACGATTTTTCCATTTATCTTTTATGGAAGCGTTTATCTAATAAAATGTTTTTCTTGTTTGGTTTTGATTTTAGAGCGTACTTTTGATTTTGTTATGAAATAGTGGATGTTTCACTTCTATATAAACTTTGACGTGAAGGTATCTGGGAATTTATTCTGGAGTGTTACTGAATTCCTAATGCTATGTTGTACAAAAAATACTTGAAATATATGTTATTGTTATTATAATTAAATTTATTGTTATTATATATGTTTCACTATATTAATTATTTTAAGGAATAAAATTATGCTGAAAATCATTGTATGCAGACCGGTTTCATCTGGTCGGTATGTAATTCTTTATGATCTGCAAACGGTTCCTTTTAGCTGAAAATGATAATGGACAAATACAGCTTCAATTCTAAAACCAATCACATTAAAGTAGGAGAGTGCGTTTCACCAAACCGGAGATTCCTTCCGGATTTCCTTATATTTTTGTTAATCTTTTTGAAATAAAACTCTTTTTTACGAATTGTATCGCGGATTTGGTTAAGTTTTTACATTTTTGACTCCCTTACTTTCCGATTCCTTTACAGCTTTCGCTAATCACGGGGTGGACTTTAATCCTTTTATAAAAAATACCAAAAATCTCCAACAAATTGTCACACTACACAACATTGCAATCAAATCATAGTTTTATTTAAAGTATTGAAGAGAGGAATGTACTCGCATTAACATGTTTATACGTGGGTAGTAAGATATATTGTTATTGAACTATTAAGTACGGTAATAATGTTAACGGGGTTTGTGTGTCTATCTCAGAGACGACATGGCTGTTTTAAAAATGTGGGATGTTTGTTAATGTAGTTGATTGTTATAAAATTTAAAATCGACGTAAAGTAGGAAATGGAAGAGCCTTGATATAAGTGGTAAAGTCTTGCCATAGGTCGCTAAAACTACAGTATCAATGTATAAATAGGTGGCTTCGTTGGATTAGCACCAATCTGTAACAGAAAATGAAGTGAAGTAATAGCTTTTTTGTTTGGTTTGATTCTGTGAACGAGTTGGCCAAGCACCAAGCATTTCTTTTTCTATTACTATTGCCA
The DNA here is from genome assembly GCA_949752805.1 of Deilephila elpenor. Taxonomy (NCBI): domain Eukaryota; kingdom Metazoa; phylum Arthropoda; class Insecta; order Lepidoptera; family Sphingidae; genus Deilephila; species Deilephila elpenor. Next base: position 4,853,713 of record OX457110.1, read on the forward strand.
TTTAGGCCAATGTGGTGACAAATTAATTATATAAACTTTCATTATAAGGACAAAATCAGTTGATAAATCAAAACGCGTGGTTTAATTTTAAACAAAAAAAACATGATGTCTAAAATATTGCAATTTTAAAACATTTTCAAATGTACAAAAGGCAAGGAACAATATGATGAATAACATTAGTTCCACAACACATGTTATTCACAAAATGATTCCCATGAAATAACAATGGAGGTTTTAATTTATTTTATACCAAAAAATACGAATCGACAGACTCCCAGTCGCCTCAGCACAAACAATACTAAAAAAGGCGTGGGTTGAGTAGCAAAAACTATTCCGAAATCATCGAGAAATCTTCGCAATTCGTACGATCATCGTGACTCGCCGTTTTAATAATACACCCCCACATGTCACCATGCATTGTGCCCTTCTCGAGAAATAGTAGCTGAAATGACATTGACAAAGAGTGTTAGGATAAACTTTGCGCGCAACAAAAGTGCTCTTTTTCATCTCGAGCGGTTGGTACGGTGAAAAAATCGTGTTCGACATAGAAGCACCTGTCACTAATTACCACCTTTCGGCGGTGCCTTTTGTGGCGGGTGAAAAAATTTTGAATAATGTGACGTGTATTTCTGCTCGATATGAGAATTATGAAGTCCGTTAAGTAAAAAAAAACGTACATATTTTATAGAATTTATTATGCGTAAAGGAGTGGTGCAATTGTGTTGGCGTTGAAGTCTTTGAACTGCTTTTTTTAGGATTATTTGATTCGAAATTGTTGTTAAAAATCTTAATAATATTAAGGAACACCTTAATTTCATATCCATATCTATTTGTATACGTTCACCTAGATGATATAGGAAGCAATATCGTTATCAAGCCAGGTTGCTAGTTGAATTTTCTTATCAGTATATATATTTGTTCCGCGCAGTTTTTTACACTGTAATGTGTAAGCAAAGCTTATTTTTTTTTAAGTAGCAATAATACAATATAAGTACGATATTACTATTTTGCATAGGTGAATCTCACCTACTGTTAATAAAATAAACTGCGTCATTTGCCAAGTAATGTCAAAATTATTGATTTTTATATTCCATTTTAGTTTTTTTAGCCTGGTTTCACAGTGACGTCACTGTATGTGATGATTAGTAAAAATTCGTCCTGAAAAAGACTTTATTACTATCAAATCTAATCTTAATTAAACTGACACAATTTTGACGGATGACTTCATTTCTATAAGCGAGTATTTAGATACGACCATTTCCTTTTTCCAGAACTATTAATTTTCGCTTCAACTACACAAACCATATCCCAAATATTTCTCCAGACAATTACGTCACACCACACAATGGGAATCTAAACTGATTATTCCCAGCCCTTAATCAAAGCGAAGTCACCGTAACACCCATCTGTCGACGTGTGGTCATAGGTTAACATACCCCGTGAATAGATAACGACACTAATGTTATGTATCTATTGGATCACAGCTACACTGCATGTTCAAATCAATCAATACATTCGATGTATCGTCCGTCTATCGAGTAACTTAATAAAAATCTCTTGTATGGATGCAGTGACCATGCGGTTTTGTTTTAGTGGATATTATTTGTTACTGGCAACTAAGTATTGGAATGAATTTTAATAAGTTGGCCGTATACATCAGCAATCTTTGATGTAAGAAAATAAGTTACGTTTCCTTCCAGTGTATTTATTGTAACGTGTGGTACTGAGTAAAGTTATATTAATAGAAATCTTGTTCAATCATTGAAATCCAATTCTAAGTTTCTGTTATATTTTGTTTAACATTGGAATTTCAAATTGTCGTTCGATTTTTTAATTTTGATTACCTAGTGAATTATTTTGGACTTTACTCCCGTTCGTAATATTTCGTTTTTTTTTTAAATTAATATATTACCTAATACATTACATATTTTACAAAACTTATAAATAAATATTAAAACGTCTTATGCAACGTATAGGAAACGAAGGAACTAAAGCCACTATCCGTGACGCTATTCCATCAGGTTTACGTCACAATAACATCAGAGTAAGGTTAGGAACTATCAATATTTATTAAAATTATTATATTTAATGTACATATATTTCTTCAAGACCCCAAGTACATAATATACTAGTAGAGACTATTAACCAAGTATAAATTATCCCGAGGAGAATTGTCAAGTCATGGTCACTTCACCGTGTGGCGTGATGCACGTGGCCATTGTGATTAAATATTTTGGTCATATGAATGAGTTATATCAAAATATAAGCTATACGTATTTATACATACATGTACTTGCCGTTGGACTAGTATGGAGCTGTTTGTATTTCTTCATTTTTTTGTTGTAATTTAATTCTAGTTGTTGCCACACTTGTGAGGCTTGCAATATTTGTGAAATGATGAGTGAAGAATTCGATTCCGACGTCACGGGTTTTTTATATACAGTTACTGTAGGAGTGGCAATGTGAGAAAGAATCACTAAACTTGGTCATCTATAAGCTACAAAATTCATTCAAAATACATACAAAAAGCTGTAAAATCGCAAGTATCTTGATCATGGTGAGTAACAGATCAATGAGTGTAAGGATTCACTCATTATTTTTCTAAGGGTAGGGTGGGGTTTATCAGATCTTAAAACCTAGATTTTAAATTAGCTTCTCAAAGGTCTAGTACTGTAGTGACTCGTTTGCAGTCTACATTACTATATACCTCACATTGTACCTATATATTTTACGTATATTGCTATGGTCGCAAAGAAATATGTTACTTCATAAATATCTGGTCGCAAAAGTAATAAATCACTTCATTAATATCTGCCATACATTTCTAATCCTTATCCATATCAATTTCACCAGAATATCCAAAGGAAAGTGGCGACTAAACACACGTATTTATTTGATTGTGAATATTGACGCCGCGCACGCTTCGCGCCGAAGAATCGAGCAATTATGTTTAATTTTGAAGACCATCCCGTTCTCCTCTTGCGACCATTTAAGGCCATTAAATCTAGTTATGGCTAATAATTACGTATGGTATTGACATCGACACTGTGGAACTAGTTTTAAAAATTGCATTATTACTGGATTTATGCAGTACTTAAAAATTGCATAATTACTGCATTTATGCAGTCGGCTGCTTTGGTGGTGTACGATTACAAAGCTGAGGTCTCGGGTTTGAATCCCGGGCCGGGCAATGTGAAATTGAATTTTTCTATTCATTATCAGCCCGGAGTCAGGAATTCGTGCTTGATATGGCGATAGTCACCCCTTATCACATCGGAGGACGGAACATTCTAGGCGAAATGTGGGTGTCCTGGTAGCACCTCTGCCTAACCCTTCTGGGAAAAAAGGCCTGTTTATGTATGTAAATGTAATGATGACGAAGAAAAACATTGACTCGGGACATTGCAGCGTTTTCTAAAAATGTTGATAAATGGCTTAAATGTATCGGCCAACAAATATAATATTATGTAGATATTGAGCAATAGGTGAGGTAGATTTATAAGTGCCATCATAATCTGAAACGTCCATATGTGTAAGAGATTACGAAGAAGTATGATTTTATAATAGACGATGGGCGAACAACAAAACAACACCAATAAGTAACTAAAGATGATCATAGAGAAATATCGTAGAAGTATTGCCGTCTTCAGAAAACCTCTTCACATTTTTTTAAACCCACTTTTGAAGATTTAAATATTGCTTAGCAATTATTTACAAAAATAAACGCAACGAAGCGTTCATTCACCTTATAATTCGCCAGCCTCCGTGGCGCAGTTGGTTAGACGCCGGCTGTGAAACGAGAAGCCGCGGGTTTGATCCATCGGTTGTGAGGCCCACAAATATTTGTCTTGGGTCTGGGTGTTTGTGACCCCAAAAAATCTTCCTTGTTACTATCATGCATAACGTAACCTTTCGATCTAAACAATAATCAAAGAGCCAACCAGCCTATACCCCATAACCAGACACAAACTGAAACCAAATTCCTATTAAAAATACCAGCAATCGGAAAAAAATGAATTCAAAACAACGTTCACTAACGACCGTGGATATGACATATTGCGCTCCCAATTAAAGGCATGCACCCTGCTGCGTTTCTACTGACGGCTGATTTAAATAGTCTGGCCACGACTGAACAACCGATTATATGAGACTTACCGTTTCACTGGATGAGTTGGTACTTAGTTGGAAACTATTACGTTTGGCTTAGTGTTTTTAGGTGCTGCTAGTCTTGGTCTTACCTAAAAGCTTGGGTGGTGAATTAATTTTGAACTTGCTAGGCTAGGCCTTGTTGATAAGTCTTATGAAGTTCTCTACGCTAAAGTAAAGGATTCGTAAGCGGTCAACTAAAAATAATTGCTCCCAAAATGATCTATTTGTTGTTTGCTGTTTCTTTCTTTGAAACAAGTGTCGTTCTCCGAGAAGAATTATTATCGCCACCTTTTTTATACCAGCTCGAAATAAACAATTATAAAACACCTGACAAAATGCAATCCAAATATAGTATACGAGGCAAAATTGTGCCGGCTTCCTTCAATATCTCGTTTGTTTCCCGTGCAATTAGATATCCCTAAACGTTTAATTATTTACATCTCGCTGACATATAAATTGGGCGTCAGTGTTTAATTAAAAGCAAACATAATAGGAAGAGTAGATGGCGTGGCAATCGCAGAAGTCATGAGCCAATATGCCCTAAAGCCTCTAGTGATGGATAGATTTGACTGGTGAGGGCAGCGTAGAGTAATGTGATACAGAGCAAACTTATACAATTTTTTTCTTTGGTATATTAAATTTAAAATAATGATTAATGTTTTATTTTTAAATTAAATTTTTAAAGTTCCATGGTAATTGTAGTTTTAAATGTGTAGCGGTCGTAAAAGTTTGATTTAAAATTAATGAAATAACAACAGAAGTTATTTTAAATCTAAAAAGGTAGGAATGGATACAAGTTAAGTGAACGAAAATAATTAAAAGTTTTGAGATCGCATTGAGTAGCACAAATATTTAAAGGTCCTAAAAGATTGATTTAAAATTAAATTACAACAAAGGCTATTTTAAATCTAAAAAGGAAGGATTTGATTAAGTTTAAATTAACTAATATATTTAAAATTTTTGAGATCGCCTTGGATAGCACATAGTATTATTTTCATATAGCTAACTGTATTATTGGATTCTTTCTCTCGTCTCTCTCTCTCTCTTCAGCCACAGGTAGTCCACTACTGAACATATTCTGGAGATCTTTGGGGAGCCCAAGGATCTCCAGGATTATTGTATTATGGAAATAAATAAATAAATAAATACGCCCAACAGTCACATACATAGTCCTGACCCCACACTAAGATCGAGTCTTGTGTCGTGGGTATCAGAAAACTACGAGAGACTTTTCCGTCTCACAAACAACCAGACCTGAAACAAATACCTGTGGATCACACAAATATTTGTTTCGGTGCGGGGATCGAACCCGCGGCCTCTCGTTTCACAGGCGGCGTCTAACCAACTGCGCCACGGAGGCTGTCTGTTCCAAAATAAATCACCCATCCATCCATCCATCAGCCAAAGGAAGTCCACTGCTGAACACAGGCCCCTCGCAATGATTTCCACAGTGACCTGTTGGAGGCAGCCTGTATCCAGCGACGAGCTGCGACCTTTACCAGGTCGTCTGACCATCTTGTGGGTGGCACAGCGTAGGACGTCTAAAATAAATATAATAATATAATTACTATTTACTACTTATACTTGTACATTTAGGATACTGTTTTGATAATTGCAACCGCAAAACATATTTCCTTCTAACATTATTAAACCTATACAAAGCAGCCTCTACATCTAACAATCTTCAAATGTCCATTCATTAGTTTCCTTCATTACTAACATCAATTAATTTCTTTGTTCCGATGTGTCAGAGGCAAATTGAGAAGCAAACACTGCTTATATGTTTTTAAGCTCCAACAGAACAATGTGTATGAAAAACGAGCTGTCGGTTATAATGCTTAATGAACGCATGGTAATAACACATTAGAAAGTTGATTTATTTTGTCTTTTGATTTGGTAAGAAACTAAAGAACAGACTTACACCAATACATTAGCATGCACGTTTGCGGACCTCAAAGCATTTCTTGCAAAAATATCTATGATATGCAAATTACTAACTATGTTTTTGTTTCTTTTGACTATTGACACACATGTCTGCGAGAATTTAGAGGCTTTTCTACAATTGCTATGTAAATGTTAAAAATGTTACTTATAAAATCCGTGCCGCTGCTTAATACCGTATTGTTAAAAAGGCTTAAAACACAAAAGAGATTATAATCTCGTTTTAGTCTATAGACCGACCTAAAAGATATTAACCACCAAAGACTCAGATCACAACATCAAGGATACCATTACCGTACCGTAGCGTGAAGAGGCATCTCACCGGGCTGGCATGATTGTATCGAATGGTATGAGACTACCGTCTGATACCATTCGGTACTCTATCTGGACGGCATTAGCACTTACCATCAGCTGCAATGCAGTCACTATGCCGCACTAAAAAAATCATTTTTTTAATTCTTGCACTTCTCGAACCCGCGGCCTCTCGTTTCGCAGCCGGCGTCTAACCAACTGCGCCACGGAGGCTTTCACAAACGTACTAAGTTCTCTGTAACATTTGGAATATCGTTTATTGATTCAATATTAAAATATTTTGTTTAGGCTATCTAAATGTCGTCCAGTTTAGTAACCGTTCTCCATATAAGTACATTGGAATGTAGCCCGAGCAGACGCAAGGCAGACTGTTGTAGCCATCGATATCAATGTTACACTAAATAAGACATTCAGTACAAAAAATGTGTCCCACTTACTTGCGGTGCATGCACCACACATGAATCAGTTTGCTTCGTGACAGTGACAGTGCAGTACGCCTTATCGCATACGTTTAAAAGTAAAAAATGAATGTTTCGTCGTCAAACCGAAAGCAAGTCGTCTGAAGTTACAATATTTTAATAAAATACAAGGTAAGTGATTTAATAATTATTGCAGTGTGCTTTTAAAATACGGGGGCACTTTATTTCTTTGACGTGTCTCGTCTATAGAATATAAGTCAATGGTTGTAGCATTTTGTGTATGATTTTGTATCCACAGATTGAAAACAAGGTTAAGAATGGCTGTGGTTGTGGTTTTGTGGTTTGGTTTGGGCTGTGGTTTGCAAACCCTTTGGGTTTAGTGAAACCATCAGTATCGTCATCGTCTTCAGCCAATGGAACTCCTGAACATCGGTATGGTATCGGTTCTAGTAAAGTGTTATTCTATGCATTAAATAAATTTCAACCTAAAAACCTTGTCACTTAAATAATTATTCTTACTAACTTTCTAATAAAATATTCCTTAGTTTTTTTTTCCAATTTTTGTTTTCAGTGTTTTAATTAGAATACTTTAATTTAAAAATGTTGTGAAATGCATTGCATAATACTTGAAATCGATGTGCATACCAACCCTAAAAAGCGAATGTCGGATGCATTAGACCAAACCATTCAAATAAAATATGATAATGAATTCCTTGGTAGTAAAGTTGTGGTTGAGTGACAGAGTCATCTCTGTTTACTTTGTCTTTGCTCTGCCCTAACAAATTGTTTCTCACGAGGTGTCAACGGGACAATCTCTGGGCTATTTTTGTATAACTATTAACCCGCGACTACTCACGATGTTTATTGAAGACTTTACATTTAAAAAAAAATATTTAGAAATTAGAAATTAATTTCGGTGAATGTTTTTTTTTTAAGTATCTAGATGTAAAGTATTATGTAATCAAAGAAATTATATTGAAAATAACGAATACTAGACTTAAAACACACAACCAATTAGACGTAAACGCTTTATAAACCAAATATTTACATTCATAAATCAAACTATAAAGAAAGGATAAAGCACACGCGGCCTAATTTGTAATTGCTTGTTATTTAGCACCCACGTTTCAAGAACCACTCGCGCACACCATCTCCGAGAAACGAGAGATTAAATCATAATAATTATTTTTCAATATCGTTCATCTCATTAAAAATCGCATAAAGTCGCCTCCCAATAAATGACAAAGGAAAATCACAACGGCGAGTGCACTGCCACCCGGTGATTTAAGAGATATGCCTGTGTCATAGCAGTAAGTAAATCACTCCAGTCGTAACAAGGAATAATGATTTATACGAAGCAATTAAAAGGCAGCGTTATTAACAGTCACACTATAAAAATGATCCAATATAAAGGACAGAATGAGATTAAATCGATTCGTTGCGCCGCGCCGTTCGCGGTCATAAAATATTTTTTGACAATTTTTTTCTCGATTCCACTCCGTTAGAATTACGGTCTGCGGTGTCGTGTAAATCATTAGGGTTTGAGGTTTCGCGACCTCCATCAAAGGGTTAAGACGCACAATAATACGTTCAGTGAAAACGATCAGCCACGCGTTTGAATGGAGTCATAAAGTTACCAGCGACACGACATGCGTGGACATTCGCCGCGATTTACGAACCATTGTAGGGTTGGTTTTACGAAACTCCTGTGTAAACATATGCACGGTATGCTGGTGGAGGCTTGGCCTATTCGACCCATAGCAATTATCTAAACCCTTTCTAGTACTAACCAACTCGCTTTCATTGGCACGGGTTTATGGTGTCTGTGTTTGAGCGCTTATTTTCCTTCGTTTATTTTGCATTGGACAATAAGCAATTCTAAACTCAAGACATATTGTTTTGTGTAATTGTATAATCTTTACATACTGTCTATAGTTAAAATAAAAAAGTCTTACATATGAGCATTTGATACCAATTGAAGAGAACTTGGTAACACGATCCAGACACATTTTGGATAAATACATAATTAATTAAATAAATTATAATTTGCAACTGAATATTGCAGTATTATCTACAGCCAAAAGTTTTTGTATTACCAATATAATTCAATAAACTTATTTGAAGGCTTATGGTTACTCGTCTTATTATTATTTTTTCTAAGGCTTAATTTTCAAGTTTCATCAAGCTCCATTCACTAAATTTTTCCCAAAAATACAATTGACAGGTTCATTAATGGAGCCTATACATCGTTAGTAACAAGACGTTTACACATACAGAAGCAAATGTACAAACGTAAAAAACCGCTCATCATTAACCACCAAAAATAATTAAATTTTATAACATCCCCGCCTATTTTTGGCTACCAAATGCACTCCCGTTTTGAATTCCATTAAAACTTAATTAACTTTTTCTACACAGTTATAAATTTTAAATAAGCTCGTGGGCCGAAAGGACCCACAATTTGTTTTGCTACTTCTAAACGTCACTTCAGGGTTTGATAAATGTGTTCTTGACTGGTGAAAATTGCATTTTGTTTTGTCAAACGCCGACGGAGCTGTGTGGCGAATAGCTATCATTCGGAATCAACACAATTATGTGTTTTTGAGAAATCGTTTGTGGTCTTTTTACGGGTTATCTGGTTCGATTATTAAAGTTTTGGGTTCTTTGTGTTGTGTTGGTTTTGCGAATGCCTTCTTTGTCTATTCTTATGATTAATTATTTTGTCTGTCTATGCCTATGGATATGTCGCTATGATTATCGATATATACATTTGGTTTCATAACTATGATAATCGATAAATAAATAATCAATTCTAACTATCGGTGAGTAATACTAACAAAGATTGCTATACAAAAATCAAAATTAATATTCTAAACATCTATTTATTTTAATTATGCCAATTAACTAAAGTAGTATTTACGCATACAAATTGATCTTCTGCTTATACCAACTACAACATACCAATGATGCCATACCTATAAACAATTCGCGGCTTAAATTGTAAAGGCCGGTGCACAATGCCGGGCCACGCTGGCCTCGTATGGCCTCGGGTGATCAGCTCAGGACGCAGCATCATATTTCACGGGGCACCAATGATTTGGGGAACCCCGCTGTGCTTCTGAATTAAGTAAAAGCCTTCGAGCTCTTGTTTCTTGATACCTCTAGTTGGGGGTAAGGGTGTGTGTACACTGTTTGTGTTTTGTTTGAAAGACATTTTAGTTTAATTCAGATTGTTTTGAGAAATAAACGCGTTTTTCATAGGCGTATTAAATAAGAAGGGAAACTATAATGGTTAAAAATTAATAGTGTTATCTTGAAATTTTGTTTATTTTTACACGTTTTAATTAATAAAGTTTGCTATTTACGTTTTTAACTTACAAAATTTGCTTTTAGTGAATTTTTGTTTTTTTTAAAGTATTTACAATTTGTGATTTTTCGTTTATTTTGTGTTTGTTCCTGAGAATGAATAGGTATTACTAATAAAAAATAATGGTATTTAACAACTTTTTCCCCAATTTATCTTGATTATTCATTGAGTAAGTTTCCCTTTTAAAGCGTTGATGAAACACCGATACAATTGACAGTAAACACGTAAACCTAAAATCATAGGCGAAAAATTTCTACAACTTGCACTAAATTCTTCAAAACCATTCAGAAGGTAAAACAAGATTCCCATCCCAGTAAAATATAATAAAATTGTAAATAAAGCCCATATGGACCCGTCCTAACCCTCCTTAATAGATGTCTCGGTCCAATTTAACATCTGACGTGTTTTTAATTTAGCGGCCGCGCCCGCGGCTGCCGTCGGCCCGGCCACCTAAATAATGTACATATTTTACCAGAAATCATACGCCGCTACTCATTACCATTCTCATTTGAATATATACCCAGTGTTTATGTGGTTGGATTTTGTTTTGTGACACATTTTAGGGTTATTTTGATCTTTTTACGCTGCTCATTAGGTAAATTACATGTTTACCCATCTAAATGTTGGGTATGCGGGTAAAACGAGCTGATGGAGGCTGTTGTATCACTAATTGTATGCTTTAAGTCTATAAAACGTTGTTTGATTTGTTTGATTTCAACGTGTTTCAAAGCAGAAAACATTTCTTTATTTGATGGTTGGCTGGTGTTCAAAAATTTGATGAAAATCGCCTTTTTGTGAATATAATATATACAAAAATTATAACAACTTAGGACGTGCTGAAATATCCAAGAGTATTTTTTTAGTCTCATTAACTCGGGTTGTATGTAGGCCGTATTAACCTGTATAAAAATAAACCCTTATACCTTATTAGCAAACCTAAGGCCAACAGCAGCCGATGAAACTTACACTCGCGCTGATCTTCAAATTTTTGTATATGTATATATTTTGATGTATATATTTTGCTAAAAATAAATAAACACGCTCAATACTATGTGGCACATACGAAACCATAAATAACTAATCCGAATGCTTGTTGCTCAAAAAAAAAATCAGTGTGCATGAGAGGGCTGATGCACACCGATTTTTTTTTGTCATTGTTACGAATGGCAAGACGAGCATGCCATTCGCCTAATGGTAAGCGAAACGACCGCTCATGGACCATGAATTACAAAGTAATGCTTGGCATCCCACTGCGCTCGCCATCCTGAGACATAAGATTATAATGGTCACGTTATTCGTCGCTAAAGACAATTCTGGTCACTGTATTCTAGAATCGAACTCAGTGCAAAAATATTAATTACCAAGACGGAATAAACATATGCGATATTAACATCCATACTTTTTTTATCTCATTTTGCCGTCACTTGGTACTTCATTAAAAGTATTTTTTATCAAACTCTATTTCATTCAATAATTATATTGTTACTTAAAACACTTTTAAGTAATATTTTTATATGTTCAATTTTCTCAAGAAATTTAGCTATATTTACCTGTTACATAGTCACATTATGAATACATAAGTTTTTGGGTTTTTCCTCTTTCAAATAGAACCTCAGAAATTAATGCACTTCATTTGTTATTATTATGCAACCTGTAGGAGTGTGTGATACCCATTTTTTTCTGAAAAATGAACAAGTCCTGTGACAAAATCATTACATTTTGTAGGACACAGCTGTTTAATGGTATCAATGCTCATCAATTTAACAAATCATCATCATCAGCCTTTTATTGTCCACTGCTGGACCTATGTCTAGGAGGCCTATCCAAATAGCGGCAATCACCCTGTCTTAGTACTAGTTGTCAAAAAAATCCTCTTTTCCGTGGGAAAAACGCAGACTAGATAGCCATCTAGATTCAAAATAAACTTTGTCAAACGGAAACCTTTTATCTCGCAAACCGAGTCGGATCGCGGTGTAATTTTGCGGGGTCAAGCGAGGTCAAACGCTCAACTTTGACCGCTTGCCGTCGTCTGCGAAAATAACCGTCTACCGCCTTTTTACGTACTAAATTGAACTTTTAACACATGCCAGAGTACGGATGAGCGTTTAAAAACTCATATGTATATACATGATGGTTTTATATAAAATACTTTTTGTATTACGGTACGATTACAAAGCTGAGGTCTCGGGTTCGATTCTCGGGCCGGGCAAAGTTATATTGTTTTTTTCAGGAGTCAGAAATTTGTGCCTATTATGGCGATAGGCAAGGCCTCTATCATATCGTAAAACGGAACATACAAGGCGAAATGTGGGTGTCCTTGTGGCGCCTCTGCCTAACCCTTCTGGGGTAAAAAAAAGCGTGAGTTTATGTACGTACACTACTTTTCAAAGACCTCAGCATGGTAGGGAAACATTTGAAATTTTTAGGTATGTTTTGTACCCGATAATATTATTTTTATTCATAGTTGCTACCATCGCCATCGCAAAATTAAAAAATATAGGTCCATTATGAGTATTATTTTAGGCCACCGTTTCGTAAAAGGTGTGTCGAATTATAGTACTTTAGAATATTATATTTTGTATTACTAGTATTTAATATCAGAATATTTAGACACGATAAAATAAATAAGCATAAAAAAATTCTATTTATTTCCAAAAACACTTAAGTAGGTACATTTTTGTTTTGCAACGGCCCCGCGCATGCGAACCTGTGTCGCGGGCGACCATCAAGTAGGATTACAATGGAGAATCAAAACAATATGAATTCATTCAAAAGCACACATTTTGGTTTTAATGTAGTCAACTAAGCTGTAAGTCTATAAAATCTTTTCCCATAAATAAATTAAATCTTCATGTCAATCATAATTAAATATCTGTTGTTATTTAACTCTCTTTTTAACATAGCCTTGCAGACGAACTTCTATAAATTATATCGATATTTCCAGATGAATTTATTTTCCCATTTAAAAAATACCAACACATCTAATCAAAATAATTTCCATGAATTAAGCCGTTTCATTCACTTACCGCCAATCAAACGTCACAATTTAGAATCAATCAATAACATAACCAGAAAAAAAACACTCAGAAACGTGCGGAAACATTGATTTTTCTCATAAACATTCATAATTTGCCATAACTATGTCAATATTATAATATATTACACATATTATCTTATTGTAAAATTGATGTGACATCAGCGAACGGCGATGGATGAAATTTTAAAAGCCTCTTGATATTTACGACCGCTTATTGCCGTTTTTAGTCAAAAAGTCGTGGAGTGTTTTAATAGAGTTATTTACACAAAATGTTTAGTGTATAATTGGCCATTTCATCATAAATATGAAGGCTTTATTTCAAATATTTGAGGTATATTTTTGTCGCATTTATTATGTCAAATTATCTTCTGCCTATTTGGGAATGACCTGCCGTGGTAGAAGTCATAAATTCGACTCATACCAGGACTTTATAATTTTCTCGCTTATTCATAATATTGTTAGGATATAAGGCAAACTGACGCTTCGCGGGGAAACCTAAAAGTCCACGATATATCCATAAACCTTTTTAAACAACTACATACGTTTATAAACAACTTAATAATATCTGCCACCACGTTAGACGAGCACGGTGTTTCAAGAGCTTTAGCCTACGCCGGCAGTTTGTAGTATGACGGGATAGTTCAACTGATTCCGATCTCCACAGGCCAATATTCATTTAAAACGTAAATAAACATTAAATACCTGGTAGTAACCAAGTATTCTGTAACTAAGTAAACATCAATATTTGCTTACTCGAAAACGACAATACAATACTGATTAATTTGGAAGCTCCGAACACTTTGTTTTAACTCCAACAAGCAGTTGAAACCAGCTTTTCCAATATTTGTCCAACATTTTCGCAACCGCACGAAACTTATTAGCATCCAAATTATTCATTTACAAATCACACAATGTCGCAAAAGACGAAAATAAATGTTGTCAACGTACGCACAAACATATTAAAAATTCCCGGTCCTTTGTCAGGCAGACGAGTAAAATGTTGCCAGTTGAAAAAAAACATCAACCATCCATTTCGCAATGCCTCATCAGATTTTTTATATATTTATCGCCACCCTTTTAAGGTAGAATCGTACCAATACATTTGGTGTCTCTGCCTAAAACAAACAATTTGTAATCCTGAATTATGTGCTGCTGAATGCATACATTAAAGCGATATGAATCTATAAAACAAGGGATGTGCCGATACTGCATGTCGCTTCTTTATTTTTATCGATTTCGAATTTGTGTCGGATACATCTGACTTGTTTTTTATTTAATTAATAAAGTTACAAATGTCTTTGATTTAATACATTATTACCAAGATTACATTTTTGAACACCATTATCGTTTACCTCTTTTTCATCTGTGTTTAAAATCTTTTCAATAATTCAAACCACAGAAAAGTTTGCTTTATTGTTTATCGTGGCGATGAGGAAATTGTCCAACGTTTTTGTTGTATCGATTGTTTCCATCACTAATATTAAGTCATCGACTTTAACGAATAAAAACATCGATGCGTCGCTTCGCCCCCGACCTTTCCAGGATGGCGTGACTATTTGTCACCTGTGCTGGACTCCCGTACGGGCTTGCTGAGAACATTCTGATTCGCATCAGGTGTGTCAGTATTAAACGTCTTTATAACCATCCACTTGCACAGTAAAATAACCTTTGCCACGCCGTGTTTAAAGGTGTATTTGGAGTGGTCAATCTTTTGGACGTGAGACACTTTGTATGCTCATTCAAATTTATTCGTACACATTGCATTCAGGTACCATGTTGTTCTAACTGCATTGCGATCAATTTGGCAGGCGTTGTTTGAATTCTTGAGTACTGATTTAAAATAATAGAATAAAAAGGTATGTTTTTATCGATAACAATTTTTGTTTTTGTATTCCACGTCGGATATTTACATAAAGCTGTTAATAGTTTTATGATAAAATTGACAGGTAACTTTATATTTTTTTGGTTCAATTAACTTCCATTTTGTGTTTTTCTTGTATCCATTGTCTTAGCGATTCGGCCATACATTTCGTATGGTAATTAAAGTTTTGCTGCCGCCTGTATCTACGAACGAAATTGATTTGAGACCATCGAAAAATATAGTTTTTAGAGGCAAGATAACCTGTTGTTCCAGTGTCAATGAGTCGAGCGTAGGTGTAGTGAGGCCGTTATAAAATCGGTTGTTTCGTGTATGGCTCACGATATAATTGTTCGAATTTATCTCTGTGTTATTTACGACACGGTTATGTCTGTGCGTATTAATTGTTATATGTTTTTGGAGATAACTTTACAAAAAATATGGGTTTTACTGGTTCTTTGTCATTTTTAAAGTCTTCGTTTCGTAATAGAGTTGGACAGCGACTTGATATTAGTTTTAACGTTGTGTTTTAATAGATGTGGAAAGATGCTCGTTTGTTTATATTTTATGTATGGCAGACAACCAAAAGGGTCACAATAAACATAAAACTATTGAGACAACATTGATAGCTCCAGAGATACAGTCATCATTATCATTAGCCACGGAATATGCAATACTGAACACAGACCTCTTTCAAAACATCCACAGAGACCTGATGGAAACAGATCATTATTTCTACCTAGCATTACCCCGACTAGTACCATGGACATAAATAGCTATCTATCCATATTAAATTCGTGTTGAGCATCGCAATGACACAAGCTACAGACATAGAGATAAAACATTTCAAACGCGCGCTCAAAGTTCCCGCGGTGCCTATACAGGAAAACATTTGCCAACAGCTTCCAAAAATGGTACGACACCACGGAACAACGCTAGAAATGATTTACCGATGATATCATTGCTTCGGTACCCACACCATCATAAATAACAAGCCAGGCCACGAATTAAGTTAAGTACCGCAAGCGGCGCGTCCATTACTCTTCATAAGACCCAGCACTCGTCTAATGATTCCCAAAACTCCGACTACCGAACTAATAAACATCAATCAACCGCCAAACGTTATTAAAACGAATCAATCACTGCATTGTCTATACGATTTATGCAAACAGAAAAAGTATATCGTATTAAAAATTAAAGGGAATAACGTTTGACGTGTACCTACTGTGCAATATAAGAGAGAATCGATTAGTCATTATTTGATTTAGTTCGGCGGGTCGGATCGGCCCCTGGGGTGCGGCGGCGGGGGGTTACCGCGAGCTCAGTCGGCTGCGCTTCGCCGACCAGCTCGTCATCAGCAACCCTTCGACACTTTATATATGGACCGGGTAAATAGATGATTATGGCTCTATATCTGTCGGCGTAGCTACGAGCTGGGAAAATAGAATATGCTTTATAAAGCACATTCAATATACTTCAATGTGATAGGCAGTGAAAAAGGTTTTGTTTTAATGGTAATGGAAATAGGATTCGCTGGTAACTGTAGTTGTTTGGTTGGATAGATCTTAAGAATTGGAATTAGGAAAACGAGAATTATTATATTAAGATAGAAAATATTATAAAAATATAGGGAAGTAAAATTGTGAGTCTTATATTGTCACATTTAAAATGTGTATCTAACTCGATGAACTTGATATAAATCTTATACCAATCAGATTTCGTATATATTTAAAGGAATCGCAATACATTTCGGGTGTCAAAACACATCGGCAAAAATTTTAAGTAACCCAACAGTAAGTCAAACCAATTGATTGATACTCCGTCGGCATCCGTGAAAATAACAAATTGAAGGGAATATAATGTAATTTGATTGAAGTTTCATTAACATTTTTCAAACAATATCAACCTTTATGAATAAAACGATCAGCGTTTAACAAAAGCGTTTGGTTTGATAGATGTTTCCAGCTCTACACTCGCCGGTCCATTCAAATCGACAGAACTGCACACATTAATTTATTCTTACAGAAGTAATAAACATCGAGGGGGTCTAATTATGAATAAGCAACATTCAGTAAATAAAAAACAACACCGATATGAACTCAATGCAGCATAATTTACGGACTTTACATGCTCATTTGTGATTAGTCGGCGCGAAAGGGCAAATCCTTTATTAAGATAGGTAATGAGGTTAAATTCCATTCTCAATAACGAACAGATACAAGTCATTACGAAGGCCAAAGTAAATTATACTCTAGTCATAACTCTTACGATACTTATTGATGATAAACCGGCCCAAGTTGCTGACGAAGATGCGGTAGAAAATTAAGCACAAAAAGATACAATATTTAATATAAAATTAAACATTATAGACTTTAAAAGACGTGAGTGTAGGGTTGATATTGTAAGAAAGGACGGTAATGAAAGAAAGAAAGAAGTTAACGATGGATTGTGTGGTAAGTCGGCACCCTGCTGCCGCGGCCCCCGACCGAGCCTATCACGGACAAGACATCGATTAGTGATCGACTGAATTCAATTGCATGCCGGGACATGACGATACGGCCGACGAATCGAGATCCTCCAACCGAGATTTATATTGTTCGGTTTTTCAAAAATTTGCATTTTGAGAGCGTCACGTCAACGACAATGCTGAATCATCTGACAAATGGAACACATTGATCGTGTCCCCGATATCGTCCGCGTTGACCGTAAGCCCCGTTTTTGTTATTGTTGTAACGTGATTACTGTCAACTGCACGGACTGTGCCCTTCTATTTGAAAATCAAATCGTCATCGCACCGTCATGCATTGTCGTGATCCAAGATATCATGTAATCCTTTTCTGTGAAGTGTTTCACGGTCATTTTAATTATTGTTTCGTCTTTTTTTCACTGGTAAATTTGTTCCCTTTGTATCAACATTGATTGCCTTTACTCAATTAAATCTATTATGGGATTTTGAATTGACTTAAATTTGTGGCGAGCGTCATCGGTTGGATTAATTGCTGGACAATTATCAGAACACTATTCAGTGTTAGTGTTGTGATATAAATTTATTTTAAATCAATTTTCCAGTTATCTGTGATTTGTTACAGTGTTACTATTCGGTGTTGCGTGTTGTTTTTGTGTAACAAGAAATCACGCAGGCACCTCACGTTCGTATGATATTTCATGTTTATTGGCTTATGTCATGACATCACTGTATGAGGTGGAAGCATTGTCGGCTATACTTAATATAAAAAATTAACAGTTTATTTTGATTGTGGCGACACGTTTATCATATCGTTTGGGTCAGTAGCGGTACTGAATCCTCTTTGATATTTACTGTATTATTTAATTTAATTACGGCCCATTCTTTGCCTGTGCTTTATTGTATATTTTCTGCTTGTTTGAATTTTTAACCTTTTCTTTCTGTTTAAAGTGAAGAAATTTTTTATTCTTATCTTATTCTTATATGTACTCAAAAGAGTATGAGATGTAAAAATTGAATGAGGTGACGAATTTTTTATTCCTATCTGTATAATTATTATATTTTCCGAATATTTTGATGTAAAAATTTAAAGCAAATTGTTACCGTTGTTCTGTATAATAGTTTCGTTATCTGTGCTCTAATGTTGATGTTAAAGCCATAGTCAAAGTAATGGATCAAGATTTTAACTGGGACTTCAATGTTGTTGATTAAATGGACTTTTCTTACTTCACATCAGTTGTAATGGTTATTTCTTTATATAGTTAAGAAACTTTATAACATCACAATAAAAATTTTTATTAAATGCGTAATGACATCTTTGATACACTTAAGATTTCTATCCTTTTAGTAGACTTTACATATCTTTGAATTGTTATCAAAAAATCTTAAGTATTAAATTTTTTATTCCTAATTAAAACCTGCACAGAGCCATTGAAACTATAATATTATACTCTATTATAGTTATATTAATAACGATTATTTCGCATTCTTCACACAGTAGGGCCTCCTCTGTTAATCTAATAAAGGAATTTGAATAATGTCATTAATAACTCGGACTAAACGTTTCTCGTTCTTTGTATTCACTGGCGATACGTTTGAACCACGTAATAAATCACTACTTATAATAATTTTTATACTCTTAATTGTGGGTGTATTAAATTATAATTTTACGGATAAATCATTTTTATTTTAAAATTTTGTTACTGTAATTTGTTAACCAAAATCCTTTAACTTTCAATTAGAATATTTGATTATTTTTTCTGCACTTTTCCAAAGCTACTTAGTGCTGGTACTTCAATATATTTATTTTTAATGTTGATATCAGTTTTGGCTTATAATTTCATGACCTAGGTCAGTAAATAATCTTTTATTTTTTCTTGACCTCTTATAAAGGCTAAATGACAGCCCTATGGTCTTCTATCCTGAACCACAGTATTTGGTGGTTCAAAAACCGTAAGCAACTAAAACATTTACGTAACCAAGTCCTCTTAATAGCATAATAGAGAGTGCAGAAGGTCATCGTGATATTTTTCGGAACTAGTGAACTTTACATATCCGTTTGGACACGAGTTCAACAGGCCTACGCGTGCCTATGCGTGCTTACGTTTATGAGATCAAACACGCACGAACGTACACACACACACACATACAAACATAGACACACACACACACATATATTCGTACGGTAAACGCTATCTTCATGAGCACAATATAAAATAGCAAAACGTGTGTTTGAGCTTATGATTTGGAATATTAAATTATAAATTCATTCATGCAAAGATATTTCCTGTTTTCTTTGATGCTTTAAATAAAACATAAAACTCATTACCGTATCTAGTCTTTTTTACAATATCAATGCGTCGTCTCGTCCAAGTAAAAAATTAAGGTAAAAGCTTAACTAATCCTCTTTTTTCCTCAAAAGCACTTGGGTTTTCACACATCTACTTGGCATCAAAGAAACCCATTACACATTTGCCATTATTTTTCAAGGAATAAAAAATTAATGTAACAATTTATTTAGCTCACGGAACCCTAAATCCGTCGTGTGTGCAATGGCGTTTATTTTTTATCTGTCTCGGTAGAACGATGTTTACTAAAGTCTATGTCTATTAGGGATCTATAGAACTGTCGACACGCCGACATGTTTTGCTCAAACCGAGCGTACAAATCGAATTAATTGTCTCCAAGTTATACACGCACGTGCAGGGACTTTATTTCTTTACTATTTGTTTAAAACTGGTCGTAGCTTCGCGTGAGCATGTTTATCGAATATCCATCGGGTTTGCCGTGATCCGGGTTAGTTTGTTTTATCCGGGTTGAAAGTATTTTGTATCCAAGTGTCAATCATTGGTTTTAAACAAGCAAATTATTGTTGGATTTTGATTATTAGTTTGAGGTGGAAAGTATTTTTTTTAACATCATCTTTAATATTAAGAAATTTACTGATGACCCCGGGGCATTATCATGAGACATTAACACTATTCGTTTGCTGAAGACGGGTCCCTTTATGGTTCGCGTCAGCGCAATTTAATTATGATTGTAGGAGAAATATTTAACTTTTAATTTGATGACAGGCCACCTATCCAGTCTTCCTTATTTTAACAATCCTAAAAAATAATGAATTTGAAATGGAAAAAACTATATATTTAACCTATTAGAAACTTCATTAAACAACAAACTATCCTTTATCCCTAGGAAACTAAGAGATTCACACACGGCAGTAAAAACCATCTTACATCTAAACATCCGCTATAAGACTTATGATTATTACCGCTAGTAGTCACGGCTCTAAATATAGATTGTAATTACGCCGCATTGACCCGCGACAGCCGCCGAGCAATTAATATCTGCAAAAATATCCATACAATTACACCTTCACCTTAGGTGGCAAATGCATTAATATTTAGTCATACGAGAACAGGTGCGAAACCCGCTTACTATTGCGTTGCTGAGCTACTATAGTGGGGCGGTAGTGATGTGATACCAACCGGAATATTACATACATACATACATAAACTCACGCCTTTATCCCCGAAGGAGTAGGCAGAGGCGCCACCAGGACACCCACATTTCGCCTTGCATGTCCCGTCCCACGATGTGATAGGGAGCGAGCCTATCGCCATATCGGGCACAAATTCCTGACTCCGGGCTGATAATGAATAGAAAAATCCAATATCTCTTTGCCCGACCCGGGACTCGAACCCGAGACCTCAACTTTGTAACCGTACCGTAATACAACTACGCCATTACTTGCGGATTTACCCGACAAATGTGGATGCCGATGAGTATCAAGCAGGCATGGTCTTAGCTATTAAGAATGCTAATGTATGGCAAGAATATGCACAAATATCGTAGACAGTACTTAAAACCAATCTCTATCTGTATCAGCCCATATACGTTCTACTGCAGGGCCTTGGCCTCCTCTAAATTCGAGAGTACGAATGAGAGAAATAGATTTGCAAGAATAGAAATTCTTGCAAATCGCTATGGTATGCAAGTTTTTTTTTTGGACCGGTATGCAAAGGAGTACACGAGCCACCTAAAAGTTAATGGTGATCATTATGATCACAAACACCAATCGAATTACCAAAGCCCTGTACTATAGCAGTTCATAATCGCCCACTGCTGGCCATGGGATTTCTCTACATCTGGTGGTTCGGTAGTTCGAATATTTTTACCATATGATTCATTTTTTCCGGTCTCCAAAATAATGTACCGGAACGCACCAATTTGAGAGCAGCCCTATCACATAGTGCAATTTAAATACAAGCCAGAAGCGAGGTCTAATGATTGCAGCAGAACAAAGTTCAGGTGAGACTAATCCTAGATTTATACTACATTGTTTCGCATAGATTATCCAACGATTTACTACACATCACAGTGGGGTACGCAAATATGCTTATAGAGTTGATGATACCAATTCTTATTTCACTGGACATGCCTAGCCTGAAGCGGTGACGTTATGGAACATACTTTTTATTGCGAACACCAGTTAAATTTTTGAGAAAATATTGTAAAATACACAAAACGTGGTATTCATGATCCGAAAATCAAACAGAAAATCTCAGTTGTATAAAAATATGGTGATTATATAGGAAAACGCTCCCAATACTGGAACAGTACTGATATAATGCTCCAACAAAAACACAAAATAATGTCTATTCGCATGATACTATGTACAAAATAAAATGACTTAATTATTACGGTTAATGTTGACTGCTACAATTTTGTAGTTATTTTTATTATTAGCCCAATTTACTTATAAATTTGAATTCACAATGTAATTACGTATCCCTACATGACCCCAGCTGAAAATAAAAATAATAAAAATACATTTAGGGTATTTTTGTAAGTTTTAGTACCTACCGCATCTATTTTCAACAGGACTATCGCCTATCTTCGTCTCAAGCGGTACATCGCTATAACCATTAGCATAAAATCCAACAGAACAGAACCCTCAATAGAATATAATACAAGGTGCAAATACATTACGTCCAACTAAAAGGCTTGCTCGTAGCCCATCATTAATAATTGCCGCGTGTCCGCCGCGCCGATGCAATTACCAATACCCGTTTTTGCGCTATAAATTGACATCGGTACAAATGAGTTGGTATTAACCACTCTATACGCCTCCCGGTATCCGCGGCCGTCGGATAAATAACGTGCTGGGCTAATCTAATTACTTAACGCAATGTCTTATTTGTTAGTTTTTGTTGAACAATTAAACAGGCTTTCGTTTCGCGTGTAAACACAGATCGTTGAGGGCGCGCCGATTTGTTAACGCGAGTCCGATTTATATTTACTTACTGTGTTTATGGTTTAATCTGTGGAATTATTGATTGGTTTCTAGCGAAACCAGCTTTGAATTTGCGGATCTTTTTTATAGTTTCTTCCATAATTGCATGTCTTAAATCATCTATGTCCTGTTGTTGACTTCAGAAGTCCCTAAATTCTATTCGACAAAATGGAATCGAGATTTTATCGGCGATCGTGGTTATTCTTAACTTCTATCGTTAGTTACTTTCAATTCAGAACCAATATATGGGCTGAAATTTATAATGTTTCTTTTAATTCAATAAAAAATTGCTAAATGCCATCTGAATTCAATAAATTAAGATTCTATATAAACCAAAATATATCTGCAATGAAAATGTTAAAACTCTACGAATTTTAATACATTTTTAATCACCGCATCCTTTAATCCCCTTAGCGAGCCTTATCTACCAATCAGTTAATAGACAATAAATAACTAATTAACATTTAAAACGTCACATGTCTGATTACGTACAAATAAATGGCAACAATGTAGTGATGTAACAGTAAACGTTGTCGATATGATCCCTCATAAAATGTGTCGATAAAATTACTTACCGATACCTATCGGGCAATGCACGTGCTCCCGTCAAATTTACGGGCCTTTAGTTTTTATGGAGGCCCAGGGAAGAAAGCTGTGATGTGCCTCGGTTATTGGTTTTATCGATGCTTTAAAGTGCTTACATAAATCTGCGTTTCGACATTGTGCTTGGGAAAAGTTGGTAGTGCCATGTTATTAATTTTGACTGTAGGAGGTAGTTTCAATGTCTTAAAGTATTTACGAGCAGCGATATGTCTCATCAAAATTGAAGATCATAAAATACAAATACAAATAAACTCAACAGTCACATACATAGTCCTGACCTCATACTAAGATCGAGTCTTGTTTCATGGGTATCAGGAGCTTCGAGAGACTTTTTGGTCTCACAAACACCCAGGCCCGAAACAAATACCTGTGTTTCACACAAATATTTGTTTCGGTGCGGGGATCGAACCCGCGGCCTCTCTTTTCACAGCCGGCGTCTAACCAACTGCGCCACGGAGGCTATCAAAATAGTTAATTACATGGTGTGATGCGTATTTTAATTTCTGTTTTTGTTGCGTGTGAATTGGATTATTTTTAATTGATTATTTAGTTGCAAACCTATTATCCAATTTCTCCAATGATATAATGCCTGTCCATCAATGATGGTTTGTAAGAAAACGCTCATTGCTATTAAGCTCCTACAAGGTTAATTATAATTATTTCATTTTATTTTACATGTAGTCATTTTGAACGTATATAAACAGGTAGATCGTTTCTTATTGGGTAATTACACCTTATAACGATAGGAGAATAAGTCGTCTGTATTTTATTTTAATTTACCTGAATGTAATTGTCCGTAATTTTAAAAATACTGTAACTTATTTTCCCTCTTCCCCATCACTAAAGTAAAAATCGTGTGTGGTAAAAAACAAATAAAGTGATCCGAGCTTTTATTTACCCAAATGCAGCTGTAAAACATAAAAAATCGTTTTTCCACCAAACTTTAATTGCCGGCAATGAAATAATTAAATGTGACAATCGTAAAACACTGTGGACCAATAAAACATTATAGCCGTGTCGAGTCCGGGGCACATTTTACTGGCGGAGTACAATCGTCGCCAAACGCGCGCGTCTGTCGCGAACACGTACCGGTTTTATGCTAAAATAAAATATTTTTTACATTGTTTGTGAAAATATTTTTGCTTCAAAATTCTTTATAAGGCAAAAAAAAAGTTACCAGTTTTCACAGTTTTTCAACTGAATGGGTCTACAAAAAACATCTTTAAAAAAATATGATAAATAAATACATATTATCATCGATATTAATGACAGTCTCCAGCAAGAATAAAAAGAATAATATAACTTTACAAGTTTAAAAACAGACGAGAATGCATCTGGACATTCTTTAGAGTGGGTGAAGCAAAAGTGAAATATCGGGATTGAGGAAAGTGGAAATACATAGTATCTGCCTACCCCATTAGATTCAAGCGTCACCATTATACACATATGTAAATCAATATAACTATACAAAAATATTGTTTTAATAATAGGCCAGCGTGGTGGACTATATGGCCTAACCACTCTCAATTGATTCTCTCGATTGTAGAGTAGGCCCGTGCCCTGCAGTGGGACGTATATGGGCTGATATAGATAGATAGATAGAATATTGTTAAACTCACCGACATTGCTCCAAAAATAAACTATTAATAAAACCAAAATTCAATAATTGAAAACGTGTCGACAAAACAAAGTTATTTTAATAGATGTCATCTTCAATAAAATTTAATAGGAAGCACTTACATCGTATCGTGTTTCACTACTCGGGATGTAAATAAAAAAAAACACGGGCTACCAACATAAATATTTTATGCGGATATGAATAACGAAAATAAAATTTTGATGGACCCTCACCAAATATAAACGACGAAACGTAAATGATACACTTCACATTCAAATATAATATTTTGTATTTTATGTGGATTCCACAAAATTTTGTTTTTAGGAAATCACGTCCGCCTTCTCATATCAGCCCGAATGCATCCACTGCTGGACATAGGCCTCTTCTCTATCACACCACTTTTCTCGGACCTGCGCTTGTCTCATCCACAATTCACCTTGAAACTTAGTCCATAAATTCATCCATCAAGCGAGTGGTCAGCCTACCTTCCTCTTAGCCTCTTAGCCACCATGTAATCACTTTAGTCCACCTGCAGTCCATTCGTCTTGCCAACTGTCCTGCCCACCTCCACTTGAGCCCAGCAATGCATTGTCCCGCGTCAAACACCTTTCGCCTTCTAATAATTGTTATTAGGTGCATTTAACATTACACTTCATACATAGCTTATACTAAATAAATATGTAATTAAAATCACAAACCAAATCAACATAACAATCAATCGACTACAAAAAGCATAGATACTTACTATTTTTCTGTCTTGTGATTTGAAAATGGGTGTACCTATTAATTGCGGGGTCATCATAATTATAAGCATTAACGTAGTCCATAAACAACCATTACATTTAGGGGTAACACGTTGCTGATTTTTGAAAACTACATGAAGATGATAAAAAACAAATGAATATTATGCTAATTTTCTGTGGTATTATTTGAAAATATTACCAAAGATATTCGATCGCAATATTTTCATGGGCGTTATAGCTAGAACAAAATATCAAGCTCAGCCAAAACCATGTAGTCATGTAGTCATGACTTCAAGGAAGAAATGAAAGCTAATAGTCTTTTAGTCACTGATACCGACCTGGCAACATGGCAAATATTGAGCAGCATAACGGTTGAAAGAAAATTCTTGTAAAAACACATATTATTTCTACAGGGTATATCAAGACCGCGACCGAAAACGAAGCCAGGTGGTAGTTTTAGCGGCTACAGACACAATGCAACTAAAAATTCTGCAAAATAAGCGACGGCCTTATTTTTACAATTTTTTAAAAATCATCGTTTTTGAGGGGTAAAAACCTAGTTTTTGCAAAAATAGTAATTTAAACCCTTACGTACCATTGCGTGTTTAAAAATTAAGCGATGTAGATACGTCATTATTTTAGAAAAACTATGTTTAATCACTCAAATACGACGATATGTAAAAAATAACAAAAATAAAATTGACGATTTTTTTTTTATTTTTACTTGCATTGTGTTTGATATCACTAATACTACCTCCTGGCTTCGTTTTCGGTCGCGGTCTTGATATACCCTGTATAACAGAAGGGACACTACTATCGTTACAAATGACAAATTCCGTACTGAAAGTACAATTCCAAGTAAACATTCAGATACAGATGTAACCAGCCGTGAGAACGTACGGAGACGAATGTAATCAAATAACCTTGCGCATACATAAAGCAAATAGCAAAGTATAAATTTGCACGTTTTCCAACAAATGATAAAGACAGCACGGCGTCTCGTATCTGGTGGAGGCGAAATTGTCTATCATGCGCGTGCGCCGTGTGGGCGAGCGTCATACTCACTAACGGTCACGCTCGGGATGAGAATTACAACACTTTTGTATGGTGGAATTTAGGAGAAATGGCTAGAATCTTGCTAAGTACTTTTGTATAAGGGATACTGACTTAGATAGAGACGGCTAGTCTGAAGAAAGGACGATTCTCGAAATTGTTGATGCCGGTAAACGTGCCGTAAAATTATAAGCCAAATCGTTTTATAAATCTTGTTGTATACCACGGCATTTTGTACGCGAAGGACATCCTAACACTCTTTAAACATTCTACTAAATAATTAATACAACTGATAGTTATCTACATACCGCACGTCCGCAACGAGATAGGTATGGTGTCATTAGTATTAGAAATTTCAAGAAGCCATTGATCCCAACAATTCCTTTAATCTGAAACAAATTAACTTATTACAATTTAACTAACAACCTCAACATTACCAGTAGAATAAACCGATAAACCTTTAGCAAGGCAAAATTAACCGTAAATATTATTTAATTCGCAACCAGTAGTACCTGTTTGCGGCTCCTTGGCAACCGTCTCTAATCAATTTGTATAGGAAATCTAATTGTGTATGTATGTGTAATCAGTCATCATGTCAGTCGGTTCACGAGGCGTTTGACTTATCAGTTTTTAATTAATTGCTACAAGACTTGTTTTTTGAGGTCCGACAAACGAGCCAGCGGGTCTCTTGATCATTCACTGCCGCCCAAACACACCCGCTTTAGTTATGTAGTAGATTGAAATAAAACTATTTTATACGGATTTTATCGCGATTTGGTTTAATTTTTACATTTTTTAACTTCCCGACGTTTCGATTACTTTACAGCTTTCGTGGTCACGGGGCAGACTGATGAAAATGTAAAAATTAAACCAAATCGCGATAAAATCCGTATAAAATAGTTTTATTTCAATGTGTAACATTCGCGTAAATCTAAGAAACCATTATGTAGTAGATGTTATTTTGAATACTGTTTCTCAATATCATAGCCAACCTTTAAAATGGATTTGACAAGACATTAAGTAAGAAAGAAGTAGGTAACTGTTTAGAGTTGATTTTCTTCTAGCTTTTTTATACTATCGTAACATAGTATTTAATGATGTGTGTGTCTGTGTATATGTGAGTCTGATCGATCAAAAAAATTCTTGACGAAACATCTATTTTATTAAACCCAAGCAAACCTTCGCCATGCTGTCCGGCTGTGAAACGAGAAGCCGGGAATTTCATCGAGACATTTGTTTGTGTGATCGATATTTTTTTGTTTCTTGTGGTCTGTGAAAGCTAAATATCTCTCGTAGTTTCTGACAGCCACGACACAATACTTGTACCGTGTTTTCTCACTTAACTAACCCGCTACATTCAGACACCTTGGGCCAAAAGTCCAAGCGAGTCCCCATACATTACGGCCAACTCAGAATTTCGCGGGACTCTCGCAGTGTGGGCAATAATCGCACCCTGGCTATGATTAAGCGGATAACTTTAGACGGTATCTAAGACGTATGACTACTATTATATGCTGTTATTCAGGTTTGGTCGTATTATAAGTTAAAATATTAAATGGAATGATTTCTAACCGAGAGGTTGTTGAAGAAATTAAACTAATTACAAACAGATTTCTGTGCGTCAAACATGGGAGGTAATGGCCTAGTCGCCGCGCTCGGCAAGCGGGTTAAAAAAAAAGAAGGAAATAAAAGAAAATACAAATTTTCAGAATTGTAAGAAATAGTATATTTTAATAAACCTCGGTATTCTATTTTAAAATAGATTCATGAAATGCTCTGCTTATCACTAATATTTACACGAATAACTTACAACTAAATATTAAGGTATCTATAGCAGCGTGCATTCATATTGACAGCCTCCGTGGCGCAGTTGGTTTGACGCCGCCTGTGAAACGAGAGGCCGCGGGTTCGATCCCCGCACCGAAACAAATATTTGAGTGATCCACAGGTATTTGTTTCGGGTCTGGGTGTTTGTGAGACCGAAAAGTCTCTCGTAGCTTCTGATACCCACGACACAAGACTTGGTCTTAGTGTGGGGTCAGGACTATGTATGTGACTGTTGGGTGTATTTGTATTTGTATATGTCAAATATATATATCGTCTCCTACCACCCTGCTTTACCTTAGCTTGTAGTCTTATCAGTACTCATAATCACCTCTCACATAAATTAGTACCGTATTTCATCATAATCGCCCATCGAATTTCCACTGCTAACATAAACCTCTCCTAAATATTTCCACAACCAGTCCAAAAACAATAATTTACCTCTCGTAAACTATCATGATAAGACGCGTGCGGGCGATGCCATAAACCACGTAATTACATTAATACCGGTTTTCGGGACTTAAAGTTTCACCCTGACCTTCAATGGTGGAGCTATTAAGTCGGTCAAGTGCTATGTGGGTGATCCTTTGCCCTCGAAGCAGCCGAAAAGCAGGCACGTTTGGCGAGTCGGTAAATCACTTGATACCGCGGAGAAAGCTGAAATACTATAAAGTGTAGGCGATAGTGTGACCATAAAGTTTGATTGTGGCGGAACGTTTCGAAAACATTTGAACCTCAAGGTATTATTACAGAAAAGAAGTCGAAATATGCTTTTAAAAATATATGGGTAAAATGCTAAAACTTATGTCGAATGGGAAGTAATTATGAAAATAGTTTTTGTGATAGCACTATTACAGGCGTTATACACTATACAGTAATAAAGAAAATACTTTTATAATTGGAACTGCAATTGACTTCCTTTTGTTTTAGTACAACAATTTTATATTGGGTACCATTTTATTGATCGCAATTTTAGGTATGCAAGTTTCCTTATGAAGTTTTTCTTTACCGATATTGTCAGTAATAATTCACACATGGCTATGAATACCCAACGTAACGTGTTTTGAGCTCGAACCAATGAAACCCGACTAGACTATTGTGTCTGCTCTCAAATGACAATTCCTTATTTTCCTAGCTTATTCTTTTATTAAACGTAGTAGTATGACATTGCTGAAACTAATTTACACATTAGCAAAAAACAAATACCAAATGAAGCTATTTCACTACCCCATAAACCATGGTCACAATACTTATAGATAAATTAATTTTATATCGTGTTGTAAGTCGTGCGCGCGAGGTGCCCCCGGGCGGCGGCGGCGTGAGAACTGCCCTGCCTAGATGTGTGCCAGACACGTGGCGTGATCATCATTATCATGCCATATCATATCATGTAATTACTGTCCCAGTGTTGGGACTTCGGGATTAGTAGAGTCAAATATGTTATGAATTTTGGCGGAGGATTTCCGGATGTACATTTTTGTATCATATTTCATATCCGGGTTATGAATATGTCCGTTATTTAGAAAATTAATTAGTGTATCTTAGGATATATTGGTGGTAGGTCTCTAAGTGCGTGGTGGCCTGTTGGTAACGAACCAAACGCGGCTGCCTACATGTTCACGGTGGTCGCGGGTTCAAATCCCAGGGAACACCTCTGACTTTTCGGAGTTATGTGTGTATTGATAGTCAATCACCACGCACTTTAACGATGAAGGAAAACATCGTGAGGAAACCAGCATACCGTAGTGATTTTAAAGAATTTCTACGGTATGTAAGTCCGCCAACCCGCACTAGGCCAGCGTGGCGGAGTAGGCTCGTGCCCTGCAGTGGGACGTTTATGGACTGATATAGATATAGGTCTCATATATGTGAGAGGCCGCCTGGGCAGGTACCACCGCAATGTCTATTTCACTCACCAAACAGCAGTGTAAATGCATTGTTGTGTTCCGGTTTGAAAGACAGTGTAGTCAGACTAACTGGACATAATGAGACTTAACATCTTATGTCTCAGGATGGCGCGCGCAGTGTAATGAAAAGCATTGCCTTGTAATTCGTGGTGTTTTTAGGTTTTGCTACTGTCCATGAGCGGTTGTATCGCTTACCATCAGGGCAATAGCAAGCTCGTCTCTCCAATCGCAATAAAAAAATACATACATGTAGGATATTATTTATCAGCCAAAAGAACGTTACGTTTTCAGGAAATGCTTTATTTTGAATTTATACAATCTTTACAAGTAATCTTAATAATTTATCACATCTTATTATTTGTCCGTCATCGAATCATCATCTGTCTATTTTTTCCTTTTAAAATATCTTCCAATTAATTAGTTCCAAAATAACTGCAATAAAACTCTTTTCTAATAATTATTCCGACACGGCCATCCTGGTCAATCATCTGTCTCAGATGATTCATCTTCTGGTGAGATCCATGGTGTCATAAAATCAGCTGATGTCGTCGTATTAATCGGACCTTCGCTGTTACCAATTTTCCTCACAGCATAGCGATCGTTTCGGTTGGCTTTTACAACTTCATACGGTCCTAGATATTATTGAAGTAATTTACTTGCTTGCGCAAATTGTGTTTTCTTGATAGCAACCAAGTCTCCAACATTATAAATTGTTTTTGCTTTCTTTCGTTTTCTATTGTAGTATTCTCTTTTCGTTAATTCTTCTGTTTTTATAACTCCAAAATGACCTTCGTGGTTTCTTCTGATTATCTCATACTGCATCCTCTTTGACACAACAATCAATTTAGTTCCATCTTTCATTTTATACAAAATTTCGTTCTCAATCATGTAGTCTTGGTAATCTTCTGTTTGTAAAATCTTCCTTATCAATCTTATGTGTTCGTCTTCATTCTGTGTTTTTTTTTATACGAGCGGTAGTCTCTGTGAGTATCAAACTAACGGGATTTCTGCTCAGGGCGTCAGCATGTTTCATTCTAGTTCCCGGTCGGTGTGGAATTACAAATGAAGTGTACTTTTGACTATCTTTGTGTACATTCACGTGCAAAAATCCATTTTTCAAATCAAGTGCTGTGAACACCTTTGCCTCCTTAAACTTATCTTTTTGATCTTCTATAATCGGAAGAGGAAATCTTTCCTTAATATTTTTTTTATTTAATTTTCTGTAGTCGACACATAATCTAAGTGTATTATTTTTCTTCTTAGCCAGAACTACAGGGCTTGCGAAATCAGATTTACTAGGCTTGAGAATGTCTTTATTAACAGCAGTCATTTCCAAGGGTGACAATCGGCGGGGATTTTGATAAACAGGATTTTCATCGGTTAATATTATTTTCAATTCAACGTTACTCTCTTTCTTCTTTTCATTAGGTCTATACTCTTCACACATCTTATGAATCTGTTCCTCGTATTTAGAATCTCCTATATCATAATCTCCTTCACTGTGTTTCAATTCCATTAGTGGTGTAAGATGCATAATCTTTTCCAAGAAAATACCTTCAGGAGTGAAGCATACTTCAAATTCCTTTAGAATGGGATTTCCAATCATTGCGGTGACGGGTATTTCAATATCTTTAACGACATGAAACTTCATTTCTGTGTAGTAGTTGTCAATTTTTACATTAGCAATAAACATTCCTTCAGTGTAGACTTCATTTTTCGCTATTCCGGTAAGACACGTTGATTCTGTTTTGTAGTCTTTAACATCTTCTCAAATTTTTTCGAACTCTGACTTCGTAAAAAGGTTAACATCACTTCCAGTGTCTATTAAGGTTACAACATCTTTGCCATTAATTTTTATCTTCTTGTAAGGAACTTTTTCTTCTTCATCTTTGTTTTGAATTTTCAGCGTCTTCGTAGGCTTATTGATACAATCAGTAGAGTTGTGACCGAAGTCATTGCACTTAAAACATTTTATTCCTTTTGGGCAGTTCGGTGACATATAGTCTAAATCTCCGCAGTTGTAACATCTGTGCATACGAATCTTCTTTTTAGTTGGAGTATGGCCAAATGACGCACCAGCATGAACAGGGTGTGCAGCTTTAAAAGACATCTTCTTCCTAAACTCACTGTAGATATCTAACTTCTTGCGAAATTCTTTCATATCCGAAGCACCGTATAGAATGGCTTTGTTGGTCTCCAAGTCGCGGATACCATCAATGACGTATTCCATGAGAGCAGCGTCTTCAACCTTGCCATGAAGCGCCAATTCTTTCATAGACAAGAAATATTGTTGATAAGTTTCGTCATTCGTCATTTTACGAGATGCAAGTTTCTTATGTATTACTGCGCTATTAATCTTTGGTCCAAATTCTTCTGTAAGTTCTTCTTTCAAACTCGTATAATCTTTAACTCTTCCCAAAGACCGTAGAAACAGCTTCGCAGTTCCGTCTAAAAGCCTTTTTGCATAAATTAGTTTTTCAATCTTAGTCCACTTCATAATCTGAGCAGTATCTTCAAATTCTTCAATAAATGTTTCTATAGGGTAGGTGTCATCTCCGGTAAAAGTATTCATCGACTTCTCTAAATCCTTGAATGATATCTGTACGCCATGCTCTTGTTCTTCACCTTCACTTTCGTATTTATCATCCTTCTTTGGCGGCATCGTAGCTGTAGAACTAGTATTACTCTTCACAATAGAATGACTTCTTAAGTTGCGTCTTATTCCACTCGTCGTAGAAAATAATGATTCATTTGTGTTCATTTAGTCTTCCGTCTTCAAAAACAAATCAAATTTTCAACGGCGCGATTCATTAACGGCGTTGTAAAATTGACTTACATTTCTCGAATCTTCGATAAGCGTCTGTTTTTTCTTTCGGCTGATTTTTCAGTATCCCGGACGAGCCCCCAAAAGTTGTAGGATATTATTTATCAGCCAAAAGAACGTTACGTTTTCAGGAAATGCTTTATTTTGAATTTATACAATCTTTACAAGTAATCTTAATAATTTATCACATCTTATTATTTGTTCGTCATCGAATCATCATCTGTCTATTTTTTCCTTTTAAAATATCTTTCAATTAATTAGTTCCAAAATAACTGCAATAAAACTCTTTTCTAATAATTATTCCGACATACATGACATACTCTAGACTTCTATCTCGACCGCTTTGCTTCTATCTTTCTAATCTATGAATTCAGTAACTATGTTATTATTATGGTACAAGTCATTTTTTACTGAGAGCTTCGCAGGGACTAATAAAATATATCTTTTTAGTATCAAATAAACGGTTATAGTTAAATACTATTTTTCTGACTGTTGCCATTGGTCTAGCGGTAGAGTATACAGGCTATGAACCGTAAGGTTGTAGGTTGTTATAGAAACAAGTTCGAGTTTGGTTAATAGTATTATTTATCTGAGTTTTTATTATCTTTATTATACACTGCCCTTTCTTTCTCCTTCTCATATACCCATCCAATGGTTGTCTGGTAGAGATTACCTTAGTGCGATAAGACCGCCATTTGTACTTTGTTGTTTTGTTGTCTCTATATACGTATTGTTATATTTTGCGTACAATAAAGAGTATAAATAAATAGTACTACGGCACACGAACCTATTAAAAATAAAGAGATCTAAAGAAAAATAGTTTTCTATAGACCTAAATCCAATACCGTCAATCGCAGAACAAATAGACGCATTTTCCACAGTGCAATCACAAAAGAATTGTGCAAGTAAATGTTGCAGTGTTTCTCATGTCAATTGTTTGAGTCACGCTCTATTGGAGCAGGCAGGCTTTGTCTCTGCCCACCTCCCGTGACCGATAGCGAATTGAATGCACTTAGACGCAATAACGCAGGTTTTAGAAAAACCTTGTATAAATCTGGTGTACTACTTTCCCGTATAAAGTCTTTCGCATTGGGACATGGTTATGGTTGTAGGAAGTTAGTTGATACATGAGATGACATGGCTTTTGTCTGTGTGTCACTTTCAAAGTGGACCTCCTGATTGGATGAATCGGAATGATAATAATGATGTTTGTTACCCCTGAAGAGGTCGCTTTTTACTTCAAGCACAAGTGGCGGAATTCTCTAGCCTCCTTACTACAGAGTGGATATTTTTAATGGCCTACAGCAAAACTTTACGTATCAAATGAATGTAGTATATTTAATAAATTACACTTCATGCACAAACATTTGGTCAGTCGGCCGTACCAAAGTTTGAGCACCTCTGCACCACAAAATAAGACAAACATTTGTCCAGTTTGCCAGACCAAAAGTTGAGCACCTCTGATTGTTGAGTAAACTTGTGAAGCGACACTGAGTCACGTTTAATATTTATTTTTAATGTCCCGCTTTTGTCTTAAGAGTTGTCTGGTAAACAAATTTTATGGGTCCCCGGCCCTCCCAAAGAACATTAATATTATTTAATGTTAGCAACGTAAGGCAAACGGAAAAATCAAACCTCTTTGCCGAAGTAGGCAGGATGTTGGACAAAAGACGGCAGGTCCAATCTTAATTATTCAATGTTTGTATTACTAGCAGTCTCAGAATATTATGTCCACTCCTGACTATTGGTTTTTGGCCTTCCCAAACATTTTCGTAGATGTGTCTGTTTCTGTTATTAAAATATTATGATTAATTTGCCTTGCGATGGTTCTGAAAATTCTTCCTGATTTCAGATGCAGATCAAATACGAATTTTTCTTCTGTAATATTTGTACAATAATAGTTTATTTATAATATTTTTTATAAAATCTTCCTTACCGCCAAACTTCTCCAATCAAGCAGAACTACACGTATTACAGCTTATTTATGAAACCCGGCCTGGCTCCACCCGGGTCTAGACATACTTTTTTTTAAAATATTCTATCGGTATGTTCATCAGGATTAAGTAGGATTCTAATGGTAAAAGAATTTTTCAAACCGATCCAGTAGTTTCAGAGCTTATTCCATGCAAACAAACAATCAAATCTTTCTTATTTATAATAAAATTTTAATAATATAATCCCTAATTAGCTGATAAGGGTACACTGTCTTATTTATTAGATCATAACTTATATATTCGATTATTTACACTTCGCGTCGGTGTTTTTATTACAAATAATAATATTATTAGTCTCTATCTACATCGTAAACTATTCCAAGTACTATCTTAACATTGAATAATTATGTTCTGGACGGGTGTACAATGTTAACTAGTTTGTACCGTGTCTTCTCTTTTTTGACTAATGAGGGTCTTCCACGTGGGTCGCGGGTTCGAGCCCTAGACAACTCTGACTATTCGAAAAAATATGTGTAGCCAAAATTAGATATGGCTCATTTTATCGGCGAAGAAAAATATCATAAAGAAATTTGCATACTCGAAGAATAAAAAAAATTAACTCTACTGATGCGTATGCAGTGGACTATAGTGTGTACTCCCGAAACACTTTAAAGGGGCGTCCAGATCTAGACGTAAGTAGGGAGCAACTTTATTCCCAATGAGAGAAAACAGTCTGCGTGCTGAGATATCCAGTGCCTCCCGAAATACGTGTGACGATCATCGACAGGTATATTGTCAGTATGCTGGCGTAGGTTTTCGTTAGGGACCCGACTTGGCCGAAATATCCGCAGCATGCCAGGCTGGTTGGCCAGCAACACTGACATACCCCTTTCGGCCTCCTCCGGGGCACCGAAAGGGGAGCTTTACTGCTTTTCCTCTTGACACAAAAAAGTAGTTTACTACCAAGATGTGACCCGACTCAGCCAAAATATCCGCAGCGTGCCGGGCCAGCGACACTGCCATACCCGTTTCGGTCTCCTCAGGGGTACAGAAAGGAGAGATTTATAAATAAAACGCCAACTCTATGTAAGTGCAGGATTTTAGCAGATAGGAAAAAATTGTCCCATTCCTTCTTTAATATTTAAGTACCCTAATATATCGTAGAGTCACCTAATTATAATCCTCTAGTCTGTATGCGTTCAGTGCAGCTCATGAGCCTTGTGAAGGTATAGTCAGTCTTAGCGGGCTTGTAAGCCTTACTACCGGCAATTTTGATTGCTCTATCAATTACCCGGCTCAACCAGGATGGTGACAAATTCTTATATCATAACTATGTAGGACATCAGCTTTGCTATTGTGCTTTGTGTTAATAATATTGTTTGCCTATCCGTTCAGGAAATCTTGTACTGTTCTTTTTTTTTCTCCCTTCTAAATTTATTTAAATGAAGTAAATTATTTTTTGAAAGTTAGTACTAGACCCAAAATATTCCAATTTAGAGGTCAATGCATTTTTAAAGTAACAACATGTTTTGAGTTTTTGACATACCTTATGAGGTAAATAGAGGTACCATTAAAAGGATTTCATAAAACCATACAACCAATACGTATTCGTACTTCCTGCCTTAACATTTGGAACATTAGGTCACTAAGAACTAAACCAAACAGATGACGGGCTTATACAAGGAATTATAAATTCATATAATTCAAATTCTTCATTCTTCTACAATTTTCATTCAGTAATATCGGATATCGACATAATTAATAATCGTCAATATAAAAAATATATTTTATAAATGTGTCAAAACACGCATTAAATTTTCATAATAATGTATTAAAATTCATTAAAATCATTTAACATTCTATAAACCTTGTTAGCGCTATGTGAACACGTATACAAACATCCGTTTAATAAACGAAATTTATGTGTGAACATTCGAAAATCAACGACAGAATGCAATGAATTTCAAATAATTATGTAATTGCCTTAATGTATTCTTATTAAAGAAATTGAATTTAATGAGAGGTGTACTAGAGAGCGATAATCGATACTCGAATGTTTTACTCCCACCGGGTACTTGTCAGGGAGTTTCATCGATTATATAGCCCTGCAAGCGATGCGCGTGACCCACTGACAAAACAAGCCGACGCGATCGGCTCACATTGTTTTCCCATAGCCCGTACCATTCCATTCAGAATCTCATTACACTTGAAAGGGGGTACCAACAAATCTGGCGCAACGTTCTCATGTACGTGTCTGTCGTTAGGGCAGCGTGAGGTGACCATTACTGTACAAAGAGTTGCCTAAAATAGAGAGCTTTGTGAGGCGGGAAGCAGGCGAGAAGCGAGGTGGGGGCGGGGCGCGCACCGGCCGGCCGGCGGCTCAGTCGCGCCGCGCCGCACAGCCGCCTCGCACGCCGCACCCAGCGGCCACAGCGCACGCGCACGCGATACCCCCACTCCGCACGGCACGTGCAGTGAACCCATGCGACACGCGAACCACCATGCAAGAACAAACCTCCAGATCCAGCAAGACCACGCTCAACTCCTTGGAAAGCGCCATCATTAAACTCAAGAACAACCTGCAGATACAAGACACCAAGACGGACGTGAACGGCGCGCTAGTTGACCCACCGAGCCCGCACGCGGACAAAACCAACGCAAGTAAGAGCCCCACATCTCCCCCAACAAACATAAACATGTCGATAGCGTCCGCAGCACTTTTGCAAGAAAACATGCTGCAGAGATCGCTACAAGGCGTCGTCATGTCGCTTCAAAACGCTATGATGAATTCCCTACAACAAGCCGCCCTATTGCCGTCCAATTCCGCCGCCGCCGCCGCACTGAATTTACAAGCGCTGGAGTCGTATTTAACATTGCAACGCCTGACATCTGTTTCCTCTGTAAACAACACGAGTCAACCCAACACGTCCGAAAATAGTTCCACCACCAAACAAGATATTTTAAGGATAGCGACGGCAAGTGCAAAGATAAGTGAGATCGACGCGGTTGACAACACATCTAAAGACTTCTCGCCAAAAACGCCTGAAGAGTATCCGTTATCCGACGCCATAGCCGCTGACGATGTTGATTTATCCGAGGAAGTAGAGGAAGACCTGGCATTATTAGACAATGAGGACGACTTCACGTTAGAACAGCATTTGGAATCGACGTCAAAGGGATACGGTTACAGCTCACCGCAGAATCTAGATAATGGATATCCGAGTCTTCTAATGAACGCAATGTACCAACAACAAATGAACGGAAGTCCATCGCAAGCGCCCTTATCTCCTCAGCCCTCCAACTCGTCTAAATCAACGAATAGTTCCACGTCTTCGAGCAGCAGTATATCTAGTAAACAGAAGACAACTACCAGTGGACCGAGGACGAAGAAACAGTTCATATGCAAGTTTTGTAACCGACAGTTCACGAAGTCATACAACTTACTCATACACGAGAGAACCCATACAGACGAGCGGCCCTATTCATGCGACATCTGCGGTAAAGCTTTCCGACGGCAAGATCACCTTAGAGATCACAGGTGCGTTAATGTTTTTATCTGTTCAACAATTACCTAAATATTAAAAATACATGTTAAAATTATGTTGATGTTAAAGATAATGTTGTTAACTGACATGAATCATTCATGATTAATTGGTTCGATATGGTTGATAAAAGATAATATTATGTTACGATTGCAATCACCAATTATGTTTTATCCACAAAGCTAGTGTATTTCTTTCCAACAATTTACAACAAAGTAAGACGGCCAGTAAGTTTTAGAGGCTATCAAATAAAAATTTTAACGAGAAGATCCGTGTGCTAGTATCTTAATCTTAATGGTCTATTAAATGTGAATGTTCAGCTTCAATTATTTAAACTTTATATTTCATTAATTACTATTTTATGGTCTAATCAAGCGGTTTTTAGTGTACGCATGGAATGTTAAGATAAAAACCAATATGATTAATATAGTTTAGTCGTCCCTAAACGGACCGAACCCGGCTTTTACGAGATACCTTATGACCGTGTCAGGCAACGTTTGACGGGCTTCACGATTATCATCATTCAATATCAATAAAATATTTGAATTAAAACCCATTGGGTTTCATCGCGAAACGTTATAAGACTTTGAATAATGGCGTCGGTATAAAAAACGTTGAAACAAAAAGGATTGCGCTGGGCCGGGCAGATGGTATCGACAAGTAGTTCGTCACGCTCGTAAATTATTTCACAAAACCACCGCTAATTCCATGAGACGATGTTTTAATTTTGGCTTTTCATTTTGTTCTCTTCACGATTCCCTCGCATTCCTTATAAATCTCGGTGCATACCTTTTTCATATCAAGACGTTTATCTCGAATAAAACACAGGTCGGTACAATACGCTCGAATAAGATGTAGGTACGTGACCGTTACAAGAATTCCAATTCCCAACGTGACAGTTATCGAATCGAACACAATAAATATGATAATAGAATTACAACAGCTCTCTATCTATTCCTCGAGTTATCTGTCCGAGATCCCCACCCAAAAAGTGGTGAGGTGTTGAATTTTTAACACCTGTCTCTGGGCGATTTCTTCCCAAATCACCGTATCTCTGTGGCAATAAAATAAATTTCGTGTAGACGCCGGAGGGTTAACCCGAGACGGGGCCGGCCCGGCCTGTCGATGTTCAATCGATGTCCGTTGACACAATACATTATAATGGACCGGAGCGGGCCTTCAACGGGTTTTAACAAAGCACGTGGTGATCCTGACGTGAGGATTAATATGGATGACAAAAAACACGAGAAAAAAAAACTCAACAAATATCCATCGAATACAAAATCAAGTTTCAATCTTCGAGAATTTTTTGTTTTGATTGTTTTGATAATGGAGTCAAATTAATTCGTTGCTTGTATGGTGATTTTTGTATGGCTAATTTGCGTATTAGGTATTGCGGAGGGTGCATAACAGCCTATTAGTATAATGGGTGTATGTGTGAAGATGCATTAGGTCGGTTTAATTACCGGCGTTGTGTTGTGTTGTTAGGCCTAACGCGTTCACGTCACGGCTCGATTGAGCGCGCGCCGCCCGGCCTAATCACCGTCTCAATCTCGTGTTTTAATATTGAAATTATTATTTCATTCATCATCTTGTAGTTTATCGTCGGCGATCTAATGTCAACGGTTATTACACGTATTTTGTTACTCCGGACGCGTCGTAATTTTCCCTCGAGTATGTTTGTTTATTTCATACCGAACGCACGGAATCGAAACTCAACGCTCTCGTATTATTATTGATTACACGTTTCCCAGTGTTAATTATACGTTGTAGATATAATTTAAAATTAGTTGTATCATCAATATTTTTAAGAAACGTGCCACACGTTTTGTTTTTGTTGCGGGGGCGTTTGTTCGCCGTACACGGCTAAAATATTTAAAGTTTCAAATCTTTTTGGTCCTTTTTGCGTGAATAAATGTTGGCGCCAGTTCCTTTTAATGTTCTAAAAGAAAACAAAGGTAGTGATTTACTTTCTTACAACTATGATGTAGAACAACTATGATATTATAAATCTTTAAGCTCATACCAAAACTTACACAATTGACAATAAAATCCGTTCTATAAAGATGTCACACCATTCTCAAATCAGCATTACTCTAAGGCTTAACTGGCATCAGAACCTCGCCAACGCGAAGACAAAATTTAATAAAATTAAAGTTAAAAATGAAAGGGTACGCAAATTTATTGGATGTACCCCGAGGCGTGTTGTTTGTTCCCGATGCCAAGTGGTACACGCGAGTGCCAATGTTATGGCGCCGCAGACACGCCATATTTACACAGCGCTCACACCTCCCGACTAATGTGCCTTTAAATAGTTCACACCGTTTGTTGTAAAGTCTTTCAATGTTTTTATAGATGTGATACATTTTTATGGATAAATTGCGTTTTTACAACTACTTTATGAATAGTACAGTCTTGAGCCTTGATTGGGTTCTTAGTAATGATTATTGCCTGGTCTATATTTTAAGAAGTGCGGGATAATGATATACAAATAGACTTACTAATGGACGTTGCATGTCTTCTCTAGGTTCCCTGACGGCCCGCAACGTCGCGGTGCTGCGAAGGCCGCAGCGCGCGATGGCCGTCAGGATCATAAGGGGATACCGTACGATCTCCTTTGAGGCAGCGAGCCTCTTAGCCGGATCCTCGCCCTGGGACCTCGACGCTAAGCTCCTCACGTCGCTCTATTGGTGGCGTGTGGAGGCGGTCGAGAGGGGCGAGCGCCTGGTGCCTCGAGAGGTAGAGGCACGCAGGGCACAGCTCCGCCAGGTCCTAGTGGCGGAGTGGCAGACGCGCCTAGCGCTACCCACGGCGGGGCACGCCGCTGTAGCGGCGGTAAGGCCCGTTCTTGAGGAGTGGCTCAACAGGAGCCACGGCGCCCTAAGCTTCCGGCTGACGCAGGTGCTTACCGGACATGGGTGTTTCGGGAAGTACCTGTGTCGTCTAGGCCGGGAGCCGACGTCCCAGTGCCACCATTGTGGAGATCGCCGCGACGATACGGCGTTGCATACGTTGGCGGAGTGCCCAGCTTGGGCTGAGCAGCGCCGTGACTTGGTCGCGGCCGTAGGTGCTGCGGGAAACCTCTCGCTCCCGGCCATTGTTTCAACCATGGTCGGGAGCAAGTCAGGATGGAGAGCTGTCGCCACCTTCTGCGAGTTCGTGATGCTCGCAAAGGAGGTGGCGGAAAGGGAGAGAGAGGCTGCCTCCTCTCTCCCCTCCCGCAGCAGACGCACTGGGCGTCGTAGGGTGGCAGATTTCCGGCCACCTTAGGGCGCGGCCTGTGGACGACAGACTCGGGGCGTCTTGTCGTCCGACCAGCAGCAGGCCTTGAGGCGGCGGCGTCGTGTTCCGCGCGCGCCTCGTAGTGGAGTC
This sequence comes from Deilephila elpenor, assembly GCA_949752805.1. Taxonomy (NCBI): domain Eukaryota; kingdom Metazoa; phylum Arthropoda; class Insecta; order Lepidoptera; family Sphingidae; genus Deilephila; species Deilephila elpenor. The sequence continues at coordinate 4,895,976 of OX457110.1, forward strand.
CTGCGGCCGGGGTGACGGCCGCAGTGGGTGACGGGGCCCGCCCGACTATGGCGGGCCAATACCCGTCGGGGGGTTGCGACGAATGCTTCGGCGATACCCGACCCTCCGACACACGGGTACATGAGGAACACGGGTTGGTTTTTAGTCAGTAAGAGTCTGACAGTCCCCTCCGCGCCTCCCCAGGGCGGAGGATGTCCATGAGGATTTTCCAACCCGATACCAAAAAAAAAAAAAAAAAAAAAAAAATGTCTTCTCTAGGTGTAATGTTATGTACAGTTAGAGGAATTATTATTAAATCATTTATTGCACAGTATAGAAACAATTACAGTAAAGAAATGACGTAATAATAGTACAAGAGCCGGACTTATCCCGTTAGGCAATTTCTTCCGGGCAACCTTTGGATGTAAATAGGAAAATGAGAGGGTAGTCTAAGGTGTATGAGAAGTAATAATGTAGAATTATATGAGTTTAAAACTATGTATGTTTCTGATATCAAACTGTTTTGGTAATCAATAAGACAACAAATATGTGTCATTACAAAATATTTTTTGGTTTCAGGTACATTCACTCGAAAGAGAAACCGTTCAAATGTCTAGAGTGTGGCAAGGGCTTCTGTCAGTCCCGAACGTTAGCAGTCCACAAAATCCTGCACATGGAAGAATCACCCCACAAGTGCCCCGTCTGCAGCAGAAGTTTCAACCAAAGGTCGAACCTCAAGACCCACCTTCTAACTCACACAGACATCAAGCCCTACAACTGTTCCTCCTGCGGGAAAGTGTTCAGACGAAACTGCGACTTAAGGAGGCACAGCCTGACACACAACCTAGTTGGAATGTCTTCAGTCAACACTTCTCCCAGCGGCAGTAATGGCAAAAGTCCCCTGCTCAATCCCAACTTTCCTATCGACAATCTTGACACGGAAGACGAAAACTAGCCAAGACAGTGGTGTTTAAAATAAAAAGACTGATTTAAACTACGAAACGGTGCCTTTTAGTTTTAAGAACATTTCGAAATATGTTCTGTATAGTTGAACATGATTTGCCAGATCATGCCAAATACGTGAATGTTTGTAAAAATCCGCCATATAGTGTAATCCGCTTTCGTTTGGATCCTTATGTTTTAATTTATGAAATGAAAATGAGATTAAACGCTATGAAATTGTTGGGTTCAATTAGTATTATTAAGTTTAATATTTCATATAATTCTTGTAAATTTTCTGATCTCATTTTTGTGTTTGTAAATACATATAAATTAATACTCTAAGTCAATGACCTCCGTCCACGGCCAACGTTTGTATTAGATGGAAATGTTGTGTAAACGATTGTAAAATTAAAATTATCTACTTCCATATATTGGGGACACAGATTGTATTATCCAAGATCTTGTTTAGAAGTTAGAAATATTAATTAAATTCATTGGATCTGAATATTGTGTCGTTTTATTCATCCATTTTTATCTTACTCTATTTTATTAAGTTGTTTAAGTAAGTATAGCATTGCAGTACAGCAAAACATTATCGTTTTTTTCTATAAAACACATAACAAGTCTTTGTTTTGTATTCTTGGTCAATCTGTTAAGTCCATGCTGTTTTAACTAGCCGATATTAATTTGTGTAGGGCTAAAATTTATTCAAGTTGCTCAAAGATTTTTTGTTCTGGAGCATTTCTCCAGATCAGTTGTTCCATTAATATTTATTAGCTTCATATATTTCTTGTTGATAAAATTAATCGTACAATTTATTATATTTCATACACGATACAACAAAAATTACCAATGCAAGACATTGTATTAAGAAATACTCGCCTGTTTTCACATATTTATATTTTTAAATATTCTTGAAATATTCCTAAAGGCAATGCTTTACTTTCCAAAGTGACTTAACGTGTAATTTAGTACCCATAGTATTATTCAAAATGTTAAAGGAGATCTTTGCGAAAAATTCCATACTAATTTGCATACTGTCCTTACATGCATAAAGTCACGGCCTATGTTCAGTTGAGGTAGAAAGAGTCTATAGAGGTACACGCCGACCAAAATATACCTCTGTCGCTCGTTTAATTTGAGCTAGTACATGTCCCCTTTAACTGGCTTTGTATTAAAATGTCTTGAAAAGAGGACAGTGAAGGAGAATTAACCAGGGACTTTAATTTGTGAAAAAAATGGCAGAAGTCGCTGGATGGATCAAGCGCTTTTTGCCTTCGGTTTGAAAGCCGCTTCCAAAAGGCGAAATGCTTGAGGCCTATGTTTAGCTGCGGACTTCCTATATCTGAAGGTAATGATGATCATGGCGGCAGAATCACATCACATCTGCTTATCCCTCCGGAAGTACAGACATCACTATATTTAAATATATGTAAATAAATACATACTGACCCCACAGTGTGATCATCATCATTCATCATGGTTTCTTAGATTTACGCGAATGTTACACATTGAAATAAAACTATTTTTACGGATTTTATCGCGATTTGGTTTAATTTTTACATTTTTTAACTTCCGCTTTTCAGCTTTCGTGGTCACGGGGCGGACCACGAAAGCTGATAAGCAATCGAAACGTCGGGTAACACATACACAGCCCCACAATGGAATACTTAGTCATATGCTATGTGTATCAAAAAGACTGTTCGATCTTACAATACACATAAAAATTTGCCTCAGTCGAACCCGCAGCCACTCGTTTCAGAACCTCAACGCATTTCACCAAGAGAACTGTCATTATACAGCTGGAAAGGCATGTCTACAGGAGTTAAATAAATCATTTGAACATTAAACGTGTTGTACCTATTCTTAATACAAAAGTATCAGAGGTTATAATAACTTTAGTATCGAACCTACACCGACTGGATTAAACTTGTCCATGAATAGCAGCGATTTTATGATAAACAAAGAACAAGTTAATTCTTGACAAATGTGTTCAATTTTATTGCGCATATAACTAATAGTAGTAAGAAAATTAAAATGCTAAATTGGTCATTACTTTAGTAGCGTGCATAAACGTTGAAGACACGGGTTCGATTCCCAGGTAATTTACTTTATTGGATGTACATGATTTGTTCGAATAAATTAAAAAATAATGTAATAATAAAAATATACTATCCCATATTATAGCTTATTAACAGGGGATGCTAAGGCCGAGGCAATAGACCACCAACAAAAAAATCTTATGAATAACTTTATTCCCATAGTTGGTATCTTCGATCTAATATATACTAGATACAGGGTCAGGAACAAAATCACATGCCAAAAGTGGCCGAGATTTAAACATTTGTATTTCGAACTATGAGATGTAGAAAAAAGTATTTTAATATGTACTACTTTGGTAACAATAAACTTTAATAACTTTGCTATAAGATTTATTATGACTTACAATATGCATGCATTTATAATTATTTTGACAATTTTGAAAGGCGCATTGCGGCATGTTTACGCGTTGCCGTTGGTGATGATTGAAGCATACTAAATTGAAATAGAGCCACACTTGACTTTGTGGCTCTATTTTTCGGGCCGTTTTTGAAGTGCTCACCCGACATCTAGTATATATTTGATCGAAGGTTGGTATTCAATGAAATGAGCTAATTTGTTCTGCAACATCGCATTTACAAAGTAATTTTGAAACTTCATTTTGGAAAACGAGAACACATGTAGGATACTAATCTTGGTACCTCTAGTTGTACATACTCGATAGATAGAGCTCCAAGTCTATTAATATTTTTATCGATAATAATGATTTGTTTATAACCGATACATGTAAAAGATTATCTTTTAAATAAACATAGTAATTATTTAGATTATTATCTTCATTCATTTAAGATTGTAATCTACATGAACTAAGTTATTTTTAGCATTTAGTTATAGCCATAAATTTAAAATGCGTGGTGACCTAATGATAACAAACTTGATGCGACCTGCCGTAACGGTGTTCGTGGGTTGGAATCCCTCTATTTTTTTGTTAGTTCATTACTACATATTTTAATGGGGAAGCTAAAAAGAACGAAACCAACACACAGTGAAGAACTTTACAAGCATTTCTTTGTAATGTGAAGTCAATCAAACTCTCGAATTTAGAGGAATCATGCTCTGAAGTGAATGTATGTAAGTTGATACAATTGAATTGCAATCTGGGTTAATACAATGAATAAATAACCTCACATCGGCTCTACGTAACTATTATTTTACTCCTCAAACATTTCAATCTACAATTCCTTGAGGAAAGATTATAAAAAGGCTAACTTTATCCCACTCGAAAACGTTAATTGTGACAACAGATGCTCAAACCGTACAATAACACGGCTTAATGCTCATAAAAGTGATAATTACGAAGGTTGTACAAAAAAAGGCGAGACGACGCATATCTATCGCCAACAAAGGCAGACTACTGAGTTTGAAATATCGATTCAATTCAACAATCGATGCAAGGCTGCGATTATTCACACGAATAAAAAGTCACCATTGTGGAATAAGGTCGACACAAAGGCTCTTAAGAGTGTATCAAAATGACATAAAGCTCGATTCTTTTCAAACACGTTTATAATGGGCCACGAGGGATTTTTTTTTCATTTCGTAACATTTTCGAAATGGATGACGTGTTAAAAAGGTAACAAATTGTGTGCGTCTACGTTTGGGCGCTTCGTATCTTGTTTCTGGAACGCAACCGTCATATATTACGTCAATTTGTATTCTAAATTCAAATTGGGGACGCGTGATTGGTTGCGTTCGGCGTGTTCGATTGTTATGTACGTCATCGAGTTTCAATTATTGTCATTGTTTAACTAAATAAACGTTGTGTGGAAAGTAATACTGGCCAATACTCAAATAACTGTAGTTAATAATTGAATCGTTTGTGCTATGTTTTATTCATGGACAGATATTGGATTGAGCATTCCTACCCAGCTGACAAGTAAAAACTAAAGTTAAAATAAGAGAGAGACATCTTGCGGTCACTAATTGTCACAATATTAACAGCATTGTCATGACTTTTTAGAGAACATTAGAAACTTATCGTCACTTTAGTCATGATATGGTATCATACCGGTGGTGCATGATTTCATATGCATTTCCGCCCACAGAATGACCTCCTGATATAAAACCCACCATAGAGACAAACAAAATTACGTTGCGTCTTGGGTCCAACTTTGTAGCATGGATTTTTACAAGCTGACATAATGTCGACCGGTTGTACTCTATTGCGTTACATACATAAACGTCACGCCTGTATCTCATAGGGGCAGGCAGAGACTATGGATCTCCACTTTGCTCGATCTTGACATACTACTTTCGCTTCGTCTGCTTTCATCAATCTCTTCATGCATAATCGTCGTCTATTGCATTAATGCAATCATTAACCGCATTGTAATCACTTAGTTCTGCACAATAAAAATACTCTCTTTCTATGTCTGTAATTAATTTGATCTAAAAATACAGGTAGATAACTTACACCTTACCAAAAAAATAATCCAATTCACACGCAACAAAAACAGAAATTAAAATACGCATCACACCATGTAATTAACTATTTATAAGAGTCGTAGTATTATGTCAAACGTAGACGAACAATGGCGTCGAATAACGTTCCATTACGCACAACGACAACATAATAATAGTTTACACAAATTTAAAGTAATATACCTTTTAAATAACATAGTGATCGTGAACCCCGCTGGGTCGAACGGTTACTGCCTTTGCGTTTTTTTTTCTTTTTGTGCGACATTGTCATCGAAACCGAAATTACCGTGTGCCACAAAGGATTATGTTTTGAACTGGAGGTGTTTGAAAAATATTTGCTTTTTGGTGTTTCGAGTGTGCATTTAGTGGCGGCTTTTATTCGCAACGACCACACACGGGACGATTTCGTTTTGGGGGTCCGTTTGTGGTGTGGAAAGGATTTTTTTTGACATTTTAATACGATGAATCAGATTTAAGGTAAATGGGGATTGATATTTTTTTAAATATACCCTACCAGTTATAAGTTTACGACCGTCATGGTATCAGTATCTACTCGTAGAAATACGTGTAGTTATACGTCCACCACACTGACCTAAAAATACAGTACATTATTAATGTACATTCAGGCCATTAGTTAGCTAGGTTTAGGCTTTTAGCCTACCAGGCTGTTCTAATGCTTTTGGTAGGGTCCCAATACCTAAATTCGTGTAGAGAACTTAAGGTATGCAAGTTCCCTCACAGTGTTTCCTTAACCATTAATCAAATTAACTTGCGGAACCCACTACAAGCCGTGCAAGACCAGCACTCCTTCTTAATTTTTTTTTTATGTTTTTCCTTTCGGCTGTGAAATTGTATAAGATGTTTTGACAATGAGCGCGGAACGTGAGCGCGGCCCGTTCCGTATTTTAACTCCGGCTTTCGAATTATTTGTCTCCGTGTTGGGAATTGTATTGCGGTTTTTAAATCTAAATCAGGGTACATGGGTTTTGGGTTTTGTGGTATAGTAGGGTGGAGCAGGATCTGAAAGGAAATGATTATGTGATTAACAAATCTTTGCTACAAGCCGGACTGAAAACTTCGTCATCATTTTCTAAAATAAGTATCATACATACATCACGCCTTTTTCCCAGAAGGGGTAGGTAGAGGTAATACCAGGACACTCATATTTCGCCTTGTATGTTCCGTCCTACAATGTGATAGGGGGCGGGTCTATCGCCATATAAATAGAACAATCCAAAATCACTTTGCCCAACCTGGTATTCGAACACGATACCTCAGCTTTGTAATCCTACCGTAGTTTAACTACGCCACCGAAGCACTCAAAAAATAAGTTAGTTTCCCTGAAACTTCAATTGATACTGGCAACGGCAAATTGAGTGTACTAAGAGGTGATGGTAAGTGCCGTGCGGTACAAGAAGAGCATTGACGAATGAAATACATCTTCATCTCTCACCGGTTGACAAAATTATGCCGGCCTATTCAAAAAAGGATCAGGTCACTATCTTGATTAACACGAAAATCTTACCATCAACAAGATGGGCCACCGGCAATTCTCACTTACCAAAGGAAATGAAAATATTGGTTCAATTTGGCCTCAACGAAGAACAAAGTGTTGATTATTTATGTCAGCTCTACTATCTTTAGGCATCTTCTATTTAATTATTTGTCCTCAAAGGCAAGCAACAATCGAAAATTCATCTACTCCTACAAACCCCTACTAAATCTTCGTATTAACTATTTTGGCCTCAACGTAGAACAAAGTGTTGATTATTTATTTACATAAGCACTACTACCTTGAGGCATCCTTCATTTAATTATTCGTCCTCAAAGGTCAGCAATAACCTATAATTCCTCTCCTAAAAAACCTCTACTAAATCCATGTATTAACTTGTGTGGCCTCAACGTAGTACAAAGTGTTGATTTTTATTTAAATGTTCGATTTCATTTATGCCGTAGTAAAACAGCGAGCGCGTTATCGCCGTAGGAATTACGTTGACAATTGTGATTGCGAATGCCATTCGTGCGCGACTCTCGACATTAATGCAGGCTTGCGTGCAGATTAAGGAATGAAGAAGGGACAGGTGTTTTAAGGACTCTTTTCATTTTATATTTCTTTCAGAGTTTTCTCTGACTCCAGCTTTTTCTCGGATTTACTGACCCTGTAAACCTCAGGGAATAGTATTTCAGTCTTCCTATTCTGCCGATTTACAAAAACTGTGTCCCCTATATTATTCTATTTTATTATATTATATTGCATTATATGTTGAGATGTATGCTGTTGAATATAGGGCAATTATATGAGAAGGATTTTGTAATATTTGTGTTTATTGCTATGAAAATTATCTATTGATGAGTTTATAACATGTGATATACCTTTTGTTTAAAAATAATAATGCGTAATTCAATGATTGTATTTTTGTAATTTGGAAGCTTAACACATACATACATCAAACATGCTTAGAATTGTGGTCCAAAATTTCTGTCGCAGCAAGATTTGGCTTGCATGAATGATGATGTCTATTCTGAACTTACCTATGAGTACGACCCACATAAATTATAATCACTTTAATACTACTCTTACAAAAGCTACTAAATTAATAATTTTATAATATTTCTAATAATTTTAATACAATTTAAATTGACAAAATCAGCTATATAATTTGACAATCTACTCTCTGCTCCATCAAATAACAGAGCTATTTAAGATCGGCAAAATTATAAATCGAATGTCCCCTCTACAATCCTTAATCTATGTCGGCGGAGTCTATCGTGTCGCGTCGACAGTAACGGCGTCACGATAGCGATACGGGCCGCACACGTCGCTGCGCCCTGTCCACTCTTTATATTATAATGATTGCTCTTTGATATTTTTACTGCGTATTGAGAGCTTACGTGCTAAACGACTGTATTGTTTATTTTAGATTTTATTTTTGAGTCATTTTAATTATTGTGTGGTTTAATAGTAGGATAGTTTAAGGTTGAAAAATGTTTAGTTTATTTATCGATGTAAATATATCAAACGGACAATCAACTTAAGGCAATACTATTATGATAAAGTTTTAACTAGTACGATTAGTTCTAAGCATTTGTCATAATTATACTAGGTTTCTCAATTGGTTCTATATGCTTATATCAAAGAACTCAAGACTGTACCAAGGAGTGGATACGTAGGCCGATATGTTTTTTTTAAAGTAATGTTTCGGTTTATGCTGAAAATGTGGTAACTATGGAGCTGTAGCTCCATAAATACCACACACAGTTTAGTTATGAAGAGAGAATAGGATTTTATTGAATTATCAATACTTATGTTGGAAAAGTGATGAGTAACTGATTAATATTCGTGTAGATCCTTAATTGGCTTAAGTTGTTTCCATACTTTTATATTTCATTGTATTATATAGCTGTGGATCATCCTAATGTAAAAATAAAATAAAATAAAACATAAGCAATCGCTAAAGATTGAAGCATAATTTAAAAAATAGTAATGTAACAGTTGGGACATTAAACAGTAAACATTCCAGGACCCCGATCGAAGGGCAGACCGAAGAAACGCTGCCTTGACGTCATCAAGGAAGATGGACTCAATGGCTTTACTATTGAAGATGCCGAAGACTGGGAGAAATTGGAGATTCAGCTGGAAGGTGGATCCTGGCCGCGATAACGGTTTGAATGAATGAAATCGTTGAGACAGTCCGTTCAATTCTCCGAGTTATAATATCTCAAGAACTTTCGAAGTGGCCAAAAGCATTCAACATGGTCGCTCTTCACGCAAGATTTGAACTCTTATATTTCTTGCACTACAGTAGATAATGTGGATTAGAAACTAGAGCTGCGAGCTAACTCACGTAGAGATATGGTTTTTAATACAATACTATTTTTAAACGTTCATGTTTAGCCATAGGAAGCCAATCGCTTAAATTAGGCCCTTCACAAAAACATCTCTGGCTGCAGAAGATATCATCTACTAAAGTAGATAATATTATTATAGATTAAAAACTAGAGCTGCGAGCTAACTCACGTAGAGATGGTTTTTAATACAATACTATTTTTAATTATTCATGTTTAGCCATAGGAAGCTTTTCGCTAAATTGAGCCATTCACAATAAAATCTATGGCTGCAGAAGATATCATTATGATGGACGACATGATTGCCTAACCATGTTATTATAAATAAATATTTCCAATAATATGTATTTATTTTATTTTTTAAATACAATCTTATAATAATTTTAGATTTGCTACAATCATACTCTGTCTCTTGTAAGACAATATTATTCTACTTTACACATTTTTAATAAATATTTTTTAATGTTTTAGGATCATAACTATCTTATAGCATATATTTTGCCAATATAATATCTAATGCTTGTGGTGCACTTAACCTGAATCGAACCCAAGGCTTAACATTTACAGTATACAACTATATCAATGAGGTGGTCAATATATGACTCAATAAAAAATGGATCCACCAAAAAAAAAAACAAATAATAATTTACGCAACACACTCAGGCTTACAATTTAAATTCCCGCATTGAAATCCTATACGATTTCAATAAAACCAAGTAATAAAAAGTATTGAAAGTTTAAAACATCCGAACTCTATTATCTGTAATGCGATACTCGGCGAAACCCCACTTGTGGGCGGTGGGAGGAGCCTGTTCTCCCCCCTCCCATGGGAGGGCAATGCCGTCCTCTGATTGGCTGTTCGAATAAGCTCACTCACCCTACTATTTCTGCGATGGACTGGATTCAAATCGACTCATAATGCTTTGGACGTAATAGTTCTATTTAACGGATTTAGAATGAAAAAATAGGCTGTCAAATTGAACCTTGATCTTTGTAAAGTTATAGAGTCGGCTGTGAAATGATAAGTCTCGAGTTCGATCCGATTGATACAAATAATTGTGTGGATAATTATTACTTTTTTGGTTTAAATCTGGGTACGTTACGTACGGTACGTAAATATCATATTATTCACTAAAAAAACATAATCAGAAAGCATTTTTACAGTAGATTATGCGCATAACTCAATCTATAAATTATAATCCAAAGTTATAGTTTCCTAACTATTTAATCATAAATCTAAACTAAGCTCACTGCATCATATTTTATTGAATCTAAGAACTAATTTCAACATTACATCGCAAATATTTCTCATTTACCTACTACAGAGTGGTTTATACAGTATTTTATACCGAAGAAATGTTTAAATATCATTGTAATATATATCTGTGGAAGGACCTAAATCGGAAAAAAAACATTTGACGTAATACGCCAATTAATAATTTAAAATACACCCAATATGAGATTATTAATTTATCCAATACCACAATTTACTATAATCGAAATTGCACTAGTTACGGTAGCCGAATGTTATGCAGGCATTTGTTAAACCTTTACCTTCGGAAAATAAACCTACGTCATAATGTGTCTAATATATAATGTATTATTATAATGCAATTTTACAGTATTCTCATTGTATTTATATATGTAATAGTAGGACTAAACAATTGAAATAAAACTGTTCTCTTTACGGATTTTATCGCGATTTGGTTTAATTTTTACATTTTTTAGACAAGACAAGACTAAACAATCACGAAATAAAAAAGCTTTCGTTATAATTTGAGTAGATTTACAATACTAAAACATACCTAGCGTAACCTTATTTTCCATTAATGTTTTTCGTTAACGTTCATAATATTATCTGAACCCATAAATAACTGGAAAACACGACAACAAAGGCGTTTAACAATTAAATACATAAAAGGCAAATGATTGTGATATAAATGAAAGGAAAATATAAGATAATAATAAAAGCTAATTAAACTGTAAAGGATATTCAATAGGAGAAATGCCCTAAAAGGCCCTTTTTTTAAGTTACTGAAATACAATTATTTCGATTGTATTTAATTATTCTTCATCATAATCTTCAATGACGACAGAAAATCCTTTAAGAAACATAGGCCTCCCAAAAAACTTTATAACTAAACGATATTTTCCACCAATGAAACAGAAAATAACTTCACACACTACCAAAATCAGCAACGAACACAAATTCCACAATAAGCCTAGAAACGGATAAAGCAATACACAAAATGATTGATTTACAAATCAGAGCTAAACCCTTGTTCTCACTTGCGAAATTACTAGTACAATTTGTACTCTGCCCACACGACAAATGGTTACACAACACCGGTAGATGTCGCCACTTACAGCTTCCACCTAAATACCTTGTCCGGACAAATTTATTAGAACTAGAATATTATAGTAAGTATAATACAGTTGTAGTTTGAGTTAATCAAGACCCATTGATATTTCGCAGTCATGTGTAATGACGTAAATTACCAAACACTTAATGGTGAAGGAAAACTTTGTAAGAAAACCTGCATACTATTAAGAATATCTATGATATGTGAAGTAAGCCGACCCGCTAGACCAGTTCCTCTGGCTACAAAGTCCTTCAAACCGGAACACAACAATGCATTTACACTGTTGTTGGGCGGGAGAAATAGACATTGCGGTGGTACCTACCCAGGCGGCCTCTCACATATAAGAGACCTACCACCAGTAACCTACATTAATATTTCAAAGCTCGGTTACTGCATATGGTTAATATACTTGAGCATAAGTACTTAACTTATATTATTCGGTACAAATTTGTATCTATTTTGTTGTTAGGTTCATTTAAATAAGCACATATTAATATCAAGACTCAAATACATATTTATGAAATTTTCGAAAACCGAATGATACCAAATCAAGCTAAACCCAAGCTTATATAATATCTGTCTGTATCTGTACCAGCCCATATACGGGTCTCCTCTACAATAGAGAGTACGATTGCGAGGGTTTAGGCCATATAGCCACGCTGGCCTAGTGAGTGTTTGCGGACTTTACAGGTACCAAAGAAATTCAAACTCCACGATGTTACAAATAAAAACTGCCTATACTAAAGTGATGAAAGGCGTGAAGATACTAATACATAATCACTATGATTACGTGCGGCGCGTGCGTACAATCCAAAAGACATGCGCGCCACAATCAAAACTAAATTCTATTATCTTTGACATCCGTTACAATCTTAAGTGCCTCTATTGTGCATTAAGTGACCGTCACTTACACCGTGGCGAATGGTCGTCACACGTTATAATTATGTTATGTTTTGTTGCAATATACTAATTTAAAAATAAAACGAATTAAAAACCTCCCTTTTTATCTTAGGAACGAGGTTTTATGAATGATGGTTGCTTCAATTTTAATAAATAAATATAGCAGCAAAAACCTCTTACAATATTGCTCACTTAAACATAAATGTTGAGGTTAGTATTCCATATTTTTTATAATAATAGACTGGACTATGCTTATGTAAAATATTGACAGTAGAACCGTACCTTAGTCAGTCTTACCTACAGCATAAACGGGCCGGCTCAACGAAGATCGGACCTATCAATTTTTTCAAATAGTGACGTCAATGTATTTGACGTAAAAAAATTTAAATAACAATTCAAGCACCGCATTGTGTTCAGTTAACGCATTAGTGCCTTTTCTGCTTCTCAAAAGTTGATACTGTAACTTTACACACTGTATTCCGTCAGCTTTATGGGAATTATAGGCCATTATGATTATAATTAAACATACAAAACTTTATATTAAAACTCGATTGCATCAAGTAACTGTAACGATGCCTTTGATTTTGTCAACTTCGAAGCCATCTGACATATGTACCGTTAATATTACTTGACTTAACAGAGCCTAATGTGAAGCAATCTACATCTAAAGATGTTACACGTCGGTGTAAGCAGCGGCCTAACCAGCACGCGCTAGGCACTCGGGAAGGTATTCACACAACAAATATTGACAGCACCGCGACCATTGTGGCGGCGTCAAACTAAAAGTTATCTTATCAGTGTTTGCACACAAACAGTGCCCTGTTTGGTGACAGGCGCTCGCGTGTCTGTCTGTCGGTGCCTCAAATAGCGTTATCTACCCGTAATTGACGTATTGGATGCGTTTTCCGGGAAGTTTCACTCAACCCTCCCTATCGCGGCTTTTGTTGTGCCGCGAATTATTTGTTTGGATTTTTATTCTATTACTGGCTGACGGTAATTGTTTTATTTAGAATTATATATTAAGTATCATGCGCAGCAAATTTTAGATAATATTTTTTTGACTGATAGAGCCACGCGAGTCTTATGAATGGACCAGCTCTACGGTCAAAGTAATTTATAAAAATATCTCACTGAAACAAGATCTCATGTCACGCTGCAGCATTACGAAGTATAATAGAAATAAAATTATTTTATATGTTATATTATACCATTACTACTTACAATAATTTCATTATTTAACCATTGTTTTAGTTACAAAACGGTTTTGAAGAAACTGACCTGCCAAACCACTACTGCAATTCCTGTGAGCCAGGATCGGCTGCTGTTTAGCGGGAGAAATAGTCATTGCGGTGGCACCTACCCAGACAGCCTCTCGCATATGAGAGCCCTACCAATAAAAATACATTGTTAAATTTAGACTAAAAAGTGCGTGGTGGCCTGTTGGTAACGGACCAGACGCGGCTGCCTACATGTTCACGGTGGTCGCGGGTTCAAATCCCAGGGCACACCTCTGACTTTTCGGAGTTATGTGTGTATTGATAGTCAATCACCACGCACTTTAACGGTGAAGGAAAACATCGTGAGGAAACCTGCATACCGTAGCGATTTTACAGAATTTCTACGGTATGTAAGTCCGCCAACCCGCACTAGGCCAGCGTGGTGGACTATATGGCCTAACCACTCTCAATCGATTCTCTCGATTGTAGAGTAGGCCCGTGCCCTGCAGTGGGACGTATATGGGCTGATCTAGATATAGATATATAGAAATTTAGACTCTTCAAACAAGCTCGTTCCGTCATAACGTATACTGATACATATATAGATTACCTTACGACAAAAAAGAAACCCTTTTAAAAGCAATACAACTTCCTTTGTTAATTGCAAATCAATTAAATAACTTAGTCTTGTTTTTATACTGAAAGGATCAAGTAGGCAGTGGACGTTTATAGTTTTATTGGCGCTGTAGCATCCGAAGTACCTTCTTAATTAACAGCTTTATTTATAAACAACCAGACCACCGTCCGGAGGGTAATTAGCCTTGTTACGATGATATAAATGAGTAGGGAGAATTGTAGGATGTCTAGTTTTACGCTAGGGCTTGAAATATTACAAGTATATTTGGTAGAAATAAATTGTAGTGTAATTGAGTAACACACATTAACGAAATATTCACATCAATAATTGTGAACTCACTCGGTGGCGTAGTTGTACTACAGTACGATTACAAAGCTGAAGTCTTGGGTTCGAATCCCGGGCTGGGCAGTGATATTGGATTTTTCTATTCATTATCAGCCCGCAGTCAGGAATTTGTGACCGATAGAGACGTTTGTAAGATGAGTAACATTATGCACAGATTTGAAATATTGAAATAAATTATGTAAAAAAAACTGATTGCTGCGTAAATTATCACTTGATTAGATGGCGCAGGCCGCCTGAAGCCTATGAAGCCTTACAATTTATTTAGGCCAACATAGTAGCCTAAAAAGTCTTCTCACGAAAGGACTGATGTCAGGCGGTTATAAAACTATGAGCCCAATTATTATTTAACATAGCTGGAAATTAATTAACAGTTCGGTTTTACTAAGGGTAGGTCGACTATTGACGCGGCAATTTCGGTTAGAAGAAGAGTAAGTACATCGATACGCAAATATGTACTCGGTATTTTCCTGGACATCTCCGGTGCTTTCGACAATGCTTGGTGGCCAATGCTGCTTCTTAAGTTAAAATTGCGAGGTTGCTTTAAACATATATATTCACTTATATACTCGTATTTCTCGCACGGAACAACAAAACTTAAACTTGGACACCATGCCGTGTCGAAGCCACTGTCGATGGGCTGTCCACAGGGCTCGGTCCTGGGTCCTTATTTATGGAATTTAGGCTTCGACGATTTTCTTACAATTCCCTTACCGTCGGGGTGTTCTTTGATTGGATATGCGGACGATGGCCTCTTGCTTATTGAGTCAAACAGTAGGTCGGGACTCGAAAATATGGCAGACACGTGTTTAAAATTAATATCTGATTGGGGCGATCGAAATCGCTTACAGTTCGCACCACATAAAACGTTCCAATTACTTCTAAAAGGAATTTTAAAATCACCGCCGCGAATTAAATTTAATAATATCACCGTAAAGAAAAAAGAATCAGTTTGTTATCTTGGTCTAATTTTGGAAAGGAATTTTTCCTTTCTTGAACATATTAAGAAAGTCGGAGAAAAATCGAAAAATAACTTTTTTGCTTTGACAAGAATATCGAAGTCAACGTGGGGGCTATCTTTCAATACTTTAAAAACCATCTATGGAGCGACTTACTTAGGATGTATTACTTACGGATCCCCCGTATGGGCTGATAGGGCCACTATCGGTGCTGTGCGACGGAAATTGCTCCAGAGCCAACGTCTGGCGTTGATATTCTTGTGTAAGGCGTATAGAACTGTTAGTACCGAAGCTTTGCCAGTCCTGGCGGGTGTACTTCCAGTCGACCTGGAGGTACAACGTCGCGCCGCGATGTATTACACAACTAGAGAGAATATGGACAAAAGATTCTTAAATTCACGTGAACTTTTAAAAGTAGACAGATTATTTAAGCCGCTCTCAGTTGTATATAACGAACTAATAGATGAATGGCAAAATAGATGGGATGTATCTTTGAAGGGTCGGCATCTATACCAATATTTTCCATGCGTGCGTGATCGTTTGACTAAGACTTGGCTAGAAATCGATTATTACGTATCACAGTTTCTTACGGGCCATGGTAACTTTAAGTCTAAACTGTACTCATTTAAGCTCGTTGATTCGCCTGCGTGTTCATGTTCAACACCTTATTGCGAATATGAGCAGTCCGCGCATCATATACTGTGGGAGTGTAGTCTTTGGCAGAATGAGCGTAAAACCATGCTAGATAGTATGCAAATAACATCTGGAGTTGTATACTACACGGACCTTGTGGAGACTAGGAAGAATTTCCGTGCTTTCCGGCGATTTTGCCATACCTATTATTGGAATCAAGTATAACAGCTTACATTATAGGTCCCATTTAAATGTTATAATGACTAATCCGTGGTGCTTTACAGCTGGCTTCTCTGGCTGTAAACGTCTTTATGCGAGGTTGTTTACCTCTTTAGTTCATTGTTTTTGTCACCCGCTTTATTAGGGAGGGAAGTGGACAATAATTTATTTCCAACTCCTCCTATTAATTTAACTTTTTTGATTGATTTCGTTGCGGGTTAAAGACAAGTTAGACATTCCCAGAGACGCGCTGAGCTTCACTGTTCAGTGTCATTAAAATGCGTGCCACTGTTGATCCTGGCTTACAGGAGTTGCAGTGGCGGGTGTGAGGGCGGGACAGTCTCTAAAGCTGGAAATTAATAAAATTTACATAAAACATGCAAGTAGCTGATTGAAGAGGATATGTTGGACCATTATTAATATCGTCATCCTGTGAGTAGCTTGATTATAGGCAGCTATTTAAAGATGTAATAACTTCTTTCAGATACGAAAACAGTAATTTGAAATATTATTTACTGCGTTAATAACATACATTCAATGTAATAGTATGCGATACGAAGTGAACTTATCCCCATGCTGAGCACAAACTTATGTTGCTTGCAATGTGCTTCAAACAACTCATAAACCTTTTTTTTATACGACATATCACACTAATTAGATTGTTCGACCAGGGCGTCGAACCTCGATAAAACAGTACACAGTATACACACCAATAGACCAACGCGACCACTTAGCCATTTCGTAAATAAACTAATTTTCCACTGCCACGCAACACGAACGTCGACAAAATAGGGGTGCATAATTAAAATGTCTTAATTTTATTGTACGGAGTCGGCTCTGGGGTTTATAGCTGCCTATTAAGTGTGCCGTAAAGATACCGAGTTCCTAACTTAATTCTGTATTGATTGATTCTGTCAATAGTGGAACCGATTGGCTGTACAGCGCCCTAATTTCATAAATTGCCTCTAATATGCGTAAAGATCGGACCGATTAAAGTAGCTGTTTATAATTGGCGAAATATTGCGTTTTGTTACTTAATTTTATAGTTTTAATTGTTAAGAATTTGGTATAATAATTTAAAAGCTATTATTTAAATTGGTAGGTAACTGTCTATCAAACTAAACAACCTACAGGATGCAGATTCAATTTCATAAGATTTAGCTAGCTTTCTGCTAAAGACATCCAAAAAAATATTTGTGTTATAGAAGGCATAAACGTATATCTACGGTTCATTCAAATCATACGTCAAGCTAAATACGAAAGAATATATCGAAAATCTCACAGAAAGTGTTACCTAGCTTAAGCTTCAAACCTTCACGTTCCTAAGCTTATGTCAAACTAATCTATACGTCCATTTCAGAATATTACCAAAACCCAATCCAATAATAATTTAAATCACATATTAAAACGAAAACGCCGCAATAAAAATTAAAACCCATAATAAACTGTTTGGGACAACACATCACAAGGCAGATTAAACCGGCAGTTTCTGTTGTTTAAATTAAGTACGAAATTGGTCCCTTTTCGTGTATAAATAACTTGGTAATTATCTGTACAGCGCGGATCAGAACGCGTTTATGGCGACATGCTGTTCACGTGAAGAATAATGCCCTAATTTGGATCGGGTTATGCAGTATAAGAAGTAAAAAATAAGACAAGTACAGTGACGTCACTAGGAGGAAAAGGTGATGTTGACGTAGCTGTGATTGCAGAAAATTAATAGATCTACAGATCACACCTACATATGTTCAGCAAAGGATTTCTTATGGCAGATGAAAAAGACGAGAAGGAGGGAACGTTAAAAGAAATATGAGTTCATTTAAGTACTATTATTCCGACAAACTATGTACAACATTGAAACTGAAAGGAATTGGAATAGTCTCCAGACTGTTGAACAACTTACTTGGAAGAAAATAATTACCTGTAACACTCTATATAAATGTACACAGCCTCCAAGGCCCAGTTCGTTAGATGCCGGCTGTGAAATGGGAGGCCGAGGGTTCGATCCCCGCACCGAGACAAATATTTATATCGGGTCTGAGTGTGTGTGAGAACGAAAAGTCTCTTGTAGTTTCTGATACCCACGACACAAAAGCTAATTAATCTTTCTGTGGCGTCAGGACTAGGAATGTGACTGTTGGGTGTATTTATTATTAATGTAAAGACAAGCCAACTTTTAAGAATGAAGGCTAGAAGGGGTAAAATATAGTTTATTAAATACCCAATAAAAGAGGCACAAATACATTTAATATTAATTTATGCATTACATAACGCGGTCCATCGAATCGAAGGCTTCCTCAACAGCCGCGCACAATAAAACCACAGATTTGTGGACATATTACGTCCACTTTTAATATAATACAAAATTAGTTCAAGCTTCTTTTAGTTTATTCAAAAGCTAATCAGAATCACGTTGGGAGCTCCCTATAAATTTTATTATTTAAGAAAATTGTCTCAACATGCGCTTGATCTGACAAATAAGTCGTGGGTTCTGTATGATCAATTCATTTTATTTATGTAGAGCTGGTTAGGAAGTTTCTTGCGTCGCCTCGTTATCACGTCTTATTTCAAAAGGGTGGTAGGTTTCAGTAATTTCATAAGATCTTTTAATTTTACAACTACATCATTATCAACCACTAGATCTCAGCTGCTGTGTTCAGAATTTCGCTATTATCATCATATCTACCCATTGAAAGTTTTTTTACTAAAAATAAGTTTCCCCCAAGGACTTGCGTCAGTAGTAGTGTCTGTCCAACAATTTATTTCACGACTTGTAATAAATATTTTTTACATTTGTTTTAATTCACAGTTCATATTATTGCTTCTCAAAAAGGTTTTTTAATTCGCCCCGAGGAACCTCAAAAAATGATTACTTACGAATGCGTAGGCTCGAAAAGCCCGCCGAGGCACGAGACCACGCGTATGTCAAATATTTTAATTGAGTCTCCTTTAAATTATTGGCCCGAATGGGACTTTAAGTAAAAATTCAATTAATTTTGGGTTACATTCCTGTATTTGTTTATTTACTAGTAATATTTTGTGTATTAAATAAGCATTGGACGATTTTTTTTTTGTATAAAGCATATTTAAGATTTCGCTGTTCCAAATCAGGGTGGGAGGGAAAATAAGGAAAAGTTTGTCTTGATTGGTGTTGTATAACAAAAGGTTTGATTTCAATTCAAAAGATTAATTATACTTTTTGCCATGTATTTTATTTTTTAATTTTATACCGATACACTTCAATCGTAGGACAAATGCATATAGACTTATTCAAATTGTTTTCTTTTTTATCACCAGATATTTTAATAATAAAAGCCTCTTAAACAAGTACAACAACTCGCAAATCCCACAATGTAACATTAATACAAATCTATAGCGGCAGTCTAACTACACAGCATTCAGCCTTATTACACAAAGCCCGATTTCGCAACAACCGTCAGCGCTAATGTCTTAATTTGTTAACATTGCTGTAACCCGCCAAAGCTGGTTGTAAGTAATAAATATAATATTTTAATTCGGTCCATTGTACCACCCGCCAGTACATTCATTTAGAGCAGTTATCGTTATAAATTGACGCGAATTATTTCATTATAGTTTCTTAGTGGTTCATAATCATTTGATTTCGGTTTTATGTGTATTTTTTTGCAATAAAAGCTTATTAGTCGTATCTGTAACATTATCTTATAGGTTCAGTTACCTAGTTGTTAAAAAAATTCTTGATTAATTCCAGAAATATGGCATGCCCATGGTGGATTAGAATCCGACATATTAACATTCTTGTCACTTTAACACCTTCCAGAAAAGACATATAGGAGCCGTAGCACGATGTGTTAAAATGTCAGTAAATACAATGCTTATACAAAAGAATCCAATTATAAATAATCTTTATATGTGTAAATATCATATTTACACTATAATCCAGAATTAACTACAAAACCAGAATTTACTATAAATATTAACTTAAAAATTCTTTAAAATCGCTACGGTATGCAGGTTTCCTCACGATGTTTTCCTTCACCGTTAAAGGTATGTAAGTCCGCCAACCCGCACTAGGCCAGCGTGGTGGACTATATGGCCTAACCACTCTCAATCGATTCTCTCGATTGTAGAGTAGGCCCGTGCCCTGCAGTGGGACGTATATGGGCTGATATAGATAGATAGATTAACTTATAAATATTTTGTCTTTTGCTCCTTAGTCAAACTTATACAACCAGATAAGACTTTAGCTATCTATAGTCATTAGCCTTATCTCACACAACAAAAACAAAACCACAAAAATCACAAAATAAAAATAATCCTACAATCGTCCAGCCTTTTATTCTTCCCGCAACACTTTCGGCGCATTGCACGAGAAAATAATATGTCGTAACCACACTTCATCACACAATTAAATACCGGCGAAGAAAGGGTATCGGTGGTCGCCCATTATACCCGCTATTGTTACCATTCCGCTCACAATGCCTTACTTATGGTCCGTTTAGGACATGAAAAAAGAAATGGCTAAAGTTGAGGGACACACGGCCGGGGAAAGCGGAGAATCCAACAATTAATGTATATTGAACTGACGGAGACCATATCGAAAAAACATGGCGACCCAAGCAAGTGCGTGGAACTGTTTACAGTCCACGTGTACACCGTCGTGGGCTATTAAGCAAATCCGCCATATTGCATACAATGGTCATAGAATATTTAAAACAATACGGCATAATGCGTTGACTTCATCCGTGAGTTGGGCCACCGCAACCAACCGTCTGCAGTAGAACAGAGGTACTACCGGAATCAACCTGCAACCTCAGATCACAGTCAATATTGTCCGTAGTATCGCCCACAATTTATTCGAATGAATGATACAACGAAAAGTTAATAGTATAATTCTAAACTTTATCTTTGCAATCTCCAATTTCACGGATCTAAAAATTTTAGGATTTCAAATGATTAAGTCATGTCCAAAATCGTCATGCCTCATCCTCATTCGTACGCCCTACGGGTGGTCTCAATTTTACACATCATATCATCAAATCTTCAATGAATCACATCCTATGAATGTCCGGTAACCTTACTAGCTTGATCACCTATCACGATTAGGGCTATTTATAGAGAAAATTAGTAATCATTCAGAGAAAAAACAATATCGAGTTCCGACAAATGAAATAAAATAATCTATTGACCTCATCTAACTGTGAAGTGTGATTAAAAAGTATTTCCGATTATGAAAGGTTTCTATACTAATCATTCAATAGGAAGTTGGTATAGTTACTTACTGAGATATTTGTTTGAAATGTGGAGTTAAATGCCAGTCAGATCAGAGTCGTGTGAGTGAACATTCAATGCTGTCTTTGCAAGTCGTAATAACTTTTACTCGCTAAACGTAAGCGCAATGTGTGCGCCACATTATTTCGAACCATAACAAATTCGTCAGATCAACGGGCGAGCTTGACGGCCCCTTTGGATCCACATGTATGAATATTGTGAAGGCTTCGTATTGTTATTAATGCGGTATTGAGAATAAACACATTTGTTATTATGGCCAATTTTTATAATAGTGTCTTGTGCAATTCGTATCAGCTCGTATACTTATCACTGCAGGGGTCGGGCCTGCTCTACAATCGAGAGTACGTTTGGGAGGAGTAAGGCCATATAAGCCACCACACTGGCCTAGTGGAAATTCGTTCAAATCGCTATGGTATGCAGGTTTCCTTACGATGATGTAACTAATCATTGTTCACTAATGCCCACTGCTAGTAGCTATATTTATCAAATTGGGTTTTTGGATAATCGCTTAACTTTAAACAATTCTTTGGCGTTCACCTTTAGTTATTACACAAAAGTCTAGCAATGTAACACCAAGTATTGCTGAAAGTGAGCTAAAAATTAATATACACAAATATCTTCATAGGAACCGAAAATTAATCTTAAATATGCATATATTTCACAAAAACGGTAATTATTTAATCATATAGAATATTTTTGTTATAAAATTATGTAAAAAATAAGAATATTGATTTAAATGCTGGAGTTATTTTTTTTCAATTCAACGTCTGTCAGCAATTCTAGCATGAATTAATTACAAAAATGCAAAATTCCGTAATAATGTACCTATTTTTTTATGAAAGTCGTAATAGTGACAATAACTTGTAATAAACGTCACAATGTAAACTATAATAATGCTACACCATTGTGTTTATTATATAATGCCGTGTATCCTTCGTTGGAGGTCCTTAAATAAATAAAATAAAATAAAATAAAAAAAACTTTTCATAGAGATTATTGATGATTCAGCTATACCTTATCACGTACGAACTTGATTTTCATGATTTGATTACGCACTACAAATTGTAAAATGCCATGACTGCCTGTCTTTGCCTAACATTTACGACTACAGGTCGCTTTTGGGTTCGATTCCTCGGTAAAGTGCTACTCTGAATTAACGTTATCAAATAAAATTCTGACTACATCGCATGATAAGCTCGATAATCTATTGTGGAACATTAAACGTTAGTCCATTAAACGTTGAGGTAGAGTTCCCCAAAGTATGTAAGTTGGAGACATAGACATAGTAGTATGTTCGACAGCCTCCGTGGCGCAGTTGGTTGGACGCCGGCTGAGAAACGAGAGGCCGCGGCTTCGATCCCCGTACGAATCAAATTTTTGTGAACCACAGGTATTTGTTTCGGGTCTGGGTGTTTGTGAGACCGAAAGGTCTCTCGTAGTGCCTGATACCCACGACACAAGACTCGATCTTAGTGTGGGGTCAGGACTATGTATGTGACTATTGGGTGTATTTATTTATCTATTTATTTAGTAGACGTAAAACTATCTGAAACAATATCACCAAGAGAAGTATTATGCTTTAATATAGAACATAATCTTACGAACTACTTCCAAACAACAAGAACGTAAACACAAATTATTTACCCAATTATCCTCCGGCGACGATCAGAAAATTTTTGACTGTCATCCAAACCGTGCCCCAGATCTAACATAACACCGCAATCAAATGAAGAAAGATGGCGACCACGAACAACTGCCTTTTCCATATCTCAGTTCAAACTTAACCCTTCCGCTACGCCAGAGGAAATATGACTCAATGTCGTTCATATTAAGGGCTACGCACCAGTATACAAACGTACAGTATTGTAATGCCGCATGACAGTTGATTAAAAGGGGCCGAAAGCGGGCCGAGGTTGGGGGCCCGCGACAGCGCTCCGTGCGGCCCGGCGGGGGGCCCCCTGATGATTGTATTTAAAATAAATAAGTACCTCGGTGACCGATTGTGCATACTCGCGACCGTGCTTTATGACCAAGTGATTGTAACGTACGATAATTTATGCGATGATGCGGCTGTGTATCACGTGTTTGCGTAAATCCATATCAACAATGTCGATGCATATATTAAATTGAGCGAAACTGAAAACGACATGATTAATGTGCTTTTGGTTTACTGAATGCGCCATTACACCGGGTAATGGCGTAACAAAATTTACGTGCGCGTTTGTTATTTATTAATTCCGCGTGCCAGGTTGGCTGTTGACGGTTGTAACAATGTCTACACAATTTGGACATTACAGTTGTAGGGTCCTGTTGCGTGTCAGCTTGCGAATAGGAATACTTACAACTTAATTCAGTAATCATGATTAGTATTTAATATACTTTCTACCTAATTATGCTGAAAATGTTTAGCCCCATATAATTGGGATTTAAACCTTTCTAATCACTTTTTGATCACAAATATTTATGTTTGACTTCCAAATAGTAGCATACCCCAGAAATTAAAATCAACATGACACTAAAATCTTAATGATTTACTCGTATTCTAAACCCCATAAATACAATACATATTACAAAATGATACTTAATATACCCCAGTTACTAAAACGGATCCCAACTGTCTTTAATGACGCAATTTAAAATGGCAAAATAATAATGGATGCCACAAAAGCGGCCACCGCCCAAATTAAATCCCTATCAAAATGGGCACAAAGAATAAACACTGAATAGAATAACCATTAGACAAATCCTTTAAAGTGCATCTGTTAAAGGGTAGATGTATTTATAATGGTTTTATAATTTCCGTTACCAGAGATCAGAAATGAACAGTAAAGCAGTTCAAAAACTGATCTTGGGGATATTATGGGATGTTTTCGAGATATCTATTTTTTAATTTTTGTCATATTTTGTCAACAAGAGTCAATATTCGATATTTAATTAAATTCAGCTTTAAATAATTCAAATCTGAAACCTGTTTTTTGAATTATGTATCTACAGATACATTAAATATTCTTACCTATTGATAAAATATGGTATTTTTGAGAACTCGCAAATGACCAGAAGAAGAGAGGAGTCTACAACGCGAAGACATAATACTTTCTGTATATGCTCTATGTTTGTTTAATAACGGCGCAGTAATCTCAATTTACAATTAAAAATAAAAATAAAGTAAGCATAATCTCGACTTCTTTGTTGGACACAAAACTAATGAAAAATAATATCCATCATCATCAACATTGTCCTATAACAAACGATGTATTGCTGGCAGCCCAACCTAATTACATGCAACTAGGCAAAAAAAACATTTCACACGTACTTATCTTTAGCTGCAAGAACTTAAATACAGCACGGTCATCGATATTTACAGTAATTTGTTAGTATTGAATTTCATCCCAACCAGTGTGAAAAATTTGTCATACCGTCCCATCACAGCACTGCGACTAACTTCCTTTAATCACAGGATAATAGAGTATTCTTTTTTTCAGTGCCGTTTTCATTAGTTGTAATACACTGGCTAAACGTGTAATCAGTGTGAAGGGACCCTAAGCGTACCAGTAACAGTTAAGGACATAATTGTGGGTTTCGATGACCCTAAGCTTATTTAAAATGTTTTTGTATGTACCTTTTTTGTTCACATACATGTTTGGGATTGAATTTTAGGGTTGGTAAATTTGTGGACTTATTTTGATGACTTGCTGTATCTTTATGCCATTGTGTGGTTCGATATAAAAGACGATTTGCTCAAGCAGAATCTATATTTAGAGGCATATTGAAAATTAAATAATAACTTTGATGATTTCCCTTAAGTCATAATTTGGTGGTAGAATATTCGTATCTGACTGCCTCGGTGGCGTAGTTGCACTACGGTATGATTGCAAAGCTGATGTCGCGGGTTCGAATCCCGGCTCGGGCAAAGTGATATTGGATTTTTTTATTAATTATCAGCCCGGAGTCATGAATTTGTGCCCGATACGGCAATAGGCTCGCCCTCTATCACATCGTGGTACGGAAAATACAAGGCGAAACATGGGTGTCCTGTTACCAGGGGAACCTCTGCCTACCCCTTCCGGGAAAAAGGCGTGAGTATACATAAACTCACGTATGTTTATTCGTATCTGTCCATATGGCAACCACCGTACCTAGGGATAGAAGTCCTTTAACAGTGACTTGAGAATATTGAAAATCAGCCATAAAGATCTGGGTATGTCTGTTGCGTTTCTAGTTCAGTCCGCATATTATATACAGTTTCAATATAGCTGGTGCATAATTATATCGACCGGCAGAAGACGATTCCTTTCTGTAACTCGGTTAATTGGTACTCTATATAAGTGGTATCTTGTCTACGTCTAGCAGGAACCATTTGAGGTAACATTCAGTCCAGGGTAAAACATATCTTTTGAATAATCGATGAGATTCAAACCCAGGCCCTCGGGCTTCACTGTCGTTATACAGGATGAAATCGAATTAAGTCGAAAAACTTTTATGAATAACCTAACATATAACCAATAATATTTAGGGCACATTATTAAATCAATTGAGTAATGTTTTGAGACAACTAAGAAAACTCAATAGCAATTTTATTTTATTTTTGTGTTGTATTAGCCCATATACGTCCCACTGCTGGGCACGGGCCTACTCTACAATCGAGAGAATCGATTGAGAGTGGTTAGGCGATATAGACAGGTAAGACAGGTTTACTAAAATGAAACTGATTGCGATACTACAATATAGAGTAAACTACACCAATAGCCCTAACTCATGATTTGATCTATTTCCAAGCGTCATATCACGAGTAATGTATCAAGTAACAAACACCATACAATAATTCACCGAATCATAAATTTTACAGTCCACGTTCCGAGGATCGAGCGACCTAAGTAGAAACCTGTGTTGTTTGTTTTTTGATAGGACTGTGTAACCGCGTGTGCCTTTTCTCTCAAAACTGTTTTTATTCTTTTCTTTCGAACACTTTTTACGTGTCTTTTTTACCTTTTCTTTTATTTACGTCCCCAATAAAAGAATAGCCTTACGTGGCGCGACCTCACCTATTATTGTTTCAGGGAATTGAGATATCTTTGGCTTAGCGAACAAACATTGAAATGTTACTAAGCTTTTTTGATCTTGGATTTGTTGACATGTGTTTGTATTTTGTGGACCATCTGGGGTTTTAAGAGCGTTTTTGAAGTTATTGTTTGAGGGTCTTTAAGTTAATGCGCGGTGTGAACGGAGTAACATGGATTTATGAATGGAAGCTGAACACGTTCCACTGTGTTTCACTGACGTAAGATATGTTACTCTTTGAACTAATCATTGAAAGGATTTGAAAATAACTCTTGTTCGTTTCATGACTTTATTCCACTGCCAACTTGGCGGTATTAACTTTATCATTATTATTCGAACTGAAATAAATAGAATCATAGAAACCTGTGGAAATCTTTGAGGAAGCCTATATCCAGCAGCGACCCTGACTCGTAAATAAATAGCTGAATATTGTCGTATTTATTGAAATAAAACTAACTTCATAGATTTTTTTAGCGGATGCGGTATATTTTTTACATTTTGTAACTTCCCGACGTTTAACATCCGCGATAAAATCGGTAAAATTTGATTTGTTGTAATATGTAACGTTCGCGTAAATCTAGGGAACCATTATTGCTGTATTTAGTAATTTGTTTTAATCAGTAAGTAGGAATCCTGGGTTGAAATCCCAGGGCACACCTCTGACTTTTCGTAGTTATGTGTGTATTGATAGTCAATCACGACGCACTTTAACGGTAAAGGAAAACATCGTACCGCATGCTTACCGTAGCGATTTTATAGAATTTCTACGGTATGTAAGTCCGCCAACCCGCACTAGGCCAGCGTGGTGGACTATATGGCCTAACCACTCTCAATCGATTCTCTCGATTGTAGAGTAGGCCCGTGCCCAGCAGTGGGAAGTATATGGGCTGATACAGACAGGAATCCAAATAAAATCAAATATGACTGTATCAGAGCCGTATATCTGTGAGAGTGGCAACAATGAGTGTTTGTTAGACGATCAGTTAACACCAATGCTCGATAACATGGGGTAGCGCGACCGTGGGAGATTTATAAAATAGCTCTATTATTTATATTTTTTCTTAGCCATGGGATTTTTAGCTACATATTAGTGATACTCCTCCTCGACAGCCTCCGTGGCGCAGTTGGTTAGACGCCGCCTGTGAAATGAGAGGCCGCGGGCTCGATCCCCGCACCGAAACAAATATTTGTGTGATCCACAGGTATTTGTTTCGGGTCTGGGTGTTTGTGAAACCGAAAAGTCTCTCGTAGTTCCTGATAACCACGACACAAGACTTGATCTTAGTGTGGGGTCAGGACTATGTATGTGACTGTTGGGTGTATTTATTATTTATTTTATTTATACGAAACTTTTCTAAAATAACGCTCTCCCGATGCCCCAACGATGATGAAAAATTTATTAAGGATATCTGGTGTTACCAATGTATGCGGTGTCCACAAAAAAAATATTCACAAACGTGATCGATACCTGAATCAGGATACTAAAAATATTGGTTACTTCTAGGGCTTCCAGTACGAAAATATTTATAGGAATGATTGTAGACCCTTTTCTCCATTAAATAGTAAACTATCTAAACATACTGCCTCGACTCTTCTGCCTCGGTGGCGTAGTTGTACTACGGTACGGTTACAATGCTGAGGTCTCGGGTTCGAATCCCGAGTTGGGCAAAGTCATATTGGATTTTTCTATTCTTTGTCAGTCCGGAGTGAATAATTTGTGTCCGATTTGGCGATAGTCTCTCGCCCCCTATCACATTGTAGGACGGAACACACAAGGCGAAACGTGGGTGTCCTGATAGCCCCTCTGCCTACCCCTTTTAGGAAAAAGGCGTGAGTTTATGTATGTATGTTATATTACATTTTTCACTCAACCGACTCGTGCCATAATTTCCAACATCAAGTACCTTCACTGGCTGAATGAACAAGTCGCCTTACACAAAAAAAAAACAAAAAAATATTCTAAAAGATCGAAACGAATCCTAAGCCGCCTACGCTTTGAAATCCATTGAATGGGCCGCATTCGCCGCACAATACCATGGGCCACGCACGCCGTAGGGCGGGGCCGCGCGACCCGCGATTATACCCGCTTTTTTATTTGCACCGTAGATACCTTTTACATCGCCGTTCAATTACCGAACAGCGAGTGTGGCTGCCGAAAGATAGAGGGGACATGACTGGGTTTTATTGAACTGTATAATATTCTTGATTTATAAATATTTTTTGGTGCGTAATTGCCTAGTCATGCATACTATAATGTGCATAGTTTAATGCAGACCTAACATATTAGGCCATTGCCGTCACCTGGCAATAATGCAATGTAGGACATAAAATAGCAAAAAAAATATACACGTATTTCAAACGTCCTTTGGTTTATTAATCATTTTAGAATACAAAAAACCTGGCATTTTATTTAAGCATTTTTTAAAAATATTATTATTAATTTTAAACGTTAGAATCGTACCTATACCATAACATAAACTCACGCCTTTTTACCAGAAGGGGTAGGCAGAGGTGCTACCAGGACAACAGCTTTTTATCTTGTGTTTTCCGTGCCATGATGTGATCGGGTGTTCGAACCCGAGATCTCTGCATTGTTACCGTACCGTAGTACAACTACGCCACCGACTCAGTCAATGTAATACACTTTTTAAGATAAACTATGAACTCTATGAAAAAACAATATCATCGGAATAGCAATAACATGTGTTCGGTCATCACATCTTCGCGCTTTGTGCCCGGCCGATTGCCACTTCAACATGCGATTAAATAAAATTAATTAATTATTTAAAATATAAAGTCGTATCCACGCTATAGAGTCGCGCCCACGCGCGCTGATTGCGTTCGCCTTGACATTAGTTCGAGTGTCGCGAGCGCTGGGCCGTGTGCGCCGGGCCTACGTGAATACGTGAACATACTGAAACATAACCCTGCATTTGGCTACAAAACACTCGGTTTTAACCCTTTACTGCACTTATATCTATGCTATTTCATTGATAAAATTTGTTTGTCGATATTTTAAAAGAGTAGGTACTTGAGCATTTGATGTATTTCTTTTTTGTTATTTAAAGTTTTGTACCTGTAACAGAATAAATATTTAAGCAAATATAAGTACATTATTCAGTAATCACTAAGACAAATGTCCCTAGTTAAAACAATTTTAGGTAAATAGCTCAGTTTTTAAGTGCTTAATTTAATCGTAATATGGTTTAATAGTTCTAGACTTGTTTAAGCGCCTTTATCTTATATACAAAAAGCAATCCAAATTGGTACATAAGACCTTGTCACTACTTAAAAACAAAACAAAACCTCAAACATCTCAATAAACAAAAACCAAACAGGACACTTATAATCAAAAACGAAACCGCACACCGAGATTTCCAATCTGAATATCAATGCTAGGCGATAAGATAACAGGGTACAATTGTCCAACTATATTAACCCGCGACAGCATATAAATATTTCTAAACCAGAGCTCAATTTACACTAGTGGTTAAAGAGGCTTAATTAGGGGCCTCTTTGACCGTCAAACCGTATTAACAGTTCGCTTCATCAATGAGGTTATTTCTGCATGAGAGGGTTGGGACGGCGCCTGAGCATTCCCGCCCGGCGCCTTTTAAGGTGCAGTCTTATCGACCCAGATATCGTGTTACAGTGAATATTTTCCGATACGTTTTAGGGTTGAATAAGATTTAAATATAGAATGCATTTCCGTCTTTAGATACTTGGAGGGTTATGAAATGTAGTATTCATACTTTCTATATATTTATTAAATATTAATCTAATAACAACTAATAGAAGTATCTGTATCTGCCCAAATACGTCCCACTGCAGGGCACGGGCCTCCTTACAATCGAGAGTACGATTGAGAGGGGTTAGGCCATATAGTCCATATAGTGGAGAGAGTAGTAAGGATAAATAAACTGTCAAAAGAAACTAAGATAATTTTTTAACACTCAAAACATTAATATAGACCGACGACATGCGGTGTGTCTGAAATGAAATTTTGAGATAATGAAATACATTATTATTATAGTAATTTCCGTGACAGTAAGTCGAAAGTATTTACATATAAGAACCTTTTATAATGGTTGAACGAATCCTCAAACAATCAACAAAACGAAACAAAACGTCACCAAAAGGGCCACGTGAAAAAAATATGAAGTATTTAAACAAACATTTGTATTTATTTCACACTTTCTCCACAAATCCATGTGGGAAATCAAAGAAAGTAAACTTTGAGAACAAAAGGGGAACAAACACGAACAAAAATTTAATCTCACTCCTACTGAGTTTTACAAATATTTGTATAAATGAAGTTAATTAATTTTTCGACAGGTGACGTGTTTGAAAGTAACTTTGCCTTATTTACGGGATTAAAAGAAAAAGCTAAGACATTATTTGAGTTCACTAAACTTGATAATATCATGAAGCATTTTTGTAATCGTTTGTTCTTTACATGACGTACACATTACTTGAAGTCCACTGCCAAAAATGATATTATATTTTTAAATGTATATAATAATTTAATATGTTTTCAAGGTCTCTCTCCCTCCAGCCATAGGAAGCTCACCGCTGAACTTTATATCACTGAATCCCATTGGTTATCACCTAAAATTAAGGTTTAAGAGTACTTTATTTCTCATAATAATACATAAAATCACTTGCTGAAAAACGTATATAATCCAACATTTATAAATATTTAGACGAGCATACAAATTAAGTACATGCACTGATCGGTTCACCTATTAACATTGTTATATTAAAAAAATATATATTACATCTATATCTATATCTATCTATATCAGCCCATATACGTCCCACTGCAGGGCACGGGCCTACTCTACAATCGAAAGAATCGATTGAGAGTGGTTAGGCCATATAGTCCACCACGCTGGCCTAGTGCGGGTTGGCGGACTTACATACCGTAGAAATTCATTAAAATCGCTACGGTATGCAGGTTTCCTCACGATGTTTTCCTTCACCGTTAAAGTGCGTGGTGATTGACTATCAATACACACATAACTCCGAAAAGTCACCGTGATCATGTAGGCTGCCGCGTCTGGTCCGTTACCAACAGGCCACCACGCACTTATTACATATTAACAACAAATTCCTACCTGTCATGGGATTGCGGTATCACCAATTCTACTAACGAAGCTGTTAACAACTACTATTCATATTTACATTAAAGATAACGGAAAAATATTGAAAGAAGCTTAACATTTAATAACAATAAACATTAAACAGTCGACGCATGCCTTAACAAGTCTAAAGAACGCCTTATGTAAAATCACTAAAGCGAAAGAACAGACGGTCATTGTCAAAAGAATTTGTATCTTAATCTTCGTAGCTTAGTAAAATCCGTTTTTTAACCACAAAAACACAAACCTAACGGTCTGACAAATGTCCAATAATACACGAGATCCACCAAAACATCTGAAACGGACTTAGACAATGACGACGAATCTGATAACAGTAAAACTCTCGGTAGCAAAACTCTGGATAAAGTTGTAAATCATTTTTCTATGTATTGCAATGATTACGTTGCTGTAGGAATTCCAACTCTATTCTCTCGGAATAAAGAACTAACAATGACAAAAAGATGTCCCTAAATTGTAAATCAATCACGGAGTCATTGTGGAATGCGAGTATTTCGACCGCAAGCGCGCTCGGCCGAACAATATATTTACAAATCGGATTAACATTCGTTTACTCGCCTGATCCGATGATCTTCGGACGGTGAGACAAACCTCGGCTTGAATATATCCTTTTTTACATTCGGGCATCGGTAAAAAAATAATTATAAAGTTTGTTTGCGGTCGTTAATCCCGTAAGATTTTGAGGTGTTTGTCTAAAATAGTTGTCACTTCCTAAACTAACATGACTTTGGTAATAGGATTAGGCTTTGCGGATTTCTTTGTAGGCAAAAAACTTTTAAAGAGCCACCCTTTGGAGCAAAAACTGAATGTTGTTGCTAAAGAAAAGGTAGACAAAGGTGGCATAGATATATAAGTTTGCTAATATATCCTGCATGATAGTTGGCCTACCTTCAGAAAAAAAAATATGCAAGAGAGGAAAATGCCTACATCATTGATAAGTAGTACAGTAGATCACATAAACGGCCATGGAGAGTGGAAATCTCACAGTTCTGCTCCTTTTGGATTTTAGCAATGCTTTTAACACTGTAGATTTTGACATTCTCCTTGGCATATTACGCTCTCTTAACATATCTCCATCGGCAATTGGCTGGTTTCAAGGTTACCTGTCTGGTCGTCGACAACGTATATGTATTGATAACACCTTATTTTCGTCTTGGTGTAATACAACAGTCGGTGTACCGCAGGGTGGCGTTTTATCTCCACTGCTTTTTGCTATATTTATTAGTTCTATCTCTCTTAAACTTTCTTCTTCTTACCATCTTTATGCAGATGATCTCCAAATTTACAGTCATGGATCGTTAGTAAGGTTGCCGGAAGTGATCGCCACAATTAATAGAGACTTATGTCAAATTGGAGACTGGAGCAAAGCTTATGGACTAATGGTGAATCCCATAAAATCCCAAGCTATTGTAATTGGCAGCCCCAGAATGATTTCGAAGGTGCAATGGAATCAACTTCCTCCAGTTATCTTTGACAGTACTGTAATACCGTTTGTCGAGAGTGTCAAAAACTTGGGTGTTATTATTGACAATACCCTATCCTGGAATCAACAGGTAAATGCTGTCAGTCGCAAAATCTTTGCCTCAGCGGGGAGTTTGCGGCGGCTACGCAACTTTTTGCCCATAACTACCAAAATTGCGCTGGCACAATCACTTCTTCTATCAGTTCTCGATTATGCCGATTCCAGCTATCTTAATCTCAGAGAAGATCAACTGGATAAGCTTGAGCGACTTCAAAATTTCTGTATAAGATTTATATTTGGCCTGCGCAAATATGATCATGTCTCCGCATTTCGTGCTAAGCTCAAGTGGTTACCAATTAGACTTCGTCGGAATGCTCACATACTTTTTTTGCTCTTTAATATTCTTTTTGATCCATCCTCTCCTCGTTACCTTAAAGAACGTTTTGAGTTTCTAAGTGTATCACATTCGGTGTTCCTGAGGTCCTCGGAGAATTTAAAACTTCGTACTCCGAAGCACACTACAAACTTTGTGGACAAATCTTTTACAGTGCAGGCTGTTAGATTATGGAATGCCCTTCCCTTTCAAATAAGAAGTGCACAGACTCTAGGTTCGTTTAAAAAACTGTTAAAATGTCATTATTTGTCGTTATGTAGCTAATTATACTATCGTTGTGTAAATGTTATATGTAAGTATATGTATGTATGTGTATGTATCTATGTACATAATTAAAGTATATAGTACTTATATAAATATGGTATTATTTGGTGTAGGATATATACGTATTGAGTATAAATATATATTATATTTACTTATGTTTATGTACTATGTGATCTTTATTTATTTTACAAACTTATGTTATATTTATTTCTATCGTCATTACACTTTTGCTGCACACTGATTGTTTTCTTATAATTCCTGTCCATCCAAAGGTTGCCTGGTAGAAATCGCTATTAGTGATAAGGCCGCCCATTGTACAGAACTGTTAAGTGTATATCCTGAAAGTGTATGTTGTCATTGTGTACAATAAAGTATATTATTATTATTATTATTATTATAAACATGATTTAGTCGCAGTGCGCGGATCTAACCCGCGACCTTTCGTTTCACATGTAGCGTCTTAATAAACGGCATCATTGAGGCACGTGTTAACTGGTATTAGTAAAAATGAAACTAACTTAACACAGCCCATACACACGATCCTCAAACGATTAAATCACTTAAAAATCTAACATTACAAAAAAAATGAAATTTGTCCGCGCGTCGAGTGTGGACGTAGTAAAAAAGTCAATCTGTGTACCGTTGTCACAGCATAAAGTAATAGTTGTTGAGAAGCGAACGTTTTATCAGCCTGTAATCGTATATATTTTGGATGTCATTATTATAGGCGGCGCACGGCGGGTCCCTTCAGAGTACACGAGTTATCGCTCAATTCAAAGCGAAGAAATAAATCTGTAAATAAAAACTACTATTTTAAACGCACGTGTGCTTTCTCCCCGTCTATACAATCTTTATGGAAACATGTGATTTGAATAAATTGTTTTGAAAATGTCTGTTTTCACTTAAGCCTTAGTACATGCTCTTTGTATTTCAATATTGATACAGTTTAAGTTTCGAAATCGTGTAATTTCTCAACGCTATTGTTTTAACCATTTATTTCAACTTCGGGTACCATTTATTTCAACTTCGGGCGACACAGTAATAACAAATGCAGTTATTATGGCAAAATTGTTATTGTTACATTATTTCTTTGGTTCCTAAATATATATTTTTTTTTTTTAGTTATATTGTAAATGCATGCATACAAAATGCATACAACCTCTTCAGCGTTTCATCATTCAAAATATTTACATATATTATGTGTATAAGAGTGCCACCTCCATATCCATATTTTAAAAAGATCTAACATTTTCATAGTCATAACAGAGCTAAAATTATACTTCCTCCCTTGCCAAGCAATTAGAAATTCATCTAACAGTCAAACATGATCTTGATCATGTAGTGAGAAACGAGGTATTATGAAAAAATTGTCAATCAATTCAAGAATTAAAAGCTACTAGCTGGGACGACCTACTCAGTGAAATAAAACCCTTTACCGAAATAAAATTTATTTATTTATGACCATTTGCTTCAATGCTCAATTACAATCCGTGATTTCTTATTCCACAGCAAGCTTTTACACCACTAAACTACATATCAATATCACTTTATCGATATAATGACAGTTCAATTCGCTAGCCAAATCGGATCACACTTTAAAAAAATAAATAAAATTTATGACCCTTTAAATGTGATGTCATAAATGATTGACCCCATATAGACGACGCATTTAAATTTCAACAGACCAAGGTCTTTTTATCAAACAAAAAACAGCAGCATCTTCCGATACGCGTAAAAAACACATGCGCAATCGAAAATCATTTGCATGTGTGAACAATTATCTGGTCTACCTTAAAGGTAATTTAAAACAATATTTGGTGCCGGAAAACGGTCCTAAAATAGGCACGAATCCACCAAGGTGGTCTCTTATCGGGGATACGTCCAGTGTCGCTTCCACTGAGACATTTCACCTTTTTTATTGCCTGCTCTTCGCGACTTCAGAAGAACCAACTTTGACTGTTCACTCTCCGCCAACATCTATGAACCTTAATTCCTTGGAATAAGGGTGAAAATCTTTTGTATTTTGCTTCACAGGTAGACGGGACCAATTGGCGTCTACCCAGGTTTTATCACATTACTTTCTCACCTTTTTACGAGGTAACGTGTGAGTCGAAGTGTCGTAGATACAATTATCGATTAGGTAATGTTATCGCGGCCGATCTATTGTCTTCCGGTTGATTTTTGTTGATTTAGGGATACGGTTTTTGGTAATTTAGTGGCGCTTGACGGTGTGCGGTTGGGTATTCTTTGTGTCAGTTTTGACAATTG
This sequence comes from Deilephila elpenor, assembly GCA_949752805.1. Lineage (NCBI taxonomy): Eukaryota > Metazoa > Arthropoda > Insecta > Lepidoptera > Sphingidae > Deilephila > Deilephila elpenor. The sequence goes on from OX457110.1 coordinate 4,932,410, forward strand.
TTTGGCAGGGTTTTTTTATAGTTTAGAGTGTGCGAAGAGATCTTTATTTGGGTGATTTTGGTCTAGCAATTTAAAGTGTTTTGTTTTTATTTTGCGTGAAAGGTATTTAAATGCTTAATTAAGTCATTTTCTAAATCTACTGAAGTATAATTATTTTAACAGGTTCTAAGTGTTCGTCGATGATAATTATTTTTAGACATGTAAAATTATGACCTCAATCGAGGACCAAAGATTTCACATAGTAGAAAAATTGCGACTTTATCAAACACAGAAGCTAACATCAAAATTACAAAATTTAAAACAGTGTACAAATAATCCAAGTGCGCTAAGGAATTTTAAGCGCAGCGGATTAAAGGACACGTGTCCACGACTCAGTATAATATTCCATAATTAAAATTAGCATTTTAAGCACGCCAATGGCATTTAAATTCAGTAAGTTTATAAATGGTGTTGTCTTTAATGCTTTAAAGAGTATCTCTCACAGGTGCAGTGAGTTGTGTGACTAAAGCGTGCGCGACTTGCCGTATCAAGTACTATTGCGTACTGGCTGCATAAAAATATTGAGGTAATTAATATTTTAAAAGAATGAAATATTTCAATTGTAAGAGTCATTTAATCCATCTATCCATCCATCAGCCAAAGGACGTCCACTGCTGAACATAAGCCTCTCCCAATGATTTCCACAGTGACCTGTTGGAAGCAGCCTCCATCCGGTAATTGCGTCATTTATTTAAAAAAATATATAAGCAGAATCAGATTTGTCAAGGCTTTGTCCCACGCCTCTCTTAAAGTTATAGTTTGCAACGATCAATTGGTGCTTAGTTTAATTATTACTATTCGAGGTAAATGGATGGATTATTATCTAGGCATATAAAAATAGCATATTAATTATAACCACTCTCAATCGATTCTCTCGATTGTAGAGTAGGCCCGTGCCCTGCAGTGGGACGTATATGGGCTGATATAGATAGATAGATATAGATAGAAATAGCTACTCTTACCAGACTATTTCTTCCGACATGTTCAACCTTCAGTCATCAAATACAACCTGGCGTCCTTCAAAAAACGAGCTTAAAACCTTAAAGGCTGACATCTCCATGCCCTATGGTGTTGCAGATGTTCATGGGCGGCGATGATCACTTACCGTTTGCTCATATGCCCGCTATAATATATAAAAGAATCATAAATCTTAAACTCCCTAGTTGAGGAAGTTACTGATGGTAGGTCTCTCATATGTGAGAGGCCGCCTGGGTGGGTACCACCGCAATGTCTATTTCTCCCGCCAAACAGCAGTGTTAATGCGCTGTTGTGTTCCGGTTTGAAGGACATTGTAGCCAGAGTAACTACTGGACATATTGAGACTTAACATCTTATGTCTCAGGATGGCGAGCGCAGTGGAATTCCAAGCATTGCCTTGTAATTCATGGTGTTGTTTGGTTTTGCTACTGTCCATGAGCGGTCGTATCGCTTACCATCAGGCGAATGGCATGCTCGTCTCGCCATTCATTGCAATAAAAAAAAAAAATAAAAAAAAAGTTAACATAACCCTTTTTGGTCCTGAACGCAAACTAAAAACATTTATAAAATCACCTTTTACAAGCGCCACAACTTGATTTTTTAAACCATTTTGAATTCCCTTGGCTCATTTCAGTATCATAATAAACAGAGGATCGATCTGTTTGCACTAAGGGAAGAAAAGGTATTTTTTAAATTATAAGTTTCAATTCAGACCATTTCTAATTTGCTGTCCATACATTTTGACGTCTTTATACGTTTGTATGAATGCAATAATATGCGCATATTTAAATTCAGTTTTACGCTATCCGATGCCTGGTGGACAATTTACAATGTCTTTTGGTTTTCTTTACTGAAGTAGCCGGTCGTTGTGCCGGTGAAAATTATACCCGCATGTGAAATATTGCGCATTTTTGTTAGATATATTATGACGGGGCATCTTATTTTAATTTAGTAGCATTATACTCGAGGTATTTGAGGATATCGCATTATCTTCGTACTTTACTGTGGATTTGTAGAATAGGTGAGGAGAGTTTGTCTGGAGTTTCTGTCTAAATGATGTAGAAATAACTACAACATGTCGGACACCAAATTAAAGATATCATAAAAGATATAAATATAGGTGAGCTTGCAACTTTTGTAAAGAAGAGCACGGGTTCAATCCGCTGTGACAATTGTTTGGTGTCATCAAGAAATATATTTCGGAAAATCTCATGCCACCAATGTGGTCTGGGCTTATAGTTAAAGGCTATGTTCGACAATAAAATTAAAAATGATTAAATTAAATATTAATAACCCCACATAGATTCTATCAGCCTGATATTGACTCTACCTCCCTTTCTCTCCCTCCCTTTGTTCATCTCCAAGGATTTCCATACCAACCTGTTGTGTGATAAAATTCTTCAGCTCTGCGCGCTGTACTATAAATAAATTTAATTCAAATCAGAAATAGCTATAACGTTCAAGGAAAACATCGTGGGGAAACCTGCATACCATAGCGATTTGTGAGAATTTCTATGGTTCGTAAAGTCCGCCAACCTGAACTAAGCCAGCGTGGTGGACTATGGCCTAACCACTCTCAACCGTACTATCGATTGTAAAGTAGGCCCGTGCCCTGCAGTGGGACGTATATGGGCTGATACAACAAAATTAGAAATAATTAAATCCACAATAATGACATCACGTCGATTCAATCAGCCGGTACACGAATACCGAGGCCACCTCGCAGGTGGGGCCGTATCGTTTAATTATACTTCACTGGCTTTAATTAATTAAATCACATTACAACACACCCCTTGTTTTAATGCATAATGCTCGGCGTAATTTATTCGCTGGCTTTTGTTTTTGCACGGACTCGACATTTTGGATATTATGATAAAAAATCTATGGAATAATGTATCGGGGCGGAATGGGAAATATTATACTTAATATTTTGTTGGAGGTATTTGATTCGGCTTTATCACTATAAAGCATCATAAATCAACGTAAATTGCTTTCAACCTCACTAGGTTGAAAGCAATTTACGTTGATTTAAGATAGGTTGATAAAATTGGGGGACGTCGCTGGATGCAGGCTGCCTCCAACAGGTCACTGTGAGTTAGTTAAATTATTGGGAGAGGCCTATGTTCAGCAGTGGACTCCCTTTGGCTGATGGATGGATGGATGGTTGATAAAATTGAATACAAGAATCATGAGCTTTTCCGCATCCTAAAAGTGCCTTCATTGACGTTTGACTTGGTTTAATTTGTGTAATCTCGGTTAATTATAAGCAATGTCAGAACTCTATAGATAGATAAAAATTGGGATACTAAATGGGTACAAGATTTCCATCATCATTGGCTACCTAAAACACGAAAGCTCGCAATTCATGAATAATAATTATATTTATTGACGAAAGTCAAAGCCAATCAGCAAGACATAATACGGCCTGACATAGAATAAAATAATTGTATGTTCATTTCATTACTTAAAAGTTAAAACTACAATATAAACTCATTTTTAATTTACATGCAATTCTCTTTAACACTCTGCATGTCATACTCCAATAAAACCCTCGTTCGACTTGCACTTTAAAAAAAACAAAAACCCCGCTACCTTCAACTATCACTGACACCCCTAATAACTTAATATGGCAACCTTGTCAGTGAAATCAGATGGCCGTCCCGACAAATTGCCAGGCGACTAGACGGCGGGGACAAAAAATTCGCTCCAGTTTGCGACAAAAACAATCTTATTGCGACTAACGAGCCAGCCCTGATGCTATCGGGTGTATTACTTTCATTCCTTTCCAACTGTTGCTTTCGATGACCGCGTCCTTATAATTAGTAAGGGGGCGGTTTATATGGAGTGACAAGTTGATTTTTTTTTATTATTTTATTAAGTGATTTAAATTAAAATTCAACAATAAGATAGTTGTGCAGTAATTGTGTGGATTTGTGCAATGACTTTTCGGTTCCTTTAAATAGATTTTCATAGTTTTAATATACATACATTTAAACATGCCCGATTTAAATTCATACTGAATACCATCTCCTAAAGTACAAATGATTGTGATAGAATATGAGATATAGAAATAGTCTCTTTTTTATATATGTCACATTCATAAAGTTGGTAAATATATAGTAAATTAAATTATATATAATATTTTGTGTGAATTAAATTATTATGTTGTGCTAGAATACGTAAATTACAAGATTATTCCTACCAAGTTTTAATTGCTTTTCTACTTAATGTGTACATTATAAATACCGAATATAATCAAGCCTTAGCCAGTAATTTTAAAATTCAATAATGTTTTTTCAATTACATCAATCAAACAATTATATCAAAATTCACATGTATCAATGAATATAATAAAGAACACCAATTCCAGCCAAGGATGTTTCGCGAGGCTTTTGAAATTTTAAAAACATCCAAATTTTAATAGAAAAGATGTTTTGAAGCTTACACAGGCGTGGGATCCAATGCTACATTTAATTAAATCGGACCCCAAAATACCAGCTGCCAAATGCTGGAAATTAAAAAATATAAAAATTAAACCAAATTCGCGATAGAATCCGTAAAAAACATTTATTCCAATTGGTAACATTCACGTAAACCAAAGAAACCATTTAGTTATATCAATTCTGTATTCAAGAATATTTACAACAGCCATGTGAACGGCCGCTTAATTTTTTTGTCCTCAGGGTTACCGATAATTATATCACACGTTTTTTACACAAAACCACACAGGACAAAATGGCGTTACGATCAGATTATCATAGACTTGTGGTTGGATTATTGCTTCAGTTTTTTTTCGCCTACCTGTTCAAGAACCCGAGATTCCTGATAGGACGGTTCCCGAATTGCTGCCATATTTCCAACTAAAATGATCCCCTTTTTGTATTAATCTAAGCCTAAACAAGGGTCTGTCAAAACTGGTTGTATTATACAAATTAATAGACCAGACGGGCTTCTTAACCGGGTGAATATTTTGTTTATTATACTTATTAGAGATTTGTCGTAACATTTTTGTGGAGTGTGTTAAGATAAACGTTGACTTTTTATTCCCATTCCTCTGTCAAATATTTGTCGTGTCAGGATTATACAAACGTTTGATCAAATATTGGTGATTGATAAAGTTAGGAATGTTATTCACGGTAAAAATTAGTAGAATTCTTTAAAACCTTGCTACCGTAAGATAATGACAGACAAAGCAAGTATATTACGCCTATTTATCTTTCTAACAGTATCTAAAGCTATATTCTGACATTTACCGCGGTTCATAGAATACGAGTATAGGTGGAGGACACATTAGATAGCGGAGAACACGCTGAAGCGGAGAAAAATGTTTATTTTAATTTCAAAAATATAGGTATAACAAATTATACATAGAAGCCTGAACAATATTGTACTTACGGCCAAAGGCAGTTTATCACTTTGCAATGTCAATAGGTATTGAAAAAGTCGTAGGTTTAGTAGAATTACTATTTTTTTATCACAGTACCCACAATCACAAATTCAACAATTAGTAGCAATACCCAAATAATAAATGTCTATGTCAACTTCTTAGTCGCTTCATCTTCCTAGCCCAAATAGCCGCTTAAAATATGTTATGATGTTTAAAAAGATTTTACCACAGGTAAGTAAACATCTGTTCTGTTTAAAAACTAAACAGTTGTCGTAATTGCATTCGCTTATTTCGCAACATAATCCTTAACACGTGACAAAGTACATGGCAGAAACAATTTTGACAATATTTAATCTTATGTTACCACAATAGCAAGCGGATGTAAGAAGCATGAATTTCAGTGTTAAGACGCTTCTTAGAATCTTGGATTTCTAACACAATATAGTTATGCGACCTGCCACCTTATACCCTATATTAAACCCTCAAGGTTAATGGGTCAATAAGGAGTTGTATAGCTGCTTCATCTGAACTGACTTAATGTATTCGATGTACCAGTGGCGAATACCAAGAGTATCAAGTAGACGGTTCTCACAAGAGAATAGTATATAAGCCATGGACATCGCAACGTCAGTTGACTTTGCTTCAAACCATCATAACTAACACAAGTCTTTGTCTTTGTTAGAATTTATCATTTGTGAATTATTTGAAATAAATTATTTTTATTTACAAATACGCTCGAGATAATTTGACTGGCGCAGTCGGGTCGGATTTAATATCGCGTTAAAAGTAGGTTCGGAAGGGACACAAAAATAGGTCGCCGAATTGTACTACCAACGCTAAAGATAAATAATCCGCGAACCACAAAAATATAAATTAGTCAAGTACGTAACAAGTGATAAAGAAGCAATTTCCAGCATGGGAAGAAAGAGCAAGTGAGTAAATCCTTTCATTCCTTCCTATCGCTTTCCTTCCTTTTTAATTGGACTGAAAATCGCCAATTTTTAAAAAGGCGTGTTTTTCCTTTCATTAGGAAATCCACAAAATAGCGCCGTAATCTTGGACTAACATTGCCAATTTTACGTAGAAAAATAATTTGAATTAATTATTTTTGCCTTTGATATCATTGTGTTTTTGTGTTGTATGTGCATTATTTATTAAAACAATGAATCAAATACAGCTAATCCCACGGGAGATAATCGAAATCATCCCTAGATATGACGGCGACGAACGGTTGCTTAGTCTATTTTTAAATAAATGTGAGTACGTTATCAGAAGCTTTAGAGGCGATAACAGTGTAGCTCAGCAAACATATGTGTTTCACAGTGTTACAAGTAGACTGACGGGAAAGGCCGCAGTATTACTCAGTGAAAGACAGAATGTAGCATCTTGGGATTTATTAAGGGAACTATTAGTTCAGCATTTTGGTGACAGTAGGTCAGAAGAATGTATAGCCATGGAGCTAGAAAGCATTAAAATAAATTCAAACGAATCGTTTATCGAATTGTGTCACAGAATCCAAAATGTTAGGAGTTCTTTGATAGCAAAAGTAAATCTTTTGACGGACGAAGGTATTAAGGCGTCAAAAATGATAATATATAATAACTTAGCACATAAAGTTTTTATATACAACTTGCCTGAGAACTTAATCCAATTTGTGAGATTAAGTAAGTCCACAAATCTGGAGGATACATTATCTATCGTAATGGAAGAAGTTAATTTCCAAAAGGAATTTAAAAATAAATGTGTAAAGCCACAAGCACCTAAAAATTGTGTAACAACTGAATATAATAAAACACAATTTAAGGAGCATAATAATATTTTGCCGAAACCTCAAGTTAAATTTGGAGGGCAAAATCAAAAGCCACAGGGCTTTCAATTCAAAAATCCTGTAAATTTCCAACCAAGACCGCAACAGTTTCCACAATATGTGAATAACTATAAAAGGTCTGGATTTTTCAAGAAAAATCCGCAACAGCAATTTAAGTTTGGCATCCCACAGTCGCAAAATCAGGTACAAGACGTATCAATGCGAACTGTGAGGAATAATAAGCTAGTAGGAAATTTTATAAAGGGAGCCTCAGACAGCCCACCAGGATAGATTATAATAATGTTGATAACATGATAAAACTACCGTATATTAATATACCAAAGTTAGGTAAATTCATGATTGATACGGGTAGTTCTCGCTCATTCTTAAGCCCAAACAAGGCGTTTAAATACTTTCGTAAGTATTTATACAACGAACCATTCGAAGTAATTAGTACTCATGGTCGTAGCGAGCATGATACGGTGGCTCAGATTCCGCTTCCAGTGATTTTTAATACGAACTTGATACACAAGTTTTATATTTATCAAGTAGATAAGAAATACGATGGATTATTAGGCTCAGACTTGTTACAAGACCTAAAGGCAAATGTTGATTTTAACAACAAGGTCTTAAAAGTAAAAAATGCGAATATACCAATGGTATATAATGTTGTATCGCAAATAGGGAATAACTCTATAGAATTTATGGATATAGATCCAACTATAGATGAGTTGTTGGAAGTAAATCTTTCAAAACTTAGACTAGGTCATTTAAATAATGAGGTAAAATGTCAGGTAGAAAAATTATGTTTTGAGTATAAAGACATTTTTCAAAATGATGGCATTCCATTAAGTTTTACAAGTCAGGTAAAACATAGTATACGGAATACCAATGAGGATCCCGTATATATCCGTCCTTATAGGCATTCTCATAAGGAGAATGAGGAAATAGAGAGACAGGTTAGGAACTTGTTACAGAACAATGTTATTAAGGAATCGCACTCACCGTGGAGCGCACCTGTCCATTTGGTTCCGAAAAAACTAGATGCTTCCGGAGAAGAAAAGTATAGGATGGTCATAGACTATAGGCGTCTTAACGAAAAGACGATAGACGACAAATATCCCATACCAAATATTTCAGATTTATTCGATAAGTTCGGTAATGCGAAATATTTCTCCACAATCGATCTAGCTAGCGGTTACCACCAAATAGAAGTCCAAAAACAGGACCAACCAAAAACAGCGTTCACGACACAGTCGGGACACTACGAATTCATACGAATGCCATTCGGTTTAAAAACGGCACCCGCCACATTCCAGAGAACAATGGATAATGTGTTGCGTGGTTTAATAGGTGTCGATTGCTTAGTTTATTTAGATGATATTATAGTATATTCGTCAAACTTGCAGGAACATTTTTGCAAACTGCAGAGAATATTTAACAGACTTAGAGAGATGAATCTAAAAGTAACTTTAGACAAATGTGACTTTTTAAAAACAGAAGTTTTATATTTAGGTCACACAATATCAAAAAATGGTCTTCAACCAAATGATGATAAAATCAAGGCAGTCTTAAAATTTCCTTTGCCTAAGACACCAACGGAAATAAAAAGTTTCCTTGGACTAGTAGGTTACTATCGTAAGTTTATAAAAGATTTCTCAAAAATCACTCAACCTCTTACGAATTGTTTGAAAAAGAGAAATAAAGTGATCATAACCCAGCAGTATATAAATGCATTTGAGAAATGTAAAGAGTTGCTTACTAATGCACCTTTACTTCAATTTCCAGATTTCTCAAAGCCATTCCTATTAACTACGGACGCCTCTAATTTTGCGTTAGGTGCAGTTTTGTCACAGGGTCCGATAGGAAGTGATAAGCCTATTGCATTCGCGAGTAGGACTTTAAATAGTGCAGAAACCCGCTACAGTGCTATAGAAAAGGAACTATTAGCAGTAGTATGGGCATGCAGGCATTTTAGGCCATATTTATATGGGAAGAAATTCACTGTTATAAGTGACCATAGGCCGTTAGTATGGGTAAATTCATTAAAAGAACCAGGATGTAGACTAACTCGTTGGAAGTTGAGATTAGCAGAATATGACTTTGATATAAAGCATAAGCCTGGCAAACAAAATAGTAACGCAGATGCGTTATCGCGTATAAAAATTAACGCAATTGATAACGATAGTCAATCTATGTTAGTTAATACGGACGATGATCCGAGAATAAAGGCGGTGATTCAAGAAATTGAACACGAATATAATAGAATGAATAGGGAAAGACAAAATAGTAACTCTCCCGTAATAATATCATCAGATGATGATGATGATGATAGGATGAATAGGATAAATAGGATTAATGAATTAGAAAAATCCGTATTTACATATCCTGTACCATCGCTAAATAGCAGCGAATCCAAGAAGTCGTCTGATATTGTAACAATACATTCAGAGGTCAATATGGACTCAGCCGACAGTCCTATATTAAATGAGGCGATAGATACTAAGCCTAACCAGATTTTAATATACACGTGGAATAGGAATAGTTACGTCGTAAAAGATTTATCACGAGATAAACAAAAGGTACTAGAAGTTCATATGCCTATAAACAGTGAAGAGTTAGTTAAGACCTTCTTAAAGAATTACATACGTCCTAATATTAAATATTACATATACTTTGAGGATACGGAGCATCGAAAGCTATTCTCGAAAGTTATAACAAATCTTTTCAGAAAAGATTCTATTAAAATTGTAGAATGTACGCTAAGAGTAGTATACATTGAGGACGAAAATGAGCAGAGAAATATCGTAGAAAAATACCACATTGGTAAAACGTGCCATAGGGGTATTAGGGAAACGGTAGCTCACATTAAGAGGTCGTACTATTGGAAAAAATTAGAGGAAACAGTTTCCAGTATTATTAATTCATGTGAACTGTGTAATAAAATGAAGTATGATAGGAAACCGTTAAAGCCTGAACTTCAATTAACACAAACTCAAACTAAACCGTTTCAGGAAATATTTATGGATATATTTTCCATTGAAGGAGTACATTATTTAACTCTAGTAGACGCATTTAGCAAGTTAGGTCAAGCGTTAGAAATATCTAATAGAACCACGCCAGAGGTTATAAGGGCGTTATTAAAGTACTTTTCATATTACGGAGTACCGAATAAAATTAGTTCAGACTCAGGTTCTGAATTCAATAACAATCTTTTAAAAGAAATGTTATCGTTATATAAAATAGAGTTACACATAGGAACTCCTCATAATCCGAACTCAGTAGGAATAGTAGAAAGATTCCACTCTACTATTATAGAGATATATAGACTCGCAAAGTACGAGCGAAAAATTACTGATCCTGTATCAGTTATGACATATGCGATTATGTCATATAATCATTCCATACATACATCAACTAGCCTTACACCATTTGAAGTTGTATTTGGACACACTGAGTCGAATAGTAGTTTTGATGTAGATTTCAATAGAATGTATACACAACAGTTGGTACGTGAGCATTCTAAGAGGACAAAATATTTGTATAATTACTTAACAGATAGAATGTTAGGGATTAAAGAAAAGATTATTGAAAAGCGGGGCGGCGAAAAAGAATTCGACGTTAAACCCGGCGATACAGTTTTCATAAAAGGAGTAAATATAAGGCGTAGCAAGGATAAACCTCGCTATCAAAAGACCAAAATAACAGACAATATAATTAGAAATACTGTTATGGTCCAAGCTAAAGATAGAGATAAAAGGGTACCTATTAAAGATATAAAACGCCCTCCACAGGTACATCCTTCTCTTAATCATCCAAGCAGTCCAAAACCTGGCACTTCAACTTCAGCAAATTGAAGCCAACCCAGGTATACTTCCAGTAAAAGAAGGTCGTGCTTACCTTAGTTTATATAACTGGGAAATAGTTAAGATTTTAGATCTACAATTAATATATGAAAACTTGGAATATAATTTTATTAAATATGGAGAAGTAAATTCATATTTAGATAAAAACTTAGATATTCATATTTTAGATGGTAGCATTGTAGACATTAAACTACAAGCAGAATATATAAGAAATATAACTGTAGAAAAGTATGAGCAGTTAATTCCGAATATTAGGGTTAAAAGAGGAATACTTAATCCTTTAGGAACAATTATTAAAGCTATCACAGGAAATATGGATAATGATGACGCAATTAGATATGAACAAATTTTGAGTAAAGTTCAATCTGAGCAAAATGCTATCTCCAATAAAATGACTATTGTCTCTGAAATAGTGGATTCATTAGTTAACTTAACAAATTCTAGTAGGAATAATTTTATTATGTTGGAGAAAAATATGGATGAAATTGAATTATATTTAAATAAAACATATTTTCAACGAAGTAAAGAATTCGTTATAAATACTTTTAATATACTCATCCATAATTTTCAGTTGTTACTTACAAGATTAAGTGAAATTGAAACTATAATAGCATTTAGTAGAATTAATATCGTTCATCAGTCACTATTAAATATTAGTGAATTATATTATATATTGAGAGATGTAGAAAAGGTAGATAAATTAATATTACCTGTTACTGTAGAGAATCTTGCAAATATTGAAAGATGTATAGATATTAAGGCTTACATCAAAGGCAAACAAATAATTTTTATATTATCAGTTCCTACGGTTCAATTAAAAGTGTATAACTATTACCAACTACATCCCTTTCCTATGTTCAATCCAATCCGGAATAACACATTCCTCATTATTCCGAAACATTCCTTTATCCTTATGGAAGGGTTGAAAGCATTAGAGCTCAAGGAGTCATGCAGAGAAATAGATGAACAGATATACTTGTGCTACGAGAGCAACGTGTCGCCTAGTAATGACGACGCATGTATAGCAGATTTAATGAAGTTTTCTACTAATATAACTTCATGTTTGCAATTGCCAGTGAAAGCTAGCAAACTTAAAATTAAAACCATACAAACAGATGTGTGGATAGTATATTCCGAAATTGAAATGTTCATTATGGAATATTGTGATGACAATATAAGCCAGTATAAAATATTGGGCACGTATATTATTACGCTAAACACAAACTGTGAGGTAAAAATTGGAGAAATGACGTTGAGGAAACGTCATATTAATGGAAACCAGATCACACTTCACAGGATGCCTGTTATTCACCTACCGAGTGTTGCTGAGCATCCAGAGTTCCAGAGGACTTCCGTCAACCTGGACAACTATAATATGGAAGATCTACGGGTGTTGTCTCGTGTTCTACAAAGTGATAGTGAAGTGATAAAAGACGAAGGGCAAATGCCACCAGTGAATATACACAGTGTTAGCATAGGAACTATTGTACTTTACCTCATATTGATTTTTGTATTGTTGTATTTCGTGTTTAGTAATAGAAATTTTATATTGTCAAAATGTGTCCGAAATCATCATCCGAAAAGTGTTTCAGGAAATGATTTCGTACTTAAGGAGGGAGGAGTTATGCGACCTGCCACCTTATACCCTATATTAAACCCTCAAGGTTAATGGGTCAATAAGGAGTTGTATAGCTGCTTCATCTGAACTGACTTAATGTATTCGATGTACCAGTGGCGAATACCAAGAGTATCAAGTAGACGGTTCTCACAAGAGAATAGTATATAAGCCATGGACATCGCAACGTCAGTTGACTTTGCTTCAAACCATCATAACTAACACAAGTCTTTGTCTTTGTTAGAATTTATCATTTGTGAATTATTTGAAATAAATTATTTTTATTTACAAATACGCTCGAGATAATTTGACTATATAATGACATCCTCTGTGAATCGTAGTTTGTTAAAAAAGATACAAATTCGCTGTCGCGATTGAACCTACACCTAAGTAATCAATAATTATTGTTTCTTTTAGTTATAGTTTATGAGAGAAAAACATATTTCACTTTCAGTCATGACTCATGATTATTGCCCTAAAATTACTGTTTAAATCTTTTCTAGTAACTAGAATTTCTCTAGTGCGCGAAGTCCGCCAACGCAATATTCCAGCGGAGTAAGTAGCTTAGGCTCTCTCAATCAAACTCTAGATTGAGAGAGCACTAACAGAGAGAGAGTACTCCCGTACCTAACAATGAGCGTATTTCAGCTAATATACATTTTTAACCATATTTAAATCGCCACAGCCACCGCTCGCGCTTACCAACAAGCCCACCACCCATTTCATGACTAAACCTTCCCATAAAGTGAGCTAAAATGCGCCCGGTAACAAAGTAGGCGCCCTAACAATCTGTTTACATATTGAATTATGTTCGCGATAAGTATTTAACTGCTTCCAAGGCGGTCGATTACTGTCTTCGTGTCGTGTGTATGTCATAGATTGTTGTGTTAATGTATTTAACGAATGTATTTTGAAATGTTGGTTTCTGGAACGTTTGGCAATAAGTAGTCCGACAAGGCAAGCCGACTAGTGTAATTTTGCGTTGACTGTACTTTGAATTTGTATTGTCGTATATACTGCCATAGTACATACAATTTTACTTCTTTAATAGTTATATAATTCGTTTTACATTGTAACATTAACAACATAAAAAATCAAAACAATAACCTTAAGTTCTGGTCTGGTCTCGAGGTTAGTGAGATCCAAAATTCTCTTGTAGTTTCAATTCCCACGACTAAATTTTTATCTTTCTGGGGTCAGAATGCGTTGATGTATTGGGTGTAATTATATTTAATGTAAAAAATAAAACATAACGATTTTGGCCTTTGCTGTAAAATGAAAATGCGCAGTCACGTCTTTAAGTCATAAGCTAAAATTTTCCATTATTTCAAAAATTTGCTCAAATAGTTAAGGTTTAGAACCACAGGGATGTTAACAATTGGTGTAAAACACAAGAGTGGTCCGTCGTCAACATTATCAGCTTTAGCGGGTGTCAATTGAATTTTATAGGGCTCTTACACGGCCCGTGCGTTTACGAGCGAATCGGCGAAATTGAGCTTCGGATGGTAAGGGGTGACCACACGTCTGAACGTGTGGAGATTTTGGGATCTGAATTTATATTTATAACGTATTTATCATCATTTTCAACTACAGGACTTTCACTGTTGGTTACAGACTTCCCCTTAGGTTTTCTAGTCATCTTACTGAAGCGGCCTACATCCAACTAACAATAACATAATATTTTTATTGTTTAAATATCTGGTATCGGATTTCCCACATGGTGATTACTTATTGACTACATGGTGACTGCGTCGGTGGCGTAGTTATATCACGGTACGGTTACAAAGCTGAGGTCTCGGGTACGAATCCCCGGTAGGCCAAAGTGATATTGGATTTTTCTATTCATTATTAGCCCGGAGTCAGGAATTTGTGCCCGATATGGCGATAGGCTCGCCCACTATCACATCGTGGGAGGTAACATGCAAGGCGAAATGTGGGTGTCCTAGTGGCGCCTCTACCTACCCCTTCGGGGATAAAGGCGTGAGTTTATGTATGTATGTATGTGATTACTTATTAATTAATTTAATTTTTATGAAGCTAACGAATCAGTCATCAAGTACGTAAGGGTAAGGCAAATATAAAAAGGTTTCAGGTGTATAAAAATAAATTTAAAAATCGTTTTGGATCAGTGCCTAATGAAAGACAAAAATATAATTAATACCACAAACGAAGACGTCACTAATGGGTAGTTATCTATTTTGTACAATTATGTCACTTTATAGGTATTGATTAATTAAGGCCAATTGCACTAACTAACTTTGCCCATAACTTTGACTTTGAAAATGTTAATCCCATACATTAGTCAATGTCAAATAAGTCACAAATGTATGGCGATGACAATGTTAAAGCCAAAGTTATGGGCAGTTACTTTGTGCAACTGGGCCCCAGTGTTACATAGACTGGACTTGATACAAAAATACCCTAAAACGGTTATATCAGATGAGTTCTATGTAATTATATTAACGGAAGGCTATTATGGGATGTATGGGATATTAAATTAAATTGTAGTCACCCTACACAGAATATCGGTATGTTTCTGTCGCCAGGTTGGCATCGACGCGGTTTTTAATCTGTTACAAAGTATTGAATCGAATGTCTTGTTTCCAATCACTCTTTTTGGCGCACTCTTGTATTTTATTCCGTATCGAATTTTATTTCAATCATTTATATATTTACCAAGTATTGTAGTATCATTTAGTGTTTGTGGGCGATTGAAAATGACGAATCTGCAGGACCAGAAATACAGATGTCGCGGCTTCGAGCCAAGGTCACACACCAATGACTTAGTTACGAGTAAGTCTATACATTTTCGTAATTGTAACCAAATTAAATAGTGAAAGAAAATATAGAGAGAAAACAATTGAGCTTTTTCACAACTTCAAAGGTGAAGACAAACACAGAAGTCATTAATACTAGCAGCGAGTAAGGGCTATAAACGTTTAATTTTTCGGTTTGATATTCAAGCTCATCCACCAAACAGTCATTTCATTTTCACAATGATTTGCTCAAGCCTCAAATCTCTCCCAAAAAGGAACATCAGGCTATAGCTGTCTAACCTAACCTGTATCACCGTAAGATGGCACCTATTTTTCTACCAACAATGTAGCGTGAAGTTTTATGTGTTTTAGCATCCGAAATAGCTTCCGGCTCCATGTAGTTACTTTACGAGCGAATAGAAAGCACGATAAAGTAGCCCCGTGTGGGTGTCCCTGCGTCATCTTTGTTTTATGATAATACAGTTTTTATTAAGGTTGCCGACATTATGTGTCGAGTCGGCGCGTCATATATTCAGTTTAAGACTCCACTTAAATAACCGACGAAGCGGATTCTTTGTTCCGTTATGTGTTATACCTCCACGGTTTATATTTAGTAAGAGTAATACTGGGAGTAATCAATAATAAAATACCCGAAAGTCACGTACATAGTCCTGACCCGAAATTAACATAGAAGTCTTGTGTCTAATCAACTCTCCCACGGAGGCCCAATACGAGATCATTTATTGCACATGATCTTCGATTGAGACGAGTCAAGCCTTATTCGAGGCATCAGCCAAAACTTAAAGCATGTTGCTGTGTATGTCCTAAGATTCTTATGACTGGTTGATAGACCGACGCTAATCTTACTTTTATAGAATTACCATAGAGCCGGAACTATGCATCGGATTGTATCTTAGCTAGATATAAATCCATAACTTAACAAAAAAACAAAGATAGAGTGATAGGTTTGGTCTATCCAACAGACGCTCAAATGATTGACGTATCCAGGCAAATATCCTAGTCAACCGCGCACCACCCACTCATAAAAATATTTATCTGGCTTGTTATATTAAGTACACTGCTTCATACAATTTAAAAAGGTACTTTTAACTAACAAACAAAAACCAAAAGTTAAAAATCAAACCGGAAGCAACCAGTCGAATTCCTTAAAAACAACTACACAAACAAAAAAATAAAGACAATAAGTTTTATAGTTATTTATAAAGAAACAAGTTTCCATAGCCCAACGTATCAAAAGAAGGCTCAATTCCAAGTGCGTTATTTATTAGTGTAGATTATCGCAACAAATCACCGAGACGATTGCTGTACCAAAATCATTTGGTGTAACCCGAGAACACCCCTTATATTCGATGATTGGACAAATAAATATATTTTCCGTATCCTGTTTATCTGGTTTGGGGTGTTAATAAAAATGTAGAGGAGATCGGCTTGTGTGGACTTGGAGAATTTATTACTTATTAAAAAATCACATATTATTGTTTTGATGCTATCGTAGTAAGACGTCATAGTAAAAAAGACTATATTTTAAACATTTATTAATGTTTTTAAACATTTATTAATGTTTTTAAACATTTATTTATCCTAAAACGATGGAGCGTGAAAAACGCGAATGTATCAAGAACCAATACAAAAAAGCAGAGTTCATGACATGGAATTCATTAGGTATTTGGAAGATCCTGTGGTTACTGCATAATACATTGCACAACCAATTTTTAGGATTCTTTTAACATACAAAAGATGCACTGTTAATGATACAAATTGATATTAAACATCAAAGCATAATTATGACTAATGACAGAAGCAATGCAACAGAAAATGAATGCAGAAAAAACTTATTGTCGGCGACTGTTTGTTGCAAAGCTATTTAATTTGACACGAGAATTTACGTTGATTGATTGACTGATAAAATTGATTTCATGAATACAATAACAATGACTAATTTAAGTGACCTTTGTTTGACTCCGAGCTACCTTTTGACCTATAACACTGTTTACCTTCCTCCGTCGCTAATTATAAGTAAGGTTACTTATTACGTATTGGTGTATTTTTTGCGTTCTTTATTGATGCAAGCGTCAAAGAAACTAAGAGAGGTTTTGCACGAATAATTATTAAAATTAATAGCTGTTAATATTTAATAACTTTATATTATGGGCGTGAGAAATTCATGTTCGCAACAAGACCGACAACTGTGTATAAGACAAAAAAATATACTAACCCTTTCAATATTGTCGCGTTCTGGAACTGCCCACTATATTGCATTTTAGTTTACAATGCTATAGAAGTGTATGGTGAAAGTCAATAACTTTAAATTGGTTATTGATATTCTGTCAATATTATTGTTAATATCAGGACTCCTAGCCGTGACATAATATAATATCCTACAGTTACATTCGTATCCATAATTATATGCAACTCAGTCACGTTTTAGCAACTTTTCTATTTTAAACCCTAATTATAATATTTTATACTACAAAGTAAATTTTAACATTACGATCAACAATAATATCTTACACAAAAATATCAAAATAAAAACGCCATTTCTTCTTTTTTTGTTATTGTTTCTGTATTTTAAAGAATTAAATAAATAAATAAAAACATTTAGTAAACTTCCATATTTCCCCGTCTCCCCAGTTGGTGTGAATGGAACCGTGGGGGTGGCCGGCGTCCGTCGTCCTATCGTTCCCAATAAATTAGGAGCCGCTAATACAAGCCGTGCCCTTACAGAAGACTGGTCGTGTCAAGTCGCCACTAATGTACTGGTGCGATAACACTTTCAATACCACCTATGTGCAACTGACCAGTTTAACCAGACCTCTGCGTTAATACATTTACTTCCTAACTCAAGTAAGGATAGTTGGTTTTCTGTCCACATTGGCGTTTTTGATGTCCAAGGAAATGTTGCCTCTTTTATATCGTTAGTTTAGGATCCAGTGTCACGTGGTTCGTTTGTGTAATGTAAATCCTCGCGTACTTTATTGTTGACGACGTGATTCTGTAATTGATTTACTGGGTGAATTTATGGGCCGAGTTTGTGACTTTTTTTAATGCTCGCCGCATGAGTAACATTGTTGAATGAGTTTCTGGATTAAAAATTCGGATCTTACTACTTTATGGCGTGAATTGATCATAATAAACCAAAATATACGTAAGTGAAGCTCAAATTATGTTCATTGATTCCCTTGAATAGATAATTCACACTAAGAAGAGTTACGTTGATGACCTTTGAATTGGAGTATGAAGATGAAACATTTCAAGGAGACCAAGGGTAGCGCTGAATTTTTTTACACGTCAATGCGGTTTTACGGCTATTGAACGATATTAAAATTTTCATTATTCAAATAATCTCACATAAGATCTTTTGAATCATTCATTTCAACTACTGATGCATCAGAACATTGTTACGGTTATAAAGAAACAAAAGAAGAAAGACACAAAATCAAAATATGTTCTAAGTTTAGAATATACGTAATAGCTGTCCAGATTTACTCTATGGTCAATGTACATACAAAAAATATGAAAATCAAGTTAATAATACCCACGGTTTTGGCAGTGGGGATTATCGTCCTTAGTCATAACCAGACTCAAAACCAATTTTAGTTCTCGAATGTTTTGTCCCTTTCGAACGATATTAGAATTCAGTTTGAGCGAAGAAGACAAAACATTCAACGACTAAAATTGGTTTTAAATCTGCCTATGCATAAGGCCGTATATGTACTATTGTGTGATAGGCAAACATTACCCAAGCAATATTATTTCGTAATTTACATACCTCCAAGAATCTCAAGCAAAAACAGCTCCTGTTAATGTCAAATAATTAAACATTCTATCGAATTACCGACTTCCCAAGCCACTCATTATAAATGAGTTTAAATATTAGTTTTGCACACTACACTGTAATTTGAGGGCGTAGATCGATGCGAACATTTAGCGGGGATTTATGAAGTTATCAACGGGCTAGTATATCTTAGATACGATGTGAAATATTATAATGTCTGTCGATTCAAAGTGCAATGCTCAGAGTACTTGAGATAAAGGTGATGAAAAAGTACATTTAATGCTCTGAGGAATAGTACAACAGGATAAGTGGACTGTGGATTATTGAGTTCTGGGTTCGAGTGTGAGACTTGTACTTTGTGTGAATTTTGAAACGAAATAGATGATTGATTCGATTGAGTACTCTGGAATTGCGATTTCAAGGAAATAGGGAATCATAAAAAAATCTACTTAGTTCTTCAACAAAGAATGCTCCGTTTTCCCTACTTGGTTGGGTTGCGTAGAAGAAGGTTAAAAATGCGTTAACTACATCATAAGAGCTACATTATTTTTCTCCAACATCACATTTACAATAAAAAACACTAATTTCTCACACAAACATTTTCCAAAAAACGTTTGCAACTCCTGACTACGTTCACAAAGCAATAAATCACTCCATACCATCTCCACACGCCAACCCTAACAGCAGATGCGCGCAACAATTTTTATGCGCAAACTTAATTCATAAATTAATAAGATTACGCTTGGAGCATAAAGATGCGGGCTCGCGACATGTTTCGATTATTGAATGAACATCGATACGTCGGCCTGATTACTTGCGAGCCGACGTGGTTGCTCGAATGGGACATAACAAGGAGGCTCGACGGGCCTTTTTAGCCTGTATTAATTTTATGGTAAATGCCACCAGGTTATTAAAATTATTTTACGTTTTATCGTAGTTGCAAGCGGAACGTGAACATTGGATTAGTTGTTCGATCGATTAATCGAGTTAAATGTTGAAAAATTATCGATTACCGATTAGTAGTATCGATGTCGATTGAATGAACAGCCTCCGTGGCGCAGTTGGTTAGACGCCGGCTGTGAAACGAGAGGCCGGGGGTTCGATCCCCGCACCGAGACAAATGTATTATGGGTCCGAGTATTTGTGAGACCGAAAAGTCTCTCGTAGTTTCTGATACCCGGGACCCAAGACTCGATTTTAGTGTGGGGTCAGGACTATGTATGTGACTATTGGGTATATTTATTTATAATACGTGGTTACCTACATACGTCATGATGCGATTTAAACAGCGACTATCAGTGGACGCTAGTCGCATCGAAACAGTTCGCGCGATGTCCCCACGCGTCTCGCTCCGTTGCACACCTATCGGATCCTGTGAGCTCGCAATCCATCATAAATGACAAAAACTTGCAATTATATAACAATATATAGCTTTTTTCTATTCATTACCAGCCCGGAGCCATGAATTTGTGCCCAATATAGCGATAGAAAATGCAAGGCGTATTGTGGGTGTTTTGGCAGCACCTCTGCCTACCCCATCCGGGAAAAAGGCGTGAGTTTATGTACGTATGTATATTCTTTGATTATCTGAATTAGATATTTAGGTTATGTGGTCTGATTCTTTTCTTTGCCTAGGTTTGTCCCACACCTATAAATTGCATCGGCTATGCAACTTTCAGCCGTCTTGCAGAATATTTTAGCTTGTAATTTCACTGCTGCTGCCTACCTGAGGTCAATCCTTTCAAGTATAGGTCTTCTAGTCTACCACTAGCATTTGGAAAAAGTTGTGTCGATTTTTGTGCTTAAATATTCCCAGCAGTAATTTCGTTACAATCGACTTACATGGACTGTGAAATGTAAGGTTCTGAATTCTATTACTACTTGAATAAAATCCATGAATATGACCTTTTTTTAATTAAAACCTCACTAGTCTGGGATTGTTTAATTTTGCATAAAATGGGAGACATACGTTTTACTGTAAAATTCTTATTTCCTTTTCCAGCACCACACCAATTTGCGTATACATAATAGAAACCGGTAGGTAGGTAAATATAATGTATGAATCCTTAGTAATTCATTTGTAATACTTAATATCAATTTTACTCCTGTAACAATGTTATAAATCTGAGACAATATTTCAAATGTCCTTAATCGTAGCACACAACGTAAATCAAACTTTAATTCAAAGCCCGAAGGTTTCAATTCGATGCAAAACCCTACCAATCGAGTTTACTACTCATAAAAATATAATATTCACAAAGAGCAACATTGA
The DNA here is from genome assembly GCA_949752805.1 of Deilephila elpenor. Classification (NCBI taxonomy): domain Eukaryota; kingdom Metazoa; phylum Arthropoda; class Insecta; order Lepidoptera; family Sphingidae; genus Deilephila; species Deilephila elpenor. Next base: position 4,953,926 of record OX457110.1, read on the forward strand.
CGATTGATTCTCGGGTGGTAAACGCAGTTTTATGACAGTGCGAAGTGCATATATTGTTACCTGACCTCGTTAATATTGAGAATACTTTGTTGGCCACGTGTCATGTGTCAGGCCCCTTTTGTTTGGCTAACAGTTTAACAGTCTGTTTGTAGGGGAAATTTCCGTAAATGTAGGTACCCTATATTTTAAATATTTAATACAATAATTTGTTATAAGCCTTTCAAATAACAAAAATTGAGCATGATCCTCACTCTACCTGATGTTAAATACATATTAATTAATTTATAAAAGTCGACTACAATTGTAAAAACAGGACGAATGAACAATACTCCTATACAAATCTTTAGACAAATATGTATTATCACAGGCCTCAATCAAGGTCAATATATTCTATATTCAAATAGTCTTTTGATTGAATTGAATCTTGATTACTATTACCACTGCTTCGGAACGTGTTGTAGCTGTGAAGAAGAAACGGCGCAAGAAACTCCCTCAGCAACACGATCTGTCTTCTTTTTTGCTCCTTTTTCTTTTTTTATAACCCTTTATAATTACACTTAAACACTACCACCGGAAGAATGAGCAATTCCTGATTAAAATCATTAACCATTAATGATAACCAATATTACAAATTTCATGCAAAAAGCTCACATCAGTAAAATAGCTAATAATCATACCAATTTAATCTTTATAACGGCTCAGTCTTGTATATATTTAGATAAAACGTATTATTTATAAGTATTCTAAGAACCATACAAGTATGTTGACAGACTAAACTATACATTTCTTTAGTTTATGACATCCTCAAACATACTCGGAGAGACCACTAAGTTACTCGCACCGCAGTCATATTTACACAGCGTTGCTAGTTATTTCTATTAATTACATGGTTCTGTATTAGTTTATGGTTTTCTTGACTAAGACTCTATGTGGAAATTGATAATTTATGGATTGCGCACGAATATATGTGGACTCAGAGGAGACGTTTGAGAGCAGTCTAAATGTGCATATAAAATGTTGTTGTGTTGTTTTGTTTGTTGTTGTTGTAAGAAGAGATAGAGAAAAATCAAGATAATATCATAAAAAAGAAAAACTAATTTATAATTTCATATAAATCAAGTAGATTGTAAAGAAGCGTAGGGACATTTAAATAATCGGCACATTTCCTTCTGTTTCTAGATGATAAATCAATAAACCACTTTTACATTTACCATTAATAACATGAGTAGTTGTTAAGGACTTAACCCGATTTAAAGCGAAAGAGCCAAGCTACAGCAAAGACTGCAATACGAATACGTCGGAACGGTGTGCGACCACGATCGCAAAAAAATGGTCAAGCGCAGTTAAAAACATTATGCCACATACTGGCTGCTAAGTTTCTACTTCCAACTTCTTGTTGCTAAGTCCACCGGTTCTCTAAAACCATGTATCATGGTAAGTCAGAAAGACAAGGCAAGCAGATATCTACCTTGATAGTCAGCACCAGGCGAATCAAATGAAAATAATCTAAAAAACTTTAAATGACATCCCATTCTCCTGTAATGTCCAAAACACCCCTAAACAATAACAAATAAAATGAAGAGAAAGCACATGACTATATTTCTCACGGTAAGTTTTGATAGAAAGCAATTGCCCCAACAGAAAATAACAGCGTCTATTGTGATGTCAAAACATTATGGTTGCGGCGAAGTTGCCTGTAATTAGTGACTACTTAGCCTGCCCCGTCATCGACACAATTGTATAACAGCTTATTGAGGTGGGATTAATGCGTGAGATAATGTATTACTGATAGATGTGACACAGAAATTATTTGATAATATGTATTGGTGTATGGAATTCTGGCAGTTGAAGATGATGATGAAATAGCAGTTACCATACTACAGGTGGTAACCTGATCTAACCAATCAACAAGTTAAAATGATTTTTGAAACATGGCTTTTCATAGCGGCACGGCCAGGTATTGTGCACCAACAAAATATTAGGAATTTCTTAAATGGCAATGAAAAATATTACTTCACGCCAGCATGAATTTGCCACTTGCTTGATTTTATGACGATTAAACATACAAATATAAATTGAATATATTTTTAGAAAGCTGGATCTTGGCGAATCTCCTCGAAACAATGCCAGTTCATACTTGAGAGGTGGTTTGACCCCCGGCTAATGCACTGTCCGTCCACTGTGATAGTTGAGAGCCAAAACTAGTAATTAGTGCGCGATTAAACACCGATAGCGTTGCAGCTCCCACGACCCAGTGTAGGGTGACAAGGCGTCCAGATTTTCGTGGACTGTGTAGTGATCTTCGTAGACTAAATAAATACACTGCATAATTACTTACATTTTTCACACACCATATTTTGTATCGTGTTTTTAGAAACTAAGAGTATATTTTTCTTAACCAACAGCACCAGTATGGAGGCTCTATTTTTTAAATTATGTTTTTGGTGGTAGTATATCCGTACTTGTCTAAATACCGATCACAGTAAACAGTGAAAGAAACATAGAAGAAACATACCTCCAAAACGACAGAATTTATAACAAGCTGGCGGAATGGTGCCAACTTATCTGACTCTACCACTTTAACTCTTCTTCGTAGTATCGAACAGAAAAAACACGAAATAAATTAAATTCAGAACTATCTACAATTTTTCTCTCGTTAACTGCTCCTTTATATGCTAAACAAAAACATGGCGACCCTACAACCTGATACGCTTCTCAGAAGTCACTCCTCAGGTTTACACCTAAAAGGTTTTAGATTAGATAATTACCCGTAATGGGCACGGGGCGAATCGTTGCATTTTTTTCCAATATTTGAGGGTAGGTGCTCTGTTTGGACGATGTATCCTTCCATTATGCGGTAGCCCGTCGTTTACGCCGTTTTAACATTGACGAGTGATTATATTGTCAGATTGTTATCAATACGTTTTAATTGTTATATTTCATCCAATAGACGTGACTAAGCTGGTTTTGAAAGCGAGAATTCGATTTTTCTGGTAGTGTCTTATAAAATGCATTATTTAAAAATATTTAGATATTCTATCAGTATTCAGAATGTTTGGTCACTTGATCGTAATGAGCTTAAAAAATAAGATTCTGCCTATTTTGCTCGATAAACATAGACTATAGATATGCACTTTGCTCGATTCTGACAAAAAATATCTTACAGTTTTCGGCCTTGGCTATCAAACAGATTCCCACTCTACTTGGCAATATAAGGTAGGTATTAAGAATATATATTATAATTTAAGTAATTAGAACCAAACATCCTTCAAATCCATATGCAAAATCACGTGATAAACGAACCAACTTAACACAACAAATAAATGAGAACAAATTGCCAATTACACAGCGTGTAATTTTAAAATCGGTCCGATCGTTTTAAATAAAAGTTAAGGGGCAGTCATTACCGGCGCTCGTCGATTTGCCTCAGTGCTTCTGTTACGCCTTTTTGCGTAAAGCGAGCCTCGATTACCCGCCGATAATATATTGTCGATACGCATCTGAGCAAAGAATGCGGTATACAGTGTGTTTGGTGACTTTGTAATTAGAAAAAGTGTTTGGAAATTAGTGACGTTAATAAGCAATGGGGATTTCGTTATGTTGGTACTGGACACTCGACATTAGAGCAGGTAACCTGTACAGCCAATTATTCTGAATTTATATTTTTAAATTAATTTTATCTGTTTAACCCACTTCGGGTTCAGAATATACTTGAATTCAGCAATAGTCATTCAGAATTTATTCAGTCATTCAGATCAGTTTCATTGAAATAAATTTGATATTGCTCCTACGTTTTTTAGTTAATACGAGTACAATGTATTAAAAAATTCAAATACACTTTTAAGTCCTATACACATATTTTCACAAAAACGTCATAACCCGCTCACCAAAAAAACGTAGACCAAAAACATTCCTAAATTTCACCACCCAAAAAAACTCAAAATATTATACTAAAACTCAATATCGATTTCAAAAAGAACACGATGTATCCAAACGATACTGATAAAGTACGTCAGACACGTCAGAAAGACGTAGTGGCCGCGTCAATCAACCGGGGGCGAGGCGTTAACAAAAAATAAAACTATCGCCAATTATTGTACGCTTGCCCTTAATGGGTTTTACTTGTAACACTGATTAAGGAAAGTTTTGTGTTTCGCAATGTGCTGTGAAGAAAAAATCAACATGGATGTTAGGTAGATAGGTACTACCACCAAATGAAAGGACTCTTCTATACGATAATGATATCCCAGAAGTAAATTAAAAACAATTCAGATATAACAAATAATACTATCTATAATTCTAAGGATACACCAAAACTAATTGTACTAATAAATCTTCAGTGATATATTAAAATTAAAAAAAAAACAAATAATTAAAGAAACTTTAAAAATAGCTTTATCTTAACATAATTAAATAAGAAATTCACGATCACCTTTTATTGGGGAATCTATAAGTATTAAAATATTAAATATCTTGTTTGTTATGATCATCTTCAGCTACAGAAATTCAACTGCTGGTCATAGTCCTATTTATTTTTATGCAACTAACGAGGCAAATACGCTTACGGCCCGCCTGATGGTAAGCAGTCACCGTTGCCTGTAGACGTCTGCAACACCAGGGACTCACTAGAGAACAGGGTACAGGGTAGAGAAGGGACTCACTCCTTCCCTATAAATTTTCACAGCCGCTTATCCCAAGCAGCTTGCATCCATTGCTTTAACCTTTAATGCAATACAATACAATACGATACAATACTCTTTATTGTAAACAAAATATATATATAAAATCAGACAAAATACAACAACTTATGGTTTTACAATAGGCAGTCTTATCGCTTAAAGCGATCTCTTCCAGACAACCTTTAATTTCCTAGTCCAATTATAAAAACCACAGCATGCCTAACAAAATCAGTAACAGCAAACAAAAAAATAATATTAGTAATACAATCAAAAGTAAATGTTAGTTCCTTGAAATCTAACAATAAACTCTTCCTCAGGAAATCACGTTGTGCGGACAGTCGAGACGAATTGATTTCCAAACATCCTTTATGCATTAGATTACGGTGCACGAGAACAAAACTAATTACGAATGTTGCGTGTAAAGAAATCCTTTATTGTATCACTATTTTATTATTCATCATCGTTTCGACAGCCTCCGTGGCGCAGTTGGTTAGACGCCGGCTGTGAAACGAGCCTGGGTTCGATCCCCGCACCGAGACAAATATTTGTGTGAACCACGACTGTTTTTATTGGTTCTGGGTGTTTGTGAGACCGAAATATTGGAAACGTTTATAAAGTTCATCTTAAACAGCTTATAACTTAATATTAGGTAGAAAGCAGTCAACTGCAAGTTTAAAAATAACCTATAATTTGACCTAAAATATATTTAATATAACTATGAGATTTTATATTCATTATCGTTTAATTGGTCTTTTGGTCGCGTACATATGATTTAGTAATTGGTTTTCATTCTCAAATTAAGAAAAATAATTTCAGTTCTCTTCAATTAACGTGATTGAGTGGATATTGTACATACACATAGTTTCACGAAAGGTTTGACGTCATCATAGGCGTAAAATCACAAGTCCAATCTTTCTATATAAAAATCTTGTTTCATCCCACGTAAGTGTAAAATAAGGACTGGTTACTCCAACTAGCACTATTAAAATAGTGATTGTTTGACGTCAATGGATTAATTCCGTAAAATCGAAATTATCACGTTTGATAAAGATGAAAGCCTCCGCGCGTCTTGTCGCGCTCCGTTAGCCATACCTTTTTTTACTTAATAGGGAATAAATTACTATTTATAAATAAGTCTATCCACTGTATAGCACGCGTCTCCTCTAACCTCCATAATTTAAAGCCTAGATGAGTTAACAAACTTCATACACAATTTTGTAAAAGAAATGATGTCGTAGTAGGCAGAGATGTACTAATGGCACCGAGCAGAACTTTTTCTAAGACGTGTTCTGGCTTATCATTATGGCATAAATGGACATTTACATATGAATTTTTTTAACCCGAAAAAGTCACATATACTAGAAAACCCTACTTAGAAATCGATCTCTACCACCTCATAACCCAAACATGCAACAAATCGATCAAACTATACATAATTATATGTACTTATAATAATGGGTTGTACGTTTGGGTTGTCAGTTCGTTCCCGTCTCGTGCCACTGGACGTTTTGACAGACAGAAAACTTTTAATTGTATATTAGATAACCGTATAAAATTATTGTGCTGATGTAATTTTTTATGACTACTTTAATTGTGGGTTTGCGTTACCATATTGTGGTAAACCCTTTTTGACGAAGTTTTTTAAAGACACCCTTAGGTATGACATCTGGGGATTGTTAGTGGCTGTTTTTTGAAAATGAATTAAGGAAAAAAGTGGGAAAATGTTTCTTACTAGCCTACTAGCTCCACCCCTTGTAGAAAACTGTTGTATCCAATTCTATTCTTTTTGGAAGCACTCTTTCTTTGTAGTGGTTATTTTAATTTTTATTATTTAAATATCCTTCGATTTATTGTGCAATAACTAATTAGTTACAAAAAAAAATATGATCCTAATTTTGTGGATATTATCAATTTCATGTCTACAAATAACATAAACAAAACCAAATATTAATTTCAGATTTTATTAATTTTATAATCTTTAATAGCACTTACTCGTATTTCTAATTGTTGCATCACTTGTCTTTTTTTTATTATTCCATAACTAATTTACTTGCAAATAAAAAATATTTTCTCATGTTCACCAACTTCAATGGAAATGATCGACACAAAAAATATAATATTTTGATTACCCCATCAACCCACGAGCTCGTAAAGGCACCATTTAAAGCACCCGAGTTTCAACCCTCCGACGCGCCCGTGGCAAATCACACAATAAGAACGAACAATTTCATCTAATACCATCACTTGAACCGACGAACCAAACTCCCCATAAACCATTTGATTAATTAAAATCCAAGATAGTGACGCGTGAAGGGGGCTAACAATAAAATTTGTTTTTTAATTATACTTTATTAGACTAAATTGGCTTTGTTTTTTCAAAAGTTTGCGGCGCGCAACCGCACCGCCGCGCCGGCCCCTTTGTCCGGCCATCGGTACTATTGACGATTTTATAAGGTCAATAATCATTATTGTATGTGATCATATAATTAACTAGTTTTGTGGAAGGGTTCGTACGTTTCATTGTAACGAACTGAGTTACAAAAAATATTTTCCGATATCTGCTTAACTACATTACGCCAATTAAAAAAAGTGTTGAAAAAACGGGACAGCGCTGTGTCGCCATTAATTTCAGAAACTCAAAGGTGGCCACACGATAAGATTGTTTGGACACGTTGTATTTATGCTGTGAGGCGCACACCTTTTTTATCTAAATTACAACGTTGGAAGCCTTTGAGATATCTGTCTCAATTAACATAGATATTTATTTGTTCGAAAGTATAACTTCATTTGAGTTTCCAATCAACAATGGGCTAAGTGAAAAGATTCGAATCACAGCGAAATAAATCAGGTTGTGAAATAAGAATATTTGTGCGTTGTTTATAAATTAATTACACGTGTCGACACGGCAACGGTGACAAATTAATTTGGTTAATCAAGGCGTGCGCGAGCGCCATGCATCACGGGGACAGCGGCGCGCAGATAACATTAGCGTGATATACGATTCACCAAAAAGTCCAAGGTGTTAAAATGACCCCGCCGGTCGCGGCACGGTTAACGCACCTTCGCTTAGCGTTGACAAATTTCGGGTATTGTGGAAAAAGCTTGTTTTTTGTAAAATCACATATATTGTGGCGGTTTTTTATTTTCGATGCAGTAATTCGGGTTTAATATTTGTTAAGGCCGATACTGAATTAAAAGCTTACTTAGCTCAGAACACTATACCATAAAATTATATTTTCCTATGCTTTGAAGTTTAAATATCTGTATTGTGGCCCTACCACTTTCAAAATAATTTCTATGAAAAACATAAACTGCAAGTATTTAATGATAACAATACACCTTATGATATACGCAATACTCCCGATTTACTGGTTGATCCCGAAATGTCATTAGCTATCATGAATCACACTGACGATAGTTTATATTAAAAAAAAACAAAAAAGCGATGGCGTGTGCAGTGGAATGCCAAGCATTGCCTTGTAATTCATGGTGTTTGGTTTTGCTACTGTCCATGAGTTCGTATCGCTTACCATCAGGCGAATGGCATGCTTGTCTCCCCACTCACTGCTATAAAAAAAGCTTTCAGAAACATTTTGGTGGAAAGGTGAAGGACTATTGTAATTACAAATGTGCATAGGTTGCAATAATAGATTTTTAATTTGTTGCCTTAGGCATAAAGAACTTTAGCAGCTTTATTGAACTTTCGCTTATCGCTTTTTGCGTAAAAAAAAATACACATAAATACATTAACACACGACTTTACCCCAGAAAAGGTAGGCAGAGGCGCCACCAGGACACCCACATTTCGCCTTGTATGTTACGTCCCACGATGTGATGGCGAGGGGGGGCGAGCCTATCGCCATATCGGGCACAAATTCCTGAGTCCGGGCTGATAATCGGTAGAAAAATCCAATGTTCCACTTTACCCGACCCGGGATTCGAACCCGAGACCTCAGCTTTGTAATCGAGCCGTAGTACAACTACATCACCGAGGCAGTGAAAAGAGTAGAAGGTACATAATTTTATGGTAGTGCTTTACAACTATATTTAAGAAAATCTTATGCAAAACTTCATATATCCAGGCAGGTTAAGGGTGCGTCTTGTCTGACTCAGTTGTTATTTCTATTAAATGGATTAGCTAATACCATAACAATAATTAATTAATTTAATACTGTTGAAGAGTAATCAAACGCTAAATATTAATGATAATGCCATCACAGGTGATTTATTACGTATCAAATGCACCATACGATGTGGGAGCGATACGAGTGTAGACGGCTCTATTAGATATGATTAATTTACAAATCTAGTATACTTATGTACTAATCAGTTAGAACGGCAGTTCGGGGATTAACATTATGGTAATAAAATATTAAGCGGCAACGCCTTGCTGTGAACAGCGTAAAATATAAATTTTCACATCAAATATATCGGTTGTTAAACGTCGTGCTGTTGTATTACGTACAGGAACACAACTGTCATAGATCTTTAAAGTTTAAAAGATTACTAATTAGTGGTCGTCAATTTATAACAAGAGAGTAAGGTGAAAGGGTAAAAGAGGGGTAAGTATGTTAGGGTAATTAGAACACAGGGTTTTTGGTCGATATGCCGACGTAGGGTTTAAGCGTTAGGAACCCAGCTCAGCATTAACATCCGCATCCGCTGGAAGCCCGGTGACCCCGACATACTCTTCCTACGCCCTTCCCAGGGCTTGCGGGAAGGGAGCCATAATTAGTTTTCCCCTAAAAGAACTAAAAAGAGTCATTAGTACTCTTCCTTCCAAATAAAGTAGTCAACCGAGCTATTGTCTACTTCTGGGATTTTGTGAAACAATAACATTATCACGCCAAACAATCCAAGCCAATGATATCACAATGTCTTAATACAATTATTGTTATAAAAACTACACCTAAAATATTAATAGCATAGTTTACTAAATGGATGGTTAAGAAAACCATTGTTCTAATCTTAACACTGCAATCAATCAAAAGATCGCTACTAATGCACGATTGTTAATATTATGATGAATCATTATTTTCTAGCATGACTCAGATGTACGAAAGTGAGATTTTCTATGTCTGATGACTTCCAGCTTAAAATACCTTAGTCTTGACTCTCTATCTATCAATTCAGCAGGAGGAAGGCCACTGCTGAACATAGTGTCCCAAGATCTCCACAACGACCTGTTGGAAGCAGCCTGCATCCAGCGAGTAGTTAGTACTAGTAGTTACTACTACTACTACTAGTAGTAGTTACTAGTTACTAGACTTGACTACAGTTAGAAATATACTACTAAAGCGAGATAACTGATAGAAAGTAACTTTATCGTCATTACTTCATTTTGTACATTTCCCGTAAACTCAATAATCTCGTTCTCTATGACTTTCCTCTATAGCTTATGGGTATGTATGTATTTCTTTTCTATTCTTTCTTAAGACTCGATACTGGATCTATTCACTCAAAAAATCACATTTAGAAATTATAATATTTTCTGTTGCGTCTCTTTCTGTCAGAGGTTCCTAACTCAACAACAGCAAGTATCTCTTGCCATTCCTTCTATTTGTTATCTTTTCTCCCATGACTTTAATTAAAAACAAAAATTTGCCTCGCAACTTCCCAAACGTTCTCATACCTGGTCTTTTTTTTTATCTTTTTCTGTAAAAGTGGAGAAGTCTCATGCCCATCAGTTGGAGTTTGGACAGATACAGGCTGGTTTAAATTTAGGTCATATTCAACTTAACCACACTTAAATAATTCATCCGAAAATCACATCACGTATTCCTAAACGGCCACGTCATTTAAAAAAACGGTACGTGACAATAAAATATATTAGATACATGCTTTTGCAATTTAGTGTGACTTACCGGTGTTTTGACACAGCGATATGCGTGATAAATCGGACCGCTGCGGGTTACTGGTGTGTGTTTACTAACCGGTTTTATATCGGAGTGTTTTAAGGTATTGATGACGTAAAATATATAATCTGAAATAGTAGGTATAGTCACTGTTTTGAAACCAGTAACCCTAGATTTTCTTGTCCGTTTTTCTTTGGTGAAAATGGCCTTCCAAATCGGGTTTTAAAAAATATTAATCTAAATGATTTTATTTTATAGATTCAATAAATTATTTCTATTTAAATTGAACAAATAATCCATTTGTCACAGCAATTTTAAAACTTACAGATCGCACTCCAACGTACTATAATCTATTGAATTCAAATTCAAATTCAAATATGTTTTATTGTGGTACATAGGATGGTGTTATAACTATGACCCGCCGTATTGGCATACAATAACGGAACTTAAATCTAATAAAAATCTAACTTTAAAACTATATAAATACTATAGAAAACAAACTAAAAGTATTATTACATTTCAATTATACTAAGAAAATCATTCAAACTATAATAACATTTATTAATTAGAAATTTAAACAATGTAGGTACCTTTATAATTATTGAGATCATTTAATTCTCTAATAGATTTTGGTAGTTTATTATATATTTCAGGAACTAGGTGGAACACACTTTTATGAAATAATGCAGTTTTGTGGGGTATATATGTCATCTTATCATTGCGTCTTATCATTAAAAGAAGCATAGTCTATTGCGATTGGTCAACTTCACTAATATTCTTATTAAGATATCAGATACGCAAGTTTCCTCGACTACTGTTATTAGTTAAATTATGTACTACACAAAATTTAATTAATTAATCACATATTTTGAATATAGTCAGGGCTAGGCCTAAGAACATTTATCACCGTCTAACCTCTAACAACTTTATAATGCCTACGTAGACTTACCTACTTAATTAATTACGTATATTAAACACAAGAACGTGTGATCATCTTGGAGATAGTTGATATTTCGTAAAGTGTAAATAACTTATAAGGACTTTTTAGGTTATAGTTTTAGTGTTATAATCTAATCGTCATTTATATTACGTCGTATTTTAAATTGCCAATGACATATCTTCGTTTGTTAGATGATTTAAGGATGAAACGTGACAGTGCAATTTTAGTGTGATTTTTCAGACACTTAATAAAACCAGATTTTAAACTTGTTTTATTTTAAATTATCTAAATGACGATCGGTTTCTCTACAAAATATATCGACTATAAGCAAATCAAATCGCTAGTATTTTCAAATATTCACTTGGTTGCTTGTAAAACCACACCAGCTTTACAGATTTCCAAGACTCTACTTTTTTTTTCCTTATGACGTAAATTATTTATAAAAAAGATTAAAAAAAGAGCGTTCGGAACGGGTTTCAACAAATTTTGTCCTCAAAAATATGTTTTAAAAACATAAATCCAGATACTCTATACAAAAAATACCTAATTGAATATCACACGGAACAACTTTTAAAATATCCATTCATATTTGTATTCAATAAAGTCACATCATTAAAATCAACTAAATCATGATATGAATATAATCTACATTCATCCACACGTTAACAAAATAATAACACCCTCTATCAGACACTCTGATCGCTTATTGTCCTCAGGCTACCGGTCTTACCTGCCCACATTCGCATTCGAAAACGACGTAAATCCAATCGTTATCCAATCAAATATCGTCCTTCTATCATCGACACAAAGCCGTCTCTTCCACGAGCTTAACATTGAATTACGCTCTATGAATTAAAATAGTAACACGCTACCGCGCTACTGGTGTTACGTCCATTATAATGCGTTAAAGAAATTGAATCTTTAATTGTGTAGTTATAAGGATAATTTTGCATCGTGCATGTGTTGTATGAATTAGCATAAATACTCACGAAGACAAAATTCCATGTAATTTGACGGCGATACAAGCAATAGCCGAAATGTATTGCGTTGTATTGTTCGTATGAAATGCTGGTCGCTGTCGCATCACATCCGAGTGCATTATGAAGTTTGTAGATTAATCAAATGATTTTGATCATATTTTGATACTCGAAATTACTCACCTGACCAAAAATATTATAGTTTTGTTATTATGTGACCACGCAAAATAGATGTTACAAAATGATTACGGATGACTTTGAACACATGAAATAGTTCCTTACCTGGAGAGTTGTTAATTTGAAAATAGAATTATGGGATTATGAGTAAAGACACTATGGGGCCTTAATATTACAATGAAATGCAATTGTAATCCTGTTACTTCTTACACTATTTGCATGCATACGGCCCGTTTCAGTGATATCAATAACTGCATCAAAATCTTTTGACGGTAAACTGTCACCGCCACCGTCATAATCCAAGCTATTCCATTCTACTAAATGCGGATCATTACTTTTATGCCTTATTTAAAGAAGCCCAAAGTGGTAAAAATTCTGATATGATAATATCTTGATGATGATAAGGATGACATCATCTTAAACAGTTCCTCAGAATAAAAACAATTGAATACACAGAGACTCAGTGTCTCTGCAGTCCTAAAGGTTCGAACAGAACCATCGACAATCATAAAACATCGTATGAAACATCGTTTATTTGTTTTTATTTACAAGGCCGCTCCAGTCGCCACTACTGGATGCGTAAAGCAGCAGACCGGGCTCTGTGGCGTACCTTGGGAGAGGCCTATGTCCAGCAGTGGACTGCAACGGGCTGATGATGATGATGATGATGACAAGACCGCTGCTGAAGATATCCACAGTTATAACTGCGACTTATTTCAAGCTACTTGCATCTTCAAATACAAAGTATCAAAACCCATTGATCCGCGTACACAAATTGATTTAATAACATCACCGGGCCGATGGTTCGATTGCCGAACGCGTTTGATTTGCCGGGAATTATTGTAATCTGTCCCGAGACAATGGGGGGAGGCGCGAGGGTGCGTCCATTCATCGCTCTGTAATGTCTACACGCGAGGAACGTTGTGACCATAAATTGAATCATACTTTTATGCTAGCATGGAAATGGAACGTGATGTTAAGAGCAATGCAGGAACCCAAAACTTGTTTTCTTTTAACGTACTAATTAAATACACCCAACAGTCACATACATAGTTCAGATTAAGATCAATTAAGTCTTGTGTCGTGGGTATCAGAAACTACGAGAGACTTTTCGGTCTCACAAACACCCAGACCTGAGACAAATACTTGTGGGCCTCACAAATATTTGACTGGATGCGGGGTTCAAACCCGCGGCCTCTCGTTTCACAGCCGGCCTCAAACCAACTGCGCCACGGAGGCTGTCAACATTTTACCAGCGATCTGATATTATTTTACTAAGGTATAGATTGAATATATAAAATGTATTTAATAAAAAAACACTTAAATTTAAAACAATGATTGTATTTATTGGCATTTCCTGAACGATATCACCTGTGTAAATCAGTCTGATACATTGCAGGTAACTATGACTCATTTTAAATTTACTAAAGAAATAACCACAATAACTACATCTTTAAATCTTCGCTTTAATACGTAGGAGGCCTATTCATAAGTATCAATTTTTATCCGTTATAGTGCCTCACTGTAAAATAAACTAACTCTAAAAAGTTCCAAATCAAATAACATTGTAAATCAAACCATATATTATGGAGAAAAAATTCTATACCTCAATTGAGCTTTCAAAACGTATCTAATTGAACTGGGATTCGCATCCAGAACCCCACACACAGCTTAACTCGTTACACCGTTCATTGTACCTCTACTTAATAAACGTATCTAATTGAACTGGGATTCGCATCCAGAACCCCACACACAGCTTAACTCGTTACACCGTTCATTGTACCTCTATTTGATAAACGTATCTAATTGAACTGGGATTCGCATCCAGAACCCCACACACAGCTTAACTCGTTACACCGTTCATTGTACCTCTACTTGATAAACGTATCTAATTGAACTGGGATTCGCATCCAGAACCCCACACACAGCTTAACTCGTTACACCGTTCATTGTACCTCTACTTGATAAACGTATCTAATTGAACTGGGATTCGCATCCAGAACCCCACACACAGCTTAACTCGTTACACCGTTCATTGTACCTCTACTTGATAAACGTATCTAATTGAACTGGGATTCGCATCCAGAACCCCACACTCAGCTTAACTCGTTACACCGTTCATTGTACCTCTACTTGATAAACGTATCTAATTGAACTGGGATTCGCATCCAGAACCCCACACACAGCTTAACTCGTTACACCGTTCATTGTACCTCTACTTGATAAACGTATCTAATTGAACTGGGATTCGCATCCAGAACCCCACACACAGCTTAACTCGTTACACCGTTCATTGTACCTCTACTTGATAAACGTATCTAATTGAACTGGGATTCGCATCCAGAACCCCACACACAGCTTAACTCGTTACACCGTTCATTGTACCTCTACTTGATAAACGTATCTAATTGAACTGGGATTCGCATCCAGAACCCCACACTCAGCTTAACTCGTTACACCGTTCATTGTACCTCTACTTGATTCTAGTTAATATCCCTACTTCAACAGATCTTCAACGCCCTCATTTAACCCGGCGTCATTGAGGTTGGGTCAAAATTACCCGGCCAGTTTATAATTTCTAATATTTTTGAAAGTATGCGCGCGACGTTGCCGTCCTTTGCAGTAGCTGGAGCCAATAGCGTATTCTAAACTTTTTCGATGTGAAATCAGTTCGGCGGCGACTGCGCAGGGAGCTGGACGTGTGTGATTTCTAAAAAGGTAATTATGACCCATCCTCACAACACACGTAACAATTATGCGCCATTTTTAACTAATCATTTATTACTGGTCCACGTGGCGGGGAGGAGCTGGATGAGGACTGCCCAGGACCGAACAACCTGGCGTGCATTAGAAGAAGCCTACACTCAGCATTGGGTGGATACATAGGCTGAAGAAGAAGAAGAAGAAGATTTATTACTATTTTTTATGAGTTCTTTGTGTTTATTTCAATTCTTTTTTGCGATTTGCTTCAAGTTTTGTTGATTTTGTTTTTGGATTTTGTTTTGATTGTTTAATTATTTAGTTGTTTATTTTGTTTGTCAAAAGGAACTTATTATAAAATACAATGTGTGGAGTTGATGTCGCTGATGAGCTTTGCGCCACATATAACATGAGCCGTAACTCCAAAAGGTGGCCCCTGACAATTTTTTATGCCATGTTGAATATGTCAGGAATTAATGGAATTATAATTCATCGCATAAACAATAATAAATCAACCGAGAAGCGGCGCCAGTTTTTGAAAAACTTGGGTCTTGCCCTGGTCGGTGAGCATTTGACAGTCCACCAGAATGTGAATCGCTTGCCACGAGAGATGCGAAAAAGAATTCGGGAATACGTTGGTGAACCATCAGAGGAACCACCTGCAAAGCTACCCAATGCCCGAAAAAGATGTCAAGTGTGTCCTGCAAAAAAAGATCGCAAAACAAAGCACACATGTCAAGCTTGTCTCAAATTTATTTGTCCTGAACATATTATATCTTTCTGTAGTGATTGTATTTACACCAAAGATTCTGATTAGCTTTTTTATACTTTTTCCCTAAGATATTAGACTTAAGTTTATGAAAACGCCATAAGTAACCGAAAAGACTGGTTATTAGCGTAGGAATTTCATGAAAATGTAAGAGATCTCAATTTTGTTACTTTTTTTTGAGTTTATGTAAAAGTTGATTAAACCTAATTAAACGTTTCTTAATTATTATTTTTCTTTTTTATTATCAAGTCCTAAATACCCTAATACTGAAATAACAACATTGTTTACGAATTTACTTAAAATCTATGGAAATACCTTGTATTAAATAAATGGGTAATATTGACCCACCTCAACGTCCGTGTAACTGTTTCCTACCACAATGACGCCGGGTTAAAAGACCAAACTCGCTTCAAAGACACCTAAAGTACAATATCGCATCAATAAACCGCTTAAATCCGCCGATATAAAGATAAAAGCCGTCGAAAATGATTAAAACAAGCGCAAAAAGCGCTGCTCGCATCGTAATGGTAGACTGCAAATGAAATGACATTAGACATTTAACGTACAAGGCTATATATTTTAAGGCCCACTCTTATGGGTCCGTTTGTGACCTTATGTTGTGTGTCGCCACAGCCGCTACGGGTTTAGCAAAAGATTGAGCTGGGGTTTAGTGAGTGGTAAAGATTGTATCGATGTAGGATATCGATATTTCAGTTGCAAGTTTAAAGAACTTATTAAAACATATATATTTTGTAAACAGAATGGAACATAGGAGAACGGAGTGGAGAAACATAAAAAATGATACAGTAACAACATATTTTAGTACATTTAGTACAATTAAAAGAATAACATAAAACAAAACAACAGCGGCAACAGCTCGACCAATGCTTTGTAGGCAACTAATCAAAGAATATTGATATTCATGATATTCTAAAATGCGAGAAAATTTTATAGAATGTGGATTTCTTAAAATCTCAATACGCACAAAATTCGTACACGTTTAGTTTACTGTTAATAATATATCCATAGAAGAGAGATAAGTGTATTACTGGATATTTCGTATATTAAATACCTGCTTCGGTTGTAAAAGGGAGGATCGATCAAACGACGATTGAAACATTATCATAACTGTGTATAGCGGAGCTCTACAGTTTTCAGTTATTGTGAGAATGACAATCAAATGATATTACATATACTACCCCGTGCAACAATACCAAAATAATGTCGAAATGAGCCAACACTATAATCCTTATTACAATACTTCTTTTTATAAAATCCGCTTCCGTTATGCAAAAATATTTAACTACTCATTTTCTTCGACTCGATTTAATATAATCGATATCGACATCGATGCACGGTGCGTCTCTATCCGCCGCCCACGCAGGTCGCGCTCCGTGCTCGCGCCGCCCCGCGCTCGTGACATAACATCGCAAGATCGTTCAATATCTTTCGCAAGTCGGCCGCGCATCGCCAACATTTGGATACTAATTAAATACACTTATCGGTTACGTGATATGATTGTACTGTGGGAAAACAATTTAAGTATTGATTTGTATGTGGAATTATTTTGTTCAAAGTATATGGTATCAGAATATCTATATTTTAAAAATGTTTATAGCTATTGTGTTTGTTGGTAATTTGGTAAAACCGTATTCCAAAATCAATATTTTAAGCAACAAATATTACAATATCGAAACCTATCACTCACGTAGGTACCTAGCTCACTACGCGTATTTAAATTGGTAGTTAGATAATTATGTAATTAGGTACAAGATGTGGTTCGAAATTTCATAATTGAAAGTTACCATCAGATTTATTAACGTCTATCAAAACGATTAGATTTTCTTATTTACTTAAAGGAACAGAAAAGAGTGTAGTTAGGCTACAATATTGACCAAATCCAAACGCTTTAAGTAAGATCTTCAAAAACTGGATATAAAATTATCTATTTTTATAATCCATATTTAGCTCCATTCAAGACACGAGCATATTGCCAAACTGGAACCAAACCACACCCAGCTCATTAGGAACATATAAAAACGATATATCGCCTTCAACGCAAACATCACGTCAAAACACCAACAAAACAATAATTTATGTCCCCATATCGTTCATTGACGGGCCAATTATGAGCGTCCATTGATAGGTACGGGCCTGTCACAATATTGTAATATAATATCAGATCATTAAAGCACTTAAAGGCGGAAGTGTGTGGGTGCAAAACCACCGTATCCAAACTATAATTTGAGGTCTGGCCGTCGTCGACCCGTTATATTCGTCTGGTAATATCCGTGACCGCTCATAATTGTTCAGATATGGTTTGTTAAACTGCGAGTTTTAATTGTTAACACGTGCGTCATTGTCGTTTGATGTGATGTGACTTATGACTTTCTATTTGATTTTTCGTTTTAATCTGTGCGTTGTACATTTTATTAGCGATGAAATAATAGCTTTGCTGATGAAATTTGTTTCGTGTCGATATTATCGAAAGGCCAACACTCAAGAGTCTTTAAATTTATCTTATCCCCCATCTGATTTTTTAACCATCAACAGTCAGGGGTCAAAAATATATCTAAAAGACTCAAGTATTCTCCTTTTCACAATAGATATTCTGGAGACACACATATGTACATCTACAATACTCGAGTGTAATGTAATAATGTATTATTAGGTAGTTGGCCACCTGTGATAGACGGTGAGGGACTTCCTCCGTTATCGTAGTCCTGAATCAGCTAAAGGAGTACCTTAAAAAATAGGTTCAAAAGTATTTGAACCTATTTTTTTGTTACCAAATATAGGTAGTCTTTATACTGTAGAAACAGTTGTGCTCCCCTGCCCGTCGCTCGGAGCGGCGATGCAACGGCACGCGACGTCGCCGCCCCGGTCTCCTCTCGGTACGATCAAGCGATTTATTCAATGGAGATATCCGCTCCGGTTACACTATTGATATCCCTTTATTACTTAGGGTCACCATACAAATTCAACGCAATTCTATCCCCGTATTAACCGCGATCTATTGTAACATGATAGTGCGAAGTTGTGTTTGGATTCAAGCACAAATTGTGAAGAAGAGATTAATACAAATTATTGTTTCGTCGTCCTTGTTACCTGCTGTATATTGGTACACATGGGTCTTTTCAAATCTGGTATTATTGTCACCTAATTTATAGTGTGTGAACCGCAAATAGCTTGATTCGATTGGTCACTTATAATTAGTTTTTCTATGAATTGATATGTCTCTAAAAATTAAGCATTATATTTGATTCTGACTGTTCCTTATTGATGCTTCTATATAATATTTTGATGTAACTCCATCATTTCAAATTCACAGACTTACACTACAAAATTTCGGAGAACTCTCCAAGATTCTTTACTAACGTTTTCTTGCACAGAAATTATAATCTTCGAAAAGTCAGACACGTATTCCGCAAAATGATAATCTAACTATCCATTTTCACAATTAGATATTAAACTAAATGGCAAAAGATAAAGCCCTTTCTTACCAAAATGGGCACAAATATTCCGTTATCCAACAAGGGCAGCCCTTTAAAGTCTGAAAGCCGATGGTTTAGTGAATGGAGCGGGCTAAAGAGCCCGGTACTGAGCGGTGTCCTACACGATGTTCGCATGTACTAGACGTCTGGTACCGCGTTGTTTATGGCCCTCGGTTTGTATTAAAAATTATATATTACCATACATCATATTGTAAGCGTTTTGGTGATGCAACGGCTTGAGACTTGTGAAATGAATTCATATTTTAACAATAATTTTAGTGGAATTCAATTATGCATATCGTATCAGATTGTAGGGAAAAACTTGGATTGCTCCTATCAAGGGTAAAAGAAAAACCGATAAATAGAAATGTATTTGATACACGCATTTTTTTTTTAAATTAAATGTCGTTCTACCAGTACAACTATTGGGTTATTTGGTGAATATATTAGTGTTCCGACTGAAAATCTGCCTATGCCATAACTTTACATAAAGAATGAAAAATTAAGCAGATGAATTCCAAATATATTTATTATTATCAAACCAATCTCAATTTAAAAATGTAAGCTAGTACACTTTTATAACATAAATACCAAAAATTAAATTTAACTTCCAAAAATCCTAAATAATTATACTATTAAAGTATTCAAAATATAATATTATAGTTTACGCAATGAAATGAGTCGGTTGAGTGAGTCAAAACGTTTCTCCGAAAGTCAATTTCGCATGAGTTTAACTCGCACCGCAGCCATATCGTATTTATGACATATTATGATTAAACGCACGTTACCATCACTGCCACGAGCTGCTAAATATAGAACAGTATTATTTAAAAGATGAACTGAAAATAAAATCAAGTCAAAAGTACTCTGAACAGACGTGACTGTGATATCTATGATAAGAACCACTTTATTTATTTATTTATTCTTAACTGCACAAAAAAAAGGAAAAGCACTTAAAGATATTACAAATTAAGTAAAAGTACAGATGGCGGTCTTATCGCTCTAGGCGATTTCTTACAGACAACCTTAGGATGGATATAAGAAAAGGAAAAAAAAAGAGAGGGCAGTCTAGAATTTAAAGGATACAAGCTCCAATTTAAAAAAAAAACTAAAAATATAAAAAAAATATTAAAAAGTAATTGAATTACTTTACAGATCATTTAAATTCTATTGGCATGTGGCGAAAAGTTAACTCATTGTTCGAGATATTATAAACAGCAAGCGTTTATTCTCGTTTTTTAACAATATTTCTAATATATGTTTTTTTTAAATTGCTCTCATAGTCGGAATAGCGTACTTTTGGCTCGTCTCTTTAGGTACCCAGATAGGTTCTGACTCACAAAACCAATTTTTTCTTATTTTTTAAATTTCCATATGATGTATTCGGGTGTAATTGAAGTAAATGAATGATTATGTAAAAAATATGTGTAAATTTTAACGAGAGATATAAATTAAAAATATTCAAAAATAAAACAAAATAATATTTCCTCCAAAAGTCTTTAATGAGCCCTTGGGGAACGGTAGAGAAAGAACAAATTATGACACATTTTTTTTGTATTTTTTTATAAACAAGTAGAATTACTGAGTAGTTGCAATAAAATATAAAATCACAAATAACACACTAATCCTTTCCTAGCTCAACAGTCCAATCGAAATGCCTTATATTTAACCCAACAAATCCATATTGAATGGGTACAGAATAGTCATGTGTGTGACAGAATGAAATGTGCTTCGTGTCGGCTGAACCAATTATGATACGATGGTTGGTTTTGACATAGTCGTGTGGCTTTCGACTGACAGGGAAATTATACACGGTGAGAAAACTTAATTTATTGTTTTCACTTAATAAAGATCTAAAGATGTTTTAATCAATTAAGTAAAGCATGTAATTCTTTGCCAATTTTTAAAGTTTTTTTTTATTAATAAAATATATTTATGTATGATTGTTGTACTAAAAAGTCACGTTGTTTCTGATATCTCTGGCACAAGATAGGAAAGAAGTAATGGATTCTTACATTTAAAAAATTAAACGTCTTTGTGATAACGTCCGTAAAATTATTTTTATTTCAATAGATAAGAAGTTTATAAATTTCCCTGACAACGTAATGTGTTGTAAAAATTCCCAAATCATCCAATTCCAAAAAGATAAATCAACATGTAAATATATATTTTGTAAATTGCCCTTAACATTCTAATGGACTTAACAAAGTTAACGTATAGTAAATAGCGTTGAAGAAATGAATGAGTTAATACTAATCTCGGTGGTCTCGTGCTGTTTAAATGCCCCATTGCACGCGAATCATTCATAAAAACCTTATTATATCAACACAATTCGTACGCAAATACACCCGACTCTTTCCCACACTCATAATACCCATAAATGTGAGCAGGACAGATACATTCATATTAATAACTCATAATTGCGTTGGGGTGATTGAATAACACGGATGTCCCACAAACACAACAATTTGTGGTTTAACCGTGATAAAAATATAATAACAGCCATGAATGAGGTCCATTGAGAGAAAATCGACGGAACCGATCAAGTCATTAATGAACCGACATCAAAGGAAATTGGTATTGTATAAATATTTTCTTTATAAATTCCACGATTCGAGGTTCATTTTTATTTGAAGCGTCTCGATTTGATCTTAAAAGTGTTGTGTGATGGAGGTTTTAAGAATGTTTGAGAGTGTGAATAAACACATTATTGAAGTAGACTTTAGGTGGTCAGAATACAGAGTAAGTTAACTAAGGGTTTAAGGCTAAGTTGAAGGATTTCTTACTTCTTATTTTCTGCTCCGTCGCATTTCGAAAAGAGGAAAAAGAAGGGGAAGAGGAAAGCCTCTTTGTATCCTTTTTCCTTCCCGCTCCCCTCGTGATTTTAAGCGCCGGCAAAACATCTATGATCCAAGCGTGGTGGATAGTTAGCGACAGTGATCATTTACCATCACGTGACCTGTTGGCTCGTTTGCCGCACCTATGAAATAAAAATAAACTAATTTCAGAACTTTCCCGCTGTCAACCGAACACAAAACCAAAAGCTTCACACATCAAGTAATATGATATCTGTCTATCTATCTATATCAGCCCATATACGTCCCACTGCAGGGCACGGGCCTTCTCTACAATCGAGAGAATCGATTAAGAGTGGTTAGGCCATATAGTCCACCACGCTGGCCTAGTTCGGGTTGAGGGACTTACATACCGTAGAAGTTCGTTAAAATCGTTAATATGATATACAAAAGAATAATAACCAAACGTACCCACGACATGTCCACATAGAGAGATGTGTTTTAGACAATGTGTGAAGGGCTCATTAACTGCACACCCACACACGCCGACGCAGTTATGTAATGTTGAAACTAAATAAATATTTTATGGCAATCGATGGCATTATCATATCTGTATAGAATAAACAAGCGACTGATGAGGTTTGCTATAATGATCGTTTATGACGTATTTTATGTATTTTGGAAAGTATTATTTTTATTTATTAAGTTTAAACAAACTATAGGCTGATTGAAAATAGCTTAGTAAAATATGTTTGTGGTTTACTAAAAGTGAAGTTAACAATGATGATACTTCACAAAATCTGATTTCGTAGAGCTCTTTATTAAGAAGAATAATAAGGGAAAATGTATATTTAGTCAAACTTTAAACTTAAAGAATAAATTCATGATGCAAATTACATCAAATATTTCTTAAAATATTTGTTTTTACAAAAGCTCAATATCGCAATACAATTACTCTCCAAACCTATCTGAGCACAGGCCAAACATCAGTTAACGAATCGATACTTGAAGCGAGGCCAAGAAATTACCTTAATGCAAGCTAATTGCTAATTGGTTGCAAATTCTACCCCTAAAAACTATCTACCCACCCAGATTTGGGTGCTTCCAAAATATAAATACGTTTGTAAGAATGAGGTTTGTAAGATGTACAGAAACATCCATGGTTAAGTTTTTAAAAATAGAACAATTTCAAAAATAGAACATAAATCACAACAATGGCATTACGTTGGCAGCCCTGTACAAACAAAAGGCATTTTGCTAGAATACAAGTGCCTTCCGCGTATTGTGTGGTACGTCGCGCCGTGAGCAAAATTAGCGCCAGATCACAAGATCGTGTGTGTTTGTTTGTTTTTAGTTCGATCCGCGACTTGGGGAGTCTTTTGTGCGAAGGGAATAACAGGGACTGGGTTTTGTGTATTTTAGTTATAACTTTTGTTAAGTACTAATTTAGAGACGGGAAGTCTACTACTGAAGACGTAGAGTATTAGATGTCGGATTTTCCCATAATTGCTTGAGATAGTCCTTAGTCCATGCGGCTGTTTCAAAGCAATGGAATCTAATGTCAAGATCTTTATCATCATCATCTTCGGCTATAGGAAGATAACTGCTGAACATAAGCCTTTCCGAAGGATTGCCACAGCGACCACAATTTGAGCGATGTGTTAACATTCCTATAAACACCCACAAGCTAGTGGTATTAGCGTAGACGGCGGCTACTTAAGGCGATAGCGGAAAACTTATTATAGTGCCACATTAAAGTTTGACACATTTTGGGTATAGCCTGTGTGTAGTTCCGAACAGACTGGTTTATAAATAAATACACCCAACAGTCACATACATAGTCCTGACCCCACACTAAGATCGAGTCTTGTGACGTGGGTATCAGGAACTACGAGAGACTTTTCGGTCTCACAAACACCCAGACCCGAAACAATACTTGTGGTCCACACAAACATTTGTCTCGTTGCGGGGATCGAACCCGCGGCCTCTCGTTTACAGCCGGCATCTAACCAACTGCGCCACGGAGGCTGTCAAATGTTCTTCTCATGTCTTCTACATATGTACGCTACACGTGCCATCTGGTTCATTGCAATTACTTGTCGTCCCAATACAAGAAGGCGTAAAATGAAGCGATAGTGTCAGTATACTATTTGTTTTATTTTTACCTTTAATTATACGTACTACGATCTGCTTTCCTGCTCAATGACATGGTTAAACTTCTCCACTTAGTCATTTTCGGTCTTATTAGTTAACCTTTATATTACATTCTTGACTGCGTGAACCTAGTGTTATTTAATACTAGCTTCTGCCCGCTAACTTCGTCTGCGTGATTAACTTTATTTAAAAAATATACATGTATAGATTATTTGGAATTTCCCATCCCGTCTTGTCCCATCCCGTCCAGCTATATCCCGCCCGTCCTATGTCATTCTCACTCAAGGTATGTAATCCACGCCCATCGCATCCCTTTGAGTATAAAAAGTAACAAATATATCGGATTTCCGTCCTCATCCCACGGGAACACTTAATTTATCTGGATAAAATGTAGCCTGAGTGTTAATCCAGTGTTAATATGGTGAATATTAGTTTTTCTCATTTATCTTCCATAATACAAAGAAGCCCCCTGTATGTAAATAAGACATTTACCAGTTTTTAAGTTGGACTTGTACCTATATAACTGTGAAACCGCATCTCATTTCGTCTTGTAGTTTTTGCGTTATGCGCAAGTAAATAAAAAGAAACACCCTGTCTATAAATAAAATATATACCAGTTTTCAAATTGGACGTGCACCAATATTACTGTGAAAACTGCATCTCATTTCGTATGGTAGTTTTTGATTAATTTGCAAGCAAACAAAAAGAAACACCCTGTATGTCAATGCAACATATACCAGTTTTTAAGTTGAATCTGCAGCAATATAACTGTGAAAACCGCATCTCATTTGGTGCGGTAGTTTATGAGTAATGTGCAAGCAAACAAAAAGAAACACCCTGTATGTCAATGCAACATATACCAGTTTTTAAGTTGAACCTGCACCAATATAACTGTGAAAATTGCATCTCATTTCGTGCGGTAGTTCTTGAGTAATGTGCAAGCAAACAAAAAGAAACACCCTGTATGTAAATGCAACATATACTAGTTTTTAAGTTGAACCTACAGCAATACAACTGTGAAAACCGCATCTCATTTGGTGCAGTAGTTTTCGCGTGATGCGCAAGCAAACATACAGACACACAGACAGACAGACAGACAGACAGACAGACAGACAGACAGACAAAAATTCTAAAAAAAATTGTTTGAAATTTCTTAAATATCTTCCATGTACAGACATCGACCATTTACATTTTTATTATATGTATAGATAAGAATTTTCATAGTTTCTCTCGTCTTTTAGGTACGCTCAATCTTCAAGTCAGGAATGTGTGCCATGATGAGCCATCACATGGACTTTGAACTTATATATTCAAAAGAATTAGACCAAGATCAAAATACATCTATTTACTATTCATTTTTCATTCAGCCTCCGTGGCGCAGTTGGTTAGACACCGCCTGTGAAACGAGAGGCCGCGGGTTCTATCCCCGCACCGAGATAAATGTTAGTGCAGCCCACAAATATTTATTTCGGGTCTGGGTGTTTGGAAGACCGAAAAGTCTCTCGTAGTTCCTAATACCCACGTCACAAGACTAGATCTTAGTGTGGGGTCAAGACTATGTGTGTGACTGATCGGTGTATTTATTTATTTTAAAATACAGTCTATTTCCAATAGTCCATTCCACACAATTCCAGTATAGTATTGGTAAGGCTCGTGAGGACAGCGCCCGATCGCTCTGAAACACTAAAGCACTCGGCACTATCCACTACCGTTGCATCGCCTGTTATAAACAATTTCCTCTCTTCTTTTCATATTTCTATACGATAATTCTTTTTTAAATGTAGTATGTTTTTTAGAGTCTCGACACTTGAAACTCTACATGATCTCTACATGTGCTTTTTGAAGTTACATGTGTAAACTTAGCTATTAATTATAGGTTCCTGTAATGGAAGAAGAAAACATCCTACTTCCTTTTTTGAAGCCTACCAGCTATAGTAGGCCAGCGTCGTAGACCAAAAGGCATACTCTCGTAAAAATTGGTGGCAGACAGTGGCAGCAAGCGAAGTGTCGGACGCCCACCCACAAGGTGGACGGATGACCTGGTTGAGGTCGCAGGAAGTCGCTGAATGCAAGCCGCTTCCTGTGCCTGAAGAGAGAGAGAGAGAGACTATGGTACAATTATATCTAAATCATATTACAATAAAACAGTTAAGCCATATTCAAGCCTGTATCTAGCTGAATACTTCGAAGCTGAAAATTATGTTGTTGATGGTCAGGCCAAGTACACTATGCAAATATATTCATTGAATATAACTTTAATAATATTAACCCCAGCGCTTTTCGCTTTTGAAGGTCCTATTACTGCCATTTAGATGACATTTTGATCTAGACAAAAAATCAAAACAAGTCGTGACATTTCGAGTGACTTGCACGTTGCAACTTGTAAAAATAGCGTAGATACGGTTTGTTATAGTTATGTATTAAAATATACATATTAACATAAACACAGTTCCACATTTCGTTCAACAGCTTCCGTGGTAGTTTGTTAGACGCCGGCTGAGAAACAAGAGCCCGCGGGATTTATACGCGAGAATTAGTATGAGCCACAAACGAACACCATTTCACGTCTAGGAGTTAGTGAGACCTAAAATTATCTCATAATTTATTCTATCCATAACACAAGATTTATTTATTTATTGTACACTAGAGAAATTTACAGACATAAAAAAACATAAAGTGATTAAATATGTACGTGTAACAAACGGCGGTCTTATCACTGATTGCAATAAGACCTAATTTGATTTCATTGATTTTAATATGGGGTCAGGAATATGTGTGTGATTGTTGTATGTATTTATTTATCAAATATGACATCGGCAGAATCATAGACTGGCACCACCAACGCCATATAAACAAGAACTGACCTATCAATAGCGTAAAGTCCACCTTTCTACCAGCTTCCGCGGCATCGGATACCATCTGAGATGACTGATACTTGTGTAATGTACTGACTCATGCTCGCGGATGTTGGATATCTTGGTTTTGTAGGTGTGTCCATATGCGCAATATTTGCGTCACACATATTTTTTCCAATATACATACGTATATGCGCAGATGATACAGGTATTCACGAAGAGGTAGGCATTAGTGCTATTCACAGTTCAGTGTCCTTATTTTCATTCCAAGATGTCATAGGTGCCTCGGTGGTGTAGTTGTCATACGGTACAACTACAAAACTGAGGTCTCGGGATCGAATCCCAGGTCTGGCAAGTGATATTGTGTTTTCTATTCATTATCAGCCCGGAGTCAGGAGTTTGTGCCCGATATGGCGACAGGCTCGCCCCCTATCACATCGTGGGACGGAACATACAGGGTGAAATATAGGTGTCCTGGTGGCGCCTCTGCCTATCCTTTCTGGGATATAGGCGTGAGTTTATTTATGTATGTATAAAAACACCTACTGGAAAATGATAACCGACACTAATTTACATTCTGTGTGAAATAAATTACTATTAGCCCTAATATCATGTATTTTACATTAAAATAATACTATAATATTATTTCTGAAATATATGTTTTTCAATTAAAAGTAATATACTCACTAATATAGTCCTACTTCAGAAGTTATCAAATTTTTCTTCCGATGAAAATATGTACGCTTATGCTTCTCATGTATGAGCATAAAATTACATTTTAAAAATACATACGAGGCCAATTGAGAAAAAACCGCTTTATATGCTCACTTACCTTATAGCGAAGTTATCGATGCCGCCGCACCGTGGCTCAGTAAGTGCAGACTGTGACTCGAGCTCCAGGTTCGATCCTCATTCCGAGATAATTATTTGATTAAAAAAATACTTTATTGAAGGTTGAGAAAACGATAAAATCTCTATTAGTTTACCTGCCTACGTCACTAGAAAGTAATATTGATTTTTGAAAATTCATCAATCATTCTCTATGAAGATTACACAGGGAATGAATTACGAAAGTGTGCCAGTTCATGTGATAAGAAAAAATGTGTTGAGGCTTTTTTGATGCAAAGTTACGCAGCCGGTCATAAAAATAAATAAGCCAAAGAATTTTAATAAGGTTGAAAGTCATATTGTACCTACTCGGCGTAAGTGTGGAATAAGGCTTATTAGAAAAGGACTTCTAAAATCCATACCATGACATAACATAACAGAGCTCCTCGTACGTCATCAACTTACATTACAAATAAAGGGACACCAACACAATCCGTATAATTATAAAGCTCTATATACACAGTATCGTTGTCAATACACGTTTAGACAGCGATGAGTAAGCGAGCGGTGCCCCGCTGTCTGGCCGCCACCGCGTTACGCGCAAACCAGTTCCGAGCATGACCCTCCGATCAACTCGTGTGGAATTTATTTACGCATTTATATGCTAACGTGCGATCATTTTTACCATTCTGCACACGATTTTTTAAATATCGAACGCGGGATTCCATTTTTGAAAATTCGAATTTAGTGAATTCGATTTTTTGCAATCGGAATATGGTGAAATTGTATATTACACAATTGGATGTTGGTTGGCAATGGATTGGACTGCTGAAATACCATATCGGATATCCAATGCTCATACTTGAATTTTCGACACTAGGCCAGTAGGATTCAACTAGCCTTGACTCGTTTTTCATGTTGAATCTCATTTAATGACAATATGTTCTTGGTATTGCATCATGTAAATAAAATATCGATGTAGTATTGATCACATATGACATTAATATGCTTTCGACAAATCTATTGCGCCAGGTAAGAAATTATTGGAGCAGCTGTTCCTATACTGCAGTGTCGTTTATATGTAAAGATAATTATTTTCCTATTCTTAATTATCCTATGAATGATATAATTATTTCCTAATCTCTTTCAGGAAACAAAAGGCTTTGTATTTTGTGAATTGGCACCTAAATTTATTGTACGTAGAATACAGGAAATCCCCAAAGCAACTTCGTATGGTTCATCGAATTGATGACGTATCTGAGTTTTTGAAAAAATAATTCGTTTGAACTTCTATGACTCATTATGTATTAACTATCATATCGTTGATTTCACAATATTTTTTATTATTGCAAACAGTATCGGAATCTATCTCTACATAATAGTAGTAAAATTATTGTCTTTTATTATGAAATATTTTCTTTCTATTAATTAATTTATTTTTCTTAATAAATAATTGAAAATGAAAATTGTTTCTAATTCAATTTCAAAGAAGTAACTTATTATTTATTTAAATTTTAAACATGCTTAAAATAGTTACGTATTAGAAATCTGCGAATTCTAAATAGTGTAAAAAATAATATTTCATCTAATAAGTCACTGACCCCAGGTTATGATAGATAATGCTAAAATGATTAACAAAAAGTTACAAAAATAAAAAATACGCAGTTATTAATCAATCAATTTATTATTGATTTACAATTTAATGGAATACATACATAATATAAAAATATAATCAATAATATGTTTTTACATCTAAGGCTGTATCTTCACGGGGCGTTTGCGCGATCGACCGTGCGAAACGCTCAGTGTAAATAGCCTTTACAACTAAATAGACGTATAGCTAATGACAGAGTCACCTCGTGTCACATTGGCACATAGAATATTTAAAAAATCACCAAACATTCTTAAAGCATTCTTTCAGGGAACGAAACGTTCGACGGAAGTATCTATGGAATTTGCCTTCCATTGCGTGGCTCCTAACAAGCGTTTTAACTCGCAATATATAATATAAAGACAGCTAATGCAAACAGAAATTAATTTTAAAACCTTACGCATACTTCGCAAAGACGAAATACAATAAAGTTTTCAAACCAGGCGTCTCATTTTCGTGTTTATAAATACCAACATAGATAATATTTTTTAATAATTTTCCAATTTATTTCTGAAAATAAATAAAAATCATACTAAGTATATTGAAATTTATAAACAAAAAATTGCAATGTTTCATCACATTACCGCTGTCTTTTCAGTTTTATGTGCGAAATAAAGCGTACACATTATAAATACATTCTTAATTTAACTTGGCTCATTCGTACAAATGTCTCGATAATCTACACTTATCCCGTAGCACTTACAGAAACAATTTAATAAAGTTTGAACCAATAAAATTGCTTCATTTTTTATCATCATAATGAAAATTATTAAGCAGTTTAAGGGCTTAAGTATCTGCCTTCGTATTTTAGAAAACATTTTGTTTCATGTTGAAAAGTGTAGATTATCTGCATTCTTCTTAGTTCTAATCATATTTCTCTACCCATAGTTATTAGGAACAACCCTGATATACATTAATAATAAGCGATTAATGGAATGTTATAAAGCACTAAAATTAAATAAATAACACGAATGAAAATCATTTTGTCCTGTCAAAAAGTGAATGAATTTAGAACATACGTCCCACGTATTAGAAAATATTAATAACAATATTTTTAAATATTATATAAATATTATTTTTACATTATAATATATAACGCTAAGCAGTTAAGCTGTTTAAATGCTACCGTCTTAAAACTAATAAATACTATTTACAAATCACCAGAATATTGTGGAGAATTTTGCACAGACCGATTAAAAAGAATTTGTGATAATTAAATAACAATTCGCCGAAGTCACTCTAATCATGATATAAATTTTAATTAATTATACATTAATTATAGATTCTCATTTCTTACATACTTTAATTACAATTATGTGTCTAAAATTGGAAAAAGGAACAAAAATTAAATACTATCTATCAGATAGTTAATATTGTCGTAGGTAATATTTATTATTTAACAGATTTAATAAAATGGATTAGAGTGAGCTGGCCATTATGAAATTTAACAACAATGTAGTCAAGAAAATTTACAAGTCGCGGGAGAAACAGAAACCGAAAGAGAGGTTGTTTTTTTAATTTTAATTCATTGCATTATCCCATTCTGGCGGTGTTAATGATCGAGCACGAATACTGTTGTGTAAATATGACGCTGTAGGTGGTGTAGCGTGACGTCACCGTTGTGACGTGTTACCATTTTAAATACATGGTCTCCTTGTTAGGGTTGCAGTGTATGTCTCTGTAACAAAAATAATGATGATTAGTTTAAATTAAAAAGAAAAATATAGTTTACTTATTCTGGATGACCGAAACAAATATTTGTTTATAGCATAATAATTGTCTCGGTGCGAGAATCGAACCCGCTGCAATCGTTTCAAAGCTGGGTTTTTGCCCACTACTCAAAGATGACGATCACGGACAGCAATCGACAACATCGATGAGAAAAAACATTTTTATAACATACTATTGGATGGCATTAGTTAATGTTCCCTCTGTTTTAGAAAGAGAACAGATAATTCAAAACCAATATTAATCTACCCAAATGCTTGCAGGGTAATTAAAGAGCACGATCACATTAAACAACATGATTTCGCGGTCCTCAAATCCATACTTACTTAATTCGCTTAACATTATTAAAATACCTAACAGTCACATACATAGTCCTGACCACGCACTAAGTTCGAGTCTTGTGTCGTGGGTATCAGAAACTACGAGAGACATACTTCAAGGAGAAAGAGATGAAAATATATCTTACTCTATTGTGTAAGAGAGACCGCTGTGGTTGGATCGTGCTTCCATCACCTTCACCGCCACAAGCATTGACTACATCTACAACAATTGAGAGAAGAACATTAATACACAATCAATAAATACACATTAAGAATGTAAAAATACACATGAAAAAAATACAGTTAATATTCAAAGTTGGTTTTGAATTGGATTATGAAATAGATGTGCTGAAAAATTTTGAATTAAAAATTAAAAGACAGAAATAATAAAATCTAATTCGGTTAGAATTAACAAATAAATGTCATTCTAATTATTTTATTCATTTTGAATAAAACATTTGGTTCGAATAATAACAGGTGATTGTATTTGTAATTAATTGTTAAAGAAATACAGACGACATTACAAAGAAAAAATAAATGGATTAATAAAAAAATCTCTAAAAAATGAAGTATTGTGTCCCAATAATACAACAATTAATTGACGTTAGTTATTCGACAATGGAAGATATTAATTCTGTTAATTCTAAATTCCGTTTTAATCCTGAAATAAGATTGTATTTAAAACAAAGTTGTGCCAAAAGCTGTTTGTCATTTTTTTGTCAAATCGCAGCACAAAGAACAATTTTAACATTTTAAAAGGATTACTGTCCAAAGCACGGACAGCACGTTCCTTAAAACCAACAAAAGGCTCATCCGACGGCGAAAATATTTATTTTAAGACTTCTTACATCAACCAACAAAGCTCCACTTTTACTAAACTGTAGTCTCATAACAAAATAATTCAGGAAATAAAATAAAATCTAAAATAATGTTAATTCTATTTAGACGATAAAACGTTTTTTTTTTTTGCGATTCATCGATAAATATATTTGGAATTCGAATTTTATGCAAAATATTCCAAATTTAAATGAAACGTGATACAACTGCATTATTTACATTTTTGATGAAATCCATCAGTAGTGAGCTAAAATTATACATTTAGTTAAAGGTTACACGGACAAGTGTTGCAAAATTTAAATGAAATGTCATCAAGTCAAATTACAACGCGATCGTGATGGAGATATTAAGTTAAATGTGTCCGTGAACACGTATTATAAAAGATAATTGTGCCTTTTTAAAATATTTTATTACATTAACAACCGAAACAGACGCGGAAACGAATTATACAGCAATTATGACCCTTAGGATAAAAATGTAAAGATAAAGCCGAACAAATAGTTTCCTCTGCGTTTAGTTTTATTTTTCGAACAATGCAAAAGTGAATCTAATTCCTTACTAATGGATTTCGAATCGAACTCGAAGTGTCGAGATGTGTCGATACCCAGACAACAGTGTAAAGGCCGTAGGTGACAGCACCGGCATTTATACACTTCCGTGCGATACAAGACTAGGTTAGTTCGTGATCGCGCACCCTGTATGTGCGACTGTGGGAACCGACTCTTTGTCTTCATACACAGCATGATTGTTTTGTAACCAATTTGCTATATTGTTGATTACAGCGAATATGATTAGATGATTTTTTTTTTTGCATTTAATACCAACGTTTAGTAAATACCTACACCAATTTTCTTACGTCGACGTTCTCTATTCATATTGAAGATTAGTAAATTGAATTCTTTCCTGTCTATAAACCTATATTTTATATGAATACGTAAATATTAAAATTTTTATTAGACAAAAAACATGTTTTTTTTTATAATCAAACTCACAAAAAACACTAAAAAGAAAATCATATAAGTACTTAAAATTTTCCATATTTTATTCCTCAAATTTTTCACACACTTCATTATTTTTACAATGAGGCTACACCAATTTAAAATTTTGATAATTTTGTATATTAAGTATAACAGTTTAAAACTATAATTACGAAATCCCAATCCTAAATAAGAGCATTCTGTATACCGCGAACATTTCTCTGGGGTGCCTAATTAACCGCGTGCGGCACCTACGAGGCGCGATGCGCTGACTATTGTGTGTCAGATACCTTGGTAATTAAGCGCATCTGTGACTTTACCATCACTTAACCTTTAGATTTAGAATCAGTACTTTTCATTTACAATTAATTCCTTTTTCAAATTGTTTCATTTAGTCACAGTTTCGGGATTCTAAATTTGAATTGTGGTTCACTGTATTGTTCTTAATGTTAATGTAATAAATATAAAGCTAAATTATCCACAATTATTGATTTGCTCATCATATTATATTATTAATATCTTTAATATTATATTAAAGTTAATTAATTAGATTACGATACGAAAGTTTTACGAAACTGCATCCCATACCTTTCCATTTTTTAAAACAATAATATTTATACACCTAAGAACAGCATACATACATCTGCTCTAACCGTTTCCTTATAAGTTTTTTGAAAAAAGCTTTTAAAAAATGAGGTAATAGCAACACTCTGTGATATCATGTTTTGTGATTGCACAAATCACACAATTTGTACCGATAAACTACCGCTGTAGATGTTTTTAAATATTCGTATTTGGCATTTAGTAAAGTACGCATGAACTTTGCTCTGTGGCAATATTCCATCAATAGCATTATCCGATGCGAGAACAAGTCTTACATCCACGTTTTGCTCCATTAAAGCCGTGGCTTTAAAGAAGATTTCTAAGGCTTTGTAAGGCTTTGTTATAAGGCCGGTTTTCGTGATATTAGACTCTTGTTGCCATGGCGATATTTGAAAGCAAAGATGATTAAAATCGTTATTAGCAAATATTAATTTCGAGTTTTCTTTATAAAAAGCCAATTATGACTGAATATTTATGAACGATGGATGAAAATAGTACTAATCAAAATATTATTCGACTTCTGTTAAGTATTATATTCAATAACAAAGCATAATCGATCATAGAAGATACAACTGTAATAATTGAAACGAACCGCAACACAACCATCAAGTCCAGTTCAATCGGAGTTAATTAAAATAATTTAATAATGGAAACACTAGTAAGTCTAATGTTTACAACCATTATAATCGTTAATAGGCAATAATCGATATATCAACTCGATGTGAGCGAATCGTGAATCGAGTGGATCGACCTATTGAGGGAACCGATGTGCCGGAGATAGGGCCGCTTGCGCCGATGACCCAATGCGCTAACTAAATGGAACATCGCGTTCTCGATTTAGAATCGTAATTAAGCGAGATGTATTGTTTCCCATTAAGCTATAAATAAATAGGGACATGGAGCTTTCAATGATAAATAATTAATTGTTTGTTATGTGGTTTTAATTCGATTAGTTCTTGAGCTTCAAATATTGTATTCAATATATGACCAATCGCGTTTCATCGGTCTTTTAAAACATCTACAGTTGAAACTAAAATCTTTTATTCCTTAAAGATTTCTCAAAGCAAAAGGGTAGCAAATTGAGACAAGAGAAAAAGGGGCACTCAAATCTTAGGCTATAAATCAGCACAATTCAAAATAAGGACCATTAACCTGCAGAAAATTAAATTTTTTGAGGCTTTTACAACCGAAAATTTGACCTCCCTTTCCGAAATCCCAAAACTCAAAAAAATATAGCAACAACGGCAAGTTCACGACACAGAATCGGGAAGACATGATACGTCCATAACACTTAGCAAAACAATCAGTAGCGGTACTTGTACGCCGAGGGCGCTCACGTCGCACTGCCGCTTCACACGCGATACCTCATTATCCACCATCTTGTGATGTTCGGTAATACCGCCGGTGCTTTGATGAACATATCGATGCTGAGGTGGTATTGATTGTTTAGGGCATTAAGATGAGCGGGGATTGAAAGAAGGTGGTCTGGCTGTTGTTGTATTAAAGTATCTGGTAACATTCGCGTAAATCCAAGAAACCATTATCTGGTAACGTTTTCATGTTTTTTTTTTGCTTTACTGGCAGAAAATCGTCAATTATTTGTTAATTAACTGTAGCCAGAGGTCGATAGGTAGTCATAGTGTCAATTTAGAGAATTGACAACAATTTTATTCTAGTCTGCTGTACAAATCATCCAAATACATTCGCCATCAATCTTCAAGCTTGCTTGACAGAATTCATCAACGATTCAATTGCCTACGGTTCGTTGAAACGCATTACAGAAGACATATTCAAAAACGGTACAACCCGTCGAAACACAAATTCGATCTCGCAAGTCCATACGGACAAATTGCGGCAATTTCGCCGCTGTACTGTTAAGCGTGGTACACATTGTTGTGCCATGTATGGTGGGCGCATAAACTGCAAATTATACCGTGGTAGTCACGTGTGGCTCGGTCTCGTGGGCTACCGTCAGTTCGCACAGTTTCGGAAGCATTAGGGCCCATTAAGCACCGTTAACACACGAGCACGTCACGCGTTCGGGTCGTGCACGGGCCGATCTAGCGATCTCGCGGTAGCTGAGATGGCGGTCCTGGTCTTTTCACACGGAATGTAGTACGCATGCACATACACACGCTCCCGCCCGTTCCAACAGTTTTATTGCACACGACATTCCGTGTGTTTGTTTTGCAAACGATGCTCCGGCTATCGCATCACATCGGGGCACCGGTCATTACTCACGAATGTTTACTTTATTAATTAATTTTTGTACATTTTTCTAGATGTTTTTAGTGATGTTTTAATTTGTATTTTGAGTCACTTTATCCTCGTTAGCTTAAAATTATTTTCATAACTAAAATTCACAATTTTGTATCAATATTCCCTTTAATGCTTCTAACATTTTCAACTAAAATAGTGTCCATGTAATCCTCCTGTATCAGGACCAAACACAAACACTGGAGAGTGATTTGTCTGCTGTCATTAAATCCATTGTCCCAGCAGGTGACGCTGTCGGTTAAATTTTCATAACATTTGAGATTTGCATGGTCGGAGGTCGCAACCGACTTACCAGCTACTAACGCATTGTATGGTAATTACTGACACCATCTGACATAGCTAACAAGGATAATGAACTTATGGTGATAAATCAAATACCAAATTCTCGTAAGCTTTGCATGAGTTTGGTTGGATTTTGTAGAATTGTGGTTTTGAATGTTTTTGGCTATGTTAGCATCTGGCTCTTACTCATGTCTATTGATGTCTCATTAAAGCCACTATGATGGGTAACAGGCAAAAATATTTACCGCGGATAAGTCGATAATTGCCTATGCGAGTTTCAATACATCTCTATTGATGCGCAAATATATCATCCTAATGTTTAGTGTTAGAAATAGAGTTTCTAAATTACATGTATGACTTCATACCTCAACGAAATTTCAATCGACAGTTTCAAGGAAATATTACTTTTCATAACCGCAATTTCCGTGTGCGTGAAACTATTTTAGAGTGAGATTTTGTTCATATTCAATTAACGTGACTAGAAAGCATATTATTTAGGCTACTTGTTAATTATTTCACCTGGCTATAAGACTCTAGCAAAAAGTATATAACTGTTAGTAGCCCTTAATAATTTACGACATAGGTACCAAATTATTTAACCATGTATGACCCATTTTTATATAAACAAAATTAATAAAAATAAATAATATTCCGTTCCCTATTTCAATAGTATCAACAATTTAATCAAGATCAATTACAAAAATATGTCAGTGATTTTGTTTTAAATTTTGCACCTTTTAACGTAACGAAAAATTCCATAACAACACAGCAGGCAAAACCTACTCAAAGATCTGCTGAGTATTTTTATAATCAACATGACATACATGTAATACATACCATATTGAACAAGCTTGCGGTCGCATTAATAGGCGGACACTCAGATAGCCAACAGCTAACGAACACGATTAAACAAATGACTGACGACAGATCTATTGCCACCAACAACACCTTTATTGATACCAATCACAGAATTGTGGTAAACACACAAGTACACTTATAATTAGTTAAATTTCGTCTTGATTGGGTAATAATTAGTGTAACACGATTATATCACCGTTGGATACAATTTTGTTGCCCTAAACGATTGCTATTTTGACTATAATTTGAATAACTCTAAGTTACACTAAAAAGGTGATTGCGTAGGCCGCCTAAATTATATTAAAAATGCATTTAACAACACTACATTTGTTACTAGATACGACACTAAGCTTTCACATCATATTATTGAGCGAATATTAAAAACTTGGTACACTCCAGTGCAGTGCTAATCGTGGTACAGACAATAAACCGTAGGTTTCACAATGTAGATTAGATAAGTCATTTTATTACGAGCTCTTCTGTTTACAACTCTCAATGTCACCACGTTCCGTCTTATTGTTTGATGCGGCTCTTCAGAGGTTATAATAGAGGAACGTTCTTTTTTAAATTTAGCTGGAGGTAAATGTTATACCACAGGTTAAAAATTAAAGAATTTATGTAAAAAGAAAGGCAATAAGAATTTATGTTAAAGGTGGCGGGACGTCGCTGGATGCAGGCTACCTCCAACAGGTCACTATGGAAATCATTGGGAGAGGCCTATGTTCAGCAGTGGACGTCCTTTGGCTGATGGATGGATGGATGTAAAAAGAAAGTATTATTTGTGAGTTCTATGAGGTTTTTAACGGAGTTAATTTTCTTTTTTTTTTTCATTCTACTAAATATAAATTTGCAGCGTGTCAGCTTTTTAATTTTGTTTTCAAAATCAAATGAGACAAAAATAAAATAAATCTCAGCTTTTTACATGTAATACTAGTTATTTCTTATGAATTCTTTTAAATTTACAACTGCTGAACAAAGCCTCAATTACAAATTATTTCTAATATTTTCAGTCCATATTTTCCTCTACCTCACTTCAAACAATCTACAAAAGGCGTAAAATAATCCCATACCAAGCTTTCTACATCGCGTTGCGTAAGAACATTATACATCCACACCACATTGCGGTATGAGTTGTAACAGTAGTACCTAGTTGATTAAGTGCTATGGTACATAACACCTCAGTGGTTCCGTGATAGGCCAGGCCCTAATAAAGGTCGAATGTGCAGACCACAGCCTTGTCACCTGATCGGGGACTATGTAGGTCGCCGTTAGTCTAGATCGGAATACTTTTCGGTGTGTTCTATAGTGTTTTTTTTTTTTATTTTAACCTCGGTGGCGTAGTTGTACTACGGTACGATTACAAAGCTGTGGTCTCGGGTTCGAATCCCGGGTCGGGCAAAGTTATATTGGATTTTTCTATTCAGTATCAGCCCGGAGTCAGGAATTTGTGCCCGATATGGCGATAGGTTGACATATCACATCGTGGGACGGAACATACAAGGCGAAATGTGGGTGTCCTGGTGGTTTTATTTTACTTCCATTAGGTCTTTATACGAATACTTGAGGGAAGGCTATTATGTAGTAGGCGGAAGATAGAAAGAGAAGGAGAGAAATATATTTCTTCTAGTCTGATATGTAGCTTTGAGATCGGGATTGTGTTGGAGTAATTAAATAATGATTTATCTTACTTGCGCTTGATATTCAATATTGATTATTTAAATGAGTAGAGGTGTGACTGTTTTGTGGTTTATACATTTTATCATTTTGATTTTAAGAAACATTTTTATGATTATAATTACATGATTTTTACACTTTCTACTCTTATTTTTAATCTATAGTTTTATTAAGGTACATAGTTATAGTAGAACAAATCACATTATTAAATTAACTATACATCTATTTTGTTAAAAAAATCAAGAGGTAGCTATTACAATAATTCATTTATTTCAATCATGCAAATTATATGCATTGCCTAGCCCAAACCTATTAAGGTTGTATGAGGTTACAAAATCAGTAGTCAATGACATTTTAAAGATAATAAATTCATAAGGTGAACTCCATGAATCAAATTAAATATTATCACACCAATATTTGTCCTAGTGAAGGAAAAATGGACATGAACCCTATCTTAACAAAAAAAAGTTTTTTCAGTAGGTTGCGTTTGAAATTCTGCCTATATGTATTATGTACCTATATACCCAGTTGTGAGCAAGCCGGCATGATTATGTCTACTCCACAATAGATACTCCGTTCAGATTGCACTGTAGTAATCAATAAGTAGAATGTAGTCATTGTAGTGACTACAAATGTGAGATTTTGACATAATTAGAAGACTCTACCTAAATGTATATCAATTGCTCTCAGAACACTAGTTTTATAACATCTTCTAACAGATTTTTTATTTATCTACTACTAATGTAAATAAAGTAATTAGTATCTCCAATTAATTAACGCAATAATCAAAATAACAAAACATTACACAGCTTTAAAAAAATCAATAATATGAAACCGAATTTGAATACACTTCCGTGTTTCCAATATATTCGTTAAATAAAGTAATTTAAAAAAAAACATAACAATGTATTCGTATCGAGGGTATCTTAGATGGAAAGCGATCAAGTTTCGTGGCTATGCTTATCCGTCAACCCCGGTTATAGTAACCCCAATTAGTAACCTCAAAATCTATGGATACTCTAGTCTATGTTCAATACATTAATCTAGCAAAGAGTAAGGAAGTTTTATATTTGTAGGTACCTAGGCCCTATATGGTAAAGCTCAATTGTACCTAATGATCAAAGACTTTGCCGGCGCTTAACATTTTCAATATTAACTACGAATTTTAAATTACCTAATATGAATATGTTAATTAGGCATTAAATAATTCATATTGAATCCAAAAGATGGCGTAGCCTTTGAAGAAAGCATGCGCTGTTTTGATAACGACAAGGCTTGTTATTCTAAGGCCATATTCAAGATTAAAAATACAAATCACTTTATTTTCGCGAAGTTAAATTGATAAGATATTAAAAAATAAATTCGGAAGGTTGTCTTAGATCAATATGCAAAGTAAACTAATAAAATTTAAATAAAAAATAAGATTCAAAGGAAAAAAATATATTTAATCACCACTGGCACAAAAACCGAATCAAGGCTGTACGAGCACGTTACCTTTGCCTTTTCCTCTAAAAATTAAGAAAAATGAGACTCACCTGTGCTGGCGCAGATTGTCTTGCCGCTTGAAGCTCTTCCCGCATACTTCGCAGCTGAAAGACAGCTCCGGGCTCTTATGGGTGCGTTCGTGGATCATCAGGTTGTAGGACTTGGTGAAGCGACGTTGGCAGTACTTGCAGACGAACTCGCATTTTGGGCGCAGTTTGCGTCTGAAATCCCGTGTGTGCTCTTCGTCAATTTGCATCACGGCGAACATTTTGTCTGGACTAAGATGTGATGCTTACGACGGGCGGGGCTTGAGCGCCTGTACAATGATAAGTTATCAAATGTGGTGTGCGCATGGAATGTGGACTTTATTGTGTGCGTGTTAGAGTTCATGTTTCAGTGTAAGTGCGAGTATGTGTGCCGTGTTTGTGTACGCGACGATCAAATTTTTCGTCTCACTCTACATTCGAAATGTTAAGGACCCTCACTGAAAGTTAGAAGACGCTGAGATTAAGTCCCGCCACCAGACATAAATATTACACGAGAAAAATAAATAATCAATTCAACAACTGCCTATATCCAAACACTTTGAAACACGAATCATCGAACATAAAAACCGATCAATTTAAAAATCGAACAATTCACCGCCTATAAAAATCTATTAAAAAACGTACCTTTTTCAAACAACTCGGATGAAAAATTGCTTTAAAAGCGTCGAGCACTATCACTCACAAACTGGCAAGTCAAGGATAGCACTGTCACGGAACGCAGATGCGGTGTCGCTAGATGTGTCAACTGGCGTGCGAACAAGAGCGGGTGCGTTTAGCAACTGCGCTGGCGAGTGGGTGCGGAAACTACTGATAGTGTTACGCGGAAGGTGTGCTCGCCCCCACCACGCCACGTGCGCTCAATGAACAGGTAGCGAGGTGACGGCCCGATGGGAAAATTTGATGAACTTCGCCTTATTTACACATCGCCAATCACTTTTGTTATTTTACTGTGGCTTACTTATGACTGTATTAATTTACTGCTTCACTGTTCGAGTTAAACAATAAAATTAGTTGTATGGATCTCGATCACGTTTTTCATTAGTTAACTATTGTAATATTTTTTAAATAATTAGTTATGATATCTCCATATATTAAGTTATGATTTTTTATACCTATTAACGAAAAGGAATTTTATAACCGTAAAAGTATCAAAACTGCCCAAATTGCATTTACCATCTTTAAACATTTTACCGCTAGCTATCACAATACTACCGTACAAAATTACAAAATATAATAAGAATAGTGTAATAGAGAGTACTAAGAGTGTACAGATGACGGTGGGAAAATGACAGCGACGCTTGGCTCGCGGCGCTACCGTGTGCTTCACTCACGAAACGTACGCGACCCCCAATCATTTCGGGCACCGACGTTGTTTACCGGTAAATTGGTGATGATTTTCGGCTTCTGTCATTATTTTGCCGAAGGACTATGTTATTTCGAGATTACGTATTTAAATAAAGAACAAAGATTTGAACAGATTAAATGATACGCTAATTTGTCGTGGTGGATCTAGACGTCTTAAGTCTTTGTGATTGTTGAATAGATTATGTCCTTTTGTTTTTATCTAATTCTTTGATGGTATTTATGAATAATCTACTTTAATGCGATGACAGTATTACTGCTCGAAATAAATTGGAAAGAGATCTATTACAAACTTTCTAAGTTGGTATCTTGTAGTAACTTGTGTTCAATCAATACAATTAAGACGCCAAACAAGAGCTCTGATGCAAATAACTAACTTCTATAAAAAACATACACCAAATTCTAAAATTAAAAAGATATAGATTGTATCTAAAAGTCAATACAAATATTATAAAAACGATTATAACATAGGACTAAAACGTTTAACAGCCACAAAACAAATTGATCAATTTTAATTCATAGTTTTTGTAACTGTATAAAATAAACAATAAATATTATAAAGAGAAGAGAAAAAACTCGAAAATCGTCGTTTTTCACACAATATTCAAATTTCGCGTGTTAAAGGAGCTATAAAATTTAATTCCTGGAACCGTGAAGCGGCACTTATGACCCGTTTTATGGTCGCGTAACTCCATACAAATTATCTCGACCGCACCTACGTGAGGTAAAAACGTACGCTTAATGAGCATTCATAGTTAGCGAATGACTGGTCATAAGGCCGTGTAATTAGCTGCTATTGAATCAGTCGCCTTCACTCCAGCACGCACTGGGACATTTCTATACATTTCTACTCTATAGACACCGATCGCTATAAACCAAGGAGTTCGAGATTCAAATAGATCTGACTGTGACTGAAAAGTGTTCATAGTTAGATTTTACACTACAACGGCGACGTTATTGGTCACTGATCCTTTTGAAAGCAATTCGAATTTCGAATCTATTCAACTTTTTTATTCGATAACCCATAACCATTAACAATCTGAATAATTACCTCCATAATACGCCTATTCAACGCCAATTTTCTTAGTTTCGCTACAATTAATCGTGATTTTTTACAATCCAAAAAGCAGGCCGAGATTTGCATAATACCAACGATTACAAAAACAGAACCATGAGAAACACCGTTTCGAAACACGAAAATCACGTGGGCATTTAAAATGGCGGCAAAACAAATGGCGTACCACAAAGACTCCCTGAAGATTCATCGCGTCACGACGTGGATATGTCGACGGGGACCGCGCAAAAAATTCACCAATCGTACATCTTAATATTTGGCCCAGACAAGCCATTTATGGGTAGCTTGGTAGATTATGTTTTTTTAAACGGCAAGATGTTGGGAGTTGGAGTGATGGAGGCGCATTGATAAACGTTGTTGGTCACGGCCGATGGCTGGAGCAGTCGTAAAAGGCACAGGCGGACAGAAGTCAAAGGTGTAACGACTCACGGAGGCTAAATATTCTAATGTGGATTACGTATTACTTTGGCCCACGACTGCACTTGGGCGACTAAATTTATTTGTTAAAGAAACTGCATTATTGAGGTTATAATACGAGTTA
The DNA here is from genome assembly GCA_949752805.1 of Deilephila elpenor. NCBI lineage: Eukaryota > Metazoa > Arthropoda > Insecta > Lepidoptera > Sphingidae > Deilephila > Deilephila elpenor. Next base: position 4,997,866 of record OX457110.1, read on the forward strand.
TTATAAAAGCTTTCCCAATGTTGCTATGACAAATCTCATTATGAAATCTCTGGCACACAACGCGCAGTCCAAATCAGCAAGTCTAAAATCGTTTGAGGCTTGAAATTTTACACAATAGTTCTTTGCATAATGAAGCTGAACACGAAAAAATAATTTAAACAATTAAACAGAAACAAGTTGGTATACAAGTTCCTGAAAGTTTACGTTAGAAATATTGATTTTGGCTTCTGAGATTGTGCCGATGGGTAATAATCGTAACGTTTAAAATTAAACGGTGTTGTATTGATTTAGCAGTTAGAGTAACATTTTAACCGAATAATAAGACGTCTTAATAGAGCAAGACGCGAAATTAATACATGTTACTCATAATGATGGCATATAACTTTTATATTGAACAAATTTATTCATAATGATTCCTGTGTTTTTTTAAATGTTATTATACAAAATAATACTTTAGTTGTAGCAAAATAAATCCTGCCAGCGATGCTCCAAGATGGCAATTTTCATTTATTTTATGACAATTGTTCACGGCCTTTGAATGTCAATAGCTTTTTATATCACAGATTATTTTTTTATTCAGGCATTATATGCTTTAGATAAGATTATATATTGGTCTGTTGCATGCTTTTTGTTCTGTCCTCATACCAGAAACCGGAGGATATAGTTTTGGGAATATTACATGCATTGCAATTTCCAAAAAATATATGATTTTGGATATAAATGGATAAAATATTACGAATATTCAAATAAATGGATAAAATATTACAAATATTCTAAAAAATATCTAAAAGTTTTAAATATCGAAAACTTCCTGATTGCCTATCATATTATCTATCACAAATCATGACGCATTTAAACAAACTAAGAAAGAAATAATTAATAAATCTTATTAAAATGAGTCCAAACGGATGGTGTTAGTCATCGACCACAGCGTTGTGATGTCAAAATCGTCAAAACTCGTGAATCAGAAGACTGCGTGCCCCTTGACATTTCAAAGAACACCGACCTCATTGTTGCCGGAACTGTTTGGTGCGCGATCCTGTGACGTGTGTATACGTAGAAGTGGGCTGTGGAAGAATACTATACAAATGCGACCAAGACAATACTAACAGTAATTGTTTCTTAGATGTACGCGCATGTTACACATTGAAGTACAACTAATTTTTACGGATTTTATCACTGAGCGGATGACTAATACCTCAGTCCGCCCCACCACCACGAAAGCTGGAATGCAATGGAAACGTCGGGAAGTTAAAAATGTAAAATTAAATCAAAATCGCGATAAAATTCTTACAAAATAGTTTTATTTCACTATCAATCGGTTAAGTTCAAAGTTCAAGTCTTGGTGGTGGTATAATATTTGAACGCAGCGTCATAGTAATACACGTAATTTCGTCATTTCGGGTTTCTCCTGTGTGTACGTGGATATTGTCAGGCTCGCATATAGGGTATGATCGATTTTTTTTATTCATAAATACTATTAAAATTAAACAATTCTGTCAAAGTTGTATTAAAGCAGCTTGTAAGGTGAGGCAAATATTTGTAATAAAAAAAAAAGAGTGAGAGCGTAGTGGAGTCATCGTACTGCCTCGGTAGCGTAGTTGTACCACGTTACAATTACAACGCTGAGGTCTCGGGTTTGATTCCGGGGTTGGGCGAAGTGATATTGGGTACTCCTATTCATTATCAGACCGGAGTCAGGAATGAGTACGATATGGCTATATGCTCGCCCTCTATCACATCGAGGGACGAAAAATACAAGGCGAAGCGTCGGAGTCCTGGTTGCACCTCTGTCTATCTCTTCTGAGAAAGAGTTGTGATGTTTACGTATTTATATGGAAAAAAAACAACAATATCTATATGTTATGCTACCACATTTAAATAAAATAATATGCCAACAAAGTTCAGAGAAATTATCCACGTATAGGGAACGAAGTTTATATAGTCATTAGTATTTGTGGTCATGGAAAATATTGAGGACAAACCCATATGTCACGAGTGGTCATAATGTGCGTAAGTGATGACCTATGTCTAGACTAATTAAGTTAGGTACAGGGCTTTCATTATTTGTACCGCAAGCACTGTAAGCTAGTGGAAAGAAGTCACTAATTCTTTTGAGCCATACATTTGATTTATCGTAGGTGTATCATATTTCTACATACATACATAAACTCGCGCGTTTATCCCAGAAGGCGTAGGTAGAGGCGCCACCAGGACACCCACATTTCGCCCTGTATGTTCCGTGCCATGATGTGATAGGGGGCGAGCCTATCGCCATATCGAGCACAAATTCCTGACTCCGGTCTGATAATGAATAGAAAAACCGAATACCACTTTGCCCGACCCGGGATTCGAACCCGAGACCTCAGCTTTGAGTCGTAGTTTAGTCGTAGTTTACTACACCACCGATGCAGGCCATCACATTTCTAAAGATAGATAAAAAAAAACGGGAAGGTTCATAGCAATTATTGAATTCGGTTATACGAGTAGGTATTGCTGACGTTATTGAATGCGATAGGACATTGTTTTTTTTTTTTGTTTTTTTGTGTAATCAAGCCTCGTTTATATTTTGAACGTAGCAAAACTTTGTAGCACTGTTGTATTCCAGTATTTTATTTAGGTAACAGGTACAAATTCCTTCTTTCCTATTCCTACTAGAGTCAAAACCGCCCATCTCGACCTAGCACCGAACTCTACCGAAGTATAAACCAAGAATAAAAATAAAATTGTAGAGAAGATTTTCTCCTAGCCGTGTTTGAAGATCATGAGTTCATCCGATTACTAGGATGGCGATTACCGAGACTTACAAAATTTCGTATCTACAGATGGGCTTATGTATTAATATTAAACTTAAATAAAAAACAAGCTTAACTGAGATTATTTCTAAGATTGTCATGTCACAACTATTAGTAAAAATGAACTACTTTTAAATATACGAAAATGTTGCCACATTAATAAGATTATTAAGACTGCATATATAAAACCCCTACTGGAATAATTTACAAATAACTCCAAAAAACTCAACGATTTGAACTTCCGATACCTTTTTTTTTAATAGGCAAAGGATTTCGAATGTGCTTTCGAAGTTTGTTTTTGTTTATTTCTTTTAATGGACTGGCCTTTTGTTCGGATCGGTGTGGCTTTCAATTTAATTCGTAAATAATATAAGACACTTTTATACGAAAGCGTAATTAATATTGACACTTGACAGCCTCCGTGGCGCAGTTGGTTAGACGCCGGCCTGTGAAACGAGAGGCCGCGGGTTCGATCCCCGCACCGAAACAAATATTTGTGTGATCCACAGGTATTTGTTTCGGGTCTGGGTGTTTGTGAGACCGAAAAGTCTCTGGTAGTTCCTGATACCCACGACACAAGACTCGATCTTAGTGTGGGGTCAGGACTATGTATGTGACTGTTGGGTGTATTTATTTTATTTATTTATTTATATTATATTACATTTTTTTATGCGCGGTGGCAAGTCTATTTTAAAAAGAAAATCGAAAAATGATAAAATTACTTCCGATACCGGGAATCGAACCCGAGCCTCCTGGGTGAGAGCCAGGTATCCTAGCCACTAGACCATATCGGATATAGCTACAATGCCGAAATTTCTAATCTGTTTATTAATCAAAACAGCTAACAAAATATTTTACTAGTCCTTAGCAACTAATATTATATTTTTTAAAATCTACAACTACTACTGAACACCGATTTCTTCAACCGTCCGAAATTCGAACCACCGCTTCCTATACACATCTCCGCCCAATAAAAAAAACATTATACCCCTTTTGTATTTTAATTACTATAATATGATGCCTGAACGATCAGCCTGTGAATATAACATGATGGTTTCTTTGATTTGAATATATCTTAATGCTAAACAAAGGTCTTCAGAATGGAATCAGAAATTATTTATTTGCATACAACATATTTTGCAATCTGAGAGAGACAGAGATTTATCGTTAGACTACTCTACCCTGTATAATTATTAATTCATGAAAGCGTAAAGTCTGACACAACCATATTAGTAAAAACCCAACGAATTGATAACCTCCTCTTGAAGTCGGTTAAAAACAGTGACTTTACAAAGACTCAGCAGAAAATACTAAAGACGTATACACTACGTAAATACACGTGGAAAAGGTTAATTTTTATATGATCTGATGACCCAAGTGATGACAAAGTACGATTTATGTGTTTATTAACTACTAATAATATATGAATAACTACTTTGTTTTAATTAAATAATAAATAAATACACCCAACAGTCACATACATAGTCCTGACACCACACTAAGATTGAGTCCTGTGTCGTGGTTATCAGACTTTTTCGGTCTCACAAACACCCACCCGAAACAAATACCTTTGGATCACACAAATATTTGTTTCGGTGCGGGGATCGAACCCACAGCCTCTCGTTTCACAGCCGGCGTCCAACCAACTGCGCCACGGCGCGGCGCGGCGCTGCCACGCCACTGCTCAATTATTGTGAGTAACTCGTTAAAATATAAGTTGTAGGCAAATTACAAAAAACTACCTACGAGATAATTTTGCGGTCTAAGAACAACTGGATTTTTTTTATTAATACATTAAAATGTATTACATTTATTTTTTGTAACAATTAGAAACACGAGTAACGCCCATACAAGGCTATATTCGACGCCTGTCTCGTAATCATCGGAAATAGAGACTGAAGATTACCTAATTTGTCTTAACACTCGTACATCGGACCCAAGGCCTTGCATTTCACATAGGAAAAGCCGATATATTGACGAATACAAATGTATTGCGTTTCGGGTCGAGGTTATGTATATCCCGCTATAACAGGCCGGTAAAACTGTATATACTCTAGCTTACACTTCATACATACATACATAAACATCACGCCTTTTTCCTACAAGGGGTAGGCAGAGGAGCAACCAGGACATCCACGTTTCGCCTTGTGTGTTCCGTCTCACGATGTGATAAGGGGTGAGCCTGATAATGAATAGAAAAATCCAATATCACTTTGCCCGACCTGCGATTCGAACCTGAGACCTCAGCTTCGCCACCGAGGCAGTCGAAACTCTACTTACATTCAAGTACATTGTAAATGTCCTATAAAAATAAACCTTCTAGAATCTTCTTTAGCAACATCCGTCTAACCGAGCTGTCACCGACATTCCTCAAGATTTCACTTAATTAATGAGTCAGTTAAGACAAACGTGACCGCAAATGTTATGACGCATTTTAACCGTGCATTTGTATATTATATCGTCAATTATGTAGGTCCTGGTAGACTAAAGAAAGTACCAGTGTAAGTTGAGCTATGTAATATATGACTACTCTTACTTTGAATAGGTCAAGTTATACTTGTGTTTTCAAAGGGTTTCACTGTGGTTATTGTGGCATTAAAATTAACGTAAGACTTTCATTATTCGTCCCCTAAAGCAAAAAAAATATCTCGAGTAGAATCTTCGTATAATTATACATTCTAAGAGAAGCCAGAAGATTTTGTACTCCTAACAAACGAATTACTCCCCTACACAAAAAGCACAGGAAGTAAAAAAAAAACTATATCGTAAATTCGAAATAGATCAAATAATTACTTAATTTCGACATTGTATAGCATATCCGATATGGTCTAGTGGCTAGGATACCTGGCTCTCACCCAGGAGGCTCGGGTTCGATTCCCGGTATCGGAAGCAATTTTATCATTTTTCGATTTTCTTTTTGAAAATAGACTTGCCACCGCGCATAAAAAAATGTAATATAATATTAATTACGCTTTCGTATAAAAGTGTCTTATATTATTTACGAATTAAATTGAAAGCTACATCGAACCGAACAAAAAGCAAGTCCAATAAACGAAATAAACAAAAACCAACATCGAAAGCCTATTCGAAATCCTTTGCCTATTAAAAAAAAAACAAGCTCCACAAACACTCATTGCAGCTCATTAATAACATTGTGATGAATCTTGCACGTCCATAAAGCTTGCACATCTTAATAATTATCGACAAAAACTGCCACTACGGAGTAATCACGCAAAATTCCACAGAACAACACAATGGAAGTTTGCAACTACTAAATTGTTATTCGATTGTTTGCAACTATGTAACATTGGAAGGCAATTAAAATGTACAACATTAAATCAGTGATATGTAGACTTTGATAGCCACACTGGGAGTATTGCATCCACGTCGTATTTTTTGTTTTGGTAATAACTGGCCGGAAAAATGTGCAACTTTTTAAATCGGTAATTTTATCGATAAAATAATCGTTGTTCTTTTTATCGATTACAGTTTTTGCTACCACAGGTCAATGAAGTAAGCGTTGTAACATTTTAGTGTTTCTGTATAATAAACTAGGAGAGGTCAAAGTAGTCAGATGTCTATGTAGAGTTTAGTTGCTCTACCAACTGTAACATACATATTAAATATTAAAATCAAAAATTTAGCTCCAAATTATATATTGTTATATTATTTGATCGTTTAATTAAATTCGAAAAGATTGAAAGAACGTCTACAACAATAATTTTTTTCATCGATTTTTGTCAGAATTCCGAAACCGAGCTGGTTTCCGAATTCAGTTCTGCTATCAAAATCAAAACATTTGATCAATTTAAGTACTTAATGACTAAGTTACACAACAGAAGATATATTTCGTACAACAGCCTTATCCGGCAAATTGCTATTTTCTTCTCCCAACTAACAATATAGAAAACCTAATTATTCTAACCCACGCTTAAAACCAAGTCCGTGGAGAAAGCCTCAAACCATTGAATTTATCAAAAGCATTGTTTCATTACGTCTGTAGATACCGTCTAATTCAATCTATTATGATGTATAGCCCATTGTGGCTCATTGTATAGACCAAACGCGTGGTACTTGAGCCCATTTCGGCATTCCATAAGTCATTCCCGGAATCGCCGTAAGCCTTTGTTAATATTTATGCAATTCTTCTTTCAAATTTGCGTGTTCTATTTTAGATTTTTTATGATCGAAAAAATGAGTTGTTAAATATTGAAAGCAAAAAGAATTAATGCGAAAGGTTGTGCAAATGTTTTTTAAATTAGTGTGTTCTATTTTTGCACTTTTTTACAATTAGAAAAATGGGTTGTAAAATATTGAAAGCAAAAGGATGCAAACAATACACAATTGTTTTTGAAAATAGAGCAACTCTTTAGAAAATTACACACAAGTAATTTGCTTTGTTGCGAATATTAGCGAACTAAATAAAGATACTTTTGTTTTGTTCATATTAAATTCGGTTCTGCCTTTGGGTACGCTTTACATTACTTAAGACAAAGAAACTTTTTAGAGACAATATGTGCTAATTTTCCTAAATGCTCATAAAATGAACAAGCTTCTCATTTGTTCGAAATAGTCCAGTGACGTCATAAAACATGTAACACAATTATTAAACCCGTATAATTACGTAGAGAACACAAAGTGTTCAACAGTCCGATACGATCTGTGAATACTTTTTCATCTTCTTGTTAAATAATAAAACGTCAATAAACATGCTCGGAAGGTATTTCAAAAGGTACAAATGAGTACAAAGCTTAATCATAAATTAAGGCTCATTTGATCAAAAAAATAAAAAAATAAAAATCTCATGATCATCCACATCTGAATAAAATTATTATGAGCTCATTGTTCGGCGCGTGCGCACCGGGGCCGTTTCAACGAGATATTTTATGTTTATCATTCTATTTGACATTTTTAAACAATGATATATATTTCTCCCTTTCCCACCGATAAGCATCGCGTATCAAGGAAAGGGACGGAATTTGATTGTTGGCCTGTCTTCAAATTTTTCAAAGAATACGAAACAGCTGAATCACTTTAATGTAATTGCGATTGTTTACTTTTTGGAAACGTATTTTTATTATTCAATTTTGTGGGTATTATTAACCAAATTATGAATATTTCATGAATATTACAGAATTTAAAATGGCGTTATAAGAAGAAAATTCAATTTCTAGGAACTTTAATTAAAAAATGTATTCAGATGTAACATTGCTTCATGTTCTTTTTAAATTTATTAGATAGTCATAAAACAATCAAAAGTTACACGTTAAGGTGCAGTTGGAGTAAATTATTAAGGCTTAAGATGGTATCTTGTGTAATTACATATCAGAAAAACTCGCAAAATCGACTCCTAAGAACTATCAAATTTTAAAGCGAATGATATTTAAAGGACCAACCTGATCTAAAATTGCTGTACCTACATAGTATGTACACACGTACTATAGGTAGGTGAAGCCTTCTCCCATAATATAAAAGTAAATGATCTCTGTTATGTCACACTGGCATCCCGATAGAGTCAGTCACAACAGATACTTGACTACAAAAATTCCAACAAAATTGTTATCGTGTCATTAATTTGTAAGATAGCCTCATTAAAACAAAGATATTGAGATTTTAATTCGTTAGCCAAATTACAATATACAAATGAGCGAGCGAGCACAAATAACCAAACGGTTTATGTCCTGCCCGTTCCCACAGGAACGGTATGCGCTCGCGTCAGGAACAACGACGTGTGTCGAGCTTCTTTGTTATAATATTTTTTTGTTTTAATTTGTGATAATTTTATTTGCACATCCAGTGGAATAATTGTAGCTAAAGAAAGAGAAAGCGAGATAGAGTTTGACAATAAATTTGTTTAATGTTAAATGTAATTTTAATTCCTATTAATAGTTATTATTTATTTAATTATTCAGCTACAGTGAATAATATAATAAGAATGGTAGAAATTATCACTAGTAGTAAATTGAAGACTACAGCCATCAAAGCTTCTAAATACAATAATTGCGGTACTGTATAAGTGTATAATCAAGAAGGTATTAAAGACTCACAAATGGAACAAATTTAAATTAATGAAAAAAATGTTAAGAAAATACTAAGACAAAACAATAAGTAACATACTAAGTAACATACAAAGTAACATAATAAGAGGTGTTTAAGTATTAATGACCAAAGCAAATAATGACTTTAGTATCTACATAATATTTACAATTTAATTCCAAGCAGGAATATTAAATGCGACAAACCATCAGAAGTGTGATAATCAAGGATTACTAAACCTTCGCGTAATATTTTCTTCTAATGAGGTTATTTTTTCATATCCGTAATATAATTCATGATAAAAAAATTGCATTATTAAACATAAACCTTATAATAACTTCTCGCAATTCACCTTTAGGATTTTAATTTATTTTAACATTTATTTATAAATTCTTTATTGATCACCACATACATGAAGAAAAAAATGTAAATTGTTTTAATTAAGGTGACAATCAGCGATCTTATCGCTTGCCGCGATTTCTACATATTTTTTTAAATAACATCGACTCCACGTATGCCGCTGTTACGACACAGCCAAGTACTCGAGGCAAGCTGATATATTGGGAGTTGGGTCGGGTAGCCTCTGGCGATTTAGCTCGCCCGTCGCGGCGCCCCCTACGCGATCTTACATCAAACGCTATTGCCTATCTTATGTATAGCTAAACCTGGATTTTTAATGGAAGTGTGTAATAGACTTTTACGTTTACGCGAGTGTTTCAACTGGACACAAAGCGGACTTCGAAACGCGGCGTCGGTTTTTTTTTTTTTTGCGAAATTTTTAGCTGCGTTATGTCTGTAGTCTCTAAAACTATAACCTGTCTTCGTTTTCAATCGCAGTCTGGGTATACCCGGTATAAACAAATCCAGCGTTATCATAATATAGCCATGCTGTATAAAGCTGGCGGTACTTTAAAAATTAAAGCTATTGTAAATGTGAGTCGACCTAAGACTACTTACTAGTACTGTCTACTGTCTTACAGAAAACCAAGATTGAGCCAACCTGAGACCCAAAAGGCAGTGGTAGAATAATCTTATCTGCCCAGGTACCATCACCGTCCACATAAGTTAAGTACTGTCTATTTCTCCCGCCAAACAGCAGTGTAAATGCGCTGTTGTGTTCCGGTTTGAAGGACATTGTAGCCAGAGTACTCCTGGACATATTGAGACTTAACATGTTATGTCTCAGGATGGCGAGCGCGGGGCAATGCCAAGCATTGCTTTGTAAATAATGGTGTTGTTTGGTTTTGCTGCTGTCCATGAGCGGTCGTATCGTTTACCATCAGGCGGACGGCATGCTCGTCTCGCCATGCATCGCAAAAAAAAGTACATGTCATACTGTACTACGTAAATGTATCGCGTTTCGGTTACTAACAGGCAGCTACAATAATAATTGTTTGTTTTTTTAATGGTTTTATTTTTTTGTTATATTTATTAAGGAACATCAAACGGAGAATACAATTAACAAGTAGTTATATTTACATGAATGTAGGTACGTTTTCATTGTATCATTTTTAATAGACGGTCACAACTGACTACTACTATAGGAGTAGTGAAGCATAAAAAATAATTATATCTTATTGGTCATAATTAATTTGACTACATTAAATTTAATTTTTACACGACTGTTTAATAGTGTGAAGACCAAATAAAGAGATAAAAATAATTCTTTATAAACCTACAAAAAGTATATATTCCTGAATTTTCTTTTCGGTTCCCATTATTGCAGTTCTTTTGTCTATATTTTATCGAATAAAACCTATTTGAATTTAGGTAGTTATTTGTTTAAACAATATTGATGATATTATTTCAATTTTAAAATAAATATCTCATCAATACTCTCCGCTAAATAAAAACAATGTAATTTTAAATTTATAAATGAAAACACATCTACATTAAATTTAATCCCGGATTCTTTTTACAAATTCATGAGGAGCACCGCCGGCGGATAGGGCGGGCCGCGCATCACAGTAGCTGATGTAAATAAAATCACACACGCACACACATCAATATGTGTGCTCACAAATGTGTGTGCTCGTATGTGTGTGCGTATGTGTGTGTGAGTGCCGGCTACTGGTTTACGCGGCGTCCAATCGAAATGTCTGTAGGTAGGGACTGTTCGATATAGGTACTTTGGTATGTAATACTGTGCACGATTTTATAGGATTAATTATGAATGAAATTTGTTTTATTGAAATTAAGTGTTATTTTTAAGTTGCAATAGCATTGTAAGTGTTTAAATTAATGAGATAGACATTTGAATGTAGAGAGTTACAAACGTGGTATGTTTTCGGATACAATTCGATTAAGTTACCCAGCTAATAAAATAAAATGGTAAAATCTAGATTAGAAATTAATACTCTACTCATTAATGTTATAGTAGCGCGAATAATTCGGCAAATAGTGCCCTATGAGTATTAAGAACATTCAGTATGAAAAATGAGTTTGAATTTCAAACAAGCTATCCCTTTTTACACTGCGTTTACGCGATGATATAAAATATATATATATGGGACGAATTAGTTCTTTGAATGAGTAGTAGGTATGTTAAAGCCTATAAATTGTAACTCATAATAGATTAAGAAGATACACATATTATACATTGTTTTATTAACCTTTGCACACAAATTAAAGAAAGCACCAAACTATTTTGTATAATAATTATTACACTACAATGCATTTACAAAATAATTTATTCATAGTCGATAAATTTGTAAAATTAACAATGGTAGACAAAGACTTATTCGTTAGCCAACATTTTAAAAGCCAATCGGTGCCATAAAAAGTCGCATGTCAAACATAACGAGTCGAGATTGATGGGCTAAGCCTGATCTGCCATAATCAAAAGCCCGGCTTAAGCCCAGGGGGTACCTACTAAATTAAGACGTTGATATGGGCATATATTAAATTTTATGTTGAATAATAAACTTGACACAACTATGTAGGTGAATTAATGTATCTCGCACCTCGATATGGTAGCAGGAATGCATAATTTATTTTGATTTCATTATTCTACACGTTAGTTACGACACGTAAAAATGTTACTGAATTTTATAGTCTTACGTATAAGGAAGTTGATTTATTTACGCAGTAGCTTAACATGTTTACAATGTTTTTAAATTGTTAGATGTTGGAATACTTGCTTTTATAGCGAAGCAACTGGAAATTACTAAGCGACTTCTGATTGAACGCGATCACCGACGCTCATAAAAACGCGCAATACTTTGATATTTAAATAAAAAAATTAAACTAATGTTAAGTGAATAAATAGGTGTTTATTTTTATTACTTTAAAATACGCGTAAGGTGGGACCTACAATCTATCAATTACTATAAATCGCATTGAATCCAGTTGCTTATATAATAGTGACGGAACTTTACTCACGTTCAATCATCAATTATAGCGATATCTTTCCATCAAACTCAACTTAATTAAGGTGAAATGGTCACCCCAAAAGCCATCTAATATTTTTGAGCCTTACCATATTTAAGGCAATCAAATAGCAACGAATGCTCGAGCTACCGTGCACCAATCACAAGCCGGCGCAATCCCGCCCCGCGTAACACGGCAGCGAATTGGAAACTTTTAAAAAGCCGCCGTACATATTTTTTATAAAGCCGCGATGCGTGGGAGGGACTGTCTATCGCCCGCGGCGTTTTTCTCATGGGATGCGAACGCGCCTTTATCTCCCATTGGAATATTTGTAAATGGTTAAAGTGTATACTTTCCTGGATAGTAATTACTTGGGTATGTATATGGTTGATGGTGAAAACGTATCAATTAGGAAGGGATATCAATTATAGCTACTTAATTTTAATGTTACACATATAAGTCTTGGTTGATATGTTAATATTTTTAATACGTAATAAACATCTACAGGTTGATATGCTTCGCAAAGAATCAAGAGACTTGCAAAGTACCTACTCGTATTCTCAGCGATGCATAATTCCTCAAGATTTTGTGCTTCGCCATTGAAATAGCCGATGTATTCAACTATGAATATCTACTAATTTTGAATCAATATCGCAAATGCTTGCATTGGTTCTAAAGTGTGAATTATTCACAAGACATATAGATTAATATCAGACCAACAACAACTCCTTCAGGCCTCCATTCATATTTTCACGTACCAAAAACTTATAAACCAAAAGGACCTAAATGTCTCTCTACCTAAACACACATGGCAAAAACGTCGCAGGTAGACCTCACCTGTGGCGCTTGTCCGGCGTTTGACCGGCGGGCAAAATAACGCCAAATAGCGCCGATGTGAACCGACCTTTACAAACAAACTCCACTCAATGGATATTAGAAGCCTCAATGAAAATGTGTTAAGTGATTATTTTTGGGCTCAAGTGGAGGGTGTAAAAATGTTATCTCAATGCTATTTATAAAAAATATATTATTATACTACTCTACGCTACGTTGCAGTATGCGTCATGAGTTCTATTGCTACTTTTGATGGGAAAAAACATTGAAATTGCTTACTAATATTTATTGCATACATGGATGACGTGAAAACGTTTTACAGACATTACTTTTACGTTCAATAATTTGTTGCAATACGTTAGCGATATCCTCTCCTTTTTAATTAATAACGAATGAAATGAAATTTCTTTAACTTAACAGTATTTTCCTAAATATTACACATATATTGAATCATTTTACTACGATGCGTGTCATAGAAAAATAATGTTTTTTCCTCCAAAACTATCAGCAATATCTAATCACGAAATACAATAACAAAAACTACAATTACTCAAAACATTATACGACAAAACCTTTTTATATCAAAGTAACACTTACATTACAACGACATGTCCACTCATACCCAATATCTAATCAAACAATTATGTTTTACAAAAAGCCCCTCGTATCTTTATGAATCAGAATACCTACTGAAATTCATACAATCGTTATGTCGGCTTCGCTCAAAGGGACGAAGCCTACGCAAACAGAGAGCTTATCAGCCTCGCCCACTGCACTTATCATACAATAAAAATACAAAAGAAAATCCACAAACATACTTGAGTTTACCTACAATTATAACTTCACAGAAATTGGATATATCCACTATAACTGTATTTCTGTGAATGGCGAGACGAGCCATTCGCCTGATGATAAGCGATACGACAGCTCATGGACAGCTAAACCCAACAACACCATGAATTACAACGCAATGCTTGGCATTCCACTGCGCTCGCCATCCTGAGACATAAGATGTTAAGTCGCATTATGTCCAGTTAATATCTCTCTCTCTTTAGCTACAGGAAGTCCACTGCTGAAAATAGGCCCATAAATCTCCACAGTGACATGTTGGAATCGGTCTACATCACTATTAAAAAGCAATATCTATCAGTCAATCTTATTAATATTATTGTTTTATATTTAATGTATATGTTTGTTACAAAATCTGTTGAATGGATTTTGATGAAATTTCACAGTAATACATCAAAATGAGACAAAGATTACAATCACAAACGTATTGAGCTAATTAGCCAAATAGTAATTTTAAGTTTCAAGTTAGTCGGCAAAATACCGATTGGATGATTGGATTGACTTTTGAGACTTTTAATTAAATTACTAAGCGTGATTTATGAAAGCGTTCTAAATTTGACAGTCAATGTGATGTCAATGTGATATAAGTCAAGCTAGTGTCCCTAAGAGACTCACCGAGCTCCGGGGCTCGGTGGCAATTCTTTACATTCCACTGTTGATCCTGGCTGACAGGAATTGAAGTGGTGGGTGGTGTGGGCGGGAAAGTCTCTTAAAAGGTCAATGTGATGATCCATGAAAAACAATATATAGGTATATGTAATATTTAGGCAATGTAACGATATGGCGATAGGCTCGCCACCTATCACATCATGGGACGGAACATACAAGGCGAAATGTGGGTGTCCTGGTGGCGCCTCTGCCTACCCCTTCGGGGATAAAGGCGTGAGTTTATGTATGTATGTATGTATGGATATTTAAGACGTAGCTTGCTATCCAACCACATAACCAGCATTCCTCGAAGAAATTCGAGCCCATTCAAGTATTTGTTAATATTTAACACGTCCCAAAGAATTCGTTTATCTACAGCACAAGATTACCAGCAGATAAGCTCCGTCGAAACTCGACCAACCTTTGTTGTATTATCTCGTTCAAACAATAGTTTCCTGTTCTATTGCGTACGGTTCGTTGCTCACAAATTATGTGTTAAATATTATTTATAAACAAACCCTGGGGTATGGATTTACCTCGGATATCTTAGAACATAGGAGGCTAATTTTCATATCTCTGGCTTAAAATTATGAATTTAAACGCTGAATATTTAGTGACGACATAGCATTCATTGAAATTGCATTTGAAGTATCGCGTCAGCAATTTGTGCACTACAAATTCTAATTTATTGTTAACAGTATAGCTACTGGATATGTGATGCTATACATGTTCTTAAAAAGCGAATTATATTCACATTTAATTTGAAACCATTGATTTATTAATTTCGATGTGACACCTAAGTTAACTACGTGACTACCGCACACAGATTCATTTCAATGAATTTAAACGTCTCTGCTCCGGTTAAAGTATTTAGACAGACTTTTACCAATTAAGTTGTTTACTTTCCTTCCATGTTTATAATAATTATGGCGACAATTTAGACATTATGCATTGTAAAAAATACAAACCAAACCAAGCGATCAATACAGACAATCAATTCAGCCGAACAATATTTAAGCACGGTGGTATTATAAATGGTCACAAAGTCGGCGCTTGCGGCGCGGCATGACAAAAGCCCTTCTGACGATAAATAATCATTGTCTTCGGGTATTATTCCACCCCGGAGATCGTAAACTTACGCCCTAATACGTATGTATATGTCGGAATGTCGGATACTTTATATCTATACTACTGGTATAGGCATGTATACTAAGAATTATTGTATTAAAACAATGAAACATATTTGTAGAAGATTTCTTCGTTATATAAATGAAGTTATATGAAGTATTATAAAAATCGAATAACAATAGTTTCCTCTAGAGTGTTTTGTCACATCGTCAATTAATTCTACGGCTTATTATACGAATTGGATATAACAAATAAATTATTCTGATTAGAGCAATCTCTAAGAGATTTAAAAATTGAAGTATAAAATATGGCTTAATAGTTTTCTGGTGCAGTATTAAAATGTGTATGTAATTAATAAAATAAAATCGTGCATATTGCTTTTCCTATATTAAGAATTAAACTTATTTACTTCTGTACCCAATTACTGAAAAAAATATGTAACTCCATGGAAGGGTTTTGAAAATATATGTATTACGAAAAGACTTTAATTTATTCTCAGGAACGGCCAAAATGAACAATTGAATACTGCAGGTCTTTTTTTCATCAAGGAATAAGAAGACTATGAAATTAATAAAAATACAGTGCACCCAACTAAAACCTGAACCCCAAAATAGTGGGCCATCCACGCCCAAAACTGGGCCACAAGGTACACTAAAGCGCCTAAAATTATTATGCAAATGCGTCGTTCATCATATCACCGAAGGTTTTTTATTTCGGCTAAGTTGAAACGCGCCGAAAGTTTCGGCGTCCCGTGGTGCGTCCTCAGAACCGAAACCATTTGGGAACTTCTTCCATATTGAGCGCTTCGACTTTGAACGTTCTGTGTCTATATGTTACGTAAATTAAATTTATAAGAAATATTAAGTAATACCGAGAGTTTTGGAACTTTAATGTATTATGATTGTAAAAATGTAAAATTTCTAAATAATTTTATTCAGAAACGTTGTCCACTGTTTAAAATTTCAATAAATCCATGTAGTTGCAAAATGTATTATTTTATCTAAGATCCTTTTCAAAATTTCCGTTTATAAAATTGTCCAAGTACATATACCAATCCATGAATGGAGCGAGGTCACAATAATTACGTAACACATTTCAAAACATTATAAAATCAACATTTAAATATAGAACTACAAAAAATCCAGGTGGGTGTAAAATTCAAGACGATTAATGTTTAAAATAAAATAATTTGACATTTATTTACCCAGAATAATAAAATATGAATAAGTTGAGAATTTATTGCACATCTATTTTGATATTTTATAATTATTCAGAATTTTAGCATATAATTTAGAATGTCAGGGCAATTCACTGTGAATTTTAAATATGGAATCATTCAAAACTGAATATTTTTGATGGAACCTAATGGGGCACATTGACGACTTGATATTTGCCATCGATTTTGCATCACTGCAGGAAATGCATTTATTAATTCAGTCCTGTTAAATTCTCAAAAATGTGATCTCTCACCAGACGGCACCAATGTAGCTCACTCGGAAATATTAATTTCGAATCACCACAACTTTTATTTTTTATTCAATTTTCATAAAGATATAAATACTTCTTCGTAACAAAGAAAAACCCCTATAAAATGCAATATATCGGTCACCCAGACGTGACGTTATTCGTTGTTGCTCGATGTTCGAGCAACTAGACCAACGAATATAAATTATTTTATTTATGTACATTGATGTCATCATCGGCTAAATATGCGAACGAGATTGGCGCGCCGTCGTGCCACCAGCTACCGGCTTACGCGTACGCTAGGAGCTAGATTATATCTTTTGTACAACATCCACTCAATAATAGGAACAAACAAGTTTTTTGTTTTTTTTTAAATAAATTGTATTTGATTCATTTTCATTTCTGAATTTACTTCAGATAGTTAATTTATACTTAGTAAATTGTATTTTTGCGAAATTTAAAATGAATGACTTGATTTATTATATCATTTTGAACGTTTTAGTCACATAACCCTCAGAAAATCAAGCAATATATTAATTATTAATAATTTATCATAATTCAGTTAGTAAATTACCAAAATTTTCTTGTTAATAATACAAACTGGCATTCAATCCTCAGCAACGCAAGGAATCATTTTAGAAAAAACATCCATTCGTGGCTATTTCATCATCATCATATCATTATATTACTCATGTTAGTTCCATCAAGTGGTAATGTAATTTTGTAAATAGCGATTGTAATCTCAATTACTAATTTATTGATTTATAATCTTGTATCACTTAAATGAATACAATAAGATAATCTAAATACAAATACGAGGTGATTCTTTTATCTGTTGCATTGAAAAAAATGATAATTTTGTAGCGTAAATTAAATTTACTAACAACGAGATAACTTACGTAGTTATGGATTTTATTTTTAAAGGAGTAAATCTATTCACAATTTATTTGTTATTAAAATAGTTAACCATATGAGAGCAAATTTTTACAACGTTTTCGTCATCAAATAAAATTATGTCAAATAACATTCTTAAGCTAAAAATTGTATTTTTCTATAAGCAGTTATCGTCAATGAGTTTTTATAAATAATGTGTAGCTGTTTGCCTACAAAGTCCACATTGTTAGTAATTACGGAGGTAAACACAAAAACCTCGGGGCATGTTCAAACTGACTCAATTTAACACTTTAACTTGTAATTTATTTAAACACGGGATTTTAACAAACGATTTGTTTTATTATGCAAAGTTTATTGACTTACATTTTTAAATAGGTATTGCGCAATTGATTTTAAAACATAATAAAAATATATGTAGCTTGCAAATCAGTTTTTAATTCAATGAATAAACTATATTTTTGTCAAGACTTCTTATTTATTAAAAACTTTATTTTAAATTATTTGCGTAATTTATAAATTACTACAAATAACTTTATGATCGAACACATTTATCTTAAATCATAAATTCCATAACTACTATTAAAACATCTTATTTTGATCTGAAAAGATAAATATTAATGCTATTAATAAATGCAATGCCTATAATAAGACGAAAATAATTCACAAGAATTTTAAAGCGATTCCAAGCCGCCTCGGATAGGTTTCTTCGAAACGAGAAAAAATCGACCAATGGAAAGAATGAGTTACAACTTACTGCATTGTAAGGTTAACCATAGCCAAATACCGGTTACAGCCGTACTTGCACGATCTTAAATAATTCGCGGATATTTAAAACTATTTTTTATTCCAAGATCAATTAAGGACCGTCTCACGGGAAGAAACTCGAAAAATTGTAAATAGACACAATGCAGGACAGAGGACACAAAAAACACATATTAAAAACCTTTGAAGACATGTTAGTATTTTTTTCATAAGCCATTCTTCTTTTATTGCTAAATAAACCATAAATCGTTATAAAATGGTCAGCATCGGACACTGAATGCATCGGCAGGTGTGTTTATGTTCTTTCAACGTGAAGGAAATTTTTGTGTGGAATCGTAGCGCCTCGCCACTATAGACAATTTAAATGATAATATTATACACACAATTTTTGTGTACACTTCAAAGGATATTACTGTATGGGATTCTTTACATATTTCATTTTACGGCTTTTTTATCGAGACTGAGGATTCCTTTAAACTTTAGTTTATATTTTATGTTTTAAACATTTGACACTGATTGTTTCTATAGGAACATTACACGGTTTTAAACAGATCGTAAACAACGTTTGTGTACATTTGTATGATATATTCTGTGTATGTGTGAGTTAATATGGACGTGTAAATGAAAACAAAATGCAAATGAAATGATTGATGAACGGTTTCTAACTAAAAAATACCTAAAATAATCAATAATAAATATAGAAATATCAAGATTCAATCGTACGCTCTCTCATATTATTTAGATAAAATAAAAATTCGAACACAGTATCTGATATAATCATTGCAATATTTTAAACAAATTTACGAAACAATAAAAATGCGAGAGAGGTTCGTCTGAATCTGGACAAATATGAGACATGCAAGAGGTACTCACTGTATTCGGGCGATGGGAGTCGCAACTATTGCTGATTTATGTTTATTTTAACGTATAAATTAGTCGGCTGCGCGGCGGTAACTGTTGCGATTGCAGTAAAAAACAGTAATTTATTAGTGGCGACTCCTCGTGTTCGCACGGGCTTAACGAGTGTGTGGCGTGCGGTGCGGTGGACGGAAAAAACTGGCTCGCTTGGTACGTAGCTCGAGCAGCAGTGGCCTGAGGAAGAATAACCCAGGAGTCGATGGGAGCTGCCACCGCTTCCGAAACCGCCCCGCGCCCCGCGCACCGCCGCCGCCCGATACAGATCACGCATTCTACGAATACCTTTAGCCGCGGCACCGGCGACCGCCAGCCATCTCTTTCGCTCCAATGCTGCTCTTCTGTGCTGGAGGTCCACGGAATCACTGCAGCGCGGGACGGAGGGGCTCTAATCGAAGTTTCACAGCGAACGCTTCCTAAGTTCACCAAGTAAAGGTCACGCGGGCCAAGCGAGCCGAGCGTCGCAGCGTGAGCGTGGAACTCAACCGCGGCGAGGTAGCTGCGCGTGCGCAACACCGGCAGCGCCCACATCACCGGCCGTTTAGCTGCGCGCCGTCCCGCGGAAACATATCTGTCCCGCTCTGCTGTAGGACGCGAATGTGGTCGCTCGCTCGCACGCTCCGACGTGGAAAAATGTATCTAGTTCTGTGAGGCGACGCGGAGCACAGTAGCGGAGTTTTTTTTTTCGTTTCAATAAATTTGTGGTTGTTCGTCTCGCTTAGGCGCGCGCCCGAGGCGTCGTGGAGCGAGACGGTAGATTGCCACCGAGTTACGCCTTCCGCGCGCTCTCCTTATTATGTAGGTTGGCCACGTATTTGAGCCTCCGTGTACTGGCCGGACGTAAGTATAAAGTATAATAATGTCGTAAATATGAGGCTTGTTTGCGGTGTGGCGGTTATTTATGTTCATTTCACGCGGTGCTACCGGCTTACGCGCCGCTTGCTACCTTTTCGATTTCAATGTACCCACGTACGGATTGAAGGCAAACGCATTTAGATGCTGACACGAATGTTTTTATAGGAGAAATACTTTTTAAACAACCAATGCATTTTTATTCGTAATGCTGTAATACATTTCATTGTTTATTATAAAATCAGATTAATCATTTAAAGTAGATTTTGATGCACTTATTCCGAAATAATTAATGTTAATGTAGACATATACTTATTACAGATATTTTATTTATTCAATATTCATTGCAAAGTTAAAATAGGAATATATTTAATACAAAAATATTTTGTGTTTACTACGTAAAAACTGCATTTTAATTAACAGCCTAAGTAAGATTTAAACGCGTCGTAATGAAATGTTTAAAAATGCAACCTAACGTAAGAACTTAGGATATTTAAGTCGTAATAAAATAAAACGATGACCTGTTTTTCAATTGTTAATTTTAAAATATTCATCACATAAACATACAGGAACAAATTAAAATGACAACAACTTTATTAATACAACATTAATTAAATTGTTTAGTTGTGGCACTTTTGTGTGTTGTTTTGTGAATATTCAGTTGAGTTACAAGTTCTGCATCAGCCAATATACGTCCCATTGCAGGGCACGGACAATCGAGGATACGATTGAGTGGGGTTAGGCCATATAGCCCACCCCGCTGACATAGTGTGGGTTGGCAAGATACAAGTTGTTTGATGGAAAATGTGTATGTGACGATTGAACATTCAATAAACGGTATAAAAATAAAAACCAATTTAAAATAAACAGTACATCTCAAAGGACCTACATCACTATCCAAGAAAAATCACACAATCCCAACAGAAAACAATTGTGAAAACACAAAAAGCGTGGCGAAATTGTGTAAACAAAAGACAACACGACACACGACAACACAAAACATTTACAACACAATAACCAACAACATCAAAACATATTAGGGGCAACATTGTCTTCGAAATTGGCACATATTGTTGTTGCCAACGGGGGCTCATAGTCCCATTGTGGCATTATGAGCTGCGAAGTGTCACAAGACATTGTTAATGAAGAAAACGGTAATTTTGGAAAAAAAAACTTTTTGTAACTAACGACCACACTGGAGATGACGTCCGTGGCGAATTTTCTAATTAAAAACTCCATTCCCTAATTGTTAGAGAATAATGCATTGTTGCATTGTAAATGTTTGTATGTTCCGTCTCGAATCGTTTAAAGGTCTGACATTCAATATTATTATGCCTCATTATTTATTACAAATCTATACTGTATGACATCCTGGATTTGAATTGCAAGTCAAGCAATGGATCATGATTTTTTTATTTGATATAAAAAATAAGTATATGACCGCTTTTTTCATTATAAGAATCATATTTTATCATATTTTAATGAAATAACAAAACTCAAGTTTTATTAACTTTAGTAACAATTACGATACGAAAGTTGTGAAACGTGTATAAAATTAATAGCTATAATTGCGTCGGACTAATATTATTTCATATGAGCATTATGAACGGAAATAATAATATAACACTGACAAATGATTGACTCACGCCTTTGAAAGACTGCAAAGTTGTAAGTTCAATCCTCACACGGAAAAATATTCGTGGGTCTTAAAAAAATATATTTCAAGTTTGGTTATTTGTGGGCCCCGGTGATATTCTAGATATTTTAAAAATATTTAACATCATTTGTAATATTAAGGAAACCTTCATAATGTCCTCTGTTATTAAAAAAATATTTTTCTACTGGCCCACTCGTCTTAGTGCAAAGGCGACCAGTCTAAAAATAATATTTTAGCTCATCATTAGTCGAACGATCGCTCCGTGCTTTGTCTTTTTAGTCGGTGACGTAATTCGTTTGAGACGGAACAATAAAATACCAATCCTTATCCACGCAAAATTAACTCTACGTCACTAAACTGAAAGTTTAAATTACTTTGTAGAAAATACAAGTTCGAATTGTCCGTTGACAACAGAGACATCGATTCTGTTCTTTTTTTGAATATCGATTGTAAAGAGCATCGCGTTATGAGAACTTTCAAAGATGTAGGTACACTCGCGACTTAAATTCTTTCAACCTATTCAATGTTGAGCTTTTGTGTCCATGTACTAATATGGTGTGTCTTTTCTCAACTGTACTTGCTTGACAGAAAAATAAATAAAAATTAACAGCATTTTTACGGGCGTGTACACTTCTCTTTTCGCAAATAATAATGAAGTCTACAATATATATATTTGAGGACTATACAATATTTTCGCAGACAATAATTTGAATATAAAAAAGGTTTTTAAAATTGTGCTCAGAAATTATTCTATGCAAAAAAATACGTTGGTGATAGCTTGGATTTCTACATATATTCTTCTTTTCCTAATGTGGTTGACGTTTGATAGATAAACAACAAAATATTTCATTCATAATTTTATAAAAGTAGGCATATGGAACATAGAAAACCGTTACCAACTCATTAGTATATAAAATATATCTAAATAAGAGTTATGTTGGCATTTACTGCTTTATTAAAATTTATTTCTCTCCGATTTATGATTAGGATATATTGGCTTAATCAAACAAATACTAAATTATATTTTGATGATTTTATATACACATAAGTTTTTAAGCTTAATCTCTTTTATAGGTCGAATATAATTAAATATTTTATTTTAATAAACACTAGAACAATTTAAGCCTTATTCTTAGTTATAGGGACTGTTCCGCCCTCACAGCCGCCACTGCAACTCCTGTAAGCCAGGATCAACAGTGGCATGCATTTTAATGACACTAAGCATTGAAGCTCAGCGAGTCTCCGGGAATGTCTAACTTGTCTTTAACCCGCAATGAAATCAATCGCAATTTGGTCATATCATTAGTATGTTGAACATTAGTTAGTTTACTATTCTTTATTCCAACGAAATCTTTCATGGCACTTCTGATCTGGCTCTTGTGTAAAATATTTTTTTTATGTATGTCGAAGACTGTTAAAAAATATAGTATAGTATGTCAGGAACGAGCAAACTTGAAAACTATAGTATATAACTAAACTATAGCATATTGGTGCTTAAATACAGGACTATCCTAGTCTTAACACCAGCTGTGTTTAATTGCAATTGTTACTTAGCTTAGGCACTAATTGTTACGTAAAATTTTGTTCGCAAATTACCCAGGTCAAGGAAAGATTTTAATAAAGACATACATACATAAACGCACGTCTCTATCCCAGAAGGGGTAGGCAGTGGTGCCACCAAGACACCAACATTTAGCCTTGTATGTTCCGTCCCTTGATGTGATAGGGGGCGAGCCTATCGCCATATCGGGCACAAATTCCTGACTCCGGGTTGATAATTAATAGAAAAATCCAATATCAATACCCAATTTTAATAAAGAATTTGTTATTAATATAGTGTTGGCTTACCCCTAAAGCCTCCACGGTTATATATTGAAGATCAAGAATTCTATGAATGCCATAATTCCATACTAACTATTATGAAGTTAAAATAATTATTCCGCATAAGGAATAAGAATTATTACTAATTCTTATTCCAACGGAATTTGATTATTTTATTTGCAAAGGTACATACCGAACATCGAAAATACATCGGATGCAAAAACAAAACGTTATAAACTGCCGGCCGATTTAGTTTTCTCAAGAAGTCTCTATCTGTACCGTATCGGTTTAAACATCTATGGAATTTGTATGTAAATGTATTGAATGATTAATAATGGCCGATCTGTAATCTGCCACTGAATTCCACTTGGTATCCTCCACAGGTAGTCAAAATACCTCATTAAATCATACTTATGTTTTTATTTAATTTATAAGAAACATTCGGACTACCAGGCAATGCTAAAAATAGACGAATTTGCAATTTATTCAATGTATTTATGATTTATTATATTTTTTCATTTTTATGTTTATAATCGTCATCATAAGACGTAAAATCGAGAGTAGTTTTTTTTTCTTCTACTTAGATTTAGTCTCTATTTATGTCTCAATTATGACGATGAATTTAGTCACCTGATTAAATATGACACATACTTAAATTTTTATTTAGATTTAAGACCAATCAAACCTAAATAAAACCGTTAAGTATTTCACTTTAAATCTTATTTCGGTAAGAGAATATCTAAATATAAATTCCAGTGTATATTAATTCCTAAGTAAAATAAAATATTCATGTTTTCCTCTTAAAGTGTGATCTTAAATGGACCGTGTCGAAAATTCAATGAAGAGAATAAGACAAAAACGAAAAAGTGATGCGGCCGCCGAATAATTGCGTATTACAATACATTTATGTATATAAACATGTAAGTTTGACTGTCTGTCCCTTACACAATTTTATACCATCCATGCGATTGTACGAAACTGGTACGTAGGCTCAGATATACCTGGAAACTTTCTTTCATAGTATCATAAACCTTTAATAGACAAGATTGCAATATGGTGAAATTTTATTAATAAAATGTATACCTTTCTCCAAATTAGCTTCAAAAATAATTTAAAGCGGCGCGAAGTGGAGAGACTGACACCGAAATATTTAGTTACATAATATAGTAATTAAAATCTATTACCAACGGCTCGTAAGAATTATGCATTGTCAACCAAGAAACTTAATTTATGAACTAAGCTGCGACTTCTGGGTATCCATTATAAATTTATTTTGAAAATAGCAACGCTAGAGTTTCTTGCCCGTTCTTCTCTGACGAAAACAGCCTTGTGAACCGGGTAGAAGGTAGAGAAAAAAGTGACTGAATGTAGGTATAACATTTTAAAGTTTCAATATAATATTTTCATTTCATTTTCATTATTTTAATCAATTCTCATTTGAAGATAACACGATCTTGCAATTTTGTCAAGCATTACTTGCACATGAGCAAAGCCGGGCCAGCCCACTAGTCCGGTACAATAAATAATTCAATTTCGCGATCCGGAGATTAAATTACGGTTTTTGTCCACTTCGTATGCGACAATAAAAATGCAAATGTCTGACGACGATGTTATAATTTACGGCGCTGGTTTTTTAAACAATCGGACGACTGTAGGTTTAGGTGTTTATATTATTCCTTTTTTATATACCTATGTTTTAATATGTTGTTGAATCATGAGCAGAAATCAAATATTTAGAAGTCTATATATGTAGGTGTGAGCAACATCGTTACGAAAAATGTTCGTGATGACAGCCTCCGTGGCGCAGTTGGTTAGAGGCGCGCTGTGAAACGAGAGGCTTCGATCCTCGCACGCACCGAGACAAATATTTGCATGAACCACTGGTATTTTTCCGGGTCTGGGTGATTGTGAGGCCAAAAAGTCTGTCGTAGTTTCATCAGAACCTTTTTAGAAAGATTTAATAGTGTGGGGTCAGGACTATGTGTGTGACTGTTAGGTGTATTTATTTATTTAAGTATTTATGCACAGTACAAAAAGTTAGCCTTCGTAATCACACTAGTTAATTACGTGCTTACCTTTGTTTATTAAAATGTCGTAAACAGCTGTTCTTAATTTGGAAACACAAAACTAATTTATATGTTTATCATTATCTTTTACTTACGAGAGGCAGTTCTCTGCAAACCGACTGAAGGGATTTCCACATTGATCTGTTTGAAACAGCCTGCATCCAGCGCCTTCCAATTCACATATCTAATAGACATTACTAATGTACTTATAATTTCCTTGTTCACCCACGTCATGATTTTAACGATTTTGGATAAACCATAAATACACGTGTACTAATTTTCTAAATGAAACTGAGGTTATAGTTGTCTTAAAATGAATAAACTTACGTTAAACCTTGTATCTTCATTTAGAAAATTACAACTTACCGAATTACAAGGCTTGGCAGAAATTTGGCCAAAATCAAGAAATTCAAATATATTCAGAATTCAAATATATTTGTTACTTTTTTAAATTCGAAAGGGATGGGTTGGGACAGGGTTACATTAGGATAATTTTAAACAATTAATTTATTCAGTAGATGGAGAAATATGATGCTAAATAATTGTGTAGATAGACGAATTGCTAAAGCAGCAAAAAATATATATACATACATAAACTCACGCCTATGTCCCATTGGGGTAGGCAGAGACTATTGAGCGCCAAGTGCTACGGTCCATACATACCTCTTTCGCTTCATCCACTGTCATTAATCTTTGCATACACGCTCGTGGGTTTCGAGGACGTATTTTTTTTTTAAATATATAATAAACTAAATAGACTAAATATTAGGATGAATGGCGTGCTTTATGAAAAGAATAAGTCTACCAATAGAATTATGCAATCAGTTAATCAATGCGGTATTACGTCATGTTTTTCATTAACCTATCTCTTCAAATACTGGTATTCTTACTAACATCTCAAGAGCAACCAGAACTTAGAATATAAAGCCTCAAAATACATTCAATTCCAAAAATAAAAAGGGCTAATTTACGATAATACAAGAATCATAAACAGTGATATGCCCACGACGTTATATTTTTCTCAAATTATACCATTAATAATTATTCTTATTAACAAGATCCATTTGTGTTTTTTATAAAAACCATTATCAACACCTTGAAAGACTACTTAATAACAATGTTTTAATTAAACAATAAAAACCTTTGAACGTGTTTATATTTCATATAATATGAGCCTTCGTATTGCCGGCCTTTTGTATGCGCGTTTATACAGGGTATATCAAGACTGCGACCGATAATGAAGCCAGGTTGTAGTATTAGTGACTTCGGACACAATTTAATTAAAAATTACACAAAAAAACTTTTTTGACATTTTTTACTTCTTTATCGTTGTATTTAAGTGATAAATACAAAGTTTTCCTAAAATAAATAATAATGATACGTAAGGGTTTAAATTACTATTTCTGTTTGTTTTTAAATTATTACTTTTACTATAACTAGGTATTTACCACCCAAACACGATATTTAAAAAATTGCAAAATATATCTGTTGGTTTTTTATTTAATATTAATACGGTTATCAATTAAATATTTAATGCAGTGTTTGATCCTCATACTTTAGTGTCAATTATAAAAACACTTTTTATTGCCAAAAAATACCATCCTTAGCAATATTTATTTAGCGGCAATAACAATGTTGTTAATTATGGTCCAAACCACTGTTGCGTCGCGTATTGGGAGATTTACGTTGTTCAACACACTTTTTAACAATCACACATATGAACATCAATAAACGATTTTCCTTCTCCCACGACTAAAGCTTCGACATCATTCTTAATATAATCAGATTGTTGAAACTTAAACGTAAGACAGACTATCGGCGGCCTCCGCGAACCAAATCTCCATATTTTGAATGAAGCAACACGTGTCATTGAAAATCTTTAAAACGCTAATAGTCCCGCACCGTCTGTCACCAAAGCAATTAACACCATATTAATAGCTATACATATACACACAAATCATTATCGAAATGCCATCAAACATATTTAATGTTGATATTTTTACATCTTATTTCCTTCCTTATCATTTTATTGTCCAGATGTTTCTACATCAAGCAGTCAGAGCAGACGGCCACGCCAAAAAATCAATTTACATGTTATTAAATGTATGTATTATGCAGATTTTGTCGATTTTATTCATCGAATATCGATAAATCTCAACGGGCGAGACAAATAAGTCATAACATTGGACGATCGGGTAAGGACAAGGCCAGATTAACTCTTTTTTTATCGATACAAGAATCAACATGTTTGTTCATGAAAAAATGTATTCTCTAGAATAATGTCGGTAAATAGACTTAATTATAGCAGGTTTTTGGACTATAAAAACTTGAAATAATCTGTAGCTAGACTGCGCGTCTCAAACTAAGAAAACCATAGCAATTAAAGCTAATTATCTTACTCTTAGTATGATACAATAAACTTTTAAAACTATATATTGTAAGATTTAAGCGTTTTTGAAATCAATTCTATAAACATCATTAAAAAGAAAACTATATACAAAATCACAAAGAATATTGACGATCTGAAGTACGCTGCAGTTGCGATTTTAAATATGAGTTGATTACGAAATATTTATTAATAAAGCACACGAATAAAATTACAATAAATCTAGTCAATAAAGTAAATTGTACAGTAGTACCTACAAATTTTTCAAATAAATAAATAATGGTAATGGCATTGCAGACAAAAATGACAAGAGCCATAAATAAAATTGTAAAGGATGACTAGGATTTGTCACACTGTCTAGAAACCAACTTAATTTACAATTTGGGATTTCTTGATGGTCATTTATAATATTCTTATGCGTTAAGGAATAGCAATAAATAGTTGGTAGGAAGAAGCACATTGCTCCCAAGTTCCAAAAGTTAGTTGTGGAAGTCCTTGGGAATTATCTATTTATTTATATTCTTAATTGTACACTACATAAGCTTAACAAAAAAACATTAATTTAGATCTAAGGTACAAACATTAGATTAGTACAAAAGGCGGTCGTATCGCTCGAAGCAATCTCTTACCGACTACCTTGGGATAGAAATAAGAGAAGGATAAAAGAGAGGGCAGTCAATTCTATACCAATAAATTGACTGATAAAAATAATAATACTTATAATAAGTGTTTTAATATTTAAAAAAATAAACAGTAAAATAAAATAATAATAACAATAAAAATTAATAGATACTCCGTATACACATAGATATAATCTATGTTCAGAAACAGAGAGACAACAGAACAAACAGATTTCCGCACAATAGTATAATTATAAAGGCCTAAATCCCTGCAAGCGATGGATATAGGCCGAAGAAATAAGACCCAAGAAAAGCAAATAAGCATACTGTCAAAATTAGTCCCTATAAGTATCTTAAGTAATAATTTAATAACTATTTTAGTGTTTAATACATTTTCTACAAAACCTCATCGCAAAATATTAAAAGGACACTTATCTCCCATAATAATAGTTAAAGGAATTACTCATAACGCAGAACAAAACACAGGGCGGCTGAACGGTAATAGTTTTAAAAACCGTAAAACAGCCATCACGCTCTGAGCGACACAGCGAAGTCGGCGAATCTTTGTGCTTACACGAAACTATAGGAATTATTGGTATTGTTGGAGCATTACTCTTACGTTTCTTTAACTCATCGGCGCGGAGATGAATGGGTTAGTTCTATACATGTTGGGTACAATAGGCCGCTGTCTTATTATTACAAGCGGTGCTCTTTATGCGCGTCACGATAAAGGATATAAATAAGCAGCATGTCATGTGTTGGGCCGGACCAACCCTCAAAAGCGCGTATGTAGGCTTGAAGCGTATGTTTTATATTGATTTACATGGTATAAATGTCCCCTCAATCTATGGCTACGAATCTCTTCAGAAACCGATTGTTTTCTTTTTTTTAATTTGATTTTTGGTAATTGAGTTGGAATTTTATA
Source organism: Deilephila elpenor (assembly GCA_949752805.1). Classification (NCBI taxonomy): domain Eukaryota; kingdom Metazoa; phylum Arthropoda; class Insecta; order Lepidoptera; family Sphingidae; genus Deilephila; species Deilephila elpenor. The sequence continues at coordinate 5,027,887 of OX457110.1, forward strand.
TTATCTCCTTTACGAGATATTCTAGAAAATAAGTAGTAATGTCCAAAGAATGCAAAATTAGTAAAATATCTTCTGATTTTTAAAAATGTTAATGTACCTAGTTTATTGACCACTTTTAGGACAGAATTTTTAACGAGCATCATTTGTTTTACTTTACTGGCACCTTATAACATGCTTCCTAAGGTTCTGTACAGCAATTACGTATATTTTTAAAACCATTCAACATTACTTTCACGGCTCAATAGCCAATAGCTACCCACATACATAGTACTAACCTCAATATAAGATATGTGTATAAAGTACGTTATGGAAAACTAAACTACGAAAACGTTTTAGTGCAACAAAATGTTGAACCAAAAAAACTGCATAAATGTTTTTAACCACACAAACATTTCCTGCGGTGTATGAATCCTTCAACAGCTCATTTCCCTTGTAAGTGCCACAAGTGAATATGACGGAAAAACTAAAAAGAGCATCGTAAAGCAATGTACCCTATCGCGTTTCCGCAGTTTCCAAGAACCAGTTGATTTTGTTCACATTTAGCGTTATTTGTCCGTCTGTACCCAGCAGGAAGCGTCGGCTTCATAAAGACTTCCTTCGTACAGTTATGGTAAAACACACAACTTGGAAAAATAGACCGTTTCCGTACTTTGCGTAAACTTCCCAGCGTTTACGTAGGTACATATAAAAATATATTTATTTTATTCAAAAGTTAAAACTCATGTTTTATTATTTATAATGTGTGCCCTTAATGTTATCTTCCTAGTTTAGCAAAGTATTCGAGTGAAACTGATATAATATTAAAGTTAGTTGTACAAGACATATTGGGTTAAACACAAAAAATATATTTTTAGGAGGTTTCTTTTACTGGATAGGACCGGAAAATAGGCTTTGATTATAACGACCCGAGAATAATTTGCAGAGTCGTAGATAAATTGACGATTTTTCAGGGTGGATTTTTTTAGAAAAGAATAGGAATTATCAAACTCTTATGTAAATCACTTTAAGCATTTTCCTAGGTCGATATTTAATTAAAGTTTTTAAAAGGTCTTTATTGAAATCCTTGTGGAAGGCCTATGTTCAACTGGACTGGACTTTCCTTGGCTGAAGAGAGAGAGCGAGAGAGAAACAAAGAGATTTCATTACGTAAATTAAGACTGCCTCGGTGGCGTAGTTGTACTATGGTACGATTACAAAGCTGAGGTCTCGGGTTCAAATCCCGTGTTGGGCAAAGTGATACTGGGTTTTTCTATAAATTATCAGCCCGGAGTCAGGAATTTGTGCCCGATATGGCGATAGGCTCGCCCCCTATCACATCATGGGACGAAACATACAAGGCAAAATGTAGGGGTTCTGGTGGCGCCTCTGCCTACCCCTTCTGGGATAAAGGCGTGCGTTTATGTATGTATGAAAATTAAGATATATATTAAGAATACTTAAGATACAGACCCAAGAGTCACCAACATTTACGGGGATAGAACTTTAAAAAAACGTATCCCGTATTCTCTAAACAGTTTGCCCGAGGCCATAAGACAAGAATCTAATAAAAAAATATTTAAGTCGATTCTTAAAAAGCACTACTTAACCAATTTGCCATAATGTATAATTAATTATTAATTAAATGTATAAATTGATCCTGCAGTCAAACTGTTTGTATAGTTTTGCAGGACGCTTGTGTAGATTATAAGTTTATTCTTTTGTTAATAATAAATAAAAAAAAAAAAAAGAGTTAATTTATAAATATGAGTGAATAATTAAAGATTAAATTGAGAACTCTAACTAACTATCGCGTGAAAAGTATATAAACACGAATCGATATTAAATATCTCCTAAGCAGTGTCGCTATCAGTAATCGACATTATTATTATGTATTGACATAATGACATTTATTACCGAAGACCCGGGACGTCGGGCTCAAGAATGATCGGCTCATCGTGTCAGATTACAATACCCTAAAGTCCCTGCGACTTAATGTCTTATGACTCATTACAGCTCAGTTTTACAATGTGTGAAGAACAAACTACGCTTTAGTTTTATAGAAATAAAAGGCGCTAAAGGTTTATCTTTGTTTAACAGGAAGTTCGTGTAGGCTTTCCTGCTTTTAATATTGGCACAAGATTCAAGTATTTTTTTAGCTTTACGGCCTTTATAGAAAGATTTAAAATCCATTTTAGCTATCGAATGTTTTGTCCCTTTCGGACGACTTCTGAATTCAGTTTGGGCGAAGAAGACAAAACATAACTAAAATAGGTTTTTACACTGTATATGAATAAGGCCGTTTGTGTTGGGGTCGCCAGAACACCCTTTCTTAACCCGTAAATGATGTGTAGGAAATTTTCCTGTGCCTTTTGGTGGCCAGATGCACAGCGAATAGGCATATAACTAATATTATGTTATTAATTTTATAACAAAAATTGTATCCATCACCTTTGCTTGTAGTGTTAAACACAAGCCCCAACACATGAAAGATTATTTTGTCATATATCTACGCTATTCCTTCCTCAAGGACTTAAAACTGGACCCTTCAGTTTAAAAACAAATTAAACCCAAACAAAATCAAACGTCCAGTGAAAGATAAGACGCCGTTCAACCGGCACTAAATTTGGATTAAAGGGGATAGTACTTACCCATTGACGGCAGTGAATTTCCGAGGCGTTCGCGAGTTGTTCCCACGGCAAAACGCCCCGGGCGGCGAGCCGGGCCGTGCGATTACCCGCTCCGGACCGAGCCCGCGAGATGACAATTTGTAGATTAGATCGATGGTTTATAATGAAAACGTGGACTAATTTCAGGAAGAATTAACTCGTCAAATCATATATGGCTTTTTCAGCAGAGGCTCGAAAACCAAGTAAACAGAAACTCCGAAAGGTAAACCTCGATGCTCATTTAAAACAGAAATAAGAATGGTTTGTATCTAGTGTTCTTTCATAAATGCTGTACACAAACTAGTTCAAACAAAGTATGGGAAAGTTTTGATGTAGCTTAAATTACTGAAATATGAAAGGCTCGACTCGACAGCAGTTTTAATCTACATGTGATGCTTAAAGTAGGGAAAAGAGAGATATGTGAAAAATGAAGGAGTTTTAGTAATCTCTTAGTCATCTTATCACGCCTTAACAAAGTAATTAATAACTCTTAATTCATCTTAAAAACTACGAAGCATAAACTTAGTCAGAAGATTTTCAAGTTCGAAATTTTAAAGTGATAATTCTCACGTTCTGGAAAGGGTAAATATACCTAGTCCGTAACACAATATTGCGTTAGCATTCAAGTTTCTAAGCATGAGTGGGATGTAACTGGTGTTCAGTGGCCTGAAAATCGGTTGCATGTTCGAATAATATAAGTGAATGTAATCTGAGAAATACAAGTACTTTATTTAGTTGTTTATTAAACCAAAACCGTTTATGTGTCATGAGAAGTTCGCATTATTATTTCATCAATATTGTGATTCTTTCACGTACACTAAAGTAATAAATTAGTGAGTATAATCACTTCTATGGTGTGAATAAAATTAGTGTCATTATACGGCGCGGCCCAAAATTCTCATGATATAAGAAAAATATTAACCACACGGTGGCTTACTTCACTCTTAGAGTGGAAAACTATGAATCATTTGAAAATTTAAATTTTATAATCCACAAGCCCAGTAAAATTGACCACACCAAACACCTCTAATAATATCGGGATTGCCTATATTCAGATAAAAACCAACCAACGCCTGCAAAAAGTGTATTGACTGCATCCACGCTCAAAACAAATAAAGATCACCACTCACGAACACTTCAACTCGCGTGTTCTCAAAATTACGAGCCTCGGTAACATCCCTGAAAAGTAATAAACACCTTACACCTGACACAACATGTTTAAATCGTAACATTTAATCGCAGGCCCACAACCCATGCACGGAGGCTGTCCGCGAATATCAACTCTGTTGGATATCTCACGCTTTAAATATTTTATTACTTGACGCTGTTTCTGTCCAAAGTGTTTCTAAACTCGCCGATAATGACCTTTATTTTAATCAGGATAAGAGCTGAGTTTCAGGTAATGGTTAGTGATGTATTAATTCAGGGCATACGCTACTGAGGAATGATAATGGGGATTAGTACACGGTTCGTAAGCATGCAATGTATGTGTCGATACCTCGCGATACAAGTGCAGAATAAAAGGAATATTTCAGTGCTCGATCATTCTCGAAATGTTATATTGACGTTATAAACCGCAAGTGTGATTTGTATTTCTCTAATACAAAACAGATGAAGATTCACATTATTTGGGAGAGTAAAGGTTAGGTAGCACTAGGATTATTATTCATCTCTGAAAATCCATGATCCATCTTAGATTGTCGGTTTTTTAATAGGGCAGAATCCAAGAGGTACAAATATACATTTCTATGATAGTTTTGAGTTTTTAGAGTAAGTATATAGAGCTAATGACGTTTCATATTTACGACGTAACATTTTATAATTTATAGACAAATATCGGTGCTAAATAATATTATATCTCAAGGTTAATACTTGATGGGAAAGGCGCGACAATTGTGAACTTCCTTTTCTTGTTGAAATCAAAAGAACCAATTTAAATTGTAAAAGTTCATCTTCTACATATAATTGTGATTAATAAAACGGTTTTGACCACACAGATTAATTTATATCTTATGTATCAGCATGGAAGTTTTTTGTCTTAGAATACTCAAACTCCAAAAAAACATGTTAATTAACAAATAACTAACATACATAATATCTAACATGTATAGATTAAATACATAACCACTCGCTCTATAACCTAGATGCAACTACCCAACAACCTGCAGGCATGTCTGAATCATTAAGATAAGATCAGTAGAAGCTATGAAGCCCTCAGCAGACGTCCACACACGTTTACCTATTCATTCACATCCCATCATTACAACTCAACTAATGGTGGTCAATTCATTAAACGCCGCGGTGAATGGTGAAAACCGAACGAGCTTGTCAACGGTTCTTCTAATTATCGTCGCATCTTACTTTAACACAAAATTGTATTTACCGTTCTCCAACAACTATAGATGGTAGATTCTAAACGATATGAGGTTTTTCAAACGGCAAATCAAGATTTGTACGTCTATACAAATATCAGTCACGCTCTTCGGACGGAATGGTAAAAAACGAATACGTTGATCGCCTTGTGAGGCCTAATTAAGATATGTATCGTGGACCCACCCCTGTTTCAAACACTATTGTCCTTTATACTTTAATCTAAACGACTGAATGGACGGGTCAAAGGATTGTAGGCTTTATTTATATAAATATAAATCATCGTTCCCTCACTACTGAGGATCGCGACCACATGTGATGTTCCTCCAACGTGTTCGGTCCTGGGTGGCATGGACCGCGTGGTATAGGCTACCACCAACCGCCTTCTTCACAATGTCCGACCATTTGGCTGGTGTTCTGCCTCTGGCGCGCTTGCCTTCTATTCGTCCCAATATTATGAGCTTCTCTAATTCATGTCTGGGAGACCGCATGATGTGTCCAAAGAAGCTCAAAACACGTTCCTGACAAATGGCAGAGAGTCTCTTTTGAATATTTAGTTCGATTAAAATAGACTCATTGGTTCTCATGGCGGTCCATGGTATACGGAGCATTCTCCGCCACACCCACATCTCAAAGGCATCAATCTTCTTCAAATCGCAGCTCTTCAAGCACCATGTCTCTGCTCCGTAAAGGAATATGGAAAAAACTAGCGCCCGTATTAAGCGCACTTTGGTTTCACGGCGTATGCTTCGGTTTTTCCAGATCCTCTCGAGATTGGTCATCGCACTTTTAGCCATACCGGACCTTCGGCGTATTTCCCCAGAGCAGCTACCTTCGCATGTTATTTGCGATCCGAGATAAATGAAGTCCTCTACTTTTTCGTAGCCGCTGAGTGCATCCGATTGTGGTAGAAGTTGAGCTCTATCTATCACCATTATTTTAGTTTTCGAATGGTTTATCTTAAGATCAAACTTAGCACTTTCAGCTTCTATTCGTTTTAGCAGAACTGCCATTTCTTGTTCGCTTGATGCAATTATGGTAGTGTCGTCAGCATACCTAAGGTTCGTGAGTGTTTCACCACCCACCGAAATACCACCTTCCCAGCCATCAAGTGCTCTCCTCATAATATATTCACCGTAAAGGTTGAATAATTTAGGCGACAAAATGCAACCCTGACGCACACCTCGTTCTGGATGAAAAGGCTTAGATCTCCGACTATCCAATTTCACGAAGTTAGAGCTGTCAAGGTACAGATTCTGTATCAGAAATATAAGATGAGAAGGTACACCCATATCAATAAGCACATTAAACATGCTACTCCACTGAACGCAGTCAAATGCCTTCGCATAATCTATGAAACACAGCACCAGAGGTTTGTTAAACTCACGATATTTCTCTATGAGCAGTCGGATGTTTAAAATTTGTTCTCGAGTACCTTTTCCGGCTACAAAACCTGATTGTTCTCTCGGTATCTAGTGGTCTATAAAGGCTGATAGTCTGTTGTTTATTATGCTAAGAAGTACTTTACTCGCATGGGACATGAGCGACAGGGTTCGATAGTTTCCACACTTCTTCACGGAACCTTTCTTGTGAAGTGGCACCACTGCTGATTGAGTCCAATCTGTAGGCCATTGGCCTGTCTTCCAGATCTTAGCACAAATTTGGTGTATAATCTTGATCCCAGCTGAACCCAGATGTTGAAGCATCGCTGCTGAAACGCCATCTGGACCAACAGCTTTGTGCTTAAGTTTTTGTAAGGCACACTCAACCTCAGACAACAATATACTGGGCTCTTCTTTGTAATCGTCCCATCTCCTTTCGGTACAGAAATTACGTTCATCCCGAAATAATTCGCAGCAGTAGTTTCTCCACCTCTCCAAGACTTGTTCCAGTTCTGTCAAGGTGTTACCTCTGCTGTCTTCGATAACCCAGGTCTTCGGTTTGTAGACACCTGTAAGCCTTTTTACTTTCTGGAAGAGGTCTTTGGTTTGCGATTTATCAGCATGACTTTCAATCTCTTCGCATATTTTATTGATGTGCTCATCTCTATCTCTCCGAGTAGATCTTTGAATCTCTGCATGTAGTTGGTTATAGCGGCTTTTTTGACTATCGTCTGTTATGCCTTGTTCTTTTAGTATTTTCCTTTCTTCAATTAACGCCCAGGACTCCTTGCTAATCCATTCTGCACGTTTTGGAACCGATTTGTGTAGATCTTTACTTTTTTTTGCCGTATCCAGTACAACCTTCTTCAGATTATACCAGTCTGCCTCACTCGAGTCAAAGGGATCCCACTGCATTGACCGGATGTTCACGTCTACAGTGTTTTGAAAATGGATTAGAGCTGGCTTACTAAGAGCTATATTCACTGGAGGTTTTGGCTTAGTGGTTTTCAAACGGAGTCTGAAGTCAGCTATTAACAATTGGTGGTCACTTCCGCAGTCGGCACCAGGGAGAGTTTTCGTATTGGTTACTGAAGATCGCCATCTAGACTTGATGGTTATATAGTCAATCTGGTTTCTATGCCCAGATGGGGATGTCCATGTATATAACCTTCGTGGATGGTGTTGAAACCAGGTGTTCATGATCACTAGCTGATTTTCTACGCAAAATTGAAGAAATTTTTCGCCTCTGTCATTTCTCACTCCAAGTCCATAGTTTCCAACTGCAAGGCTTTATTTACATGGAATATAAATTATCGGATTTGTATTACATAGGCGATCGTGGCGGGATGGTCCCGAAATGTAAATGGAAGTATTGAATCAGAATTGAAACAGAATGACGAAGTTAAGTATACATAAAGATTTAAGATTTTTAGATGCTACTATGTTCGTTATTCATTCGCTAATTTCGAATTTCATGAACTACAGACAAATCTAATTTCGATAATTTAACTTTACTCTGAAAAAGATAATACATTGCACCTTATGATAAATTTAGCTCTGTCTAGGTAAAGCAAAATTTGGCAAATGTAGTTAATATCACTACAATAAAATAATACAATGTACTATTAAATGCTTAAGGAACTACTAATCGTGATTAGAAGGTATCCGATGGGTGTAAAAATGCTTACACCATTAGATATAGGATCTACGAGATTCATAAAAGCAATGCAAAAATAGTCCTACTGATGACAACATACAAAACTGCGATCTTAGTATTATGTACCGCGATATATGACCAGGCTTGGAAACATTGTGCTAAAGAATATCAGACCATGAGAATGAAATAGTTGAAAAATTATACTGCTAGTGAAAAAATATGAGAAAACATAAATGCAAAAAAATAGCATTAAAGTAATTTAACTCAAAATCAGAAAACTTATTAAGAAACGAAATAAGTACAACCAGAAAATGGGACTTACGCTCGAATACTCAAACGCCATTTAAATATTATATTGGCCTTATCTACGCAAATCCCGCTTAAATGTACTGGATAAGTGGGACGTGAGTAGTTAAGTGCACCTTAATATTTAAATGGCGTTTGAGTATTCGGGCGAGAGTCGACAAAATATTTCAAAAGCAAGTCATTTAGAGATATATAAAAGGTGCAATTATATATTTTACACTAATAAATATCACAATATGCGTGGGGAGCGGATTGCAGGCCTCTGTGATCGATAGAGATGGGCGGACAAATTATTTTATGGGAATATTAATTTTATGATTGTAAATTGAAAAATAAAGCTTATATTTGCAGCGTGATTATGCGTGGGCAGATTCAGTTATGCTGTGTTTGGAAAGTTTTGGAAAAGTGAAAGTATTGACAAGAAGCTAATAATTTATTTGGATTGTTGATATGTACCATAAATTATATATCGAATGATTTTGTGTTTCTCCTAGATTCGTGGTGATGAATGTGTCAATGTGTGTCTTATATCATTTCGTGATTTCTGTGTTCTTATTTAGGTTTAGCAAGGATTGTCTTAAGTATATTAACGATAAAATCCTTGTCAGAAATTAGGTAAATACCTATCCATTACATTGAAAGGATTAGGTACAGATAATTATAATAAACAATGATACCAACGTAGAGTTTGATATTATATTCTCTTGTTTTACATTTCCAAATGAATATTGTTATTTTTATTACTAACGAGCATTCAAATTATTAAATAAATATTCTGCCGTGAAAAATACCTTACTACATCTTAGTTAATTTTCAATCAAAGGGCAATATTTTCGTAAATGAACCACAAAAATGCCGCGCAACTGAATAAATTGCCTTATTACTCCCACAAGCTCGTGAATATGTGTTTATTAAAGCACGCAACATTGCTTTTATTATAGGCGTGTGCCGGATCGACTTCGTAAACACCACATTTGCATCCCGAGCGAAGCCCGCCGCAGAAACCTCAATTGATCGCTAAAAAAATCATGATACCTACCTATACAACACTCCTTGCTATAGCCATCCGAAGTGCGAGAACACGAGAACCAAAATTGAGTCTTATTCCGACGGGACAGATTGCAATGTTGAACCATTAAAGTCCATATCATAAGTTGTTATAAGCATCGAAGATTCCAATACAATAATACGTGCACTGGGCCGGCGCGCGCGCAGTCTGATCTGACCACTACTGTTCATTTCCCACGGGCTGCGTAGTCCTCCGTCTCTGTCGTTTTGTATAGCTGTGTCTCGTTCTCTCCTGATGGACTGCCGCTCTTTCGTTAAACGAAGCACACCCACACACGCCGTCGGTATTTCAGATTGTTCCGAGGTGGATACCGACATACATTACGTCAGCCCACAGGTTAGCTAGAGCTTTGTTATCGATGTTGCACTATGCTCGCGTCTCTACGTAGATACAGGATAATAATACTGCGATTAGGTCATTAAAAATATTTCAGAACTGGATTTCAGGCACAGACACAAAAATACGTAATAAAATTACACGAAGTTTTCACCGTATAAATACTGTTTTTCTAATTACTAAGCGGTACTAAGAAACGCTTTGATAATGCCGCCTAATCTTGCTTAGCCATACGACATAGTTCCGCCATGAGAACACGTAATATCTACATCTAGATAATGCGTACAATTCTTGAGAAATTGCCATTAAAACAACATAACATTCCAATTAATTTGCAAAGTAATTCGGCGAACATGTAAAGTGCATCGAACAGTTTAGATCGTGTATCTAGAAGTGCACATTAGATAACCGACAAAAAAATCTAAAACCGCCTACCCCTTAATCTTTCTGTCAGTTAGATAGCAAATCTGATCTAAATTCCAGAAATCTTTGAAATTGCCAATAATTTTACACTTTTAAATCAGCCGAAATAATTTCCCACCGAACGTTTAGCATCACTAAGCTACTAGAGTTTTTGGATCACGTCGTGTTCAATGCTTCGTCAGCATGAACCTTGGCGTATAGCTATGCTACTAAAGCAGGAATGGATGTGTAAATTTAGAGGAACAATGCATGCATTTAGAAAACGGTTTGTTTAGGTACTAGGTACTCTAATTCCGAGCTGTCTCGAGAGCGTGAGCGCCGCGTCGCCTGTCAAGCAAAGCCGCGGGCGAAGATTACATTGTGCCTAATTAGGGCAAAATAACAAATTAAGATTATGGAGCGAATATTTTGTGAAATCACGAACGATTAGAATAAGGATTAGCTGTCTTAGATCTGACACGTTTCGACGTTATTATTAGATAACCCCGGCACTATTTTGGGTTTTATTTGTAAAGAAAATGTAGATTCTTTAAAGAATTCTTTTTTAATAGTTTGTCTAAGTGTTTACGACATTGAACTGCTAACTTTAAACTAAAAGCTCACAGCCATAAAACACCAGCAGATTATTTTCTGCGATGATCATCGTTAAAGCGGTTACGATTCTGAATAGGTGTCAATAATTGGGTATGGTACTGAATTTAGATACTTTAGGGCACAAATAAATTTTACTAACAGAAATTGACGTCGACACTACTAACACAAAATTCCTTTTATGGTTCCTAATACTGTGATTTTAATTATCTTGCTCATATTTAAGGTTCCCAAGATTTCATACGAAAAGTGAAGTCTATCAACACGTATTTGTTGAGTATACTTGACTTAGGTATTATCATCATCTTTAGCGACATAAAATTTACTGCTGAACATAGACAGAAAGAAGAAACCGAGAGCCGAATTATAACTCCTCTTAATTTTTTTAGGCAACATCAATATTATTTTTATTGCTTAAGTACTTTAAAAATATTGTAGCAATATAATGTTCATTTTACATAAAATACTATTTTATTTGTTCTAAATAATTATCGTTCATTTTACAGGTTTTCGAAAGAAACTCATAAACCTAGGCAAGCAATTTTGTCTAAAGTCCGTCGACCCGGAATAATCGCGCACAGGGGACTATGGCCTTAGTCCAATCGAATTCTTCTTTGTAGAAGAGTCCCGTATTCACCATCGAATATACAGATAGTTCTTCATAGTTTCAATTGTATGCGAAACCCTTAATTCTGTACCCAACCACCAAAGCATAGTCACTAAGGCCTTAATTATTTACAGTACAGTATTTACAGTGGGCTGTGAGATGTGTTACTAATATTATTATATTAGTATGTATTACTTAAAATCGCATATCGTTCCATGGTTTTTCATTTCTAGGTGGTGAAAACGTGGAATTTTACACCATTAAGAAAATGCTATGGAATATACCAAACTTTGCCACTTGTCAGTGAAGGAAAAGATCGTGGGAAGTGTGAAAGAAGTGGAAATGGTAGAGCCATGTTGTCAGTCGTGACTCAGTATGAATGGACAGCCTCGTCCACGGCAGTACCACTGTCTCACAGGAGATTAACGTGAAGCGACTGCGGTGAGGGCGATTGCTAGACTGGATCCTTTTTCCTTCCCACTCTCCTCCTAATTTGATGGGCCAGCAACACATCCATGATCCAGCGTTGTGGATGTTCATGGGTGGCAGTAATCACTTACTATCAGGTGACGTGTTTGCTCGTTTGCCGGAAATAAGTAATAAAAAAACTACACAACAATGATAACAATAAGTTCTGAGGATACTGGCCTAGCCTGGTAGGCTATGGCCTGAAACTCCCTCAATCGAAGATACCTTTTCCCGGCAGCTGATCGTAAAAGAGACACAAGACCGAAACAAAATAATATTAATTGTGTATTTTTGTCATGTGTAATTAACTACTACACGAAGCACTGAATTAGCTAACTTTTTACTCCGATTCGCTCGTTCGAATTGCAAAAAGCGCCACCTAGTGTCAATCTCTGATGATATATTTGAACTACTCAAACATTCAGGGATTTATTATATCAATATATATAACTGATAAACGTAGAAGCCCCATTCGAGGCACCTTGGATCTAATTCATTACCGGGAGCCAACATAATTATTATACCAAGCATTGCTTCGTAATTAATGGCGTTGTTTGGTTTTGCTACTGTCCATGAGCGGTCGTATCACTTACCATCAGGCGAATGGCATGTTCGTCTCACCATTCACTGCAAAATGACAAAAACCAGATAATTTAAAATATGCTCTAGCCCAGTTAAGTATCAGAATATTGGGACCATAAGATTTTTGAGGTAGCTTAATTATTGCTGTCATTGTAGTTGGAACTGGAGTATTTACATGGTACTATAATTACTTGATATAATAATAAATACAAAATAAAAATCATATTTTTCTTATTGGTTTATTTAATAAATGACGTATATTTTTGTATGCACCAACATTAATGTATTTAGGTAACATTAGTATCGCTGACGAACAAATAAACAAATCGGTGGTTACAAACAGTATTTAAGTTTTGAGCAACAATCACACTATTTTAATCAGTCAAATCGCTCAACATCAAATTATTCGTAATGGAAAGTAAAAATATAAAAGCTACACGTACAAAAATCCACAAAAATCAAATTCAACAGAACAAATAATATGTAAAGGAGATTCTATGAGATTTTACTGTGGATATTTTTGAACTTATAACATTTCGGCGAATGTTGACAGGCTAAAGTGTTTTACCTTAGATTTAATTAATAGAAATTAAGTATAATTGCTAGATATGCATTGAAAATAATCAATTTATCCTTAACCCTGCACTCTACACTTCTACAGTTAAATTCGAGACATGTATGACATAATAATGAGAACTATTTTAGAACTATTTTAGAAATGATTTTGTAGAAAGGTGTGTATTTTAGGAAACATACCCGTATATATTTCTCAACGCAAAGGCTACTTTCACACACGATCACGAATCGTGGATGATATTGCCTTGTCGCTTGGTTTTATAGTATATTAAGGTATTGCTATTATGAAATTAGCAATTCTTGAAATTTATTAACAAAAACATTATTTAATAGTCATCGTAACATCTTATGAGAAACTACAAAATAAACATTGGCACCATAATATGCCCGAGCCCCGACATAGCAGTGTCAAAAAAAGAACTGGCTCAATGTCAAGGAAAATATGAGAGTCAATGGTTTTACAACGGATGGTAAAGATCAGGCGAAGTGCACAAAACTGTACAGGAAATTGAACCTTAGCGTCGGTCCAGATATCTAAGATATAATGAGCCGACAAATGAATTAAATGTCCAAATATTTGTGTTTGTGATTTATCAATCAACTGTAAAAGTCTTATGAGCACATGTACTGAAGTATGACTAATATTTCTAACCTATTGTTCAGAATTAATATATCCGTGGTTTGTATTGCTGGAAAATTTACGGCGATTTGTGTCAACCACCAGTAGCGTTAGCGTTGAATAGTCGCTCATAACATTCAAAGAACTATATTAATAGTTAGTATACAAAGCATGGCAGTTTTCAAAATAAAACAAAGTTTAGAGTATTAATAGCTCAGACCGTAAAATTTCAAAATAAAACTAAATCAAGGTAATTTCTAGAAAACTTAAAAGTAATAACGCCTAATTAATTGATACGATTTAACTTGATGTTTCTTATAAAAACTGTAACAAAATCGAATAACTTCTAAACAATTCACCTTAATTTCTATGACATGCCAGTATTAAGAAACATACTTTTGTAAAATCATTAAGATATCATACAAGAGCGTACAACGTACAATATATTATGTGCGTGCGAAGAATCAGCAGAAGACGATTGCAGTATGCTACTACGACCTGGATTTCCTGTCACAAACATTTTGCTCGTGTTGTCCAGTTGTATAATTACTCAACAAATAAAACTAAAATAAAAAATAAACGAAAAATAAAAATAAAACTTATTTCAAATTTTTATTTGATTAGTTTTTTGTTGTCAGGGAATTAATTAATTACTGCTAGTCACATTTGCCTTATGAGCCTAGCGAAAGAAAGAAGGGTATCATTGTTCCCTTATTCAAGACATTTTGAGATAGTCAACTTGCTACTGCAAGTCCCAAATTTTTAATCCTTTTCTCACGCTCATATTTGCTTCCACATCTAATAATATGGGTTTCCCATTTTCAGAGATGAAAATTCTGGTGAATCTGTTGTAGATTTGTATAAGTAATAATGACATCCGCGGCTTCTTTGATATCCGCAATATGGCGGATATTCCTCAAGAATGTCATACCTATTGGTTAGGTCTCAAAAACCACAGGTGTACTTAAGCACTAATTGAACAATTGAAAATTATCAAGCGTTCCTTTCAGCACCTCAGAGGATAACGAAAGGGGTATGTCGGTGTCACTGGCCTTCCAGCCCAGATTGATTGAGCCTTAACAAAGCGGAAATAAGGCTCAAAATCAGCCATAACAATGCTGGCTTGATATCAGGACATAAATGGTCTTATTTGAGGCCACCAAACATCGGGCATATTAAAGATTGTTATGGAATTTTGGACTTGGCACAAGCCAGGATAGTGTCAGGTAGAAAAGGTTCGGTGATATTGTAAAAAATTGTGCCAGTATACTGGCAACACATGACCTCAATTTAATATTCTTGCTATATTAATTCCTTTCTTGTTTATTAGACTATAGATACTATTAATTAGTGTAGTCACTATCATTGTTTTAATGTCCGTATTTCTTTTCGCTCACACACCTAAGTGACTTTCTAGTCAACATAGTATCAAATATGGAATTATCAATTAATATACGTTACGATTCTCTTAATACTATAATACTTTACAAAAATATTTAACTTTCGTCACAGCACAGAAATATAAAGCTTTTTACATAATAACACAACGTTCTTATCAATGTTATAATCAACTTCAAACATCAAGGCTCATTTACATTTGGCAACACAAAGTAGCATTATTTATGTTGGCAACCCCAAATTAAATCTTGCATTTTTATAGATGGCAACCAAATAAACGACTTGTCGGATAGTGAATAATCTACATAGATAAAACACGGTACTATAAAGTAGATGTATTGGTCATTATTGACTAAATGAAACGATACTTCACAATTATTGCTTGTTACACTATGAGGTAGACATACTTCACAGGAAAGGTACCGAATTTCATACCAAGATGGATCAAGTTATGTAATTGTATAATCTCACTCTTGTCTACCACTTGCAAATAATCTGCCCTGACATAATAATTACATGAAATTGAAAAAGCCTACTCTAACACACATATGCATGTTGGTATTTAAAAATAAAGCAATGCACAATGATATTTTTTAGTGTTTTGAGTTGTATTATAAAATAAGTTAACTATAATATTTTGTCCATTGGGTTAGTCATTTTTTAACTGAAATAGTTTTGCAAAAACTTAGGGTTTTGATAACATTCATATGAAATAAACCAACACATTTAGGTCTCACTGCAAGGCTCGGACCTCCTCTACAATCGAGAGTTTAATTAGAAGGGCTTAGAGCTTAGTTCAAGATTTTAATGCTTTTGTAAATAGCATTGTTTAACTTTCGCTATATAAACGCTGGAAGTGCGTGGTGATACATTGGTAACGGATCAGAAACCGCTGCCAAGATGGTGCCCGGATTTGAATCCTAGGGCACACTTTTAACCTGATTCATAGGTATAAAGATAGTCAATCACCACGCACTATTACGATGAATGAAAACATCGTGAGGAAACCTACATATTACAATGATTTAGAACAATTTTTATGGTATGTAAAGTCCACCAACGCGCACTAGGCCAGCGTTGTGGACAACCGCCTAATTCCTTTCAATATTTGAAGGGCCTCGTTCCCAACAGTGGACCATATACGGTCTGGTTTATTATCATATAAAACATAACATGAAGTTGATAATAAATTCTTTATAAGAATAGAAAATTAATACTAAGTCGATAGTATCAATGAGAGGCCATAATCGATCGATTTTACATATTCGACTAAACACAATTTAAACAAAAATTAAGAAGAATTGTTCAACACCACATAATAGTTATAACTTCATATTTTATGAGATGTAAAAAAATGAGTAACCAATGGACAATTTGTTAGTATCATATTTTAGCCTAATTTTACGATACCCTGCACAATTTGAACAAGTTATTTTTATATTTTTTACTTAACCTTTAATTAATAAGGTGGTTCAAGCATTATAATGAATTTGAATGTGAAGATTTCTTAACTACAAAACATATATTTGAGAAGTTATTTAAACATGTAGGTAGCGTAAAAAATATACTATGATATACCTTATACTAATATCCTTAAGAAAGTAGACTCTTCAATATTTAATAATCAAAACAATTTGCACATTTAGTATTAAAGTTACCACATTATTTTTATTTATTGGTCCGGCAATCTTTTATTCCATGGATAGGTGTATTTTCGACCTCACGAAATGCGTGGTAAGACAAAAATTTACTTATATAAATTGGATATATTCGTTGTTTATATTTTGATGAAAATATTCAGTCACTTCAATACTAAGCATCCAATTTGTTCATTGCATATAATCTAAACTACAAACTAGGTATAATTGACAAAATTGTATTCCTACATTAATTTCTATAATGTTCACAGAGGTAGTCTTTTTCATGAGGCAGTTTTGTGAACAACGCATTATTTTAAAGAATTGTCGAAATCTATAAAGCCTCCATACGTTATTTTCAAACATTCGTTAGTCAACACTTTTGCCTTCATTTTTCCACTTGGGTCTATGAACATATTTGTAATAAGACCTTTTGAATGCGGACTATGTCTGAGAGCTATTCGTATGTTCCGATTTGTCGAGTGGACCGATACACGACAAATAGGTACCATAATATTGGTGTTAATACTTACCAAATAATCTTGTCTTTTATTTTTAACACATTCTAGGAGAATTATTTTAACGTGGTATCACACATCGACAATTGTCAGAAACGAATTAGTGCTGTCAAACGTACTAGCTAAATTACACCAATATTTTTTTTTATTCCAAATCAAAGAGGTACCCAGACATGTATATAATAACAACATACGTATCACTACGTAATAAACAAAAAAAAACTCCTAATATCATCATTACTGATATTGATATTACTTAGCAGAATTCTAAGTATATGACCAGTTCAGATCGTTATATTTATAGCATAAACTATTTTGTACTTATTTGGATGTCGTTAACAATTATTCACGCGTACAAAATCACAACTTTGCTCCTTACAATACTTAAAACTAATAGAGGAACGGTCTAAGGTGGTATTAATGTATAGAAAATTTACAAGAAGTACAACTTATCAGCCAATGCCATAGACGGTGGGGCATGAATATTCTGTCCCACTAAATACGCTAGTTTATGGGCGTATTGGCACGGGGCGGGAACGCGTACTGTCCCAGGCCAGTTATAGTACAAATGGCACATTTTGTACGTCAATCTCTGGCACTGGTCGGGGGTGAATTTATTAGTGTCATGTACTACCACGTAATGAGTCGGTGTCACTGTACCTTGGTTGACCTTCTGTGAGGTTATTAGGAAATCGTACCTGGAATTGATAAAAGGATAATTAATATTAAATAATCATTTGCAACTCCTGTATGGCAGGATCAAGATTTACAAAGCACTGACCCTGAACCGCAAAGTATGATGAGCCTCTTATAGACACTGACTTGTGGTTAGTCACAATGAAAATAATAAAATTCTTGGAATTTAAAACATAATTGTCTACCCATAATATTGAGAGTGGCAAAGAAGCAAATAGGAGATTTTTTTTAAACAAATTAAGAAGCGGCACTCTTAATTTAAACTTTTTGCTTCACTGCTAACATCAATACTTACATATACTTAAAAAAAATTGATAGCTTATATATGTATGGGCTATAACAACAGCTCACCAAAAATTAACCAAACATGACTTACCAATCTCGTCTCGTAATCCCATGGTCCACAACTGTCCCGGGGTTTGGGTTATCATATCCCTGTTGAACCTTCATAAAGATCCTTGTGTTTATCCTCTTTTGTACCACCACATATGTCAACATGGGCAGGTAAGTCTCACTCATAGCTTTGAAACATATCTGCATTTGCGGAATCTCGTAGTCTTGTAGGAGTTTTAGCTGACCGTCGCCTACCCCGTCTCTGAAAATATACAGCAGAAGTATTTAAATGCCATCCGTTTCTTCATAACAAATATCTTATCTTGGTTGCAGTCTATGCTGCTAACATAATACGGCTTAAATTGGCTTACATTTAAATTGGGCTCATACTAAAAATAGAACATGGTGTATAATTCTTGGAATGGAATATCCACCACTGGCATAAACCACTGGTAGACTTCACAATTTTTTAAATACTTCTTGATAAATCCCTGTTAATTTGTCAGGATGTTTTTCATTATTTAAAGCTACTTTTAATTACCTGTATATAATAATTCTGTCGGGTAGAACACTGTTGACCCGGAGGTAATGCGACATGGCTGACACGAAGCTATCCTTCAAACTGTCCACTATTTCTTGACCTCTCTCTTGGAAGACAGCTCTTGAGTACCATTGGGTCATGGAGTCGTTGTATGACGCTACGAAAGCTGCAAAAAAGACATTGGTGTAAAAGAAATAGTTCTTAAAAAACTGCTAGTCATATAACGCACTTAAACTCTAATTAAAAATCACGGATGAGTAAATAATTCAGTTGTTTCCCATGCTACGTAATTTGGCAGTGATTAAAATTGACTGTCAAGAAGAGTGCCTTCAAACGACCGAAATTAATATACGATCTTGTTGTCCACCTAAGGATCGACCGTGAAAATAGACCAATCGCCTCAAGATATTTTCGACACGCCCACATTTCACGTATTTTGATTGGTCTTTTATATTCGGATATTAACAAGATGGATTTGAAACGAAGCACTATTATATGCACTATTTTAACTTTCGAAACGTACGTAAAACTGTGCGAGTGTGCCTACGTACTCCACAAAATGTTCGAATACTCTATCGAACGTCGTAACCATAGACTAAGTTCGGAGTGAATGATAAGTGTCATAGAGAATAATATTGAATTTTAAAAGTGGAAAACTTATAACTAGCTTCGGAAGTCGAAAGTTCGAACATTCGAACTTAGTTTCTTCGAACCCCCGAGGTCTTTAAGAATAAGGTGGCTATATCAGGGGATAAGCATACAGGGTATATCAAGACCGCGACCGAAAACGAAGCCAGGAGGTAGTATTAGTGATATCAAACACAATGCAAGTAAAAATTTTACAAAAAAAAAATCGTAATTTTTTTTATTTTTATTTTTACATATCTTCGTATTTGAGTGATTAAACATAGTTTTTCTAAAATAATGACATACATCGCCTAATTTTTAAACACGCAATGGTACGTAAGGGTTTAAATTACTATTTTTGCAAAAACTAGGTATTTACCCCTCAAAAACGATGATTTTTAAAAAAATTAAAAAAAAAATCCGTCGCTTATTTTGCAAAATTTTTAGTTGCATTGTGTCTGTAGCCGCTAAAACTACCACCTGGCTTCGTTTTCGGTCGCGGTCTTGATATACCCTGTATAATACCACTGTTTGATACTAATTTGTAAAACTTACTGCAGACGCTGCGGCTCTTCCTGGTGGGATCGTGGTACGAGTCGATGCCGATGACCATTGCCTTCTTCACGGGGATGTCGATGGCCCACAGCGTGCCGCCCAGTTTGCAGTTCAATTGCAGTAGGATCTTCTGGGTTACTGCTCGTACGCGGTTCGCGTTCATTAACGTGCGGGCGTTTATCACCTGGAAATAAATAGGAAGATATATAACTATCGATTTTGTTGTATCGATAGTCGATACCCACAACACAAGGCTTGTATCTTAATGTACTAGTTTCTTGCTCGTTCTTCTCTAGTCAAAACCACTTTCCAAACTGGGCGGGAGAACAAAATGAATAAATCTAAATGATATTGAACATATTTACGCTAGAGTTTCTTGCCCGTTCTTCTCTGGCGAAAACAGCCTTGTGAACCGGGTGGTAGTGGAAAAAAGTGACTGAATCTAAATAATGTATGACATTTCATGAAAATGAAAATGAAAATAAAAAAAAAATAAAATAAAAAAAAATTCATGGGTTCAATAAATATTTTCATTTCATTTCATTTCATTTATGGATCTAATAAATTATTTTCATTTCCATTCATTTACTAGTAAGTGTTATGTATGTGTGTAACTGTTGTGAGTATTTTTCTATTTACCTGCGACGGTATAGGGTTGTCAGCGCAGCATATCTTCTTTATGGCGGCATATCGGTCGTCTCTCGCTGTAGGGCATATTGCTACCACAAGCTGTAATTCCGGAGTGATGACTTTCTTTAAAGCCATGACGTAGGTATCTGTTCTGTCGTTGACCAGACGTATCATATCCGGAGCGGTCACGAATATACCCATCGGCCCGCACGTACGTTTAATTGTCTCTATGAAATCCTGAAAAAAAAATTACAGCCATATAAAATTACGCAACACGCACCTACGTACGCATACGTACACGTTACACGTACGTGGTCATACGTAAATATACATCGGCAATGTATAAATAGTTTTTATTTTCCAATTGCTATGGGTACCTAAAGTGTATTTAAATGCCCTTAGCACCCTGGATTTACTTCAAATATGTATCAAATTGAGGTTATACTGGAATACATGAAAATCTTAATTGGCTTTTCACTTATTTTATAATTGGGTACTGAATACTTTGGTATTAATTTATATCACCTGTTACTTATAATGCCAATATTATAAGCCAATTTAATACTCACCATAGCAACTTGTTTATCCCTGTCAGTATACAGAAGGGCCCATTTCCTGATATCAACAGCCATCATAACAGCATTTCTGGTACTCTCACTATTCCACTCAGCGTTAGGCTTGCCGGGTACCTTCAATCCTTTGCCAAAGTACAAGGCTTCTGGGGCCAAAGTCCTTGCCGTGATGTTGATAGTCTCCGGTGCTATGCTCAGTCCCCATCCGTCCAAACGACTCTTGGCAGTTTCGTTTTTCATGACCGCTTCTATGTACTGTAAATATAATGAATCAAGTTAATAGTAATCAATGAATATCGAAAAAAGCTAATGCACTTCGCAACCATTCTTCCATTGGTTCATTACATATCATACTCAAAATGTGATAAGAATTGTACATACATATTGCGAAACTTTGCTACATTGAAAGAGAATTTCCTAGAGAAAGAGAATATAGCTGATATGCTGCAAATTGACCAAAGAAAAAATATTTAGAACTTAATACACATTTTTATCCAAAATTAACATTATAGTACACAAACCTTTTTGAAAGCAGCATGACGTTGATTAGGAGTAATCCTAGTGTAGGTAGCAACGTCTTTCATCAGCCTGAAGTTGCTTCTCTGGTCATCGGACAAACCGGTCATCGTACACAACTCCGGTACCAGGCAAATCATGAAGTCTGTTGTTTCTGTAGAACCGGACATTCGTTTTGTATCCCTGTTAAATAAAAGTGCTTTTTAATATATCTGATGATAATTGTGGTAGTCTAGAATTCATATCTTATTGCTTGGAAGCAGTTTCCAAGCAAGCATATGAAAATTTTACCAGTTTTAGTTAGGTAATATTTAACTTTCAAGTGTATCTAAATGGGCATTTTAGTGAAAAATTACTGACACAAATAGCTTGTTAAGGGAAAATCATTATTGATATTAAGTTTTAAATCTTACCTTGATATTAACATTGGCTGGTCCCAATCCATTATATCTATCCCATAGTTTTTCTTATAATAATCGATATACGAGATCTGTACAACTTCGTCATTTGCGGTCTTTTTTTCGAATGTCGAACGAGGAGTCATTTTATCGTCAATGGAATCCACCCTATAATTAAATTGTTTAAAATATGTAATTTGAAAGTTTCAGAGAACGATTGATCACACAGCAATTATTTAAATAATAATGTCGAATTAGTAGTAATCACATCCAATAATCCATTAATACTCAAATAAAACGAACCTAAACAGTTTCTTATTGTAAGTAGTCATGACCGAGCATCCAACAAGTATATCGGTGAGTTTTCTCTTCCAGTTGGTGCCGTCGCTTTGAACCACTTCCTTGATGAGGTTCAGCACGGATTGGTTGCGTAGTACGCGATGTGTGGAGTCCAGGGTTAGCATCAAACCTCCTTCGTACTCGTCTACTGCTGTTACATACCTATGAGAAATATAATAAAATTTATACAATTTTAAAAAAATTAAAATCATTTTCAATACCTAACATTTTTTTTAAATGGACTTTGTCGTCAATGGGTCGTATCTATCGTAATTAAGCGCCATGTCCAATCAAAATAATTATCAAGAACTCTTTTATTGGCTTTAGACTTTTAATGGAGGATATAATTAGATATAGTTTTTGTATAAGCTGTTGAGTTCCCAAATAAATAAAATAAATAATAAATAAATGAATTTTGGGTTGGTATTTATTACTTATTAGTATCTCTTATAGCAATAATGACAAAAATATAGCACAGAAACACTTGTATCTCAGGGATTATTGATTGTTCTATACGAATTTCAACATTATTAATTTAACCACAACAGACAAACTGAAGCATGTACGGGAAACAAATTCACGAAATGACTCTACCTATTCTTCACACTAAAAAAAACTATTTAGTAATTACCCAGGCCAGATCTCGAGTTTGTGTTGTGGTATCTGAATGGAGGCGTGTTCATTGAAGTACTGACGTCCAAACTGCACCAGTTGTAAGTCTTTCATTATACACTTGAACAGCACGTTGTATATGTGTATTAGTTCGCTGAGACGCCTTGTGCGACGGAACTTTATCTGAAAGGACATAAATATGTCACATTATGTTATTAATTGATGGCCTTATTTATAGACAGATATAAAACCTATTTTAGTTATCAAAAGTTATGTCCCTCCTGAACGACTTTAGAATTCAGTTTGAGCGAAGAAGACAAAACATTCGATAACTAAAACAGGTTTTAAATCTATCTATGAATAAGGCCGTTAGTGAATATAATATTATAAGCAAAGAAATCTTAATATTTTAATTAAACAACGATCGTCCCAAAATCTGTTTAATAAGCAAAGTTACTATAATACTCCTACGAAATCAGCAAAAAATAGCACTATCTTATTTTTTAACTGCATTGGCCATGAATACAGATTTGAAGATTACTAATTAAACTACGCCCCCTTTTTTTTAAAATAAGGACATCCAACAGTCACATACATAGTCCTGACCCCACACTAAGATCGAGTCTTGTGTCGTGGGTATCAGGAACTACGAGACTTTTCGAAACAAATACTTGTGGCTTACACAAACATTTGTCTCGGTGCGGGGATCGAACCCGCGGCCTCACGTTTCACAACCGGCGTTCAACCAACTGCGCCACGGAGGCTGTCTTTGATGTTTTAGCTTTCGAAAAACCTTTTATTTCTGTTAATAATATTGATCACGTAGATCATATTGATTTGAATTAGTTGCATATTTGTAAAATCACACTGCATACAATGGAATAAAAACGAATTTACCGTTATTTTGACTTGAGCGTTGTCAGTGGGCCGCGTGGAATACAACTCGAGCGCTTCGTCGG
The DNA here is from genome assembly GCA_949752805.1 of Deilephila elpenor. Classification (NCBI taxonomy): domain Eukaryota; kingdom Metazoa; phylum Arthropoda; class Insecta; order Lepidoptera; family Sphingidae; genus Deilephila; species Deilephila elpenor. Next base: position 5,051,849 of record OX457110.1, read on the forward strand.
GTAGTTGGTGCGGCACGTACAACGTGGTACCGTCGAACGTTTTGGGCTTAAAATAACGCTCGTGTTCTGAAATTATTTACCAGTAAATGTCTTGCAATTGTTAACACAAAAAACAGTAATAAATAGAGTTTGGATTCAGTGAGATGTCTTATGATTATCAGATATCTGAGGTCAAACAAGTATAACATTTTAGACAAAAATATCGGACTATCCTGATCGCTTATAACAGTTCGTCAACCGATTATCAAAACCGAAGTATTATCGAGATTGGGTACTTTTTATCTATATCTATATCAGCCCATATACGTCCCACTGCAGGGCAGGGGCCTACTCTACAATCATGAGAATCGATTGAGAGTAGGGTACTTTACTTTTTTTTATTGGGTACTTTAGGTTCGAAATTTCATTCGCCATTTCTGAATCACTTTACAAGACACCTACTATAGGGGCAGGGTAATGGTAATGGTAAAATACTATGGTATGCGTGTAAAATAATTAAAAATAAATGTACCATTCAATAGTTTAAACCGCATATATTTAAAGTCTTGTTCCGGTTCGTATCTGACTTCATATTCATATACATTGTTCTCTTTAAAGTTGAGGTATATGAAGTTTGCAGTCACCTCCACCGGTGATCCGCTTGAACCTTTCATCACAACTGGTGGTGTCTCTTTTATTTCTCTCTGTGAATACAAAACACACCGAAAATCAATTAATATGTAGCGCATAAAAGCAATTCAAAGAGTTATGTATTAATTTGAAGACTTTAACATAAGTAATTGTAGAAAAGATCCTTTAGTACTTGTAATCGCCTGATAGCTACCACTATGCACGATATAGAAAATAATCATATTGACAAATGTGTATCGTGTTTAGAGTTCATCAATTTTAGTATGCGTATAATTTCGAACAGACTGAAGGAATCGTATCGACCAACGAGAGATAGGTTAATCTCTACCAGAATTTACGATTAATAGCTTAAATATGCTATTACCACATTACGCGACGTCGCGTCGTATTGCTAAATTAAAATATTAATAATTTTTAAATGTAAATAAAATAAACTTACCACAATTTGCTTAACCGAGCTTTTTGCCCCTTGTGGCGGTTTTGGCTCAGACAATGTCGCTTGCAACAATGTGCTACTAACTTCATCCACTTCACTTATTGTGGTATTAGAAGCACTTACCGCTGCACCTTTTGAAGCTTTTCTGTGAATAAACAAGCATATTAACAACCCATTATAATTACTGAATTCACAGCATAGATACTAGAAACTACTAAGTTAAAATCATTGAGCACCAAAGCTCGGAGTCTCTTGGAGATACTAACTTTTTATGCCATAACTACATTAATCACAATGGGTAAAATAGCAAACATCATAAATAATACTATAAACAGTGTTTTGATTACATACAGCCATGTAAATGTATTACATTCCTTAATTAGTTAATACACATACTATTTTAAGTAACTTAGCCTGTCAGAAATAAAATTGCAGCTCCTTATAAAACACTTACAAAGACTGAATGAGTTTGAGACCTCTGCCAGCACTCCGTGCCTGTGGTCCTGGACTCATGTCCGATGCCGGGCAGAATTGTGTTTCTGTGAACATACAATATGTAATAAGACATGACATGAGCTATAACATGAATGTTGTGAATAAAATTCAGCAATATTTGGTTTGTATTTATTCGCTTAATTTTAAAAGAGACAAATTATCAAGCCATATTTTAATTAGGCATGTTTCAGTAGATCAAATTACTTTTGTTCAATTGTGGAGGGTAGTCATAATCACTTCACTGTTACATGCTTATCATATTGATGAGATGACAATTGATAATTATAATGGTACAAAATAACCTCAATATGTGTTTTAGATATATGTCTTGTACATATATTAACATACCTGGCCTCTGTTGCCGTTTAGCTAGCATCATGGCCATTAATCTGCCCCTACCACCTCCTGTTGAAGCCGAAATGTCACTGGATGTTTCTATCTGTGAACAAACATTATTGCTTTTCAAACAAATGACAAAAAGAAAACAAATGTTATTCAAAAAAAGCATATTTACCCTATAACAGTAGTTCTCAATTAGATTTCCCTGCATACCCCTTCATAACATAACTCAATCTGACATACCCCATAAACAATAAGTTACTTTTATCGGAGGAATAATAATATAAAATGAAAAAGCAAAACAAGTTCTTGATAGTACATGGGTCAGGCAAATTCTATCCTACATCCCGCTATTATCAAAGAAGATCAAGTTTATAATGGTTTACCACCAATCTAATAAAAAAATGTTTCAGTGAGCATTGCTTAGTGTCTTTTTTCTGATGTGAACCTATCGGATCAATATGGGAATTTCAAAAATACACAAGACCTAGAAGTTCCACGTCTTTGTGGGAGTCTTACAAGTAACACCTAAACTGCTCAAAATTAAAGCAGAGCCTAGTGGTGTAGTGTATGAAGGCTGTCTTTCTACCATTGTCCCAGTCAGTGCCAGGGTGCGCCTTACTGCTCAGTGTCTGCCACCTCGCTCAATCTTCACCATTCTCAGTTGTAAGACCATTGCTAATATTATTCACTATAATATGATGTCAGTACTAGGTTCTTACCACCGATGAAGCAACGCTTGGAACAGGACTAGGTCCCGAACTTCTGCTTGAAACAGTTTCGGGACTCGGGCTGGCCGTACACGCTCCGGAGTCCGGCGTTTGAGACTTTTTCAGGGCCTGTATTAGGGCTAAGCCCCGACCACGTCCCCTATTTCCGTCAGCCATTCTGAAAAACAATATTATACGTTACGCACTTTCAAAATATTTTCAGTATCTATCAAGAACAAAAATAATAAAAAATCAGTATCAAACCGAAATATAACCTTCTGAGAACTTTGTAAAGTATGGAAACAATAACAAACACAGTACGAAAGGTTTTTTGGAATACTGTCGCATGAAAAACGTTCGAAACTGGTCAAAATATGCTTACCTTCAAGTTTTAAAAAATGCAAACTTTGCAAGTTTACAGATATATTCAAACTTTAACACAACACACTGTTAAGTTAAATCAGTAAAGTACTAGTGTATGTTCCGTAAATACAAGATAATATTTAGAATTTTACTAATTATAACAAATATTTTGACTGGCTCCTCAACCAAACCATAGAGTAAGTAATCACTACGTAACATGGATCATGTCAAAACTCAAAGCAACCAAAGAGAAAGCAACATGGAAAATACAATTGCCGATGGCCACACCGATGGCGAATCGCGAAAGCCGAATGGTGGCGTATGGAAATCATGGACATACTTTTCATATATAGTAATGTACTCTGTGGACATACTATATCAACAAGACCGCGCATATACGAAATAGCGTGGTCCTAAAGTAATACATATGTATGCCTGTAAATTAGGTTGAATTTGCTATGATAAAAACATGGAGGAAAAACGAGCCGAGCGACATAGCAATTGGAGGTGTGTGTCCCTTTTCATTCGCAACCGTGACCATAATAATTTAAACCCTATCTTAAATTACTGGAGCACAACAATGATTAAAGAATTATAATCATTGGAGCACAAGGAATTGGGTATTTGACTGTTGTGGCAATAAATTATAAAATGTGTTGCATATGATAGCTTTTTAGTAAGCAATAATTATAGGTATTTTTATTTACATTTATCTAAATCATAAATATTTAAATTATCTAAAATAAGTTTGCCATTTTTTATCTGTTGATTAAATGTAACAAAACACGACAAGCTGTCATTGTGCAGCGTGTGATGTCACGATTTTCAATTTTCATTCATCTCTGCCACTAAGATCATTCACCATTTATAAAGCGTGACGTAACTTTTTCAAAGTCACGTGACCTACCGTTTTGGTGACATATATGATGATAAAACTGAAAAATATGTTTATTCGTTATAAACAACTCTTTAAAAATAAATTAATAGTTTGAAGAGGTATAGAGTGATTATATCTAGACTTTAAAACACTTTTCAGAAATTAGTCAAATAGCCAATTTAGAATGGGCTTTGAAAACCATTCGAATCAATAAGATTTATAAAGATTAAAAATATTTTTATATATCACGGTAACCTTGAATATTATGTAATTTTTCCACTAACAGCTGTGGAGGTTATTACTATATTACTATTATATATTACTTGTCTCTGTCGGCGGCATAGTATAGGCATAGGAGTCCATATTATTCTCTGAGATTGGAGAACCGCGCATAGCGAATGCAATAGACATTCGATGCTACGTCTAAATTCTTTTTTTTTGTCGTATAGATACAAAACAGTTAAGACCCAGTCTTATTAAATGTAACTATTATTTTTTATGTTAGTGATTTAATTGAGATAAATATGAATTGCGATTAATTATATTTTTGAAACGTGTAATAAAATAAAATATTAGGTTGGTATATCCTTAGCCTTACTACATATAAAAAAAAATGTGTGTGTGTATTAGTGTACACACGTAAGAAGTGAAACTTCTTTATGACATCATTTTTCGAAAAATGATCTACTATTTACAAATTTACAGAATTGGTAAAATAAAGCTAAATTAAATAAAGTTTAAGTTTAGGAGGGGGGAAATTTTTGAGGGAATTTGGGATTTCTATCGGGGCCAATTTGTAGCCCTCACCGAGACGGTTCCGAGGATACCAAGCTCGGTGGGTCCACGACCTTTATTGGCCGAGATAGGTTTAGGGGGGGTGAGGTAAAAATTTTAGGTGGGGGTAGGGGCGGGGGGGGTTAGGTTTCGTGGGGGGGCTATTGGGCACCTTAAAATATTTTTGGGTGGGGAAAGTTGTGGAGGGGGAATTCGGGAATTCTGTTGGGGCAGGATTGTAGGCCTCACCGAGCCGGTTCTAATGAACCCAGGGTCGATGGGTCTACGATGGATATTGGCGGAGATAGGAATAGGGGGGGTGAGGTAAAAATTTTAGGTGGGGGTAGGGGCGGGGGGGGTGAGGTTTCGTGGGGAGGCTATTGGGCACCTTAAAATATTTTTGGGTGGGGAAAGTTGTGGAGGGGGAATTCGGGAATTCTGTTGGGGCAGGATTGTAGCCCTCACCGAGCCGGTTCCAATGAACCCAAGGTCGGTGGGTCTACGATGGATAATGCCGGAGATAGGAATAGGGGGGGTGAGGTAAAAATTTTAGGTGGGGGTAGGGGCGGGGGGGGTGAGGTTTCGTGGGGAGGCTATTGGGCACCTTAAAATATTTTTGGGTGGGGAAAGTTGTGGAGGGGGAATTCGGGAATTCTGGTGGGGCAGGATTGTAGCCCTCACCGAGCCGGTTCCAATGAACCCAAGGTCGGTGGGTCTACGATGGATAATGCCGGAGATATGAGTAGGGGGGGTGAGATAATTTTTTTAGGGTGGGGGTAAGCGGGGGGGGGGGGGGGGTAAGGATCAAATTACAAAAAAGTGGGTGGGACTTAAAATTTTGGGTGGGGCTTGGAAACGGTTGGGGGTGTGGCTTACTGAAGTGGGTACTAATTTACTAAATAAAAAAAGATGGCGCGTAACGGAAGAATGTGACGCGTAACGAAAAATTTTTTCCAACCCCGATAAAGAAGTTTCACTTCAAAAAACGATACCACAGACTAACAGTGCGTTCCACTTGACGATCGCAATGACCACGCTCACGACCGCGATATTTACCGTTCCATTTGCTCGTGAGCGTTATGATCGCAAACCCAAGTGGAACGGGTTATGAGGCGTTTTGAGCGTTTAAGTAACAAATACCTATTTTAAAAAAGCTATAAAGAGTTAGGTTGCATTATGGGTTAAATCTTGACGGTAAAACATTAAAGTTTTATCGTCTTGTATTCTGTGATAAGCATTAATAAAATTAGATAAATTTATTGATGTTGAAAAAACCCATTTTACGTTCGAAGTAACAAAAATATCCCTCCGTATCATATAATGTAATTTTCTCTGTTGACATTTTTCTTGTTTTGACGTTTCAAAATCCCGCCAATTTTCTCAACGCGCACCACGACCCACCTCTTGACATGGGTCGTCGTGAGCGTATGTCATGACGTCATCAGTGACGTTTTCACCGCGACCACGACGATCGTGATCGTCAAATGGAACGGCGAAATGAGTGTTTTTAGCGCCGTGAACGCCTAATGGAACGCGCCCTAAGGAGAACGATACACTTGAATCTATCGGTATTAATTGTATCGATGCTCAATATTTGTTGGTCCAGTTTGACTTAATTAAATGATTTGGCTTAGTTTGACTTAATTAAATTAATTAAGCTTAATCTATTAATAGGTTCCGAACAAACATGTACAATAAAGAACGATAAATAAATATTCGCAGATATCATTCCCATTAAGACTAAGACAATTTGTTATCAATCCGAAATAAAAAGCGATAGCACTATCTAATTATAATATTATAGTTCGTACCCAAAGACAATTTTTTTTTGCAGCCGGTGATTGAAAATACCAGAAATCATTAAATCAATTCTACATTTAATTAAATCGGAACCCAAAAGACCAGCTGCCAGACCTCAAGACACAGTGAGCTCCGTAGATCGGATCGCAAAAACTAGTTAACTTTTTAAATTATCTTTTTAATTCAATAATTGAAAATCAAGGGTAGTTAAATTGTAACAGTCACTGAGCGCATGTACATTAGTCCGCCCCGTCACCACGATAGCTGTAAAGTAATCGAAAAGTCGCGCGTCGCGTCGGGAAGTTAAAAAATGTAAAAATTAAACCAAATCGCGATAAAATCCGTAAAAAATAGTTTTATTTCAACGATTAATTATTATTGATAATTATTCTTTCATAATTTTAGAAATGCATGCAAATGTCAGTTTACTTTTTACATTTTCACGCCTTACCTACTCAACTTATGCATGCAACTTGTAAATTACTGTCTAACAGCCGATGCCAACAATCAATCAAAAGTTTTAGATTGAAGTCAATCCGGATTGGTTTCTACTTTTCGATTGGTCGAATATCTTGTTGCCAATAAACAAAACAGGCGACAGTCGATTGCCTCTGTTGATAGATTGAAAACAATCGGTTCCCTCTTGACAATTTAGTTTGACGCAGAATATTTCATTGCATATTTATGCACATTCAGCATTTTGTAAATAAATAATTTGTGAAAAACAAAAATTAACGTTAGAAATAATAATAATTGCAATAAAAACAATTCAATTTATCCCAATAATATAGATTTTTACAGAATTGTTGTGTTTCTGGCCACTGAAAAATAATATATCCAGTAAACAATGACTTATCACTTGTCATTCTAATAGAAATATTAAGAGAATATTGTGGAGAAAATTGCGAAATGTGATTGAACATTTCCGTGGAAAGTGATCACTGCCGCCCATGAACATCCACTACGATTGAATCGGGAGGAGAGCGAGAAGGCCATAGCCTGCCCATTCATACTGAGTCATGGCTGATAGCAGCGTGGCTCTACAACTTCCCATGATCAAAATTTGATTCCCTTTTCTATTATTTTTATTCTTTCTATTATTATTGTAAATTGTGAGTAATAAAGAATATTTCATTATAAATGTGTTTTCACAAACACACTGAACAATTAAATAAAAATACAACTATGAAATTAAGAAACATATCATAACAGAAATCATATTTATCAAAGTAAAACAAAAAATATCAATTCGTTCAAGATAAAATATACACAACAATACAATAATTTAGATCTAACTGAAGAAATCATTAATCAATGTTGTGTCATCTTCATCTACATTCGTTTCTACTTTCTAGTTTCATTGCTGTTGGCAAATCTGCATGAATAATCCGTGGAAATTCTCGGATTGCAATATTGGATTGTTTTGAACAATCCATCCAAACGTCAACACTGATAATTGTTTATTGGCAAGCCTAAACTGTCATTTTCATACAGAGGACAATCCACAAGCAGGGATTGGCCCTCCCAAAAGTAGATTGTTTTTTTAGATAGTTTTTTCCCTACTGAGATTGATTATTGGCAAGCTATAATCAGAAAAAAGATTGAGCTGTCAATGTCAAACAGCAAATTTTGGATTGGGATTGATTGTTGGCATCGGCTGTAAGCAGTGTAGTTTCTAGTTTTCTTGGATAATCTAATAATTTGAAGTATTGAATTTAAAAAGAAATATCTCGAGAACTTGAATTGCACTCAGAATAATACTGTAATTCAAATGAAATTCTATATAGTAATTATATGTAGAAATGGGAATTCAGGTTTCTTTAAAACAAAAACGTAATTGATGTATTATTATTATGTAGGCTGGAGAAATTGTACCCAGGCACACCTAAAATTAAAGCACCCAAAAATATCGATATATCGAAAAAAAAACTATCGACTCTTTCAACAAGCCTATTTCGTAATGTCAGCTTGACATTTCATAATTCATGTATTATGTAGTACATGTCGTATTTGATATTATTTTGGTGATATTAATTTTTATTAGAAATACATAGGGTATTTGACCTGTGTGTTTACTCATCACAATACATGTAAAAGGAAAACTTATTCTACATCGCGTAAAAATACATATTTGCATCATGCTGCGGAATTTGTCTCGGATCGTAAGAAACGATTTTCACTGCGGTAGACTATGCGCCGTGAATTTTTACAGGTATACATAACTATACATACAACTAAATTTATTTTATTAGCGATTAATGTCCCAAAAATGTGTCCGTAAAATTCATGGACATTGGACTACAGACTACGGGAGATATTGCACTAAAACATCTCGACTGTTCACTTGTGTAAGCCGGCGGTTATGTTTGGTACATTTGCGCCGCATTGAGAGTTGGATGAGAAACAATTTACGCCTGTCCTTTACAAATGTTTGTGTTATAAGCAAATTTTGGATCAAATTGGAAGTATGATTTTTAATTCAATGTTTAATTCCTGATCTCTAATTTAAAACTAATATAGCCGAGTCACAAATGTATCCCACATTAATTTGGCATGATAGTCTTTTAAGAGTTGTTTTCTAAGAACTCTTACATTTGTCTCTGTGTAACATAACAATAATAATTTACAATCTAGCATTAGAGGTCTGGCTTCTTGCCTACTAGTACTGTGGCACATTACCTATGGATAAATTGTTTTTTTTTTTCACTACAGGCAAAGCAAACAATTCAGCAGATTAGTCAAACCATTATCCAGCAGCAATAATGCCCAGTCTAGTCCAATCTACAACAAATGTTTGTGTCGGACAATGTTTATACAAACGCAGGACACACCAAATCCAAATAGTTTGAAATTCCTGCCCGGTACAAAAGTACTGGAGCCAGGCCAGACTATGGACTTTCCGAACATTGGAGCAGCACAATGCAGTCCTCTTGGTATGTCTACTAATTTTATTGCTCTATAATTTATTTTGTAATAACTTTAAAAATATGTGCAGGCTCAAGGCTGTACTCTCCTGTTATTGAAGATGCACACAGAATGATACATAAATTTACTAAAATATAACTGTAAAATAACTTAAATATGTAATGTAATAATTCTGAGTAATAAAATACCATAATATCATTTTATATTACATTAATAACAGAGACTATGCTTTTTATTTCCAGCAAAAATGATATTCCGGATTGACGGTGTAAAGGCTGTATTCTTTGGATCTGATTTTATAACTGTAACGAAACAAGATGACGATGTGGAATGGAAACTTTTGAAGCCTGAGATCTTTGCTACCATCATGGATTTCTTTGCCAGTGGACTTCCTATTATGACTGACGCTAAACCTTCTGGAGACACGCGTAAGATTAATTTTAAATGCTACATAATTTTGCTACTGAAATAATAATGGTATGATGTCAATTGATGAATATGCACATTTCTCAAATTAAATCATCTAATGCTCTGGCTATAATTCAGCTACCACTCTATTTCTATTTGGATATATCTAAATAGACTACAATGTTATTCTGGTATAAAAATATTTTTTGCTGATAAAATACCATCATTTAGACTGACTAGTCAGGCATATTTTATCAACCTGGCTTGGCTAAGGAGGTAGGACTTTAAAATGCCGCTAAAAGACCATATTAACCAAAATCAACTGCTGAAGATTATGCTCGCCTGAAAAAAAATTAAGATTATTACAACACAGATGCTATTGTATTTTTACCTTCACAGAAATTAACGAAGACGATGATGAGATAGTACAAATGATTAAAGAACTACTTGACACTAGAATAAGACCAACGGTTCAAGAAGATGGTGGTGACGTGTTGTTTGTTGACTTCAAGGACGGTATCCTAAGGCTTAAGATGCAAGGATCTTGCTCCTCATGCCCAAGCTCAATTGTGACTTTAAAAAATGGGGTAAGTTGGATTATTTTCTATTCATAATAGTAAATAAATACGCCATAGTCCTGACTCCACACTAAAATCGACCGACATGAAACTGCATACTTAGTTTTATTTCAATGTGAAAATCTAAGAAACCATTATGAAACTACTGACAGGCTTTGTTGAGTAGTTTCATACAATAAGTCCGGGGTTGACGAAGTTCAAAATTTTTTTTACTTTCCCCTCAAATTTTGAAAGCTGGCAACTCATCTACAAACTAAATTTTGGAAATATACAAGAACCACATACCACCAAATGAGTCATTTGATTATTTGCTGGATCTATAGTATAATTTAAAAAAAAAAGGAATATATTATTATACTTAAAAAAATAATGGCTCAGTGTGTCAGCTGCTGCAGCTGCCTGTAAGCACTACAGTTACTTATTAATGTCGTTTTATTAATTTCAGGTACAAAATATGATGCAATTTTATATTCCCGAGGTAGTTGCAGTGGAACAGATTGACGATGAAGGCGAAAAATTAAGCGAGAAAGTCTTCAAGGAGTTTGAACAATTGAAGACCAAAGAGAAAAATGAATGAATAGAAATTATTTTAGCTTGACTGCTTTTGTAAGTAGTGAGATGTAAATATAGACTTTTTGTTTTTATTGTTATCAGAAATATATATTATAAATTGTGAATGGAAGTTTTATGTTTTAAGTGACTTAAAGTTGACGTAGTCATGCAATTAGTTCTGGTCGTACAATGAATTATTACTTTTAATCATTATTGTATGTAATCATTAAATTATAACATTCATTTAATTCTGACACATCCTGGGTGGTGCAGTTGCTTTTTACGCTTAACTTAAATTAAATTTCATAGTAAATGAAAAGTCAAAATTATACTTTCATTGCACATTTATTATAATTATCAATATATTATAAAATTGAGTATCGTAAGCTACCGCACAATTAAGTAGTATTTGATCGGCTTGCTCATCGCACAAATGGAATTAAATCATCAGTATTTATTAGGTAAATACTCTCGTCAATTAATACATCTAAATAAAATATAGCCTTTCTTTGAAATACTTATTTACGTATAAAAACTAACAAACTATACACGAATATTCATTGATATTTTTATCGGAATGTTAGTATGGCTTTTAATTTAGATTTTTTATGTTAGCAACATTTTTATTGTTAATTTTAGATAAACTTCATTGCGAAAGTTTCGCGTTGCAAAAGTAAGAAAAAATTGTGATAGATTGAAAGTTTGTTAAAAAAACCTTTTTGGGTCAAAATTACTAATATCATAATTTTAAGAAGTCATTAGACAATACAACTTTATTGTCACAATAAAAAAAACTTCTTTACACAGCAAATTATATTGCTCTTCTGAGTCGTCAAATAAGCTGCTAAAATTAGAATAGTATTTTGCCTTAATGATTTTCCTAATATAGAAGCAAGAAATACAGTGACCACTTAGCAAATTAAAATCCGTTAGAATAGAAAAATACTGTCAAAAGGCTGACTCGAAGAATACATTTATATAGGTAGGTAATAAACTAAATAATAATTACAAGAAATACTTATTAGTAGAGGCTTCAGCTTATGTGTAAGTTATGCTTATTCCTAATTATGATCTATATCATACATCCAATTTATTATTTTTGTCTCTAATCATGCAAAGAAAGGATAAAATATAAAGCGCTTAGAATTAATTCTAATAGTATTTTATATATTTTATGCTAATTTTCTTATAAATAGGCGAATAATGAAATTATACAATGGCAGTGTTCCATTTTTATAAGATACAAACGAAAATTCTTAAGCCCTATGGTCCCACTGTTTTCGGCTTACAAGCTAAGTAGCTTCACAAAATCTGTACATAATACAAGTAATTATGCAACACCCATTTTTAACTTGTCAATATTTCTTTCATCAACCACGCGGGCTATACTGAAGGAATATAATTTTGAAAAACTGTAAATGGTACCTAAATATAATTTTTATAAAATTCTAATTTCATTTTATTTTAAGACTAAGATTTATTTGTTAAATTTAATTTTGAACTCTAATAACACTGTCTTTAAAGGTCGATCTTAAAAGAGCTACTTACGCACACAAATAGAACTTTTTTATAAAACCGTACAGGCTAAATGTAGTGGCTAAGGCGGTGTGCACACAGAGTGAGAGCAACTTTGGTTGAAGGAAACTGTCAACATTTTACTAGTCGATAAAAGTTGCCAGTTAGAGAAACAGTTTTCAGCTGCCGCGATAGTAAATTTCATAAAATTTGACAGATATCTTCAGCTAGAGTTGTTGTGTGCACTGCACCAAAATCTTCATCGATACATTCTCTTATAAGCTATGCACTGTTAAAATTATATCTCCGCCTACACATTTGTGACTAAGGCAACATCATAGCGACTTTATTTAGACTCTAAAGGCCTTTATTTATCTTTAATCGCAATAATGGGTACAGAATAAAGTAAAATATAAACCATTTATCAATGAAAAATATATTGTTTATTCGCACTAATGTTCGTGAATAGTTGAACAAGGATAGGTAGGTGTATGGAATTTAATAATTAATGAACAATGATAGTGATAGTAAATGAATGATGATCAAGGACAAGAGCTAAAATTATAATGATGTATGTTTTCGGTCTCTAATAATTGGGAAAATATTAATAAATAATCATGGTATAATTTATGTCGAAGTGTGTATAATATGAAGGTATATTTTTTATCGATAATTTTAAATGAATATGGAGTTAAGATAAAAAAAATCGATACATTACAAAATATGGCAGTTATCGATATACGCCATTAACAAGTTGTGCTGCGATTATCTAATGGAGTTATAGATGTGCGAAGTTTAAAAGACTAAGAGGATTCTTGGGTATGCCTCAACGCTATAATTACTATATTCCTAGTCAGTAAGAGATTATGGTTTACATCTACACACACAACACGAGGGGAACAGGAACCAATCCATGAAAATGCCGGCGCAGTCGTCCGATGGGTCGTAAGCCAGGAGTCGATGCCATTTGTATTTCTGCTCGCATCCACAGTCACGATTGCATCTGTTTGTTGTAGTTTTACTGAAAAAATAGTCATTTTTCATTAGTATTCAAGTTTGAATGTAATTTAATACTTGCATTGTAAAAAGCGGGACTCAGGGTTTCAGCATTGAGGTAGTCTCCTACGTAGATAACGTATCTATTGGTTTCTGTTAGGTAGGTCCCTTTTCAAGAATATAGAACAATTATATCTTCATTGACAGTTGTAATTTCAATTGATCGACGCATTTTGATTTTTGACAATAACACATTTTGTGGCATTTGTCCAAAGGGCATATTATAGCTCTTTATTTTATTGTCGTCATAACCTACCCCAACATGAGCAATCTAGATTGTATTAGAAACATTAAATATTTTAAAATTATACAAGCGTGAAGGCATCTCATATATTTTCCTTGGCCAAATTATTTGAAATTACCAAAATAAGATTGTACCTGCACGTCTCCTGGTGTATAGCTTGTTCGAAGTGCATAGTATTGACTATGGCGCGTAACTTCCTAGCAGAATTGAGGGCCCAATATGGCGTCATGATCTCCGTCTTACTCTCACAGGCGTCCACTCTGAAATTACAATTCGTATTTGTTAAGAGTTGCTTAAGAAATCTGTTAGTAGATATAATATTGGATGACTCAGCAGTCAAAGAATCTCATTGAAAATGCATTACGTTTAGAAGTAAATACGAGTAATTAGTTAAGATTCAACTTCATCCCAGTCATGTCAGTTTGTAAACTATATTCCGCCTGAACTTTGAATCAAAGCGATTTGGATTTTTCATTATGTAAATACACAATATAATATACGCAAAAAGTTCATAAAATTTACCTACTCGTTATTCTTGGGATTATTCTTAGTATGATTCACTTCAATTTGTATGTAAATGAACAGTTAGAATTTCATAACACAAGGGCATCACATCAGGACTACGGTTTTTCTATAGCTTGTTGGTACGGAAGAGAAACTTGCTGACATTTTTATACTATTTTACCTGTATCCTCAAACGCTCCATGCTAAACCATAAATCTCCTCTCCATAAGCTTCGCATGAATTTGGAACTCTTTACTCAATCGAACTGCCCTCTCAATCGAACTCTTGGAAGAAGATTTTTTCAAGAGTCTCATGTCCAGCAGTGGTGGGTTATGGGCACATCGAAGGATACACTTACACAGTACATACATACTTACTATAGGTAGTTTTTTTATATTATAGGGGGCATACGAGCGAGCGCTTCACCTGACGGTAAGTGATCACCGCCGCCCATGAACATCTGTAACACCATAGGGCATGGAGATGCTTTGCCAGCCTTTAAGGTGGGAAAACGCTCGTTTTTTGAAGGACGTATTTGTCCGGAAATACCATTGCTGGCAATTGGTTCCACAGATCTGTAGTACGTGGAAGGAAGTGTCGGGAGAAACGTACTGTGGTAGATTTCCAACCTCCAAAGTGATATAGTTCTCAGTAAGTTTGTTAGTGAAGTGGATACTCACCTTCCTGTGCTGTTAACAGCCTGAGCGTCAGGTAACGGAGTGTTGGCCGCCTGTCGAGCATGTCTGAAGAACGAGTCTCCAGAAGCGTCATGCATATCAGGAACTCCTGGCGCCCGCTTCACTCTACTCCCTGCTGGCGTGTTGAAAGACCCGTACATCCTCTTTATCAACGCCTTGTTTTCGTCAATGAACGTCTCGATCTGCTCCCTGGAATAAAAAAAATAAAAAATACAATTTACAGCCACATACATAGTCTTGTACACTTTGACCGAGTCTTTTATCGTGGGTATCGAAACTACAAGAGACTTTTCCGTCCCACAAACATTCAGACCCGCAATAAATACCTTTGGATCTTACAAATAAGTAATGTTTCACAGTGTCTAAACAACTGCGCCACGGAGGCTGGAATGGGAAGAAAAAGCAAAATTAAATTGATATTATACCTCAATGGCACGGTCCATTCACAAGATTAATTAAAAAATTACTCGTATCTTACATCCATGCTCATTATAGATGAATAAACAAGCACCTACGTGAAATGGACACGTAAATATAAAAAATCGTGAGAAGGTGAAGAACAATACAATTGTTTATGTAATAAAATATTTTTTAATAAAAAATAAAAACCGACTTCAAAGTGCTACTACAAAGTAACAAATAATATATATTTCATCGTGCTAGTACACAATGATTAATGTTCTTATTGACTTGACTAGCTAACAAATCTTAAATACGTAATATTTTGAAGGCGGGTCGCTAAGTGTCGAACATGTACCTACGCCTTACGCTTAACATTAATTTGTTTAAGAAATTCTAGCGAAAAACACGCAAGATTTACACGGAATATTAATTTGTCTTAATATATCAGGCCGTAATCGTCCACTGTTGAGCATGGGACACAACATACCCTTTCTTGTACTTAAATGCCTTTATGTCATGCAGGTTTCCTGACTATGGTTTAAATATATCACTGTTAAAGAGTTTGGTAATTGAATATCATCAACACACAAGTGACTCCGATAATTCCAGAGGTGTATACCCTGGAATTATAACCGAGACGGTGGTCAACCGTCTCGTGGATCATATTTAGATAATTATCAACAGGCTACCACACACATGTAAGACACATAGAAATTCTATCAAAACTTCAATAAATTTATACGTTGGATTAGCACATTATATTCATTTTTGTTTAATTTACTTACGTGCCTTTCTGAGCCAAGATTGCAGGATCTACATATAATATTAAATGGTGTAACATTTGCTTAAATTTATACGTGTTTGTTATTTAGCGACCCGCCTTCAAAATATTACGTATTTAAGATTTGTTAGCTAGTCAAGTCAATAAGAACATTAATCATTGTGTACTAGCACGATGAAATATATATTATTTGTTACTTTGTAGTAGCACTTTGAAGTCGGTTTTTATTTTTTATTAAAAAATATTTTATTTGTCCCTTTTTAGTTTTCATAGGCATCGTAATGATGAGAAAGGTGATCATAATATAATCAAAATGTAGTCTTTAAAATTTACGAATCCTTCAGACCAAACATGATATTATTGCTGTGAAATTATGAGAAGATTGTAAGTCATTATAATCATGATATCCGCTATTGTTAGACACTGACCAGGTCGGATTCTCTTAGTTTACGTCGGTAATTTACGTATCTATTTCTCTCACTCTCCCTCTTCTTCACCTACTGTTTATAGTAAAACTTTTATATTGAAAACGGATATTAATTGTATCTTTTACCTACCCCCCCCCCCCCCCCCTACACTCCTTTCCCCTTTTAACCCCCCCTTTGTAGTAATACACTTATACTGAACCAGGTGCAAAAAGAATTATTGCTGTACCGTTCAATTTTGAGGAGTTCTGTTCTTCAGGTCCGAAGATATTCATCAGGTCATCACCATTTTTTAATGACACCAATCTAACATATCATATTTGTCGACAAAATTATTATTTTTTTTAATCGTTTAAGTACTGCCACAGATATTGAGTATTTCATTAGTATCAATTTTCTCCCCCCCCCCATACACCCCTTTTCCCTTTTAACCCCCCCTTTGTAGTAATACACTTATACTGAACCAGGTGCAAAAAGAATTATTGCTGTACCGTTCAATTTTGAGGAGTTCTGGTCTTCAGGACCGAAGATATTCATCAGGTCTTCACCAATTTTTTATGGTACCAACCTAGTATATCATGCTTTCCGACAAAAAAGAAATTTTTAAAATCGGATCCCAAATACCAGCGTAATCGAGTAACAAACATACAAAAAAAAAAAAAAAAAAATTCAGTCGAATTGATTACCTCCTCTTTTGAAGTCGGTCAAAAATAATATGAAACCTACATAAATCAAAATCGACTTTGGATTTATATAGTAATTTAAACAAAGCAGTAAGAGAGATTAAAATAATATACAATATCTACTTATTTTTAACAGATGGAGTATTTCTATTCTTACATACATACATACATACATACATACATAAACTCACGCCTTTATCCCCGAAGGGGTAGGCAGAGGCGCCACCAGGACACCCACATTTCGCCTTGTATGTTCCGTCCCACGATGTGATAGGGGGCGAGCCTATCGCCATATCGGGCACAAATTCCTGACTCCGGGCTGATAATGAATAGAAAAATCCAATATCACTTTGCCCGACCCGGGACTCGAACCCGAGACCTCAGCTTTGTAACCGTACCGTAATACAACTACGCCACCGAGGCAGTCTATTTTTACATCATGGGAAATCGTATCTGAATATCTTGTACATAATTTGAGGATATACTTACACATATTTATTATACAGAACATGTGACTGCATTGTTATTTTGCTGAAAGTTAATAGTTTGAAAAATTACAAGGATTTATTTTTAACCTGAAAAATGTGACTGTTTCCAACTGGAGTCATTTAGATCGTAACGCTACGCTTTTAAAAGTAATACTGCCGGTGTAACCTAGACTGCATTGCACTAACCATGCACTAACTATCAAATGAACTATTGACAGCCTCCATGGCGCAGTTGGTAAGACGCCGGCTTTGCAACGACAGGCCGCGGGTTCGATCCCCACACCGAAAATGTTTTTGTGATCCACAGGTATTTGTTTCGGGTCTAGGTGTTAGTGAGACCGAAAGTCTCGGAGTTTCTGACACCCAACAACGACACAAGACTCGATCTTAGTGAGGGGTCAGGACTATGTATGTGACTTTTGAGTGTATTTAACTATCGGTAGCTTTATCATGAAAGTATAAAAAAATAATTAAAAACTTACAAAGGATAGGAGTTGCCGGCGGTAGGACAATACAACTGGTAGTTACGCTTGACACACGGAACGCCCCTGATTATTTGGCCTTGCAACTCGTAGCCTAGGGCCACCGATAACGCCGTCCATAGGATCTGAAAAAAAAACCGCAAATCACGGTTACAATGAACATATTACTTTCAAATTATATTAGAAAAAAATTGATAAAAGTAAGTTAATTAGAATACACGATATCAATCGAGAAGTGAATTTATATTTTGTATGTTGTAAAACAATGTGTGACTTGCAAGCTTATAACAGACATAACTTTGATTTCATTACATTTATTTTACACAGATATCATTGTTATAATTTAAAAAAAACATTCCGATTTTAGTAATTCATGAAAACAATTTAAAAGTTTAACGCTCCCGGCGTTTGTAAAATAGCTATATTTCCTTGTATATTGAAATAATGTATTGGATAAGGGCATCAACACCCTTATAATATCCATTAAGAAGAAGAGATTCAAACCGTAATGTTTAGTGAATATATTATATAAATCGTACCATAAACCTAAGACAGTCGATATTAAGCATTATAATTATGTAGGTAATATATTGGTTTAGCCATATAATAAGTAAACTCGATCGTTGGTATTTTAAAAACAAAGGAGGCTATATTTGTACTAACGAAACAGCCTTTTGCGTCTATTACAAAGACAAAACAGATCGCGGAAATTGGAACACAAATAACCTAAAACAAAAAACTCAGAGGTAATGAACCGTGCACAAAGGGTTAAAGAACCTGCAATAGGCGAACGCGGAAACGGAACTCCGCTTGAACCTCTCTTTAATACGAAGAAGATTCTCTGAAGGAAGTTAATCTATTAGCCACTTCAGCCACAATGGACAATCGATTCGGCAAGGTGTGTCGGCTTCCTATACGATTTAGCGATACACCGGAGATTCACTTACTTACGGAGACTGTTAAACTTTAGGCAACTCTTATTAATATCACATTTACACGTAACACACCCAAATTTGTTCTAAAACACTGTATATAAAATATAATATGCTAATATGCCAATTTGTCATTGTATTTAGATCAATTTCCCTGCTAATACATAACACAAACACACTTAATCGATTCACTAACTCAATTCACTCACATTGTAAGCGAAAAAATTCATCCTCGCTACTGGATTATTTAATTAACACGTCCTGCTTGTGTAACATGCGCTAATTAACTGGACGGATTCAAAACAAAAACAAAACCAGTGACTACCGAAAAACAAAAAACAGCGCTAAACGCACCACAGACCGACACAAAGTGGCAGACAGTTTCCAAGATAAATGCGACGATACTGAATATTTTTTCACACAGAATTATATTTCTTCCTATAATATATTCAATTTTATAGCATTATAAACCTTACGCGTCATGTACAAAGTGTAAAAAAATGCTAAATGCTACGATAGCTATTGTAGTTTATGCATAAAATGTGACTAACATAAAACAGTCATTGAGATTCAAAATAGCAAACGCTACAAAACACGTACTCGTTCAGAATATTGAATTTTCTCGTGCAACAATATCCACTTTATCATATTCAAACACAAAAATGGGTTGCGGTTAAGTTAACATGTTTAAGTGATTTATGAGATGCCACACTGCGCAATACAAAATGGAAAACTGGATCGCGTCATTAATTTAGCAAGCGCTCGTTATTTAGCAATTCAAAAGTTATCCAGTATATTTAAGACGCAACTGTGTCAATAACCTTGCATGGAACGAAATAAATTTACATATTTTTATGAGCAAAAAATATAAGGCACCAAGGCGGCCGTCCCGTGGCGCCTCCGGCCGAAACTCGCGCATCGCTCCAACTAGACTGCGGACCTCAACAACCGATGTCTATTATTTTTACATTCGTAATTGCAAAGTTCAATACAAACACTAAATATCGTCTGAAGGTCTACAACATTGTATAAAGGAACTGTTTAATTTTATCGTCTCACTTAATAGTTTAAATTCCCAGATCGACCAGTTAGTGTTTTGTTAATGACCACACTGAGGTCGTTGTGATAAATAAAAAAAATACTAATTAATTTTTCGATGTGTTAAAATGCATTAGACGTTGCAAAACCCATCTCGAGATTAGTGTTTAGTAATATTACACGGTTTGTAATTCGTGTTTGCTTCTGACAAAGCATACAAATTAGGCACGGTAATTCACAATCATTGCTCGAACGTCCTATCATTTTGTATTGGCGTGTATTAATAAACATTCCATTCTTGACCGAAGCATGCATAGTTTGTGATGTATTCAAGACACCGTTGCTCTCTTTTTATTTTTCGCAATTGGAGAATGGGACTCCAAATGTCAACAAACCTTGTCTCGTCTTGTAACACATATTAGCATGCACATAAACAAACATAATCAATTCACACGTTTTGTGTTCCACACTTAGCAACTACGAATTTCATAAATATTGCAAATGCTTTTATGAATTAAGAGACACTTGAGTCGTTTTCTCTAGTACAACTTACGATTATAGTTGAAATGTTTCGTTTCAAACGAGATATTTATGCGTAAGTTTGCACGTTTTTGCATTGCGTAATGACAAAATAAATACACTGATAATGCTGAACTTTCCTAGGGTTATAACTTTACCAATGGAAAATTAGGGAGAAATACACAGCTACCCAAGGATCATTTTATCAGGAAGTACAATTGCGAGTAAAAGCTACTAAGACATAATATTTAAGATTAAAACTTGAATAAATTAAATTAAATTAATAATTTAATACACCCATCCAGTCACATTCATAGTTCTGACTCCACATTAAGATCGACAGCCTCTCGTTTGCAATTTCAAGTTGCGCGTATAAATTATGTTTCAAGCTTTCATTAGTTTTTTTGGAGTGGTAAAATAGAGCGCAAGTTTCACTCCTTTTCTTAGAATATCAACTTATTTGATCACCGATTTGGTTGTAATCCTTTTAGTTCATCCAAATTACTAATTTCTTAACCTATCCTATCTCTTTCCTATTCTATTGTAACAAAAGCCCGTGGCTTGTTTTGGAGGTGTCAGATGTTTTCATTTAACTACTATTTTCAAATCATAGATTAAAATAGGATCATGTTATTTCCTTATCCAGAACTATTTTTATAATCAAAGAATCTAGGATAACCAGTAATAATATTTTGTTTTAAATCAATTTCCTATTTGGACAAATTACCTAAAATTAGATATGCCATCAGCCATGACTTCGATTCTTCGGCCAGACCTCAAATCATAACTCGTGTTTACTGCATCAAGCGTCAGACACGTTGCCAACGTCACGTAGGCGTTGAAAACCAACATAATATTATTTCGTAATCTGATGCAAGAACTTGCATCGGACCTCAATAAAGTGCAGTAGAAAGTATGTGATCTCGATTGAGATTCCCAATCGCTTTCCGGGGTCATTTACGTGACTTAAATTTGAGCATTGCGGCAGTGTCGGTAGATTCCAATACATCTACAGGTAAAGCCTTTATTACTGTATTTGCATATAGTAAAATAAGATATTTTGAACCTTTATAATTTACTTTAGTGTAATTTGAAAGAGAAAGTATATAGATCAGAGATCTATCAGACAACTCAGAGAGGTCATGGCTCGTTTAAGCTTGGGATCGACAAGCCCGTTATAGCCACGATCTAAGTTTCATTTTAAATTGTAACACAAACATTCGATCAAATGAATGTTATACCACAAATGGCGACATCACAGACGTGTTTCCAGCCTTTAAGAATCTGGAGGAGGACAGAAGATATAATGTCTGCACGTTTGACAGTGCGGTGTATGCACGTACCGATTGATAAATTAAACCCTTCCGACATTTTTATATACTCAATACCGAACTATACAACATGCAATTTATTACTTTTAAATACAAAAATAATTACCCAAATAAATTGTTTTTTAGCTTCATTTATTTTGCAGGCACTTGGTTATTTTAAATGCAGCGGGCGTGGAATGTTCGCAATATAGTGCGACAAAAACTAATTCTATTCACGTTGTTCCGAGACGTGATATTTTCAAACATTTGTTTCCTTTGTTTACTTTAAATTAATAAATTGATTTGAGGAGGCCGCCTGGAGCTCAGCGCACAAGGCCTGGATCGTGGGTAACGGTCATTCTAAGAGTAAAGGAAAGCCTCGTGCAGGAACCGGCATACTAAACAGAACACAGATTCGGGCAGATGTAGATTATGATCAACTTAGAGGCTCTAAAATTTTTGATATAACCCCTTTAAAGTCTGTAGAGACGGTAATCTTTCGCATACTAAAATTTATTTATTTTTTGAATTACCTATTTAATAATTAAATTCGTTTATTTGCAATGTACAAACCAGTTATGACGTCAAACAACAAAGACGTCAAGCTCGCTGGTCGTAAAATCCTGAGCCAAATAGTTCCGCAACATGCATAATTTTTGCCTCGTAGATGTAGGATTAAGTCAGGTAAAAAAAATTAAATAACAATCAGTAACGTAACATACTATTACATGAAGCCTTTTTTTATTAAATGGTAACAGGGATTCATTTAATGGGGAATATATTACTCAAGTTATGGCTAGTAATAATCGCAGGAGGCAAATCGCTAGCATAACCTATTCCGTCCTTATCTCCGGAACTACAAATCTTGTAAGCCAGGACAGGGCTTTGCATGCATTTAAGACACCGAATACAAAATCTCGCGAGTCTGTAGCCAAGTTGTATTTTTTATGGTTAAATTTTTGTCGCCAAAGCGCGTTCTTTTTTCTGCTCATTAATTCCTTTTACTTGGCATAATCCTGTCCGGTGTTTTCAAATCCAAGTTTCAACTTAATTTCCTCCCCTTCAGCCATTCTGGCGTCCTCAGTTGTAAGATCATTGACACTCATAACTTAGGCGACAACAATAGGTAATCAAAGGCACCGTTATATTGAGGCTCAGGGAAAATTACTAAATACTGACGCATTCCTCTAATTTTCGTGTTTGTTTTTCCCCATCTGTTCTTAGACACGCAATTAAATAACAATAGCTGTAATGTTATCTGCAGAAAAAAATATTTCTACGCCGCTAGTTTGTACCGTGTAATTAGCAATAAATTATTCAGTCTAAGTACACGCAGCTACGAGCACACCAGACAATTAGCGAGACTTGTCGAACAAACCATGCGTGGATATTAGAAATTAATGCCAATGACAAGTTTCCATCACGAATTCTCCTTCACCCGTACAACGCAGGGTTTTTATAAAGCCTCATATCTCACACTTAGGTAAGCCATCTTTTATGAAGTCTCGTGAAAGAATCTGCTCAGTTTTTGTTTATTTGTATACTTCATACGGGTTCTAGCTCCATAATCTTCATCACCAGCATCAGAATCGTTATCACTGTCATCACCAGCAGCGCCAACGAGCTCGAGGCTTGGCTTCTCTTAACCATATCGGTTTAAACAGGTTGTCATTTAAATTCTAACCACTACGCTTTAACTTTTTGTTGAAGAACTGCATTTCCTTCTACTAATTGCCCGTATTCAAATTCCTACACCAAGTATGTGGAATAGGTAAATAGTTCCAACGTTTTCCTAAAACTTGGGTAAAATTCTAATAGCATTAATGGCAACCCTGAATATGATTATGGACCAAAACGACCAGCCTCATGATCCCCCAAGCATATCCATGACCTCTCTGAGAAGGGCATGTGCAAAAAAATAAGTATCGAAGTTGTATTTTTGCAGTTTACTAATTTACCTATCTTTATCATTCTATAAAGTTCCTACCGTTGGGAATGTACTCATAGGATTGTAAACGATTAGTTCTTAGTTAAATAATAATATATAAATAAATACAGTCGCATACATAGTCCTAACACCACATTAAGATCAATTAAGTCTTGTGTCGTGGGTATCAGAAGCTACGAGAGGCTTTTCGGTCTCACAAACACCCAAACCCGAAACAAATACTTGTGGCCCTCATAAATATTTGTTTTGGTGCGGGGACAGAACCCGGGCCCTCTGGTTTCACAGACGGCATCTAACCTGCGCCACGGAGGTCACGAGTGTCGAGTTCACCATGCAATGTCCTAAGATTGGTTAAAAAAAATGGATATGCTTAAAGAAGCCTCTGTGGTTGGCGTGTCTCTTATCATTTTCATTCACCCTTATAGATCTACCTATTGGTTGATAAACTAACAACACCAATATATGCAATAATATTTTCCCTGTGCCCATATTATAATAATCCAACCACAGCAAATAAAAGAATGCACTGCAACAAAAGTCTGACCACGATTAATTCACAGAAACGCTTATGAATTCCGTAACGCGTAATGTTTAATCCCAGGATTTCTAACAGTGCGTTTACCTACAAAGGTGAATGTTCCCCATTGAAGTAAGAATGTGGTAAATTGTAATATGGATCTTACAAATCGCTCACGTCTCATGGTTTATCATCTAGCCCAGACGTGAGTCAAGTGGGATGGACGTTTCCTGTGATCGCACGCCGTCGCAATTCTAATAAGGTTCATATTATGTTGATATCTATCGGAAATGTAGTTCGTTTAAGTGATTTCGCGTTTAATTGTCGGTGCTATTTTCCTTGTAGGAAAGTTTATTTTATTAAATATCTTTTTGTGCATTAGAAGAATAGAAAACTATAATAAAGAATATCTAAATGCGGCCTTGTTGTTCTAAGCAATTGCTAATAAACAACCAAAGGACACATACAAGAACAAAACAGAACAAATTTGACGTGTATAATGAGTAGGATTTTAATAAAAAAATCCTAATAAATTGTAAATGCAAACAAAAAAAATATCTTTATTTTTCACGCTATAATTTCAACCAACGCTTTTGTAAGCGAAGCCAAGCCAGGCTTCTAAAAAAAGATACATTTATTACTATTTAGATAGCCGAACACAAAACGAATACAATACAACTCCGACAGATACTTTGAAAGCGACACGCGTTAGCAAAATCACTATTGACATGTGTGTAGTGAGTACGTTTGCTAAACGCAATTAGCACTCATCATTGCAAACCTTATTTCAGCCCGTGAGACACTGAATTCATAATTTTTAAGTAAGCATTGCTTAAATATGCTCGTAACTCGATTTGATGGCATATGCGTAGATTTTGGGGAATCGCTCACCGGTCGGTAATTTACACAGCCTCCGTGGCGTAGTTGGTTAAACGCCAGCTGTGAAACGAGAGGCCGCAGGTTCGATTCCCGCACCGAGACAAATGTTTGTGTGAAACACAGGTATTTGTTTCGGGTCTAGGTGTTTGTGAGACCGAAAAGTCTCTGATACGACACAAGACTAGATATTAGTGTGGAGTCAGGACTATGTATGTGACTGTTGGGTGTATTTATATATTTAATTTTGCCGGCCTGATAATGTCCAGATATACACAGGTTGATCCCGAAACGCGACAAACTTACATGGGCACTATGACAGGTCCTTCACCGCTGTGTTCGATGTTCGCTATTCGGGAGATTTCCAATATCCGCTAACAGAATACATATATTATTTTCGTATATAGCACCTAATGACAGTGTATAATTACCCCATTCAGTACATTTTATGACATGTACTCAGTTAATACTTGTCTAGGCCTATTCACAGAAACATTTGAGCAAATGAGAATTGTCAAAGCTGGGTTAAACAAACGTGCATTATTTGCGGACACAAAACAAATGATTGTCGGCAACGTGGCCCGAGGCGCAAATTAAACATTTTGTTGCTTCACACACTAACTGTACTTAGGGTCAGGTTTCGAGAGAAATAAGTAACAAAATCTTCATATAAGAAAAACACGGATTTTGAAATTAGTTTAACGAACTCATATTTTTATTCGCCAGGCTTGAGAAGCATTTTCAGGACATTTTAGTATACAAAAAAAATTAAACTCACGGCTATTACGGAACACGATATTTGATATATCGTGCGATTCTTCGTATTGAAATCTACTTGTAAATTAAAATTATCTATGCGAAACTTGTCAACGCTGTTAAATGGCTCAACAGTCGATATGAGTAAAAACGAAGGCACTATATGAAGGCTCTAACACGCGGAATCGCATGATATAATTATCAAATATCGTAGTTTTTAATATCCACCCTAGTTCCACAACTGATATTTAATTGTACCTTTTTATCATTTAATTCAATCCACCTAAAAAAAGGGCTTACCACTTGAAAATTTAAATTCACTCCACTCTTATGAGTGGCCCAGTGAAAGTGATTGGGTCTTGGTCTGGGTATGAGAACGAAAGTTTCTGATAGTTTCTGATTCCCACGACATAAGACTTGAACCTTAGTGTGAGGTCAGGACTCAGAACATGACGTCTTGGATGTATCTATTTTTAACCATCATAAAAAAATAAAATAAAGGGAATTTTGACTAATTTATATTTAAATAAAACAATAAAGTTGTTATAAAATACGGTTGACAACCCTAACTGTAGTTAGTATGTGAGAATTAAAACAACACTCGATACAAGTACTCTGTCTATTCGAAATGTTGTCTTTAATTTATTAGTCGTTTGAAATGTATTTACATTTTTAATATGTAATTTATTTTTAATTAAAATCAAATATTTTCATAGCGTTTACAGACTAACAGCCTATTTGAAATGCCGCTAAAATCGTAACGGCTAAGTTGGGTTTTGGCAGAGAAGATTGGGGGTTCGATTCTAGCACTGATAAATATTTTATGGCTAAGCTTATTGTGTGGATTTGAGTGTGCACGTTGAATATTAGATACTTAAGTATTAAAAACACTAACACAGCCGAAATTCTAAAGATGTTTGATGATGTTGATTCTAAAGTGTTTGAAAAAATATATATTTAGCAATATTATTATAAGTCAGAGGTGGCCTGTTGGTTAAGGACCAGAATCGGCTGCAAACATATTTTCGCTGGTCGCGGGCTTAAATCTTGGGGACCGCCTCTGACTTATTAGAATCCTGTGTGATAGATATTGCCATGCACTATAACGGTAAAGGAAAACATCGTCAAGAAACCTGCATAAGTGCATACCATAGCGATTTGTAAGAATTTCTATGGTATGGAAGTCCGCCAACAGGCACTAGGCCATTGTAGGCTATATATCCAGACCCCTCTCAATCGTACTCTCGATTGTAGTCGAGACCCGTGACCTGCAGTGGGACGTTTATATGCTAGCTGTGAAACGAGAGGCCGCGGGTCCGATTCCCGCACCGAAACATATGATTGTGTGATCAACAGGCATTTGTTTCGGGTCTGGGTATTTGCGAGACCGAAAAGTCTCTCGTAGTTTCTGATACGACACAAGACTAGATATTAGTGTGGAGTCAAGACTATGTATGTGACTGTTGGGTGTATTTATTTTTAAATTAATCCCACTATAAATAAAAGAAGAAACGAATAGCTAAGTTACAAATTGCATTCCACGTGAACGTTTTTACTCCATACAAAGTACTTGAAATAATAATTCATATAAAATACTTAAAATAATATAAGCGTTTAGTTACGCTCCGATGTTATTATTTGTAATTAACTCCACTTGGCAACGTGGCTATTTTATGCATTTATTGAATATACATAACATACAGTCTTATGTATATTGTGTTTTGTAAACACGTGTCTTGTGTGAGAATCAATAGACAGTAAGTACTAAGTAAGAGGCATTTTTCGGTCCTACATTAGTACTCAAAACTAAATATAACCTATAGTGTTTGTTTTAGTGTAAGAAATAAATGAGTGGATTCTGTATAATTTCAAAAAAGTTTACGCAGTGACTACAGTTTTTGGAAACAAAATACTGTAGAATCGACTATACAGCTTAGGAATCATACACAAGATTATAGACCATGGCATTTCGGGTTATTTTGGTATTGTTGCAATTACAAACAACACCTTACATCATAAAAAAATAGATCCGACAGAAACACACAAATCGTAAATACAACACGTGTTTTTTGTCGATATTAAATAATCAGACACTACCATAGAATTTCAGTGTCATATTCATACCTGTATTAGTAAGACTTGAGTCATAGTTTTATCTCCACAAACAATAACCCTTACCAATAAACAAATATTCATTTGTCATTATGCATTCCGTCCTTTGGCTTTTGTAAACATTCGCTATATGACACACGGTGTCTCAGCAGATGTAGTTCTTAGTAATTATACCAAACCGCAGCTATTGCTAAATACGCTATGACAAACTGTCCAGCTGTTCGGCGTCCAATTTATCCAAGTTCTTATGAATTGACGCCTAGTCAGTAATTATTGCCTCCTTGGGCTAGTACAAGCGGATATGACCTTCGGCCCGTGAGGACCTGGCTGGGTTCGATTCCTCGGTCAGGCTATTAATGTAAATAATTTCATATTAGTTTCTAAAATAGACTTTCTATTATGTGAGATTTTTATCTTAGAAATGTTTATATATGATTTGCTCAAGATATAAATTTGTGTCCGATATAGACTCGCCTTCCATCATATTTTGCGTTGCGGTTGGTTAACAAACTCAAAAAACGGTGGGTGTCATTATTAGCATCCATACCCTTTCAGAAATACGTTTATTACCTTATTTAAGTATTATACGTTTATTATCTCAAATTGGTAATACGCAAAAATATCAAGTTTCATTTATCATTATTAATGCCAACAACAGAAATTCAATATCAAAAATCCTAATTTTAAATAATTATAGGGGAGACCAGGGACGAAAGTAGCAAGGGACGAAAGTAACAAATGAATTAGTAAGTTGCGCTCACGGCATTTTCACATAACCACAGATAAAAGTACCATTAAAATATGAAAACATCTTACTGGTATTTGGTAGAAGGATCCGTTGTTGACCGTCCTGTAGGACGTGAGAGGCACCACCGGGACTGATCCGTTGCGCAGGAGGATCGGGCCTTGGAGCGGGGTCACCGCTGGTTGGACACCTGGAACCATACACACATATTATCAGCTGCATATTTCCAAGAATGACTGGTTTGAAGTATCACATTTTGTTGCAATCGTAGGCCCAGTTGCATCAATTAACTTTGAACATAATTTTAACTTTGACGTCCGGAAGTCCATAAATTGTCAAGTAAAATATATGGTGTTAAGATGGTTTAAGTTAAAGTTATAGTCCATGTTAGTCTATGCAGCTGGCTCATACACTATAAAAATGTAACAGAATATTATCTTCATCTAACTGTAAAACGGGAGTTAGAGATTGACATGAAATTTACTGAAACTGCATATAGGAGGTACCCATCAGCAGACCGTAACACAAAAAATACTAAATCTACAAAGGCCACGTAAAGCTACAGGACATTCTTAAATAATCTGACGGATAAATTTCTTGTTTAGCTTCATATTTTTGAATTTTGATGTGACACCAAAGTGGCACAGCAAAGTGGGATGAGTGGAACCTGAATTTAGACGTTTACGTATGCGCAATATTTAACACCATCTACAGAGGAACACGCGAAGCAAAATCTTCAGTCGAAACATTTGCATAAACGCTGCATAATATATGTAGGAATGATAATTTGGTCCGTCTGCGCGTCTGTATGGCCACATACATCTCAGCTATTAGTTGTAAAACATAATTTCATAATAGTCTACGAGTTATTCTATCCAGGTCGAAGTTTACGAAACAGCTAATCTGTATGACGGCGTTGAAGATGTTTTTATGTTCGGTAATTACTGCTACTGGCCCACGCATTTGTTCCCGTACTTCGATATTTAAATGCTTAAAACCATACTTAAAACTGTAGTTAACTGATGGTTTGATATTTATTCATCAATCATCATTATGTTCAATCAATTCTCTTCTCATCGTGTGTGTGTTGATTGTCAATTGTTACGCATTTTATTATTGAAGGAAAACGTCGTGAGGAAACTTGCATACCATAAACTTTTGTAAAAGTTTCCATGGTGCATGAGGTCTGCCAACTCTCACTATGTAGGCCTGATGGACTATGGCCCAACTCCTCTCAATCATACTCTCGATTATAGAGGAGGCCCGTAATCTACATTGGGACATATACAAGGGTGGATTACTATTATTAATAACTCTCCTATGAAGTATTTCCAGATGGATACAATCTAGGTATTAAGAAAAGAACTATACCTTACTTAGAAGCTGCCAATGCACGAGACCTTTGGCGTTGTGTTCATGGGCGACGGTGATAACTTACGCCCAGTTGAGCCGTCTACCCGTTTGTCTTTTATTCTATAAAACTAATATTTAGTGATTGAGTCTTCCTGTAGTTCTTTAGTTATAGTACGAAATGGCGTCTCAGCCGGGGTAGTACCTATCACTGTCTCTCAAAAATGTTTCTTTACTGAAAGGCTCGCTGTAATTCGTTCAAGCTGCAGTACCAATAAGCAGAAATATGGAGGTCGTTAGACTCTGACTTTAGAAAACTGATGCGGCTTTGATGTTCGGCGCCACGAATTGTTAGGTTATGCTATAGTTCGATGTCTTTACCCAGCCATATAAAAAAGCTACTAGGATATTCAAATTCGCCCGCATAGCGATTTACGTAGACAAGGTGTAAAACCCACCATAGTGATTCACTTAACGCATTCCGGGATTGGTCAGTCAGTGTACATCCGGAATAATTTTACCGGCATAGTTTATGACACTATATTGATAATATTAAATATTGTTCTAATTGTCCGGTGTAGTGTAATTATTTTGCGGTGGCAGTATTAATATTTATATTGCATTTTTAATATTTTCCTCTCTGTAGAGTTTGTTTCTGTCTATCTCTAAGAATGGTTCCCAGAAATACTTGCCATGCCGATACTTTACTTATTTTTATTTTTTATTTTCAGGATGGATTATAATTTGTAAGAAAGCAAATAGGATCATAATATTAATTTCGACCATTCGTCTTTACCAGAAAAGTTTTTTTGGAATTATCCTCGAACATCTTATAAGGACTTCATAGTCATTGTTAACATTAAGTCGTCTTAATGTTCTAAGTAAATATCAACACAAGTACCTAGTTTACTATGTATGTTTTGTGACTCGTAAACTATCATCTATGTAGTATTGGACAATTTCTCGACAGTTTTGTTGTTAATAATATCGGTGCCTTTAATAACTCAGCAAAATTAAAAATATATATTCACATATTGCAGCTGCGATTTTAAGAATTAAGTCATTTCTTTAAATCTATTTTCGCGGGTATGAGTTGTGAACCATAAGTATCTGGGTTCGATTTCAAGAGAATATTATATTGGCCCAGCATAATGATCTTATTTTGGGACGAAATAAGTTCGGCGAAATGTGAATGGTAAGTATAATATTAGTGGGAATTTTGCTTACCCCTTCAGATGCAGTGAAAATATTCTTTAAACAATTTACTTACGGTAGCTTATAGGGTTGACACAGTAACATTTATGTAATACCCAGTGGGTGTCGCTTAAAAAGCAAAAAGCAATACATTAGCGTTTTCATTCAGACAAAATATTTAGTATGAAATGTCAAGCACACGTGAATTTAAGTACATCAATCACATTAAATTACAAGTTACATAATGTGTTTTTTTCCACAGATCTCATAATATTTACATCTGCTATAAATGTCGATATTGCAATGGTTTTTGTCATAAGATTTCTCTTCGACAGGGATGTCAAGAATTTATTTAAATTATAATTATTTGATGGTCATATTTTATTGGTTTATTTGCCAGCGCATTTCCGCTGTGGATCGTGAGATTCTGGATTCGATTATCAAGTCAAGCAATCAATTTTGTGTGAGTTTTTGGGATTCTAAATCTCATTTATCCTTCCCGAAATAAGAAGTTGCAGTCGGTAGACGCGCTCGTCATCACATCATGCGACGAAAAAAGATCGGCGAACTGTATTAGGCACTCTGGCAACTCTACTTATCTAGGCTGACCATTAGGTGATTGGATGGCTTGCCAGACCTATCCCATTAAAAATAAAATTAATACTACTCATTCCGCATGTTTTGACAGCCCTCCTATACAACTTGTGATTCATCTTGGCCACCGAGCGAACTTTCACGCGTAAGATCGTGTGTCGATCGTTGGTGTAGAATACAAAGCGAAGTTGCAACACATAGTTGGGGCTCGGTTCATTGTACCGACAGCTGTGGATTGACATTGGCATAATAACTACGATCATAATCTTTTTAGGTTAAGTTAAGGTGCGGAATTCATTATATTTAGGTAGCTTGAGATATACAAATAGCTAAATAAGGCGTTAATGTGTCAAAATTGTTTGGCTCGAGACGTTGTTCCGAGAACATTGTGATTTGCGTCGTCGTTATTGTTTATGGCTGAAACAAAAGGAATGCTGTATTGTCTGCTAAAGTTATTATTGCAACACTAATTAGGAGTTGAATGTTTAGTTAAGTATTTAAATAAATGACATAGACCCAATATATGAAGTTCTCTGTTGGAAACCATGGGGCCATGGCCATCAGTAAATTTTATGAGGCTGAAGATAGGGAAAGATACATAGACATGGACCTGTTCTTAGTTTGTGGGTGAATATGCAAATAATGTATGAATTGAGCGTCATAGAGAGCAAATTAAATACTATTTTTAATTAATGTATGATGCCGAATGTACTGGTTAATCTATTATTTCTAGGTAACTGGCAAAAAGTCGATTATGATGGCGTAATATGGGTTGTTAGACTTGACGTGCTTTAGAAGACCTTTGTAAAGAACTTATTTTACAGTTGGCTCATTCTACCTGATGCTATCCTGGCCGACAAAATTCCTATTATTATTTCATTCAGTGTTCAAAGTCGCTTGTTTTCTCGAGGTTCTGTACTAGGCCGTAACTGAGTCACGCTTTGGAGATATAATAACAATCTTAAAAGATATTTTTTTATTTTAATTACATTTTGTCATAAACGTGCACTCGTGTAAACTCTTCAGTAAATAATTTGTATATGTTACGCTTGTAAATATGAAGTAATATATGTGGGCTATTTCGTGTTTTTTCAAACGTTTTCCTTAAATAAGTTTATACGAAATCTTGGTATGTTTCACCTGAGTGCACGCTCTTGGTACAAGGAAAAGTTACTATCATAAAAAATTGGTCAAGTGCGAGCCGAACCAATGCGCAATGGGTTCCGTAGTGAGCAAGATATCAAAACTCAAAAAATAATGAATATTACAGGAACTCCAAGATATTTTAAGATTGGAATATTTGACTATTTCAATATAATGCGAAAGTATTGGTTTGTTCTTTTCCTCAACAGTGAGGTAAATTCGACACGGTTTTTGACAGTTTAGAATGTTTCAGAGGTATGCGGTCATAGTTGGATGTAGAATCTAGTTACAGATACAAACAATTTAACTAACAAGTCTTATAAAAACCGTTAACCAAAAATTTAATACACTTAAATATATATCCATTATCTTATAAATAGAGATTAAGTACTATGTATTGAATTGTTATAAGAGCTATTTAATTGCTTACATGACCAATGAACGAATTTCATTTAATTTCATTTACAAATCTCGTACCAAATAGAAACTGCAAGGATTTTTTCTTATACAAAAACACATAGGGACGATAACAAATTAAGGGCCTATCATCTAATAAACAAAGAAAATAGACTTACGTACCCTGTGCCGTATAGAATCGTCAACGGATTCTCATCTAGTCCTTTTTTTTGTATTTTTTATTGTCGCGCGGAAACCGGGTTATCGCTACCACCCCACCTCGGGGAAATTTGGGCAATTATGTTGGGTTCACCAGTCGGCATACCAAGGAATGAAATTATAAACCTATAACAGTTCTTCTAGTTTAGCACGAAAAATCAAGCTCATTAAGCTTTACTGTTCAAAATGAATCATAAACCAGGAAGTGAAATCACAGCCAAAAATAA
Source organism: Deilephila elpenor (assembly GCA_949752805.1). NCBI lineage: Eukaryota > Metazoa > Arthropoda > Insecta > Lepidoptera > Sphingidae > Deilephila > Deilephila elpenor. Next base: position 5,085,890 of record OX457110.1, read on the forward strand.
AAAATATATATGAAGATGACATAAACAGACGCACGTGTTATACTGATATAGATGTTTTAGTAATTAGTTTCGTAATACATGTCCTTGACACTATTTCGTCACCGGATGTAGACTACATTAAACCGGATTACATAATACCTACGTGGCTCACATCTGGTAGATTGGAAGTGAAGATTTTACGAATTAGTAAGACAGATTCGGTCATAAGGAAGCACTAGAAACCTGAAGAGAGGAGATAAATAAAACGTGTACGTGATCAGTAAAAGAAGAAAAGAACATTTAAAGATGTCTTCTAAACAGTAGTAAGATTTTGTTAAGGCTTCAACAAACTAAGAAAAACGTGGTAATGATAAGGAAGATAATAAGGAATCTTAATAAGTACCGAATAACATTTTAAAGCATTTAGTTTGACAATAGAATACAATAAAATAGTTTCTAAAAGCCTGTAAGTATTTTGGGATAATTTCTAAGGTTTTTGGGTTGTTGCTCGTTGCCGATGTATTGATAACCACTTAGACCAACAAATTAAGAACCCTTTTGTATCAATAGTTCGTGTTATCAATGACTAGACGTATATTTAATATTATAAACATAAAGAAACCATTATCCACAAGCTAGCATAAGGTCGGTATTTGAAAGGGCTGTCGTACAATATTTATGGGCTCGATTTTCGTACCCGGCACGTTTTAGTTGAGTTATACGTGTAATAGTCCAAATGATCTACGCTGAGGTGGCAATTAATTTATGTTCTAAACGACCTGGCCTAGTAATTCTAGCTCGAGCTAAGTTCTAGATCCACGTGATTGGATCTAAAATAAAACTTGCAGTTTCTCCTATTATGTAATGGATATTAAAAATATAAAACTTTATTTTGAAGTCTTACGTGACACCTTATCTAGCCGATTAGTCGTCTGTCAAACAGGCTTGAAGATGCAACTTATGTTTTTGTAGGTTGAATTTTTTTTTACTGTTTATTGTGGGAGATTATATTCATTCGGATATGTTTTACTAAAATATGGGTTTGCCACTAGAAAATTATTATGAATACAAATATTTGTTAATAACTTTATTCCAGCAATTTATAAGTAAACCCCCTTAAAGCTATAGTGAAAATCTGTTATGATTAATTTATTTCCTTATCCTAATGGCTTACAAGTATATAAACGAACCTATGCACAAAGGATTGTTACTAGAAAATTGATTTCATGAGTACATCATAGTAAAAAACTGTCTCACCCTACGAACATCGGAGATTTTATGAAAAAGTATTAAATATTGATATAACGGCTTGATCCTGGATGGCAAATAGGGACTACTCTATTTTGAAGTGATGGTGTTGATGGTGGTGATACTAGTTTTTGATCCAGTCAAAAGAAAGCTCCATGGTAATATTAGCCTGATCTAATACTTTCTTGGGAAATTGCCCATGCATTCGCTTGCTTCTCCATCTGTTATTGCGTGTCTTAATTATAGTTTGTTATATCTCTTTCTCTACATGTATTTTTCCTGGTGGTAGGTAGTCCTCTTTCTATATTATGGGTTTCATTAATTATTGAATATTTATCTTTATATGTATCTTGCTATTGCTTTTATTATGTAGTCATGTTCGCCTATAAGATATTGTTTATATTTAGGTATTTGTGTTTTATACATATATTCTACATTAATTAATCCTCTTCCTCCTTTTAATACCAGTAAGTACAGTCTTCCTACCTTTGCTTTCTGTTGGTGTGCTTTATTTATTGCTATTAATTTTTTGGTCTTAGTATTTATTTTCTTTCTTTCTTCTTTTTTGTAGTTTATTGTACCAAAAGAATTCAGTAAAACTGGTATAGCGTAGTGTTTAAATATACATTTTACTAAATAGCACGAATTAAGGCGAAAAATACTATATTTAAGCGTCTACAGATAATGCACAAAACACGAGGAGCAACGTAAAATTACAAGACTAAAAATTTATTGAATAGTAAGAAGGACTCGTCTTGAATGAAATTAAATTAAATAATTCTAAACTAAAAAATGATTCAGAAACTATAAGTAGGCTAAAGAAGCCACGAGTGATGAAGGAGAATATTGATTTCCACAGTTTCTATTTGCCCATGAAGAACCGGGCATGTTGCCATGTGTATGTTGTTATGACTGTGAATTGAAATTTGCCAATAATATTGCATTAGCGACGTTAGCCACCATAAGTTGGCCTTTCTACGGTTGAGGTATGACGATACTTATACTTATGTAATTCCATACTTTTGGCGCTTAATTAAATAAACTAAGTCCTAGGATTCAGAAATTTATCTTGAATAATAAAGAATATGTGGACAAAATTGAAATCATTTTTGGAACGAATACGAAAGTTTTTTTTACAAAACTTCGATACAAGTACTTAACCTCAATAGTGTCCAAATATGTGAATCTGCACGTATAAACACCTTATACGTTTTCATGACCTATACTCGTAATACAAATAGTATTAATAAAATGGTAGTTGGAATGACGTCACAAAACTGGCAACACCAAAACGAAACGTCAAAATGACACTTACCGCAACATATAGCTGGCCACATCCTAAATAGCGCACAATAAAAACAAATTCACTGTTTAAAATCCTAATAGGGCCACTATAAACGCATCGTCATTATGAATTCTACATAGCAATGTAGTTATTGGCAGAATGTGTTGGCCAAAGCGATAAATCTATCGAAGATGTAACTGCACATAAGATGTGGTCGCTCATTGCCCCTCTCTCTCGTGTTGCGATACCCTACTCTTCATTTCGACATAACCATTACATAAACAATGTCAACGACGTTGAGCCAATGAGATTTTTACAAGACGTCTTTTATGGACGGTTTCATATGATTATCGAATCAGACATTTATGAGGTTGAAAGGCAGTTAAGACGCTTAACGCGCAAGTTTGAGGTCACAATATCGAGAGTAATTTGCTTTGACTTTTAATGAAATAAACAGAATGAGCGGTGGTTTTTTGGCTGAGGACGATGATGATGAAAGAAAAAAATATAATATGTCATCGTCTGTAACTACGTTTGTTGGTATAATGTATGGTATTATCCCGATAAAATAATTAAATCCCATGTTTTATTTTGGGTTTCAGCTGTGTTTGAGCTTTATTATATTATAGCTGTATTATAGTTAGATAAAGTTTAAAAAATAAAACATGAGCAACTGCGAACTGGATAAATCTTGAAAAATAAGTTGACAATAACATTAGTATGTGTTGAACTGTTGTTTTATTGATTAAAATTGTTAATTATTCAGCCGTTGGAATGTTAGTAACGAGAGCTTTTTATGCACATTGTTGTGTTATTAATTTCTATTAAAGTATTTTAAGAAGTTAGCGCCGTAACGACTTCAATTTATTTTTATTTTCAACCTTTTGACTTCTAGTTTAAATGCCCTTCATCACAATTACAACCAAAGAGAGATCTTTATTTAGAACACTGGACATCTATAGAAGAACTATGACAAATTATCTGGAGATCTATTTCAGTTTCTAAACCTTAATTTAGATATTGCATGAGTCATTAATTTTAAAAACAGTGCTTATTTGCAAACAGTCATTGGGTAGAATTGTAGAGATCTGGTTTACAAAGTCTATTAGGAAGAATAAAAGTAAACAAACAATACTAATGAGTAGGAAGTAAATACAACTGCGTCGCACATTCTGTTTATTGTCAATATCATGGAAATAGAATACAATTAAGTTGTGCTTCGACAATAGCCGACATTGTTAGGTATACATAGGTCAGTTAGTATTGCTATTGTGTAAATAAGTTTGCTAAAAGGAACATGATCTTGTGTTAATGGTTTTAAGGGCTATTTTGAATAGCTTTGCTGTATAAATCACAAATGACCTTACTGGGCTATATGTAATATAAATTGACTATGGTCCTGGATTAGAAACTTAGGTCAAGATGTGGAAGTGTTTTGGAAGTAGTAGAGCCACGCTATTGTCAGCCACTCAGCATGAATGGACAGGCTCGTCCGGGGTGATATCACTGCCTCACGTGAAATTGACGTGAAGTGACAGCTTCGCCGTCGTGTTTCGTTCGATGAGTGATATTCCCGGTTGCCCAATACCTTTAACTCTTCTCGTTCCCCTTCCTATATGACGGGCTGGCAATACATCTATAATCCAAGTGTAGATATTCATGGGTAGTAATAACTTAAAACCGGGTCACCTGTTCGCCCGTTTGGTATTCAATAGGTCCAGACTATTCAATAAAAAAAAAGATTACGTTATGTATATTCAGTGGTTTATTAATTATTCAAATAACTGAGTCCCTTGGGATTCGTCTGAACATGGTGTGGGTTGCTCCATATTAACATCATGGGATACCTTTGTCGATGTATGGTAAATAATCTTATAATAGTGTGTGTGTATAATCTTATATGGAATATTATATGACAGCTTCCGTGGGGCAGTTGGTTAGACGCCGGCTGTGAAACGAGAGGTCGCGGGTTCGATCCCGAGACAAATATTTGTGTGAACCACGGGTATTTGTTTCGGGTTTTGTTCGGGTCTAGGTGTTTGTGAGACAGAAAAATCTCTCGTAGTTTCCGACACCCACGACGCAAGACTCGATCTTAGTGTGGAGTTAGGACTATCTATGTATGTGTCTTTTGGATGTATTTGTTCATTTAATATTTATATTCTAGATGAATTAACTACTTTCTTTTAACTTATCTTTCATATTCTTTTCAGGACTTTTTGGACATTTTGTTAGTATGTCTATTAATTTATGTATTACTAAATGTATATATTTTTTTAAATACAATTCCGATATTAAAAAACAGCGTACGTAGATAGAATAATGTCACAAATGGAGTTAAATTAAGGATTACAGTAGATTTAGTTAATTTCGGACATATTTAAATTTCAGTCACTATTGTACTAAGCGTTACGTCCAATACTATCTTATAGGAAAGTTCGTCGACATATGCAAAGTTTGGTGGACAGTATAAAATACAAAAGTTCAAAAATACCAGTTCGGAATTGGAATTAGTTGCATAAAGACACGACTTCCTACATTACGTATGAAAGTTAAAATGTTATAATCGCAGTAGGAAACAAGTGGAAGATTTTCTACATTTTATTCATCATTTGTTAAGATGACATAGTTTGTTTAACCAAGATTACATTGAAAAAAAAAAGTAGTTAAAAATTTTCGGGCCCTGAAAATTTGCTGTTAACCGGCGCAGAATTTAGTTTTAATTAATTAAATTTAATACTGATTATAATCAAATTATATACCCATACACATAACCCTCAGCCTACATTATGTTACCAGTTCTTGTGTCGTAGGTTTAAGAAAGTACGAGAGAATGACATTTTAAATTTTTAGTTAACACCTAGACCTGAAACACATTTATGGGTTTTTGTCTCGATTCGAAAATCGAACGCAGCCTGTTGTTTCACAGCCGGCTTCTTAATCAACTGTGTAAAAGGCTAATGCTCAACCTAGGAACCGAACGCATAACCTCACAGTTTACAACTGGTGTACGCTACCCGTCCTATAAGGCGTAACTATTAAATAATAACGAAAGTAAAATGTGAAATAACGTAACACGGAGAATATCCAGGCCAATTTAGTTGAGGTGAGTGCTCCGCGCCATAACGTTAGTTTGAAAGTGAAATCAAGGTCGCAGCACGCTTGTGCTTTTTGTTAAACATCAACATTTGAATGGAGGTGTTAATATTAAATAATAACGTTACATCTTTTTCTTCGTACAGGGAGAAAATCTTTGCTAATACTAGGAAATGTGTTTGTGTGTAAGTAAGTAATGTTTTGATTGAGGTAAAATATAATTAACGTTGTATTTATGCTATTTGCTAGTTGCAATGGAATGATGGTGTTAGTATTTGATTTGGGATTAGCTTTAAATCTTAAGTTTAAAGTAGTTCAGTGATGTGGTAATAGATAACACTATTTTACGTTTTTTTAAATTCATTGTTAATGAACTAATTTTTACAATGTTTTGTTCTTTTGGTGCCAAATGATTCAAGTCAAATAAAGATGGGTTTTCAATGTTTATTAACGTACAAAATATATTGATCTTCGGTAGCTTTTAATGTTATTTTAAATTTCACAGGCTATCTTGTATCAATACGGAATAGTCACGATTATGAGTATGTGTTGTAGAAACTTTCCATGGATGGATTGATGTTTACAATAACTTCATTTAATATTGTGTTGGATTTTGTAACAGAATAACGATAGCAGATCGTATATATCAAAATATTTATTAGGTAACTTAAAAATTTCTAATCCGTCATATACCAAAATTTAAACTTTCGATAACATTATGAATTCAGCTACTTAATTATATGAAAGAGGCTAATTAATAATTAATCAAAGGTAGATTGATAGTTTTAAAAATGATCAATTACGATGCCTTAAAATAATATGTGCCGGAAGATTTGTGAATAATTAAACATTTTAGTTAATTATAACATTTTATGCTTAAACAGATTATAGCAATTTAATAGGACATTATTATTGACATGTCATATATCTGCTATTTTCAATTGTTGGATGGTAATATTTTCAACAAACAGAGGTGGTGCTAGTATCTACTCTGCATCGCAAAATTCACACAAAGTCTAGGAATCGAATTCAGGTCTTTAAATAATAATAATAAACACTCTTTATTTAAAACACTAAATACAATAAAAGATAATTCCTAAAACCATAAAAATAGGTCTAAAAAAAGGTCAATAGTTCCCAACCCATGCACGCTGCCATTAAATATCACTGATTTTTTAAAATGAAATAGAAATAATCATTATTTCGTCATACCTACTTACAAGTTAAAACTGACAATGTTTCTTGATAATTTATAAGTCCTTATACAAACACAGATAGAATAACAGATAAAAACAGATATTTTATAGCCATCTACATCACAGAAAATCCCTCGGAATACCATAATTTTGCTTATTTTTGCAAAGCTAAACTCAACATTTTCCTTGACACTGAACCAAACTGACATTGTACTAAAAACATAGCATATCATAAACTAAGATAACGATCTTTATTGTTACTTCAGACAACGTTTGAAGCTAAAATGGTTTACGTATACCAAAGCTTATAGACCAAGAGCCCGGGGCCGCCAGACTATCGTCATTTTATGAAAGCTGAGAGTTTGTCTGGGTATGCCTCTAACATAGGCATCACACAATCAGCTATAATAAAGTTCCCATTGTCTGGCAAGATGAAAGAATGAGAGAGGGAAAGAGATGGTTCTATCATCACGCCAGACACATTGAGGCTAATAACTTCCAAAGCCACCACAATCGGAATGATGAAAGTCTGGCGGCCACGGGCTCTAGCTCTATAATTGTAACAAGCTACATTATATGTATCAGTATAATGTCCATTGTTTGTTGTGGCATTGGTGACCGTTCGCCACTAGCCATCGAAGGCCTTAACATGAACAATCCACGGGCGATAGCGGTTTAATCTATTTCAAACTTGTTTTTACTAATGAAAGGTAAGGTAAGGAGTACTTGCTATTTACGAACCCGTTGAAGAGATTATAGTTGATAAATCGACTGGGGTATGTATGAATGATAGCAATTGGAGATCTACAGTCTCAGCCTTACACAACAGGAAAGATGTGGGTTTATCTGAGTATGTGTGTAAAAATGTTATGGACTGTAAGGTGCTGGGACAAGCATCAAGAGTAGAGATAATATCGACAGTAACTAATATAACAAGGAAATTTAAATGTCTCTGTGCCATTGTGTGGACTTTTCACGTCTAAACCAATGGTGTTTAATAAATTTGATTATAAGGTAAATTAACATAAATGTCGTTAATAAATTCAAATTATATTTGTAAATATTATAAAAACCTAATTGATTAAAACTACTGAGCCTGAAATGAAATTAGTAAAATAGAACCAAAAAGAAGAAGTATATTAGAATAACAGATACATTTCAGCCCGCTGTCAAAGCAAACGTTGCTATAAGGTTTGAGGGCAATAAACAACTCATTTTAATCGACGCCGCAAACGTATTCCCGTAATTAGTCGTGGGTGTCGACTGAATCATCTCAAAGACAAATTACTAAGAACAGTTCACAATATGCATTTTGAATTAAAGCATTTTAAAATCTCTTATAACTATAAGTAATAAAAACACGCTTGAAATACATATATACCAAATATCTTTCGTACATCTAGAAGAAAATTCTCGCCCTTTTTGTCGTATCAGAAATTGTGCGGATTTTTGATTCCTCGCTCTTGTTGCTTGTTAAGATAATATTCGATGTTGTTATCGATCACAGCTGCAGTTTCTCGTTTCATAGCCGGATGAGATTAAAATGTCTCTTGATGTGAAAATCTCTAACGCTCTTTCAATTCTATCTTCATACTTTTAACAGCAAATAGCTATCTTCTTATTTATAACTGAGATCGAAACGTTACTCATTTTATACGCTTAAGCCTATGCCTCCAACCAGAGCATAAAACTACAAATGTCTGCTATCGACCGATAGTGGAAGTAATTGGTTCGATCGTGGCATAACTCGTGACGTATATGTATGAGTCGAGCCTCGGGAGTGTTGCATCGATAACGATCGGCTCGCTTCGGCCGGTCCCGACAATTTATTTTAATCAAACGTAGGTAAACGCCGATTGGAACAGGATTTCATTGTTACAGCTACCACCTTGAGTTCATTGACAAAGCTTTCTGAAATATTGCAATGATCTAAAAAGGTTTTAAGGGATTAGTAAATGATAATAATTGTTCATTGTAATACAAAAGCTAGAGCACTTGAAGAAATGAAGGTGCAGTCAGACCAGTAGTAACTGGTCTTTTGAGGCTTACGGTTTTAAAGAGAAAACCAGGATTGTGGTGTTTTCTTCAATCTCATTTTTTGAATGAAGAGGGCAAGAAATGTTTTACTTCGTATGCGAGCAAGATCATTTACTAGTCAAGAACCAAGGATCGGAAACCCGATATCGCAAGAGATATTAATTGTATTAAAAAATATAAGATATTATAAAGACTGTAGGTACTCATGTTTGACACAGCCAGTAACACTAGATTATCCCTAGCGATCTGAAGCGCAAAATGCAATAGATAAACTTTAGCAATATCGGTTAACGTGGGTCGGTCACGTTTTAGGCGAAACACAGGTGTTCATTGGCAACAGATGTTTTATTGTGGTTACACTGTGTTCAAGACCTTATAACTATTGCATAAGTAGCGCAAACCCTATTTTAAGTCACAAAGAATTAGAGGTTTATGGCATCAAAGCAGAACGCGTCACAAATAAAGCAGTAATTAAGAACCAAAAAAGGCAAGACGAATTATCCAATGAATAATATATTTGTTTTATGGTTAAAGCCATAAGACCAAAGAAAAATAAATATTATAAATTATTGGCATAAATATTTAATGGTTGCTACGCACACAATTGTTTTATTCAACTTTGCTCTTTTACTAAACTTTCTGCCATATACGGCGATTAACGTGCATATTTGCGAGACAATCCTTGCACATAGTTGGGTGACCTAATCGTAGAAAATTTTAATATTAGAAACGTTTGAAAATATAATTACCTGGTCCAGGAACTTCGTCGTAGTAGTCATCGTCATCGTCGTAATCAAGGACAGCATGCAGCTGAGTCTTGCCGCCAGAGCTGCCTGTCTCCACTTTGGTAAATCCACGAGGTCTATCCGGTGGCGCTTGCCCACTTTTATTAACACCAGCCTTCCCCCCTTCAGTAGACGGCCTCCCGAGACCTGGAGCGGGCGTCGTCCCTGGTCTATTTAGGAAATTGAAGTTATTTACGTTCTGGTTCGTGCTGCCATCGAACCTTCGACTAGATGGGTTAGGCGTGGATATCGGTGGATACGAGTCCGCGTAACCTGGGTTATATGAAGGATTTGGTGAATTCGGATCTAGCCTCCTCTGTTCATAGTCATAATCGCCAGTAGGATCGTGAACGTACTGACCAGTATTGTCATACTGCGTATTCACTTCTTGGACTCTTTGATTTTCTATCTGTATATCAAGTCTTGAATTCTGCTGGTATAATTGAGTGTGTACTTGAGAGCCATATGGATTATTGGGAACGGCGTTAGAATATCGGGAGTACTGATTGGGGGGAGGAAGATATGTTGAACCGGCACGTTTTCTTAACTTTGATCTGCGTTGATTCGAAGGTGGGGCAAAAGGCTCATTTCCAGGCTCTTGTGGGGCTGAATCGGGTTGCTGATCCTCTGGCGAGTACAGTAAGTCATCGAGATCCACACGTAAAGGTGCCGAAGTGGTGGCCACTACCGCTGGCGTTGCCCCACCAACCGCAGCGAGCGTGAAGTTCGTCAAAGCCATTGCCTATTCACTCGACATTGGCGCGAAATGTCAACTCGCTATGTCAATATGACGGCCGAGACGGTGTTACTGGTGAGCTTGCATAATAACGTGCGCGGCATGGGAGCGTTTACATCGGTCGACTTCGAACGAGAGCAGTTCAACTTTTGTACCGCGAACACTTCACAACGTCACGCGGCAATCACGAGTTATCTGAAACAATGAAACGAGTACATTACATTTTGCACCAGCTATACTGTAAAAAGAATATACGTATGTGTCGAAACTGAACCAGTTCTGTTACATTGTCGTGGCGTCTTTTATGGTTGGATTTCCCCCAGTTTCGTGATATCCTTGCCACTTTACAAATGGCATCGATTTGAAAGGCGAATCGTGATTCTGTTTGACAGACGACTCGCCTCGTTTTGGTTTTAAAATAGGGAAAATCCAACAGCGTACTAGCACCTAAAGCGTTTATCTTGATTGTGATAGCATTGTAATATTCAAATTGCAATTCAGTTTTGTAAAAAAAAAAATGGGATTTTTGTATCAAAATTACAACTAATAATTTTCCACGAGGCTTATGAACCTTTAGTCATTATAAGACTATGTTAATTATTAATCCTACATAAAATTGCTAGTATGAATGTTACACAAAATGTTATAGGTACTATCCACTAATAAATTCTACGAATTGTGAAGGGCGAGAGCGTTCAGTTTACAGCCCTGTATAAAACTCGACGAGAATTTATGCAAATGCTAAGACACGATACATAGCTGTAATTTGAAATACATTGTAAGTGACACGTATTTGGTTATGCACGAGCGAATTAGTCACTTTATAACTTGATTTTTGATTCGCGAGTTTTGACATAGTTTACTTTAAAAGCTAGGTTATTAAATTAGCTAACCTGTAGCTTAAAATGCATCAGTCAATATATCAAATTATTCAGACACAGCCCCAAGTTGACCGTCGCTCGCTCCACTTGCACTTTGATGTGTGTCGGAGATTGACAAACATTGTTTAGTTATTGCATCATTAACAATCACATAGAATATCAAATAATTAGCTATTCTTGTATAAAAACAATAATTTTCAGCTTAACCAATAAATTAAGCAGTAAATAAGTTTGGAATTCACGAATCGTATACAAGTAATTAGAGGAAATCTCAGAACTGTAGTTGGAAAAAGGAAGCGAAGTGTGTCTTTCAATATAGTTATCTATATCAATTCTGTTTAAGGTCATGAAACAGGAGAAACGTGAGCTCATCGGAACGTCTGAAGAATTTTATGTTTAACATTTCATCTGTACGACCTCGATAAATACCAACAGCGGGCTAGCACTGTGGTGTATTAAAATTTTGACATTTACCAATAGAAAAATAGCGAGTGTCTACCGTCAATAGTAAGGAATGCAGTGAGGCGAACAGACACCGATGATTCACATATGTAACAAGATATACTTAATGCCAATAACCACCATTAATTTCGATACAAGGATTTTTCACACATTATTATTGTGAACGGACGCGCAATTACGAGAAATGATTCTGTGTACTTTTTGTATTATTTTAGGAATGTATCTCTTTATCTGGTGTCGGTTGCAGGACCAATTAACAATATGGTTTTATTGTCAGAGGAAAGATTGAACTGGATTTTGTCGTTAATTACTATCCCTACTAAATTTGGGCAGATTCATCACTGAATAAAATTTCAATCCTTATAACATTATTGAATTGAAATACTGTTAAAAAGGTTTAGATAACAAGCTTGATAAACAAACCTTTTGATTTTCGGAATATAACAAATTACTCATGTATAAATAATAATAAATAAATACACCCAACAATCACATACATAGTCCTGACCCCACACTAAGATCGAGTCTTGTGTCGTGGGTATCAGGAACTACGAGAGACTTTTCGGTCTCACAAACACCCACACCCGAAACAAATACTTGTGGTTCTCACAAACATTTGTCTCGGTGCGGGGATCGAACCCGCGGCCTCTCGATTCACAGGCGGCGACTAACCAACTGCGCCACGGAGGCTGTCCAAAGGGTACAGTGTAAGGGTAAGGTGTATTCCCAGGGTACAGAAACATTATTAATTCGTAAAACAAAGGCATTTGCATCGTTCATATCCTTGGTCCTTCTAATGTATGTTAAATCATAGGCCACGGCTATTTTACCGCAGAACCTTTAATGATTCTATAAATATGTGAATTACTGAAAATGTTGGATATTAAAGTGGTCTCATTTACGTCAACTAAACCGGATCGAAATAGCATCGTGGAAAATGAGCGTATTTGCATTAGTATTGCCAATATCTTTATGAAATACGAAGCAAAAGTCTGCTTCATTAATGATATTATCAGTATTCTGCGAACCAGATACGGTTCTAATAATTTCAGAAGTTAATCTGATGTAGATTATCATTTCAAATAATTTAATTACGTTTTCAAAGTCCATATATTATTTGTAAAAGATTTGAAAAGCAAAATGAATCAGCCCTTAGTCATGAGTGCTGGAGTAGCTCGCACGACATTAAAACGAATATATGCGTATAATTTTATTCTATAATCCAATAATTGTAAATAATAATGAAAACAATACAAAAAAAATAAAATAGATTTCAGTATAACTGATGCGACATTAATAAAAAAACATGGAAGAACGTGACAATGATTTACTAATAAAATTGCGTAAGTTATTGAGTCCAATTATGAATTAAGTAATAAAAATTGTTCAGGTGCAGTGTCCTCCAATATAAAAGCTGCTTAGGAAAGTAAATTCAAAGACACAAACCATCAACGATGTCAACCCGATCCGAAACCAATGTCAGCCTTTGATAAATATCTAACCTTTATTTTACGACGAAATGTTAGCATAAAGTTTTAATGTGACATTTTAGCATAAATTCGGCGCGGCCCCGTCCGGGCACGTTTGACTCTAAGCTCTATCGCCGAAGAACATCTGGATCACGATACTCATGCATCGTGGGAAAGAAAACGTGGCTGTTACATCGGCATGAGAATCGACAGTTGAGACTAATTGGTGAACAGTGCCTGTGTTACGCAAACTCTATTGATATTGAAACGAACACGGGTTACACATGATCAGTCATGGCTGTCAGTAACTTGCTTTTTGTTGGTTTGGTTCATCGTGTCGTTTTAGGATATGTCAACTACAAAATATGAACAATTTTAGACGGCATCTCCCAAATAGTCAAATTCAGATTCAGATTTCAGCAGAATGTATTGGAAATCACGCCTGAATTTTTGAAATTGTCATTATGACATGTCTTTAAAATCTTTTAAGCATTATTCACCCAAATATAGTGAGACAAACTTTTCTGGCCCGGCAAGAGAGTCGCTGTTATCGCATTTGGTGTTGCCAGTAAAAATAAATTAAGCAAAAAAGTGGGTAAATAAGTCGTCAACTTCAAAATATTATCCAAAATACTCCAAATTAATCCAAAATATTATTTATATATAGTGCAGTTCCATTAATAATACATTGGTATGTGACTAAATCATAATCTACTTGTTTGAAGTTCGTTAAAAATATTAGAATATGCACACACTACATAAAATGTATCTGGACTTGACGTTAAACACATGGCAATTTGAAAGAAAGTACATGGGTAAAATGTTGGCGTAATGTCAGCGAAGGGCAAGCAGATTTTTCAAAATGGCGTCGTTAGTTCCTCTTTTCACCACTGGGCCAGATTAGTTTGTGGCAGTGTACTTTTGGATATTCAAAATAAGAAACAGAAATATGCAGACTGCACTCCAATTAGTTTTTTGCTGGAGAAGAAATTGTAAACAGACGCATCAGCCGCATACATTCCCTAAATATTTTGTCTATTGTATTATCGTACCTCGAGATGATTCGTCAGTTCTGACTGATCGCGTGCAATCTCCACAAAGGTAAATATTGAAAAACACACCGCATTTAACGCTAGATTGTAGCTAATCCAATATAAGATTTGGTATACGCAAAATTTTGTAACTTATTTGCGTAACGATTAGTACGTAATTTTGAGGTGTAATATGTTGGTGCAGCGGTTGCCAGTGATGTTAATTTCTTTTTCACGGTTGTATGGATACTAATAACTGACGACCTTTTGGCCCTTTGGTAAATATTGTTTGGGCAGCCGATGAGTAACCTTTTATTTTGTTTTTTTTTAATAATTACTTCTATCAAGTAGACCTTATTTTAGTTTTAAAGAGTCTATTATGAAAAGTCGTGTCTGTCTTTTATTGGTTTCATAAATAAGAAATACTAAAAATAACTGGTAAACAAAGCAAACAAATACCTAACTTTACAACTGTTGGTACAACTAAAATACCAGAGTTGCAAATTACAATATTATTGATATAAATATTTAGTTTACTTAACTATACATAGCATTAAGTACTAAAGGGCCATGTATTCTAAATGTTATTTTGATAAGGTAGACGTAAAACGCGTGTAAAGTGTCAGCAGATATTGCATTTTATAGCTTTTATATCGAAACATGATAGTTAAATGTTAAGGTGTTCACATCAAAGCATTCACGCAACCATATTCCCATTTTTAAAGTACCTAAGATCAATCTTATAGAAAAATGTGTAAATGCCTTACTGCGAGAGATAGTCGCTCTTCGTCAAATAAACAAATAACGAGATGACAGTTCTAAAAATCTATCTATATCAGCCCATATACGTCCCACTGCAGGGTACGGGCCTACTCTACAATCGAGAGAATCGATTGAGAGTGGTGCGTGCGTGGTGGCCTGTTGGTAACTGACCAGACGCGGCTGCCTACATGTTCTAAAAATACCTTGTAGTAATCCTAGTGTTGGAAATGTATGAAAACGTCAGCTTAGTGAGAGTTGAACTCACGCGCCTATGATTCAATACCATTCTTGGATATATTGTATATGGTTCCATTTTTCAGATATATTTTCTATACGTGTACTAAACAACTATGATTCTAGGTCAATTAAAAGTAAGCTAATGGTTTTCTTGACGTTCGTACGACGAAGTGGCCCTATAAAGGTTCCGTATTTTTGGTACAGTACCCAAAAAAATTAAGATATAGGCACATCATATCCATTCCCGCAGATTTTCACACAAAACTAGCACTCAAAACCTGATCCATTGACAAGTAATATACAGACTAATTGGTTATAATTAATAAAATTAAGAATAGTCATAAAAAAGACGATAAAAAAACGATACATATAAAATTGACGATGAGATTGACGATAAATATAAAATTGACCAATATCTCAATGTAATGTCTTATTTTGAATGTATCAAAAATAATTTTATTGGTAAAGTATATTAACGAGATTAATATATGTACTTTGTGATATCATTTTTTTCTATAATGGAGAGTTCAAGTTCCATAAAACCTGTTTCTGCTATATTTAAGTGTACTAAATAGAACAAGTTTTAGATTTTCAAGATACCATCATATAAGCATAAACTGCATCTCTAAATGTCCAATCACTGTTAGTCAAAGCTAAATATTGTCTCTGATTTTAATTAAATTAAATACATACTGTTGACAGGTAACACTGACATTTACAATTATCGGCTGGCGATGAGCTGAAGATAATATAAATGTTTAATGACGTTATGATAAAATACTGAGCAAATTCCGATTTTGTAGGCTGTATTTAACGATCAGTGACGTTTACTGGAAAAATATTTAAAGAGTTGATATTTTTAAACGCTCTCAGTTGTTTTTATTTAAACCCTGAATATTTTTTTGGAGATCGCACAAACAATGTCTTGGTGCGAGAGTTGAACCCATGTTTTCTCGTTTTACATCCGGCTTCTATACTGTCGGAGGATGTCTTATTACATTAAAATTCTTCTTTCGTCACATTTCTTACGCAGGAGTTAAAGGTAAGGACTTGAATCTTAGTTATGTTTAATTAATCAAGGCAATTAGCTCCAGTGAATTAATCATTTTCCTACATTCGTTATATTTATGTGTATATTTCTAAATAACCTGATTTCTGTTAGTTAACCTGTAATTGGCGTACTGTAAACTAGATTAAAATTTGATTATATTAATGTTGTTCGTTTTCCATAATTGAATATAAGCTGGCGTTCTAAACAGTTCGGCATAACTTGCAAACAGTATTGACTGATACACTAATACACCTCCACCACCCGCACTAGGTTAGCGTGGTGGACAAAGAAATCCTTCTCCATCGTGGATGGGACAAGCGATAGAGGATCGCTATTTTGTATATGGGCTGATGTTGTTTGTTACTAATTATTCATCATCAGCATCCCGCTCAGCCATAAGAAGTCTACATTCAAATTACTTATTAGATATCTTCCTTCAATATGTTAACCAGGCTTTTAAATACGTACGCAGCAAAAGCCAGTCAGGATTCACTAAAGTCTTCACTAAAACCTAATTCAATAGCTAAATGTGTGAACAGTGCCGTTAGGGTCAAAATGAAAACAACGCTCGTTCAGATATTCTTTACTTTATTACACTTTTAATACGTCTTTACGTCGTTCGTTGTTCACGTCTTGCATCGTCTTCCACACTGTTCTCTCTTATTCCATCCTTCCATACTTCAACATCTTGATCACTCATACCCTAACTCCTTTATTCTTTAGTTTTCCATTCATCATCTCCTTTACACAGACTACGTTCCATATCAGTCATTCGTCTAACGTTTCATTTTACTCATCTTTCATCATAACATTCAAATCCTACATAATATAACATCATAATCATACATAATGTAACTTATTGTTGCTTAAACTTGGTATTAAAAGTCTATTAAGCAACGTTCGATAGCCAGTGCTACCAAACAAAAATAATCAAAATTCAAAGCACACTCGTGGGTGAACTAAGACATAACGAGGCAATTAGGCGAGTTATTAAACAAATATAAACCCATACGTTTGTGCTAATTCGGCTCGACGGTCCGACGACCTTGCTCGTATAATTCGAGCAGCATTGGAATGCAAGTGACCGTGAATGGGTAACAGTCGAGCTATTTTTTTAGATAATACCCACTTTGTCGACAACGTATCAACAGCCGGTTGGCTTGTTTTCGAGCCTAAAATTATTCATAAATTGGCAATAGTACCACATGTCTATGGAGGAGCAAGTCAGGATCGACAGTAGCATGCAAAGAACTAATACCGAGTACCGAGCTTCCGCGACATTAACTTGTAACTCACAGTCAAATTTGACAGAAAGAAAGCGTATAAGCGGGAGCAACTTTGTACTTCTTCCCATTGCAGGTAGGGAGACAAAATGTTGGGCTAAGAGGAGATACATCTTCCGATATAAAGATATATGAAGAAGGCGTGAGTGGTTAAAGGCGATGGTGGTCACTTATTACTACGAGGTGAACCGCTTAATACTTTGGCCAAATGTATAAAAAAATATTTGACTGAAGTTAATCGCTTTTTGATTTACACTTTAGTTTGATTTATTGTGTGACATAATGAGAACTGGTTAGACCCGTATCAAAAGTGCGAGATTACCATAACAAAGCTAATAGCAGCCTTTTATTATTTAACGGCCTTCATACTAATCCCAACGCATACTTTAATCCTACTAATGATATTCGAAAGTCTAACTTTTTTAGACGTCTAGAACAAAGTCACTCCGCACGACGCGACGTCGGAAAACCCATAGTTACTTACGGAAATGTGTCTTGTTTCGAGTTCAGCCTATTTTATATTTGGTTTTGAACGAGCCGACATATTTGTGACGACTGGTGAAAGACTTGAATCGACATTTTGCTGTATAAAAAAATTCAGTCCATGTGGAATTTCAAGTACAATTTATTAAAATATCTTGCGAAAAAGCTATACCTAATTTTAATCGAGTTTTACATAGCAACAACGATGACTCAAGCTTCAACTCTACTTATATGTCTCAAACTCATTAGTAGTGTTAAAGTTAGTATTTTAGGCTGAAGTCAAGGACATAAAATAGTAAATAAATACAATATTTTACCAAATTAAACAACTGTTTTGGCACATTAACATAGTTGCATTATTCATGGGTACATCTCGTATATTTTTGGTGGAACCGCGTGTATTGCGATTTTATGTAGGATTATATTTTCTGCTTCGGTGGTGTAGTTGTATAACGGTACGGTTACAACGCAGAGGTCTCGGGTCCGAATCCCGGGTCGGGCAAAATAATATTGGATTTTTCTATTCATTATTAGCCCGGAGTCAGGAATTTATGCCCAATATGTCGATAGGCTCGCCTCCTATCACATTAGGGGACGGAACACACAAGGCGAAACGTGGTATCTTAGTCGCAACTCTGCCTACCATTTTTCTGGGAAAAAGGCGTGAGTTTATGTATGTATACATATATATTTTCTGATTAGTTCTCAGTTAAGCCTACTTGGTGTTATAATTGAAGAGGTAAATTTTATTTTTACTTTCAGGTTGAATGAATTATGTAGCAAATATTGAATAATCAATGCATCATTCGATATCCACACCGAAGATGGACAGACGACGTAATAGAAGTCGCTGAATACAAGTCGCTTTTTACATGCAGTGGATAAAACCTGCATACCAAATTACATGAATTACTCTGGTATGTGAAGTCCGCCAATCCGGCCAGCGTGGTGGACGAGGGCCTCAACTTATTGTAAAGAAGGCCCATTCTCAACGAGACGTATAGGCAGATTATATTATTATATCAGTATATTTAAATACCATGGCAGTAAGGCGTGGAATATAAGTCAGTGCTAAAACTATGTATCCACCCACACAGTCGTTTAAGAGTTTTATGACCGTGTCGTGTGACGTGACTATTATACTGATTTACACCTTAAACAATAGAATTTTTGTTTATTAATATGTATAAATTCGTGAATTATACGCACTGTTATGGGCAAAAAACATTAGCTTATGAATTATAGAAATATCATTGAGTTAATGGCTGGGACAACGAAGCAATTTAAATGGATTAAAAACCACCGCTTTAGATGTAAGTGTATAGTTTTAAGTATTGTTTATTATACATATTAATATGGTGTTTATTGATTTGATTCACTAACAGATAAATAATTTATTTATGTAAGAATTTATTTAGATAATTATTTTGAAGTAACACTTTCGCATAAAGCATTGGGTTAAAAAAAATTAAACTGATACGACTAAGTAACAACTATGCACCTGATATTTATTTTATATTTTATTTATTTAAATAATTAAAACATCTTTACAGCTGCCATTAATGCGATTATATTTTAATTATAAATTAACAATTTAATTTTTAAATTAAATTTTCTACACAGTTATAAGTAGCTTCAGCGAATTTCGGCAGGTTACAACTAAATCATATATCAACAACCTTCGTAATAACATTAAAAAATCTAATAGCCCGTGTTAAGCGAGCTTGGTGAGATAAATTAGTTCGGACAGAAATATATCAGCTTGGAGCTATTAATGAGCTCTTACCATGGACCATGAAGTTAGCCGTTTATTGAATTAGACACAAAACAAAAAAAGCACGAGGGATCCGTTTAAAAACTTTAATACCTGTATAATATATGGTATAAAAATTCTGCAACCGCGGTAACTAGAGGACTTCCCAAGCAAAAAAATAATTTCACCAAGCCAGTGTTGGTTTCCAACTAAAATATTCAATATTTAATGCATATTTTAAAAAACTGCCTCGGTGGCGTAGTTGTATTACGGTACGGTTACAAAGCTGAGGTCTCGGGTTCGAGTCCCGGGTCGGGCAAAGTGATATTGGATTTTTCTATTCATTATCAGTCCGGAGTTAGGAATTTGTGCCCGATATGGCGATAGGCTCGCCCCCTATCACATCGTGGGATAAACTTACAAGGCGAAATGTGCGTGTCCTGGTGGCGCCTCTGCCTACCCCTTCGGGGATAAAAGGCGTGAGTTTATGTATGTATGTATGTATTTAAAAAAAAGGTTAAAAAAGATTCGTTTCGCATCACTTATATGACAGTATATCTATTTAGAAGAAATGACATCATATTTTTACGAGAGATATTATATCATTATAACGCTAATCCAAAAATCGATCGCTGTTGTATTAAGTTGTTAGCAATGAAGCAGATATAGTGAGATTTCCGTTATGTCATAAGTGCTTTTACGTCAAATTAGTCATTAAACATTATAAGAAATTCCCACCAGTGGTATCCAGGATTTACGGTCTCAGAATTTTATTTTATACTTAGACAGGTATGAAAGTTCAGTTTGAGAATAACAGCAACTATGAAACACTTTTTATGATTTTATTTTACACTTTTAGGAAGACTAACAGCTAATATGTATATAAAGTTACAAATAATTGGTAATTAAAGGCTGATTATAAGTTTCCATACATAGCTTATTATGCAATACAAAGTATCGCACACATTAGCAACATAAAATATTTACACAACTAACAACACTAAAATAGGTAACAAACTACAAATATTTATAACTAATTTTATTGTGAAAAAAAAAAACTTATGAGTCGCTTACACCTTTTAAAACTTCTCCCAAAACCCAGATCAACTCAAACTTCAAAGTATAATTTTACTTATGAGTCGTTTACATCTTGTATAATAGTTAATTACTTACTTAATAGTTTGATCCCCTAAAACACAGATCAGAAACAAAATTTGTAGAACACAATAATGCTACAACTTGTAATCAAGAATGACGACCGTGAGAGAAATAAATTAAATCGTGTAATTTAAGAGCCACTACTAACAAGGATTTCGGATGTGTTATTTGAAACAATTATTGGACATTAAAATCAAGTGGCATTCAATTAACGGGTAAAACATTAAAACAGATGTAAATTGATGTTTCCACACGATTGTGAGACCCTGATTGACCCGGTTATGTCAGTCAGATATACTCAGTGTTGCGTTATACGCAGGTCGATGGTTCGATCCAATTTTTATTAGCGGTGTTATGAATTCACTTCATGATCATTTCACACTTCTTGCTTGTTTTAAATACAACGCTTTACAACCTTTATATTATACTGGTGTATGATAATAATAATAAATACATCCAACAGTCACATGCATAGTCCTGACCCCACACTAAGATCGAGTCTTGTGTCGTGGGTATCAGGAACAACGACTTTTCGGTCTCTCAAACACGCAGACCCGAGGCAAATACCTGTGGATCACACAAATATGTATGTTTCGGTGCGGGGATCGAACCCGCGGCCTCTCGTTTCGCAGCCGGCGTCTAACCAACAGCGCCACGGAGGCTGTCAATGATGACGGTATGCATTTAATTACATTAGATACTGGATCGTAACACAATTATTCTGGCTTAGTTTAACAGCAGCTTCTTTCTTTACGCACTGCCGAGTAAATATTTCCAAAAATGAGTGAGGAACTAAACAGAATACCTTGGATATTAGTGTCCCTAATAAGAAATGAAATAAATTATTGGAACCAGCACATAATTCTTATTTCTATATGATCTGTCTCAGCCTACTTTG
Organism: Deilephila elpenor; assembly: GCA_949752805.1. NCBI lineage: Eukaryota > Metazoa > Arthropoda > Insecta > Lepidoptera > Sphingidae > Deilephila > Deilephila elpenor. The sequence continues at coordinate 5,107,720 of OX457110.1, forward strand.
GGCTTGCACTAAGTATTTCTCATCATCACTGCTTTATTTAGCTTCTTTAATTCCATTATTCAGGATTATCAGTTTTTTTTCTTTCTTTAGTAAAAAACAAAAAATACATACAAATAAATTAATTATCTCATAAGCCAATTTTAATTTTACAACAGTTTTTTAAAGCATTCAAAACACTTCAACCTTTTTGCACGTTATTTGCATCGCAATTTAATATCGATAAAAGACATATAATAATAATGAAAAGGATTCCCTCTCACACGTTTAAAACAAGGCTATATATATCTTAAAGATCAAAACATACGGATATTTAAAAGCCATTTCGCCGCATTACCGGCAAGCTGTTACTATATTACAATTTACAATCCAGTTTCCACGAAACACTGTCAGTGACAACAAGGCTAACCGGAAAAAATTGTGTTGTAATGATGTATGTATTATTCTCCCCTATTAAAACGTGTTTTAATTGCCGCTGGACTTTCGATTTAAGGTCGCTGATAAGAAAAACTACGAGTTTCCGGGTTCGCCCAACTGTCAATACGCTTGTCCACCAAGCTATGACAGTTCTAAGTAGACATTCGCTAATGATATTCAAATTGCTGTATTATTTGTTGATAGGTTTACGAACTAATTAATGATTGGCACGTGGTTCATGTTAATGAGATTTCATCAAAAATATACAATATACATATAAACGATAGATTTGAAAGAGATGAAAATAACGATAGTAAATAGGTGAATGTGTAAATCCTAATTATGGAATTGGTCTAGAATTTCTGGTGGTATAACGGATCGATGATATTTAAAGAAGATTTGATTTGAAAAATCCTTGGACATGTTTTTTTATTGCGATGAATGACAAGACTACCGTGCCAATCGCTTGACGGTAAGTGATACGACCGCTCATGAACAGTAGCAAAACCAAACAACACAATGAATTATAAAGCAATGCTTATTATACCCCTGCGCTCGCCATCCTGAGACATAAGATGCTAAGTCTCATCATGTCCAGTTGTTACTCGGGCTACAATGTCATTCAAACCGGAACACAACAGTGCACACTACTGTTTGGCGGGAGATTTAGACATTGCTGTGGTACCTACGCAGGCGGCCTCTCACATATGAGAAACCTACCACCATATAGTCATTATCTAAAAAAAAATTTAACGATAAAGTCGCGAAGTCGCCAGTTAAATATTTCACCGGAATGCGATGGAATTTCCCAACATCCGACTTTTCTCAAGTGCTCGTGCCCTGGTTTAACCTTTTAGTCACGTTGAGAATATTTAAAAAACACTCTTATTATATTCAAAATAAATATATTTTTAAGTTAATTGTTGTACAAAGGCAGTTGCGTAATTTCTTTAAAGAATTTACTATATGAAATGAATATAGTTTACGATTTAGAGAAACCTATAAAATTGTTTTTTTAAGACACGGGTCCGATAACCAAACTCTTTCGATGGAAGTGTTCACCAATCAACATTACCACCCACAATATTTGACGATTGCACGTGTCATGTAGGTGAAAGGAAGCATCCATCTCCGGCACTATAAACCACCTACAAATACGGAGCAGAACTATTACTAAACACTGTTTTTTCGCTGTTAATGGGGCATTAATGTCTTCGTGAATAGCGGCCAACGTACTTTATGTGTTACTGTTACTTCAACTTAAGAAAATCAGTTTGATTTTGGCAGTATACTAGTAGTATAAAAAAATGACACTAGTACCACCGCAACAAGACTACCCATTCATACAGATATCAGCTGTACTATTCATTGAAAAACTCTACAACTATTTAAAGTAAACAATATGAAAATTGCAATCCAGTTTACGTAACTCTAGTGGTAATTACAAGTCATGGTTTATTGATGCAATTTACCTCATAAAAATAAACTGACTTCATCATTTGTATTACAATCTATGAAGACATTTAAACTGCGGATTTTTTTACCATTTACTACATATTTTATCTAAGAAATACATTTTCTCTACTGCTCTTTTATATAATTAATACGCTTCTAGAAAATAATTGAAGATTGTGTTGAGAGTTTGACAGCCTCGGTGGTGCAGTTGATTAGATGTTGGCTGTGAAATGTGAGGCCGCGGATTTGATCCCCGCACTAAACAAATATTTGTGTGATCTACAGGTATTTGTTTCGAGTATGGGTGTTTGTGAGACCGAAAAATCTCTTGTAGTTTCTGATACCCACGACACAAGACACGATCTTAGTGTGGGGTCAGGACTATGTATGTGCCTGTTGGGTGTATTGGTTTATTATTTTTCACATACATACATGGGATCGGCGCAACATAACTATAGAGCCATGTTGCAGAATATTAAGCAGTCTTCATCGAACTAAATTGTTGACGAGCATATGCTCAGCTGTATTACATTACAGTCTGATGCACTAGAGTAAAATTTTTAATTCTGCCCCATCTCACACATCGAGAGGTCAACATTACGTAATTTTTATAAACGTTGCAGAGTAAAGCTTAAATATTATGCATATACTACGGGCCATTTGCTCGGCGTCAAAACTAATTGGCACTTTATAGTATTGCACAAATCATGATTTTCGAATTGAAAGACACCTTCAAATTGCGTCGGTTGAAATGGCACCTACGGTTACTGAGATCACCAAACTTTTGTTTCTTAAACCCCTTTTGATTAGGTAATTTTAAAATTAAACAGTTTTAAGTTTATTATTTTGATTTCAGGTAGTGCCGTTTATAATATAATAAATAAATACACGACGCACGCTAAAATAATATTCACTATAATGTCCAATTTTTTGGTCAAATATTTTCACAATTAGGTGGGTATTATTGTGTTAACTGTCGAAGGCCACCCATCTTACCCCAGTGCTTACTCTATCTACATCGCACTACCATATACCATCTTCCATATACCTAGCGTTGCCAGGTCGCCAAACTTAATAGCCGGACAGACCAGCCAGTTTGGCCGGACATTTGGTTAAAAAAGCCGGACACCCTATATTATTGAGGATTTTGTCTTAGTATTAATAGGTACAACAATTTTTTTTTATGTAAAATCAAGTCTTTTTGATTATTATCATAAATCTCGGCTACGCTCGGCGGCGCGGCGGCAGTGCTCTCTTGTTTGCGAAATTTAAAAAGCCTAACAAAAGCTGGACAAGACGGACACCGTTTATTTTAGCCGGACATGCAATCAAAAAGCCTAACTATGTCCGGCTTTATCCGGACGCCTGGCAACGCTACATATGCCATGTTTACCATCAAGCTCATTGTAGTCACCTGATCTTTTTTTTTTTATTCTTAATTTAGGGCTTTTTCACTGAGTGAATATGTCGCCCTCACCCGATCTTGCCAGAGTAAAAAAACTCGAAATCAAGCAGCAAATAAAAATGTGTGTCAACATGCATATTATTTAATTGTTGTTGAAATTGAAAGTATAATAAAGGGGGTCAAATGAAGCACCCGTGACCGAGAGCTTGATGCGAATATGAGTGTTTGTGAGAAAGTTAAAGAGATTTCACACGAAACATATTAATTATTGGTACATTGTGTTCCCTACTTACCTTTATCTTTGACATCGAACTGTGGTTTAATTTATATGGATACACGCAAACTTATTCGAAATATTAATATGAACGCAATTTTAAACTAATATTACTTAAATAATTGTCATGAGGTTACAACCAAAAGTCACAAAAAATATGACCCAATATTGTGTATTTTAAATATTCGTTTTTTAAGATGTTGTCCCTATAAATAATTATATTGTATTGCTTTTGTTAACAGTACCACGTGCTTAAATACCACTACAAGAAGCAAATATGTGTTCGACAAATATTTACCTCCATTCGCCTCAATACTGCAATCCTAAGTATTTATTAAAGTCCTGGTAGGCTTTGTTAGTCAATAACAATGAAATATATAGTTTAGATATTAAAAAAAGCATCTTGTTTTTTTTTTTTAATTTACCCTCAACACCTAATTTTCTATAATGGTTTCTTAGATTTACGCGAATGTTACACATTGAAATAAAACTATTTTATACGGATTTTATCGCGATTTGGTTTAATTTTTACATTTTTTAACTTCCCGACGTTTCGATTACTTTACAGCTTTCGTGGTCACGGGGCGGACTGAGGTATTAGTCATCCGCTCAGTGACTGTTACAATTAAACTACCCTTAATTAATAATTATTAAATTAAAAAAGTTAATTTAAAAAGTTAGCTAGTATTTGCGATCCGATCTACGCAGAAGGAGCTCACTGTGTCTTGAGGTCTGGCAGCTGGTCTTTTGGGTTCCGATTTAATTAAATGTAGAATTGGATCCCATGATGGTGCAAGCTTCAAGCCATCTTCTCTATTGAAATTTGGATGTTTTTTAATTTCAATAGCCTCGCGAAACATCCTGGGCAGGAAACGGTGTTCTTTGGCAAGGATTTGGGGCTGGTCAAAGCGAAGGTAATGCTTGGAGCCTTCCTCTATGTGTTCAGCAACTGCAGACTTCGTTGAGCGTCGGTGTTTGACGTCAGCTATGTGTTTAAAGGTATATGACACTTGACAGGTGGTAAGATCACAGTGGTTTCTTACCACCTGTCAAGTGTCATATACCTTTACAAGAACCGGGAGTATACAAAATAGATTGCGACTGTGGCCTCTCTTACATCGGCCAAACCAAACGAAGCATAGGGACCCGCGTAAAAGAACACATAGCTGACGTCAAACACCGACGCTCAACGAAGTCTGCAGTTGCTGAACACATAGAGGAAGGCTCCAAGCATTACCTTCGCTTTGACCAGCCCCAAATCCTTGCCAAAGAACACCGTTTCCTGCCCAGGATGTTTCGCGAGGCTATTGAAATTAAAAAACATCCAAATTTCAATAGAGAAGATGGCTTGAAGCTTGCACCATCATGGGATCCAATTCTACATTTAATTAAATCGGAACCCAAAAGACCAGCTGCCAGACCTCAAGACACAGTGAGCTCCTTCTGCGTAGATCGGATCGCAAATACTAGCTAACTTTTTAAATTAACTTTTTTAATTTAATAATTATTAATTAAGGGTAGTTTAATTGTAACAGTCACTGAGCGGATGACTAATACCTCAGTCCGCCCCGTGACCACGAAAGCTGTAAAGTAATCGAAACGTCGGGAAGTTAAAAAATGTAAAAATTAAACCAAATCGCGATAAAATCCGTATAAAATAGTTTTATTTCAACCTAATTTTCTTATTGGATTATTAACCTTACTTTAAGACCTATCACCTTTTTTGACGAGACGAAAGTTTATACGCTCCCCTTTCGGTACAAGGAGGTGATGAAAGGGTATACCGCTTTCACGAGTCTTTTCCAGCACAGACGCTTGCCGATAAGACCTAGTAAAACACTATCAATCATAACTTGAATATCAAAAATACATTGAACCAACAAGATCAATAATTAAAGCACTGGCTGTTAAACAACATAGTTTTCAAAGTACCGCCACAAGTCCCGAATGCAAATGTATTAGTTTTTTTAAATATGTAGATTTATGTCATTGGTACAATTCGATCAGGACGCATAGCCGACACGTTTGTGTAAATATTGGCGACAATGGCTCAAGGTTGTTACAATTAAACTACCTTTAGGCTCGCTAAAAATAAAGCAGATAGATTAATAAACATTGTCACAGAATCGTAATGATTGTGGCAAAAAAAACCTAACCGAGTTTTGATTGTCCACTCACAAAGCATTATAACACATTAACACACAAATGAAAACATAATTTAAACATAAAAATACGATTATCCAAAAATGGTTCTTGCAGTGTCATAAAGCTTGGAGTTATTTGAGCAGAATATAATCTTTGATAAGCATTACCTTTTTCGTCCTACGCCTTCGCGTTAAAAAAGTAGTGTCCCAAGGTCCACGGGTTAAAAATCGCAACTGTCACGTTTGAATTTCGAAAACACAATTTCAATTCAGTTTTGGCGGGCTTTGTCAATGGCGGTAACTGTGGAACGTAATGCGGCACACATGCGCGCGCGGCGCTGTACTCGCGGGCACTGAGTGCGGCTGACCGTACCTTTTACCATGCAGACCTTAGCGCAACGCTGGTCACTCCAGTTTCACATCAATGTATAACTTCCGATGATGTATGTGTTCCGCTTGGGTTTTCGAGATTTGCTACGGTCTATTGGCAGGCAATAGGATACGGAAATGCGGTTTAGATCCGTAACTTTTTCTGTTGAACTGTTTTATGGTTTTTTAACTGGACTTATGGATTCCCCGGTGCGGTAAAAAATGGCTTGATTTAGATTATCGAATTACCCGTAAACATTTTGTGACAACTGACGTAGAGGTACATACAAATAAAAAGTCTTCACAATTAAAAAGCAAAAAAAACAACACTAAACGTTTTATTAACTACTTTGTAGTTTGTGGCATAAATCAATAAAATAATAAATTAAGATTGAATGTAATTTAATATTATATTACTGAATAGAATTCGATAATTTTCTCAAATTACTTAAATTAAAAGCACTTTTATACTTAAATTTTAATGGTAAAAGTATTAATTGCATTTTTGAAGTGAAACTTCTTTATCGGGGTTGGAAAAAATTTTTCGTTACGCGTCACATTCTTCCGTTACGCGCCATCTTTTTTTATTTAGTAAATTAGTACCCACTTCAGTAAGCCACACCCCCAACCGTTTCCAAGCCCCACCCAAAAGTCCCACCCACTTTTTTGTAATTTGATCCTTACCCCCCCTCTGGCCTTCCCCCACCCTAAATCCAAAACAGTGCCCAATAGCCTCCCCACGAAACCTCCCCCCCCCCCGCTTACCCCCACCCTAAAAATTTTACCTCACCCCCCTACTCATATCTCCGGCATTATCCATCGTAGACCCACCGACCTTGGGTTCATTGGAACCGGCTCGGTGAGGGCTACAATCCTACCCCAACAGAATTCCCGAATTCCCCCTCCACAACTTTCCCCACCCAAAAATATTTTAAGGTGCCCAATAGCCTCCCCACGAAACCTAACCCCCCCCCCCCAAAAATTTCCCCCCTCCTAAACTTAAACTTTATTTAATTTAGCTTTATTTTACCAATTCTGTAAATTTGTAAATAGTAGATCATTTTTCGAAAAATGATGTCATAAAGAAGTTTCACTTCTTACGTGTGTACACTAATACACACACACATTTTTTTTTTATTCTTCTGTGTCTGGTTTCCGACTTGTGTAAAATATTATCGAGGTAATGTTGAAGAATAGATACATTACGAATTTAATGCCTATAATAAAAAGCTGCTACCGCAATTGTGCCAACTGCAACGTAATAATTATCGTCAAGTTAGTACGCACGACATAAACACTAACATGGAACACGGACACTAGTCCTTGCTTATGAAATTAATAGACCATTTTACATCTATCATACTTTTTTGTATACAGTCTTGATTCTTCAAAACACGAATAAATATTAAAATTCGCTAAAAAGTAACTAGAGCAGGAGAACTTATTTTAAAATTTAAGGAAATACGACAGCAAAATATGGACCTACATGTCGATCTTTGCGAGATGTTGGTACCGATTCCCATCCTCTTAGAGCTGATTTATTCCTATAGTATTTAAACACAGGCTGAGCTCGCAATAGGATATCTAAACATATACAGCTTAGAGTATATAGAGGGAGTGCTGTCATTTGCGTTTTCAAAAAAGGTAGATATTTTTTGTTTGTAATGTCGGTAGCATTGCTATATTAGTGAAGATTGAATTAATTATTTAACAACAAATTGCTATAAATTCCATTGGTAACCAAAAGTATATTTAGTTATTATCCGTTTAAAACGAGTTTGGACGGAAATAATTATAGCCCTAAAGGTTTTTTTTTCTAAATAATTAGTACAAGTTGGACAACCTGTCAAATATCAGCCAATCGGAGGGCAGAAAAAAGTGGCCCGGTGCCACCATTTTATCTACGTTCTTGAAGTATACCAACATACAAAAATGCCTACAACTTTGTTACCTTTAACGTAGGCAGTTTGTTATTTACGAATTTAAAATGTAAAATCTAGATCCACCGTCCACGTCTGCACTTCAGTACATTTCCATAGCTCTGATAACCAACACGCCTAGTAAAAAGTACTATTTAAATGTACTCTGTTAGCATAAATCTAAAGCTCATGACCTGTTACTTGTAAGGTCAGTTGAAGTATCTAGCACACATAATAAGTTGTTATGGTAACAAATATGTGCGGCATTGATAAATCACTTATTGTTGAGTATTTATGTAGTATTAGAAAATAATTACTGCCTCGGTGGCGTAGTTGGATTACGGTACGTTTACAAAGCTGAGTCGTGGGTTCGAGTCCCGGGTCAGGCAAAGAGATATTGGATTTTTCTATTCATTATCAGTCCGGAGTCAGGAATTTGTGCCCGATATGGCGATAGGCTCGCCCCCTATCACATCGTGGGACTGAACATACAAGGCGAAATGTGGGTGTCCTGGTGGCGCCTCTGCCTACCCCTTCGGGGATAAAGGCGTGAGTTTATGTATGTATGTGTATGTATGTATGTAGAAAATAATTCGCCCGCTTTAACGCATAGGAAAATATTAAGAAATCTCGCACATATAAAGTTTCTTTCAAAAATTATTAAGGTATGTGAATGCAGGCAAGCGTGGTAAATTAAAGCCTGATTTCCTCTCAATCATAGAAGAAACCTGTGCTGGTTTAAAGTTGTATTCGTAGAAAATATTTAAACTTAGAAGGATTTTTTTTCAGCAGTGGACGGTTCCTGGAGTTAAAGACTCTCAAATGTTCGAAAATTGTTTCTTTTTATTTTAATTTATAAATCGATGCCACTGTAGATTTTAGGTTCCGCTCATCTATTACCAACATTATTCAATATTTTGAACATTGATAGAAGAATAACAACTAACAGTAAATACATTGGCATTATGATAATAGACTTCCACAAATAAGATTAATGTTGCGTCTCAGATTTATATTGATCAAACGTCATTTCATACAATGTGATGGTACTAAGTATAGGCGATCAGATTGACATTTAGGATGGAATTAAAAATAAAATCATTACTAACAGCCTTATTCATAGACAGATTTAAAAACTATTTCAGTTATCGATTTTTTGTATTGTAGGTATTGTTCGCTCAAACTGAATTCGCAAGTCTTTCGAGAGCGATACAACATTCGGTAACTAAAATAGGTTTTAAACATTGACTTATATTCTACCGATAGACGAGACACGTCAAAGAAATAAAGTGTCCCTGTATTTTAAAAGCACATTGCAATATTACATCACTTACCTGGTATTTTATTAAAATATTGTAACTTCAGACGATTTGCTTTCGGTTTGACGGCGAAATATTCATTTATTACTTTTAAACGTATGCGATAAGGCGTACTGCTCTGTCACTGTCACGAAGCAAACTGATTCATGTGTGGTGCATGCACCGCATGTAGATGGGACACATTTTTTATACTGAATGTCATATCTAGTGTAACATTGATATCGATGGTTTTAAACATGTCTATGAACAAGGCCGTAAGTTTTTTACCTTCAATAATTTTTAGTTTGGGCAGAAGGCTTTCCTATTTCACCCACCACATACTCTTGTAACCTAGTTAACCTTTTTATAATAATTCACATACATATAATATATCCCGTAAACAAATAAATATGTTGCGTAAAACAAATAAAGTGCCAGTATGTGTGCAAAACGAAGGCAACGACATTGACTTGACAAAAGCCGTCATATAACTTAGTTTGTTTTATTAAACGATCAAATTGCAGAATCACGGAATGACATAAAGGCGTCATTAATTTGATGACTCATTTCGAAACCAACGTGTTGTCACAACGTTTTATTAGGCGCACTACACACCAAAGCTCACCCGGCGACACAGCCCGCCGACTCAGATGGCCTATAAGAAATTAATCATGTCGGCAACAAGCGCATGCACGTGTTGCCCGCTAACATGTTGCGGGAAAGTCGGCGACGCAAGCGCTTAGCGCCATTGCCCGGCGACGAACGAACGTTATAAAAAACTTGAAAATTCATGGCGAGCCGCCGACATGCCACCGACAAAGTTTTCCGACACAGGTCGGCGGGTCGGCGGCTTTGGTGTGTAGTGCGCTTTATACCTACTAGTGGATTTGTATTGATCGACGTATCCACTCGCCAGCTGAAGGTGATAAAACGAAAAATAAAAAAGCCTAGTTGTCATTCGCCTAGATTCAATGAAACAAGTTTGATGTCTTGGCTGGCAGTTTTTTTATACTTTATGCTTTGCTCGTGAAAAAATAAAGCTAAATAAAGCTTTCTAAAATCGGTACATTGCGGTTCATTTATATGAACATCATTGTTTGTTTTTGTTTTTGAACATTTTATTATCTAATAACATTTCAATATTATGCCAACACCAAATAAATGTAGGTCAATCGGTGATTGTTATTCCAAATGTAGGTGGACCCGTATTTAGATAATAAAACGTTGGAAACTTGAATATTCAATATGCCATGAATAAGTTTTAAGTACTTAATTACAGTTGCGTTTCACGAATAAATTATACAGGGTATATCAAGACCGCGACCGAAAACAAAGCCAGGTGGTAGTATTAGTGACTTCAGACACAATACAAGTAAAAATTACGCAAAAAAAAATCGACAACTTTTTTTTTTTATTTTTTTACTTATCGTCGTATTTGGGTGATATATACATAGTCTTCCTAAAATAATGATGTACACCTCTTTATTTTTAAACACACAATGGTGCCTAAGGGTTTAAATTAGTATTTTCGCAAAAACTAGGTATTTACTACCCAAACACGATGATTTTTAAAAAATTATATAAAAATATCTGTGACCGTTTTGGCGAAATTTTTAGTTGCATCGTGTTTGGGACCACTAAAACTACCACCTGGCTTCGTTTTCGGTCGCAGTCTTGAGATACCCTGTATAAATAAAAAAAATTAAGAGATTTGCGATTTCACATTCAGACTTCATAATTTCAAAAATTAAAGTGTTAAATAGATAATTTAATCGGGCACAAATTCCTGACTCCGGGTTGATAAGGAATAGAAAAACCCAATATCACTTTGTCCGACCCGGGATTCAAACCCGAGACCGTCCACACACCACCGAGGCAGTCAATTATTTTATCGAATCATCTATTTACAAGAATTTTCGCACAGTGTAACATCCGCCAGGCATTGTGACCTGCATGTATTGGCTTCGGAAAAACCACCTTTAATAAAAATTCATTGTCCGACCGAAGCAACTGGTGTAAATGCCTATCGCCTACCAGCTTACTTCGACCCCCGGCAATTAAAATACATGTGAATTTTATTACAATTTTTTTATTGCGGTGAATGGCGAGACGAGCCTGCCATTCGCCTGATGGTAAGCGATACGATCGCTCATGGACAGGAGTAAAATCAACACCATGAATAACAAAACAATGCTTGGCATTCCACTGCGCTTGCCATTCTGAGACATACGATGATAAGTTGCCCATAACTTTGACTTTGAAAACGTCAATCCCATACATTAGCAATGTCAAATACGTCACAAATGTATGACAATGAAATTGTCAAAGTCAACGCTATGGGCATAGTTACTTTTTGCAACTGAGCCTAAGACTAAAGGTTAAAGAACGGTTTCTACTGTCACAAATACAATTGTAATGATTCATAAAAAATCGTCCTCCGCAATTTCAAAGCCATTATTACGAAAGTTATGCAAAGAGTGATTCAGAAGCGCTGACTCATGAAAAGTAAGACGTTAGATTTAAACGCATGCAAATTGCAATCTATTTTATGAATCAAAAACCACGAGTTGTGGTAATTTTAACTTAAAACTGACAATGAGATTTCCCAGAAAGGTATTTATACTAATATTATAAAGAGGAAACATTTGATTGTTTGTTTGAAAAATTCTTTCACTGTTGGCAAGCTACATTATCCCCGTGTGACAGAGGCTATATTATATTTTCTAAAAATTTGGAATAACTAAAACTCCAATAACCCAAGGTGTAAAAAAATTACCTAAAATGTTCTTTACATCGCGTGTGCTGCGAAAACTATATTATGTTGTTGGTGTGGACTGGATTCAAAAACTATCTGCACCAGAGCGAAGCCGGGCCCGACCGCTAGTCCTTTATAAAGTTCTTAATTTTTGAGGAGCTGGTGTTTATTTACACATTTTGATTTTGTAGTAAGTGCCATAAGACACATTTTGTCAATACCCGAGAAAAATATTTTCTTCGTATATATCAAAACTTTCATAAATAACGATTGTTGTACTTAGTACTTACTAACAATGAAAATTAACCTCAGCTTAGTCTATTAATTATTTATATGTCTCATTTCTATGGCACGCTTCGACGGTTTCCCTCAACTGTAAAAAAACGATCACTTCTTATTATTATATACTATTACAAAAACTCCAAATAATACGACGATTGTGTAATCATATTTCCTGTATTCTTTTCCAACATCATGTTCATCAATACAAGGGCTCTCTACAAAATACAACTGGCATATTGAAATTCCTACAACGTTTCTTCTAGAACATTCACAGCGCAATCCCGACTCGGCCATCCTTCACATCAGCCGGTGACAACTCCGTTCCATATTCAAATCCTTAGTCCATTCTTCTTAATACAACGGCCAGCACCATCGTCATACTTGAATTAGGTTGCTTTCCTTATCGCTTATAAAAATCATCCGTAACAATACATTTAAATAGAATTTGTTTTTTACGTATCTTTAAGTTACTATAGCGCCACAATTTCATTACAATAATCGTCAGTGGAATAAAAAAAATTAAGAATAAATCTGACCAGCATAACCTCTCTCTGAAAGAGAGAGAGATCGGGATAAACCCTATAGGTATGAACCACTTTAATGGTCGACAACGCATCTCCATGCCCTATGGTGTTGCAGATGTTCATGGGCGGCGGTGATCGCTAACGCCCAGTTTCTAAAATATATCTATCTTTAACACGAGATTTCGTTAAATATTTCGATACATTTTGTGGTTCAGTGCCCCTAGCCGGAACATTTTGCAGTATCGTAATAGAATAGTAATAGTAAAATTTGGTATGGGAATTTAAACAGCGCCATTGTGAGCGTATTTGAAACTAAAATTTGACAGCGGGAAACGTTTACTTTACTATACGAGCATTACTATACGATACTTCAAAATGTTCCGGCTAGGAGCACAGTAAACAAAGATAGAGAGATATAGATATGGTGTACTTATTTGTAGATAGCTAGGTAAGATGAATATACATGTCCATCTTTGTTTATTGAAATATGTGTATATCATTGTATCGATATAGTAATGGTAGCTATGTTAATTGTCTAGTTAAATATAGATAGGATATAGAGACCGACCGTTACTCAGATAAACCGCATGCTCGTTTGACTCTTATTTTATATTTAAAAAAAAAACATAATAATATTAACGACACAAATGAGTGGAGCAGTCAAAGTATAATTTTTGCCAATGACAAATCAAAAAGCATACGAAATAACGAAAGAATGAAATATAGCAGGCAGCAATTTTCAAGGCAGGGCCGAGGGATCTTCCGAGCAACTATAGGCCGATTTCTCTTCTTAGCGTCTTCTCTAAACTATTGGAAAAACTAACTAATAAACGCCTAACAGCTTTCTTGGAAATCAATCACCTACTCTCGGATAGACAATTTGGATTTAGGAAACAAAAATCTACCGAGGGTGCAATACACGAGCTAGTAAACAGCATAGCGTCACGTCTCGACTCTGGCCTCAGCTGTTACGGGGTATTCCTCGACCTTGCCAAAGCTTTTGACACGGTATCGGTTCCTATCCTGTTGCGGAAACTTGAAAGATTAGGAGTTCGTGGCACTGCATTGAACTGGTTTCGCAGCTATCTTTCCAACAGAACCCAAGTTGTGAAAGTTGACTCATTAAGAAGCACTACGCTCCCTATTCATTACGGTGTGCCTCAAGGTAGCATTTTGGGTCCGTTATTATTTATTATATACATGAATGATATCCATGACCTACGTTTAGAAGCAGCCGAAATTGTGTGTTATGCAGATGACACTGCAATTGTATTTTATGGGCAAAATTGGGAACATGCTCGAAGAGCGGCAGAAAGTGGAATGTCCTTGGTTTGCAAATGGCTACAGACTAATCTCCTGACTCTGAATACCGAAAAAACCAAATTCATGGGTTTTCATAAAACAGCACGTAGCCAACCTCCAGAACCAGTCGAAATCAAAATCCACTCTTGCGATTCCACATATAATACTAGCTGCAACTGCAACTCGATTCAACAAATCAATCAACTCAAGTACCTTGGCCTAATTCTGGATGATCGGTTGAATTTTGAGCTACATATTACAAATTTGGCAAAAAGAATCCGCAAAGTGATTGGCATCATGAAGATTATACGTAACTCTGCCAATATTAATACCCGTAAACTAATTTATTTCGCTATCTGTCAATCACTGCTCAGTTATTGTATTGCAATATGGGGTGGTGCTTCGAAATCCCACATGCTACCTCTTGAAACGGCACAGCGAGCGGTCTTAAAGGTTATGTTGATGAAACCCTTTAGATTTCCCACAAATACCTTATACCAGGAAGCAGATGTCCTTAGAGTCCGCCATCTATTTATACTCAAAACATGCCTCTTAACACATAAAATAACAATTAACTCAGATATCTACGAAACATTATTGAACAAAAGGGTCTTTAAACTAGATCAACCAGCAGTTAATTCAACTTTTGCTAAAAGGTTCCCATATTATTTACATTCCGTTCTCTATAACAAAGTTACGAAATTGTGCGACATAAAAAGAGCAACAGTCATCGAAGCCAAAAAGAAGATCACAAAGTGGTTAAACAGCCTTGACTATGATGAGACAGAGTCTCTTCTCTCCTCATATTAATATTTTCCTTTTTATTTTATCTTATTTTATCTATGATTATACTATAATTTATTTATATTAACTATTTATATATACATATTTTAGTTCAGTACAATTTGTTTCCTTTTGTTTATTTTTTTATTTAAAATAAGCATTTTTGTTATCATTTTTTTTATTACTTACGTTTGTGATTACTGTTTCGCCTTAAATTAGATTTAAACTTAAGTTTCAGATATTTCAAACAAAAATTGGTTACCCAAGAAACAGGCTAAGCCTAGTTTGGGAACCCCTGACTACTGCTATTAGTTTTAGTAATTACTTTAATTGTAACTAGTTTTAAGAAATTGTAACGTAATTTGGTCTATGAATATATATATATATATATATAGCCTACATACCATACATAACTATTGTCCACTCATGGGAATTCCTTGCTGTCGGCAGTGCCGTGGGGTTTCACAAAGTATTTTATATTCCGCCCGCTCATACATTTTTAACTTAATTTTATGAATCAGTATAGACCTATGACGTCAGAACAGCCAACGGATTCAAGTCATAAGTATTTTATAATTTATTCGCGTGTCTTTTTATGGTATGACATTTTTTATTGGGGCTCGGTTACTATAAGCTGTAAACACAGAATCTGTAAACTAATATGGTTCAAGTAAACTGGCTACTTTATGTTTCCTTATCAATGTAAATACCAATGCAGATAAAAATAATCATTTTATTTTCTACATTGACTATTGGAAACGAAAAGACATCTTGAGAATTTATTCAAAAAGCTTTTACGCTCATTTCAGCATTGTAATTTATAAATAAATACTAATAGTTGTTTGAGGAGTCCTAATTTTCAGAATTCAGTCAACTTAGCTAGCCTTCGTAAAGCAAAAGACAAGAAGCAGATTGTAAAACATAAGACAGTGGATCAACTAAAAATTTTTTGTTAAAAATTATGTCGCTATCATTTTGCATTCTCAGTTAAATAAAATAAAAATAAAAAATACACTCAACAGTTACATACATAGTCCTGACCACACTCTAAGATCGAGTCTTGTGTCGTGGGTATCAGGAACTACGAGAGACTTTTCGGTTTCACAAACACTCAGACCCGAAACAAATACTTGTGGTTCACACATACATTTTTTGTGAGGGAATTGAACCCGCGGCCTCACGTTTCTCAGCCGGCGTTCAACCAACTGCCCCTCAGAGGCCGTCATTATTAAATCATATCTTTACGTAGGTATATTTTATTTGTTACTTTGTGTGTCTATAGGGATATTGTAGCACCGTTCTACTATGATTAATCAGTATTTCAAACATTTGATTACATGTCATAAATTGTAATGATAAAGATATAAAATATTGGCTGTATAAATGGTTGACTTAGCAAGTAGCTCATTTAACTAGCCCTCCATTGCAATTGTATGAATCACATTTCTCAACGAACTACAAATTAAATTGTGGTTCTTGAGCTATAAAATATCCTGCAAGCATTACACAGAATTAATTTTAAAGAAGTTATTAGTACATAGTAGAAAACTCAACGAATCAGTAAATACAGGAAAAAGATACGAACAGTACTAAATACAATTAATTTTCTAGCATTATTTCTTATTATCAAAAACAAATTTTGGGATAAATCGAACCAAGAAAAAACCTTACTAGAATTTACAGAAGCCCGTGCTAAACTTTCTTAGCGCATACAGCAATGACGTTTTAAATGTGTTGCCACAACGTTTTTCTTTAGTTCCCATTTTCACCGTGTCATACTATTTTTTGCGAAGTTATACTAACAAATATGTTTTCTAAATGTTTTAAATAAAACGAAAAAAATGGCATAACAAACAAACTCGATTAATAAAACCCATGATATTTTCACTCAAACTAATTCATAATCCCGAGCTCACGACGTTGTATCCGGCTGTATTATCATAATTACTATTGGTCAATAAGAGCTCAATAAAATTACGCGACAGCAATATGTCATGTTGGCGCTCTTATTGCCCCAGTAAAGACCAGCCTGTTATTAAAAACTTAATTATACACTCGCGGCCATAAAATTCGATGCATTTCAACATTATATATGTTTGAACATTTAAATCGTTATAATGTATTAAGTATTACTCGACGACTCCTGGCTGAAGAAAAACTTAATTGTATTGACATAATATTATATTAGATAAATAAATATTTAATTGATCTAATTTATTTAATTAAGTTCGATCAGAAAATATCTTGTTTTAGAGAGATGGAACATAAAAATACAACAGTCTTTACCAGATAATTATAATTATTCGATGAAAAGGTAAATTTCCATCCGTATTGGTAAAATGTCCTGATAAATGTATAAAACTTACTAAAGGCACTGATAACTTTTGAAAACGATTTCTCAACAAAATAGACGCGAAGACTATCTACTTTTCAGAACAAGAACTTTTTTTGGAGAAATTTCTATCACAATACATATTCTAGATCCGTTTTAGGCATAAAAATCAATTGAGTATATTGAACAAAACAATTCCATAAAGAAGTATTAATTGTGAAATAAATACTACTATATTAAACGTAGCTTTATACCGCAGGGCGGGGCGCACGTTTGACACATTCGCCTAGTCTCGCAGTTATTTGTCACATAGATTTATTTGTTTATTTCTATACTAGGTTATAACAGCGGCGTTGTGTTGTGGGGATTTATCAAAACCGAAATATTCTTTATTCAATCAGTCGTGTGCAAGATCTTTTGAACCGTCAATGACTACCACCACTTGCAATCGCGTTGCAGCTGTGAGGATTAAACCAAGCTATAAATACACTCAGCAACACTGTCTTCTCGTATATTTAGACTGGGGTGAAATTAAAAAATACGTACCTAAACTCACGCCTTATCCCCAGGAGAGGTAGGCAGAGGTGCTATCAGGACATCCACATTTCGCCATGTGTGTTCCGCCACACGATGTGATCGGCGAGGCTGTTGCCATATTGGGCACTAATTACTGACTCTAAAAAATAATTAAATAATTCCCTAGATGATAATAATAGCAACCATACTGATTCTAAAAAAATAATTAAAATAATTCCCTAGACGATAATAAGATATAAGTGACAAAAAAACAATTTTTAATAAAAAATAAAAACCGACTTCAAAGTGCTACTACAAAGTAACAAATAATAGGTATATATTTCATCGTGCTAGTACACAATGATTGATGTTCTTATTGACTTGACTAGCTAACAAATCTTAAATACGTAATATTTTGAAGGCGGGTCGCTAAGTGCCGAACATGAACCTACCTACGCCTTACGCTTAACATTAATTTGTTTAAGAAATTCTAGCGAAAAACACGCAAGATATACACGGAATATTAATATGTCTAAATATATCAGGCCGTTATCGTCCACTGTTGAGCATGGGACACAACATACCCTTTCTTGTACTTAAATGCCTTTATGTCATGCAGGTTTCCTGACTATGATTTAAATATATCACTGTTAAAGAGTTTGGTAATTGAATATCATCAACACACAAGTGACTCCGATAATTCCGGAGGTGTACACCCAGGAATTATAACCGAGACGGTGGTCAACCGTCTCGTGGATCATATCTAGATAATTATCAACAGGCTACCACACACGTGTAAGACACATAGAAATTCTATCAAAACTTCAATAAATTTACACGTAGGATTAGCACATTATATTCATTTGTGTTTAATTTACTTCTGTGCCTTTCTGAGCCAACATTGCAGAATCTACATGTAATATCAAATCGTGTAACATTTACTTAAATTTATACGTGTTTGTTATTTAGCGACCCGCCTTCAAAATATTACGTATTTAAGATTTGTTAGCTAGTCAAGTCAATAAGAACATCAATCATTGTGTACTAGCACGATGAAATATATACCTATTATTTGTTACTTTGTAGTAGCACTTTGAAGTCGGTTTTTATTTTTTATTAAAAATTGTTTTTATTTGTCCCTTTTTAGTTTTGATAGGCATCGTAATGATGAGAAAGGTGATCATAATATAATCAAAACGAAGTCTTTAAAATTTACGAATCCTTCAGACCAAACATGATATTATTGCTGTGAAATTATGAGAAGATTGTAAGTCATTAAAATCATGATATCCGCTATTGTTAGACACTGACCAGGTCGGATTCTCTTAGTTTACGTCGGTAATTTACGTATCTATTTCTCTCACTCTCCCTCTTCTTCACCTACTGTTTATAGTAAAACTTTTATATTGAAAACGGAAATTAATTGTATCTTTTATCTAACCCCCCCCCCCTACACGCCTTTCCCCTTTTAACCCCCCCTTTGTAGTAATGCACTTATACTGAACCAGGTGCAAAAAGAATTATTGCTGTACCGTTCAATTTTGAGGAGTTCTGTTCTTCAGGTCCGAAGATACTCATCAGGTCTGCACCATTTTTTAATGACACCAATCTAACATATCATACTTGTCGACAAAATTATTATTTTTTTAATCATTTAAGTACTGCCACAGATATTGAGTATTTACATTAGTATCTATTTTCTCCCCCCCCCCACCTACACCCCTTTCCCCTTTTAACCCCCCTTTGTAGTAATACACTTATACTGAACCAGGTGCAAAAAGAATTATTGCTGTACCGTTCAATTTTGAGGAGTTCTGGTCTTCAGGACCGAAGATATTCATCAGGTCTTCACCAATTTTTTATGGTACCAACCTAGTATATCATGCTTTCCGACAAAAAAGAAATTTTTAAAATCGGATCCCAAATACCAGCGTAATCGAGTAACAAACATACAAAAAAAAATTCAGTCGAATTGATTACCTCCTCTTTTGAAGTCGGTCAAAAATAGCAACCATTGGTTGGCACACGATGCTAGAAACCTTGTCATTGAGACCGAGGAAAGATAAGCACTTTCGGGTTCATCTTGTGTTAGCTTTGAGCAGACTGGAAACAAAATAAAGAATATTTTAAGCCCACAAACAAAATTATTTTAAATTTTCGAATCGTCGAATTATTTCACAGAATACATAGTCGAGATTAAAGTTATATCTAAATATATTCTATGACTTAGGTTTTGTTGTTATTAGTGAAACCTGTGAGATATTTTGTGTTTAAATTTAACAAATTGAAGGCAATGAAATATTTGGTTCATTAAACTCATTTTTTGTTCCAAATGTGATATTTGTATTTTCCACAATTTCTTCCGAAAATATCGCATTAAATATTCATTTTGTACCGTGGTTCGAAGTATTTCATCAATGAAGTTATTACTTAGATTTCATTCGCTACTTGTATTTAGTCTTTGTAAGTGAATTTAAAAAAAATGTATACATGTTACATTTTTTACATTCGGTATGCTTTCTTCCTGGTGTAAGTACGAGCAAACAGCAACTAACTACGTATCCGGTTCTGGGCATAAAACTCCACACTGTAAAGAGGCCTGGCTTTACTCCACCCTATTAACTAATTAGTTTAGCCAAATATTTTTTGACAAAAGTCACATTCTGTCTCTATTGACAAACCTTCACTTACAATGAGAACAGTCAACTTGACAAAAATCGATAGGAGTCACTTTGAAATATTGATAATTTAGGCCACTTCGAAAATCTAGCAAATACCAAATTTTATCGTCATTCAGTGGCTAAGTATCTCCTTCCAATTACACCTCAAGACATATTTCTACGTCGACATTTCGCCCCTGGTGATTGCGTTTGAAATAAATTAATTTATTGTAATAAATACAGTTTTATGTGCCGGCAGTGCAGGGCGCGGCTGACCGGCAATATTTTTACTACTGACAGCTTTTTGTTTAGAGTTTATGGTCACGGCTCGCGACAATGTTATAAGTTTTTTCTAATTGTAATTACGGCTGCTTTAGAACAATAGGGGCACATGGAGGCTATGTTATGTAATTTAGTCTGTATTGTACTAGAGAGTAAATTTTTACGGTATTTAATATGTATATGTCCAAAAGCTCACGCCTGTCTTTCTGATAGGATAGGCAGAACTATTCCGCGTAGTGTGATGAAATTATTTCTGTCCTAGGATGTGCTAGGAAACAAGCCTATACATCTGGAGATTACAACATTTCAGTCCCATCCAAAGCCTAACATCCACGTAGAGTTGATGATCCGGACTGGGAGTTGAACCCACCACATCACGGTTACAACCCACAACTGACACACAGAGCGACATAATAAGCATAAAAAAAGTAAAAAAAAACTTATTTTAAATCCTGTATTCGTTCCGCCAGCCTTGAATAAAAGGAAAACAGTAATTAATGTATTCTACAACTACACAAGTTACAATTAAAATCGCTCACGTATCAATGACATGTTGAAATTATTCATTAACATAATATTGAATGTAATTGAATAAGGCCTTTATTGTTTATCATATAAAGTTATCATAAGGAAGTACAGGTACATTATGCATTAAATTAATTGACTACTTAATAAGTTTACATCCTTAACATCATTGAGCTCTTTCTCTCTTTCTTCAGCCATAGGAAGTCCATTGCTGAACATAGGCCTCCTCCAAGGAGTTCCGAGTGCGTGGTGGCCTGCAGTTGGTAACGGACCAGACGCGGCTGCCTACATGTTCACGGTGGTCGCGGGTTCAAATCCCAGGGCACACCTCTGACTGACTTTTCGAAGTTATGTGTGTATTGATAGTCAATCACCACGCACTTTAACGGTGAAGGAAAACATCGTGAGGAAACCTGCATACCGTAGCGATTTTAAAGAATTTCTACGGTATGTAAGTCCGCCAACCCGCACTAGGCTAGCGTGGTGGACTATATGGCCTAACCACTCTCAATCGATTCTCTCGATTGTAGAGTAGGCCCGTGCCCTGCAGTGGGACGTATATGGGCTGATATAGATAGATAGATAGATAGAAGGAGTCCCATGGAGACCTTTTGGAAGCTGCATCCAACGACTTCCTGCAACCTTAACTAGGCCTGTCCGCCTTGTAGGATAATAACATAATTAATGAGAAGTAATAGGTCTGGCGAAGGTTTCTCTTTTCATGGGTGGTCACGGCCGTCCGAATGAGACAGAGGCGCCTGCAATTGTTTTGTTCGGGCGCCCGCTAACTTATGGGCGTGTCGGACGCAAATTTATATTAGTAATACAATGCAAATCTACTTATTTATATAAGTGCCCGGCAACAGTCCTCTAACATCCTTCAAAAGTCGGTGCTGTGCCTAGATTCAACCGCTACCACTGCCTTAGCAGCGGCGTCCGGTCCGTTATCAACAGACCATCATACACTTATTTCACGTAAGAAATCCTTACTTTACTTTAATTAACAATACTGATCTTAACTATTTGGTTTGGAATCTATTTCATAGCAATATACTTTTATTGCTTAAGTAAAAAAAAAATATGTATGGTGGATTCCATAGTAACAAGT
This sequence comes from Deilephila elpenor, assembly GCA_949752805.1. Lineage (NCBI taxonomy): Eukaryota > Metazoa > Arthropoda > Insecta > Lepidoptera > Sphingidae > Deilephila > Deilephila elpenor. The sequence continues at coordinate 5,130,067 of OX457110.1, forward strand.
TGTGGACATGGCGTCGCTTCAAGACAAACATTTAAAGTATTTGTGCTATGTCGCAATCATTTGTGACAATCCGTCATTTAGCTTAACCGCCCGTCAATAAGCAATGAGGTCAATTAGACAGTCTCTCACGAGTCACGGCTAACATTTTTTATATTTGTTTGAGCTTATCTATCACATCTTGTGAATAATATGTTAATAGGCGTCAGAGCGGAGGAAAACTTTGACAATTAAGCTACTTACAATTACAGAGAGAGTTCACTATATATACAGGGTATATCAAGACCGCGACCGAAAACGAAGCCAGGAGGTAGTATTAGAGATATCAAACACAATGCAAGTAAAAATTTTACAAAAAAAATCGTCAATTTTTTTTTTGTTATTTTTTACAAATCGTCATATCATTGAAGCTCACCGAGTCTCCGGGAATGTCTAACTTGCCTTTAACCCGCAACGAAATCAATCATAAAGTTAAATTAATAGGAGGAGTTGGAAATAAATTATTGTCCACTTCCACTTCCACAGCATGAATGAGTAGGCTCGTCAGCGTCGGTACCACTTTCTCACAGGAGATAGACACGAAGTGACTTAGCTGTCTCGTTTCGTTCGGTGAATGCGATTGCCGGATGCCCCACACCCCTTTCCTCTTCCCATCCTCTTTCTATCCCATTCCTCCACCAATTTGATGGGCCGGCACCACATTTATGATCCAAGCGTTATGCTCATGCATATCTTACTTTTTGGTCAGGACTTGATAGTAGGGTGGCATTATTCATACAACGGTGAAGGAAAACATCGTGAGGAAACCTGCATACCGTAGCGATTTTAAAGAATTTCTACGGTATGTAAGTCCGCCAACCCGCACTAGGCCAGCGTGGTGGACTATATGGCCTAACCACTCTCAATCGATTCTCTCGATTGTAGAGTAGGCCCGTGCCCTGCAGTGGGACGTATATGGGCTGATATAGATAGATAGATATAGATTCATACAAAAAACGTAGTAAATCAATAACTGTCAATGACACCTAATGAAGACGAAATTAGTAGATTTATGTGCATGTACATTTACTGGTGGTAGGTCTAACATATGTGATGGATAAACACAAAATCTATGAAAGATATCATGTCATAATTAGCGTCTTATTGTCGCTAACCACGACAGTTTCTGTTGCTATGAGACGTGAATTGAATTGATAAATGATATCTAATTCAAGATAAAAGCGTGTTATAAATTATGTAACATTGGTCACCTGCTCAATCTATTAATCTTTTGTGTGGCTGTTATGTAAAAACATGATACTTATTTAATATGTTGTGCCCGATATGGCGATAGGCTCGCCCCTATCACATCATGGGATGAAACATACAAGGCGAAATGTGGGTGTCCTGGTAGCGCCTCTGCCTACCCCTTCGGGGATAAAGGCGTGAGTTTATGTATGTATGTATGTTATTTAATATGCTTTGTAATTAGATATTGTTACACGTTTTAGTTGATATAACAATATATGATTTTTTTTTAAATCTACCAAAGGTTAAAGGTTGAATTAATATATTTTTAAAATGATTTTCAGCTCCAAAAAATCGGTTACGTATTTGTTGAAGTGACATCAGATGACACTGTTCATTTCATATATCTTATAAATTAGCTTTATTGTTTTCTTAAAAATTCATCAATAATATTCTGTCCAGACATACATAATCATTACGAACCAAGTCTGTTTAGAGTCCTTAATGTTTATCAGGTGTTACATAAATTAAGCCCATTATGAGTTGAAACAATTGAATTGTTTCTACATCACTAATATATTTAAAAAATAATTATCTAAGTCTTCATAAGCTAACAAACCCTAGAATGAAAACAGCCAAGTACTTTCATTGTAAAACGGCTTATCCACATCTTCCGTCGTACATACGTCATTTTAACCCTAAACCAGATCATGGTTCCTTTCTTTTTGATAACAATAGCAACACGTGACAATCGCTGCAGGCTATAACAATTAATCGGCTACCGGATCAAAATAGTTTCAATTGCGTGTTGATATAAATATAAGATTACATTTGTAATTCTAAATCGAGACGGAACCGTCCGCTGGTCGGCTCGTATGGAGGCTTAGCTCCGCCCATATTAAAATAAATTATATCAAGCATTAATCGTCTACTTACTTTATCGGTAGAATAATTTTTAGTTGCTAAGAGTCACTGTAGACCTTGGACTGCAGACGGAATGGCCCGGCTTAATCGAGGTGGCAAGTATTTTTTTTTTTAAACTGGCACGGCATAGCGACTGCATTGCACCTGATGGTTAGTGCTAATGCCGTCCAGATAGTGTATCGAATGGTATCAGACGGTAGTCTCATACCATTCGATACAATCATGCCGGCCCGCTGAGAAGTGGTACCATTATCCTGAAAAATCAACGTGTAATTATTGTATGCTGTGTCATTTGATTCGGCGTGTGAGATTACCGAAGGCCCAATGCAAGGAGCATTCCAGCATCCTACTCCCTTCCTTTTTCCTTCCCTTCACCCTTCAGTTTGGAGGACTCATTTACAATCCTAATGTTGTAGAATGTTTATGTTCAATGGCGGCGGTAATCACTAATCTTTTATATAGATTCATCATTTACGAATCGAATTCTAGACCTCACAGTTCTCGCTCTTATTTACAACTAATTATTTCATTCCGAATCAGTATATATCAATTGCATACCTAATAACAATAATGATAAAAAGTAAGTAGACGATTAATGCACAGATTAATGCTTGATATAATTTATTTTACCAATATGAATATGTTTTAAAAATAAAACAAAATCCGCATGCTTTCCATATATTAGGTACTCAATATTATGCAAAGAATGCCAGTTAATTGAATAAATAAATACGAAATAATTAAAGCGGATGTTTAAAAATGTATTATACATATATGTGTGATCCGTGACTAGACTTATATTAATAATCTATTTGCAGTCCCTTACTTTCGCAATTTTTTTGTTTATTTATTTTGTTCTCCACTAATGAACATAAGTAAGTAACAGCGTACGTCCGCTGAAGATTGCATCCTTTATTATATTCCAAGGTTTTTATATACTGTTTGCGGGGTTAGTTCTGACTAGAACCGTGGCAGAATGATTACTTAAAAAGGTGTAAAGGTTCTAACCGTTTAAACATTTTGAGCCTATGACTCGAACGAAGAAGTAGATATACTGTTTGGTAAGACTTGATTTTCGCGAGCTTTAAAATTGACATCAGAGAAGGTATGTTCATTAAGTAAATACCCAAAAATTTATTGGTATAGAAAATTTTTACTAGCCAAGATTGGTGTAACTTGAAGAGTTTAGCCCAAATCCCGTCCCGAATAGTGAGAGATTTTCAACCAAATCATAATAAAATATGTACATATAGGATTTAAAGTAATTTATATGTCCAACTCTTTGCTGTGGAGGAATCCCAAGCCCAGCTATGGGCAATTATGGGCTGATACAATTATAAAGCAGCCGTGGTAATGAATATAATAAATAAATAAACAAACCAGGTACAAACATAACCCAATTACAAAAACGAAGGTGATTTCTAGAACAACAATGGCTTGCGTACAATGAATCATTTGCTTGGGGAATTTTCTTATTACATAAAACTCGGTGTGACGGACCGGTCGAACTGCTCTTTAGTTCGTGGAATCATTTACCACGAGTAACAGAACAATAATGACATTATCTTCACAATTTATATTAAGAAGTTTAATATTAATCACCATGTATAATTAAACACCTTTACGTACTCCAAGATGACTAACTCTGTAAATAAAGTTTGTATTTTTTTATTCTTACTTTGATATAACTAAAATACCCATTGATTTTATCTTTGTGTTTTAAAAAACTTTAGTGCACAGTGTAATTTGGAACAGGTGGCGTTTTATTACTCTTCAGAAAAAATAAAATAGTCAATCACACAATACATTAAGACCATTACAGTCTTAGGGGCAAAGAGTGCGTAACATGGTTAACATAAACTAAAATAGAAAAGCGGATACCTATACCACCTGGAAGAATTACAGGCACAAAGAAAGTTATTCGGCCGTATTAATCGGAGAATGCCACACTTCATAACAATTAAACTGTTTAATGTATCAAAAAGCAACATTTAAAGCGGTCTATAAATTGTAAATGCAGCTACTAAATTGAATATGTTTCGACTAGACAAAGAAAACGTTGTAACTAAATTTAGTTAATCGTGACTAAGTCCCAAACAAGGGTGCAGCGCATACTTTGTCTCATTGTATCACTATTTAGTTTATAGCTATAGTTTATACCATTTCCCGCGACTTTGTCTGCAAGTCTCATTCTGAAGCATCTTCAACTTGTCCCTTAAGTCCTGTGTTTACATCCCTGGTTTCCTCTGCAACTTTCAGTCTGTTTTTATATTGCGCATAGCCAAGTGCTTCCGTGGACTTTACACAATTCATTTATGAGTGAAATTTTGGCCAATTTTGTTCCCGATTTTAAAAATTATATACATATTATACAATATTTTTATGTTTTTGTTTTTCATTAATATTTAGTTAATAAGAAATAAAATAAAGCGTGAAATGGCGCAATATGGAGGAAGCCTTTGACCAGCAGTGGACAACAAAAGGCTGATGATGATGATAATTATGATGAAGAGTAAATAAGTTAATTAGGTACCCTATTACGAGTAATAAAGCCTACACAAATCGGACATTCCTGGCGCTCTAATATTCCAACTAAATCCTTTCACTCCTTGACATTAAGCAGCACAAAACTAATTCTTGGAATAGCACCAAGGCTTTGAGGACAAACCATTTGCTTTGTAGTTTCATCTGCATTCAGCTATCATTTGGTACAATCTTTACATATTTGTTTTTTAGGTAGGTCTTCATAATATTGACTTTTAGCTATTCCAACGATACATTTAATTGATAGCATTAAAATTATTGCTCCGTGAATGGGTTCATAGCAAGAAATTGAATTGATTGCTAAGAACTAACTACTAGGCTAGTCTTAGCGCACCGGTATAACGAAAGGGTCGCAAGTTCAAGTCCAGCGCACATATCTTTAGACTTTTTTAAATATCATGTGTATTCAAAGATGAAAATAGTTCAGTATGGCTGACTTTGAAAAAGGTAAGTTTCGCTAAGAAACCTGAATCCACGTGAGTTTTTCACAAGTCCTAAATGTTCGTACATTAACACGCCCTAAAATTCCGAGGTCTAAGACCATTCCTGCCCGGCGATATGGTTCCTTCCTAGAGCCTCCTATAACATCTGGAGTGGATTTACGCTGAACTTTTGGTACCTCTCTGTCCCCATAATATATTGAGCGAAATATGTACAATATGCTTATTTTAACAGCTATCGGGCGCGTGGTTACCGGCTGTGTAAAGAAAGGCTGCGAGTTCGATCTTCATATCAAGAGAAATGTTTGTGTAATCCACAACTATTCCTGATAATAACGACACTGGACTTGTAATCAATAATAATTATAAACCGGCCCATACGCGTCATACTGCAGAGCACGTGCCTCTACAATCGAAAGTTCAATTTAGAGGTGTTAGACCGTGTTAGACCGCTGGTCTAGTGACTGGCATGTGTTTGTTTTATTTATTTATTTATCTATCTAAACATGTATGGTAATACAAATTTTTGCGTGAAGCTACAGCCACGGTGTGGATTGCGAAATGTCGATGCTCTCGAAAGGTCGCTCGTTATACATTGTGACGGTAGCCGTGAACTTTCAATCGGATGGTCGCTCTTCATTCCTAAAATTTTTTTATTTTGGGATTCATTATTTTTAATGAATTTAATAGTCGGTAACCCATGAGTGACAGTTGATATAGGTGTTGCAGACGTCCATTGACTAATTGTTTTCTATCGGGCGGTCCTGAAGCGGTCCGGCCTAAGCTTATTTTCCACCTTATTGGTATACAATAAAATACCCAGAGGTCCTCAAATTCGTAGTTCTGATTTTATAGCAATCGAACAAGGGCTTACCATTGTTAGTACCGTCACCCATCGATAATGTAGAAGGAGATAGTTGCGTTGCCGGGCTTTAAAATGGTAGAGGAAAGGTAAGGAAAAAAGGGAGGATTTTAAGACCTCCATAAAACTCACTTCCTTAAGAAAATATGACAGCAAAGCTGTCGTTTCACGTTTCCAGCGAGTCCATGGTACCTACACCGATCGAGCCGGTACATTCTTGCATTAGACCAACATACCTAAGCTGGAAGGCCAAACTAGTCTTCGTGGCGCAATTGGTTACACGCTGGCTGTGAAACGTGAGGCTGAGGGTTCGATCCCCGTACTGAGACAAATATTTATGTGATCCAAAGGTATTTGTTTTGTGTCTGAATGTTTGTGGGGCCGAAAAGTCCCTCGTAGTTTCTGATGCCCACAGCACAAGATCTTGGTGTGGGGTCAGTAGGTACTATGTATGTGACTGTTGGGTGTATTTATTATTAGTATAGTTTGGCACCACTTTAATAGGCCTAAGGCCTAGGCTGAGGCCTGAGGGCAATTACCCACCCATTTTCTTTGCAATCACCCAATGTCTTGTCTCCACAGGGTGTAGAAGCATAATCATAGGTAACGGTGACGAGTGTGGAGTATGGTCTGTTGTCAGTTATATTTATGTGACTGTTGTATTTGTGATTATGTATGTGACTGTTGCGTGTATTTATTTTATTTATTTATATTATATGGATAGTATTGTGCTTACCATCAGACGAAATGCGGTTACTTAGCCTCACAAGAGTGCAAATAGGCAAAGGTGGAACTCCTGGGTTTGATTTCAGGTCCGGTAATATCTTGTACTTTTTTGCCTTTATGTTTTATACATAAGTAAGCTCATTTTTCTTCTCAATCGTTGTCACTCAGACAGAGTTGTTGTGGTCATTTTATCAGGTGGTGGCACGTTTTACAATCCGTCGCCATTCCATTTTCAGGATAAGATCGATGGATCAGAGCGAGTGGTGGAGCGCCATTAAGTTGGACCGACCAAACAGCGGCTAGACTGCACTTAATGGTCCCGTGAATGCGTTGAATGAGACAGATTGTAAAGAAGTAAATATTGTACTTGAAATATTTATTAAATTTACATCTGCTTGAAATTATATTTGACAATTTTCTTTCATATCTGTCGCCCCTTAAGCGCGTGGGCGTGACGGTAATCCATTTCTATAAATAACATACACAAGTGTAATTAATTTTGGGCTTTTCTCGCGTCCACCATGGCGGTTGACCTCGGTCGAGCAGGAAGCAGTGAAATGATCAATCAGTACACACGCGGCCTTATGTCGACGCTTCCGGCGCATGTTTAGTCTGATGAAATGTCACATGCGCGTTAGCTTTTGAGAATTTCTTTGCCAACGGATAACCCGAAATCAACTATGTACATATTATATCGTATTATGGGTTCTTAGATTTACGCGAATATTACACATTGAAATAAAACTACAATAACTTGGACACGGGGCGGACTATCCCCGAAAGACGGAAAGCAATCGGGAAGATAAATATAGTAAAATTAATCCAAACTCGCGATAACAACCGTAAAAAAATAGTTTAATTTTAATGTCAGTATTACACAAAAGTGTAGGTATGTATACCCGTACCTATTTCTTTACTGGTCATATAGGCAATAAAATTCTTAAAAAAATTAGAAGTATACCAGTACCTATTTCTTTGTTGGTCATATAGGCAATAAATTACCTTAAAAACCAAAAATTAGAAGTGGTAGAGCCACGTTGTTGTCAGTCAAGACTCAGCATGAATAGGCAGGCTCGTCCGGACGTGAAGTGTCAGCTTCGTTGTCGCGTTTCGTTGGGTGAGAGATTGGCGGATGCCCGATACAGCTTTCCTCGTCCCATTCTTTTTCCTTCCCGCTCTCCTCCCAATTTGATAGGTCAGGTAACACATCCATGATTGTGGATGCAGCGTTGTGGATGTTCATGGGCGTGATCACCCAGGCGACGCGACGCCAGCCGGGCCGCTAGTAGGTATTGTATAAAAGTTATATTCCGTATTCTGCACTTTCAGCAGTGGAGTTCTCCATCGAATTATTTCTTACCTTTTAAAACGTTATTCACGTAATGATTTACCCGCCCTGTGACCCCGAAAGCTGTAATTTGTAAAGTAATCGAAATGTCGGGAAGGTAAGAAATGTAAAAAATAAACCAATTCCGCGATAAAATCCGTAAAAAATAGTTTTAATTCAATAATTCTTTATTTTCAATAAATCCGTTTAATTGTATTTTTATAATTTACAGTAGTATCTAATCTAATATGTATAGTTTTTGTTTTCGCGCCATCTACATTCAAGCTATTAAACTATCACTACAGCTGTAAGCCAACTATTTAGCAACTACCGCCTCTATCGGAAATTTGATGAAACTTCTGATCTTGTTTATTAGGTTTAGTTGCTTAACCATCAACATAGATGGCAGTGCACGCTCATTTCATTGAAAGAGGCTTTAGTTTCTTGTCAACTTTACAACTAATAAATTACGGCTGTTTATTTTAGAAGCAGTGAAATTAAACCAGCCTTCTGACGCGATTAGATTATTGCAAGGGCAACAATGCTAAATCGTCCCCTTTTCGCCATCCAAATCCAATCCACACAGGCAACTAAATTGGACCTTCGGTGCCTTTTGATTTCTGCTTTTAGCAGTCGCCTAACCGTATCCTCCCAACGCTGCCCTTCGAGCTATTATAAATACCTATTTCGACATCTTTTTTTTACGGAAGTTTACAGACAAATACAAATAACTTTACTTACAGTAGATAGGCAACTATCGCTAATTACAAGCCTCTACCGATTAATACTTTGCGTAATCGCAACAAGACTAGTCACGAGATACCTATATTTTTTATTGCAATGAATGGCAACGAGCTTGCCATTCGCCTGATGGTAAGCGATACTACCGCTCATCGACAGTAGCAAAACCAAACAGCACCATGAATTGCAAAGCAATGCTTGGTATTCTACTGCGCTCGCCATCCTGAGCCAAAAGATTGTTAAGTCTCAATATGTCTAGTAGTTACTATGGGTACAATGTCCTTAAACCGGAACACAACATTGCATTTAAACTGCTGTTTGGCGGGAGAAGTAGACACTGTGGTGTAACTCACGGAGAGAGCCTCTCACATATGAGAGTTTTTTTTATTGCACATCATATGATGGTACGGATATGGATGGTCATAAAAATATGATGGTAAGTGTTCACTGCCGCCCATATACATCCACAACGCTTCAACCATATACAGATTACAGGGTATATCAACACTGCGACCAAAAACGAAACCAGGTAATATTAGCGACTTCAGAGTTCAGACACAATGCAACTAAAATTTTCGCCAAAAAGGCGACTTTTTTTTGTAGTTTTTAATTATCGTCGTATTTGGTTGGTAAATACATAGTTTTCCTAAAATCATAATGTGCACCTTTTTATTATTAAAGACACAATGGTACGAAAGAGTTTAAATTATAATTTTACCAAATCTAGGTATCTACCACCCAAACTAGATGATATTTAAAAAAAATTGCAAAAAAGAAACTGTCGCTTTTTCCGCAAATTTTTTAGTTGCATTGTCTGTAGGTAATCGCCAGAACTACCACCTAGCTTCGTTTTCGGTCGCAGTCTTGATATAACCTGTATATGTTGCCGGCCAATTAGATCGGGATAGATAGACTGCCTCGATGGCGTAGTTGTATTACGGTACGGTTACAAAGCTGAGGTCTCGGGTTCGAGTCCCGGGTCGGGCAAAGTGATATTGGATTTTTCTATTCATTATCAGCGCGGAGTCAGGAATTTGTGCCCGATATGGCGATAGGCTCGCCCCATATCACATCGTGGGACGGAACATGCAGGGCGAAATGTGGGTGTCCTAGTGGCGCGTGAGTTTATGTATGTATGTATGTAATCAGATCGGGAGGGGGGCAGGAAGGAAAAAGGATTAGAAGAAGAAAGAGTATTGGGCATCTGGAAATCTCGTTTCGCTGCTAAAAGGTAAGTTTAAATTGTTTTGTTTTGATTCACGTGCATAAATGTATGATTATTCACGTGTTTTGTACGAACCCGTTAGAACTTGTACTTGAAGCCGCACTTTAGATAAGGAAATACTATTATCATTAGTAAGTTACTAAATTACCAACGAGTTGAACAATGTCTTAAAACATTTCGTCATCATTATTTTATGAATAATCACGAATACCATAATAATAACACAGTTATTACTAGTGATTTTTCAAATTATATTAAAAAAAAATCTGTAAATGAATACAAAAACATGTTAATACAAAGTCTGGATATTTACAGCTTCGCGAAATACAAATTGCACGAATTTAAACTTAGGTAGATTTATTTATGAGATGAAATTAGATCCACATAATGGAAAAAGCGCATATCTTCTTGAAGTCCATAAATCGGTTAGCAGTGGTTAACGTAAAGTATTCCCTTGCCGAAGACTGCATGTGGAAGTCGTGCGATCCATGGCTCTTTAAGGTTGTCCCGTTCTGGCCGTATTTATTCAGAATCTTAAAAAAATGAATCACTTGAAAATCGAACAAAGAACCCAGCAGCATAGAGATTCAAGGTATCAAACGAGATTATGTAATCGGTAATAAGCTAACTGCTAAGTAAATCGGGAGACATTTTGCATGGTAACACGATTTTATAACCACGGCCAGACAGAAAGCTATGCCAAGAGACAAGGATATTGATTCGTCCCAAAGCAGCGAAGGACTTACTAACCTTCTCAAACTTTGCTTTGAAATTCGAATGAAGATGTTACTTATTTAAAAAAAATACGATAAGTAAACACCTGAATAGCGACCACCAGTAAGTACACAGCGGGGACATCGTTTTCTTTTAATTCTAGCACGCCATAGTGACGTCACTGCGCCTGATGGTACAGTACGCCCAGATACAGTGCCGAATGGTAGCAGACTAAGGCTGACTGTTTGTCGTTTGTGACCCAAAGAAGTGCGTCATGTTTTGGGTCATTGAGGTTATATCCTGAAGCAGGTTGAAAATTGTATTGACCGGTGATACTCTACTTTTCGGAATGAAATTAATAATAATATTAAAGCGTGGAAACGTGGTGGCCATGGCAATATTTCATGGAAATGTAATAACCTAAACCTAACCTAAATAAAAGAAGTACAATTAAAAATAGTTTAAAATTAATTAATTAATTTCATTTTAAAATAGTTGATAATTGCGTTAGGACAAAGGTAAGCTGTATTTTCAATAATATGACGTCACATTCTCCCTGAATCTTATAACGTCATCGTTTTTTGAAGAGGATAATAAGAGTTTGTGCTCATAAACAAAATCGACCCACGGTACAGGATTGTTGGCGCCCGATATCGAGTAACTCCCCGATCTCCGCTCTGAACAACAGGAAACGTTTAATATAATACATTTTTTATGATTGTTTTTGGCGTAGCCTATTATAATAATAACTCTATATTTCCTTTATAACGTCATATATTGATGTGTAACTAAAGGATGCTCTGACAATAATGAACATAACTACTATGTTTATACTCGTACATAGGCTATTTTATTTTTTTATGTACAAATATTAAATACATTGTATACAAAATTAGAATATACAAAGTGTAACCAATTAGGTACACACTGAACAGCATCACGAAAAACATGACTATGTGCAACGAACTAACTCATTTATTTCTGACTAGCGGCCTGGCCAGGCTCCGCCCGAATGCAAAATATATACTTTTTATAAAATATTCTATAGCCTATGTTCATCAGGGATAATATACGATTCTCATAGTGAAAGAATTTTTCAAATAAGTTCAATAGTTTCAGAGCCTATTCAATGCAAAAAAAACAATCAAATCTTTTCTCTTTATAATATTAGTTTAGATGATTTTAGTTGTACTGAACTCAAATGTAAAATTACTTTCCTTTGGTATATTTTTCTGCCCGAGAACAGGAAATGTATAGGCATTAATTAATGGCTATCTACTAGAGTACTAGACTGTTTGTAACTTAATTATTGTGTCCTTAATTTGCTAAATCCGGTCCCTATGCCTGAATTAGTTCTCATTTATATTTTTTATTTGTCATAAAACAAATACAACAATTGGTAAATTGAGAAATATGATTATCATCTTAACTAGAGCGTCAATTAAGATTGACGATCAACAGGCACTTAATATTCAAAACTTTACGTATAATTATCGATAATAATCTTAAGTGTTTAAGGCACTCAGGAGTAATAATAACAACTATTCCATTTAAGAAAATATAGGGATTCCCGGATGTAAAATGCATACTTGAAGCAGAAAATGAGTAAAGCGCACTGGATAGCGAGCAATTCAGTCCAAAATATTCTGTATCAGCCCATGTACGTCCCACTGCAGGGCAAGGGCCTCCACTATAATCGAGAGTACGATTGAGACGGGGTTAGGCCATAGCCCAACACGCTGGCCTAGTGCTGGTGCGCTTCACATACAATAGAAATTCCTACAAATCGCTATGGTATGCAGGTTTCCTCACAATGTTTACCGTTAACATCACAGTGCGTGGTGATGGACTATCAATACACAGATGATTCCGAAAAGTCATAGGTGTGCCCTGGGATTGAAACCCGCTACCACTGTGAACATGTAGGAAGCCGTGTCTGGGGGTTACTCTATAATCCGAAACGAAGTTCGAATGTTTGGACGTCGCACGTAAAACTGTACGAATGTGCCCAGGTACTCCACAAAATGTTCGAATCCTCTATTGTATGTCGTAACCATAGAATGAGTTCGGAGTAAATGATAAGTAACAATTGTTACGGATGATTTTTATAAGCGATGAATAAAGCAACCTAATTCAAGTATGACGATGATGCTGGCCGTTGTATTAAGAAGATTGGACTAAGGATTTGAATATAGAATGGGTTGTCACCGGCTGATGTGAAGGATGGCCGAGTCGGGAATTGCGCTGTGAATGTTCTAGAAGTAACGTTGTAGGCATTTCATTATGCGAGCTGTATTTTGTAGAGAGCCCTAATTGTATTGATGAGCATGATGTTGGAAAAGAATAGAGGAATTATGATAACACAACCGGCGTATTATTTGGAGTTTGTTATATGCTATCATAGAGAATAGTGTTGATTTTTAGACGTAAAAATGTATAACTTATTTCAGTTGTTGAACGTCCAAACATTCGAACTTCGTTTTGGATCATAGAGTACTGAGTAACCCGCCTGATCCGTTACAAACAAGCCATCACTCACTTTCCAGTCCAAGGTATTCAGAAGAGATAAATAATCACCGTCAGATCACACAATTTTACGTTATCCTGAAAAAATCGATGAACATACATAAAAAAGATTTCGACCTATTGATAACCTCCTCCTTTTTTAAAGTCGGCTAAAGATATATTAGAAATCTAGCCCGATAGGGATACTTGATCTATATTCCAATCGAAAGAAATATGTTAGGGTCCTACACCGACGATTTATTAGTACATGAACTAAAATTACATTAGTAAATGGACCAATACATATATCTATGTACCTTGCACAATAGTAGAAAATTTGTCATAGTATCACGCAATTAGTGCGTCACGTTACAGATCCAGCCGATGTACATACATAATATATCTAACTTTTCTATCTATCTATATCAGCCCATATACGTCCCACTGCAGGGCACGGGCCTACTCTACAATCGAGAGAATCGATTGAGAGTGGTTAGGCCATTTAGTCCACCACGCTGGCCTAGTGCGGGTTGGCGGACTTACATACCGTAGAAATTCTTTAAAATCGCTACGTTATGTAGGTTTCCTCACGATGTTTTCCTTCACCGTTAAAGTGCGTGGTGATTGACTATCAATACACACATAACTCCGAAAAGTCAGAGGTGTGCCCTGGGATTTGAACCCGCGACCACCGTGAACATGTAGGCAGCCGCGTCTGGTCCGTTTACCAACAGGCCACCACGCACGTTGATTTCAATATATAATATATTCATTACATTGTATTAACTACTTACCGACAAGCCTGCATGGCAAATTTGGTTGAAAGCCGCTTGTGAAACCAGTGGCTCCGGGTTCGATTCCCGTAACGAGACAAAGGATTGTATGGTCTACAAATATTTGTTGTAAGACCATAAAGTCTTTCGAAGTTCCTGGTACCCACGACACAATGTATCTTGACTGTAGGGTGACTATTTTGAAGATAGTTGAGTGTATTTATTTATTAACATTTGTAACTACTTTGTAGTAACTCACGCCTTTTTCTCAGAAGCGGTAAGCTGAGGTGTAACCAGGACACGTAAAGCAGGCGAAACGTAGGTACGTTTCGCCTTATATTTTCCGTCTCACGATGTGATAGGGGCAAGCCAATTGCCATATCGAGCATAAATTCCTGACTCCGGGTTGATAATGAATAGAAAAATCCAATATCAAATTGCCTGACTCGGGATTTGGACCCGAAACATCAGCTTCAGACCGTAATATAACCACAGCAACGAGACAGTCGGCAGATAAATAATACCTGTAGGTATTATTAGATTTTTAAACGCATGATGGTTCTTTTGTTTGTCCTTTTTTATATTTTCTATCTCATAGATGTCCGCGAGAGATTGCCTTGGGCGATAAAGTTGTTTGTAATTTTCCTTGCACTTGGTATAAACAGATCATTGTACAAATGAAAAGTTCTAATCTAATATCTTCTATATAGAGTTCAATAGGTAATATTAAAAAAAAGTCTTTGTTTTATTTATAGTAAGGCAAGTATGCTATTATGAAAACGATAATTAGCAGCCTCTTGGTACATTTGGCACACATTTTTATTTGAGGTTATAGTTTCCCAGTTATTAATATGGGTCAGAAAATATATAGGAGTCCTATGAGTCACCCAAGCTAAATAAGCCGAAATGCTTGGAAAGTATTTTTCGCTGAAATCAAATTCCTAGATGGAAAATTATCGTCTAGTTGACATTTATCGGTTTTAACAACTAATTAAGATGTCTAATGGAAAATAGGATCTGGAATCGAGCCAAAAGTTGGGTACGGTATGTGATTCTATTCCAAATTCGGTCATCGCACTCTAAAAATATATATGTGGAGGTTCTAAAGATTCCGGTGGATTTAGATAAATCAGTATTTTTCTATTTAACCCGTCCTAAAAGCGTAATTCATTGCAGCTCATGGTAAGCATGATTTTTCCTAGAAACAACGGCTATTGGCAACAGACCGTTATGTTTGCCATCACACATATCTTCGTTGTTTTTTTACTTCTTCGCGCTTCAGCAGAAGCATCCGGGTCTATAAGAAGGAGCACTTGAGCCGGCAAAGTGTTGCACAGCTTAATAATGCAGCAAAAATTGAAGATGATGAACCTCAAGTTGATTCAGGCCAAAATGGTGCTGAAAATTCGAATCAACCAGAAAATGTCAACCAGCACGCATCATTCAGTTTAGCAAGTGAAACAATGGGATAATATTATACAATACTTCACATTATTAAAATACAAGAAGAAAATGAGGACTGTATCTGATGGTGATTCCATTTCTATCGACATCAACGATGGACATTTCGCCGGCCCTGAAAAAAATATCTGAACAATAAAACGGAATTATTTTGAAACATTGTCTCTTTGTATGACAGGTTTCACAGTAACTACTATTGAGTTGGAATTTGGCACGGTTACAATAGCCGCTTGTCCCCATACATTCCAAGTGAGAGATTTTTATGTTTTGTTCGGAAACCAGGCTGAAGTAAGGATGCCTAGTAGTTCGTACAATGGGATATCTCGGAATGTTAACAAGGACGCAATATTGATATTTCGTGCAGTACATACCGGGTTTTAGCGAATTTTTTTGTTGTTTTATGTCTGTAAAAAACTAACACCTTGATTTGTTTTCGGTCGCAGTCTGGATAAACTCAGTATAAATAATCACACCTACATGAAGGGGTATTATATAGGTATACTCTTAGGCAGATTATTTAGCGCGAATGGCGAGCGTAATGGAATGTCAAGCATTGCTTTGTAGTTTATAGTGTTGTTTGGTTTTGCTACTGTCCATAAGCCGTCGTATCGCTTACTATCAGGCGTATGGCTCGTCTCGCCATTCATCGCAATAAAAAAAATTGTTCCATGCACAATACGTAGAGTTTATTTTCATCCCAAGATGTAATAAGGAGGTAGCCTATGGCTGTGACACAAATTCCATCACTAGACAATTTATAAGCTCTTCGAACTAATATTTGAAGAATGTTCCTCGAATTAGTTTTGGACATCGAACCTAAGACGTCATGTTAGACCGAAGCCATTACCACAAAGCCAATGAGACGAGACACTTCGATAAATCGTGTTTCTTTTGGAATATTATGTCTGACTTCGATATTGACATTACGTCATAACAAAATTGTGATAAATACTAGCATAGAACATCGTATCAGGGTAACATAAACAAACTCATTTAGAGAATAAAACTAGCCGACTATTGCGAAAAATTTTATATGAAGATTATTACAATGTATTAAAACGACTCTTGAAAAACAGGCGTCTCTCTAGAAATTACATAGTGATCTATTAAAAGCGGATTTAATCTAATGACTTCCTGGTTCCTTTCTTAAATGTAGATGGCCTCTATTTGGTTACCTATCGTCTTATCTGCAATCAGTTCTTCGAGTTTGGGCCCAATGCCACTTCAACTTGCTAATCCTTTGGCTGTGTGCACTTTTGTTATCTTACGGACCTCCACATTTCTGGTTCGTTCTCGTAGGGACCAAAATCCACGCCACTGATTTAATTGCAAAGTAATAATCTTTTTAAGTGCGTGGTGGCCTGTTGGTAAACGGACCAGACGCGGCTGCCTACATGTTCACGGTGGTCGCGGGTTCAAATCCCAGGGCACACCTCTGACTTTTCGGAGTTATGTGTGTATTGATAGTCAATCACCACGCACTTTAACGGTGAAGGAAAACATCGTGAGGAAACCTGCATACCGTAGCGATTTTAAAGAATTTCTACGGTATGTAAGTCCGCCAACCCGCACTAGGCCAGCGTGGTGGACTATATGGCCTAACCACTCTCAATCGATTCTCTCGATTGTAGAGTAGGCCCGTGCCCTGCAGTGGGACGTATATGGATATAGATAGATAGATAGAATCTTTTTAAACCACTTAAAAAAAGAAGAAAGTTCTCAATTCGTCGGAATCTTTTTTTATTTTTTACCTTTTACTTGAAGATGCCTGAAAAAATCTCTTGTTTCACAGGCGAGTCAATCTATCATAATGAAAATAGTTTCACATTGTAAGGCCCTGCGCAGACGACAGACTATCCGTGACGCACTTTTTAGTCTGTGAAAATAGAACCTATGCAATTATATGCAGTAACGCACACGACGCGCAAAAAGTCCGGCGCACAAAAAATCCGTGTAATTCGGGCAGACCGCACCGCGCCGCGGCGCGCCGCTCCGCACAAAAAGTGTGTGAAAAAAATTGAACGTTTGCTTCAACGCGCGCTAACGCAGACGGCGCACTCTTTAGTCGGCAATCTGCATTTGCTAGGGGTGGGTGGACGTAACGCACGCGATCTATTATCATGGCGCCAGAGGTCGATGTAACTATGTTAATTCAAGAAATACAAAACAGACCAGCAATTTATGATACTTCTAAGGCAGAATATCATGATAACATTTAAAAAGAAAAATGTGGGAAGAAGTGTGCTGTAATGTTTATTCCGCTCCTGTTTGGACATGTATGACGTCTAAAGAAAAAACAAAATACGATAAGTTTAAGTTTTTATTAGACTTTTTAGTAGTAATTGGAGATAAAACTTGCAAAACTATAAAAAAAACGATTAGATGAAAAACATAGAGGTTATTTGTTTATTTTTTCTTATGCAAAAATTAGGGATGGGTATCGATATTGAATGATAATGAACGAATGACAGTTATCGATTAATGAATCGATACAAGATTCAATATATCAAAATCGCTTTGATTATTATGTATAACACCTATACCTTGGTATTTTGAACAAAATAATTAATTAATTAACTTCTTTTTCTGTACTTCATGTACAAAATAATACTTCGCGATCTCTGCACGATTTCCATAGCGTCTACGTCCCTACAGCTCTGCCGACAAAATTATCGAAGATGTGCGTCGTATGCGTTGAGTCTGTGAAAAATCCGCGACCGACTTTTTGCGCGCCATGCAGACTTTTTGTGCGCCGCAGACTCGATCGCACAAAAAGTGTGCCGTCTGCGCAGGGCCTAATTACTATCTCCCGTCATGAATTGTCATGTTTGCTTGTCACAAACCAAGTGTTCAGATGATACATGTGTACTTAAAATGTGGATATTATGTATATACAAAAAAATAATCAAAAAGCGTCTCAACATTTGCAACTTTTGACTCGAAAATAGGTCACAATGTCAACCAAAACGGGTATCATTTTAAAACCATTCATTGTAAATTGCTAGCGTTCAGAAGCCAAGATATGAAGCCACGTGAAATAAACACACATTCATCAACCACTATTCGGAAATACATAAGTACTGAATAAAACATGTAGAATATTTTTATGTAAAAGTTACCCTTTAGATTTATATGCTGGCCGCAAGTTATTTATAGCCGTGTTGTTCGTATTTCTAGTAGATACCAGACATTGTGACGTCGATTGCCGACACAGTCGCGAACTTTGAACCCTCCTAATGACCTTCGGGGAAAATAAAGCCTCTTTTCGACGTTGCTCATCATTAATACGCTAAACTGTATGCAACATTGTGAATTGTCTGATGATATTATTTGTACTTTTCTAATGCTCTTGAAGTAATGATCTTTTTCAATGTTGCTTATCGACTTTATCGTGAATATATAAATAAGTTGCTGCTTGCTGGCACCGCACATATGGATACACCATATGAACGTTGGAACCTGATAAAACGTGGCTTTCAACCGGTATGTGATCGCCGCCGCAACTTTTCCCCCCATTTATAAGAGAGTATTTTTTTTATATTATAGGGAGCATACGAGCAAACGGTTCAACTGCTGGTAAGGGATCACCGCTGCCCATGATCATCTGCAACACCATAGGCCAAAGAGTTGCGTTGCCGACCTGTAAGGTATACGCGCTTTTTCGCGCAATAACCAAATTCTATTTAGTCAACTTAATTATCATTATATGCTAAAGTCAATTCAAACGAGCACTTAAAACCAACAGTTTTATCAGTGGCCGATAAACAGTAATATTTATAGATTTATAAGCACATTATGCGTTGACGAGGAAACGCCTACAGCTGTCAGCTGATTGACAGTTGACCTCTTTACGCGACCCCATAAGCCTCACATTGTTTATATTTGTTTGTTGTATACCTGCGTATACACGTTATATCGATTCATGATTGTATACTTTTTAGTGAGGCGGAAAGGGGAACACATTTAGAACTCATTAGCACGTTTGGCAATACTGATGTCATCGCTGGGTCTCTATCGCTTTAGCCATTGCTCTGAGACTAGCGTCATTGACAAAATTAGGCCCAGTTGTATCAACTTACTTTGACCATAACTATAACTTTGACAACATCAACGCCATGCATTGGACATGTAATGTATGGTAAAAGTTAAATAATACCAATACAACAGCTAAAAACGAGGAATAATTTCCTGGTTTACCGGCCTTTTTTCCATATTATGCTCAGCGTTTTATCATCCACTTTGGTATGGCAGAAGGTGGTAAATCATTTCCGGTATTTTTCTATTGTTTTCTTTCTGATTGAAATTAGGTTAAGGACGGGTGAGTGTTTCTAACACACTCAAATGAATTGACACTCCACACCATTTCCGAGTAATTCTAACACTGATAAGAGTGTAGCCACGATTCAAATAAAGATGGACAAAGTAAGGACAACTCGCATGCCAGTGGTGGATTAGACATATAGAAGATGTGGTATAATATGCTATAGACCCCGTGACCCCCTGAGCGGCCACAATAAGGGGCTTCAACGACCCAGAGTTATTGAAGTTGGAGTACAATATGGCTTTCTTTACCCTTTTGACTGTACTGTATCAGGCTTAAATCACTCACTGCTGAGCACAGGACTCCTCCACAACTAAGAATTCGATTGAGAAGGGTTAGGCCATCCCCACAATGCACTAAGTAAGTAAGTATACCGAAATAAGACTTGTAAGAGGCTGTAGTAACCAAGATTGAGAAAGGTAAGCAAATCACGTAAGTGCTCGGATTAGTGTGTATGGGTGGACTTAACATACCATAGGAAACCTTGTTAAGATATCTAACGTATGCAACTACTGAACGTGAACTATCAATGCATACATGACACTGAATTTACAGCGAATCCCACGACGCTATGTCGTAGTTAGGCTTTTTAACTCTGTCAAAGTGAAGGCCTTGTTACAAAATTCCACGAACGTCGGCTTAATCCGCCTCTATCGCATGGCACGTAAATAAAAGTAAAGATAAAGAAATAAAGATACAGTAAGCACAAACACAGCCTTGAGTGACGCGATACTCATCAAGAATGCTCCGCTTGCGTGTGTCAAGGGGAAATAAAGCAATTTCAAAAGGATCGCCTTTACTGTGACTTTTGTTTAAATGTCGCTAAGTGAATTTTTAAAGTTTACCTGTAAAATCTTTATCTTGAAAAGAAATGTGGCTCCGTTCGCGTGCTTACGATAAATCGGGAACAGGGTTTTTCTGGACATCAGATTTGGTTCATTATACTAAAAATACCTATATCTGTAAGGAATTAAGTTGCAATTCATTCAAGTCGTTACGCCGCGTTTTTTTAAGTCATACTACTGTTTTTTCTTTCAGATAATCAATTTTTAAATTTTCCACATTTCAGAGACAATATTAGATTTCTGTACGAAAAGTTTCATATCTAATTTTCTGGCGAGGTGAATGCAAAACTTTATGATAATCGGTTGAGCAGTTACGTCATGAAAGCGTATCAAACAAACCGAGTTTAAACTTTTAAATAAGTCAAACGTAGTAAAAATTGAATAAATTACAATCCTAACTTTACTGTACTGTATCAGTCCATAAACATCCCACTGTAGGGCACGAGGCTCTTCTACAATCGGGAGGAAGATTGTGAGTGGTTAGGCCATATAGTCACACGCTGGCCTAGTACAAGTTGGCAGACTTTTACATACCGTAGAGATTCTTACAAATCGCTATAGCAGGTAGAATCCTAATATATTTTAAAAATAGATTTCTTACTAGGAAAGATAACGTTGTTTATCATTATGAGTCTAGTAGTTAGTAGGCACTAGGTACTATTTTCACTCTCCAAGTACTGCAACTATGCATCAAATTAAGTACGCATGACGTGTTTCTAACAATTAGTAACATTCACAATGACACATTATCTACGTTACGTGGTCGGATAGGTGTGTTCTGTCATGATATGGGTCATAAATGAATGACAAAACATAATAACTACAATAACTTCTTTCAGGAAATATACACTTATTGCCGCGACGCTAAGTGCTTTTTTCCCAAACGTAATTTGCACATACTTCCTTATTGTTTCAGACATGAGCGCTGCCATAATTTCAAGGTTGTTCAAGTACTTGGTGACTGATGTCAATACATTTGATCTGTGCCCTTATCACGTATTTTCCCTGTAAATATTCCGTAAAGTTTCTAAGAGTTAAGTTTCTAACTAGATCTAAATCATGAAAATAATTGGTGGGAGATCAAATTTCGGCATCCGAGACCCTAGGTAGCATTGCATTTATGTTTAGTTGAAATAACTTGTACAATTTAGATACTTATATTTCAGATAAGCAGCTTGGCCCGGCTTCGCCTGGGTGCAGATACGTTTTGAGTCCAGCCCATATAACTACATATTATTTCGCGTACTAACTGTTGCATTTATATTAAAATTTCATTAATAAACTCAATGTGACTGCTGTCCACTATAATTTTTTTTAGTATGCATCCATCCTTTATCCAATATTTCCAAACTACAGACGCATTCCTTTCTCAATCTTGGTTACTACAGTCTCTTTTAATTCTCATTTCTTATTATAATATTCATTCATGATGTATAATTATTGGCTAGCAAATTAATATACTCGTATCCACTACACATTTAATAGGTACGTACGTTTTAATGACGAATCGGTATAAACAATTCTTCGTTTTTATCCTACACCTGGCCTTGCTTTGTTTTTCCTCTAATGATTCTTTATTATTATACCAAGTACACTGTTATTGAAAGTCGTTTATAGTAGAACTGTTGAGCAATCTTTCCAATTTAAAATAGATTATTACACAACATCGTTTTGGAAAAGAGGCTATGTACTACGTAAATTGTTATTTCCATTATTAATCCATTTCAGATCCTGCTCATTTTTGCTGGAAATAAGCTGCAATTGACGAGACCTTTATGCACCATCATAATCGAGATTCGAGAAACCCATTCAGGGTTAACGACATTATGCAGAAATCACCGTATACAATTAAAATAGTCTCACGGACCGACTTGAAGCGACTGCTTTGCTGTTATGTTTCGTTCGATGAGCGAGATTACCAAAGGCCCAATGCTCATTTCCTCTTCCCTCCATATCTTTTCTCTCTCTCCATCTTGGCATCAAAGAGTTGTGGATGTACATGGGCGAAGGTTATCACCAATTTAGTGAGCTGTGTGCTGTTGCCGAACCTATGCAACAAAAAAGACTAAAAAATTACTGCGATGTGTTTTCAAACATAGTCTCCGTGTGCGTAACTCCTGAGCTAAATTGGTAGGTTGTAAAATTAAACGAACTGGCACGTTGAGCTCAGTGGAGTCAGTTACCAATTAGGCTACTTACCGTCTGTTATAGTGTCGCGTTTGATGACGCATTTTGTAAGCTAAATATCTAATAGTTTTGACGCAAGGAAAATCTCCTTTATTTGGTTTTTGATCATATATATTTCAATTAGAATAATATATTTTACAGGAATACTTACCATTCATAACATAAAGGATACACAATCTGTTATACAACATTCAAAACGGAAACGAGAATTTATTGTTGATGATGTTAATTCTTAAGTTTATTTTATTGCCTTCGCAAGCAAACGAGCATTGGGGCCGCCTGATGTTACGCGGTTACCGCCGCTCCTGAACCTTCGCAATACCTACCGACTACCGTAAAGAGAGTACATTCTTTAAGACTCGTAAGAAAGACACATAGCACTCAGGTATTACTGGAAAAACAAGGAAGAATGGGAAGTTAAGTCTTTATTAAGGCATTGGTGTGGTATGGCCGCTAACTAATACTAGTCATACCATTGCCACGTCTGCTTACCCCCGCGTTGTTCCAAGCGTGAGCATCTGTATGTGTGGACTTGTTATTTATCTCATCATATAATAACAACCAAACAATATATACATGTACATAACAAAACAAATTGTATTTACATGATCTATACATATTCCAGCGTAAATAAGCCTCTTTGAATTGTAAAACGCTTGATTACGGCACAGGCTACAACGTTCTTGATTATACATTCACGCTGTATTTAATTACCAGGTCGAGACGTTTTAAATGAATGTTAAAATCACGATAGTGGACATGAAAAATTGCGTGAAATCTATTCCGCCCTACCCAAAGGCATTCAACTCCAAGCATATCGCTGACCTACATACATTTGAATGAAACTTTGGTGTAATTTGTAAGAAGTAAGAACGTTAAAGAATGAAAAGAAGCGCTGGAGTGTGCCATATCCGACTACAATGTAAAAAATCTGTAAAATCGTGAAGTTGTTACATTGTATGGAACTGTGCGGCGTAAACCCGACGAGCCGTTTCGTATTGTTAATAAACGCTGCAGGTAAAACTATCTTTGTTACTTCTTTAGTTTGTTGTCTGAATGTTCACCAATGTGAATCATTGTTGCTTTTTATTATTTTTTCCTGGTTTGCTGCAATACACGTGATGGAATTGCAGTGTAAATAAAATAAAATATCCAACGGAGATACTTATGTTCCTCTTTAAAAGCTTTTATTGTAGTTCAGTTATGAATTCGTTAAAAGCTTATCTTCATCTAATGGTTAGTTGAACTCTGTTAACATCTGTCATGTAATGTCACATAACATTAACGTTTCTGTTGGTTATTCACAACAACCGCCTTACCTGATTGAAAATAACTGTCGTCGCCCTATCTATCTGCATCTACGGATAGAAAAGAGCTATAGCTAAATAAAGAGGATAGAACTGTCAAATAATCAAGACCCGAATGCAACACTACTCTAAATGCCTCGTTCATCTGCAATACATTGTTATCACTGCCGTCGATCCGGAAGTCCAAATAGGTTCATCAAATGACTCAACAATGATTTCAACATCTTCAACGTCACAATAATTCCCTATTTCAAGTGGGGATGAATAATCAATAATTTGAATTACACTAAACAATGATGATAAGCGAGCTAAGTCAATTGTTTCGTTATAACCTGAGTGATGACTAACCTAGAACACTTGATTCAGGATGGAGATTCAAAATGTTTGGAATATTAATGTTAAGTTTTATGCCTGAGCCAGCATTTTAAGCCTTTGGACCCATATGTTGCTGTTGATATTAAGAAGAAAAGTAGCATTCCTTAAATTGCGTTTGAAATTGCATGGTTTGAAAATTTATTAATCATTGATGCGGTAAAATCTATCCAACATTGAGCTAACATGCTGGACTATTGAGTATTGTGTAATACTGAGGGAATTGCAATTAGTACAATTATTTATCCTAAATAAATAGTACGGTTTAAATAGCCGCTAGCGGCCTTATTCATAGACAGATTTAAAACCTATTTTAATTATCGAATGTTTCGTCCCTTTCGAACGAGTTTAGAATTCAGTTTGAGCGAAGCAGACAAAACATTCGATAGCTAAAATAGGTTTTAAATTTATCGATGAATAAGACCGTAGTCCATGTTTTTTTAACGAGGAGAAATCTAAGTATAAGCTGTGACCTTAGCCATCCAGCTTGCCACGCTTGCGAATATTGCGGCCGGGTTAGATCCTTAACAAACCTACATGATTAGTATACAAGCTCACGAAGACACTAATAAAGAAGTAATTGAATGTAAACAATCTGCTGTATTCGACCCATGCGTTCTGATTGTATAATTTTGTATCTAGGCCGGGGCTCTTATTTTCTAGCATGGTAAGGACAGCTTTATTAGTGTTGGTGTGTCGTAACTGATGGCTTATTAGCAGGCGACAGGACGCTGACCTACTTAACATATAGTTTCATTACCTACATAAATGTTAGTAGGGTCAAAGTTTGTATTGATGTACAGGGTAGATGAAATTTTATGTAGTCTGATTTATGTATTAACTGACATGATATTATGTAATAGAACATTTTTATATTTAATTTATTTAGATTATTTATTTGAGTACGATTATAAATGATAACGGTACATAATTAATTCATAGGACAAAAATAATATTACCAGAATATACTCATTAGGCAAGATTTCGCTAAGTAATTTCCCTTAGACTTCAACAGTTTCCAGTCGCTAGTGATGAGTGAAGAAATTGAGATGAAGGTAGTTTCTGATAGCCACGACACAAGACTTAATTGATCTTAATGTGGGGTCAGCACTATGTATGTGAATGTTGGGTGCATTTATTTATTTATGTCAATCTTTGGTGTACACGAAAGAAGTACTTCTTCTCTCCTTATCAATGATAGAAAAACATTTATTTCGGTCAACAGCGATCCATTAGGCACATGGCAAAACCATTTTAATAAAAATTACATAAAGGCTGTAAGTAATTGCGGTGTAAAATGGGAAATGGCGGCCGCGCCTCCAGACTACGTTTTCCCTGCAAATGTTTGACTTACATGAACTAAATGTACTGTATTTGGCTTAATTTCTAATGACTTTACGTATTAGTATTTCCCAATGAAAATATCACTATTTTATAATTATTTATTTAGACTTCATATACACTGTATATAAGGTGGACTTAATGCCAGAGGCATTATCTACCAGACGACTTTTGGGTGATACAGAGATGAGCAGAAGTGGGCGTATAAATAATTGTGTTGGCGACGGGAAATTCAAATTTGAAAGAGAATATATGTTTTGGAAGTGGTAGAGCCACGTTGTTGTCAGTCATGTCGGCATGAATGGGCAGGTTCGTCCGGGTCGGTACCACTGTCGCACAGGAAATCAACGTGATTCGACGGCTTTGCTGTCGCGTTTCGTTCGGATGCCCAATATCCTCTTTCTTCCCATGCTTTTCCTTCCCGCTCTCCTCCAGATTTGACGGGATGGCAACACATCCGTGATCCAAGCATTGTGTATGATCATGGGTGGCAGTGACCATCAAGTGAACTGTTTGCTCATTTGCCGGACCAATGCAATAAAGAATAATCGGTTATTAATTGTATCGTTTGAAAAACTTATTAAAAACCGAAGAAATCAAAGACAACGTTGTTCGTAGTTAAGATGACGATAACTTTAAAGGGAATGGTGCCTGCGGTAGATACATAGCTTTATAAGGCATAGAAATACTCAAAGCCATCGTCCTTAGCAACCAAACAGAACCCACTGGAGCGAAAACGCATTTAAACACTAGGCTGCAAAACCCATTACCAAATGGATGCCCGTTTCTACTGAATTTACTAAAACAATTCGTAGATAGAAAATATAGTGTATTCTCTCAGAACTATAGAAAGATGTTGTACAAAGCACAGCTAAGAATAATTGTGGGAGTAATGGAGCCGAAATTAAAAAAGAATACGAAACTGACAGAAAATTTCCACGGTAAATCGTAACACTAGATATAAAGAAATGAAGAATTATAATTATTTTTTGTAGTCTTTCAGAGTAATAGTATTTGCTTCTCCAAACATGATGAACTTACACAAAAAAAATAAAGCAAAACGCTGTCTGGGAATATCGAACATTTGTAATCACCACCGCATGAATAATTTTATTTATTACACATAAATGATATTTTCTAAGAATTTTTACGATTCATAATATAATTCAGTAAATTATGCAAGAAAATTAAAAATATACAGCATTTAACGAAGTTAATAATAATATATTTTTTTAATTTGTTTTATAATAATGTTTGTACGTAGGAGACGGTGACCTATTCTGTACGAATTTTACAGATGCAATCTCCGAAAGATAAACGATTCGAAACAAACGTAATTATTATACTCTTTTGAATCTATATTCTGTAAAAATCACACCTTGTAAGCGGAGTCACAATTCCCATGGACCCCATTTGGTCTCACAACCTTATACATATTATCTCATACTGTCTACGTATATTCGGCTATGAATTATTTGCTATCTGGACAAGGTTCGGTAACACATCTTCCTAATCCTTACTGGAAAGAAAAACTGTCCTTGAGCATTTCCATTTGATATTCCACACATACATACTTATTTATACGATCCTATATTTTTTCACGAATTGGACGGTACGGTGTCCATAAATTTTTGTTTAAGCAGACATAACTAACCATGTGGAAAATCAAGGGTGACGTTATTTGGCAACATATCACACAAACTCTTGTGACTATGGTCGTGCGTTTCATTTTAAGAAATTTCCATTCGATTTTTTTTCGAACTTTTTATACTACCGACATTTACTAGAAAAAGGCGTGATGTGATTTTACCCATACACGTCCCAGTTTAGTATTAAAGTAACGGAATTCAATAGAATTCGAGTTACTCCAAAGTTGTTTTGAAGTTGAATAAATAATAAATGCACCCAACAATCGCATACATATTTCTGACCCCACACTAAGGTAAAGGTCTTGTATCGTGGGTTTCAGAAACTACAAGAGACTTTTCGGTTTCGCAAACACCAAGACTTGAAATAAGTAGTTATGGTTCACACAAACATTTGTATAAGAACAGGGATCAAACCCGCAGCCTCTCGTTTTACAGCCGGCTTACTTAAACGGTAAACCCTAATATGTCACGGAAGATGTCGAAAAAAAAACACACAGCATAGGTACCTATATACCGGGTATATCAAGACTGCGACCGAAAACGAAGCCGGGTGATAGTTTTAGTGGTTACAGACACAACGCAAATAAAAATTTCGCAAAATAAGCGACATATTTTTTTTTGCAATTTTTTAAAAACCATTGTGTTTGGGTATTAAATACCTAGTTATTGTGAAAAAAGTAATTTAAACCCTAACGTACCATTGCGTCTTAAAAAATAAAAAGGTGGACATCATTATTTTAGGAAAACTATGTATTTATCACCCAATAACGACGATAAGTAAAAAAATACCAAAAAAAGGTTGACGATTTTTTTGGGAAATTTTTAGTTGCATTGTGTCTAAAGTCACTAATACTACCACCTGTATTCGTTTTCGGTCGCAGTCTTGATATACCCTGTATATCACAACTAACACGGTACTGATTGTAAAAAGATTATTACATCAATAAAACTATTTGTGTAAATAAGTTCTCTTATTATTAAGTGCGCTATATAAAGTCTTATGATTTTGTCTGTCTGAGGTCATTTTGAAGAAAATGAGTAGGTATGGATAATGGAAACTTGTACAAGTTGGAGTTGTCCACAATATTTCAATAGGTGTATAAATCTACCAATTAGGTATTAGGCCAGCGTGGTAGGATAAAACGGCTATATCCAAAACGATTGTGTTGGGTAGGCATCCAGTCGAAAAAAATATTAGGTATTCTAAATCCTGGAAAATAAATATAATTCATCAGCTCCATGTAGCGAGGTAAGCAGGAAGGAAAATAAGAATAAAAATAATTACATGAATAATGATTGGGTGCCTGCCATGTTAAGGTGAATAAGTGTAACACGTGGCTTATATCCAAGTAACGTAATTAGGTACATTTATGCACGAAAGTGATTTTAAGTCACTTTATAGTATCTCATTTTACCGAATAAATCGCGACTTCACAGCATTAGCGAATAAATAACACTTGATAGATAAAAACCTCATTTGTGTACATAAAATATTTACAAAACCAAGCATCACTTATTCAGAATGTAGCTAAAGCAATTTGAAGAATCAAGCGTTTTAATCGGAGCACGCGATTTTTTTTTTTTGGAAAATATTAGCCGATTAATACGCTGCCTCCCGCATGTTTATTATGAATGGTACTCTCTTTGAACCAGTCCATTCATAGTCTGATGACTACAACATACCTACTTTGAACTAGATCAATTCTTACTATTCCTGTGTGTGTGTAGTCATTTTACAAAACAAATGACAATGAGTAACAAAACCCTCTGATTCAGCTTATGTTATCCTTGTAGTCTAACCGCGGGAACAAAAATGCTTTATAGAACACTAAGGAAAACCTAATTTTTATGTTATATTTCAATATGCTTTTGTAATAATGATTATTTATATAGAATCATTATTTACCAAGTTTTCAATAACAATAATGGTACTTACAAAGTTTGCAGGCGTTGCTAGAATATCATCATGAAAATACTGCCTAAAATGGTACAAGTTCTTGATTGATTCCGTTACCATGTGCAGCTGCACATCAAGAAAGAAGAGTCTTTGATGGCAGAGGTTGGACAAGCTGCCTGGTCATCTGACAAGTCATCATAGTTTCCCACATACACATATCACACACTGCGGGTATTAGAAAATTAATCTGAAGGCGGAGGGAATGGAAAAAAAGGATTGTTCTCCGGCATTCTCATAGAACTAGACGAAAGAAAATATTTTCTGTAAACAAGTGAGATTAATAAAGAAAGCGAGATACAGCGTTCATGCTGGTCACAAAACGGTAAACCTTGCGATACAAAATGGAGCTATGAAAGCAGAACTTGGTACAGAACATTCGGAAACCAAGTAAGTAAAGTTGTTTAAATTGTAATGTGTTTGAAATACATTTGTTATAATTGACACGTCTTTTTAAAGATATAATGCTAACACACACATTTATTCGCAAGGACGAAGCAAGTACATAGCAAAAACATCACATGAATAACTATATGGAAAACTACTTCCCACTGTGTTGTGACTACGAATATGCAATATTGTTATTTTATGAGAGACTTCAAAGTATACTGCGAATAGCAGGCTTTAAATTATAAAATAAAAAAAAAACAACGAATAATTAATTTGTTACAGTAATTTAATATTTAAAATAGTTCAACAAAGCTCTAAGATTTTAAAATATTAGTTTTAATTTTTGTACTAAGTTAATTAGGATAATATGTGAGCTGATTTGGATTTAAAAGTCTCCTTTTCGTTCTTATTTGAAGCTCATGGGAGACATTCAGTACAACTGACATAGACATTAGTTTATCATTCGCATCATTTTAAAGTCTATCATTAATATAATGTATCTTTTCAATTAAAAAACCTATGGAATCGTCATCAATCTCGCAAAAATATAGGATCAGAACGTCAACTGGGTACATGTGCTCTAACATAATAGATCAAATGTGTTCATTTTGAATCACACCTTTAAATTTTGTTCCTTTTTTTCTCTTTATCTCTATTTATTAATATTCTTCTTCTACCTGCCTTTACCTCAGATACATGTTGTTCCCGTAACGTTAATTTAAATAAATGTTGTCAATGGACTTGGCATATAATTCGCCCTATAATGCATGTACATATTCACGCCATACCGCGGGGGTAGGCAAAGACTACCAAATGAAGGTCCTGACTCAAATCTTTCGTGATTTTCTCCAACAACTCCATGCACGTCTGTCTTTTAAAGGTAGGATAGGGGTACCAAAAGCCTTAATTGATGGAAATCCTGAAAAAAAGCGTGTAATGTGTGCGAACCCTACGTGACGTGTCAATGCGTTGGACGGCGTCTGACTGTCGGGCGGGCGAGCCGGTCTCGCCTCAGTATCGCTCATCCGTAGTCACGGAGCACTCGTGTACAGTGAAATAGAAAAAGTAAATAAAAAGAACACCATGGCCAAAAGTGCGGCTATAACGCTCGCCTTCCTGCTCGCCGTATTCGAAATCGGTACGTAGATCAAACGCTTGTGTGCTTTATTGTATTATCAGCACTTATCTGTTGCAAAGCGATAGGTAACTTATTGAGTTTGAATCATTGTTTATTATGGATTGCATGTTGAAAAAGTCAACTATATTGTAACGG
Source organism: Deilephila elpenor (assembly GCA_949752805.1). Classification (NCBI taxonomy): domain Eukaryota; kingdom Metazoa; phylum Arthropoda; class Insecta; order Lepidoptera; family Sphingidae; genus Deilephila; species Deilephila elpenor. Next base: position 5,161,172 of record OX457110.1, read on the forward strand.
TTATTCCTGGTTTAAATAGATAAATTATGCTGTTTGTTTATAAATTTATTCTAGGGGTTTTTAATTAATCTTGTAATATCAAAACAAAACTTCAAGTATTCTTCTAATACGGATTGCAACAAAAGTTGATCAAGTTTTTTTTTTTTTTTTGAATAACACAATGTGTGAAAATTAGCAAGTCTAGTAAACACTATTTAATTATCGTGTAAAATTTAATAGGGAGAAACTATGTTTTTCGAATTTGAATTAATGGGTCCAGGCAACTAGAAATTAGGTGTATTAGTGACGTGTTTATAGTAGCTACAGCTATAAACAAAATAACAATGACGCAATACAGAAATCTCAATAATAAAACTGATTCCGTGGACGCAACACATAAGATGAGTTCATAGTTTTTCCAATACCAACATCAATTCAATATCAAGGACAGTCGTAAACAAAATCGTTTCTTACATTCACATAACATACCTACATATATGATTTATAATCAAACATGATAGTTTAATGTTTATGTAATAGGTAATGATTAATCAGTTAATAAGATGAAACATGAACTTTGAATGTTCACAATCATTCGATATACGGCTACACACCAACGCCATCTATGTGAAAAATTGGGGACTAGCTGAAATAGAGCAGGAATTTGGTGTATTCTCCACGAAGCACGGAATATTAATTGTACAATCTCGCGCCACGTGATTTTGATTATGATTCATCGCTATTTCTTCTTTTTAAAATATTTCAAGATCGTTGCCAGCTTGCATTATCCCGCATATCAATTACGTACAGTTTGCTCATTACGCTAATTTCGATTCATTCATTCAATTATAAATAGATTGTAGAAATTGATGCGTGCTCAAATCATATGTAGTTAGAATATGTTAGTTTAATTTGCAATATTCTGAGTGATTTCTGGTCAGGATGTATTTTGGAATTCATCCAGTTTTTTTACGACTGCGCACTATATTTTCTGGATAGTGTAGATTGTTAATGCCATGTCGAGTTTTCTTTACTTTATGACCTAAATATGTCGCTGAAGTGGCGTATGTCTGATGGCGTTGACCTACTACCATTTAATGTATTAAAAAAACAAGTGAGAAATACCAAATACCGCAATTCACAAAAGAAATCCGTTCTGTATAAGGAAAATTAGGGAATCTTAACTTAATTGACCGAAAAACATAACTAAAATTTAACGATTTATTATTTTTAGGAGAAATTAAAATATGTTTTGTTTATGTTATCTTCAACAAAAACATAGCAGAAAGAGTATACTTTAAGACACCAAGACATAATATTTTATGGAGGAAAACATTGCAAACGCTAAACAAGTCATGATAATTCTACACACGGTCTTACAAACATTCAATGACATCATTACAATTCATCTTGTTTTTAAGATTCACGATTAGTTAGTTACCCTTGAATTTATAATAGCGAGCAGTGATTAAATAAAGTAAACGTAAATTGTAATTTAAAATTATAATGTTAATTATCTACTGTTTTTATGCCTTGTACGTTGAATTTATATTACAAACAATGTAATAGAGCAACGGATTAAAAAATAGACCTTACGTTGAATGCGATAAAAATTGTTTTGTTTCAATACAAATGTTTTTTTAGCACATTAGTAAACATTGTAGGGGCAATGAAACGGGAGTGTAATAGGTACATAAGTTAGGAGAGGACTAGACAGATAAACCCGTCTGAGGTTCAAACCCAGGTCGTACGCCACTGACTTCCCGAAGTTTCGCGCGTATTATTAATTAATTGACACTCAATATGGCAAAAGAAGTCATAGAATTGAATTTCTGAATGATTTTTTAAGGAATTTCGAGGGCTTGTGAAATCTACCAACCGCTGGAAGCCTGCATAGTAGACTTAAAGGCCCAAAAATGCCGAAACCGAGCAGGCAGCGTCTACTAAAATATGCAAATGTTTATACAAATTGGTTGAAAAGTTACACGCCGTCGACATCTCACAAAAGACGTATAAACATACATATAGCTTTGAATTGTAATTGCTCGGTTTACAATTATAAAAAGACCACGTTTCTAGTTTTTGCTCGTATCGTATGTTTGCAAAGCTATTTGCGATAAACATCCGTCGAGCTGATTACAATTGCGTTTGTGTTCAATAAAACTAACAATTCTATTGGCCTCGATATAGTACTGGTTAAATGCTCAATAGTTCTCCCAACTATTGTATTATTTCATTACTATTTAATATAATAATATGAATTATTTATTTAAGTTTGAAACATAAGAGATTCGGGAGTATTCTAATCGGTATGAACTTATCAAAGAAATTAAAAGAGAGTTAAATATGCTTAAGCAAAATAATTAAATCAAAAGATGTTTATTTTTTGTTGCGATTTGGTTCCACTTCTTATTTATCTATCCAACTATACATATAATATCAAAGTACTACAAAAATACAGCGGCATTAATCAAATTTCTAATCATCCTGGAAATTATCCTACTTTTAATATTGATGTTTCGCGTATTCAGAGAAAACTTTCCCAAATATAATCAGCTCTCATGAATACTAGTGGCATGTAATCATATAAAACAACATTGCTTGATAGCCAACTGTCGTCATGCTCCCATGACATCATAACTATAAGTACCTACATACTTGTCATTAAGTTGAAGGTTACTATTATGTGCTTAAGGTCCACAACGAACTCACTAGTAGAAAACAGGTTTTATGATTATTATACAATTCTGCGTTATTAGTAAAATAGAATAAACCCATAGAACGTACTGACATCACAATCAAATATGACCTTCGGTTTGCTATTTTATAACATTCGTCCATCAAACCGACAATGTTAAGTAATTAGTAATTACTGTAAGTAATCACCGCCCATGGATATTAAGGACACTTGTATGTATGTGTTTTTGGGCTTTTAAAATAGAACGGGAATGAGAGGAAAAAATGAAGGAGGAAATGAATATTGGGCCTCTTGCAATCTCACTAACAAAAAATAATGTCGTATGTCGCATTAAAATATGACTGTTTATAGCGAATAAATCCTCCCTTAGAAAAAAATTAAGAAATTTACGAAATTCATATCTATAGTGTCTAACAAACGTAAACATGAGTCATGGAATATTTCGGTGCAAATAGCAATGGCGATTACGTTATTGTTGACAACCTTGACGGTGTGAGACTTGTACTCAGATGTTTATTTTATGTATTGAAATCTATTGGTTTATTCCAAAGTATTCTGTTATTACAATTTAAGAGATAATCTCGCACGTACACCTCTAAAACTTCTACCAGCCAGGATCAACAGTGGCACGCAAATCAAGTACTTAAACTCTTTAGTCAAAGAGACTAGATTGGTTTAAAAAGCCAATTTGGTAATATCGAGGTTGTTGATTGGTAAAATAAAAAATACACTTTTGTTACATACCTACTGTAGATACTGTATTCTTCTTCTGCTGCCCATAACCTACATTTAAAGAGGATCGACGCTGTCCTTTCAGCTACATTTTAGAATAATTTGGCTGTCGATCTATCGTACGATCAAAATTGCTTAGCTTTAAAAATACTGCCATGCTATAAAACAACATTGACATTTTCATCGATTGTTTTAAAAGAATATAATATCATGGATTTCGTACGATATATTAAAATATAATTTTCATGAATGGCCTGTGTTTTTTTTATTGCATAGCTCCGGCAGGCGAGCAAACATGTCACCTGATGGTATGTGATCCCTGCCGCCCATGAACATCCACAACGCTGGATCATGGATGTCTTGCCAGCCCATCAATTTGGGAGGAGAGCGAGGAAAGGGCTTTTGGGCATCACAATCTCATTCATCGAATAAAACGCGACAGCGAAGCTATGGCTTCACGTCTCCTTGATGTGATGTTTTTAGTAGGTACATATTATGTAGTTATGTACATGTGCACGCATTTGTCAATTTTGCTAATTTGCCCTACGTGCTAATATTGTTAGCTAAGCTACGACATATTTATGTAACGCACAAGGATTTTGTTCTGTAAGCCTTTATTTTTTGCCAATAAGTGGTCTGACGAAACTATCTACAATTAATCTATGCTATCTACAATCTATTTGTGAATTTCTCTGAATTAAATGAAACTGCGACTCCTGCACAATCAATCATAACTGTAGGTATTGTAAATTGGTTTGAAAATACCAACGCCAGAGTTTCTAGTCCGTTCTTCTTTTGTGATAACTGCCTCGAAAACCCAGTGGTAGATAAAAAGTGACTGAATCTAAATGATGTGTAACATTATATCAATTAAAAAAAATACATTTTAAAACTACTCTAATAGTAGATATTTTGTATAATTTTAATGAACATAAGAATATTTATGACATCAACCTCAAGTCTTGATCACGGCAAAAAGCTCGCTTGAAACTCGAGGTCAGGGTTTTATGATTTATCTCCGTAGTAGGATAAAATATGTATATTTTATGGATGATTGCGAAATTGAAAGATATACATATAATCGCTCGCCAGTGAATATTCCATCT